>JARCFY010000006.1:57641666-60635000 GCA_029233225.1 Lepidodactylus listeri
CTCAAATGATATTAGGTTAACAAAGTCGGCTGAAATAGCACAATGCTTTGCCGACTACTATAAAACTTTATACACTTGCAATCCCTGTACTGAAGAAAGGCTTAAAATTTTTTTTAATAAATATATTACTGCTAAGACTTTGACATCATCTCACAAAGCTCTCTTAGAACAACCCATATCTAATCAGGAAGTATTGGATGCTATTAAACATTTAAAATCAAACACAGCTCCAGGATGTGATGGTTTCACACCGGAATTTTTTAAAATATTCAAAACAGAGCTAGCAGAGCCTTTAGGGAAAATTTGTAATAATATCTTAGAAACAGGTATACAACCTCCCTCTTGGAAAGAAGCACACATAATTACAATCCCCAAAGAACATAAGGACAAGGAATTGCCGGCCTCATATAGGCCGATTGCCTTATTAAACTGTGACTCCAAAATATTTTCCACAATTTTGGCTACTAGGCTTCAAAAAATAATATCTGACTATATTAATCCGGATCAGACAGGATTTATTCCATTACGTTCTATGATGGATAATATCCATAGAACACTAGACATTATTTCTTTCTGTCAAAATAAAAAACAAGAGGCAGTCCTTTTAACTGTCGATTTGGAAAAAGCGTTTGATAGCATTAATATATATTATTTGAAAAAACTACTAGGTATTATGGACTTTGGACCTTTCTTTTTAAATGCTATAAATTCAGTATACGATACACCAGTAGCACGGGTTCGCATTGGAAACTGCCTTAGTTCGTCTTTTGATATGCAAAGAGGCACACGACAGGGATGCCCTATGTCTCCCCTGTTATTCGCGTTAGCGATTGAACCATTGGCAAATGCGTTAAGAACACATTCAGAAATAAAAGGAATTAAGATAGGCCCGGAGTTGCACACTATTAGCTTATATGCAGATGACTTGTTAATTTTTATTACAGATCCGATAAAGTCGTTGGTAGCGGTTCAAGAAGTTTTTAATAATTTCCAAAGTGTTACGGGTTTAAAAGTTAATATAGATAAATCAAAGATTATTCCTATTTGTCTTACAAAAGACAGGCTAAATTCAATTCAAGCAATAAGTCCTTATAAGTGGAATTTTACTTCATGGAGGTGTTTGGGAATTATTATACCTAAAAATTTACAGGATATAGTTAAGTGTAATTTTTCTTCCTTAACTCAAGAGGTTCAAACAAAAACAAAACAATGGGAAAAACAAGGTTATTCCTGGGCGGATAAGTTGCATTTAATTAAGAATTTTATTTTCCCTAAATATCTTTTTTTATTTAGAGTGATCCCAGCTTTTATTAGCAATATAGATATTAAAAAATGGCAAAAGCAACTTATAGATTTTTTTTGGAATTTTAAAAAAGCCAGAATTGGTTATTCGACATTACGTCGTACAACGAAGCTGGGTGGGTTAGACTTCCCAGATTTACAGTTATACTATGACGCAACCCTTTTATCAATAATAGTACGCATATTGAAGACTGATACCAATATTATTTGGAAATCAATAAAGGAAGCAGAGTTAAAGGGGAATTCGCTATTGGAAACTCTTTGGAATTTCCCTAAAGTTACGTTAATTAATAATATACAAAATCAATCATTAAAGACCTTATTGCAAATATGGTATAAATATAAGAAAATTCTGTTCCCAAAGATCTCTCGTTTCTCAACTTATTTGAATCAAGACTGGTTTATGCCCGGTAAGGAAGAATCTTATTTTAATAGATGGTCTCAGGCAGGTGTGCACTCCATAAAGGACTTTTTGATCAATGGGAAATTATGTACAAAAAAAAGAATTAGAGTCTAAAATAGGAGAATCAATTCCCTGGTTTCGATATTTTCAAATATATAATGTGTTACAGTCATTGGAAGCACAAGGAATATTTTCGGCTCCACTTACAGAATTAGAAACAATTTTGGCCAACCAACAAATAGAAGTCAAGGGGTTAATTTCTAAGTTATATAAAATTTTACTTAAACATAGTAAGCCGTTAACATTACCAATGCAAAATCAATGGAACAAGGAGGGTAATGTTCTGCTGACAAACCAAGATTGGATCAATATTTGGTTATTACCTAATAATACATCTAAAATATTTAATATTCGTTTTAACACCTTCAAAGAATTTAATAGATGGTATCTTACTCCACATAGACTTCACAAAATGAACCCGGCAATTCCAGAGAGTTGCTGGAAAAATTGTGGGGCAATTGGTACATTTTCTCATTGTTGGTGGTATTGCCCAAAAATTCAATTATTTTGGAAAACAATTTTGGCACAAATTACTTTAATAACAGGGATAACATTAAACTTGTCACTTGAAGGCATACTGTTGGAGACCGGTTTGTTTAATATAGAACATAAGGTAACTAAAATACAAATCTCTATATTGATAGCTGTAGCAAGGATTGCTATTGCACAAAATTGGAAAGTAGAAAAAGCTCCATCATTGTATTGCTGGCAAAATAAGTTATGGGAATATTTTGTGTATAATCATATTAGGAATGTAGGTAATCAGGAAAAAGCGCAACAATTGTTTCAAGCAATATGGTTTTCTATTGTTAATTATTTAACTAAAAGTAAGATTGTTCCAAAGAACCCTTTTTTTGAAAAATTATTATATTTTTAAATGATATTAGAAAAGTTTTTTACTTATAACCTCTTTGAACGTAATATGTATATTGGTGAAACTGTTATATGTATATTGTTACTCTGTATGACTATTTGTATGAAAATAAAAAACTTTTGTGGAAAAAAAAATAGTAGGACATCTGCTCATTTGCATGCTTTTAGTTAAATTCTGGCTTTCAAACTGACTAATTACATTATTGTCCCTGTATCCCAATCACCTGTGCCATAGCCTGGAGAAATCTTTGTATTTGGTCACACTTAATTTTGTGGAAAATAGTCTATAGGCATCCCCTTTAATTCTCTTCTTACATTAGAAGAATCCCAAGTTTTTAGATCCTTGCAACAGAGACTTCTGGACATTGAAAAACAAAATCTCTGTTTCTTAGCAAGCAGGACATGTTCTCCTCTGGAGTTTGGTATCGCACCTGATTATGGGTTTCTAGCAGCCTACTTCTCACACCTTACCTCCACTCAATCCCATCAAGCTTTTATGCTCACACAATTCAATGTCCTCCCATCAGCGGTTCTCTCTGGTTGATTAGCAAATGTCCTCTATCATGAAAGACTCTGTTTATGTACAGGCAGAAAGCCGGAATTGGTAGCCCATATTTTTCTCTATTGTAATTTCTATGTTAAAGTGAGGGATTTTTAATTAGTGCCCTCTTGCATAATTTCCATGGCTATTCTGATGATAGGCTTGTTTTCCTCCTTTCGTTGGAGGAGTGCCCTATATTACCTGTTCAGTAGCAAGATATCTTCTAACTGTTATGATGATTAGGGAGCATAAGGTTAAATCTTTTGATGGATGATTCCTTTTTCTGTATGTTAAAAAATGCCTTTTCTATTGTCTATGCTTATAACTTATGCCAATAAAAGGACTGACTGACTGACTGTATTTGCATTCTTTTGCAAGATTTGTTTTCTGTGTAAGCATCAAGAGTGTACAAATCCTGATTCACAACTCCAGTTGCAATTAATTCTCTCAGTCTCATAAAACATCTGTTTCCAAAAGATGCTATCATTCCTTTCTTTGCCAGTGCTCTTACTGAGATAAGATTATTAGCTAGATTTGGGATGTAAAGACAGTTTGTAATGAGGACGTCTCAGGGTTCTCCATTCAGGAGCTTGCATTTTATTGTCCCAGGCTGTGGTCACACGATCCCTTAAATCCGGGAGTCCTCCCAGATTTAAAGGGACCGCCTTTCTTAGCTTCGTGTTGGGATGTTCACATCCCAACCCAGACAGCTGGCGGCGGTGTGCAGCGGAGGAAAAAAGCGGCTGCGGTGGAGCCAGTGGAGGTGCGCAGTGGAGGAGGCGGCGGCTGGCGGCGGCGGCCGGGAGGCTTCAGCAGTGGAAGAGGCAGTGATGAGGTGGAAGAAGAGGCGGTGACGGAGGAGCCACCGCTGCTGGGCAGCGGAGGAGGCAGCAGCCGAGGGCGGCGGCGATTGGGAGAGGCACCCTTCCCTGAGCCCCGCCAGCTGCCTGGTAAGTTTGGGGGGGGGGTTTCCCCCTTTTACACTTGGGTGCTTGAGTGGCCAAGCGCCCAAGTGTAAAAGGGGGGAAAATGGTGGTGGTGGCCATCTGGACAGCCCTACTCTCGTAATGAGGGCTGGCCAGATGGCTCAAATGCGGGTTCCTCCCGCAACACCCAGGAAAACTGTTGATTTTCCCAGGGTTGGTAAATGCGGGAGCAACCCGCATTTGAGCTCGCTTCGCCGCGGGACTTGCTGCGGCCCGTGTAGTCGGCCCCTTTAAATGCAGGACGAAGCAGCCCTTCCTCCTGCATTAAAGGGCCGTGTGCTCGCAGCCCCAGAGTCGACACCTGCAGCAATTACAGAGCGTCCATCTGCAACACTTAATTTCTCTCACTTTTACTCATCTAATCTTTAAAAAATCTCTACGAGCACACAAGTAGACTGTGGTCCCACTGTCTATACACCAAATATGACTTTGTGTGGTTCCAGGTGATAACAGAAAATATTTCTTTATTGGCTGCTTAAATTTGATCTGAGATTCTTTGCTGTTTCCTCCTTTTGCTTTTGGAAAGGCTTTCCTCTGGTTAGTGGTAAAACTGTCCCTCTTAATGTGGTCTTGCTTCCCACAGAGGTGACAAACTTTCTCACCTTTGTTATTTATATTCAAAGCTATTAGACTAGTCTCTGCTCTCCTTAATTCCCAAGCATCATTTTCCAGCTCAAGTTGATTGGTAACACTTTGGAATGATAAATCATTCTTAGACTTAGTTCGAGACACTGTATTTTCATATAATTCTGGTAGGTTGATTAAAATTAACACAAGCATATCCTCATCTGCAGTATCTTTTCCTGTACTTCTCAATTGCTCAGGTAATTCCACTATTTTGTCAAGACATTGTCAGATTCCCACCAGCCTGCATTCTCATGCTAACAAGCATTTCTGAAGGTAGAGCTGCCTCTTTAAGGAGGATTTTACTTGCAATGTTTCCAAGTCAGCCCAAAAAGCCTTTGCAGTTGGCATTTTAATGACTCTTAATACCTGTCTGTTTGTTAAACTAGTGATAACAGCACCTCTTGCCTGCTCATTTTTGGCATCCCAGGTAATCTGGTGTCTGCCTTTGGCTCAGGCCTGTAGCCAGGATTTTTTAAGTTGGGGGGGGGCATTAAAATTTCTTAGGGGGCACTGGCTAATCAAATTAAAGGAATACTGGCTCCGTCCCCGCACCTGCTGCTGCTCGAGGGCCCTGGGCTGGATGGGAAGTCATGGAGTCTTGCCAGTAAGTCAGGGGGCCTAGCCCTGATATGCCCCACTGCAGCTCTAGGCCTGCTTTGACTGGATGGTCAGTCTAGATAACAGTCTACAGGTCTTTTTCAATGAGATGGTTCTTCATTCTTTCTCTCCAAATTAGATACTTGCTCTCCATGAGCTTATCAAATGACCATGCTGTGCATCACAGGAGGTCACCATCTTTGTTCCTTTGTTCTCACCTGCTCATGCCAAGAGCCTCTGACAATCTTTCTACCTTTCATCAGAGATGTGCTTAATCTTAGCCCATAACCCTGTTGGCAGAGTAATTAATACAGCAATGGTGCACTACCTAATTAAAGAGTAGATAAAAGTTTATTTAGGAACTAACATACTTGATAAGAAAGAGGAGAGACAGAGATAGGTTCCTAACTACATCTCTAGCTGAGAGGGAGAGAGAGAGACAGAATGTGGCACTTCTTAGAAGAAAGGAAATTGCCCTAAGAGTAGCATTCTGGAGACAGACAAGGGCTGAGGACAAACTGGCATTCTGCCGCGTCTCTGCGGCGTGGCAGAATGGGGCGGGGGGAATTTTCCCCACAGCACGGCATTTGCATGCCGCCAGAAGGAAGCCACCTGCAGCGTTCAGACTGCGGGCGGCTTCCTGGAGCGGCGGGCGGACACCGCACAGCTGCCCCTGCCCGTGCGCATTCACACCCGCTCCGGCGGGTGGAACGCATGTGTGGGGCGCACCGCAGCAGCCGAGCACCACTTTAAAGTGGTGCTCGGCTGTTGCGGAAGGAGCGCGGCGCCGGATGCGACGCATCCGGGCCGCCTCCTGGGGGCAGATGCAGCCGTCTGAATGGCCGCTTTGCCTCCACTTCTGAAGCGGAGGCAGAGCAGCCGAGACGGCCAATCTGTCTTCGGCCAAGGAATGACACTTAACAGGAGAGTGAAGGTACTGTCCTCACTATTCTAATTGTCTTCCTCCTGCCCCCTTCAGGTTCTTTTTCTCCTTTGTACACCAGACATTGTCTTTTCCAACAGGACACACCCACCTGGAAGCAACCTACATTTACCATATTGTCATCATGACTCTAAATGTGTTTGCTCAGAAATAAATGCCACTGAATCCAATGATGCTCACTTTCTAAAGAGTGAGCATATGATTGTTGCAATATTCATTCATTCTAAATATGTTTTTCTTCATTCTGATGTATGGTATACAGTGATGAGATGCCTGTAGAAACAACATCTGCTAAAGTGAGATAACGTCTTATAATTTCTTCCTGAGTGAAAGGAACTGTTGTTCACAGATCATTACACACTTCTAAATCAAGTTTAATGGAAAGTTAAAATCTGACTGTAATGTGGCACTCAGTAATACACTGTGGAGAAACTTGGCTTTACAAAAATATCAGCAAAAAAGTTATTATTAAGGAAAATAAGTTACAATTTGATTTATCTCATATTTATATGAGACAGAATAAAAACAATTCTATAATGTCTAACATGCCTTGAGCAGATACTTTAGTGTGGTGAGGTATCTCTGGATGAAGTGGATCCCCACTAGCTTTGAAAAGGGAGTGTGGGTAAAGGCCAGCCTTCATAGCGGTTAGAATATGGATTTAGAACACACAGACCCAGGTCCAAATCCTGTTTCAGCCATGACATTCACCAAGTGAGTTACTTTCTGCCACCTAACTTTCCTCATAACCTTTTTAAAGGTAAAATTTTGAGAAGTAACCAGGTATGTGAGTAGTATGAAGGAAATGCAAGGCAGAAATGTAGCAAATGCATTAAACACTGTACTATTTAATACATTTCTTTTTACTTCCTACAGGCTGTGAAAAACAAAAATAGCCTAGATCACTGCAGCCCAATGGGGAAGCTCTCTGTGTATTCTATGACTTCAGCAGCCAATTTGTACCAAATTCAAAAATTACTGTGCCTTCTGTTTAGCATCAGATTGCAGCATTCTGGAGAAATACTGCAATCTGGTGCTAAACAGAAGGCTCAGTGATTTTTGAATCTGGTACAAGCTGGATACTGAGGTCACAGAATACACAGAGGGCTTTTCCCTTGGACTGCAGTGAGTTAATAAACATTGAATCAAATCCTGATTTTCACCCCTGCCAGAGCCTTAATCTTGTTAATAGAACCTATGAAACATACAGCAAATTTTCGCAAGTCAAAATGTATGCACTCTTTAGAATTTCTGCACAATAAGTTGTAAACCATAAGCGCCACCATATATGAATGCAGTTTCAGAGGGTAGCCAGGGTGATCTGCAGTAGAAGAGATACAGATTTTGGTCCAGTAGTGCCTTAAGAGACCAACAAAATTTTTGTGTTATAAACTTTCAAGAGTCAATTCTCTTGTCATCAGATACAAAGGGAGCTTTCAATCTTGAAAGTTTATACTCCCAAAGTCTTGTTGGCCTCTAAGGTGCTACTGGACTAAAATCTATCTCTCATATACTAACATTTCTCTTTTCTTCTTTCTCTCATCCAGTAGTATTCTTTAATCTCTGTGGCCAGGACTATAATAACCTTAACAACATAAGAACATAGGAAGAACCTACTGGATTAAACCAATAATCCATCTAGTCCAGCATCCTATTTCCTCTAGCATCCTGGAGAGTAAACAGGGCATAAAGGCAGAGGCCCTCCTCAACATCTGTCTCCCAGAACTGGTATTCAGAGCACTGGTATGCTGCCTCTGAATATGGAGGCTTTTTCAGTTGCCATGGCTACTACACGTTGATGGACTTCTCTTAAGAAGAAGAAAAAGAAGAAAAGTTGGTTTTATACCCCAAGGAGTCTCAGAGCAGCTTACAATAACCTTCCCTTCCTCTCCCTGCAACAGACACCCTGCGAAGTAGGTGGGGCTGAAAGGGCTCTGAGAGAGCTGTGACTGACTGAAGGTCACCCAGCTGGCTTCATGTGGAGAAGTGGGGAATCAAACCTGGTTCTCCAGATTAGAGTCTACTGCTCTTAAACCACTAAATCAAGCTGGCTCTCAAAGGCTGCAATCACACACAATAAATAATCCACTTTCAATCCACTTTCAATGCATTTCCAACTGGATTTTATTGTGTGAACTGGCAAAATCCCATTCGAAAATGCATTGGAAGTGGATTGAAAGTGGATTATTTAGTATGTGTAATCACAGCCAAAGATCTGTCTAACCTCCTTTCAAAGTGATCTATGCTCATAGCCATCACTACCTCACTTGCAGTGAATTCCACAGTTTAATTACTCATCAAGTAAAAAAGGATTTCCATTTCCCAACAATTTAATTGGGTGCACCTGGGCTCTAGTATTAGGGGAGGGGACCTTTATCCACTTTCTCCAACCCATGCATAATTTTATAAACCTCTATCATGTCTTCCCTCAGCCATTTTTTTCTAGACTAAAAAGTCCAAGACTCTGTAGCTTTTCCTTGTAGGAAAGGTGCTCCAATCCATTTAATCATCTTGGATGCTCTCCTTTGTACAATTTCCAATTCTGCAATCTCCTTTTCGAGACACAGCAACCAGAATTTCACACAGTATTCCAAAGCAGGCAGCACCATAGCTTCATAGCATTACAATATTGGGTGTTTTATTGTCAATTCCTTTCCTAATGCTTTCTAGCATGAAATTTGTCTTTTAAACCACTGCTCCATACAGGGCCAACATTTTCAATGAGCTTTCCACAACAGCCCCAAGATCTCCTTCAGTTTCAGTTTCAGACAATTTAGTTCCCATCAGCATATATTTAAAATAGGGATTTTTCTTTCCAGTATGCATCACCTTATACTTAGAAAATGTTAAATTTCATTTGTGACATGGTTGCCTTTTCACCCAATTCGGAGGTATCCTCTTGTAGTTCTTCACAATTCACCTTGGTTTTCACCATGCTGAATAATTTGGTATTATCTCCAAACTTGGCTACTATGCTGCTCAGCCCCAATTCAAAATCACTTTTGAACAAATTAAATACCACTGGTCCTGATACTGATACTTGGGACTCTACTGCTCATTCCCCTGCATTGAAAGAACTGTCCATTTATTCCTACTCTTTGCTTCCTAATCCACGAGAGGCCCAGTTCTCTTATCCTATGATTACTGAACAGTCTTTGGTGAGATACCTTGTCAAAAACATTTTAAGTCCAAGTATTGATGTCTGCCAGATCACCCTTATCCATATGCTTGTTGACCTGTTCAAAGAACTCCAAGAGGTTGGTGAAGCAGGACTTCCTATTGCAAAAGCCATTTTGATTTTCCCTCAGTGGATATTGTTTCTCAATGTGCTTTAACAATTTTCTTATTTCTTATTTGAGTTCTTTAAGAACCCTTGTTAATAAATCTGCTTATCTCATTGAGTTCTGACAAGATATGGTATATTTTAAATTTATAATCTGCCTGACTCACTAAGATATAAATTGTACAATTGTATGTTTTGTCATATATTGTCATATATTGTATTGTATTTGTATGAAAAAAATTTAAAGGAACCTCAGGTGTATGCCAGCTGGACCTGAAGACTTACTGGTTTTCTGTTTGCCTAACAGTACTAGGATGTCATCTCTCATCACCTCAGTTCGACTCAGTTTTTGAGACACGCTTCCTCAAAATAGTGGTTTCGGTCCATTCTGCTCCACATTTCCCACAATGAAAACAGATGCAAAGAATACATTCAGTTTCTCTGCTATCTCCCCAGCTTCCTTATTTCTTTGTCATCCAAAGACCCAACTGCCTCCCCAGCCAGTTTCCTGCCCTGGATATATTTGAAGAAATATGAGACTAGACAGTTTCTCCAAGGCTGAGCACTAGTTTAGGAGATTCTTCTCAAACTGACTCACTCAGAGAAGATCCTTGTTTCTACCTGCCTCACACTGCACTCAAAAGGAGGGGCATTAAATAAGTCTTGTGTCAGTGAGATTGTTTGGCCTTTAAAGGGTTTCAGCTTTTATACGTCTGAAATAAACTTAGACTGGCAAGCACTTTGATACATCTAAGGTTAGGAAAAATACTCAAACCAGACATTTTGGACCAGTTGGATCCAGGGGACAGAAATCCCCCATTGCTTGGCATCATCATTTAAACTTCCTGCCTGACCACATAAAGTAATGGTATTGATAAGCAGCATCTCTTAGTGCACATTTGTATGCAGGTAAAAAAAAGGGAGTAGTAGCAGCATTACTGTTTTGAGTTTGGAGCCAGAGTGGGATGGGCCAAATTCTGGTGACCATGAGAGCATCTTTTAGGAAACCCACACTAAAGGAATGGATAGAATTAACAAGTTGACACACACATTGACATTTTGGCTGTTAACCTTATTTGAATCCATCAAAGAAGTCTTGTGTTTTCCCTTTTGGATGTGGGGGACAAGACACCTACCAGATACAGAAGGGCACCTTTAGATCAAACCCGCAAGCTCATCTTAGAATGCTTTGCTCTTCTGCACTCTTGTGAGTCATGGCTCTGTCAACAAGTCAGCTGAAGTCAAAATATGACTATAAGATTTATCTTCTTCATTATCTTTGGAATATGTTACCCTTTATTGACAAAAATGGCTTTCCTGATGATCTACTGCTTTCTTTTTGTAGCATTTTTTCCTTGGCAGAGTCTTGTTTTGTTTTTTAAGTAACAAGAATGGTTTAAAATTGAAGTTGCATGGAAATTATAACATTTTCTGGGTTTATAAGCAGTGTATGTATAGGATCGTTGCTTCAAATGAGCAGTGATTTAAATAGCAAAAATATATTGTCAATTGGCCAGTCCATTTAATCAAAATCCATCTGCAGCAAAGCTTTGCAAATGAAAACATTTTTCCTCTGTATCATTGTTGTTTCAGATTGTGGGGATCCCCCATTGCTCTTTTCAATAGCATGCATTTAATTTGCATTTTCATACCATATGGAAAGCCAGAAGTTTAAAACTGTCATTATGTTTAAAGAAAATATTTTTTCCCACAGATTTCATCAACAACAGACTGCATAAAACAATTGTTCTGCTGTGGGCTTTACAGGATGGGTTCTTGGTGGTACTTTCAGAAAATTTGGTCTGGCCAAACATTGGGAGGACTAGGAATATAAAAAAATAAGAGAATAAAAACTGTCCCACTAGATCCCCATAGTTCATCACTCACTCTCCTGTCACTGGCTTTACTCAACTGAATACTTCAGAGAGCTTCATGAGCAACACATATTGGTCTTTTTGTTGTTGTTAATGATTAACAAAATAAGTTGTCAAACAGCATCACCAAATGTAGCAGTTGAACATGGGAGGAGAGAAGGCGGCATGATACATCCCAGATCTCGGAAGCTAAGCAGGGTCAGTACTTGAAAGGGAGACTGCCAAGGAAGACTCTGAAGAGGAAGGCTATGGCAAACCACCTCTGTTTCTCTCTCCCCTTGAAAGCCCCTTGCTGGGGTTGCCATAAATCAGCTGTAACGATGGCATTTTACATGTACAGAATATAGGGAGAAGGCAGAATGCTTTGAAATCCACTGTACCCACTTTCTGATCCTCACTCCTGAATAGAAGCCAATCTTGTGTCTCTCTGCTATTCCCAGTAACACTGGTCTCCTATGACTGAATTTTTGAAAATGTACTGTGCTTAATGAACAAGGAATATTTGGATTATAGTAATTCAGCTCAGCTGGAAATTTTTGCTTGAACAACACTTTGTTGAAAATTTATCAGCATGCATTACAGAACAGGAACTGGAAATAGGCAGCTGTGGTGTTGGACAATTGAAAATCTGGCTCATACCTCTTTGGAATGGTCAGCAACAGCGTCTTCTTATCTGCTAGCTTTGGTTGCACTGGTAGAATTTATACACTTCTATTGCATAATTAACAATTTTAGTTGTGGTTTTATTACTGACAACATTTATCTGCTAATAAATATCTTCTGCAAAGCAAAGCAATATAGTATGGACAGAAACCTGCCTAATGAATGCTTCCTAATGCAAGTCATATGACATTATGTTCAGACTAGTCTGTATGGTTAGTGACAGCTGGTGTGTATGAGGGGGTAGTACTGGAACAGGACCTTGGAGACTTGGGTTCAAATCTCAATTCTTCCAGGAAGACTTTGGGCCAGTCTCCCTCTTACAGCCTAACGTACCTCACTGGTTTGTTGTGAGATAAAATCGGTGGGATATATGGACTTAGTCCATAGAGATGTGCTTTCAGATTGTCCATTCTTTATATTTTAAAACTGATTATTATAATTACCTCTGGTTCGTATAACAGAACACTTCCTTATATTCCAGAACTATATATCACCTGCACTTTCCAATGCCGTACATTTCTTTTTCCATTGGAAAAAGCAATTTCAGACTGTTTTGCTTGCATTATAGTGTAACTATAACTATTGCTCTCAACTTTGCCACCATATTACCTTTGTATGTTAGGTGTCTTCATATTTTATGCCCCAGAAGGTTTCAGAACAGATACTATCTTTTGTTAAAAATAGGGCTAGGTTCAATTCATTTTCTCTTCCTATAATAAACAGTGTAACTAAGTGTGTTTATTCCTCCCCTCCCCCCAGGATATTGTGGATTTTATAATGCTTTCAATTCACATATTGATGGTTCTTGGTCTCACATACAATTATTAATATGCAAACTAACTTTCTGAGATCTGTGCAATATATTCAGCATACCCTGAACAGTAGTTTCATTACTGGTCTCAAACTCCCATTACAACTCCCATAGTTACATTTTTCTGCTGATTTACTTCTGGCTTCCATTATTTCCCAAAAACATTAAAGCTTTCAAAAGATTTTTTGGGGAAGGGAAGAGATTATGGATGACATATTTAAAAAGGGAAAATCTGTAGATTGTGAAAAAAGTCACATGGTGAATTTCAGCCTCAGAAACTTTTCATCATCTTCAGGATTGCAACCCTAAGAATGCTTTCCTGAGAAAAAGACCCATTTACTTACTTCTGAGTAGACTTGCTTAGGGCTGCTCTCCAGATCAACTAGATGGTTTTACAGAGTGCATTTGTTGCCCAAGGTAGGCTGACATCTGGTCAAAGATAGTTCTATATGATCAAGATACACTCAATTTAATCAACAACTTCTTTCTGGAGGATGGGGAGAAGGGTTTAAAAAGTAAGAGGATCCCATGAGGAGATAATCAAATAGTTTTCTTTCTTTTAAGTATTTTGGACCCTGTTTCCTAGCACTGAAAATGGATTGGGGATATGACCTCTGGTTTAAATCAAGTGTACTTGCAAGTTAGGATGAAATACACTAGTACTGATTATGTTTCACACTAAGGATACACAATATACTGCAAGATTAACAGTTCTGAACTCATCAGCTAAGAAGAAGAAAAATTCTTTTAAGACTGAGCCAAAACCTGTTGGGTGCAGGACAGTTTATCTTATCTCTCTTACATGCAGGGAGTTGCCTCTCCTTTGTTTTCCTTCATGCAGTCATAGGGACAGAATAAGCTCTAGAAGTTGATATTATATTGTACGGATTGTAATTTAATTTTTTAACACAATGATTTATTTACATAATATAAATTAAATAACTATTGCTATTTATGAGGACTCAGTAATGTATTTGCATATTATATATTACAGATTTCCATGAAGAAATGTGTTGGTAAAACGCATAGGGAATTTTAACTGAGCAATTAAATATATTTTTACTTCACTTGGACCACTGGCCTGGGCCTTATTTTTTATCTCCCAGACAGCCTGGCACTGTGGGAGTGGGGACAGAAAGCTGCTTGGCTCCTGATTAGTTTTGCCAGGGGGCGAGAGACAACCCTGCACTTGAGGTATCCTAATTCAAGGGCAGATAACAGAAAGCACTTCCACCCTGATCCTTTTCAACTGAATAGCAGGTGTACCTGCTTTCAGTCCCCTTACTGTCCACTGACTACTTGCAGCTCATTAAAGCTCTTCCTGCTGCAACAGTCTGCCCTGTGTCCCTTTCTTTGAATTGGAGACAGAGCTAATCAGGTAACCTCAAGGAATAGTTTGACACCAGCCCCAATTCCCAGGGAACTCCCTAGTGTAATATAGCATGATACTCACACAAATCTTATGTGGGGAGGAGGGGACTGAGAGGACTCAGGAGGGCACCCTTCTAATGGCATGAAACCTCCCTTCTAGCTGCCCTGTGATTTCTGCTCCACTGTGCCATGCCAACGGCTGCCCTGGTGACATGCTCTCTTTAGGCTTTTGAATGTCCAGCTTGCAGTCACTGCCCAGTGTGTGAGCAATTGAGACTGTTGATGTGCTCTTGCCACATCTGCTCAGCTCTTTGTGATGGGAAGAGGTCAGAGGGCTGAGAGAAACCTTTTGAAAATTGTTCACCTTGCTTTTTAGTGGAAAATTGCTGTGTCTAATTCATTTTAATGGAACCACGGTTATTCAAAAATTCTGATTTTTTAAAGAATTTCCAAATTTGAATCCAAATGCTGGTAGTGATGCACATCTCTAGTTCATGCTATTATTTGTTTTTCATTACTTTGTGTTTCATTAAAATCTGCCTCCATTCCTGAGGACTGGAAGGTAATGAATGTCACTCCCATCTTTAAAAAGGGTTCCAGAGGAGATCCGGGAAATTATAGGCCAGTCAATCTGACGTTGATACTGGGTAAGTTGGTGGAAACTGTTATTAAGGAAAAAATTAGTAGGCACATTGATGAACAAAATATCTTGAGGAAGATTCGGGATGGGTTCTGTAAGGGAAGAATTTGTCTCACTAACCTGTTAGTGTTCTTTGAGGGAGTAAACAAACATGTGGACAAGGGGGACCCAATAGATGTTGTTTACCTTGACTTCCAAAAAGCTTTTGATAAAATTCCTCATCAAAGTCTCCTAAGTAAGCTCAATAGTCATGGAATAAAAGGACAAGTCCTTTTGTGGATCAAAAACTGACTAAATAAAAGGAAACAGAGATTGAGTATAAATGGGCAATTTTCTCAGTGGACGGAGGTAAGCAGCAGGGTACCACAGCGATCAGTACTTGGTCCAATGCTTTTTAACTTGTTTATTAATTATTTGAAGTTGGGAGTAAGCAGTGAAGTGGCTAAATTTGCAGATGACATGAAGTTGTTCAGGGTGGTGAGAACCAGGGAAGATTGTGAGGCACTCCAAAGGGATCTGTCAAGGATGGGCGAGTGGGCATCAGTGTGGCAAATGTGCAAAGTGATGCACATTGGAGGCAAAAATCCTAACTGTAAATACATGTTGATGGGGTCTGAACGGACAGAGATTGACCAAGAGAGAGATCTTGGTGTCACAGTAGATAACTCAATGAAAATGTCAAGACAGTGTGTGACAGCAATGAAAAAGGCCAACACTTTGCTGGGGGTTATTAGGAAGGGAATTGAAAACAACTCAGCCAGTATCATAATGCCCCTGTATAAATCAATGGTCCAACCTCATTTGGAGTACTGTGTACAGTTCTGGTTGTCACACCTCAAAAAAGATATTATAGCATTGGAATAAGTGCAGAGGAGGGCAACTAGAATGATAAAAGGGTTGGAACACTTTCCCTATGAAGAAAGGTTGAAGTGCTTGGGGCTTTTTAGCTTGGAGAAACGACGGCTGAGGGGTGACATGATCAAGGTTTATAAGATTATGCATGGGATAGAGCAGGTAGAGAAAGAAGTACTTTTCTCCCTTTCTCACAATACAAGAACTTGTGGGCACTCAATTGAATTGCTGAGCAGTCGGGTTAGAACAGATAAAAGGAAGTACTTCTTTACCCAAAGAGTGATTAACACATGGAATTCACTGCCACAGGAGGTGGTGGTGGTTACAAGCATGGACGGCTTCAAGAGGGAATTAGATAAGCATATGGAGCAGAAGTCCATCAGTGGCTATTAGCCACAAAGTATAGATAGGAACTCTCAGTCTGGGGCAAGTGATGCTCTGCATTCTTGGTGCTCGGGGGGACAACAGAGGGAGGGCTTCTAGTGTCCTGGCCCCACTGCTGGGCCTCCTGAGGGCACCTGGTGTTTTTGGCCACTGTGTGACAGAGTGTTGGACTGGATGGGCCACTGGCCTGATCCAACATTGGCTTCTCTTATGTTCTTATGTTCTTTAATTGGCAATTTCTCTTTTAAATTATAGAAGTTGTTCATAAGCTATAGAAGAAATAGAACTGGTTTCAAGGTCAACACAACCTGAGCTTACATGTTGTTCATTGTATGCATGATATGACAACAGGCTTCCCAACAGGGAAGGGCTATACAAGAAACAGATTCAGAATATGATCTTCTTTAAAATAGTGAACTAGAGGCTGTGCACTTTAGCAAACATAGTTTTGCTATGGCAAATGTTGAGGTAATCAGTAAACCTGGGACAACATCCAGCTGGAGCATCTATAATAATTTGTTATGCATTCCAATATAGATTGCTCTGAGTTAATGAGGCAATATCTATGAATCCTCTTTCTGAGTTCTATCAACCCATTCTATAATTAGAAGCAAAATCCTTAAGATTTGTATTAAAGATGGGCACAAACCCACAAATGAACCCCAGTTTGAGCACGGACAAGGCTGATTCATGGTTTGTGAACCAGGGTTTCAGGAGAACATGTTTCCCACAATAAAACCACAAACCTCCATGTTTTTCATGGAGGTTTGAGAGGTTTGTCGGAGACACATTTAAATGCCTTCGGAGCTTACTTCCAAGGCTAGCGGCCTACCCAGAAATGAGCTCCGAAAGGCATTTAAATGCCATCGGAGCCCAGCACTGGCCTGCAGCCCCACCAGCCCACAGCAGTGTCTGTCATGTACATAAGAAAGGACAATACATAAGAAATGACAATTCTGTGTGCTACATGGATCACACTTATTCCATTTGTTCCTGGGTTCCTGGAATCAAGATAGACATAACTAGACTTAAATACATAATGACCCATTTTATTGTTGACAAAGGGTAGCCAAAAGTGACTACATCAGACATGTATCTGTGATTTTCCATGTGTATACAATATGATAGTGTCTAATAAATACCTTTTGTTCTCTTAAATACAAAATGTGCTCTTTGCATTTATCTTCCCAAACACTGCTTACTTTACTAGCTCCTAAATGCCTCATTCTATAAAGGTGATTAATTCCAAACACAATATATTCTTTTGCATTCTTCTTACTGATAAGGAAAGTGGCACCTCTCTAGTATACATAAACTAGAAGTGTGCTCTGAGATTTATGATCCACATTATTTAAATAGATTAGCAACATCAATATCGGGTAAGTTGGTGGAATCTGTTATTAAAGATAGAATTAGCAGGCACATTGATGAACAAAAGCTATTAAGGAAGAATCAGCATGGATTCTGTAAGGGAAGATCTTGGCTCACTAACCTTTTAGAGTTCTTTGAGGGAGTGAACAAACATGTGGGTGATCCATAAGGTTAATCCAGTAGATGTCATTTACCTAGACTTCCAGAAAGCTTTTATTTTTATTGATTGATTGATTGATTGATTGATAAAGTTCCTCATTAAAGGCTCCTAAGTAAACTCAGCAGTCATGGGATAAGAAGACAAGTCTTCTTGTGGATTAAAAACTGGTTAATTAACAAGAAACAGAGAGTGAGTATAAATGAGCAGTGGGGTACCACAGGGCTTGGTACTAGGTCTGGTGCTTTTTAACTTGTTCATTAATGATTTGGAGTTGGGAGTAAGCACTGCAGTGGCTAAGTGTGGCTGACACTAAAGTTGTTCAGGGTAGTGAGAACCAGAGATGTCTGTGAGGCACTCCAGAGGGATTTGTTGAGGCTGGACAAGTGGATGCCAATATGACAAATGAGGTTAAACATGGGCAAGTGCAAACGAAGTAAAGCACATTGGAGCCAAAAATCCTAATTATAAATAGATGTTGATGGGGTCCAAACTGGTGATAACTGACTGGGAGAGAGATCTTGGAGTCATGGTAAATAACTTACGGAAAATGTTGACACAGTGTGCAACTGCAATAAAAAAAGGCAAATGCTATGCTGGGGATTATTAGGAAGGGGGATTGCAAATAAATCAGCCAGTATCATAATGCTCTGGATAAATCTATGGTGTGGCCTCATTTAGAATATTGTGTACAGTTCTGGTCACTGCACCTCAAAAAAGATTATAGCATTGGAAAACAATGCAAAAAAGGCAATTAAAGTTTTAACAGGGTGGAACACCATCCTTATGAAGAAAGGTTAAAGAGGTTAGAGCTCTTTAGCTTGGAGAAATAATTATTGAGGGGTGACATGATAAAGGGTTACAAAATTATGCATGGGATAGAGGAATAGAGGGGTTACAAAATTATGCATGGGCAGTCAATGAAATTAATGGGCATTAGGCTTAGAACAGAGAAAATGCAGTACTTTTTCACCCAAAGAGTAATTAACACGTGGAATTCACTGCCACAAGAAGTGATGGTGGCTACAAGCATAGACAGCTTCAAGAGGGTGTCAGTTAACTGCCATGAATACTTTTCAATAACTGTATGACTGCTACAAGGTGTATTTACATGATCTCTGAAAAGGTTATCGGCGTTCATGTGTTTTACCCTCATGATTGGTGACAGGTCCCTCCCGGGAGTTCTCAACGGAGCCATGACTTCCTCCTCTGGAATGTGTGCTCTACTCTGCTCGCTCGCTTGCTTGCTTGGTTGCTTCACTTGCGCATGCCCAGCTAAGTTACTTGCTTCTCCCCTGTTATCTCTTTTGCCCTGCCCTTGAACAGGAGTGCTAGCAGTTATCTGTATTCTTTTTATCCATGTCTTGGGAACTGAACCTTAGAGATGTTCAACATCATTATTCTCTGGGAACTCCTTTTCCTGCATTTTCTATGGGAACTTCTGGCCAGTATATTTGAGCATTTAAATTCTTGCCTAGTGATTGGTAGAATATTCTTAAGCCATATTTCATATTCAGTATATCGATACCTGTAATCCCTAAACCCAGTATTACTAACAGTGGAAGTGTTTGACTCCAATGATCTTCTCTACAAATAAAGGACTTACTAAAGAGACCTGTTATGGACTATATCTTTTGGGACATTCTCACAGAGGGGACTGAATAAATATATGAAGCAGAGGTCTATTAGTGGCTATTAGCCACCAGGTATAGATGGAACAGTATGTCTGGGGCAGTAATGCTCTCTATTCTTGGTGCTTGGGGGGGCAACAGTGGGTGGGCTTCTGGAGTTCTGGCCCCTCTGGTGGACCTCCTGATGGCACCTCAGTTTTTGGCTGCTGTGTGATACAGAGTGTTGGACTGGATGGGCCATTGGTCTGATCCAACATGGCTCCTCTTATGTCCCTAGCTTTCTGGTGACCTTTAAACTACAGCACTGAATCTGTGAAGAGCCAGGTCACTAAGCTACCTATGCTTTGTCATGTGTGTTGAAACCATGAATTGCGGAGGTTGATGGCAAGCAGAAAACCACAGAAATGCATTTTTGCATTTTTTAACAGGCCTTGCAATACAGTGTCGAAAAACAATCCCTGTAGCATTCTGTAGGTCCCACTGGCAGTCACCTAACTATTGCAGAGTACTAACTCTGTCCAAGGTGGCTTGGAAAACAACCCTCAGTTAATAGTGTTAATGATAGTTTACTAATACAATCTATATATCTAATTCCCAAGTACCCTCCCCCATGCGGATACCTAAATCTGCGCGGGGGGGGCACTTGGGCGGGTGGGGTTTCTACACATGGGGGGCACTCCCCCCATGTGCAGAAAAATCCTAAATGTTTAAAAAACTTTTCAGGGGATCTTTAAATCCCCCGAAAAATTAAAGTGTTCTCCGCGTGTGCGCAGAGAACGCTGTGGCCGCTGTAGGGGAGGGGGTGGGAAGCGGCATGATGAGGACTCGCTGCCGCCATTTTCAGGGGGGAGGGAGGGAAGAGCCTCTGCGGGCGGCAGGTCTCTATGCCCCCGCCACCATTTTGAAAGCAGGGAGGGAGGGGGGAAGCCTCAGTGGACGGCGGGTGTCCCTGCCGCCGCCGCCGCCGTTTTGAAGGCGGGGGAAGCTGCCTGGAGGGGGGATGAGGTAGAGGCTTGGCACACGGGGCTAGAGGAGGGGGAAGAGGCTCACCTACCCCCCCCCCCGCGAGTATCGCGGGTCCTCCGGCTTGTCCATCATAAAAGCAAATATTAACTGCAAAGTAAATGCAGTTAAGTAATTCCTCAAGGTCATAGGAGCCAGGTGGGCTTCCACATTCACTTTTAAATGGTCCATGCTACAGATGTCTACAGTTGATGTGAATGGAGAATCTTGCTTTGGAGAAATTTTGTTCCACAGGGTTGGATGCTATACATCATGAAAATACATCACTGCATGGACAGAAAGCAACATAAGTGGCAGCTGTCAAGGAAGGTGGCAAAATTGCCCCTCTAATGCAGCAGAAAGGTTCTTGTACAAGTAGAAACACAAGTAGGAGCACCACTGATGGAGGAGTCAGGAGGGGAAATTTCTACTTCATTTCAGCCACCAACCTTGGCATTGTCTTTATGGTGCCCACTAAAGGCTGCTGGGGATATGAAAGGTGGGAAAGATCAACTTTTACTTGCCAGTACCTTTTGCTGGAGATGCATGGAATCCAACCCATTGTGCATATTGGAATTATATGGATTTTTGTACCAGGTGATAAATTCAGGATTATTTTTCTTCAGGTAGTTCTGTTTATTGTTGCATTTCTTCTGAATTCTATGGGTCTTGAATAATTTTCTTTAAAATTCAACAAATCTAAACTTTTTTGTAGGGTAAAGAGTGAGAGGGATTTGGCAGGTATACTGAATGAAAGCTTCCTTTCCTTTCTTTTTCGCTGTTTAGAGAGCAATCCTAAGTAGGTCTACTCAAAATCCTACTCAGGTCTCTTCAGTGGGTCTTATTCAGGAAAGTGTTCTTAGGACTGCATTCTCTCAGGATATTTTCAGGCAGAATAGATAATTATGCTTAAATAAGCTTCTCCAATCTAATAAAATCTGATGAGGTTTGTCAAAGTAACTAGTAACTATGCAGTATGGGAGATCACAATATCTTCCCAAGAGCAGCTTAAGGCTATGAAAAACTTCTAAGTGAAGTTTCTCATAGGGCGATTCTGCATCTGGCATTCATGTTATATTTTCTCAACAGTGAGGAAAAGGTGCTGCTCAAAACCACATTCAAATATCCCAGGGCAATGCCATACGGAGTGTGAAGTCACCCCTGAACAGCCATATATCTATGCCAAAGGTACCATAAAACCCAATGATCAAAGAAAGTGAAAGCTGCATGCAATGCAGAGATGAATTTCTGTCCCAAGGTGGGTTTGGTAAAACAAGAGAGTCAAAAGCCAATGCAGAATCACCCATAAATCTGGAAATCCAGATTTGGTGCCAACCAGCAGACTCCAATTTGTTGGACCATTTACATTCAGATGTCACAACTAACCTGGGATTTGATTAAGCCATGGTTTATTTTGATGTCTGAATGCAACTTTGGACTCCTCCTTGGACAAAGGTAATGAAATAAGTCTTGTAAAGATCTCCATGCAAGGTGCAAAATGAATTTTTAAAGGGTTTGATTTGTTTTAGCAAAAGCTGAGAAAATGCTCTTAATATTAACAACATATGTCTCCAGTTCAATAGTTTCACCTCTCATCACAGAAGGTGTTATAATGATTGACATGCCCTTATAGTCTCCAGTCAAAGATGGATAATAAGTAGTCAGGATTTACAGGACCAACAAGCGATTCAGGTAGAGTAATCTTAGAAAGCATTGGCTAACAAATAAAAGAAAGCCATGCATGAATAATCCTGGTGTCAATCAAATTATGCTAAGCAAAAGATCCACATAACAAGGCAAATGGCTCAGGGCAATGCAGCCTGCTTTTTGATCCGGTTTGCTACTGCAGGAGGCCAAACAGCAGCTTATCGGAGCATACAGTTGCTGAAAAGATTTGGTGCTATTGTGAAAAAGAAAGTAACTCAACACGACTTATTTCTAGTTTTCTAAAGAGTTCATTATAAAACTAAGATAGCCTCTGATGACCTCTTAAAAATACAGCAAAATGCTAGAATGAAAGATGAATGTGAACTTTGTAGGAAACAAAGAACTGTGTCAAATTCTGTTGTTGCTGATGTATGAAAAGAAGTTACGATCTGCAGATGGCAATTGTTACCGAGAATATTTCTGCAGCCTTTTCAATAATTCAGCAAAGTGCATCTTTAGCAGAAAATAATGTAGTATTGTGGTTCATTCCTACTGACAACACAAAAAGTAGACTATGGCTGTTTCACAGTTTCTATATTCTTCTGATTATAGAATCTATGGGTGGAAACTGATTGGCATCAGAAAATGCCAGATTCCAGGACCTTTGGAGCCTTGACTAAAGGCCAAATCAGATGTGACATCAGGAGTTTTGTGACTGGAACTCTGAGCACTTGTGTGTGCGTGTGAGTTTTTTTAAAAAAATAAAAAAATAAAAAGCAGTCATATAGGGGGGAGGATGAGTATGACTCGGACCATGGCACAAGGGATGGATTCAAGCCTTCTCCCCATGCCCTCTTCTCAACTTGCAATGACTTTGTGGAGCTGCTATTTGTCCCATTGGGGAAACATGCTGACACAGAGACCAGTTTGTAAGCTGCACACATACTTCACAGTTACCCTCTCTTGCTCTGTCTCCTTTAAGTTAATTTTCCCAATTAAACAGGAGACTGCCTCTTTGGTTAACACAAGTGCAGAAGTGTCTGAAAATTGCTAGGATGCCCAACTTCGCAGAAAAGAAAATATGATTCACAGATGGGAGTATTAGTTGAGGGGCAAAGACTACTCATATGTATGAGAAACTTGTGATCCTTATTTTTAAATAGACTTTGTTAAGATAAAAAGTAGTAAGTACTATTATAACACACTTTACTACAATTATACCTTAACAATGAATAAATCTCCATTTATTGAATGCATCCCTTCTAATGTGCTTGTGAGCATATACCTGTTTTAATGACTGGAATAACTGGACTATGTCTCATCAATTTAAGTCATACTGCTCACAGTAATATTTCAGGACTGAATAGTCAGACTTCTACATTATTTTCTGGCCTAGAGTTCTCTCAAGAGTAGTTTCTCCCCTGCATAATAATCACTGTCTATGTTTTCTTCCTTAACTGATACAAATTGCCTATCCTCCAGGTCTGTGCATTTGGATAATTAATCAAAATCTAACCTGAATTAACCCCATTTGTTAATATAGCTAAAATAATTAATCCAGATGTAAAAAAATTAACTACTTTCAGAAGTAATAAGGGAATATTGTTAATCCTCTGTATATTTTTTGGCACTACCTCACTAATTCTGTGTGAGCGCTGCATGGTGTGAGGCAGCAGGAAGGTAGAAAGTGAGCCATCAGGAAATAGGTGTGACAGACAGACAAACTGACCAACCATTCTCCATCTTGTGTTGTTAGGTTTTCTTTCAGTGCACAGGACTTCCTTCCACCAATTATTGTTCTGTGCAGGACTGGAGCCCATATGACCTGAGCGCACTGACAAACCCTTGTGCTTTACCTTTCTCACTGAGAGAGTGTGCATTAACAGAGTCTCTGATAGAGTGTGCTTTTGCATTGCTGCTATTGCTTTGCTAATATTAAACTGAAAGAGAGAGAGAAGTCAGATGAGCACTTTGGTCCATTGCTGTTGTTTCTCCCCAATGGATTTATATTGGTCATTCAGACAGCAACATCTGTATCCTGTCCTGCAGTTTTCAGTCCCCTGTGCTCACCCCGATTTTCCTGACACCACAGAAAGTCCGGCATTTATGGATCCTACTGGTTTCATAGTGCTTTTGTGGATGTCTGATTGCTCTCTTGTGAGGTGAAGCCTTTCAGAAAGTCAGATTGCTCACTTCCTGTTTTGTTGCCATTTTTTGAGTTACCAATGTGCACATAAGTGGATATGCACTGCAGAGTTCTTAGGCATCATTTGTGCATGTCATCGCCCCTCCATTCACCCCTCTCAGCACGTATCTGTCTGCAGCTGAACCGAAGAGACCCCCCTTCCTGCCTCTGGAGCCACCACCTCACCTGTCCCTTTCCCAAACTGTTTGCTGTAAAGCGGCAGCAGCAGCAGAGGGAGGCAGCAACACCTGTGCAGCTAATGCCTCAGCCGGTTTCCTGCTGTGGCTGCCCTGAAGAGCCACCACTGACTTTCCCCAGGCATGCGTGAGTCTTGGGGAATAGAAGACCTCCTATGGCTTCTAGTCACAGGGACTGGTGTTGCATGTTGCCAATCCCTTTGGGCTAAAATCCTAAAGACCTAGGAGTAAGTCCTACTGAATAACATGGAACTTACTTCTAAGTAGACCTGCTTTGAATTACGCTCTTGGTATTTAAACAGGAATCCTCCACACAAAGATGTGGGTCATTCATGAGGTTAGAATCATAGAATCATAGAGTTTGGAGGGATCTCAAGGGTCATCTAGTCCACTCCCCTGCACAATGCAGGAAATGCACAAATACCTCCCCCTCCACACCCGCAGTGACTGCTGTTCCATGCCCAGAAGATGACCAAAAAAAAAAAAACACAGGATACTTGAGCAAACCGGCCTGCAGAAAAATTGCTTCCTGACCCCAAAGTGGCAATCAGCATTTCCCTGGGAGTGTAGGAAAGGGCCAAAAGAACTAACACTGAGGCAACCCTTCCTGCCCTCCCTCTCATGAACTGCCTAAATTCACAGAATCTGCATTGCTTTCAGATGGCCAAATAAGGAGAGCCCACCACCTCCCGAGGAAGCCTGTTCCACTGAGGAACTACTCTGTCAGGAAGTTCTTCTTAATATTTAGCCAAAAACTCTTCTGATTTAATTTCAAACTATTGATTCTGGTCCAACCTTCTGGAGCAACAGAAAACAACTCTGCACCATCCTCTAGATGACAGCCCATCAAGTACTTGAAGATGGTTATCATATCACCTTTCAGTCGTCTCCTCTCCAGGCTAAACATACCCAGCTCCTTCAGAGAGCCAGTTTGGTGTAGTGGTTAAGTGCGCTGACTCTAATCTGGGAGAACCGGGTTTGATTCACCACTCCTCCACTTGCATCTGCTGGATGACCTTGGGCAAGCCATAGCTCTGTACCAGCTGTTCTCTCAAGGACAGTTGTCTCAGAGTTCTCTCAGCCCCACCTACCTCACAGGGTGTCTGTTGCAGGGAGGGGAAGGGAAAGGAGTTTGTAAGCCGCTTTGAGACTACAAGTGAAGGGCGGGATATAAATCCAATCTCTTCTTCTTCTTCTTTCTTCTTCTTCTTCTTCTTCATTTCCTCATAGGACTTGGAAAGGCTATTTTTGTAGAAAAAGCCCAGCAGGAACTTATTAGCAAAATAGGCCACACCCAACAGCAGAAACTCATTCGCATATCAGGCCACACCCCTGACAGTACAGCTCATCAGCATATTGGGGGGGCTGGGAAAGCATAGGGCAGGCATGGAAGTTTGCTTCTCCCCCCCCCCCAAAGCTTCTTCCCCCCACTTCAGCATCGCCTTTTTAGTCTACCCCACCTCCAAACCAGACAGCCGGGGAAAGGCACTTTCACATCCCAGGCACTTCAGTATTGCCTTTCTAGTCTCCTTCCCCCCCTCCCCACCAGATGGCCAGGGAAAGGTGCTGCTGAAGTGCCTGGGATCTGAAAGTCTTCTGCACCCCCTAAGTATATATAATGCAACTCCTCCGCCCTTCCTTATTTGTCCCGTTAAAATAAGTTATACCTCTCAGTCCTAATATTCCAATTGTGAGTATCATGCCACTGAGTTTCAGTAATGCCTATTAGGTCATAGTCCCTTTCCTGGATTACAAGTTCCTCCTGTTTCCCATACTCTGCACATTAGTGTAGACACATTGGAATCCATGTTTTATGCACCCTGAGGTTTTTGTTTCTGTACTTACATGTGATCTAATGTTATCTAGCATACGTGCCACTCCCCGCAAAACTTTAGAGTTCTTATTTCCAGTTATTTCACAGGATTTAGTGTAAAGCTCTCCTTATTAGGTTAGAGAAGCTGTTTCAAACACATTTTTTCCTACCCTTGAGAGGTGCAAACCATCTCCCAATAGAAGAGCTTCATCTCGAAAGTGTAAGCCATGGTCCAAAAATCCAAACCTTTCCTGATTACACCATCTACATAGCCAATCATTGATCTGCAGTATTCTTCTTTCTTTTTGTCCCACTCTTGTCCCCGAGTTCAAGTCACAGACCCTACTGCAGCAATCCATTTTTTCTAATGGAAGGCCAGTTTGACTCTGAGTCGGCAGAAAGTGTTTATAAAAGGGAAAGCTGCTAAAAAGGGATTTTACTCATTACCCTAGATTTAAAAGGAGGAATATTTGGGACTGAACTTTAAACCCAGCACACAAATATGCTTGATGTGTGAACTATGTGCAATACATGCATGTCACACTGACAGATGGTGTAGAGTTTTACTCAAGATTTTTGTATGTCTTTTCCCCTATGAATTGCATGACAGCCAGATTCCCTATAGGCAATTTAGAACTGGAGGCAGAAAAATGGAGTTCCCTTAGCAATAAGAGCTATATGAAAGGTCTTAAAACACCTCCTTCCATTAACTAATCTTTTCTTTCTTCATTTCGTCCCTGAGATATTAAAAAAAACAGAATTTGTGTAGTAGCTAGAATGTATCAAACAACTTGGATATATTTATAGCACATATGCACGTATTTGAAAACTTATTGCCACACAGGAAAAAAGAATAGGCTATATTGTAGAAATGATTGTAATGACTGTAATTCAGATGAGAGTGAGCAGAGGTTTGTACTTTCTGGATGTGAATAAGTCTCTTTTGTTAGAGAACAGAGAGGAAATGTTAGGAGAAAATGGAGAACTACATGGCTTCACGTTACTACGTAATGTGTGCTAAAAATAGAAATTAAACACAAGGTCAGAATTCATCTATGGGCTACCTGACAGATTTCTGGCCTTTTGTAACAAAGCAATTGACTGGAGAGTGGAACTGCCTGTTTTGTGGAAGCTTCTGATCATTTAAAAACTTGTTTTCAACCTTGTTTACTTCCCTCCCTCAAAATTGCCATCAACAAGCTGCTTTTGCTCCTGCTGACAAAAATAGTTGGGCACCTACCTAAATTTAGTCAATAAGGAGGGTAAAAGTAGCTTGCAGGTGGTGATTTGGGGGAAGCAGAAATGACAGGTAGGATAACATGTAGCCCTCCCCCATCACCCCAAATTACAGTAGCTACAATCTGGTTTTTTTAAGGGCCTTTAAAATTAACTTGGGGATACATATAACATATTCTTCCAGTCTCGGATTTGATTCCACTCTTGAATTTGATTCTATATCTGATGAAGGGAATTCTGACACCTGAAAGCTCATACCAGACTGGAATCTAGCTGTTATACTGCAGACTGACACAGCTCCCCTCTGAAACACTCTCAGATTTATCATCCAAGATCCACAGCTTTAACTCTTTGCCTACCTTGCTCATAAACAGAACTGCTGGCAAATCCATTAGGGCGGCAATCCCACCAACACCGCCCCAAGTGTTATAGTTCAACCTCCAAGTGTTATAGTTCAATCCATATATAGAACTAAGCAACTAAATATAAAGGTGTAGAGTAGGGTTGCCAACAAGGCCAGCCCAAGACCTTTAGGTGCCCTATGCCAGCTGGCTCAGGTGATTCCCCCCCCCATTAGCCTGGATGTGCCCACTGCTGGTGGGCCCAGGGTTGCCCTCCTTCCAAACTGCCTGCTGACAAGACAGTCTGGGCACATGTGCTCTGAGCTGCCATGGGGCAAGCATGCTCTGAGTCACCCACCAGCCAGCCCAGGTAACACCACACAGCTTCCCCTGGTGCAATTGCTACCCCTGGTTGGGCTACCTTGGTTACCAACCTCAAGGTGGGACTTTGAATTCTTCCAGAATTACAACTGATCTCCAGGCTTCAGAGATCAATTCCCCTGGAGTACATGGCAACTTTGGAAAGTGGCGGCTATGACATCACATCCTTGCTGAACTCCTTTTCCTCCATAAACTCTGTCCTCTCCATTCAATACCTCCAAATCTCCAGGACTTTCCAAGCCAGATCTGGCAGCCCTAGCACTGTAGAGAAAAGAATCTGTGTGAGAGACAGAGACCTCTGGGGAAAAGAAAGAGAGAAATCAAGATGAGTTATGTTTGTTTTGATTGTTTCTATGGTTATTTGTTTAGTTCTGTTTTATTATGGGGTACCGTAAGCAGGTCTGGAGAGGCAGCATGTACATCTTCCAACTAACAAACTAATTAACTAAATAAATAATATAGATGGTGGAGAGAAAGGAGAGGAAGTGTGTGATGTTTTCAAAAAAAAAAAAGAAAGAACAAAGGAAAAATTACCTTTAAAGCTACAGCAGTTTTTAAAATAGTGATGTCACTCTCCCAAATGGAAAAAAATGTACAAGGGGCTCTCAGAGCTGTGCTCTCTGGGTTTCTGAACAGTAGTGCCAACCTCGTGCACTTTTTAAAATGAGAGATGTTTCAACACACATTGCAATATAGCAAACAGTCAGCTATTCAAAGAAAAAGAAATTCTCTGGACATGCCTAACATGAGCGTTTGGATCTTGGCTCTTGTCTTTAATTCAGGTCCATTTCACACATGCATTTTCAAGAGGTGGCAGCCGTAGGTAGCAATTTACATATTAGAATGCACCTTCATGGGGAGGGGGGGCTTTTGTATAATCTATCACTTCAAACTAGGGTTGCCAGCCTCCAAGTAGGACCTGGAGATCTCCTGCTTTTACAATTGATCTCCAGCTGACAGAGATCAGCTCCCCTGGAGAAAATGGCTGCTTTGGAGGGTGGACTCTATGGCATTGTACCATGCTGAGGTCCCTCCCCTTCCCAAACCCCACCCCCTCCCAGATCCGCCCTCAAAGTCTCCAGGTGTTTTCCAACCCACAGCTGGCAACCCTGCTTCAAACACAGTGCTTTTCCATGGAATTAGTTCTTTCAGACCTAGTCCAGTCCAGTGTTAAGCAAAACAACTGTTGCAAACTCTTGGTATTATTCACATGTGAACCAACCTCAGGAAAATGAGCAAAGGGAGTAGATCATGCTCTTTTATTTGATTTCTACCTTATGACAGGGTTTTTTCTTAACCCAGAGTTTCATTTCTGTGTTGACTTTGTATTTATGCTTTTCTGTTATGAGCATTAATCTTTGAGTTGGTAAAATGACACATGCACCCCTTTCTGTGGAATTCATAGGTACCCTTATGAGACGACACTGCTTGTGTAGCAATCTGTTGCTATTTAAGAGCCATTAACCTAATGAACAGGTCCAAAAAGCATTTCTTAAGCAAAACCTTGTATGCAGGGGACTTTCATTCCAGTAGGCCATGCATACAGATAATAAATTAAAAGACGCTTGTAGATAAAGGGTATTTCAAGGAAAGAGATCGGCCCTACAACATTTCCAGAGGGTGTCTATGTAAAGAAAGTTTTTCTAGGAGACAATAGTGTTGTGTGTATATTTCAGCTAAAATCAGGCAACAAAATGGTGTGCAGTAGGATAGGCAAGACAGTGACTTGTTCATTGTCACTCAGTGAACCTTCTGGCTGAGTGGAGATATGAACCAGTTCCCTCCCTTGTTAGATAAAATACACTTTCTGTATTTTATGTAAACTAGTTTGCTTCAATTTAGTTTAGTTTAGTTTAGTTTATGTAAAGTAGTTTGCTTCAATCTATGCTGGCCATGGGCCATAATAATAATAATAAACAAACAACCACCATACTGGTAAATTTGTATGTATTATATAAATACAGATGGGCACAAACCAGCTGATTAACTAAAGTTCATCATGAATTTTGGCCAGTTTGTGGTTTGCAAAGTGATGATCGCAAACTGAAGAACTACCATGAATGTCCACGAATTTTGATGCACTTTGTGGCACTTTGTGAAGAGCAGAAAGCAGGGGCTCACCAAAAAACCCAGCTGAGTGGTGGGTAGCTTGGAGCCAATTTTACTGCTACTTTCTGCTTCGCATAGCTTTTTGCTTTTCAGGAAGCAGAAGGCAGGGGTTTCCAAACAGCTGAGCTGCAGGGACTACCACTCAGCTGTTTGGTTTAAATGGCTCCAAGCCATTTAAACCCTGCTTTTTGGTCCCCACAAAAATCCACAAGAAGCAGAAAGCAGGGTTTAAATGGCTCACCAGCTGATACAAACTGGTTCAGTTCATGAACTGGTGTATTGGTTCATGATTCAGTTCATAGTTCAGCCATGAACAGCAAACCAAACTGAACCACAAAAATGTGGTTCATCCTTACATTTAAACAATTTTTAAAATCCCACACTTCCCTCTGTGAAATTGGAAGTAACATGGAGACTGGAAAAGAACTTGTGTCTCCCACTAATAGTACAGCACTCTTATCACTGAAATACTTTAGCTCTCAATCTTAGCCCACAGCCCTTGAGTACCTCTGAAAATGGAGATGCTGAATGGCGATTGTAGCTAATAACCAAGAGCTTTGTCTACAAAGAAACAGGTCTAATCCCTTTTCATAAGACTCCACCTGTCAAATAACAGCAGATTCAACACTAATGCACTGAAGAAGTATTTAGTAGGGTGGTGAGGTATGTGCTGCATATATCTTCAACTCCTCTGGAAGGGTTGTAAAGACAGCACCAACATCACATCCTTTTGGAGGGAGTTCTGTAACTCGGGGCAGCAGCCGAAAATACCTATCCACAAGTCCCTCACTGATCTTACCTCAGAAAAGCCTCACTCATCTATCTCAAATCTCTGGCATTTTGGTATGGGATGAAACAATCCTTTAGGTACTCAGGAGGATCCAAGCTATGTAAGGCTTTAAAGGGCAAACTCCCAGCCCCACACCATCTGTAAAGACAGGTTCAGTCCTTCCATGGCCTCCCTGGAATTAGATGGACAGGAAATGTAAGACTTGGTGTCCTCTATATATTGGTGATACTGTGGTCCAAATCTAAGGATATCTCACAAGCAATTCATTTTGATGCATAAAAGCATGAGGGATAAGAAGAAACCTTGAGGAGACCCATAGGACAATACTTCCCAGGACCTGGTTTTCAAGAATGATCAAAACCAATGTAGGACAGTATATCCAAGCCCATGCTAGCCAGAAAGCCATGGTTATTTTTTGTGGAAGTGCCTAATACTCATTGAAAACCAATAGCATTGACATTAAAAGTACAATTTCATGAAAAATCTAGCCAGAAAAGTTATGGTCAAACAGCCAGATATCAATCTCTAAAACACCTAAAGCTATTAAAATTTTGCCCTTACAAGAGCAGCACCATTATTGAGCGGATTTTTTATGGGGGGAATGAGCAATAGGTTGATTTTTACTGCTGAAATTTGGGATGAGGCAAAGTATAACCACTGAGACTGCAGTTCTGCAGAACTCCTTGAAGACTCTTCAACAAGTCCCATATTGTTCTTCCTCAGCAATGGTTTACATGGAGAATGACTGTTTTCACTTAGATCTTTAATCCATAAAGTTCTTCATTTTTGGCTGAAATTATAGCATATGATTAAAGACAGACTGCAGAAGAAGTATCACTTGGGAAAAAATTAGTAAGGGTATTAGGTATTGCTGGGCCAAGGAATGTGAAGAGGTCCTTAGTTACAAATTTCCTTCTAATGAATTAACAGCTGTCTTGGTAACTATAGCTATAAAGAGTATCAACAGCAGGATCAAACAGTTTGATATCTCTCTGCACTGCAAGTTTCTTTGTGGCACCAGACCATGAAGGTGAACCACTTGAGCTGTATTTTTACCATCTGTCCACTTCTTGCAAATGGCTTTCACTTTTCTGTGGTCTTATTATATACCCTTGACATATTTGGATAACTGATGTGCCAAGCAGCCATCTGGTTACTGAAATTATAATATATTTGTGGACAGCAGTCCTTAGAAAATGTGCACCTTTATGTTTTCCATCGCTCACTGTATTTTTAGTCCTAGGAAGATGTTTCTGCTGATATTCTCACCAAAAATTCTAGATGGAATGTTTTTTAGTAAGTCTGCAAACAGGTAAACAGATCACAGGAAATGTATGATCTGTTGAATCACAGCAATTAATTCTCTAACACTCAGTCTCATGTTGTGAGAATCAGATAATATTGGAATGGAATGGACTCCACTTTCAGCCCCTGCTGCTGTCATCAGAGGAGACAGAGCCTGTCCCAACTGCTGGAAAATGGCAGGCAGGCCAGCAGGCATGCTCCTGGAACACTATGAAGCTTGGCAGGGCAGCCAAGCCAGTGGAGCCTGCCCTTTACTGGCAATCAGGGTAGGTTCTGCCACCTCCAATGCAGCTGGTGGGGGCAAGAAATGGAGCAGAAAAACCAAGGTGTGGTCCAGAGCCTACATAAAAGCAATATCAGGTAAATTCAGAGCTGGGCAGATTTGGTCCCTTTGTTTTAAAATTTAAAGGGATTGGAAAGGGGAGTCAACTACCAGCTCTCAGGTCAGTTGTTTGATCCTTTTAAATTTTAAAAAAGTTATTATTTTCTATGAGAGTAGTCCTGGCCTCAGAAATAGTTAATGATAACCCCTTAACATTTCCCAAAACCAGGTGCTGCTGAATAGAAGTATGCTGGATCAGCTCCCTCTTTTCTCCAGCCCCACCCCGGAAACTTAAACCCTCCCAAAACCCCAGGAGATTGCCATCGCTCCCAGAATTTCAAGAGTCTGCTATATTACTTCAGATATACCCCAGCTGCACATCCCTATAAAGTGAGGGAGGCAGGAATGAATCAGGCATTGCCAGATCAGATCATGGTGGACATTGTGGAAAGCCACAGCAGAACTTGATAGGTTCCAACTTATTCAGGCACAGCAGGGTCCGGTGGTCCATTGGCTCCTTACTGCAGAATATACTGAGCAATCAATAAAACATGGTGAGTGGATGGGGTCAGTGACAACAAATCTTTGTCAAGTTAGCTTCAGAACCTTTCCTAAAACTAAATGTATACAGCTGATAAGTGGGGTTGCCAACTTGCCTGGAGAAAAAAATGTTTTGTTACTCAATAGAGTCATAATGTGATGTTATTTACCAAGTGATGTTATTTACCTCTATGCCATGAAAACCTTTGCCTGCCCATTTCCACACATTCATGGCGGAAAGTGACTTATGGTGACCCTGTAGAGTTTTCAAGGATGAACAGAGGTAGTTTGCCATTGTGTGGCTCTGCATAGCAGCCCTGGATTACCTTGGCGGTCTCCCAACCAAGTACTACCTAGGGCCAACCCTGATTAACTTACAAGAGCTGATTAAGCCTCTATTAAATGGATGGGACTTTTTTTCTCCAGGTTGTTGGCAATCCTAAAAACTATTTGCTTCCTATCTTATTACAAATATTGGATTGTAAGTGAAATACATGAGAATAGAAACAGAAATAGGAACAGAAGTAACAGAAGCAAACAAAACCTGCTTACTGCAAAAAGACTCTGCAATAGTACAAGCACATTATTAAAAGGATCTTGCTCTCTCGCAGAGAGGAGGAGGAGATATAGTAGACATGGGGCCCCTTCCCTCCCTTTGGAATCTTTCTGTAAAGCCTGCTTGTGAGAGATGTTGCCTCCTACCTTGGAACTCCTTGAGGGCCAAGAACTTCACTCTGCCATTTTTTAAAAAAATCATTCAGTGCAGCTAATCAAACTCTTTTTTAAAAAAACATCATCATAATAAACACTTTTATTAATATTGAGCATCCAAGATGCTGATGATGGCGAGGTGATGATTCTTATATAGTTGGTCCAAGAGGATGCAATATATAGCCCTAATTGGAAAGAGTCTGTTTTCAATGAAGTCGTTCCCATGTTCCCAATTAAAGGGAAACATCCCCACTTTTCTTGATTTCATTTTCCATGTTCTCATTAGTTACAATGGGGGTCTTCAGTTAACTGTTTACTATTACATACTTCCAGTATACTTTATTCTTCAAAAAAAAAGCTGCACCTAAATAAAATAAAAAACTAAATGGAGCTGCCTCTCATTCCTGGGGCCAAGAAGCTCGGTGGAAAGAATCTCAGTCTTCCTTCCTCCTGTGAGAGGACTTGTGGGGGGGGGACTTCCCCCCTCCTCTTCCCCACTTTTTAGACAGTGTAAGTCAAATGACAACAATTAATGAAAGGCAGTTTAATCTTGGGGAATCTTGCCAGTACAAGAAATGTCCTCTCCCATGCTTTCTAAATAATTCCTTCTGTCTTGATATCCAGTAGTTCAGAGATTTAATTGTTCATCCTGATTGTAATCTGGTGCTGGTTCTAAAAGTGGAACGCGGGACTCCCTGGCCGGACTAGAATGACACAAGAAGTGTCTCAAGACAAGACAGATATTCTCCTTCTTAGAATATTCACACCCCTGTAAGATATGTCACTGGTAGAGGATTGGTATGAAGTGAAAAACACCCCCTGCACACTTCATGAAGCAGACACCTGGTCCCTGTGGTATATGGAGGAAAAGGGGGTTGCCTTCAACTGACCCCTTTCCAGTTTCTGTCAATTCTGAAAATGTGTGTGTTTGTTAATGCAGCCAACTAAACCATACAAATAGCCTTTTATGTGAGTGCTGCATTAACTTGAAAGATTAAAATAGCAACCACTGAGTGAATGCCAACATGATCATTTTACTACAGTCTGTACAGGGCTTGGTCATTTCACAACTGCATGTTCCCTGCTCAATAAATTATGGAATGTTTTATAGCTCCCCCTTAACACAGGCTTCCTACAATATAATAATGGCATTAGTAGAAAAATAATTACATCCAAAGACTTACTCTGTTGACTCTCAGACCCATGCTGTGGTTAAGAATTATTAACTGTGACGTTCAAATGATTTCCCTCCCTAGATTTCTGGAAAGTCATTTCAACAACAGCTGGAAATCTTTGGTTTTATGAGGATGTTCCTAACTTTGTAGGGTCACTTAAATGTTTAATACCTGTATGAATCAAGAAAAGCAAGTTTTGTTTTTTTGAAACAATTGCCTCAAGCTGTAACAGAAAAAAGGAGAAATTATCTTCCTGTGTGTGATGGCAATTCTCTGTCTGCATCATTGTAGGATAGGAGAGGCTTTTCTGCCTTGCTTCCTTAATCTGGTCTTAATGAAACAGTGGACAAAATATCAGCATGACAGATAAATCCGGACTACATTCAAGACGTATTGTGTAGAGTGTCAAATATGCCTTATTTGAAATTTCTTTGTGTACATGCCTTTTAATGCTAATTAACAGTGAGGATTTTTACAAAGAGAATCCATATGCTTTAAAAACACCCCACTAAAAGTGGGGTAAGAGTAAGAAGGCAGCTTGAATGGATGTTTAAAATTTCAAGATGCTTTAGGACTGGCTGCCTCTTCCTTGTCTCATACTTGCCTTCCTTTCGGTGTTTAGAGAAAAGTCATGTGAGCTTCCAGGAGACTGTGTGCAGTAGGGGCTGCCAGAGTGCAGAGCAAGCAGAGAGAATGAATGTGTGAGAGATCGCTTGGTACGCAGGTAAAGTGCAGCCGGCAGTCAGGGCTTCTATAGTCTTGAAGCTAATACTTGGGATTCAGCCTGTGCTTTACTCCTCAGGAGTTCAAGTCCTATAGATTCCAAGGAAACAGAAGTTTCATTTTCAAGGCTGAAACACACACAGAGAGGATGCTTTTGAACTTGTGAATCTCTTGGAAGACTTTGCTCCTTTCCCTGCATTTTTAAAAAAGGTAATATTATTACCCTCATGTATCTCTTGCTTTCCTTTTCATAGTCATTTCATGTTACTGCAATCTATTTAATTATTATTGAAAAAGGCATATCTTTTAAAGGGTGTTGATGCCTTTCTCACCATACTTACATCACTTTTTGTTGGGATAGATACACTAAAGAACTAAGGGGAAAGAGGTTAAAAAGGGGGGTGGGACTTGACCACTTTCCAACAGTGGTCCTGAACCAAAAGCATTTGTATTCACTTTATCTAGACAGGTTATCAGTCTTTTGGTGCTACCCTGTATTTAAAGGTCCAAAAGTTTCAACTGTTTCAAACTGTTTAATTGCTGTGGCTCTGTTCCACAACCCACTATCTGAAGGACTGGGATTTAATCCAGTTTTCTCTCAATGAATTGTAAGATCTAAAATAGTTTCCATCAGCACATTTAGACACTGCTGGGATGTGAATTAAGTGATTGTTTTGTTAAAGAATTATGTTCTTTTACCTATGTTTTAACAATTCCTTCCACTACTATGGGATCCTATCCTCTTCTTCTATATACAAACTAATGTTTCTAGAGGTACTCAGGACCATTTCATGACAACTTTTGGATCTTCATTGGTTTCTCTACTGTACACTCTTCTTATCACTTTCCTCTCTTTCCAGCACTTCCTTTCTGCTATTCCCTCTTCTGAACCAGTGCCGTAAGTGGCCTCCATGGAATCCCCAGTGTACATTTTTCGTGAGGAACCGGGCCCCACTTGCTCCCCAGGACTATGCCCACTTCCAAGCAGCAGCAGCAACTGGCTCCTAGACTGGGCTGAATATGGCAACAATAGCAGTGGCATGTATGAGGATTCACAGCAGAACCACACTAACATCTCCCCAGCTATTCCTATAATCATCACTGCTGTCTATTCCATGGTCTTTGTGGTTGGCTTGGTTGGCAACTCTCTAGTAATGTTTGTCATTATAAGGTAAGAAGGAGCTTTATTATAGATTATTTGGGTGCCATACAGGACAGGACAATCCAAAACAGGATTACACCATTCTAAGCCCAGTAGCTTCAATGGCATTAGGAAGATGTCTAACTGTGCTTAGGGCTGCACTAATATGTGTGTCTTCTCAGGTCACTTCTGTTATATTCAGTAGGGTTTCTTCCCCAGATATGTGTGTGTAGGTTTGCAGCCATAATCATGGGAAATGCATGAAACAACAAAATAAAGAGAAAGAATATGTGAACTCTTTATGTACTTAGAAGGGATATATAATTATTAAGACTTGTAAATGTTAGGGTTCTAGAATGCTTCTTAGTATAGGGATATTCAGATCCAGATAGCAAACCTGTGTCTAGCAGGATCTGTAAATATGGCATAAACAGAAAGAGCAGCTGTTGATGAAAAAACTCACATGCTGTGGCATTTCTTCCTTTAAATACTTTTCTCCATTCTTTCAATTTAGCAATACTAAGCTTAACCAACAATTTAAAAAACCTTCTGTCTGGATGAACCTGCAGCCGTTTAAATGTCAGAGACTGTCTCCTCTTGATTTTGAGACTATGATTTTGAGAAAATAGACTTGAAAGTTGTAAATTCTGTGGTTGCGTGATTTGGTAGAGTAGTTTGAAATATGGAAATTGTGGAAATATGTGGGTAGAGCTCCCCCCAGGGATAAGAAGCAGATAATGTTGTATATTATTACCAATATTATATAATAATCATACTCTTTCTCTCTTGCACACTGTGTAATGTGTTCTTCCTTTGTCTTTTGAAGAAAATGAGTTCATATTGAAAAGTATGGTATATTGAGTGGGGATTCAATTAAGTCTATGAATTGATCCATTGAGAGGTCACCTGTGCAAGGAAGATCACCATAGGCTCAGTAGACCCCTGTCCCCCACCCACCCCTTTCCCACTTACATGTGCCTACAGGAGCAGTCACAAACAGTACAAAGGGGCATTATCTCTATTGGTTACAGTACAAATTATTCCTGTGGCGCACACAGGAAATCTACATTGAATAAAAGGGAAAACAGAATGGGAATGTGCACCCACCAATGCTCCCTCTAAGCTGTGGAGTCTTGTGAGCAAAAATTTTACTTTGTGAGCTATTGGCATTAAAGTTGTGAGAGAGCGATTTGGCTACGGCATAAATTAGTTTGCTCTGGAACCATCCTTCCTGAGCTAAAACAAGAATCTGTGATCTGGAGGCTAAAAAACTGTGAACTGGCTCACACTAACAGCTTAGAGGGAACAATGGCACCTACCTCTGTGAAGTGGACCAAGAAGTATCAGCTGGCAAAAAAAAAATTAAAAATCAGAATTTTAAAGCAGAAAACTATGTGGCATTTACATTTCTGAGGAAGGATCTGTAGATCAGCACAATCAAATGAATATAATTTTTCATTGTAAAAACATAACTTTAATATCTGACCATAATTATTTTTCTACTATGTCATGTTTTATTACTATTTGTCCTTCATAAACAATTAGGGTTTTTTCCCTTTTATATAGTGAGAAAACTGTTTTCTGATAAAATAATGCCTGCTATATGTCAGTTTGTGGATTCCCCTGCCCTCTCAAATTATCGCTAATAAATTAATGATAAATTACTGGATAATATAATAATACATTATTTAACGTTATCTTCTCTCTCCATCTTACTTTACTTGGTTTTTCTCAGAGATTTTAAATATTTTCATTACAGAAAGTAACATACCAGTATTAGTTTACATGTTGTATATATATTGTATGTATTATTACCAAAGTTATATATATTACTACCAATGTTATATAATACTTATACTCTCTCTGTACTAATCTATACACAAAGTCACACACACACCAAGCAATCTATGCCACTGTGATTTATAATTTACTACATATTCACACACACAAAAGTGGCGGTCCCACAAGGACTTGCAAAGGGCATCTCATTTCTCCTCTCACTATTCCCTCTTTCCCTTGCCTGAAAGCCCTGGTTTTCCCTGCTTTCCCCCTTTTCCTACTTCTTTCCCATCTTCCATCCCCCTGACAGCCTCTCCCTGGGAAAAATCCAGGTGGTTCTGGCTGTCCAGCTGGGCTGGAGCCAGTTGTGCTCTATTGGCTGCCAGGCCAAATCCAGTTACACAGTGTGGAACCTGCAATGACTTGTGTGTGGGGGAGGGTTCACTTTCCTCTGTATCTCCCCCATCCCACACTATGTCCTTATTTTCTCCTTCTGGCAGCTCCCATATCCTCACCTTCCTCTGTTTCCTTTTCTCCTTCCTGCTCACCAACCAACCTACTTCTTATCTGTCCCTAGGGTTGCCAGACCTCCTGATGGAGGAAGGAGTCCCCTGCCACCAGGCCTTGCTCCCCAGCCACCAATCAGCTGGCCACTGGGGGCCTTACCTGTAGAAAGAGGAAGGCCTAGGCCACATTGCTGGCACCACACAGGAATTGACATCATCATGCAAACAACTTCTGGATGACACTCTGGTATTTGGGTAAAAATTCTATGGTAGAAGTCAGTTTTACCATAGAGTTTTTGCCCAAATACCACAGCATCTCCTGGAAGTCAATGCATGAATGCACACCTCCTGAGTGATGCTGGCCTTGAGACCTGGGCCTTTCTTTTTCTCCTGGTAAGTCCCCCTCCCCCCCCATCCTCTACCTGTTGCCAAGTGGGATTTGGCAACCCTGTCTCCCATCTTAAACTATATTTATTATTTATTTACTTCATTTATACTCCACCTTTTTCCACAATAAGAACCCAAAGCAGCTTACATTATTCCCCTCCATTTTATCATCACAACAGCCTTGTGAGTTAAGTTAGGCTGAAAGTGTGTGATTAGTCCAAGGTCACCCACTGAGTACTATGGAAGAGTGGGAATTCAAACACAGGTTGCCCAGATCTTAGTGTGAAATTCTAACCACTACACCAAATAAGCTTTCATGAGGTAACTGCTATTGAACATTAGCAAACAGCCAGTGTTGGGTGAGTCATGCAGATCATGTGTTATCATCACCTGCTTGTTGCTGTTGGTCCTGGCCTTGATGAGTTCTCCCTTAATGACCAAAGTAACCCTGGAAAGGTTCCCCCTCACACCATTTACTGAGATAAAACAAGGCTTAAAGGCTGGCAATATTGTTGTGGTTGCCTAGCAATGACCACTGAGGTCATTTGTTTCATAAAACTACAGGTGCTGTTTCTGTCATTTTGGAGGGTTTTAATTCCTCTGTCCAATGTATTTTATTTTTATTTTCTTTTTTTAGATTTTAATTTTTCTGCAAACCTGGGTTTTTCACAATGTTGTAGAAAGATCTGTCTTGTCTGTCCATGGTCTCAGTCTCTGGATTTAAGTATCCATAGATGGGGCCCCATTGAGAATTAGATATATTGTTTCTGAAAAAAAAGTTGTTTGGGGTAATTGTGTGTGAAAGCTGCTAAACCTACAGAGAGTAAGAGAAAAGAGGCCATTTGCATATATATGTGGCCAGTTTGTGAATACAACAGTGACTGCACAAATGCTGATAACAGCACTGTACTATTTGCAACATTATGGTGGAAGAAAAGATGTTATTTTCCCTTGAGTGATGGTATACATTTAGCCTGATCCTATACATGTCCATTCAGATATGCATTCCACAGATTCAGATGGATTTAGTCCTAGGTATGTATGTTAGAATGGTAGCCTTGGGCAATTCTATGCATACTTACTTGAGGATAAGTTCATTGAAAGGTCCTCTCTCTTAATGCCTAGGCCTGATCTGTATATTCCATGAACATAATAAGCAAGTGTCAAACAAGAGATGGTTGGTATAGAAATCTGTAAAGAATTTGCCTCAAGATGTCACATGTCATAAGCATTATGACTAGAAGGTGTGTGATTTACATCTTTCCCTAGTCTGGTAAAAAAAATCAAATTCATGCCTTTTGTCATAGGAAACATAGATATAATTGTGTTTTTAATAGGGTAATTACAGTTCATATTATTAGGAAACAATCCAGTTGTGTTTCCATAGGATTCCACAGGATTCAATGGGAAGCATGCTTCTGTGTATAACTTTTCCATCCCCTGCCCAGTTAGGATTAAAATTCTCATTGACTGTACCCTTCACCTAAAGAATCTTTGTCACTTTTCAGGTAGCTAGAAGGTGCTGGGGGGAGGCTGTAGCTCAGAGGTAGAACATCTTCTTAGCTTGTAGAAGGTCCCAGGTTCAGTTCCCAGCATCTCCAGTTAAAAGAATCAAGTAGGAGATGATGTGGAGAGCCACTGCCAGTCTGAGTACAGTACTGGCTTAGATGGACAAAGGGTATGATTCAGTATAAGGCAACTTCATTTGTTCATTCACTTGTTCATTTGAGACAGCATCCCTGTTCAACAGGCAATTAAAATGGAAGGCTCAGTGGGTACAAGAAGATGTTAATTTATATGAGTGACCTTATCATCCCTTCTCAGAGTCCTCAAGAGTAGGATGGGGTATGTTTTTTAAAATAAAAATCAGTGTGTTAGTGATTACTTTTCCATCTTACACCCTTTCTTTCTGTGCTATGTTATTTCACTATTTTTCTCCCAGACCAGCTGACTTGTTTCATATTAATGCCTGGTAGGACAAAGGCAGTGATGTAGTATGGGGAGAAATGGGAGCAGGTTAGCATGAGTTCTAGTTTTAGAGAGAAAAAAAGATGTTTTAATTAAATGACTAGACAAACATTTGCATGTAGAACCTTCCCCATGGCTGTTCTGCTTCTAAACACAATAATGGCATCTGAAAGATCTTAAATCTTGAATCAGTGGCTCCCCACACACAGAAAGATGATCTAATTCAGAGATGTCAAATTAATTTGTTACGAGGGCTGGATCTGACATAAATGTCACTTTGTCAGGCTGAGCCATATGTGCCATAAAATGTAATGTCAGGTACCAGGAATATAAATTTTATAAATGACACGGGAATACCCAATTAACAACACTATTTTTTACTCAAAACACAAACACGCTTAAAACATTAACATTCATAGTATTTCCTTTATTTAACAGTCTTTGATAGCTGACAAGACTTGCTCTGAATTATAGTATCAAGATCTGGAGTCAATGTCTGTGCTGTAGCAATCTTGAGTATGCTTTTCAGGTGTGTATCTGTAAACTGTAAGCTTTTGATTTATTGACATTCATTACAGAAAAAAGCTGTTCACAGAAGTACATTGTCCCAAACAGAAACAGAATTTTAGAAGCAAAATCCTTAAATTGGGAGTAGTTTGGACTCAAAACCTGGTAAAATTTGCTAATGCAACTTCAGAAAGCTTATCCTTCAGTACAGCATCACACTGCTCCCCCACCTACCAGTGAAAGGATGCCACAAATCGCATCCTGCATGTTTCAGGTCCTCCTTTCACTAAAAGTAATGGCTAAATGGCTATTAGCTCTGTAAATCCTCCATAATATCATACGTGTTGTTATTTACTAATAGTGGCTATAACATTTATTAATAGTGGCTATAATACCCTGTTTCAATAAAGAAGAAGGATTGAAAAAAACAAGCCCATCCCTTTTTGCATGGAGTGGGAAATATGGTGCATCCTCATTTTAGTAACAGAAACCATCCCTCCCCCATGGCCACCCCTACAACCCCCTCACCCTTCACGATGTGCTTTGTCATGGGCAGTTTGCTGCCCTGGCCATGCCTGGACGTAGACCATGTCTGCCTTTTCTGTCAGCTCCCAGGACCAATGTTCCCTCAAAACTCCACAGTGTTGTGAGCAGAAATTCTACATTATGAGCGAAAAGTTGTGAGCAAGTCTACATTTGACTATTGTGTAAATTATTTTTATATTATTTCTATAACCTTGTAAAAATCTCAGAGTGAATTATTTTAAACTATATTTAAACTATATTTTAAGAATAATTTAAACATTATAAGAAAAAACAGAATCAAGTCAAATTTCATTAAACAAAATGTTACAAATCATACTGAAAAGCATAATAGCCTATGGGACCATTATAGTCAATGGGCCCCATAGACTTTAATGGAGAATTTATCCAGGAGTATCTGCGGCTCTGAGGGGCTATTTTTAAAGATAAAGGCACCAAATTTTCAACATAGCTGCTAGTGCCTCTCCTCAAAAATCCTGCCAAATTTCAAAAAGACTGGACCAGGGAGTCCAATTCTATGAGCCCCAGAAGGAGGTGCCCCAATGTCAAGTGCTGGGGCAGGTCATTCAGAGCCTAGGTCGGAGAGCCTAGAATAACCTGTTCAGAGGTCGGGGAGCACTAGAATGACCTGTTCAGAGGTTGGAGAGCACTAGAATGACCTGTTCAGAGGAGAAGCTGAGTCGTTCATAGCTGGGGTCAGAGAGCTGAGAGTTCAAAGCCAGAGAGAAATTGTCCAGAGCTGGAGTCAGTCAGCCGGTGGGTCAGAACATGAGTGGAGTTGTCAGAGCCGAGGTCAGAACCAGAACCAGAACCAGAGCCGAGAGTTCAGAACCAGAACGAAGTTGTGCAGAGATAGAGATGGAGTGGGCGCAAGGGCATTGGAAGTTCGACTAGTTGCTTCCACAAGAAGCCAGCCTAGAGTGGGGGGGCTAAATATTCCCCTGTTGCTGTTTCCAATTAGCAATTGGTGCATGTACCCCTATTTCCACTAAAACTCAGGGCTGAATGACCGCCTGCTCCTCAAACATGCTTTACCCTACCGGGATGCCAAATCCTGGCGGAGGCGGACCCTTAATCACACAACCCTTGGAAGCGAGTCAGAAGGACTGTCTGCTGACAGCTGTTCCTCCTTAGCTGTTCTGAAGTGGGCAGCAATGGCAAACTGTCCATTTCAGATGCTTCAGTAGGGCCAGGTGTGGATTCTGCTGCCGCCATCAGCTCCCCATCGCCAACGCCCATGACACCCAACCTCCATGGTTTCTTATGGAAGCTTGGTTGTGAGCTGAAGCAGAAACCCTCTGAGCTGGCCTCTGAAATGATGTGCACCAGTGCCCCTTATCACAGCTAAGAAGGAACTGCACCCAGGATCCTCCTGGGGCTCTGGCCAGGGCTTCAGCAGAGACAGTGGCAGCTTAGCAGACCCAGGCAGTGGCAGTGAATGCAAAAAAGGCACAAGAACAAGGGAATCCTCTCAGGGTCTGTGCAGCAGCAGTGATGGCTCTCTCCACCCGAACCCCCTGTGCCTGCCTGCTATCTCATATACTTACTCCCTCCTTCTACGGCACACAAGCTAGAAGTTGTCAAGGCTGCCATCTCTTTTATAGCACAGTGCAGGTGTGGGTAACCCTCATCTCTCTAATGCCACCCTCCCACTTCTACCAACTGTTACACATTAGCACTGGGACAGTATACAGGGACATAATGCACAACCTCTGTCATCTGTCAATAAATGTAATGACCAGCTGCTCAGGGGGATGGGCTGGTTCTGGCCTGCAGGTCGTATGTTTGACACCTGTGATCTAATCCTTTAACATCAGCAATCTCTTTCACATTTCTGAAATGGGTATGTTTTCTCTTTACAACTGGTAGATGGAGCCTAAACCCTTGATTCTATCACCTGATCAGTCTTCAGGTCAGGTGGGTTACCTGCCAATGGAGGTGGGTCAAAGCCTGTGCCTCTGTCTCTGTTCTTAAGTATCTTCTTGCCCTGTCTACTATAATGTGCAAAGCTTTAGTAATCATTCTCTGCTGCAGCTGCACTTCCTATCATTGGTGGCAATATAGCCTAAGGCTAAACATCTGCCCCTATCTCCTTCCTGACTCTTATAGCATGTAAAAAAGACTTTCCCTTAAAATGCCAATTTTGACTGTTCTGTTTGGCAGGAATAGTTCTGGCTGGATGTTGTCTCTGTCATGCACATATCTCTGTAGTAATTAGGGATACCAGTCTGCAAGTGGGACCTGGGGATCCCCTGGAATTACAACTCATGTCCAGACTACAGAGATCTGTTTCCCTGGAGAAAATGGATGCTTTGGAGGGTAGACCCTGTCCTTCCTAGGTTCCACCCCCAAATTTCCATGCGTTTCTCAATCTGGATCTGGCAACCATACTCCCCCCAGCCACTGTCGGTGGCTAGGGGGGACCTGGCAATCCTAGGGTAGTTACTTTCTCCCTTTGTTGTCCTTTAGGAGGGGCTGTAGTTCATGCAAAAGGTCCCAGGTTCATTCCTTAGGGCATTTCCAGTAAAAAGGACATACTAACGTCCCGGCTCAGCTTGCTGAGTTCCCTCTCACTGCCCTCCTCAGAGTGGAAGGTGCTATAATCTTACAACTCCGAAATGCAGAAAATAATAAATGGGCATAGTCTTTGTAGTAAATTTCTGACTGCATATATATCCCTATTCCCTCTGAGTATTTATTGCAGACCTATGACCTTCATGTGGCTCAAAACCAACCTCATCCTTAAAACCAATAAAGTTGTTTTGGCTTTGTAGTCCTTACAGAAGTTTAGGTACCACAAAGACTTAGCAAAAACAATATAAAAAAATGAATTCAACAAAATAAATCAATTTATTATAAGTTTCTCTTGCTCAAAAACCAGTCAAATCTGACTCTAGGGGGCGGTGTACATCTCCGTTTCCAAGCTGAAGAGCGAGTGCTGTCCAAAGACTTTTTCTGTGGTCATGTGGCCAGCATGACTAAATGCCAAGGCGCACAGAATGCTGTTACCTTCCCACCAAAGTGGTATCTATTTATCTACTTGCAATTTCTTGCTTTCAAACTGCTAGGTTGGCAGGAGCTGGGACCAGAGACGAGAGCTCACTCTATCACATGGCACTCGGGTCTCAAACTGCCAAGCTACCAGCCTTCTGGTCTGCAGCTCAGCTTCTTAACCTCTGAGCCACCGTGGCCCCTGCACAATTTATTATACAATGTACTTAAAATACACATTTAAAAACATGAGCCTTGAATATAGCCTCTAGATTTTTAAGTTTGTTTTTTAAGCACATTGTATAATAAATTGATTTATTTTGTTTATTTCGTTTTTATTTTGTTTTCTGCTCAACCTTTATGGTACCTAATTCAGTTTTTGGTTTGGGTTCCTCCCCTGCTTTTTTGGTGTGTTCATCCTTACAAAAGGTCACCATGTGAAAAACGAGTCCTTGTGGTTTCTATCTGGCTCACTATTTTCTAATACATAGCAGTGATCTGGTGTGACACAAGCCCAGTTCACATGTTACAAATGCATATACATAGTGTCCGTGGGCACCATGATGCCTGCTGATACCTTTTCTGGTGCCCGCCAAGTGTTTTTAGAGAGTGGGACAGTCCAGCTGGGGCTGTTACCCTGCAAGTCTTTTGACTGGCCATTGGAGATTTGATTGGTTGTTAGATTTTTTAAAACTTTGCTTTGGCAGAAGCTGCTATCACAGTATAAGGATCTTCACTGTGTGACTGAAGGTAATCTGTAGCAGCCATTTTGTGGCTGACTCCACTTCCTGTGGCAGCCATTTTATGGCTGGCTCCACCATTTTGTGGCTATGCCCATCACAGTACATCAGAATTCCAAGGTGCCCTGGCCTAGACAATTGCATGGTTATTTAGTGAATGCTGGAAAAAGATTTATAGGACTCTTTTCTAATGTGTTTCTAAAGCTGCAAAGCATATGTGTGGGAAATCTTTTCCTTTTTAGCATACACGCTGAGCAATCCTTTTTTACATTTGGGTCTCCACTGGATATGTTTTAAAATTACTTAAAACTTTTAGGATGGAGTCTAATTTCAACTTGTAATGGAAAGTTAGCATCATCAGTGTTATGGGCTTGCCATTGTGATGCTTTTCTAAACTAGTAATAGCTACCATAGGCAGAGTGTGACTCATCCAGTAATTCTGGATTCACTCAGTGTATCTGGTCTCCGTTGCCCCAGGATGCCATTTAAATGTAGGAAATGCTGACTACTATCAAGTTCCAAGATGGCCACTTTTTCAAATTATCTTGCAAGTCACATTTGAATAATTTTCTAGGGGAAAATGGATTTAACAAGGAGCTCCTTATAGTTATGTGGAGAGGAAAAAAACAACTTCTTTTCTCAGATATGTCTGATGTTACTTCAGGGAAACGGGATCTAGTTCCTTATTCACAGTTAGCAGTGCAACACAGTCAGATCCCATACAGAGTTCCTGTGTATCTAACTTGATTTTAGTTAACTAACTTTTGTGCCACCCTTCAGCCCAATTTAGGGTCCCCCATGGTCAGATACAATTGTAAACACATACCACAATATTAAATATAATCAAACATCATCATAAAACCTGTCATTGGACACAGCAAAAGACGATATGCCACTATAGTTGCTAACCTCCAGCTGCTAATCTCCAACTTCTCTGAGAAGGTGGACTTCATGGCATCATACCCCACTGAGGTCCCTTCCCTCTCCAACTCTGCCCTCCCCAGGCTCCACCTTATGTCACTGTGCTTTTTCAAGCTCTGGATATTTTAGTGCTTTGAAACACAGCAATATCTGGCACATTGTTGTTTTTATGGAAACATTTCTACCATGACCCGTTGGAATTTGTCATGAGGTAAAAATATACCCCATATGCAGTATGTATAAGTTTTTTTGTAGGGTTATTAGATATGTTAAAGATCAAAAACAGCATTTGAATAATGTTGCAAGCTAATTAGCTCTCGGGGGCATTCTGAGCGTCTTCGGGCATCTTCAGGTGTCTTCGGCTGCGTTCGTCGGTCGCCATCATCGCCAGTGTTTGGTGGCCCTTTTCCAGTTTCCAGAGCACTTCAACCATCTTCGGGCATCTTTGGCTGCCTTCGTTGGTTGTCACTGCCGCAGCCGGCCCTCAGGGGTGTTTGGCCCTGGGACGTCCTCAGCCTAGTCTCGGCTGTCCCGACCCAATGTGTCTTTGGCCATGTTGGTTGTTTCCGGCTGCTGCCACTTGCCTTCAGCCAGCTTCGGGCCCCGCAGGCCAGTGTTGGCTGGTGGCAACTTCGGGCCTGCTGGCTTTCTGGCCTCAGACTTCTGGACTTTTTCTCGGCCCTTGATACTTGGTTTGGCCTCAGATTCTGTTGGTCAGCACTGGCTGCTGGCTTTCTGGGTCCCCTGGGGTGGTGTTGGACTTTCTTTGGTCCTGTGGACACGGGTTGGCCCCTTCTGGTCCTTGGTCCTTGTACAGCGTTTGACCTATTTTGGCCCCATGGCGGCACTGGCATTGGCAACAGATATCCTTTTTATGGGGTATGGGTCCTTTGGTACCTGGCTCCTTTTTGGCCATTGGACAGTCCATTGCTCTAGGATTCGGTACCCTGGAGACCTAAGTGGTATATGGTCGATCCACCTGGGGCGAGTTTTCGGAACTGATGAACAGAGGAAGCCCCGGACAAAGCTGAAATAACACTGGCCAGGTTTAGACCCATCTTCTGTCCTGGTGATCTCTGTAGGACACTATTAAGAACGACGGGGAGTAGGCTTGATAGCGCTGATGTAAATAAGAGGAGGGGGAGGTAGAAGTGGAGTTTCCCCCTCCTTCTTTTTAGCTTTTAGTATAGTTAGGATAGAATAGGTTAATATTTAGTTTAGTAGCCCTAGACGTAATTAGTTCCCAACCCTTGTTTATTGTTTATTGGTTAGATTAGGATAGTTAGATAGAATAGGTGGGTTGGGGCTTGGGTGGGAAAAGTGAGTATAATTAGGAAGCATAGTGCTCAACTATGCTAATGGGCTTTTAAGCTAAATAGATAAGCGGAATTGGACAAGGTACTGGGTAGCGGCAAAATTGGATGGTTGGTGTTTAGGAGAGCCAGGGCACTTGTTTCCATCAATGCTGGTCAGTGGCCCTACAGCCGCCGAGGCATATATGCAAAGGCTGCCAAAGGTCCTATGGCCAGCCAAGGGATCCCTGTACTCCTGGGGAGGGGGAGGTATGGCGGTGGGACCAGATGGAAGTGGAAGGGAAGGGAATGGAACTCGGTCTCCTTCCAATCTGTGCCCCATCCCAAAAGTAGTAGGTTGTGGGGCTGGGAAACAAAACCCCACTCTGACATTGGTGATGTGCAATGCCAGGTCCATAAATAATAAGACCAGAATCCTGCATGACTTTTTGTCAGAGCAGGACCTGGACCTGGCGTGCGTGACCGAGATATGAGTGTGAGAAGGAGAGACTGTTTCTCTCTCCCAAATGGTGCCTCCTGGGTTTTTGGTCTTTCACCAATCTTGGACTCAGGGGCGGGGGGGAGGAGTGGCGTTGTTCATCTGGGAGGGTTACACCTTCAGGGTGCTACTGTCGTGGAATCTCATGGGCATGGAGTGTGTTGGCTTTGTCTGGGATGTCAGGGAAAGTTTGGCAGTTTGGTTGGTGTACCAACCACCCAACGCACCGACAAACAGCCTGCTGTCCCTGCTGGAGGCCGTATCAGGCTGGGCACTTGAGCACCTGTGGCTTTTAGTCTTGGCTGACTTCAACGTCCATGCTGAGGACATGACCTCTACGCAGGCAATGGACATAGTGTTGTCCATGGCAGCGCTAGGACTTTCCCAGTTTGTTACGGCCCCCACACACAGAGCTGGTCACACGCTTGACTTGATTTTTGTGGTGGGGGTTACGGTGGACTGGATTACAGCTATGGCCGTACCATGGTCGGACCACCAGACCCTGAAAGCCTGGGTGAACATGCCGCTCCAACCCTGTTTGGGTGGCGAGCAGATTTTGGCTTGCCCACAGAGCCAAATGGATCCCATTCGATTCCACGAAGCTCTGTGGAATCCAAGGCCCCCTGGTGGCTCATTGGATGAGCAAGTCGAAGACTGGCAACATCATATGTTGGTGGCCATTGACGAGATTGCTCCCTGGCACCCTCTGCACCCCCGTTCTTGACTTGCCCCATGGTATACGGGCGAGTTGAGGGAAATGAAGTGGGAGCTCAGACAACTAGAGAGATGGTGGCGTCGCGCTCCTGACAAGGCAGCAAGAGCATCTTATAGGATGTTTATGAAAGCCTATGAGATGGCTGTCAAGGCTGCGAGAAAAGCTTTCTACGCAGCCGAGATAGCATCTGCGAGTTCCCACCCAGCCCAATTGTTTAGGACAATTTGTTCACTAACGACTCTGCCAATGAGCAGACCAAATGATAGAGAATTAGACATTGGCTGTGAGGCCTTTGGGAACTTTTTTGCAGATAAAGTCTTGTCGCTCTGCCGGGACCTCCCTGCCATGGTTGATACAGTAGCAGAACTTGAGGCTCCGAGCACATCTTCTAGTCACATTTTGGATTATTTCAGTCCACTCTGTCTGGAGGAGGTTGACAATTTGCTCTTACTGGTCTGCCCAACCACCTGTAGACTCGATCCGTGCCCATCATGGCTAATTAAAGCGAGCCATGAAGGGGTCCGAGGGGCACTTAGGGAGATCATCAACAAATCCCTTGTAAAGGGGGTGTTCCCTAGTGCCCTGAAGGAGGCTGTGGCATGCCTCCTCCTAAAAAAGCCATAACTGGATCTGGCCAAATTGGCCTATCTGGGTAAGCTAATCAAGAAGGCGGTGGCGGACCAATTACAGAGCTTCTTGGATGACACCTCTGTATTAGATCCATTCCTGTCCAGTTTCTGACCAGGCCACGGGACAAAGATGGTGCTGGTCGCCCTCACAGATGACCTCCGGAGGCATCTGGATCAAGGCGGTACAGCAGTGCTGATGTTGTTGGACCTGCCGGCAGCATTCAACACGGTCGACCATCAGCTACTAGCCCACCGATATGGGGGTCCAGGGGTTGGCCTTACAGTGGCTCTCCTCATTTCTCCAAAATCGGGGACAGAGGGTGGCGGTTGGGGAACAACTCTCCCAAAGGCACCCGCTAATTTGCAGAGTGCCACAGGGAGCAGTACTTTCCCCAATGTTGTTTAATATCTACATGTTCCCCCTCGCCCAGATTGTCCGGAGGCATGGGCTGGGTTGTCATCAGTATGTTGATGATACCCAGCTCTATCTGTTGTTGGGCAGCCAGTCAGACTCTAGTCTGGGTGATCTGGACCTGGCATTGGAAGCTGTGGCTGATTGGCTCCGGCAGAGCCGACTGAAATTGAATCCAACGAAGACAGAGGTTCTGTGCCTGAGTCGGAGTGGACCAGAGGTAGGGATCCCTCTCCCAGCCTTTGACAGGGTGCCGTTGGTACCAGCGTCGGAGGTGAGGAGTTAGGGAGTGCTCTTGAACCCCTTGTTAATGATGGAGGCCCAGGTAGCAGCCGCTGCAAGGTCAGCCTTTTATCATCTTCAGCTGATCAAGCAGTTGGTTCCCTTCCTTGAACACAACGAACTGGATATGGTGATCCATGCTTTGGTCACCTCAAGATTGGACTACTGTAACACTCTCTACATGGGGCTGCCCTTGTCCCAAATCCAAAAGCTACAGCTGTAGCAGAATGCAATGGCGCGGCTGTTGTTGGGTCTCCCTGTACAGGAGCACATCCAGCCCACCTTAAAAGCACTGCACTGGCTGCCTGTAGCATATTGGATAAGGTTCAAGGTGCTGGTGCTTACCTATAAAGCCCTATATGGCCTGGGACCTATCTACCTGAGGAACTGCCTCTCCCCATATGTTCCCCAGAGAGTGCTTTGATCGGGATCCCAAAATCGCCTGGCTCTCCCAGGGCCAAAAGAGGCCCGGCTGGTGGCTACAAGGGCCAGGGCCTTCTTGGTGGCAGCTCCATACTGGTGGAATGAGCTCCTGGATAACATCAGGGCCCTGTGGGACTTATTACAGTTCCGCAGGGCCTGCAAGATGGAGCTCTTCTGCCAGGCTTTTGGGGCCACCCAATAGTTACATCTTTGGCCCTGGCCCGATCGAGAATCCGCCAGCCTGAGTTGCCTGACCATCTTTATGGTTTAATATCTAAGATGCTACCCCAAGAAGAAGAAACACCATCTTGTAGTCGGGTATGCTATTGTTTCCTTCTGTATTTTATATGTTTTAATGATATTGTGTTTTACCGTATGTTGTTAGCTGCCCTGAGCCCACCGAAAGGTGGGGAGGGCGGGATATAAGTTGAAGAAATAAATAAATAAATAAAATAAGACTGGAGCTGAATGTCAAAAGCCCTCATGCCATTTTATCTCGGCTCTGATGTTTCTACATATTCTTCGTCAGGGGTCATTTTGTAGAAAAAGAGGTGCAGGAGCTCATTAGCATAACTCATTAGCATAACATATGCATATGCCACACCCCCTGAAATCACTGGAAGTGATGAAGGCAACACCCACCGCTCAGGCTCCACCCAAAAAATCTCCAGGTATTTCCCAACTCAGAGCTAGCAAGCCAGCTTCACACTTTGACTAAAGACATTTTAGGTTTCCTTTGCTCTTGCAGGGAAGCTACCCTACAACAAGCACAGAAATACAGATTAAGTTAGTATGCTTTTGCTTTTGCTTTTTTCCACAGTGCATCATCATATGTGCCTGCTCCTGGGCTTGTTACTCCCAGAACTGTGTTCCTGCGTGTTCCTGCTCAAAATGACCCCTGTTCTTCTTGAGAGACAGATTTATGTTTCTTTTTCTTCTTGTGCTCCAGGTACACAAAGATGAAGACAGCCACCAACATTTATATTTTTAACTTGGCTTTGGCTGATGCCTTAGTTACCACAACAATGCCTTTCCAAAGCACATCATATTTAATGAACTCATGGCCATTTGGGGATGTGCTGTGTAAGATCGTGGTTTCCATTGACTATTATAACATGTTTACCAGTATATTCACGCTGACCATGATGAGTGTGGATCGATACATTGCTGTGTGCCACCCTGTGAAGGCTCTGGACTTCCGTACTCCTCTGAAGGCAAAGATCATCAATATCTGCATCTGGCTATTATCTTCATCAGTGGGCATATCAGCCATTGTTCTTGGAGGCACCAGAGTCAGGGAAGGTGAGTCTAGGCTATGCTCTGTGCATGGGATCATCGCTGTTTAGAGAGAAAGGGATTTTGGGAGGAGCTGCTTCATAGTATGTTCTGGAAAATTCCACCATTTATTTTTTTAAAAAGGGACAACTCTAGACAGCACAGGGCTGTAATGGTGTATTTTTGCAGAATCACAAAAGGAAGAAAGATGGATTTAAGTGTTTTCTACTTGAAAGTAGCTACTGTCAATACTTAGCATTTATGTAGCACTTTAGATTGTTCATAGTTCTACAGAAATATTATCTCGGATTCTTTATAAAGTTCCTGGGTGGTGGATGACTTGCGGTTTTCCTGAATTCAAGATCAGACAGAGAAAAGACTGTTAGCTCACTGATTCAATCAAGTGAGCTGGAGTATTATAGTACGCCATATATTTCCCCCTGCTCCATAAATTCCACATCTTTGTAAATCGTGCATCTCCACCATTAGCAGTTCTTCCTCATTACTTCCAGAGCAAGCCCTCTAAAAGCTCCTGCTTCTCTGTCCAGCCACTAAAAATGTGAATGCTTCAGTGCATTAGGGAGATACAGAACTGTGTGTTGGTAAAGAGGCAATAAAATGCATGTGCAAGGTCAGGCTGAGGTTCATTCATTAAAAGCAGCAGTGGTATCACACTTAATGTGACAATGTTTACAAACTTCAGGCTGTAATGAGGCTGAGAAATCTGGGCTCAGGGGGAAAGACTCAAGAGGGAAGAAGCTTCTCCTATTTCCCCATCACCCACTGCACTTTGCACTTGCATAAAGGGCTGGAAGGTACCAGGAGTTTTCTGACACCCTGCTTTTATAACTCATTTTATGGAAGCAAATTGCCAGAGATTATCCCTCTGTTTCCACTAAATTGAGATAAACATTGGTTATATTTGTTACATTAATTGAATAGCAACAATCTGACTATCCGCCCCCCCCCCAATCTTATTTGAAAGGTTTTGTAGCCTAGGAAGAAACTAAAATGAGAATACTCCATATTAATGGGCAGAGCAATCCTCAGACAAAGTTGGTGGGTTCGCAGTATTTTCTGATCATAACTGGGGTAGCATGTATAGCAACCGTGCCACTGCGGTCAGTGGAGACATTGTATGGAGGTGGTGACACTATGATAGACAGGGCCACCAGAACCAATGAGGGGCCATGTGGCAAGGGGGTGGAGTCCAGCATCCATCTTAGGCAGGGGGCAAAGAGAGGTGGGCCCCAAGAATTCCTCTCATTGTCAGGAGCACACCCCTCACCCCCCCCCCTTAAAGGGACCAATTCCTGTCAGCAGATCCAGGCACCTGATGGGGGGAAGGGGGCTCGAGCTGTCTGTCCCACAGGCATCTGCAGCCACCTCAATGCCCAAACAAAGCACAGGGTCCCTGAACAGAAGAAGGAGAAAGCGGGTACCGTTTCCACCCTATGCACTTGCTCACTGGAGGGTGCACTTTCCAGCAGCCCAGCCAAATTGCCGCACCACCCCTGCCAGTGGTGGAGCAGAAGAGGGGGCCACTGGGATGGGCTCAGATGTGGGAGCATGCAGCAACCCCCTCAGGTCCCCCAATTACCTCCTCAGTGGAGCAGAGGTGTCTTGGACTGGAATGATCATCATTCTACTCTGGGCTCTATCATCCCAGTCCCAGAGCAATCAGTGCCCAGAGACTGTCATTCCAAATCCATTCTGCATTCATCATTACTTCCATGTGCAGTGATGTAGTACTAATGCATAGTAATGGAAACCATGCACAGCATTCGATGTGCCTCGCTGCCAGTATGTCCAATGGGCATACCCCCCCCAAACCCCACCCTCTCCACCCATGGCACTGGCTCCCCCACCAGCCATTAACTTCCAGGGACCCCCATGATTCCCTGTTCTCTCAGTGTTTTCTTCATAGATGTCTTCCCCTTGGGCGACAGAAGCCCCCCCCCCTTTTAGAGCAGACACACAGTTATGAACTCCACTCATTCACTATATTCATTGCCCACTTTTTCCCCTCAAGTGGCTTACACAGGTCTGTAGCTAGCAGGGGGGATGACTCCCTATAAAACTTTCAGTGCCTTTACACAAATCTTCCCCCCAACCTTCCCCTTTAAGTCCCCTTCTTCCCTTCTCATCCAACTGGGGAAGCTGCAAAAAGCTTGTCTTTCCCCTCCCCCTTTCTGCAAAAGCTCCTTGCGGGGAGGAGGGGAGAAAGAGCGCACACTCGGGGGACTTTGCCCACTTCTTTTGTAAAGGGCCACCTGCTCAGATTGGCTTAGGGGGGAGGGTCTCCCTTCTTCCTCCAGAGCAACCCAGCACCCTGGAGGTAGAGCCCCATACTAAGGTGCTGCCTTGCCCCGCCTTCCACGCTTCTTCTCCCTCCTCCTGGTGGTAAGCTGGAAAGGATTCAGGCAGGTGCAGTGGAGGGAAGGAAGAGCTTGGCATGCTGGCCCAAAGCCAGCTGGGGTAAAAAGCTGCTACTCCACTCCCTCCTCCCACTCCCTCTCCCTCCCTGCTCCTTTAAATTAAATGTAGTTTTAATTTAATAAGCACCCCCATCCCCAAATTCCTGGCTATGGAGCTGGGCTTACATCATCCCCCTCTCCTCTGTTTTATATGCACAACAATCCTGTGAGGTTGGTTAGGCTGAGAGTGTGCATCTGGCCCAAGGCCACCCACCTACCTTCCATAGAACAAGTGGGGAGGCGCTGTTGTGGCACCCAGCCTCAAGTGAGGTGACATACACCCTCTCAGACATACAAAAGTCAGTTGGCTCCCTGAGTGCTTTCAACCCCCCCCCCCCTTAGGATTGTCCTTTAAGTGCCCTACACCTGAGTATCTTATTTGTACCTGGTTTAATGGGTTTGATTGGGGATATAGAATGGTATAGTGTAGCCCAGTCTCATCAGATCTTGTAAGCTAAGTACGTACTTGGATAGGAGACTCTGTAGAGGAAGACTCTGTAGAGGAAGGCAATGGCAAACCACTTCTGCTTCTCTTTTGCCTTGCTGGAGTTACCGTATGTTGCTTGCAACTTGATGGCACATACATACATAATGGATTTGATTAATACTGGATGGTCACCAACAAAAAATTGCCCCAGTCAAAGACTGGCAAAGGCCAGTTCTTTCTCATCTTGATAGGAGTTAAGTCGTATAATAGAGCAAGAAGGCTAGCAGAACTTTTATCCAACAAGGAGAGCAGGAGAGAAGCAGTCAGAAAGTAATAGAAGGACAGCCTGATGGCCCCTCTCAGAAATCAGTTTCCAGATAAGAGGGAATCAGTCCTGAATTAACCATTAAGCCAAATAAGCATGTACTTAGGGCACGAAAGGAAGAGAGACACCCCAGATTTTTTCCCCTCTAGCTATCATGCCCTTAACTCTTTCATTGCCACACTTGACTTCAGTTGACTGACAAACTACAATTTTTAAAATTTTTATATTTAATACAGTTGCAGGTCTGGCCTGGGGGATGGCCTGGAAAAAACCTGAATTTTTAATCTCTTATTTCATCTTCAGCACTTATTGAGTCTTAATGTCTAGTCAGGTAAACAATGGAAGGGCCAAGGGACACTAATTGTCCCTAATTGATGTTTTAATTATTAATTTATGACAAAAGTAAGTAACTAAAAAGCAGTGATTTTTAAAGTCACATGCTTTTACTGACTTATAAGGTACACCTTTCTTAAATAAATGTAAAACTTCATTAACTCTTACCCTCTTTAAGCACCATCCATGTCCAAGGTCATATTGCTAAAGAAGCATATTTCCCCATGACAACGCAAATACGGATGATTTAAAAATCTGCCCTGAGTGAAGGGGAGTCTTGAATGGGTAGAGAGTGGCTGGTCAAATGAGAGGAGTTCAGAGCACAACCACTTTTGGCAGGCATAAAAAAAAATCATCAGTTATTTTTCCTTTCCTAAAAAGAAGCCTTATAAACTGAACTGCCACAGATGTAAAAGTCTCATTTTTATAGTTTAGAGGGAGTAAATCAGTGCTTCTGGAGAAGAGCTGCTTCAGCTAGCTGATGGCCCTGCTTGGAACAGCATTTCTTAAAAATCTAGTAAAATATGAGCTATGTTGTACTGTAAATTCTGTTTGTTTAACCTATCCATGATTGTTGTTATACAGGCAGTACCGAGTGTTCACTGCAGTTTCCAGATGAAGACTATGTCTGGTGGGACATCTTTATGAAAATCTGTGTCTTTGTTTTTGCATTTATTATCCCGGTACTGATTATAGTAGTTTGCTATACTCTGATGATTCTGCGCTTGAAGAGTGTGAGACTTCTTTCTGGGTCTCGAGAAAAAGACCGAAACCTCCGCCGCATTACCAGATTGGTTCTTGTTGTAGTTGCAGTTTTCATCATCTGTTGGACTCCAATCCACATTTTTGTATTGGTTGAGGCCCTGGGGGATGTGTCCCACAGTACTGCAGCCATTTCCAGTTATTATTTCTGCATTGCTTTGGGCTACACCAATAGCAGTCTCAATCCCATCCTTTATGCTTTCCTGGATGAAAACTTCAAGCGTTGTTTTAAAGATTTCTGCTTTCCTTTTAAGATGAAGACAGATAGACACAGCACCAACAGAGTCAGAAATACAGTCCGAGACCCTGCTTATGCAGAAGAGGTTGATGGGACAAACAAACCAGTATGACTAGCCGTGGAAATGTCATCTTACTGTCCTCCAGGACAAGATGAGTCCAATGACCTTGGACTAACTCAGATAACTACTGCAGTGTGAAATGGACAACAATACACCCATTTGAAACCATGTAAAAAAATTCCAAAATATGAACTGATCTATCACCATTCCTGGAAATAAGAGTTTCTTCAAATGTGCTTTTGGATCATATTAAAAACAGATCTTTGTACATAGCTGCATATCAGTTTTGTGGGGAAAAAAGCAAAGGAAGCTCTTTGTTATGCTAATGTCTTCGTGGAAAGGGAAATCTATTTTTCTTATGCTACCTTTCTGCTGCTGTTTAGATTCTGGATGGAAATGATAGTGTGGCTTTCAGTGACTGGTAAAAAAATCAGTTAAAGTGTAATAACCTTTTACTATACTGTATTAGAAAAAAAGGTGTCAGTTCTGAGCTTATAACATCTGCCAAAACCACAAGATCAACATTTTCCTTACATCATATGTACGCAATGTGTATTTCCAAATAGCTACATAGCCATGAATCATGTAGTAGTATATGAAAACTAGCCTTCTGTCATTTAAATTTGGGAGCTTCTGAAGGGTAGTCATACACAATCATATTTTACATGATGATTGTATCCATTACTTCACAGGCTGATCAATGGAAACATCAATGATGTGCAAGTAATAACCATTAATGCTGAGGGAACCTTATATATGATAATTATATAATTATGGCATGAGTGGGCTATGTGTATTTTGTTGATATACACAATTCATATCTAACTTTGCTCCCTTTCTAGGATAGGGTTGCCAGGCCACCTGTTAAGGTAGGAGACTTCCCACTAGCAACCCTTGTTGCCCACTACTGCTTGAAAAATACCAGTGTTGTACATGATGTGACATCACTTCCAGGGACGTGATGTCATGTTGCTTCAAGAATCAAAGCTTGTCTACTTGGAATCCTACTCAGTTCTGTTTAATAGGACTTACTCCTAGGAAAGTGTTCTTAGGATTGGTTCTGGTGGTCTTCTTTTGGAAGTTCCATTGCTATGAAGTGCCAAGGCCAAAAATGAATGCGTGTAAATCATAGAATTAAAACAAGTACTACTACCTTTTCTGTTTTTAAGGTAAGCTTGAAAATGTACTATTGCTGAAGTCTAGGAAATCGGAGAAAATCAGGGCATGGCCTTAAAATGGCTGTGATCAGAATATTTATCCTCTGTTTTCCACTTTATTACCCAAACCTTTTCACATTGTCCAGAGATGCAATGTTTGCCAGTTTCCTTAGTTTCCCATCCCCCATTTTCTTTACCAAATTCTAAATCTGGCACACTCAAAAGCCACACATTTTCCAGCCAAACTAGAATGTACAAATATGTATAATTTTTTCCAGTTAGGATTTTTGTGGACTGTCCTTTTATGTCTGTTTGTAATCTGAGCTTCCTGGTTTAAGCAAGATAATTGGAATAACTTTTGTACTTGTGTCTGTTCACTACAAAAGTGTCACCATGTTGTTTTTTTTAACAGCACTTAAAATACAAAAATTATGTGTGTGTGTGTCTTGATGATTGGTGATTTTTGTGCCTGGAAATATCTCTACACTTAAAATACAAGCACTTAAAATACAAAAATTATGAGTGTGTGTGTGTGTGTGTGTGTCTTGATGATTGGTGATTTTTGTGCCTGGAAATATCTCTACCTAATTATTGTGAAAGTAACAGTAAACCTTCCACAATGTAGACCTATAGATAAGGAAATATCAGACCATCTGCAGGAGAATATGGTACAGCTCATGCAAACACATCATTCGGTCTTGTGAGGCTGCTTTTGTTATTGTTCTTTTTTACCATGAGCTAAACAGAACTTGCATAGAATTGTATCGCTGTCTCCCAGTTAACTCACAGTAGTTAAGATGGAGGGTCTCATAACTAACCACACACATGGTCCAAATATTTCTGGTTTTTTTTTTAATTACCAGTGCTATACATTATACACTATTTTTAAAGGGGTGTGTGTGTGCATGTAAAATTGATCCACAGTTAATTGGGGCATCAACGGAAAAGAATGTTTAAAAGGTCCAAATGTTTATCTCCATTTAACTTAATTCCATTGATTCACTGGAATGTAAAAATGCATTTAACAGTTGTCACGCTTGATGGGGGTCCCTGGCAGGGGGCTGCCTGTGGCTGTCCTGGAGGCGGTCCTTACCGGCCTGGGGCTGCCTCCCACAGGTCCTTTTTGGCCAAAGGGGAGGAGGCTGTTTGGCCTCAAGAAGAGGGGGTTAAAGGTAGGACAGAACAGAGGCCTCAGACATGGAGTGCCTTGGGGGTTATGTCACCTCCCACAGGCTCCTCCCAAGACCAGCCTCACTCTTGCTTCCTTCTCTCTCTCTCTCTCTGGCTTCCTTCCTGGTTCCTCCTTCTCATTGGCCTCCTCTGTCCTCCTTTTATTCCTGCCCCCCCTCCCGGACTGCCTCCTCTTCCCCTTGGCCCCACCCCCTACAAAGGGGATGACACCGGCCTGCCAGTTTTTACTCCACCCCTCCCTTGGGGGCCATGGCCGCACCAGCTCAGGGACATTCCTGGTCCACCTCCCAAGCCCCGCCAAGCCCCCGGACTTCCTTGTTGGTGCAGGATGGTGCGCCCAGATGGAGCCCGTGACCCTGGGGGCCTGGTGACCCCCCAAGTCCAGCCCTGCCCGGCCCTGGCTGGCCGCACCGACTCCGAGGTCCTGCCACATTCCCGCCTCCCAGGGCCCGCCGTCTTGCTGCCTGGCCCTGCCATCTTCTTCCCCATGCTGGGGCCACCTCCTGCTGCTGCTCCGCCACCACCTTCTTCATCCCTTGCAACTCCCTGGCTGCTGCCACTGAGGCTGAAGGTAGGTGGGCTGGGGGAAGTGCCCTCTGTGCCAGCAGGGTTTGGGAGTCTTTTGGGGTCTTGGGGGGGTGGTCGGGCGGGAGTCCCAGAGGAGACCAGAACAACAGTGCAGTCTGAAGCACAGTTAACTCTTCTAAGTCCATTGACTTCAATGGGCGAAGAAGGAGGAGAGGCATGGGGAATCAAACCCGATTCTCCCAGATTAGAGTCCACGCTCCTAACCACTACACCAAACTAGGGTAACATTGCATAGGACTGCATTGCATATCTTCCATGTATAATTAGAAGTTAATAGTGCTTAATTTAGTCCTTATGCAATGATCTCTGAAACTTTTATACCAGTAAAGGTGTGTGTGTGTGTGTGTGTGTGTGTGTGTGTGTGAAATGTCATCAAGTCACAGCTGACTTCATGTGACCCCAACAAGGGGCTTTCAAGAGAAGTGAGAAGCAGAGGTAGTTGTATCATTGCCATCCTCTTCAGACTCTTCCTTGGAGATCTCCCTTCCAAGTACTGGCCCTGCTTGCCTTCTGAGATCTGATAAGATTGGACTATACCATGCTGCCTTCCTTCCCAGTAGCAAAGATGTAGGCCTTAGTTTATATACATTAGAGGGTATCATGCCCCACAGATCAGAGGCTGTGATAATTTGTTTATTGCTGCCATTATTTGTTGTTTAATTCACAGTCTCCTCAATAGCAGATGGGCCACTCAGTCAGTAGACTTCATCTCTATGGTGCCTTTGGAAAAGGTTTTCTGCTTCTGTCTATTATGAGCAACTGTATGTCCGTGCTTGGCACAAATGACGTATGCAAAGTACATTTCATTCAATATAAATTCCTGCAGTTTTCATGCATATATAATGTGAACCTTTGTAACTCAGAAAATCGGTTTTACAGGGTTTTCTTGGGAAAAGAGACCTGTACTTATTAACTTGAGTAATACAATAACTATCAATTCCATCATAAGTCACTGGAAGTAATACAGTGATCAAACATATTGTTTCTGTTTATTTACTCACGGCATTAAAATCCTGAGCAGCACATGATGACTAGCTAGTGGATGATCAGGATCCTGAGTATGTTAGTTGAATACAGTGCTTTTGAAAGGGTGCTGGGTCTTAACATAGAGGTCATTTTTCTGGGACCTTTTCCCATAATGTTAGATATGGGGAGAAGCTAATTACTCCTTGAGGGAAGGCACTCTACGTATACCCGCAAGTCCACATTTGAGGGCTCAATTCTAGTACTGAAACCAAATCTGAAGAAAATAAAATATAAGGTTTCAAACATATATATTAAAAACAAATCAATCAACATTCTTTTATTTGTTTATTTGACTTATTTCCATCCTGCCTTTCTACTCCAAGGAGAACACAAGGTAGCAGAAAAATAAATAGAATACAATTTCCAACAACAAATAGAATACGATTTGCAACAACAATACATTTTAGCATGTGTGAATAGTTCATAATAAGGAGGGGCAATGGCTAAGCAGTAGAACATTGACTTTGCATGCAGAAATACACACACACACACACACACACACACACACAAAACTGGATCCAAGTTCAAACTTCATCACCTCTAGCTCTAGAAAGCAAGGACCAGGAGACTTTCCTTGGCCTGAAAAACTGCTGCCAATCAAATTAGGCAATACCAAGCTAATGGCCTGATTTAGTATAAAGCAGAGTTTTCAGTACTTAGAAATTTTACTACTTAGTAGATGTTGCTGGAAAACTGATTCCCCCCCCCCCCAAAAAAAAACCTTTCACACATTTATTAAAGAGGGAACATGATGGTACTGTGAGAAATCTGCATGCTTATTCTCCTATGACAAATTTTCATGAGAAAGTTTCTCAAGTCAGCACAATTTCAAATATAAGAACAACACCAGAGCTTGGCCAGCTCATTTTCACTGCAATCTTCTTTAACATTGGGAGATGCCTTCCCTTCTGTGTATCTCCAAGCACTTCATGGCTGTGCCTCTGAGCGCTTTGATGCTTGTTAGTGTAGCACTGATTCATATTGTCATAAGTGGTATCTGCAGCTTCTGTCTATAGCTGGCCATGTGTTCCATCTTATGACTTAAGGTCCATATCAGAGGTGTGTCCTATGCTTTGGATTCCATGCAGGATTTCCATGGATAGAAGTAGGGCAATTTTTGCAGTCCCCCCCCCCCCCTTGCTGCAGTCCTCCAACTCCCTTCCCCCCCCCCTCAGGAGGATGGAGGGACATTTGAGGCTGCCATGGGAGGGAAATCCTACTACACAAATGGAAATCCTTTTTATCCATGGAAAAGTTGGTTAATCCAAGCCTATGTTGGGACATAGGGATATGAGGGCAGTTTAGTTTGCTTCATCTACTTTACAGACTCATAAAATCATAAAGTTGGAAGGGATCTCCAGGGTCATCTAGTCCAACCCCTTGCACAATGCAGAAAATTCACAAATACCTCCCCACACCCCCCCAGTAACCACTGTTCCATGCCCAGAACATGACAAAAAACTTCCAGGATCTCCAGCCAAACTGGCCTGGAGAAAAAATTGCTTCCTGACCCCAAAGTGGCAATTAGCATTTCCCTGAGCATGTAAGAAAGGGCCACAGGAACTAAGCACAGATGCAACCCTTCCTACCCTCCCTCTCATAATCTGTCTAAGTTCACAGAGTCAGCATTGCTGTCAGATGGCCACCTAGCCTCTGTTTAAAAACCTCCAAAGGTTTTTAAACCTAGCCCATCACCTCCCAAGGAACTGCTCCACTGAGGAACTGCTCTGTCAGGAAGTTCTTCCTAATATTTAGCCAAAAACTCTTTTGATTTAATTTCAACCTGTTGGTTCTGGTCTGACCTTCTGGGCAACAGAAAACAACTCCTTACCATCCTCTATATGACAGCCCTTCAAGTACTTGAAGATGGTTATCATACCACTTCTCAGTCATCTGTGCTCCAGGCTAAACCACCCTTTTAGTCACCACCCTTTTAAACAATAATGAGATTTTCACTTTTGTTTGTTTCTATTCCACCTAAACTAATACCATGATTATGTACAATTGCTGATGCCTATTAAAATAAACATTTATTCATAGCAATTACTATGTGGGGGGTCTTGCCTTTCATAAACACAGAATGTAAGACATTTTAACAAGGCTACAAAATGTTCCGTAAGAAATCATTAATCATAATAGCTCATTTCCATAATTTCTGGCTATGTACATTTTTCATTATTGGGTAAATCGTAGCATTAAGAAATGGTCAGCATAGTAAAACTAGATATGCTGCCAAATTTAATCACAAACAGCATTTGGAAGCAATTCAAACTCAACCCAGAACAGATTGCAAAACAGGACTAGAACGTTTTGAGTTCCACTAAGGTTCCTTCCCCACTGAAACTTTTAAGGGACAATGCATGCATAAAGACCTCGAAAGCTGGCATGCTATAATGATGTCCTCTTGTCCCTGCACCTGTGAAGAAGGCTAACATACAAGAGAAGCCTTCAGAGATGCCAACTGTGCCCCTGTTCCAGAATCTGTTCTCTTTAAGTGAATGCAGATAAATTGTGGGCTTTTGGATACTAATTTGATTTCAGAAAGGAATCATAACTTCTAATAGACATTTCAATGAAACATTCATGTCTGTGGAATCCTTTTGTTTCTAAAATGGAATGAGATTGGCCTAGTTCTAGAGGATAATATAAATGTGAGACTAAGCACTGTGAAAATATAAAGAACAGGTATAATTCAAATGCTAATTAGAATAAAAGGTTTTCTTCCAAGGCAAAGTACAGAAGTCAATCAAAAGTACAGTACTTATTATTAACAAATTTGGGTATTAATTTTGATAGGTTTGTTAGGTAAAGAGTTTATGGAAGTATTGTTACCTAGTGATTGGAATAACTCCCCGCCATCCACTCAGTTCCGTGTTGGACACTTGTGAGTCATCTGCCTTCATATATAGGATCTCTGTCTTAGATAAGTAAATTTGGTGTTTCTCAAAACAATCACAAATTGTAGGCAGCAGTGATAACTCATTATTAAAAAGCCTAAACAAACAAACCAAGAGCCAGGAGCCCCCATCCATGTTGTAAATAAGACACTTTGCTCATTGACAGAGATTAATGGTTTCCCTGGAGCTGTCCAGCTGGAGTGGTAATAGAACACACATTTTTCTCTACATCTCTTTCTTGGGATATTCTTGTGGATTATTTAAGGAGGTAAGAGAAAGCTTAAGGGTCAGTAATTAGGCTCAGAGTCAGCTCAGAGATAGAGAGAGATTGTCCAATTCACTTCTTTCCGCACCTTAGCTTATCCTTCCTTTTTTAATGGCACAGCTGTACTGCAGGAACGAAAAGATGCTACCGCAGAAGTGCCAGTGGCTGCTGCTGCACCATCACTTGGCCCCTGTATTGGTGCAAGGAAACAAATGTCCGCTTGGGTGAGACATGTTTAGCTTTAGGTGTCCTTCTCTTCAATGTCTTAGCAAAGATTGGCCACAAATTAGCCTGTGGCCCTGATGAGTGCTTAAGCCAGAATTGTTTCAGTACCATATGATATGCTCAGCTGAGCCTATGAATCACTACCCATGAAATATCTTTGAGGACAAAGTGGAAATGCTAATGGGAACTTGTTCTTTTATCTCTCCTATTATATAAAGCCGTTTTAAGATTCCAAGGGGCAAGATTCCATGGGGCGCCAAAATCAGTTTGCTGGACGGACTGCCACTCAAAAGGGGGTCCCTAGCCTCTGGCTGCATTCTCTCCCTGCTTTGCCTCAGTCCCACCCACAGAGCCACCAGCCAGCATCCCGGCCTCAGTCTGGAGAGAGCCAGTGAAGGGGAAGGATCAACTGGGTGCTGGGTCCACTCTTCTCCTCCACCCACTGCTAGGTGGGTCTAACTGTCCCCTCAGTGGCCTGCTTCTGTCAGTGAAAAGACAATGGACTAACAGCATAACCCCCTCCCTTGCACACTGCCAGCGTGCCCAGAATAAACTGGCAGAATAAACTGTCAGAAACAGGGGCCATTTCACCCAGCACCCCATAGCGCTTCAGGACCGGTACAAGCACTGAAGAACGCTTGGGAGGAGATTTCAAGGTAAACCGGCTCAGAAATGCTTCCCCAATGGGAGAGGCATGTTTCTGTGTGAACGGACAAATATGTTCCATTAGGGAACCGGTACTAATAAGGTTCTGTGTAAAATGCCTGACAGAAACCGTTACTGAAGAGTTCCTGAAATGGAACATATTGGCTGTGTGAAATTCTTCAGGCCCTCTCTCCTGCTTAGCTCCACCATGGCTGGCTGGCTAATGAGGTGGGCCAGTGACCATCAAACCATTCCCTTCAACCCCCTGCAGTGCGGCTGACTTTTCCCCTAGGGTTGCCAATCTCCAGGTGGGACCTGGAGATCTCCCGCTGTTACAATTGATCTCCAGATGACAGTGATCAGTTCCACAGGAGAAACTGGCTGCTTTGGAGGGTAGACCTTATGGCATTATAGCTTGCTGAGTCCTTCTATCCCCCCCGAAAAAATGCTGCCCTCCACAGGATCCACCCCCCAAATCTTCAGATACTTCCATCACAGGGTTGCCAGGTCTAGTTTGGAAAATCCCTGGAGACTTTGGGGATGGATCCAGGAGAGGGTGGGGTTTGGGGAGGGGAGGGGCCTCAGCATGGTACAATGCCATAGAGTCCACCCTCCAAAGCAGCCATTTTCTCCAGGGGAGCTGATCTCTGCCAGCTGGAAATCCATTGTAAAAGCGGGAGATCCCCAGGCCCCACCTGGAGGTTGGGAACCCAATTCCATCATCAGAGCTGACAACTTTCTCCTCAGTGCCCATTGCTAGGCAACCAAGCTTGCGTCTCTGAAAGCCCTTTTCCACATCTATGATGGCCTTTGGGAGAAAACTCATTGGCGCAAGCTGAACAGAATGGCATAGAGGCCACCCTCCAAAGCAGACATTTTCTCCAAGGGAGGGGGGAAGATCTGTTGTCTGGAGCTCAATTGTAATACCTGGTGATCTTCAGGCTCCACCTGGAGGTTGGCTACCCTAGGCGTAGCAGTCAGTGCTTCAGAGCAGGATCGGCTAGACCCAGGTTCTTGCTGAGTGGGTGATTTCGGGCCAGTCACAGACTTTAAGCCTAACCTACCTCACAGGGTTGTTGTGCAAGTCAAAAAGGGGGAGAGAATAATGATGTCAGCTGCTTCAGTCCCCATTGCAGAGAAAGACTACTTTTCCACCAGGGGAAGTATGGTTGCCAATCTCCAGGCGAGGGCTGGAAACCACTCAGAATTGCAAGTGCTCTCCAGATGGCAGAGATCAGTTCCCCTGGAGAAAATGGTGGACTCTATGTCCTCATACCCTGCTGCGATGGACCCTTTATGACAGCCAATGTGACATAGCAGTCAGGGCTTCGGAGCACAGTGGAGGCTGCCGGGGGGGGGGGGGAGGATGGAAGCTTGAAGAGTGAGGTTGATGATTGGCTGGAAAAGAGGTAGGGTTGCCAACTCCAGGTGGAAAATTCCTGGAGACTTGAGGGGTGGAGCCTGGAGACAGTGAGGTTTGAGGAGGAGTACCTCAGACAGGTACAATGCCATAGACTCCCAAGTCGTTCATGGGGAATCATTGTTGCCAATCTCCAGGTGGGGGCTGGAGATCACTCAGAATTACAATTGCTCTATAGGAGGGAGGGGGGAGGAGATAGAAAGCTGAAGCCAGGGGGCAGATAACGATACATTGATGGTTGGCTGGGAGGTAGGGTTGCCAACTCCAGGTGGGGACATTCCTGGAGATCTGAGGGGTGGACCCTGGAGAGGTTGAGGTTTCAGCAGGGGTGAGACCTCAGACAGGTTCAGTGCCATCAACTCCATCCTTCAAACCACCCGTTCCCTCATGGGGAACCACTGCTGCTAATCTCCAGGGAAGGAATGGAAATCATGCTGAATTGAAACTGCTCTTCAGATGGCAGAGATCTTCCCTTGGAGAAAATGGTGGACTCTGTCATTATACCCAGCTGAGGTCGCCACAGCAAATTGACACTGAATACCCAAGGCTGGGGCACTCTCCCAGAGCCTCTTTCTAGAGCCCGTTGTATTTATTTCCACAACGGGCCTTATTCCTAGTTAAGTATATAACCTATAGGGATAGAACTATGATTAAATTCAGCTAGCTTTCACCCCAGTGGATGAAAATATTAGCAGCCTTTTATTTCTCTTGCACAAAGTTACACGAAGTTTACTGGAATTTTACACTTCTGCAACATTAAGATGCAGTTTGTGCCTATACATGGGCTTGTGCAAGTTTGTGCTTCAGATTAAACAAAGAGACTTTGATTTAAAAAGAACACTGAATGCCTATCTTCCCCTAGCAATGCTTAGAATGATGGAAATATATCTGGGCTAGTGAAGTTATCTGGGCTTATTATAGTCCTGCATTGTACACCATAATAAAATGAAAGAGTAGTAAGGCATTTGTCGCTTCATTTGAAATATTTTCCTATTTCCTGTTTAGTCTTCAGTGTGTCTCAAAATATAGCACTCTGTTGCAGCTCTTAAACAGCTGTCAACGGAAAACACTGCCTCAGTGGAATAACTTTTATTGAAACAAATTCATTTGGTGAACATTTTTAAACCATTGAGGTTTTTGATGGTGAATGCTGGCATGAAATACAGGTGAAGTAGGTTTTTTTTTTTAAAAAAAAGATGTACAATAGTTAATATTTACAGCGCTGTCCACAAAATACTTAAGCAGGAAGTCTTGCATATAGGCAGATGATGTCCAAATAATGTCACTATGGCCTAGCTTTAGGTGTCCCCAAAAGGAACATGGCAGATAGAGGAAACTGAACATGGACACAGGTGCCACCAGATCCCCTGCATGGATTCCAGAGATGCAAGTTGAGGTCTTTGCTGTATAAACCATTTTTTTTTTAAAAAACCACTTATGTCAAATACTTGCAGTTAAATTCATATTTAATTAATTTAAACATAAATATGCCCATTTAACTGGTTTTTGGAAGATGTTTGCTCTTGCTCCTGCCAAAAGTGAAATTTGATAGCAGATGTTCATATAATTCATAGGATGCTACTGCATAATTCAGATGTACACGGTTTCCAGTCACCAACATCAGATTTGAAAATACCCAAGGAATCAGGCTTCCAGATCCAGAGTATTTCTGGCTGCGTACATAAAACTTGGCTTGTAAACCAAAACCATTTATTTTATGTGCCCAATTTGAAACTGTACCCTAGAGTTTGAAATTTATGCTGCATTCTTATTACCCTTATTATGCATTCTTCTCTTGCCTAAAGACAAATTTAAGATCTTATGTTTTTTCAGAAATACATTACCCAAACTTCACTACACCAACCTGACTCAATTCAGAAATAAATTCAGTAAATGGTGTGAATCTGAGCAACATTATTTCTAACATGATGGAGCTAGCTGAAATTTTCTTATTTGACAATAAAGGCTTTGCTCGTATCTGCTGGAGGCAACAGAGCAGTAAGTGGTGGGGGAACAGAGGCCGAGGACAGACTGGCAATCTAAAGCGGGGCAGGCACGCTGCGGAGACGGAAGAAAGGAGCACGTTCAGACATGCGCATCTGTCCGTCGGCTCCGTTTTGTACTTACCCGTCTCCCAGTCGCTTTCCTTCCGCTTTAGCAGGACACCGGGTAAAACCGGTGTTCAGGGGCCGTCCTCCGCATGCCTCCTGCTTCCAAACAGTGTGAACATGCGAAACACATCAAAGAAAAACAAAAAAAAGCGCAGCGGCACGCGCGAGCCGGCTCCGTGGCATTCTGAACACTTGCCGCTGATCTGCATTGCTCTGGCCAGTGTGAACGGCCAGCTCCGTGGGGTTTTTCCCCTGCACCAGTTCCCTCCGCTTTGCCTCCGCTTTAGATTGCCAGTCTGTCCTCGGCCAGAGACAGAACATATGGCTTTCTTATCATGATATGTAAACCTTTATGCCAGCCAGCCTTAGGCCCAATTTACACCTCCCCTCTGAAGTAGTTTGACTGCTGTCTTTTCCTACGCTCATTTCATGCTGGTTTCAAATTTCACTCCCTAGGTCTGAAGAGTACTAAGCAACAGGATCTGTTTAAAGCAGTAAAATGCTAGCTTGACCACAGGAGGGCAATTAACAAATGTAAACAGTAATTTTTAAACTAGAACAAGTATGGTTTGAAACTAGAAACAGGTATAGACATTTTTTTTAAAAAAAAACCTAGAATAATTCCAGCGGGAAAGTCAGATGTAGATTTGACCTTAATGCACTGCAAGAGGCAAAGGGAAACTTTTCACTTGTACCTTCCGGCCAGCAGTCAGCATATATGAAGTAGACAGAATCAGAGGCGGTGAACAGACTGGCAGAATGAAGTGCAAGGGAAGCGGGGCAAAAAGACCTGGGCCAAGTTGTTACAGGGCTTTCCGGTTACACTGCATGGACTGATGTGGGACCATACTGAGGAGGACGCAGAATGGAGTGTTCGCACTGCAGGGTGGCCCCTGGTGGGGCTGCCCCAGTTGCATATGACTTTGGTCCATTTTGCTGACCTGCATGTAGGCGCATGGGTGCATAGGTGCAGCAGCAATTGGGGCAGGATACCATGGCTGGGAGCTTTAACTCCACAAGACAGAAGCATCCCTGCAGGCGGTTGTGCGTTCAAGTGCACAGCACATATTGGCGGTTATGCCAGATCAGCAGGTTCACATTACCAGTGCCGCTTGATTGCGGCTTATTTGCATCCACACTTCCAGGAAGTGAGATCAACGTGCACCCAAATGGCTTGCCACGGCTTTCACCTGGTACTTCAAAAAGCGGGATCAAAACACTTCAGGACAGGGTGAATATGACACAGGAATGCCAGATAGCTGTAGCTGTGTGAACTGGCCCACTTAATCCGCTTGAGAAACATGCCTATATCGGGCCAAACTGCCAGTCTGAACTCAGCCAGAGGCCTAGACTCCCCCCACAGTAGGCCACCCATTTGCCCTGCAGAGAGTCTGGTGAGACAGAGACAAGGGCTTTCACTGCCCCCCCCCCCCCGGCAAATATATAACAAACTAGATAATGAAGAAGGATCGAATAATTTATATGTGAGAGAGCTACTGGTTCAGGACCTGAGATCAGCCCATGATTGTACCTGGTAGTTTATTTTTTAAAACACAACCATAGCATATGGGTCAAAGGACCTTAAACCTGCCCCATTCTGTGTCTTACCCCAGTGCTTTCAGAATCCTTCTCTCCTCAGCCTGCCTAACTTCTGGTACTGAAACCAGGCTGAGAGAAAATGGTGAAAGCATAGGAGATAAGTGAAATAAATGGTACAAGAAGGTATGTTTTTGGTTGTCTCGCCTGCAGGTTCCATTTTTGCTTAAAAACTTCTCAAGGCTTGAGGAATGGAAGGAATATCTCACATGCCAATTCATTGCCTTCCTATGTCTGCTCTGTGCAAAAATTATAATGGTTCATAAAATGGAACCATGTTCTCCTCTGTGCCTCAAATATGGCCAAGGAGAATCCCTCAGCTGGGGGCGGAGGGCTCAGCCCTTGAGAATGTCATCCTAATTAGACTGATGGAAGGGAAATGATGGTGGAAATGTCTTCCTATTGATGTCAGCTAACAGGTTCATTTCCTAATAGGACTAGCTTTGAAAAAAATGTTAAAGAATCTGAGTCAAGTTGTTAAAATGTTGACAGCTGAATTCCCTTGTGCTTCATACAGATTGATCAAGGTTGGTCAGCTGAGAATGTGGTAAAGGCTGACCCCATGTCAATGACCTCTGGTCATTTTGCCAGGACAATGGTAAGGAATAATGATGGACTGGGTCTGTATTAAAGTTTAACCCTGGTGCCACCAATATCCTTCTGAGGTGCTGGCTTCTTCCATGACTTTATCGAAATAATGTCTTTTATAATTTTACACAGAGTACGGCACAGAACAATGTCGATAAACATCAAAGAATCCTTGCCATAAGCAGCTTGGAAAACACAAGTTTGCAAAGTGTCAGCTATTTGGAGGGACTAGAATGGCATATACTCTGCAAATAAGCATATTTTGGATCTGTTGTCCTTGGCAGCAGAAGGGTAATGAGTGTGTACTTGAAAATAACATACTTTATTACAATGCTACCATATTTTGTTGCTAAACAGGACTAGACACTGATGTCTAAAATAACAAAATAAGTGGGAATGCATTCTAGAGTAAACTATATCTCTTCATAATATGAAATAACTTTAACATTGCCCACTCTGTTACCAAAAGGACACCCATGTCAGGCTATCTCCACACACATAGTACCTAGACACTCGTCCCCAAGGGACCATTTAAGTCTGCATATACACAGCTTCAGGCAAGTTTTGACAGCCTTCAGAGAAGGATGAAAGAAGTGCTTAAACAGAGAGTAAACTGTCTTAACTGAAGTAAACTGTAACTGTAACTGTAAGTCTTAACTCTGTAAACTGAAAAAAGCAAAATGGTAGCTTCTCTTTGCAGCAGAGTAAGATTGTGAATCTAGGCAGTTTAGTTATAAAATACAGTAACAATTTACTTGTGGCAACCCAATGAAACATTCAGTTTGCAAGATCCTAGTGGCCACTTTATATAAAGGAGTGATAAAATGTCCCTTAGGCTTTGCACTTTTTCCCCTTCTTCTTTTAAATACTTCTTTCTTAAGTCTTTGTACATTTTATTATAATATTCCCATACAAATGGCTTTGCACTTTCTGTATTTTATGTAAACTAGTTTGCTTCGATCTATGCTGGCCATGGGCCATAATAACAATAAACGAAATGTGTCTACTTGTAGCTATTTTAAGCTGAAATGATATGTTCCTCTCACATAGCTAGGCCAAGGTGTGGGGGGGAACTATCTAGGGGAAGAGAGAGGTGTGTGGCTAGCTGAGGGCAGAATAGGGCTGCCAAGTCCCCCGGTAGGGCGGGGGAAACACTGATTTTTAGTGCTTATCTCCCGCTTTTCCAAAGTTGGCCACCGGGGGGACAAAATGGCTGCCTTAAAAGGGAAATGTCTGCAGAGAGCCTGCCCTGCAGTAAAAAGCCTCGCCAGACATTTCCCCTTTAAGAAGTCAGCAAGAGAGCTTCTTCCACAGCAAGAGAGGTCCGCCCAGAGATTAAGGAGGGACTGAAGGAGCTGCTTTTGCATGTGGCTGGCAAGGTGAGTTTCTCTTCCAGCTCTTTTCATTCTCTCTCCCTCTTTCTTTTTTCTGTCTGTCTGTCTGTTTGTCTGTCTGTCTCTCTCTCTGTCCCCATCCAGCAGAGGTCTATCAGTGGCTATTATAGCCACAAGGTCTAAATGGAAGTAAGTGCCTCTGCCAGTTTTTTTCCCTTCTCTCTCGCTCCCTCTTTCTTTCTTTTTTCTGTCTGTCTGTCTGTCTGTCTGTCTGTCTCTCTCTCTCTGTCCCCATCCAGCAGAGGTCTATCAGTGGCTATTATTAGCCACAAGGTCTAAATGGAACCCTTTGTCTGGGGCAGTGAGGCTCTGAATTCTTGGTGCTTGGGGGGCAACCGTGGGAGGGCTTCTGGAGTTCTGGCCCCACTGCTGGACCTCCTGAGGGCACCTGGTATTTTTGGCCACTGTTGTGACACAGAGTGTTGTACTGGATGGGCTGTACTGGATGGGCTGATCCACTGTGGCTTCGCTCCTGTTCTTATGATATGAAAATAATATTTAGCACTTGTGTAGCACTTAGTGCTTCATATTCTGCCGAGATGAGGAAGGATTCAGTAGGGCCGTTGCTCAGTGATAGAGCATCTGCTTGACATGCAGGAGGTATCAGCCTCTTCAGCTAAAAAAGGATCAGGTAATAGGTGACATTAAAGATCTCAGCCTGAGACCCTGGAGAGCCACTATCAGTCTGAGTAGTCAATACTGACCTTGATGGACCAATGGCCTGATTCAGTATTAGGAAACTTCATGAGTTCATATGTCAGCATGTGGAAGCAACATCACAGGATGTGACATCACAAAATGATGTCACTTCCTTTCTCCTGGCTCCACCCCCAAAGTCTCCTGGCTCCACCCCCAAAGTCCCCAGATATTTCCCAAGTTGGACTTGGCAGCCCTAGGGCAGAAGGCTGTGGAAAGGATATGAGGAACTGATTAGGATTTGAATCAGGTATGACTGAAGTTAATAAGGGGATATGGGAGGGAGGACATATAAGGAAGGTTTAGAGAAGGGAAATAGACTAGCAGGTATAACAATTCCACAAACTGTGAGACTTCTGATGAGAGTCAATAAGTCAGGCCTTGTGGATAAACAAAGTCCTTTATTGTCTTAATGGTCTTTCAGGAACACTTACTTTGTTAGGGATACCAGGGGATAGGGGTTGGGACTTATTATACAGTATTCAAACGGAATAGAAATGACAGGCACCAATCAGTGTAAAAACATGAAGCGCGAAAATCCCCAAACTGTTGCATTCCCATGAAAAAGGCGCACAAGCTAATTAAGTTCCCCCCCTTTCGCCCGTGTACAAAACTACTTGCATTCCCACGCAAAGACACCTGGAAGAGCAGAGAGTGAAACAGCTTAAGGTTAACTGGCAACAACAGCAATAAGCAGGGACTGCAAAGGAAAATGGCAAAACGGGATGGGAGGGGGAAGGAGCGAGGGGAAGGAACTCGGCTGCCAGTCTCCCGACTGGAGGACCTGCAAATGCAATCAGTAACAAAGCCAAAATATGACAGGGAACCTGACACAAGCACAGAGTGCCAGAAGGATTGGAAGTTTTATTAGAGCAAAAGCAGGGCCTTTCCTGGCCTCTGCTCGAACAAACACTGACAGCCAACAACCAGAAGAGGAAGTGAAGTCAAACTACAGCACAGGTTTTTCGGCCCTAAGGGATCTGGGGGAAATAACTAAACAGTTCAATAAGGGAACATCACCAAATTCACAACTTGCCATGATATAACAGCAAGAATCAGACCATATTCTACCTGTCCTGAAAAAAGGATCCTGTGATCTCATATTAGTGGTGGAAGGATTGGGGATGGAAGCGAGCTCAAAATGAGAGGCTCAGAGAGATCTTTTAATATCACTTTCCCCCTCTGTAGTGGAAATGGGCAAGCTGGGGAGGATCTAATACCCACATGGGGTCCCCTTGGCTGGGATGCTGTTGTGTTTGTGTTTAGAATATGAAGCAGTAATAGCTTGGAAAGGGCTCTGGTATCCTAAAGCTCTGTTTGTTTGGATTCATCGCCTCCTGATCAGTACTTAAAATACCCCTCATGGGGTTCCTCAAGTGACTGATGATGGAAGGTGCTGGGCTCCGGTGACAGCACTAATGGGCCGGGAGCAAGGGCATAGACTTTCCAATTTCCCAGGGGGGCTGGGGCTGGGCCAGAGACATTACAAGCCATTGTCTCTGGGGGAGGCTTAGCATGTCCTGGAAAAGTTTGGGGGGGGGGGGTTCCAGCTCCCCAGCCCCCCTGAAGTAGACACCTATGGCCAGGAGATGGGTGTATCCTGCCTCATTAAGTGTTTGATTATGTTTCTGGAGATGTTAGTTTTATCAGGGATGTTCCTGAGTAGTCTGGAGTACTTAGATATCATCCAGCAAATATTGTTTGTTAATCATCTTGAGATGTTTGGGGCCTTGGAGAGTCACAGAAAAGAGTCTTGATAACGGTGTGACAGACTTCCCATGGAATCAGGCTGCTTGCTCGTGAATTGTCCTCTAGATTTCATGTAGCCTGCTGCTAATGATTCTCTAGTTTAAAGATGGATTCCCTCTGCAAATCAGACTGCACAAGCCCTGTGGATTTCTTTGGGCATGAAAACAAGGCTTTGGGGGTAACATCTTGTTGTGACTTTAAACCTAGGATGCTGATCAAGAATTTAAAATTTCATATCACTATTAGATATTCAGCAAGTGCCCCAACCTAGATGGCCCAGGCTAGCCCTGTGTTATCAGATTTCAGAAGCTAAGCAGGGTCATTCCTGGTGAGTATCTGGATAAGAAACAACCAAGGAATACCAGGGTCATGACACAGATGCAGGCTAGGGCAAACCACTTTCAAGCATCTCTTGCCTTGAAAACCCTACAGGGTCACAATAAGTTGACTGTGACTTGATAGTAAAAAAGTCCCACTACAAATGAACTAACAGGGAACTTACAAGGTAAAGCCTTAGGAAAATTCTCCTCCATAGTGCAACAGCAAGACATTGCTGAACTGTGAGTGTACATTAGCTTCCTGCTTACCTGGCACAGAACCTCAGTCTGACATCCTAATGTAATCTCCTGACTGTGTTCAGGAAACTTCATGCTTAACTTGCTCTGAACCTGAATGGAAGGGAGGGGTGGGGGATAGGCAGGCTGTTTTTCAGCTGAAACACACCGGAACAGTGTTCCGGCTGGCCACCCCACCCCATCCCGCCAGCGGGAAAGGGCCCCGCACTCCGGATTTCCACATAGAGATCGAGCACAGGCCTTGGCTATCTGCACTCAAGGGGAGCTTTCCCTTTAAGTGCAGAGAGCCGGCAGGAAAAAGCCCCGCACTCCAGATCTCCAAATGGAGATCGAGCACGGGCCTTGGCTCTCTGCACTCAAAGGGAGTTTTCCCTTTAAGTGCAGAGAGCCGGGGACTAGGCGCTCTGCATCTAGCTTGCTGCCGTCACGTTGCCGCGCCTACGCTCTCCCTGCTCCTGGTAAGTGCCTCCCCCATCTCTTTCCCCTCTCTCTTTCTCTTTCTTTCTCCCTCCCTCCCTCTTTCTTTCTTTCTTTCTTTCTTTCTTTCTTTCTTTCTTTCTTTCTTTCTTTCTTTCTCTCTCTCTCTCTCTCTCTCTCTCTCTCTCTCTCTCTCCCTCCCCCCCCACCTTTCTCTCTCTCTTTCTCCCCTCCTTCCTTCCTCTCTCTCCCCCCACCTTTCTTTCTTTCTCTCTCTCCTTCCTTCCTTCCTTCCTCTCTTTCTCTCCCCCACCTACCTACCTACCTACCTTCCTTCCTTCCTTCCTTCCTTCCTTCCTTCCTTTCTTTCTTTCTTTCTTTCTTTCTTTCTTTCTTTCTTTCTTTCTTTCTTTCTCTGTTTTTCTGTCTTTCTGAATTTTTCTCTCTCTCCCCACCTTTCTTTCTCTCTCTCTCTCTCTCCCCGCCTTCCTTCCTTCCTTCCTTCCTTCCTTCCTTCCTTCCTTCCTTCCTTCCTTCCTTCCTTCCTTCCTTCCTTCCTTCCTTCCTTCCTTCCTTCCTTCTCTCTCTCTCCCCCACTTCTCTCTCTCTCTCCCGCTCCCCAACTTCCTTCCTTCCTTCCTTCCTTCCTTCCTTCCTTCCTTCCTTCCTTCCTTCCCTTAATTACACAGCAGGGCTCCTCAGGTGTAAGGTATGGACTGGGGCTTTTCTTGTGCTGGGTAATTAGCTGCACTTTTTTAAAAAAAGAAGAAGAAGAAGAAATGCTAAATAGTTGGGTAATTACAGATAGATTTCTTTGGATTTTTTTCCTTTTAATAAGACCATTAAAACACCCCCCCCCCCATCTCTTCATGTTAGTTTTAAATGTCAGACTTGCGTACAAAATCTTACATGGAGTTTAGGTGCTGGAATACCCCCCCCCCCTCTCCCCTCCCCATTTCTTAAGCATCATGTTGAGGACTCTGATGCATCTTTAGTCTGGGTTGTCCATTGCTTGTGAATGTCACTGCTGGGAGACCACAGGATCTCTTGAGTATTTATGAGGGAAATACTTTTGAAAACAGTGTATCTTTTTTGCTGCTTAGTTCATGTAATTAGGCTTTGAAGGACTGTTTTGGAAATGATCTGCTTAAAGGCTCTGAAGTGGTGGAGAGTGTGCCCTATGTTTGTTATACTTGCTTCTAAAGGTTTTGAGTTACAGTTTGGTGTAGTGGTTAGGAGCATAGACTCTGGGTTTGATTCCCCACTCCTCTACTTGCAGCTGCTGGTGTGACCTTGGGTCAATCACAAGTTCTTTCAGAGCTCTTCTCTCAAGAGCAGTCTTTGAAAGAGCTTTCTCAGCCCCACCTACCTCACAGCCCCACCTACCTACCTGTTTCTAAATGGTAAGCCAAACTACATGAACAAGATTGGGGGGGGGGACATTCAGATCAGAGTCCTTTTTAAATTTCCTTTTGCTGTATGCAGCTCAGAGATAACATTGGCAAGAAATGTGCACTCTGTACATGTTCATGCTCTTCATTTTGCTGTTACTTAAAATGGTGTGGTACAGTTTCAAAGGGAATATGTAAAAGGAATGACAGGATTGCCCATTGGAAACAATGGGAGAGGCTTGAAGGCCCATAAGCGATCATGGGAACCAGGAATGCCAATTGACTTGCATGCGCTCCACTGAAATACATTGCAGCACAAAAAAAGTTGTTAAGAAAATGTGGAATGGTTTTTCTATTAAGGTCTTTGGGCTCAGATAGGCTACTCTGGAACTGAAATGAGAGCCCCCAGAGTGGAAAGACAGTCCCTTCTGTGTTTCCTTTCTGTGTTTCTCAATAAATGTCATAAAGTTGTATGCTGTGGGGGGTAGTATGATGTGTGCTATTCGCTTATTGGAGAGGGTCTGTCTAGTGTGACATAAGAAGTATGGAATTGGTAACTTTTTAAAAAAAAAATAATGTTTTTATTGGTTTTGACAAAACGGTTTTGACAACATACAAGGTAAACAATAAGAAACAAAAGATGGGTGTGGTTGAATGACCACACTTCTGGTAACATGGGGTGTGACCTAATATGCTAATAAGTCATGCTGTCAGGGGTGTAGCCTAATATGCTAATGAGTTTCTGCTGTTGGGTGTGGCCTATTATGCTAATGAGTTCCTGCTGGGCTTTTTCTAGAAAAAGAGCCCTGGAGATAGGGTTGGAAGGGAGGGGTGGGAGATAGGGTTGGAAAATGTACATTTCACAGCACAGATCCTTCAGCTATAACTTTCTCCACCTATCCATTCCAGAATACTGCAAGTAGTTACAGGGTCTGCAAATTTCACTACTGAAAGAGTCCTTTGGGTTAATGGTGATTAATAAGGACTAGAAGTAGTGCTTTCCCTCTTATTTTAATTAATCTGTCCACTAGGACCCTCAGAGTTTACAAGTGACCCAGGTCATTAGAAGCTTATTCTATTCTGGACTGAAAAAAGAAGACTGGCAAATCCCCCCAGGCCTAATTTCACTCCTTGGGAGTATTTTAAGCAGTTAGGGACTTGAACTGATCAACCTCCCCTCTCCATTTTCTTCTTTCCTTTAATTTATACACAGCTGTCCCGCAACCTGAAGGGTTGCTGAAGCATGCTCAGAGCTCATCAGGCCAGTGGGTTTTTTTTGGAGGGGGGGTCTTTTCATTTACAATTTTTTTCCCCTTCATATGTGGATGCCTGCAAAACTCCAGCACTGTATATGAGTAGCTACAATTTGCTACTGTGTGGCATGCATAGGCTGATTAAAAAACAAAAGTGGATATTGACTAGCAAGAGTCAATATTCTGTATCTGGTAGTCATGAAAGGTCAAGTCTAAGAGGTCAAATCTTACTTCCAGCATTAATTCACTAGTTGCCCTTAGACAAGGCATGCTTTCTAAACTCAGCCAACACCCCTAACTATAGTAGTAGTAGTAGCAGCAGTAGTAGCAGCAGTAGTAGCAGTATCAGCAGCAACCTATTGTGGGTATATTGAAATTTTCCATTTTATGCTTATATCACAACCCCCCTCAAAAAACATACCCTGTGCTATTGTCCTTGTAGCTAAGACTTAAAAAGAATTAAGCAGGGTATAATTTATAAAGCCATGGCCTCTGGACTTCAAAAATATGGAAGGTTACTGGGACTCATAAGGCTGTCAGTAGTCTTGTGCTATTCCAAAATTATAGGTAGCTCTAAAATCTGTGGGGAGCTGTAAAAATGCCAGCTGAAATTGGTACTTTTAGATTTACAAAAACACTGGCTGGTGGCAGCTGTGGAATGTAACAGAGAAAAAAAATTATGTGCCTTAATCTTTAACCAATGCTGGCTGTTTCATTGCCATGTGTTTTATCAGCACACTAAACTCAAGGAAGCTTTCAATAACTGTTCCTTAATTCTGAAGAAACTAAGAGCAGCTGTGGCTTCTCAAAGGAACTGCAGATACCAGATTTGGCTTTCTAGATTTCTGTTCATAATACAATGTCTGAGCATGATTCTTGCTCACAGGGAAATCAGTGCGTTAAAATGAAGTTAGACTGACTGTCACAGCCATAATCCCTGTTTGCAAATGACTGAGCTTTGTGTACAGAGTTGAACTGTGCAAGCCTATGTAGAATTACACCCCTGTAAGCGCACTGAATTCAATGGGTGTAACTCTGTTTAGGATTGTTTCAAGCACACTTATGAAGGAGTAAACCCTACTGAACTCAATGTGGCTAACTTCTCAGTATATATGCTAAGGATTGTGCTGTAAGTAGCTGTTCAGCATTAGCTTCTACTGGTCTAGCTAGATGTTATACACAAAGGCAGAACATGACTCATGTTTATAAAAGTAAAAGCTTTTTTTTTGGACCAGAGAAGTAATGGTGGATGCTTTCTCCTTCCACAGCTTCTTGGCTCTCAATTGTTTCCTCCCCAATCTCTTTTTCCTCTTTGAAACAAAAAAAACCATAAGGATTTTGTTACATTTATTTGCATATAATGCATTATTAGGCTCTTAATAATGCATCACCATGTAGAAATTCTATGCACCTGCAGTTACTATCAGCTCAGACAATAAATGACTAGTGGCAAATGTTGTTGGCATGTGTTCTTATGATGTCCCTTGCCTATACTCCCTGGAGAGAAAGATTTGGTGGTGGTGCTGCTGCTGTCTAGTTGCTATAACCAAAGCAGTATTAATTTTTCAAGATAGAAGGAAGAAGCTAGACACTGTCTGGCCATTTATCACTTTGCTCTCAGGTGTTGGCTGTGGTTTTCTGCTCTTCCTTCTCTCATCTGCAAACAAAAGGAGCCTCCATTATGATGAATTAAGCAACAGTGGCTTGGATTCCAGTACTGCACTACCATAGGATAAAGGATTTCTGCCAATAATGCATAACTTTCTTACCTCCCCACTCCTGCTGCAGCCCCACTGCTGTTCCTGGAGTATCAAGGATCCCCATGAACAGCATTTTGGGGGTATTTGGGACTGTAAAGTGAGGGGAGAAATGAGCACATCATGAATATAAGTTGATCATATTCAAACACACTTGAATGGGATGTGACTATTCAGGAAAGTGATCCTGGATTTCTGGTGGATAATTCAATAAAAACATCAACTCTATGTGCAGTGGTGGTTGAAAAGGGAAAGGTGTATGTGGAAAGGAATTGAAAATGAACTGTTCTGTATAATAATGCCATTGTATCGATCTATAGTGCAGAAAGGGCAACCAAATAATCAAGATGTTGGAGCACCTTCACCAGGGGCGGACTAACGATTAAGCAGACTAAGCACATGCTTAGGGCACCAGGGCCAAAGAGGCCACCACAAAGTTGGGAAAAGGGTGAAAAGAAAAAAGAATGAAGATTTGGGGGGAAAAATTGATAAAGCTAGTGCAAATTGATCATGGTACACCCTAGGGTACAGTGTCATAGGGTACAGGTACAGTGTCATAGGCTATGTTTAAAAGTAAAATGCATGTGTTTAAAAGTAAAATGATAGCGCCAAATTCAGTTGTCATGACAGTCATTTCAATGACCCTCTCTGCCCTTTTTAAATTTCAGCCCCGTGTAAACATCAAAAATGAAGTGTGTTCAGTTGAGTGGTGTGCAAAAGAGAATGAGCAAAAGAATCTGTTGCAGCCAAGACAGGAAAGCTGACAGATTTCTTCTTACAAACTGCAGAGAAAGGTGATCCAGATCAAAACCAGAGTCAGTCTTCAGAGACAGGAAGTGAATCAAATCTATCTCCTTCATCAGAAACAGGCAGTGTTGGTGCAAGGCCAGATTTTCATGATGACATTGCACATGATGAAGTGCCAAAAGCTGAACCTACTTCCACGACAAGATGTGTAAATGCTTTTGAACTGACCAAGGAATTTAGAGAACTGACCAAGGATGAAATGAACAAAGCTAAGGACCCAGGGTTGTGGGGTGAATTTTATGGTGATGATGGGACTTATTGGGTTGCTTGCAGACCCAGTGAATGTCAGCAGCACAATGGGCCATTTGACAAATCGTGTCACAATTTCATCAGTGGGAATCCAAAGACATACTGTTCACAGAAGATATTTTTTGGAATAAAAGCCAATGGTGAACACTACAAGAGAGAATGGCTGTTATACTCTCCTTCAAAAGGATCAGTGTACTGTTTTGTTTGTAAACTATTTGTGCCCAAAGGGTCAACGCATTTTGCTAGAAATGAGGGATTTAGTGAATGGTGAAACACTGCTGTAATTGACAACTATGAAAAAAGTACAACTCACCGAGATGCCATGTTTAACTTGGAAACAAGGCTTAGGCTTGACACTGCCACTGGAAAAACAAATTGAAGAGGAGTACAGTTACTGGGAGAATGTGCTTCAGCGTGTTGTAGCAGTCATTTGCATACTGACTGAATGAGGATTGGCATTCCGAGGAAAAGTGGAAAAATTTGGGTCTCTCAATAATGGTAATTATTTGGGGCTACTTGAATTGATAAGTTGGTTTGACCCATTCTTGGCTGCTCACATATCATGGTATGCCAGTGCTGGAAAAGGCAACCCTTCATATCTGTCCAAAACAGTATGTGAGGAACTTATTGATTTAATGGCAAAGAAAGTGCACTCTCATCACTGATAAAATTAATTTTTCTGGGTACTTCAGTCTGTCTGTGGACTCAATGTCTGATCTTTCGCATGTTGACCAACTGAGCATAGTGCTCAGATACTTGCAAAATGGACAGCTAGTTGAACAATTTATCACATTTTTGGAATTACAAAACCACACTGGTGAAGCTATGGCACAGCAAGTGTTGAAGTAATTATGTGATGATTGTAAATTGGATTTTGCTAAATTCAGAGGGCAGTCATATAACAATGCTGCCAGCATGTCTGGACATTACAATGGCATGCAGCAAAAACTTTTGGATGCAAATCAGTTTCCCATCTATGTACCCTGTGCAGCTCATTCACTAAATTCACTAAATTCACATGGTACAACTCCTCCACCTTTCACCCTTCAAGGGGCACCAAGCAGGCTGAACCAGACCTGCTACTCCTCAACTATTGTGGTCCCACGGAAGCAGCCATTGCCCATAAGGAACTTATCTCAATCCTTTTGGCTGCTGCCTGACTAACAATTGCCACAGTGTGAAAATCTCCAACACCTTTGACATTGAATGCCTGGTATGACAAAGTTTGGGATCAGTTTGTTATGTCTAAAATCACTGACTATTTACACCAAACTCAAACTGGTTCCCACAAGGCCAACCCTAACTTTGTATTAACCTGGACCCCTTTTCTACCATTTATGGTGGATAATGATCTCCTCCCCTCCACTATCAGTTACTATACATGGATCCACTAATAATACGCCCTTTGGGTGACCCTACTGTTGAGTCCTCTCTTGGTTATGTCTAAAATCACTGACTATTTACACCAAACTCAAACTGGTTCCCACAAGGCCAACCCTAACTTTGTATTAACCTGGACCCCTTTTCTACAATTTATGATGGATAATGATCTCCTCCCCTCCACTCTCAGTTACTATACATGGCTCCACTAATAATACGCCCTTTGGGTGACCCTACTGTTGAGTCCTCTCTTGGTTAACAGAGTCACTATACCCATTATTACTTTCATTCCTTATCTTCTAATATGAAATGACAGACTCTCTTGGTGATGCTTAATTTGATTTATCTTTGGATATTGCATTATGTTTTACAATACCTTTTCCTACATGGGTTATAGCTTTTATGTCCTCAAAGTTTTAAAATGCTGTAGAATGTTATTTGTAACATGCCTATTCTTGTGATTCAGTGCTTCTGAAAATCTGTACCAATATAGTGTTCTTACATACTATAAAATCTTAAGTTCAATAAAATTTAGAAAGGGAGGGAGGGAGGGAGGGAGGGAGGGAGGAAGGAAGGAAGGAAGGAAGGAAGGGCTACATGGTTGGAGCTTTTGAGTTAGGAAGACATCTCAGGAAAAATATGATAAAGGTTTGTAAAATTATTCATGGTGGGCCAAATTAGAAAGAAAGACATCCCAGTTGAAACTAGGAGAAAAGAATTAGTGGGAGAAATGGTTATACCAAATGGGTGCTTAACCCTTTCCCTTCCTGTCTCTCACACTTCCTTTCCATCCTTGGGAGCAAACCAGGAGGAACCCTTATATTTTTCTTTACACAGAGAAAGAAGGTGGGTGGATATTAAATAAATAAATTAAACATAAAAAGGTTAGGCAGCCCTTCTCAGTCTTCAAAACTTACATCTTCTTTTCATTTAAAATGTCAGAAGGAAGAATAATAGAATTGGCTTCCCACCACACGTAGTTTGAACACTGAAGCAGAACACATGAAGACTGCTGGACCCTTCAGAGGTGCTACCATTTCTAACTCAGACATGATAACTGAAAGTCTGATTTCATAAGAAGAGTAACTCCATGTATGATATTGGGTACAAACAACAGAAGAAGGCCTTGGTATCTGTGTCTTATAAGTAATGCATTTGATTAGCTGCTATTTGAAACTGAATCCTAATTATCTGGTTCTTGATAATCAAATAATATATATATATTTATTATAAAAAGTGTTGGCTCTAAGTCAGTAAATAAAAAAGCTAGGAAGAGTTGCGTTGTAGGACTTTGAAAGATATATCTTTTATTTGCCAAAGAAATGATTAACACTTCTGTTCCAAAGGTGGGAACAGCACAGTTTCCAAAATGGGTACATGGTCCACAACCCCACAAAATATGGCTCACCATAAGGCTACTGTGCCCTTGATACCAGTTTGGTACTGTTCTTTTGGAAGAATGCCAGTATGTCTCTGATAACGTGGCAAGTATTCTTTAAGAAAAAGTTTCAGTCATAGTAATCGTTCATGGCTAAGTGCACTTCTTTTGATGGAAAGGAAAAAATGTTATTTTTTTACTCACTCCTTCCTTTGGAAGAGATATTTGAAAAGCAAGGTCAGACTGCAATCACAAGAGCAATCAAGAGCATCTACAAGGACTCAGATGTCACTCATTAGTCACAACTGCTTTTTGAAGAAGGCCAGTAGTGCTTTTAAGTATATTTTTTCCTGTTTCTGAAAGTTTGTTTCTACAATATTCACTTCTGTACCATTTGGCACCATTTTTTAAGATGTCTTGTCAATCCAAAGATTTCTGCAAGCTAATCAGCTAGCTGAAACAGTGGGATGTCAGCTTTCTACATTCATGAACCTTTTCAACAATGGTCTGAATGCTGAGGAACACCTGTATGTCTGCCATGGCTCTGATCTGCATTGCAGTGAGGACTTCCTAGGATGTACTTACTACTGTTGGTAGAGTAATTAATATAGCAACTGTGCACAACCTGATTAAATAGTAGATAAAGGTTTGTTTTGGAATGAATATACTTGATACAAAGGTGGAGAGTCAGAGATAGGTTCTTAACTACATCTCTAGCTGAGAGAGATTAAGACTGAGTGTGGCACTTCCAAAAAGGAGGAAGAAATTGCCCTAAAATCTGGAGACAGACAAGGAATGACACGTAAAAGGAGAGAAGGAGCGGACCTCACCATTCTATCTAATTGTCTTCTTGTTGCCTCCTGCAGGGGCTTTTCTCTTCTCCTTTGTACACTAGACTAGACATTGCCTTTTCCAAAAATTACTGCTCTGTTTGTGCATGTTTCAGGAAAAGTTCAGTGACAAGGAAAGATTTCAGTGAAATTTAGTCACAACTACTGATCCTTTCAGCAAGGAACGCTAGAGAAATGCATTGTGGTTCCATTATTTGGTTTCAGTCTGTTCACTTACATTATGAGATGCACATTTCCAGCTGTAACATCCTTCCCACCCCCAATTTGAATGAAATTCTCAGAGATTGTGTTCAGAAGTATAGCAGTGCTTTCCCACCTGTTCATTCAAAGTCAATGCAATTTGACCTTGTGCATGCTCAGTGGCTATGAATACCAAACAGCCCTGACTGCCATCATGAGGTCAATGTGGTACTGAACAACATTACCCAGGGTGCATGAAGGCATCACATCCTGGATGCCGGGAAATGGCATCTGAAATGCTGGAATGAGACCCAGGAGTGAAGGCAGAGGGGAGGGGCCCACATGTGCTCCTTGGACTTACCTAGCCCACTGGACTGGCTGGTACATGAAACTGCAACCTCCCTGCAACTATAGGAGCAATGAAGGCAGTCCATGCTGTTGGAAGGAAGAGAACAAAGGAAAAACAAGGAATGAATAGGTGGCATTTGTTTGCCCTCATTCCTTTTTTCTTTTCATTGACCAAACAAATGAGTGCTTTTTTCAGTCATTTGGGAATTAACTCAAATACCATCCAAGCTGACAGTGGATGAACTGGGGAGAGAAGGGAGAAAATATTTAACAACACAATCACTGCAACACAACATCAAATGCGTTGACAACTGATCCCCCTCCAAAAAACCCTTTGCTGGGTATAGGGCAAAATCCCCCCATCAGGAGGTCAGAAGCCGACTCCCAGCTGATACAGCTTCAGGTGGGAGTTTGCCTCTGATAGCCGCAAGTATTCTGCTCCTGTGGCTATGCATGGACAGGTTTCAAACAGCAGGACAGCCTGTTGATTCCTTGGCAGCATGATCACTACTGGCAAATGGGAAATGAGCCAAACTGGCAGGTATTCAAGCATCTGTAGCGTGTGCATGAATTAGCCTATGAAGGAAGTGTAGGCTGCTTCCACATGGATATTTTCCTCTACCTGTGCTTCCAGTCTAGATTTGGGGAACATCCACACAACGTCATCCTCTAATCATCTACTTTCCAGGTTTTCCCTTTCCTTGTGGTGGTCCTTCTCAGATCTGGTTTATTACAGTGTTTTCAGAAAGAGGATAGTCTAATTATGTTAGCACTCCATCTGGACAAGAAGTGTGCATTTTCAAAGATTCAAAAAGCACACTGATGGCACAGTGGGGTGGGGTGGGGATGCAGGGAAAATGGCAGCTGACTGAGGAAAGTGTGCAGAAAACTCCCACAGGGATGCTCCGTTGCTCATGCAAATACCCCTGTGATTTGCAGTGGCAGAAAGGGCAATCCTTGTCATTTGGGAACAGTCAGAGAGGCAGAAGTCAAAATCTTAAATGTGACCAGTAGGATTTGAAAGTCATGTCCACAAAGAGAGCAAAGTTGTGCAGAGATCTGGGGACAGAGCTAACATAATTATAGTAGCAGGAGAGGGAAGTGAACTTAAGTCAAAATATACTAAGTTAACTGAAGAGGATAATGCAAGAAGAAGGCCATGCAAGTAGGTAGGGAGCAGTAATGATAAGAGATGCCTAATGAACAACAGCTTTAGTAGTAACTACAGAAGAATGGTCAGCCCTCATCTTGCTTGCCAGACTTTACTCCTGCTTTCATTTGGTAACCAAATATGGGTAATTGGAAGAACCGAAGACTGCTTGTGAGATGAAGGGCACAGCACTACCTGTAATCATAACTAAGCAGTTTGAAAGGAGGATAGAGTGGGTGGCTAAACTGGAGCTCCGTCTTCACCATGCTCAGTCAGATATGGAACTTAGTATCAAGAAGCATTCAGCTGCTATGTCTTGTCATCAGGTTCTGAACCACAGGAATCGCAGTCATTGCACACTTTCATAGTAATTTATTCTTCCCATGTGCACATTTTCATTTTGAGTTTGTCTGATTTGCACATGTAGCAGCTGTGCACTCTGGAATGAAATCAAAGCTTTGCTTTGCTTGTGTATTAATTTCAGTTTTTCAGTAATGTTTTGGAATATCAGAAGGTATTTGAGTAAATGCAGACATTTGTTGTTGTTCTTCTAGTCACAAACGAAGAAGAGGCAGGCTGGGCAAAACAGATGGGAGGGATACATTTCCCTGTCTCCTTTTTCTGCAGTTTGGCAGGGAGGATCCCATTCATACTGAATGTAACCCTGGAGAATATGATCCCAACTGTAAAAAACAAACTAAAGTTTGGCTAAAAATGTATTTTCTGTTGAAACCAATGGAATTAAAAAAACACCCTGAAGCAATAGTTAAATTAATATATTTAAGCTCAATCATAAAGAATTTAAATCTGAGAAAATATTAAAAATAAAAATATTCTGTAATGTAAATTGCTAACAATAATACTTGAGAGGAAAGAAGTACCATTAATTTATTTTATTTCATGTATACCCTGCCTTTCTCCCTAATGGGAACCCAAAACAACTTAAATCATTTTCTTATCCTCATTTTATCCTCACAAAAACCCTGTGTGGTAGGTTAGAGAGCCAGTTTAGTGAAGTCATTGGGAGGGTGGACTTTGATTCCTCACTCCTCCACTTGGAGCTGCTGAGTGACCTTGGACAAGCCACAGTTCTCTCAAAGCTCTTCTCTCAAGAGCAGTTCTCAAAAGAGCTCTCTCAGCCCCACCTACCTCACAGGATGTCTGTTGTGGGGAGAGGAAGGGAAGGAGATTATAAACTGCTCTGGGGGGCCTATGGGCCCAGTCATAGGGGACTATGGGCCCAGTTCAAGACCTGCTCCTTGAAATTCTGGTATCTGTCTCAGGCACTGAGGGTTAACATCGAGGTTTCACAGGTTTTGACGGGGTAGCCTTGGGCATGACTGACATCTTGTCAGCTGGCACCACTGCCATGTTAGGTTCTCTCTGATCCTGCTGATCCTCCTCAGCTGATGATCCTGGCTCTTCGGGCTCTTCCTTGAGAGTCTGAGTTGTTGAGCTAGTTGGAAGGGCTCATACCACCTTACTTGGTATTGGCAATCCTAAATACAACCTCACAGAGACATACCCTTCTAAGTCCATTGACTTCAATAGATTAAGAAGTATATAACTCTGTTCAGGACTACACTGCAAATTAATAGTAAAATTAAAATTTTGTGCACCTCCCCAAATCAGACTGTAATGCAGAATTCTACTTACTGGAAGTGGGGAATACCCACGCTGTGAACTTCAGGACAGATGGTAAAAAAAATAAAATAACACCACATAGTTTCATTGACAGAGCAGGGAATAAAATCCAAGATCACTGTTCCAAGTGACTGCTCTAACTGCTAGACTTAATTAGGAGCTAAGATTTTTCAGAACATATATTTTAAAATTAGATAGATGAATTTGCTGATGCTTTATGCTTTCCCACATATTCCTTTGTGTCAGCACGAAGTCATCTTGGCATTTTTCAGATCCACCATCCTGTAAACTATATGACAAAGCAAACCTTTTTTGTTTTTGTTTTTTTCTAATGGGAGATAACAAAAAGATCAGAGATGCCTCCTTGCCTCCATTTTGTCAAGTGCCACTTGTGAACATGCTAGCTTTTTCTCCCAGGTACTGTTTGTCAAATAAACAGTTATTTTTTTAACCTCCAGAATGACACTAATGGCATACAACAACCAAACTTGATGCTGAACTATTCTATCTTTCCTGGCATGTGTTTACAGTGCAATTTCTTTCCCAATGTAAAATAACCAAAGCTTTAAACTCCAAGGTTATTGTTTAGCAAACTATAGAGTACGCCACTTGAGAGCCCCATGAAGCTGTAACGATATAGCTTACAAAACAGAAGGCATCATCAACTCATAATACAATAAATAGAACCAAAACATCACATCTTGCTTATTTCTTAGCAGAAATTTATGTAACTTATCAGGGAACTCCTAAGAACACTTCTGTGAAAGTAAGGAGTGAGGAACTGAGACAGGAAAAAGGCCTCATCCCCTGTCCCACTCTGGTACTGGCCCTCAAATGAAGCGGGGATAGGTGGTTTGCCCACCAACCTGGCCACCTCTTTCCAAACCCTGCAAGGGGCTCAGGTTGACTGGAAGCCTCCCCTATGCAGGCTTCAGATACTGCCTCTACCAGGCCATGTGGGCTTCAGGAGGGCCAGGCATGTCCTCCTCCAAACTTTTTGAGTCTGTATCTGATTGGCTGAGATAATGAACCTTTATTGCTGCTTCACATTTTCGGATTCTACAATTTGGCCTGGTTTTTTGGGGTTGGTGAGAGCGTACTGGAGTTGTTGGGATTTGTGTGGGTTATGTACTTGTTGTTTAATCAGATTATCAAGCACCCTTTGTGCTGTACAGTGTGAGGGAATGGGGTTAAAGGGCAACATCTCTCTGCATAAGTTTGGCACAGGGGAGGAAATCCAAAGGTGTGGCCTGTGGCCAAGTCAAGCCTGGATCCTGGGTGGATTGACCACATGCTTACAAAGCCAAAGGGCAGCCTCTTAAGGAGCCCACACAATGGTAGGGGAATGAGTTTAATCATTTGCACAATTCAGATTTTCATTAGTAAGCCATGCATTTTGTCTTCATTTAGGAGTATGGGGGCAAACAAGCCTTATAACAATTAATTGACTCACAACTGCAGAGGCTTCCAGCACTTTACAGGTGCATGTCAGATAAATCATTATCATTGGAGCATCAGTACAGGTGATTAAATAAGAAGCAGTTCATTTAAGGGAATGGATTGCTTTGTTCAATTTTGTCACACTCTTGTCTGTTTTAGCTGTTCAAAGGGAAACTGGGAAGGACAGAATTTTTGAAGAGCAGTCTCCTCAGTCAAGCAACAATTTCACTGAGGGAAGCAAACAGACAATGAGGAAAATCAGCAATTCTGAACAAGTGATGATTAAAATAAAAGTATTACCAGAAAAAACCCCTAACAAAATGAACCCTCAAAACCGACAGTTCAATGTCAACCAACTGGTTAAAAGTGCACAGAGATATTCAGTATCATAGGAGCACAGAGATATGTATCGCTTACAATTTGGTTCTCAAATGGAAAGATATAGTCCTATGGTAAAAAATAAATAAATAAGCCGGTTTCAGAGGAAATCTTTATGTGCAACAACAATACAACAGAGAAAGAATTAAAAAAATAAAAACAGGAAGATATCATCATTATTTCCATTCCCAGGCCTGTAATCGGTGACAGAAATAAACATCATCTGTGTGGAAGAAAGACTTCCATACAAAAGTACAAAGAACATCAGATAATAGTGGTGATAAATTGACTGCAAATGCACACTGGTCCATTCCAAACCTTTGCAAAGAAGATTTTTATAATGCAGTATTCAATACAGCAGGACAATAGTGATATGGTGTTCATGATGAGACTTAACATTGTATGGCTGATACTTTTTCATTTCTGAAACATTCATAAGTCATGTTGGAAAGACACATCTTCCATAAATAACAAGTTTGTTTTTTACCATGCACAGATGCATACTTTGTCTTGAACCCCAACAAACCACCAACAGAGTAAAGCTCATGAAATATGTCTTTTCTACTTCCCTCCTCCTGCTGGAGCCCCATGAACCCCTAAGGTCCCGAGTTCTCACAAACAGCACTAGGGGGAAAGCTGGGGACTGCAACAGGAGAAGGAAAAGCAGTAAAATCATCCTGTCTTCTAGTAGAAAATGAATATAGGGTTCTAGCCATGATTGTGTATGATTATATACATGCCAATTCACAGATAACCAGGCTGTGGTATGATTTTGTGATGGTCCCTACCTGAATGAAGCATGAGGCATTTATTTGCCAGGACCTGGTATGTTAATCATTGGGTAGGGCAGATGAGGCTTGGGCACAGGTATTTAAGCCTGGAAAAAGCATAATGAACCAAGCCATTAGTTGCTTCAGTGGCACATGGAAGAAGCCACAGTGTTTTATGTGCAGGCAATAAACAAAACTGGCTAGATTACTGGCCAAGTTTGGAGCCAGGATTGGTGTGCCCAAATGCTAGCAGCCAAGTTAGGTTAGTTGTTAGATAGCAAACCACACATATTTAAGGCTGTGTTTGTACTGATGTACATTGGCTGTTTAGAAGAAGAAGAGATTGGATTTATACCCCGCCCTCCACTCCCCAAGGGAGTCTCAGAGCGGCTTACAAACTCCTTTTCCCTTCCCCTCCCCACAACAGACACCCTGTGAGGTGGGGCTGAGAGAGCGCTTTCCCAAGATGTCCTTGAGGGAACAGTTGGTACAGAGCTATGGCTTGCCCAAGGTCATCCAGCCAGGTGCAAGTGGAGGAGTGGGGGATCAAACCCGGTTCTCCCAGATTAGAGTCCGTGCACTTAACCACTACACCAAACTGGCTCTAGGGTTGCTGGCAACTAGGGTTGCTAATCTCCAGTTGGTAATACAAAAACTGAGGGTCACAGTGTTAGGAAGATATGGGAAAATATATGACACTGTGTATAATAGATGTATGCTACCATAAGCATACATCTATTATGCACAGTGTCATATATTTTTCCATAACCTCTGGTTGGTGGCTGGAGATCTCCCGCTATTAGAACTGATCTCCAGGTGACAGAGCTAGGTTTAGGATTCAGCACACTTAGTGTGAAAACTCTTTTGAATGCTTACAGAATCAAGTACATCCATAAGTACATGTCTGGGGTTCATTAGATGGCTTGTTTCCAGTATAATCCAGGAGAACTGATCTCTGCAGTCTGGAGATGAGCTGTAATTCCAGGGGATTCCCAAATCCCGCCTGGACCTGGCATCCCCAGCATTGCTACAAAGCTAGCCCTATCAGAGAAGTTACAGAACTGGGAAAAAGCGGCACTGTTCTCCCTCCAAATCATATGTCCACTTTGCAAACTCCTTGTCAGGACCACCATCTCAGGAAGACGAAGGGGGGTGCTGGGCTGGTTCCAGGGTCAGGAGCTAGCAGATGCAAAAGCACGCTTGACCTCAGATATGAGTAGAGGGACTAGTTACTTCACCGGTCCTAACCCATCCTGGTGCTTATTCTCAAGACTGTGGATAAGACAGAGGTAGTTCCGTTTTTCTCTCTCAGGTGGCAACTCCCTTCCACTACGTCTGTTTTTCCAGTCCTTGAACTTCATAAGTGCCTGGTCTCCTCCTTGGCCGGTGTTTGCTTCCCTCTTTTTGAATCCTTCCCTGCCCGGTCCCAGCCCTGCCCCCTTCCTTCAGATGAGGGTGGCCATGGGATTGGCCCATTCTCCCATCTTGTCTGTGCATTCCCATCCAGCCTCCATGTGATCTGGCCAGCATTATTGTGGGTGTTGTCCGGGTCCTCCCCAAGCCCCCCTTTGCTGTAGGGGTTCCTCCGACTGGTCTGGGTGGGAGGAGTCCAAGGCTACTGGGGAAGCCTCGTATGGTGTTTGTGTCAGGTTTCCTCCAGACCAGAAGCCCTGTGCCTGTCCCTTTCAGGGATCTTCTTTGGCCTCTGTGTCCACCCACACTCCCTGGGACCTGTGGAGGTCTGTCCCCTCGGTTTCCAGGTGGGGGGGGGCAGAGAAAGGAGGGGTTGGGGACTGCTCCCTTCCTGACACTCCTGTACTTGCTAAGACTCCTCCAGGGCTGACCTGAAAAACATCTTGTGTAGAAATCCTTCCATATGCTCACTAGCACTGTTCTTTCAGCTGTATAAAAAGAGCTTGAAACAGTTAAAGAGTATCACACCAAAAATAAAAGGTGTGATTTTTGGTGCTCTTGGACTTCTCCCTGCCTGTCAGATTTTAATGGCATGCTACAGACTGAGAGTATTCGCAGAATGCCTTTCTATGGCTCTGGTTTGAGCAGGCATAAAATAAGTGGTAATGAGATGGCAATGCCCTGAGGTGATCCTGATAGGATGTCATGTACCACTTGAGATTGTGGGTGGTGAATTTCTGCTTCAAATGTTCTTTTATATTGCACTAAACAGAAAACTAGCACAGCAGAAAGAAAAAGAGTCCCATCCCCTTTTTTGTTTCTTGTGCTGGTTTTATTCTTGAAGGGAAGTTTTGTTTTTTGTTTTTTTACACAGGGAAGCGTTCTAAAACATCATCCTCCATGAACTTCTATCTGCATAAAATCTGAGATGGTGCAGTCCACTCTGCCACCTTAGGTCTCTACCACCTCATTTCCCTGCAGCCCTGTGAACAAGGCTTAAAATTCAGCTCACTTAGCGTGTAGGTTTGTTTTGAATGCTTACAGAATCAGGTACATCAGTAAGTACATATCTGGGGCTCATTAGATGGCTTGTTTCCAGTATAATATTTACCATTTAGATACTTTAAATGCTCTTCTTTTTAAAAGTGATATTACTTTTTATTGTCATAAGTCACTTTAAAAAGTAACTTGTCTTAATTGTATATTTGAGGGATTTCAATACAAAAGTCAGTTGAGTGAGAAAGTGCTTGACTTGTTCTTCTGCTATTAACCTTTTTTAAAACAAGAAATCATCACAATGTTTAACTTGGACAGTTGGGCTTGTTGCCTAGGCAATTTTCAATTACTGCACAGAGGAAAACAGCTGACAAAAGCAAGAGTTTTTAGTTCTGAATTCGTGTTATTTATATCCTATACACAAAGTTCTTCATCACTCTCAAAATTGAATATCATCCTTCCTCCCCCATAAATAAAGCTTTTAGATGGTTCTGGAATCTAGAAACATGTTATTTATTCAGGTTCAAATGGTCTCTAATAAAGGCTGGAGGGCCCTGGTCATGTTCGTTGAGAAATGGTAATTGGGTGAGTGATGAGAAGTGGGAGAATCAGATTTGATGGGTACAATTTGGCAAAGGATGGAATTAGGGACAGGACCATGCAGATGTTAGTTGCTACTGCCTGTTAGTGCCCAACTAGGTACTGGAGATTCAGTCAGGGCCTTGTGTTGGTGCAGGGGAAGGTAAGCCTTCCATACACATCATTTCTGGGATAGAAATTGTGGGAGCTGGCAAACCTAAACAGAACAGGTGACAAGCAAATGGAGATACAAATTCAGATACACTAAACACAACGTAGACAATAAAAAACTTGTTGTTCATTACAATCTCTCAATAAACCACTCCAATATATTGTAGCACACTCCTTCACATCAAATGAATAGCTGTAACTCTCAATTACTCCACTATGTTCTAGCAAACTGCTTTCATACTGAATAAAGGTCTGTAACACTCTATTCATACTGGGTGAAACACCTTCCCAAAGTGTCTAATTTTCCAATGATCCAGTGAGAACTTTTGTAAATTCCAGCTTATCTCCAATATTACAGCACAAGAGTATTCTAGTCCTGGTTGAATATTATAGTTCTGGCTGATTGACTGATAAATTCATTTCAACTATCTTATTTATTTATTTATTTATTTATTTGGATTTGTACACTGCCTAGCCAGCAAGGCTGGCTCTAGGCGGCTAACAACCAATAAAATCTGCAATCACAAACCAATTTAAAAATTATTAAACTTCATCTACATAAAACAGGTAATAAGAACATAACAGATATCAGAATCCAACAGATAGCGGCGATGCAGAGCCTGCACAATAGAAGCAGTCCTTGTATTCCTAGGCGGGTGGCATTTCCTTGTTGATTTCCCGGTCAAGATCATCCGACTGGCGGCTCCAGTGGCCCCTTTCCCCCCAGTGGTGGCTCCTACATGTAAGCCTGGCAGAAGAGCTCCGCTTTGTAGGCCCTGTGGAACTGTAAAAGGTCCCGCAGGGCCCTGGTGTTTTCTGGGAGCTCATTCCACCAGGACGGAGCCGCCACTGAGAAGGCCTGAGTCCTGGTAGATGCCAACCTGACCTCCCTAGGGCCAGGGAGGGTCAGCTGGTGTTGAGTGCCTGACTGCAGTGCTCTCTGGGGTATATATGGGGAAAGGCGGTCCCTTAGGTAGGCAGGCCCCTGACCATATAGGGCTTTATCAAAGTTGAGATAGACTAAACCAGGGGCATCAAACATATAGCCCACAGGCTGGATCCAGCTCCTACAGGGCTCCTACCCAGCCCATAAGCAACTGGCTCTCTACTGCTTCTTGTTACTGCTTACTGTTTTCTTCATCATAGCTGCTTTTGCCCAGTCTCTCCTATTTTCTGTTTTGTAGAGGAGAGAAAGAAAGCCAGACCTCTTTTCCCTCTATTGGCTGAGGACTCCTCCCCTCCTCCTCCAAGGAGGGAGGGGGAGGGAGAGAGACAGAGAGAAAGAGAGAGTCCAAGGCTTTTTTTTTTTTAAACCAATAATGTTTTATTCCAGGCATATGCTTTTGTGTGTGTGCAGACTTCTTCAAAGGGGGGAAGGGGAAGGGGCCAGTGAGAGCATGAGAGAGAGAGAGAGAGAGAGAGAGTCTCCTGTGTTTAAGACCAATAAACAGTGCTGTTATCTCCATGCCTACAATCCATCTGCATATCACACCTAATCCAATCATGCATCTGAAATCATCTTTATAAAGTTTATATCTCCAGTACCTCATGTTACATTTTATGGCACTGATGGCCCAACTCGACAAAGTGACATTTACGTCAGATCCGGCCCGCGTAACAAATGAGTTCAGCACCTCTGGACTAAACAATTATGGAACAGCCTCTCAGTTGTAAGTTTGTATTACTGGAACTGGAAAACATAAAACAACATAGAAAACATGCATTCCAGGAAACCATGCAATTAACAAAGAATATATGAATGGCATCTCTTCCAATAACAATTTTTTTACCCTTCCACAGATCTTCAATAGTTCTCACCCTTGGTAAACAGCATGAAAGCCTTCTAACATTCATAATCCATGGGAAGTGGTTCTCCAAATGCTATCTCATTGTCCATCATTGAAAAGCCTAAAACACCTAAAATGGTTTCCTGCAGGTATGCATACCAAAATACTCACACTCCAAGTTTAAAGAAACAAGTGCCACTTCAAAACATTCCCCACAAAGTTTACAGAATTTACCATAACATATTCAATGTGTACCATATTCATAGAAAACAAGCGAGGGCCATGTTTTGATTCAATGCATGTGGCACGACAGAATGTAATTTAAATGTCCACAATGCCTGTTGGTGAAAAAGAATTCTTTGCACATTGTCAATGTTGCAGTCATGCAGATTATACTTAAACACAATAAAAAATCTCAGTGTATCTGCATGGTGGCTTTTATCTAAAAAAAAGTAAAACAAGAGGTGCTTCCAAACTTGTTCCGAATTTTAGACCTATGGTCTAAGATACAAGATTTTACTGATTGAATTGTACATATAACAATTCACAGGGACATATAATTACATATACTTCTTTTTTTAATTGCAGATTGTACCGTAGTCTAGAAAAATAACATTCTTGTGGATGATGGAATTCCTTCATCTCTAATACCAAAGGGCACACTGCACAACCACCATATTTAAAGAGCCCTACAGCATCCTGCATACCAGAATTCCTACATGCAAAATCAGACCTAATCAAGATGTTCCTAACATTCTGAGTTCTTCTAAATCCAATATGTGGTGGGGTATGCATCCTGGAATATCCTCAAATAAGTGCCAATACTTTTCAATGGTTCTTTTGATTTTCCATGGTTGTATATTGAAAAGCACAAGTTATTGTATTGTGCTCCCATTCCCACCTTTGTTCCACAAATAAGTTCTTCCTGTCTGTCAATTTGGCACGTTCCATAGCTCACTGTAAGACATCTGCCAGATACCCCGGTTGACAAATTGACCACTTAACTCTCTGCAATCCTTATTAAAATCCCTTACATTGGTGAAATTTCTCCTTATCTTTAAAAATTGGCTATAAGGAAGATTATTCCTCAGATGAGGTGGATGGAAAGATTGATAGTGTAGCTATGTATTCCTATCTGTTGGTTTCTTAAACATATGGACTGCCAGAGTATTAACACTGGTCCTGTAAACCACAGTGTCCAGAAAAGAAATGGTGGCTTTGTCATGTTGCCTGGAAAATTAAATATTAACATGTACATTATTCATTCATGCAAAAAAAATTCCTCAAGCCACTCACAGCCTCCAAAAATAATAAAAATATCATCTATATACTGCCTGTATAGTAATATGTTTTTATAAAAGGGATTATTAGCAGGATGACAGATTTCTGACTCAAGGAATGATATAAATAAATAAATTGGCTACGCTGGAGGCAAAAGAGCTCCCCATAGTGACCCCCTTGATTTGAAAAAAGAATTCAGTAACGAATCTGAAACAATTCTTATCTAAAATAATGTCTGCCAATTCCATCAAAAAGAATGTCAGGAGTTGTAAGATGCTGTGGGAATCCAATGCGGGACACATTTCCATCCTCATGTGGGATGTTGGTGTACAATGAACTGAATGTAAGCAAGCATCCAGACCCACAGAAGTCATGCAATGTTAAATCATCCTGATAAGTCCTCCCTTAAAGGCCAGAACAGTCCTGAAAAGAGTCCTGTTCCCTCCCTCTTTCTTTTACTGACGGAACCAAGCCTGTTGTGTTCACATAGCAACAGCCGTTGAAGACATCCTTTTTTAAAGTTACAGGTTCTCCTTTTATCAGTTTGGGGTTTTATCAACTCCCCCATTTGGAGGTTTTTTTCCCCATTTTTCAGATTTTCCTGCAAACCTGGGCCACTTTTCAGGTTTGTTGAAAGATCCACCTTGGCCTTTCACAGGTCCAAATTCCAGATATAAGTAGCCTCAGATCTGGCCAGTTTTGCTATTAGAATATACAAGTGGGGACCTGCAAAAACTTACAGAAGCAGCTGTCCCATTCTTCCTACTTCTGATTCCTTCCATCTCCCCCCATTCTCTCAGTCTCTCTCTCTTGCTCTTCTCAACCCCCTCACTTTCTCTCTCTCCCCCATGTCTACTGTCTCTCTTTCTCTCTTTCTGCCCCCACTTCATCATTCTTTCTGCCCCATCACTCTTTTTCTTTTTTTCTGTCAAACCACCCCATCACTCTCTCTTTCAGCCCTTTCTTTCTCTTTCTACCAACCTACTCAACCCCCCACCAATACTGACACTGAGTGGGCATGCTGTGGCTCCTGCCCCTTCTAATGCCAACACTGCATGTGGCAGCTTCCCCCCCCCCCGCCCAGTGCTGCTGCTGAGTATACCTCCTGGCTTAGCAGACAGGACTGCCACAGCTTCTCCCCCTCATAACTCCTGCCATCTCCAGGGCTACTGTGGATCCCAGCCACTACTTTCCCATCAGTGACAACACTGACAGACCTGGCCTGCTGCTGCTTCCCCTCTATTGCTATAGCCAGCACTAAGGCCACCATGGCTCTGGACCACCCTCCTTCCATTGCTTCCTCTGAGGATGCTGATGCCCAGAGGAGGAGGAGGTATCAACAATGTCTGTGCATACACAGACAGCACTTTAATTTTTTTTGGGGGGGGGGGGTTAAACCACCCTGGATTTTTTTAGTTTTCAGATTTTTCTGCAAACCTGGGGATCCCCCAAGTTTGGAGAACAATCTCCAGTTTGGTGTAGTGGTTAAGTGCACAGACTCTAATCTGGGAGAACCGGGTTTGATTCCCCACTCCTCCATTTGCACCTGCTGGATGACCTTGGGCAAGCCATAGTTCCATCAGAGCTGTTCTTGAAAAAGAGCAGTTTCTGTCAGAGCTCTCTCAGCCCCACCTACCTCACAAGGTGTCTGTTGTGGGGGGGGGGGAAGGGAAAGGAGTTTGTAAGCTGCTCTGAGACTCCCTTGGTAGTGAAGGGTGGGGTATAAATCCAATCTCTTTGTCATCCTCTTCTTCCTCTTCTTCCTCTTCTTCCTGTCAGTGTAGGCCCGATCTGTAGATATCCACATATTGGCTCATGATTGAGAGATGAGGAGGAGGAGGAAGAGGAGGAGGAGGATATCTTCACAAATACATCCACTAGCAAGAGAATCCTGAGGGGAGGGCAGATAAAACAAACCTGTTTTTGCACATTGTGTTCTCTCTACTAAGACTCTCAGTGATGTTAACAATGGCTTTTTTATTATTTTCTCAAGGCTACAACCATTGTTTTTTTCTCTTGTGATTATTTTGTGTTTGGGATATATAAGTGGCACTGGTGGAATGAAGAAAACATTGCAACCTTGGAACCAGAGGGGGAAAAAATCAAATCAGTGTGCCTGTTGCTAGGGAAGGGAAAAAAACATTCACAGTATATTGAGTTCCATACACATCTCTTTGCCTAGGTAGTCAAACCCTCTGCACATCCCTGTCTTTGCTTGTTTGCTCACCCCAGTATGTCGAATTATGTTTTCAGTTTTCTTGTTGTTTTTTGTCATATATATGACATTAAAGTAGACCCTCTGACTGTTTTTTACAGGTATGGAGTGTTTACCCAGGGAACTAGACAACAAACATATCATATCAGTCCATGTACCAGGCTGGTGTTGTTTACGAAGGAACATGCATTCTGCAGCTGTGGTACAGCCACCTTGAAGAAAGGGAGGATACACACTGAATTAAATGAATAAATAAATACTACTCTTCCATGATTATGTATTGGAAATAGGTTGGGGGATTGAAAGGGCATAGCAATTGAACAAGGGGAAAAAACAGCAATGATCAAGTGTGCAGAAAAGTTTAATACACTTTATTGCTGTTGTGTTCAAAGTTGGCCCAGCTGCTGGGTTTGCAGCCTTTAGCACCCACCTCTGTCCAATGTCTGTCATATCCCACCCTGTGCAGAGAGAATGGAGTATGCCGCTCCCTCACCTGCCCTTTCCCATGGGGTATTAGGTATAGGGTCCCCTAAAGGGACTGGCTTCCACCGGCAATCTGAGAAGGAAGAAGAGTCAGGTGGGCAAGTGGTGGTGGCTATGCACCAAGAACATTAAATGCATATGTGGACATGGGACTTTGTGGCAATAGCTGCCAATCCCTTTAGGAGCTGCCATCCAGAGGGAACCAGGTAAGCTGAGGCAAATGAGGTGGCTGCCTCTTGCTGAAATAACCAGTCAAATGAGACAATGACAGCAAGCACCTCTGTTGCGGCAGAGGAAGGATCCATGTGTTGTCACAGTTATGGGTGCCAAGCCCACACCCATGCTCATCATAAGTGACATAACTAAACCCCATAATACTCTAGGAATTCTCAAAACTCAGTGTGAAGTATCAGAGATTTGATCAGTTTCTAGAGAATTGTGGGGGAGCAGTGGCATTGTTCCCTCCATTTTCCTCCTGCTGCTTGCTGGAGAAACTGTTGGCAATCGAGGGTGAGTGCAGGAGTTCCCCCACCCTTAGAGGGCACCTGGCAACACAAGCTCAGTTGGTGATACCACTCATGCACCAAAAAGGACAGCCCAAAAGCAAAGATCCAGGAAGAGAGGAGGCATTAATTTCTTTAGGGAGCCCAATTCAGTAACCATTACTGCTGCCCAGAAAGAGGGAGTGCTGTCAGGTAGAGATTGGTGGTGAGCACTCTTGGGGCAGCCCCAGTTGCCTGATGATGCAGACACCAGATGCCAGTCTGGTTTTCAAGATCTGCTGTCTACAGAAGTAGTCTTTACAAGGGTGCTATGGAGTTTGCATTGAAAATGTTTGACAAACAAACTTACCTTCTTTGACTAGAGCAAAAAGACATGAGCTGATCTGCTCAGTTTGGCACCAAACTGCATAAATTCCCCCCAAAAAACCTGTGCATGTACCAGAACATTGTTGATCCAAATAGATCGGCAGCCATTAACATTGCTAAGGACTGTTTAAGAGGAATACTGAACAGAATGAGGAAGGGGTTTTTTTTAACAAAAAAACCCCACTGTTTATAACTGCTTTATATGATTTGTGTTTAACTTTCTGTGGTTTAACTTCCACACAACAGTCTCCTCCCCTTTTCCTTGCCTGCCCCCACACTTCCATTCTGCAGAAGTCCTTTTCAGGCTGTATATATGTAATATATGTCATGGCGGAAGCAACATGGCCCCCGCAGAGCACATGGCCCAGTGAAGCCCTGAGCTTGGGGCCAGAGAACAATAGGACACTAGGATCCTAGTGTCCCCCTATCAGAGGCTTAGGATATTCGAATAGTCCTATGACCGCCTCTGGTGGGAAACTTATTAAATTACCTTGAGACTTATTCAATTACCTTGGAACTTATTCAATTACCTTGAGACTTATTCAATTACTTTATCCAATTGCCTTGTTTGGGCGAGGTCAGGGGTGCGGCTTACCCGTGTATATAAGCAGGCCCCCTGACCTCCATCTATATGCCTCATCTGAACCAGCTAAATAAAATGCTTGCTGAAATCACATCAACCGGCTTCCACTTCCAGTACTTTTCACAGGCTTTTAAAAATTCAGCTATTTTTAGTGTGTTAATGCACATTAATGTGCTAACATTCTTTGCCGCAATCTACTAGCTTCTCTGAATTCTCAGCATTCATTTCAAATAAGAATTAAGTCTCTAAACCTTTACATTTCAAAGGGTGTGCCTTTCTCCATATAAATCTGTAACAAAAAAGCTAGACTTCATTTAAAAAATGGAAATTCAAGGACACAGGGATATCATGAAGCAAATTGTTCTGTACTGCACTTTTAGGAAGCAACCTGCCCAACAGTCATGAAAGAGTTGACAAACAGATGAGTAGTCTGCAGAAAAACAGGCTCACTGTTCATGACTGGGAAACAGAATATGAGCCAAACCAGCAGGTGTTTGAGCATCCCTAGTCTTTATAATTGTCAGGACAATAGATGGGCTGAAATACTCTTCAAAATAATGACTGAGGAAGGGGGTGATTCGGCATCTAGCATTCACTCCGCATTTTCTCAACTGGGAGGGGAAAGTGCAGCTCAAAATCACATTCAAATACCTTGGGGCAACGCTGTACTGACTGCAGTCACCCTGAACAGCCATAAAATGGCCATAAATCTATGTCAAAGGTATAAAACCCGATAATCAAAGAAAGTCAAAGTGACATGCAGTCTGGAGAGTAGCATAAAAATCTAATAATCAAAGGGAGTGAAAGCAGCATGCAATGCAGAGGGGAATTTCTGTTCCAACATGGGTTTTGTAAAACAACAGAGGGAAATGCCAATGCAAAATCAGCTAGGGTCTTTCTCTTCCTATACAATTTCCCGGTTCCTTTCATCACAAAGCTTGTGATCGTGGGTGGGGGCTGCTTTGCCTCCCCCAGGAGGAGGGGGAGACAGGTGACTTGAGGCCAGCGTCGTGGCATCACTGTGGGGGGCATGGTCAGCAAGGATTTAAACATGGCCCCACCCCCCATGCTTGGCTTTAGTTGTAAATAGTCAATAAAGTGGCCCATAGTTCAACCCAATCTGGTGCCTGTCTCTTTCTTCTGATGGGGGATGGGGCAATTATTGCTTTTTCATTCCTGTTGCTATGTCTTTAGCAACAGGACCTCTGGTGATGCTGTATCATGGTTCTTGGGACAAAATAGGGGAGGGCCTCTTTTGAGACCATATTGTTCCTCACAGGGATAGCTGCAGATTTTGGGATGGGCTTTACCTTATTCCTTTAGATGGGTCTCCTACTCTCCCCCTTTCCTTTCCTTCAGCTTCTTGTTACAATAATTTGTAATATTTCATCCCACCCTTTCTCCAAGGAACTCAGAGTAACATATTTAATTTTCCCTTCATCTACTTTAATACTCAGAACCAGTGCTATGGGGCTAAGAAAGAATGGCTAGAAGTCACACAGTGAACTTCATGGCAAGTGGGGATTTGAATCCGGGTCTTATCAGGCCTAATCCAGCATTCTAACTTCTATGCACACTGGCTACAAGGTGCAGTTGTGATATCTTTTTATTTTGGAAAATAGTAGTAGCAGGAGTGGGGGTCCCTAAAGCAATTACAGCTGCTCCCACTCTGAGGGAAATGATCTGGGAGGTAAGTGTCATTCCCACTTGCTCACTTACCTGGATGTGTGAATGGTAATGGCATCTGGGCACGACCACTGCTGGCTTGCCCAGCTGCTCATCTCCATTGGAGTAGCAGCTGCCAAACTCTTTTTTTGTGGGGGTGGGGTGGGACTACTAGAACTAATATTGCCAGGAAGGAAAGAAGCAGCTTCAGAGAAGATAATGGAAGAGAAAGCTCCAAAACCACTCATGTGGACAACTGACAGCAAGGAACTGCTGCTTTCTTAGGCTGCTGTGATAAGAGAATCCAATCACCAGTGCTGCTGCCCAGATAGAGAGGCAGGAGACAGTGCCATGGAGTGATGGGCCAAGGGGATGTGCCAAGACTCTGGAACCTTGGCAACTTTCTAGCAGATTCTGGACCTTGTTCTTCCTTTCATTTGGCTTATCCAAAACCATCCAGCTGGCACCCCCTTTATGTTTCTCAGCAACTAGAATGACATCTAGGATCTGCATTCCAATATGATTGTTTCTTTAAGTGGCTCTTGCTGCTGTTAATGCCGTTCAACTTTACGGCATGCCCAGTTTTACTTCAGCAAACATGTCAAATATCTAATGTTAATTATAACTCAGCATCTGAACTCAGATTACGTTAAACATAGGTATTGCTTTCTATGTGCAAATGTTTTTTTCTGGGCAGCTATTGGAGAAAACTGAATGTTGTTTTAAAATAAAAAAGCAGAAAAGTGATTTTTTTTTCATCTGTTTGTTTTCCTCATTGTATATTTCATTGTTTAAAAGAACCTCACCATTTGCTTTCCAACAGATTGGAAAAATCAAGAACACCCTCACAAGCTCTGAGCTGGAACAATGATTGGAGGAAAAGCATTTTGTGCATAGGAATGCCAGCTGGTATGATCCTGTCTGGCATAAACATGTCTGGTTGGAAGAAGTCCCCAGCATTCAGAGATCACTGCGTCCCCCCACCTCCCCTTGTCTAGTTCTCATGCCTCTATAGAAATGCAGAGTTAAAAACAGGGTGTCAGCTAATGCTGCCATCCCCTGCCCAGGAGGTGGCAGAGACCTTATTAGCCCTGTAGTGGTTACGGGATTGGGGGTCGGGGTGAAAAGACTGTCTGAGCCCTTACGGTTTACCCAAATGGATGGCTCAGAGATGAAAGAGCCTTGCAAATATGAGACTGAGCCTTTAATCACTGGAATGCGTGACCACTGGGAAAAGAGAGAGATCGTGATCAACCCCCATGCCCAGTTTCCAATGGTTCTGAGAAGCCCCTGGCTGGTGTCCCATGATACTTATATTGTGTGGAGTGAAGGGAAAGTGTGCTTTGTAATGACCCAATGTGCAGAGCACTGGTGGCTCTCTGAATGGGGAGCCATGCCCATGTCACCCCCTCCCTTAAGGCTTGTCTGGCGATGGAGGAGTTTGAGGCCATCCCTTTGGAATACTGGGACTTAAGTGAGGTTTTTGAAGAAACCGAGGCCGATTAACTTCCTCCCTATAGAAACACTGACTGTACTATTGAGTTATTACCAGACCAGAAATTACCAAAGGGGAAATTGTACTCCATGAGCCCCGCGGAAAAAGGGGAGTTATGCAAGTTCACTGATAAAAACTTGGTGCGAGGCTTCATACGGCCCGCCACCTCCCTACTGGCAGCCCCGGTGCTTTTTCAGAAAAAGAAGGATGGGGGGGCTAAGACTGTGCACTGACTATAGGGGTCTGAATGCGGTGTCAGCATCTAATGCCTATCCCCTCCCCCGATTAAAGACTTGTTGGCTGAGGCAGCATGGGGAAAAATATTTTCCAAACTGGACCTCCGAGACACTTATTTCCAGGTGTGCATTTGGGAAGGGGATGAGTACAAAACTGCATTTAATACCCCACTGGGGCATTTTGAATACTTGGTGATGCTGTTCGGCCTTCAAGGGGCTCATGGGGTCTTCATGAACTTGATCGAGAATCTTCCAGTTGAGAATCTCATGTGAAACTGGTGCGAGAAGTGCCAGCCACACTTTGTTCGCACAAACTGTTTGCTAAATTGTCCAAGTGTGAATTCCATAAGACATAAATTGACTTTTTGGGGTACCACATATCTCCCCATGGGTTAGAGATGGACCCTGCTAAAGTGGGAGCAGTAGTGGACTGGGAGGCCCCTCGAACCTGCAGGAAATTTCAGAGTTTTGGGGGGTTCGCAAATTTCTACTGCTCCTTTATCACCAACTTCGCCCAACTTAGCCTACCCCTCACAGACCTCTTAAAGACTAACAGGAAGGGTCCGGAGAGCACCTGACCCAGAGCTCGACTCAATTGGACCCCTGAATGTCACGAGGTGTTTGAGGTGTCTGAGACTCTCAAAACTATGTTTACCTCGAAGCCTGTGTTAGCCCATTCTGATGAATATAAAAAAATTCATTGTGCAGGTGGATGCCTCAGATGTGGCTATGGGGGGGGCAATCCTTCAAGAAGGGGAGGATGGGAAGCTGCACTCCCTCGCCTATGTGTCTAAAAAGTTCAGGGATACCGAATGCAACTGGGTGGTGTGGGATAAGGAGGCTGCAGCCATTCGGTTGGCATTGACTACATGGCGTCATTGGCTGGAGGGAGCATGCCTCCCATTTGGGGTTTGGACTGATCATAAAAACCTTGAGGTGCTAAAAACCCACAGGACTCTTAATGCCAAACAGCTCTGGTGGGCTGAATTTTTCTCAAAGTTTCAGTTCTCGCTCTACCGTTTCCCCAGACACGCTCTCCCGCCTCCCACAACATGACAGCCTGCATGATGAGGTCATCAATTCCATGTTCTCTCCTGCCCATCTGGGGTGGGAGGTAGTCACCTAGAGCAAAAGCTAGGCAGACTGCAACACAACTGACAATGCCTGGTGGGAGAAATGTGCCCAAGCTTTTACTGACTCTGATCGGGCTGAACTGCAGGGAGATCCCAAGGTGATGCAAGGTCCTGATACCTGCTGGTATAAAGGGGACAAACTAGTGATTCCACTCTCCCTTTGAGGGGAGGTTATGCATTCTGCCCATGAATCTAAACAGTCAGGCAACTTTGGATTTTAAAAAATGCTCCACCTGTTGCAATCTCAGTTCTGGTGGCCACACATGCATGGTGATGTGTCCACTTATGTGGGTTCCTGTCAAACATGCTTGATGTGTAAAAGGAGAGAGGAAAAAACCCCGGGCCTCCTAAAGCCATTGGAGACCCCCAGAGATGATTTCCGTAGATTGGGAGGTGATTTCCATAGATTTCATCACATACCTACCCCTCAGTAGGAGAAAAACTGTTATCTGGGTGGTAGTTGATTTATTTATCAGACAAGCACACTTCATATCTTTCAAACAGATACCTATGATGAAAGCTTTGGCAAAGGTGTTCATGGCCAATATTATCAAGTTACATTCGATCCCCTGTAAAATAATCTCTGACCACAGGTTGCAATTCATTGCCAACTTCTGGCTGAAACTGTTGGGAATGGAACAAGTGCTCAGTAGTGCTTACCACCCAGAGACTGATGGCCAAACCGAAAGGGTTAATCAGATTGTTGAACTATTTCTACATTGCTTTTCAAATTATCAACAAGACGATTGGGTTGACTTGCTGCCTTTTGCGGAATATAGTTACAATAATGCTGTTCATTCGTCTGTGGGTGTCTCCCCTTTTATGGCTTCATGTGGATATGAGAGGAGCCCCCTTCCACAATTGATTCCTGCTGGTTTCAGGGCTTGACGATTCCCAGGCCTGGTGGAAATCTTTAAGAGACTCTTGGCTGCTGATTGCTAAGGCTTTGGACAAAGCCAAAGCGGACTATAAAAAACAAGTGGACAAGGGAAGGGCACCTGGGTGGGTTGCAAATTGGGTTGGAAATATGTCAGGCCATTTAAAGTGCTATGTACGATTAACAAGGTTGCGGTGGAACTTGAGTTGCCCAAGTCGCTGAAATCTTTGCATCCCATCTTCCATTTCAGCCTACTGAAACGGGATCATGGGCTGAACATGTGGTGGCCCCAATGACCAGCTCCACCTCCTCTGATGGTGAATGGTGAACCCCATTACGAAGTTGCACAAATTCTGGACTCTAAATTGAGGTGGGGCCATTTGTATTATTTGGTGCAGTGGAAAGAATTTGGGCCTGGGGAAAATGAATGAGTTGCTGTGGAACATGTTAACACTCCTGCATTATGCCGTGCCTTCCATAAATTGTACCTGTTGAAACAAGGTGTGGGGGGGGGCGGGCTTTGGGAGGGCAGAATGTCAGCTAATGCTGCCATCCCCTGCCCGGGAGGTGGCATGAGTCACCCTGTGACGTTGGGTGCCTGGAATATTTTGTTTTCTTTCTCATAACTTGCTTATTGCTCACTGCTTGGTCCTGACTTTGAGTGCCTGCTAGTGTCTGGCTGTGTATCTTCCTGCTTTTTCCCTGAGAACCTGGGGCCAGTATTAAGGGTGCCTTTCTCTTGATTTATGTGATTGGTTGCATTCCTCTCTGAGACCTTTTTGAATTCTGTATAATTGCCCTGCCAAGGGATGGTTCTAACCATTACTGACACAGGACGTGTAGATAACCACAACAGACCTTTCTCAATAACGACTACCTTTTCTTTGTTGGTGACTGACTCTGTAGGACTCTCACATGGGGGGGGGGGACTGAACACAGATTCCATCCACAGACATTGTGCACTACCAATAATAATATTTAGAGGCCACCTATTCAGTTCCTCACTGAAATCATGTTACGCATCTGAGGCTAGCAAACAGGGCATGTTCAGACTGTATTTTTCATAATTGCATTTCAAATGAAAGAGCAGAAGGGAGGGGGAACAGCAGGCATAGCTGCCCATGCAGTAATCCTGTGAAATCTCTATTCATGATGTCAGAGACCCTTATGTGACAGCCCTGCTTGTGTGCTTTTGACCTGAAAATATGAATGGAAGGTGTATATGCAGCTAGAATGCTTGGTGGACTGCAGTCTCCACTACCAACCTGGGATAGGGCATAGCTCTCTGTTATGGATTGTGAGGCTGCTATCATGTTACTGTGTGCTACTGTCATACAAACAATGCTGATTTAATTACTCATCTGAAGGAGGAAGCTGTAACTGCTACATTTATCTAGAGGCACAGTAGGATATAATTAAAATGTGCACCATAATTTGGAGATACAGAAGACAGAGATGAAGGCGGAAAGCAAATTAAAAATTGTTAACTATGACTCTATCTTTTCCTAATTAGATGGCCTGTTCTTTGAAAACAAGATTAATGCATCTTTTGAGTAAATTAGGTTTGAGAGCTATTCTTATTAGGCCTACAATTACACACTCATATTACAGTTTCTAGGAAAACTTTTAAGGACACTAGGTTCTACAGTATTATGGCAGTTGACGCAAAGAAATATTGAAGCTAAAAACACAGGAACTCTTTTTTTAAGGATTTCCATGACCAAAGTCTAAGCACAGGGCACATGTGCTTTGATATGCATACAGAAACCAGGCCTGAGAAGGCTACTCCACATTCACATCAGAGAGCACATTCATGTCATGCATGCTGAGCTCCTCCATAGAATCACAGAGTTGGAAGGGGCCTTACAGGCCATCTAGTCCAACTCCCTGCTCTAGGCAGGATCAGCCTAGAGAGCATCCCTGACAAGTGTTTGTCCAGCTGCTGCTTAAAGACAGTCAGTGAGGGGGAGCTCACCGTGTCCCTAGGCAGCTGATTCCACTGTTGCACAACTCTTACCGTAAAAAAGTTTTTCTTAATATTCAGCTGGTACCTTTCTGCCCTTAATTTAAACCCATTATTGTGAGTCCTATCCTCTGCTGCCAATAGGGACAGCTCCCTGCCTTCCTCTGAGTGACAGCCCTTCAAATACTTAAAGAGAGGAATCATGTCCCCCCTCTTCTTTTCCAGACTGAACATTCCCAAGTGCCTCAGCCTTTCCTCATAGGGCTTGGTCTCCAGGCCCCTGATCATCCTCATCACTCTTGTTTATGCTTAGCAAGTGAGCGTGTCAGAATACCTAGAAGGGTCCCCATGGATCAGAACACATATTCAAAAAGTTAAAATTGTAAAACCATAGTTATGCAGGTAATTATGTCAATGGGAACAAACCAGCAAGTTACTATGCTTTCAGAATTGTAGGGATTCCAGTATGTTGTAGAAGTATCAAACTAATATAATGTGTATATCTTTCTGTGAGCAGCTTACTGCAATCATTGAAAAATCAAAATCTGACCCAAATCACACACATTCTTTAATTCAGTTAGGAAAACTAATCCAACTGCAATAATCTCTGACATTCAGTGATGATAGGAAATGTTTGTTGCTGACCATTATTCTAGCACTTTTTTGGTTTCAGTTCCTTGGGCAGCGGGAGAGGCCACAAGGAGAGAATGAATGACACCGCTGACCTGTGCCAGAAAGGGACATTGTCCAACCAGGGCAGTTAGCAGATGAGCTCCCAGAACATTATCATCCTGACTGTCATTTCTGTAGATAGCATTTCTACTTCCTACCTGCCATGGCACTATCGCAGGCTTCCAGAGGGTTTTCTGATTCTGTATGTGCAAAGCTCCTGTTTTTGTGGGCTGTATTCTTACTGGGGACTGAACTTGCAAGGCAGGAATAAAGCAGAAGATAGATGGGTCAGTGCAGATGGAGAAGAGACAGAACAGAAGCTCAGGCTTTGCCTCCCTTCCAGCAGTAAGTTTCCCCTTGTCTGGCAGGGACAGCAGAGAAAAATACTTTGCACTCCCTGGCAGACAGGACTGTGTAGTTGGGGCGGGGGGGATACAGAGGCATGTGTTAATGTTTCGCACATACACAGTGAACAAACACCTACTCTGGTCCTTAAAACATTTTTCTCACAGCCTGCTTCCAACAGAGGAAGGAAGATGTTATGTATTGACCATGCGGTCGCCATGTGCTCTCTTAATTGTGACCGCATGGCCAGAGCACATGGCCAGAGCATGGCCAGAGCACATGGCCAAGAAACTACCTGAGCTTCAGCCAGGTAGAACAAAGGCCAGGTGGATTCAAACCGGCCACCAATCCTGTACCTAGGTTTCTCCCAGGGAACCTATGAAATGTAAATAGACTTCTAATAGCCTATCAGGCCAGTTGGGTGAGGTCAGGGGATTGTCCCTGACCAGCATAAAAGGAGGGCTTCGAGCCCTGGGTTGTATGCTTCATCCGGACCAGCAATAAAGATCTAGCTGTTTCACTATTCCATGGACTCCCGACTCCAATACTTATCAGAAGACAACTGGGCTGGGGTAAAACTGCCATAATCATCAACCAACTGCAACAAGGTAAGATGGGGGAGGGAGCAGGGCTTAACTTTATTCACCTTTGTGTTCTCTTTTTGTGTAAAAACAGTGCCCCCCCCCTCCCCCCATCCTGGAAAAGGCAGGAGATATTTGCTTATGTGCCCATTCATGTCTCCCTGCATCTGCTGTACAAATGAGAATTTCTGCTGCCTATAAAAGGAAGAATCTTCTCCAGATTCCCTGACATTTTATAGGCAAGATTCCAGAGTTGATGAGCTGAACTCCTGAAAATGTTAGCCCAGATTGGGGGAGGGGGGGAGATTACATATAGAAATGTGTTTCCCATTGGGGCCAATGGAAACAAATAATATTTTTTAAAAGAATCAAGTGTAAGAATTAGAAGAAATGAAATGAATGTGAAATCCTAGAAAAGAAAGAAAAAATGTGAAAGATGAACAACATTTCTGTGCACATTCTCAGCACAAAGGCACCAAAAGGTAAGGGTGACTCACTTGTGCAATTAGCATATAGTTAAGCAACTGTGAAGCAGCAAATCTTTTGGTTTGTATAATTAGAAAATCACATTTCATTTCTGATGATGTCAAATTCCAAACACACGTATTGTCTCTAAAACCAATTACAAACCATCTGAGCCTGATCTAAGCTAAAATCTCTGGCAGCTAAGGCCCATTCTGCATCTAGCATTCACTCCATTGTTTTACCAAACCCACACTGGGACAAAAAGGTGTTGCAGCTCAAAACCATGTTCAGATACCCCAGGCCAACATCACTGTAGTGACTGTAGAGTCACCCCTGAATGGCCATAAAACAGCCACAAATCTATGCAAAAGGTACCATAAAACCGAGAGATCAAAGGACGTGAAACCAACATGCAGTGTGGAGGCTATAATAAAATCCAGCAAAGACAGTGAAAGTGGCATGCAATGTAAAGGGGAATTGCTGTTCCAACATGGGTTTGGTAAAACAGTGGAGCGAATGCTAGATGCAGAATGGGCCTAAGAGTAATGAAGGAGAAAAGTGATGTCCACATAACAGCACTAAAAAACTCATATCTTCTAATCACGAAGCACCATGCCTTGTTCCAAGCTGTTTCAGATGCTAGCAGCTGCAATTTGGCATTGTTGTTCTTACCTTTTGTGCCAGAAAATGTTGCTGGTAATGCGACTACAAGTATTTATAGAAAGCAGATAAATCAATAAAGGTATTTGCAACATGATACTTTCCGGAACGGGACAAAAGGCAACAACAGTCTTTTTAAACAAAAACATTGACTCCTTTGGTACCACATATTCTGCCACATACTCAAAGATATTAACTACAGTTATTTCTCTGCAGTTAGCACACCAATGATCAGCAGTTCTCTGCCCAGATGCCTTCTCCTGGTGTCTGTCTATGCATTTTAATCCTGCCCTTCCTTGAAGGTAGCATAACTAATCCCCCTTTCTCATGTTCTGCTCACAAGTCACAGACAGAATATAGTAATACATTTAGAAAGATCCACCAGGAGACTGATCATATACATTACCCAGTAAATAAGAAGGCAAGATGAACCACTGAAAGGCCACAAGTATATTAATACTTAAGACGGATATTTGCAATGGAAGGAGGAGCATTATTAACATTCATTTCACAATCCAAAGTGGATCTAACTTGGAAGGAGGCGGCTGAGGCAACTGTTGTCCACTATATCCTACAGGGGCAAACTGGCTATTATGGCCACTGAAACTTCTCCTAGGAGGCCAATGGCCCCAGTGGCCATTGCTCCTGATGCAAAGGGGGTAGCTGGGCATGCAGGGGGGAAGCCACTGTGCCCAGCTTCACCAAGAAGGAGTTCAGCACCACCTCTTCACCTCAGCTGGCTCTTCCTCCCTTTGTCAAGGGGGACATGGGAGGGCAGGTTGGGGCTGGTCTGTTTTCCAGGGCTGTTTTGGCCTCCTTATCCAGCCTCTGCTGTCCCTCCTCTGGACAAGCTACCCATAACTTGATCCCATAGTTTTTAAAGTTGTGCATAGCTTCTCACGGCACAATATGCTGAAAGAGGTTTGGCCAAGTCCCTGCCCCTGAGCCCCTTGGCTCTGGGCAGGTGAGGCAGCCAGGGGGTGCTTGCCTTAGATGCTGCTGGGCTCAACAAGAAAGAAAGTTGATGAACCTGTCTAAGGGAGCCTGCTTTACCTTCAGTTAATACCGCAGGATGTTTACAAACATTCATTACATCGTTTCCTTGCACTGTCCCCAAGGGTTGCCAGCTCTGGGCTAAGAAATGCCTAGAGATTTGGGGACAGTGCATATGGAGGGGGAATCTGGGGAAGGATTTCACTTAGAATCCATGGTATATCATAGTGTTTGCCCTCCAAAGCTGCCATTTTCTCTAGAGAAACTGATCTCTGAAGATCAGTTGTAATTCCAGGAGAACTCCAGGTCTCATCTGGAGGTCAGCAACAGTAACTGTGACCTATTCAAAATACTAGGTAGTCTATCCCTTGTCCAGGTCTCTGCTTCTGCTAAATCAAGAGTCAGAGTGAGTCCTAGAGTGCAGGACTAGAATTTGGGTGACCCAGGTTCAGCTCTCCACTCTGCCATGGCAGTTCATTGGCTGAACTTGGGCCATTCATTCTCCCTCAGTCTAACCTTCCTCACAGGGTGCTGTTGTGAGAAAATATAAGAGGAGGGAATGACGCTGTAACCTACTCCACCTATAGTGGATAGAAAAGAGGCACATTAATTCAATTAAAAATAAGTACAGAGTATATTTAAGAAGTCTTGATCACTGACTGAGTTTGGTCAAAGGAAGAAAAAAATCCTATTCAACTTTTACTGGCACAAGTTTGTTGGAAATATTTCCATAGACAGCACATAAAATCATCCATGAGCTGTTGGCAAGGCATCAAGTGTAAAATGCAATTGTTCTGGCCTAAAAAGTTCAAACAGCCTATAGACCTGCATGTTTGTTGGACCTTCCTATGCATCTTTTCCTCCTTTCTCCACAGGAGTATATGTGTGTTATGTACAATCAAATCACTTCAATTTATGGTGACCCTATGACTTGACCTTCAAAACATCCTGTCATTAACAACCTTGCTCTAGTCTTGCAAACTGAGGGCTGTAACTTCCTTTATTGAGCCAATCCATCTCATGTTGGGTTGTCTTCTTTTCCTGTTGCCTTCAACTTTTCCTAGCATTATTGTCTTTTCCAGTGACTCTTGCCTTCTCATAATATGACCAAAGGGGCATGTGTAGTAGTAATCCCATAGAGGTATCCATGGAAATTGTAATGTATGAGGACGGAAGTAGATATGTTGTGTAAAAAAGTGAACGCATTGCATGGCAAATGTATAGTAAGGAACACAGACTGAAAACATGCAACATGTATATAGGCATAGTGTTTTGCCATGCACAGATTCCTTTGATTCCTTTGGCAATATTGAGCTCAGTTGTGACAGTCATCCTGCAACCACTTCATGGTACAAACACATTATAAGGGGATGTACAACTGCACTGCAATATTCAGGCTGCCTGACTTTGATTTGGCATTTTCTTGGGTTTCAGGCTTCTAGCTGAAATGTTAACCTACTGGTGTGGCTACAGATGGATTGTTCAGCATCTGATTGATTTCCTCCTACATCAAATAGATTTTCTGTACCCTTCTTATGAATGAATTATTGAAACCATAGTAAACCTCCTAATACTTTAGGTTGGGATAAATTAAAAGGAAACAAAACATGTCTAACGCAAGAATATTGATAGTGTATTAGTTTTCTCTCTATAAATCTTTTAATCTGCAGCAGATATCCCTTCCAGAATGCAAGATTTATACCTGTGTCATGTTAGAAATGATAGTGCTTTCTGTCATGAAATGGGGAAAAAAAACATCTTCTGATTCATAGTTCCTAAACTAAGTTAAATGTTCTTTCATTGGAGAGGAGCATACCATACTTCCATAGTCAGTAAACATTGTTGGCCTATGAGCTGCCTCTCATTCAACATTTTTCCGGTAAGAAAAGCAACACCATCTATCCTTTGTGTGTATCATGGGTATGTGTGCTGCATCCTCACTTGGAAACTGGAGAATCTGCTTCATTTTGCATTCCAATAAGCACTCGCCTGGTGAAATGGAAATGTGTGTATATACACATGATAGGGAACATAATTCCCCTCCCCCATTACTCCAGCATACACGAATAGAGGTACAAATGTCACTTCATGTGACATGGTTCTGGTTGAACAAACTACAGCACGATCTATTGTCATGATCTATTGGCTCTGCTGAATTCCTGGCTTCATTTAAACAAAAAAGCAAGTCTCTGCCCTTTTGTTGCAGATGTGTGGAGCAAAGGTGCTTTGACTGTGATTTCCTCAAAAATATAATTATCAAACCAGTTTTGGGAAAGGCTGCATCTAAGCAGGAGGAAACCTAGAAAGTGATTAGGAGTTGTTATCCTGTATAGAAGCTTTATTTTAAAAAACCACCCCATTTTGGTAACAAGCCTTGGAAGCAACCTGTCATGTTCAAGGACTAACCTAGTGATAACCCACCTTGAGCCTCTGTTATTCACCAGCACAGTTATACTTAAAGAACAAATGTCATGTTCAGGGCAAGGCCTGACACTTTTTACTCTGCCCAGGAATTCCAGGAGGCACAGATGCAAACCCAACAAATCAAGGCAAGAGATAGGAGCAAGGTCACAAACCAACACAAAGTCAAAGAGCCAAGGATTCCATCTGAGAGTCAAGGGAAGCAGCAAGGGCTGGGAAACCAGGGCAAGAATCAGGAACAGAGTTTCTACCTGAAAAAGCAAGCACAAACCAAAGCAAAAAAAAAAATCTGTTCACTGACCAGGCTAGTGCACAGAAAGGTGACAAACTAAACTGCTTCCACACCAATCAGGGGTCGGCATCTTCCTTTTATCAGCCACTCCAGAGCACAGGTGTTACAACTCAGCTTCAGACCAATGTGGAGCAATTAGCTAGGTACTCCTTCACCTTTCCACAGCTGTCAAGCATTCTGTACATCTTCTACACTCTGCTGGTTTAGAAGATACAGGTGATAAATGCATTCTAACCTTTGTCCTATTTCTCTCATCTCCTTCCAGAATGAGCAACCCTCATCACTTGACTCATCTTTTGCTGGCTCTGCCTCTAAATTTAGCTGTTCAGGCAGGCATTCCATGGGTGCAGGGCCTGACTCCTCCATTTCCTCATCCTCAGAGGAGGAGGTAGCTAACTGGCTCATGACATAACCAGAGATGGTTTGGAGCCAGTCAAAACTACACTTTGAGGACAGATTTTGGCAAGTAGCAGAGCTCCCAAACAGTAGGTGCTTTTCTTTACTCATTTGGAAAGAAGGAAGGGGGATGAAGATAGTAATTTACCTGGACTAATGAGTGAAAGGTGGTTCCAGGTTCTAGGAATAATTCTATGTGAAGTAAAGGGAAATGGGTAAACCTTCAGGTGTGGAGGGGTAGGTTCAGAAGCAGACCAAACTTTGGCACACAACTCAAAGAGCCTAAATTGGAATTAGATACAGTCCTACTTACTTTTGACTCCATAACAGACAGGAACCTCTCATTTCCTGAGGGAAAGACAGAAAGGAGAAATGCTGGTCTTGAGCCCAGTGGGTGTGTTTGTGTGTGTGTGTGTGTGAATTGGGGAAAAGAAGGATGAAAATGGAGGCTGCTTTGTAACATGCTGTGCATACAGAAGAAGGGACTTTAAAGTGTACAGGCTTCTTTTCATAATTTTATCACATTTGGAATATGTAGTCTGTTAGGGAAGAAAAAACATGTGGTAGGAAAAGCAATTTTAAACACCCACGCAAAATTTAAGAATATTCCCGTAAGACATTTCCTCGGACAGACCTGTAATTTCAGAAGTGATGGTTTCTGGTTAGTTACTCATACACTGTTCCTCACCCGGCTACCTCATGTAACAGGTATTCCTTTTAAACGAAATGGACTAAAATCAGCAACGCTTTACCTTCTTTTGCCTGCTCAACATGACATATTTATATAGCGTTTAAATTTAGCCTAGCTATTTGGGGAAGGATGGAGGCTGCTCTAGCTAAACATGCAGATGAATCTACAGGTTAATTGGTTCTGTATGGCATTTTCCTGACCAGGAATTTGTATGCATTAATCACTAGCTCTGAAGTATAAAAAGGCAGGTGAAGCTGTCTTTGTAGGTGGAGGAGCAAGGCATGCATGTATGTGTGGGGGGCAGTGCTTAATATCTGACTGTGCTTGACGACTGGAGAAGAGCTTCAAGCTCTGGATTGTTTAGAAAAATCTGGCACCTGGGGGAGCCTGGAGGTGGAGCCCATTATTCCTACTGAATTTTCTTTCACAACTGAAAAATGAGTGGTAACTGTCACGTAAAAAAAATAACCAAGCTGTAGACTGCAGGTCATGTCTCACACTGGTAGGATAGATACAGGTCCACAAAAAAATGTGACATTTCAGGTAAGGATTTTTCAGTAATTTAGTAGCTCCCTCTAAGCTGTAGCATCTTGTGAGCAAAAATTCTACTTTGTGAGCCACTGGCATTAAAGTTGTGAGAGAGCAATTTGGCTACCGCATAAATTAGTTTGCTTGGGAGCCATCCTTCCTGATCTAAGACAAAAATGTATGAGCCACAGCCTAAAAACTGAGCTAGCTCACACTAACTCAGCTTAGAGCGCACACTGCTCACCACTCCTGGATGGGCCCCAAGAGAAGATGTGGCTAAGACGGAGGCCCTTTCTGCACTGACAGCTCGCTCCAGAGAATCCAAGGAGTCAAGCCTTAAGGCTGACTTCACAGTCACATGCATTCCCTTTGCACTGGTTCCCCCCCCCTTCGTTTATTTATTTGTCTATTCTGTATGCATTCTGCATCTACAAGCAAAACCCACATTTTTTTTTAGCTAACTGGCAGCCAACCCCTCCCTCCCTCCCTCCCTGATTCTGCAAAAAGAAAGGGAAGAGAGGAGGAAATCTGGACCACCACATGCAAGACTGGGACATTTGGGAGCAGGGAATCCCCTAGTCCAGGGGTGGGCAAACTGTGGCTCGGGAGCCGCATGTGGCTCTTTCACATATATTATGCGGCTCCCGGCAGGGCGGCTGGGGAAGCTAAATATTGTTAGCAAACAAATATCATTGGACAATTTAATATCATTATCAATATCTGCTTTTACCCCTTTTGTTATTATTTTTGGCAGTCTCATTTAATGTTAATAAAAAGCAGATTTGCTTATTTTCCAATAAAAGCAGGTAATATTTGTTCATGTCTTGTGGCTCTCAAACATCTGATGTTTATTCTATGCGGCTCTTACGTTAAGCAGGTTTGGCCACCCCTGTTCTAGGTGGCTCTTACGCTGAGCAAGTTTGCCCACCCCTGCCCTAGTCCTTTATATTTACTGATTCCTTCTTATGCTGTCTCTGGCTTTTTTAATGTGCAGGAGGACGCATCGTCTTTTGTCTTTGGAAAATGGTTTTCTAGTGCAAGGTATTATCATTCCTCTCATTTTCTTCTCTGGAGTGTTGTTTAAAATCTCTGAACAGAGTATCATAGAAAACATATTTGGGGGGGGGGGAAACATGAGAAGTTGCAGTAAATAGTATATATTCTGCATATGGATAAATATCATAACAGATCAGCCTTTCAGTGTGTACTTAAAATTAGAAGGAAAATGCCCAGATGTTTCTTATGCAAATTAATGGAGTGAAAGTTATAAATTAATACTTTCTGAAGTTTAAATCTGTGCCATTATACACAAAATGCATTTTGTCTGTTATGTTCAAGGTTCTCTGCTATGAATAAACTATGCAAATGAATAAGAGCCTGTGCCATTACTTGGGTAAATCAGGCGGTAGCTTCCTTTGAGACCTATCCAAGCTTCATATTAAATCAGTGGGCAATCCATTGAAGGGGCCAACTGTATGGAGGTTTGAAAAGGGTCAGTTTTGCATTCAGCATATTGTTCACCATAATCCTTGCCTGTGTTTATGATGATCCCCATGGAGACTGCAGTGCAGATATATTTTTACAACCTGCACAACCAGTATCAGTGATAACCTGAGAGCAGAAAAGCCATTGTTCTCAGGGATTCTTTTTTAACTTCCTCTTTTTTCAGCCAACTACAGTGCACATTACTTGGTTACTTAGCAATTGGTTACTCTTTAAAGACTTGCAGTTCACTGTGAGCATGATAAGCTCTTAGGATAGATCTGCATATACTTGAAAGAAAAAAAATACAGATCAATACCATTCAGAGACTTTACAGGGGATAATAGGATATACTTATAATACCCAAGGCTTTTAAAAAGGAAAATTGCTAGAGAACCTCACTAAACACAGATGCAATTACATCTTGTCAAAGGCTTTACTCTGCTTGTTGTATATTGTATCAGTTCACTCTATCTAGCCAACTCTCTACAGATACGAAGATGGTGTTTGCTCTATTGCCAGTTTGGTGTAGTGGTTAAGTGCACGGACTCTAATCTGGGTTTGATTCCCCACTCCTCCACTTGCACCTGGCTGGATGACCTTGGGCAAGCCATAGCTCTGTACCAGCTGTTCCCTCAAGGACAGCTTGGGAAAGAGTTTTCTCAGCCCCACCTACCTTACAGGGTGTTTGTTGTGGGGAGGGGAAGGGAAAGGAGTTTGTAAGCTGCTCTGAGACTCCAAGTGAGTGAAGGGCGGGGTATAAATCTAATCTCTTCTTCTTCTTCTTCTTCTATTGGTTGATATATTAGAAATACGAGAAACACACCATACTAATCCACTTATGGCTTATCAACAGTTCAAAATAGACATCAGCAACTGCAAGCTATAAATGGGTAGGCTATGCACAAGATGGTGCTCTTGAACATGCATTTACAAAGGGGATGTGTGCATGCACACGCACACACTAGGGACAAGATGCATCTATTCCCTACTCCAGGATTTAACCATGAGAGGTTTTATGAAGGGAGTTGAACCATAGAGTCTGACAATTCTAGCAGCTGGCCCAACAAAATTTTAACAGATGAAGCTCAGAAAATTCAGACAATAAAACTAGGGATAGTGATTTACCAGGTACAGTAGCCAATAATATGAAAAATAGGGATTTCCTTGCCTTGGAAGGCTTGTGCTCTTTCCTTTAATTAAGCATGAAGGCAGGTCCTGTGATATCCTCACAGGAGAACATTTGATGGGTTATAACAACAAAAGAACAATTAAAAACTTTAAATGATGGTTTGGACAAACATCTTTTTGTCTCTTTAAATATTCTGTTTTCTTTGGCTTACTTCCCTTTTGTTTGTCATATTTGCAATACATTAAGAATCTATACAATTGTTGGCATTAGAATATTTAGGACCCTTTAAGTTTCAGACAAGGAAATGCAGCTGTTCCACTCCAGCTGCTCTCCAACAGCTCATATTTCTAATAGCAGCTGATGTGTACTCACCAAATCACTACATAATGCACCATATATTGTATGCAAAAGGTAACTTCTGCTTACAGAAGGGCTGTTTTAGATTGGATGATAGAGCACTGAAAAGTGAAATTAAACTTAAAGATGGTCTTGTGTGATAGCACAAGAACTGTGCAACCTCTCATACATATGGAAGCATGAGAACTCCTACAGGAACTTTTTGCAGCATTGTGTGAAGTCTTGCATAAGATCTTACATAAGCATTTGTAGAGCCATGCTAACTGTTATTGATCGTCCACCTTTGGTTCTTTGGATGAAACTCAGAATATCCTCTTTCTAAATATAAAGAGATGCTTCCTACATGTTTCATCAAGAAACTGCCCAGGTTGCTCTCTTGCCCACCTGTTCTGCCATAGCAATGGCATGTTTCAGTCATGCAGTTCCTCTGACATAACTGTGTTTCTGTTTGTGGAAGATAGTGGTGGCATTTTCTTCCAATTCCCCTTTCCATGGTAGACTCTTACTTTGCCACCTCTGCTGTTCTGGAAAGTCTGCTGGGCAATATCTCTCTACCCAAGGAGTCCACAACTGGGCAGTTGGCAACAAGCAAAGCTTTTATTCTGGATACATGTCTGCAGGCATGGAGAGAAAGCACCGGGGTGCGGTCTCTGAGAATCTGTGGCGCAGCACGGCTCAATTTAAGATTCCCGACGCGTCACTACATTCCTGCCCCTCTGACCAATTGCTGGTCACGCAGAGGGTGCACAATTTGCCTATCACCGGCGTAGGTTTCCATGGTAAACTCTAAAGAAAATAAAGGCAGGTTTTAAAAAATGCTTGCAGGCAGGCGCGGAATGTTGCACTGCCTGACACTAGATAAGAAACAGTTCTATTTTTAGGCGCATGCGTAGATAATAGTTTAGCTTCTGCCCCCCCCCCCCCTTCTCTCCCTCTTCAGCCTGTTCCCCACAAACATTTAGAAACATAGTTTCCCATATCACCTATAAGCAATATTATCCTCCCATAGAATCCATACATTTCAAGAGTCTGTATAAAATGTTCAATATTTCAGCTCAGTTGAATTTCCAGGAGAATCCACTGCTGGTCTTGGTTGTATAAACCTGCAGCTTTGTGGCTTTGCAGGTAATCCAATAACTCCCATTTCTCCACTCATCTTCAGAGCCCGTAAACTTTGACTCAGCAATCATCCATTCAGACTGAAAATTCTATTCAGATTGTCAAAGGAGGAAGGAATCATGCATGTTTGTGCAGATTTGAAAATGTGAAGACTATTCCGTAGATTGATTATACATTTAACTTAGGTTTATACCACGTTGTGAGGATTTTTCTGAATGGAATTTTCTATCTGAAAATTGAGTGCACTTTTAATTTGTGCTTGATATTTTACAGATTTGATGACATTAATTCATTTGATTAGGCATGTGTTAATATGGAAACATCAGTGATATAAAACTGTTAGAGACAAAAATATCATTTGCTTTCCTCCACCCATGGAGCACTGCTAAACGCCAACATTCAGAGCTTTTGTGGGTTTTTGTTGCTTGGCCTTTATTTAATTGCGATACCAGATCCAATAGTAGCTTAAAAAGAAGTGATTCATTCTCAGTAGACCTTCATTTGACATTTATGTACTGCTAGAGAAAGATCAATGAGAACCTCAAGGCTGCCCTACGGTACAGCTTAATTGTTTTCAGTTACTCTATTAAAATATATAAAATCAACATGAATTTCATAAGGCAACAACATTTCAATAGCAATTTGCACGCATACCTCCTCACTGCTTATATCCTGCATCAACAACCCAGTTAAGCTTGAAATCACGGTCCAAGATTCTCTGTTGTTATTGTAGTAAACATCCATAATTTAAGAAGCATTCCCAGTGATTCACCTTTGCTATATCCCATTAAAAACTTTATCTCATGTATGACATTTAGGATAATAGAACAGTAACACAACTCAGTGAAATTCACTTTTGTCTTAGGCATGTGGCCATAGAAATCAGAGGGAAATATATGAAGAATGGCCTACTCTAACATGCCTACAAAACAGAGCCTAAGGAAGAAAAGACTAACTACCCAAATGGCTTCATTCATTTGACAGATCAGTATCATCAATTGGTACAACATTCAGTACAGGACTTGGCCAGGGGTCTTAAGAAACAGCTGGTTCTTGTGCATTATGGCTTCAATCCCCCACAATTTCCCCACAGGCACAAAAATATCTGCTAACAGAGGCAACTTTCTTGTGCAACAGTGGACCCAGCCGCCTAGGGAGGTGGTGAGCTCCCCCTCACTAGCAGTCTTTAAGCAGAGGCTGGACAAAACACTTGTCAGGGATGCTCTAGGCTGCTCCTGCATTGAGCGGGGGGTTGGACTGGATGGCCTGCATGGCCCCTTCTGACTCAGTGATTTTATGATTCTTGTCTCCCCTTCCCTCAGCAGCCTGAAATGCTTCCCAAAATCTTCTTCTTTGGGTATTCCCCCCTCCAGAACAGGATTGGGGAGGCATTTCAGGCTGAAAACCTGTTCACTGGCTGTTTGAGGTGGTTTATTTGGCTTTCATGTGAACATGGCTGTCGAACAGGGGATGTTCAACTGACTTGTTCACCACAAGATACACAGCATCTCTAAACAATACTCATCATCTGCCCTGTTGCAAATTTAACTTTGAATTTCTGCCCTTAGTCTTGCAGGTTTTACTTTATGAATGAGCTAAGAATCAACAAAATAATACTGTTAAGGCAAAGCAAGTGTTACAAATAGCATTTGAATAATAGCATTTGAGTACCTGAGAACCACTGTGAAGCAGGTTAGTTTAGATGCTGTTGGAATCAAACTTAACTCAAAACTTAACTCTGGCACGGGTGATCTTGGGCATTCACTCAGCCTAAATTTGGGTAGCTCTCTCAGCCTCACCTAACCTCACAAAGCTGATTTGAGTATAAAAGATGGAGGAAAGAACCATAGATACTGTCCTGAGCTCCTTGGTGGGATAAAATATATTGGCAGTTTTATGAGACAGATGTAAATGTGTTTGCAAATATAATATTTTAAAGGTATGGGGAATTGTTTTGAAAGATTCAGTGCAGAATATTGCAGCAGTATGACAAAAACAAGTCTTACGCAAAGCTGTTCATCATCTTGAAAGCCACAAAACATTTAAAGTACTACGAGTTTCAAGTATACTAAGATTGGTTGTAATGGCTAAATTATCACTTAATTTATGTTAATGCACTTCAGAAATTCTATGGTAGGAACAAATGGTTGTCTTTCTTACACTACAGGTGGGGAAATGGTATTTAATACATCTAAAGGGAATTTTTATTTTGTTCTGACAAGAAAATTGGATCAGGCAATATTAAAGATGGGTGCATTTAATTTTCACTGATGAGGTGTTTTTCCTCAGTTTTCTTGCCATGTATAATAAAACAAAGTCCAATTTTCTGTGACTCTTCCTAAGGAGTTCTTATTTGTAGAATATTTTGTTAAAAGCAGACAACATGAAGCTAGTCAAATAAAAACAAACCTAATGTGGTGATTGCCTGTCAATCAAGATCAATTGGCCTACAAAAATAATGCTTCTCTTCTCTTTTCTTTTTTTGTTGAGCCGAATTATATAGACAATGTCTTTGCTTTCTTTGGATGCCTTCTGTTAACAGCATGACTCACATGATTAGAAGCAGCAGCAAATAAACCTCCTTCAAAAGACTTTGACTTAGTTTCATTATGTATGGCTGTTAAGTGGGGTAAATTTCCAGTTCAAAACTCAGATAATTTTGTTCAGACAGCTAAATGAATCTCTCTTAAACTTTTGCAAATGTGTGCTTGAGAGACAGTACTCTCTAGTGGTTATAGAGCTTGGACTGAGCTGACCAGGATTCAGATGAGCCATGAATGAAGCACAGGAGCCTTTGGCAAATGTATCTCTCTTGAACCTCAGAGAGGATAGGAGGATGAACTGGGATTATCCCATGTATGTGCCCCTAATTCCTTGAAGGAACTTCTGCGTACAAATTGGTAATGAATTGTAGCTTCCCACACATTGGAATTGATTCGTTGGATTTACTTTGCCTTTGGGGATTATGATGGTGACTCCTGTTCTTGTGAGACAGTACAAAACCCATATTGACATCTTTAAACATTTAAGCTCATTCTTAGCCCACTCTCCTTAACTTCAAAGTACAGTAAATTCAACAGGAAATGCCATTAATAAACTGGTAGTTTTGCAAAAGTACCAGAACCCATTGAGTTTTTTGGGGTGGGGGAGGAGTCCAACAACTTTGGGTCATTTCATACATGCACAGAGGCCTCCTAGGCACTATGAGATGATGATGTCATCTGTGTTTTCCTGTTTCAGACATACCTAATAATTTTTATGATAAATAACTTATTTTAACAACAATAGCTGACAATTAATTTCAAGTTCTGCCTTGTGGAACAGGAGTCAAAAGTACCAGGTTTGAAAAACAAAACTTCCCTGCTAGAAGACACCAGCACCTTAAATGAAGAGATTCTTGTGTAGTCTGCTCCTTATTGTTCTAGATTTCTACTTACAGGGAGATTTTCCACATTGGGGTGCTTTCAATGATACATTGTCCCAATTCAAAACACCACTGTTACCATCTCACTGTTGAATAAGCAGACCAGGCTCCATTCTTCAGCACAGGAAGTGATCAGCTTGTGGAGTTTTTTTGCTTGGGCAGAACATTGTCACATCTTCCTTAAAGTGAGCATGTTGTTCGTGCACAGAGGCATCAAAATACCTTGTAGTATTTTGATTCCTTGAAACAGAAATTGAGTCAGAAATTTGTTTTGTAAAATGAGAAAAATATGCTGATTGCAGAATATATTTAGAGAATTTTATGGATTTGATCCCTACCCAGGCAAGAATCCATACCTTGCGACAATATTATAACTCTTCATAATTCTTTCTCCTGCAAAAAGAACTCTCTTGGGCTGAGACTTTCCTACACAAAATGCAGCTTTAACTAAAATTCTGGGATAAACTTGAGTGATGATCTAAGAGCCTCATAAGTTAAGGCAATTGGAAAGCTGTTGTTTCTCAGAACATAGGTAATGGATTAGGCTTCATGCCACAAGACAGAATATGCATCTACTCTACACATACACCCCCAGCTGAACTGCATCAAAGAGGTTTGAATGCCCATTAGACATTTATTTAAACGTAAGGTGTGGGGCTGCAGCTCAGTGATGAAGCACATGTGTTGATAAATATAAAGAAATAAAACATTAATTTGCATGGGTTTATTATTGCTTACTATATTAAAACTATGCATCTTCCCAGAAACATGTCTTAATTCATACAGGCACACATACAGACATGTATATAAAATCCCACCTCGTGTTTTTGTTGCCAGGATTCTGATCTGCACTAAACATTGGGAAGGTTGATGCCATGATAACTCTGACGTTAGACGTAAGTATCGGTCAGTACAACTGGGAGAAACTAATATGTTCTTCCTGTTTCAGTGAAGGAGGAAACTAACAAAATAGGGGTGGAGAACCACCCCCTTATAAGAAACATAGCCTGTGCAGGGGAACAAAGTTCCTGTCTAGGATCTGGGAAACCAGGTTTGACACTCTCTCTGTCACAGAAGCTTGGGCATGTTGCGCAGTGCATTTGAAACACCCTTCTGCTGCTCTAGCCACTAGGACCTTTCCAGCCACTCCAGCACTCACCAGCTTTCACCACATTCACTGCTGTGGAGATTCCTTATAGCAACCACACTTACTCGGTCCAGCAGTAAACTATATAAAGGATTTATTAACAATATTTACACTCCACCAACATAACGCTCCGCTAGCACCATGATACATTGATACTGTACAATCACTTATATACATAGCTCAACCAATCAGCTGCATGCTGAATCATGATGACTGAACTTACTTCAGTTCCAGTCATAACCAGTTGGAACTGGTCCTGCACAGCTACCAGCTGTCAGATAGATCCTGCTGATCTGAGTGCTGAAGATTAACTACCATCAGGGCAACCTTGTAGCAGTCACACATGCTCAGCCTAAACAACCTCACAGGGTTATTATGAGGATAAAATGGAAGAGAACTATATAAGCTGCTTTGGGTCCCTTTTGGGGAGAATGGTGGTTTATTAAATAAGTAAGTAAATAAATAAATAAACACTTCAGTTATGAGGTTTTTCCAGTGTCTGTCTTTAAACTTCAGAGGACACACATGTAGGTCCAGGGCTTTTTTTCCTGGGGGAATGTGCAAGAATGGAGTTCCAGGAACTTTCTGACAAAATTCTTTTTAAAATGTTTAAAATTTCATGAGTTCTCAGTATACAGAATTAAAACTTCATTTCTTTCTTGAGAGTTCTGGCACCTCTTTTTTTTTTTTAAGTCCTTTGTAGGTCCAAGAAAGAACTTTATGAGAGGACTTATACTCACTACATTTTAAGGTAATGACTTGCCTCATCACAAACTATTGTTCCTCTATCTGTCCAGTGTTTCAGGTATTCATGAAGAGGCTGGAGGGAGAAAGCAGACTGGAGATATCTTTTGGTGGTACAGATGTCAAGAGTGAGCCACTCTCCACATGCCTGGGTTGTTCAGGACTCTTCTGTCAGTTGGCCAGCTCTCTCAGATTAGTAGAGGCTTCAGGGCTTTCCCACTAGAACTATTTCTTTCCAACTTCCACCTTGCAATGTAGGATGGGTAGGTAGGTAGGTAGATAAGGTAGGTAGGTAGGTAGATGTGGGTGAGGAGAGCCTTGCCTGTGGCCCCCTGCTTTTTGCTCCCCATGAACTGCCTTAAAAGTTTGTGGAGGTTCCAGGCCGGGCTGCAGTTTGCAAACCACGAATTGGCCAAAATTAGTCACAAACAAAGGTTCATGAGCCGGTCCATGCCTGTCCCTAGTCAAATTTCCCTTCATCAGCTTTGAAAGCTTATACCCTCAAAATCTCATTTGTTTCTTAAGATGTTACTGGGCTCAAATATAGCTCTTCTCATACAGACTAATATGGCTACCATCCTGAAATCTGCCTAACCAAAAACACTGAAGCTTCTTGTGAGGGGTGGCAGGCAGAATCCAGCAACTGCACTGTTTCTTGAACCCTCATCGAAGTGTGAGTCTTTTGCTGTTATGTATGGGAGCTTTCTTGTCATTGCTCAGCACAGACAAAGGGGCTTGAAGGGCATTTTTCAGGGTAAAACTACCAGAAATGAGGCCAGGGTTCTCCCCAGTACCACAAGGCATGTTGCTGCACCTCTCCGCTGGTTTTGAGTCTGATGCCCCACTCACTCATATTCACTACATACTTGAGCAGTGTGTATGGGGACAGGCCCTGCATCTGGCTTTTGGTTGATAATTTCATGGCTGTAGTTGGCATCTTTACATAGCTTTTCCTTCCAGTCCTCTTCAGCTTTGTGGATTATCTCCAACTAACTCATTATTCTGACTCTGCTTAGACTTGAACGCCTTGAAACACCCATTTCATTGGGTTATCAACCTCCTGTCGAGGGCTGGAGATTTAATGGAATTACAATCTCCAAACTACATAAATCACTTATTTTTATTTCATTTAAAACATTTATTCCACTTCTGAAGAAAATGGCTGCTTTGGAAGAAAATCGCTGCATTATACCCTGCCAAGGCCCCTCTCCTCCCTCAACCCCACTCTCCCAGGCTCCATCCTAAAATCTCCAGGTATTTCCAAACCCAGGGTTAGCCACCCTTCCACTTCTTTCTTTTCTCATTGCTGCAGGGTGTGAGTGGGGAGGACCAGCTAATTCTGGCCTGATTATCATCACCAGCATTATCATGCCAGCAACCAAAGGGTCAATGTCACCACTAGTATTGCTCTGCACTACCATCCTCCCACATAGATTAGTGCCCAAATTGGAGGGCCTTGGACTTTCCAGCTCCATATGTTCCTGGATCTTGGACTTCCTGACAGCCCGCCCTCAGAGGGTTAGAGTAGGGTCTCATATGTCCACAGCCCTTACCCTTAACACCGGCTCCCCACAAGGCTGTGTGTTGAGTCCCCTGCTCTATACCCTCTATATGCAGGACTGCACCCCCACTCACCCCAGCAATACTATCATCAAGTTTGCTGATGACACCACTGTGGTGGGGCTCATCTCTGGGAATGATGAGTCTGCTTATCGGGATGAGGTGGAACGGCTTTGTGTGTGGTGTAGGGAAAATAATCTGATTCTTAATACCACCAAGACCAAGGAATTGGTGGTGGACTACAGGAGGAACAAAATGGACATTAAGCCACTGTTTATTGGTGGAGAATGTGTGGAAAGGGTGGCTACTTTCAAGTTTTTGGGAGTGACTATTGAACAAAATCTGACCTGGAGTGCAAACACCACTGCTCTGGTGAAGAAGGCCCAGCAGAGGCTTTATTTTCTCAGACTTTTAAAGAAAAATAATTTGAATGAGAAAATATTGATGTCTTTCTATTGTTGCTCAATAGAGAGCATTTTAATATACTGTATCTGTGCCTGGTTTGCTAGTTATACGGTTGCAGATAGGAAAGCACTCCAGAGAGTCATCACCACATCCCAGAAGATAATTGGCTGTCCTCTCCCACTTCTGGAGGAACTGTACAGTTCTCGATGTCTGAAAAAAGTGAAGAACATCCTACAGGATTTATCACATCCTGCATATTCCTTGTTTGAACTGCTGCCTTCGGGCAGAAGATATAGGACAATCAAAACAAGGACAAATAGATTAAAAAACAGTTATTACTCGAGAGCTATTATTGCCCTGAATGCTGTATGAGACCGAAATCTGGGGGAAACAGTGGTTGGTTGCTATGTAAATCATAAGGGAGAAGCAGTCGTGAATGTCTGTGTGAGTGCGCATGATTATATGTTGCGAGTCACTGAATGATGGCACTTTTTAATTTCATTGTACTATGTACAATGACAATAAAGTATATTATTATTATTATTATTATTATTTCTAGAGCACTTTCATAGTACATTGTGCATTTTGATGTCACATCTGGTCAAGCCATATCTGCTGGTCGAACAAATAAGTCTTTGTGGGTCAGCATGTTACCTTCTCTTTTTTTTGCTGGATTTCTAGACCACTTTTATATTAAGAATCCTCAGGGGTTTACAAACTAAAAAAGAAGTGTTCCTAACCAGAGCCAAGGAAGGCCAACTGCTGAGGCACTAGAAAACCTCTGCCCACTGGTGCTTGACGGGGGGGGGGGGGGGGAGCAATGCACCCTCTAAGCTGTGGAGTCTTGTGAGCAAAAATTCTACTTTGTGAGCTACTGGCATTAAAGTTGTGAGTGAGCAATTTAGCTACTGCATAAATTAATTTGCTCTGGAGCTATCCTTCCTGAGCGAAGACAAAAATGTGTGAGCTGAAGGCTAAAAAACTGTGAGCTGGCTCACACTAGCTCAGCTTAGAGGGAACACTGGGGAGAGTGTTCTAGTGGGGGGAAAGACTCAGATATGTCATATTCTTGATTTTACTGTGTTTACATATTTCATTGGATTAGATTTTAATTTTGGTAATCTGAATTTAGGCTCTGTGAGAAAGATGGAATATAAATTAATAAATAAATTATATATGGGGAAAAAACATTAGTCTTCTTGGTGCAGCATCATGCCTGCCGGGGTCCTGGTTGATGGGAGAGTGACAAGATAAAAGTACTCAGCTAAATATGATGAAGAACTTCCTGGCAGTTAGAGTGGATCCTGAGTGGAACAGGCTTCCTCAGGAGGTGGTTGGCTCTTTGGAGGTTTTAAGCAGAGGCTAGATAGCCATCTAACAGAAATGCAGATTCTGTGAATTTTGGCAGATTATGAGAGGGAGGGCAGGAAGGCATGAGTCAGTGCTTGGCTCTTGTGGCCCTTTCTTACATGCCCAGAGAAATGCTGATCTCCACTTTCGGTTCAGGAAGGAATTTTCCTCCAGGCCAGATTGGCCAGGGATCCTGGAGGTTTTTTGCCTTCCTCTGGGCATAGAGCAGGGGTCACTGAGGGAGTGTCTACAGGGGGGAGATAGATGAGACTTTCTTACATTGGGGTTGGACTAGATGACCCCTGAAGTCCCTTCCAGCTCTGTGTTTCTATGTTTCATGTAAAATTATATTAATAAGAATATGAACAAAATTGCATGAAAACCATCAATATAAAAACCATGAAAGCTGTACACAAGGTTTGGTTCATTCTACTCACTTTCTATGAAGGACTGGAACGAAAACCAAATTTGTATTGTGCATTTTTTGGTTTTGCCTTGCTTATTATGGCAATGGATATGCTACTGCCTCTGTAGGCTGTACAGATACTTTCAGGAGTGAGAAATGAGACTGTACTTCAGGCAGCAGTTGCAGGCTAAGTGTGGGCCATCAAGTGATGCTGTCAAACTCCCTATTACTACTGTTGATAATCCAAGGGCATAAGAGTGGTGTGGCATCTTTGATAAAGGTGACAGAACTATCTGAACCTCTCCCTCTTATATCAGAATGGCTTTCCCAGAGTTATTAGCTTGCCAGGCCTTTGCTTGCCATAAGGATTCTGCCAAGGCAGATGGCATTATGTGAACTCTAATCCCTTCAGAGGCACATGTGCTGTCCAGCAGCACTGCTAATCCCAGTCTTCTGGGTGACTGTCTTTCTAAACTAAACTTTAAAATCACTGTTTGCTGTAGGTTTAGAGAATGAAATTAATAGATGGGATCTGTGGGGATCATAATGTTTGCATTTTGTGGCATTATGGTCCTTTAGGCTAAAAAGGAAACTATGTATCAGCTGGATGTCTTGCAAGAAGTCATGAATTTAACAAAAGAAATCACTTTACTCAAACCCTATCAACAGCTTGCATAGCTCTTACTTAACAATAGAGTGATTTAACTCTTGCTCAGGTGGTTTTTGTCCAATGGAAGCTATTTTAAAATAAACCAGGGTGGCTTAAAGTTGCCACTGGACTCTAACTTTGTTTTATTTTGAAATAGGTAAACAATGTTGTGCTGCAGAAACTACATGATAATAACTAACCAAAATCCTAGCTGGGCATGCCCAGTTGATTAACTTCCCCTGATGTTGCTTCTTGGCACTGGGATTCAGAGGTATATTGCTTCTGGATGTTGTTTTCCTTTAGTCACCATGGCTAGTAGCCATTCCTCCATGAATCAGTCTAATCGTCATTTAAAGCTTCCTATACCGGTGGCCCTTGCTACATCCTCTGGCAGCTAGTTCTAAATTTAAACACTCACTGAGTAAAGAAGTACTACCTGTTGTCTATCTTAAACCTACTGCCCATCACCTTTATTTACCATACCTTTCTCAACATCATCTGGTCATTTATACAGATTTTGACCTATCAGATTACTTTGATTCCTGTCCACTTACTTTTCTATTTTCTTTTCTTAATTTTCATCCATTCTGGAGGATGTTAAAAATCAAAGATTGGATCTAGCCATTTTTGCACTGGATTTCACCCAGTTCTGCTCCTTATTGCAGCTCCTGTGCCATGTGGATTTTGAATATACAGGTCCCACTCTGTGGGGAATTTCACACTACACCTTTAAAAATGTTACTGAACCGACTTGGAATAAACTGGTACAGTGATGGCCATTTCAGACAGCCCTTCCCCTACCGTTTTGGAGCCGTCTTGCCATTTCAGACTGCCGCTTTCTTTTCGCGCCTCTTTTCACCACACACACACACACACACACACACACACACACACACACACACAGCATTTTAAGACTCAGCCTGGATCTCTCCCCCCCCCCCCACATTTTAAGACTCAGCCCGGATTGGCTCCTTAAAAAAAAATTCATGGAGATTGCCTGTGCAGGTGAAAGGAGGCGCAAAAACACACGTCATTGGAGGAAGCGCTTCAGGGGCATTTCACACAGAACCCCGTAGCGCTTCAGGACCGATACAAGAACTGAAGAACACTTGGGAGGCGGTTTCAAGGTAAACCGGCTCAGGAACGCTTCCCCCACAGGAGAGGCACGTTTCTAAGTGAAAGGGCCAATATGTTCCATTAGGGAACCGGTACTAATACGGTTCTGTGTGAAATGCCTGACAGAAACCATTACTGAAGAGTTCCTGAAACGGAACATATTGGCACTGTAACCTTGGCAAAGAATTTCAACCCCTTCTGTAAATTTTTCTCTGTGTTTGTATTTCTTCAGCTGCTTGTATAGAAAGTAAAATCAGTGAATCTGGTTTTGGAAAAACAAAACTGAGGGATTATATTATGCAACACTTTAAACATTTATTTTTAATTGAGATTGCAATTATGTATTTAATAATTTTCATTTAGGAAGATATGGATCATTATTTATTTAGACTTTATTCTTTGCTTTTTCCCTAGTGTAGATCCAAAATGGCCTTCCTTTTATCTGTCATTTCTATCTTTTACATAAGTAAGGGGAAGAGGGAAAGTACTTGTTTCAGGTTCACCAGGGGAGGGTACAAAAGCAGTTGTGTTACTTATTCCATTTAGTTGATAGGACCAATAAATATCAATCATAATTCCATGTATCCTTACTAATTAAACTCTCTGTGACAGGACCTGCTCAACCATGAAGAAGCTGTCTTATGCAAAACCTTAATGATGTTAACTTCAGCCTTTGTGAGTACACTTTGAATAAAAAAATTAATCAAGTATAAATTTTAGCACCCATGAGGATAAAAGCTTTAAGTGGAACACATACACATGTTGTTAACTCTATCCTGCATGTGAGCAACAACAGTAGAGGAGACTTAAATTGCACTAAAGTAGGGATGTGCATTTCCTCCTCATTCAAGTATTCATTTTAATTTAAAAAGCTTCATTCATTTTCATTGGGTGGTATCCTACTACTCTGCTCAGTTAATAGAGCCTTCCTGTGGTGTTGGAGGCTCTTCTACCAGGTAGGAGACCACCTGTTATCTTTACAGTTATATATCTTTGTTTTCATTAATACATTTATTTTTATTAGATTCTATGGGAAACACATTCCTGGCTTTGTTTTCCATCCAAATTGGATGAAATGTTTAGTAATTGTTCTCATCTTTCAAAGTATTCTCCCTGCCAAATTCCAGGCAAAGCAAAAAACAGGTCCTGGGTTTATGAGCAACTAACAGCAAAACATGTTAGTTAAAGGCAAAATTGCATTGTTGCTGTTTTCATTCATTTCCATTACCCAAACAAACATTATGAATGGGGATTTTTGTTTCTTATTTTTCATTAATTGAAAAATGCATTCCCCTAAATCAACATAAATGTGCACATTCAGATTTGCCCAAACTATATGCTTCAAAGCCACAAACAGTTTGAGGATTAGTTTTTAAGTAGCCTAGAGCTTGTATGTTTCCCATCATCTTTAAGGGCCCTTGACTTCACTGTTTCAGATGCAGAAGATAAAAATCTCAGAAAAACTAGATGGAAAATGAACAGTAGTTAAACAAACAGATTTGAAGGGATATAATCGCTCATGTATGAACGAATGTGGTATTTTGTATAGTGGTTAGAATGTCAGACTAGGATTTGAGAGGCCCAGGTTCAAATTCCCATTCTGTCATGGAAACTTGCTCAGTGACCTGGGGTCAATCACACAATGTCAGCCTAACCTATTTTGCAGGTTTGTTGTGATGATAAAATGGAGGCGATGAAAACTATTGTAAGCTGCTTTGGCTTCCCATTGGGAAGGATGGCAGGGTATGAATGAAGTAAATATAAATGATGTAATTAAATGGTACATGGGGCATAAAAATTGGGTGTTTGGCCATTTCTGTTGATGGAAAAGTGACTGAACCAAATAAAAATATAACAAATAAGAACAGGTGAACTTTAGAAGTCCAAGAAAGTCAGAAGTTAGCAGAAGCCAATGACAGAGGCACGTGAAAGCTCATTAACTGATTATCAGACAGACAATATTAACTCACAGGGAACAGAGGTAAAAACCTGGAACTGAGCCTTTGCTAAATTCTGTCCATCAAAAATGAACCTCAAGTCTGCCCTGCATTCAAAAATATGGCCTAAATCAATCCTATTGCTTCAACCTCTGTATGAAATGGATTTCAATTGCATCCCATGAGATCTTTGTAAATTGTGCATGAATAAGCGCAGCTGTCAATTGTCATGAAACTGATGCTAATTTTGAACTCTGCGAGCATCTGTTGCTTTTAATCCCTCCTTCCATTTGGATATTCCACTGGCCCTGCAGGAGTATCTGAAGTTCCAGAGTGAATCATCTCCAGTATGCTAGGTCACAGTTTTCCATCTCCTTTCTAACACTATGGCAACAAGTGCAGAAATGTTCAGAATATTAGCTCTATCTATATCCATCCTGACAATAGCTTTTCAAGGTCATCTTTAGCTTTTGACATGAAACACCACAAAAAAACTGGCCACAGTTGGCTTCTAAATTTAGCCATCTTATTTTTCTTTCTCTGTTTCTCTTCATGCCAAATATGTTCCAGCACATTGCTTACATATAGCCATTATCTGAAATGATGACTGCCCCTCAGATTAGGTTTCATATTGGCTAGCTTTACCTAGTCCTAGGCATTCCTCCAGTAAACTGCTGTGGAAATATAATGGAATCATCTCAACAACTTTACATGATACTTTACTGATGGATAAGTATACCAGCTAGAATGATCCAGATGGGTAGCTGAGTTGGTCTGAAGCAGTAAAACAAAGTTTTAGTCCAGTGGCACCTTTAAGATCAACAAAGTTTTATTCGAGGTATAAGCTTTCATGTGCAAGCACACTTCTTCAGATACAGTGAAACAGAATTTCCTCAACCATTACATATACAAAGAGAGAGAGGGTGTGGGGGGTTTAGTTGCCAGGAAGGCAACTTGACTCTAATTGGCCCTTCCTGACGACTAACACCCCCTTTCTAGATGTAAATGCATTCTAGCAGAAAAAGAACAACATTCCTGGGCCCTACTTCCCATAGTAGTGGTATATCCAGGAAGATACCCAAACTTGAGCAAAAGGTCAATGACATCTGGTTCCAGACCTCTAACCTCTGAACCAGCATGGGCACTTCTTTTTTGGCTGGATTTAGTTGGTCAACCCCCATGGCCTTACCACAGCTCTCAGACTCTTATTTGGAAAACTGACAGATATTCCAGGTTGTTTTGTTAAAGAATTACAGAATTGGGTGTCATTTGCATGTATTATACCCCATCCCAAAGCTATGTAAAAATATCTCCCAGCAGCTTCAGTTAGATTATTGGCACGTATCCAATCAGCCACAGCCACCACTACCTTACTACTTTCCCTCCTGCTGCAGCCCCCTGAACCTTTTCCCCATACTTCTGTTCCTGGAGGTCAGCAGGCCCTCTGCAGCAGCATAGGGGCAATGTGGGGGTCTGCAGCAGAAGAAACAGATAAGGTACCAGAGTAATGAAGATATACAAATGTTATCTAATATTGATCAATGTTTTTTATTTTTCAATTTGTATTATCTTTAATAATAATTCACTTATGTATTGGCCATTTCCAGCTCTCCCACTGGCTGTGCAGTGTGCTCTATCAGCCTTTGGCCCATCAACTGCCACTCAAGAGTACTCATGTGCCATTTGCTGGGAACCGGGTCCGCTCCTCTCCCCGACCCACTGCCTGCCTGGATACTTTTCCCTCACAGGAAAAAAAACCTGTCAAAATGGCTGTATCTCCTGATGAAGACACTTCTCCTGCTTGGCTCCTATGGGGCTAACTTTTCCCTCAGTAGCTGTTGCTAGGCAACCAAGCTTGGTTCTGTCAGTGAAAAGGCTAAGGCTGGAGTCTATTTTGTGGAGAAGTCTACGGAAGCCAGGGTTTTGAAGAGGGGAAAGGCCTCAGCTGAATAGGATGCCATAGAGCCCACCCTCCAAAGCAGTTATTTTCTCGGGGAGGGGAAGAGGTCTGTTATCTGGAGTTCAGTTGTGATACCCGGCAATCTTCAGGCTCCACCTGGAGGTTGGCTACCCTAGGCATAGCAGTTAGCCTCTAGAGCAGGGTCTGCCAGACCCAGGTTCTTGCTGTGGAAGTTGAGTGGGTGATTTTGGACCAGTCACAGACTTTCAGCCTAACTTACCTCACAGGGTTGTTGTGCAAATCAAAAGGGGGAGAGGAGAATGATGTAAGCTGCTTTAGTCTCCACTGCGGAAAAAGACTACTTTTCCTCCTGGGAAAGCATTGCTGCCAGGTGAGGGCTGGAGGTCACTCAGAATTACAACTGCTCTTCAAATGGCAGAGATCAGAGGCAGATAAAGGTAGGTTGATGGTTGGCTGGGAAGGAGATAGGGTTGGCACGTCCGGGTTGGGAACTTCCTGGAGATTTGAAGGATGAAGCCTGGAGATGGTGGGATTTGAGGAGGAGTGGGACCTCAGACAGCTAGAATGCCATAGGCTCCACCCTCCAAACCAGCCATTTCCTCCTGGGGACCATTGTTGCCAATCTCCAGGTGAGAGTTGGAGATCACTCAAAATTACAGCTGCTCTTCAGATGGCAGAGATCAATTCCCCTGGAGAAAACAGTGGACTCTGTGTCATTATACACTGCTGAGGTCACCACAGTAAATTGAAACCCGCCCAGAGCATCTTTCTAGAGCCTACTGTATTTATTTCCACAACGGACCATATTCCTAGTTTGTTATAATGATAATTACTAAAATGGCTTTTTCAGTTCATAATTTGATTCACTTTGTGAATTCACATTGCTCATACACAAAATTCCATAATGATTTATTTTTAAAGTTGTAATGATCCACCCTTCTCCAAAAAGCTTTGATTTCAAAGCTGAAGGCACTTTCTGAAAAATTCTATTAGAAAATACTGTGTAAAAAATTATTCTCCCATTTTTTCTACTTTGTTACTGTTTACCAAGTATCAAAGACCATTTTGTAATTTCATATTGTATATAAAGTTTGCAGGTATACATGTATACTAATTATATAATAGACAATTATTACATGGTAGTCTAGTCTATTTACTATATAGTAATTTTCCTGAGTCTGACCTGGATAGCCCAGGCTAGCCGGAGCTTACCTAATTCTCGAAAGCTAAGCAGCGTTTGTGCTGGCTAGTATCTGGATGAGAGACCTCCAAGGAATACCAGGGTAGTGATACAAAGACAGGCAATGGCCAACTGCCTCTGAACATCTCTTGCCATGGAAAACTCTACAAGGTTGCCATGTCAGCTGTGACTTGATGGCACTTTCCACCACCACCACCACCATATAATAACTAGATTATATGATTTTGATTTTGTTACCTACGTACATGCTTGTGTGTGTGTGCGTGTGCAATTAGAAACAGCTCATTGTTTTACAATGGGGGGGGGGGAAGCTCTATGATCTTAATTTTGCCTCCTTAGAAGTTTCTAGTTCTTTTTGCACAGCTGGGTACTTTCTATTAAAGACTAAATAAGAAGTGGTCTGCACACCAGTGCCATCTGATGGTTGTTTTTTTTGGAAACGTATGGTTTGAAAATCACAATTGTGAGGAACAAAGATGCAGGCCTATGGAAAGAAGAAAGCCAGGGCTGTATTGAGAAGGGAGAAGCAAAGTCAGGGAAATGTCTGTACATATAAACCAACAGGGGTCATTTTGAGCAGGAGCTCGGGGAAGCGCAGCTCCAGGAGTGGGTGCCAGCCCCCCCACCAGCAAGGGAAAGCCTGCTTGTGTCATGGCTGCAGCAAAATGACCCCGCCCCCTGGAAAGGTCCATGTTCCTCCGACCAGCCTTCTGAAGGCTTCAGCCACCACTGAAGCTATCCTCCCAGAGTAGTGGTATTTCTGAGGCTTGGATTAGTAGCTGTCCCCTCTCTGCCAGCTCTCTCTCTCTCTCTCTCTCTCTCTCTCTCTCTCTCTCTCTCTCCTCCCTCTCCCTCTCCCTCTTCTTTCTTTCTTGCCTTCTGACATACTTCCAGTGATGTCAGGTGGTGTAGCATATGCAAATAAGTTAAGCTAATGAGTTATGCTAATGAGCTCCTGCACCTCTTTTTTTACAAAATGACCCCTGTAAACCAATACACTTTAAGTGTACGGCACTGAACAGATATAAGGCTTGTAGCCATCTATCTCACCTCAGGTGCTAGGGCCACACAGTTGCCTGAGCATTGGAGAGGTATAAGCTTTTTCTTTATGAACAATGCACTGCACTATTTTGAGTCCTGCCTTCCTGTTGACAGCCCTATGAAAAATTGTGGGTCATTGTTAGGGAAAGCACGTGTGTTCCTTGACATCTTATTGATTAGGTAATAATAGGACTGTGAAATAGATGGCCAAGCCATTCTCTCAATACATCTTGTTAAAACCTCTCCTCACACCAGTTGACACAGCTCCAGGCAGATCTTTAAAATTATTTAATGAGCTCAGTCCAGAGAACCACAAATGGAGCCTCCTTTGCTGAACAGATTATTCCTACCTCCTAACTTATTGAGTTCTTCACCCCCCTCCCCCCAAAAGAAACCTGTTCCTGTGGGATGGGGGATTGCATCTTGAGTGGGAAATGTGCAAAAACCACACATTTCTACTTACAATTGTTAGCACACATTTGAGATTTTTTTAAAAAAAATTCTGGCTTTCAAATGTTAACAAGCTGATGCTAGGCAGAGGATGGTAAAAAGACAAAGTGAGAACACAGTAAGCAGATACTGAAAAAATAGAAAAGTGTGTATATAATCTTATTATATGTACCAATAACTAATAAAGATCAAGATAAATAATCAAATATACAATGTGCGTTTATTAATTAAGTAGAATAAGATAAATATTATAGCTCCATTTACCAGCCGTATTTTCAAAAATAGTCCATAGAAACTGGCTCAACTGTCAATATTTTCAAAAGCAGTCCATAGAAAATGTTCCTCAGGGTTTTGTAAAATCTTTACTCATTAGTAAATCTCAAAGCTGTGCAGTGGGCGAAAGTAGAAATGATTCTTGAATCCAAAACAATGACATTCTCAGGAACAGACACACACCACTTTGAACTTCCAAATAATTATCTTTAGTTTGTAAATAAGAGTCTTTTAGTTGCAAACCACAGTCCTGATTTGACCAGCAAGCTAGCTACAACTAGCCACATTTCCACAAAGCTGCTTCCAAAGGCAGAACTGCTTCTTTCAGTCCAGCAGCACTCCACAATAATCAGCCCCAATTCTGAAATGAGTATACAAATTTTCAGATATAGCCCACAGTCTCAGAACAACAGCATAACACTCTTCAAATATCTAAATCCATTTGAATTCTTAATTTATCTTTATTAATTGTTGGCACGTATAATAAATTATATACACAGTTTTCTGCTTTGTCAGGCAGAGGATGGTGGCACAAGAGAGGATGAATATTTATCTCACTTCATTGATATGCACCTCAATTCAGAGGGCAGCGTCACATAGAACAGGGCATCAGATGATGATCTCACAACTCAGGCAGACTCATACAAGAACAGGAAGTCCTGCAGTATGTATGTGTCAGTCATCCCCTCCCCATACATTCTTTGCCCGATTCCACAGGATATGGGGAACCTCGTGGCTTAAGTAGCTCATTTTTTTCTTCTGGCCCTGTGATAGGCTATGATGTTGTTATTATGCTTGGGCAAGTGTGTTTCTGAAGCTGTTTGGAGTATATCTGAAGCTTGTTTCTAGCACATGATCCTAGTAGGAGGGGCTTCTGCGAAATGAGGTGAATCATCTGATAGAGCCTGCTTTACCTAATAACAGCAGAAGGAGACACAGTTTCTAGCAGTAAGCAGAGTTAATCAAAAGTCAGTCACTCAGTCAAACCCTTTATTGGCATAGATTAAAAAAGAAAACAACAATAGGAGCTACAGATTTTAAATATAGAAAGACAGTCATCCTGCCAAAACTTTACCTTATTATTCTCAAATAATCAAAAGTCAAGGCTCTAAAAAAAATCAACCAACAGCTCATGGGGCACACAGACACAGGCACCAACAGAAGGACATTACATGTGGGAGTTTATTGGGGGAATTTGTGGAGGAACGAGAGACGTTACAGAATCAAAAATTCTCTAAACAAAGACGCATGAGTGACACTCTTACGCAAGTTCAGCACTGGGGTGAGGAAACTAGAGTACTACATGTTAAACTTCCTGGTGCAGGATCCTGCAGTGTTTTGGGTAAGCACCCTTTCTTGCCCATACCAACATTGAACAACCAAACCAGCTAAAAAGGTAGGATGCCAGTAGGGAGATGTGGGGTATCCAGTGTTTTGCAAGGAGTATCACATGTATGATTATCAGCCCATGAGACAGAAATTATGAGTGTATGCTTGATACATGGAGCTTTTGGATCTCAGAGAACAGGTTTGTTCCCTTGAAGCTAGGGTTGATGAACTGGAGAAGCTGACAGAGCAAGAGCGGTATATGGATGAGACCTTCAGGGGGCTGTTAGAACTGTATTACTCCTGCACTGACAGATCTTCTGCTGTTGTGGAGACTGAGGGTCTCAAGGTTGAAGAGACATCAGTCCTGAGGGAGATGGAAACAAACAAATAAATTCCTCCAGGATGCCCAGGAACTATTTAAAACAGCTCTTTGGTGCGGGCCCTGTCATGCCAGAGATACTGACTTACAGAATCATTCCTGATAGGAGCCTGTAAGTGTAGTCAGAATCAGTACGTTCTGTAATCTAAGTATATGAGAAAGAGCTGGGTTAAGGCAGAAATTCTTAATTAGCCTAGGACAGGGCTTGGGGAGGTTAAGAATAAGAATCCAGTCCTAGAGGCAGAAGAAATCTCTTTCCATTCATTCATGAACTTATCTGAATGTGCACACGTCCACGCATTTGAAGGAGCAAGGAAACCGGAGCTTCTGACAGCTTGACGAATGCCAGGAAGGCTGCACAAGGCCGTGAGGGAGCCAGAGGTTGCGGCAAGACTCTTCCTGAACTGCTCACCGTGAGGTATTGTCTGGGTGCAGGGACTGCTTGCATTATAGCAAGTATCTGCAAGCAAGTAAGTCTGGACTGCGCAAAAGGACCGAAGCAAATCCCTTGGACGGTTGGAACCAGGCTGGTGGCAACAAGCTTTGAGAGGCGTGCTCCAAGTTGTAAACCAAGCCCAAAGCTAAACACCAGGCAAGAGGGAATTGCATTTCCAGGAAGCAAGAACCTCTCACTGTATGTCTGTAGTTAGCTAGATTAGTCAGGGTTTTGTCTATTGTCTGTTTTATCCCAAACTCCCCTTATTTGTTTTATCTCCTTAATAAACTGTATGTTTTATGAGCTGGGAGTCTGAAGAAGTTTTTGGGCAGTAGAGACATGTGCCCTTCCCACTCTCCTAAACAGAGCTCATTTGTTCAATGAAGATCCTGTAATATTGGGACTTTAGAATTTGCCTGTGATATGGTGGCAGCTGTGTGATTCTAACCCAGCCAGAATAACGGCTTGTTAAAGTAAACATGCTGAATAAAAGTGAGAAAGTTTCTTGAAGGCAAATTGGTCTGCAAACAAGTTGGAGTGTGGAGGAGTTTAGTAAGCTAGCTAGTTAGAATGAATTCCAGAGTAAAGAATGGGTCGTGTGCATATACACAGAATGATGTGATTTAAGTTATTTTAACTGAGGAAGGGTCAGACAAAGAGCAAGATAATAAATTAAACGTATCTAGCACTGATAAAGAAGTAGAATGGAGAGTTCTGATGCAAAAATTCGTAGAATGTCAACAAAGTACGATGGAACTTTTTTGAACCACAGGCCATTGGTTTTGCAACCCCTGCCACCAACCCTGTAGGTCCTCTCCAAGTCCAGGGGTAGGGACTGACATTTTTGGGAGAGGAGCCCCCTCATATCCATACAGAGTCATGAAAGGGGACACTCCTGTTGAGGAATGCACAGAATTATTGTAACATAGGGCAGTAACTCCACCCAGTCACCTTGCTGGTAATTAGTAAAATATCTGAGAAACTGTTCCAAGACTTGATTGACTCTCTCTATTTTGCCATCGGTCTCTTGGTGATAGGCACTACTGAGGTCCTGCTCAATGTCCAAAAGCTGTAAAAGTTCCTTCCAAAACCGTGCAATGAATTGTGAACCTCTGTCAGATATTATCTTCTTCGGAAAAGAATGGAGCCTCACAATGTGGTACATAAACATCTTCGCCAATGCGTTTGCTGTGGGAAGTTGCTTGAAAGGGATGAAATGGGCCTGCTTCGAGAACAGGTCCACCACCACCCAAATTACCATTTTCCATTTACTTGGTGGCAAGTCAGTAATAAAGTTCATAGAGATTACCTCCCAGGGTCTGGCAGGGAGTTCTAAAGGTTTCAAGAGTCCCAGAGTTTTCCCACCCGCTGTTTATTCATAAGACAGGTGGGGCAGGCAGTAACATACATGGAAATGTCAGCCCACATGTGTGGCCACCAAAATTGGCATTGTAACAAGTGCAGAGTCTTAAGAAATCCAATGGGTCCAGTTAGTTTGGATTCGTGTCCCCATCTCATCACTTCCCCCCACATTGATTTAGGCACAAAAACCTTTGACCCCTTATACCAACAGCCATTCTCATTTTGTTCCAGCCCTTGAATAGAAGCGAGTTCTTCCTTGTCTGCTTCTGAAACCCCTGTGTGAAATTTGGCAGTCCACGAATCCACTTCCTTTTGCCCCGCTGCCTTCGCCTGGCTACGAGTGATGACTACCTTTCCCAGTTGTGAGGGTGTGAACATAGAGTCAATCACCTTCTCACATTGGCTAGCATGTTGGGGTAGGCAGGACAAGGCATCAGCCAAAGAGTATGCTTTCCCAGGGAGGAGGTGGAGGGTGAATCAAAATTTAGAGAAAAATTCAGCCCAACGCACTTGCTTGGCATTAAGACTCCTAGGGGTGTGCAACACCTCCAGGTTCTTATAATCAGTCCAGACCTCAAAGCCATCCGCGCCCCCTCAAGCCAATGATGCCATGTTGATAATGCTAACTTGATAGCCACAGCCTCTTTGTTCCACATCGCCCAGTTTTGCTTGGTGGTATTGAATTTCTTAGAGATGTAAGCAAGGGGGTGGAGCCGCCCATCCAACCCCTCCTGTAAGACAGCCCCTCCCATGGCTACGTCTGAGGCATCCACTTGGACAATGAATTTTTTATTCTCATCGGGGTGAGATAACACAGGCTCCGAAGTAAATAGTTTTTTGAGTGCATCAAACACCTCCTGGCACTCCACAGTCCATTCCAGTTTAGCCCCAGGTTTTGCACTGTCCAAACCATTCTCTTTCGTCTTTAACAAGTCAGTGACTCTGTCAGAGTCCCCAGATATCAGAAACCAACAACGTTCTTTAAACAGGATCAGTTTATTGATTACAGTATTCTGTATTGCTCCAAATACTTCTCATGTTAAGACTGCTGTTACAAAGGAGGAAAGGGGTAGATATACCAGGTACAACCAAGGGTCATCTGGTAGATACAAGCCAATAAGCAGCAAGTTACAGTCACACTAAAACTAACAGCTTTCAATTCCCAGTGGGAAAGCAGTGAGCATCTCTATAGTCTCCAAGGTCAAGCCTTGTCAGTTTGGGAGATAAAGAGTCCAGGAGAATCAAAACTTAGAATACCAGAGGGCGAGGCTGAGCAATCCTCCTCTACTCTCTGTGGCAGCATAGCTGACACATAACGGCTGCTAATAGCTCAAAAAGTGGTTTTGGACAAAAGGAGTCCATGTTTGGGAAGGGAAGCCCTTGTTAGCAAGGCAGTGGGCAATTGAAAAGTCTTGGCTCCATTAATGGCTATCCCATGAATAATGACAACAATAGACCATGCCCTGGGTGGTCCCAGTATCGATGGGCAAAGTCCAGAGGTTTGATGATTAGATGTAGAGCTGGAATCACCTTTGAGATGATGAAATTAGAGTATTGTTCTTTCATGATGACAGATACATGCTTACTATATCTGAGCTTGATGGCTGACTGAGTCAGAGATACAGTTCTGAGCACATGTCTGGGCTTGTTGGCTTTGTACACAGATAGCTAGATAAAATTTATTGTGCAGCCATTAGCCATTACAATTTAAAAGAAAAACTATGTACAAATTGAACAGCTTACAGTACTGGGATTTGAGTTAGAGTTGAATTATGGCCATCTCCAAAAATGCCAAAAATTTCAATATTTAAAATAGTTAAAACCTTGAATATAAATACCCTTCTCCAGAAACACATATTCATCCGCAAACATTGCCGTTTTACATTGCCCTTTACATTGCTGTTTGCATGGCTCAATTTCATTTTTCTGTCGTCTTGGAGCCCACCTTGGCACACAGAGAGGGCTAGATTTACCCTATGAGAACTTTGGCCCTAACCTGGCTGGGCTACTATCCTTCACGTGGCAAGGGGAGGCTTGGGCTACCAGTCATCATGCCAGGGACGTCACACATGGCAATGTTGCCCTGCCCCCACTCCCAGGAAGTTCTCTCCACCTCCTGCCAGCAGACAGAATGACCTGGCAACCCTAACAATCAATCAAAGTAAATTTGCCTGGTGATCACATTCAGCATGCCTGTAGCAAGGCTGCTCCTACTGGTCAACTGCTGTAACTGCAGGCATCTCCAAACAGACACAAGCTGTCAACAGCAGCAAAGGTCACTTGCCTAGGACTGCTCCAACTCTGTCTTGCTTAATGTAGGAACAAGCAGGGCTCATTTCGTAGCAGGAGCTCCTTTGCACATTAGGTCACACATTCCTAATGTAGCCAATCCTCCAAGAGCTTACAGAGCTCTTCTTACAGGGGCTACTGTAAGCTCTTGGAGGATTGGCTACATCAGGGGTGTGCAGCCTATGCAAAGGAGCTCCTGCTACGAAATGAGTCCTGGGAACCAGAGAGCATCCCTTGCATAAGATCCAGGTGTCTGCATTTGAAAGTGGAAGAGATTCATTCAACTGTTCTGTGTGCTATTACATGTGTAGAACAAATGTGTCCAGTTTAGAGAATCATTCATTCAAAAACTATAAATACACTAAAAAGCTCTATTTCTAGAAGGTTGGTTACTGTATTACAAGCAGGGGTCCGTTGGGGCCAGAGTGAGGTGGAGCGAAGCTCTGCCAACTCAGGAGTGGCCACTAGGGCAGCCATGGGCCGAATCAGATTCTCTGATCTGATTCAGCCTGCTGCCAAATTGCCGCTGAAATTCGGTGGCAACTTTAAAAGCAACTGGAGGAGAGGTGGTTTGAGGGAGAGGCTCCAAACTTGCAGGCTCCAAACTGCTGGGGCCTCTCCTTTAAATACCCACCAAGTTTCAAGAAGATTGGACCAGGGGGTCCAATTCTACGGGCCCCCAAACAGGTTGCCCCCATTCCCTCCATTGTTCTCTATGGTAGAAAAAAAGGTAACATTTTTCCTGCCATAGAGAACAATGGAGGGGATGGGACAACCTGTTTGGGGGCCCATAGAATTGGACCCCGTGGTCCAATCGTCTTGAAACTTGGTGGGTATTTCGAGGAGAGGCCCCAGCAGCTACCCTGCAAGTTTGGAGCCTCTCCCTCAAACCCCCTTTCCTCCAGCCCCTCATATACCCTATGAGTTTTTGCCATTGATTTCAATGGCCCATAGGGTATAATGGGGCTGAAACTGACATTCCCTTTCTGACACACTTCCAGTGATGTCAAGGGACGTGGCATATGCTAATGAGTTATGCTAATGAGTTATGCTAATGAGCTCCTGCAGCTCTTTTTCTACGAAAGGACCCCTGATTACAAGTCAGGAAAATTGACTTACAAGAAGTGAAAAACTGACTCAGTATTCAGGAGAAGAGGAAGAAGGAGATGCTGATGATGCATCTGATGATGCAGGTGGAAGTAAAAAAAATCCCTTGTCACTGATGGTGCTTGAAGAACTGGCTTAGTATTAGCCCTAGTTAATACAACTGCCTTTCAAAAACTTGTTTTGACTAGCACTTCCTCTCATCCCAACAGCATACCTACATTTCCTTCTTTTTAGGTCCTTTTCCTTCAGAGAGTTGTTTCCCAGCCCTTCGTCCAATACTCTCTCCCAACAATTCCTATAATGCCATCCTAAATACTGAATTGAGTAATTCAGGATGCTCTCTTTTCCAACCTGCTGGAGTGAAGGAGAAAGTAAGTTGGCAAAATGATGCTCTCTGGAAAAGCTGTCTTGTAGCACCTCCTAGTGGAATATCTGTTTTTCAATTTTAGAATAGGTTTTTTTTAAAAAAATTGCACGAGTTGTGTTCAAAGGTCGTTCAGCAACTGGGCGCAACTTGTGGACTTTGTGCTTTTTCATGCACCCTTCACCTCTGTCTGAGGGAGAGTGCCTACCATCTTTTCTTGGTCTGAATTAGCTATACTGCAGCATTAAGTAGTAATAAATATCCCTAATCAAAGCTTTTAGACCAAAGCTGTGGCCGTGTTTATATAGCTAACACTAATCCAAGAAGGATGGGGGAAGGAATGCATGAACCCAAGCGGGAATGAGGAGGAACACCATGCTGGCAGAATTCTACTGATTGTCTAACTATTGCTTCCTGTGGCTCTGTTGTCACAATAATATAATTTTTGTATATGTGTATCTGCCATACCTAGTCAGGCTACTGGCCCACCTTGCTCAGGACTCTCTGCTCTGACAGGCAGCAGCTCTCCAAAGTCTCACTCAGAAAAATGTCTTTTCAACAGCAGAGACAGAATTTTCCTTCCCATGTTCCACTGCCCTATTTGAAATTATACCGTGATTATATTTCTTATGACCCATAGCTGTTACCCAAACTGCCCATCTCCTTTTAAATGGGGGAATTAGCAAGGAGACAGTGTTAACAAAATAGGTATAACAGAAGGAATCATACACATGTGTATACCGGGGTCAGTTTCAAAGAGGAAGATTCTCAAAATGATCAGCACTGAGTTTGAATGAAGGTTATTTTATTGAAAAATACTAATTAAATGTAAACATACACACCAAGCAATCAAATAACCCATGCAAACATGGCTACAGAGAAATGGAGGACCTTAGAGACATACCGGGAGTTTTGAGGTGATATTTACTATGGAGATGTGCAGAAGTCTACTGAACGAAAATTGTAATGACCAGTGTATCACAAACAAAGGGGGACCCAAACTGTGAGTTTTGGGGTGCTACTCTGTTAGGCACCCTAGAGTGACACATGGATCCATGGCGGGGCACTCATTTTTATACCCTAGAGAAGGTGTCATGTGGGGCAGGACTATGGGTCTAAGACAAAGGACTGAGAGGTTTCTGAAACTTAAAAGCTGTGATGAGAGGTTTCTGAAACATCAAAAGCTGTGATGACACCCTATTGGGTACATCCTGGAATGTGCATAGGTTGATGGCTGATATTATCTGATACTTCAAAGTTAATGGTTTTTGGTAACCCAAAGAATAGCCCAGGAAAAGGACATATACCTGCTTCCCAGAGAAATGTTTACATTCAAAAGGAAGTATGACCCAGGAAGCAAGCCATAAAGGATATGTGTGTGCTTTGCAGAGAAATGTCACCAAAGGATATTTACACATGACAGCGACAAAAGGAGTTTTTCAGATAAAGAATATTTCCATATTGGGACGTGCTGGGATGTTGAGAGCACTGGTACTTACCTCATGGGGGAGACAGATTGCATGTAAACAAGACAGATGTTTGTTTCAGCAGCCTCCAGGGTCCATGTTTTAGGTCAAATCTACATCTGACTTTCCCACTGTAATCATTCTAGGTTCAAAAAAACACGTCTATACCTGTTTCTAGTTTCAAATCATACTTGTTCTAGTTTAAAAATTACTGCTTACATTTGTTAATTGCCCTCCTGTGGTCAAGCTAGCATTTTACTGCTTTAAACAGATCCTGTTGCTTAGTACTCTTCAGACCCAGGGAGTGAAATTTGAAACCAGCGTGAAATAAGCGTAGGAAAAGACAGCAGTCAAACTACTTCAGAGGGGAGGTGTAAATTGGGCCTTAGGCAAGCTCTCATGATCATGTGTATGTCCCTTGAACTGTCAGGAGCAATGCTTTGGGGGGATCCTGGGGTTGCCTTTGGGTGAGGGTGCCTGTAAAGGCTGATGTACCAGGCTGCCCTCTGATGCTTATCACCCTATTTCCTTTATATAAGCAGCTCCGTTATTGTTTTGTGACTTGCTTTGAGCTAACTGTGCATTTCCTGTCTTTCACCATCTGGCTTATGCTAGAATTAGGAAAGGTGACAGTTTGCATGAATATGAGCTTCTAGGCTGAAGATTCCTGAGCAAAAGAACAACAACTAACTTGAAGTTGTCTCTGAAACTTTCTGTGTATTCATCTGTGTATTCAGCAACTGATAGCTTCCTGAGCAGTATCTGAAAACAGAAAATGCTTGTGACTGCCTCTGTGTGTGTATATGTAAAGGGGAAGGATAAGCCAAAGATCAAGGTTACAACACAATAGCCCTAGAACAGCTTCTTCATTTCCAGTGTGACAGACACATGTCCTTTGCCAGGGAACCTCTCTACACAGACAAGGGTTTCCCTCCACCAAGCCAGCACTACGAAATAATGGGCAATGACCCTGGAGCAGCAGAAACAGCTAGAGGCCAATGAGCCTGGCATAAACCAATAAAGTTGTCAACAAGGAATATCTTGTACTGAGCAAGAACTGGGTGTATTCACACTTAGAGACTGAAGGGGAAGGGTAGAAAGAGGTGAAAAAAAGGCAGAGAAAGACCAAAGATACCATGATGTCATCAGCCTTACAAAAGTGAAAATAAAGACAGGCCAGAGTAGAGTTCTACTTTCCATCATCAATGGAGTTCCCTGATCAAGAAGTCTTTGCATGTAATGAGTCCAAAGTGTAAGCGTGAAGTGTGAATGAGACTGAATTAGGGTGCATATGTGGTTTCAATAAAGCTTTCATTTTTAAAAATGATCCTTTCTGGGACTCTCTTTCATCTACTTCTGATGCAGGACCCATGGCGCAGCCTCCTGTCTGGGGGTCTGTCCAATGCCAGGGATTGAACCTGGGATCTTCTGCACGCAAAGCAGGTACTCTGTATTAAGTTGTAGCTCTTTCCTAAACCCAGCCTCTCCTGTACTTAAAGTAAAAAATATCTCTAGACCAACAACTATGGCCCAAAGAGCACCTGCTTTAGACCAAGACAGACAACTGTGGTACATCTAGTTCAGTATTTGCTATGACTGACAGCATATCTCCAATACTCACTGCCAAAGATCCTCTACCTGCAACTGCTGAAATTACACCTGGGACCTTCTTAATCCACAGCTTCTGCTGTACCACTGAGCCATGTTCCCATCGGTAACAAAGAGCACAAAGTTTTAACCTTTATGGGAGCTTATAGGAAACTAAATTAGGTACTGCTCCCCACCACACTGTCTTTTCCTGTCACCTTTCTGTCAGGCTCCGCTCTCTTTTTCCTAGCTGACTTTAAAAAGCTGTGTTGAATTTTCCTCACACTTCTCACAGAAACTCTTAGTTGTTTTCTACTGAGGATGAACAATGCTATTGCCATCTGAGTTAATGAGGCCCAGACAGGATAAGGATCAATTCAAGAATGAAGCATCAGCAGAAAGGCAACATAAAATTCTGATGAGTTTGGTGCATTCCAACTCTCCAGGTTAACCATTTCCTTCCTTTCATACATATCTTGAAGATGCTGATGGAGTAACTCCTGCTAATCCTTTCTGAAATATATATAAATGCCGCATAGATGGCATGTCATTATTCTCATGATTGACACAAGAAGCTGCCTTATACTGAGTTAGGCCATCGGTCTATCTAGGTCAGTACTGTCCACTGACTGTAGTGGCTCTCCAAGGCTCAGCGGTATGTGATGTCACCTACTACTGGATCCTTTTAAATGGAGATGCCACAGATTGTTCATTGAACCTTCTGCATGCCAAGCAGATGCTCTATCACTGATGGGAGGGGGGGCTCACCATGGTTATAGTCACAACTGTGTCTCCCAGACTATTGTCTCTAGATATGGTGGACCAGGAGCCTGGTTCTCCCTGTCATTTTTCTATAGTAAGGAAATAAAGTTTCTCTTTTAGGACTAGTGCTTGACACAGAATTTGTCATTCTTATCTAAGGTGGTTCTATATTTTGTAATCTCATATCCTTTAAGAGGAGGAATGTGTAGGAATGAGTGGAATTAAATGATAGGATCTAGACCTTTGTGTTCATTCTGGTTTGTGTGTCTTTTCCAATTTAAACTGTCTTATCACAGGTGATAAAAGCAATAGCAACGGGCTGATGCAACAGACCAGAACTTTGCTATTATTATTTGTAGCCTCAGCTGCTGCAACTACATGATTGTGTTGAGTTATATATGAACTGAGTGCCAAAGCCAAAATTATAAATGGTGAACGGGGCTTTATTGAACTTTCTTCTTTGTATAAATGATAAAATAAGGAAAATATTATTTTTTTCATGGTTGTCCTGTAGCAGGAAAAAAACAAAGGAAAATGAAAGCTGGAACTGAATATTAAAGAAAAATTCCAGTAACAGTGAATGTACAGTTAACATTTATAACCTAAATTGCATACATTTGCTAGAGGAACTAAGCATACCTGCTTCATGCATATTTCTTTTATTGTGCTTGAACTCCACAAGGAATTCAGTTACTCAAAATAGCTTTTGTCAAATATCCCTATATCTAATAACTAAAGTCTGTCCTCTGTGCAAATGGGCAAATACAGAGGGCCAGCTACAGCTATAAGTAAGGATTCTGCAGAGGACCCTTAGGTTTACAGAAACATTTAAAAAGACTAATTTAGGGGGATCTATGCATATACAGATGTCACAAAAAAACCTTGGAGTTTGGGTGGCATTTTGCATTCCAGTTACAATCCAAAATGGCACCCATTCTTGCAGTAGCAGCAGCAGTCTCCACTGGAAGAAGGAGATGAAGATAAAAGGAGGGGGAGAAGTTAACTGGGCCACAGGAACCAAACCAGGATGGAGCTGCCCATAAGACAGAGCAAGCAGTGTTACAAAACAGAACCTCCCATTTTCTGGAGCTCAGATATATCACCTGCTATGGGGTAGTGAGCTTAAAATGAAAAGACGATGTAGCTTTGCTGAAGCAAAGTAGGTATGTACCTGGTTAACAGTGTGAATAAGAGGCCAGTGGATGCTCCTCACAGGGTTGGATCCTCTGTTTCACTAGGTGTTTGCCAGCACAAAGAACCTGACTCTTGAGGAAGATGTGTGTTCTGCTGGTGTAAGGGTCTTTGTGCTGGGGGAAGGTTCCACTGCTAGCAGAACATAGTCACAGGATCCTAGAAGTACTTGGGGAAAAAACTTCATATGCCCCTCTGCTTCCCATTACATAATCATAACTTGGAGGCAACTTGGAGTTGTGACAGTTGTGACAGTTGTGCCATGCAGTGAGTGATAACTGCACTTGTTGGTTTGTCATGCATCCCTTGCCACCATTCCTTACAATAGCAGTGACTCAAGCTGTGGTTGCTGCCTTGTATAGAATGAGGAAGTGGACCTAGCAGCCTTACCAGCAGACATCAAGAGGCATAAATGTGCACGTGTAGGGCCACCCACTTTGGTTCTGGGCACTGCTCAGCAGCTTTGTAGTGGGTGGAGCCCTGATGCCTCTGTGACTTCTTCCTGAGGGTCTATGATATGGTATAGTACTCTAGAAGTCTCTGATAAGAACATAAGAGAAGCCAATGTTGGATCAGGCCAATGGCCCATCCAGTCCCTCTATCACACAGTGGCCAAAAATACCAGGTGCCATCAGGAGGTCCACCAGTGGGGCCAAGACACTAGTAGAACTCCCACTGTTGCCCCCCCTCAAGCACCAAGAATACAGAGCATCACTTGCCCCAGACCAAGAGTCCCTATCTATACCTTGTGACTAATAGCTACTGATGGACCTCTGTTCCATATGTTTATCCAATTCCCTCTTGAAGCTGTTTATGCTTATAGCCGCCACCTCTTGTGGCAGTGAACTCCATGTGTTAATCACTCTTTGGGTGAAGAAGTACTTCCTTTTATCCGTTCTAACTTGACTGCTCAGCAATTTCATTGAGTGCCCATGAGTTCTTGTATTGTGAGAAAGGGAGAAAAAGACTTCTTGCTCTACCTGTTCTATCCCATGCATAATCTTGTAAACCTCGATCATGTCACCCCTCAGTCATCCTTTCTCCAAGCTAAAGAGCCCCAAGTGCTTTAACCTTTCTTCATAGGGAAAGTGTTCCAACCCTTTTATCATTCTAGCTGACCTTTTCTGCACTTTTTCCAATGCTATAATATTGTTTCTGAGGTGTGGTGACCAGAATTGCATTGTTTTGCCTACAGACATGTAGCTCCAGTATCTCTAACTTCTCATCTCTACAATAGGTACAGTAGTTCCATGGGGAAGGGCATGAAAACATGCCTTTAATTTAATCCTGGTGTTTTAAAATTTGTTTTTCTTTATTGGTGTCTCTTTTCCTCATCTTAATGCCTAGCAACCAAAAAAATCTATTCAAGCTGGAGAATAAGAAGTCTGATATTACACTATTTCCCCATAGGCTGGGAAAATAGGCAGAATAAATGGAATGTTTTCCCTCTTATACTGTCACTGTTTGCTGGATGACCACAGCTAACTAGAGTCATCAGATCTGCACAGAAAGTGAAAACATATTTGGGTCTATCATGGATTCCCCCTTCCATCAGCATGAGGAATATTTTGGACTGCAGTTTAGACTATAAAACACTGCATTTTTCAGAGGTAAAGTATAAATCAGACCTAAGTCTGCATTCATAAAGTCACAGAGATAGAAGAAATGTTACAAGTAATGTGGTCTAATCCTTGTATTAATGAGGGGTCCAATATACTGAAATCCAAACTATCCATAATAGAATAAGATACTCTATGGCATCAGAAGTTGAACAGCTTTTTTAGTTTTAGCTGTAAGAAGTTAATGGTCTACTCCAATTGTAGAGAGAATCATAGTTTAAGAACACTTCCCCAGGATGGTTCACCATTTACAATGTAATCCTAAACAGAGTTAAACCCTTCTATGCCCATTGATTTTAATGGCCTCAGACGGGTATAACTCTGCTTAGGATAGTTTCAGAGAGTAGCTGTGTTGGTCTTCAGTGGCAGAACTAGCCTGGAGTCCAGTAGCACATTGCTTTGTGGGGTGTAAGCTTTCGAGAGTTGAAGCTCCCTTCATCAGATGCTTAGGATTGCACTGTTCATGCTGCACTGCAGTTATGCCAGTTGGCAGGCTACAGACTCCCACAGCTGCTACCCTAACTTTCTTTGAACTATATCCCATTGAATAACAAGATATTTAGAGGGGGTGAATGATATTTACAGATATTTAGTGGGCCATTACCCCTGACTTGAAGCAGGCAGTGGGGCAACTCCTAAAAAAACCTACTCTGGATCCAGGAGAGTTGAATAAATACAACTTAGTAGCAGTTACCATTCAAGAATGTACCATTCTTGAGCAAGGTGATTGGAAAAGTGGTGGCTGGGCAACTTCAGGGATTCCTGAATGAAGTGGATTGTTTAGATCCATTCCAGTCTGGATTCAGGCCTGCTTATGGGACTGAAATAGCCTTTTTCACCTTAGTGGATGACATTTGCTGGGAAATGATGAGGGGGAGTGTGACTCTGTAACTTCTTCTGGACCTCTCAGAATTTTTCAATACCATTGATCTTCTGGGCTACCTTTTTCAGGTTGTGACTGAGAGGAATGGCTTTGCTATGGTTTCAGTCATACCTCAAAGTTATATATGTTTCTTGTAATATTGGAAGTTGTATTGAAATATTTATAATAAAGTATTAAGAAAAGGTTTAAAAAAAGATATATTTCAGAGTGTGTTGCTGGAGGACTGCTACTCTTCCCCTTGGCCTATGGGCTCCCCACAAAGTCCCCCTTGTTTTTCAGCATGTACATGAAACCCCTGAGAGAGATTTTGTTTGGATTGACACCCATATGCAGAAAAGGGGTGTGCATTCAGCTTTGCTGAATGGAAGAAATATTTTTCGGGTATGTATTCAGTCAAATCAGATTCTCTGATCTGATTTGGCTACTGATAAGGTGCTCATGCATAAAAGCTGATCTTATTCGGTTTTTATTCGGGTGCTCATCCCCAAATCAGGGAGGGAAGGGAAAACAGATTGGGGAAGCATTTTTAAATGCCTCCCAGATCTGTCTGCTTCCCCAGCCAGCCTGCTGTGGTGGCTGGCTGGGGAAGCAAAGGGGAGGCGTCTTTAATAGCCTCCATGATCTGGCTTTGCTTCCCCCAGTTGGCCTGCCATGGCAGGCCAGCTGGGGAAGTGAAGGGAGAGCAGGTCTACCTCCCATTCTTTACCTCCTATTCCCTTCCCCAGCCATGGCAGGCTGGTTGGGAAAGGAAAGGCAGCAATTGCATGATGGGGTGAGGAAGGGGGAGGCATTTAAATACCATCCCCTCCATTCTCCTGCCAGGCCTGAGAGTCATGCTGCAGCTGCAACACAGTCTCTCAATTGTACCATATGGCTGCATAGGGAACAATGGAGAGACTCCAGAGAAGTTGTTTAAGATTTTTAAACTCCTTCTGCCTTTGAAGGGGAGGTATCTTTAAATGCCTTTCCTTCGCTTCCTCAGCTGGCCTGCCAAGGTGGGCTGGCTGGGGAAGCGAAGACAGATCAGGGAGGCCTTTAAAGATGCCTCCCCAATATGCCTTCTCTTCCCCAGCTGGCCCACCTTGGCAGGCCCACTAGAGAAGCTGTCACGACTGAGCCTCTGGACTGAGTTCTCGAGTTACAAGGCAAGCGTTATCAACAGTCCAGGAGTCACAACCATAAATCAGTCAGCCGAAGGACGGAGCAGAAGAATCGTCAACAGGGATGCCAGAAGTCAGAGCCGGAGAGCATGAAAGCCAGGAGTCAGAGGTAACAGGAATCAAATCAGAAAGACAAGCCAAAGTCCAAATACGCAGTCCAAAATGCCAAGTCCAGGGTCAGAAGTCCGAGAGTCCAGCAGCCGGGTTTCAGGAACAGAGTTCAGAAGGGTGCAGAGCGAGGTCACGTCGATGTCGAGCGTTCTTTGCCAGCACGATTTGTTGGGCGTTGGCAGGCTGTTGATAAAACGTGCCGGCTTATTAACCAATTAGCAGCCGCTGGCCACGGCCCAGCATCTGCTAGTACTCTGGGCTGATAGATCTCCTGGCCCTCATGCGTGCCTCACTCCTTCTGTCTCTTAATTCCTGGCGTCTCCTTTCACGGAGACGCCTGACAGGTGGAGGTGATGACTCGGGGCTATGGCTTTCTCCAGGAGGAGCCTGATGGGTCTCAGGTGCTTGACCAGTCCCCGGTGGCTCCTGTTGCTGGCTTAAATCCTCTGGATGTGTGTCTAAGTCCGTTAAAGGAGCCTGGTCTGGTTCAGCAGGGGCTGGGTCAGGAGCAGGCATGACAGAAGCAAAGGGGAGGGAGAGCAGGTCAGTTTCACTCTCCCTCCACTTGGAATCTGAGGGGGAATGAAACCGACATGCTCTAATGGCCAGCTGAATATTTTCAGCAATGATGAGTAGTTCCTGTATCCCAGTATAATACTGATACTAGGATTCAGGAATAGTGGTATTTACCAATATTTTTCGGGTTTGGTTTACCCAAACCCGAAAAATACTGGTTTTTTTCTGTGCACACCCCTAATTCAGACGACACTCAGCTCTATCTCACGCTTCCAGCAGATTTCAGGGATGCTGTAAAAATCAGGAACAGGTGTGTGGAGGCAGTGTTGGGACTGATAAGGGCTAACAAGCTAAAACTTAATCCTGACATAGCAGGGATGCTAGTCATTGTGGGGGGAGGTCTGACTAAGATACTGTGATGTCTCCTATTCTGGATAGGTTTGCACTCCTCCTAAGGGAGCAAGTTCGTAGCTGGGGTGGTGGTGGTTAGGAGACCTGGTCATCCTGTTGGTTAAGCAGGTGGCAGCAGGCCCAATACAAGGTGCTGGTATTGACCTTTAAAGCCCTACACAGCTTGAGCCCACCATATCTAAGGGACATTGCCATATGAACCTACCCAACCTCTCAGGTCAGCTGACAATGTTTTGATATAGATTACCTGTGGGAAAGGGTGATAGTATTGAACCACTGGGCAATTCTGTATTGGTCAAGCTCCAAAACACCACTAACTGACCGGGGACAGGACACAAGAACACTGTGCACTACTGCATGTGAAGTCTTAAGTACAGGGACTTTAAAATCATAGTAAGCTATGACTGCAATGCTTGGGATGCTTTTCTGGGTGTAAGCCCCACTGAATAATATGGGACTTACTTCTGAGTAGATCTGCATAAGATTCCTCCCTACATCACCTGAGTGGACAGGATCAGGTAGTTACTTCATAGGAAGAAATACAACTCCCATCTGACTCAAGGCATCTTCTATCTGAAGCATTTCTACTTGATTTTGTCAAACCATTTCTTGACGATAAAAGCTGCCTCTGAGGAATTCCATGCATTGCAACCTAAAAATTGTAGATACTGGTCTGGTACTTAGGGCAACTAATATTATATTTGGATTGAAATTTCTTCTTCCCACTGAAGGTGGCTCCCAACACCCAGTGCACAGAAACAAAGATTGCTGTAAAGAATCCTAGAGTCTTAACAGGAAAAAATCAACAACACGTTTTATTGCTAAACCCTAATATAACTGTACTTTAGCTATATATCTTGTATTTATCAGTTAACTTTTGAGATAGTATATCCTTGTTTTGGATACCTAAGTAGAAGAACAGGGATGTTATTTAAAATGTGTGACAAAACTCAAGCTTTGACATTTATTCTAGAAGATTTTTTTCCTTTGCAAAATGGAAAACCATCAAATAGAAGAACATCAAATAGAGTTTGTACGTATAAATTTTGAACATTGTATTTTAAAAGCAGCTGCATTATAGGGCCAAGTCTGCATTTCCACAGGGATGGAAAGAAATAAGAGAAGATTATTCCCCCTTGACATTTTCACAAAAGCACCTATGTTGCCAAATTTTCAAATTGTTTTGCTCATAAAATATGATAGAGGAAGAAAATACAGCAAGATACACATAAGCAACACTGAAAACGGGCAGAGTTCACATTCATTAAGAAAAGGCACTCAGCATATCTTTATTTGGCTTTACAACACTCCAGCAATATTACCACCAAAGGACTCTTCTTCAGTTAATATCATTCTGTAAATCATTATTTATTTCCATAAATTCCATACATTGATATTTTTTAAAAAGCCTCATTTTACATTCCAAAGAACTGCATTGCATATCATACCAAAGGGGTGGGGGAATCTACAACAAAGAGGTGTAGTAGAAGAAATGCCCTGGAGGATGCACAATGGTGATTCAGCAAGCTTTTGCATCCAGTCTAAATAAATTGGTTGCTAGTTAAAGAACAGAACCAGCCAGCTCTTATCTCTTGAGCTTACAAAAAGTTTAGACTTGGAATGTTGTCCAAGTTGTCCCCTTCCAACTGTGCTTCGCATAGCTTCTTTAAATGAACCACTCTATTTTAAAGGGACTCAAGGGGTGATTTTAAAAGAGATCAGAATTTTATGAGGAAGTTCCACATTCAATCAACTTGTGGAAACTCTTCCGGAAAGTATCATCCAAAAAAGCATAAAGGAATGGGTTGAGGCAACTGTTAGCATAACTCAGTGTGGTGATGAAATAGGAGATCCCAATTATCAGAGGGGTTTGTGGGATGTCTGTGGTGAGGGCTACCACCGTGCTGAGGTGATAGGGGGTCCAACAAAGCAAGCACACAGCCAAGATTACCAGCACCATTATGGTCACTTTCTTCTTGGCTTTGTCCAAGGCTTTAGCATTGCTGTGGAGACGCATGTGCCTCAGTTTGTAAAGCATTGTGCTGTACAGGATGCAAATGGTGGACACTGGGATGGCAAAACCCACAATCAGGGTGTAGAGCCGGCTTACTTTCCACCAGAAGCCCTCTGGATTGGGAAAGACAAATACACACTGGGATCGCCCCTCTTCAGTATGTATCTTGGCAAAGATACTGAAGGGCAAGATAATTATTGTGACAAAAAACCAGACACTCACACTCACCAGCTTTGCAGCTCTGTATGTGCGATAGGATATTTTCTTTGATTTGATAGTGGCAACGACCACCAGGTATCGATCAATGCTCATGACAGTTAGAAAATAAATGCTTGAAAATGTGTTGTACTGGTCTATGGAGATAATCAGTTTGCACATGAATTCACCAAAAGGCCACTGAAGCAGCAGGTAGTCTGCTATGTTGATGGGAAGAACTAAAGTAAAGAGCTCATCAGCAATAGCCAGATTCAGGATGAAAATGTTGGTCACTGTCTTCATTTTGGGAGCTTTTAGGATGACATAAATGACAGCAGAGTTGCCTGTGAGTCCTACGGCACAGATAACAGAGTAAATGATGGGCACAGCAATGTAGAACTTGGGGATCAGTTGTGGAGCTGATATGTTCTGCCACTGAAGTCCTGTGCTGTAGCAACCAACATCCACCTCAGGGCAGGAAACATTGGGTTCAGACTGAGAGGAAAAATTATCCATTTCCCCAAGCTCCCAAGACAGGTGTCCTCTGATTAATGTTTAGTCTGGTGAACCTGGGGAGTGCTGAGCTTTTTAACAAAAGATCACAGATGAGATCCATCCATTTGAAGCTCCTTGAGTCTCAGAGCTTTGCTTCAGATCCCTCATTCTTGCAGCTGTTGAGGATAAACTGGTCATCATGTCATTTACCTTTTAAAGCACTTTCTTCTTGATTTACTTAGACTGGTAATACAGTTCTTGGGGATAGTTCTTGCATCTGTCCTTCAAACATGCCTATTTTCAAGATTTCCTAAAGAAAATACATTTTTAGTACAAATAATTAAGTTTGGACATGCTTCTGGCTTTTAGACACAATTCACCTTTTGTGAAATGCATATAGTGTTTATCATTTAGCACAAAACTATCTTTTGTCACATAGTTGTCTTAGTTCTATTTGTTTGAATTGCATAGTGGTACCATGCCACACAAATAACTGTTTTGGAAGAAAATACTAAGCACATATTTAAAGCATTCTTCTCTGAATGAAGAATCTTAAATGAGAAGCTAACCAAGCTGTACACACATGATTCTCCCTCCTGTTCATTCATTCACAGATATTCTTCTCAACAGTATTCTCACATTTCTATTATGCTCTTTGTAACCTGAGTTTTTAAAAGCTAATCTTTAGGATCCTTCTTTCTTCCTTACCTTGTTAGCTGAGGTTCTGCTGTCCTTTCCTGCATCCTTCTTCAGGTACTCTGCTCTGGAGGCTCAACAGCAAGCTGAGAATCCCCAGCAAATTGCTGTGATGCTGAAACACTGGATAGCTCCCTAGCAGCAGCATCTCTGCACAGTTACTGAATGCCTGGGTCCTGGGTAGCTCCTTCTGAATTAAACACTCACCCCTCTTGGCTGGGAAACAGAGCGCAGGTGCTGTCTCAGCATATGAGCCTAGCAGTTTCCAGTTAGCAGGTCAGCCCACACAAAGACGAATTTATATTCCCTCCACATTACAGATTCGTTTCCTCTGAAGTTGTAAACCTGTGGTTAACTAGCAAGGTCCCATCTTTTCTTTTATTTCTTCTGCATGAAAAGCAGATGCTCTACCACTGAACAAGGGAGGGGGAAGTTTGATTTAAAGTGTGTAATAAACTCTTTCTTTCTGTTATGAAGCAATCAAGTCCACTAGATGATCCAGTATTTTAATAATTTGAGAAAGAACAAGGGAGGATCCTTTTGCTCTTTTCCTCTACACTATTCATAATTATAAAATTTTTGTCTCAATCCCCCCAAGCACACTATTTTGTAAATCAAAAATCTCTCGCCTCTTTACTTTTTTCCCTAGGCAAGATACTTCAATCCACTGGCAGGTTTTGTTGTTGTTGTTGTTGTTGTTGAACTTCTCTAAAGCAATCTATCCCATACCATGCCAGAAATTTAAATTGAAGCCCCAACATCTTTTGCATGGATAAATTAACTATACTAGGATGTCATGAAATAACTACATTGAGATTCGTAACATCTTTAAAATCAGTAGCAGAAGAAATGGTTGTGAACATGCAGCAGGGACAACCTATCCTTCCCCACTTACTTTTCAATCATGTTTACCATAGGGAAGCTGTATCTCCTCCATAGCTGATGGACAAACAGGGTGGGGAAGGTCGCTTAAAGTCTGTTGCTGTCTTCCCTCTCATCTATATACTAACAGCCAAGTTGCCCCCTCTGCGCAGATATCTAAATCTGCACATTGGGGGCACTTGGGGGGCAAAGAGATTTTCCTGTACACTTCGGGCACTCCTCAGTTGTGCAGAAAAATATGAAAACTTTTAAAAACTATACAGGGATATTTAAATCCCCTCAAAAGTAAAAAGAGCGTTCCTTGCACATGTGCAGAAAATGCTCTGGGAACAGTGCCTGGCAGCCATTGCAGGGGGGAGGCTTGGCAGGCTAGCAGCTGGGAGCCGCTTGGGCCTCACTGCTGTTGCTGGGGGGGGGGGGGGGAGAGGATTGACAGGTCTGGCAGCCAGGAGCTGCTCAGGCCTCACCACCATTGCTGGGGGGGGGGGGGGGATTGGCAAACCTGGCAGCTGGGAGCTGCTCAGGCCTTGCCACTGGTGCTGTGGGGGGGGGGGCAAGCTTGCCTGTGGCCACTTCCTCCTCAGCCATGAGGTCCTCCTACTTCTGACAGCTGAGAATTTATGGGGAATACTCCTCCCCGCGAGTATCACAGGTCCCTCTTCTTGTCCTGTTCTAAAAAGACTGTGTGTAGCCCCACTCCACCACACAGATGAGAGAAAGAGAATGAGGAAGAGTGCCTGGATTGCAGCACCAGTGGCTGTTGCTTTACTAGGGAATAAACTGGACTGAGTTCTTCCCAGGCCGGAGGGGGATTTTTTGTTCTTTCATATTTGACACTGCAGACATCCAGTCATGGGCTCTTGCATCAGTAGTTCTAAGGCAATTGAACAATGACACTGAGGACTTTTTCAAACAGAATGCTATTTGCTAGGTGATGCTTTGTTGGTCTCACTGCTGAAGCCCAAACCGTCTAACAATTCTTTAAATTTATTTTAAATAATTTACAGGTTTATCTGTGGGTGGCTGTACCTGTTCTCAAATTGCCAGTGCTTCTCTGTGGCTAACTCTCATTACGATCTGTGTGAGACATGGAATCTATATTCCATGCCTAACACTGGATGCTAACACTGGATTCCATGCCTAACACTTCATAACAATGCCTAATTAAATGCTTATATGCATGCTTCTAAGTCTACAGGATCAAGAAAACAGCTAATTTGCAAACTGCAACTGTCCCTGAACTATTTTGTGTATTCAGCAATGTTAACACTGTTAATTTCTTAAGCCTCTTTAGAAATAGAGAAAACTTGCAGGAGCATGAAGAAAAAGTATGCATGTGTATCTATGGCAAAGGTATCATATAGACCAAAGACAATACAGCTGTATATCCTGGCCCTGGAGCAGATAATTCTCAAATATGACATGTGAAACCTCTCAGTGTAAGCCAAGCCTCCTCTGCCCCAAGCCAATATTGCTAGATGAGGAGAAGTGACCCTGAAACAGCAGCGGAAGTTAAAGACTGATGAGCTGGCCGAGACCAGCAGAGACACATACAAGGTACATCTGGTATCAAGCAAGAACTAGGCATATCATCATTTGGAGAGTAAGGGGAAAGGGCAAAAGAAGTGAAGAACTATACAGGAAAGATTTTCAGGTTTCTCAAATATTGTAATATATATATATATATAAAAGAAAGTCCCCTCACTGTAAAATCAACTCCTAGGCCAAACCACTGGACATAGAAGCACCAAATTTTTGTGAGAGCACTCCTACCATGGCGTAGGTGCTCACTAAGAAGGGATTTTTTTAAAGAAATTCAGCCCCTAAGTGGATCAAAAGGGGAAAAACGTGCTCTCCCCATTGATTCCTACGTGGCTGCCTCCTTGCCCCCCCCCCTCTGATTGGTCAGCTGCAGAACTTAGCATTCTGAGGTAAAAAAAAAAACAGTTACAGTAGACTACAGAGAGGTAATGGCAGTTGAGGAAATCAGGAATGGCCAAGAACCACCTGTGAGGTGCAGTGATGCTGCTGGCCCAGCCTCTCCAATGGCTTCCAACACACTCCCCCTCACCTCCTACACCTAAACAGGCGGTTGTCTGTCAGGTTCAGCAGTGGTTGCAGGGTGCTTAAAGCCACAAGGGAGCCCGCCCCAGCAGTAATGCCTTAGTGATCCTGCTGGCCCCACTTCCACAGTGGCTTCTAATACTCTTCCCCCTCCCCCTCCTATACTGGACAGGCAGCTGCCTGTCAGATGTAGGAGAGGAGATGGGATGCTTACAGCCAATGGGGAGGTTTGCTCAGCAGGATTGCCTTACCCCTGCTGCTGGCCCAGCCTCCCGGATGCCTTTAAACATAATCTCCCACACATACCAGACAGGTGGGTGTCTGTCATGTGTCAGAGCAGGGCCAGGGTACTTTAACGCTACAAGGAGGAGACAACTTAGGAATGCAGCAAAGACATTTGCACATAGTACTCCTGCAAGGCACTGAGCTGCACAGGCAGGCCAAGTACCAGCAAGATTTATTTATGTATTTATTTATTTATTATTTGCATTTCTACCCCGCCTTTCCAGACAAGCTGGCTCAAGATCACCCTGAGGCGCTCAGAACAACACAGTCTCCATATGAGCAAAACAATCCAGGAACACCAATAGAAAGGCCATCACTTTCATGGCAGGAGTTGACTTAATAGATGACTGCTTTTTAAGTGGACAGTTCTATGTTGCCTGCTCCAGAGTGAGCTCATCAAGCAGCCTGGTGAACCTAGCACCTGAGGGCAGAACCACCAATGCGGTCTACAGAGAGGTCCCTCAGTAAAGAGAGAGAAAACAGCACATATGTCTCACTTCATTTTTTATACTACAATCTTCTCCATTAGAATTCCTAAAACAAATGTTACATTTCAAACTTCACATCATAAGTATTATAACTGGATTTACGGAACTTAAATACCGTAGCAAAGCACGGGTATCAGGCAATATGCTTCTATCAGATTCTAACCCAGAGATCACATTGGTGTGTGCCAAATTTTTATCAGCATCCTACAGAATTCATAAACAGTATGGAAAAGTGTGATGCAGATATAGATTGTATGATATTTCATTTTAATTATTTGTAAATGTTTCAGTTTTGTTCTGTTTCTACATTGGTATCCAATTTTCAGTTTTTGATATGTCTTGTTTTGTGCTGGTTACGAACTGTAATAAAGCAATGGTGATGAAGTGAAGAAAGAGTAGAGAATGAACAGAGCCATCATGATGTATTTTCCATTGTCAATGGAGCTCTCCTGCTCAAGCAGCATGTGTGCAACATCAAATCTGGCCAACCTAATATTTTAAATAAAGATTTATTTCAAAGAGTGCTTTGAATCTAATCTAGATGTAACCAGGGCATGCACCACAGTAGCCAGACCTTTTCTGCCCAGGAAAAGCTACAACTGGTGAACCAGTCAAAGCTGATAAAAGGACCTTCTGGACACAGCTGCCACCTGCTTATTCAGCAGTTGGTAGGCTTGGGTCCAAGAGCACCCCCAAACTTAGAACCTGTTCCTGCAAGGAGAGTGCAATCTCATAACAAACAGGTGACAACTTAAGTCCTGTGTCAGACCTTCTGTTCACCAGGAGCACTTCCATCTTGTCAGAATTAAGCTTAAGTTTATTAGCTCACCTCCACTCCAGAACTGCCCCCAAATACCAGTCCAGAGATCAGCTGGAAGAGTGAAATAGAGCTGAGTGTGACAACCCAGTTACAACCATTTGGTTGACAACCCAGCCCAGATTTCCAAACAACTTCATTTACTGGTTCCAAATGGTTTTAAGAACATGTTAAGTGTAGGGGGTCAAGATGGATCTTTGAAGGACAGTGAAGGCCAAAGGACAATGGGCTGAGCAGCAGTCCCCCAACCCCATCTTCTGAAACCTACCGTCCAAATAGGTCTAGTACCAGCACAAAACAGTGCCTCCCAGTCCCAACCTGGAAAGTCAGACCAGAAGAATACCATGACTGATAGTATCAAAAGCTGCTAAGAGGTCCAGGAGAATCAACAGAATTGTACTCCCTCTGTCTGTTAATGGATCAGGTCATATACCCAGGTGACCATTTTAGTTCCATAATAAAGCCTAAAACCAGACTGGCAAGGATCCAAACAATTTGCTTCATCCAAACATGCCAAAAGTACCATTTGTTGAAAGAAGTTGTATCACTCATTGAAATTCTGTGAAAAAATAAAGCAGCCCTTTATAATTGAAGGCTTGTGGCAGTGTTCTTAATGGGTCTACTATACTTGTAGAATTCCATAACTGTGACATTTCATTTCTCTGGGGACTAATCACAGTCCAGTTGCAAGTTTTCAGAACCAGAGTTCACATGGCAAGAAGTTGCAGCTCTAGGATTCTGTACAGTCATTTTCATTCACCCTGTGAGCATTATGGCTAAATGGTGATTTATCCAGGATAAAAATGCAAAATAATTCCTAACTATGATTGATTGAATAGTCTTTACATTGATAACCATATACAATGAAATGTCATATAACCAGAACATAGTATAGTCCTTAGGCTTGGCTGTTAATTTATACAATGAAATGTATGATTAAGATTAACTCTTAATTCCACTAACAATGCCATCTTAAGCAGAATCACATTCTTCTAAGTCCATTGAAGGCTTTGAAAGGTGTAACTCTGCTTAAGATGGCACTTTACTAATGATAACATATGCATAGGATTGGCTGGCCCAATGAATTACCATCATGCATGTGACTGGGAATTAGAATGTACACTAATGTCATAGAATAGAACATGTGAGCAGAACTGAATACTTATTTGTGTAGCACTTTTAATATGCAAAGTGCTTTACAACTATAATGATATGCAAGTAAATAATTAAGAAAAAATTACTCATAGAAAGACTGACACTTTTTAGATCATTCTGAAAAGGACTGAAGTATAAAGGGAAGGCTGACAAATATATACTCAGGTAAATATCTCCTTACATAATAAAATTTTATTCACGGACAAGTATTGAATCTTGTATTCATTACTGGTAACAAAGCAGGGGGAAAACTATTTATTCTTCCCTCTTTTTTTGCAAATGAGAAAATGTGATGCCCAACAGGGATGGGCACAAGCTGGCTCACGAACCAGTTTGTTATGAATTTTGGCTGGTTTGTGCTTTGCAAAATCAAGTTCATGGTAGGGCAAATGGCACAAACTTTCCACGAATTTTGGTGTCGTTTATGGAGGTTCATGCTGGTTCATGAGTGTATACATTCCCAGACAGACTGTCTCCACTCAATCAAAATGTTTACAAAACTTCAAAGCAACAACTCAGAGGGCATGTAGAGGAGCTTCTGGGGGAGGTCCCCTGCAACTTTGATGTCTCTAGCATGCACAGGATCTGTTCTATATACTCCTGAACCTCGGTCATTTTGACAGGTGCAGGTTCAGGAGGTTCAGGAGTATATAGAATGGATCCTGCACAAACTAGAGACACCAAACATGGAGGGCATGTAGAGGAGAATCTGGGGAGGTCCACTGCAAGTCTGGTATCTCTAGCTTGCAGAGGATCCATTCTATACATTCCGGAACCTCCTGAACCTGTGCCTGTAAGTTGTAATTTTGACAGGTGCAGTTTCAAGAGGTTCAGGAGTGTATAGAATGGATCCTGTGCAGGCTAGAGGCACCAAACTCACAGGGGATCTCTGGATGACTCTCTTCTAACTGCCTTCCAAGTTTGGTGAGGCAGTTTTTTCCCCAGAAAGCACTTTCCTGGGGCACCTTCTTGGGGGGGGGGTGAGTAACTTGGACCCTGTAAATCCAAGCCTCACCAAACTTGGTAGGCAGGTAGAGGAGAGTCATCCAGTGATCTCCTGTGTGTTTGGTTTCTCTAGCACGGGGGAGGGGGGCTGTTCTACACAGTCATGAACCTCAAAGATCAAACCAGTTCATAAGGCAGCTAAAAATTCATGACAGTCTGTGGTTCACAAATGGGGCATGTGATGACCCACAAACCAAACACATTTTCTCAGTTCATGCACATCCCTAATGCCCAAGTTAATTTAATGAATGAATGGCTAAGATACTAACCTAAAATGCTGGGCCACTGAAAAACATGGATGAATGTCCCATTGAAAAACACCAGAAGTCATTTTTTTAAAGGCAGCAACAATACTCTAGTGGTGCAGGAGTCCAGGTCATTTTGAGGCTCATGATGTTTTAGCACTTACAAAACAGCAATCTGACTCAGGACCGTAGAAGAGTAAATTGTTTACCCCATGTATTCAGCTCATATCTACAGAGTCTGAGAACTTTAAAATCTCCATAAACTGAAAAAGGTGACTTACAAGGTGATATCCAGTTGCCCCAGGTATTCATTACAGCAGAAACAGAAACTATGTTGTTCTGCACAAAATGACTACCTCCGTGAAAGACAGCTCACAAGCATTAGAGGTATCAAAAGCTGGGATGATCCTGATTGCATATGAACATGAAGGAAAAACAGACAGCAGTTCTAGAAAGGGGAAGAGAAAGTGAAGGCCTGCTGCTATCTAGCTGAATTGAAGAATGGGGACTCCCTGGGATGAGAAATATAATCCCAGCATATTTCATCCCAATTGGGGAAAGAGTAAAAGTCACAAATCACACTGAAACCAACAAAATTATTACAGAACTGATTAGCAATACTGAATGTGTCATATTTATTTAAACTCCACTTTTCTCCCCAAACAGCTTACAACACAATTCTTTCATCCTCCATTTATTATCACAATAACCCTATGAGGTAGCTTAGGCTGAAAGAGAGTGACTCAACCAAGGTCACCCAATGAGCTTCCATGATCAAGCAGGGGTTCAAACATGGGCCTCCCATATTCTAGTCTGACAATCTAATAAAGAATGTCAACCAATTATTTTAAAAATAAAACGAGCCAATCATGAATAAAATTTCTGTGTACTTCCTTATGCCACAGTATGCACAAACTTCTATTGTGCATTTCGCTTATGCATCCTAGAGGCAGCCAACCACTTTTGTGTATAGATCCTAGAGACTGTGCTGCTAGTATGTTAAGCTGTAACAGCAGCAATAAGAATAAGCAAAAGCCTAAACAGCCTACATGAATGCGTTACAACACTATGACTTCAAATTAAGTAATTATATGTGCTTTTGACATAAAATAATTCTGACAAAGCCACATGCTGGGGCTGCAAACGCCAAACACATTATTAGTACAAATCACTTGCTGGCTTTGAAGGCACTGATAGATTCTCAGAAAAGTCATAAATGTGTTTTTGTAATGCTGCTTTTATTTCCACAGCTGTTTATTTGACACTATGGAGGGGTAAATGTATCCATATGGCTTTTGTCAATTAAGCCACCATTATTCCCAAAAGGGTATTTTTTCAGGCAAATAGCAAGTATTTATTTTATATGCATGCAAATTAAACATGCATTTCGGTTACACAGGAGTGTGCCTATTTCTGTTATTCGACTTCCTCCTTTTTCTTTCTTTCTGCATTGACCTTAGTAAATTTTCCATCCATAGCCCCGTTGTCTCTCCAGTTCTTCACTGTCCCTTTACAGGAGGCAGAGTAAACAGAGTTGTCCACCTTTTCACATACACAGAATCAACAGAGATCCTTGTGGTATCTTAAAGACTAACAGACTAGGGCTGCAGTCACATACACTAAATAATCCACCTTCTATCCACTTTCAGTGCACTTTCCAACTGGAGCTGGCAAAATCCAGTTGGGTAAGTGGATTGAAAGTGGATTATTTAGTGTGTGTGACCACAGCCTTATTTTATAGGAGTCATCTTGTATAGGATGGAGCCAGCAGGGAAATAACAGAATGCCACTGTTTGTCACCTACATTTCCCAGCTAAACAGAAGAGTGCTGGAAAGTTATATGGTTCAGGAACAAGTAAGCTGAGTGGTTGTAAATGGGTAATTAATCCTTTTTAAATGATCCTAGATGAAGCAAAGAATGCATGGAATCCTGAAGCTTTCATTTTGGGAAGAAGAGACACTAAAGCAGTGATACTCAGTGGCTTGGAGACACCTGTGGCTCTTCTGAGCACTGTTCCTCAATGAGGCATCTACCTCATGCTCCAAGAAAGTCGATAAGGCCATTGCCTAGTAGGGCTTGTGTTTGGCAGGTAGTTCCCACCTCAAAATACTGGAGAGACTGGAGGATAGGTAAGTTGAAAATCACCCTGAGCTGTGGGCCCCTCCTCTCCAATAACTCCCCACCCTTCTCCACAGTATCCACTCTCTCATCCTAGCACCTGGGTGGCTGCCAGGAAGAGAGTAAGCTAGCTGCAGAGATAAGAGGGAGTAAAAGTACCCCCTTGGCCACTATCCAGAAGAAGAAAAAACAGCAAGCAGGCCATAGTGGAATGGTTTGTGGGGGTTGCTGACATAATAGGCACATAGCCCTTTTGGCTGATGGGAACTGCAAATGTAGTTCTCCATGAGCTACAGACTGCACTAGACTCTAGTGCAGTCTAGAGTCTCATTGATTCTTGTGTCTCTTTCCCCCTCAGAGTCCATAGCAGCCAGGCTTCTACCAAGAGTCCATTCTTATAATTTCTCAGAACAAGAACTTACAGCATTAAATTCTGTTTCTGAAGCCATATGATGCTCATTTGCAACAATGCATCATATAAACTGTCATTTATTGAATTATGTTTATTCAAGATGAAACTTTCCTTTGACTACTTATTCTCCCTGACATTTAATATTCTTTAATATTCTTAATTTTTCAAAAGTAATTTGTCTTTTATACGCATGATGATAAGGCACTGCATTTAGAGCAGCTAAGAAATCCTGCTCAAACTCATTTACGGTTTTTATCTTAATCAAGAATTCATTCAATCATTTAAATAGGGTGACTGCAACTGAATATATTGAGAGAAGTAAAGACATCACTCAACAGCTGTGATATACTTGAAAGTATTCATTTATTTAATAGGAATGTCCTATTTTCTTACTCAAATATACTCAGCCAATACATAGTTACTCAGAGTAAGTACTCTTCCCAGAATGGCATGTACTGAGAACAATTGAGTTGTGGTTTTTTTTATTAAAAAAACCCTCAAACAAACCATGAAATGACTGCACAAATTGAGGAGTGTAGCCATGTAGTTGGGCACATACTTTGCACACAAAAAGTCCCATCTAGGAAGTGTCATGTAAAAGCAAGACTTTTTTTCCAGCCTGAGCTTCTATGATGACATTCAAAATAGACTTCAATAAGTTCAGAACACTCCATTGGGGGTGAGGGATCTCTGCTTGAAGCACAGACTGTGACTCACTTCTTTGGTACGTTGAACCTATAAATACTCCCTCTTGGGTGAGGATAAGAGGTTCATTGTTCCCTGGATGTAGGATTGCCAACCCTGAGATGGGGAATGGAGATCTCCTAGGATTACAGCTGGTCTTGAGACTCCAGAGAGCAGATTCTCTGAAGAAAATGTTGAAGAAAGGTTGTAGTAATAGTAGAGGCTGTTATAATGGAATAAGGCATTTTACATAGGAAATGGCAAGGCTTTTTTGAGGTGGTATTCACTGATACTGAGTATCACCACCTTCTGAGCGGGCTCTCCCAAGTCCTGAGGTGGGAATTAATGGTAATCATTACAATCTTATATATGGGTACTGACTTTTTTTTAGCACATTAGTATCAAAATGCCATTACATTTATTGGCTGGGCATATGGAGGGCTGAGTTAGATTGCATCCATTGCTCTTGCACAAGTTGTATACATGGTATGGACTATGTACACATGAATAAGAACCCTGAAAAATGCTGGGCTGCAACAACACAATGAGGATTTTACATTTCCCTGTCATCACTGCTGCAAATGCACGGGCATTTATGCTGGTAATGAAGTGGCCACTTGGGATGCTCAAACACCTGCCAGTTTGACTCACCACCTATTAGCCCACAGTTGTTGGGCAGGCCATTAATTGATTGTCTGTTTGTCTGCTCCCCACCTGGTTATGTGTGTATTCAAAGGAATAGACTACTTGCAGGCATCAGAAGCTACTACCCAGCTGATGAGGAATCTGTTTTTGATCTCCAGCTGAAGAAATTTTGCTCTGTACCAAGGAAATTTTGATTCCCAAACTTGCCAAGATACAGCACATTTGTGTGGGTGAGGTAATAAAAAACCCAGATGATTTCATTTCATTTCTCCGCATCCCAAACTGTAGGGCTCCAGAGAAATAGAAAAAAATAGCTCTTTCCTCTGTTAAAAGCACTGTATCTGTCTCTGCCCAGGTTTGGGGGGGAGAGCAATTAGCTCCCCCTTTTGCAATGCAGAGATTAAAAGCATTGTTTCTGTCGCTGTCAGCTTGAATGAGGGGAAGAACTCCTTTTTGCAACTTCACTGTGGACCTGTTTTGCAGAATTGGTAGGAGGTGGATAAGAACCTGACATACAGCTCATTAGGGATTGGCTGTGAGTCAGCTTCTCTCACCCATCCTTAGCTATTCTGCTGAGGTGGCAGGGTGGAGGAGACCCTGACTCCCAGCTGATTCCCCATCAGCTGTGAGTTGGCTGCTAAACAACATGCAGCTGTTTGAGTTGAAGCACTCTGAAGATATTCCTGACTGTCTCACAGTCTGATTGTGAGTGTTAAACAAGGTAAATCCATCTACCGAACAGGTGGATCTGCCAATCTGATAAATTCGTTGCATCCCTAGTGTCCACCCCCAGGAGTTTTGAGTTTACTTTCCTTTGTCAGCCACCATTTTCCTTGCATTTTCCACTCACTGTGCCACCAGAAGGCTTTTTTCCCTCAGGATTTAAAGAAAGCAATCAGCAATATATTTTTCTTTTTTTATTTTCTATACACAAAATTATGTACAAAATTAAATGACAAAGCTCTAAACACAGACATAAATACTATAAATATATTGCTCCAAGTGGGAATCTGCAAGGACTTGCAGGAGGCATCTCACTTCCCCCCTCCCACTAATTCCTCTTTTCCTTTCTTGAAAGCCCCCCCCCCTTGTAATCACTCCCCTTTTTCTGCTTCCTTCTCTCCTAATTTTGCCAGCCTCTGGGTGGGGGCTGGAGATGTCCTGGAATCACAACAGACCTCCCAACTTCAGAGATCAGTTCCCCTTAGGGTGGCCAGAATGAGGCTGGAAAATCCCTGGCTGTCTGAAATTCAGGCTATCTGAAAGGATTAACTTAATTTATGTATCATTAACTTAACTCGTGTATCATTATTTTAATTGCTCTTGTTTTGATATTTGAAGCATTCTCTCTTTGTGAGCCTTGGGCCCTCCTTGTTGAAAAAGAGGTGAACAAAAATATTTGAACAAGTAAATAAACATAATGGCTTTTTTATGCACCACTATAATCTTTTTGTTGGCAGCGTGTAGATATGAAGTGGGGCACACGCTGTTTGAAGCGTACTGGACTCAGGAGACCAGGAACGGTGAAATCATGAAGCCTTTATTGAGTGATTCAGCATGCCCAGTAGATGGTCAGGACAAGCATGCTTCCAGGGCTCCAGGGCCCTCATTATATGCTGGCCAGAGCACACCTCCGGCTGCACCCGAAAGACCTGATAGGGGCTTAACATATGCACATGTTTGTCATAGGTTCCCTGGAGGAGCCTTTGATTGCATTGGCTCCTCAGGGAGAACCTAGGCCCCACATTGGTGGCGGCTTTGAATCCGGATGCCTATTGTTCCTCCAGATTCAAGCTCCCCTCTCTGCCTGACCATGTGCTTTGGCCATGCAGCGGGCACCATTACCTGGAAGCACATGGCAGGCTGGTTAGAACACAGAGCATACTACATTACACTGTTTAAAGAATGAAGTTGGTTTATTAAGAACAGAAGAAACTGTTAGAAAGAGGAGAGAGAAAGAGAAGTCTGATTGACTAGGAGTGAGTCAGTAACCAAACAGTTATCAGCAGGAGCTGGAAAAAACCTAACTGAGCCAATCAAGAGACAGGAAGGTGACTATTTGAAAATAGTAGGAAGTCCCTAATCTCACTGTGCTAACTAGTTGTCCCCTCAGCTGCCCCCTGCAGAAAGTTCTTATTTTCTTTATCTGTGCATGATAGACCTTGCAGATTCCAACACTTTTAGCATATCTAAGTAACTTGCTGTAGAGTAACAAAGGTGGATAGCTGAATAGAAAAAGTAATGGTCTCATTTACAGGTCTATGTATATGATTCAGATTCATTCTAGTTTGCTAATTCATGACTACCTGGGTATGGTAAACCCCTTTCTGTGGCTTGTTTACTCTTTTGACTGGATCTTGTTTTCATCTGTGAGCCAAACTACACGTTACACGTTACGTGAATGGCCAATAGGGACGGACAGCCATATAGCAATCCATGGCAGCAGCTCTTTGGTACAAGCACAGCAGGGGCCCAATTTGGATTGGAACCATGGTACAAAGGGAGGAGAGACTCCTCCCTTCCTCCCACACAGTTTTCAGGAGCTCAAATGGTCAGGGGACCATGGGCATGTTATACGCCCCGTTGCGAGGCTGCATGTGCAAGCATTTGAGTTAAACTGGTAAAAAATGGTTTTACTTAAAGGCAACCCTTATGTAAGGGTTTTATTAAAATAAATAACACTCAGACACTTTAACCAGCTCAAATGGTCATGTAATGCTGTAAAAATAAGGCAATTATATATTCAGATCTAGAGTTTAGAATAAAAAGCTGCTGTAGTTTATATTCACAGCAGGAAGGAAATGCAGGCAATTTAAAAGAGATTAAAAGACAGCCTTCCAATTTCACATTACCATTATCTAAATTGTTTAAATTGGAGCAAAAGTTCTGTCTAGTATTGAAGACCAAGCAGCATTTAACAAGCCTTAGGGGTGTCGTGCCCTTGCAATAGCCAAGAGGATTGCTAGAGTAGGATACGGAACAACAAAAGCTCTGGAAACACTAACCAGAAAAACTTCTGCAAAACCAATTGCATTCATGTTGAGGGAATGGGTGCAAAGATGTACCATATTTTTTGCTCCATAAGACACACTTTTTCTCCCCAAAAAAGTGGGGGGGAAGTGTGTGCGTCTTATGGAGCAAATACTGCCCGGGGAGAACCCCCCTCCTACAGAATGTGCCCCACTGAACTCCAATAGGATTTTCACTTAGGCAAGCGCGTAAAACGTGCAACCGCGTTATTTAAATAGCAACACTTCCCCGACAGAGCCGCCGGGATGATTCCCCCCCCCCCCGCTCCCACTCCCTTACTTCTCCAGGCAACCGCAATGCAAAAGGAGGTGCCGCAGTCCCCCTCCAAATTCCCAGGCTGGCACACCGTCTGGGCGAGGCGGAGCCACCTGCGGGGAGAAGAAGAGGGTCTGCTCCGAGCGGGCAGGACACGTGTTTTGTTTGCACCTTGCCCCAGTCCCTGCCCGATGGTGCTGCTGAGCAGAGCAGGGCACTGGGCACCCGCCTTGTCTTCACGTCGTCTCGCACCCCCCCCCCACCCGTTCCAACAGACAGAGGCTTGTGAGTGCGGCGAACATGGCAGCAGCCGAGGCAGTGGGGCAGGACACTCTACCTGAGCACTGGTCCTATGGTGTCTGTGGGGACAGCCGGGTCTTTTTCATCGAGTAAGTCTCCAGGCAGGAAACGGGGGGTGCAGCTCAGTTCCCTCCTCCTCCTTCCCCCCCCCCCGCTGCCGCCGCCTCCCCCCACCACAGGCTGTACTAACAGGTGCATGTTTGCCGCTTCTCCCTCCTTAGCGACCTGACCTGCTCAACTACTTGGCTGCATCCTCGCACCGGGGAGCCCGTCAACTCAGGCCACATGATCCGCTCAGCTGGGTGCCCGGCCCGTCTCTCTCCCCTCCGGTGGCGGCAGCGGCGGCACAAAGGTTGGGGACTGAAGACGCCCTCTGCTTCCCACGCGTTTCTCTCCCCATCCCCCTGCTGCTGCTCTCCAGTGTTTCTCTCTCTCTCTCTCTCTCCTGGGAAGGGGGTGGGGGAGGGAGCCAGGTACTTCATTGAGTTCGGGGACTGAAGACGCCCTCTGCTTCCCACGCGTTTTTCTCCCCGTCCCCCTGCTGCTGCTCTCCAGTGTTTGTCTCTCTCTCTCTCTCTCCTGGGAAGGGGGTGGGGGAGGGAGCCATGTACTTCATTGAGTGAAGGCACCTACTCATGAGGCACTTCGGGATGTGCGTGTGTGTGGGGGGGGGAATAAATCATTGCTATAAGAAGAAGTTGTTTCTGTTTTATTGTAGTAAGTTAAAAAAGAGACAGGTTTTGTTCTTTTATACCTTGTTCAGAACTTAAAGAAATACTGTTCTTGTTATGTATAATGTTTAAAAGGATGAATTCTGGCAATTTTATAACAATGGCAACTTGAAAGAGCTTTTGTTGTCATTCTTTTGGGCAATTCTGCTCTCTGGCTCAAGTAGCAGGTTTCACTTCTGTGGCTGCTTATATTGCTTCTGGAAAGCATACTATAGTGAGGTTGTTGACTGAGTGTGTCAGCCAAACTTGGCTGAATGCCTTACTAACACACTGGCTGGAACCTGCATTACCGGAAGCAGTTTCTTGAATGGGGCCTTATGCTTGTGTGCTTGGAATGTCACCATAAGAAAATTATATTTACTCTGAAAGGTAGAGATAGTACAGAATTACAGTTGTTTCTTGCATCTCTTCAGTGTGCAGCATTACTTTAAAAAGTCATCATATTCCCATGGACTGCAGAAGAACATAGGTTAAGCTGACAGAGAGTGACTGGCCCAAGTCACCTGGTGAGCTTCCATGACAGAATGTAGATTTGAACCTGGGTCTTGCAGATCCTAGTCTGACCATTACATCACCATCCCTCCCATGCCAATTCAGGAGCAGATAAAAATGTGCAAGTGGCTGGGGCAGTGCTGCTTCAAGCCACACAATTCCCCCCCCACAGACAGCTGGCGTAGTGTCATATATTCTCACAGAGAGGTGATAGCTGCTAAAAATTGCTTCCACTTGGTCAGGCCTCTACATGACTACGCAAATAAATTACTGGCCAGATTAGTAATTTAGTGCAGGTTAGTGGTCAGTGATAATGCGCAGGCCAGCGGTAAGTGACAACGCAAATGGTCAGTGCTCAGTGGTAATGCAAATGTTCAGAGCTTAGTGACAACACAAATGGTTAGTGCTCAATGGTAAACATTGAAGAAATGACACTGACAGTTCCTTCATTTCTTACAGAAAAATACTACAGTACCTCACTCTACCCTTGCAAAGATGATAAAGCAGAAAAGGTTAGCATATAAAATTCCTTTTAAACTAGAGGTAGTAAAATATGCTAAGAAGCATGGAAACAGAGCAGCGGAGAGACATTTTGGGCCCCCTCCAACTGAAAAAATGATTAGAGAGTGGAGGAAACAGGAGGATCAACTGCAAAAAGCAGATAAAAGTAAGCACACTTTTTGTGGGCACGCTGCAAAGTGGCCACAGTTGGAGGTGGACATGAAAGAATGGATTATATGTCAGCAGAATAATGGCTTCTCTGTTTCGACAAAAGTGATCATATTTGAAGCGAAATGCATTTCTATAGAGAAAGGCATTCAGGATTTTACAGGATCACCATCATGATGCTACAGATTTATGAGGCGATGTGGTCTTGCTATGCGGACCAAAACTAGAATTGCACAAAAAATGCCAAAAGAATATGAATCTAAAATTCTGTCCTTTCATAAATTTGTTATTGATGCTAGGAAGAAAAATGGCTTTGAAATTGGCCAGATTGGGAATATGGATGAAGTCCCGCTAACTTTTGATGTACCATCTAATAGGACTGTAGATCTGAAGGGTGCCAAAACTATCACTGTAAAAACTTCAGGGCATGAGAAGACCCATTACACAGCTGTGTTGTCCTGCTGTGCCGATGGCACCAAATTGCCACCCATGTTGATTTTCAAAAGAAAAACATTTCCAAAAGAAGTGATTCCGCGAGGAGTTGTTGTACATCTACATGAGAAAGGATGGATGGATGAAAATGGAATCAGAATATGGGTTGAAAAGGTGTGGTCCAAACGTCCTGGAGGACTTCTGAAAAAACCTGCCTTATTAGTGCTTGACCAGTTTAGAGCACATATTAGCGAACCAACAAAAAAGTGCTTCAAAGAAGTGAAGACTCATCTAGCTGTAATTCCTGGAGATCTTACTAGCCAGTTGCAACCTCTTGATGTTTCCATCAACAAGCCATTTAAGGTCTTAATGAGAGAAGAGTGGAACAAATGGATGGCTGCTGGTAATCATGATCTGACATCTACTGGATGAATGAAGAGGCCCACCATCACTCAAGTTTGTGAATGGGTGAAAACATCATGGGACTCAGTGAAGGAAGAGATCGTTGTACAGTCATTCAAAAAATGTGGCATTAGCAATGCCTTAGATGGAAGTGAAGATGGTATCTTATATGAAGACAGCAAAAAAAGTGGTATCAGTGATTATGAGCAAATGAGCTTCATAAATTCTGACTCTAGGGATGATGAGTTCTTGGGGTTTCCAGAAAACTAGAGTACTCAAATCTTTAAGTCTCTCCATTTGTTAATGACAGTAATAATAGTTCTTAATGCCACTGTTGACTGCTGTTCACTTCACATGGTTCAAATGTTATTCTGTTATAGTTTATTAAAAATTTTATTACACTATTTGGTTCAGAATATTTTTTTCCTGTTGTCCTCCTCTAAAAACTAGGTGCGTCTTATGATCAGGTGCGTCTTATGGAGCAAAAAATACGGCACTTTGAAGTTTGTTCTTTGCTGAGAACAGAAATACCAGCTACATGCTTTCTTTGACAGATTTTTCATGTTCATGCAGAAGCTGCTGTGAAAAGGGGGAAAACAATACAAGGGAAAGGAGACTTTTTAAACTCTTTCCTCTCATACCATTTTCCATCCGAGATATGCTACCTCCAAACTACTTCTAACTCCCTATTACAATTATAGAAGCATCTGTGGGGACCATTTTCCAGTGTGAAAGGAGTGTTAGGAAAGGCTAAAGGTTACTCTTTCTCTGTGTGTGCCATTCTCCACATAAAATTGCAGCCACAGAGGCTGCACTGGGAAAACAAATAAACAACCCTTTAAAATAATCATGGAACTACACATAATTTGTTTTTTCTACAGCAATTTTCCCTTTTGAATAACAGAATCACAGAGTTGGAAGGGGCCATACAGGCCATTTGGTCCAACCCCCTGCTCAATGAAGGATCATTGCAAATCAGGAAAAGGGGACATGCTCAGCTTCCTGCTCTCAGGTTCACACAGCAGAGATGGTTGGGCTCAAAACAACATTCATGTATTAGCCAGGAGATACAGGGATGGGAGCAATTGGTTTCAGGGCAACAGAGTACATGCAGTCTACAATTCTAAATAAAAAACAAAACTCACTGACCAGAGATTCCACCCCATTAGAGTAAACCAGCACAGAGAAATATCGGGGGAAGGCTGTTCCATCATAGTACAAACAAAATTACACCACAGTTACCCTAAGAAACTAGAGTAATATTTCCCATACAGACTTTGGTTAGAAGCAGGATGTTACATTTCTTGACAACAAATCAGGGCATGCAACCAAAATTTTAAAATGCCGAATGAAGCAAAAAAAAAAAAAGGACCTAGAACTTGGTGCCTGAGTTGCTGCATAGGTCAGAAAATAGGTGTCTCTTCCTCTCTGACTCCTAAGAAATTAGGGTTGCCAGAACCCCTCCCCCCCAGTTCCACGAGGGTTTCCCAATTTGGGGGGCCTCCCCCTACCTCTTTCCAACAGTGTTGAAGAGACCCTTTAAACACTGATGGGGAGAGGTGGGGGCTGTGTGACTGTGCTCCAAGCCCTGAATTTGGGGGTTGGAGTGCAACAGGCATGCATGGCCTCCCCCCCTCTTCCCAGCAGTGTTTAAAGAGGAGAGGCAGGGGCCAGGCAGCTGTGCTTCAAGCGAGCACAGGAGGCACGTGCAGCCTCCCCCCTTCCCAACAGTGTTTAAAGAGACCCTTTAAATGCTGTTGGGGAGAGGCGGGGTCACCGCTCCCTAAGGTGATGACATCACTTCTGTGTGATGTTATCGCATTGGGGACATCCCCACCCCCTCCAGTAACACCCCCCCCCCCTCCAAAGTCCCCCACTGGGGACTTTGAGGAGCCTGGCAACCCTGTAGGAAATCTCACCAGGTTCTAAGGTTTATGAAGAACACACCCCTCCATTGAGAGCCAAACTACATGTTATTTATATACATGACTATATCTCCTCCTGAATTTAATTTCACTTAAGAGCAGTTACATAGGTACTGGACTATTGTGTTAGAACAGTGTGAGGGTGAATATAACATCTCCTTTGCTGGATATTTTAAAGATACACTGAGATGTCTCTTATTAGTATCTACATCTCAACAGTTCCCTCTGTGGGTGGATATTTATTTCCACAGATAGGGGACACACACTCCCCCAACAGGTTTTTCTACAGACTCAGGGGGCTGCAAAAAAAGTTTTTTAAATCTCTGGGAGGGTTGCATTCCTCCTTCCCAATACCTTTGGAAATGGCCGCTGCAGTGATCCACTCTAGGCCACACTGCATTGACAGTGAGAGATAGACTGGCTGAGAGAGAGAGAGAGAAAAGCAAAAGCAGAAATGAAGCCAGGATTGGTGAGGATACCTCCTGCAGTATGGATGGCTAAATTGCAGGGGGGTTGCAGCCAGGCCTGGGACTAGGAATGCTCGCTCCAGGTTGGGAAATTCCTGGAGATTCTGTGGTAAAGTCTGAAGAGTGCAGGGTTTGGGGAGGGGAGAGGCCTCAGCAGGATATAATGCCACTGAGTCAACCCATTTTCTCCAGGGGGACAGATCTCTGTTGTCTGGAGTTCAGTTGTAATTCTGGGGGATCTCCAGGTCCCACCTGGAGGCTGGCAAACCTAGGCCTAGCACTTGAATCCACTGGATACTACCTGACTTGCATGATTCAACTAGGCCTGGCTGCTTGCTACTGTTCAACAGCAGCCACCCTATGAAAGTCAGTGTAGTATAACTGTCAGAGCTTCAGAGCAGGGTTTGCCAAACCCAGGTTTAGATCCCCATCTTGCTGTGGAAGCTCATTGGGTGATTTTGGACCAGTCACATATTTTCAGCCTAACCTACTTCATAGGGCTGTTGTATGGATAAAAAGGAGGAGAGAATAATGTAAACTGCTTGTGTCCCCACTGTGGAGAAAGACCATAGTTTTCCTCAGTAGAAGCTGCAAGGGGAAAGGAGAAGGAAAGCTAAGTACAGAGGGGCAGATAAAGGTAGGTTGGCTGTTGGGTGGGAAGGCAATAGGGATGCCTACTCCAGGTTGGGAAATTCTTGGATACTTGAGGTGTGGAGCCTGGGGGTGGGGGGATTGAGGTGAGGAGGAGACAGAATGCCATAGACTCCACCCTCCAATGCAGTCATTTCCTCCAGGTAACTAAAGTTGCCAACCTCCAGGTGAGGGCTGGAGATCTCCTGGCATTACAACTGATCTCCAGATTCCAGAGATCAGTTCCCCTGGATGAAATGGCTGCTTTAAAGGGTGGAGTTTATGGTATTATACCCTGCTGAGGTCACTTCCAAGCTCAAACCTCATCCTCCCAAGGCTTCACCCCCAAATCTCCAGGATTTTCCCAACATGGAGCTGGCAATCCTAAGAGGAACTGATCTATGTATTTGGGCAATCCGTTGTGATTCCTGGAGAGCGGCTGCTGCCACTGCTGCTGTGGGAGGCGGAGTAGGTGGGAGGCAGGGAGGGTAACGGGACAGAAAGAGTAATGGGGTGGGGGCAGAAAGGAAGTGACCGGCATGGAGGGGTGAGAGAGAGAGAGAGAGAAAAGGTATGGCAGGAAGAAGAAAGACTGTAAGAGAAGTAGGGGAAGAGGGGAAGAAGCAGAGGTTGGGAGAATGGGGAAATGGGAAAGCAACTCCTGAAAGTTTCTTATGGGTCACCACTTATATTCTCCCTAACTTTATAATTCTGATTCTGGCCAATGGCCAGAAGGTGATTTTTCCCCCCAGTGTAATGGAGAGAAAAGGGGAGGGAGGGAGAGCATTATTTTAAGGGGTGTGCACTGAGAAAAAAATGACAATTTGAGACTTGAGCTTCAGGCTCACTTTGTTTCATCTGGGCATTTCCAGTTTCAGTTAGAAAGCCAAGTGGTATTTTTGGGTTCTTGATTTTTGGGACCATTCTTTTTAATGGACAGCAAATTCAAGTGTCTGAGGAATAAGTCATTGAAGAAACCACCAAATTTACTCTGAACACAATCCTCCCTTTCCTCTCAACATTCCACCAATTTCAAGGCCATGCAATAAAGCACTCCATTTTACCAGACCCCAAAGTAGGTGAGTTTCTGAACCTCTCTAGTTTGCTATGGAAGTTCTCTGTGCTCCTCCCCTGCAAGGATCTGATTGAATGAAAAGATGCCCAGGAAAACAGTAGAATCAAAGAACAACAGGAACATGTGCTGCAGTCCCTCTCTGTAGCTTTTCTGCAAAGGTGATTGGCTGGAAGCGCTGGACTGTGCTCCTCCCTTATGAGAATCCAATTGGTAGGAAGGATGCTGTCACCTGGGAAAACATGTGGAATCAAAGAACAACAGGATGAGCACATGTGCATGCTGCTGCTGGCTTGATAAGCACACGGACTGGAAAGCAACATAGATTTTTTTTCAGGCAAGTTAGTTCAGTTTGATTAAGAATCTCAGATTCCTAGTCCCATTTCATGAGAAAATGTGAAACTCAGATCAACTACTGAAGTCCTGAGTACACAGAAATCATAGAACAAAACAATTGCACTAATTTTAGGGGAATAGAAAATGTAAGGGTAACAACTTGGTATGTATAGCCAAGAACTTATTTAATGAAAGATTTTGAGGGGGGAAAGGGAGAATGACCTTGCAATTATTGTTTTGTTTTTTTCCCTTTAGATCTTCATTTTGAGCTGACTTGCATCTTATTCTAGAGGTGTGACTACTGGTGTTTCATCGTTTTGCTTCAATTGCCTCCTACACTGTCCCATGAATGCCAGTGAGCTCGTGAGAGATGTGACACTTGCAGAGCATTACCATGTTTGTGTATTTATTATTATGTTTATAAATATTACCACAGTGAACCACAATCATGCTGAGGTACCCTGTAAGTTAGTATTTATCCACCTCAGCTCAGTAATGTTTATGCATTCAAAGAGCAAATGCCTGACATCTGTAATTTTAGTTCCAAATCAGTAACAAAATATACAATTCCTTATTTTTTTAATGTTTGGGATCTTATTGAATCTATTTCTTTCCTTCCCCCTTTCCTTTATCAACATATATCCATTTTCAACTGCAAACTAAAAATCTTAATCTGCTGTCATTTCAGTGGAGCTAGTTTTCTAGGGTCTGAATATAATTGGTAAGAAATACTTCTTTTTAGAACAGCCGTTGAATTGCCTACAGCATCAGTCTCCTGGGGTATTAACAAGTAATTGATAAACCTGCCAATAAGCAGTTTGAGTAAGAATTCATTCAGTTACTTGTAATTGTGAAACCTATAATGTTATCCATAATTCATTCTGCCCTATTTAAAGCAGTTCACTTAATTGCATTTTAGAATCCCTAGTATTGAAATGGGGTAGAGTACAGCCCGATCTCATTAGACCTCAGAAGCTAAGCTGGGTCTGTACTTGTTTGGGAGACCATGGCTTTGCAGAGGACAGCAATGGCAAACAGGGCCAGTGCCAGGTTTTTTTGCACACTCGGCGAGGCTACCTTCTGCCCCCTCCCCATGCGCCCACCAAGTTTCAAACATAAATGCATTTTAGGAAGAATAAAAACACAAAATTTGAAATTCCTATTTTCTTTTTTTTTTTATTGTGAGAACAAGTAATACAATGTCTGATTTTCTCTCTCAAACAGAAAAACACAAATCACAAAGCATTTTGAAAAATCCTGTTAATTGTGATGTGGAAATTTACGTCTCTTTAATATTTCCATTTCAGGTACATCAGAATCTCATTTTGTGTGCCAGATGCCAACTTTGCTGCCACATACACTCAGACAACACAATCACTGGACCTAACAACATCAACTACACCATCTCAGACTTCTAGTATTGTATATGCCATTATATGCCATTAAAGGCCAACAATGCCCTTCAGTTCTCTACACAGGGCAAACAGGTCAAACCCCAGGCCGAAGGATAAATGGACACAAATCTGATCAAGAATCACAAGACTGAGAAACCTGTAGGAGAACAGTTCAGCTCATACTTTGAATAAAACTTTGTTGATCTTAAAGGTGTCGACTCAAACTTTGTTCTACTTTTTTAGACCAACATGGCTGCCCATCTGGCTTTAGTTCAGTACAGTAAGCCTTTTAAATATAAAGCTTTTCAAACACATGACACATGCCATCAATTTTTTTTTAGTGAATTTCTATTCTACATACCGGGGGAGGGGGAGGGGAGATGAAGGGGAGATTGACAACACCAGGTTGGGAAATAAGTCTTGTAGCCAGCCCGTCTGCAATTATAAAGGAACAAGTGGAGACCCGCAAGGAACTTGCGGGAGTGGCTATCCCATTTTCCCCACATCTCTGCTTCTTCCCCTTTCCCCCTGCTTCTCTCACACTCTTTCTCCTTCCTGCCTCTTTTTTCTTACTCTCTCTCTCTCCCCTCCATACCTGTCACTTCCTTTCTGTCCCCACCCCATCTCTCTCCCTGCCTGTCACTCTCCTGGTCTCCCACTACTCCAGCCCTCACCTGGAGTCTTGCAGCATAAGTTCCCCCAGAGGAACTGACTGCTTTGGAGGGTGGAGTCTATGGCATTATATCTGTCTGAAGTCCCTTCCTGCCTCAATCCCCACCATCCCCAGACTCCACCGCTCAAATATTCAGGGATTTCCCAACCTAGAGTTGGCATCCCTCTCTTTCCCAGCCAACCTACCTTTATTTGCCCCTCTGTCTTCAGCTTCCCATCTCCTTTCCCCCTGCAGCTTCTACTAAGGAAAACTATGGTCTTTCTTCTCAGTGGGGATTAAATCAGTTTACATTATTCTCTTCTCCTTTTCATCCACATAACAACCCTATGAGGTAGGTTAGGCTGAAAGTATGTGACAGGGCCAAAATCACCCAGTGAGCTTCCACAGGAAGATGGGGATCTAAACCTGGGTCTATCCCCCCACCTTTGTTTCCTCCCCTCAGCCCCTGCTTCTGTGTCTCTCAGACTTTCTCCACCTTGCCACCCCTTTTCTTACTCTCTTCCCATGCCTGTCACTCGGTCTGCCCCCACCCAAATCTCTGTCTCTCATTCTGCCCCTATCACTCTCTTTCTGCCCTTCTACCCATCAATGTCTCTCCTTCCAGCACCCTTCCCATCATTCTCTTTCTTTCTCTCTGTCTGCCCCCACACCCCTGCCAAGGCTTCCCTCCCCCCTCACTTTCCTTGCAAACTCTCCAGGAGCTGTTCTGGGCAGGCCAGCTGACCCTCCCTTCCCTCCTTCACTGGCTCGCCTGAAGCAGCTCTAAATGGAGCCCTCAGACTTCCTCAATGCTGTTCTCAGCTCTGGGGCAAGCTCACTGAGGCCTCCCCCCACCACTTTCTCCTTTGCTTTGGGTGACCTCTGGAACTTGCAGAAGCAGCCGTCTTATTTCCATCATCTTTTATTCCTCCTCTCTCCCTCCATTTCTCTGTGTCTTGGTCTTTTCTCCCCACTCCCTTTCTTACTTCCTGTCTCTCTATTAGCAGCAGCTTGTTCAGGCCTCCCCCCTGCAACTTTACCACCTCAGCCACTCGCCTTGCCACTGGAGCTCTTCTGTGCCATGGTGCCCCTTGCTCCCCTCCCCTCCCACCACCGCCACCAGTTTCACTGCCTCAGCAGCTCTACTGGCTCCTCGCCAGCTTCATCTTCCACCTTCCAGTCACTTTGCTGCCTCTTTGCCACCTCAACAGCACCAGCAACTCCTCCTCCACCCACTCTGTGGCTCCAAGGACTCTTCCCGGCATCCTTAGTGGCAGCTTCCCTTGGGCTCCTGAGTCTTCTAACAGGGATCAGTAAGTACATTCTCTGTGCATGCATAGAGAATGCTGTTTTACTTGGGGGGGGATTTAAGTATCCCCTGTCTATTTTAAAAAACATTTTAGATTTTTCTGCAAACAAGGGGACTGCCCCAAGTTTGCTGGAAGATCTGCTTACCCTTCATGTGACCCAGATCCACGAAAATAAGTATCCGCACACACGGGGGGTACTTGGCTATTAGTATATAAACAAGGTGGGGACCCGCGATACTTGTGGGGGGGAAGAGAAGGAGCTCGTCCCCTTCCTCCACCCCCCCCCCCAAAGAGTCCCGGCGGGCCTCGCCAGGCCCGCCGCTCGCCCCCTTCCCCCCCCCAAAGAGTCCAAGCGGGCCTCACCGGGCCCACCACTCGCCCCCTTCGCCCCCCAAAGAGTCCCGGCGGGCCTCGCCGGGCCTGCCGCTCGCCCCCTTCCCCCCTCCCGGCCGTGGCCGTTCGTAGAGCATTCCCTGCGCATGCGCAGGGGACGCTCTTTTACTTTTCGGGGGATTTAAATATCCCCCGAAAAGTTTTTTAAAGTTTTGGGATTTTTCTGCAAGCGGGGGGGTCACCCCCCACCTGCAGAACCCCCCCCCTCTGCCCTCCAAGTGCCCCCCCCCGCGCGGATTTAGGTATCCACACGGGGGTGGGCCACTTGGCTATTAGATATATAGATAAGCTCTACCATTTTAGTGAGACTTACTCCCCAAAACAAATTGCAGCCTTATGTTTCAATGATTAAAGTAGTTAAAGTACCTATCCCATTCTAATCGCTCTTGAGAACTCCCTTAGTGTGATCTTTGTGCTGGAGCAAACTATCTTGTCCCTTTAATAGAGGCTTCCTGTGTGGAAATGAGCTGCTGAAGTTTCTCATGGCAGGAAGGAAAATAACAGCACCTGGGAGGAAACATCTCATTAATCCTCTATTAAAGGGGCAGGATGGGTTTTTTCCCCCTCTCTCTCTCCAGGCACCAATGCAGGCCCCATTAGCTATGCTGCTAAGTTGGATTCTGCTCTCTCTGCCCCTGGACTTGACTAGCAGGGAGTAGGGGATGAAGAGAGTGAAAGGGGAGGCTCAGCTGGCTGGCAGATGCTGCCGCACCCCCGTCTACTCTTCCCCACGCTCTCTGCTGCCAGCCGCAAATGGCTCTGGACTTGTGGGCTCCTTTGTGTGAAGCACACTTGAAGCAGCAGTGCACGCCAAGTCCCTCCTCTCCATCCTGCCGCCAGTAACACAGGGCAGCCATTCCCAATCCCTGCTTCCTTTCAACTTCCAATGGCAGCTTTTTCTTCATCCTTCTTTCTTTCCTACTCGAGGTGGAAAGACAGACATCTGAAATAAATCCCCAAAATAAAGAAAAAGAGAGAGAGAGGAGAGGGGCTGGGAGTGGGGGAGGGAAGGAGCCAACTCTCCACAGAAAGCGAGAGAGCAAGATCCATGCCCTGCACATAGCCAACTAGAATGTGGTGGGCACAAACAGAACTTGAAGTTACCTGCCCTGCTGTAAGAGAAAGGAGGAAGCATTCGCTGGTGCTCTTGTGGCCATCTGCAGATGAGACTGGGGCTTTTTGGAAAACTTCCCCCCTGTCTCTCCCCCTTTTTTTCTCTTTTACAACAAACCACAAACGTATGTGACCATGATAACTGCATTAGCACCCCACGGGGCCCTGGAGCACAGCACTGCACCACATGCAGAAAGCCCAATGCCATCCACCAGCAGGGGCAGCTGGGAAAGTGCACGGCTTGGCCCAGGCATGCTCTCCCTGCCTTGGCTCCTTGCACAAGGGGGTGAAAGAGCCTGCGCTCTTTGAGGGAAGGGAGCAGTGGTGGCAGCGTGTTCCTCCAAGAACTTCTCTCCCCTAGGCTAGCTGAGCAGGGTGCGAGCCAAGGGAGGGGAGGGCGGGGCAGCAGGCAGGCCAGAGTGGCACTCTTGTCTAGCCAGCGCCCTAGGCAACTGCCTAAGATGAGTCTCTGATGGCAAACCACCTCTGCTTTATGACTTGCCATTAAAATGCTATAGAGTCACCTAAGTTGCCTGGGACTTGATGGGTCCTTAACACACACACACACACAGTATTGAAGAGAGTGGTGTTTGTGCTTATGTAAAGAATTTTGTAAAACTTCTGTGTAGAGAGCATCTTGTCAACTGAAAGATGATATAAAACATAGTATTCTTCTCATTTTATATGACTCTTTTTCTTTCTTGCTTTAACTCAGCGAAAAGTTTAAGGCCATTTCACAATAAGTGTGCTCTCCCCTGCCAAGGAAATCCAGATCACATAAACAAAAATTGATACTGGCTGTGTGGATATTGCTGTGTTCTGGCCAGCAATTTCAAGCTGGTCAAAGGATCTAATGGCCATCTGATTGTTCTGTTATGTGACCAAGTAGATGTTCAGTTCATGATGACATGAGTAATTTCTTTCCACTCTATGTGTGGGCTAAAATCTACCTGGCAATACACTGTGGGAATTAAAGGCCTATTCTGCTTGACTGTGTGACTGAACAACAACAAAATCTGCTTTATGGCTGGCTGTAATGTACACTGACCTTCCTGTACTAGCAGCGACACATTCTGAGTTTGTGTCCTTAGCCTTAGGTTTCCATGCTGGAGCACCAGAAGTGAATGTGGATGACAGATTTAAAGATTGTTTAAAGGCAGTTTCCAGTTGCTCTTGCCCATTTTGGGGGGTAGGGTGAGGTATAAATTTAATAAATAAATAAAAAATATAACAAGCTTTGCTGAAAATGCAAGGATTAAAATGAAAACGACAATAGAGATATGTGTCATAATAGAGAACTCACTAGTGAAGTACATTCCTGTTCTCTTCTGTGAGAGGAAACATGCTGTGTGTGGGGACTGCTGCCACAACCATTCTGCCTCCATTTTGTGGCCCCAGCCTCTACCCCTCTGCCAGCCCACCTGTCCTCTCCTCTTTTAAAAATGTTGTCCACCTTATCTAAAGATCTATATATCTAATAGCCAAGATGGCCCCTCTGTGCGGATATCTAAATCCGCACATTGGGGGCACACAGAGGGCGAAGAGATTTTCCTGCACACTTGGGGCACTCCCCAGGTGTGCAGAAAAATCTGAAATGCTGGAAAAAAACCTATATGGGGGATACTTAAATCCCCCCCAAAGTAAAAGAGCATTCCCTGCACATGTGCAGACAATGTACTGGGAACTGTGCCTCACCACCATAGCTGGGGGAGAGGAGGGGAGAAGGCCTGCTGGACTGACCTGCAGTCGCTTCCTCCTCCTCCTTGTGGAGCTTCTGCTGCTTCAGTGGGGGAGCCGCGTGGAATACTCCCCCCCCCCACAAGTATCGCAGGTCCCCACTGCTTGTTTACTTATAAAATGAATTATGGGGTCTTCAATCAGAGGGAGTGTATGCCTGATACAAAGGAAGTTTGATCAGCTAGGAGAAACACAGGAGCAGACTGTGTTTGCATAAATGAGTTTTAATCATGGAATATAGCAGCTTGGTGACAGAAAGGTGCAGCTGTGGCCCAACAGGATGCACCTAGTGACTCAATCAGTACAGTTAGCTCTGTGGCTGCTATTCTAAGGTGCACCTATCTAGAGGCCCTCTTTGGCTGAATACGCTGAGCTTCCCTGCTTAGCCTCTCCACCTTGCATGGTTGCTCCCATGTCCCTCTGCTCCTGACTGTGTTCTGGATGTATCATCAGGATTGTCTTGCTTGGGTTCCACTTGGCCTTTACCAGCATTCCTGCTGGAACCCAGGCAAAGCAAACCTGTGCTATGCCTGCACTGCGACAGCTGGCTGCGGCGTAACTACAGTGGCACTAGTCTGTTCCCTATGGGCATAAGTTACACAACGGTTAGCAGACAAAGTTGGTGGGTTCACAGTGTTTTCTGAGCATAATCAGGCTGACCATAACCAGGCTGAGCCATGGCAGTCAGTGGAGACATTGTGTGGAGGTGGTGGCACTCTCATGGACATGGCCACCAAAACCAGTAGTGGCCATGTGGTGATGGGATGGAGCCCAATGTCAATATCAGGCAGGGGGCAGAAAGGGGTGGGCCACAGTTCTGCTCATTGTCAGGACCACACCTCCACCACCTTAAAGGGACCAACTCCTGTCAGCAGATCCAGACACCTGATAGTGGGGAAGGGGTTCAAGCTGTCTGACCCACCGGCATCCGTAGCTACCTCAGTGCCCACACAGAGCATCTCCCTCAAGTGGCTTTCATCATCCCCCTCTCCTCCATTTTCTGCTAACAACAACCCTTTGAGGTTGGTTAGACTGAAAGCATGTGTCTGGCCCAAGGCCACCCACCTAGTTTCCATGGTACAAGTGGGGAATGGATCTGGGTCTCCCAGGTCAAATCTTGACTCTAACCAGTACATCAAGCTGGCTCACACACCCAGGCCACCCTCTGGCCCCTCCCCCCTTCACACAGCAGCCTATGAGATGAGGGAGGGAACCTGTTGTTAGGTCAGCTTCAGAGATGCTGCTGGGCCCCTGCTGTGGATGGCAGATGACTATGACCAGTGGAACATGCACAACCATCCACAGCCACCCAAGGCACCCAAGAGCCCTCCCTCTGAGACATGCCCCTGGGAAGCCCTCAGGAGGATGTGTTGTCCTTACAGAGTCTGCAAATGCAGCCCCATGGGTGGGGGCTTCACCACAACCCCCCCCCTTGAGGCACATGTTGGTACCATCTGAATTACACTCTTCTGTCCTGTGTTGAAGTGCTCAGGGATCCATCCATAGCAGCACCTGCACGTGCTGCTTGAGGCTTTGATTCTGCAAGGAAATGAATTAAAGAGTCAAATGTGCTCAAGAAAGTATACCGAAGTGTTTGGGAAATACTGAAACAAAAGCCTCTCATCTTAAAGATTCTAAGTCACTGTGAAAAGCTTAAGAAACTCTCAATTGCTTGAAACATATGAACTGTAGTCTGTGTCTATATTAAGAGTCAGCTATAGAATATATGTGTCTATATAAAGAGTCAGCTATAGAAAAGAAAATCCAACAACTGGGTTTTTCAATCAATTTCTTCCTGCCCTTCAATGAATCTGCTATCCTTCGAACCAGAACAAAGGGTTTTTGACCTAGAATTTCATAAACTCAGGCCAAACTAAACCTCTCCATCCAGCAAGGGAAAATGGCCGGTTACTTTTACAACCTAGATCACCCTTTTCATCGTAGAGTTTTTACACTGGACAGATTAAATGTTTTCCCCTCAAGAATATTAACTGGTTAGTATAACGAAGTCCCTTTCCATGAAAGGTAATGTATCTGTCCTCTAAAATCGATAGATTCAATCCATTACATCATCTTGGATTGTCAGTTGCACGCAGGTTCACATAAGAAACTCTTTCCCTCTCCATTATACCCTAAACATTATATTAACAATAACAGAATAATCCAATGTCTATTAAATGACACAAACCCAGACATCACACCTCTGGTCGCTAGGTTCTTGGCTGAAGTGGTTAAAGATAGATACAAGCTTTCTGTATGATCTGCTTTATTTTGCTGTCTCTGTAATGCCTACTTGCTCATATTTTATCACACCATGTATTTTATTGGTATGCCATTAAAGGTATTTGATTTGATTTGGGTACGTACCAGCTGGGATGTCACAGTATTGCATGTCTTCACACAGTGTCACTGGGGAGGCCCTAGAAACATTCCCATTGTTTGCCAGAATTTAGATAGCAATCCTAATTACATGCTACAGGACTGCTGATATCATTCTGACTACATAACTGTGTTTAGTTATTTCACTCAATAAATCTATCTCTGAATATTCTGCTATAGTCTGTACTCTAGCATCTGTATTACTCCAAGCTCTCACTGGAGCTTCATCATAGATTCCTAAATCAGAGTGTGGTGGTCTGAGTTCAGATTTGGACACATTTCTCCCCAACCAGGAGTTAGATCCTAAACCAGCAATTTTTGCTAGAATAGGGGGTGAGAAACAGTGGAGGATACTGTGAGGCAAAACACCCAGCCTCCTCTCAAGGGTTAATGTGAATAATAACGGGCCTTTCTGCTCTGCAGGTGTCACTAATTGGTCATTGGGCCTACATCACTCCTATAATCTTCAAGGCCAAAGCAGATGGCTTCTCATGAGAACCTGCAGTCCGCATGGTGGGAGGGAGAGAGCCCGGGGTGGTGAGATAATTTTCTAGAAGTTTCTCCAGAGTGTGTGTTCTGTTGGATGTCATCCTTGCCTGATGTTGCCAGGCCAAAAACTATAACTCAGCTAAGGCCCAAAAGAAGAAAGACTAGCTGGGATTCTGGTGGACTAAAGGCCTACACTATGACTTGCTTGAACTGCAATTGCTAGCAACGTGGAGAAAACCTCCGCTTTGGGCTTTGACTTTCGAAACTAAATTTTGTGCCATCTAATGCTAGTCCAAAGAGTGTTAGACAGTTAAACTAGTTTTTCTTATTTTCTTGCTGCATGACTCTAGGGTAATGTCTTGGCTACAGAATAAATTCCTGTATTAATTGAATTTGAAATAAATTTTCCAAAACTTTTAAAATATAATCAACAGTCTGATTACTTGTGTGCAACTGCCCTGAGAACCCACGGGGGTCAGGCATGGAACTCCTTGACAGATATGTTTTTTTATGCTATGCTTGGCTATTTTGTGTGACTCTAGGTCCAATCTGGGAAGCCTTGGGCCCATTCACATGGGATGCATGTCTAACATACACACATCTAGACCAAACACATTAATGATATTTCCTTGCAGAAATTGAATGCTCTGCATGTGTGGTGCTCTCTATGTTTAATTGCATCCTCAGCTTTCAGAAACATAACTGACAGCTGTTTTATTTGTCATTATGGTACTGTTCCAAAAAGGCTGCTGTTGTGACTTCTTTTCACAAAAATTTATAACCCATCTGTCAAAGCCAGAGGAAAAGTAGTTTATAACAGCTGGAGTGTTAAGCCTATTATAATTTTAACTGAGTGATTACAAGAAGCAATCTGGGCCCTATAACATTTGTTCTTTTTACAGATTTAAGCATTTAGTTGGCCAGTAAATTTCTATTTGCTGCTGTAAAAAAAAAAGCGCCCTATAACATCAGCTCTTCTGTTTAACACATACAAATGCTTAAAACATACAGATGAGTTGTGTGAAAACTATGTCAGCTCCAAATAAACAGTAGGCCTGTGATTTAAGAGGTCAGAGCAATGTCTCTCACTGAATTATGATGTGGCTCAGCTTTTATATCATTCAGTGTGGAAGAAATGCTGCTGTCTTAATGTCTGAAGACCAAAAAGAAGTTACTTTACTGTTTTTTCTGTTGTCACTGAAATGGATCATGTTGATAAGTACTCTGTCTGCGTGTGTGCTAGAACAAGATTTAAGGAGCAATCCTAACAATCTCTACTCGGAAGTAAACCCCATGTTGTTCAATGGATTTTAATCCCAGGAAAGTGTCCTTCACATTGCAATTTTAGTAGCTTCTTAATGAAAAATTCCAAGCTTTTATGTAATTAATTGTCTACACTGGAAATGCCTTGGCAAGGAGGTACTTTTTAAACTCTACATATAGTGGGCTATTTTGGCAGTGGCAGTGGTGAGTTTTTTTTTTTTTTTTTAAGAAATTCATTTTCCCAATGCCTCCTTCTATCATCTTTCTGTTGTGAAAAGCCAATGGTGTCTGAGATCATCTGGTTGTATTTCAGATAGCTAAAGTTCTTTTTGAGATATGACAAATATAAGAACATAAGAACATAAGAGAAGCCAATGTTGCATCAGGCCAGTGGCCCGTCCAGTCCAACACTCTGTCACACAGTGGCCAAAAACACCAGGTGCCCTCAGAAGGTCCAGCAGTGGGGGCAGGACACTAGAAGCCCTCCCACTGTTGCCACCCCCCCATCAAGCACCAAGAATACACAGCATCACTTGCCCCAGACTGAGAGTTCCTATCTATACTATACTATACTATATTATACTATACTATACTATACTATACTATATAATAAAATATCATTATTCTGGGCCCACTATAGACTTATGCCCTGGTCCTGTACCATACAAGTCAAAGGAAAGGATATTCTTTTTTTAAAAAATAAATAACAGGAAAATATCATAGGATGAAATATATCCAGGGGTCATTTGAGGCCGGAGCGAGGCAGAGCAGTGCTCCCCCAGCCCAGGAATGGGCACTAGGGCAGCCACAGGCTGAATCAGATTCTCTGATCTGATTCGGCCCACCACTGAATTGCTGCCAAAATTCAGCAGCAGCTTAAAAAGTGGCTGGAGGGGAGGGGGTTTGAGGAAGAGGCTCCAAACTTACAGGGTAGCTGCTGGGGCCTCTCCCCCAAATACTCACCAAGTTCCAAGAAGATTGGACCGGGAGTCCAATTCCACAGGCCCCCAAACAGGTTGTCCTCGTTCCCTCCATTGTTCTCTATGGCGGGAAAAAAAGTAATGTTTTTTCCCATCATGGAGAACAATGGAGGGGATGGGGCAACCTGTTTGGGGGCCTGTAGAATTGGTCCAAACGTCTTGAAACTTGGTGGGTATTTCAGGGAGAGGCCCCAGCAGCTACCCTGCAAGTTTGGAGCTTCTCCCTTAAACCCCTTCTCTTCCAACCCCTCATATACCCTATGAGTTTTTGCCATTGACTTCAATGGCCCATAGGTATAAAGGGGCTGAAACTGACATTCGGCTGGCCAGCTGGGGAAGGGAAAGGGAGGCTTTTGAAGATGCCCCCCTTTGCTTCCCTTTCTGACACCCTTCCAGTGATGGCAGGGGGCATGGCATATGCTAATGAGTTATGCTAATAGGTATGCTAATGAGCTCCTGCACCTCTTTTTCTATGAAATGACCCCTGAATATATCATATCATAATTGTGAGATTGCAGACCAGGTTTGCTATGTGTAATCAGGTGACATGTGTATTCTAGGCACATCAGTATGAATCTGTTGCCTTGATCCCAAATCCACCCTAAAGCTATTCAGACACAAGGATGCTGCTTTCCTTCCAAGCCTAAGAAGTTGCTTGCTTAAGTTCTACACCCACCTCTGTACACACTAGGAAAAGGGGATCTGTGACTAACAAGAGCAATCCTAAACCCCAGTGACTAACAAGTTCAAACCTACACATCCTTCAAAATCCATTAAAGTCAATGGGGATTGCATTTTAAATGACTAAGCAGCGAATAATGCAAAAGGAGAAGAGACAAGACATGTACTGTTGTGGTCAGATGGGAGCCCAAGCAGTTTTACAGTCCTGGTGTGAGGCAAGTATACAATGCAGAAACTAATTTAGGGGAAGGTGTCAGTCCTCCATTATAGGGCCAGTGGCAGAAATTATTATTATTTTCTTTCTTTCATGACTTAAAAAGGTTGGGAGAGGGCTAGATAGGGGCTAGGTGTGTGGCTTGACTGGACAACTGCATGGTCCAGAGAAAGTGACAGTGGGTTTGAAGTCAATGGGCTTAGAAAGGTATAACTGCTTAGGGTGGCACTGTAAGAGAAGGGAGGGATTCAGGGGGGAGGGGCATGTGCTTGGGAAATTTTAGCCTGATCATTGAAGTATGTCTTTGGGGGAGTAATTCAAACTGTACAAAGTAGATCCACTGAACAAATTCTCCAAAGTGCGAAATGGAATGGATATTTGTCTACATACGAACGTGGATTCTGTGTTTAAGTAATGGAAATGCTAACACCACAAGTTGTAGTAAAAGGCATGCTGATTAAGGATGAAGGATCTTTGATTAATAATCTGATGATTAGATGCACTGAAGCAAGCTTCTCTTTGGGATAGCTATTCTGTTCCAGTAAGCGCAATAATTGAAATAGTGCATCCCTGATTCCTCTGTTGGCTCTTAGTCTTTCATTCTGTGGTGACCAAATGCTGGTTTACTTGCTTAGATGCAAAATTCAAGGCAAGCAGTTCTCAACATCCAGATATGGAAGTGGTCTCATGACACAGGTCAGGCCCTGCTGGACTCCTGGATCTGGTAAAGTGTGTCCCCATGCTCTCTCCTCAGAACCTTATTCTCAGACTGGCTCAGACTGAGTCGACTGAAATTGAATCCAATGAAGATGGAGGTCCTGTGCTTGAGTCAGAATGGTTCGGGGATAGGGATCCCACTTCCATCCTTCGGGGGGGTGCCATTGGTGCCAACGCCAAGGGTCAGGAGTTTGGGAATGCTCCTGGATGCCTCCCTAACAATGGAGGCCCAGGTAGCAGCCACTGCCAAGGCAGCATTTTACCATCTACGGCTGATTAGGCAGTTGGTTCCCTTCCTCGAACGTGATGACCTAGCTACAGTGATCCATGCTATGGTCACCTCGAGACTAGACCACTGTAATGCTCTCTACAGGGGGCTGCCCTTGTCTCAGATCCGGAAGCTGCAGCTAGTGCAGAATGCCGCGGCCAGGCTGTTGATGGGTCTCCTTATGCGTGACCACATCCAGCCTGTGTTGCAGCTGCTGCACTGGCTGCCTATAGAATACCAGATCCGTTTCAAGGTGCTGGTGTTGACCTTTAAAGCCCTATATGGTCAGGGGCCTGCCTACTTGAGGGACCGCCTTTCCCCATATGTGCCCCAGGGGGCACTGAGGTCAAGCACTTAATATTGCCTGACTGTCCCCGGTCCGAGGGATGTTCGGTTGGCCTGCACCTGGGCCAGGGCTTTCTCAGTGGCGGCCCCACACTGGTGGAATGAGCTCCCAGATGACATCAGGGCCCTGCGGGACTTCTTACAGTTCCGCAGGGCCGGAGCTCTTTCACCAGGCTTTCGATTAGGAGCCACCGCCGGGGATATTGCAGGATAACGTTGCCCTGGATCCACAGGCCAAACCTTTGTTGCCATTTCTATCCAGGAGAACGTAGATTGCCACCAGTATTGTTGTATTGTTATGTGTGCTGTTTTATTATTGCTGTTTATTTTTATGTTTTTAAATTGTAAACCACTTTGATGGTATGATATGTTGTAAGCCGCCTTGAGCCAGTTCGCTGGAAAGGCAGGATAAAAATGCGGAAAATAAATAAATAAATAAATATTCTTGGACCCTGCATGTACAAAGTCCTGCTGGCCACAAGGAGCTCATTACATGGTTATATTATTCTAAGCCCATTGACTTTGCAGGGTCTATCTCTGTTTAGCCTTGCACTGTTAAAAGGGTGTAAGTCTGCTTGGGATAGCACTATAAATCTGTTTGCAGGGTGGGTAAGTATAAACTCCCACTGACACTACAGAAGTTCAGAGCTCAGAATATACACCAGCTGGTAATTCAGAAAGCCATCCAGAGAGATGAAATCTGTAAGAGCTCCCAGTACACTAGTATTATCTTTTGCAGCCGTTCCTTAACACTCTAGACTACCGTACTTAAACATAAAACAAAGGCTCTGGGGAGAAAGCAATGTTCCATTATGAAAATATCAAGCAAGATAAAATGGAATAAAGGGTGGCTGATTTCACTGAAACAAAGGTTTAATATCTTGTTAGCTTAATCTGCAGCTGCGTCTGCTTTCCCATTAAATATATTTACTTTTTTTGGTAAATAACACTTTTTTAAATAGAAAAAATATGGCTGAGTTATCTTACGAAACATAAGGTGTACGCAATGTGCTTCTGTCTTCTAAGGAAAATTGGCATCAATAAACCAAAACTTAAAATTGCATATTTCAAATGTGAAAGTTTTGCTGGTTTGTTCTTGGCATTCCATTTCTCTTAATTTATCCCAATTTTTTGATCCCTTTGATTTCAGTGAAAGAGAACTAAGCATGTGCTTAACTCCATCAAGATTAATAGCATTTAAAATGGCTTAACTTTGGCCAAATCATGCCTTTTGTCTTACAATATAATACATAGCTTTACTTTCAGGATTCAGATATGTGTGTAGTCAGCGTGGTATATTTTTCATAGTAATATTTTTAGTAATATTTTTTCTTGTGTACTGTAACCAAAATAAATAATAATGTTGTTAAGGTATACAACTTTCCAGGAGATTAATGATCCAATATGGGAAAGGTAACTGGACTCCTAGGGCTCAACTGCATGGCTATATCTGAATAGGTCTAATTAGAGTCTTCTGAACTATGGGGACTCAGGAGTTATTTATTGTTTTCACATAATGGAACATACCCATCATGCATGAAACAGATGTCAATACAATTTAAATAAATAAGTTAGGACTACTGTGTTGTATCCAGTACTCATTTTCTGCTGATGGACATAAGAAGAGGGAGCCCAGCATTGTGCCTGTGGGTGCTGTGAGTGAGGAAGAATGACATCTCTATTCTGTGAGTGCAGCTCTGCTCTTGGGACTTTGGATCCAGCTCACTGAAGTGTGTACAATAATTTGATTTACTCTTGAATTGGGCAATATTTTCAATATGGAGATGTAAATAATATAATTATTTGGCTGGATCCAACTAGTTTTTTCGTGGTGAAAGGAGAGGAGGACATCCTCCTCGACCAGCAAAATAGCTATGATGAGAGTCATGGGTCCTGGACTGACAACAGGCATGTGGGGAGGAATCTCAGTCAGGAGACTGACTGGCTCTGGCTGGATCCTGCCCATTATTACTTATTTCCCCCATGTTCTTTGTCAGAAAAATGTACATGAAACGTCTCCCTTCTTACACAAAACGTGATATGCCGCACATCTTTGTCTCACTCATTTTGTGTTGAATTTTGCCAACTGCTAATAGAACATATATTGTGAATCAGTAGGATTATCTATACTGATCTTCTAGTCCTTGTCAGTGACTGTACAGATTAATCTTTGATCATTCCCCTTCCTCAAAGAGATAATTTAAATTTGAAGTAAGAAATCCTCTTTAATTGAAAACATTGCCAACAGAACTGTCACTTACTGAAACATACATTAATCTCCACTGGAAAGCAAGCAGCCAGTGACACCTTGTGTGGGCTGAGAAACCGTTTGGTATTATGGCAATTTGTCAGATAGATTGTATTTTCTTGTTTCTTGTGTTCACACTATCTATATATCTAATAGCCAAGTGGTCCCTTCTGTGTGGATATCTAAATCTGCATGGGGGGGCACTTGGGGGAGGGAGATTTTTCTGCACATGTGGGGGACTCTCCACATGTGCAGAAAAATCCTAAAAGTAAAAAAAAACTTTGGGGGGGATATTTAAATCCCCCCAAAAGTAAAAGTGTTCCCTGTGCATGCGCAGGGGATGTTTTAGCCATGGGGGGGAGGCTCGGCAGGCCTTGGGCATCACCGCCACCGTTGCTGTCAGGGAGGGGAGGGGAGAAGTCTTGGTGGGCAGCAGGCCTCACTGCCACCACTGCTGTCGGGGGGAAGGGGGGAGAAGTCTCGGCAGGCGGCAGGCCTCCCTGCTGCCGCTGCTGTCAGGGGGGAGGGGGAAGAGGCTCGGTGGGCCTCACCGCCACCACTGCTGTCAGGGAGGGGAGGGGGGAGAAGGCTCGGCGGGTGTAGGCCTTGCCACCACCACTGCTGTTGGGGAGGGGGAGAGAGGCTCACCTGTGGCTGCTTCCTCCTCGACGTGGAGTGCCTTCTCCCCTCCCCGCGAGTATTGTGGGTCCTCCTGCTTGTCTTTTTATAAAATGGTTTGATCTGTTTCAAGTATTGAACTTATAAAACCCTAAAAGGCAACTGGGACCATCATGCTTCAGAGATGTCTTCCTCCAGCCTGTGCAGTCTTGATTCCTAATGTTAATGGAGAGTGTCCTCCTGATGATGCCATTATGGACACAGAGAAGCACTTCTGTGACTGTTGCAGGCTTTCAGAGTACAGGCAAAACTGCCAAGGTCTGCATATATATATGGCAACCCTGGGTGGGGCAGCAAAACTAAGAGAGCCAACTATCCTCCATGCCAGCATATCTCAAGAGATATGCCAGTGTAGTGCCTTGGCCCCCTCCAGAGTGCTGACAGCTCAACCCCTGCTCTGGCAGGGGAAGGGGTGGGCCTGGAGCAGGAGTTAGTTTCCTAAGTTCTTCCAGTCTAGGAATGCCCTTGACAACAGCGCTGTCTGTGGGAGTTCCAGGTGATACGGCAGTGGGTTTATCTTCACCACAATAAACTGGGTATCCAGCTTTCATGAAGGCTGCTGGCTCTGGATAGACTTAATGGAGAGCCAAACTGAATCCCCTACCATCAAGACCTTTCCTGCCTGTCATCATCTGTTTGCAACTGCCTGCTTTGCCAGCTTCAACTGTTCCTGGAGCACCTAATGAAGTGCCTTCATTTCATATACAAAGTTGTTCATGGGCGGTACAGAAGAGTCTGGAATGATCTACAGGAAATAGCACAGGTGGTATCCATAGGTAGCCATAAAAGGTGTTTGTCAGTTCAGGATATGGATCAATTTGTTATAAGCAATTTGTTATAGGCAAACTCCACCATGAGCAGCAGGTCTGTCTAGTCATCCTGCAGGTAGCTGATGTAGCAGTGCAAATACTGCTCCAAGGTGGCATTGGTGCATTCTGTCTGACCATCTGACTGGGGGGGATGGGCCGAAGACAGGTGAACCTGGGTGCCAAGGAGTGCATGCAGTGCTTGTCAAAACTGCAAGGTTAATTGGATTCCTCAGGCCAAGATCAGGTGTCTTGGGATTCCATGCAGCCGGAAGACATGCCGTAAGTAGAACTGAGCTGTTTCCTGGGCTGAAGGCAGAGCCAGACAGGGAATTAAGTGGGCCAACTTGGTGAATAAGTCTACTATGACCAGTATGCAGGTGTTTCCCTGGGACCAAGACAGGTCCGTGATGAAATCTAGGGATGCTATTTTTCAAGGACCATTTTGGGGTGGGGAGCCACTGGAATAGGCCAGCTGGCTTCCCAGGCAGATCATTCACCCGTCTGCAGACATTACAGGATTGGACATACTGGGTCATGTCTCCCTGCATCCAGGGCCACCAGAATTCCTGGGACAGGAGATGCAAGATCTTCTAGTGCTCAAAATGTCCTGCTGGCAGGGTGTTGCATGCCAATCTCAACACTTCCCACTGCAGAGTTCCTGGGGGGGATGTACAAATGGCCTTCATGGGTAATCAGCTGCTGTTGCAGGACATGTCCCAGGGGTGCCTTCTGAGCCAGGGTCCTGCAGAGTCAGGTAGATCTATTTGGCTCTGGGGTTACTTTGTGGGGCTCCTTTACCAGTCATGAGCTCCTTTATTAGTCACCATGCTCCCAGAGCCCAAAGGACCACAGGAATCTGTCAAGTGCCAAACATCAACTGGCCTTTGGCCAACCTCCCCCCCCCTCCACCTCCAAGGCCAAGGCCAGCATCTGGAGGGTATATAAACCCTGACAGCCTGCTCAGTTTCCAAGGAGCATCTCACACCAAGGTGGCAGCTCACACAAACACTCAGGGAATGAGCACACCATACGAGAGAAAACTTTCTGAAATGGCAGATGGGAGGAAGCAGCTTCAGGGGGGCAGATGCCTCTGCCAACCTGGTTCCCCACCATGGCAGGTACACCTTTACCACTGCCTACCGCAAGGATCACCCCCAGTCTCATCTGCAGACAGGCCAACCCAGAGCAGCAAAAGCAGCAGAGGAATGGCTTATCATGATGATAGCCCTGGCACGAGGGCCCACCAACTCTAGTGAGCTGTAGTACCTTATGGACCTCTCAAACTCCACTTTAGCCTTGGCCCTCTCCTTGCTGTCCTTGTAGGGCTTCTTCTTGGTGGCATTCTAGGTTGAGAAGGGTACACAAATAGAGGTGGATGCATTCCCTGACTGGTCCCCCACTGCTGTGAGTTGTGGGTGCCAAGAGGAGGGCCCTATATGAGACGGGTCCCAGCGGGACATGGAGACTATATTGGAGCATATGGTAGTGGCTGGTCCTGGCCACCGAGCCTCCCGATGCAGCTTTGTGGCAGGTGGACTGGCCCATGGATAACTGGCCCTGTTGAGGGACTACTCCATGTTATATCCATGCCATATGGGTTTCTACACCCACTCTAACTCAGCAATGCCAGGAACATTCTAACCTGCCAATACAGGGTCCAGCAGCCATTGTCCTGCATCCTTAGGCCAGGGTGTCCCCTCCCTCTAGTTGAGGCAGCAGGAGTTGCTGCTGGATGGCCATATTGTGGAGCATGGCACATACAGCAAAAAGCTTAGCAAAGCTGAGGGGTTACATAACCTTGAAGCTCCATGTGGCATAGGCAACAGAAGTTGATCTTCAGCTAGCCAAACATCCACTTGATGACCATGAAGGTTTGATGGAAGGCCTGGTTGTAGGTAGTTTGCAACCCCATTATTCTGGTGTTTCTTGTGTATATACAAATTGCTCTCCTAGCCACAACTACCTCTAGATTTCTTCCATATTCCACAAGGCAATAACCTGATCTATACTGTGATGTGATGTGGGCCTCTCCACAGGCATAACAAGATCTAGACCAGCAATGGATTGCACTAGGTCTCCTTGTGTTTACATTTAGGTTTTTGGCATGTCACAAGATAGGGTTGCCAGGTCTGTCTTTGTCCCTGGTGGGGGACTTTTGGGGGCCTTCCTGGAGGGGGCAGGGTGTCCCCAATGCAATGACATCACAGCCCCACTCCAAGCCCCACCCCCAAGAATCATCACTGGTGACCACCCTCTCCCTAACCTCCTGCAAGGTATAAAGAGCTTGCCTATCAGGTGGAGGGTCCTTTAAATCTTGCAAGAGGGAGGAAGAGGAGCTGCTGCTGGCTATGTGCCTGAACTCCAATCATCAATGCCACTTGGACTGCAGGTGCTCAGGGCCAGTCCCCACCAGCCAGAAGCTTTTACAGGGACCCTTTAAGTGCTTCCAGCTGGCAGGGCCCCACATGCTTGATCTCCACATGGTAATGCTGCTTGGAATTCAGGCATGCAGGGCTGCTCCCCACCTGTCAGAAGCACTTAAAGGGGTCCCTTTAAATGCTTCTAGTTGGCGGGAACCCGGGTGCTCGATCTCCAAGCAGCAGTGCTGCTTGGAATTCAGGTGTGTGGCCCACAGCTGCCCCTCTCCCTCCCCTCTGCAAAATTTAAAGGGCCTTCCACCTGTCAGCTAGAAGGCCCTTTAAATCTCTTGAGAGAGAGAGAGAGAAGGAAGAGGGGTGACTGCGGGCTTTTGGGCTTGGGGGCAGGGCTTGGTGTGGGGCTTCCCCTGCCAGCTGGCTGGCCAGTGGAAGGTTGAAGCCAAAAAAATCAGGTAAACCCCTGCCAGGCCCGGGGGACTGACAACCCTGTCATAAGGTTATGTTAGTCAAACATATCATCACCTTGAGGCACAGATTCATGAAAAGCATTTTCTTGAAACTTTCTAAACTCACCAGTGCCTGACTAGGTTCTGTAAGTCCTCTTACTGATTTATTGGGCTTACTGCAATGATAGTGGGAACCAAATACCTTACTAATAAAGATTTCAGCTCTAATGATACTCAGGTATAAGCTCATGGGAAGCTAATAGAAATTCTAAGCAAGAATAATATAATGTATTATTAACCTGTCCATACAGAGCCTTCAAGATAACATAATAAAACATAATAAAACAAAAATAAATCTTCCCTGCATTGACATTCAAACTAACAGATATTGTCAATCACTCATGATAATCCATTTGGAGAAGCAAGTTAAGAATAGTTATAATTTTATAAGCCATTGTAATAATTTAGGCCTATATTCAGAGCTGCATATTATGTTTTTTTCTTTATGAAATTCATATCATAATTGTGAGGTAGGGTAGACATTAAGCCCGTAACAATTGTTACTGGAAATCAAGTACTGCAAGGCCCTGCCAGAATACCAAAATGGGCATACAGTTCTATTGAATGATTTCTGTCTTTCAACACACTTATTGATCACTGAATCATGCCCATGTTATTAGTGTGACCAATATTCATATTCTTGGAACATGCAGGCAAATAGTACGTGAGAATAACTCATAAAACATAATTATCCTGGACTGGTCTTTAAGCAATCACCTATTAACTCTTGCGTGTTAAAATTACTGTTATTAGGCTACCAGAAACAAATCACTAATTGTCTACTTCCTAATTCTCCTAGTTCTCAAAAGTGTACAAATGTTTCTAGCTTTTGATTCAAAAATTCACATGATATAAACTGTCTGGTGAAAGACAGCAGGTCACCATGACAACGAACAATGGAATATTTAAAGTAAGAGCAGAAGCTAAACCCTGAGATGGACTGATATAGTGTGTTGTTATTTATTAAATAGCCCAGTCTATACAACAAGCCCAAGCGACATGCCAGCATTCAGCTGTAAATCTGGTCTATTTGGTAACATACTGTATACCTGGGGTACTGTGTATTTTACACTGGTATTTTTACTGGGTTAAAATTGATCTCTTGCAAATAAAAACTTGTGAAATAGTGTTAAATACTGAAAGATACTGAGTTCTGGGCACCATGGACAAGCAAGACAGCATAGTGATCAGCTCTTTGTTTATTGGTACAACAAGCATGCCTAGCAGGCCAAAGTGGCCAACTATATACACACCCAGGGCACACACCCAGTCCAACCTACAGTCCTTTTGGGAGGGTTGAATTTCCCACCTAGATCTTATTGGAGGACTGAAGGAAACCTAGGATCCTTGGCCCCTATTTTTCTCGGAGCCAAGCTTTGGGCTACAGTCGCTGGTAACTGGTGGCAATCAGTGGACACAACACCCCTCCCCCCCATAGTTTCGCACAACCTATGGTACATAGTCCTTTAAGTATGTCGGGGGGGTGTTCCCAGTGAGAGCGTCTGGGTGCCGGGACCGGCAGTTTCTGGGATTTGGGAGTAGTGCTTGCTCCAGGATCCGGTGTTTTCTGTGGCTTGTTTGTAGCCTTGGGCATGGGGATGGGGGACCCTTCATCAGACTCCACACCTGGGGCCCAGGAGTCTTCAGTTGTGTCCTCTCAGGGAAGGTTGCAGTGTGGCTCTCCAAACGATGGTCTCCCAGGCTCTGGCTCTCCAGAGGCGGGGATTTAATGTTGGTGCAGTTAGTCCACATGTTTCCTCATGACCTGGCTGTCTTCTGTGGAGACCTCGTAGGAGAGTGGGCCAGTGGGGCAGATGATCATCCCAGCCACCCACTGAGGTCCCTTTCCATAATTGCGCAGGAAGACAGGGTCCTCTGGGAAGAATCCCCTTGAAGCTTCTGCCTGGTTGTTTAGACTTCATGACTCCGGGGCCCTATCCGGGTGCAGCCAGTCCAGGAATACAGTTGGCCATCAGCCCATCAGTAGTTCACAGGACTGTTGCCACTGACCAGATTAGGGGGTGGTGTGTTGGACCAGCAGGAATCAGGCTAGCCACAACTCCCAATCTCCATCCGTAATGTGGCTTAGGGCTTCCTTCGTAGTCCACACCATGCAATCTGCCTGTCCATTAGTGGTGGGGTGGAAGGGTGTAGACCTCACATGTCAGAGGAGATTGCTGCTGAGGAATGCCCAGAATTCGTCTGACATGAAGGCTGTCCCATTGTCAGATATGATTGTATCCGGTAGGCCATGGGTCACAAACAGGCAGCGCAGGACTCGAATGGTGGCTTTGGAGGAAGTCATGGAAATGGGGGTTACCTCTAACCATTTAGAGTATGAATCCATGGTCACCATGAATATCAGTCCCTGGAATGACACAGTCTTTTTAGCATTTCCACTGATGTGATGGTGGCCGCAGAGCTGGAGTCTAACTCCATGGTGCAGGGAGACCCCTCTAGCTTAACCTGGACCTGAATCTTAGGGGCCATGCTCTTACTGGGGAATCGAAATACCTGTTGGGGCACATCCTCTGTGATGAGGTAGAGGTCCTCCAAAGTCACATCCACCTTATGGTTTGTAGCTGCCTGTTGACACAGCGGTTGTTTATGCATCAAAGCCCGGAATCCCCACGATCAGCAGGCGTGGGCCATGTGTCCCTGCTTCCCATAGGACCGGCAAACGGCATCACAAAAATGGCAAGATTTCTGTTCATGTGCCTCTCTGCAGCTAGTGCAGGTTGCTGGGGCTTTGGCCGTAGATGATGGTGCTGGTTGGCAATGCTCGGGGCAGCAGACCTGTCTTACGTCATCCTTGTCGGAGAGGTCGAAGGCTGAAGCTGTTGAAGTTTGATGCGGGGACGTGGGGGCCCTGTCTCAGTGCAACCTCCCAAATGCTGTGGCCACATGGAGTGCCGTCTCCAGCTTTAAGTCAGAGGTTCCAATTAGCTTGCGGCAGAGTTTGTGGTCCCAGACACCCCGGACAAATTGAGTGAGGGTGATGTCCTCGATCTCCTGGAACTCACAGTCTATGGCTAACTAGTGGAGTTCAGCCAGGTATACAGTGGTCAATTCTCTAGACTTCTGTTGGTGCGCCCACAAATCCATTTGCTTTGCCATCTTAGTTGGCTTCAGAGCAAAATAACTTGTGAGAGCCTTTGTGATGTCCTTGTAGGTTGTGTCGGTCAGCTTCTTGGGGGCGAGCAAGCCTTGTGCTAAACAAATGGATGCGACTCCACATGTGATTAGCAGTAGCACCCTTTTCTTAACCTCATCCATAACTTCTTGATAGCAGAAGAAGTTGGTTAGCTGCTCTACCCAGGCCTCCCGGAACTCAGGGTGAGCAGGGTCGAATGCCTTGATGTGTCCCGGAGCAGCAGCCATGACTCGGGAGTGGTGTGGGGAGCGTTGTCCTGTGGCTCAGGTAGCTGTGCCTGGGGGCTCATCTTTCAAATATTGATACAGAAACCCCTTGATTGGCAGGGAACTGCCCCCTCACCAGTTGGACTGGGGGGAATCAGGATGCAGGAGAAGCTAAGAGTTTAAATTTCTGGAGACAATGGCTAGTGGTACCTTTTGCTTCATCCATTAATTTCTCCCACTCTGGCTATGGATTGGGGCTTGCTAGATCATTAGACAACCAAAGTTTCCCTCTAAACTGTAACTTTGAACAGCCTCTAAAACAATAGCCCACAGAAGAGAACTCTGGGGCATGCAGTGTCTCAGATGCAGAGTCTCCCAGATGTATCTCAGCCGCTGCCATATAGAACATATAGAAAAAAGGGTCTAAACGCAACCAGCACATGAGCCAGTTACAAAAGACATTCAGGTTTGTTTCAGGGGGAAAGGCAGCCAGTGATTTCAATAAAGTTTTTATTTGCTTAAAAGATCCATTGCCTGTGACTACCTGTCTGTTCACTGCTGGCTATGAGGTCCACAGTCCCAGAGCCCTACTCTAGGACCTGATTTGCCATGGGGTAGAAGGTAAATGGGCCACTGGCGCAATTTTGTACCCAACAGTGGCTACTGGGAGGATAGAGTTTGAAGAGGGGAGGGAGCTCACCAGGGAGGTAATTCCATAGAGTTGACTCTCTAAAGCTGTCATTTCCTCTAGAGGAACTGGTCTGTGTTGTCTACAGATCAGCTGCAATTCTTGAAGAACTCCAGGCCTCACCTGCAGGTTAGTAATCCACAACAATTTTCAAAAGGGAGACAAAGATGGAAAATTTATTGTAATATGCTATGTGCCTTAAACTTTGGACTGTTAGGAGGAGAGTTGGTGTGCACACTTATTTTATGTATTTAGACATTTATACTCTGCTTTGCTCCCCAATGAGGACCCAAAGTGCCTGAAAACACCGATCTCCCCCTTCTGTTTTATCCTCACAATAACATCATCCCTGTGAGGTATGATAGATTGAGAGAAAATGACTAGCCAGGGTCAACCAGCAAGCTTTTATGGCAGAACGAAGGTTTGAATTGAGGACTTCCAGATCCTAGTCTCCACTACAACACCACCATTTAGGGCACACTTCATTTTCATAGCCATGCTCAGCCTCAACATGCACTTTCAAGAGGGCCATGAAAGATATAAATCAGCTGTAGTGCCTACCTTGAAAAATGAGATATTCCCAAGGACTGAGGCTGGCGTCCCTCCTAGTGAGCTATTATGAACTGTTACTGTTCAAACCCTGAAACACTTCTGGTAAAGAAGGGAATAATGGCAGAAAACATAGGCCCAGTGAGTGGCAGGCACGAGGAAGCTTCTCTATAAACACTAGACTTTTCCCTTTGCTTGATCAATAGGAATGTCTCTACATGTTGCTTTCCTGGCATCAACTTTTCAAGCCACTGTGCTCAGGGATATCCCCCCCACCCGCCATGTCTAAATTTAAAAAGGCCATTATAGTCCTGGACTGACCATGACAGAAAAAATGTCAAACATAACTCCCTGTGATGCCAGAAATGCAGGTGTATTTAAGGAATAATTATATGACGTATGGAAATGAAAGGAAGTAAAATGACCCTAGTCCAGATGGTACCATAAGCAGAAGCATCTTTCCATTTGTTCAACTTTCAAGCACCCTATTTTTAATAACATTTAATGCTCATCCCTTGAATTTGATGCATGATTTGCATACTTAATTTATCCCTCTGACACAAGTATTTATTTATAATTTAAATTTATAGACCACCCTACCCCTGAATACACATAGTTCAGGACGGTGAACAACATAACGATAAAAAAAATCATGAATAATGAACAATTTAAATAATACAAAGATAAAAACATTCCCAAATGGCATTGACACTTCTGGTTCCTATAATATCACTGCCCCCATAGGAAGGTGGAAAGGAGGCAGGAAGAAGGGGGGGTGCCAGTGCTTGGTACCCATCGCTATCCTCAACCAAAGCCTGGTGGAACATCTCTGCCTTGCAATTTACAGCTAGGATTTGTATTTATTTATCAATGTCATATAAGGAATGCCTTGAATCCACACAAGTGTTTCCACAGGTGAAAGCTCTTATACCCACAGAACCAGATCTTCCTGTCTCCCCCCTCCCACCCAAGGCAGCCCTGAATATCCCCTGAAATCCGGCTAGTGGTGGAAAGGGCATCTCCTCTGAACGCAGTTGGCATAGTGGAGAAGAAAGGTTCAAATTCAGAGCTGGGGAAGGGGAGTAGCAAGAATCAGGACAAGGGGTGGTCTCTGGGAAAGACAAACTAGGGATATGGGTAAGAGAGAAAATCCCCGTTTCCACAGGGAGGACTAGGAAGATCAAACAAAATGAAATTGTTTTGTTGGCAATAATGTGTTCTATTCCTTTTGATGCCTGTTTATTCATAGATTGTGTGGCTCTTGGAGGAAGCTGATATTGGCACATTTTTAAATTTCTTTGTTTCATAAGAACATAAGAAGAGCCCTGCTGGATCAGACCAGTGTCCATCTAGTCTAGTATCCTGTCTCACACCGTAGCCAACCATTTCCTCTGGACAGCCAACAACAGGGCATAGAGGCTAAGGCTGTCCCCTGATGTTGCCTCCTGCTTCTGGGATTCAGAGGCTTAGTGCTTCTGAATATGGAAGTTCCCCTCAGTCACCATGGCTAGTTGCCACTGATAGACTTATCCTCCATGATTCTACTGAATCCTCTTTTAAAGCTGTTGATTTCTGTGGCCATCACTACATCCTCTGGCAGTGGATTCCACATTTTAATTACTCTTTGGGTAAAGTAGTATTTCCTTTTGTCATTTTTGTCCATCCTGAACCTACTGCCCATCAGTTTTATTGGATGCCCTCGAGTTGTAATATTTTGGGAGAGAGAGAGAGAGAGATAGAAATTTCTCTTTGTCAAAAGCAAAAGAAAGGGGGGAAAACACAAAAAGGGGGAACCCTCAAAATTCATTTAATAGAAAGAGATAAAAGTTTGTATAAATAAATATAACAACAGTGGTGGCAGATCTACTCATAAGTTTCTATAACAGCATTTCCTAATACCTAAAAAAAACCTCCTGCAATACTTTGTGCTCTTTTAAATTAATGCAATTGCATCAATACTTCTTTAGTATAATCAGGATAGATCATGATACAGTTTTTATTTGGATCCCCAAAAAGATTCTGTTTCTGTCTTGCAAGAGGAAACAGGTGATCTCTTACACTTGCTCTCAAAAACTCCACCGTTAGTGGAGATGGCTTATTTGTGTTGCTAGGTACATAAATAATGTGAAGCTCATTCAGTTTGCACTGAAAATCATATGGAAGCTGCAAAAGCTCATGAAAAAGAACTTCCATAAATTCTACTGGCTTTTGTTGGCTCACCTTATCAGAGTCTTCTGAAAGACCTTCACAAAGGTTAAATTGATGAGTAAAACTCTTCAGCTGAGATATCCGCTGGACAACACATTAGATGAATCTGAGATTCATGAGTCATCATTCAGTCTTCCAAAGCGGCTAGTTTAGACTCTGTTGAACTTGTGTACTGATAGACTCAATCAACCCTTGACAATGTTGAATTGAATCATGGATCATCTTATCCTCAGTAGAGAGTTGTTTTAGTTGTTCAGATGGCTTTTAGTTGTTCAAAGTTTTTAGAACATGAATCCAATACACCTCTCTTGCTCTCAAATGCAAGATGCAAGCTGGAAGCTTGGCTCTTTTCTGTACTTTTTACTTACAGGAGATCCAAAAATTTGAAGGACATGCTGGTTAGTAGTAGACTGAGATCTTCTCCTGTAAAGCAGGCTGGGATTGATGGCAGAGCTAAACCAGTGGGTAATTTTCCCTGTGGAAGCTGTTCTGTCTGCGGCCTGTGCTTATGCACAGATTTTTGCTAAAACTCATCCAAACAGAAACGCTATAAGAGCATTTTTCAATTGCAATTCCAAATTGCAATTTATCTTATCAAATGCTCTTGTGATCTTATGTATGTCAGATTTACTACTAGAGCTGTGAAAACAAGAATTTATGAATACAGAAGCTGCATCAGACTACAGAGGTGGAATGCCCCCTTGGTGCAGCATTTCATGTCCTTGGGTCATACTGATAAGCACCTGTGTTTTGGAAAAGATGCAAGCTGGAAGCTTGTGTTTGAGAGCAGGAGAGATGTATTAGATTCATATTCTAAAGACTCTAACCCCACATGGCCTAAATGAGGAAGTTGATTAGTTATATGTATAATGGCATGCTGTATAATATTAATCATGATGATTTTTTGTCATTTCCCTGTAACTGTTGACAGACATATTGGTACATGGGCAATACATTGTTTTTCTTTTGCTTCTTCACCCCCACTCTGATTACATCATCCAATTCTGATTGCATCAGGATTGTACCATCCTATAACTTGTCATATAGTTGTTTAGGCACCTGCCAATTTGCACTACGTACCATTATGATACATTGGCTCTGAATTGCTCATGAGACTGTATCTTCTGGACCAATATAGGAAGGTAATTAATATGTTGTCATTAATCTGACTATTTAATTTGTTATTTCTAATTATTAAAATTGGCTAATAGGACACTGTTTTAATTATTTTAGTCATATAATTGAAACATCACCCAGGTTACATGCACCTGATTATGACACAAGGTGATATCATATGAGGCCTCCATAATACTTCTATGCTTTATGATTATAACTATAAATAAGTAATTTAAATTCATCAGTTTTTCATACTATTTTACATTTACAATTAGGTATTGGATGCAATTTGTTAATTTTCTTTTCTTTTCAACAGAACTCCTTTTTGGTCCTACATTGATTAACTATTTGCATTGTTATTGCAATATTGAGCCTAAGGTCAAATCTACATCTGACTTTCCCGCTGGAATCATTCTAGTTTCAAAAAAAAAAAGTCTATACCTGTTTCTAATTTCAAACCATACTTGTTCTAGTTTAAAAATTACTGTTTACATTCATTAATTGCCCTCCTGTGGTCAAGCTAGCATTATATTGCTTTAAACAGATCCTATTGCTTAGTACTCTTCAGACCCAGGGAGTGAAATTTGAAACCAGAGTGAAATGAGCATAGGAAAAGACAGCAGTCAAACTACTTCAGAGGGGAGGTGTAAATTGGGCCTAAGTGTACTATCTATGCTTGACCATTGAAGAAGGCCAGTTAGGCCAAAATGCATTGGGTTGCATTAGGTTTCATTTGTGTACATTGTATGATTTTATGAGGCTATAGTTGGGCCCGTAACTGTTTTTAAATTATCTTGTAAAAGTACATGTATTTTGGGTAATTTTGTACTATTTATATGTTTATGTTTCACATTTATTGTTTTTAGGAATTGGCCCATAGATTTGTATTCATGTCACCTTCCTGGTTCTTTGGTCATTGTTTTAAGCCAGAGAATTACCTCTTAGTGGCAGAAGGTTCAGCAGCTGTGTTAGTTTCTTTTCTTTTATTGTTCATAGTCTTAAAATTATAAGCCCGCTTATCAGAAAAATAGTAACAAACAGAAGTAGAATGACAGAGTGAGAGATAATAGCTGCAGTATCAAACAAAACTGGTCCAAATCAAAGCATAATATAATACAGAAGCAGTACAGAGTTGCTTCTGATTGCCTTCTTAACTGGAAGAATGCTGTATGATGCCTGTGTTCACTTTGTTGTTCAGTCACACAGTCGAGTCCGACTCTTCGCGACCCCATGGACCACATCACGCCAGGCCCTCCTGTCTTCTATCGTGCTCCAGAGTATGCTTCATTTCATGTTTGTTGCATCAATAACACTATCTAACCATCTCACCTTTGCCATCCCCTTCTTCTCTGACCATCAATCTTTTCCAGCATCAGGGTCTTCTCCAGTGAGTGCTCCCTTCTCATTTGGTGGCCAAAGTATTTGAGCTTCAGCTTCAGGATCTGGCCTTCCAGGGAACAGTCAGGGCTGATTTCCTTTAGGATTGACTGATTTGATCTCCTTGCAGTCCAAGGGACTCTCAAGAGTCTTCTCCAGCACCATAATTCAAAAGAATCTATTCTTCGGTGCTCGGCCTTCCCTATAGTCCAACTCTTGCAGCCATACATCACTACTGGGAATACCATTGCTTTGACCATACGGACTTTTGTTGGCAGGGTGATGTCTCTACTTTTTATTATGCTGTCTAGGTTTACCATTGCTTTCCTCCCAAGGAGCAGGTGTCTTTTAAGGTTTAAGGTGTTCACTAAGGTTGGCTAAAAGCCTTAATAACAGCATGTTGTATAAACATGTATCAACAGTCAATCATCTTGAAGTAAGGGATGTAACCAATTTTACCTTACAAAAGACCAGCCCCCAATCTTACCACACTTGGGCCAGGTGACTGACCATATAATGTCTTTTGGCTTCAATGTTTTTAATTATATAAATGATCTGGACTCATGTTGACCTGATTTCTAACAGGGTTTGATTACTGAAACTGGTTTGTTTTTCATAGTAGACAACTTACATTGTGAAACCAAATCCTTTTCATTCACCTAGCTAGGGTAGGATTGAGAGGTACAGTTCTATGGTCATTCTGATTTTTCTTGGAAGGTGCAGTCCTAAAATTTGTTATGGGAGATTCTGCTTATAGCCTCTGACAGGTTCCATCTTGCCTCTGTTGCACATGAAAGAGCTATTAGATGTCATCCAGAAATTTGGGATTTTGTGTCATCAGTACACAGATGGCACCCAGCTCTACCTCTCTTTTCCAACAGACGCCAAGGAGGCTATTTGCTAATCACTGCCTAGTGGGGATGGGCATGAACCAGCTGATGAACTAAAGTTCATCACTAATTTTTGGCTGGTTCATGATTCATGACACAATGTTTGTGAACTGAAGAACTGTCACAAACTTTCATGATTTTTATGCAGTTCATGAAAAACAGCTGAGCAGCAGGGAGCAGAAAGCAGGGGTGAAATGGCTGGGAGCCATTTAAATCCCTGCTTTTTGATCCCTGTGGCTTTTTGCAGGGAGCAAAAAGCAGTGGTGTAAATGGCCCCCTGCTTTCTGCTTCCCACAAAAAGCAATCAGGAGCAGAAAGCAGGGATTTAAACTTTAAATGGCTCCTAAACTGTTATGAACCAGTTTGGCTCATGAACCAACCTCCCGAACCACAAACCAAACTGCAAAAATGCAGTTCATGCCCATCTCTGCTGCCTAGAGTCACCTGATGCATTTGATCAGAGGGGAAACAAATCCAGACTAGATAGAGCTCCTGTTGGCTGTGGATGTTGATGATCTGGAAGTTTCATTCAATTTTTTAAAAATAGATTTATATTACCCCCGAAAACCTGTGTACACCTTGGGAATTCTGTTTTGTTCTATTCCATTGTGTTTTTTAAAGTTCTGTGTTTTATGGTGTTGATGATTTATTTTTATAAAATATTTTAAATAGTTCCTTGTATCGAAAGCAGCTTTGAAGGTCCTGTGGGGAAATAAAAATTGCATAGAAATGTTTAAATAAAGAGCTAAATACAGAACTATCTTTATCTGCAGCAATCTGAGTTGCATCCGTTGAGCTGGTCTGGGCTGATTGCTTGAAGGTGCTGTCAGATAGGAAGCTGGTCTAGAGGTAGTTTTAGTCTCTCTTGACTCTGGCTGCATCAATATACATTCACTGATGTCCTTATTAGTAAAATGTCATGCCATTGTTTACCCTGATGGTGAGAGAAATAAGGGATAACATCAATAGTGTCTGTTTAATTCTGAGGTAGAATAACTGGTTGGTGAACGCTATTTTGTTGCTCACCAACTTTTAAAAGTCATTGTGTTGTGTCATGGCATAAGGGATGCTTTTCTATTTGGTAATCAGAAAAAGTTCAGAGGTAGATGAGATCCATAAAGAAGCTATTAGTTACTCCAAAGTTTAATGAGTTTTCTGATTGATTTCTTCTTAATTATAAGTTTTCCACAACAATTTAATCTTTTGCCTGCTTAAATATCAGAATTCAATTCAGACTGGGATGTAGTCATGGGAGTTTGTTTATTTGCAGAAACCTCAGAAGTTCTGCTGATGTGCTGGAGGAAATTTTCTCATGCTCTGTGAATGTCATATTGATTTTATTAAAATTCACCAGAAACTTGGGTTCCCCCCCCTTTCAGTGTGATTCTAGAGATCGTTAGCTTGGCTCATGAAATGCTGACTATTCACACAACACCAGTCACATTTTATCCTTCAGGCACCAAGTTAGCTTGTTGCAAATATTACTAAAAGCCATTATAGCAATACTTTGTCTCATCTTGGTCATTTTTCTCACCCTTTATTTCCCTTTAGCAATATTAAATTTTAATCCTAATGTCTGCTGTAGCAGTAGCTCATCCCAGTCGCAGTAGCTCATCCCAGTTCTTCAGTTCATTAACTTGTTTGTGAACTCCAAACAGGCCAAAATTCATTATGAACTTTAGTTCATCAGTTGGTTTGTGCCCATCCCTATACTCCAGACAAGAGGCCACTGTAAGGACAGAATATGAAGAAACAGAATGGTTTCCAATTGGCAAAGGTGTCAGACAAGGATGTATTTTATCTCCCTAGCTCTTCAATCTGTGTGCATTAGAAAAGCTGGAGTTAAAATTGTTGGAAGGAATATTAACAGTTTGAGATATGCAGATGACACCACATTATTGGCAGAAAACAGTGAAGACTTGAAATGACCACTGATGAAGGTTAAAACAGAAAGTGCCAAAGCAGGATTACAGCTGAACATCACGAAGACAAAAGTAATGACTACTGGGGAATTACAAAATTATAAGGTTGATAATGAAGAAACTGAAATTGCTCAAGATTTTCTATTCCTTGGCTCCATCAACCATCAACCAAAAGGGAAACTGCACCCAAGAAATCAGAAAGAGACTGAAAATGGGAAGGGCAGCCATGAAGGAGCTAGAAAAGATCCTTAAGTGTAAGGACATATCTATGGTGGCCAAAATCAAATTAATTCATGCTATAGTATTCTCCATTACTATGTATGGGTATGAAAGTTGGACAATGAAGAAAGCTGACAGACTGAATGCAGATTCCTTTGAAACGTGATTTTCAAGGAGAGTTTTACAGACACTGTGGACTGCCAAAAAGACAAACAAATGGGTTCTAGATTAAATTAAGCCTGAATGCTCCCTAGAAGCTAAAATGATTAAATTGAGGCCAAATACTTTGGTCATATTATGAGAAGACAAGAGTCACTGAAAAAGACAATAATTCAAAGAAAAGCTGAAGGCGGCAGGAGAAGAAGACCCAACATGAGATGGATTGACTCAATAAAAGAAGCCATAGCCCTCAGTGTGCAAGATGGCTGCTAACAATAAGACATTTTGGAGAATGTTAATTCATAGGGTCACCGTTAAGTCAGAAGTCACGATGGCACTAACACACACAAAGAGAGAGAAGGCAGAAGGATCAAGAACAGAAAAAGACAAAACTTCATGATTAAGAAAATGGTTTTTTACTTATTTACATTATTGATCAAGAACAGAATTGCTTAAAGCCTATACACAGCTTTGATTATATAATGTGCAGCAAAGCAAATAATTTTCAGCTGTCTCTGGCCTTTAAAACTGCAAACATTTGGAAAATCAGCCTTTTCTTCCCTTCTGTTTTTTGCAAGCCCATAACATCGGGGGGGGGGGGGGAGTGTGTTCAAGCTAACAGGCAGACTCCTGTAATCCTAGATTGATCTTGTGCACTTTCAGAGAGAAGATTAGTCTTTTTTATTATGTGCACATAATAAATTGGTGCAGAGGATTTCACTTGCATCCTATGACTGGTTTGCTGACTTATGTTCTTCCTGTATTTATAAGGAAGAGCATGAGCTACATGGCCTCTAAAGACAAAACAGGCTATATGATTGAAAGGTACATGATCCAGCTGGGCCCTCTCAGAGATCCAGAGAAACCCAGGCTACTTTCAACTTTTGAGGCTTAGCCATAACAACAACAACAATAAAAAGATGACACACACAAAAAAAATAAGGGCCCAAAAAAGAAAAACGAAATTACCAAATCACATATTTATTTGCTTAAATTTGCTGATCTAAGATGTGTCTGTGTGCCTGTGTGTGTGTCACATTTTGGCCTTACAGAGATGTGCATTAAAAAGCTTATAAAATGCTCCCAAGTGAACAGATATCTAAATCTGAGGCCTGAATTTGAGCTTGAGGCCTAAGTCAAATATATTGGCCTGGATTAGGCTTGCCAACCTCCAGGTGGGGCCTGGGGATCTCCCGCTTTTACAACTGATCTCCAGCTGACAGAGATCAGCTCCCCTGGAGAAAATTGCTGCTTTGAAGGATGGCCTCTATGGCATTGTACCATGCTGAGTCCCCTCCCCTCCCCTTCCCAAACCCCACCCTCTCCCGGCTCCACCCCAAAGTCTCCAGGTATTTTCCAACCCAGACTTGGCAACCCTAGCCTGGATCCAGTGACTTTGCTGAAGTTAAGCAGCTTTGGGTCTGATCAGTACCTGTATAAGAGATTTCCTGTTGATACTTATGAGTCTGATTGCTCATGAAGTAGTTAAAATGAAGTTGTGACAGACTCCAGGGCTTGGAATCAGCCTAAAAGAAAGAAAGAAAAAAGACACCTGCAGTTATGTGACTAGCAGGGGTGATGTAATCCTGAGGCAGAACTCAGGAGAGGGTTCAAATGCAAAAGAAAAAACCAAACAAAAAACCCAACTTTTGACACTTGGAGTTTGGCAGTTGAGTCTGGGAGTTGGGGTTTTTTTTTAAGTCAGTTGGTACTGTACCAGGGGACTGAGTAGTCTTGTGGGCAAAAATGAGATATCTATAGAGATTCCTATATTAAGGGAAACTGAGAAAAGCCAAACATAAAAACTTAGGCGTCTTAACAAGGAAATAAGCTCCTAGTGGTTAAATCAGAAGTGCACATTCATCTCCCTTAGAAATTATACCCTGCTGGAGAAAGAGCCTGGTTTAAGGGATTTAGTGTGTGCCAGGAGAATTTATTGAACTAGTGGGATTTCCAGTTTCGGTGGCTTAATGGCGGGTGAACTCCAGCGGAGCTCCACATGGAGCAGCCCGCAACCTCGGCGAACGGGAAGGGTACCAGCCAGATTCCAGTTTTCCCAGGAGCCCTTGTAGGGGGCTCCCAGCCTGGGGCATGAGAGGCAGCTCTCCCAAGATGATAGCCAAAGGATTGAGGCACCTGTTCGCCCTGTAAGGTCCCGTTGCCGCAGAGCCTCTGGCACCCAAAGCAGCACACTGGACTGGCGAGCAAAGAATGTAGTGAAGAAATGAAATAACCCCTACCTGTGGTGCTTCCTTGAATGAAATGTGATTTAGCGGGTCCACTCAATTGGACTAAACAGGCATCCTGAAGCCCCGAAATAAAGTGGTGAAGGGGGAGGGAAAGTTCACCTCCCACTCTTTCTTTTTAAAAGATTGAAAAGCAGAGGGCTTGGACTATTGGCGCTGCATAGGGGGCTCAAGTAACATGGAATCCTTCTTAAAACAGATTCTTTAAAGAACTTTTTGTGGATTTTTTAACTCCTCCAAAAAGTAAATAATGGCTGGCAGAGGGGAAAAAATGGCACCCAAAGGGAAACCCTCTCCAAAAGCTACATCCTCTTCTCTTCTGGTTTCTAGACCGGAAGCTACCATAGACTTTGCAAATATGTTGTCTGTAGCATTGTGCCCTCTGCTGACCACATTGAACCAAAGTATTGATGCACTCCAGAAAGAGATTAAAGAATCTAATACCAAAGTAGAAGAAGTGGCAAAATCAGCAAAATCAGTTGAAACCAAAACAAAATTATTGAATAAAAGGCTACAAGTGGTGGAGAAAGAAAGAGCAACTGACAGAGATCAACTTTTGAGACCGCAAATGGAAAAAGCGCCTTATGTTCTACAATTTCAAGATGTCCCAGAACAAAAGCCTGAGAAGTTGAAAGAAATCCTAAGTGATGTATTGGCTCCAAAAACAGGTTTACAAGCAGATTACTTGCAAAGTGAAATGGATACTGTCTACACGACATATCCTGATTTTGTGAAGAAGAAAAACCTGCCAGGAGAAATTGTGAAATTCTCTAAGAGAACAAGGCATGTGGTGCTCAAGGCCACTAATGGGACAACCCTAAAAATCAAAGACGTGGAAATCAGGGTCTTGAAAGACATTCAATTTGAGATAAGAAAAAGAAGGAAGCAATATAAAAATTTGACAAATTTCCTGCAAAAGAACTCCATCCCTTGTAGATGGATTTTTCCTAAGGGCTTGGTATTCAACTATAAGGAGAAAAAGGAAAAGATCACCTCCAAAAAGTGCAGAGACATTTCTGGATTTACCGCAAAGACTTACAAAAGAAAAGAAGACAACAGAGGAAGAAATAGAAGAAGAAGGCATCATACATAACTTGGAAAGTTCTGAGAGTTCATCGAGTTGCTCTTCAGAGGACTCCGACTCAGCAAAGGGGGCGGCTGCCCCTAAACAACTGACAGTCCAAAGGGATTCTATTAAACCAAAAAGAAGAGGGAGGAGGGGGAAATAGCTATGTATACAACTTGAAAGTTTAAGAAATTTATTTTGTCACGTGCTTGAATCTACATATGCATAGCCAGTACTATTTGAAACATATTATCACACTTCAGTATATTGTATTTTGTTATATGGGGAATTTCATTCATCTATATTTTAAAAACGATTTATATTCTTTGCTTTAAATCGGGATAGTTTTGTAGTTGTAGGGATAACTTTTATAGTCTGTAGAAAAGCAATAAAAATTATAAAAAAGAGAGAATTTATTGGACTAGTGGATGTCCAAATTCAAACTAAGGCACAGCAGAGGTATTTCTCTATGAAGGTAGAGAGTACCTAAGAATTCCATACAAAAACTGGCTGTCTAAAACAGCAGGAGGGTTGAGTTTGAAGACCGAGAGATTTGTACTGTGTAATCTGAAGTAACTGATTATCAAGGAACTAACCTAAAGCTGAAATATACCATCTGCAACTAAGTATCCTCAAGCATCAACTGTTCCAGTGTATATATATTCCCTGACTGCCTACCCCTGTAAATAAAATCATCAGTTAGTTTTACTGTTCCAAGTTGCATGTCCTTCACAGAAGTGCTGTGGTTTCTTTGCAACACATTCCCTAGCTTTTCTGTTATGCATGCATCAGACTGAAACCCAGGTGCTACAGGCTGTTAATTTTTCCAAGATGTCTAGTAGTGGTAATGGAAAATGTCCCAATAAGTAACAGGAAAATACAGCATGATCCTAAATATGTCCACTGAGGGGAAAAGTCCACTGAGTCCAATGGCACTTACTTCCTAATGAGTATGCTTAGGATTGCAGCCATGGATGCCAAACATCTGAGCAAGTTGGCCTAGAAACAAAATGCTAGAGTCAGTAGACATTAGAACACCTGATATTGGGGGCTGTGTATGGCTTCCAAATCTTTTTCTTCTTGTTCAGAGTTATTCTCATGGTGAGACTGTGGCTACATGGGGGCATAAAGGTCATGCATGGGTGCATAAGTGCTTTGACAGCCTACCTCTCAAACAACATCTCTGTAATTGCATGAATCTTTTAAAAGCTTCCAAAAATTGGTTTGTGTCATGTAGAGAAAATCAATGGCAGAACTTGAAATCCAAGCACTTGCTGTGAGGTTCAAAGTAACTTACTTATTGTCTGCAACAGGGTAATTCTGCTAGAGTGTTTCCCTGTTTACATAACAGTTTCTGTGACCTTCAGTGATATTTGGCTTTACCTGATGGTATTTTTATACAATTGTTTCCAGTTGATATCCTATAACACAGTCCAAGATGTACTTGGCAATTTTGTCCGGATGATTTTTTTTGTTCCAAAAATTAAATGTAGGGAACATTACAAAATTCCTTATAAAATCTCACTATGTTTATTTATTTATTTCATTTATAGTCTACCTTTCTCACTGAAACTTCTATAATACATAGAAGTAACAAAACAGAGAATATGTAGTTATCCTATTGCTACCTGGGAACATTAATTTGAAGGTATGTTTAAAGAAACTGTGACAGATTCTGCCTCTTCTTTCAGTATTGACATCCCACAGTTACCTGATTGGGCTCCAGTATCCCCAAGAGAAGTTCTAGCTATAATTAAACAAATGAGAATTGGAAAGGCTCCTGGGTATGACTTTCTTCTGGTTGAACTCTAAACTAGATCCAAGATGGTGGGCAGAATTATTAGCCCCCCAGTCACAAAATCAACCAAACTGGAGTAATTCCTGAGAGCTGGAAACTGGCATTAATTATCCCTTTTTATAAGAAGGAGATAATAATGGATCTCTCCAATTATAGGCCAGTTAGCCTACTTCTTGTATTGAACAAAATATATGCTGCCTTTTTAACAAATACATTAAATGATTGGATGGAAGAATGCAACATAATTCAGCAAGTGCAGATAGGCTTTCGGAAAGGCTTTAAATGCATACAACATTTTTTGAGCCTATTGACTCTCATCTATAAATATATTAAAACTAATGGAGAATCTATATTTACTGCCTTTGTTGACCGAACAGCTTTTGATTTGGTATCCCATGCTTGTCTATAGGAAACGTTGAACTCCACCTCTATTCCTAAGCGCCTATTGGCCCTGATTAAGAATTTATATAATGGAAATGTTTTACAGTTAAAAACTTTCATTATGAATTCATCTCCCAGATCAACAAGAATCTAAAAAGGTATATGGCAAGGATGCGTCCTAGCTCCACACTTATTCCATTTTTATATAAATAACTTCTTCCCAAATCTGCAAAATAATATTCATGTACCATATTCCGCAAACCAACCTCTGCTGGTGCTTCTAAATGCCAATGATTTAGTTCTCCTCAACAGAACTTCAGCAGGCATGAAGAAACTCTTAAATGATGTCTTTTGTCACTGCAAATTGTTAACAATTAATTTTGCCAAAACAAAGATTCTGAGATTCTCTAAGTTAAGGAACATCCCTGGCAAATTTATGGAGAAACTACTGAAGAAGTTAGACAGTTTAAATATCTCAGTGTTGTGTTTAATTATGACTTATCCTGGAACTCCCATATAAATGATGTTATAAGAAAGACCCAAATGACATTAACCAATCTCAAGAAATTCTTTTATATCAAAGGTATATCAAAGGTATATCAATGGCCAATTTATCCTGCTTCTGTTAAAGTTATATAAGGCCATTGCTCTTCCAAAATTGCTCTATGCTGCCCCAATCTGGGTCTATGCACCACTGGATCTTCTTCATAAGCTCCAGCAAATCTTCTTCTATATGGCCCTTTTGTCTTCCTCCCACTGTGCCCTCGGCCGTGGTGGGGCTAGAACTCAGACTTCCTCAGATTTCAGCAATAGCATGGTACCATGCTTTCAAGTTCAGACTATCACTCAATGAATCTAATGCTCTACCATCTTTACTGCAACTAGTAACAGCTGACTCTTGATTGGGAACTTGGCTTAGCCCAATTGACTCAGAGCTCGCTATATTAATGCTGACCCTAAATTCCAGGGATTCAATGAAAAAATCCTTGCTAATAGTACAAAATCAGTTATTTAAAAAAGATTGGGCTCTGCTAAATTCAAAGGTGATTGGAAATGCTCCTCTATCTACTTTCATTTATCTGATCAGAAAATGTTTGAATTGTCTAAATATTTCTTTTATTTAACAGTCCCAAAATATTGCTGCTCTTTCATGTTACTTAGATGCAACACGTTACTTTCTGCTGAGATGAGGGGCCATTTCAATAGAATCCCCCCCCCCCGAGAAATGTTTTTGTACTTATTGTAAGGAACAAGGTGACTCAATTGCCCGTGTCCTTTTTAGTTGCCTACGTTACAATTCACTTCGCAACCAATATATTACTCCTTGGTCTGACCGTCTACAGAACATTTCTGAACAACAGAAAGTACAGATTTTACTGTCAGGCAAGATGAAAAAGTATACAAGTGATTTAGCCATATTCATCTATGCAGCTGTTTATTACTCATAAAATAATCCAATGTATGGTTTGTTGGCTGTTATTATGTACGCTTTTAATTTGTTAATTACCTCTGAGATCTGGGAGATGTGGCTCAAAGCTCTGATTCTGCCAGGAAATGAGTTAAAGGGTCGCATAGCAAGCTGGTTCAACATGTATAGTGGAGCAGCTGCCAGACCACCCCCCAAAAAACTGCAGACATGACCTGTTCTCTGCTGAGGATGGGAAACAGGCAAATGACAGAGCATTCCCCCCCACCCTGAGATCTCCCGGGAAACTTTCTTTGGATCTTTTCCCATGGTGTGTCAGGGACCATGGTGATACACAGCTGTGGCTTGTGCCACCTGTGGTGGGAAAATCTGGCAGGGTCTCCCTGGATCTCGCATGGAGTGGGTTCTTTTAGGACTTGGTGTCAGACTTCCACTTACCAAGAGGGCATGTAAGGGAGCCACATCAAGGGTTGAACGTTTCAAGTGAAGTAGGTTGAACAAGAAACAAGGCAGAGAGGAGAAACACAGTGAAAGCCTCTGCATTCTGAGGAGTTGTCTTAATTTTACCTGGATCTAAGAAACCATTAAGTTTCTAGCAATTTTTTTCAAACATATGTGGTAGATGCTCCTTAATAGTATATCTTCTTAGAAAAAGTATTCATTGAATAAGGCTTTATTGCTTAAAAATGGTTTTTAAAAAATGAACACTGTTACGTGTGATTTAATAAGGAAAATAAGTTTCCCTTTGCAATATTTGTAATATTTCTTATCAGTGTGGCAGAGCGTGTGGTAACAATAATGAATGATTTCATGGGTTTGTTTTTTACTTCCTTGATTCCTCAAGCAAAATCCCTCACATGCCCTTTCCACATCAGTGTTCTAGCAAGATAACATTTGAAGGCAAATTGCTTTTATTTATTTTCTTCAAGGGTATACACATTTACAAAAGTGACAATATGCCTCTTCCTCACAGCAAGACATTTCACAAAATACAACCAGAAATGAGGAACAGGAAATTCCCTTAATGTTGAGCTGTGTGGGTTGTCTATGCAAGGCAAGAATGAGATTGGCTACCTAACAAGAAGTCCAGGGAAAGCTCATATTAAATTATATAATTAAATTATATATTAAATTAAATTTAAATTAATGGATTGGGGAGGGAGAGGGAGTGGTGGGGAGGAGAGGAGTGACATATGCCCAGACCACCACAGTCAGTCGGTCCCACCTGTTGGCCTCCCAGGGGACTGCCCTCCAGCCACCCTTGCCTGCCTTCCATCCTCTGTGCCCCAAAAGTGCATAACACACCAACCAGTGGCAGCAGTGGTGGAGGTAAGGTGTGTGTCCCCGCCCCTTGTGTGGCTAATAGGGGAAGGGTCTGGAGGGCCTGTCCATCCATGACACCTCTCTCATCTTGACACTCTCTCTCCTCGGTGCTTCCCCTGTGTCTGGCTTGGGTGCTCCCCTCCCCAAAAGGTTTGACCACCTCCAGGTGTGCAGGTGGTAGCCAGGCCGACGTGGGCTACCCTTGCCTCATTCCTTCTGCCTTCTCAGTCAACTTAGGATCCTCAAGGTGGCTGTGAGGAAACGGTCTTGTGAGCACCATTTCATTTCACATAAGAAAACTACTAAGTCTTCCTGGATTTCTGGCCCAGGCTGGCTCCCCTTTCTCTGACCCTGGGGTCCATGCTCTCTCTGGGTAAATTTTCACCAGTACCATATAACATGAATTAAGGGAAATTTCTGCCTGAGTAGTAAACCCAGGCCTCCTCTGCCCTTGGAAGTTCATCTCCACTTTTGCATATCCCCTACTTTACTTGCCTTAGCTGCTAAGGGGACTAGGCATCCTTATTTGTACAATGAATTGGGATAGGGATCTCAGCTGCCCCTCCTCTTCTCTCTTTTGGTAAATGTTATTGATCAGAGCACTGTGGTTCACAGAGACCAGGCAGAGTGAGTTCAAAAGAAAAAGAAGTTTAATAAGAGAATAAAGATGCATACATCTTTCACAAAAGCAACAAAATGAGCAAGAACAAAAGGAATTGGGAAGAAACAAATCCTTTATCCCTGCCGCTTATACCCTGTTGTTGTTCAGTCGCACAGTCGAGTCCGACTTTTCACAACCTCATGGACCACATCATCCCAGGCCCTCCTGTCCTCCACCATCCTCCGGAGTCTGCTCAACTTCATGTTTATTGCATCGATAACACTGTCTAACTATCTCATCCTTTGTCATCCCCTTCTTCTTTTACCTTCAATCTTTCCCAGCTATTGATTCTTGGAGCTGCAAGTGTTTAGAATTATCCATTATCTTGGTTCCTTTGTTTGGAGTCTTCCGAACAAAGTTGCTTCAGCTACACATGGTCATAGCTGCTTCCTGTGCCAACATGGATGTTGCTGATGGGAAGAGACACCGAAGAGACCACAAAAAAAATGGATGCTTCTTCCTTGTGCCCAGGGTTTTTTAATCACCTCTAATCATCTGCCCACATTAACAGACCCTTTGTCTCTTTCTTCCTTGAAGAAAAAGTTAATATGTATATATACATGTGTGCATGTGTGTATACCTCCATCCCTACAAATCTCCATTCCAAGCTACAAACCTGCTCCTTTGAAGGGAGTGCAACCCCATCCACAGCAGGAAAAACCTTAATTCCTGGGTCAATCCTTCTACTCACCAGTAGCAGCTCCTTTTCATCAGGATTAAGTTTCAGTTTATTAGCCCTCATCCATCCCAAAATTGCCTCCACACACAGAGCAATAATAATATGACTTATGTGAGGCTACTAATATTTAGCTCTTTGAGCATTCAAAGTGACTGCTGCATCAGATGTAGAAGCAATTATTAATATATTTGAGCTGCTGATGAGCGGTTGATTCAAAATGGCTTGGTTACAGACATCCCACGAGTACACAGGATTTAACATATGGACATACAATCCCAACATTTCAATTTTACTTTCCCTGTTTCTAAATTGAACATAAGTTAATTATTAAATAGGCATACTAGAACTGGAATCAGCATATGATCATGTGATACAAGAACTTTGTATGGTTTATATAGAATGTTATAATAGACAGAGGTTTGTCCACCTCGTCTTAAGCACTGACACACCAGGTTTTTGGGATGAATGCCACAATGCTTTCAGGTTTTAATATAGGCAGTGTGGGGGGGGGGGATTCCTACCCTCAGACAGACTGGCCCTCATCTGAACATTCCTGTAATCTACTCCTTTCTCCATTGCTAGGAAGTCTGAAAGAGAAGCCAACAAGAGTATAGGGGATCTAAAGAATGAAAGCAGTCACTGAACTTGGTGGGATTTTTAGGGGTGTAAATGGAGGTCTTTTCCTTGCCTTCAGTGGCCTCTCATAAGCCTTGTGATGGATAACATAGAGATATATTTAGTAAGTACGTAAGTGAAAACAATTTTTGCTCTGCTGTGTCATCAGATGAGATTGGTAGTATTTCTTCCCTCTATAATCTAATGTTAAGCTTGTCTCTGAACTGAATACTTCTACAGTGGTATCCTATAGAAGGCAACATTTACCTGTCCAGAAAGCTGGTGTGATTTCGACTGGAAAAAAAATTAGGGGGAGGCTGGGAGGAAGGGGAAGCACATGTTCTGAAACAGCAGCAGCACGTGTAGGCCCTTGGCTGGACAGACCAAGAGTCTTGAAGGTGAGTGAGGGTAGGAGGTATTCGAAGCAAGAGAGCTAGCTGGCTGCTGGGAGCTTTCTTTTATTGGGGGTGGTCTCTGGGGGCAGGCTTGGCCAGATGCCTGTCCTGAGACCACTCCTTAGAGGGTCAGCCCTAAAAGTACTGTCCAGTAGGAGAAGGAGGGTTGGGCAATGTTAGATTCTACCTAGCAGGGTCAGAGATACTCTTCCAGCAGGAAGATGACTCATCAGCTGGAGTCCTTTGTCTCGCAGATGGGATTAAGTTCTCTGAGCAACTGAAAAGTACTGGAGTTGGGAGGCCGGTGGTAGTGATTTCAGCATAGCAAGTTTATTTCAGGTCCAGATGAACCATAAGAAAATGGAGATCAGGGGGCCTGCTTATATACACAGTTAAGCCGCACCCCTGACCTTCCCCAAACAAGGCAGTTGGATAAGGTAATTGAATAAATTCCAAGTTAATTGAATAAATTTCAAGGTAATCCCAAAATAATAGTTGAATAATCCCAGGGGTGGATAAGTCTCAAGGTAATTGAATAAGTTTCAAGGTAATTGGATAATCACAGATTTAATCACAGAACATAACACCCCTCTCCCCCATAGTTCAGGCCCACCCTAACAGACATAGTCCTTGAGATATGTCGGCCTTCTTCATTCCCTGTCTAAATGTCTCAGAGCTGTGGCAGGCGGCAATTGAACTGGAGTCTCGGCCTTGGGAGCGGGAGCAGAAGCTGGGGTGTTGGAAGCTGTGTCCGGCAGGATGGCCTCTGTGGTTGAGTCTGATGGAGATGGATGTTGGGGTGCGACGGCTGTTGCAGGGCCGGGTCCTTGGTCCTCCTCCTCGTCCAGGACCAGGTCAGGAGTGTCGTCCTCATGCTCGCTTGTGTAGTCAGGAACACAGGAACATAGCCGGCATCGGAGCTAGTCCACGTGTCGCCTCCAAACCTGCCCGTCCTCGCCAGCTACCTCATAGGAGAGGGGTCCATTGACGCGGATGATCCGGCCTGGTAGCCAGAGGGGGCCCCATGCATAATTCCGGACATACATGGGATCTTCCAGAGAAAACCCTTGCAGAGCCCGGGGGACGTCGGGCTCCTTGAGGCCGGTAGCCGCTTGGTCAAGGTGCAGGCAGTCGAGTTGCAAAGTCAACCGGTGGCCCATTAGGAGTTCGGCAGGGCTGTATCCCATGGAGGAGTGGGGTGTTGAGCATTGGCCGAATAGAAAAGCAGTTAGTTTAAACTCCCAGTCCCCCTCTTCCATCCTCCGCAGCGCCTCCTTGGTCGTGCAGACCATCCGCTCAGCTTGCCTGTTGGTGGCTGGATGGAAGGGAGCAGACCTTATGTGTCTGATGCTGTGCAGCTCCATGAATCGCTGGAACTCTGCGGAGGTGAAGGCTGCACTGTTGTCGGAGACCAGTGTGTCTGGCAAGCCGTGCATGCAGAAGATGTGCCACGTGGCTCAGATGGTGGCTTCGGACAAAGTTGACTTCACTGGCACGACTTCCAGCCATTTGCTGAAATTTGCTGAAATCCATGTGAAGCCGGGACCAGGGCCTTATCCCAGGGGCGGATAAGTCTCAAGGTAATTGAATAAGTTTCAAGGTAATTGGATAATCACAGATTTAATCACAGAACATAACAGCAGCCACACCCGTTTTTAGCTGGTCAAGTCCATTGTTTCACTGGTCAAGGAATGTTGGAGGGGGGGTGTTGTCTGCGACTTGGAGGAGAAGCTTGTCTTTAATGGAGTCTGAAAGCACATTTCTCAGCCAAAAATGACAATATGGCTATTTTCTGTGTGTGTTAAGAGAAGCCTCCGGGAGTTGGCAGCCTTGGGGATCACCATTTCAAGCGTCTGCTGGACCAGTTGTAACTGGTTTTCTCCCTGGCTATTCCTCATAGTTCCTTTCACACAATTAGCAACACAGTCCATTTTATTATTACTTATGGATTTCCCATAAGAGTGCAAAAGCACCTTGCAGGGCCAACACTCTCGCTTCCCTGTTTCATTTAGATGTGGAGAAAGCCTTTTGGCAGAGATTGTATTCATCCTTTGCTTTATACTCCAGTAAATGCACCACTGATGATTATTATAAAGGTTAAATAATACAATAATAACACTGTTGTTAAGAACATAAGAAGAGCCCTGCTGGACCAGACCAATGGTCTCTATAGTCCAGCATCTTGTCTCACACAATGGCCAACCAGTTCCTCTGGATGGCCAACAACAGGGTATAGAAGCCAAGGTCTTCCCCTGATGTTGCCTCCTGGCTCTGGGATTCAGAGGATTAATGCCTCTGAATGTGCAGGTTCCCCTCAGTCACCATGGCTAGTAGCCACTGAGAGACTTCTAATTCCCTTCCAAAGCTGTTTATTACTGTGGCCATCACTATACCCTCTGACAGTGAATTCCACTTTTTAATCACTATGTAAAGTAGTATTTCCTTCTGTCCATCCTGAACCTACTGCCCTTCAGTTTCATCAGTTCCCTCGAGTTCTAGTATTTTGGGAGAGGGAGAAAAAATCCTCAGTGTCAGCCTTCTCCACCACAGGCATACTTTTATGAACCTCTATCACATGCTTCTTTAGTCATCTCTTTTCACCACCTAAAAATAGCTTGGAACAGTGTACACGATTCTCCATTTTATGTTCCCCAAATCCCTTTGAGTTAGATAAGGATGAGAAAGAAAACGACATGGGCTGGGAAGGCTTAAGATACTGACTACACCTCATTCAGTCCCAAACACAACATGATGCTGCTCATTTTAACACCACTAGCAGCGTTTATCAGCATGGTGCCTCCACTTCCACTGGTCTTGAACTGAAGCCATGTTAAGCCATAGAGAGGCAGGGCCCAAAACGATGTTTTTCAGCCTGTGTCTGTAAATTGTTTTGAGGAGGAGTACACTGAGGACTGTGGAAGGTTTTGCACAGTGAAAGTATAAGGTACCCTGTTAATAAAATAAGTGCAATTAAAAAACTGTTTGTTTTAGAAACACAGGGCCAAAAAATAGAATGTACAATCTAGAGTAGCTGTGAAAAGAAGGTGTCTAATTATAAAATGATCCAACCTGTGTCTTTCAACAGGACATTAAAACAATTTCAGTGATTTCATGTGGTAATCTATTCAATATGTGCCTAGTCTCAAAATATTGTTCAAATACTCTTTGTTAATATATCTACTTCTATAGCATTCTCATTACCATTCTAATTTAATATGTGGCTTTATTGTTGCCAGCAGATACTATTACTGTACATTTTAATTCAGGTTTATGGGCTTAAATCTAATATTTGAGACATACATGGAGATAAATAAGATGTGGTAGTCAGTGCCTTCATTCTATGAAATAATGGATCTTAGGGGGGGGGGAACCCTGAAAAGTATGCAACAGCTCAAACAAAGATAAAAAAATATGTTTGCGTACAGATGCAGGTTTCCTTTTAGCCTTTCAATATTGCCCTCAAGTTCTAATATTTTGGGAGAGGGAGAAAATTTTCTTAGTGCCAATTCTTTCCACCCCATGCATAATTTTATAAACCTCTATTATGCCCCCCCCCCCCCCCAGTAATCTCTTTTCTGAAAATTCCCAGACTCTTCAGCCTTTCCTTGTAGGGAGAGTGCTCCAATCTCCTAATGATCCTGGTAGTCCTCCTCTGTACTTCCTTTAAATCTGCAATATCCTTTTGGAGATATGGTGACCAGAACTGTGTACTGTATTCTGAAGGAGGCTGCACCACAGGTCTATACCCCTACAACATCGACCATTTTATTCTCAATCCTTTTCCTAATAATCTCTAACACCGAGTTTGCTTTTTTCACCTCTGTAGCACACTACCACCCCAAGATCTTTTTCCCTCTCAGTCTCAGCAAGTTCAGACCCTATTAGCCTACACTTGAAGTTGGAATTTTTTTTGTCCCAGTGTGCATCACCTTACATATTTTTTAGGAGGCCTTTGAGTTAGATTGATAAGGAGTGGTGTGACATAGGAGTGGCACTATTGAGAAACTAGTTTTTATCATATTTCATTGATTTTACTGTTTTAACAGCTTTTATATTGTATTTTATGGTTTTAATTGACTTTTTGTTTTATTATGCTGTAAACTGCCTTTTACAGTTTTTTTTTAGTTGGGTGGTCTATGAACCAATTAAAAAAATGTTTGCTGGTTAGAATATGCGGGTATCTATCACAGATGAATTTCTAGTAGCATATAGGGATATGCACGAACCTTGTCACTAGCCTAATTTTGTCGTGAACGTCACCTGGTTCATGAGCCAAGGGTAGTGCAATCATTCCTGCAATGAACCTTCCATGAACCTTCATATCAGTGTCGATCAATTAATCATCAAAACAATGGGTTGATACTTTTTGGTTTATTCTCATCCTTTACATTTGCTTTGAATATAATATAGTTACGGTTTTTTTCCCAGTCTAATCGTTGGAGATGCCAGGTAGTAAATGGAAGATTTATGTCCCAGATATCCATATGAAATGCCCATTGAGCATTTATTGGGAGAAGCAAAAATCCTAATTGCAGAACAAAGAAAATCTAAAGGACCACTTTAGGTTTGAGAGTGGTTTAAAACTGAATGTTCGTGATTTGAACAAATTGATTCCTTTAATAACATCAAGAAGGAAGGGGAAACCATGATACATTACAGAATAAGAAGAAATCTTTTCTTATGTTTCAGAACTACCTCTCTAGTAATTGTCATTATCCCTCTTTAAAATATGTGTTGTTCTGTTTGACAGTTTGTTTGATCAACTGTTTGTTGTTGTTATCTTGCTTTGCATTTTGTATGTACAATTGTTTTAAAAATAAAATAAGCAGGGATGCATTATTAAGGCTTTTATGATATCTTCTAAAGATCTGTATTTCATCAATAAAACACACAAGCATAGCGAACTGCAAATTTCATTGCTAGAATGGCAGGAAACTAAACTCATGTTTTCAGATATGTAACAAATAGCTTTTCTAACAGAGATAAGGGAAGGAGAAGTCCACTTGACTACTCAAAAGGCTATACTAGGAGTCACTGAATGTAATTTTTATTTTTTATGTTATTTATCATGTTATTTTTATTTTATTTATTCGATTTTGACCCCTCCCTCTTTCCAGAGCAGGCTCAGGGCAGTTTATATAAAAGTTAAAACACATAAAACAAAGCAAATATAAAACAATCATAAACAATCATAAAGTGCTAGTGACAGTAATAGTTACATAGCAATGACAGAAACATAATAACAGATCATGGTGGTATAATCATAATGGAATTCAGTCAGTGATTGATATTCAGCTGTTATCTTAATCCGTTTATGCCAGCAGGCCCAGGCTGCCGATGGTAGTACCAGGGGAACAGGGCCTCACTACTGTTCAGTTGATAGATGCAGCTCCTTGATTAAAGGCCTGGTGGAAGAGCTCCAATTTGCAGGTCCTGCAGGACTGTAAAAGGTCCCGCAGGGCCCTGATGTCTTCTGGGAGCTTGTTCCACCAGTGCGGAGCCACCACTGAGAAAGCTTTGATCCTAGTTATGGCCAGCCTGGAATCTTTGGGACCAGGGAGGGCCAGATGATTTTGAGACCCTGAATGCAGTGCTCTCTGGGGAACATGTGGGAAAAGGCAGGCCCTTAGGTATGTAGGCCCCTGACCCATAAGAGGCTTTAAAGGTGAGAACCAGCACCTTGAAGCAAATTTGGTATGCTATTGGCAGCCAGTGCAATGCTTTCAGCACTGGTTGGATGTGCTCCTGCATGGGGAGTCCCATCAAAAGCCTGGCTGCAGTGTTTTACACCAGCTGTAGCTTCCAGATTTTTGACAAGGGCAGCCCCATGTAGAGAGCATTACAGTAGTCTAATCTCATGGTGACCATCACACATGGGTCACTGTTGCCAAGTCGCTGTGTTCAAGGAAGGAAACCAACTGCCTAATTAGCCAAAAATGGTAGAAGGCTGACTTGGAAGTAGCTGCTACCTAGGCCTCCATTGTTTTGTTTTGTTTTTAAATTCTTTTTATTAATTTTCCAGTAAAGAAAAAGAAAGCAAAAGAATAAGAAAAAATAGAAACAAGAAAGCACAAATAGGCATAAAAGCATATTAACAGATATGGAGTCTATACTGTACATATCTATATTAACATTTCTACTAGAATCAATATCTAATTCACCAAACTAATTTATCTCAATTTTACAAGAGCATACAATTATATTTAGTTCATTTTTTAGAATGTTCTTCCAGCCATTTATAAAATCTTAACCAATTATTTTCAAAAGTTTCCTCTCCTTTATCTGCTAATTTCAATGTTAAATTATCCATTTCTGCAGTCTCCAATAGTTTATATAGTATTTCCTCCTTCGAAGGAACTTCTTCTCCTTTCCAATACATTGCATAAAGTATTCTAGTAGCAGTTATTACATGTATAATCAAATATTTATCTGATTTGTTAAAAGTTTCTGGAATCATATTCAACAAAAATAATTCTGGCACAAATGGGATAGTCATACTCAATATATTTTGCAATATTTCCTGAATCCCGGTCCAATATTTTTTTACACATTTACATGTCCACCACATATGAAAAAAGGAACCAACAGTTTGTTTACATTTCCAACATACATTCGACATATTTGGATACCATTTTGCTAAGTTCTCAGGTGTCATATACCATCTATAACGAGAAATACAGCAGGTAAAATCTTTCCGGTACTTAGGAGTGCTATTTCACTATAATTTAAGCTGGTGTCCGCATAGAGAGCATTCCCTGAATATGGCTAAGAACAAGGCTGCAGCCCTAATTCGCTTTTTTTTCCAAAAGGGCAATCAATTTGTACCGGCCGCACTTAAGATTTTTCAAGCAACTGTTATATCCCGTCTGCTATATGGGATCCCTATCTGGATTCAGTCTTTTATTAAGAGAGTTGAGAGTATATACTCCACCTTTTTGCATAGGATTCTTGGAGTCTCCAACTCAGTGTCACTTTCTGCTCTTTACAAAGAGTTGGGTCTTCACTCGGTAGAATCTCGGGCTTGGATCATTACGATCAAGTATTGGCTTCGACTTTACTTTCGATCTCCCCCTACTAGCCTAATGGTCCAACTTTTAACTGATCCCTATATATTGGGGTGGTCACAGGCCATAGTAAAAAAGATTGGTACTTTAGGTATCGACCTGGAATCCCTCTATAACTGTGGTGAGGTGGCAATTTTGCAGGCAGTCAGGAGGAGAATTTGGGATATAGAGGCGCAGATAATTAATGCTGGTAGTTTTGGAGTCTGTTCCCCCTACTCATTACCCCTCCTCCCTTTACATACCTCTATGGTACCATATATTGCCAACTTGACAATCCCAGTTTTTAGGAGGGCTTTCATGCTTGCGAGGTTTAACCATTTCCCCTCAGAAGTTGTCTTAGGCAGATATAGGGGTGTTCCGTACAAGGATAGACTTTGCAATTGTAATCTTGGGGAACCTGATTCTATTACCCATATCCTTTTCCGATGCCCTAAATATTCCGCTAAGCGTAATACTTTGATTCGTCCCCTTTTCCCTCCACAGAGAGATTTTCTGGATAGGGATCTAACTTTCTTTTTAGCAGATAAGAATCCAGCAATAACACTATCTGTTGCTGAATTTCTGGCCTATGTATGGAAGTCAAGAGTAATACTCTGTAAATACTGCAATTTATGCTAGGACTGTTTTATACTCTGGAACACTGAGAATATTGATGGATGTTGTTTGCTTTGTTTTGTTTTGTACCTACTGCTCAATGTTCTCTTTGCTCGATATACTTATGCTATGCCAGTAAAGGTTGTGTGTATGTATCTATAAAACATCTTATAAATATTCTCTTTAAATGCCATACATTTCGTAAATTTTATATTTGTTTTCCAAACTCTCAACCATTGTTCTAATTGAATATTGTATCCTATATTTTGTGCCCATTTAATCATAGCAGTTTTTACTATTTCATCCTGCATTCTCATTTCTATTAATATATAAAATGCTTTTACATATTTAACATCCTTTGCTAACTGTATTTTATCCAGCCCATTGGATTTCTCGGCAAAGCCGATTGGTTTATCTTTCACATATCTGGAGTCCAGTTGCACTCTTTCCCACCAGATTAGATTAATACCCTGTTCTTGTAATATACCTTGTGATTTCAGAGAGTTGTCTTTTTGTAAAAGTTCTTCATATCTCCAAAGTTGTTCTTTAGTAAAAACTGTGGGATATATGAATGCTTCCAGCGGTGAAATCCATTTGGGAATCTTTGTGTAAAATGTATCCTTAGTCTCTTTCCATACTTTTAAAAGCGATGCCCTTAACATATGTTGTTTAAAATATTTGTGAGCTCCACTCTTCTCATACCATATAAAGGCATGCCAACCCAGTTTCAAATCATGTCCTTCTAGTTTTAATAGTCTCGAACTTTCTAAAGTGACCCATTTTTTCATCCATGTCAAAGCTGCTGCTTTATAACAGAGGTGCCAATTTGGTATAGCGAAGCCTCCTCTTTCTTTTGCATCTTTTAACACCTTCATTTTAATTCTTGGACGTTTACTTTGCCAAATAAACTGTTGTGTAAGTTTTTCAATTTCATTAAGATATTCTTGATTCTTTAAAATAGGGATTGTTTGAAATAAAAAAAGGAGTCTTGGTAGTAGATTCATTTTTACAATCACTATTCTTCCCATGAAGGATACTTGTAACTGTTTCCAGTTTTCCAGATCTTTCTTAATAGCCAAAAGAAGTTTCACATAATTGTCTTTCAACAAGGAACTGCCCATGTTTGTTATCAAAATTCCTAAGTATTTAACTTGTTTTTGTATTTCCATACCAGATATCTTCTGAAGGAGTTGAGTCTGCATTTCTGTACAGTTTTTAACCAACAGTTTAGTTTTCTTGAAGTTAATTTTTAAGCCTGCAAGTTGACCATAGCTTTTCAGCGTATCTAGCAAATATGCCAAAGATAATTGTGATTCTTCTAGTATAAATACCAAGTTATCAGCAAATGCTTACAATTTATATTCTTCTCCTTTAACTCTGAGTCCTTGTATCTGGGAATTTTCTCTTACCAGGTCATTCAACGTTTCTAGAGCAAAAATAAATAATAATGGCAAAAGAGGACAGCCTTGTCTAGTTCCTTTTTGCATTTTGATGTCTTGCGAGAAGTCTCCATTAATATTAATTTTAGCCCATTGTTTCGTATAGATTGCTTTAATCATTGTGTAGAAGTTTACTCCACATTGCCATGCTGAAAGTTGTTCTAACATAAAGTCCCAAAAAAGATTATCAAAGGCCTTCTCTGCATCTAGAAATAATAATGCCAGTTGTTTTTCTGGGTGAGCTTCATAATATTCTAATACGTCTAAAATAATTCTAACATTATTTCGCATTTGTCTTTTAGGCAAAAACCCTGATTGATGTTGGTGTATCATCTGGACTAAAAAAAAAAAACCAGTCTTTTAGCTAGAATAGATGCAAAAATTTTATAATCTGCATTTAAAAGTGAGATTGGTCTACAGTTTCATACGTCCTTCTCATTGGAATCCGGTTTATGAATTAATGAGATTAAGGCTTGGTTCCACGAGTTTGGAATTCCTTTCTTATTAATACTCTGAATAACATGATTGAGTGGCAAGACCACTTGATCTTCAAATATTTGGTAAAAATCTGCTGGTAATCCATCAGGTCCTGGAGTCTTTTTCTTTTTCTGATTTCTTATTGCCTCTACTATTTCAGCCGACGTAATTGGTTCATTTAAAATTTGTTCTTTAGTAAATTGTTTTTTATTATATTTCAAAAAGAACCCTTTAATCTGCTCTTGATCAATATTATTTGATTGATAAAGAGACCTATAGAAATTTTCAGTAATATTTCGTATTACCTTCGGGTCACTCTTTTCTTCTCCGTTCTTGTCCTGCAGCATCCTAATAAGGTTTTTTTCTGATTCTTTTCTTAATTTATAAGCTAACCATCTTGTCAGTTTGTTTTGCATTTTCAAAATAATTTTGTTTTGCATACATAATTTTATTCGCTATTTCCTGTGATAGGAGGGAATTTAATTGATGTTGAAGAGTTTTGATCTTCATTCTGCTTTGTTCCAAATCTGAGACTTCTTTCATAGTATCTTCTTTTTTAATTTGTTCTTTAAGCTGTGCAAATGTTTGTGTTCTTTGTTTCTTGACCCATGTACCTTGTCTCATAAACCAACCTCTTGCATAAGCCTTAAACACATCCCAAACTACATCCATTGAAGTTTCTGCCTATATATTTGTTTAAAAAAATATTGAAATTATTTTTTGGTATCAGATACAAACTTCGATTCTTTCAATAGCCATAAATTCAAAGACAAACTACTTCTTTTAGACCTATCTTGTAAATTTAAAAGCAACGGATTGTGCCCAAGAACACTCCCAGACTCCTAACCTCCGATTCTGGCACCAACAGAGCCACATTGAAGGTTGGAAGTGGGATCCCTAACCCTGGGCTGCCCCAGCTCAAGCACAGGTCCTCCGTCTTCATTGCCTCCGGGCAATCTGGGTGAGGGGGCGCATGTAAATGATGAATAACATTGGGGAAAGCACTGCTCCTTGGGGCACTCCACAACTCAGCAGGTGCCTTCGGGAAAGCTGTTCCTCTAATGTCACCCTTTGTCCCTAGCCCTGAAGAAAAGAGGCAAGCCATTGCAAGGCATGCCCCTGAACCCCAGTGTCAGTGAGGCAGTGGATCAGTAGTTGATGATTAATTGTGTTGAATTCTGCTAACATATCTAACAACAACAGCACCACTGATCCACCCCAATCCAGATGTCTCCAGAGGTCATCCGTGAGAGTGACCAGAGCCATTTCCATCCCAAGGCCTGGGCGAAAGCTGGACTGGAAGAGATCTAATATGGAAGTGCCATATTAAAGCTCTTCAACTGAAATGTCACTGAATCCATAAAGCTCTGCAACTGAATTGCCACTGCCCTCTCAATTATTTTGCCCAAATAGGGAAAATTTATTGTCCCTCTCACTTGGACTAAAGGCAATGCTGCATGTATAAAAGATATGGTGGAATGGAACTGTAAGAAGGAGGAGAACTGGGTGACAGCAAGAAAAAAGTTGGTTGGATTCATCCCGTTATGGTGTTGTGTTCCTTATTATCTATTTGAAACATTTAATTTTGTTTTTCAATTTCATAAAAACCATTTGTGGTCCTTTGGAATTCCCATATTCACTGCACAGTCTGCCCAAAGTTATAAATCCAGAGTACAGTTTCATATACCCTGCCTGCTTTGGCAGGGTAGGGCGGGATATAAATCGGAAATAAAATAAATAAAATATATGAAAATTTCCTCATTGCTTTGAACTGATACCCACCAATGCATCAGTTAAACGCAAACAGTCAGGAAGAGTAATCTCATCATTTCTGTTTATTTATTCCCAGTTAATTTTTTAAATACCTTCAGTTGCAATTTTTATAAAATTTCCTATCATTAATTACATTAGCCAGACAGATTATCTGCAGAAAGTGGATGGCATATTTGGATAATAAATAAAGGAACTCTTTGAAACTTATCACATAGTGTTGCTTTTATGAGAATAATTTTTAAAAGATCAGAAGTAATTAGAGATAGAGAATGATCTGTCCCACTATGAACATGTCAATGGTTGATACTTAAAATACATTTTATTTTAATTCTTTCTTTTTGCTGCACGCATGGACACAAGGTGCCTTATACTGAGTCAGATCAAAACCATTGGTCTATCAAGATCAGTATTGTCTGCTCTGACTGACAAGGGCTCTCCAGTTTGTCAGACAGAGGTCTTTCATATCACCCACCACTTGACCTTTTTAACTGGACATACTGGGAATTGAACTTTGGACATTCTGCATGCAAAGCAGATGCTCTACCACTGAGCCATATCCCCACTTCCCTACACTACATGGTATTTTGTTCTGGAGAGTCTTGCAATCCATACCCTAACCCTTACCATAATGCTAATGCTAACCCTAACTCCATTTTCCTATACTACATGGTATCTTGTTGTGGAGAGTCCTGTAACCCTAACCCTTACCCTAACTCTACCTTAACTCTAACCCTAACTCTAATCCTGATCCTAACTGAAACCCAAACCCTAATCCTACACTAACCCTATCCTAACCCATATACTATTCCTAACCGTAACCCAAACCCTAACCTAACACTAACACTTTCCCTATTTTAACCTTAACCCTGTCCCTAACGTAACCCTAACCTAAAGTAACCTAAACACTAACTCTAAACCTAACCCCAACCTTGCTCTCTCCTAACCCTAACCTGAAACCTAAATCTAACCTAAACCCTACCACTAACCCTACCCCTAACTGTAATCCTAACTCAAACCGAAACCCTAACCCTATCCCAACCCTAACCCAAACCTGAACTAACCCCTAACCTAATCCTAACTAAAACCCAAGCCCTAACCCTAACTTGATCTCTTCCTGTACTCTGCGATGAAATGAAATATCAATGAAGTAAAAAGAAGATTTAATTACTGAAGAACAAATGAATGCAATACAGTGATAATTTTCTACAAGGTAAAATGGCTGTATTTTCCCTTATGTAACAGAACATTTGTTGTTATTGTTTTAAACTTTAGTTACCATACAAAGATAGAAAGTATTTTATTAACATTTTGTAACACAGCTTTATTGAATTACCATTCCAGTTCAATTATTTGGTTTCCATGGTTGCCAAGGTTTGTTGATTCTGAGCAGAGAGAAAAATTGCAGTTCTGTGCATGTGAGCACTTTTTAAAAAAAAAGCAATCAATTTTTTAATATAAGTTTCTGCAATGTTGCCTTGGGATGGACTTATGAGTTTGCATTTTATAATTGTACATTTTTTAAAAAATGTGGAAAAGTTGAACTACATCTTTCTACTTGCATGATGGGACATTTTGGTATTTTGATAATGAATAAATTAACTACATTTTCCTAATGTCATCACATAGCTTTCAGTGGGGTATTTGGGTGCTGTGTTATTAACTATTAAACTGTGTAAGGGTTGGCTTGGATCCAGTGCTTTTGTGTGCAGAGCCAGTTCATGAAAGTAGTATTTATCAGCTTTCCCTTCCTACAACCCCTTGAACCCTCCATAAAAGCTACTGCTAAGGGTGAGGGTTCTCCAGAAAAGTGTGCTATGAAAAACAGGACCTGCAGCATGAAGGACAAATTAGGATCTGTTTTACCCCCTTATTTCCTCTTGCTGAAGTTCACTGAGTTCACTGAATGCACAGAAAGGAGGAAGAGCAACCCCACCATGTCTTGTGGAATACTGTTCTGGAGGGTCCCCCGGGCCTCTGCTATGGAAAGGTAAATTTACTGAATTCACAAAAGTGCTAGATCCAACCCACTGATTTGAACAATGCATACACTCTCATTTGGTCTTTCCAGTCTGATTTTCTAACATTCCATCATACTTTTAAAAGGAACAAGTACACACAGTACATGTAAATAAAACTAAGCAGTTACAAATGACCCAGACCTGAATAGCCCAGGCTAGCCTGATCTTGTCAGATCTCAGAAGCTAAGCAGGGTAATATTTGGACGGGAGACCACCAAGGAATGCTATGGGTGTGACCTGGAGACAGGCAATGGCAAACTGCTTTGAACACGTCTTGAAAACCCTGTGTGGTCAACTATAAGCCATAACTTGTTGAGGGGAAAAGTTACATAGGAAAGAGGCAACATAACATTTACTTCCCAAATTTTGATAGGAAAACTGATATTTTGCTCCAGAAGTATTATTCACTGGGGGGTTTCATCCACAGTTAGTGAAGTCATAAACTTCGCTTCCATTCTTAAAGATTTTCAGCATCACATTAGTTGTCAAAAACATAGCAAAGCAACTCTGAATTCATATCATTCATCATTTGGAGCAGCTGTACTAAGTGAGCGTTTCAGAAATTCTGTTAGTAAAGAAGTGGGCTATATTGAAGCAGGACTGCTACTATGGCATATCATAATTTTAAAACATCTTTGTCACAAATATTTCCAGTTAAGTTTATTAGGGTTAGGGTTATTAGGGTTAGTGTTACAGTTAGGGTAATTAGGGTTAGGGTTATTTGGTTTAAGATTAGGGTTATTTGGGTTACGGTTAGGGCTATAAGGATTAGGGTTACCCCTACTATCCCTAACAGTATCCCTAACCCTAATGCTAACCCTTATAACCCTAACCCAAATAACCCTAACTCTAACCTTTACAACCCTGGCCCTAAACCTAATAATCGTAACCTTAAAAACCCAAACTTTAGCCCTAGAAACCTTAACCCCAACCCTAATAACCATAACCCAAAGAACCCTAACCCTAGTAAACCTAACCCTAACCCTATTTACCCTAACCCTAATAAACCTAACCCTAACCCTGAAAACACTATTAAGGTTAAGGTTAGGGTTAGGGTTAGTGCTTTTATGGTTAGAGTTATTAGGGTTATGATTAGGGTTAGGTTAGGTTTAGGGCTATGAGTGTTAACATTAGGGTTAACCCTACTATCCCTAACAGTAACCCTAGTATTAGTGTTAGGGTTAAGGTGAGGTTTATTAGGGTTAGGGTTAATGTTAGGGATAGTAGGGTTAGGGTTATTAGGGTTACGGTTACTGTTAGGGTAAGGGCTAGGGTTATTAGGGTTAGCGTTAGAGTTTTGAGGGTTAGGGTTATGAGAGCTTTTGTTAGGGTTAGGGTGAAGTTGATTAGGGTTAGAGTTAGCATTAGGGTTCCTGTTAGGGTTATTAGGGTTAGGGTTATTTGGGTTATGATTAGGGTTATTAGGATTAGGGCTAAGGTTAAGCCTACTATTCCTAACAGTATCCTTAACTCTAACCCTAACCCTAACCCTTATAACCCTAACCCTAACCTTAATGACCCTAATCATAACCCAAATAACCCTAACCCTAATAACCGTAACCCTAATAACCCAAACCTAACCCTAGAAACCCTACCCCTAAATCTAATAACCCTAACCCTACTAACCCTAATGCTAACAGTAACCCTGACCCTGACCCTCATAAACCTAACTCTAACCCTAACAACACTATCACTAATAACCCTAACCCTAACAGTAACTCTAACCCAATAAACCTAACCCTAGCCCCAATAAACCTAACCCTAACCTTATAAATCCTAACCCTAATCATAACCCAAATAACCCTAACCCTAATAACTGTAACCCTAATAACACTAACCCTAGAAACCCTAACCCTAATAACCCTAATCCTAATGCTAACAGTAACCCTAACCCTAGTAACCCTAACCCTAATAACCCTAACCCAAATAACAATAACCCTAATCCTAAAAACACTATTAAGATTAGGGTTAGGGTTATTGTTTTTAGGGTTAGAGTTGTTAGGGCTAGGGTTCTTTGAGTTATGGTTAGGGTTGGGTTAGGGCTATTAGGGTTAGAGTTAGGGTTACCCCTACTATCCCTAACAGTAACCCCATCCATAACTCTTATAACCAGGGGTCATTTGGGGCCTGAGCAAGGGGGAGTGGTGCTCCACCAGCCCAGGAGTGTGCACTAGGGCAGCCACAGGCCAAATCAGATTCTTTGATCTGATACAGCCCATTGCTGAATTGCTGCCAAAATTCGGTGGCAGCTTTAAAAGTGGCCGGAGGGGAGGGGGTTTGAGGGAGAGGCCCCAAACTTACAGGGGTTTGAGGGAGAGGCCCCAAATACCCACCAAGTTTCAAGAAGATTGGACCATGGGGTCCAATTCTACGGGCCCTCAAACAGGTTGCCCTCATTCCCTCCATTGTTCTCTATAGTGGGAAAAAAGTAATGTTTTTCCCATCATAGAGAACAATGGAGGGGATGGGGCAAGCTGTTTGGCGGCCTGTACAATTGGACTCTGTGGTCCAATCTTATTGAAACTTGGTGGGTATTTCAGGGAGAGGCCCCAGCAGCTACCCTACAAATTTGGAGCCTCTCCCTCAAACCCCCTCTCCTCCAGCCCCTCATATACTCTATGAGTTTTTGCCATTGACTTCAATGGCGCATAGGGTATAATGGGGCTGAAACTGACATTCAGTTGGGGAAGGGGAGGGGAGGCTTTTGAAGATGCCCCACTTTTTGCTTCCCTTTCTGACACACTTCTGGTGATGTCAGGGGGTGTGGCATATGCTAATGAGCTCCTGCACCTTTTTTTCTATTAAATGACCCCAGGTCAAAGCTATCCTGTAGTTTCCTTATTTGTTTGCTACTGCCAACATCATCTGTTTATTTCCACATTTTCCCACTATGTAGTTAAACATAGACTACAGATTTAAATCTTCAGAATCTGTATAGGACTGATCCCAAATGGCTCCTTACTACTGCTCTTCTTGGTTTGTCTGTTGCCATCAGTTCTTATTTGGGATTGCCTTTTCTCACCCTCTATCTTGAGACATGAGATCAATTTCTTTCTTACAGGAGGCCATATTGAGGGCAAAACAGATCTTATCCTCCATCTTGAAATACTGGACTAGCTTTCTGCAAGAAGGCCAAGTAAACAAGTTTCTGGTCATTATCACTTTAGTGAGAGTAGGATTGCACCTAACCTCATTACATTCACTGATGAAACAGACTTCCCAGAGAGAAGTAGAACCATGCCACGTACCTGGCAAAAGTGAAATTCCAAAGGGCATTAAGTCTTGACTATATATGTGAACCCTGAAGGAGCTTCACTGATTTCAGCATCTTCCTTGGAGCTCATTACTAATTCCATTACATTTTTTGAGAAAATTAAATGTTTTAAACCACAGAACACAGTTGAGGGGTGGGGGTGGAGTGAGGACAGCAGAAGCATAGTCAGGGTTGAGCAAGGATTTAAAATCCACAGGGCAATCCAAAGTGATTGGAGCCCTGAATTAAGGTGAAGGAGGCTCAGTACCAGCAATCAGGACATAATGAACACTATCTACTTTGTAGGTACATTTTTACATATGCTTATTTACTGAGCTAAATATTAACTCAATCATTCAATGTTGTTAAAATGAGTTTATCAGAATTGTACCTACAGGGCAAAATGCTTTGTTATCTATTTGTACTTTACATTTTCTCAAGTCAACATCAGGGGGAAAGGATAGCCTATAATTATAATTATTATGCCACATTTCCTATTTTTCCTGATGTAAATGTGGTTGATGAAGCTCCATTTGGAGTTAGTGACTGATCAAATTATACAAATCAGAATTAGCAATTGATCCAAGTACAAATTTTGTAATACTTATGTACAGTGGAACACTCTCTGTATGCTATGGCTAATCCTTATTATTATTTGCATCAGAGAAGGAAAGCAAGAATGCAAGTAAGATTGTTTGTAAAAAGTTAGCAGGTGTTTATTATTGGAATTTCTAATAAAATTCAAAAATGCAGACATGTTTCCCTTTTTAGCTACTCATTTATAATAAATAGTACAGACAGACAGACAGATTTTATTGTATTTAGCCATAGGCCATTACAAACCAAAACAAAGTACGTAAAAATTGTATAAAATAGAATATAGTATAAATATTATAAAACCATAAAACCAAAGTTATGAACAGTTAATTGAATCACAGCATACCCACTAATTAACTAGTTCCCCTTAGAACAGCGTTGGCCCGTATTTTCTTTGCAGCCAGGGCAAATAAAGCCATTCTGTAAGATATATTGGCATTAATAAATAGTACAGGGATTGTTCCAAAGCTGAATTCACAAGTATTCTAGATCTAAATAAACATTACTTTACTACACCTCATTCTTCTTTGTCAGGTTGCCTCATTCCTGGGTTGAAATGAACAGTAACTTTTATCTCTTATGAGTTTATAATAGATGAATTGCTTCTTGATTCTAACTTCTCAAGAGGCACAACCTATCTAGCAGACTGAGAGAAACTGAAAAAATGTATTATTCATCTGCCACATATGTTCAGGTTGTTTCTACCAGATCCATCTGGACAGTTTGTTTTTTATTGTTTTTTAACAAGCATAATAATGCACATTTCATCCAGCAGACCAGAGCAATTCAGTTTAACACCTGTCAAGGGACATACCCATTTTCTTCATGATGAATAGAGCCAAAGCTGAGACCAATCTTTCCCAATGTGTATCAGCATGCATGAATTAATACAGCCAGGTCCTGAGAATATACTGCTATGCCACTTGTGTGTTGTAGCTTATCTAGCTATCTCAAAAGTTAATTTAATCACCACCAGTTCCTCCCCCCCAATACTTAGATTGTTTTCTGAGAGCCAGTTTGGTGTAGTGGTTAGGGGTGCAAACTTTAATCTGGGAGAACCAGGTTTGATTCTCCACTCCTCCACTTGCAGCTGCCGGGGTGACCTTGGGTCAGTCACAAGTTCTCTCAGAGCTATTCCCTCGGCAGTTCTCAAGAGCGCTCTCAGCCCCACCTACCTCACAGGGTGTCTGTTGTGGGGAGAGGAAGGGAAAAAAATAATAAACTACTCTGAGACTCCTTTGGGTAGTAAAGGGCGGGGTATAAATCCAATCTCTTCTTCTTCTCAAAACTCACACAGAGATACCCAAAGCATGCTACATTTGATAAAGAAGAAGAAGAGGAGGAAGAGGAAGAGAAAGAGGAGGAGATTGGGAGTCCCCCCCCCCCCACTGGCAGCCAGGTAGGACCTGGCAACCCTAATGAGCTGGTTGGCCCTAGACTCATTTTGCCTCCCAGTCTGCCCGTGATCACTGGATGCAGAAGTGGGCTGGCTTCTGTTGAACTACATTGTTATTTGGTTTATAAGGACACACACTGGGCAAAAATAAAGTTAAGTAGGTATAATAAGTAGGTAAAATAAGAGCAGTAATGTTTGGGTTTTGATTTATTTACTTACATTTGTATCTCGTCTTATCTATTCAAACACAAAGTGGCTAACAATACAACAGCCAAAACACAAAATATACCAGTCCCATTAGTAAGATTAAAACACATATTAAATACATAATTTACAAATTAAAGACACCCAATTTTAAAGCCTACAGAATGAAAAATAGCATTAAAGCTTACATTCAGTGTGAATCAACTACCACTGTGTTACTTTTATTTCAAAAATCTAAAAATTTAACCTGACATACCCTCAGTTTTGTATGTTGTACAGATGCCTAAGGGCTTATTTATGCAAGCAGGGTTCCTGTGGTTGTTACCAGGGGTCATTTGGGGCCAGAGCAGGGCGGAGTGGTGCTCCACCAGCCCAAGAGTGAGCACTAGGGCAGCCATGGGCCGAATCAGATTCTCTGATCTGATTCAGCTTGCCACTGAATTGCCGCCAAAATTCGGTGGTGGTTTAAAAAGCGGCTGGAAGAAAAGGAGTTTGAGGGAGAGGCTCCAAACTTACAGGGTAGCTGCTGGAGCCTCTCCCCCAAATACCCACCTAGTTTCAAGAAGATTGGATCAGGGAGTTCAAGTCTACGGGCCCCTAAACAGGTTGCCCCCATTCCCTCCATTGTTCTCTATGGTGGGAAAAAAGTAACGTCTAACCTCAGTGGCTGTTGGTAAGCAACCAAACTTGCTTCTGTTAGTAAGAAGACAAAGAAACAAAACCCTTTCTACGCCTTTGTGAGGAACTCATTGGGGACAGTCCATTGCCAGCTCCAGGTTGGGAAATTCCTGCTGAGTCCTTCCACCAACACTGCCCTCCACAGGATCCACCCCCCAAATCTCCAGGTATTTCCCTACTCAGAGCTGGGAACCCTACTTTCCCCTCAGTGCCTGCTGCTGGTCAACCAAGCTTGGTTTCTGTCAGTACAGGGCCTTTCCCACACCTATTTTGGCCTTTGGGAGAAAACTCATTGTGCCCTTATACCCTACTGAGATGCCCCCCCCTCATGACAGCCAATGGGACGTGGTAGTCAGGGCTTCAGAGCACGGTAGAGGCTGCTGGGGGGGGGAGGTGGAAATCTGAACAGTGAGGGGAAAATAAAGGTAGGTTGATGCTTAGCTAAAAAGGAGATAGGGTTGCCAACTCCAGGTGGAAAATTCCTGGAGATTTGAGGGATGGAGACTGGCGACGATGAGGTTTGAGGAGGAGGGGGGCCTCAGACAGGTACAATGCCATAGACTCTACCCTCCAAACCAGCCATTCCCTTCGGGAAACCACTGTTGCCAATCTCCAGGTGAGTGCTGGTGATCACTCAGAATCACAACTGCTCTCCAGGTGGCATTTATCAGTTCCCCTGGAGAAAATGGTGGACTCTGTGTCCTTATACCCTGCTGAGGTTGCCACAGCAAATTGACGCTGTGTGCCCAAGTCCTTGGCACTCTCACAAAGCCCCTTGCTAGAGCCCATTGTATTTATTTCCACAATGGGCCTTATCCCTAGTAGGATATAATGGGGCTGAAACTGACATTCGGCCAGTCGAATGACTCCCGAATGGGCTTGCATTGCTGAAACTGACATGCAAGGGTCATTCGGCAGCTGGAACAGATACGGCCTAATTTGGCCCAATCTGAATTGGGCCAAAAAAAATTTATTTGCACACCCCTAGTGGGCACAAATGGCAGTGATGGCAAGCCCCTCCCCCTGCTCCCAGCGGACCTGTGGAGGAAGTGAAGCAAGAAGTTTAAACCCCTTCTGTTTAGAGTCATGCGGCAGTGGTGGCACAATCTTTCCATTGTTGTATTCTATGGGGCCCTTCTCGCTTCGCTCACCCCCCCTGCTCGCCCTGGCAGGCCAGCTGGGGAAGGGAAGGGGAGGCTTTTGAAGATGCCCCCCCTTTTGCTTTCCTTTCTGACACACTTACGGTGATGTTAGGGGACATGGCATATGCTAATGAGTTATGCTACTAGGTATTCTAATGAGCTCCTGCACCTCTTTTTCTATGAAATGACCCCTGGTTGTTACAGTTATAGTTGATAGGCTTTTACCCCTATCAAAACCTTCTTTTGGCTTCTTTATACTTACTGTGAGCTATGTGTGGCCCTGTGAAGCCCACATAGTACTCCATGTTTGGGTAAAATTGCCCATGGGAAAATTTTCTCTACTGCCCATGGGAAAAAATGGCTCCATTATGTCCTATGGACAGTAGGCGCAGCCTCTAAGAGTAGTCAGGGTCTCCACCAGTCCCTATACATTTTAAAGTGCCATTATTTTTATGGTGGTAGACTTAGCCTACAATTTTGGAGGCCAGGTCTTCCCATAAAAAATAGTATCCCTTTAAAATTTAAAAGGCAGGAGAAGCTGTCAAACAGCTGTTTGACAAGTCCAATTTCCTTTCCCTCCCTCCCTGCTGCCTCTGGGTGGGAGTGGAATGGGGAAGCAATTGATGATATGTTTGTGTTTTTTGGGAACCTGAAAGAAATACCCCAAAAAATGGTGAAGAGAGTCCCAAAAATTTGGGATAAAGAAAGCATGCCTTCCCCAAATCAGATAATAAATTAATCCATTTTTATGTGAACACCACTAGATGAGTGGATAAAGGGCCTGGACACACACCTGAACAATCGTCCTGGCCCCTGTCAGACCCCAGTTTCAGGAGAGAAGCAGTGGAGGAGAGACATCTTGGGTGGCAGATGGACTGTGGGTAGGAAGGAGCCCACTGATAGCTGGAGGCATGATTGGATGTACCACTCACCTGGCAGGTAAGAACTGGCACTTTATTATTTGTTTTACAAAAAAAGCACCAAAAATCCATATAAATATTCTGCAGTTATTTGTTATTATAACTCCATGTAAGGAAATACAGATTAAAATGATGGAGTTCCTAAACTGGAAAAAACCCACTCCCTTATTTTACCATTTGGGGATACTTATATGAATAAAAAATCTATAGAAAATTACAGGGATTCCTCATCTTGAGGTGAGACTTTTATATATAAAATGATTATGCAAACACCCTAATCATTGCAAGATTCTTCCCATGTTGAGTTACCTAAGTAAATAATCAAACCTGAAACAATAGAAAGGATGGTAAACTTCAGGTTTAACCGTTTAGACCCAATTTCCCTGTAAGAAAAATGGAGAGGAAAGAGATTATACCCCAGCTGTGCACATGAAATACTTCAGTGGTTTCTATAATTTCTACTTAAAATGGCACTTTTGTTGCTGTCAAGTCACATCTGACTTATGGTGATCCCTGGTGGGGTTTTCAAGGCAAGGGACTTTTAGAGGTGATTTGCCATTGCCTGCCTCTGCATCATGACTCTGGTATTCCTTGGTGGTCTCCCATCCAAATACTGACTAGGGCCACCCCTGCTTAGCTTCTGGGATCTGATAAGACTGGGCTAGCCTGGTCTATCCAGGTCAAGACAAAATAACACATACTAACAGTTATTGCCAAATGTTATTATTTCTGGAATACGTGAAGCCAATTTATCTTTCGGTGTCAAACAGAAATCCTGGTTGCAACTGTTGTTCGAGAATGTCAAGCCTTTGACTTTTAATACATTGGCTTTTCTACATATGCTCATTGCATTCCTGGTTATTACAGAATCCTTGGCATTTGATTACCGATAGAGTATATCACTAGAGATAATAAAATAAATTGAACTATACATCATGTGTCTTTTTTTGGGAAGAAATATCAGCATAAAGCAGCAGGAATCCTTGTGGAGAGAGCAAGCATGTAAATAAAACATTGAAAATCTCACCAGGGAGCTGCAATGTATGAGAGATAGTAGCAAATTAACTCAAATTGTCAACCCACTTAAAGAGGATACAACAGTTGCAAAAGTGCCAAGCAGACTGTCTACTTTCTAGTGAATTAGTATGAAGTTAAAGATATTTCTGTTGTTCATTGGATACAATTTTTATTATTATCCCCATATTATTACATTGTTATCATTATGTTCAAAGATGGTGCAATGATTAGAGAAGTATGGTAGGCATACAACAGCTCTGCAGAGAAGACCATTAATGTTATCTCTCCACACTATCCTATGATGGTGATATACAGCTGAAGTAGCAAGGTTTGTAATCCCAGAATGAAGCTAAATGACACACTGTATAACTCCATGGCAGCTATCTCAAAATGAAAAGCAAAGGTGATCACTCAAACAAGTGAGTGAAAATAGACACTGAAAATGAAGGGAAGCAGAGGCAAATGTCTCAAGAGAAATGTCAAGGATATCATTCAAAAAAGAGAACTAAAAAACAGGTTGCATTTAATTTTTTAAAAAATTACTTTGACATAAGTCAATACAATCAACAGGATGCAACATCCAATAAACAGTGCAATAGGATTTAGATTTTGAAATCTAGAAACAGAACAGAAGCAAAGCAATAGCATTAACAATCCCAAAATTACATAGTCCTACTTACAGCGATGGGCAGTATAAACTATACACAATATAGACCACAGTTCCTGACCCTTTACCCAACTATCTACCTGAACTATTTTGTTACAGTGCAGCCCTATCACCTGTGTAGAAAAGACCTCCTCAATAATCTAGTTCTACATATTTTGTGGAAAACTAGGAGCATAGTAGTCTTCCTGGCTTCATCAGGCAGGCCATTCCATAAGGTGGAGGCCACAAGGGAGAAAACATAACATATATATTCAGCTGTTAATTTTGCCTATTTGCAGGTTGGCATCTCCAGAAAACCTTGCTCATACAAGTGAAGCATTGTAGTGGAGCATAGGAGGACAGATAGTCCCCCAGATATGAGAGACCAAGGCTCTGATGAGTTTTATATGTGATAGCCAAGACCTTAAATTAGCCTGGTAACTGATGAGCAGCCAATGGAGTGACTGCAGAACAGAAGTGATATGCATGCTCCATCTAACTCCCAATAATAGTTAAGCCACAACATTCTACACCTAATGGAGGGTGCGATCACACGGGCATTTAAACCCGGGTTCTCCCGCGCTGCTCTTTCAAGCACGATGGCTCAAACGGAAGGTACTTGTTTTTCCTGGTGGTTGGAAAAGCGGGCTCGAGTGCGGGGGGGGGGGTGGCTTCGAGACGGGAGACAGATGCGGCCGTCTAGTCAGCCCCTTTAATTGCGATGGGGAACAGCCGCGAGGCCCGCAATAAACGTCCGTGTGATCGCACCCCTAGTCTCTGCATTGATTCTGAGGGCGACCAATGTAAAGTGCATAACAGTAGTCTAGACAATGTTACCGTGGCATGGGTGCAGGTGGCTTAACTGGCTGTATCCAAGGAGGGGAGTCATCTTCTTATTTAGACTGAGTTGAAAGGAAATGGGGGGGGTTTGGTTGGTTGGTTGGTTGCAGCTGTATTAACTTGCTTCTCCAGCAGTAATGCTAAATCCAACAATTCCAAACCTCTTGACTGAGTCGGTGATGGTCAGCTGAACCCCATGAAAAGTAGGAAGCACCATGTCCTTCAAGATCTCTGCCTCCCCAGCCAGCATTACCACTGTCTTTCCAGGGTTTAGTTTAAAATTGTTTATTCTTAGCCACTTAAACACACCAGACAGGCATAGATTCAGGATCTCTACTGCATCAGCAGGAGATTTGCATAATTATATACAGAGTTGGGTATCATCAGATACTGATCACAGCCAACCTGAAAACTATAAATGATTTGTCCTAAGGGTTTTACATGGAACTTGAAAAGCATGGGGGATAGGATTGAGCACTGTAGAGCCTCAAAGGATAGGTCCCACACTAATGGGACAGTGGGGGGCAGAGGTGGCGGGCAGAGGTGGGTGGCGGGCAGAGGTGGAGGAGGCGGTGGGCGACAGCGGCAGACAGAGGAGGAGGCGGAGGCAGCAGAGGCGGAAGAAGCGGCGGCAGCATTCTTGGGCCTTTGGCGGCAGTGGAAGAAACGGCGGCGTTCTCGGGCCTTTGGAGGTGGCTGGTGGCGACGGCTGGGGGAGGCACACTTCCCCGAGCCCTGCCGGCCGCCTGGTAAGTTTGAGGGTTTTTTTCCCCCTTTTACATTTGGGTGCTTGAGTGGCCAAGCACACAAGTGTAAAAGGCAGGAGAAATGGAGGATGGGACCATTTAGACAGCCCTGCTCTTGCAATGATTGCGAGAGAGGGCTGTCCAGATGGCTCAAATGTGGGCTCCTTGCGCGACTCCCGGGAAAGCACTTGATTTTCCCGGGGTCGGAAAACGCGGGATGAACCCGCATTTGAGCCGGCTTTGGCACAGGAGTTGTCCCGGCCGCTCTGAATGGTCCCTTTAAATGCGGGAGGAAACAGCTCTTCCTCCTGCATTAAAGGGTCATGTGACCGCGGCCATAGATCTCTACTACTCAAGATGGCTACTAGTCATGATGGGTATCTACTCCCTCCAATATGAAAGATCTGTGCCTCTTTCTATCAGTTGCTGGGACTATGGGCAGGCAGATGCTGTTGTAGTCATCCTAGAGTAAGGATGCCAGTCCTGAGGCAGGGTCAGGGGATCCCCCTGCACCCAAGCCCCTCCCCAACAGCAGCCACACCTCTCCTTCCCCTCCTGCCAAATTTAAAGGTCCCTCCAGCTGATTGACGGGAGCATGTGGCCCACCAATCAGCTGGAGGGCTTTTTAAATCTGAAAGGAGAGGAAGGAGACAGGTGGTCACAGGTCTACACTTCAAGCAGTGAATTCATTGCTTGGGATTCAGGCATATTGTCCCCCACTCTTCCAAAAGCATTTAAAGGGCCATTTTAAATGTTTTTGGAAAGTGGGGACTGTGTGCACCTAAATCATCACTTGGGATTCAGGCATGTGTGGCCCCCATTCTCCAAAAGCATTTAAAGGAATGTCCCCTCCCTCTCCATGAACACCTCCCAAAGTCCCCCGCTGGGGTGGAGGCAGGACCTGGCAATCCTATCCTAGAGGCAGCTGGTTGGCCACTATGTGAACAGTATGCTGGACTTGATGGGTGTTTGGGCTTATCCAGCACAGCTTTTCTTATGTTCTTATGTCTCCAACTGCAACCCTTTGAGCCTGGTCTGTGAGGACTGATTTGAACCAGTGCAACACCCATCCTCTGCTACGTATGACAGACGCCTGCATCAGGCTGGAGTCCAGGGCTGTTTCTTTTAGTAGGGCTTGTCCTGGGTGGAAGAACCTCAGGGTTACAGCAGCTACTCCCACCAGTAACCTCTTTCTAGTTGCCTTGGGTGAGGTCTGACTCTTCCTCCTTGGTTCTCCCAGGGTGCACTTTTTAAAAGACTACCGGGGAGGGGGGGACTCTGGCCTCACCCACTCCCTCTATCCTGGGAAATGGGCCTATGGGAGTGGTGGGTCCTAGGCATAATCGGCAGTTGCCTGCCTGGGATCCCATTTCCCCTGCTCTACCCCCATTTCCCCTGTACTACCCAATGGGAAGCCTTCTAAAGCTTTTCCCCTGGCCTTTGAATTTGCATATTCACCTATATTGCTGACCACAGCTATCAGCAGTAGAAGAATAGGTTTTTATACCCTGCTTTTCTCTACCTTAAGGGGTCTCAAAATGGCTTATAATCACATTCCTTTCCTCTCCCCACAACAGGTACCTTATTTATTATTTATTTATTTAACTTTGAGGTAGGTGGGACTGAGAGAGTTCTGGGAGAACTGTGGAGAGAAAAGGAGATTGGATTTATACCTTCACTACCCAAAGAAGTCTCAGAGTAGCTTACAATTCCCTTCCCTTCCCCTCCCCACAACAGACACCCTTTGAGGTAGGTGGGGCTGAGAGAGCTCTCTAAAAGAATTACCCTTGAGAGAACAGCTCTGAAAGAGGGTTGTGGTCACACGGTCATTTTGATTAAGTTTCACTGCTGTTCCCTCTCGCATTTAAAATTGCTGGTCAGATGCCCGCATCCATCTCCTACACCGAAGTGGGCTCACTCGCACAATCCTCCAGGTTTCCTAATAAGTTTTCCTATACCTGGAAAATCAAGTACTTTCTGGGTATTTGCGCTTTGAATCTGCAATTTTGCCTATCTGAACAGCCAACTCTCACAATGATCATGATTAGGTCATCTGAACATCCTTTTCACGATGGTTTTCCCCACAAGCCTCTGTTGTTGTGCACATGAGTACAGTCCACACTCTTAGCCAGGGGTCCTTTCGTAAAAAAAGAGGTGCAGGAGCTCATTAGCATAACATTTGCATATGCCACACCCCCTGATGTCACCGGAAGTGTCAAAAGGCCACACATCTCTGACGTCATCGGCAGTGTGTCAGAAGGCAGGGAGGGAGGGGGAAGGAAGGAAAGGAACAGGAAGGAAGGTAGGTAGGTAGGTGGGGGAGAGAGAGAGAAGGAAGGAAGGAAGGAAGAGACAGGAAGGTAGGTAGGTAGGTGGGGGGGAGAGAGAGAAGGAAGGAAGGAAGGAAGGGGGAAAGGAAGGAACAGGAAGATAGGTAGGTGGGAGAGAGAGAGAGAAGAAAGGAAGGGAGAGAGGAGGGAAGGGACAGGAAGGTAGGTAGGTGGGGGGAGAGAGAGAGAAGGAAGGAAGGAAGGAAAGAAGGGGGAAAGGAAGGAACAGGAAGGTAGGTAGGTGGGGGAGAGAGAGAGAGAAGAAAGGAAGGGAGAGAGGAAGGAAGGGGGAAAGGAAGGAACAGGAAGGTAGGTAGGTAGGTGGGGGGGAGAGAGAGAGAGAGCGAGAGGGAAGGAAGGAACAGGAAGATAGGTAGGTGGGGGAGAGAGAGAGAGAAGAAAGGAAGGGAGAGAGGAAGGAAGGGGGAAAGGAAGGAACAGGAAGGTAGGTAGGTAGGTGGGGAGAGAGAGAGAGAGAAGGAAGGAAGGAAGGAAGGGGGGCACTTCTCCCCCCATTGGGGCCAGCGTTTCCCCTCCTCCCCCCTCCTGCTTGGGCCCCAGGGGCTTCACGCCTCTGGGGCCCGGCTTCTCCCTCCCTTGCGCCCCCCTGGGGCCCGGGAGCAGTGAGGGGGGAGGGGGCGAGTTTGAGGGCTGGGGGAGGGCAGGGAGGCTGGACCCGGGGCCAGGGGGGCGCCTGGAATGAACTTCCCCACCGGCTCACTCTCGGGGTCTTCCAGACTGGCTTCCAGCTCCTCCTCATCTTCTTCCAGACATTCATGGCCACCAAAGGATTCGGCATCCAGAACCCCTTTTATCCTCGGTGCGGCTCGCCCATCCTGGCCCCGGCCTTCTCGCCTTCCTTCCCCGCCTCCCTCCTGGTCCGGCGCGGCGTCACGATGCGGCAGCCGAGAGTCCAGCCTGTCCCCGCCTCCAGCAGCCGAGGAGCCCCGGGCAAGGGCAGCGGAAGAGGGGAGCAGGGAAGGGCGCAGGCCGAGAAGGAAAAGTGAGAAGGAGAGCGAAAGGCAGCAAAACGGGTGGGGGAGGCGGAAAGCGACGGGAGGAGGCGTGAAGGGCAGGAGGAGGCTGGACCCGGGGCCGGCGGCACTCGCCGCGGCCCCGGGAGGTTTGAGGGCTGGGGGAGGGCGGGGAGGGCAGGAGGAGGCTGGACCCGGGGCCGGCGGCACTCGCCGCGGCCCCGGGAGGTTTGAGGGCTGGGGGAGGGCGGGGAGGGCAGGAGGAGGCTGGACCCGGGGCCTGCGGCGCTCGCCATGGCCCCGGGAGTTTGAGGGCTGGGGGAGGGAAGGAGGAAGCTTGTCCCCGCTTTGTTAAGTCCCCGCCCCCCGCGCTCCTCTCTCCCGGAGCGCCGCTCTGGCGCGCCTCGGCCCCAACGGAGCCCTGCTCTTAGCCACTACACCAAACTGGCTCTAATTCCTTGCATTTCCAGTTATAGGATTTCACATATAAGTGCTAGGAGAAAAACTCTTCCACAGATCTTAGAAAACCACTGCCATTCAAAAAAGACTATGCTAGATGGTACAGGTGTGCATTTGGAACATAACCAATCAAAATTCAATCAGAACTCATTCTCATTTATTAATTTCTGAAGGGTAACTAATCAAAATAAAATTTTCACTGACTTTTCAGATCTGAGATGACCTTGCCAGAACAAAGGGCTGTAATTTCGGTCAGATCTTAATTAATAAACTACACATCCCTGTGAATTTAGTCTATAGAGGTTTTGCATTTGCACTCTGACATCTTCAAGGCCAGCCATAATGAAAAGCTAATGATATATTTATGGCATGTTAATAAATAGGCATAAATAAGCATCTTAAGTATATTAGTATAGCTGTGCTCACATCATAGAGTTTGCCTTGTTGAAACCTGTTCTGTTCTTCAACATGTAGCTCCTGGGTGGGTGCACCATCCCACCAGGAACAGTGCAGGGTGCGTGGGGAGCTGATTAAAGTCTGCAGAGGTAAGAGGGGATCTGTGGATTAGCAGTAATCAACTACACTAGCAGAAGCGTCCTTTGTATCTAACCTACAATGTGTTTATTGGATATGTCCAATGCACTGTATTATGTACTACTATTAATCTACTGTGGTGTCATATACTTCAGTCACCACTTAATATACTTTTTAATGCATCACATGCTTCCATTTAAAAAATGAGGAAATTTTGAAATTGGATGATCTGTACACATAAGACTGTGTACCCAAAGTATTTTTTTGATACTAATAGCTAATATGCCCTTCCCAACTTTTCCTCTCTTTTTTTTGCAAATACAGTTTATGGAGTCTTGACCATAGGCTTTCAAAGACTTCTCCTTTCCCTTGTAGTAGCAAAGTTAATTTCTCCATTTCAGCCGTTTCCAATAGTTTACATATTAATTCTTCCTTTGATGGTATTTCTTCTTTTTTCCAATACTTAGCATAGAGAATTCTAGCTGCAGTTACTACATGTATAATCATATAACAATTTGACTTTTTATACCGGTCTGGAATTATGTTTAATTTAAAAAATTCTGGTATTCTTTGTAAGATTTCATGGATCTTGATCCAGAATTTTTTACTTTTGTCACATAACCACCATGTATTAAAAAAAGATTCCACTTGTTGCTTACATTTCCAACAGACGTTCGACATGTTAGGATAATATCTAGCCAATCTATCTGGTGTCATATGCCATCTATAAAACATCTTGTAGATATTTTCCTTAAAGGGTATAGCTATAATAAATTTTATAGTAGTTTTCCATACTTTATTCCACTGATCCAGATCTATATTTTGCCCTAAGTTTTGGGCACAACAGATCATTGAACACTCAACCGTTTCATCCTGCATTTTCAAATCTAATAATGCTACATAAAGTTTTTTTTACCACTTTTTCCTCTGCATATAGAAGAAGCTTATCCAATTCTGTATGTTTTTTCATAAAAGCCTATTTGTTTATCTTTTACGTATCTCAATTCTAATTGTAATCTTTCCCAGGTCCTGATCTTGTATAGAGTCTTGTCTTTTTAAATTATTTTTACTATCTAATAGTTGTTTATATTGTGCCATTAAATTCTTTGTAAGCAATTTTGGGTTTGTAAATGCTTCCAGAGGTGCAACCCACTTTGGTATTTTTATATAAAGTGCCCTCACTTTCAAGTAGCAGGGGAGACCACTCAGTGGCTTCTGCCCATGTGGAATCCCACAAACTGCCATTCCATGGTATCCACCAGCAGGTGGGTTGGATAGGGTTGCCACCCTTCAGGTGGGGCCTGGAGATCTCCCACTTTTACAACTGATCTCCAGCTCACAGAGATCAGCTCCCCTGGAGAAAATGGCTGCTTTGAAGGGTGGACTCTATGGCATTGTACCATGCTGAGGCCCCTCCCCTCCCCAAACCCCACCCTCTCCCGGATCCACCCCCAAAGTCTCCAGGTATTTTCCAACCCAGACCTGGCAACCCTAGGGTTGGGGGACAGTTTACTCATTAGCCAGCGGGCAAGTTGGCCAATGCCCTGGATCCATTTGCCCCATGCTGAACCAAGGCTCTTTCAGCTGTTACCAATAAAGTTGTAGCCAGTTTTAACCCAACATAACTCTGTCTTATGTTCACTCCTGTGGGGTCTGCTTTATCTTCCCCTCCCTCTCCCTTCAGAGCTGAATTGACAAAGATGTTTAACTGTTTTTGATAGGAATAGCACCCAAACCTTTGTATCACAGAGCAGATAAACTGGTTTTGACAGGAACAGCATCCAACCCCTACCTGTCTTCAAAATTCCCTGCCTAACTAGCAGACCTCAACTGTTCTCCCACCAAAATCTAACAACTCCCAACTCTGTCAGTTGGCCAGCAGTTAAACTGGCAAAACACTTCCTTTTTCTTTTCTTTTCAGCATTGCAATTCTCCTTTTGAAGATGATTGGCTGATGCTGCTGAAGGGTAGAACTTGAAACTATCAGTCACAGCAACCCTATCTAAAAGCCAGTTTGAAATGCAAAATATAAGGTAGAAATTCAATTTTAAATTATCCATTTATATATATAACACTTCCTTTTCTCCTAATTCAACCTCCTGTCTTTGACATTATTTGGACATTCAATACATCTTACAACCACAGAAGAGACAATTCAGTAGAGTCCTGGCTTCTTAGTGAAGGGCTACATTACAGTTTCTGATGCTACCATTTGAGAGGGGTTTGAGGCAAGTCCTTGGTCAGAACATGGGTTCAAAAGTGTTAACAAACACCAGATTTTGGTTTCTCTCTCACTAATGCTACTAGTAATACTAACCAAAAATCTAGTTCTGTTATTTTAATGTAAGTGCAATGCATGTGCATTGGAGACAAATGCTTTCTTGAGAGAAAGGCACAGATTACCTTGGCCTGAAATCTCTTCTGTAGCTGCTTTCTATTTTGCTGACAGTCCCTCTTATGAACTAGTGGCATTTGAGTGAAAGATGTACTATAAAAATAGGAATGATATCCAACCACATTTAATTAACTGCTAGAAAGCAATATAACATTTATGGTCTGAAAGGTTGCAGTGACCCAGGAGTTAGACAGGCAGAAGCAAAACAGGAGGGAGGAAATCTGGCTCTTACCAGCATGTATGCCTGAAAAGCCCCCCAAAAGACAAAGCTATCTCTTTTTTATGTTGAATACATAAAAGGCACTTTTATAATAGTGTGGTAATCATGACATTTTGCATTGTACATACTCCTGTCAAAATAATGATTAAATATTAAATCATAGTAGTGAGTATACCAGTATGTATGGAGCTGATCTTTCACGTAAGGTGGATACGTTTGCCACACAAACATCATCTCAGTGACATGCCTATAAATCTGTTGAAACAGATCAAATTATCTTCATTAGGATGGTGAATGCTACTGGCTTCCCCATGTTGTATGCTTTTTCTGATGGACTACCTCTTGAAAAATGGTTCTCTGTAGAGATGGGCATAAACTGGCTGATGAACTAAAGTTGGCCACTAATTTTTGGCCAGTTTATGGTTCATAAAGAACTGAAGAACTGTCATGAACTTTCACAGATTTTGATGCAGTTCATGGCGGTTCACAAAGAGCAGAAAGCAGGTATTTAAACTCCTGATTTCTGGTCTTCATGAAAAACAGCTCAGCTGTTTGGTTTAAATGGTTCTGAACCGGGGCAGCCCACATGCTTAGAGCATGAAAGAACTGAGCCATGGAAGCAGGCTGCCCCTGCAGCTCAACTGTTTCAGACATGAACCTCACAAACCTGGTTCAGTTCATATGTGAGCCAACTGGGTTTGTGGGGTTCTTGGTTCACCCATGAACCAAACCACATTTTGTGGTTCCTGCCCATCCCTAGCTATCTGTAGTCATATTAGTTTATTGCTAGAGTTGCCAGCTCTGGGTTAGGAAATACCTGGAGATTTTGGGGGTGGAGCCTGTAAAGGGAGGAGTTTGGGGAGGGGAGGGGAGGGACCTCAGCATGGCACAATGCCATACAGTCCACCCTCAAAAAGCAGCCATTTTCTTCAAAGGAACTGTACACTGGAGATCAGTTGTAAAAGCAGGAGTTCTCCAGGTCCCACCTAGAGGTTAGCAACCCTATTTACTGTTAATCCATCTATTTGAAGAACCTCATCTATGTCAGTAGCTAATGAATGGTATAACCCAGCCTTGCAAATAAGCATAATGGTGGAGGGATAGCTATCTTCCCCCTGTTCTCTATTCCCACACCATAATGGTGGAGGGATAGCTATCTTCCCCCTGTTCTCTATTCCCACACCATATGGGTACTTTCTCCCTAATTTATCCAAGAACAAACTTTGTTTTGGATTTTACTGCATGAATTCTCTGTCCTATGCCAATCTGAATCCTAATTCCTAGGAGGAAGAACCCATGTCTAGAGATTGTCTAAAGGTCTGTTTCCCACTCCCTGTGCAAACATGCATGCTAATTCCCTATGCCTGTCTGAACATATGCTCATGTGTTTGCAAGGGCTGTGGTAACACTTACTCCATCAATCAGATGTCACAAAAATCCATCCATATCACCGTACAAAAAGGAACAAGCCTCACAGTCTGCACACCTGTGAGTTCTGCTCTTTGCTTAGCCCCTCATGATATAAACTGAAATCACAAAAATTGCCAATGAATCTTTCACATTACTTTCATAACCTAGAGATTTATAACACAGTTGGATTGGTCCATCAACCTGAAAGAACCCCAGGATCCAAAGTGAAGATTTTCTTCATTTTGTTTTTATTGCATTTAATTTTGATTTTATTGAGTTCTTGTCAATTGCATTTTCCAATTTATACTGTGACTAGTTTCCTGAGTGTTGATGATTATACTTTGCAGAGCAAAGAAATCAGTAAAGCCTTCCATGCAACTGTGGATGGAAGAACCAATGCTATGCAGCTATGGCACCTGTTTGATGTCCAGACAAGAAGTTCCTTCCACAGCAAAACTACACTACTTGGCAAAGTATCATAGGTGCGTTAATCACTGTTAACTAATCTAAGCTTCAAACCCAGATGTAATCTATGGTGTTAAATGTCTGTGCTATCTATTTGCACTTATGGTAAGGGGGGAAAACACAAGACATATAGGGTACTCTTATAAACATTTACTTGGGAGTTGTATATTGATTTTTATCCCACATTTCTCTCCAATGGGGATCCAAGCAGCTTACATCCTCCATGCCCCCCCACATATAATAGAAATGAGGGAGGGGGCAGAAGTCTATGTGTCCTGCACTCAGGTGGTGGCTGGAGATCTCCTGCTATTACAATGGATCTCCAGGCAACAGAGATCAGTTCACCTGGAGAAAATGGCCACTTCAAAAAGTGGATTCTATGGCATTATACAATACAATATATTACAATGGATCTCCAGGCAACAGAGATCAGTTCACCTGGAGAAAATGTCCACTTTGAAAAGTGGTCTCTATGGCATCATAATCTAATGAAGTCCCTCCCCTTTCCAAACCCTGCTCTCAGGCTCTGCCCCCAAATCTCCAGGTATTTCTTAGTCCAGAGCTGGCTATCTTATACCAGAAACTTGGCACAGGGAATGGCCAGGTTTATTGTGCAGGTAGTGGTAATACAAGGTTTATGCCTGGTGGACTGGCTTCCTTTCTCAGCTTAAATAGGCTGAAAAAGTGCAGGAATTCCTGAAGATGTGTTGTGCATTAGCCAGGATTCTGCAAGGAAGTACTATCCTCAGCACTGCTCTAGATCTACAGGGAGGTTGTATGCAGCCAATCTGGCACTTTGCCTTCTCAGTGCTATCTTAGCCTGGGCTTTCCACTGCCACCATTCCTGTGGAGTGGGAGAGGAACCTGAGGGGCTACAGGCTTGAGTTCAGGTCCTTCCCAGTGGAGTGGATAATTCAAGACCTGGTGGTGAGGTTTCCCTTGCAGGCTTTGGCAGGGTGGCCTCTGTTGCTGCTGGTACATCCTCAGAAGGCAGTTCTAGGATACTGGTAACTGATAATGTAAGTAGTTTATTGTGGTCAAAGACCATAACTGATAATGAACTGGACTGAATTGAAACCTGGGTTTCTTTTCTCATTACCAATGCCTGCTATTGTCATTTGGCATCTGAAATCACTTCACTCTCCAAGATATAAAGACAGATGTACTCACATTCTAGCTGTATCTGAAGAAGTGAGCAGTGACTCATAAACGCTCATGCCCTGCCACAAATGTTGTTAGTAGTTAAAGTGCTACTGGACTGTTGTTCTCTTCCACTAATAAAGATTGCAGGCTGTGCTGTTAGGTTGCCTATATTTTTTTTTCATCTGTTAGAACTGGAAAGGGAGATCTCTCCAAGTGAAATAATGTGTTGATTTCAGACTGGGCAAAATCCACTCACTGCTAGTAATGATAATAAAACAGTTAAAAAGTGGGGGAGGGGGGTGTAATGTGACGAAAGGCAGCCAGTGAGGTTATTAGCCTGACTGCTCTTTTATGTTATTAATTTTTTGGGAATATTAGCTCTTAATAATCAGCAGTAGGCATTAAGGAATCTGTACCATTGTATACAGAGGCTGGGCCTCTCTCAGACCTCCCAAAAAGAGACACAGAGACTCAAATGAAGTTAAAAAGAGTCTTTAGTTTACTTAATGATAATAAAAGTCATTCATTCAGATGTTGCAAAAATCATACATTCAATCATACAGGGTTAAGAAGTAAGATGGAAAATAGTTTGGTGGGCTGCACCACAATTGCGTTTGGGACCTGGTATATTGCCTCATTTAAACAACAGGTCTGCACAACTGACAAAGCCTGTTCATATTGTATTAGCAATCTTCCATACTTTACATGGCAAGTCAAATCCTGTGGGCCTCTCAGTATCTATCACGTTATGGATATCGGGTGGAACTGATTGCATCCATGTACGCATCCATTAATTCCCTAGATCGAACAACAAAGTGGGCCATTAAGCAACAGTCCCCACCAGAATCTAAAAGACATAACATGTACCCCCCCCCAACTCATAAAATATCAAATTCCTATGAAAAATAAACATAATAAAGGAGTGGGGCACTGGATATCAAGAGGCACAAGCACATCTTCCAGCCAGTGTTCCTTCTAAGCTGTGGAGTCTTGTGAGCAAAAATTCTACTTTGTGAGCTACTGACATTAAAGCTGTGAGTGAGCGATTTGGCTACTGCATAAATTAGTTTGCTCTGGAGCCATCCTTCCTGAGTTAAGACAAAAGTCCGTTAGCTGGAGGCTAAAAAACTGTGAGCTAGCTCATACTAATTCAGCTTAGAGGGAACACTGCTTATAGCAATGTATCTCTATCAGGAAGTGTATGTGTTTTTAATTAAAAAATCAAAGACTTGCCTATGCAAGGAAAACATTCTCTCTGGGGAGGGGGAGCATAACCCTGTAATCTACTTCACAGGGCTGTTCTGAGGACAATAGCGCATATCGAAAGAGCCAGGTACAAAGGCAAAGAGTCAAGGAAGTATGATTGGAAAGAGCAATGAGTGCTTCTGCACTTTCTTATACAGTATAGTATAGTATATATTGCTTGGCTTGGGTTTGGTTTCTGTTGAAGGAAATCTGAAAGTGCAAAAAAAGCAAATGGCCATAGCAAAAAAATATTTTTCCAGGGCAGAGAAAGAAAAAGGTTTCAGTTCTTGCAGGCACACAAAAAGAGCAATGAGCATTCCTGTGCCTTCTTACTGCAACATATCTGTGTTTTAAAAATTAATACTTGAAAGTTGGCTGATACAAGGGATAAAAATTCTTTATCACTGAGATGGTGGAAACAGATCACAGGTTGGGGTTGTCCCACAGTGACAGTCCTTTCAGAGGAAAGTGAGCAGAAGTGGAAGGTACCAAAAAAAAGTGCAGGAAACATTACAGCTGTTTATGATCTATCACAGGGGTCCTCAAACTACGGCCTGCGAGCCACATGCAGCCCGCCGAGGACATTTATCCGGCCCGCCGGGTGTTTTTGCCGTTGCTGCCTGTCCTCCGATTCCAGGGCCAGTTCATTCACTAGATGAGGTTAGGCGATCGCCTATGAGCGCGTGGGCCTGAGGGCGCAGATTAGGCCTTCAGCCCTGCCCCCTCTCTCTCGCCAAAAGCCCGCCCTCTTGAAGCCTCTCAGGAGCACTCAGGAGTCGAGGGAGCAGTCCAGTCCTTCTGCTGCCTGTTTCCGGCTGCCCTGCCCCCTCTCTCCTTCCCTCCCTCTCCAAAAGCCTGCCCTCTTGCAACCGCGTGCATCGGAGCACTCTGGAGTTTGTAAGGGGGCACGTGCAGTGCTCTTGCGCCTACCTCGATGCTGTTTCCCACAACAAAAGCCTGAACTGTGCACTGCACACACACACACAGCCGGATTCCAGCTGCAACTGCAAGGCGAGTGGGGCCAGCCCAGGGGTGGTCAGTTGGTTGCCGCCTTGCCAGGGAGCAATGGGGTTGGGGCGGCTACAGCAGGCAAGTCAAAGGATGGTGGGATGGGAGGCTGGCTACTGGTGGTGGTGGCGAGCTATCTTGTTTTTTCTCCTCCCCAGCCTTAGCCATGCCCGCTGGATGGGGGGGAGAGCCTCTGTCTGGTCCAGAGAGGCCCCTGGTCTCAAAGGAGAGGGGAAAGGGGCGCATTGGTGCTTCCCCCCCCCCCCCCCGCACGCGCCTGACTTTGGTGTGCCGCCGGCGGAGCCTCTCTGAGACAGGGAGCCATGCCTTCTGCTGCTTCTTTGCTGTGTGCCCGACTGTCCTGCCTGGCTAGCGGGGGCTCAGAGCAGTTGGGGGGGAGCAATTTTCAGAGCCTTTGGAGTTCTCTTTGGGTTAGCAACTGCTGCTTAGAAGTTGCCCAAGGGTGGGTGGGGGAGGAGAATTCCGAGTGCAAAAAGAGCTGCCTGGAACCTCCAGGCTCCGAAGGAACTTTTATTTTCTTTGGGTGTGTGTGTGTGTGAGTGAGTGTGTCGGCTGGCCAGCTGGTCGGCCAAAAGAAGTGACACCACCACCTGCCCCCTCCCTGACGCCTGCTGCAATGGGGAGGGGAGAGGAGAGAGAGAGAGAGACTCCTTGCAATGTTTGTGTGTGTGTGTGTGTGTCCGGCCAAAGGAAGCTACGCCACCCACCCCCTGGGGGGGGGGGGGCGGATTGAATGCAAAAGCGTGGAGATGCTCCAGGACTCAGAGAGTCAAGAGGAAGGCTCCAAGCCAGTCTGATAGGGTTGCCAGACCCCAGTGGGGAAATTCCTGGAGATTTGCAAGTGGAGCCTGGGGAGGACAGGGACCCCAGTGGGGTCCAGTGCCACAGAGTCCACCCTCCAAAGCAGCCATTTCATCCGGGGGAACTGGTCTCTATAGTCTGGAGATGAGCTGTAATTCTGGGGGATCCACAGGTCCCACCTGGAGGTTGGCACCCTCACAGCCAGATCCAGCAGCTGGGGTTAGCAGAGCAGAGTGGGGGTGGGTGGGTGGGAGAGCCGTACCAAGAGAGAGAGAGGGAAATAAGAAAAAGTGGAGGGTGTATCTTACTTTTCCTGGTGTCCTGTGTACTCTCCATGCTGATGGGGAAAGGGCCAAGAAATGGAAGCAAACAGGGACTCTCAGTCTGGGGCAAGTGATGCTCTGTATTCTTGGTGCTTGGGGGGGAGGGAGGCAACAGTGGGAGGGCTTCCTGCCCCCACTGCTGGACCTTCTGAGGGTACCTGGTGTTTTTGGCCACTGTGTGACAGAGGGTTGGACTGGATGGGCCACTGGCCTGATCCAACATTGGCCTCTCTTATGTTCTTATGGGTGCTTTTCCTTGGCAACCCTTTTTTGGACCTTTCATAAAGGAGTGAAGGACCTCTGAGCATGTGTAGCTCCCCCAACAGGCAGGAAAACAGGAGGGATGTGTCTGTGGGTTTGTGTGATGCTGCCCCAGTGAAAGATAATCGCCAGGCTTCTCTCCCCCCCATTTGCCCTTTGACAACAAGCAGCTTTCTTAAGTCAACACATCTTAAGCCCATGAGTGGCTATTAGAAGAAGAGATTGGATTTATATCCCGCCCTTCACTCACTTAGAGTCTCAGAGCGGCTTACAAACTCCTTTCCCTCCCCCTCCCCACAACAGACACCCTGTGAGGTAGGTGGGGCTGAGAGAGCTCTGAGACAACTGTCCTTGAGAGAACAGCTGGTACAGAGCTGGTACAGATTTTTCCAGGTATTACACAGGATTGCCCAAGGTCATCCAGCAGATGCAAGTGGAGTCGTGGGGAATCAAACCCTGTTCTCCCAGATTAGAGTCTCTGCACACTTAACCACTTGTTCCCGTTTTGTTTTTTTACTTCAAAATAAGATATGTGCAGTGTGCAAAGGAATTTGTTCACAGTTTTTTTAAAAAACTATAGTCCGGCCCGCCAGCGGTCTGAGGGACAATGAACTGGCCCCCTGTTTAAAAAGTTTGAGGACCCCTGATCTATCATAACTGAAGCACCTCTGTGGTTCCAGGCTGTTGGTTTGCCACTTTTGTTTTAGCTGTTGCTAACATTATGCTCAGTATGCATAAAGAGAGTTTAAAGAAATGTGTGATCTCAGAGTTTCTGCCAATATGTTTTTTTTGTTTAAAAAGCTGCAATCCACTAATGGAACACTGCAAAATGCTGTAGTTTTCAGTCTTTCAGTGAGTACACTTGCTTAAATATCAGTAGAGATTGCAAGAAAGGCCATATATGTCATAGGTTCCATGCTAACCTACTCTTTTGGATCGATCTCAGGCTGTTCAAAGACAAAAGGAAGTAAAAGAAACCTTTTATTTTTCTCTTCTCCTTGAACTTTTGCTCACCATACTTATTCTATTTATTTACAACCTGAAGAAAGGAAAAGTCTCATTAGAACTGATATCTCAGCTGTTCTCCTTTTCAGATGTCACCAGAGTTTGTTCACACTGCAGTTATGGTTCCCAACATCCAGGTGGGGCCTGGAGTTCTCCTGAAATCACAATTGATCTTCAGTTCCCTATAAAAAATGGCAACTTTGGAGCACAGACTCCACCCCTCCCTCCAGATCCCACCCTTCCTAGCAGTGCCAACTCCTGATTGGGAAATTCCTGAAGATTTGGGGGTTGAGCCTGGGAAGGCTAGAGTCCAGGGAAGAGAGGGAGCTTAGCAGACACGTGATGCCAAAAAGTCTAGCTCCTAAAGCTGCCATTTTCTACAGGGGATCTGATCTCTGTATTCCAGAGATCAGATGTAATTCCAGTAGAATTCGAGTTCCCACCTGGAGGCTGGCAATCCAGTTCCTCCCAAGTTCTTCTCCCCCCAAATCTCCAGGAATTTCCAAACCCATTGGCAACCTAATTGTAGTCTTCTGTGGTTTGAGGACTGAGGCCATAGCACAGTACATCTATAAATGGTCCAATGACGCCAATGCAATAGAAAGCATTGTGTCTGTTCTAGACACCAATATAACAATTCAGCAAACGGGAATTGCCTGTCTTGTGAAAGTGATGAGCATTGCAGTCCTTCAGAGTCTACTACGGAGAAAGATGCAACCTCATTAAAAATAGAGAGTAACAGATTGTTTAAACATATTTTCAACACCTACATAATAAAACCAACAGTGAGATTTTTTAAAAAAAAAAATACGAGAACAATGGAGAACATATCCCTCATGGATGTGACTGTAGGCAAAGCACATTTTAATGGCTGGTACAAACTATTCCAGAACCTTCCCTGAGGAGAAGAGTGGGTGAGGGGGAACAGCTGAAAAATACATGGTAAGTGCTTACTCATGCATTGGTTTACCAATAAACATTTAACACTATAGGAAGGATTCCTTGGGGCTCTCATATTCTTCTCCAAGTAAAGAACAGATTTATGAGGTTAGGAAGGTCCCCCTGCACACTTCTGGCAGTCTGCAGACCGTGTAAAACACAGTTTATTGCATTGTTTGTTGGATGTTCTAAGGATATCTGACTACATTGATTTACACTGTGTAGTCTGTTTTGAGTCTCAGCAAGAAAGGTGGAATACAAATAAAATAAATAAATGAATAATCCACTGCTCTGGTAAAAATGATGATGATTAATAATAACATAAAACCAGAGGAACCAGACAAAGATTAAGGAAGCAGGAGAAGAGTATGAAAGATGAGCAGAAGCAACTTCCCCATCACAAGCATACTACCTCTTATTGGCTGGTGAGAGTTTGGGGGTTCTTCCCTTTTACTTAGTTGTTGTGTTGCTTCAGTCACGCAAGTTTCTTCAGTCGTTTTGTTTGGTAAAGACAAAGGCGCTTCCAGACTGCAGCCACCTTTTGGGTTTTTGTGGGTTTCGTGGTCGTTCCATTGATAGCACTATCAGCGCAATCAGTTCACGCTTACATTTTCTTTTGTTTTTCCTCATCATGATACTCTCTGTTCACATTCACATGGAGGATTTATTTTTGGGGGAGGGCTGGGGTTTTTTTTGCTGAAGCACTGTAGCATTTCAGCAGCTTCAAGGAGGCTGCACAATCCCCATTAAGGTACATTCTCCAACCATCACACACCATGACACTTCCAGGATGAGCCTGCCCCAGTCTCTCCATTGCCTGTGCACTTTCTTGGGGGACTGGCTCCATGAAAGCCCCCACCTTGCTCCAGTTCCCTTTCTGGGGCCCTACTACAGATTTAAGTGGTGTCACTTGATGAAGCTGTCAGTGTCAACCAAGCCTGCCCCAGGAACACATGGGGCAGGGCACAATCCCCTTACACAAGAATAGCCCCATTAGCTTCAGTATGTCTACTCTGGTGTAAAGTGAAGGGTGGGTACAGGATCCAGGACATTCAAGGAAGCAACATATTGCTCTCTCCTCCCCCTGCCGAGGCTTATGATTAATATGTGTACTTTCTTCAGTGTCTCTCTGCATTGTTCTGGTAAAGATCTCAAAAGCTGGCTTTTAAGGAACTGGAGTTGCAGAATCCCCCTCCCCCCCCAATCATCTGGAAGACTGACTTGAAGACTGACTTCCTGTATAAGCAGAGCTGATGCTGGGCCTCCCAATGGGACTGACTGTTTCAGTGCTGGCGCCCTCCAGCACTGAAACATTTCAGCCCTGGAATGCAATTATTTTTTAAAAGTTCACTGCCCAAACTGGCCCTTTTGGGACAGATTTTGGGCAGCAATCCATGAGGCAGAATTTTTTTTTCAGATTTCAAGTAAGAGGCTATTTTGCAAATTCATTCCTCAATGGAAAAAAAATACTTGAGAAACTAGTTTAGGGAAAAATGGGGGGGGGGGGGGACGAGGAAAGACCAGGACCGCATGGGGGTGGTAACAGAGTTGTCCAGACACAAGAAACCCCCCCCAGTAACATCTGGGAATGAAAATGTAAAATTAAGGCAATACCGAAAACACGAAAGTTTTACATTCCACAGAGGGCTCATTATCAGTGCAAGTTGGATACATTGAACTCATTTTGTCTTTATTACAGTAATGTCTGACTATTCATCAATATTGGGAGAGGGGTGCTGCTTTCTCCAAAATGACTAATTTCATGGATTCAAGAAATCCTCAGACAGACCTACAGCCCCTCACCTTAACAAATAAAGGAGGCTGCCTAATCAGGCTCAGCTGGTTAATTTGTGTTTGTCTCCCCATGGGGCACCTAAAACAACCAAAATCTGACTCAGATCCTTAGAACAAAGCAAACTCAAGCTGCTTCCACATGGAGGTTTTCCTCTACCTTGGCTTCCAACTGGAGCACCAGCTCAGGTGACTCACTACTGGCTGAGAGACATTTCTGTTGGAAGAAATGACTTCCTGAGAAGAAAGGAATTCCATATGAGAGGTTTGTCAATATCACCCAACAGTCACCTCTGTGCAGGTGGCTATCTTCTCTACGAATTACCCAACAACCACAGTGAAGCCCTAATTTTATCTAGGACTGTACTGAATTTTTGCCCTGAAACATTTTAAGGGGGAAGGGAGCCTCGTGGTTTGCACAGTGTTCCTTGGGGGGAGGGGAATAATTCCTTTTCATTTTTTGTTCATGTCTGTTTGCAACAACTGCACTTTTTCTCTCTGTTGCCCCTTTGAAGATTGGGGGGGGGGGGATCAGTTTCTAAGAGGGTTGGGGAACTTTCATGGACCTACCGAGCACAGTGAGGAAGAGAAATTGTGTCTTCTCGTAACAGCTTCTGCTGACACAAGAAACTCTGCTGGTGAAGGAGGGAGGGATGGGAGATTTTAGCCAATTCTCCCCCTTGACTGCAGCCCACCATTCAATGTGGCTTTTTGTTCAAGTTAGTCACCTTACCTATAGCAATACCTTTTCTGGAGTCACAGATAGCTGTTGTGGGAAGGACAAAATCTGGTTCTTTGAGTGCTTTGATTCATAGGATCCTACCCAAAGGCTTCTTCTTCAGAACATGAGCTCCCTGTGACAGAATCATACGGTGAGTATGAGAACACATAAGTCTGGTCAGAGTGGGGGCAGTGTTTCTATGAGCTAAGGTACAAGTTTGAGACTGTTTTGAGTGTTGGTTACTGATGAACATCTGTGAGATATGTTTCTCTAGTATACGTAAGATCTCCCATTACTCTCACTGAGCACCACTCAAACAGCCTTAATGAGTAGGTAGGAATTTCCCCTTCTTTGTATATCTAGATGAGACTAATGATGGTTAATGATAACTCTTCCCTTCTAAGAAAATAAAATTCCATTTGTTTACAACTACACATTTTTGATGAAAGAGTAATCACAGATATAACAAGTTCACAAACAAGTTTAGAGCAAACTTCCCACAAATGAAGTTTGTTTTAGATTAATTACGACTTATTCTTTCACTCGTACAATTAAGTGATTCAGAACACAAACCTCCTTTGCCAAGTATACTCACCCACTATTGAATTTACTTTTTACTGAGTTGTTGCAATTACCAATTAAGTCAACCATTTTTTGTTTAAGTAGTTGGTGGAATGTTTTAATACAATTAATTAATTTTACAAAATACTAAAATATTCCAGAAGTGCTTTTTTTTTTACTTCTCTACAAAACCTCCAACTGACCTTTGTGGGTTGGAACCTACCATTTTGTTCCATTAGAGCTGTTGGGGTTGCCAGCTCTGGGTTGGGAAATTCCTGGAGAATTTGACGGTGGAGCCTGGGTTGGGTGTGGTTTGAAAAGGGGAGGGACCTCAACAGGGTTTAATGCCATAAAGTCTACTTTCCAAAACAGCCATTTTCTCCAGGGCAACTATCTTTGTAGCCTGGAGATCAGTTGTAATTCTGGGAGATCTTCAGCCACCACCTGGAATGTCAGTATATTTCTCTCGGGCCTTCTGCTGATGCAAGATGCTCCTACTGTTGTGAGAGAATGTGTATTCTGTGAAAGTGTCCCATGAACATTAGTGATTTCCTTGCAAAGGGAAATCACTAGGCATCAGAGTTGGGCTAACATTCTTGAGAGGACGGAGCACTCTACTATATGGATCTCTGGCTAGCTTGAAGCTGGAGCTGAGGCCTAGGCAGGCAGGTGGTTGCAGGTGCCTCCTCCTCCAGCTGGCTGGGGCTGCTGCTGCTCTCTCAGGGAATCAGTCCATTGAGCTCCTGCCAGTCTGGGCTATGAATGGAGAGCTGGGTAAGGAAGGGAGACTTCACTTTGCACCAGCTGCCACCACCTGGGCTCTTTCCAGGCAATGGCACGCTGGAGTTGCTTTGCAAGGGAGGGTAGCATGACGGGTGGAGTGGCTGCCTGGCTGGCTCAGGCTCCCCCACCTGCTCGCTCACTCCCAGTTCCTCCAGCTTCCCTTCCCTTTCCCTTCTTTGGCCCAATCTGCATCTAGCATTTGTTCCACTGTCTTACCAAACCCACACTGGAACAGAAATTCCCATCTGCATTGCATGCCACTTTCACTTTGATTGATTGTCAAATTTTATGGCAGTTTCCAGACTGCATGCCGCTTTCACTTCGTTTGACCTCTGGTTTTATGGTGGCTGTCTACATAGATTTATGGCTGTTTTATGGCCATTCAGGGGTGACTCTGCAGTTAGTATGGCATTGGCCTGGGGCAGCTGAAAGTAGTTTTGAGCCGCATCTTTTTCTGTTCCAATGTGGGTTTGGTACAACAATGGAGCAAATGCTAGTTGCAGAATGGGCCTTTCAGTCACTCGCATAGGCTCAGGCTCTGCCCAGGGATGCCCGCAGGGTCCTAGTACCTGGCTGGCTCCTTCCCCCACCCTCCCATTTCCATTCAAAGGCTTTTTTTCCTCGTTTGGAAATAAAAGAAAATAAACCCAACCCAAAAGCAGGTTCATGCACCCTGCCTTGCATGCAAAAAAGTGCTCTTGTTGCTATATATCTGGGGTTTCTTAAAATGCTTTGGCTTCCTCTCTGCTTTTAGGATGGGATTTCTTCTCTTGCCACTATCAAGCCAGGTTCTTAAAGTGCTTTTGCACTGGTCCTCTGTATAATGGATGAACAGTACAGCACTGGGCACCCTGGCATTTTTTCTTTAGAAGTATAAGCATGGCAGATAGACACATAATGGCTGCCCCCCGAGCAAAAAATTTCTAGCAAGGGGCCTGTTCCTTCCTGTCTTTGTTCTCTCATTTCTAGACACTTTTCTTGAAGGAGAAGCAAACATATCTGCCCCTCTTCCATTGAAAGGGCAGACAAGCCAGAACATGCCTGTGCACACTTACACATGATCAGCTCTAGCTATTATTTGTAGAAAGATAGGCATACTCTGATAAGAAGGGAATATTGCTTTCTGGTTTCATTACTCTCTCTCTTGTCTTAATTTATTTCTCTTAAGACAAGTGCTATGATACTAGCATTCGTTGTTGATGTTCTAATTAAATCTGCTATGGTGGTAGAAAGTGCTGTCAAGTTTCACTCGTCTTATGGCAACCTCATACGGTTTTCAAGGCAAGAGACATTCAGAGGTGATTTGCTATTGCCTGCCTTTGCATAACAATCCTGTGTTTCCTTGGTAGTCTCCATCCAAATATTAACCAGGGCTGACTCTGCTTAGCTTCCAAGATCTGACAATATCAAGTTATCCTGGGCTATCCAAGTAGGGTTGCCAAGTCTGGGTTGGAAAATATCTGGAGACTTTGGGGGTGGAGCCAGGAGAGGGCGGGGTTTGGGGAGGGGAGGGGAGAGGAGAGGCCTCAGCATGGTACCATGCCATAGAGCCCACCCTTCAAAGCAGCCATTTTCTCCAGTGGAGCTGATCTCTGTCACCTGGAGATCAGTTGGAAAAGCAGGGGATCCCCAGGCCCCACCTGGAGGCTGACAACCCTATATCCAGGTCAAGTCTCTGACTCTGCTATACAGGCTGTAATAAGCCACATAAATACCTATTTGTTTGCATACCCCTAGGCTGTGATCAGACGTGCCTTTAGATCCGTTATAGCTGCTGATGCCTGATGGATCTAAAGTGCACAATCAGACAGCAAGATCTGTGAAAGGTTCTGCAGTTGTTGGACGCCGTTCTGCCCCACCACTGAAATGGAGTTAAAAGACACCGGGGAAAGTCCAGTCAAATACCATGTAGAAACACAGAACACTGGTGCTCTGATGGTGAGGAGACAGGACACTTCTAGGTACACCATGAAGCTGATACTGGTGCTTCTCCAAAAACAAGGAAGATGCAATTGTGATCAGTTTATAGAATTTGACTTATCCAGTGATAAGCCATGTCAGTCCCTCATCCAGGATTTTGATATGCATTTTTCTAAGCTGTTACTAATGTATAGTTAAAATAATAATACCATTGCATTTCCAGAGTTTAAAAGCTACACATAAATCAGAAAAACAGATTAACCTACATGTTTCCATTTTAAAAGGATATTATAAAACAATATAAGAGGGAGGTAGTTATTTATTACAGACTTGTGGAGCCATCAGACTATGTGCAGTCAGTGAATTTTAGATTGCTGTTTCTTGAGTAGATATAAAATGCTTATAAAGTGCTTTTTATAAATCTTTAAACAGTGCTCTGCTAACAAAATATCAACTTTTATTCTATAGAAAAGAAGCATCTCAAAATGTATATTCTCTCTCCTTTGACCTGTCTTCTTACACTGTGTTTCTTTCTTTCTTTTGCTGCCATAAGCTGACTTATGGCAACCCCATTGGGTTTTCAAGGCAAGAGCCATTCAGAGGTGCCATTGCCATTGCTTGCCTCTGCATAGTAACCCTGGACTTCCTTGGTGGTCTCCCATCCAAATACTAACTGGGGCCAACCCTACTTAGCTTCCAAGAACTGACAAGATTAGGCTAGCCTGGGCTACTCAGATCAGGGCTGTGTTTCCCATACAACTGCCTAAAGCTGTTCAGTTCATAATTCTTAAGTATTATTTTACTTCATACAGAACAGCATTTCAGAACACAGACATGGAAGCCAAGCTAAAATCATACTTGTGCACTGCTGGATGGAGGAATGCAGCCTGTAGCTCGGTTTTGGTTGTTGTTGTTTTTTTAAAAAAAATTGTTTATCTGTACTTCTGTCATCAGTGACCATTGTTAAAGTAATGCTTCACCTAACCAGATCTAACATTTAGTATAAATGTGCTTCAGGACTTTCCCCTTCAAAACAAATATAGGTATTGTTTTGTAAATATAGGAAAATGCCTTACTTGACTATGTTCTTAAAGCATAGTTTTATCAGAAAGGTACATATGAAGAGCCTTGGGATTAGAAATCTTCCCTCCCAAGCACTGGTAGTGAACTGGTGAGAGCACTCCACTCCTGATGACATCTCTATATGATTTATTTGTAGAATCATAAATAATTGCATCAGAAGCACAGAGTTATTCCTCACAATGGTTTTAATCAGTCCAGAGCCTAACTGCATGTTATATTCAGCATGTCAGAAGTGGCCAAAGTCTGACTATTGACAGTTCTGAAGGCACCTGAAGAAGGTACGAAGGTTTTACTGAGAGAGGAGGAGCTATTGCTGGCTGTGATCTTATTTGACTAATTATCCTTAGCAGCTGTAACTCAAGTGGAAATGAGTGTGGAACCACCCAGGATGTGTAGTTCCAAGATTCTTAAATGGCATTTTTCTTTAAATGGAGCCTGAAGCTGGAAGGAGACCAGCATGGGCAGGAGAGGGCATGGGCGGAAGAGCCAGTTCAGTGTAGTAGTTAAGTGTGTGGACTCTAATCTGGGAGAACCGGGTTTGATTCCTCACTCCTCCACTTGCAGCTGCTGGTGTGACCTTGGGTCAGTCAGAAGTTCTCTCAGAGCTGTTCTCTCCAGAGCAGTTCTCTCAAGAGCTCTCTCAGCCCTATCTACCTCACAGGGTTTCTGTTGTAGGGAGGGGAAGGGAAAGGAGTCTGTAAGCCACTCTGAGACGCCGAGTGAAGAACGGGGTATAAATCCAATCTCTTCCTCTTCCTCTTTAACTGAATCTGCCAGAAGCTATCATAGGGGCTACAACCACATCATGTGGCAGGAACTGTCACATTAACTCACTGGAGGTTTCTTTCTCTCTCCCCCCCCCCCTTATTATAAGCATGCAGTTCCATCATCAGTTGAACAAGAAAACAAAAAGGTCAAAAACTTCTAGCTACTACTGGTTCTTTCTGTTAGCATGAAAGTAAACCACTTCAAACTTTCTTTGATGGTTGCAATGTTTATTTTTAAAAAAATAGCTTTATTGGGAATTTTCAGAATTCTTAACAGGCAGAATCTGACTACTTCTCATGTGGTAAGTGGAGTTAATTTATAATACTAGAATCACACATGTAGTCTTCCTTCTTTCAAAATCAAGAGAATTGATTTTTCCATTCTTCATTGCCTGTGATGCTATGGGACGCCCCCTGACAGGGGACCCTCCGTCTTGGATTCCTGGACACTTGCATATCGTAGCATGGGCCTAGCAATGAAAAATGGAGTCTGGATCAAACTGATAACAAAATGACAGTGAGTCACGCTGACAGCGTTCAAGGAATGTGATGCAGCTCCTCCATTAATCATGGAAAAAAACATATCTAGTGGGAGTCAACTGAAGAGCCTTTTGCCCAAGGACCTAAGGGATTCCCTCCCTGAGAATCTGGTCTTAATAACAATCCAAATAATCAAGACAATGAGCAACAGGCCAGCCCCAACCATTGCCTCCTTAAGTGCTAGGCATCATGAAAGTGCTACTCCATCATGTAAAATATTCAGTCATCTACTTGCCTATGGAAACCCTTTTTAAAAAAACAACATTTTTATTAGGTTTTTCATAAACATATTCTACAAGATATAATGAAGCCAATACAGCTGATGTACTTAAATTAACCTAACACAATTTTTCTTAAGGCTTACCACTAAGCTTTGTGAGGCTCTTTCTTAATTTTAATACCTAGCCATTTGTACACTTTATCCCATTTCTTCCAAAACGTATCTTCCAGCTTATTTTTCAAAACCATACTCAGCCTGTCCATTTCTACAACTTCTAACAGTTTATATCTTAAATCTTCTCTTGAAGGGAGTTTATCTGATTTCCAGTTCTTAGCTATAAGTATTCTAGCTGCTGTAAGGATATAAGTCATTACCTCCCTATCTGTTTTTATATTTTTTGGAAAAATATTCAATAAGAACAGTTCTGGTAACATTGGTAACTTAATCTTAATAATTTCTACGATTATTTCCTGCACTTTTCTCCAAAATTCTCAAATCTTCCCACACCGCCACCACATGTGAAAGAATGTTCCAATATTTGTCTTGCATTTCCAACAACTGTTGGGTACATTAGGAAAACATTTCGAAATTTTGTCTGGCGACCAATGCCATCTATAAAACATTTTGTAAATATTTTCCTTGTAAGACGTCGCCTTCATATATTTTACCGAGGTGCAAATTCTCGACCATGTGTCTTTCTCTAACATGTAACCCATATCTTTCATCCAAGAGATCATGGGTACTTTTATACTTTCATCAAGCATATAATCTTGAATCAACCAACTATACAGTTTCTGAATCAATTTGTTATCATTAAGGAGCCAAATTCTATCTAGATCGATTGGGTTGCTATAAAAACCTAATTTACTATCTTCCTTAAATCTCGTGTTCAATTGCAATTTTTCCCACCATAACAATTTTATTTTTTGCTTTAAGAGCATTTCTTCAGTTTTTAAATCATTGTTTTTATCTAACAAATATTCATAACATTCTTTATTACTTTTTGTTAACAAGGAGGGTTTAATGTAGGCTTCCAATGGGGAAATCCACCTAGGAGTCTTATTATATACTCTTTCTTTCAACTTAGTCCAAATTTTAATTAAGGCAGCCTATGGAAACTCTTAATCACCCTAAAGGAACACTTCTCCTTGATACTTTTACCTGTAAGGCAAAAGAAGCAACAATTTACACGCACAAAAAAACCCTTTTGAAATTAGCTCATCTTTTGAGAGATGGGCCTTTTACCACTCCCACATTCCAGTGCCAACACCTTTTCCCCTCCTCAATAAAAAGTCATCTCTCAGTCCATCTAATTGGTAGCAAGTTTTGGATCCCAGCCTGTTACTCCAACTGTATAGTTGGCTCCTCTACTTTCCCACCCTGTTCTGCTGCACTTCTGCAGCGCTGCCCAGCTGTGTGCAGGAAGCAGGCTTGTATGTCTTTCATTCTCCCCTATTATTTTCTCCCTTAGTAGCAGGTAGTTTGGTGTAGTGGTTATAAATCCAGTCGTCGTCATCATCATCTCCTCCTCCTCCTCTTCTTCTTCTCTTTCTGCTAATTTAATACATTTATTTTCTTGTTTAAGAGCTTATTCCACTTCATTTCTTTTGAGTGTTGGTCTGTTTCTTGACCTCTGTATACACAGATTATGGTCTTAGGAATTAATACCCCACAGTACACATTTTCTCTTTGCTAGCTGGAGGACGCTTTTGCTAGCTATAGGAGCTGCATGTGTATGAGTTATTTGGGTAACACCTGCTCCAATCAAAGCAAGCATTTTCAATCATTTGAACTTGTTAAGGATCTCCCTGAACAATCTGATGCATGCTGATGAAAGCTTCTCTACAAATCCTGTCTCCCATGAGGGATTCATCAAGGGAACATAAGTCTGGTGAGGGAGTTGTCTGCCCGCCACTCATTCTGGCAAACAATGGAGGACCACAGTAGCTTAATTAGAAGAGGTCTGACTGGCTGCACATTGCACCTGTGATGTTCCCTTTTGCTTGCAAATGAGGAATATGGTACTCACACAGGTTCCTACTCACACAGCAGTGACAGGTATGTTCAAACCAACATCCATTTATTAGCAAGAAGATACAGGGATAGAAGGAACTGGTTTCAGTATAAAGGAGCTCATGTAATCTGCAATGTCAGCTAACAAACAAAACAAAGGGAACAGGGTTCCACCCCATGAGACTAAACCAACCAACAAAAGTATCAGAGGAGGGAGCAAACTGTTCCATTGTAATGTATACAATAAATACAACACAACATCCAGGAGTAGACCACAGAAAAACCAAGTTTGTTGGCACAGTAGAATGTTTGTAAGATATAAAGCTGCAGCAAAAAAATAAGCTAAACATAGGAACGAAGTCTAAGATTCAGAACTGGATGTGGGGAAACTGAGTGTAGCAGCTGAAATGACCACAAATTTAAGATTAAGACAGGGATATATTTGGATGCCTTCCAGAGACTCTAAACTCGATGGATGGAATGGAGACTGTTTCAAGGGACTGTTTACTGAATATTAGTGGGTGTGTATTTTTTCTGCATATCTATAAAATCTAATATTCAAACAGCACAGCAAGGAATCACAAAGCTGATCCATTTCCCTCTTGCACATATTCAGAGTGATGGGTGTGTGTAGGATACTATGCAGCATGGAGGATCTATACCTCTTCTGCTATGTGCATGTGCAGGACTACAGAAAGAGGAAATTGGCTTGAGATCAGGTTCTTCTTCTGTTGATATTATCTCTAAATGTTACATAGCACTAGATGCCATACAAGTTTTAAAAGCAAACACACAACTCTGTCACCAACTCTCTGTCACCAATCTCAAAACAAGACAACCTGGGCATATGGAATGGGAAAGAATCATTTTCTTTTTCAAAATTAATGTGTCATTTAGTATAGACAAAAATTAAGACTGATGACCAGATACAGAAATTACTATCAAGATATGGGATCAGAACTATTGTGCAAGAGTAAACACTTAACCCTTTCTCCTCATCCTTTCCCCAAAACAAATCCATCCCACCCCTATGTGCCCCACGGGGTAAACAAGTAAGCACCTGTAGAGCACCTCTGGGGGTTTTTCCTACTGCAGGGCAAGTAGCAACTCTGGAGAAAAAGGCAGGAAAAGGGTTATGCCCCATAGCTCTAATCTGTAATACACATCCAGGGATTCCTATTGTAAAAATGACTGAGATCCTAATCACAGATGTCCTGGGGCATGTCTAATTTGGCCTTTTTAAGAATTGGTACTTTTTTCATTGACATGGAAAGTATCAAATTTATAGGAGATAATTACCGTGATGAAGTATGATTAGTTTTGTATATGAGTCATTGGACATGGTATCTTCAGAGATTCAGGGCTGAGAGATTAAAAAATTTAGCAAGAAACTCCAAGGTAAATACTAGGGAATGTTCTTTTGAAGTTAACAAAGTCAGTAGATTGGCTCTAGTAATTAATTTTAGGTGGCATTTGGAGATGCACTGGCCTGTGAAAAACTTGAGCTGTTATGCAAAAAGTAATTGGTACTGGAATTTGTCAATCTTTTGTTTTGCTTTTGCTTATTCTCTTTTAAGAAAACGTTACTGTTTTGCTGATAATGCAGAAATGAATGCTATACAGAGAAAATTCTGCATAAAAATTATTATTCAGTGAAGAGCAACTATCTTTGTTCTCTATGGTTGCCATATCCAGGTGAGACCTGGATACCTCCCTGAATTATAATGGATTCCAGACTACAGAGATCAGTTCCTCCTGGATAAAGGGACTGTTTTGAAGGGGGTGGACTGTATGGCATTATACCCCACTGGGGTCCTTCCCTACCCCAAATTCCATCCTCCCAAGGCTCCAGCCTCAAATCTCCAGGAATTCCCAAGCCAGAGTTGGCAACCTTATTGTTCCTGGGTATCACAAAACCAAATACAATGTAAAATTGCTCTAGGAAATAAGGTACGTATAGGCTCTCATTCATATGTATAATTAAAAAGCACTGTGGAGCCTAATTCTGCTTCAGAGCATGGCACAGCAGGAGGAGAAACTTCAGCCTTCCCTCCGATGCTATTTTTGTGAGCAAAACTGCCATTGTTTGACCTACTGCTGGGGTCCACATATCCTAACTGCTCATTGCTTTTTTATGCCACTAGTCTGTGGACCTGGCAGAGACATACAGTGTCACTGCTACTGTCCAACTTCAGGGCATGATCCAGCCAAGCTGAGTCACAGTTAAGTTCCTCAGATTTCAATGGGAGATTTAAGATTTAAATTTCTGAATTTAGATTGAAAATACTGAGGGACTTTTCAGCATAACAAATTCTAAATAACTAAAAACACTGGAGGGAAAGGTTGCCAAGTCAACTTTGTTACTAAAAACAAAAGCAATGGTGAAAATGGGAGGAAGGGTAAAAAGACCTGAGACCATGGAACTCACATGGAAAAAGCCATGTGGGGGCAAGGTTGGAAATAAGAAGGGGAATTGAGTGACCTTGAGCACACAAGCAGGCTGGAGCCAACTCAGTGTATTTGTCATGTTCCCAGATTAAAGGAATGTACATTTCTATAATTTTAAAAACTATTTGTTTTAATTAGTATAATAATGGGGGTTAGTGCCTTCTTTCTTAATTATGGTTCATTTGCAGAGTCCCCCAGGTACTTCAAATCAACCTGCATTTCAAGCCATGTGTGTATGATATATTTATGGACCATTTAATAGGATTAATCCTCAAAGAAGTCATTCAAGTGGATGGAAATCACTCTTCTAAATATAGAGCACATATTGACAGAGTGTAATTGCAGTCAAAGGTCAGGTCTTTTGATTTGATGACTTGTGGGTTTGATGTATAAGGAATTTAGACAATAGAAAAAAAAGAGCTTTTCTTGTATATAGAAAGAGAATATTTTGTAATAATACTTACATTTGTCACAGAGAAAATCAGAAGCCACCTTTTATTTGATATAGATTTTCTCTTTTTGCTATTTCTCTGTTATTTGTTATCTTTTTTCTTTCAATAAAAATTTTTAGCAGAAAATTTAAAAAGGGGTCAGGTTTCCTTTTCCCAAGACTGCTGCAGCCTATTTAGTTGGGTGGCTCAGTCTGCTCACTTAGATCACACCACCAGGAGAAGCTACATTAAATTGATATACTTTTCATCTTTTCACCAGCTCACAATTGCATGTGTAAGATATGCTCACCTTTCTTCCAGTCATCCCAGGACCCAAGGCAGGTAACAGCAACACAAAAACAATATAAATAGTTCAATAAAAACACCACATGAAAAAGTTCTCTCCATTCCTTTGTTCCCTTTTCAGTTGTAAATAGCCATAAATATTTCTATATCCTATAACAAAGAGTGAGTTGGCATCGTAATAAGGCAAAGGAATCAGACTTCTCACTTCTAAGTATTCCTTCAGGGCAGGGCTGGCCCAAATGCTTCCACAACCTAGGCAGGCTGGCCTGAATATACCCTGAAACGCCAACTAGTTGGTGGCTCAGGGCTCACTTACCCACTGATGCAGGGGGAGAAAGTGGAGGGGGGGGGGTGCAGCTAAAACTTGAGGAAACCCTGAAATCTCTGCAGTCAAGATTATGGAGATCTGGGTTTTCCAAGAGTGTTGCCCATCACTTCTGACATAATTCCCATTGCACCCCCATTTTCTCCCACCCCATTGGTGGACAAGTAAGCCCTGAGCGGTCTGGCTGCCCAACCAGCTGAGGCATAACCCAAACCACCATCCAGCCAGGGTGTTTGGACAAAAATGTATGTCTATGGAAACATATTATAAGCTATGTTATTTGTCTCTTGCAGGAGCTGAAGTGTTGCTCACTATTCTATATTTATATTTAGAAGGTTTGGATTAATGGTTTCTGCTAGAAGTAAATGATTCAGATGACTAGAGAACCACTACTAGCAGAGTGGAAAAGGGATGTTTACCATTTTCTCCAGGGCAAGAGCAACAAGGCACAACTGCAGCAACTACTGGTCAGTACCTTCCATGCAAGAACCAATGCAGAACCCAGGAATCCCAGCACAACCACAAGCCAGTCTGGCAAGCTCAACAAAACTAATATCAAACCAGAGAATCCTAGCAGTATACATTCAAGCAACAGGGACACTTTTGCAAGCCAAATAAAACTAATGCCAAACTAGGGAATCCCGGATTTATTTATTTATTTCTGCAGAATCAATCTCAACACACAGAAGCCCAGCAGAACAAAGTTGGGGGGGGGGGCACTTTTGCAAGTGCAACAGAAGCAATGGCAATCTGCAGAAACCCAGCAGAACACCTGCCTCTTCCCCCCTCTGTTCTGTTGCCTGGGAAACCTTCAAAGGCAAGAGAAAGACAACTAGAAGACCTAAGCAGCAGCTATTCAGAAATCCTGAATAATACCTGGTTCATACAATGTGTATGTAACTTGCCTGTAGGGTTGGAGATGACAGTGATGTAATTTATATCATGCCATTGATACACAGAATGTTTTACAGACTGAGAAAAGTACAAAAAGACATATCTCTATCCCTAGGAGCTTATAATTGACATTTTGTCTGAGGGAAAGATGACAGAAACAGAGAAGTGTGATGGTGGGGTGGGGTGTGGACAGATGCGAGCACAGTAAGAGAGGAATACGCAGATTGCAATTGTATGTACTTAAATTTTGTTTCTTTGTGAATGAGGATTTATGGATCACGAATTATCCTTTTTTAGAAATTATTCTTGTCTGCATTTTGTACAGTGTTCTCTTTCTGTATTGTAATTACTGTGTATATCGCTTTGCTTTTTCTCATTCTTGGCCTGCTCCATAGCATCCCATTTCATGAAAATATATATTTAAAAAATCTGCAGTCCTGCTGGTGGGTATGCCAACTGATTCTTCCATCATATCTGCTACCCAGCCTTTGATGTATTCATTTTCAGTCTATGAGAAAAAGAAATCAAAGCTCAGTTATAATTTAATTAGATGAACCCAATTTGCTTCATTGCTTTGTAGTATAAGAGCATCCCATAGCCCTTAACCTGAAGACGCCTGTTCACAACCTGCATGAGAGTGATTGTTTTCCAGCAGGCTCTTAAAAAAAAAAAAATCACACATTTACCACACAGCAGGTCTGACTGCTAACCAGAACCAGAATGTGAAATATTAGGATTTTAGGGGCATTACTAGCAACAAATGCTTCAAAAAATGTGTGTGGGAGGTGTACATATAATGAGGATTTAGATAACACTTGTTTTCGTGCTGCTTGAAAAATCTTTCATTCATTTGGCAAGCTGTTGCTGATTCTTGCTAAGAAAAAGTAAATTAATATGTAAAATATAAAGGTATAAATACAAGATAAATGTCACTGATACAAATGAACAGCTTAGGCTACAGTAAACTTGCATGTCTGAAATATGTAACTATAGCAGGAAACTGACTTTCTCCATCCATCCATCTGTTGAAGACGCTGGCATAACTCTTAACTACATGGCCCCCAGTATCTTATCTATTTTGTATTTTGCTTTATGGCTGCAAACATTAAGAGGAAACACAAGCCCCTTTCAAAACAGCCATTGTAATATGTTTCAGCTGCCGGTTGTGAACTAGATAATTTTTGTCATTTCAGACATAACTGTTGTGGCTCCTGGCTGATAACAGATTTTATTAAGAAGAAGAAAAGTTGTTCTTTATACCCTGCTTTTGTCTGCCTTAAGGAGTCTCAAAGTGGCTTACAATCTCCTTCCCATCCTCTCCCCACAACAGCCTCCCCTTGTGAGGTAGGTGAGGCTGAGAGAGTTCTGAGAGAACTGTGACTGGCCCAAGATCACCCAGCACAGGCTTTATGTGGAGCAGTGGGGAATCAAACCCGATTCTCCAGATTAGAGTCTGCTACTCTTAACCACTATACCACTCTGGCTCTCCTTTTCAAACAAAGCTGCCTGTGTTCCATTTGCAAAGCCTTTTTGTTATTATTTTTAAAGCCTTCCTTTCCTCTATATTCAGGCATTCATAGCGCTTCCAAATTGTTGTGGTGTTTGAAATGTCAGCAGCACTTCTGTGAAAAGGATGGGGGGAAATGGCACGGTTTGAAATGAGCAGAGTGCTTCAGACACGCCTCATAAACAGATTTTTAAAATGCTGTCTGAAACTTCTGCCCACATATTTCTCTGCATCAGATAACAACTGGTTTAAAACTACAGTGTTTTGTAGTTTTGCCACATTCTTGCAGTCTCTGAGAGAACTCTTAATTACTTTTTTCAGAACTAACTAAAGAACCATGTAGAATATTCTGCACCAAGCTGCTACAATCTTCCTAGACCCCCCAAAATCTGTTCTTGAAGAGTGTTGGAAGCTCCTAAACAGCACTGAATTCCATGCAATCATAGGGTTGCCAGACTTTGCGGGGGGGGGGGGGCAGCTTGGAGATCTCCCAGAATTACAACTGATCTCCAGATGACAGAGATCAGTTTCCCTGAAGAAAATAGCTACTTTGACAGGTGGACTCTATGGCATTACACTCCACTGAAGTCCCTCTTCTCCTCAAACCCTGCCCTCCCCAGGCTGCCTAACCTGGATTTCCTAACCTGGATTTGGCAACCCTAAAAGCAACAGGAAGACACTGCCTCGTGTGTGCGCAGAAGTGGCATGTCAGGTGGGCAAGCCAGGCAATTTGGATCCCTGCTGAATTATTTTAATAGTTTGAGCAGGATATGTACTTTGCCTGATGATTTCCTTATGCTTTCAATAATTCACCTTCATTGATAATATCTCTACTTTTAAAAAAAATATTTTTAATTGCTTTTCTAAAAACTACAACAGAAAAATGGGTAGGGGATTTCTACAAACTATTGGAGAAAGGAAAGGTAAACCACTAAAAACCCAAGTAGCAGTGGTCTTTTTAGGTATGTCATCTTAAAAAGTAATTTACTTACAATACAATTCAGCAAGATGGAGCATAAGGATTATAGTTAAAAACTAAGAATTATACAGAATAATTTTTAAAACTAAAGGTGCGTCAAAGTATTTAGCATTTAAAACAGTAACTGGTTTCAGAGAGTGCTTCTTATTTTTTCGCTTTCTTCTCTTCAGGTTTGTTTTTATCATAGTCCCATCTGACTTTAAGTAATTTAGAAGCAATGGCTCCAGATTCAGAGTCCTCTTCAGAGGAGCTGCTCGAAGAGCCTCTGTAGCTTCCCGAATCCTGGTCACTTTCATCTGGTGTCTTGTCCTCCTTTGCTGGTCCTTTTGCTTTCTCAGTTTTTTGATGCTGCTCCAAAAAGGCTTTAGCTTTTGTAACAGAGTTTACTGTTTCTTTTTTGTCTTTATATTTAAAGATGAGCCCTTCTGGGAATATTCATCTGTATGGTGTGGAGTTTTTCTGTAAAAAGGTTGTCAGATTTTTATATTACTTCCTCATTTTTCTAATTTCAAATGGAATGTCTTTTAGCACTTTTATTTCTTTGTCTTCAATGTTTAGGGTAGTCCCATTAGTCGCTTAAAGTACTTGATCCCTGCTAGATCTTTTGGAGAATTTCACAAAGATTTCCACAGGCAGATTATTTTTCTTGATATAATCTGGATAAATCCGATAAACCATATCCATATCTGTTTGTAAATGTTCCACTGTAGTATCTGCAACTGGTTCTAAGGCTTCACTTAGAAGCTTCTTCAGGTCTTCTCCCTTTTGTTCAGGAACTCCCTGCAATCTCAGGATATAAACTGATTTTTCCATTTGCAGTTGTAGCAGTTGATGTTCATCATAGAATCTCTTTTTTTCCACAGCCTCTAGCCTCTGGTTAAGCTTTTTAGTCTTGGCATCGACTTTTTTGACATTAAGAGAAAGTTCGTAAAAGTCTCTGGAGCCAGTAGAAACAAATGCTTTAGGCTTATCTGCGCCTTATTTCAGTTAAGAAAAGCTTTGATTGCCCTCCTCTTCCTCGCCACTGAGTTTTAAAGAGAAAACCAACTTCTTTTTGGGGATGGGATCAGCTTCCTCGCGCTTTAAAACTGAGGATCGGGGGCGTGCACTTATCTGATCATCTATATTAGCAAATCATGGGCTCACGCTTCATCGGACGTATAATTGCCAGGTAAGGGAAAATGACTGACTGTCTGCATGCTTCTCCCGATGTGCGGCTCTAGCAGCATTTCTGGTCTTGTGGCAGCAGGACCTATCAGGGCAAAGCAGAGCTTCAATCCCATGGCATTTGCCTTGGGAGAGGCACCTCTTGTGCCCCAGGCTGAGAGCCCCCTACAAGGGCTCAAGGGGGTACCGGATTCATCCAGTAACCCTCCCAGATGCTGCGATCATGGGCTGATATCATCGGAGCTCTAATGAATTGCACCCGCCAGTGAGCCACAGAAACCGGAAGTCCCATAATATCTCTACTTTGAATAAACAAATTATCTTCTGTTTCGAGGCTTACCCAACTTAATAGCTCAGTGTGCTTTCTTAAAAGTCTATCAGTGGTCAAACTGCTGACATTGTTTCACACCCTTCTCCTTCCAGAGTGGGGTCCAGTTTTCCATTACACATTGGGCCAAACACAGATGAAGAAGTCTGTTTTGCAGCTGATGGACTAAAGGAGACTTCAGGTGGGGAGGATATTGCTGCTTTGGGGAGAATTAATTTTGCTCATTTTAAAAGCTGTCCTCTGACTTTAAAGGAGCTAAATTCTTAACTCTTTTGAGGAAGGCTGGGATGACAATGTGCTAAAGAAATAATTGCCTATTAAAACTTTGTGTATAGGAAACATAAAAGTACTAGCTACTAGCTGCTCACTGCTCCAGTCTACCTGCCAAAGATACACCCCCAGCACTAGATTTTCTCTCCTCCCCTGTACCATGCCCAGGCCTGTCCTAGAGACACTTGCACAGTTCAGGATTCAGAATGCCCAGATGCAGTCACTGCCTAATGCCTGAGCACTGCTGTCTGGTAATCATGGCTGGGGGTGATGCACACTTGCCCTGTTATTTCTTTGGGGTGGGCATAGGCACTGGCAAGGGGTCAGGGGGTCGAGGGAACTCTTTTACAAGTGTTTTACCTGTTTTCTAGAGAACAAATGGTCAGTTGTATGAATTTCAGAATACTAGGAATCCCACTAAGACTTGTAGCAGATGGGAAATTATACCCCCCCACACACACACACACACTTGTCCATCCTTATTTTCCTGTTGCTTTGCCCGATCATCTGTTTTCCTTCCCCTACCACTAGCTAATCCCTGTCCTTAAAACAACCCCTTTTAGAGTTTTTTGTGATGTCTGCACATGCAAAGTCATTGCAGGTTACTTTGGGTTCTTGCTTTCTCCCTCTTCCTTCCTATTTACCTACCTATACACTTTTCATATTGTTCAGCAAACCTAGGAATTGTCTCAGGAAGGCGACCTATCTCTTTTAGACAAATGGTAGCTAATATAGAAAATATGTTAGTTTTACTGTGATGTTATGTAAAGTTTGACAAACATGGTAGTTTGATTTCACTTATACGCTATAATAGAGTACACATAACTATATTAACAAAGGGAATATTTGCAGTTTTAGTCTTGATTAGTAACTGTTTGGATGCATATATCTACTTACTATCCCATGAACATCCATATTTCATCTGTGAAATGTTGGTGGATATGGAACTCATGGATGTGGGAAACCTAATACAGCATGAATTCTGTCCATCCTATTTCCCATAAATAAAGTATATTGACTGCCAGTTTGGGAACTGATACAAATAATGAGCTCCCGGAGGACATCAGGGCCCTGCGGGACCTTTTGCAGTTCTGCAGGGCTTGCAAAGCGGAGCTCTTCCACCAGGCCTTTAAGTAGGAGCCGCCAATGGGGGAAAATGGTCCCTTGATAATTGGCTGGTTTAACTCCTCCGGCCCAGGAAATCGGCTGGTGGTAGCCTCCTGGTCTGAGAAACTGGGTTGCTGTACTCTGTAGGTTGTTCTGTATTGCTGCTATCTTTGTGTTTCATTACGTCTTTTATGTAGATGAATTTTAATCTTAATTTATGTGCGAATATGATTTTACCTGTTGTTAGCCGCCTGGAGCCGGCTTTGCTGGACAGGCGGGATATAAATTTAAATAAATAAATAATGTTGTAGGAAATACAGCCCAGTACTATGTACTACTTACTGAAAATTGTGCTTAAAACTGAGGTCTCTGCCATATATAATCTCTTCAGCAATAATTTAAGGATTAGCTGCTAGAACATGCTTGAATACTCTCTTTTTTCTAAATTACTCAGAGAGCCCATGCAGGCTTCTATATTAATTAAACTGCAGAATATTACCAACATGTGGGTGAAAAGCACAGTCTCTCATATTCCCTTCATATTAAATATGAAAAATGGATGAAACTCCTAGCTCCTCTAAAATATATAGGATGGGGGCGAATGAGTGGTTTAAGAATGCTCAATGATATAAGCCTCACTGAAATTAAGCAGGTGTGGACCTAGTCAGCAATCTGGGTGTGAGCTCTCCATAAGTGGAAGTTTTACATACAATAAATATTTGTATTAAAAGGCTCCTCCAATCTCCTTTCCTGCAAGGAGGGACCTCCTTGACAGACAGTTGGGCCACTGGGGTGCTGGCCAAGGATTCTTCTACCTGGGCCCCACCCTCCTGAGCCTCTTCCAAGGTCTGAGTGTTAGATCTGATCGATTGCCCTGTGGGGCTATAGTTACTATATGTTGTGTAAATGCTTAGCATACCTTTAAGGATATGTGCTTGTTTCTTTGCATGTTGCAGCAGCATGCCATGTGGCACTGTTTCCCCCTTGCCACTGGGCAGTTCTTTTCCCCTCTCATTTCTTGCCCTCGGGCTCTGACAGCAAGGCCTGGACACCTCCGAACTGCTGGGCTCATCACAGAGTTCTCAGAGCATTCTCTGCACATGAGCAGGGAACGCTCTTTTACTTTTGGGGGGATTTAAATATCCTCTGTATAGTTTTTTAGGTTTTGGATTTTTCTGCATACCTGGGGAGTCCCCCAAGTGTGCAGGAAAATCTCTCTGCCCCCCCCCAAGTGCCCCTGATGTGCCCCCCCCAGTGTGGATTTAGATATTAGTATATAGATGTTTATTAACAGCAAAATGTTATTTTAAAAAAATCTCAGTTTACTATTTTTAACAATTATGAATATAATTTAATATGTAATGTAATTTGGAATGGTAGATTTAAATGTAATTCTGTTTTGGGGGACAAGGAAAATACACAGCCAAGATGCTGTAAAGTTTGCCTCCATGCTAGAAAGGCGATGGATGGGGTCTAAGGACTGGATTCTCACAATTTAGGGCACATCAATCTCCAGTTCTGACATATTTATTACCTATGTTGTCCTGCCAACAGCTGAACCCGAACAGATGATAACCAGAAACTGAGCTTGTCATTCTTTTGATCTGTTAATAAACATATTTACTATCTTGCATGCTAATTTAACAAGCCACCTCTATATATATACAATTATGATCTGTAATTCCATTTCATTGTCTGACAAAGTGTGCGTGCACATGAAACCTCACACTTTGAATAAAACTTTGTTGGTCTTAAAGGTGCCACTGGACTCTTTGTTTTAATACAAACCTGTTCAGCAGATATTAACATGATCCAAATGACCAAGTGATTGGTTCACATCTGATCAACACCTTCAAACATAGTAAGTCAATTTCTTTAAGCATCCCAATAATGTCCATGCCACGGCATGCCGAGCAACTTGGCTTCCTGCCACTTTACACAGCTTTAGATTTCATCTACATGGGTCTTTGTGTGAGATTATCTTTTTGCTAGAGCAGGACAACGGTAGAAGTTAGAACATCTGTTCCATGAAGCTGTGCTAGGTTGTGCAAGCCAATATTTGGGACTAGATATGGTGTTCCTTTATCTTCTCTTACTCCCTCTCTTTGCAGTATTTATCAATTGAATTTGAATGAGGAAAATACTTCATTGTTGGTTTGGCCTCCACAAACATAGCCTTCAGAAACCAGGAAAACATTGTGAGAATCAGAGATCCATAATAAGGAAATCGGTTAGAAAATAATAATGAAACCCTTGACAATGAGAAACACTTGATACAGTTCACAAGAATTATGAACCTGACATGAAAAAGTGAGTTTTTGCTTACCTCACACATAAAAATAGCCATACAAATAGTTTGAGTTGATATGAGGTGATAATATCTACATACAAACACATTGTGTTTATAAAGTAACAGTATTTTAATAAGGTCCTTGAAAAACTACTTTAATTATTTTCTCTCTCTGCATGTTACCATAACTCTTATTTGGCTTTAGAAAAATTTTGGTAAGCAAAACTGAAAGAACTGAAAACAGATTATCCCCTCCCCTTTGGGTAACAACAGTACCAATATGGTCTTTTCAAGGATTTTTTCCCCTCCATGTTCTCAGAGGATGTTATCATTAAATTAAAGTTCTACAAAGATCTCTCAGCATTCTTACTATCTTTTAATGAGGTCTATGAACTTGATAGAGTTTAAGCCCCATAAACTGCTCCTCTGAAATGCAAGTATGGCCCTTCAAGATGAGGCCTAATTCAGATTTAATAGCCAATTGACATGCCTGCTGAAGCTTCAGATTTACATGCCCCATTCTCATTTTCCTTTCCCCTGATGCATGAAATAGTTCCAGACAGGGCTCCGTTGGGGCCAGGGCACACCGGGGTGCCGCTCCGGGAGAGAGGAGGCCGGGGGACGGGCACATAACCAAGCCCTGCCCCCAGCTCACTTTCCCTGGCCCTCCCCCCACTCTCCCCGGCACGCACTTCGGCGCGGAGCTGGAGGAAAGCCTCCCCCCCGGCAGCTTGCTCTCCCCAGTCCACGCTACGGCGCGGAGCCAGAGGAAAGCCTCCCCCCCAGCTCGCTCTCCCTGGCCTGCGGTTCGGCATGGAGCCGGAGGAAAGCCTTCCCCCCTGCTCACCCTTCCCGGGCTGCAGCAGGCTGCTGTCCCGGGGAGAAGCCCCCATCCCTCCCCCCTCTTGCTCTTCCCGGGCCGTGGCAGGCTGCTGGCCCGGGGAGAAGCCCCCATCCCTCCCCGCTCACCATTCCCAGGTGGGAGGAAGGTGGGAGGGAGGGAGGGAAAAGCTGGGCCCCAGTGCCCAAGCAAGAGGGGGGAAGAGAGGGAAACACTTGGCCCGAGGGGGGGGAGAGAAGCGCCTTGTCTGTCTGTCTCTTTCTTTCTTTCTTTCTTTCTTTCTTTCTTTCTTTCTTTCTTTCTTTCGTCTCTCTCCCCCCCCCACCTACCTATCTTCCTTTCTGTTCCTTTCCTTTCCTTCCTTCCCACCTTCCTTCCTCTTGCTCTTCCTTCCTTCCTTCCTTTTCTTCTCTCTCTCTCTCCCACACCTACCTACCTTCCTGTTCCTTCCTTCCTGTTCCTTCCTTCCTTCCTTTCTTTCTTTTCTTCTCTCTCTCCCCCCACCTACCTACCTACCTTCCTTCCTGTTCCTTTCCTTCCTTCCCCCCTTCCTTCCTTCCTTCCTTTCTTCTGACACACTTCCGGTGATGTGAGGGGTGTGTGGCCTTCTGACACTTCCAGTGACATCAGGGGGTGTGGCATATGCAAATAAGTTATGCTAATGAGCTCCTGCACATCTTTTTTTATGAAAGAACCCCTGGTTCCAGATCTTTACCCTTTCCAACAAACCAAGTTTTAATCTTGGGTTGTTTGCACATGGATGTCTTGCTCCACCTTGGCTTCCTTACGGACATGTTTTTTTCAGGAGCATCCACATACTGTCATCCTGTTTCTAGGTAACCAGGTCCTACCCACACTGACACCTTTTTCCTTACCTCACAGTGCAAGCCTACAAGCACTTTCTTGGGAGTAAACCCAGTTGAACAGACCTCAGTAGATTCTGAGTAGACCTCCTTAGGATTGCTCTGTCAGGCCCTGTGGCAGCCATCTCCTTACCACCACCACCAGAGAGTTTTTCTCAAACTTAACCCCCCCCCCCCGGTAATGACTATACTGTTACAATGTTATAACATTATAACAGAAAATATACTAGTTCCAAGCTTTCATTTTTTAAAAAATAAGTTCTTAGGCCTTTGGCTGCAGAATGTGCAAGGAGAAAAAGAGACTACAGATTTACTCAGCTAATTTCCATAGTGACAAAGCATAGTGACAAATTGCTATGCCTGAACAATATAGAGTGTGGGTCACACTCTCTTCTGCCATCTTTCCAAAGAACACAGATAGAAAGTATAAAATACTGAGATGAAGCAGCTCTTTTCAAAACAACATGCTTCTTTATTGAACTATGAACCAAAGAACCAGGCTCAACAGGAGCCAACTTATACTACTGCAAAACCACACCCACCTCAAACAATAACTAATAATAAGTAGGCAGCCAGAATCCTTCATTTGCACAAACTATATACAAAGTAACTTTATGCCCTTGCAGCTATTGGGTTATATTCCATAGTTCTGATTGGCTGTTGCTGGTAAAACCACCAATAGTCTTGTAGGCATTTGGAGCCTTGCTGAGACTGAAGCTCCACCAGTACATAACAGAAAGATTAGGATGCAAGCCATGTCTCAGAATCAAGATTTTGTGAGGCCCCCCAACTGCTCACCCTTGGACAGCCTGCACTCTGCCATCTTGTCTTCAGCATGGAGGGAGTTACCCCAGGCCTCAGAATGGAAGTGGAGCGGGTTGCATCTCCTGGTTCCTCCTCCTACCCGCTTAACATGACCCCTCACAGCACAGATTCATCAGCTGCTGCTTCTCCCTGGCCTGTTGCAAGGAGCTTCCTTATATTCCCACCTGGGATCCACCATCTCTAGCTCCACCTTTCCCCAACCTTGCCCTCTCCCATGATCCCACAACTGTTAGGAAGCTCATGTGCCACTCTTAGAATCTGCCCTCTCATTGGTTGCCTAAACCTCAGACTCCTTCTTTCCAACCACCCCTACCTCACATCTCTCTGGCCTGGCTGCCACCGCCCCAGGCTGTCAGCTGGCTCCCAGGTGGATGGTGGGGGGCTACTGTCAGCTATTGCCAAGGAAGCAGAAATTATCCAGGCAGCTGGGGCTCTGGAGGCCTTCTGCTGAGTAATGTCACTGCTGCGATGCTGGAGGTTGCCTCCTCCTAGCACTCCTGACCTGGCTGTTGTGGCGCCTGCCTCCCAGATGGCATCTCCTCTTCTGCAGTGGCCATTGCTGCCTCCTTGCTTGTTTTGCAACACTCCCCACCCCGCCCTGCTGCTCTCCAGTGAGTCCAAGGCATCAGGGACAGCTTTGAAGCCTTGTGAAGGGCTGGGGTGCATCCTGACTCTCCCCTAGGAAGTCCTGGAGCAGAGTGGGGGCTTCTGCCAGGTTGGGTCTCACTGCTGACCCTGGGCACATCTGAAGCAGGTCTTGACAGAAACACTCAACATTATAAGGTATGTGATATAAATCTATAAAATAGTTCTGAAAATGGTCTGAGGTATCTGAAAGGAACTATGTGCTGTGTGCACACTATCTTTCCTCATGCCCCCTCCAATCCTCATGTATTTCTTCTTGCAGTAGAAACCATTCTAACTCTAAAGCAGCACATTAGACTCATGGGAATTTTAAAAACCTAACAGTTTAGGAGTTAGGGTTTGGAACACTGAGGCCCCGTCCACACGAGCGAGATAAGCCGGATGGGAAGTGACACAAATTTGTGCCGGCGCAATTTGTGCCGCTTTTGCGGGATCACACAGGTCCATGGACCTGTGAGGGCGAACCGCCGCTGCGTGATCACACGCAGCCGCAGGCGAGTTGGGGTTTTTTTTCTGGCTGTTTTCAGTGCGCTTATCTGCTTCTACTAGGGATCGATGACTTGCCTCTCCACCCTCGGGGTCATCCAATGACGCGCATACCAGGATGGGAGGGGGAATAACCCCAAAAGCCCGCTCCTCAATGCCACTTGTTTGCACTGGCGCGATCACACCAGGAAAGGTCAGTTCTGGGCCGTCGCAAACCATTTGAGACTGCCTTTTCATTGGTAGCTAAATAAGTCGATTCCCAACCGGCTCAAAGTGGTTTGCGACACTTTGACACCAGCTGCAGGATGCTTCCCAGATGTGCTTGTGTGATCACGCCACTTTGAACCGGTGGGGAATCGTCCTTCTTGTGTTGCAAATGGGTGCGTATGATCGCACCCATAATCTCTCAATATAGTTCTAGTACAGATGTATCACTCTAGATCATAGCCATTGTCTAATAAATACTAAAAAGGCTTATTAAAATATATAAGGCAAACTAACCAAATATATTCTATTGTGGTCTGTTATTCATTAGTACTAAGCCATATGTATCTGTACAAAATTAAATTACTATGCCGTAGTAATTACAGTAAGAGTTGTGTAACAGTGGGAATCAGCTGCCTAGGGAGGTGGTGAGCTCCCCCTCACTGGCAGTCTTTAAGCAGCAGCTGGACAAACACTTGTCAGGGATGCTCTAGGCTGATCCTGCATTGAGCAGGGGGTTGGACTAGATGGCCTGCATGGCCTCTCCCAACTCTGTGATTCTATGACTCTGTGATTCAATATATGACTAATTTTTAATCCTGTTGTTTTCTTATTGCTTTGTGTTACCTGTATAATTTTTCTTTTGCAGATCTCAAGTTTGATTTACCTAAGGTTGAAGAATTTTGTTATTTATTTTCTTTATTTATATCCTGCTTTCCTCCTTACCAGGGACCCAAAGGGGCTTACATTATTCTCCCCTCCTTTTTATCCTCACAACAACACTGTGAGGTAGACATTAGGTTGACAGTGTGTGACTGGTCCAAGGCCATCCAGCAAGCTTCCATCACAGAGTGGGATTCAAGCCAGTCTGACACTTTAACTACTACACCATGCTGGGTCTAAATGATAAATAGGAAAATGAGCACTATCTAGTCAAAATTAACTACTCCTACTGATATGAATGAGATAATTAAGCATTGCTTAACTGTCTCCCATTAAAATCAATAACTTTAAAACTTTGTCTGGATAGCTTCTCTTGTATTATATATTTTGACTCTTTTTTATGGGCAATTTTAAGAATGATTGTCAGCAGCATAATTCTGTCATTATCACTTTTAAACAAACAGTTTACAGAAAATTCAAATGATATCTGAATATACAGATTCATGAAAATAGCAACAAATGGGAAGTTTGACTTGGAAAAACAAACATAAATGGCAAAAATAAATGGTAGCACAGAGGATGTGTGCATTTGCGGGGGGGGGGGATTTAGGATTCTGAAGGAAAATATATTTATGTTGTCATACTCTTTCCTCTACTCTTCCGAAGCAACTTTGATGCTCAGAAATGAACAGCACTAGCTACTGGACTCCAGAGAGGAGGAAAGTAATCACTGGAAGAGAGGAGGTGTGGCTTTCACGGGCATTCCACTCTCTCTCTCACTAGTTCAGACAGGGCTGACTTTACTGTTAGGCAGGGTGAGATAGCACCTCAGGCAGCAGCTTTTGGGATTCCAGCACATTGTCAGCTATAACATTTATCATACTGGTGTCATCTGGGAATATCTGGAGCTCAGCTGCCACTACCATATTGAACACCTTGGCCATGAATTAGAACTTAGTGATCTGTCATTAGTTGGGAAATCATCCAGATCCAATGAGGTTTTTGTTGGTGGTGGTGTTTTCTGGAGCTGCCTCACTATTGCCTTCTTCAAAATGGATGGAACTGTTACCTCTCTTAATGATGCATTCATCACCTACTAAACTCAACCAATCAACCACCCTTGGCTGGTTGTTTAGCCATACCGGGCAAGGGCCAAGCATACATGTGATAGGCTAGACTCTTCCAGCACTGGGCTCACATTCTCGTGCTGTAAGAACCAAAACTTCTCCAAATGGTAGCGTCAAGAAGGACCTGGGAATTCCATGCCATTCAGCTCTGCCTGATAGTCTGTCTAACTAGGGCTGTTATGGAATTTCATGATAATGTTTGGAAGTTTTATGAGTTTTCAATACTTGGTACACAATTGTGGTCTTCCTTTTTCCAGCCATATTAACAAAATTTGATAGAACTATTGCCATTAAAACTAATGTCCATTTTAGCATAATGGCATAAAATATTGTATAAATATTTTGTAAAATAACATTTTAAAAAAGTTAAAATAGGAAATTTGCCATAGAAAATAGGAAGGATGAAAATGGTCATCCTGATTTTGCACAAAAATTAAAAGGAACAACAAAGACCCATATTCATGAATCTCTACATCAAAATTGGTTTCATGATTAATATTGCTGTTTAATGTTGCTGTTTTGATTGTACTTGAGAAGCCAGGCTGGCTGTGATGAGCGCCAGGGCCTTCTCAGTGGTGGCTCCATACTGGTGGAATGAGCTCCCAGAAGACATCAGGGCCCTGTGGGACCTTTTACAGTTCGCAGGGTCTGCAAGATGGAGCTCTTCCACAAGGCCTTTGATTGGGGAGCTGCACCCAATAAACTGAGGCCCTGGCCCTAGTATTAATACCATTATTAACAGCCTGAGCTCCATCGATATAACCCAGATAGGGCTGCCAAGTCCCCCGGTAGAGGGGGGGAAACACCGATTTTTAAAGCTTACCCCCGCTTTTTCAAAATTGGCCACCGGGGGAGGCAATGGCTGCCAGCAGGGGAACGTCGGAGCCTGCCCTGGCCTCTTCCTGCCAGGCCTGAACTTCTTAAAAGGGAAATGTCTGCAGAGAGCCTGCCCTGCAGTAAAAAGCCTCAACAGACATTTCCCCTTTAAGAGCTGAGCGAGCAAGAGAGCCCCGCCCAGAGATTAAGGAGGGACTAGGCTCTTTCTACTGAAGGGCCTGCTTTTGCATGTGGCGTGCAAAGTTGCTGCTGGGGTAAGCTGCTGGGGTCTGCCAGCTCTTTTCCTTCTCTCTCTCTCTCCCCCTCCCCATTTCTTTCTTTCTTTTTTCTGTCTGTCTGTCTGTCTGTCTCTCTCTCTCTGTCCCCATCCAGCAGAGGTCTATCAGTGGCTATTATTAGCCACAAGGTCTAAATGGAACACTTTGTCTGGGGCAGTGATGCTCTGCATTCTTGGTGCTTGGGGGGCAACAGTGGGAGGGCTTCTGGAGTTCTGGTCCCGCTGCTGGACCTCCTGAGGGCACCTGGTATTTTTGGCCACTGTGTGACACAGAGTGTTGTACTGGATGGGCTGTACTGGATGGGCCGATCCACTGTGGCTTCTCTCCTGTTCTTATGATATGAAAATCATATTTAGCACTTGTGTAGCACTTAGTGCTTCATATTCTGCCAAGATGAGGAAGGATTCAGTAGGGCTGTTGCTCAGTGATAGAGCATCTGCTTGACATGCAGGAGGTATCAGCCTCTTCAGCTAAAAAAGGATCAGGTAATAGGTGACATTAAAGATCTCAGCCTGAGACTCTGGAGAGCCACTACCAGTCTGAGTAGTCAATACTGACCTTGATGGACCAATGGCCTGATTCAGTATTAGGAAACTTCATGAGTTCATGTGTCAGCATGTGGAAGCAACATCACAGGATGTGACATCACAAAATGATGTCACTTCCTTTCTCCTGGCTCCACCCCCAAAGTCTCCTGGCTCCACCCCCAAAGTCCTCAGATATTTCCCAAGTTGGACTTGGCAGCCCTAAACCCAGACTATGACGTTAACTGACTGTATGCCTATGCTGGATGCTGCTAATGCCCGCCATCATCATATCAACCACACTAGCACTTTATGTTATGTGTTTACATTTATATTGTTGTGATTTTATTCTATTCTTCTGCTTTAGCTGCTCAATACATTCTATGCAAGCCATCCTAAATTTATATTGAGTCATACCGTTTTTGCTTTGTTGCACTGCAAACAGCCTTGAATGTTTTTTTAGAGCAGAAAGGTGTATATACATTTTAAAAATAAACACATAAAGTCAGAGAAGATTTGGGCAACTTTATCTGGAAAAGTGCTTAGCAAACAGGTCACCGAGGCCTGCCCAGAGTTCCCTTATATCATCCTGAAGTGCAGGGTTGAGAACGCACGATAACTATGAGAAGAGCTCTACTGAATGGCACTGAGATGCCATGGCGGATAAGGAGTAAGTTTTATCAGCCACCATCACTGCTTTAAAATGGGTGATAGCCCATGTGTGCTTAGACTAATCTTGCACTTCCTTAATCTGCAATCTGCCTGACATCCTTGCCATGTCATATTGTGATGATTACAGTAATTTCACCTTTTCAAAATAACTGCCTCGGTCTCTCAAAAAAAGCACAGGCTCCAAAGTAATCGAGCTTCCATTACGTACAGATGAGTCATAAACAGTGTGGTAATAAGAAAAGAGGAGAGGAGCCCGTCCCTGTTTTGAGAAATCCTCTTAAACTGGAAACGTGGCTGACACATGTGGCCCAGCAGAATGAGCGCATGCATTATTTATCTGTTCATCTCCTTTCTGACCCAACATATATTCATCTTTCAGAAGCCTAGTGAGTTTCAGAAGTACTCTCATGCATTTTCCAAATGAAGGGTAATTTATTGTTTTAAAGTGCTCTGACCAAGAGTTCATCATATTACATTGTGCTGGTTCACAGGGAATAACGCCACCTCATGAACAGTATCAGAGAGACTGGGCAAGAGCATATCAGAATATGGGATTAATAGCTTCCAAAGAACTGTACAGGTGTGAGGAGTTTCCAAAAGGGAATATATGTTTGCTTATAAAAGCTACCATGTAATTAACTGTCATTTGAAAAATGCATATACAGACATCCTCATAGCGTTAAGGAGAGCTATTAATCAACGCAAGCAAGCTTTGCATTGCTTTGTCCTTTTACTAGAAATCATCCCAAGATAAAAAGCCGTGCCTACCCAGCAACAGCTTAGTCAACCTCTCCCTACTGAGTTGGATGCTAAGCAACTGTGATCATTCCATACAACAGGGTCAAGAGCTGAAGCTGACCCTCACTGCTCTGCGAGAGGAACAGTTAAGAACAACAATAAACACCTTCCCACACAGCCGTTTAGCGGTTGTCGGATTGCTAAACTGTAGACAGACCTTGTTTTGTCCTGCAAACAAATACAAAACCAGGATGCCTGTGTCTGGAGAGGCCAGATTTGCCGGCTATGTCCCTGCAATGACATTGTCTCAGTAGTCTGCTTTGTCAGTCACAGACTATTCTCAGCCTAGCCAAATCTAAGGATATTTAAATTTGGAGAATGGAGCTGTGACTGGACAAGATTTTACAAACTTTGCTATTTTATAAAAAAAATTATATAGTCCCACAGATAAAATAGTGGATGTTAAGAGGTCAAATGAGTATCCTATGTTTGAGTCAAACTTCCTGAATAAGTGGTACCCAGTATTGCAAAAACTTTTAAAGAATGTAGATTCCCCATATTCCTTTAGCAAACATTGTTATTTCAAATGTATTTAACGATTATGTTTTGTATAAGGTAGTATGGTCTGCTTTGTAGTATAGGTATTTCAGCTCTGTTGTTGAAAATGTTTTGTTGATGTTCTGTTACTGGTTGATGTTTTGTCACTAATTAATCTTATTTTTTGAATATTTTTCTTAATTTAAAAAAAAAAGATTTTACAAACTTGAAAAACATCCCACTTTGCAAGGGGAAAGCGTTACTGTCTTTTTTCAGTGACTCTAGTCTTATCATGATGTGGCCAAAGTACAATAGCTTCAGTTTAGTTATTTTAGCTTCTAAGGAGAGTTCAGGCTTGATTTGTTCTAGAACCCACTTATTTGTCTTTGTGGTGGTCCACAGTATCCATAAAATCTTCCAACACCACTTTTCAAATGAATCATCTTTCTTGCTGTCAGCTTTCTTCATTGTCTATTTTTTCACATCCATACATAGTAATACGGAACATTATGGCATGAATTAATGGTCCAGTAACCAATGTAAATTTGAAATATGACCTCTAGTGTCTCTTCCTCAGCTTAAACATCTGGCATTATGCTTAAGGCCTGCTAAACTTCATTTTACCACTATCAGACATAACATGGGGTCTGAACCTCTGAGGAAGAGGGACTGGAGGGATCCTGTCTCAAAGTTTGCCTTGTATGTGTAAGCAGGCTAAACTAGATAAGGTGTGGAGATAGGATTTTCCCCTGTTCCTGGAGAGAATTTCTGGCATACAGACACAACATTTCAAGGACTCATCCAAGGACTGGCTTGGAACAGCCTGGATTTTAATACTGTTTATGTTCAACTCCTGGGGACAGCCTAGAAATCACATGGGTATATTCCTCTGTGTCCAGAAGGGAGCAGGAATCAGAGACACACAGTAATCCATAGATTGAGATCTAGCTAAGTGAGTAAAACCATAAGAACACGTAGAAGAGGATGTGGCCCATGCTGGTCCTCTATGTACCCCCAATGTATGGGGTCTTAAAAAAATAGCTTCAGACAGATTAGCCTGCATGACCAGATGTTCTAGCTTCTGGGTGTTCCAGGGAAAAGATATTTTTCCCCACACCTCTGGAAAGGTGCCAAAGCAGCAGATGATTCGTTTCAGCAAATGTTTTGGTAAATTAACTATTTCAGTTAGAAATTTTGAAAGGAAAATGAGAATTCAGGATTTTTCATGGCCTCTATCAGCCTCTGTCAAAGCAGAGCCCTTAATACAATTTTGCCACAAAGCATCCCAGCACAATTTATATGCTATCCCTCCACATGGTTTTTAATTGTAAGCTGACTCAAGCAGGACTCTGAAGAGGTGGCACAGAAATATGCTAAATAAATAGGAACATCACTGAAAGCACATTCAGAGGATGCATAACCGACAGGTATCATTTGTATTTATAAGACAACTAACACTACTGAGAGCTTACAAATTAAGAATACAACAGGACTTGCCTATATAGGCCAACAGTCTAAAAATGGAAGAAAGGAAATATAAAGGCAAGAGAAAAAGAAAAGGAAAGTAAATGAAGAAAAGCTGGGGAGAAGAGACATGTTTTAAGGAGGTGCAACAATGCTGTGAAAGAAAAAGATGTCAAGTGCAAAGGAAAACGGCCACAGGTGAAGAGTAAAAAGGATAATCTTATAACAAGGGTCTAAAGAGAAAGAACTGGAAACAAAAGCATCTTCTCATGCTTCCAGCCTAATATGCGAAGGTATGACTTATCCTGTGAAATGCATGAACTAAATACATGCTGCACTCTCTGTCTCTCTCTCTATGGGACAAATGTCAGAGTTGCTTTGTCAGCTAGGAGACATGGACAATCTTGACTCTGGCAATCTCTCTAGCTGTCCTTAAAAACATCCTCAGACTGAAAATGATTCCATATTACTTTTTACTCCACTTTTAACAGGCTCACCTTGATTACGTAAATTCAGCAATGCATAACCAGAGTAATGGCCGAATCAAACCTTTCCTATATTTTTAATTTTATAGAGGTGAACAATATGCTATCAGGGTTGCCAAGTCCTACCTTAGAAATGTCGGTGGAGGGGGGAGTGGCTGCAACCAATTTCCGGGTTAGCAGCTAGTACTCAGAGCTTGCCGCCTGCCTGCTCAAATTTGGATACTTTTACCCTCCTTAAAACAAACAAGCAAGGGTCCGTTGGAGCGGGAGTGCACAAGAGCACAGCTCCAGGAGTGAGGAGCCCAGGGGGTGGGCACATGACCAAGCCCCACCCCCTCCTCAGCTTCTCCGAGCAGTGCAGAGGCGCAGTGCCCCGGGGAAAGCCCTGCTAGGGTCTTTATTGATTTTAATGTTTTGTTTTAATATTGATAATTGTATCATTGTTCCTTTTATGACTGTGTGCTGCTTTTTCAGAGACTTGCTCAAGGTGGCATATAAATTTTTTAAGTATACCACTTTTTATCTGGGCACATGACACATAAGTACTGGAGAAATTTCACCAACCCTTCAGCAGCTTCCACCCCATCAGTTTGGTGTAGTGGTCAGGAATTGGACTCTAATCTGGGAGAACCGGGTTTGATTCCCCACTCCTCCACATGCAGCTGCTGGTGTGACCTTGGGCCAGTCACAAGTTCTCTCAGAGCTGTTCTCTCATGAGCAGTTCTCAAAAGACCTCTCTCAGCCCCACCTACCTCACAGGGTGTCTTGCTGTGGGGAGGGGAAAGGAAAGGGATGGGTGGTGCACATGTCCTGGGTATCTCAAGTCTACTTGAAACCTAGTGGTTTCAAGGGAGCAGGAAGAGAATGAGGGTGTGTTCTTTATGCTTATTTTTATTGCACAAAGTATTGGATGGGGAAGGGAATGGAGGAAGAGCAGGTCAGTTTCACTCGCCTGTGGAGTGGAGCCTGAGGGGTGGGTGTTGCCTTCTGACACACTTCTGGTATGTTAGGGGGTGTGGCATATGCAAATGAGTTATACAAATTAGTTATGGTAATGAGCTCCTGCACCTCTTTTTCTACGAAATGACCCCTTCAAACAAGCATATTTGGAATAATGCCATCAAAAGGGACCAAGAAGGGAAAGCAGAAACTGGACAGTGAGCTCCGTTTAACAGAGTTTTTCTCAGCTACAGAAGCTCCTTCCACTTTGTTGGCTGTGTTGGGGAGGGGTGAACAAATGACTGCAGAGAGCCAACTCACTGCAAATTTCCTGATATGGGCATTAATTAAACAATGCCAGGAACTGAGAGAAGACATCAAAGAAATGCTAAAACCAGGATTTCAACAAATGGATCAGCTGGAAGTAGGGTTGCCAAGTCACTTACCTCCAGGAGCGGGGGAGTCCCGCTCCTGTTCCACGCAGCATGATGACATCATTCCAATGCCTCCCTGCACCACCCCTGCCTTTCCTAGCTTGCTCGCCTGGCAAACGAGCTAGGAAAGGCAGCGGGGGGGGGGGGAGCCTCTGCTGGGCTTCTTCTGCTCGTCCGCTTCTGCAAGCAGACAGAGGAAGCCAGAGGGAGGCATTTCAGTGCCTCCCTACACCCTCCCATTCCGGATCGAGCTGCTTTGGGGGTGGGATCCCTCCGCCGGCCAAATCCGGACCAGCGGATTGGGGACCCCTTTAGCGGGGGATTCCCCGCCCCCTGGGGGGACTTGGCAGCCCTAGCTGGAAGACCTTCAAAAACAAACTAATCAGAAAGCTGAATGGGCCCTCTTAAAAGTTAAGGAACTTGAGGGGCAAATACCTTCAAGAACTTCAGACTCTTGGGCTAGAGAGTGCATTTTATCTTTGGATTTTCGTAGCCGTGAGCTATCTTTGAAGTTCAGAGGGTTTAAAGCCAATGTGGAAGAGGGAACAGAGTTAATTGTATTTGTGGCTAATTGGCTGGCAAGCACTTTAAAGCTGGAAGCTGGCGTCACGCCCTTGCTACAGAAAGCTTATCGCGTTGGGAAGGTTTGTGAGGAATCTTCCTCCCCATCATATACCAGAGATATATTAGTTGAATTTAAAGACTTTCGTACGCGACAGAAAATCTTATCAGAGGCCAAGACAAGAAGTGGTTTGGACTTTCAAGGCACAAAGATACAAGTGTTTCCAGATCTCCCCCCTGAATTTTTAAAGATAAGAAGAGATCTTAAGAGCATCACAGCTAAACTGTGGGATTTAGGTATTAAGTATTGATGGCTCCGTCCCGGCAAGCTGTGTGTTTAACAGGGCCTTGCTTCCTATCTTGCTCATGACCTGGTCTCAGGTGAAATAATGCTGGCTGCTTTAAATCTTTTCCTATCTGATTCCCAAGAAAGCAGAGCTGGCAAGAGGAAAGAGTGTTCACCTCTTGCGTCATCTAAATCAATTCGGGTCTGTATTCTAGAAGACCATGAAGTTTTGAAGAGAGTGTGAGCTCAATATAGAAATTGAGGTTTTGGGTAATATTGAATATTTTTTTGTATTATGCTAACGAGTGGTAGGATTGTGGCGAAGCTCTGGGTATGTTCCCTCCCTGGACCAACCGGTCCTCGGAAGGAGGGTTTCTACCCTCCTGACCTTTGAGGCCTCCGTGGACTGAGATTAATTGTAAGTATAATTTAGTTCAAGATTAGTCTGTTAGTATATTGCAAATTATTATAATGAACTGAGATTGTTTGGAAAACTTTAATATTATTTAGTAATAAGTTTGAGAGAAGAAAGAAGAGAGAAGAGGAAGAAGACTTGAAGAAGAAAAAGCATGCATGTGAAGTTTTGTTTGTTTATATTAATTGATTTTGGCGGTGTAGTATAACTATAAAATTCTTTCTTCGATAAAATTCTTTAAAATTGAAAAAAAAAAATCGGGAGACTCCTGTCCCCAGTCTGGGATCTCCACGGGCGCGTGAAGCGCGCACACGGCATGATGACGTCACCCAAAAGTGATGTCATCATGCCGGGCACATTGCCAGGGTGATGCTCTGGCAATCACCCAAAAACTCTATGATACCATAGAGTTTTGGAGGCAATTGCTAGAGCGTCGCACTGGCAACGTGCCCAGCATGATGATATCACTTCTGGGTGATGTCATGACGCTGGGGCAGTCGGCCCGATCGAGCCAGTTTGGGGGTGGGGTTCTCCCTGCCAGCCGAATTCAGGCTGGCAGATTGGGGACCCCTTTAGCGGGGGATTCCCCGCCCCCCAGGGGAAGTTGGCAGCCCTATATGCTATACTTTGAAGTTTTTGCTTTTGGTTAGCTGACATCTGTATGCTTTGTAAGGTCAGCTATTTACTCCCCAGTATGAGTCAAACAGTCTGCATGATATTGCAGCCTGAAGCCCTTTCTGGGCTCAGGTCTACATGTGAAAATAGAAACAAGGTACACAGAAGACAGATCAAGTTAGCCTGTCACAGGTGATTAGATCTATCTAGACAAGAAAAGAAGCACCACAAATGGTAAATGTTGCCGCTCGAGCAATTAAATAATGAAAGAAAACCTATTCTTCAGCCAGAACTAGGGTACCACAAAGCATTTTTTAGTTCCATATTAAAGATCTCTTGTGCTTCTTTAAGCAAACCCTTGACTGTACCTTACTTGTTTTCTTCAAATGCAAAATGGAAACAAGTATGCTTCTTTCATGAGATAAAAAAGCACCAGTTTTCCCCCAAGGAAGTTTTTAAATGACCCACTACTGCTTAATACTACTGACAGTCTTTTAATGTGTCTCCTGCTTTTCATACTGCTCTCTTCGGTATTTTAAATTTGTTCTAAATAACATTGTGTTGTTTTATAATGGTTCTTTGGGTTTTATGCAATTCTTTGTTGCTATTCTAATCGGCTTCAAATTGTTTTAGAAAAAATGAGCTGTAGTGAGAGACCCTAAAATCCCCTGCCACTCAGAGTAGTCAGTACTGGGCTGGATGGTCCAATGGGCTGACTCAATATAAGGTTTAAGGCCATCGTAAACCCCGTGGGATTTAGTTCTGAGTAAATATTCATGGGATCATAATTAATCTTATTTCAGTGTTTTAAAGGATTGCCTGTTTTTATTTGCTAGACAGCAGAACACAGGGGCAAAATGGGTTTCCTTTTACAGTGGTGCTGTGGGCAGTCTCTCTGTCGTTGCTGTGAAACATTTAAAGATCCAGTTCACCAAATTCACAAAAAACATTTAAAGATCCAGTTCTTTGTCCTGAGAGGATGAAAAACCCTCAGTAAATCTAATTGATACAAAGATTTCGCCACACTTACAAAACAATTGTGTCTCACCTGCTGCTAGTCTAGTTCTAGAGTCTTGCCCATTTGCCGGTTGGCACCTGCAGAAGCCCCTGCTGACGCAAGCAACATTGTGCTGGTGGAGCACAGGGGGAAGAAGTCATCCCACAAATCAGAGAGGGCAGTGTTCCCTCTAAGCTGAGCTAGTGTGAGCTAGCTCACAGTTTTTAAGCCTCTGGCTCACACATTTTTGTCTTAGCTCAGGAAGGATGGCTCCAGGGCAAACTAATTTATGCAGCAGCCAAATTGCTCACTCACATATTTAATGCCAGTAGCTCACAAAGTAGAATTTTTGCTCTCAAGACTCCACAGCTTAGAGGGAGCATTGATGACAACTAGCTTTCAATAGCAACATTCTGAGTCCAATCCATGAGGAAGGATTTGAATCAGTTCAGTGCACATCCCCTGATACTTACTTCTGCCATTTCGACAGTGGGCACCAACTAAAGCTAACAGAGCTGTCTCTGTCCCATAGCCCGGACTGAAGCCAGGCTGGGTGTAGAGCAGATGATTTATCCAAGAAGATCTGATCTACTAGTGCTCTCTTAATCACTTTGCCCAGATTAGAGAATGGGTGATAACTGGCCACATCATTTTTCTTCAGGGATGTTTTTTATAAGTAGCAAGCAGATAACCACCTCTTTGAGTGGCCCAAGGAAAGTGCCCTGAGCTAGAGACCAATTTATAATAGATATTATGGGTTTGTTGATGTGGTCCTTACATAATTTTAGCAGCCAGGATGGGCAAAGATCCAGGGTACAAGTAGTGGCTAGGGGTGTGCAAGTATCCCCCCCCCTTTGATATTTTCCAGTTTTGGTCTATTGGACCAGAGAAAAAATCGGGATTCCCAAAAAATCTCAGCTCTCAATACCGGTACAATATTTGAATCCAGGATTTTTCAGAAATCCTGATTTTTTTTAGGTCCAATAGACCTGAGAAGAAAAAAAACCCAGGTGGGGCTGCACAAAAAGCCAGCCCAAAGCTGTGCTGGTGGGGAGTGCACCACTCCACGCCACCACAGCTGATCCTCAGGCTAGCTGTACTACCTATGGACATGGATGGCCTTCCAAAAGACAATTGCGACAAGAGGGTCGAGAAGGCGCTCCATTGGGACTTCAAAGCATCTACTACCACCCTCAGAGCTTCAGCCACAGGCTCTTTGTTTGCTAGAGTGGCATACACCTCAGCCTCTGACCTGACATCTGCAGACAGTAACATTCCTAAGAGTCTCAAGGACGAAATAAAAGATAGCCCTGGCTACAGCCTTTGCAGAAGACACATCCCTGGAGTCATGCAACTTCAAGCATGAGCAATGGCCTGTAGTGTGACTGCTAGACGGAACACCTGGCTGAGACTCTGGGAGGCTGACGCGGCAGCGAGAGCCAAGGTGGCAGCAGTGCCCTGTAAGCACCGGAAGTTGTTATGATCCACCCGGGAGGGCACTGCTTTTTTACATCCCAGGAGTAAGGAGTCAAGGACTGCCCCACTCCTAGACCATTGGAGAATGGCAGATTTGTACTCACTATGGTTATTATATGGACACCCAAGGAATCATGATGACAGATGCCCTTGAGCTCTATCTTCCCTTTGTCTAATGACCCTTATGTGGTGTCAGCCGTTCAATTACTTTCCGTGCTAGGCATCCTTGTGGCTCCTTTGTTTTGGTTTTTAGTATGCTTTTATAGACAGATAATCTTTTTCTTGTTCTCCTGAGATTTGGGGGAGTCCTGGAGAAAACACCATAGTCTTTCCCAGCATATTCCACTGAGTCCTTCTCATGCTAAAAGTGCAAAAATGACCAGCCTTTGACTACAGTAGTACTCTGTTTCATGTCAAATAGTAAACAACGCAGAAAGTGGAGTGCAACAGTTACCATGGGATGCAATATGAACTATGCTACCTCAGCATGAGCACAGCCAGTTCAGCCTGTGACAACTTGCCAGCTTGCATGTTCGTTTGGCCATGTTCATATATAATGCAGGGAAACTTCCATAAAAAACTACTGATGATTTATGTATACCAGAACACCAGCAAACTTCAGTGGCGGAAATAGCTTCAAGAACTTTAATGTTGTCTCCAGAAAATCAGGACAGAATACAGCAGAGGTTTTTTTTTAGATTTAACAAGTGTAGCACACATTAAGCATACATATTTAGTCGTCCAAAGTACTCAGAGTACATCCAAAGTACTCAGAGAAATGTTTACATATTTCCTCTTAGCATGTTAGTCCATTCACTTTAAAAAATGTGCATGAAGATAGACTTCATGTTCTTGCTGTGAACAGTTTCACTATGGATGAAACTGATCAAGGCAACTAGATATTTGGGGAGTAAGAAAAAACCAGGTATAAGTTCAACACACAGTAATATTGCAATTTATTATGTAAGGCTTGCGCTAGAAAAGTTGTTCCAGAATTATTCATTTTTATTTCTTATCAGATTTTCTGTGTTCAGAATCTTTTCAAAAAACAGCCAAAATTTTGCATGGTTTCTGTTTAAAATAACACTAAATTAGGGAAAATACTTTTAACAGAGAAGGATATATACCACTTTCATCGTACAATTAAAGATATTTATGTTGGTCATTCATGATGCGTTATTGCATTAGTAAATTACTGATTTCAGTGGAATGTGCTTCCAAGACAGCTTGTTTACAAGAGGATGTTATACTGTCGTAGTGACTTTCATTTCAAATAAGTAGAAAAGATGTTGAACATATTTCGATGCCTAAATTTTAACATGAATATATTATTTACGTAAATGCTCGAGGAAAACTGGAAAAATTCAGAATGAAAGTTTTGGTTTGAAGCATCCTCTAGTGGTAGTTTTTAAGTACTGCAGTTTGCTGTTATTAAATATAAGAAGTGTGTGTTCTCAATTAGAAAGAGGCTGCATGTAGCTGCATTAGTCTAAAAGAAAATTCACATACAAAGGTCATGTAATACCTTTCATTAGGCTCAACCAAAATAACCCCAAGCAGTGTATAGGCTTTCAAGTATACATTACCCTTTATGCAATTTCTGCATCATTTGATATGCCATGTTAATACCTATGCTCAATTTAAGCTTTGTTCCCAATTTTTACTCGGTTTTAATTTCCACACTAATGGGTCGTAATCCCATTGCATTGCTTATTGGATCGCCTGTTCTACTGACTGCATTGACTTACATCGTGTAAACTGCCCTGAGCCTTGGTGAGAAATAACACAAATTAAACAAACAAGTAAGTTCTCCAAAACTCTTAGACCCTGTAAGAAGAGCGCTGTAAGCTCTTGGAGGATTGGCTACATTAGGGGTTTGTGGCCTAATATGTAAAGGAGCTCCTGCTACGAAATGAGCCCTGGAGACATCAGTTGAAAACACAAAGGCCAGAGGTTGATCAAAAGTCTCTTGGTCACCCAACACAATATGCAAGTTCCTTAAAAGATTGAGAGTGCAAGATAAGCATGGTAGTCATATTTATAATATCGGCAGTTCTAACCACAGAGAACAACTTTCCCACCTATTTCCTTCTTCGGTAGCCCAAAATGCCCTTCCCTCCACAATTCTATTTCTGGATCCCCCTGTGCTCCAGGAACAGCATTTCAGGGTCACTTCCTTGCTTGCTTCTCTTCCAAACCAAAATGACCCCCGAATTGCTGTTTCTGGTTGTCCCCCGTCTAACCGGAGCAGTATTCAGAGGGGGCCATGTTAGTCTGAAGGGGGGGGGATATAAAGAAAGTTGCACTATGTGGGTGAAAGTCATTTTGACTACGGGAAACACTCCATGGGATCAATCTTAATGGAATCCAAATTGGGTATAGTTACTCTGTGTTTGGGGGGGGCACTCACAGTCTTTTCCCAGGTTCTTCTCCCTACAGTTGAAAATCTCTCCACCAGCTGAATGCAGATATTCTCAGTGTAGAAAAAGGATACATGCTGCCACACTTTCAGGAGTTCACTGGTTGCGACACAACATCTTCATTTGCCAGAAGAGAGAAAATCACAGCATAGGCCATGTGGTCAGATTTCCCAGAAACATCAAACTTGCTTTCAGCATTTAAAGACGGAATGCACAAATAATTTTTAGACAGCATCAAACAGTATATTGTACATCCACAACAGTGAACCTACTATCATGAACATGGTTGATAGGGTTAGAAATATAGGAGAACAGTTGCTGGACTTGACCAAAAAGATCATGGAGTATGTTTCTGCACACCAGAAACAGCTCTCTCAGTTAAAAAAGACCCAGAATAGAATAGTCTTGGAGAAGAACAAGAAACAAACGAATAACACAATAATATGGCCTTTTGTTGATAAGAAATCACCGACCCATATCAGTAGCAATTATGTGTTGAGGCCCAAGTGCAGAAGTGTTCGAGAATGGCAAACATGTCCAACTTCACAGAAGCAAAGATACTGTTCAAAGATGGGGCATAGGCGTAGACTATGGGGGGGCTCGAGCCACCCCCAAAATTTCCCGGTGGGGACTGAGCCCCCCCCGGGAAAACATAGCGCCTGCAGCCGCGTCTCCCCGGGCCCTTCCAAGGCCCGGCAGCTGCTGGTGCCTCTCTCCCCCCCCCCACTGGCCTGGCCACTCCTCCGTCCTGGCCACTCGTTCCCTCTCCCTCCCTCTTTTCCCGGAGAAATGCCAAGCATGGTGACATCACCTGGAAGTGACACCATCACGCTGGGCACATTGCCAGGGCAACGCTCTGGCAATCGCCCTGAAACTCTATGGTGCCATAGAGTTTCAGGGCGATTACTAGAGCGTCTCCTAGCAATGTGCCCAGCATGATGGCGTCACTTCTGGGTGATGTCACCATGCTGGGCATTTCGCCTGGAAAAGAGGGAGGGAGACGGAAAGAGTGGCCAGGGTGGGGGGAAGGGAGAGAGAGGCACCGGCAGCAGCAGCTGGCAGGCCTCGGAAGGGCCCAGGGAGGTGCAGCGGTTTCCCGGGGGGAATATCGCCCCAGCGAGCAAACATGCTAAGGAGTCCCCCCCCCCCCGGAATTTACAAAAGTCTATGCCCCTGAGGTGGGGCGTGGTGGCTGAGAGTCAGCAGATATTCATATGCATGACAAACTTGTAACCACCATTTTTAAATAGACTTTGTTAAGATAAAAACTAGCCAGAACACACTAACAGTTTTAAAATATTTTAAGAAGATATTCAAGTATAGTTAACTTTGTATGGTGTTTGAAGTTATAAAATAATGAGTTATTCATGAACGTGCACCCTTATCAAGTGGGACAGCTAGCTATTCTTAGGAGATGATTTTAAGAACCTATGAAAATGGAACTTGAATTGATTGGGAACTCCTTCTAAGGCGGGGCTCCTTGCTTGTGATCCTGGTTTATCTTAATTACCTATGTAGCAGTAATGGATGGTAATATTTTCTGTTGAGTTTGCCAATCTTAAATATGTAAAATAATTAAACTGTAATAAAATGATAAAATTGAAGCAAAGATTTTCTAATAGTGTCATTTGTGTACTAGACCCACAATGAACTTAAAATATTGTTAAGGTATACTTCTTGCCAGGAATTAAGTGATGTGATATAGGTAAGCTAATTAGATACTTAGGGCTTCTTAGGTGCAGGCCTGTATCTGAATCAGGCCTAACCAGAGTGACCCAGAACAGCACATCACTAAGTGAAGCAAGGAAGTGTTGTTTTCACAGGGTATGTCAATCAAGCACATTCCACCAACAGCAGAGGCTGTGCCACAGCGTACTGTGTATGCCATGCAGTGTTTAAGTGTGGGGGAAATCTCCATTGAAGAAACAAATATTTCTGCCTCCACCAATATGAGTTTGGAATTTAAACCACATTGCATTAGCAGGTTCAGGATTCTTGCTGCAGACTGATTTACTGTAAATGTAGGACAGGAATGTTCTAGAAACTTTTCCAAGCACGAGAATGAAACACGATGTGCATGTCTTATGTTCATCTGCTTATCAGGGTCAGGTCTGTAGAAAGATCTGTCTTGTCCATTCACAGCTCCAATCACCAGATTTAAGAATCCTCAAATTTGGCCGACTTTGCTATTAAAATATACAAGTGGGGGTCCTCCACAAGAAAAACTGTTTAGTGTCAGTGTGGCCCTGATCCAAAGATTTCGTTATCTGCAGATGGGAGCCATGTGTCACTATTAGATATGCAGATGTTGATATATGTATGTTAATTTATTTACTTTTGTTTACATTTGCTATCTTTAACAATGGCTGTAAATCCCATCACCTAAACAACTAGTTCGGGAAAATGGATATCACTACCAAAATAGACAAAGAGAAGCTGCCCTTTTTCCTATGGGTTGAGATGAGTTGGATCCCAATGATCATTTCTGTAGCCCCATGGGCAAGCGATTTTTGCTGATTCCTGTTTCCCTTGGCAGACCTCCAATTCCCCCCATGCTATTTCTGGAGGGTTCCTTTCCCCCTGAAGTGGCATTTCAGAAGGCCTTTTGTACTGGAGCAGGAAGGATGAGGTAGAGGCGTCACACACTCTGTTGATGGAAATTCTTCAGTCAGCAGAGATTCTGGGAAGGATCCCACCCCATGAGATGGATTCATTCTGCTAAATCAGAATTCTTACTTCGGAAAGAGTGCTGCAAGACCCTTTCTTCCAGAGTAACACTCAGTGGGGCACAGATCTAGTAATACACATTTGAAAAACCATGCATGATGTCTAGTACAATTTAAACAATTATTGTCAAATATGACTCCACAGCTACACTACATGTGTTTTTTTAAGCTTTAGAGGTTTATAGAGTCCAGCCAGCACAGATCTTCAACACAAGCTACAACTCATGACTCATTACAAGCAAGAAAAATGTGAAGCTTGGGCAAATCTGATATTATCCAGGTATGCCTGAAGCTGCCCATTAATCATTTGTTCAATCCTCCCTCCACCAGTGCAAAGGACAGTTTAGAAATGCAATATTATCTGGTCAGCTGCTCTTAAGAATAAAATGGAATTTCTGCTCTTTTTTTAAAAAATCCTACTTGTGCAGAATAGAAAACTGAATAAATGGAAAACACTGAGGGCCTTTTCAGACTGGCCAGTTGCCTCTCACTTCCTCCTCATTTCCCCCTCTGCGACTCCTCCTGAGCAAACCTGCCGTTTTCGCACTATAGCAATCTGCTCCTCTCCCCCCCCTGAAGTTTTCTGTTCCCATTTGGGTTGCTTCGATGCTCTCTGTGCCCGCCCCTTGCATTTCACCTCCCCTTCCCTCCCCTTCCTCCCCCCCAGCTCCTCCCTCGCTCCCCGCTTTTCCTTTTTTTTTTTTTAAACGCATGCGTGGTAACGTTATAACGTCATAGCGGAATGACAACAGTGCATCACCCGCCTTCCTCTTCCCACAATTCATCTAGTTCCTCCTCAGTATTCAAATTTTCCCGCCGTTCTGGGTTGGTGCAAAACGATTGGCGGGCTACAAGGAGGACCCCCCCCCCATGGGTGTATTCTCCGATGTGAACTGAAATGTCGTGTGCTTAACCCGATCAAGGCAACAAAATGGAGGATGGGCAACATGTCGTCAGCTGGCCCGTGTTAAGAAAAAAAAAATTACATAAATGGTGGTGGTGGTGGTGGCGGCAGATGAGGAGGAGCAGCATGACACGCAGAGCAGTCTCCCCGCTCCGCAGGAATAATATTACCCCTTGAAAACAGTTCAATCCATTTCTGTGACTTTTCTGCAAAGAAGCGCGCCCAGCCTGCTCTGCAGGGGCTGCCAATAAACAGCAAATTCCCCCCCCCCCATAGTAGATGTGAACGTGTGTTTATTATATAAAGACAACAATTGTGCCGTCTTCCCTTGCTGCATCAAAATGTCATTATGATGTTATAACGTTATAAGGGCCTTTTTTAAAAAAAAAAAAAGGAGGGGGGGGGAGTGTTGCTTCAGGATCGTGGGACCGCACACAGGGAGCGGAAAGGAAGGCAAGTTTCCCCAGCCCGCCCGCCCGCCCGCTTGCCGCGTCTTCTCCACGGATTGCTAGAGGAAAGCACCCACCACCAGCTCTGCACAGGCTGTTGCCGGGGAAGCCCAAGCAAAGGGCAGCAGTTACCGGGGAGCAAGTACATGGTGCTCTCGGGCCAAAGTTTTTCCATGTCGGCGGGAAATCTCCATTTTGGCTAGTTGAGCCTGTTTAGCTGGGATGGAGGCTCTTCCCCTTTGGTGGACTCTATGTTCCTATTGGCGGAGGTTTAGGAGTAGCGTCATCTTAGTGAGCCAAGCTTAACAGCTTTGCCCATGCAAAAGTTACTTTAAAAATAAAAAGTTTTGAAATAAAATTGATGTGCATATTGTATAAAGTAAACTGTGTAATGGACTTTACTTGCCGCATCATCATAACGTTATGTCGACATAAAGACAACTGTTTTTTCCATGGCTACAGACGTGGGGGGGGGATTATGAATATATATGCGACCGTGGAGTGCGAGGGGGAATACTGTCTGCCGTGTCCCGCACAACATGCTCGCCGGCCACTAAAAAAACTGAAAAACTCCCCCCCCCTTCTCAAATATGCACGGCCATTTGCCCTAGCACCACCAACACATGTCCCCGATCATTCCTGGGTCCGTAAAATATCAGAAACGCTCTGCAAATCTGTCATACTTCCACCCCCTCCTTGTTTTCTCTGCAGTCTCTGTTAAGCATCAGAACCCTTACTTTTCACGGCTCTGTCTCTTTATCTAGTCGATTCCAATGAAAACATAGAGGGGAGGAAGTTTGCCTGGAAACAAAGGTGGTAATAGAAAGGTTTTTTGGGGTTGGACAATACGTTCATGTGTCCTCAGTTAGGAACGCTACTCGCTGACCAGTTTTTAAATTTGGTACTGCGATATACCGTTGTAACTGTATTGATTTGAGCGATGGCTTCCAGGAGAAGGGGGACTTTCTGGCAGAGAGATGAAACAGAACTCCTGCTACATATTGTGGCTAATTCTGGCCATGTGAGTGAACTTATGGCCAGCACACATCGGGCCAACAAAGAGGAGTTCGAGGCCATCTCGCGCAGGCTGGCAAGGAGGGGGTTCAGCCGCACCCCGGAGCAGTGCCGGTCTAAGTTTAAGAGGCTGAAATGTGACTTTATGTCAAGCTTGGAGGCATGGGGAGGTATCCCCAGAGCAAGTGGCCAGACAGCCTACCATGCCCAGCTGGTGGTGATGTGGGAGGCTGCTGGGCGTCCGCGTTGGGAAGATCGGCACCATGATGGTGAGCACCCCATTCCCTAACCAAACTGGTACATAAGAAGGCTACTGTGAGTGCCCCAAACTTTAGGGAGCATAGCCCTGTATGGGCATGCTGTTGTGGGTTGCCTGCTGACAGGCACAGTCTCCTGAAATGCATTCCTGGTCTGTTTAGTAAACAGGAAGGAGGTTTTTACCCAGGTTCATTGCCCAATTGACCAATACACCCCTCCAGAGCCTAGCTATTCTAAAGTGTGTTCTGTTTTGGAGAAGTGCTGAGGTATTGTAACCCCCCCCCCCCCCCAATGCCAGAATGCAGGCTTACCTGCGGGGTTTAATCCTTCAAGTGGTGTTCTCCAAAAGGTATGTCAAGCACACGACAGAATTAGTGTCCATGGGCCAAAAATGACACATGCTTTACCACTACTTTTACATTGCTTATTTTAAACTAATGTACTGCTTCGCTAGCACATGAAATGCTAGCAGTGCTCAGTGGGAGTGCGCCATGCTTACTTTTTAATGATTTTGGGCCTGAGACATATTGATGGTGCAATTAACCCAAAAGGTTAATATCAGCCAAAACACAAAACAATCAATTCTTTATGAAATTATGCTTTCTCCATCCAAGGCAGCCAATGCTCTGTTGCTCAGTATTCAAGTCAAGAGCGGTGCAGCATGCTCATCAAAATGACCACTGTTAGTTGGGGATGAGTACAAAGATGTAATGGGATATGAGTGCACATATTTATTGTAAGGCTGAAAGTCAACTGACAGCACCCTCCGTTTTTATGCATGGAACATTCCTTGAACATTTTCTGTTAGTCAAGGGCATGAGCAGTGAAGCTCATCCTCATGCACAGCCAACAGCGTGCCCACTTCTGTTAATGCAGCCTCACAACGCCCAAGGGTGCCAGAGACCAGCCAACATGCCCTTCAGGAGGAGGATCCTGAAGTGGAAGAGGATCCAGAGGAAGAGGGAGGCGCCGCGGTAGAGGAGGAGGAGGAGCATGAAAACCGCCCTGAGCCGGACACGGCCGTTCGTGGTAATGTAGAATGAATGCAATAGTTATTGCAGGCATAAGCATTAGTTACGGTCATCAATAAGCCTGTGTGAAACCCGATGATCATTATAAGGGTGCACCCTGATGAAATGTTTTCTTGTTCGTTCACAGACACTTCTGAAGGGATCGCTGGCCCCAGTGCCCAGCCCACTGAGGAGGAACCACCTGCGCTACCAGGTATTGACGCACAAGGTATAATGTTGATGATGAGAGAGAAGCGGGGCTGGCAGAAACTATCACCAATGAGTCATATAACATCTGTCGCAGTCCTTACTGTACTGTGATAATTTAGAGTTGTATTCCTTATGCAGGGCCCTCTAGGAGGAGAGTGGAAACCAGCGCAGAGGAAGAACTCTGCACGCTTGAGTCCATACACAAGCTGTGTAGGTCTACCTGTGAGTATTCCTTTCTACTTACTATAGGGGCAGATGAAATTTTGAATCTGCAATATCACCACTGTGTTCACCGTAAATTGCACTTCCTTGAATATGTCTCCCAGACTACATTGGTTGAAGCTGGCCAACGCGGTGAAAAAAACCTGCTGAATCTTGACTCATGAGTGCAGACAGCTTAGAGGGAGCATGAATGCAAAATTTGCGTTCTTACTCTGTTTCAGTTAATGCCTTAACTCGGAGGATGGACTCCATCGTCCGGAGGCAGAGGAGGATGGAGAGAGACAACAGGAAGCTACGGGAGGAGTTCATTGAGCTGCGAGGACTGGTTGAGGGTGGGCATGGGCCGGCGGGGGACGGTGCACAGGTGTAAAGTTGTAAATAGTTTATTAAATTTTTAAAGTTTGTTTGTATGTTAAGTTGTATATAAATACCATTTATTTATAAAAAATAGTTTTGTTGAACCGTTGCAGAACCATGATTAATGATACATCGCCAGTCATACTGGTAAAACATGTCCACGTTTAATGACTTGAAAAATTCATCGATTCAAAAGGAAACATTGGAAGCAACACTGCCCACAGTTGGAAGAACATGAGTGATACAAAAAAAACGTGGCTCAGGGGTGAATGGTTTCAGTAAACAACCACTAGACAGGAACATTAATACATTGCCTGTGGTGCATTGTAGTTTTGTAGAACTGCAGCAAGTTACGGTGCAGAACTGGCATGGCGTACCCAATAGACGGCTCGAAATTAAACATTTAGAAAAAAATAACAAGAGCATACCTAGGGAAGCATAGTTCTCCTGTTGCCCTGTCCAAGCAAGCCTGAGAGTCCATGTCCCTCTCTCAAGGTGGGTCTAACTATCCTGCTCTGTAGTCTCCACCAAGACCGCTGGAGAATCAGACACTACCCTGATGCATCATTTTAACATCCACCACATTAATAAAGGAAACTCTAATGGCGCCACCCCTCACTATCATTTTATAGTTGAGCCTACTTTTCATTTGGCAGTCTAAGACGAGGGGTGAGACGACCTGTGGGTGGAGTTAAGAGAAAGCAACTGGTCAGGTACACAGCAGAAGATTGCATTGATGCCAAACAGAGAAGTGTTATTTACATGTAGGTCAAAACATATTTAGGGACAAGAACTGACCCCGCCTTAACATAGTCTGCAGTCAATGTTTATGCAATCGCCGCAAGCAACAGCCCCTCGGCCAGGCTGGACTAGATCATCATTATCTCCCTAGCCGTCATCTTCTTCCATCACTCACGCTGTGTCGTCTCCTCCTAAGGAAAAGAATAAACACGTTAAATGTGTCATTCTCATGGTGGCCCATGGCCCGTCTCCATCGTACTGGCAGACCCTTGGCGGAGAGACTGAAACACTTCAAGCAATCAATGATTACGATGCTAGAAGTTGTTAGACACAGGGCATCAAGCAGTCTGAGCTAGTGCCTCATTGCCATATCTCTCTCTGCAGAAGCTGTACTCTTTAACCGGAACACACTGAAGATGGCTTCCCTTTATTTGGATTTATGGCCAACAACCACCAAACGGTTCATCCGAATATCCATAGCCAGTCTGGAGCTATTACTGATAGATTAGGGAGGTTCTGGATGAGGCCATTCCCTGACAGCACATTAATTGTTGTAGAAGTTTCAAGGGAATCTTCATATAGAGTGACCTGGCCTCTGGCACTGGTCAATGTAATGTGCAATCGCTAGATTACTAAAGGTGCCACAAGTGTACTTATCTGACACATGAGCAACAGCGTGCCCAGTATCCAGTAGCATAGTTGCCCATGCGTGCATGTGGAGGTAGTCTACAACAACACCAAAAAGGATATTTAAACTTGTGAAAGGCTTGTAACTCTAATAGTATGATGGCTGTAGAAAAATATGGAACAAACCAGGGGAGATCACTGCCTTCTGCTATTTTTGGATTGAGGTGTAGTCAACCTCACTTTTCCATCGGTTCATAACCAACTTATTACTGTGCTCTGGTATATGGAGGCATGTAAGAGGCAAGAAAACAAAAGCTCCATGAGTAAAAATTCTCATTTTCGCCAAAAAAAAAACTTCCAAATCTGCACCTTATATAGGCAAGATAATAAATACTGAAATAATTTGTAAAAACCATATAATACAGTACATCTAGGGAGTTCTATGGCGACGGTACGACGACATATTGATTTTTTTAAATAAAACGGCAGTACAAGGGCTTCGGGACTAGAAATACAAGCATAAGAAATGCATATGATAATGAGCCATAAACTAGGAAACAAGCACGGTGAACTCTCGGGCCAATGGCGCCCGGGTCCTGCTACCAACGAAACAGCAAATCAACCTCACCAACGTAGTCCATGCGGTGGGATCTTGCCTCCCTGCCTCCTTATTCCGATATAAGATATATTAGATTTCCCTCTAGCTTCCCCCCCTCCTCCCTCATTCCCCGCCTTTCCCTTTTTTTTTTAAAACGCATGCGTGGTGACGTTATAACGACATAGTGGAAGGGCGACAGTGCATCACCCGACTTTCCCCCCTCCCTCCCTTTCTCCGCAACCTCACATGTTCATTTTGGGGCATTATGATTCGTCCATCCCACCCCTCACCTGCGCCACAGGTAAACAAAAGGTTTTCAAAGTCGGCGGGAATCCTCCATTTTGTACTGTTGAGCCTGTTGAGCTAGGATGGAGGGTCTACAGAGGAGCGTCTTACAGGCTTTAGCTTCATTTCTACAGGTGATCCTGCTGGCTCTGCAATCCACCAGCAGTCTCCTAAAACAATATTTTATAAGATCACGGAGGAGAAGAGGGGTTATCCGAGCTCTATCGAGCAGTGGAATCACCCCCTCCCAGCGCAGGCGACAGAGATGGCATGCGCTTGCAGGCTTGCGTTTCAAGCGCAGGCACTGGGTCTACCCAAGGAGCATGGACTGGTGGGAGAATTATGTGCTGTGTGTGTGGGGTGATGAACAGTGGCTGCTGAATTTCAGGATGGACCGGCGTACATTTATGGAGATTGTCTCAGTGGTCGCTCCTCACCTGGAGCGGCAAACCACCCGGATGCGGCACCCTGTGGACCCAGCGAAGCGTGTTGCTGCGGCCATTTGGTATCTGGCGAACACAGATACATTCCGCGAAGTGAGTCATCTCTTTGGAATCGGTCTCTCCACCGTTGCTGGGATAGTGCACGAGTTTAGCAGAGCTTTGGAGAAAACGCTGTTTGCTACCGTGGTGTGCCCAGGCACAGAAATCGGCAAGGTAAGGTTTTTTTCCTTTAAGTTCATGCCGTTATAACGTCATGACGATATGACGTCTAAAAAGGTTAAAGGGAAAATCTCCAGACTTGGGGGGGGGGCTTGATTCATCAACAAAATCAGCTGCCATGGGTCAGTCACAAGTTATCGCTGAGCTTCCCTTTCTAAAATGGCCCTTGAGAGAGCTGTCTCATGTTCATCAACCAGAAGAGATGTTAACTATTGGGAGGGCCGAAGGAAATGGGAATCTAATGTGCTCATAGACTCCAGAATGACCAGTAGGAGAGGGTATTAATCATTGTTAACTGATCTCTGTAGCCTTTTTTACCGTTAGATTTTTCATTTTAAAAAATTAATTCCAACATTTTAGATTTTATCCTTAACAAGTCTTTGAACATTTGTTACAGTGTTTAAAATAAAACATTTATACAGGTCATTTTATTCATGTAGGCTTTTTAGTACAATGTAGTTTTAATCTACAGGTGATTTTGCTGCTGTGTGACCTTTTCTTTTTCCATTTGTAATTGTGAATCTAAGTGTGCACATTAAAAACCCTGAGTGATTTTTAGTCTTTTAGTACGGATCTCTGTACATAAATGATCTCTGTAGGCAAATGATCTATGTGGGTAAATGATCTCTGTAGATCGTGAAGGAAGCCCTGCATGCTGATGTTCCCCAGTTCAAACCTGGGTGCTGGCTGCACAGTCTTCATCTGTTCCCATAATCTGTGCCCAGCCAATATATCTTACGGTCCTGTTTGCAAAACCCCTGTCTACATTAATCATGTAGGTGCATTGCTCTCTTTGGTAAAACTGTTCAATGAAATGTGTCTTCAGATTAAACATCTGTTAATGCCATGCCACTGTATGTTGCGCGGGTACAACTTTTGGAGGTTGCTTTGTCTGTCTGCCTTAACCTTTTATTTCTTTCTTTTTTCTGCACACAGATTATGGATGGTTTTGGTCACCTTGGAATGCCACATTGCATTGGAGCCATAGATGGCACACATATACCAATTCGGGCTCCAGGAGGAAGAGTGAACGAGTATGGCAATAGAAAAAACTATTGTTCAATACTAATCCAGGGAACAGTGGACAATACTGGCAGATTTATTGATGCGGAAGTGGGCCATAGCGGCAGGACGAATGATGCGTTTGTGTTCTCTAACAGCAACATATACTGCAGAATGGATGCTGGCCTCTTTGTTCCAGGAAACCCCACGGTGAATCTGAATGGTGTAAACATACCTGCACTAATCCTGGGCGATGGAGCATATCCACTTCGCCCATGGCTGATGTCCCCTTACAGGAAGCCACGAGAACCATTTGAACTTCATTTTAACAAAGTGCAGAGTCGCGCGAGAAATGTAGTTGAACGTGCGTTTGGGAGACTCAAGGCGCGTTGGAGAGTGCTGTCTTCAAGGCTTGCTGTGCACGTTGATAGTGTGAGCACGATTAGCACTGCCTGTATAATACTGCACAACATCTGTGAGATGAAGGGTCATGAGGTTCATCTAGAGTGGCAGGAGCATAACACAATTCTCGTTCCAGAGGAGGAAGAGAAAAACCCAAAGCTCTTAGAAAAAAAAAATAAAAAAAAGGTGGAAGAGGGTAGGCGTGTGCGGGATGCTGTAGCAAAGTACATTTATGCCAACAGAAGAAGGTGACCGTGCTTGTGGACACTGGACTTTATATTTTCGTGTACCTTTTGGAAGGAGTTAACCACTCCAATCCTATTTGCAACGTCATTAACATTAAACAGTTATTGTTTTAAATAAAGTATTTAACTTTTGGAATCTGTAAACATGTGTTCTCGTTTTTATTAACTCTCACATGAAGAGGGGACAGAGCGCTGACTGTGCGCAAGGTTAAGTTTACAGTGCAGCATCCTTGAAGTAAGTACTCACCCCCTTCACAGGCTCTCCAACTTTGGATCAGTATCTAAGCACACCTTGCTCCTAATCATTTTGGACAGTCAGATCCCGGTTTTCTTCTCCACAGGTGCCCTTGTGGTTCAACTGAAAAATCTGTCCAATAAGCAATTACATTACTGGCCTTCTTACCAACTTGGGTTGAACGTGATGTGACTTACTTGCCTCCCATCAATAACCAAGTCTGCAGTTCAAAACTATTGGCAATTTTGGAAGTGCTTTCGGTGGGGGGCCTGTACTTACATGCAAACATGCACTCACAGTATTGATGGCATTTCCCCGTGTTGACTGTTCAACATACTCATCACTCAGGCAGACACGTTAACTAGGCAAGGCATTGGAGATCAACTTAGGTTGGTCATGGCAATATTAATGCCATCTCCCATGCCATGTATGGTTGCCAAGTCCGGGTTGGAAACTACCAGGGGACTTTGGGGGTGGGGACAGGAGCAGCTGGGGTTTGGGGAGGGGAGGGGCCTCAGCGTGGTACAATGCCATAGAAGTCAACCCTGCAAAGCAGCCGTTTTCTCCAGGGGAGATGATCTTTGACAGCTGGGGATAAGTTGTGAAAGCAGTAGATCTCAAGGCCCCACCTGGAGACTGGCAACCCTAATTCCATGCCCCCGGGAGAACACCTTCCCCAACATCAACATTGATTTTTTGGGTAGTACTCGGGTCATGTGGCACATCAGTAGCAGTTTAAGGAATATCTCCATCACAGCTGTTCCCCAACCCCCCCCCCCCCCCCGTTTCCAAAAACATGCTTTCAGGTTTGAGTACACTTATTAATCGACACACTCTGCCTACTGGATGTCCTCCCTTACAAGCCCCTGGATTGCAAGGGAATACGGGAAGAATATGGGGGAAGATGCAATGGGAATGAATTTCTCAAGGGGGGGGGGCACGCTTAAATGCACATTGGGTGGACATGATCATGTAATGTTAATTAAACAAAACATGTCAACCATTACACAACAAAAGACACAGCTGAGTAAAAAATATTGTCCAGCTACAGGGAGTGCCAATGCAACAGTTAAACCCCCCCCCCCCCATTCTCAGCGGCAATGCAATCGCATTAGCACAGCCAGACCAAAGCGTGGAAGAATACTGTCATCAATGCCCCCCCCCCATGCTCTCCCCCACCTTCATGTGTCTTCCATCCACCCCCCTTACAATTACGAATTAAAAAGGGCACCTCTGTGCTCTCTTTATAGTGTTCCTCTTTCTACCCTGTCTGTTGTCTTCCCAAATGCTCAGGTACGTCTGAGAGCAGTTCCAATGTTAACTGCCTAGCCTAGGAAGATCCAGCTTGTTTAAGCAAGTGAACACTTTGAACAGGGAAGAGGGGAATCTTCCTTGGCAACCAGTGATGCATACTGATTTTCCTTGTTTGGTTGAAAATGTCACGTGATCTAAAGAAAGATCGCCATTCGTTCTCCACTTTTAAATTTTGGCACAATAGAATACCGTTGTAACGTTAGCACAGCAAAAATGGCTGCAGGAAGAAGAGGGACGTTCTGGCAGCCTGAAGAGACAGAGCTTCTCCTTGACATTGTTGCGCATTCTGGCCATGTCAAGGATTTGATGGCCAGCACACACAGGGGGAACAGTGAGGCTTTCTCACTGATCTCCAGGAGGCTTTCCAGGCGAGGCTATAGTCGCACACCCACCCAATGCCGTTCTAAGTTTAAGAGACTGAAGTGCGACTTCATGGCCAGCCTGGAAGCCTGGGGTGGCATCCCTAGGTCCAGTGGCCAGACAACCTACCACAGGCAGCTCGTGGCAATGTGGCAGGCGGCTGGCAGACCACGCTGGGAGGACCGTCACCACGATGGTAAGGAGGTTTTTACCCAAAAGGTTTTAAGGTGCATCTCAGAGAATGGTCATGGTGTTGGTTATTGAACATGGTTTTTTTAACCACCCAGACACAGTGAACACAACTGACCTGACCCAGGGTGCCATGGTTAGCCCACCCTAATGCAGATGTGTTAATCTAAGCACAACAATCAGTCCTCCAAATACCAAGTATTTCTCTTGACCCATTCCTCGCCATGTTCTTTTCTATTTTAATTCATAGCTTGTGGTCTCTTAGGGAACTGTGGTGATGGGCATGGGCATCCCTGCATCTGTTGCCGTTATCCAAATGTTACATTAAGAATCCTCCTGTACCAAAAGCAATGGTCTGGGGCTATTTTTCCCCCAGAAAACTGTGCAAAAAGGACACAACATTGTAAGAAGACCAAAGATCCATGGGAAAAGAAATAAAAGTACAGAAATGAATCCATTTTTGCCACATGTGGCTCAGTGCAATGGTCTGCTCTCAGAGGTTCTTGAACACTGTGGTCTGTAAAGCAGAGGCACAGAGTCCCTCACACGGCCCCCCCAACCCCAAGTCTGACATAGAAAGTATGCTATGTGCTTTGATTAAAATAGAGCACTTGTTTAAACTCTCCTCTGTACTCCCTGAGAATAGGAGGACCTTGGAGAAAATTGATAAATAGAAATCCATGACTTTAATACTACCACAACATTGGGTGATGTGAAGCTTTGCTGGCACGTGAAAGCTTGGCTGGAACATCACTGTACTGATGATGAATATCCTGACCATGAAACGGATTGATGGTATGTCAGTCACCAATGTAAAAATAATGGAAATACACAGCTATGATAGTTAAAGAAAATTTAATTTTGCTCATAACGCCAGGCAGACATGCTGATACAGGCAGCAAGAAAAAAGCAGCGTTGCTGTGTGGAGGATTACATCTAAACTAAAGAGCAAATTATTAGAATGAGCAGGCACTCTGTACAGCATCTGTGAATGTACTTTTTCATCTTGATAAATGATTGTGCCTTGAGCCACAACCGTAGTCATATCAACCCATTTGTTGTTGCAGCCGCACAACATCCAAGGAGGCACACGGGTAGATCGCCAGGCCTGGTAGTGGAGGACCCGGGGACTGAGGAGGAGCATGAGGAAGAGGTGGTCGCCTCAGTTGAGGAGGAGGCGGAGGAGGAACATGAGGAGGTGCTGCTGGAAAACCCACAAGTGCAGGCCCCAGCTGCTCCTGGTAAAGCAGATTTCGTTAACTGGTTAATGCAGAGATTGGCTTTTTATTCGGCACTCTCAAAGCCCAGTTCAGTACAGAGGTTGGGGATATGGGTGCATCCCATTGCAACTATGTGCTTTTTGCTCACAGCACAGGGTGAGTGCGCCTCAATGTCCAGTGCCCAGGAGGAGGGGGCGGAGGAGGAAGAGGAGGAGGTGCTGCATGAAATCCCGCCAGTGCTGGCCCCAGATGCTCCTGGTAAAGCATAATTAGAAAAATGGTTAATGCAGAGATTGACATGTTTTTATGCAGTCCCTAAGCCCACTGTAGCACAGTGGTTGGGGATATGGGCGCATCACATTGCCACGATGTGCTTTTCACACACAGCCCGGGGTGAGTGCGCCTCAGTGCACAGTGCCCAGGATACTCTGCCTTCTCTGGCGGAGGCACACCAGGAACTACCATGCAAAGAGTAATCCTCTTGCCGAAAGCAGCCTGGGAATGTCTTAATTGTTCAGCAATAGTTATCATCACACCTCTAGCAATTATGGCTAAAAACTAAGTTGAAATTTGGTTCTACGTCCAGGCCCCTCCAGGAGAGTGGATGCAGAAGCTGAGGCTCAACTGGACTCATTGTCATCCCTGCATAGGATGTGTCGTTCCACATGTGAGTTTTGCTCAGAATGTCTGTAATGACCAAATTATAATATCAGTCTGCGTAACCACAGGAATATATCATTAGAATTTCTGTAAAGTAAACTTCCCTACTAAAGTACATAGGGGCAGATGTCTCAGAAGTCTACATGACAAGCTAAATCGAGACTACGATTGGTGCAAATTTTATAGGGCGACAATCAACAGCTGCCATTCTTTATATATTTCAGTCAATGCATTAACACGGAGGATGGACTCCATAGTAAGAAGACAGAGGAGGACGGAGCGGGATGTCCGGGCACTTAGGGGTGAGCTCACCGCAATACGTGAACTGTGTGAAAGAGCACTTAGACCGGCAGGTGACAGTGCCCAACACGGAAAAATTTAAAAAAAAAAAATTTTTTTTTGTAAAATTGGTAATATAATGTAAATATGTTTGTAATGTTTCATAAGTTTAAATGTTGTTTTTTGCTATTAAAAAAATTACTACAACTAAAGTCATTTATTTATTACATAAAGTGCGTATTGTCTTTGTCAAGTTAAAGCTTCCTTATTACAATCCATACATTATGGATCGCAGTGATGCAGAGTTAACTGTCACCACAACTAAAGAATGTCCAGTAAAATTGAACTGATTAGGACACCACACTGACTACAGAGCATATTAGGAATGTTCACTCTACATTTATTACATAGGTTCTTGATTCCTACCTTGTGCTCTCCCCGTTCCTTGAACACTTCAGGAATCTCCCCATCATGGCAAGTTGCTTAATGAGCTCTTCACGGCTAGCATGCTGTCTCCAGGACTCGACGTGGTCTGGAATTACATGGGCGCTTTACACGGATTATCCAAAAGGTCTTTGTTTGGAAAAGACCAGTGGTGTACAACATTGACTAACACAGCCATTGGAGGCCCCAAGCTAGGTTGGATTCTCCGTTTTTAATGGAAGTTTTTCAAATGGTAACCGACATGTAGACATATGAGCCTGTAGGATCACGTTCACGTCATCCAGACATAGGATGGGCTACATGACGTCAATTTTCCCCTGAGGAATGAAAAACAAATAATAACTTGTCATGGTTGTGCTTGACGCAGCGGCTCTGGAGGAGCAGAGTGACACCATTCTAAACAATCTGCAGGAATATTTGTAGAACCTAGACATAATTTGTGCGGGGGGATGTGTTGCGATGTACGCAACATTAGGCTGCTATAATACACGATCCACTGTCTTCTCAAAGCAACAGGGGTGTGTTGGGCTGACACGACGGACCCGTGTTCACCGATAACAAACAAGAAACAACATTTTACGTATGGAAAAAAAATTCCACAAAAGACCACCCGCAGTATTATCCATGACCTTAGAGGTCATGAATCCTATCCTCAATAGCTGTTTTGGTAATTGACACTCGCATGTTTTGATTACAAAACAGGCTCCGGTTGTTCTTTAATCTAGGGCACATTTCCAGGTTAGGCAAAAGGGCAGCTGCAGCATGTTAATAAGTACGGCAGCAAAGGGGCCACCACAACGGCCCCCCCTCCCCACCATCCAGAGGTCCTTACTCACTTGAACGCTGATGTCAGAGGCATTGCAGGCATTGTGTATCTTGTCCTGGGTCTCCCTCTACCTTACTGAATCAACACAATCTCCGACAGGGTTGCCTGGAGCAGGCGTGGCTGGATGTGGCCCGCTGTAACATCTCTGCTGTGTAATTTCTCTCTACATCATGAATCAAAACCCTTCTGCCTTTTCTAGATCTCAAGACATCACTATAAACTATTGGTTGTCCACAAGGAAAGCCAACAGCAAAGGTTGACTCCACCTACCGCCCTTTTCGGAGATATCTGATCTCAGTGGATGTCCGCTGGGACAAAGAGGGGGAGGGGTGTGCTCTTTTTTAATAGACTGTGCATGTCTGATAAGATATTGCATTAGTGGAATTAAAATAATAAGAAATGCAAGATAAGTTTTGCATGTACGAGAACATGTGTCTTGCCTATGTGTGCGGATGAATGTGCTGCAGACCAAAATTAGAAATTTTATCGATGTGTGCATCGGAATCCAATCAATTTTTAGACAGGGTAACGGTACTCATAACCCTATCAACAGTACAAATTTGATAGTGCTGAAAGGGTACACATGAATCAGAACTGTACTAGTCATGATTGACAGAAGTGTTCAAAATCCACCCAAAGTGCAGGATAGGGCAGGACAACCATATATTAACAAAATGAGTTTTTCCCCCTCAAAGTTAACAAAAGGTGCACATTGAAAAATTTAAGGTGAGGGTGACAATAAGTGCAGCACAACAAGTTTTATTACAGTGATCAAGTGAATAGTACAACAGGAAACATGCAGTGGGGAGGAAACACAGATGTCTAGATTAAGATACACACTCACAAAGACAAATAAACATTTGACATGAACAAAAGGTTACGAAAACATACGATGGAACAGCATGCAAAAACACACGTCTGAGGAAGACTGACGATTATAGATCCAGCTTTAATTTAAATTGCTGGATTGTGAAGACACAGGTAACTCATGGTTCAAAAAAAACCCGCTCCTTGCCCACACAAGAGCGCTTTGGTCCCCTATTAGACGCGCGGGCATGATTTTGAGGAGTGGGCACCTGTTCAAGGAGGCTCTGGCTCTCCTGCTCTGTGTCTGGAACCAACACCTCAGGAGGTTCTGTAATCACTTCTGCTGGCCGGGGTCTCTTTGACAGACAGAACTCCCCTATTGTGTGGGTGGCCTTTTCCTTGACGGGGCCACAGGAGCAAGGACACTCTCTGTGCTCTTTGGCTGGAAGCGTACCAGCAATCACCTCTCCAAGCTTTTGAATGGCGTTAACTGCCGCCATTATCGCCTCCACATTGGCCTGGTTAGCCTGACTCAGTGCCTGATGGTCACGTTCCCCCTCCTGCATCACCATCTCCATATTTGCCTTATGTTCCTGCCTGCCCTGCTCCAACATCTGTAATGCCACCTCGTTCAACATGGCCACTCTCCTCTGCCTACACCTCTCATTGTCCTGTTGTACCTCCCTGTCATTTGGAGGTCTATCAGGAATGGCGACTTGATCTGTGGGCGTAGATAATACAGATCAGAATGTCAGCCAAAAGACATTAATACTTAGTATTACATAATCTGTAACTTTACACTCCACCGTACCTGGAAATGGTAAAGGGCGCCTTCCCATGCTCTGCATCCTTGCCTCGCTGTCCACGCACGGGCCTTGCTCCTCAGCATTTCTGCCAACCAGATCAAGGTCGTCTTCTCCAGAGCTGTCATCATAATTTATCTGCAACGCCATGTTGTCTCCTATGCAAGAACAAAACAGTCCGTTGAACAATGCATTTATGTGCAGCATGCCACTCAGACACACCTTAACGTGAATAATAGCAATGCTGCCTGTTTGCACACAAGAAATGACCAAGTTGGCTGGTCACAGCTCATTAACCATTCGGCCATTGTTGTGTGTATGGACCCTTACCTAAAATGCTAATTAAGGATGATGAATGTAGCTTTTATAATGCACTTCTGCTTAACAGATCACTAGAGACATAAGTAGTCACTCACGGTTTGCATAGCTGACGTTGTTCTGTGGTGGATTCACAGACGACTGCTCACTCATGCTTCCACGTTCCCTGATTTCTGAAATTCACAACAATCATGGGTGTTAAAAGGAACAAGAAGAATGACCCGGGAGGGAAAAGTGCCCATGATACGTTTCCATTTATTACTTGTGGCATTTAGTCTGTCTTTATTACACTTCCCATCCTTCCTCCTGCATGTGCACACCCACAATCCCCTGACTATGCACACTTGTAAAATAGAGGGGGTGCTTGGTGTAAATTGGGTGGGGAACATGTGGGGGGCATTGTACTGTGTAGACTTGGAGTAACTTTAGTTAGAATCTAAAAGAAAATTTTTATGTGTAAGTAGAACACTGTTGCATAGCGCAGACTCACCTATTCCAGAGGAGTGTGATGCCAGTGTTAGGTTTCCACTTCCAGCATTGAGCGTTGCGCATGGTGTGATGACATGGTGGTCCTCTTCTTCTCTTCCATAATCCCCATAGCCTTGTCCTAGGAGATAAATTTGACAAATGTATTGGAACCCAAACATACATAGATTATACCAGAGCATGGTAGTACCTGTTTCCCCCAAGGTGTGTGTGGGGGGGCGGGCGATTGGGGAAGGGAACCCTTAATATGCGCCATTACACATTTTAAGTTTCACCTCCAGCCTCACATCAGCTCAATATTAAGCTGTATGCTACTCTAGGATATATATCAGCATAACACTAGAACGTCACGACGACTTTGTTAAAAAATAAATTTAAAATAAACCGGACGAGAAATGCACTCACCGTTAAACACGGGTGTTGACGTCCTTAGTTCTTCCGAATCTATGGTTAATAAACCATCACCGAACTGACGCTGAGCGCTTGTGGAGGGGATGTTCTCCTTGTTGATGCTTGAGGCTTTTACACGCCGCACCTTGCTGCTGCACTTCACGTACGGAGTTAAAACACTTCGGTCCTTTCTAAGAATCGGGTCCAGTGCGGCAAAATAGGCGCAGGTCACTGGTGAATTACCAGATTGCCTATTGTGATTAACCACCCGTCTATATTCCTGACGAAGCGTTTTTGTCCTGGTCCGGCATTCTTCAGCCGTTTTATGGTGTCCCAGGTCCGCCATATGCCTGGAGATCCACTCATAAACGTCAATGTTTTTATGCGATGAATTCAAAACATTCTGCACCTTCTCCTCACCCCAAAGTGCAAGCAGGTCTAGGGTCTCCCTCTCGCGCCATGAGGCACCTCGTACTCCAGGCGCCTTGCCGGATGCAGCCATGGCTTCTCTCGCTCTGTTCTGAGATGGCTGCAGGAGCCTTCCTCTTCCCAGCATTCCCTGCATTCCCCACGTCCCATTGTTATTTTCCCGCCGGTCAGTGTCCATCCGTATTGATTGGCCAGCTGCACTGAAACCGCCCCCCACCCCTTTTTTTTTTAATCAAAGGTGAAATGTCGGTATGTCGTCATAACATGGCGGGGGGGTTTGAGTAAAGCAAGGCAAAAGAGTAAAATGTCCGCGGTAGCCTCTACCTCTACGCAGAACACATCCTATCCCTCCTCCCTCTTAGGCATCTCACGCTGCTCGTCACTCATCCATAACTTTTTCACGGGGACTGAGTACGGCACACAAGGGGACTCCGCTCACACTATTGACGGATTCTCGATTATGATTGCAGAATCTCAAGCCACAAAATGGCGGACGGGCAGAATTAAAAAAAAAAATTAACCAGAAAGCGAATCCGAAAACCAAATGTGCAGCACCCAAAAAGAGAAATGTAAAAATATGGAGGATTTGAGCAAGGCGACTAAAAAAAGGCCGGGCGGAATACTAGCCTGCCTTAGCCTCCCAAGCAAAGTTACCACTTCTACCTCTCCGCGGAATGGGACGTATATGTAATATAAAACCACCTATTTTTTTACATCTTGCCAGCTAACGTCAAAATGTTATCCTGACGATATAACGTTACAAGTGCTTCCTTTAAAAAAAAAAAAAGGGATGGGGAACGGCATAGTTCTCGAGTTCAGATCGTGCAAAACATGATTGAGACCGGGAAGGAAACGGCAAATCCAACGCAGTCCCTGTGGTGGGTTCTTGACTCCTAGGCTGCTCATTTCGATATGACGTTAGAACGTCTGGCCCAAAAAAAAAAAAGGAACGCCCACCACGAGGCGAGCAAAGGGGGGCGGGTGAGTGGGGGTGTGTTTTCCTCCACCGGAGGAAAATGGAAACACCCCTAGGAAGAGGTTTTTTTTGCTCCGATGATACTCCTGAGCACTGCGGGGTTACTTCGGAGGGAATTGTGAGCACGGAGCAACTGATGTGAAACTGACCAGAAACTCCGGTGCTCACTCCGGTGCTCGCCCTGGAAAAAAGCCAGTGCGAAAACAGCCCGAGATAAAATCAGCATTTGTAGAAAACAGCTGTAAAAACCATGCAAGAGCATGACTGTCATGGCCATGATTGTTTCTCTGTTGATTGTGTCAGCAAACAGACTTCATCTGGCACTCCCAAAACAGACAAACAAATTCCACCCAGAACACCACTGTATGTTCCCTGGGTGTTTGTTTACCACATCTGCCAGAGAACTGGTTGACAATTGCTCCACAGTCATGCAGAAAACAAATAGACTGAAAAACCATGGACAGCTTGTATAAAATATATGTGCTGCTGACACTGAGGACTATAAAGGAGGGGGATTAGCTCACTTTTATCTATCACCAGGGTTAATTTTCTAGAAAAAGTCCAGCAGGAACTCTTTAGCATAATAGGCCACACCCAACACCAGAAACTAATTGGCATATTAGGCCACACACCTGGCAGCGCAGCTCCCTCCCAGGATCGGCTTGCGGGGCACCTGGGGAACCCGAGGGAAGGAAGGCAGTTTAAACTGCCTTCCCTCCCTGGATCGGCTTGACTTCCCCAGGCACCCCACGGCTTGCGAGGCACCTGGGGAACCCAAGCGGGGGAGGCTGTAGGTGTGGCCAATTCAGAAGACAGCTGGAACTCCGTTCCTGTGCATTCGTGCCCAAAAATAGCCCTGTGTATCACTAGGACTAACAAAAAAGACTCCTGCCCTTTGGTTTATGTCCTCCTTTGCCTGTACCAGCCACACTTCCCTGGATGCTCTTCAGTCATATTCTTATTTATTTCATTTATACTCTGACTTTCTCCTCAGTGGGGTTTATACTGTTACCTGTTCCTCCATTTTATCTTCACAATGATCTTGATTTTGAGCAACAAATTCTCCCCCCCCCCTTACCCCTCTCTCCTGTTTCTCCATGGAAATAGTCCCTAGCTAGGCTCCCACATTGGAAGGGAACCTGAGCAGGCTGGCATTCCTAATTCGGGAAGACTTGGGTAAAGCTGATTTTTTAAAAAAAATCTAGGCAGCCTTGCTTCTGAGCAATCTTGGGTTGAATATCTTCCTCAAAAGTGTGTACAGGGCTTTCTGGGCATAGACCTTGGCTTAAGTGGGGGGTGGATGCTAACCAAACTACAGAGCTCAGTTCCCCTGAAAAAAATGAATGCTTTGGAAGATGGACTGTATGGCATTGTACCCCACTGAGGTCCTTGCCCTCCCCAGACTCCATTCCCAAATCTCCAGGAGTTTCCCCCTTGGAGCTGGCAAACCTATTCCCCATCCCACTTTCCTCCATGCAAACTGTGTTAGCAGAAAAAGTTTTCTGCTTCAGAGTTGCTGTTTGAGAATACCCCATGATGGACATGAGAGTAAATGTACTGAAGTCAGTGGGGCTACTCTCATGTAAATCTGCATGTAAACATGTTCACACTTTCCCCAGGCAAAGCAGAGGAGGCTGAGAGGAGCTGCAGTACTTGGCAGAGGGGTTGAAGAGTTGTCAAAATGGAGTGGTGCTTCAAATGAGCAGTTCTGTGCATGCATGAAAGACAATTTTTTTTTAAAGGATGCCACCTGCCCGAGCACTCCATGGTTATCATGCAGCAATTATCTGAACAGTCAACCACGAAGTGAGCATGTGATGATGCGGGTTAAGGGTGGCATATTTGGATAAACCTCTCCAGAAAAAAATAACAGCAGATAAAATAGAGGCGCAGCCAGACCACACCAAGCCTGTCGTCTGACTGCAGCCATAGTTCACTTGATAGCCACTGGGCACAAAGTCTTCCCTTCCCTACATTCACTAACCCTACTTTGCTCCAGTAAGAGCTAAACCTCACTCAGGGCAAGGGCTGGAAGGAGAAGGAACAGTGGTGCTGGGATGACCCAGTTAGACCACTAATGCATAGCAAGCCTGTCTCCTACAGCTCTGTACTCTGTCACTGAGTCTTAGAGGGACATCTGTCCCTATTCTCTGCCAGTGCTGCAGATGCTAGTCTGAACACAAAACCACCTAGTTTCTCTTCCGACAAATATCAAATTGCCAATATAAGCCTAGCTATGCTAAAAACAAAAACTAGAAAAAACATACTCAACAAAAAAAGTGGAAAAGCTGAAATGAAGGCAGGCAGCCTTGAAGATTGTGCAGGGGCATTATAGTATGGGAAAAACTGCAAAGTATGGTTGACAGTGTTGGGAATCATGTATTCACATCCAAAAAATGCTAACTAAGAGAGGTATAATTTGGACCTTTTTGTCTAGTACATTTTTTTCCTGGATCTCTCTTCCTGTTGTGAGAAATTCCCAAAGCTCTCTTTTCTTAAGACACAGATATTATGTACTTACACACATACACTGACAAATACCGAGCACATTTGATCATGTGTCTTGAAATAACGTACATCCTCCTTCCCTGCATGCATACGCATATCAACCAACACAAATCTCTCTCTCTGGTACATGCACACAAAACCATTTGCCATCTGTAAATATAGATACATATGTTTCAAACTGTTCTCTTGTGGAAGGATTCTATCCCTGCAGATTTCACCAGACTCTGGGGGGAAAATGGTAAACTGAAACTTACCCTCTGAAATCAATGGGAAACTATGGAAAATAAATAAAAATTAGGCCTGAAAAGTACTGAATTGTTGAAAACTGATTAAGTACGCCAGCAACATGACTCAAACCATTAAATGAAGCAACAAAGGTATTTTTTGTTTGCATACCCCTAGTATTGAACAGCAGCAGCATGAAGACTTCAGTGGGTAAGCTCTATCAGCTTCTCTGTCCTTCTCCACCCCTGGTTAAGTCCTTCTGATTCTGTCATGGCCTGCTAAACTCACAGCATGATCCAGTCCCTTTTGCAGTTTACAGATTTCATCATCAAATTTCCAGCCACATGTGAGTTTGCCTGCCTAGAACAAAATTTCCTGGCTGCTGGCATGTCATAAGGTTACTGGATTATTACGTACTAACACAAAGAAACAAATTAGTTAGAAAAATTATTAATGTACCCCTCACCCCAAATCAATACCTACATCCACCTAACAGCCTTATTGTTTAAATATGTCTCAGGTTGCTTCCACATGGAGAGTCTCTCCCCATTCTCTCTGTGGAAAGTAGGAAGTTCCTGGACTAAAGGGGTGGTCAGAGAACATTGTGCTTATTTTGAGGATGACTCGGCATTCCTATGACTTTCTCCTTTACACAGGCGTGCAGTCAAACTTCTATATAAACTCCAAGGTGCAGACCTTATCCAATACTGACTTCCATCCACCCAATATGGCAAATAGACAAATCTCTACACTACTATATGCAGATGACACAGTTATTTTATCTTATACCAAAGTAGGGTTCAGACGAGCCCTCCTGGCACTTACAGCTTACTACAAAGAGAAGCATTTAATAGTGACTCTTTCAAAGACCAAAATTCTTGTTTTCTCTGAAAAGTTTGTCAAACAAAAGTCGCAGATTGACAGCCATGAGATCAAACAGTGTACAGATATTTAGGTGTAGTGTTCCAACTGTCTGGCTCATGGACATAGTTCCAGGTGGTCAGCTGTGTTGGTCAGTAGCAGCAGAACAAATTTAGAGTCATGACACCTTTAAGACCATTGCATAAGACCTTGAATAAACCTTTGCTGCTCTTAAAGGTGCCACTGGACTCTAATTTTGTTCTACTGGCTCATGGACAGTTCAGCTTTCCCATGTAACTGAATCTGCTCAAAGAGCGGCTACAGCAACGTTAAGGTTTTTCTTTACATAAGGGGGCTCTCATATACCATATGCATTCAAAGTCTTTCAGGGCAAGGTTGCTTTCCCAGCTTATGCATGGTTCACAGACATGTTTGTACAACGAGTACCATAAACTGGAAGGAATCCTATCTACCTCCCCCCCAGATTAACTTCATTAATCCTTTCAGACAATTTTCATTCAAGGTGGGTGACAGCCCTAAAGGACAAATTGCAACTGTACAGCTTCAGTGCACCTTGGGTACCAAGAAGCCAGAGCACTAATCAGAGACTATGGGACACCACTCTTCAAGTCAACAGGTCATGGGCCTACTCTGCTCTGGCAGTGGGGAACTGTAATGAAGATTTCATTCCATTAAGCTACCTTTATAGATCAGAATTCCCCAAATACCACAGAGCCTTCACTCTAGCCTGGTTTAATGCCCTCCCATCTGCCCTTCTTGAAGACAGATATGCATGTATGCCATATGTACAACATCTCTGCTCATGCCAGTCTGGAATGGTAGAAACAATTAAACATGTCTTCTTACACTGTTGATTTTACCAGGACATTCACAATACAATTACACCAATCCTGTTCAACTATCGAGGTACAGCAAATCATTCTTATACTTTTCTTCTTCTTCCCGACTGTTTCAACAAAGCTACCCTTAAGGTAGTAAGATTCTGTGCTCTGGCATGTTTAACAAGGCAGAATAACACGTTATAGTGTTTTAATAATTTTATTATTACTATTAATTGTATATTTTCTGTACAGTATATCTATTTTATACATCCAATGTGTATTATGGATTGTTGCTTTCCTGACTGCTGATCTCGGATCATCATCATCTTCTCAGGAGTGCGGGGTACCTTTCCTCTACTTCAAACTGGAATCTTCAGAGTGTTTGTATGGGGTAAAGCTAAGCTTTGCTTTTGAAATGTCACAGGACAGCTTGCTGCTATGTACTTTTAGCTCTTTAAATTAGTTCTCTTTTGTTTCTCTGCTGCATGGGAGTACTACAGCATGAATTTATCACATAGCACCTGGGGCAGTGTAGCACTCTCTGGGGGTAGGGGAACATTGTACCTGGATTTCAATGGGTCTTGAAATCATGAGCCCAATCACTGTTTCCTTATGCAGGTTGCTTGATTTACCAATCCAGGCACCTGAATGTGTGGTTCACTTCCTAAACCTCAAGGTTACACTGCATTATATAAAGGACGAGCCACAACACGGTAACCTGCCTCCTCCCTTCTTCTTCTCACTCCTCCGTTCTTCTGCCAGCCTCCTCCAATTTCCCCTTCCTCCCTTTTTAAAGTTCCAGCTTCACACTTGGCCCTCAGGCTAAGCTCTGCCCTCCTCTTATCTTTTTCCTGTCCTGCCTTGAAACACCTGGGCCCAGAATGCCAGTGTTCTCCCACCTGGGCTTGCTCACTGCCTCCACACTCTTTGAGCTTCCCTGGGCCAGACTACCAAGGCTATCCTGACTGCACCTTTCTACCCCAGTCCCAGCCTGCTTCACCAGGTAAGTCTTGATGCTAGGCCCAAGGGCCTCTCCTGCCCTGCCAGGCTGTTTCTGGGTAGTGTATACACATGTGTGAATGAAAAAATAAGGAAGCATTTGGGGACTTGACAGTGCAAACCTAAGAATGCTTTCCTGAGAGTAAGACCCATTTATATATTTATTTAAAACATTTCTGTGCCACCTTTCCACCCAAATACAGTCCCCCCAAGTCAGTGGCACCCTTGGCCTTATCCAACAGGAGGCCTGGGTACAAGAGCACCCCAAAAGTATGAACCTGCTTCTTTAGGGAACATTCAACCCCATCCAAAACAGGAGATATCCCATTTCCTAGGTCAGATGCCCCCCCCCCCCCCGCACCTCTGTTTTGTCAAGATTAAGTCTCAGTTTTGTCAGCCCTCTTTCATTCCAAAACTGCCTCCAGGCACTTGTTCAGTTTCCATAGCCTCAGCTCTGCTGGAAGTGCAAGACAGAGCTTAGTGTCATCTGCATATTGGTGGCAACACAGCCCAAATCTCCAGATGACTTCTCCCAGTGGTTTAATGTACATTTTGAAAGGCATTGTGGGGGAGGGGGAGATGGAACCGTGGGGAACAGAGCAGTGATCCCCTGGCATCACACTCTGAAACCTATCTTCAAGGCAGGAATGAAACCACTGCAGAACAGTGCCTCTCAGGCCCAACCCTGAAAGGCAGTCCAGAGAGATACCTTGATCAATGGTATCAAAAGTCACTTAAAAGTCACTGTGACTGAAATTCACAGGAGAATTAACAGAGTCCATCTTCCAGTGAATGTCATCCACCAGGGCAACCAAAGCTATTTCAGTCCCATAACCAGGCCTGACATTAGAGTGGAATGGATCCTAAAATCTACTTCATTCAAGAATCCCTGAAATTGCCCAGCCACCACTTGTTCAATTACCTTGCTCAAGAATGGAACATCTGAGACTGAATGGTACTTATTCAACAATCCTGCATGCAAAGTTTTCTTTAGAAGCAGACATACCAGTGCCTGCTTCCAGGTCCACTGAATAGAGCTGCTTAGGATCATTCTCTTAGCCCGAAAAGAGGCTGTTGCCATTGAGGCAGACGTTTTACCATCTGCTCTGCTTGTCTTCTTCAACCCTTGAAACCTTCCGGGAAATTACCTCCAGAGAAGAAGGGAGGAATCATCTGTCCTGCTCCCCGCTCTTCAGGATTAGTTGATTGACAACAAGTTGATTTGTTGTATTTGATTTACGTTTTTCTCATATTGTGATCAACTTTGAGGACGCACTAAGTGAAGAAAAGCAGGATAAAAGTACCCAAAAATACAACTGTGCACTGTACGTGCAATGCAGAGAGGTATCTGGGTTTGTACAAGGCAGCAAAAAAACCAACAACTTGTTTTGGGACACCCGAATATCCACAATATCCAACCACGCTACATATTGGTCTTTAGAAAATACGGGAACAAGTCTTGTTCAGCGAGGGGTACAAGAAACCAACGAAATATTAACACTCTGCTCTGTTTCCTAAGAAGCTCCGTACTAAGGAAGACACCCACCTCCCACCCCAACAGCCTTCCTCACCCTCTCTGAACACCACCTCATTACATTGGAGACTAGTAGTGACGTCTACTCGGTGCCTTTTGTCAGGAATCTCTTCCTCTCCCCCCCCCCCCCCACAATTGAGCCGACGGAAATGTCGCTCTATCCGCCTTTTCCTCTCTATGGTTTTCCTCTCTCATTCCCCTCCGCTCATCCGGCCTGTGACTTATCCGGCATGCACTGCGGCGCAAGAGAGTGACGACAATAACAAACAGCGGCAGTCGGGGTTGCACGAAGCGGTCGGGGGCCCGAGGAGCTATTGGAGGTCCCCCCCGCCCCCCGGCGCCTGCTTCCCCTTTCTCGCGGCCTCTTGGCAGTTCCGCCGTGTCGGTCCGGCCCGCGCCTTCCGCCTTCCTCATTCGGGTGGTGGCCTGAAGCGGCTCTGTAGATCCGCAGCGAGGAGGAGGAGCTTGAGCTTCTGCCGCGGCCGCCGGGCACCGGCGCGGGATGGTGCGCGGGGCTGCCCAGCTGTTGCTGCTGTTGTTGCGGCCTCCTTCGGGTGAGTTGGGCGGGAAGAGAGACCGGCAGCCGAGCGAGCAGATTGGTCGCGGTGGCAGCTACTGTTACCGGGGCGACCAGCGCCCGCCCTCCTTGGTTGGGGGTGGGGTGGGGGCGTAAAAGAGTTTCTGAAGGGAGGCGAACACTCTCTGGCGTGTTTGTGGCGCTGAAGGCGAGCGTTTCCTCCCCTGGACGACGGAGGGGGCTCCGTGTGTGTAGAGGCTGCGGAATGTGGGTCCCCTTCGAGTCGAGGCAACTCGTCCGACTCTGTTCCTGAAGTTAACTCCAAGGGGGATGACTCAGCCCATCTGTCCTCGGGCGGCCCCGCCCACAGCACCTTGTTGTTACAAGCGGGCACCCTGGGCCTGGCCGCCTTCTCTCCTCCTGCGTTCAGGCCGAGCTGTGTGGGAGGGAGCCCTGGTCTCTGCAGACAAGAGCCCAGAGTTTTTCGTTCCACGAATTCCTGCCTGCCTTCTTTATTCCACAGCGGATCCGGAAGTGTGTTGAGTCCATGTCCAGATGTTCAGTCACACTTGGTTCATGTTTGCTGCTGGAGTTAAAACGGGTTTGGCCCAAATTGACATTTGATGTATAGGTCAAGGCCTGTCCTTGGGTTACTTCAGCAGGGACTCAAACTAAAACTTCTGTTTGGGTGCTCACTAGCATTGGGAAGATATGCTGCCCCACTTGTGAGAATGGATACCTAACAAAATTAAAAGGTCATTTGGCAGGGAAACACCAAGGAACAGGTGCTGGTCTGTTGCAACTTAGAATAATTTTGTTGACTTCACTGGAACTAGTGTAGGTGAAAGTTGATGGGCTTGTGTGATATGTAGGCTATGCTGCATATGACATAAAAGGTTGGGCAATAATAATGGTTCCAGTGATGTCATAAATATCGGTTCTGCAATATTTATTTTTCTGCTGAAAGGTGGAATAGTTACTGAGACAATTTTCATCATGAGGGACCCTGCAGTTGTTAAGGCTGCCTGTTACCAGCTTTGAGAAGCCCTGTTAACTTAGATATTTAAATGTCCTTAACTTTCAGCATTTGCAGTGCATGTAGCATGCCACCAGATAAATATCGAATGCTTTTTATGGGGCATACTTGAAAAGGTTGATGTTCAAGGTGCAATCCTGTCAATTTTTACATGGTATTGTTTGGTGTACAAATGCTTGAATGCTTACTAATGGCTTAAGTATTTGATTTTCATATTAAAGAAATGATAAGATTATTTTAGTTGAAAGTATTAGGGAATCTCTCTTTATTTGTGTTGTGTCACCATAACATGTGTCTGTTTCCCACAAGAAGTTCCCCCTAGTATATATACTATTAATATGTACTATTACTCTCTTTAACCAATACAAAGGGTACAGTATGTTTATGGCATTTTTAAAAAGATTTCCAATGACAAGCCTTTCCCCCCTTAATTTAGCAATTGAATGTGTAGCAGTTGAATAACCAGCTGCTGTATCTGAAGTTGTTCTAGCAGTAGCGAACTTTCTAGGTATATTAATAGACATTTAGGGACATTACAAGTACTGAAATATGGCTTGGGGTGTAGGTTTGGTGGGTTTATAATTGCACTTTATAGTTTGTGCATGAGGCTGTTTAAGGAGTTAATGTTATTGTTGTTAAGATAGAAGTACTCTAGGTGTTGGTACAACAAACATGAAATGTATAGGTAATTACTAATGTATACTATAACCTCTTTTTAAGAAATGTATAGATAAATTATAATGTGTACTGTAATCTCTTTTGGATTAATAGGTTGTCTGAGTTGAATGTCTATATTTAGATATTTGTTTAGTAAAAAACTCCAGCATAGCCATATGGGAAGCTACTCCTCCATATTGGTAGTATCTAGTTTATAACTGCATACTCAATCCATGGTAGTGGGAGTAAACATCTGGTGAATTTGTGAATTCTGTTGAATTTTTAAAAACATTTATATATTTGCTGTTATCCTATATGCTACATGTGTAGTTTAGAATCTGTTTGCCAGTGGCAATGGAAGTTTTCAATGATATGAAAATACAGAATCTAAACTGTCTGGAGAAAGGGAAGGAGAAAATTGCATCCCTGATTTTAAGAATTGATTTATCTTATTTGTATAGTGAATCATCCTCTCTTTGGCCATCTGCTAATCCTTCTAGATGTCCTGTACATAGGCTCATATGGACTTCATGTTGCCCACATCACAGATGAGAAGAAGGTAGCAACTTGTCCAAGTCTTACAAATAAATTCACAGAATACTAGTTATTTGACTTCCCAGCTCTGTTCCTATTCATTGGGCTTTGGTCCCCATGTCTGTTGTAGCTCTAGTTTTTAGATTTGGTAAACCAGTTTTTTGGTGTTCTTGACTGACAGAACAATATTAATACAACATTTCATGTTTTGGGACTGGAAAAATACCTAAAGTCTGAAGACTTCAGAATAAGTTTTAAAAAGTTTGTTAGTATTGAAATATTAGGCACATATCTATAGTTGTATACACTTGTAGGTGCTCCCATCAAGTCTTTAAGGTACCTTATTGTCCAGATGCCTGTAGGTGTTAAATTTTCAGAGGTTTCAAAGCCTCGGGATATTTTGGGGGGGAAACCCAGATATTTTTGGCAGGAAAATTGAATATGCACAATACTACCTACAAAGCTTACAGTTACTTTACTGTTTTAATAACATAAAATACTTCATTTGTTGCTTATAATGTAAAATTATACTACTTTGCATATTTGTCTAATTTAGAAATATAAATGCCTTAACTTTATGCAAGTAATTAATGGTTTAGTTGGATATATATACACCACTTCTGTCTCCAGTGAGGATCTAAATTGGCCTGAAGCATTGTTCTCCCATTCTCCATTTTATCCCCTGACAACAACCCTGTGAGGTAGATTCAGCTAAGAGAGAGAGACTGGCTCAAGGTTACTTAGCAGGCTTCCATGACAGTGTAGGAATTTGAACCTGGATCTGCCAGCGCCCACTCTTCACAACCCTATGCTGGCTTTATTGCTGATATAGTCAGTATGGGGAGAGAGCTTCAAACTGCTGCGTACTGAGCTGCCACAGCAGGTGCATGTTAATTGTTGCCATCTGAGAGAGGAAGTGGAGCAAAGCTGGAAGCAGAAAACACATTTTTAGTAAAAAAAAATGTATATTTCACAAACATTTTTGTACAGTTATAATAGGACTAGCAACATATTTGAATACAGGGTTATACTTTAGAATACCTAAAAATTGAACTCTTCAGTAGTGTATTATACACATAATAGCATATTAATTGTGGACAAAATTAGTCACATTTAAATAGTAAACATATCCTTGAAAGTACATTGCGTATGCCTGCTGTACACATAGGAATTATAGTTATCTAATGCCACAGAAGTTACCTGAACAGCCCAGCTTAGCCCAAGCTAGTCAGAGCTGGGAAGCTAAGCAGGGTTGGTCTTGGTTAGTACTTGGATAGGAGACCACCAAGGAAGACTGGCAAACCATCAGTTCATCTCTTGTTGTGAACAGACCTGTGTACGTGCTCACCACGAGTTGGTTTGCAGCTCAGTGGGATGATTCATTAATTCACAATAGCTCATAGCCTTACATAAAAAAATCTTCATAATACAGTTTTGAAAGAGGAAATTCTTTTTTAAAAAACATTTTACTGATTCTGAAAGAATAAATATTTTATTGGGATTTTTTTTACCACAATCCCCCAAATTTTCAGGTCTTTCATTGAAAAAAATCAAAGAAAAAAGTTCTCAGGAATAAACAGGTTTCATTTTCTGGGCCTTCATAGCTCTAACAGGTGCCTGGGATATTTCTCCTTCTGCTTGAGTTTTGGTTGCTGCTATGAAATATATTAAAAGAAACTTCAGTTGCTGCACAAGTGCACTCATCCAGAAATACTGTATTCTTTTTAGTGAATGATTTTAAGTACTTTTTGTGGATAATATACCAATATTGTGTAGCTAGTTAGTTTGCTCACCATTTAGTTAATACTCTTCATTAATCAACTCTAGTGGCTTTGCCCAATCTGTTTTATGGAATCAAAATGTCACGCCATGTGGTGGACTACAGGAAGAAGTGGATGGGGAAACGCTAGACATACATAGATACACGTGAAGTTATGTGATGGTAGTAGAAGGAGGATGCTAAATAAGTGGTGGTGACATGCTGGTAAGGTTAGAACTTCTCACCTCACCTGTTTTTTCAATAAGTTAAAATTCTGGTAATATAGGATAGAGAACGTGCTTCAAGGTTGGTATAATTTAAATATTATACACTCTGTTTAATTACTCCAGAAAGTTAAACATGAAGTTTTTCTTCTAGAAGAATGAATAAACCATTAAACAAAAGTAGAGAAGCTTGTCAGAGCAGTTTTAAGATAGCGTTTTCTGTTTCTGAATTTACACTGCTATAACTAGTGGAGATTTTATATCCCAAGGAACAAAGTCAAAAGCATAATATTAATGGCAGGGAAAAGGGCAAATAGTAATAGACATTTCCACAGCATAACTTGTAGTTCTGTTGCCACATGCTAATCCCAGTGTCATTTTGACCAATGTCCTCACATTAACCATGCACCCAGGACATCTGTCGACATGTGGCAACTATGGAAACACAGAGATGATGTCACAAAAATCATCCCTCAAACAGTATTGGCTGAAAGAGCTCATAGGATTCCCATAGTCCTAGGCACAGGAAGAGAGCAATTACTGCCATACACTGGTACAATAGTGTTTTGACTGCCTGGAAGTGTCCAGACACAGCCAGCAAAGAATTCTTTTTGCAAGAGGAAATGCCAGTGTCAGGCAGGGAAGGACTACATTCCACTGAACTGATTGTATAGTAGTCAGATGGCAGCATGGCCCTATAATTAGTACATTTGCCTGTAAAACGCCTAGGCAATTCTAACAGAGGATTTCAATTCTCTTGTGGTACCAGTGATTTTATACATGCGATGTGCCATTACTACAAATACTGCTTGCGTACTAGTATGTGTGTGTTTTGGGGGGGAAGGCACTTGATAATGGGAAAGTGGACACATGAAGAATGCAGATTACATGAGCAAACATATAAAAGGCAACAATGTGACCTGGCTGGTGGCTCTGAGGGATAGAGCAGTGCACTGTGAATCAGGAAATGAAGGATCAGGAAATAGAAGCAGAGGATCCACAAGGACTCGCAGGGCACATTTCTCCTTCCCTGAAATCCCCCATAGGTTTTCTACTTTTCCTGATTTTTTCTGAACTTTCCACCCACCAGCCAAACTACCTTTTATTCACTTGTTGTCACCTTTCCCTCCTTAGTTCTTCAGCAGCTTCTGCCTGGGAAAACTATGGCCCAGTTGTGTGGCGCTGGCTGCTGGGCCAAGTCCAGTTACACAGTAGGGAACCTGTATCTCATTTCCCCCTTTATCCACTTCCTCTTTTCCTCCTCCTGGCAACAATTCCCTGCTTCCATCTCTCCTCCCTTTCCATCCACCCACCCGTCCTGCTGTCTTTAGCTATCTTTATTATTCATTTATACTCCACCTTCTTTACAGTGGTGACTCAGTGTAGGTTACACCATTCTCCTCTCCTCCATTTTATCCTCCCAGTAAACCTATGATGTGGATTAGCCTAAATGTGTGTGACTGGGCCAGGGTCACCCACTGAGTTTCCATGGCACAGTGGTGATTTGAACTGGGGATCTCCTGTATCCTAGTATGAAACTATAACCACTGCACCACACTGGCTTTTGTGGGGTGGCTGCTGTTGAACAGTAGCAAGCAGCCAGTCCTGGGTGAGTCATGGAAGTCATGTGGTATCAAGTTGCCTGGTCATTGCTGTCATATCTGTCATACCTGGCACCTCCCTTGAAGATCTAAAACAGCTCTAGAAAGGACCCTGTCCTTCCCCCTGACTTTTACTGACAGAAACCAAGGCTTGCAGGCTAGCAATACTATTTTGATTGCCAAGCAACTCCCACAATACCCATTGCAGAGGGCATTCATTTCTTAAAGGAACAAGTGCTGATTCTGTTGTTTTGGGAATTTTACCCCCCTTTTCAAGATTTCAGATTTTTGCCCAGGGTTTTCAGGGTTGTAGAAAATCTGTCTCGTCTGTTCATGGCTTCCAGCTCTGAGTTTTCATAGATTTGGCCATGTTGAGAATTAGGTAAATTGACAAACAGGTAATCAATCCACAAGGTCTTAGGGGGCATCTAATTTCCCTTCTCCCACAATTTCCTCTTTCCCTTCCCTATACTTTCCCTCTTTCCTGCATTCTTCTCTCCTTCCCATCCACCCACCAATGTACCTTTATCTGCCCCCTGACTTTAGTTTTCTGTCATTTCTCTCACATGGCAGCCTCTTCCCAGATTAAGTCTGGTGCCAGTCACTGGGCCAGACCCGGTTGCATGTGCTGGCTGTGGTGGACTCAGTTGAATGGTGCCAGCCAGTCTGGGCCCATTTCCACTGTAGTGAACCTGCAAGGATTCATGGAGGGTCACTTTACTTTCTACTCTTTCCCCTACCCTCTCAGTCTCTTTCTCTCCTCCTAGCAGCCCCCGTAACCCCAAGTTTCTTTTTTCCACCTACCAATCAACTTTTATCTGCCCCCATCTTCAACTATATTATTTACTTAATACCGTCCCTTTTTTCACAATGGGGGTCAAAAGAGATTACATGATTCTCCTAGCCTCCTGACCCAGAAATTACAGCTGGTACAAAATGTAGCGGCATGCCTGCTGACTGGGACATCTGTGTGGGCATACACTGGCTTCGAGTTGAGTACTGGATAAGGTTCAAGGTTATTGTATTAACCATCAAGGCTCTATGCGGTCAGAGACCAACATACCTGCAGGACCGTCTCTCCCCATATGTCCCCCAGAGAGCTCTACACTCGTCAGAACAACATCTAGTAGTCCCTGGCCCAAAATACATCCATTTATCCTGACCCAGAGCCTTTTCAGCTCTGGCTCCGGCCTGGTGGAACATGCTTCCAGTTGAGATCAGGGCCCTGTGGGACTTTCATACAATTCTGCAGGGCCTGTAAAATGCCAAAGTCGGTGGGGCCTCATGAGGCTCCTGCCCAGCAGAACTTTTGATTGGCCTTTTGAGGTCTGATGGGCTGTGCATATTAAAAAAACATTGTTTCCGCAGCAGCTACCTCCAAAATTTTAGTTTTATTCTCTCACGCACCCATTTCACCAGTGTATTTTTAAGATCACTCTCTCTCTGTCTGTCTCTCTCTGTGTCTCTGTCTTCTGCAGTGGCCATTTAGTAGTTGCACGCACCATACTGTGTCAGAGTTTCAAAAGTTCCCACTGGCTGAAAAAGGTTGGGGACCCCTGCTATAACCACTACACCACACTGGCTTTTATGGGGTGGCTGCTGTTGAACAGTAGCAAGCAGCTGAGCCTGGATGAGTCATGCAAGTTGGGTCGTAGTAAGTTGCTTGGTAATTGCTGTCCCCAATGTGGCCAGAAAAGCCCTGGAAAGGGCCCTGATTCTCACTGACAGAAATTGAGGCTTGAACTCTGGCAATACAGATGTGTTTGCGTAGCAAAAAACACTGAGTAAAGTCTACAGGTCCTGCTTCTATCTTTTTTGTTCTGTTGTTTTTAATTTTAGATTTTTCTGAAGACCTGGGACTTTCCTCAGGTTTGTAGAACTGTTTTGTGTGTCTTTCCATTACCTAGGATGTCTGAGCAACAGTAACATTAAATGGGAAAGGGCAAGAGCATCCAAACTACAGGCTGTGGACCACTGCTGACCCACAGATCCTTTTCATCCAGCATTCAGGGCCTGCCACAGATCCAGATCAGCTTTGTGCTTCTGACTTCTTGCCCAGCAGTGAGCACAGGCACACATGAAGTTAAATGGAGCTGACACAACACATGCCCCAGTTGCCTATATATAAAGGTGTAACTGCATCTCCTTGTACAGATTCTGCAACAGCTGGGGGCAGAAATGGGGCAGACTCCACCCTGGTCCACCAAATAGTTTTTATTTTATTTATTTTTAAGATTTCTATCCCCCCCCAAAGCAGGCTCAAGGTGGGTCACAACAAGTGGGTAAACAGTTAAAATACACAATACACAATTTAAAAACTATAAAACCCATAATACAGTACATGATGGTGAGCAAATAAACAAGCTCTATGCTGTATATGTGCCCAAGGGCTATCCTACCAGAAGGTGGGTAAAACATCCGCTGATGGAACAATTAAAGTGCATAGTGCAAGTTAAGCTGAGGTGGAGTAAGTCAGGGGAGACTGATGTAATTTGACATCCATAGCGTTAACCAAAGGCCTGGTGGAACAACTCCATTTTACGGGCCCTGAGGAACTCTACTAAGTCCCGCAGGGCCCTGATCTCACAAGGGAGAGTGTTCTTTACTGAGTTTGATCCTACTTTGCTAATTCTTCAGCAGATGGTAGTGATTTTGATTAAAACATTTATTCTTTTGACTGGATCTTGGGGTTTTTTTGCAAAATAATAGCACATGGATGTCCTTGGGAAACTAAGCCTTCTAGCCTCTTTCTAAGAATTCTCCCCCATATTTGCTCTTCTGCTATTTGTAGCTCTGCATATGTGTGTGTTTATCTGTCAACTGAATATAATGTTCCATACATATGATAAAGTGGATTCTGGCTCACAAAAGCTTATACCACAATCAATTTCTTAGCATTTAAGGTGTCACAAGACTTTGTTTTGACTGCAGTAGACTACAGCGTTTTCCCCTCTGGAATTCATAATGTTTTAAATCTGTATCACATACCCTTCTTCCCCCAAATAAAAAGCTCTACACATTTTAGCCTTTCTTCATACCAAAGGTGTTCCAACCGCTATCATTTCTTTTCTAGTTCTGGGATTTTTGTTTATATGAGATTACCAGAACTGTACACAGTATTCTGAAAGTGGCCATTCTGTGTTTTGTTTTTTTGCTATTGAGTCACAGCTGACTTGTGGTAACCCTGATGGGTTTTCAAGGCAAGAGAAGTTCAGAGGTGGTTTGCCATTCCTGCATAGCGACCTTGGTAGTCTCCTATCCAAATACTCACCAGGGCTGGCCCTGTTTAGCTTCTGAGATCAGGGTAGCCTGGGCTATCCACAAGTCAACATAAGTTATTTTCCCTTTCTGTTCTCACACCTGTTAAAAGTACTCTACTTCATTATTTCAGAGGCAAACAGCCTCTAAGAATCTCAACTACTACCACTACTACCACTGGAACTGCAAAGACAGGACATCCCAAACAGGTGTAAACAATGGGGAACAGTCCATTCCCAAATGGTAAAACATTCACAATACAATTCTAATCACAGTTACACCCTTGTAAAGCTATTGATGTCAATAGGCCTAGAAGGACATGGCTCTGTTTAAGATTACCTTGTCAGCACCAGACATGACGTACAGCCAGGCAGTGGCAAACCACCTCTGAACATCTCTTGCCTTGAAAATCCCATGTGGTCACCATAAGTCAGCTACAATTTGACAGCAAAAAAAAAAGTTGTTTAATTTCAGCTGTTCATGCAAAGGGTTTCCCTTTTGTGCAAAGTGTCCTTTCATCAGACTTCCCATTACTAAAATTCTTATTGTGTGATTTTGGTTTCTTTATATTGGGTCAAAATGATGAAAGAATCTTGGCCTTGTGTCTTGATGTGCAAGCTTGAATTTGTATACTGTTGGTGCTGTGTTGTGAGATTGCCTGTAGCACAGGGTGGAGAGACAGAATTATCATTGGAGAAAACACCAAAGTTTACAAAACCTTTCTTTACTAAAAGTGTGTTTTGGCATAGAAGGAAAATATTTGATCTCCAGGTCTTTGGGAGGTAGGTATGATAAGGGTTTAGCATTTCAGGAGTCAATATTGGCCAAATATTTTTAAAGCATTAACTGTAGCAGCAGGAAAAAGATAATTTAATAAAAGGTTTGTACTTTTGCTAATCCAACCCCACCCCATTTATTATGAAAAAGAAGTGACTTTTGAAAAAAGATTGAATTTTTGTAAGTTTTAATAATGTTATGTAATGTTTCTATTAAGAAAGATACACTGAGCAGTTCTTCTCTTTCCTTGAAAGACCAAGGTTAATTGATAGACAACAGTTTAAAAAAATTATGCTTAAAACAGAGGTAGAGTAATAGGTATAAAAGCTTTTAATAGCAGTACATAATAATAGCAAACCAGCAAAAGTTGCTTTAATAGCAAAACTTGGCTTGAAACTCAACATCAAAAAAACTAAGATCATGGCATCCAGTCCCATCACTCCTTGGCAAAGAGAAGGGGAAGTTGTGGAAGCAGTGACAGACTTCATGTTCCTGGGATCCAAGATCACTGCAGACAGTGACTGCAGCCATGAAATTAAAAGACGCCTGCTCCTTGGGAGGAAAGCGATGGCAAACCTAGACAGCATAATAAAAAGTAGAGACATCACCCTGCCAACAAAAGTCCGTATGGTCAAAGCAATGGTATTCCCAGTAGTAATGTATGGCTGAAAGAGTTGAACTATAAGGAAGGCTGAGCACCACACTCTTTTGAATTATGGTGCTGGAGAAGTCTCTTTGAGAGTCCCTTGGACAGCAAGGAGATTAAATCAGTCAATCCTAAAAGAAATCAGCCCTGACTGTTCCCTGGAAGGCCAGATACTGAAACTGAAGCTCAAATACTTTGGCCACCAAATGAGAAGGGAGCACTCACTGGAGAAGACCCTGATGCTGGGAAAGATTGATGGTCAAAGAAGAAGGGGGCAGCAAAGGATGAGATGGTTAGACAGTGTTACTGATGCAATGAACATGAAATTAAACAAACTCCAGAGCACGACAGAAGACAGGAGGGCCTGGCGTGATGTGGTCCATGGGGTCATGAAGAGTCAGACTCGACTGTGTGGCTGAACAACAACAACAATGCTAAATAGGCCATTTTACAGTTTGGAAGTGCCTGTAGTTATAGCAAGTGGCAGTGGAAGAAGTTTGTTTTGGTGTTAGGTCTTCTTCAGGTAATTGCTCTGCATTCTCAGTTAGCAGAAAATATATGCAAAATGATCCATCAGTGTCTTTAAGAAAATAGCTAAAATCTTTCAAAGTGATTCCAGTTGTTGGTTTTGTGGGGAAGACAAAGACGACTGTTTACAGTTGTGGTGGAATTGTGTAAGGGCCAAAGGATGAAGGAAATGATGACACAGAAGATGTCACTAGCATTTAGTTCTAACCTGCAAACTACCATTTAATTATTTTTTTCTTAATTACTTTGCTGCAATGCCAAACGTTTACCAGCATGTTGCTCTTTATCTGATAACCACTGTTAGGTTAACATTTGCCAAAGATTGGAAATCTAGGCTAATACCTAAAACCAAGACTGGATGGATAAAACCCCACAACAATTCTCGTTCTAGTTAATGTATCTTCATTACAAAAAGCCTACAGTATAAAGAAAATAACTAAGAAATGGAATGTTTTATTTAACAAAATGAAAACCTCCACAACTGACATTTGATATGGTACCTGTCACAATGAACCTTTCTCTGTGTCTTTTGTCACTGATGTAATTTAAAATAGAGGTTGCCTAAATTATAACGTACAAATAAATAATCTTACTTTTATATTTTCTTTTTGTATGTATTTTCTGTACTTTTGGTATATGAAACTTTTTAAAAAGTACATTGTATCCATTCCACTGCATTATAATTCTGTGACATTTTACTTGTTGGAAATGATCAAGTATTATAGTTACTAGTTTAATCTGTTTCTGTTTTTGGCAGTAGATATCTTGGCTGATAGCAAATTATATACCTGCCCTCCATTATTTTTTCTTTGGTGCGGTTTCCAGTATCTCTTGTTTAAAAGCAAGTCTGGGAAAGGTCTCTGCTTGAATCATCCAAGAGTTGCTGAAGGCTTTATTTTTGCTAGTGCTGGGCTATTAGCCACCTGTGACCACATTCTGCAGATATCTAAATCTGTTGATTGGGGCCATGTGTAGGCTAAACATATCTTTCTGTACACTTGGGACACTCCCCAGGTGTGCAGAAAAATCTGAATTTTTTTTAAAAAAAACCCATGGTGGAAGTGAGTGAATGCCAAGGGTGGGGGGAGGTGGGACGAGAGCAGGGGTGATGGCGAGTGAATGCTAAGGGTGGGGGTAGATGGTGAGAGCAGCAAGAGTGGGGGTGAGTGAATGCCAAGGGTGGGGGGTAGGTTGGGAGAGCCGCAAAGGTTGGTGTGAGTGAAATGCTAGGGGTAGATGGGTAGGTGGGGACAGTAGCAGGGGTTGGGTAGATTGATGGAGAAAAGTGGGAGAGCAAAAGAGATGGGGTAGGTAGACAAGGGGAATGGGAGAAGAGTGAAATAGCAGGTAGGTTGACAGATAAAGGTAATGGAAGAAAGGGTGGAAATAGGTGGGTAAGTTGATAGAGAAGAGATGACAGAGATGGGGGTAGGCTGACAGGGGGGGAATAAGGGGAAGATAGTTAGAGAAGGAGGAAGAGGGAAGAAAGCGAAGAGCAAGATGGGATGTACCCCCACTGCAAGTTTCTTGTGGGTCCTCACTTGTCTACTTTATTCTTTCTGTTGGCTTATTTTGTTTCCAGCCAAAATGTTCTTGTCCTTAACTTTTAAGCACTGTGTGGCCTTGTCTCCTTTGGTGTTAAGCTTCACTCCTTTATCAACTTCCTGCCTGCTCCTGTGTAGACCTTGATCTTAGCACATATTTCCTTGAGGTGAGGTTATCTTCAGATAGAGTTTTTGAGTTTCAGGTGCTGAAGTTGATACTGACAAGTGTGATATTGATAAAAACTGTTCTGTTCCCCTGAGTATTCCCTACTTCTGCAAATAGCAGTCTAGAAGACAACAGGATTACCACACTTGAGTAACTGTAGAACTTATCTTTGGCTGAGGACAGACTGGCAAATTGAAGTGCAAGGGAGCGGGGCAAAAAGTCATGGGGCTTTCCATTTGCATTGTGTAGACTGATGCGGGACCATGCCGGGGAGGAGGCGGAACGGAGCATTCACACTGCGGGGCAGCCCCTAGTGGTGGTGGTGGTGCGTGGCTTTGGTCTGTTTTGCCGAGCCATGCATGAGCGCATAGGCACATGGGCGCAGCAGCTGGATTAGTGGGTTCACATTACCGGCACTGCTTGATGCGCACCTTATTTGCATCTACACTGCCAGGAAGTAGGATGAACGTGCACCCAGACAGCTTGACACTGGTTTCACCAGGTACCTTTATGAAGCACAATGAAAGCGCTTCAGGACCGGGTGAGTGCGGCACGGCAACGCCGGGCAGCTGCAGCTGTCTGAATGGGCTCTCTTAATCCACTTGAAAAGTGGACCTATATCAGGCCAAAATGCCAGTCTGTCCTCGGCCTTTGTGCGTGCGCACCCACACACACTTTGCTTTAACTTGACAACAAGAAACAACTGTGCTGGGCAAGCCCTTAATTGAAAAAGTAATTATAACTTCATTATTTTTCTCCCATTTACAGGTCTCTGATGCTCTGTGTTTAATAGAAATTTCATTCTCTTGCCAAAGTCAAATGAGGAAAAGAAGAGGTTTTGCAATCCAGCTGCTTGGAAAGACCCTTGTATCTCCATGCAGTACCTGAAGGTACCTGTTTCCCCTCTTCAGGGGAGTAAGGATTCAGGTTAAAGCTTGTCACATCTACTTCAAAATAGCTTATTTTGTGGGCTTGACATAATTTTTTCTAAGTCTTGGTGGTCTGATGCTTTTTATTTAAAACAAACAGCTCTCTCCTGACTATTCAAACAGGGCAGTGTATAACCCCAGTAATCACTCACTTATGTTTTTAAAGTAGGATACCTCCTTATCTATGGAGGCCCAGGTCACAAATGTTGCCAAGCTGGCGTTCTTCCATCTGCACCTAATGTAGCAACTGGCCTCTTTCCTGTAACGGTCACCTCCATATTGGATTACTGTAATTTGCTTTACACTGGCCTTCCCTTGAGACTGATCCAGAAACTCCAGCTGATCCAGAATGCAATGGTGCGAGTCCTAATGGGAATGCCACGTTCAGCACACATTCAGTCTGTGTTGCGCCAGGCTGCACTGGCTTCCAGTGGAGTACTGGATCAGATTCAAATTGTTGGTGGTACTGATCTTTAAGGTCTTGAGCTGTCTGAGACCTACAGACCTTTGGGACCGCCTCCTCCAATATGTCCCCCAAAGAGCGTTACACTCTGCCTAGAACAACTTACTGGTGGCCGTCCTTGACACTCTGCCTAGAACATCTGGCCGTCCTTGACCTCCACCTGCCTGGTGGAACTCTCTGCTGAATTTCATCCATGCCCTGCAGAACCTGATGCCATTCCGCAGGGCCTGTAAGGCAGAGATGTTCCGCCAGGCCTTTGGTTGAGAACAGTGATGGGCACCATCTTGGCTGGCACTCCATTTCCTTCTCCCTTCCACCCCTCCTTCCCTTCCCAGTTCTGTTCCATTGTTCATAGGAAGCGGTGATGTAGTTGAGAAATTGACAACACCATCTATGAATTGTTTTATTTAAATTGACTATTATTGAACTGTTTTATTTTGATGTATTTTGTCTTGATGTAAATGATTACTGTTGTTCATCACTCAGAGCCCGGAGCATTCAGGGGTAGAGTGATTCATAAATAGAAATTATAAATAAATAAAAATAAATAAATAAGTGGAAGAATTACATAATACTTCACAGTATTCTATTCTATTCTATTTTGAGAAGCACTGTTGATTTTCTCTTAGTGTCTGCTCTGCAGAAGAAGGCAAATTGGTTGAAATGATATGTACCAAATTTGTGGGTTCTGCCCCCCGTTTTTAATCAATTTAAAATGATTATACTGTGAATCTTTCAAAAATATGGTTTGTTATAACATTCGCAGTAATTCATAAGTCTGAATTTTAATACTTAAGTTTATTCTAAAAGAATTTTTTTGCCACTTCTTACCAGTTCATTAGTTATGTGAAAAATAGCAGCTATATAAATCAGTACTAAGGATAGACTTAACTAAATCTAAATTAGAAATTTATGAGTGGAACCATGAAAATTTGTGATAGGGTGGAGGGGTATGGCTGAAGGAGGCAAAGAAGCCTTCTGCTTCTCTTCCCCCCCTTTCCCATCCTTTCCCTGGTTCTTCCTCTCCTCTGGTGCAAATTCTCCTTCCACTCAAAAAGAGATATGGTACAGTAGGATGGGTTTTGTTTGCTTCATTCAGTAAACGGGATAATACACAAGAGCCTTCTATGTAACTGGCAAACCCCACCTGTTCACATATGATCCCTGTTATCTTCCATTGAAGCCCTGTTCTCCTTGCCCATATCTTCAGAGGTAAGTTGAATGGTCACAAGGAACAGCATTAGCTCAGCACTGGCGGCCAGACTTTGTAATACTCTTCCCGAGCATATTTATCACCTTTGTTTTCCATTATCCAGCAATGATTTTTTTAAAGGTCTTTGGTAGTATTTTATTGCTGTTTAATTAGAAATCATTTTTATGGCTGGCTACTGCTTCTGGGTCTTTTCCCCCCTTTGTTTCATTATAATAGATTTTTGAAACTTAGAACAGACAAGACAGATGTTTCTACAGTCCTGAGAAAAGCCCAGGTTTACAGAAAAATCTGAAGTCTTAAAAACATACACATAATCTGGGGGTTGGTTAAAAGAACAAAAACAAAATAGAAGCAACGCCTGTAGCTTTAAGAAACTAATGCTCTCAGTGGCGGTGGGTAGGCAACCACAACAGTGTTGCCAGCTTTCCAGCCTTGGTCTTGCAGAAAGAGGTGGAGAGAGAGGGGTCAGGGACTTTGCCAGGGCTGTTCTGGCCTTTGAGGGAGAACATATTGGGGCCAGGCCCAGCAGCAACCACCAAGCGACTTGCATGACTTACCCAGGCCTGACTGCTTGCTACTATTCAACAGCAGCCACCCCACAAAAGGCAGCTTGGTGCAGTGGGTAGAGTTTCAAGTTTGAATCCCCAGTCTACTGTGGAAACTCACTGGGTGATGTTGTGTCAGTTACATGCACACAGTATAATGTTACGTTATGGTGATAAAATGGATGAGAGGAGAGTGGAGGTTGCCAGGAGGAGGAAAGAGGAAATAGTGAGGGGAGGGGGATAAAGGGGAACGTGAAGTGCCCCCTGCAAGTCCTTGTAGGTTCCCACTGTGCAGCTTGGCCTGGCAGCCACCACTGCACAAGTGGACCATAGTTTTTATGTGTAGAGGCGGCTAGGGGGAGAGAAAGCTGAAGACGGGGGCAGATAAAGGTATAATTTGTACATGTCTCAGATGCATCTAGAAGACTATAGATGTTAAGGGAATAATCCCTTAATGATTCTGTGCGTGGAAAGAGGCTGTAGAGTCTTAGATGCATGTAGGTAGGCTTGTAAAGTCAGTGGATGCCTCCTGTATCCATCCACCAGGGTCAGCACATACAGAACCATGCATAAACCACCCACATCTCCATAAAGACATGGGTCTGTGCGAGTCCTTGTATGTAGATCTCCTGCTCAGTCTACACCAGAAGTGAAGCCTAGTAGTTGTCTTTGGCTGTGTTTGTGGTGGTAGGGAGGAGAGATGATTCTTTGACATGGGCTGCTATCACAAACCATACTAGAAGACATGGATTCTGTATGCAGCACTCTAGAGATTAGAAGAGGCCATGTAGACTGGCTGCTGGCCTTATAAGTCCTGTGACTGCATGCCAGTTGCTGGATTTGGAGCAGCACCCCAGTGTTTCTGATCCCTTGCATACCCAGGAGGTGGTCATCACTCTTTGCCGTTCCATGTGCATATATTACTGCTGTATTTCTTTGGTCAGTGACTGTTGCAGGGCTTAGGGCATAACTTTGCATCTAGATTCCTTGGTCCTTAGTACATAAACTCTGATTTGTGCCTTAAGTTTTGATTTTAAGTTGACAGTGATTTTATGACATGTTCATAAAACCAATGCTTTGTTTTCTTTACAGTTCCTAAATAATAATCAGACAGTCAGAGGTATAAACTTCAGGAACCTTAAATTGTCATCATGAAGTTATATGTATTTCTGGTCAACACTGGAACTACCCTTACATTTGATACAGAACTTGCAGTACAAAAGTAAGATATTCTCATCTGATTTTTATGTGAAGTCTGTTGCTAAATTAACTCTATCAAGACTGATCATTTATCTACATGTTAGTCCTGCTGATGTTTTCCAAGCACTACATAAAAGCTGTAAGACTACAGCTATAAGTACCTTTTGATAGCGGTCAACTTTTCTAGGGTTTGAAATGTCTGCTGTGGAGGAGGGAAAAAACTGTGTCTTCAGATGATGGATCGCTGGATGCAACTCAATGTCTGGGATAGAAACTTAAAGAAAACTGTTGTCAGAAGGTGCTTATAGATATAATTTTACCACTTTTGTCGAAAACTGTGGGATAAGCACACTTCTCTGTTGTTCTTTACATAGATGTCATACTGTAAATATTGATAGAGCTTTGCTTGAGATTTTTCATCTTCTCTTGGTAGCTGATTAAGGCAAGAAGACCAAGAAATTGTCTTGTGCTTCTACTAAAATTGCTAAGGATAGAATGCCAATGCTATTGGAGAAACAAAGTGCAGTCTCTTTTTGCCACTGATAAGTTTGGGTACCTTTGATGTTAAGCATTTATCTGGATTTTGCCTTTAAAGATGTATACAAATAAGGTTTAAAACTTATGTAAAATAGCAGTGGATAAAACAACCTTTTTATCATCTTAGTGTTGCAGACCTTAAACAAGCAATTCAAACCAAGTACAAGATTGCTATTCAACATCAGGTGCTGGTTGTCAATGGAGGGGAGTGTATGGCAGCTGACAGGAAAGTTTGTAGTTACAGCGCTGGAACGGTAAATACTAATTTTGTTTTCATTCTTGTCACAAAAAGTCTGGAAAGAAAAGGGAAATAATAGGTTTCATTTTAATACAGGACACAAACCCAATTTTTCTCTTCAACAAAGAAATGATCTTATGTGAACGTCCTCCAGCTATCCCCAAAACCACATTTTCAGCAGAAAATGAGATGGAATTAAAAGTTGAAGAATCTCTTATGATGCCTGCAGTTTTTCACACAGTAGCTTCACGGACACAGCTTGCTGTGGTAAGCAACATCACAATCTCTAACAATTGGCTGCATTTAAACCGATGAGCAGAATTCAGTTCAGATGTTATGTAAAACCATGATTTGTTTTAACTGTGGCTACCTTGAAGACGGTCATTGAAATCCTCATTTGCCTTGGCAAATGCTGGCTTTATCCATGAAAAAGTGATGAAAAGCAAGAGAGGTTTTGATTTAAAGCTGCTCTGTCCAGGTGTCTCTGTAGCTCAGGAAGTGTGTAAAGTTGAAGCAAGGAACAAGCCGGGGTGTCTGCACTCGTCCATCATGAGAAACTGTAGTTAAACTTCAAAGTGGTTAAGAAACCAGGTTCAAACCCCGGTTTTAGATCCCGGTACAACAGGTTCTAATTGACTGTAGTTAGCAGGGTGTCCCACATTAGAATGATCACCTACCTAACCCATACTTAGTTTGGTTCAGAAATCATATGAAACAATGGTTTTAATTAAATTAAGTTATAGTGTGCTGAAGCTGGGAATAAAACCATCCAATATGTAGCAGAGTATAATATTAACAGCTGTATAGTTAGTGATACACTAAACTTATTTTGTTTTGTGTACAGTGGTTCCTCTTCACAGGACAGTATTTCTGACCATTCTAATGGTGATTCAATTAAGATTTCCAGTAAAAATTAAAGTGCTTATTTGTAGAAAATCTGGTTAACAAGATCACTTATACTTGGTTAGGAGAAAGTTCTGTCATTGTGATTTGTATTGTATGGCTTGTTTTAACACTGATTAACTTTGCTGTAATTATATGTTCTTTCCTTGTTGGATACATAAAGCTAATGCCACTGGGGAGTCTAGTACACGTTGAATAAAACACAAAGACTGCTTAGTTCACAGCTGCCTCTAACACTTGCCAACCAAGCTGCTACATATAAACATAAGTAGGGTATGATAAAGATAAGCCATCCCCTCTTGTTTTTCTCTGATACAATAATTGGTGGTGTATAGCCTCTGAACATTTTGGCTGCCATGGCTAGTAGCTGTTAAAAGATGCTGATGGTCATTACATCCTGTGGCAATTAGTTTCATAAGTTAATGATTTGCTATAAGAAACAGTTCTTCATTTATTTGTCCTGAGCTTGCTGCCAGTCAGTTTCATAGGATGATCTAGACTTTTAAGCCTTTTAGGAAGATAATTTATCATACCAAATGAAGTCAGTTTATTGGAGACACCAGCAACAAAACAGACAAGTGGGTAGTCACTCTCAAAAAGATGTTTTTGTTGCATCAGATTAAATCTTGGTATTTCTCTGCTCCTGTGCCTGGGATTATAGTTTACTGTATTTCACATATGTTCATTACTCATTCATTACAGATTAGCAAAGAACAAATAGACAGAAGTTTTCCAACAGTGCCTTCAGTTGCCCTTCCAGAGATTGGTAAATTAGCGTTAAGTACAGTATGTAGCCCTCTGATTTTGCACATAAGGGACCTTTTCTTTTTAAAAATGCTAATTTGCTGTTTAGGTTTTTTAAAAGGATTTTGTGGAGCTGTGTATGAAGAAACTTCCATTTTTTAAAAGTAGGCAGGGTCCAAGTATGTAGTTATATACTGTCTTACATAGTAAGAACTCCTTGGGGAAGTTCAATGGGTGTGAATTATGAGCAAAAGCGTAAATGATTTGCCTGCTGTAACTGACCCCTTTTCTTGCATCCGCACAAGTTACTGTGTGCTACTTCCACTCTCATTCCCTCTCTTTCCCCTTACATCCTAATATCTTGCCTTTTCCTGATGTATCTGAAAAACAAAGAAGCTGGAAAGGACATTGCTTTTGGAACTCTGGTGGTGTTTAATTTGTTCGGTTTCATTATAATGTTCCCTTTGGGCAAAGGCCTTAAGTCCTCATGATCAAATCTTTATATAGAATGAGTATTTAGTAAAAGTTTGTTTTCAGTATTCCATATTGCATCTTCTGGAAATGTCAACAGTTTTGTGTCCATTTTGCAACAAGTAAAATATGAACGGCTGAAGAGTCAACCTATTCATTTTTAATTTTTTTTCTTATTATGCAGGAAATGTATGAGATTGCCAAGAAACTTTGTTCCTTCTGTGAAGGTCTGGTCCATGATGAACATCTTCAGCACCAAGGCTGGGCTGCCATAATGGCAAATTTGGAAGATTGCACATATTCCTACCAAAAGCTGCTTTTCAAGTTTGAAAATGCATATTCAAATTACCTGCAGTCCATAGATGATATTAAGCTGAAACTTACACAGTAGGTTTGCCATTAGACTCATCAATAAGAAGCTACCTCTACACAGTCACTTTACTCAAAACTAAGGTTTTATGATTTTGTATATTTATAGTAAATCTTATTTAACTCAGTACTAGTTCTCGTTTGTGGGGTTTGGATGCCAGTTGAAATAATAAATCGGGTTTGTACTCTTAAGAAATGCAAGTTTTTCCAGTGAGATGACTCATTTGCATTTCGATGCAAATAAGTAGAAACTATTTTACACTATATGCCGCCCTTAATGTGTTTGTTGAACTTCTCCATAACAATTGACTTAATTATTTATCAAAGCTTTCTGTAGACCAATACCTACTATGTGCTTGGTTACAAAGAGCTTTGAGGTTTGGGTTTCAGACGTGTTCTATACGGATTGTATCCAGGGTACCAGGACTGGAACTCCATGTACAGAACAAATCCCATCCTTCTGCTCGTCATGCCTACTGGGGAACCTCCAGGAAGGGTATTGGTTGCCCTGTGGTGGACTGTAGTGTAATGGAGGAACTGGCAAAAGTGCCCATTTGCTGGTGGAAACAGATTTAGATGCAACTCATCTAATGGTTTTTAGGACATATTAAATAATAATGTTAATTAATTTCCAATCGTTCTGTAAACTCTTGTTTTGAATTGTTTTGTAGACAGCATTCTGTGGAAAATGCACAATGAGCAAGTGCTGCGAAAATAAAGTTTAGATCTTGTATCACTGTTTAAATGTCAATTTAATATTATGCCAAGTATTTTCTAATTTACGTTAAGACCCATCTGAAGTTATTGATTAGGACAGTTTTTCAGATACATGCTAAATCACATTGATAAAACATTTTTGAAGAAATATGGGCAAACCACTTTTCCAAAGGTTTTGGATATGTAAAAGCTACACTTTGGATTGGAGTTCTACATACTTGGTTTAGATGGAAGTTCATGAAAGATAGCTTTATTATAAAAGGAACAGCAATTCAACTAAGTTGCTCCTGATCACAGTGCAGAGTGGCTAAATACAATAGCTGGTATCAGGAATTGCAAAAACTACATCAACATTGATCATATGCTCTCTGTCATACAACCGAAGGGCCTGCATAGCAACTAAAGTGAAGGAATTTTCATGATTGGAAATTATTGTAAAATGATTTACAGTGAAACCACTGTAACTTGCTGAAATGGAGTAATGAAGATGAAAGCAACAGTATGTCAGTTCTGCAGAGATTCAGCATATTTGCATAAGAACTTCCGTGGATTGCTGATTACATTATTGACTGAAATGTTATTTCCCCCAATATAAGTCAAGCCAAGGATGGGTAACATCACTGATGGAAAGGATCTGGCAATAAGCAGTATTAAGGAAATATGTCCTCAGTGAGCAGGAGATTACCCAAATACTACTAAACATGGGTACATTGGTTGTCTATGATAATGCTTGTACAAAAATGAAGTTCACAAATCCACTCTGCAGATACTACTCTTGAAGAAATATTCTGTCTGATAGATAGCTGAAGTCTTGTTGTGTTGTTTGGAAAGCCTGCTGGAGTCAGCAACTTTAATGAGCTTGCAGAACCTTTTATGGAACTTTATATGAATACGGGAAGGCTCTTCCGCCGTACAGAGAAGTACCAATTAAGGCTGGTATGAGGAGGAGACTTTTGAAACACTCTCAAGCAGCAGAGTAATGGAAGAATTCAGTGCGAGTTCACATGAATTGGACTGGCTTTCTAGATGTACTTGTTAACAAGGCAGACTTAGCATCTTTCCTCTCAGATTATCTTGTTATAGATGCTCCTGCAGACAAAAAACCATAGCTGCCGGTTGAATTCCAAGTGGAAGACCAAGTGCAAATTCCAAACCCTGTTTGTTAGAGGCAAATTATGAGGAAGCCTATGCCAGGTTTGCATTGTACTGTCCCATGGTCTTTGAACATGATATACAGATGTTTGGTGCTGTTACATCTTAGCACATTCAAAAGTAAACTGTGATGAAAGCAGACACATCCAAATGTCACATGCATATGCCATTGCATCAAACCAAGGGGAACCTCTCTATATCATACTAGGATGTGATAAAGTGTTTTGCTTTGCTGGACATAGCAAGAAGACTTCAGGAAGTGTCCAAAACAATCACATTCTCCATTAACCCAAGGATGGAGAATTAACAATTGAAATATTGAGGGATGCAAAAAGTTTCTGCAAGTTGTGCTCTGTACCAGAAACCAACTACTGTGATGAGGCCTGAATTAAAGTGTTTAACAAGTGCAGATAACTAGAAGCATTGCGTTTCATATACTGAGATTTCTTCTTCAACAAATGAGCATGTTACCAAGCCATGGTGTGGAAGCACATCCAGCAGCTGTTTTGCCACCACCTGAAACAATGGGCTGGAAAGTGGAAGATGCCCCAAATGCATATCAGTTTCTTCAGCTGAAGATTCATATAACTAGCTTATGTCATGTGGATGCAAAAAAAGATGTACATTTCGTAACTGGTTCTGCACAAAAAGATTATGTTTTGACATGTACTGAAGTATGCAAATGTGGGTATGAACAAATTTGATGTTTTTTCAAGCAAAAGTAGTTTTTTATGTGCAGAAAACACTTCATTAGTATTGTACTGAACATTTGCATTGCCTTTCAGCTAATTACAGAAGTATATCAAGTTCCTCCATTTTTAAAATAATCATGAATCACATGCTATATTGTTATACCGTTGAAAATGGTGTTGGTCTTTAAAGAGCTACTGGATGTGAATTTTGTTCTACTGCATACTACATGAATACTTTTTAAAAAAATTGATTTAAAAAAGATATTTTATAAATGTATCTTAAAACTTTTCTCAGCTAAAAAGTCCATGAAATACTTTTTACTTAACTAGTTTTAACACATTTTCTTGTATGTTAATTATATTAGTGAGTATGGAAAACTTAATAATAGACCCAGAACTGTGTTGTTATTACACGCCATTGAAAAGTTATCATCACCAGCAATTTCAGTCTCTGCCCAATTTATTTTTGTTTTTGAGGATTTTGAAGTTCAAAATATAGACTGATAAATAAGACTTGGTTTCAACATACCTTCAACCTTTGAAAAAAAGTGGTTTGCCTACTTATCCTTAAATCCCTTATATTAACATTTTCTGAAAAATTTCCTAATCCTATTATTTGATAAACAGTAGTAAGGCTTCAAAACATTCTTTGCATGAATGCAAAATTTCCACTTATGCATGGGAGTGGGGTTGGACATCTCTTATTTTTCACAATTTCCTTCCTCCAGCTGCAGTCCACCACATCATGTTTTAGAAGATCCTTCAAGAAGTTGCAAAAAGAAGAACATGCTGCTGAATTGCTGCCGATTCATGGTGACCCCTTCCATGGGGCGTTCCAGGCATGAGATGAGCTGAGGTGGTTTGTCACTGCCTTCCTAAGTGCAGCAACCACAGTCTTATATGGTGGTCTGCTGTCCAAGCACAGACCGTGGCTGTCCCTGCTTAGCTCCGAAGCTCTGATACTTACCCCAGACTGGGCTAATCAGGCTGCTTCTGCAACCAGAAAGAGATAGGAAATCCCTATTTAGGCAAACAAAACTCTGCTGTTGGTTCTATTCTGCCTGCTGTTTCATGTATGATTGTAACCATTTTACAATCAAAACTAAGCATAATCTGATTTTTTTCCAGCATGGAACCAATAAATTGTCCGCAGTGCTCCGCTGATAGGATATAGCCTTCTTGACTTCCTCTTTCCACTGCAGACCTCTGAAAAGTTATCCTGAAGTTTGAGCATTCTCTGGAACTGTGTGGTGTTTGGCACGGGGAACTGAAATAGGAAGGGGAACTGCGTGAAGGACCACCTTCCGCCCCTTTTTTGCATGAATGGAAGTGCTTAATTCTTGCAAGGGCATGTATGGGGCCAGTCTTTCATTTTGTAAGGAAAGAAGTATTCATCTTTCAGAACAACAACAACAAAAGACTATAATTAAAATTGCATTATGAATGCCACTTTTCATTTGCTTTAAGTTTTATACTTAGAATTTTTTGTATGTTCTTTTTCCAAGTTTAGGGGCTGCTGTTTCCATAATGGCCAAGATCCCACTGCTGGAGTGCCTAACCAGACATAGTTACAGGGAATGTTTGGAACGGCTGGATTCTTCTGCTGAACATGAAGTGACAGAAGGTGAAGACACTGAGAATGAGAAGTCGGCTGAAGTGGTGCTTTCTCCTGACATGTCTAAAATGAACAAACAATCACTCCTGTCCTCATGTTGCAAATCAGTAGAACATTCAACCCTAGATGGCACAGTTTCTGAAAAAATGAATGAAAATACGGAAGCCAGTCAAAATCCTTCAGTCCAGGACAGTGAAATGTCAGCAGAGCTGGGAGAGAGTGATCTGCCTTCTTTCAATGTCTCCCTATTAGACTGGATAAATGTTCAAGATAGACCTAATGACGTTGAATCCTTGGTCAGGAAATGTTTTGACTCTATGAACAGAGTAAGTTAACACATTTTAAGAATTCCATGGCCTCTTGTTCTGATGTGTTGTGTTGTGGCTTTCAATCTTTTTTAAAAAGATATTTCTGTTAGTAATACAGTAAGAGGTTCTTAGCTGGAACTCTGTCAGGTCATCTGGTAGCCATGGTGGTGTAGCTCTCTCTGTCCCCTCTTTTCCTTGAAAAGAAAAAACTTTTGGTTTGCAAAGGAATTAAGGCTGAAATGGTCAAGAGTTAAACAGCTTCTTTTATTGCCTAGTGTTGTCATTTGAAGATGAAGAGGCATCATACTGAATATTCCCCCCTTCTTTCCCCATAAACAGATCAGACCAATTTGTTATAATGGGTGAGTTTTACAGAACAGCATTCCCCTTATGCAGTGGGGCTTTTCCATCACCTTATTTCCAATTCAGTCTGTGCTGTGACCGACTTACAAGGCTCCCTCCTTTCAGGCTGGTCCCCAAGAGATTGGAAAAACATCCTGTCATCCATGGTCTCCCACTCAACAGCGCTGCCCCTTTCCCCTGCTCGGGGCAGGGGGTGGGGGGTGGGGAGAATCAGAAATAAACTGGATATCACCAGCTGCCTCCATTAGCTCTGAGAGTATCTCTTTTGGATGGAGTTGCACATCTAAGCACTCTGGATTTGTGTTGCCATTTAGAGGCTTTGCCTAGTTGCCACAGCTCCTACTTCACTTCTGCAAGCCACTATAGGAATGGTCTGTTGCAACTTTGTACTTTTGAGCTGTTGTGCTCCAGGGACCTTACCTGCTGACGCTCCCTGTTTCTGTACTTTGGATAATGAGACCAAATAGGTATGGTGTGGTTTGCAGAAATTAGGCTCAGAGCATTCCAAGACTTAAGAAAGTTTAATAAATGAATTAAAAGAAAACACACAGTCTGTTCAAGCACTCAGGCTGAACAAGAGTACAAAAAAGTACTTTCCCTAAACTCTGTACTTACCCAAAATGATGTTTAAATAGGACAGTCTAGTATTACTTGTAGGGGCAGTAGTTTAAAGTTCAGCATCATCTTAATTCACTTAATAGGGACTTTCTCCCATTGTCCTTCACACATAGATGGAATGCAGTCCCTAGGTAAAAAGCTTATTCTTTCATGGCCTGTGCCCATCCAAGGAAAAGTGCAAGATGGAAGAGAGCTTCTTTGTGTCCGAAGAAATTATACATTCTCCTTTGGAGAGTCCATCCCATCTTGGAGTTGTTCCGATCTTCCTGCCACACAGAGGCATGTGGCTGAATCCCTCTGTGTCCTGTTAGGTGTGACATTCTAGCCAGGTATGATATGGAAAGCCTTGTCATCCTTTGGTCAGAGCCATTAGTGTACATAAGTAGGGAAGCACTCTGCTTGAACTTGATGGCTCAACCCCCCCTCCCCCCTTCTCAGTTTGTGCCAGCTATGAGTTTACAGCTGGGTTCCAACTCTCAAACAGTAAAGTCACAAAATTTGAAATATTGGAATGAATACTAAGGCGGGGGGGGGGACACACACAAGCATATATGCATGTCACTACTAAGCCTCTGGAGTGGCTTAAGAGGTGTTAGAGCTTGCAGGGGGAGAGAGAAATTGGTAGGAATTGGGTCATCCTTTGTGTGAGCTGAAGTGCTGCCAGCTTGTGCAAGAGGCTTTTTGGATCTTGCCTACTCTTCCCACCACCATGTTTATTCCTAAATATGCCACTGTTGAGCTACTTTATGAAGAAAACTCTTTTTTTAAAAACACCGTATTGAAATAAATACACTTTTTTGCCAGAGCTTTGGTGATAAAGATGCACCTAGAATTACCTTTTCTTTTCCCATAATATGTGTATCTTGTGTGTATCAATCAGAAAATAACTATTTAGCAGCACAGTCCTAAGCAGTCATAGCCTTCTGAGTGCATTGAAGTCATATTTGTCTCTATGAAAGGAACATTTTTTAATGAAGCTTTATGGCTGCTTCTGTGGATTTTTACTATTCCCACTCGCTTGAAAGTCTCATTTTTAAGAAAATACTAGTTTTCAGCCAGCATATTATCTTATGGAAGGATGGGTATTGGTTTCCTTTTCTAGGTTAAATATAAAACTGGATTTAAAGTTTTCATTCTGCTACTGATGGAGCCTTTTTTATCAGCATCGGAACCCTTTCTGCCAGCTGAAGGCTCCAGTGTTAGCTGAATAGCACCTTTCATTTTAGAGATTCCAGATTTGGGGTTAATGTTTTGTTTGTACATAGAATGGCTGTGTTCTCTGAATAGCCTATTATTATTATTATTATTATTATTATTATTATTATTATTATTATTATTATTATTATTGGCAATGCTCCCTCTAAGCTGTGGAGCCTTGTGAGCAAAAAAAATCTACTTTGTGAGCTACTGGCATTAAAGTTGTGAGCGAGCAATTTGGTTACTGCATAAATTAATTTGCTCTGGAGCCATCCTTCCTGAGCTAAGACAAAAATGTGTGAGCCGGAGTTTTCTTGAAGCTTTTAGCAGTGGTTATAACCTATTTTAGGACCGAGGGATGTTCCATCTTCGCCTATCTAGATGATTGGCTAGTCACAGCGCCATCTAGGGAAGCCCTTGAATCACTGATAAAATTGATTCTGCAGATGTATCAGAAGTTGGGGCTAGTGGTCAACCATAAGAAACTGCGCCTTCAACCCATACAGAGGGTTCAGTTCATCGGAGCCTTGCTAGATTCCACCTGTGACAGAGCATACCTAACCATAGATAGGGAAATGCCCTAAGGCTCTGATTTGATGTTTGTGCAACAACGAGTTTCAGTCAGGCCTATTCCTTCCCCTCGTGGTGCCTATTAGAAAGATTATAGCTGTAGAGAGCCTCTGGTGGTCGGCCTGCACAAGCACAGTTCCCAATGTGTGTCTGCACAGAAGACATCTCAATGAACAACAGTTACAGGTAAGTGCAACATTATTTTCCTCTCTCCCCAGTCCCGGGTTGCAAGTCTGCCAGATGTTTCCAAATAATATGCTTTACTATTACAAAACAGTCTTATTTTAGAACCTAGCATTAATATAATTCCCTGCAAATGTGTATGCTATAGTCTGTGAGTCAGTTATAACTAATTCATAATTATAACAAGTTAGGCTTGTATCTTGCCTTGCTTCCTCTACTTTAAAAGTAATGAACTTAGTCTACACATGAAAACAAGCAAGCTGTTCTTAGAGTTATTAGTTATACCACATAACAGTGTAGCATCTGATACTTAATAGTGTTATGCTACACTAAAAGTCTGTCTCAGATGGTTGTAATTGCAACCATATCAGATATTTGTTCCAGATCTTGACTAGTTTGTGTCTTGTAGATGAATGCTTCTATAACCAGAACAAATATAGATGTTTGATAGCTTTTGATCAGTGTTGTCCAGCTTGAGAGGTTTCAAAGCTGAATGGCAGCACATAGCAGCTTTATGGCATTTTAATTTAGTTGGTTTCAACAAGAACATGAATGACAATTCTTAGAGTGGGTAACTTCTTTTTTAAATCGGGGAAAAAATCAGAACTAATCTGTAAAAAGTGTTTAGTAAAACTGTGAAAATGTCCCATGGCATAATTTCCTATCATCTCTGTTATGTATTTCATAGACAAAGCTGGAAAAACCTGGAATATGTGTTTTGTTTCTATTTTGTGTTTTTTCTGTGGCACTTCCAAATATGAACCCATGCAAGTGACTCATGACCACAGCTTTTACTGTCTTCTTTTATGGGAACTGATATAATCCTGTAAAGAATCTGCAAGTTTGGATTTGAGATTTGTCTGGAAGGCACACAGCTCACATGGTAGTGCTAACTGCTTTGGGCTGCAAATAAGTTGAATAGTATTATTACTTTTGGAGCGGTGATGTTTCTCAGAGTCTGGCAAATACGAAAAGGGGTTGTTAGTTTTAATGTCAGGTGACCTTTTAAATTAAGCTTCATTCTTTACAGTCCAGGGATTGCCACAGGAGTAGCAATGCTCCCTCTAAGCTGTGGAGTCTTGTGAGCAAAGATTCTACTTTGTGAGCTACTGGCATTAAAGTTGTGAGTGAGCAATTTGATTATTACATAAATTAGTTTGCTCTGGAGCCATCCTTCCTGAGCTAAGACAAAAATGTGTGAGCTGGAGGCTAAAAAATGGTGAGCTAGCTCACACTAACTCAGCCTAGAGGGAACACTAAAGTCCAGTGCAAAAAATATAGCCATGCTGTTCTCTGATTCTTTTTTTCATGGATCCCGTATGCTTGGGAAAGTGGTACTGTCAATTTACGATGAGGCCTGACTTCAAGATGCTGTCCATAATTAAAAATGGCCGCTAAAATTTTTGCCCTCTCCAATTTTGAAGCAGTTTAATAAACAATCGTAATCAGACTTTGAAACAAAGACTAAATAAAAATTGCAGTCTGTGAGAATGTTTTAATGGCATGGATCCTAGCTGTCATAAAAATATAAAGTTTAAACTTGGACATTCTAGGGGGAAATTATTTTCTTTTTTCTAAATGCAAACCACCAGCACAAATATTGGACAAGGCTATTTTGCTAAAAAATGTAAATTACAATGGAGTATAAAAATCTTCAGATAAGCATGGATGTAATGAGCAGCATTTAATGTTATTTTTGAAACATCTACATTTAGACAGTTTATACTTTGTTGCAGATGTAGATGTCAAGTAGATATAAATGAGCAGTTATAATTTTAACCCTTTGTTGGTGTTTGTCCAGATGAATAACCAAAGTTACTAGTGAACAGCATGGTGAGAAAACACCCATTTAAATCTGGACCTTGAGATTTATGCTTAGAACATGCTGCTGAAAACCATTACATGTTGGTTAGAGGCTGCTTGTAACATTAACTTGCTGGTACGCCCTAAACTGGTGCTTATACAAAATTTAGTAGTTATTGGTAGGGGAAAGACAATAGCAAATTAAAGGGAAAGGAAAGTGATGGTAAGCAGGGTCAGGAAGAAAACTTAAGAACTGCTTTCATGCTTTGAAGCATGCTGGTTTTTTTAAAAAATTCTATACGTGGATATGACACAATCCTGTGCATTTTATGAATGAGTAAGCAGCTTTGGTATTTTACTGACCCAGCTGGACACAAGACATTTGTTATCTGTAAGGTGGGGTGGTTGCACTGACAAGGTTTTACTGAACTCATCACAGGATAGCTGGGCCAGTAATTCCTCAGTGGAAGCCTTTCATCCTATTTGATTACCAGACTATCAAAATATTGGTCCAACATGTCAGTCCAAACCATCATATATGATGAAACAGTTCTAACAGTGGACTGTGGAACACAATTGTCAAAATCACCAGATGTTCTACAAACGTTAACTGTAGCCATACCATCAACTACGCAAGTAATTTTCCTGTTGATTCTGTTGGATAAATTACAAGTGAAAGCATCACTGTACTCCTCTAATGCAGTAGATTAGGAGACTGCCAGGAGGGTTGCAGAGCTCTACCTTCTGAGCTGTGAACCTGTATATAGCTGCCATTGTTTAGGGTGCCTTTTGGAAGCACACAGTACTAGTGTGGATGCATAGAGCCCAAAGGTGAGATGCCTCCTGCCTCTTTGGATGCACTGAGAGAACAGCAGGATTATGAGCAGTGGGAAGAATTTCCCAATGGCTCTGACCTATGGCTTGTTCCTCACACTCCAGGTTAGCTATTTGTTTTTCCTTTTCCCAGTTCTCTCGGTTTGTTGCCCTCTGCTACAGTGTGTTCAACAGGTTTGACTTGGATGGCTTCATTCAAGGTGTCATCTTCATAGTCTATGGCTGGAGGATACTCCAGCCATTAAAATCTGAAAAGATCCTTCATATCATAGCCTGTGGAAAGTGGGACTAGGATCTGTGATGCGAGTATCCGAAGATGACATTTGTCTTTGGGTGGCTGTCATGATCTTGAGTGTTTACAGATTTTTTTGACACATGAGATTAAAGACGTGTTTTGTTATTCCAAGCATTGTACCCCAAACAAGCTGTACTTATTTTTACCACCTTACTGACTATAAAACAAATGTGAACCAGTTTGTGGGGATGTTTCAAAATGTGGGACACCGTGGGGAATGTTCATTCTTTAGTGCATGTGTTCAGTGAATTTTCATGACATTCATTAAATCCCATGATCTACTAAACATCTTGTTCATCTTTATCTTCTGCTGTGGGGTCACTCCTTGCATTTGATGGATAAAGCTGCTTTTGCATTACATATAACATTACAAAACAGGTGTCTAACATACATTATTTCATGTGAAATGTCATCTGCTGTGGAAGAATGACTTCTGACTCTTCAGTTATGCCAGTGACACCACCACCAATTTTTGATGAACGAACCACACGATCTACAACCTCCTGATTTTACCAAAATGCAGTAATGTGGGGCAAATTTTTTTGCAATACTATACTGTTCTGAGGAAAAACTTCCAGCCACATAGTGTAAATGTATTCTGTTTACAATTAGTCATGTTAAAAGATGAGCTAAAAGTAGGATATGAAGCATAGACAACCACCAGTGCTTGTACATTGTCCAGGCTTGAACGTGGTACATTTGCCTTCTTTTACTAGCATTATTTAAATTTTGTTAACATTATTTAAATATTGAAATTGTTGATTTAAATCTGAACGAGAAAAATAATCCTATTCAGATTTTCTCAGGAAATCCACATCATTGCCAGCATGGAACTCAGTATTTACTTAGTAAAGTGCACCAAAGATAAATTGTTGTTCACCATTCACAGTTCTGGTTGGCAAATGGAAAGAAAACTGGATAGCTAGTTGATGTTTGAAATTACGGTCATGCTCTAATGAAATTTAACAACATCTCAAACATGCCGAGACATGCTGCAACAATTTTAAGTTTTTGGACTGCAGTAAAAAGTGCTTGACTATTTTCGCTATGATTTTCAACTTTTAAAACATTTTCTTTGTTTTTATTGATTGATTTACACTCACGGGGACTCAAGGCAATGACACATTGTGAGTCAGTACAATCAACAGAATGTCAAACTGGGATCTGGGAAATTCAAATTTGAACCCCAATTCTGCCATGGAAGCTTGTTGGGTGACCTCAGGCCAGTCACAGACACCCAGCCTAACCTACCTTACAGGGTTGTTGTGAGGATAAGATGGAGGAGAGGAGAACAATGTAATTTGGATCCCTGTTGGGGAGAAAGGCGGGCCCTTTTGAATAATTCAGTTTTGCATAGTTTGGGGAAAGCCAGGGACCATTCGTGACCTCCTTGGACAGGCCATTCCATAAGGTGGGAGCCACAATAGGGAAAGCACGTATATGGGCAGTAGTTGATTTTGCCCATTTCAGTGTTGGCACCTGCAGAAGGCCCTGCTCAGATGAGTGAAGTTGTTGTGGCGAAGCATAGGGGGAGAGGTGGTTCCACAGATAAGAGGGATAAAAGCCATAAAGAGCTTTATGTGATAGCCAATCCCTTAACCTGAGCCCAGTAACAAATGGGCAGCCAATAGAGTGTATGCAGAATGGGAGTAATATGCATGTTCCATCTAGCTCCTGATAAAAGATGACATTTATATGACATTTAGGTATTTTTCATCTAAGCCATTAATCTGACAGACATTGGCCTTTATAAGTTGTTTCAAGGTTTTGTCACAACTGTTACTAGTTTCAGATGTAGGGAAATAAATGTTTTAGCTGTGCTTTTAAAATTGAAATCGGGCTACATAGTAAGTTGGCAGTATCACTTTACCAGTCTTCTATGATCTTTTTAAATAGTACTAGAAAATCACCATTTCATTTGTGCACATCGTCTCTATGCTAGTCTCTGGTCTGTGAGCATGGACATTAGAGCGCTATTGCAAAGAAGTTGCTTATGTTATGCTGTTTATGCAGTAAGTATATTGTGAACCAAGTTGGGAGAAGACCATTATCTGAATAGGTGCTATTATATCAGAAGCAGAAACACGAATGTAGGCAAGCTGAATTAATGCAAGAAAGCTGAAAATGTGCTTCTTGCAAAGGGAAGGCAAAGCAAGAACTAAGTAAACTTGATGGGTTTTTACAGATATATTTTTCACACAGTTTTTTGTATGAATCTGGGCTTACTTCTTTGTCTACCTAACACTTTTTAAAACATGTATAAGAAGTATGTTGTTAAAGGGTCAAGCTTTCACTAATTTTTCTTTTTTCTTTTTTTTTGAAGAATTTTTTTTAAATTTTATAAGACAAACAACATATACACAGATCTGGGGGTTACTGTTACATCACCAAAATACCTAGTCAAATATCTCATACAATATCCAAATATCTATTTTCTATATTCTACCTTATTTTTATGTGAATCCTTTGCAAATGTTTTAAAATAAAGTTCCTGTTTCTTTCAAGTTGGTTATGTATCAGTCTAATTTAATTATAAAGTCCAAGCATCTCTGTCATCTTTCCAGTCATTTGTATAATCTTAAGAACAGTAGAGTCTCACTTGTCCAAGTGGGTTTTCACCTTCTTTTCCCAAAAGTGTGAGTAGTCTCAGATAGCTAAAGGGTAGAATTTCTTCCTCGTTCTCTGATACCTCCTCTTAAGTTTCAAAGTCTTAATTCTGTGTCTTTTCCCTTTATATGTAAAGGAAGTAGCTTCTGACGATAGCCGTCTGTAATCAGTTCTTTGAATGACTTGATGCTCAATGTATTTTCTATTTTTTTTCTCTCTGAAGGAGAATTTCATTTGCTGATGTAAAAATTTCATCTCTTGTCATTCTTTTATAGAATCTCATATTCAGTTCTCCAAAGAGTTTGTTGCTTTTTATGTATGTAGTCTTTGTTCTGTAGGCCATGTCATTTTGCTTGCTGGGTTCATCTGTATTTTCTGTGTCCCTATCTTTCACAAAGCTGTATTGGCATGTCAGTTCATTCTTCCATCTGGTTGATCCTCTGCTGTAGAAGTAAATCTAATTTAGGATGCATAGAGTCCAGAACTGTTTTCACAGCTGTTTCTACTATTAGTGTTTCTTGCAGGGAGAATGGAAGATCTGTGACCATTAATGTTAAAACAATTTTTTTCATCTTCTTCCCCCGCTATTTTAAAGTATTCTGTTAAAAACAGAGAATCTCTCCAGCTCTTTAACAATATAGTCTGTATATTCACACAAATTTCTTTGTTTACCCAATTACATTAAAAACAAGAGGATTCCCAGGCAAAGTGGACAGTTATCATATAATACAGACTTACCAATTGTTTACACAGACCTCAGAACTTAGTGTACTCTACAATTTTCAACAAGCTGCAAAAGTATACACAGTGGGTTGTAAGGAAATGACGTGGTGAAAGTTAAAAATGAATTATAGTTCATTAATTTTTCTTTCTTTCTCCTTGAATTAGTTCATACTTCAGATAATAAGATGTAGATATTTATGGTCCAGATTTAATGTTTAAAGACAAGAAAGCTTTCACTGATTTTTCTTACCATATGGTGATTGTCACACTGTTTGAGTCTTTAATTCATTTAACCTTTAAAAAGCATGCTGATGTTGACACAACTTACTCCATGTTTTTGGTGACCTGTTAAATTTCTAGAAGCAGCTCTATGATAGTATTGCATTCTTCTAGGTTCCAGAGCCCAAATTCTAGGTCCTCAGATAATGGGGCCTGGGATCCCACCCCCTCATACTGTCAAGATACAAAAACATATTGCATGAATGGACTTCAGTGCTGGTTACTACATGATATGATAACCAGACATCTAGAATAATAATTGCTTGTATAATTTTTAATGCCAAATATTACAAATGTTATGGTAATCATATGTGTCTATTTCTGCTTTAGTAAAATTCAAAAGAAAGTGGAAAAAATACATTATTCCAGGCCTGAATAAGATTCTGCCCCCTCCCCACCGCGCTGTTTTGTAGTTACTCTAGTATTGTATCAGAGGCCATGTCCCTAATAAAACATAAGCAATACTTTTGATGTAATCTGGACCAGCCAATAGATGACCATTTGAAAATGTTTATTTCTGCTTTGGTTTTTTTATGGTTTTGAAAGCTAGATTCAGTAACTGGTATATTCATGGACATGCTCCACCTGATCTTTGGTGTTTTCATGTGCATGTAACATTTTTTTTAGATATGTTGCATAGTATAAAAATAATGTTAATTCAGGCAGATTGAACTAATCCACAGATTAAAAGTGTGTACTTTTTGCCTTCTGAATCGTGGTTGTCAGATCCTCTCAGCTGATTCAGATAGGTCACACGGATAATAGATTTTTTTTTCCTGTCTCCTGGTGAAATATATGAAGATACATGGTTGGGGTCTGCAAATTTACCAAGCGTAACTTAAATTTTAAAACTTCATAAGAAAGAATATATGCTCTATTTTTGTATCCTGTACTGTCAGCCAGGTGGCTTCCAGCTTCTTCAGAAAGAATACTGACCTATCAATAGCAAGTAGAAATAAAGTTGTAATTGTTTGAAGAAAACACACAATCTGAAGGTTTTAAAGATACAATTTTTTAATTTTGCCGTAGGATTTTTTTTTTTACAATACAAATGATAAGGTAAAAATTAATATATATTTTATTTTGTCTTACAGCTTGACCCGAGGATTATTCAGCCCTTTTTGGCTGAATGTCGACAAACTATTGCCAAATTAGATAATCAGAACATGAAGGCCATAAAGGGGCTTGAAGACAGGCTTTATGCCTTGGACCAGATGATAGCTAGTTGTAGCAGACTGGTTAATGAACAAAAAGAACTTGCTCAGGTGAACACAGTTTTTTTTTAATGTAAATGATGGGTGGATGCCATATAAGCTACTTTAATTTTATTTTTGTAACTTCACCTTTTTTTCTAATTTGATATTAAGCCATTGTTTAGGCTAGGCATTGCATGTTCTTCTTGGATAAGTATATTTTTACTTGAAGTTAAAGCAGTTTGAAGTAGAAGAATGGATTATTTGGTAATTACTTTGCCAGCAAAATCACTTTGCCAGCAAAATAGAATATGGTTATCTTCATGTATGTATGAGGGTTTGTTTCTGTGTTAAGTGAGAAAATGCTATAGTGTTATTCCCTTTAAATGCAGCTGTGTACCCAAAGACATTCAAACAAAATTCAATACCTAGTTATATTTTCTCAGCAAAAAACTCAGCACATCTCTGATTCAGTGAAGGCAACTGGACTGCTTTTGTACCCATGCAGCTTTTCTCTCTCCTGAGAGAGGATAGATTTAGTTCTTTGGGAGTGGGAACATGCACAAGTAGTTGAGATTGTGCTAAGTTTACAGAGAGGTGCTGCTTACAGATACCATGGGAATAACCAACACATTATTTTTGTTAAAACTAGAATTGGATTCCAAACCAGGGAAAAGAGCTGAGAGAGCAGAAAAAGTGGTAACATTTGAAAGACCTTCATTACTTCCTTTACGATCTTAAACTTTGTTCCTTATTCTTTTTAGATTTTTATTCCATTTTGAATAGATGTAAACACCTTGGGGGAAAACATTAAAAGAAACTATTTTGCTGTACCTGTAACCAATGCTCCCTCTAAGCTGTGAAGTCTTGTGAGCAAACAATCTACTCTGTGAACTACTGGCATTAAAGTTGTGAGCGAGCGATTTAGCTACTGCACAAATTAGTTTGCTCTGGAATCATCCTTCCTGAGCTAAGACAAGAATGAGTGAGCCGGAGGCTAAAAATCTGTGAGCTAGCTCACACTAACTCAGCTTAGAGGGAACACTGCCTATAACCATTTAAATTATAAATTGCGTGGTTTTATAGCACTTTAAAAGATTAGGACCTTTGGCAATTTGATAAAGATTGTAAGAAGCACTGAAAGCACATTGGCTTAAGTGACTTCATTCCAATGCTATAGATTAGCTTGGCAGTGCAGTAGCAAGCAAAATGCTTTGTCCAGCATGTGGTCAAACATGCTGGTGATATAGGAAGCAAAGGTCTTTGACCACCAAAAAGGCTATGGTGGGGATCACGGGACCTGCATGTACAAAAACCGGAGGTATAATAAGGAGGGGAACTAAATGTGATTCAGTGGAAAAAGCTGGCCGAATCCAACCTTTTGGCTGGAATCCACACAGCTACTTTTGGTATACTAAAGACTTTGGGTATGTTATGGGATGTTTGACTTTTTTTCTTTAAACAGCAAAATATGATTCCCCCTCCCTTCCTTCACATCTTAGACTGAGTTTGAAACTTAGAGCATATAGAACTAGTTGTACATGTATGAATCCTGGCCAAGGTCATTTTGGAGTATAATTTCAAGGTATTAGCTTCACTTAGGCCCCATCCACACTGTCACTTTTGTCGCTCATTTCTCTCTATTGCTTTAGGTTGCTCCTCCTTTTCCACATGTGTTTTGCTCCCTCTGGGACTACTAGAGAGAACAAAACACATGGGGGGTGGGGGAACCTGAAGCAATAGGGAGAAATGAGCTACAAAAGTGACAGTGTAACAGTGCTCAGTTTGAGCCTTTATTTACTTAATGGTTAAAATGATCAGCAAAATGAAATCTGAAATACCCCTTTGACAAAACAGTATACCATTTTCCGCAGCTCAGTTTTGATTATTGGAGGGGGAAATGTTTTTCCGCATAGAAGTTGGGTAAATGCCAGTTGTTTATGATTGAAACAGAAAAAATGCCATCATTTTGTGTGTGTTTTTAACTTGCTGAGTTTTATGGGATTATTTAAGCATTAGATCTTTTGATGAGTATGGTCAGTAGGTGGCAATGCATAATAAGAATAGTTTCACTGAGTTCTTAAATCCAGTGCAAAGCTTTCAAGTAGGATTATGCTATTACATTTGGTTATGTTTTTACTGAAAGTAAGAATGGTTGCTTTCCTTTAACATCTTAAGGGTGCCACTGGACTCAGTCTTTATCCCTGTGACCATATGAAACCGCTTTTTAAAAAATCAGATAATTGCTATACCTAAACCACTACTATCTATGTATTTCCAAGGACTTAGGCAGTGGGGATTCTGTTTCCCTCTCTGAGATCCCTTTTTTTTTGCTAGAGATGCCAAGTATTCAACCTTGGAACTTGATCATTTAAAGCATGTGCTTAGAGCTGTGTCCCCTCCCCTGCTAAGTGCTCTGTCTTCAGAACATGTGATGAACTACTACTGAAGATCAATTCACATAATCATTTGGCAAACCAGTCATGAGCCAGCTATCTTGCCAGCTGTGTTCACCATTTATATAGTCCATGTGGAACAACCATGCCATTGTTTTAATTGAAATCATGGTGACATGAACATTGAAGATTAGTCTTTGGTGTCACACCATGATGATATCCAATGTAGTTTTTTGTGTCACCTAGTTTTGGGCAAGTGTGGATTTAGGTGGATAGGGAAATGTTTACAGAAATACTCCTTTGAATAAATAAAATATATAAAATTACTCTGCTTTTCAATCCTTTATATAAAAATCTGCTCTTGTGAGTCATTTTTCTAAAAATTACTCAAAGTGACTTAAAAACCACATTTTAGGCATATAAAATTCAACAGGATAAAGTCATTAAAAGAACAAGAACATATAAAGTTGATATTTATTCTGAGAATACTAAGGCTTTAACACTGAGCTGTATTCTTCTTAGATTTTTATATTTCAAACATACATTTTCCAGTCTTTCCACCTAGTTAGGGCCCTCAAGATGGAAAAAATTTAATAAGACATTAAAGTCAACTTTAGGAGTAATATGTAAAATAGAAAATTAATACTGAACAGGAAGGAGGATCAGCAAGGGAAACAAAACAAAACAAAAAGTCTTCACTCTGTGGCAGAAGGCAATAATTGAGGGGGACAGGAATCTCCTTGGGGAAGGAATTCCACAATTTGGTGCCATAACTAAGTAAGTTCTTTCTTGGGTTGTCACTTATCTAACCTCAGGTAAATGGGGCCCCTGGAGCAGGGCCTCTAAAAATGACTGTAAAGATCAGGTAGGTTCATATAGGAGTAGACAGTTTTTAAAGGTATCCTAGTCGTAAGCTGTCAAGGGTTTTAAAGGTCAGTACCAGCACTCTAAATTGGGCTGGGAAGCAAATTGGAAGCCCGTGCAGGCAGAACAAGACTGGAGTGATATGGTCCCTAAAACCCAGTCCAGCCAACATTCTCACAGCAGCATTCTGTATCAGTTGTGGTTTCCAGACACTCTTAAAGGGCATCCCCACATAGAGCTCATTGCAGTAATCTAATTTGGATGTTACTAGGCTGGCACACTGGCAAGTGTTACCACACTGGCAAGATATTTTTTACCTAGGGAAGTCTAAAGCTAGGTTAATGGCCCAGTCTAGTGGAAGGCACTCCTGGACATCGCTGCCAGCTCCTTATCTAATAGGAGGTCTGGGTCTAGCAGCAAGTCTGTTCCTTTGAGAAGAATGCAACCGCATCCAGAACAGGAGACAAGTGTCTCAATTCCTGAGTTAGCCCTTTCAACCGCCAATAGCACTTCCATCTGGTGGGAATTAAGTTTCATCCACCCCAAAACTGCCTCCAGGCATGGCTTCAAGGTTTCCACAGCCTCCCTGGGAACTGCTGTAGGTGTGAAGTCCATATATTGGTGACAACCCAGCTGAAATCTCTGGTTGACCTCACCTAATGATTTCATATAGATGTTAAAAAGCACAGGACACAAAATGGAACCTTGCAGAACTCTAGAAGCCAAGGGGCTGAGCAGGGTTCCCCAGTACCACCATCTGAAACCTGAATTCCAGGTAGGACCAAACCCACCTCAAAATGGGGCCTCACAGTCTTAACTCCAAAAGGCGGTTCAGAAGGATTGATGGTATTGAAAGCCACACACAGGTTCAGAAGAATCAACAGGATTGCATCCTCGCTGTCCTTCTCCATTCCCTCATCATTCACCAGGAAAACGAGAGGCATTCCAGTCCCATAACCAGGCCTGAACCCAGGTGGGAAAGGATCCAAACAGTCCACTTCATCTAGGAATCCTTGAAGTTGTCCAGCAATCACTTCAAATTGTCAATAATAGACCACTATGCCATTCTGCACAGTGTGCTAGATGATCTGAAAAGCAGTATTCTCATTTTGAGTGTGCAGAAGGTATTGGACATTTGACAAGATGTCATTCATTTTGTAGTGGTGTTTCTCAGTCTACAGGCTAGATAACTTTTCATGCACATTTGAATGCATACTCTCATAGAATCATAGACTTGGAAGGAAGCTCCAGGGTCATCTAGTCCAATCCCCTGCACAATGCAGGAAATTCACAAATACCTCCCCCTCCACACGCCCCCAATGACCCCTGCTCCATGCCCAGAAGATGGCAGAAAACCTCCAGGATCTCCAGCGAAACTGGCCTGGAGAAAAATTCCTTCCTGACCCCAAAGTGCCGATCAGCATTTCTCTGGGTGTGTAAGAAAGGGCCACAAGAACTAAGCACTGATCCAAACCTTCCTGCCCTCCCTCATGATCTGCCTAAGTTCACAGAATCAGCATTGCTGTCAGATGGCCATCTAGCCTCTCTTTGAAAACCTCCACAGAAGGAGAGCCCACCACCTCCTGAAGAAGCCTGTTCCACTGAGGTACTGCTCTAACTGTCAGGAAGTTCTTCCTAATGTTTAGCCGAAAACTCTTCTGATTTAATTTCAACCCATTGGTTCTGGTCCAACCTTCAGGGCAACAGAAAACAACTCCATACCATCCTCTATATAACAACCCTTCAAGTACTTGATTATCATATCACCTCTCAGTTGTCTCCTCTCCAGGCTAAATATACCCAGCTCCTTCAACCTTTCCTCATAGGACTTAATCTCCAGACCTCTCACCATCTCGGTTGCCCTCCTCTGGACACGTTCCAGTTTGTCTGTATCCTTCTTAAACTGTGGTGGCCAAAACTGGACACAGTATTGTAGGTGAGGTCTAACCAGAGCAGAGTAAAGCGATTCCATCACTTTGTGTGATCTGGACACTATACTTCTGTTGATACAGCCCAAATTTGCATTTGCCTTTTTAGCTACCACATTACATTGCTGACTCATGTTCAGTGTATGGTCTACCAAGACCCTTAGATCCTTTTCGCACATGCAGATTCTATTTTTATTCTTTATTTGGTATTTAAAAAACAACAAATAATTGGTATTGATTATGGGCAATTCTGTGTTTTCAAAAACTGTTGAGATTAAATAAAGATATGTTCTATAAGTGATTTTTTCCCTGCCATTTGTTATGAAAAATTTGTCTTTTCGTTTTATGTGTGTTTCATTGCTTATGTCCAGACTACTGAATTTTTAACTTCTGTTTTCTTATAGGGATTTTTGGCTAATCAGAAGAGAGCAGAGAACTTGAAAGATCCTTCTGTGTTACCTGATTTGTGTTTAAGTCATGCAAATCAATTGATGATTATGTTAACTAATCACAGAAAACTTTTAGATATTAAACAGAAATGTACTACTGCCAAACAAGAACTTGCAAATAACTTACAAGTCCGACTGAAGTAAGTGCTGCTGCAGTGCTTTATCTCCTCTCCCCCAATGTTTTTGTCAGTTTTGTTTGTCATAACTCCTTTTCTAAAACTGCTAAAACAGAAGCTTGAAGAATCAGGAGCACAATGATGGAGATTCCTTCATGAGAACTACCTTATATGGTCTAAATACTGTGTAACGCAGGGTCTCCAGCCTCCAGGTGGGGCCTAGAGTTCTCCTGGAATTACAACTGATCTCCACACTACATAGATAATTTCCCCTGGAGAAAACACCACCTTCACTCTATGGCATCACATTCCTACTGAGCTTCTACCCTTTACAGGCACTGTCCCCAAATTTCAAAGAATTCCCTAAACTATAACTAGGAACCCTAAACATGGTAGTAGAAAAGAGAAAGCCAAAAGCGCTATAGTCAAATCATATAAGCAAGGTATGAGAGGGAAAAAATGGTGCCTGTTTACTTTTAATTAATCAGCGAAAGTTTCCATGGATGTTATGTGAGATAGAATGCATCCAGTAGACCTCAGATATTGGGTTTTATGCTACCAGTATGTTCTGCAGCAGCTTGTTCCTGTGCAAGAGGCTCCTATGTTGGCAGAGGGACCTCTTTTGTTGAAGGAAGGTTCCTTGTGTTAAAGGAAGATGCCACAGTGTGGTAGAGTACAACCCACTGTTTTCTTACATCAGTCTTTTAAATGACTGTGAAAAAAACATTCATCTCCTTTATGAACAGAAACTGCAGTATACAGTATGTACCAGACTTAGGAATGCAGGTTGTATTTTCAAATTTATGATGTTGAGAAGACAGCAGTTGAAGCATGGTATTAGGATACTGTTCAAACAGAAGCTACAGTCTAGGCAGAGTTAAGCATGGGCTGAGATCTCTCATTGAAAGCAGTGTGTCTTAAAGTGTTTAATATTTGCTGTGTTTGTGTCCTCTGTATCTGCTAATATTCTTTAGTAGTGAAATGGTAGAAGCGGGGGGGGGGGCAGTTATTTTGCGACTAGCTGTGTTCTTAGAACATATAGCCAGGACAGGTTTAGATATTTGGAGACTATTTTGATGGGTTCATAAACAAACTGTTGGTAGGATTAGGTGGAGAGAACAAAAAAGGACTGTCTTTTCAGATTCTGTAGGCCCATATTTCTTGAAGTTAAGTTTTTAAATATTTGAAGTACTATTAAAACTAAGTCTGTCTGTAGCAATAGAAAAGAGCAAGAGTCCAGTAGCACCTTAAAGACTAATAAATATATGGCAGGGTATGCGCTTTTGTGAGTCATTGCTCACTTTTTCAGATAGATCTTTGCTGAGATGTTTGCTGAGGTGGATGTTGTTCCATGAAGTAGGTGTTGTATTATAAGGTAGATGTTGTTTCATTAAGTAGGTGTTGGGTGAGGGAGATTTTCTTTTGAAAATAAAAGTAAAGGCGGGGTATCAAGGGGTTTTCTTAGTGGAGGAACTTTAGTGAGAAAAGGTTGGATGTAGTATCTCACCTGAAAGCCAGTTTGGTGTAGTGGTTAAGAGCAGCGGCCTCTAATGTGGAGATTCCCCACTTCTCCACATGAAGCCAGCTGGGTGACCCTGGGTCAGTCACAGTTCTCTCTGAACCCTCTCAACCTCACCTACCTCATAGGGTGTCTGTTGTAGGGAGAAGAAGGGAAGGTGATTGTAAGCTGCTCCAAGACTCCTTTGGGTAGTGAAGGGCGGGGTATAAAACCAATTCTTATTCTTCTTAGGGTGCACAGAAATGTTCACAGTCAGGACGGTATGAATGTGGGTCCTCAGCCGAGGCACCCAGTAGCTAAGCCCTTTCTGCTTGGTTTGAATAGAGAGAGAATGCAGCTTGGAGCCCTGAGTCCACCTAACACCCACACCCCACCAGGGGAGAAGTCCTCACTATCTGGAGGGCTGGGAGGATATAAACGTGGGTCATCAGCCGAGGCACCCAGTAGCTAAGCCCCTCTGAAGAGCCAGTTTGGTGTAGTGGTTAGGAGTGCGGAATCTAATGTGAGAGAACCAGGTTTGATTCCCCACTCCTCCACATGCAGCTGCTGGTATGACCTTGGGTCAGTTACAAGTTATTTCAGAGTTCTCTCATGAGCCATTCTCGAAAGAGCTCTCTCAGACCCACTTACCTCACAGTGTCTGTTGTGGGGGGGGGGGAAGGGAGAGGAGATTGTAAGCTGCTCTGAGACTCCTTCAGGTAGTGAAGGGTGGGGTAAAAATCCAATCTCTTCTCCTTCTTCTTTGCTCAGCTTGAGCAGAGAGATGGGGGTAGCTCAGATCTCTGAGTCCACCTAACACCCAGACCCCTCCAGGGGGAGAGGTGTTCACAATTAGGAGGGGTGGGGGGCTGTGAGCGTATAAATGTGGGTCATCAGCCAAAGCACCCAGTAGCTAAGCTCCTCTGCGTAGCATGAGCAGAGAGATGGAGTGGCTCAGACCCCTGAGTCCACCTAACACCAAAACCCCACCAGGGGAGAATTGTTCACAATCAGGAATAAATTAACATGCTCTGCTTTTAACAAGTTCCCTGCCTCTCTGTCTAACTGCCAGCATCCAACAGAGGAGAGGGTGCGGAGCTGAGCTGAGGGTATATATAGCCTTCTGATCCTGTTAGAGCAGAATGGGAACTCTGTTATTGGCAGCCAGCAGTGCCTGTTAAGCTTTAGAGGGCCCCTATTGGTCTTTCCAAGGCTGAAGAATTCCACCCTCCTTGTTGCTTTGAAGGCTGGTGAACATTTTGATTAAGCAGAAACTGTCTTGTCTGGAAATGTATCCATTCACGAACCACCATCATCCACTTGTAAGTTTGTGGAAAGTTTGCACCAGTAAACTTGCCACGAATTTCATTTTGGAAACCACGAACTGGCCAAAATTAGTCATGGACATTAGTTCGTGAGCTGGTTCACACCCATCCCTAACCAGGACATGTTGGTTGCCAGAGAACGGTCTTAAGCCTCCATTGTATTTATGTGATATAGAATCATATTCAGGGATGCGTGGATTCTTCATAGGACAGAATTTAGTATTGGATGCAAAATTTAGCTTATAGAGAACTTTTTTTTAAGCTATAGAAGCAGAATAAATAAAATGTATGTTAATTCGTGTGAACTCTCTGAAGCTATTAGTAACTGTGTTGCTTTCATAAATAAGTAAAGATCTAAAACGTAGAGCTCTTACTTGAGAAAAATAATTTCAAATGGAGCATTCTGTAAAATGTGTCATCTTATGGATGTCAGTCCAGTATGCTATGTTGAGACTTTATTCTCCTTAGGTGGTGCTGCTTCGTAATGCTTCATGCTGACCAAGATGGAGAGAAACTGCAAGCCTTGCTCCGTCTCGTAACAGAGCTGCTAGAACGAGTGAAGATAGTAGAGAAGCTTAGTAATGTCCCTCAGATGTACTGTTTGGCTGTTGTTGAAGTTGTAAGGAGGAAGATGTTTGTAAAACACTACAGGGAGGTAAGCAACCTTAGTAGGAGATCTATATTTCCCACCCATGATTAACTTGATGAGATGTCTTCTCACATTCTTTGTCTCTCTTCATATCTAGTTAAATACACACACACACTTCTTTTTCTTCCAGTGGGCTAGCGCTTTAATAAAAGATGGGAAACACCTTTATGATACAGAAAAGGCCAAAAGGGAAACTTTTGGGAAATTATTTAGTAAGTATCTGTATTACTTATTTTATAAATTACAGTTCTTAAACTTGCTGCACTGGCAGAGGTACCAGTACAAGTTATGTACTTTATTGAGAAGTATAATTCCCAAATCTTTTTTGGAGTGTTTTGTCTGTTGTTGTTTTTCTTTCTAGATCTGAAGGTTGGTTTATATATGGTTAGGCAGCCACATAATAGAGCTGCTTTATATCATACCATGTATTTGTGTGCCCCTTTACATGTAATAATTTCTATCCCTCAGACCATTTTGCATGTGAACAAAGCTTTAAAAAGATAACTTTTTGTGTGTGCAGGGAAGTCTTTTCTAAGAAATCGCTTGTTCAGAGGTCTTGATGCCTGGCCTCCATCATTTTGTGTAAGTATTTGTTCTTTGTAGTGAAGACATTTGATTTGGTTAATCTACGGTGAACCTGAGACTGTTACATTTGTTGTTACATTTATCATTTTCAAGCCTGCTAGAAAAGGGTGCACGTTCTTTTGATGCCTTAATCCAGAGATGAGATCACAGAATGATTACTTTGTCTTTGTATTAATGCTGTGATGGTCAGCCCTAAAAGAATTCTACTGGTAGTGTTCCACAGTGTCAAATTCCAGAGAGAGAAAGTTTTGAGGTGTCTTTTGACTGTTTGTTGTTGCAGGCTAGCATTTATTGTGCCATAAGCTTTCATGAGCCGAAGCCCACTTTGTCACATGCCTCTTATGAAGCAGGCTTTGACTCACAACAAATGTTAGTTTTGTGGGTGTCACAAGATTTTTGAATAGTAGCATAGATCTTCAGCACCACTTCTCTGTGAGCATTTCAAATTAAATAAATGGATAGATAATCCTTGCGTATGAATAGCTACTCATTTGATTACCTGTGAAGAATTGCCTCAAGCCAACCAGACAGACTTTACAAAGTTAATTTTTATTTCCTGCCAGAAACAAAACAAAACAAATATATGTAAGGATTAACAAGAAAATAATTTGTGGGCACATAACTTTTGTGGACTTACTTGCACAGTTTATATGATCACACGTTCATAATATCCCAGAGTTCTTGTTGATCAGGTGAAGTTCAAGGATCCTGTACTGTTGCTTGCTGACTGATTTACTAATAAAAAGTACCATAATTTCTTTTTTTACATGTACTGCCAGAGTAATATGATCATAGTCCTATACATCATTTATGTAAGACATAGGTGGTAGGCATTCTAGGAGAGAGTGAGTCCTATTGTGGGGTACCTGTGGTTCTGTACAATTTGCCATCATAAGATGGTACATAGTGGGGTGGATGCTGTCACTCCACTCAGCCTTCCTCCAACTTAAGCGGCTCTTCCATAGGAACAACTAAAGTTGATAGAAGACTCCTTGGAGGATGGTTGGATCCAGCCCAACATGATGAAAACAAATGTTTTCCAAGGATAATGTGGAGAGGGAAAACAAGGGCAAGCAGAAATAGACACAGTAACAGTAAGCTAGTAGGAGGCAGCACTGCAGGCTTCCTGGTAGCTCAACATTAGACATGAGTTGTGAGTTTTGAAAGTCTTCTCTGGCATTTTGTAGCCCCCTTTTTTTAGTTTCTTACATTATGACTCTGATAATCTTACATTAAAAGGGGGGATGGTATTTATTTAGGAAATTCATATGCCTATTCTACAGAGTCCTGCTCGAAGTAGCTTAAAAGTAAAAACAATACCATAAAATCACACACAAATAAGTGTAGTACAAAACAAGCTATGTAAAACATTTGAGGACTCACAGGTAAGATTACAGATAAAGTGTATTTACAAAAGAAGGATCCTTCTTATTAAAAAACTTAAAACAAGCAGTTAAGCTGTATTTTTAGATAACACCGGCTAGTACTTGCAGACTACTTATTTGTAATCTTTGAGTTTAATAATTTGTATTTTTACATTCATATCTATAATATGTACAAATTGTTTTTATATAGACTCGGAAACCTCACAGATTTGATGGTGAACTTCCTGATATCTCATTATCTGATCTGCAGTTTCTACAGTCCTTTTGTCCTTCAGAAGTCCAACCATTACTCAGGTAAGATGAAATGCACTCAGTTTATTCAAATGCCTGTGCATAATAAAAGGGCCATTTCTCCTTTGGCACAATCCCTTTCCAGAATATTTATTAGAACAATTGGAACTTTATTTTTTTTAAAAACTAGTAGGTCAAATTCATATTTTTCAGATATTACATGTAAAGATGAAAGGAGTGTTTAGGACTGAACTGCCAGACAAGATGGAGGAAACACCTTTGAAATACATGATGGTTTCATTTGCTTTCAAATTGCTTAGTCCCAGTCTTTTTCTTGAAAAGTATTAATATTCCATCCTCTTAAAACAAAGTGGCTTCTAATAATTAAAATGATGCTCAGAAAGAGGTGAAAACAAAAAAAAAGGCACAGTGAGGGTAAAATATTGCAATTTTCCAAGTCAAGGCTTGATATTTAGCTTCCATAGAATATTAAATGTTCACTTAGATTAAAAACCATAAAGAAATTTTTAAGAAGAATAGAATTTTCTGGGGCATCTCTGACAGCATTTATTCCCCCTTCGGTATTTGCACCTTGAGAAATACCACTTCTGAAAGTTAGAGGACCCTCCAGAGTAGCATCAGGAGCTGAGCCAAGCTGAAAGAGGAAATGGCAATTCTTCTATGTACACATGTGGAAGTTCTTTAAGTGTATGCATTGAAACTCCAAAATGCAAAGTTATATATTCTAGAATACTTTTATATATATTCTAGAATACCTTCTGTTACTTTATAACATTCATGTAATCAGTGTTAAATTATTTTGTATTTTAAGGGTTCCCATACTTTGTGATTTTGAACCTCTCCACCAGCATGTACTTGCTCTACATCACCTGGTCAAAGCAGCACAGAGTTTGGATGAAATGTCACAGACCATTACAGATCTGCTGAATGAACAAAAGGTATCCTTGGGCTATGCATGTGACTGTAAGCATAAGTAAACTACAGCATTGCAGTGGTAATCACAACCACTTGGAAGCTGAATTTAGTGGTAAACTGAAATCAGAATTATTTTTAGAAAATGTATTTAGAATTGAAGATGTGTAGTTGTTTCTCTTCATTTTATAGTAGAAATATTTGTCATTTTCAGACTTAGACAAGAAAAGCGAAGCAAAGACCTAGCAATTATAAAAGCAATGATAAAAGTCAGACTAATACAAATCATATATAGAATATGTAATACCAGATAACACAACCCCATGGAATAGTAATATAATTACACAACGAAACAATTACCAAGTGTATTAACAAAGATGAAGTACATGATTCACAAGAAATGTAAACATACACAAAATGGCAAGTGGTGCAAATAAATGAAAAATGGTACACTTGAGCATATACAAGTTGTAAATATAGCACAATGTACAAATTGTACAAGAGAGGTGAGGAGATCTCTGGTAGAGGTGTGCAAAAAAAAAATTCGGTTTTTTTCGGATTCGGGTATATTATACCCAAATTTTTTCGGGATTCACGAAAAAACCGAATATTTATACCAGTATAGGGTCAATATCCAAAAATTTTCGGGATTCCTGAAAAATTCAGGTCCATTATACCCTATGGGGCCATTATAATCAATGGCAAAACACTTCTGAAAAGTTTCCAGGGGGCTGGGGGGGAGGGGGTTCGAGGTAGAGGCTCCAAATTTGGACTGTAGCTGCTGAAGCCTCTCCCCAAAGGATCCCCAAAGTTTTGAAAAGATTGGACCGGGGGGTCCAATTCCAGGAGCATCCAAAGAGGGTGCCCCCATTCTCCATTGTTTCCTATGGGAAAAACTAAAGGCAGGCAGGCAGCAAACAGTGTCTCCCCAAGAATGTGTCTAAGAAAGTAAATGAGGTGGTGAGGGACATGTTTGCCAGGCCAGCAGCAGGACCTGTGCAATCTACCCCCCAGAAACAGTGCCACTGTGCCAGTCAGTGCCCAAACCCAACAGGACTCACTCAGGTCAAACCAGAGAATCTCTGCAGCATAACCAGACTGAGGGAGCATGTTTACCAGCCAGGCCAGCAGTCTTCCCCCCAGAAGAACCTCTGCCACTGTGCCAGTCAGTGCCCAAAACCCAACAGGACTCACTCCAGTCAAACCAGAGAATCCCTGCAGCATAACTGGACTGAGGGAGCATGTTTGCCAGCCAGGCCAGCAGCAGAACCAGCAGGGATTGGCTGTCTAGGTCCCTCTTTTCCCCTCCCTCCTGGAAACAGGAGCAAAAGGTGGGAAAGAGGGGGAAACGTCAGGAAAATGCCATTTCCCTTGTGCCCTTTAAAGTTTAAACCTCCCCCGGTGGCCATTTTGAAAATCCAAAAAAAACCAGGGAAAAACCAAATTTTTTCAGGGTTTTTTCCCCCCAGAAAGCCGAAAATGCTCTATGAAGCCTTCCCGGGATCAAAAAACCTGAAAATACTTTTTTCCAGGGGTTATTTCGATTCGGCAATCCCGAATTCACACCCCTAATCTCTGGTTTCAGTATTCTCTATATTCTTCAGAATATGTGAAAAATAGACAATACTCATATATTCTTGAATAATAACCTCATGATAATTCTTGAAGGATAAAACAATAACAACAAAAATCATAGTAGTGTTGAATAGAAAGGACTGTCAAAGGTGTCAAACTCATTTGTTATGTGGGCCAGATCTGACATAAATGGGACTTTGTCGGGCCAGACTGCGTGTGTCATAAAATGTAATGCCAGGTAACGAAGATACTAACTTTATAAAGGACATTCCTGACCTGTCTGGCTGACAAATCCCTTTTTCAAATGGTGGAGGAAGCTACCAGGGGCTCAGCAATACTAGACTTAATATTAACCAGCAGGAAAGAATTGGTAGACGGGGTGAAGGTGGTGGGGACCTTAGGGGGAAGTGACCATGTCCTCCTTGAATTCCAGTTGCTGTGGGGGGGTCAAGGAGGTTTGTAGCCAGACTTGTAGGTTAGATTTTCGTAGGGCTGACTTCAACGAACTCAGAGGTTTGATGGGAGTCATTCCATGGGGGAAGTGAAAGGAGCTAGTGAAGGGTGGGCTCTTCTCAAACATGAGCTTTTGCAAGCTCAAGCCCTCACTATTCCAGCAAGATGGAAACATGGTAAGGGCTCCAAGAAATCGATGTGGATGAACTGAGAGCTTCAGAATAAGCTAAGGGAGAAAAAGGAAATGGAGGAAAGGTCAGATCTCTAAAGAGGAGTATATGAGAGTTATTAGGTACTGCAGATCAGCCATCAGAGAAACCAAAGCTCAGTATGCGTTGGGTCTGGCCAGGGGGGCTCGCTACAATAAGAAAAACTTCTACAGATATGTGAGAAGCAAATGCAAGGTAAAAGAGGCAATTGGACTGCTTTTGGGAATACAAGGAGAAACTCTGGTGGAGGACAGAGAAAAAGCAGACAGGCTTAATGACTTTTTTGCCTTTGTTTTCTCCCTGAAAAACCCAAACCGATCTAGAGGTGGTAGAGGACATAACAGGACACCTGAGTGTCCAGTTGACATTGACGAGGTTGTGGAGAGGCACCTGGCTGCACTGGACGAATACAGATCCCCTGGCCCAGATGGTGTGCACCCAAGGGTGGACAAAATTGAGGGTGCAGAGGAGAATGACAAGGATGATCAGGGGTCTGGAGATTGAGACCTACGAGGAAAGGCTAAGGGCCTTGGGAATGTTTAGTTTGGAGAAGAGGATATTGAGGGGGGACATGATTGCTCTCTTTAAATATTTGGAGGAGGGCAAGGAGCTGTTCCAGTTGACAGCAGAAGATAGGACCCAAAGCAACGGGTTTAAATTACATGCAGAAAGGTATCAGCTAGATATTAGGAAAAACTTTTTTCACGGTCAGAGTGGTTCAGAGGTTGAATCAGCTGCCTAGGGAGTGGTTAGTTCCCCTTCACTGGCAGCTTTCAAGAAGAAGCTGGATAAATATTTGTCAGAGATGCTTTACGCTGGTCCTGCATTGGGCAGGGTGTTGGATTAGATCAGGGGTGTCAAACATGCGGCCCAGAGGCTAGATCAGGCCCCCATAGGGCTTCTGTCAGTCCCACAGTGGAACTGGCTGTCTTCTGCTGCTGCTTCCAGTTCTGCTGCTGCTGCGTCATCATAGGTTTGCAACTTACAGATACACACCTGAACAGAATACTCAAGATTGCCACAGCACAGACATTTTGATGCAGTAATTCAGAGCAAGGGGTGTCAGTTATCAGACACTGTTAAAGAAACAAAATATTGCAAATGTGCTAATGTTTTAAGCATGTTTTCATTTTAAGTTAAAAAAAACCCTTTGTGTTTGTGTCCTTTATAAAGTTTATATCTTCGCTACTTGGCATTACATTTTATGACACAGATGTCCTGGGCCAACTAGGTCTCATTTATGTCAGATCTGGCCCTCATAACAAATGAGTTCGACACCCCTGGACTAGATGGTCTGTATGGCCCTTACCAACTCTATGATTCTATGATACTGACAAACACAAAGTTTTTAAAAACTTAAAATATAAACATTCTTAGAACAGTAACACTCTTGCCATATTTTGTTTATTTAACAGTCTTTGATAACTGACATCTTGGAAACCTCCCCCCACCTCTAAAAGATGGCTATCTAAAATGGAAAGGTGGGGGGATAGTGGGATTTGGCAATGCAATTTTTTAAATAAAACATCAAGAAAAAGCACAAGGATCACAGCAGAAACTAAAAACTAAAAATATAAAATGCCCTGAGCCTAGGAAAACATGAAATGGTTGAGCATTGCACACTCCCCTCTCCCAGGTCAAAGTGGCAGTGGCTTTCCAGTGTAATGTCCCCCTTTGGCTATGGGTTCCCAGGTTAGAATACTCACTCAGGCACCTGTTCTTGAGCTCCACTCTGCTGAAATACATTGTGGCTCAAAAAAAGTTGCAAAGAAATGTGGAATGGATTTTCTGTTAAGGTTTCTGGGCCCAGATGGACTAGTCTAGGACTGGAATGACAGCCCCCAGAGTGGAATTCCATTCCCAGAAGGCAGCTGCTCCTCCCAGGGACCACTGTTCTACTCTGGGGGCTGTCATTCCAGTCCCAGAGTAGTCTGTCTGGGCCCAGAGACCTTAAAGGAATATCCATTCCGTATTTTCTTTGCAACTTTTTTTATGCTTTAGCCCAGAGGAGGTTCCTGCTGGAAGAGAAACAGGCAAAGACAAGGCCCAGCCAGCTGGGAAGTTCGGCAGCCCCATCTCCCTTGGAAGGGTGAAGACAGGCAGGGGAGGGGGCAGGGGGTGGAGAAGAGAGCCACAGGCTGGATTAAAACCCGTGGGCTGTAGGTTTGACACCCCTGGACTATATCTTCATAACAGTCCGAAATGTCAGTTACAGTGATTGATAATGTGAAAAAATAACCACCTAAAAAGACATCCATTTCCTTTATCTTGAAAGTATAGAAGTAGACAGCAGTAAGACATTAGATCAACACGGGTTATTTCTTCCAGCTGTGAATATGCCATAGCATACAAAAGCAAAAATTAAACTCCTGTGTGCGAATCTATCTGTGATGTTGTGACATCTGGCATTACATATTTCAGATATGGAATCTTTATTATTCTGTCTTTCATAGTTATTAGATTTTGGTTTTGCTTTTTGTTGTCTCTAGAAGATCTTTCCTCTTTTTTCTTTTCCTTTTTTTGTGGGGGACTTCTATTCAAACCTACGCCGTAATCCTGTAAGCAATTTGTCACTAATACTAATAGTTATTTATGTATTCATTAATTTATTTAGAATATTTCTGTGTTGCTTTTTTCAGAGCCCTTTTAAAAATGAGCTATTAGACATGAACAGTATAAAAACTATCCATAAAACAGAAGCAGGCCATTAAAATGATGATAAGATAAAACTCCTAGTTAAAAGCCTGAGTAAAAAGAAGTGTTTTAGTGTGGCTCCTAAAAGAAAGTAAAGCAAGTGCCAGGAGAATCTCATGGGCCAAGGAGAGTCCAAAGGTACGATTCTGCCACAGAAGAGGCCTTGACTGTAGATGCCACCTGCCTTAGCTCTGAAGGGGGCACAGAGAGCAGGGTTTGAAATGCAGATCTTAAGTGGTGGACTGAACCGAGATGGTCCTTCAGGTACTTTGGCCTCCAGTAGTTTGGTGTAGTGGTTAAGAGCGGCGGACTCTAATCCAGAGAACCGGGTTTGATTCCCCACTCCTCCACATGCAGCCAGCTGTGTGACCTTGGGTTAGTCACAGCTCTCTCACAGCTGTTCTCTCGAACTATTATCTCAAGCAGTTCTCTTAGAGCTCTCTCAGCCCACCTACCTCACAGGGTGTCTGTTGTGGGGAGAGGAAAAGAAGGAGTTTATAAACCGCTCTGAGACTCGGAGTAAAGAGTGGGGTACAAATCCAGCTCTTCTTCTTCTTCAATTTAGGACCTTAAATGTAAGAACTAACACTTCGAACTGTGCCCAGAAATAGATGCAGATCTTTCAGCTCAGAGGAAATATGGTCTTGGTAACCAACTGTTTACAGTAGCCTGACTGCTGCATTTTGGACCAGTTGAAGTTTCCAGACAGTTTTCAAAGGCAGCCTTATGCAGAGTGCATTACAGAAATCTAACTTGGATGTGATTAGAGCATGGATCACTGTGGCCAGATCACAATTTTCAAGGAGCAGCATAGCTGGCAAACCAGGATAAAATGCTCTGTGTGCCACAGAGGAGACATGAGCCTCCAACTGTAGTATCACCCCCAAACTATGAACCTGCTCATTCATGGAGAGTGCAACCCCTCCAGGATGGGTTGGCTGTAGAGTCCCCAAGTAGCTTCTCCATTGACCAGCAGCACCTCAGCCTTGTCTGGTTTGGGCTTCAGTTTATTGGCCCTCATCCATCCCATTACCTTCTCCAGGCATCTGTTCAGGTCTTCCTTATACCCACTTGGCTTAGTTATTAAGGAGAAATAGAGTTGGGTGTCATCTGCATATTGGTGGCACCTCATTCCAAATCCCTGGATGACCTCTCCTGGTGGTTTCATGTAGATGTTAAATAGCATGAAGGAACCCAGCAGGACCCAATAGCTAAATGCCATGCGGCCAAGCAGCACAGCCTTCTGGAGTCGGTCAAGTGAGAGCAGAACCACAGAGGCATGATGTCCCAGCCCACTTCTCCAGAAAAATATTTTGATCAGTGGTATCACAAGCTGCTGAGAGGTCCAGGCAAATCAACAGGTATACACTCACTCTCCCAGCCAAGGTCATCAGTCACAATGACCCCGGCCCTTCACAACCCAGGAAATTTCGGCTGGGTGGCATTGTGCAGATGCAGTGATGGTAGAAAAGTGAGCTCTCGCCTGTGTTTAGTCACATTCACTTAGCGTCCCCCCCCTTGCGCTCTAACCACCTGCCCAACCATTTCACCACCTGAAGCTCATCAGTAAACCAAGGGGCATTCTGGAATCCATGAAGGAGAGATGGCACACAGGGACAATTGTGTCCACAACTCAGGTCATCCCCCTATTCCACTGGTCAACCACAGCTACAGCATAATACTGATATCTGCATGCAAATCCCTACTGCTTAATCATAAAAATGAGTGAAATTATTATAATGCAAGTGGAGACCTGCAAGAAACTTGTGAGATGGTTATCCCATTCCTCACACCTTTGCTTCCTCCCTTCTCCCCCTACCTCTCTCACACTCTTTCTCCCTTCTGCCCCCCTTTCTTACTCTCTCTCTCTCCTCCATGTATGTTACTTCCTTTCTCTTTCTGACCCGTCATCATTCTCTTTGTTTTTCTGCTTCCCCACCTCATCACTCTTTCTCTCTCTGCCTTGCACGTCAAATCCCACCCTCCCCAGGCTCCACCTCTCAAATGTCCAGGAATTTCCCAACCTGGAGTTGGCAACCCTATTTCCTTCCCACCCAACAGCCAACCTACCTTTCTCTGTCTTCAGCTTTCCATCTCCCATCCCCCTCCCCCGCAGCCTCTACCTAGGAAAAGTACAGTCTTTCTCCACAGTGGGGACTAAAGCAGCTTACATTATTATTTCCTCCTTGTTGTTTGCACAACAGCCCTGTGAGGTTGGTTAGGCTGAAAGTATGTGACTGGTCCAAAATCTCCCAGTCAGTTTCCACCCCAAGATGGGGATCTGAACCTGGGTCTCACAGATCCCAATCTGAAGCTCTGACTGTTACATCACAATGGCTTTCATAGGGTGGCTGCTGATGAACAGTAGCAAAGCAGCTGGGCCTAATTAAGTCATGCAAATTAGGTGGCATCAAGTCACACAGAGGGTGCTGCCTAGGGATGCCAGCCTCCAGGTGGGACCTGGGGATCCTCTGGAGTTACTGCTCATCTCCAGACTACAAAGATAACTTTCCATGGAGAAAATGGATGCTTTGGAGGGTGGAGTTTATGGCATTGTACCTCACTGAGGTCCCTGTCCTCCCCAGGTTCCACCCCCAAATCTCCAGGAGTTTCCCAGCCTGGATCTGGATCTGCTGCTGTGGCCAGGGGGGGATACTTGGCAACCCTAGACTGCTGCCAGTAAAAACCCTGCCTTTTACTGACAGAAACAGTTAGAAGCCCCCCCCCCTCCCCTGAACATCCTAATCTCCTCACAGTTGATGCCTGGAGCTGATGCCATTTTAAAAGGTATTGGGGGAATTCAATGGTCCCTGAAATTTTCTTTTAACTTTTCAGATTTTTCTGTAGGCCGAGGAAGGGGCCTGACTATGTAGGAAAAGCTGTTGGGGGAGAGTGAGCTCTCTTTTGGCAGATATAAGCATCCCCACAGGAAAAAAACTCTCGGAATTAGAATATAGATAAGAGGCGGGGACCTGTGATACTCACAGGGGTGGGGGAGCTCCACGTGGAGGAGGAGAAAGCCCCCACAGGTGAGCTGTCTCCCCTCCCATGGGCACCGGCGAGGCCTCAGTGCTTCAAGCCGGGCCTGCTGCTTCTTCCCCCCCTCCCACGGGTCCATGTATCTAAAGTTAAAAGGGGGGGGGGAGGTCTGGCTTCAGAGGAGGGTTGGAAACCTTGAAGCCATGACTGGGGCAGACTCAGCATGGGGAGCTGATGACAATAAACCAAGAGACGGGTTCCCCAGAAGTGAGGAAGGCAAGTGGGTCTCAAGTGAAAAGGGGGGGGGAGGTCTGGCTTCAGAGGAGGGTTTAAAATCTGGAAACTAAGACTGGGGCAGACTCTCCAAGGGCAACTGATGACAGTAAGCCAAGAGATGGGTTCCCCAGAAGTGAGGAAGGCAAGGATCCCTGGGTCTCAAGTGAAAAGGGGAGAAACACGTTCTTCTGGTCGGATTGCCTGGCTCCTGGGACACCGGACCTCAGCTCCTCTTCCTCCCCCTCCCCTCCTGCCATCAGCTGCCCTCCACTCCTCCCGGCCCCTCTGGCTTGGAGGGGTGGCCAGGTGTGGGAGGGAGCCCCCTCGGAAGGTCTGGCCACCCCTAGGCGCCCCGACCCTGTGGATGCGAAGGTGAGCCCCGAGAGAGCCAGCCATGGCTCTCTCGCCTGAGGTCTCTCAGTCCAAATGCTGTACTCTCCCTCCTGTTCTCCTCCAGCAAGGCCTGCATGGCTCCAACCGCCGGCCAGCCAAGCCCTCTCCCTCCCCCTCCCCCTGCAGTTTAACTGCGTTCTCTGCGCACACGCAGGGAATGCTGTTTACTTTGGGGGGTATTTAAGTATCTCCCCAGTATTTTTTTTTTTACTTTTCAGATTTTTCTACACACATCTCCCTGCCCCCCAGGTGCCCCCCCATGCGGATTTAGATATTCACATGCAGGGGGTGCCTTCGCTATTAGTGTATAGATATATGTTACAGATGGAAAGCACTATTCGTGCAACAAACCCCAAGGAGTCTTGTGGCTCATCAGAGGCTAACAAATTGATCGAACTGTAAGCTTGTGGCCTAGAGCCCACACAATCAGATGAGTGAAGTGAATTTTTTAAGCTACTACGATACTACTTTGTATTATAATTAATATAAGTAGTCCAAATTGAAGAAATACCAGCAGTAATCATTGGAAAGTGTTGTCTCTAACTATTCTGGTACTTGCCAGTTGGCATAGAGTTCAGACAGGAAGGGAGAGGGTACAGAGATTATTTCCCAGACACCAGATATACTGAGCTCTCACCAGTGACAAGACAAATACTCCATACTACTGGTTAAATTGACGAATCCAACCAATTTATTAAGCACAGTAACACATTATTTTAGCAGTAGCATAAAATTGCATATAAACATGTATTATTGCTTCTCCCACAAATAACACTAGTGTCAGCTGAGAACAACAGGGTGGCCAGCCATTCACTTCATTTTCAAAGCATGCATAGAAACAAGCTCCAGAAAACGGCTCCTGATTCTAAGAGACAGTCTCTCCCCCCCCCCCCCCCCGCCCCTCCGGAGTGCTCTGGACTTTCATTGGCCAGATGGCCCAAATTTAAAAGGGAAACTTTCTTATTGCATTCAGTGAGCTCAGTTCAGGTGCTCTGCCTTCTTGAAATAGGCTCTTTTTCACATAAACCAACAACATTTGTTTCAGAGAAGTAATCATAAATGGTTAGCTAGAGCATAAGCAAATTTTTCAATCTTAGGTAGCTCTGATGGGACTTATTAGCACATCCTGTTCCTTTCTTCTGTATAAATACATGAGGATCTCTTTGCAGAAGAACTCACACTCCTGTGTAATTTATTTGCAAATTTTATGCCCCAACTTTCTACCCCCTCAAGGACCACCAAGGCAGCTAACAAATAATTAAATCACATTTTAAAACACCCCCTCCCCCACAAAAACACACATTGTTAAAACAATTAAAGCTGAGCTAAAACACATATGAAGACACTGGACAGGAAGGAAGGATCACTAAGGGAATGCCAAACGAAACAAAGAAGTCTTTACCTACTGGCAGAAGACGGCAGCAGAAGTGGGCAGACAAATCCCCTTGGGAACAGAGTTCCAGAGGTTTGCTGCCGTGACTGAGAAGGCCCTCTCTGGGTTGCCCCCTGCCTAATCTCAGAAGGTAGGGGCACCCAAAGCAGAGCCTTTGAAGATGACTGTAGTGGTCAGGTGGGTTCATAAGGGATTAAGCAGTCCTTCCATTATATTGGTCCTAAACTACATAGGGCTTTCAAGCATCTTGAATTGTGCGTGGAAACAAATTGGGAGCCAGAGCAGATGGGACAGTACTTGAGTGATATGGTCCCTATGACCCACTCCAATCAACATCCTAGCTGCAGCATTCTTAACCAATTGAAGTTTTTGAGCACTTTTCAAGGGCAGGCCACATAGACCGCATTGCAGGAATCTAATCTAGGTGAAGCAGAGCATGCACCACAGTGGCCAGATCTTCCATGTGCCTGAATGAACCATTAGATGGGGTAAGCTGATATTTATCTGAGTAAGAAATATTCAGAACTACTTTTGAATGTGGCATGGTAAATGTCCCTTGTCAGTTCAGGCAGGCTTATTTAGGCATATAGTAGATGCAGTAAAGCTATTTCATATTGGTATTTCCATACCAGAAAGGTAACTATTACTTTTAATACACTTAAAAACATTAAATATAATAAATATAAATATGATATAATCAGGACAGAATTCTGGTGGGCTTTATAAAATGTATAGTGCATGCTTGCACACATGCACTTATTCCAACCTTTTTTGTGTGTCTGTGCAGGGTGTTGGTGGAATTTGAAGAGATTAAGATAGTTGAGAAGTATAACTTTTAATAATTATGAGCAATATATAAGTTATATTACACAGAGTATTTCTGCAGATTGAAAAACAATTCTGTCAGCAAAGTACATTTTCTTGCCTTTTTGCAGCCCCAAATGCCCCCTGACATTCTGCTCCTGGGAAACCCCCAGGAACAATATGATGTAGGAGCCAGAGGTCCGCCACAGAAGGGAAGAATAGATAACCCTCCCATTCTGTCCCTCAAAATCATCTGTGGGATCCAACCCATTGCCTTTATATTCATAAACTATTGTAACTTGTTTTCTGCATGATATGCAGATCAGCACAAATTTGTTAATTTCTCTATCAAGATCGTAACTTCATGTTATGTTAGAGATCATAGCAACTAGGAAAAGGCCTTTAATTTAAGCTTTCTTCATTCCTGGTCTTATCTGTCCATTGTGTCTTATTAATTCTTTGCTAAATGGTGTGTTCATGTCGCCTATTGTCAGCAGCCTCTTTCCTACACAACGTTGTTGAAGTCTCCATTAGCTATTCCCTGGATTATTTCATGGAAATACTAGATGGGCTGAATCTTTGAATCTGACCATTATTTTTCCAAACCTTGGATCCCCTTTGTCATAATATTTCACATCATGAACACAAGATAGATATAGGATATGTTGGAATTTTGACCTAAGAGATGCTTTTGGGTTTTTCCTTCCTAAGCATCTGTTGTGAGTCCACATCCTTGTCACCTCATCAGGGGGCCTTTGACTATTTTTTTACAGCTTCTTTTCAAGGAAACAACATATGGAGAGACTTAACTCCAGTGGAAAACCTGTTTTAAGAAAATACTTCGTTATAGTATTTTTATTCATTACAGTCGTGTAGAGCTTCATATTTTTGCTTCTTAAAAGAGATTTTTCTTGGACAACTAAAATAGGTAAACTGACAAATAATTCTGAGTTCTTCTGAAACCATATTTGTATTTACAAGGTTATGAGTATTTTTATAAATTATGTATAGCTGTACACATTCAGGTTTGTCATTCAGCATCCAAGGTTGATGCTTCAAGTATTAAAATTGAGTTCCTGGCTTATAGGTTCAGGGCTGATTCACATGTTACAAAGTCTACATGGAGCACAGAAAGATTGTCAACAGCTGAAGTTCCATTCTGGGAACAGTTCTCATTTACATGGGGGCCTGATTCAGCTTGGAATCACAGTACACAGGAAAAGAGGTATTAAGCCTTCTCTACCTGCACTGTTTCTTTGACCTTGAAATGGCGCTGGAAGCTATAATTTGCTCTGTAACCCTCCATACATAAAAGGTTCCCTGGTGGGGTGAATAGCCATTCCCTGGTGCTGTTTCAGACGGAGGAAATGGTATGAAGTGGGAGGCCTAAGCTCCCTCTCCCAACAAGCTGTGGTCCTGAATCCAAGTCAGATCCCTCCATGCCTCAGGCTATGTTCTTAGCATGGAGCTTCAGGTGCACATCTTGTCCAAAGCCCTTGAGGCAGTCGTGGGCCTACCATATGGACTTTGTAACAAGTGAGTCAGCTTTTAGAGAAAATTGTAGTTATGTTCTAATGAAATAATAAAAGGAAAGATATGCAAGTGGAAACCTTTCCTAGCCACTGTGTAGAGGACTAATGCATAAGGGTTAGCTGGCATGTATTGGCGTTCCACTCCCTTCCCCCCTTCTTGAGTCAGTGCTCTTTGCAATACTTGGGAGCAGGGGTACGTTGGGGCTGGAGCGAGGTGGAGCAAAGCTCTGCCAGCTCAGGAGTGGCCACTAGGGCAGCCACGGGCCGAATCAGATTCTCTAATCTGATTCAGCCCGCTGCCGAATTGCTGCCGGAATTCGGCGGCAACTTTAAAAGCAACTGGAGGGGAGGGGGTTTGAGGGAGAGGCTCCAAACTTGCAGGGTAGCTGCTGGGGCCTCTTCTCGAAATGCCCACCAAGTTTCAAGAAGATTGGACCAAGGGGTCCAATTCTACAGGCCCCCAAACAGGTTGCCCCCATTCCCTCCATTGTTCTCTATGGGAGGAAAAAAGTTAACATTTTTTCCCACCATAGAGAACAATGGAGGGGATGAGACAACCTGTTTGGGGGCCCAAAGAATTGGACCCGCTGGTCCAATCTTCTTGAAACTTGGTGGGTATTTCGAGGAGAGGCCCCAGCAGCTACCCTGCAAGTTTGGAGCCTCTCCCTCAAACCCCCTTTCCTCCAGCCCCTCATATACCCTATGAGTTTTTGCCATTGATTTCAATGGTCCATAGGGTATAATAGGGCTGAAACTGACATACCCTTTCTGACACACTTCCGGTGATGTCAGGGGACGTGGCATATGCTAATGAGGTATGCTAATGAGGTATGCTAATGAGCTCCTGCACCTCTTTTTCTACGAAAGGACCCCTGCTTGGGAGTATGTTTATTTTTGTAAATTTGGAGGGGAAGTCTTGAAGAACTGGTACTGTTGGCATAGAGCTCACTGTGTAACTTTTTGTGTAACTGGACCTTGTATGTTGAGAACAAATTATGAAAAGCTGGTTTGTTAACCCTGCATTTTTATATATATTTTAGGCTTCCAACAGTCAAGCTTCCCCACAATCTGTTATTACCCCAAGGATGGAAAGTACAACAGGAACAATTGCTACCTCTCCTAGAACTCCTCCATCGCTTAGCCTTCAGGGTCCTCTTTGCCCTCCTGAGTGCCCCCCTGGTCCAATAGAAGAATTGTCTCCAGACAGTATTGATGCTCATACGTTTGACTTTGAAACGATTGCCCATCCAAGTATAGAGCATGCTATGAAACAAGGGTCATTAGACTTGGACTCACTGGCAGAAAGTCCTGAATCTGACTTTATGTCAGCAGTGAACGAGTTTATAATAGAAGAAAATCCAGCATCTCCAAATGTGATAAGCGATCCACAAAGTCCAGAAATGATGGTGGAGTCCCTGTATTCCTCAGTTATCAATGCAATAGATAGTAGGCGGATGCAAGACACAAATATTTGTGCAAAACAAGCAGCCCTAGAAAATTCTGCTATAAAGGTTTACATGGAGAAATGTAGAGTTGCTGCCCAGGAATCTCAGTTAAATTTAAGAAACTTCAAAGAAGACCTTTGTCACTTTAGAATATTTGTAGAAAAAGAACAGTGTGACTTTTCTAGTTCTTTAAAATGTACTTCAATAGAAATACGAAACATTATAGAAAAAGTAAAACTGTCTCTTGAAATGACACTAAAAGAAAAGCATCAAAAAGAACTGCAGTCTGTAAAAATGGAATATGAAAGCAGAATGAATATTTTAGTTGAAGATGGTGAGGAGAACAAAAAAAAGATTACAAAATTAAAGTTAGACTTGAAAAGTCTTGAAGATGTTTTGCATGATAAAGATGATGAGTTTGCAGTAGTAAAGAATGAAAAGGAAGCTGTTGTATGTTTACAGAATGAAAAAGATCAGAAGCTGCTCGAACTGGAATGCCAAATGAAGAATCGATGTTGTGAAATTAAAGAATTAAGGGAATCTCGTGAAAGTGCATTAGAAGGTTTGAAAAAACTTCATATAGAAACTGGTGAAAAAATGCAGCTTTTGAGGACAGAACTTCAGAGTTTGGAGCAAGATCATCTGAAGGAACTAGAAGCCAGTCTTCACGTCAGACATGCACAAGAATTTGAAGTGCTAATGGCTGAACACAGTGATTGTTTAGAGAAGTTAAAAAAGGAAAATCAGTGCCGACTTGAACAAATGCAGGAATCTCATGCTGTAGACATCCAAGAAAAAGAAAAACAGATTGAAGAACTAAAGCTCAAGGTTTCTGAACTGTCTGACTTGAGATGCAAATTGGAAGTTGAACTTGCTTTGAAAGAAGCAGAAACAGATGAAATGAAACTACTCTTAGAAGAAAGCAAAACTCAGCAGCAAGATAACTTAAAATCTGTTATTGACAAGGAAACAGACATTTTAAGAAAAGAGATTGATAAATTGAACCATTTAATACAAATTAATGATGAAGAATATCAGATAAGATTAGCAGAGCTAAGAACTTTAATGACTACTGAGAAAGATCAGTGCATTTCAGAATTAATTGGCAGGCATGAAGAAGAAACAAATTTGCTTAAAACTGAGTTGAACAAAGTAACTTCTTTGCATCAGAAAGCATTTGAAGCTGAAAAAAGGTTGGAAGAACAAATAACAGAATTGCAAGGTAAGCTAGAATTGGCAGTGATTGCCCTGGAGAAGCAAAAAGAGGAGAATTTGGCCCTATGCGAACAGCAGAAAAAATATGAAGCCACGATCAATAAGGTTGAAGAGGAAAAACAGCTGCTGGCCGCTAACCATGAGGAAGACAGGAAGCTGCTTGTTGAGAAGCTCAGTTGTGAAAAAGAAGATGCAGTACGAATTGCCCTGAAAGAATTTGAATTGCATAGGGGAGCTGTTGAAAAAGAACTTCTGGAAAAAATTCAGAAACTTGAGATGCAGGTTAATCAGAGGTACTGTATGAATTAATTTATCTTCATATGAGTGAAATAAAATAAACCAGCAGTGCTAAATATATATGTTTGTTAGTGGAGTGAGCACCATCTTAAGCTATGGGTGGGGTTTCTCCATTGCCACAGTCCTTAGTCATGCCCTCAGCTAGCCACCTTTTCTCTTCAAATATCTTCATCCTGTCCCAGTCCATAATCCCATCCTCACGTGCTTTCTTTTGTGTATATGCAGAGTATTCACTCTTTGCTCCTTTACTTTGGCAGTCAAGCAGGTAAGGACATGTTGTGATTGCCAAAAGTGTTGGACTGTTCTGTTTGCTTCTTGGGAGTCTGAGGCTCTTGGATCGATTTAATTGAAGTTGGGTTCATCATCATGTTGAGGTTGGAGCACCTCTGTCTTCTAATCTAAAGGTTGTAATTTTTTTGAAAGTGTCCTCCTAAGAATATTGTGCCAACATGAAATATGTGCCAAAAATCTGAAAATTTTATTGTCCACTCTGCTGTAGTCATTGGTGCAGGGGAATTTTTATACAAACTGTACCCTCCCCATATGAACAACTTTACTTTTCAGTTTAATCCTATTTAGGGTTGCCAGCCTCCATGTGGGGCCTGGGGCTCTTCTGCTTTTACAACTGATCTCCAGCTGTCAGAGATCAGCTCCCCTGGAGAAAATGGCTGCTTTGAAAGGTGGACTGTATGGCATTGTTCCATGCTGAGGCCCCTCCCCAAACCCCACCTTCTCCTGGCTCCCCCCCTAAAGTCCCCAGGTATTTTCCAACCTGGACTTGGCAACCCTAATCCTATTAGAGTCAGTCATAGGGAAGTTAAAGAAAGAGGAATGCAGTGACAGTACCAACAAGATGAAGATCAGTTCACGCATTGATCTCTATAACTATTTATGTACTTGTAAATTGAAGCTGCTGGCTCCCAGCCATGTGGGGTTTTTTTAATGTATACTTTTAAAATAATTTGGCTTCAAAAATATTTCTGGGCTTTGTTCCTACAATTTTTTTCATGTTTTCATTAATCAACAAATGCATATCCCTAGGATTAAAATGCATTAAACTGTTTTAAATCCAGAAATCATTATAATGAAAATGAAGAGGGAAGATAATAATCTATATTAATTAATACTTATTAATCTGGCATCTGGCTGTTTGATTTAGAGATTGCAGCCTGTATTCAAATACAAAAGGATTAGAAAAAGAATTGGTAGAGAATGAAACTGTCAGTACATTTCCAGTGAGAACAAAATAGTAATGCTGGATCGGAAAGAGCGTTATTCATTCTGTATAGGTATCAGCCCTCAGCCAGCTTCTCTTTGCCTGAGCTAGTTCCGTTCTCTTTAAGACCGAAGACTTCCATGTTCTTTCTAATGCTTTGCAAATTGCATAGCTGCTGTGTGAGTGGTGTACATATGAGCGAGAATGTGATTTTTTTCTCTAGTGCAGAAGAGTGTGTTTCTGTGTAGTTAATGCAAGGTTTCCCCTATTCCTTTTCATTTTAATATTAGTTATAGTGCTTCTGTTAATTCTGCACACAGGCTGTTAGTGTATTGGAGTTAACGTCTTGCGTTAGTGATTAATTGCAGTATATATGCAGTTTATATGTGTTACGTGCTGGGTGTGCACACAATATGAATCATTAGTCAGTGTCTGTGGGTATTATGCACCACATCATATTAACACTTAAACTAATTTCCACCAAGCACTATTATTCTAGTGTTTCTTTTCTGCCAAATTCTTGCACTCACTGGGTGGGAGCCAATGAGTTTTCCACGGGTGAAGAAGGGAGGGAAAGAGTCTCTCTCTCTCTCTTTGATCACCCAACAGACTATGCAGGAAGGCATGCTTGATGGGGGCTATAGTATGGAAGTATGATTCAGTGAAAAAGTAAATGATCCAGTCCAGTATGAAAACAGTGTATGCCTCTGCACCCTCTCTGCCATGCTATCTGCCTTTCTTAGGGCTCCTAAATCCCAGCTCCATCTGGTTGTCTGCCTTGGGGTATCAGATGCAAGTTTCAGTGCTTGCAGTGCTGTGTTCTTGCTCTTCTAAGGGTGCCACGCAATGCTGCCCCCATCCCCTCTATCAGTTTGTCTCTTTGCCATGACTACTGCAAACCCCTGCACCTGCTGTGAAAATATTCCTGTCTTTCTTGAGCTGCCAAATATCTCCCTGTTCCTGCTTTTTAACATTGCTGTCTCTAGGTGTCAAAACATCTGCCACTCACTGTTCCTCAAGATAGAAATGGCCTATAAAATCAGAACCGCTTTTTCTGTATGCCTGGGGTACAATCCCTGAAAAAGTCATCCAGATTGGATGGGAAATAAATGTGCTGTTCTTTAAAAGCAATGCATCAGTGAACAGATTTTTTAAAAAATTAAAAACGAACAAAATTGATATATCCCTATTTGATATCTACAATCAATATTACATCTGACAAAATGGGCTGTAGCCCATATAACCTGTACTGCAATAAATCTGTTAGCCTTCAGAGTGTTGCAAGACTTTATCTGAAACACATATTTAGCTTTCCATAATTTCGCCTGGAATTTTTTAATGTGATTTAATTAAAAGTCTTGGCTTGGATCTCAACAAGTGTAAATGGAGCAACGTTCATAGAATCAATAGTTTCTTATTTTTTTTCCTTGTGCACATTCCTACATCTCACCCCCTTACCTCCTAGGGACACTCAAGAACTCTATGTGTGTCTGTGTGTATAAGAGGGAGAGAGAAAAAGAGGGAAAGGACAATTTGTCTGATTTCCCCCTTCTCACTGCCGCCCCTCTGTGTCACCTTATGCTGTACCTGAACATCCTCTGACACTTAGTGCTATGGGGAAAGTACTGTAAAAAAAAGGGGGGGGGGGGTTTCTAGAAGTCTAAGCAGCCACTTCTGAATCACAGCAATTGTAAGTGTTCACATATGTAGGCTTAAAACAAACGAGTAAAGGTATGGAACACTGAATAAAATATCCAGATAACGGAATTGTAATTATTTAATTAATGGTATTTGATAAGGCCACATGCAATATTGTTCCTTCATCTCAGTGCTGTTGTAGGTGCTTATCAGTATTAAACCTTGGACCATAAAACCTAACAGTGAAATCCTGTGCAGAGTTAATTCCAGTGGAAGTTAAGTGGGTTCAGACAAATGTTCCCTCTAAGCTGTGGAGTCTTGTGAGCAAAAATTCTACTTTGTGAGCTACTGGCATTAAAGTTGTGAGCGAGCGATTTGGCTACTGCATAATCAGTTTGCTCTGGAGCCATCCTTCCTGAGCTAAGACAAAAATGTGTGAGCCGGATGCTAATATGTGAGCTAGCTCACACTAACTCAGTTTAGAGGGAACACTGGTTCAGACCGGAGTAATTCACCATGAGATTCCACTGTCCAGAGTACTACATACGGCAAATAAAATGAACAGTTCTCCAAATATGGTCGACAAAGCAGATATGTTTTAGTTGTTGTGCTCCTTGAACAAGTACACATTTTCTTTACTTACAGAGTTGGGAAATTCTGTTATTTTTTAAATTTTGAAACCTTTACAACAAAGATATTATTTGAAATATACACAGGTGTACATACATTAGATTAACTTTCCCCATCTTTGATTATGTTTTCATGTATTTATTACCTTTCAACTTCAGTAAACTACATCTTAAATTATGTGGCAGTGAACTAGATAGTGATTATTAGTTTCAGCTTTTGCCTATAAAAATTGCTCAGTAAGTAGCTGCTGTTGGAAACCTTCAAGGTAAAACTCATGTTAGAAAAATGACTGTCTGCCATAAATAGCAGAAATTAGAACAAAAGCCCCCAATACTTGCAAAATGTTTTAAATATTCAGCATGTATTTAGTTGTACAGTTTGGAGCCAGCTTGAAGTTAAATTTATTCTTAACAGTACTTTTTACTGAGCAAGTTAGTTCTTGTTTTCTTTGTCTGAAATAATTTAATGGGTTCTCCTTGTTCAGATGAGATGGTTTATAGAAATAGCTATTCTTACTATAGAAAGCAATTCAATTATTTAAATTAAAATACTGTACAGCCTAATGGTTCTTTATACTGCCTCAAAATAGAAGTGTCATAAAATTGGTTAGTAAATTCTCCTGAGTTCATAACAATATGACTGAACAGAATCACTGGCATGTCAGTGAATGCATATGACTGACATTCATTTAAACCCATGATTTTAATAACCTACTGGGATGTGTCTATTCTTGCCAGGTGATTCTGCATCACCCATTACTAGAGAGAAGCTATAGGGCTTACTGGGCTCCACTACCCCAGGATATATACAGAAACATCACACCAAGCAAGAGATCTGTGCATACCTCTAGCATCACTTTGAGTCAAACACTTCAGGAATGTTGTTTAGATTGTATTTTGGCACTATAAATGTTTTGGTGTCTTTCTTCAGCTTTATTCTAATTTATGATATTAACAATTCATAGTCTGTACCACAGTCAGCTCATGGTCTTGTTTTAGCAGCAAGAATGTCCTTTGTTTGCAAGATTAACATGCACCTGCAGCGCTCCTTAGAGCACAGGTCTGATGTATATAAATCACTCCAAATGCTGTTCTAGAGTTTTCTTTGCCTGTCTGATGAGACAAAATGACTTCCATATTGCTTTGGATACTTGAATGATGAACATTTCAGATCAGAATCTCAGAGAAACTTATATGACATTACTAATATGACCACAAGCCTGGGAACTTTAATCCAGAGATACCAGTAAGAAAACTTGTTAAGCAGTACCGTTATCCATGGAAAAATGTTTTTCGTAATCAGCTCTGTATTAGGTACAAGCAGGATACGTGATGCAGGAAGCTCCAGGAACAGTATGCTAGAAGGTCAAACACAGAATGTTCTTAAGTAGCTATGAGTGGAGCTAAGGAATCCATTCAAGGTGGTGAGAAATGACAAGGAAAAGACCGACAAGTCAAACTTGCAGCAAGAGAAGAAGAAATCAGATAGGCAATTCTTCCTGTTGCTCTGGTGAAAACCTCTACAGCTGTACAGGTGAAAACCTCTACAGCATATACCACCTTGTGACATTAACGATCAGCATGTACTGCCAGAACTAAGTTTACAAGCGCTGTGGCTAAACACAGTTTGTTTTTTGTTAATGTTGATGTGGAAAACAGCCTTTTTGTGTACACATGAACATTTATCTACTTGTTTCTTGTGATACTGATGGAGTATTTTTATTTTGAGTGGTTGCATAAGCCAGGATTGAGTTGCTTAAGATGCTTGGTTTAAAAACAAAATAGAACATTTTCAGCTAGTGGAATCAAGGCAGTTTGTAAGGCATGGCCAAAGCAACATGTGATATGTGCAGTCATGCCAAGTTCTCTTCCCTTTGAATTCCATGAAATTGCTTGAGAATAATTTGTAACGTGCAAGATTGAACTGCTCTTGAACAGCAAGATTTGTAATAAGACTTCCAAAGGAAATGTGATTAGTTGTAACAGAAGATACAATCAATGAGCTGTGAAATACCTTTGATACTATCTTTTGAGAGGATAATTTTACTGAGGAAGAGCAAGCTGAAATTATTTGCTTCATTGCACTTTTTATATACATTGGTTTAACTCTCATCACACATGAAAGTAAGTAGTGAACAGTTCAAACATTTCTGAGCAGCAAAATGTAAAACACAATCTTTTGATGTAAAACACATTCTTTTGGCTTCTTTCTTGAGATTAAACTAGTCTCTCTAACAGAATAGAAATAGACCTTATAGCCAGTGTTCCCTCTAAACTGAGTTAATGTGAGCTAGCTCACAGTTTTTTAGCTGCTGGCTCACACATTTTTATCTTAGCCGCTGGCTCACACATTTTTATCTTAGCTTAGAAAGGATGGGTCCAGCAAACTAATTTACACAGTAGCCAAATTGCTCACTCACAACTTTATTGCCTGTAGCTCACAAAGTAGAATTTTTGTTCACAAGATTCCACAGCTTAGAGGGAGCATTGTTATAACTCCTTCCTAACCCATTAAAACCATCCTGCAGTGGCTTGGCTGCAGTTTGTTATATAGAAGGGAGTCTTGTGATCAAGTACAATTAGGAGTGTGCATTCAGCATAAACCATACCACAGAAATACCCAAGAAAACCTTACTGGTGTTTTTTTGGGTATTATTTAAGCCAAATATGGATTCAGAAAATCTGATCAGCTACCGGTATACCTGAGCCCATATAAAAGCCAAATTCTTTCGGCTTTTATTTTGGGATATTCAGCTATTCTGAGGATTAGCTGGGGTGGCAGGAGCTGAGAGCTCTGCACCACCTCGGCTGGGCTGGCTCCTCTTGCAGCTTGACTGCAGATCCTGGGGCCAGTTTTTCTTGCGCAGTTTAAACCACACTGCAGGAGAAGCCCCCCCCCCCCCCCCCACGGCCAGGTCTGCATGCGACAGGGAGAGAGAGAGACCTCACCACCACATGCAGATCCAGGGGCCAGCTTCTCCTGTGGTGTGGTTTAAACAGCTCCAAGAGGAACCAGCCCAGACGGCACAGAGCTTTCATCTCCCACCACCCCAGCTGATCCAGAGCTGAGCCAGCCCAGGATCAGCAGGTGCAGTGGGAGCTGAAAGCTCCCCACTGCACATGCAGATCCTGGGGCAAGTTTCTTCTGCAGTGCCATTTAAACCATGCAGCAGGAGAAGTCAAGCCAGTTCCAGGGTCGGGCTGGCTTTTTTTTTTTTTAATTGCCATTTTTTTTCTCAAGTCTATCGGACCAGAAAAAAATTGGGATTTCCAAAAAATCCTGGATCTGAATACCATATTGGTATTGGGAACTTTCAGAAACACTGAAATTTGTTCGGGTCCAATAGACTCAAACTGAAAAATGCCATTTTTTTTTGCGCACCATCATGCCAGCCACATGACCACCGAAATGTTTTTGGACAGCACTGGCTCTTCGGCTTGGAAACGGAGATAAGCACTGCATCCCTAGAGTCGTATTTGACTGGCTGTTGAGCAAGGGAAACTTTTACCTTTACTAAATACAACCCATAGATTATATGTTGGCTAACCATGAAATATGTATAGAATAGCCTAAGCACTTGAGCTGTTTTCATTTAGCAACAATAGTAAATTATATAGCAGTGAATGTAATTCTTGTAGCCCGTATTTATTTGTTCAGATTTATAGTTTTCTTTAGTCTTACATGATGCTCCGAATGTCTGGCTCTTGTTTTCCACTCACACAATCAAGTTACTGAAGATACTTCTCAGACTGGTAGGAGTGGCCTATGGAAAGACCAAAGAATGTGTAAATTATTCCTAGTCATTTAAGGTAATCCTAATTTGAAGTCGTTTGCCTTAAAATACCTAGATGACAAACATTTGATGCACATTTTGGTAAAGTTTTAGTATTTTATATCAATCTGCATTGATCAAGTCTTATAAATATGCAGAGTTCTACTTAGAGCTGTTTTCTTTAAGTAGGAAAACTATCAGTAGCAAATGCTACAGAATTGTCATTCACATGAAGAGGATTTCCTTTTGACTTTTATCTTGCCCATAAATATAATAGCTTCATGATTTCTTACAACACTATTTCTGTTCCCTATTGCCACTAGTTTGAAACCGTATTAATTTAATAAAGGTGATGGCACTTACTGGCAACATCTCTTCTGTATCATTTCCTTTGCTAGCTGAGTGGATAGAAACTGTCATCAGAACCATCTAGGACCCATGCAGAGCATAAGTTTGAAAGTGTAGCTACAAAACATACTCAACAATGAATTTGATGGATGGCCCTGCACAGGTCACTGTGTTTTCAGTCTGTACAGTGAGAATAACCGTGCTCTAGTTATAAGGGCTATAAAGCATTTTATTAAAGTATTGTGAACTAGTGAATTGCCCATCATAATGACAGGCAATTAAAAACGTGCATTGTGGGGAGAGGGGTCAAGATCAAGTGGGATTTGAGACCCATATCCATGATTATGAGGAAATGGTTGGCAAGAGTACTTTGTACACCAGGTTTTATTCCTGCTGTGTGATAGAATATTGGGAATTGTCTACTGTATAGATAAGAATAGTGAACACAAATAAGCAATATTGGCAGTGCCTTAATTCACAGGTCAATGTTAATGCAGCCATGTCATTTAAAAGGGACCCCTGAAGTGGCCACACAAACAGAATTATTTGTGGGGAAAGGGGTAGTCACTTATTTGAGATGCAGGAAAATTGTTCCTTACCTCATCTGCATTCAAGTACTTCAACAAGTCTACTGTTAAGCCTTCATTGTATTTGTTCATGTCACTCAGACTTTGTCTTAGTAGCATTTGTCCTGGTCTTCTCACAGTTGTGTTGAGGTTGCCTCTTCCATCATAATACCAGACCCATTTCTCACTTAGGTGTACATGACAACATAATGTGGGGCTTGATGATGCTGTAAAGAGTTCAGGAAAAACATGTGAATGATAATACAGAGGGGGGAAACAAGCTTAAGGCTTTTACAATCATCTTCGTTCCTCCCATAGCCTATAAATGTGAGGTTTGAATGTTTGTTTTGGTATTGAATTCCCCCCCCCCCCCCGGGTTTTAATATGGCATTTTCTTACATCTCTTATCATACTGTGAAACACTCAAAAGTTTCTCATAGAGCCCTGAACATTCTTTTTTCTTTTTTTCTTGTCAAAAAATGATAAGCATTCTTAGTAGCCATATTGGCTATATCCAGTTATTGCATCAGTCCTCTATAACAGGCACAAACTCCGTTTATCCTTGTGCACTCCCTCTGCTTGTACATGAAGCACATTTGAAAGCTTCCTGGTTTGAGAAGCCTTCAGCCAAATACCAGTTTGCCAGGTACCTGCATTCAGATGTCAAGGTAAATTTGGAATTTGATTGAAGGCTTCATCAGTCTGGAAAGTAGGATGCAATGGGAGGTAGAAGGGATAGCACAAGAGTAAGTTATTTGGTCCCATGATGTGGTCTCTGAATTTAGTCCATGAGTTCTGGGAACTCTGCTTCCCTTCTTTTGTGCTTTTCTGTCTTTAAAGTGATCGTTTCCTTCGTATGTCATATTGGAATCTTAATTTTTTGGCAAAAGTTATCAAGTTAGAGTTGGCTAACAATGTTAATTAAAACCAGGGCTATTTTGGGGCAGGAATGCACAGGAACAGAGTTCTGGCTGGCTTTCGAGTTGGCCACGCCTACAGCCTCCCCCCCTCCCGGGTTCCCCAGGCACCTCACAAGCCGCAGGGCACCTGGGGAAGCCAAACCGATCCAGGGAGGGAAGCCAGTTTAAACTGCCTCACCTCATCAGGTTCCCCAGGCACCCCACAGCTGTGGGGCGCCTGGGGAAGCCGAACCAGAAACTGCCTTCCTTCCCTCGGGTCCCCCAGGGCACCTGGGGAAGCTGATTCTGGGAGGGAGCTGTGCTGAAAGGGGTGTGGTCTAGTATGCTAATGAGTTCCTGCTATTGGGTGTGGCCTGTTATGCTAATGAGTTCGTCCTGGGCTTTTTCTACAAAAAAAGCCCTGATTATAATTAGAACTGTGCAAGTCTATGCACTGCGTTTTCAATGCATTCCTAAGCAAAGTTCACACCCTTCGAAGCCCACTGATTTCAATGGACTTAGTAAAACTTTGGTATAACTCTGCTAAGGATTACACTGTTAAAGAGGTACATTGAGGTTTTGTCTCTGTATGTTTGGCTACACTGAGTTGTTTGATTATATTTAAAGTTCGTCTGAATTATCTGCATCAAGCTTGGTTGCTGAACTTCAAGAAAAACTCCAGGAGGAGAAACAGAAGTTTTTGGAGCAGCTTGAAGAACATGAGAAGAAGAAAAATGAGGAAATGCAAAATATTCGAACATCACTCACTGCAGAACAGCAGGTAAAATGGACTGATTATATATGCTTCTTGAGGCCAAGGGGGGTTAAAATAACTTGGAACTGCTGCTTTTTTTTCTTGGGGGTGGGGAGATCTAGCTTGGGTAGCAGACAGTCATTCCTCAAAATTCCAGATTTTGATGGTATCCTGTTGGTTAAAGAATGACTGCCTTACTTTAAAGGCTGGCACAACCAGTCTTAGGCTGTAAATAGGGATGGGCACGAACCGCATTTTTGTGGTTCAGTTCATGGCTGGACTACAAACCAATATGCCAGTTTGTGAACCAGACTGGTTTGTATCAATTCTTTGTATTTTTTATATGTGTGAGTGTCTGTGCACACCTGGAAGTCATGACAACCTCTAGTGACTGACCTCTGCTGGGGGCCTGGAGGATATTCAGAGAGATGGCTGAATAAAGCATGCCCCCGCCTCTGGTATTTTAAGGGAGTCTCCCATCCAAGTACATGCCAGAGTCGACCCTGCTTAGCTTCCAAGATCTGACAGGATCGGGCTTGCCTGGGCTATCTGGGTCAGGGCCAGTTTGTATCAATTCTTGAGTCATTTAAACCCCTTCTTTCTGCTCACTGCCAAAAGCAATGGGAAGCAGAAAGGGGGCTTAAATGGCTCTGCTGCTTTTCATGGGGAGCAGAAAGTGAATGGCTCCAAGCTGAGTGGCAGGGAGGTCCACTGTTTTTTGTGAAGAGCAGAAAGCAGGGGTTTAAATGGCTTGGAGCCATTTAACCCCCTGGTTTCTGCTCTTCACAGACTGCCATGACCTACATCAAGATTCATGGAAGTTCATAGTGGCTTTTCAGTTTGCAAAGATCGCTTTGCAAACAACAAACGGGCAAAAATTCATGATGATCCTTAATTTGTGAACCAGTTTGTGCCCATCTCTAGCCAGAAATACTGGCTTCATAAGGGGTATACCTAACCAGTCACTGCTGTTATGAAATTTCTGTTCATTTCAGTTGAGTTTTTAAAGGGCTCCCATGCAAGTTTCTCACTCATTCATTTTCACCATGTCAAATACACACGTCTACATTTCCATATTTAAGATGCAAGTAAATAATGTAATTTCAGAACTGTTTGTGATATCCAGAGCAGACATTGACATCAGTGGATTTAGGATTCCTATACCTCATAATATTGTGTTAATGATAGATCAGTGATATAGCTTTGGAGAAGATACAAATTGGGATGCATTTCTGACTAAGGATTCAAATAGTAAATAATGTAACTAGTTTCCTTAGCTGCTTTAGAGTGATTTGGGAAGTTGCAGAAATCAGCATTTTTATTTCTGTGCTTCATTTTGCATTATTGAAAATAGTGTTATATTTGTATTTACAGACTACCTTCAATACTGTTCTAACAAGAGAAAAAATGAAAAAAGAAAACATAATAAATGATCTTAGTGACAAATTAAAAATGATTACCCAACAGCAAGAAAGGGATAAGGGTAAGCACATTATTGTACATTCATGTATGTAGAATCCAAGTAGTTGTTCTGCCGTATATCTGAATATTACGTTCTAATCTTTGCTTGTCTTAGATTTGATAGAAACCCTTTCTGAAGACCGGGCTCGTTTACTTGAAGAAAAGAAGAAACTTGAAGAAGAAGTTAATAAGCTGAGAAGTAGTAGTTCTGTTCCATCAACTTATTTAGCGCCTACTTCAGAACCTTCTGGAGCTTGTGCAGCAGATTTTACAGCAGACACTGAGCGGTTAACTTCAGATGTACCTGAAGAGGGAAAAATGGATTCTGTAATGGAAACCAGCATGATGGCTGTAAAGTAAGTTAAGCAAATTTTGTTCAAATGTATACATTTCTGAATGCTAGGGAACAAATCAGGCACTTGAGGTTAAATGGATTGGATCCAGTGGAAAAGCACATGAAAGTAGTTGGGGGAGTTGATCTTCCCCAAATCCCCCCATTCACTCCTTGTAAATATAATGCCTTCCCTCCCCAACAGCTTGAGAACAATTAAGAGGGGGAACTTCAGGTCTATCAGTGGCCATGTTTTACATATTTATTTACAAAATTTGTACCTTACCTTTCTTCCCCATCAGGGCCATCAAGACAGCTGTTTGTTAAAACAAACATTATAAAAACATAAAAATCATCTTAATTTTTTTTTAATTAAAATCGGAACTAAAATACATATGTAAAATCACAGAAAACAATAATTAAAACATAGGGCAGGATTGAAGGATCACTAAGGAAGCACGAAACAGAAAAGTATTCACCCATTAGTGGAAGACAGCATCAGGGGACAGACAAATATCCCTGGGAAAGAGAGTTCTACAGTTTTGGTGCCATGACCAGGAAGGCTCCCTCTCATCTGCCTAATCTCAGAAGATGGAGGTATTCAAGCAGGATCTTTGAAGATGACCTTATTGGTAAGCAGGTTGTATGGGAATAGGTGTTTTTTCAGATATACTGGTCCCAAGCCATGTAGAGCTTTAAAGATCAGTACCAGCACTTGAAATGGACCCAGAAAGAAAGCAAAAGGCATTGTAGATGAGCCGGACTGAATGATATGGTCCGTAGGGCCCACTCCAGTCAATATCCTGGCTGCAGCATTCTGTAGCAGTTAAAGTTTCCAAACACTTTTCAGTGGCAGCCCATGTAGAAGACACTGCAGTAACCTAATCTAAATGTGACCAGGGCATGCTCCACAATGGCCAGCTCTTTTCTGCCCAGGAAAGGCCATAGTTGGCTAACCAGCTGAAGCTGGTAAAAGACACTCCTGGCCATCACTGCTACCTCCCTATCCAAAAGCAGGCCCTGACCCAGGAACACCCAGAAGCTATGAATGTGTTCCTTAAAGTGTAGTTCAAGCCCATATGTGTAAGGTAACATATTGTCCTCCTCTAGTTCATTTAGAGTCAGCAGCTTCACTGGTCAGAAAGTTATACATCCTCAGAACATACTGAAATGAGTCCTTAATTTTCTCAAGCAGTGGTTTCTATCCTGTGCATTGACATTAACTTAATCCAGGTGAACAGGTTTATATAACTAGATAGGTGGCAGTCACACGCGTGAGATAAAGCGGGGGGAAAGTGAGGCTATTTACACCAGAGTAATTTGACCCGCAGTTGTGCAATCACACAGTTCTGTGAAGCTGTGGGCGCAACCTGCCACTGCGTGATCAGACGCAACTGCGGGCGAGTCGGAGGGGGGCAGTTGTCGTTCGTTTCCGATTCACTTAAATGGGGGATTGATTAATCACATCTCCACCCTGAGGGCTTCCTGTGGCAGTATGCGATGATGTGCATACTGAGAAGGGGGAAAAAACAACGGCATGGCGTCAGGATAGCCTAATCAGACTATCCCGGATTCCATGAGTGCACGCTGGAGCGATCACACAGGGAAAGTCCGTCTGTGGCCCGTAGCAACCCGTTTGATACTGGATTTTTGCTAGTGTTTTTTTTTTCCCTCCGTTTCTCTGGCGGAGCAAAACACCTTGCCAACGGGTGCGGGTTGCTTGCCAGATGTTCTCTTGTGATCGCGCCCTTAAAATCCGGCCGGGAGTCGTGCCTGTCATGTGGCTAATTTTGTGTGTGATCGGGGCCATAGTCTCACATTTATATCTTGTCCTTTCTCCAAGGATCTCAGGGTAATGTACATAGCTCTATCCCCCCCCCCTCTCCTATTGTGTATAATTAAAATTATTCATGTTCTTTTCTCAACTGCATTTTGCTTTAATTGTTGTTAACAGTTCCTCTGTGCATATGTGTGTACCACCTCTGCAAAATAAAATAAATTTTTGAGGATTACATTTGCAAATCTAAATTGTATGTGTATGTTCATGCATGCATACACAGACACACACACACCACAACCTTCATTGTATAATCACAAGATATCAAGGTTTCATTTCTTGGTAATGAAAGAGAAGTCAAAACATCAATACAAAAATGAATTTTTTTAAAAAACTCATGCAAACTGCAAGTATGTAATTATTTGAAAGATAGTTAGTATTATGAAAACTGAAAACCACAAAAAAACAGTAAAATGAATTAAAAAAAAAAAAAAAGACTAGCCATGAAATTCTCTAGCTTGGGTGAATACTCTCTCCACTCAGAGGAACCAACCACAGATTTCTAACACAAATGACCATGTGACCACTTGGGAAATTTACACTTGTGATAACACAAGTGACCAGACAACATCATATAAAACTTTATCAGTTGGTTAAATTTGTTGTATTCATTTAATAGTGTGGCACATGTAGCATATCCAGTAAATTTAGGAAAGCTTAGCCTAGAATGTCAGGATTAATTGAATACTGATGTTCATTTTAGATTAACATTCATTTATTTAAATTAGTATGGGTTATAGTAACTACAAAAGCTGGGGTTGATTCCCCGTTGCTCCTTTGTGCTGCAGCATGTCCATACCATGTTCCATACTGTTCCAGGGGTTCCCAAACCCTCAGAAGAAACTTGGGGAGGAAAAAAAGCTGCTGAAAAAAAGGAGCTAATGGCAAAGATCCATCCAACCAGTGCAGCACTGTTTTAGTTTTCTGGATCCAAGCTTGCGTCAAGTAACCAGAGACATTCTTGTTAACAATTTGACCTTTTTTTGTTTTTTTTTTGTTTGTTTGTTTAGTGAAAATGCTCAGATGTTGTCTGAAGAAAAGCAGAGGATAATGTTGTTAGAAAAAGTGAGTAATTACTATTTTTTGCAGTTTGAAGTGGTTCCAAAAAATTTAAATCTTTAACTTTAATATAATATTTAATATATATAAGTTATAAGACCTGATGTGTGGTATTGCTTCTTATCTATAGTTTTCATTCTTAATTACTATGTTACTTTTAAGCTTTGATTACTTCTCTGTTGGTTTATTTTATATAATTTTATTGTTCAGTAAATGTTGATTACTTTTCTGTTAGTTGGGTTTTTTATATAATTTGATTTCTAACACAAATATTCAGTGAATATTTGTACATTTGTTAGTTTATAATATATATAAAATGTTAAATTAAAAAAAATTTAAAAGGAAAAGTGATTATCTCCTGTTAACTATTTGTGAAGCATGTTATGGATTCTCAGTATACATGATAATGTATGAATGTATCCTCATCAAACTGCTGATTTAATTATCATAGCGAATGTTTGTTCACAGTAGTGAAGTGGCCTGGAACTATATGGGAACTGTCACTTCCTCTGGTGGCCGACCACAGGATTAGTAAGAGAGGCAGAGCCGGGGTAGGACTATTCCTCTCCTTTTTTTGCTTCCCTCCTCTAGGGAAAAGCAGGACTGATTTTGGTCAGTTCAGTCAAAGGAAAATTCCTTCCAACTAAAGAGTCGAATCTCTGATTAGTTATATCAGCCACTTAAGGGGAGGGGACTTTGCATGGGTTCCCATCTGTTGCTTGCTTAGAGATATACAGCTAAATTGCCTCTTTTTTTCCATAGCAACTTTGGTTTCTAAAAATATGCGAAAGTACCTATTTTGGGGAAGATAAATAATTTTATCCATATTCTTAAGCATTGGCTTCATCCCACAATACATGCTGCAGGGTTTTTTCCCAGTTCAGATTAGAGAAATAGGGAGCCTGAATTCAGAATCAAGGGTAGGGGTAGAGGATGGAATTGTCCCCTTGACAAACACGCACACACACAAGAAGCTGCCGCTGTCCCATTTGATAGTACCAACCTGATATTTGGCATTTTATATGTAGTTCCCAGTCCTCTGCCAGCAACTGTGAGATAGTTTCACAGTTGCTCAGATTCAGTGTCATGACAGTGTGCAGATAGTTCTTGAAGCAGTAGACTTCTGAGGATTTCTTACCCTGATTGACTGTTCTGCCAGCCAGTGTGGAAAAAATTCCTGACCTTTGTAGAAATAAAATTGGGTTCCTGATATATAGGTGGTGTTGTGGTCCAAACCTTATGTATCTGCCCATACATTTATCTGTTACAAACATATCAGAAGCTACTTCTAAGACCTGGGGTGGGAGAGTTTACAAGCTTTCATTTGGCATAGTAAATTAGGGCCATAATTTACATGTGCCTTGAGTTTCTTGTATTTTTTAAAAAATGAACCTCTGTTGAAATTCTGTGTAAAGAGGTATAGTGCTAATATATAGCAAGCCATTTTTAAGTTTAAAAATTAAAGGTTTTGTGGTTTTGGTTTTTAGACACTGCAGTTGAAAGAAGAGGAAAACAAGAGGCTTAATCAAAGACTGGTAAGCACATATATGAAATGATAAACACTGTTCAGAAATAAAAACATAGTCAAATAGAAACTTCAGTAGCTCTTTTCAGCCTCAGAATATGTTGCCTGAGAAAAATGTGGTGATGAACAGAAATTTCTCTCAGGAAGAGAGAATGCTAGGACAACTCTGTCTGGGAAGCCTGAAAGTGTAGACACTTTTATAGACTGCATAAGGCACTGACCAGTAAGAAGCATATTATAAGAATTCGATTTCTGTTGATAATTTTATACCAGCATGTCAGTGTCACTATTTAGATTTGCTGAATTCTCAGGAGTATAGCTCTGGCCACATGCATCGTTCACAAAGCAACATTTCATATCATTTGATCAATTCAATTTTAAGCCATATTTCTCTTTGCAAAGGCTTCAAAACAGCAGTCAGTCATTCAGAGTGCACAAGTAGTGCATACACTTGACAGACCTTTTTCAGTAGTGAGAGGAAAGCAAGAGATGGAGAGCCACGCAGAACTAGAGTTTTCATGCATGCCTACTTCAAGGGTCAAAAGTGCAGCTCCAACTCTTTTCCAGAGTTCCAGGCAACTGTGCCCTTAAGCAATAGCTATTATACTGTTTTAGAAGTACTATATGGATTTTATCAAGACAGGCCCCAGAGAGGTAACAACAGACCACCACTGCCTTTCTTTCACAGGTCTTGGTGGTGGGCCTTTCCTTGCTTACAAAAAACCCCCAGCCTAGAACACCTTCTAAAAGAACAACAGAGACACAAAGCCAAGGACTGTACCCTGCAGAAAAATCAAGATAAAAACACTGTTCTCATATAGGACGTAACAAGCTATAGGACGTAACAAGCACAGCCTTTTTTGGCTAAACCAATTGTCCACTGTTCAAAATTATATGCCATCATTAACAACTTTAAAGGGAGGCTCCATCATGAAACTACCAAGTATGAGTTCATCAAGAAGTTTAATATTATCTCCGAATGACTTGGAATAACTCAGACATTACAGTTAATAACCAGCTTAGCAAAACCGGGGAGACTGTGTTATCACCAGTTACTGCTGTTGTATTCCCTATAGTTTTCTTGATGACAAATACATCTCAGCCTGCACTTCTTGCATTTCATGGCCCTTTGACCCTAAAGTTTACACTTTTTTTTATTTATAACCTTGAATGTACATGTTGGCCTAGTGAGGATCTATATTATTTAGTTATGTATTTATTTACTTTGTTAATTGCCTTATCCCAGCTTACACCAGGCTCTGGGCAATGTACAAGGGGCATGATGCCATAAAACAAAGATACATATTTTAAAATTTCCATATACAGTTTGATAAGAATTACAACCAAACTAAAAATATCCAAGGTGGCGACTTACAAATTTCTATTCCAGTTCTGGACTGCCTGGCCATTTAGTGGGAAAACAAAGTGGGCTTTACTTCAAGCTACAATAAAATGTTTAAACTACAATAAAAGGTTGTCAGCATTTTAAGCTTCCTCAAGATTCCTGTTTATTTAGGTATCTGGCAGGTTCCACGGTTGCTTTTCCCCTCAATTACTAGTTTGATTCTTATGCTGTACTGCGAATAGAAGTGCTGCATATCTTTGATAATGATAGACAAATCACCTTTTGGACATTTATGGAGGCTTAGGTTGGAGGGATGGTCCCTGTGACACTCCAGTCAAAATCCTGGCTGTTGAATTTTGAAACAAAGTTTCCAAACACTTTTCCAGGGGCAGCCCCATGCAGAGTGCTTTGCAGTAATCTAATCTAGATGTAACCAGGAAAGGCTCCAGCTGGCTAAGTAGGTGAAACATATTTTGCATATTGTACAATCCTAAATTGTTACTATGTCTAGTCCCTTTGTGTTTATTTTTCCCCACACATGAGCCGGTCCTTAGACTAAGAATTATTTGGATTTTTGTATTTTTTAATTTGATTTAACCTTAATCATCCAAAGGTTTGAATAGAATTTCTCTCCCCTCCTGCAAGTCTTGCAGTTTTCCAGCTGCCATTACCTTCAGTCTTGTTTAAAGGTCACCCAGCAAGCTTCATAGCAGAATGGGGATAGAAATTTGGCATTCCAGGGCAGTCCTCTGCTCCAGAGCACATTCTTTGGGCACTAAGTGCTTCCACTCATGCAAGATCACTGTCTTTTGATAAGCCAAAAAGTACCTAGCACCAGAGGAACATGCTCGTGAATCACCCCTGGAATGGACAGGGCTCAGTACAAGGAGAAGCAAGGCTTAGGATCCAAACCAATAGGCTCCCAACAGGCTTTCTCCTAGGCTGGACATGTATCCAGATCACAGATGGCTACCTTCAAGTAACCTTTATATCAGCAGGAGAGAGAAAAGAATTACCGTATTTTTCGCTCTATAGGACGCACCTGACCATAAGACGCGGGGGAAGGATCGCACCCTCCGCACTGGTCAGAAGGCCTCAGCTGGCAGCGGCGGCCCGGTGTCGGCCTCGCGCAAGCCGCGAGCAGCAACGGCAGCCCGAATGGCGGCCTCGTGCGAGCCGGCGGCGGCCCGGTGGCGGCCTTGCGCAAGCCGCGAGCAGCAACGGCGGCCCGAATGGCGGCCTCGCGCGAGCCACAACGGCGGCCCAGAGAGAGCTGCGAGCGGCAGGGGCGGCCTCGCGCGAGCGGCAACGGCAGCCCAGAGAGAGCCGCGAGCGGCAACGGCGGCCCAGAGAGAGCCGCGAGTGGCAGGGGCGGCCTCGCGCGAGCGGCAACGGCGGCCCAGAGAGAGCCGCGAGCCGGCAGGGGCGGCCCAGAGAGAGCCGCGAGCGGCAGGGGCGGCCCAAAGAGAGCCGCGAGCGGCGACGACAGCCTTGCGCGAGCTGGCAGGGGCGGCCTCCCGCGAGCCGCGAGCGGCGGCGGCGGCCTCGTAGCAGCAAGGGGAGCCTTGTGCCTGCCGCAGCAGCAGTATTCGGACCATAAGGCGCACACACTTTTCTCCCCACTTTTGGGGGGAGAAAAAGTGTGTCTTATGGTCCGAAAAATACGGTATGTTTCTAAACATCAAATTCTAACTGTTGGTTCAAATACCCTGCAGATATATACCAAATTAATCCTAAATAATTTGATGTGTTAATAAAGGAGTGGGAAGGGTTTACATTAGTTTACCAAAAAGAAATTGTGCTACAGAAATTGAGTGAGGGCTGTAATCCAGATGACCCTGATTCCCCTGTAATCTTATTTCCCTCCCTACCCTGACCTTTCCACAAAGAGAGAATTTTAAAAATACTTTTATTGGGTTGTTGTAGGGATGTTCCCAACAAACCAAATATATGTTTTGACATGGATACTAAATTAAGTCCTACTAAATAGCACTAAACTTCAAATAAAAAGATATAAAGTTCTTCATTATTTACTTATTCCAGTATATTAGTATATGTGAACTCTCTCACTAGTATATATTTTATAAGTATAGCCAATCTCTATTACCATAGAGTAGGTATTGTAATCTAATTAGTAGTAACTCATCTGTCATCAAGAGCAATCCTAAACAGGTCTACTCAGAAATAAAACCAGTTTTATTCAGTGGGGAAAGAGTTCTTAGGATCACAGCCATAATCTCAGTAGTTTCTGAAAAAATGGATCTATATGGATCATTAATATCAGCTTCAGCTGCAAGGTCAAGCAACAAACAGTTGTAAAAAGTATTTTTGATGTTTGGAATGGTCCCTCTCATTGTCCATGCAAACTGCAGAGCAGATACAGTGGAATTTAAGAACTACCCAAACAGCACTGGGTCCCAACTAAGAATGGGCATGAACCAGGAAAATGGATGTTCATCCTGGTTCACGGGGTGACACGAGCATCCACAAACCTCCCCGTTTAATGAACCGGTTGCTTTTGAGAGGTTTGTGATGCCGGGGGGGGGGGGGGGGGGTCTTCTTTCTGCTGCTGGTGGCTTCCTGAGGCCAGCAGAATGGCAGGGGGGATGTCTTGCAAAAGCCATTTAAAGGGAACGTTCCCTTTAAATGGCTTTTGCAAGTGGTGTCGCATTCAAGTGAAGTCCAAGTAGTGAGTTCACCACTTCCGGGTGAACTTGCTGCTTGGACTTCACTCATGCATGGCTTGCAAAAGCCATTTAAAGGGAGTGCTTGGAAGTGAGGGGGGGGAGCAAAAGGCATCACTGAAAATGGCTTGCATTTATTTCAGCCTAACAGCTGATGGACACACCAGCCCCACTGTTAGGCTGAAATGGATGCGAGCTATGTCAGCGATTCCTCTATCTCACCCTGCGCGCTTCCCACCATGAACCTTCAAAAATCACGTGGAGTGTCATGGATAGGGATGGGCACGAACCTTGGTTCGCAAACCACAAACCAACTGTGCTTGTCACAAAATTAGGTCCATGACAAGGTTTGTGGCCATCCCTAGTCTTAACCTATGAGGATTAATTTTACTTGACACAAGGGGGAAAAAAAATACTAATCAACTGATCTTGGCAAGACCGTTCTGTCTTTCTCTGATATAACTAAAATTGTCCTGGTTAGCAATGATTTATTCCAAATTTTGACTTAAATTTCTGCTTCTAAGTATTTTGAAACCTAGGGAACAGTAATGTTAGGTAGGAATGTGGAGATCTTTCCTTATTATGTAAAGCCATTTTCAAGTGGCAAGATTCCATGGAGTGCCAAAATCAGTTGGCTGGACGGACTGCCACTCAAAAGGGGGTCCCTGGCCACTGGCTGCATTCTCTCTCTGCTTTGCCTCAGTCCTGCCCACAGAGCCACCAGCCAGCGTCTTGGCCTCAGTCTGGAGGAAGCCAGCGAAGAGGAAGGACTGACTGGGTGCTGGGTCCACTCTTCTCCGCCCACTGCCAGGTGGGTCTAACTGTCCCCACAGTGGCCTGCTTCTGTCAGTGAAAAGACAATGGACTTTCAGCATAACCCCCTCCCCCACCCCCTGACTTTCCAGTCAGAATAAACTGTAGAAACGGTAGGGTTGCCAGGTCTGGGTTGGAAAATACCTGGAGACTTTGCGGGTGGAGCCAGGAGGTGGGGTTTGGGGAGGGGAGGGGCCTCAACAGGGTACAATGCCATAGAGTCCACCCTTCAAAGCAGCCATTTTCTCCAGGGGAGCTGATCTTTGTCAGCTGGAGATCAGTTGTAAAAGTGGGAGATCCCCAGGCCCCACCTGGAGGATGGCAACTCTAAGAAACAGCTCTTTTTCCCGGGCTGTGATCAGAAGTCCAGTTTGATCCGTTGTCGTTGCTGTTTCCTGATGGATTTAAAGTGCACGATCAGACAGCAGTATCTGTCTGTCGTGTCCCAGTTGTCTGTGTCCCATTCCCGCCCCCTTTATTGCATGTTTATTTGATACCTGTTAAAGTCCAGTCTTTTTGGCCTGAACTAGTTTCAATCCGGATTTCCTGTTGTCTGATCACCCAGTCAATCAAGCAGCTCTGACAGGGCTCTTTTTTTCCAGCTGCCATTTTTTTCAGTAGTTAGTGAAGTGCACACAACTGCTTATTCGCACCACTCTTTCTCTCCTCCACACCCACATGGGCTGCTCTAAACATTGTTTTCTGCATAGAAACTTTCAAATAAAAACACCTCCGTACCTCAACTTTTTCCTGTGATTTGGGGAAGGGGTAACTAGAGAGTAAACTTTTTAAAAATGGCCGACGGCCCCATGAACTACATATCCCAGAAGGCATAGCAGTGCTTCTGGGCATGCTCGAGGGAAAAATTATTTTTAAAAATGGCTGGCAGCAACATTTCTTGGCTGCAGGGTCTGATATGCGTCTGATCACTCAAGGTACTGATCGCTCAAGGTACAGACGCTCAATGCGTCTGATCACTCAAAAGTCTGATCGCTCAAGGTACAAAAGCGCTTTGAAGAGTGCTAAAAGGGGTGAGTCTGATCAGTATTCTCTGTAATAAAATACTCTGGATCAATTAGAGGTGGGGCAACAGTGAATTAAAATGCAGCCCAGCTTAGCTCCACCATGGCTGGCTGGCTAATGAGATGGGCCAGCAACCATCAAACCATTCTCTTCCACCCCCTGCTGTGTGGCTGGCTTTCCCCCTAGGGTTGCCAATCTCCAGGTGGGACCTGTAGATCTCTTGTTGTTACATTTTTATCTCCAGATGACAGAGATCAGTTCCTGTGGAGAAAATGGCTGCTTTGGAGGGTAGATCCTATGGCATTATACCCTGCTGAGTCCTTCCATTCCCCTCCCAAATGCTGCCCTCCACAGGATCCACCCCCACCCCCCATCTCAAGGTATTTCCCTAATCAGAGCAAGGTTAGTTGCCAAGATGGCAGTGGGCGGGGGAGAGGATTACGCTGACAGTCCTTGGTCTTTTTACTGACAGAAGCAGGCCACTGAGGGGACAGTTAGACCCACCTGGCAGTTGGTGGAGAAGAGTTGCCAGTCTTCAGGTGAGGGCTGAAGATCACTCAGAATTAGAAGTTCTCCAAGGCTTCAGAGCACGGTGGAGGCTGCGGGATGGGGGGATGGAAAGTTGAAGAGTGAAGTTGATGATTGGCTGGGAAGTAGATAGGATTGCCAACTCCAGGTGGAAAATTCCTGGAGATTTGAGGGATGGAGCCTGGAGATGATGACATTGGAAGAGGGGTGGGACCTCAGACAGGTACAATGCCATAGACTCCACCCTCCAAGCCAACCAGTCCCTCATGGGGAACCATTGTTGCCAATCTCCAGGGGAGGGATGGAGATCATACTGAACTACAATTGCACTTCAGATGGCAGAGATCTTCCCCTGGAGAAACTGGTGGACTCTGTGTCATTATACCCTGCTGAGGTTGCCACAGCAAATTGACGCTGAGTGCCCAAGGCCTTGGCACTCTTCCAGAGCCTCTTTCTAGAGCCCGTTGTATTTATTTCCACAACGGGCCTTATTCCTAGTAGATTAATAGTTTATATTGAACTTCTGTTTCTCATTTTTTGTCATGAATTATTCCCTAATTCTGTCCCATTTCACTTCAAAAGAAAGTCTTTTTGGTTTTAAATAAAACTTTCTTCCAAATAAGTATGCTTGAAAGTAGGGTTGCCCAAAGGCCTGGAGGAAAATGTTCCATCCTTTTAATAGAGACAATGTATAGAAAGTTTTTCATGGAATGAAGTTAATAAGATCATCTAGTAAATAGCATCCTACTAAGCCTTTATTAGAGGGACTAATAATTTCTTTCCTCCAGGCAATTGGCAACCCTACTTAAGCGTGAAGCATTAATTTGTCAAATTAGCAATAAGTTGGTCTTTCCTCTTTGGGGATCATTTCTCATGGGAAAGTCTGCTTCATCTCTTGATTTGTGTCAAATTGTACACCAGCAAAACTACAAAAGCATGAGTGTTTAGATGTCTGTTTAAGGAGAGTTTTTAGGTCAGAACTCACAGAATTTTCACAAGAAAAAGCCATAATTTAATTATTACACAAATAATCAAGCATAGGTTAAAGCTGGTTTTTGCCAGTCTTGTTAGTAATGATAATGATTGGGTTTAAAACTGCTAAACAAGTGGCCCAGACCATGACTGCAGTTTTTTTAAAAACTTCAAAATTAGGGTCACCATTTTTTGAAAAGAAAAAAAGAGGACATATTTCCTGACTGACTACTTCAAACAAGTGATCGCTATGACAAATCTCAATTTAAATACCCTTACTATTTAAGCTGTGATAATTGCTACTAACTAGGAATATTCCTAACCTTCCAACCCAAAAAGAGGACATTTTCATCAGTTTTTTAAAAAGAACCCAAAAGAGGATGGGCACCAAAAAAAGAGGACATCTGGTAACCCTATTCACTACTTGATATTCAGCAAAACCTTCCTTTTATTTACATCACAATAATAATTCTCTGATTATATGTCAGGAAGGAAGAGTGTTGAAGTGTGTTCTCAGCTCAGTCTCCAGATGTACTGTGAACTTGAGGATTTCAGTTCAGTTTCCCATTGACCAAGTTCTATTTTAGGGTCTTTTTCTTGTCTGTCTGATGCAATGAGCAGTCAAATCACCTCTGCTCAGTTTTTCAGTGATGTGCTCTTCTTTGTGACTGAATATGGAAGATACTACCTAAGTTGCCTAAATTAAGGCAGAGATTCTAAAAAGAATGGGAAGTGTCACAGAGGCACCATATTCATTTGTGAGTTCTATACAAACCCTGCACACAGTATTCAGGGTTGATTCAGTCACTTCATTTCGATCGTGTACTACCTTCTAATTGATGTATCCAAACAATCAGGAAGGGTACAGTGGTAGATTTTTCTGCTCTTCGCTTGGCATGCACAGAAGTGTAAATTCTAATCCATGTTGAATATTGTAAATATTGAAACTGAAGAGATAGTTAATGCATTGTGCTCAATTATGATCTAGTGAATACAGGAAAATGGTTGACTTTCATAGCAGCTTTTGTTTGCTTTTTTGCTGTCCAGGTTTTAAAGTCAAGGACTCTTTGCTTTAATATATCCATGATTAAAAGAACATTATCATTTACTGATTACTCCAAGCTCATTTTTCTTGGGTATAATCATCCTAAAACTATGTTCTGCTAGAAAGATCAGTGCTGGAAGACAACACTGGCTTTGGAGAACTCCCCCTTGAGTTCTTCTGGAAGGCATGACAGCATCCTCATGTTATAATAGGCAGTGTTCAGGTACCTGCTAAACATATTAAATCAAGCCACCTTATATTATTCATTCATCCCCATGAGAGTTCTGTAACATGCCCCCCCCCCAAAAAAAATATATATATATGGAGGCATTTAAACACCATTTTGGATCTTCTTTCAGCCCTATCTACCAGTAATCCAGGATGTGTTCTAGTTAGAAAGCTACATTAAGCCTTCTTAAAGCCTGAGGGACTTTGTAAAGAACTGGCATATCAAGAGGGAATAGGTTCTTAACTGTGTAACCGCTGCTGGTTTGTCTTCTTTCACCACACTGTTCCTCCAGTAATGGCTCTTCCCTTAGGGGACGTTTTTGTATGTCAGTTATGTTGACATTCATGTATATCACCTTGACTCTTGAGAACATTCACAAGGTGAAAAGAGGTAATGACAGCAAATAAATGATCTTGTGGTACTAGCATTCATACAGTGTATAACTTATTTTGATTTATAACTTTCCCTTCCAAACATTTTGGGAGAGAGAACACTATTTCATCTGCCGTTCAGACTGAATGTTCTCATATTGGGATTGTGGTTTTAAAAAACCAGCAAATGGAATAAGGTGAATTTCTTGTACATTCCTTCAGGTTGAAGTATGTAGCGGGGAGGAGGTAAAATCACTCCCTTCTTCTGTCAGTAAAACTTTACTGATGAATGAGGCAGAAAGGGTGATTTTGTCCTTTTCTCCCTCCTCTCTGGAGCCTCCTTCCCCATGTGTCTGTTAGTCTATGAGGGTTCCACTACTACAGGAATAATTTTTGCCAGGGCTCGAAAGGACTGCTGGGTAGAGGGGAATACCAGAAAGATCTGCATCCAACAGTGTATTCTTCTGATGGATTGTGGGATCCAGTCCTGCACAGCATTGCATTAGCTAGCAAGGTCCAAGATTTCATAACTACCTGGCCAGAGATGACCTCATAATTTTAATAGACGTTTCCAGGAAAGCATAGAATTTCTTTCTGACACGTCTCTGGGGAAGTGAGAAGGAAATAGGGAATTTTCCCCAGAGCATTTCAGGATACTTAGCAGGGACTACAAAGTGAATGGGAAACATGGGGGCAGGATGTTGTTGTCTAAATGACAAGTGATAGAATCCACAAAAGAAATATTGTGGCTTACTATCCCTGCACGCTTTGCACTTGTTAAAATTGTCTATGGAACTTCCACAAATTAAACCATGATCAATGTGTTAATCACCCAACATTCATCTGTTCAGAATAAGCAAGGATTTAGAACTAGTTCCCACATCTGCTGTGCTATATGTAGATCAGCGCCACCAGGACAGCTAACACATCTAAAACAAATTAAACTAGGACTAAAATAGATATATAAAAGTATAGGTAAAGGGTAAAGGGTTCCTTTGCTCGAAAGCCAGTCAAAGCCAACTCTAGGAGGCGGTACTCATCTCTATTTCCAAGCCGAAGGGCCAACGCTGTCCAAAGACTTTTCCATGGCCATGTGGCTGGCATGTTCAAATACTGAGGTGCATGGAACGCTGTTACCTTCCCACCAAAGCGGTACCTATTTATCTACTTGCAATTTCTTGCTTTTGAACTGCTAGGTTGGCAGGAGCTGGGGCCAGAGACGGGAGCGCACTCCATCACACAGCACTCAAATTGCCGAGCTGCTGACCTTCTGGTCTGCAGCTCAGTGTCTTAATCTCTGAGCCACTGCAGTCCCTCTATAAAAGCATAGAATACAATAATTAAAACATAACGCAGGAAGGAGGGCTCACAGGGGGAACGGCAGATGAAAAAAATCTTTATCTCCTGGTGAAAGACAGTTATTGAAGGTGAGAGAAAAATATCCCTAAAGTAGGAGTTCCAAGGTTTTTTTGTCATGACTAAGATAGCCCTATCTCCGTTTGCCACCCACCTAACTTCAGGAGGCAGGGGCACCCGAAGCAGAGCCTCAGAAGATGACAGTAGCCATCAGGTAGGTTCATATGGGAGTAGGCAGTCCTTAAAGTATCCTGGTCTAAAATGATATAGGACTTCAAAAGTTAACACCAGCTTCTTCAGTTGTGCTCAGAAACAAATTGGGAGTACATGTAGATGAGTCAAAACTGGTTATGCCCCCTGTGAGCTACCACAGAATGTACCATGACAGATACAAAATGCAGGTAGAACATAAATGATCAAATTCTATACATGCATGTGTGTGAACTGGATTTTAAAATTGCTTACTGAAATTAGAATTAGTAAACATTTATATGAGTGAAGCAAACAACACGGGAGTAACTTGAAGTTACTTTGTTCATTTGAGAGCTTTGGGTAGAGTGTGTAATTCATTTTTCCATGGGGGTTTTGCCTCTAGGAGCTGGAAAACACAGCAGTCTATCAGTTTCAGTGTGCCTTTCATTCTCACTGGAATGATGGATGTGGAAACCAAAAGGGGGATGGTGGGGTGAGAAACTGAGGAAATTGCCACTTCCCCCTCTTGTGTAAATAGAGCAGTAGCCATTCTTGAAAGCTGCCTGACTTTTTTAGGAGCCACTTTTGCTGGTTTTCAGGAGACTGCAGAATGAGAAGAAGGAGAGAAGGATCCTTCCACATGTAGCACTCTGCTCATGATAGCAGAGACCCAGATTGAAGAAATAAGTGTATATTATGCAGTTGGAGCAGAATATAAATAAAATAACAATATCACACTTTGGAATAACAGACATTGTCAGTAATTACTATGATACTTGCAGGCCAGCCCTGTACAGATTTATTTACAAGTGAGTCCTATTAAGTTCAGTGAGGCTAACATCCAGGTAGGTGTACATGGGATTGTATTCTTACTGTGTATGAGTGTGTTGTTACTTCAAATTTGCCAGGTTTTTTTTATTTTTCAATTCAGCATGCAATATGAAGCTCTTCCTGATATACTGTGCCTACACATAATCTCGTTTTTCCGGAATAGGATAATCTGCTTTCTCATTTTTGCAGATGTCTCAAAGCATGTCTTCAGTGTCACTTAGGCATTCTGAAAAAATAGCTATCAGAGAGTAAGTATTTATTTTGATGACCATCAAGTTGAAAGTGTTTTATTCTGTTTAGAGTCTTGTTAGTCTTGCGGTACTTTTTAAAAAAAATTAATCACTATGTATAAATTTCATATTATTCTTAATATGTTTGAAAACTTTTCAGTAGATTGGAAAACTTTTCAGTAGTCTCTTTCTGAGTGTTTGCTTTTTATCCAGTTTTCAGGTTGGCGATTTGGTTCTCATTATTTTGGATGAACGCCATGACAACTATGTATTATTTACTGTTAGCCCAACTTTGTATTTCTTGCACTCAGAATCTCTTACTGCGCTGGACCTCAAACCAGGTGAGTGTGGTAAGTGTCATAAGAGTACAGTGTGTTCTCATGCATTTGGTGGAATGCTCTTAAGATAGAATTCTTAATGTCACATAAGGTTTTGATTTTCATTATTATGTGTGAGCATGCATATATGTGTAAATGAAAACAATCAAGTTATATTTAATTGTAACACACAATAACATTCTGCAAATCATTCCAGGTTAGCCTGGAACACAAAAGGGTGGATCCAGGGAATCACACTGACGGATGATAACTTCTAGTGCTGTTCTGTGAACACTTGTAGAACCATTTAAGTTATTGTTGGATTTGTTTTAATTTGTTGGCTTTTGCTATTTTAAATAATATATTTTAAAGTTGATGATGTAAATCCCTGAGTCCTGTTTTAGAGGAGAGGTAGTCTATAAATGCAATAAATGGGGGGGGGGGGTCCTTCCATACATAGATAATCACCCAATGCTATCAGCTTTGTGTTCTGTGAAATTTGTATTTCCTTGTCCTGCAGGGTGCATGTTTTTCCTGACTTGACATTAATCTCAGACTATTTAAAAAAACTAAAAGAGGCTGTTAACATAGATAGTCATAGACAATTTTCATACTGCTTTTAAATTTTAATTTTTGTACAGTAATCATGCCACAAGTAATGGGAATTTTTCATGTAGCTTCAGGTGCATCGAGAAGACCCTGGGTGCTAGGGAAAGTAATGGAAAAGGAATATTGCCAGGCTAAAAAGGTAAGGAAAATTAACTGAAAATTGATTCAAAGGATTCAGTGATCTTTACTTCTATTGAGCTGTACCTGAATCCTGTTTAAAAGCATGGTGCAGGAGTAAGTGATGGCCCTGGACTTACTTGGGACCATTTTTTGCAGCTTCAGGGCAGGTGAGTTGAAGAGTGAATTTCCCCTCGGCCTGCAATATTGAAAGTAATACATTCAGACTTCAGTTTTCAATTCAGCTTTGAATTTGCTCCTCATTCCACTTCCATATATCATAAAATAGTCCAGTTTAGCTAGCTCTACTGCTGTTTATTAATGAAATTGCTCTTGGTCAACTTTGAAAATTACAAGCACTTTGTGATTAATATGGATATTGTTTTATCACAGGGAAGTTACCTGGGAAATTTATTGAGGTTCTCTGACTAGAGCTAATCGCTATGTTTATCAAGAAGCAGGGCATCACAGAACTATGCTGGTTTCCATCAATTGCTGCTCAAAAAGAGCTGTCTAGTTTCCATTTCTCCCTTTTTAGTACTTCATTTATTTAGAATTCTCCTCCTTTTAGATGGATTTAGCTGTATGCAGCTCCAGAGAGCAGTCTTTTTCCTTGCATGCATGAATTCACTTGCTTCTCAGAAGAATCGGCCACCAAGAATGTGCAAGGGCATTTGATTCATAGTCAACTACCATTATTCTTCTAGTGCAAAGTAGTGCTATTGTTAGTGGTGGTGTTCTTGTGCATAAATAATCTATATACCAGCTGGAACTGGAGTAGAATATTGGCTTCAAACCATGAACTGCCACAAAGCCATCAACACAGCAGCTAAGGTTTGGGAAGTAGAATTATGTCATCTTTGAAGACTGGTTGTGCTGCATCATTCTAAATCATCCTTTTTGTTTGTCTTTTTGCTCAGGCACAAAACAGATTTAAAGTTCCTCTAGGTACCAAGTTCTACCGAGTAAAAGCAGTGCCATGGAACAAGAAAGTATAACACATGATGAAAATTCAGCTCATCACCATTTTTTCTGGCTTGGCTCATTTATCACTCCAAGTAGCAGGCCATCATCTTTTTATACTGAGGTCACAGGATAGTACTCCCCAATACACAAGTTTTCCCCCTTTTTTAATGTGTTATATTTTAAAAGCAAGAGTTTCATCAAAATGTCTGGCCCAACTGTTCCAGTTTTTTACCCGTATAACCTTAGATGTGTGGACCAAATGAGTTCATTTTTCTGAAAGGGCAAATCCTGTTTTATCGTGGCTTGTTTACTAGCCATGTTAATTGCCTGTTAAATATACATTAGCTGTTTAAATGTTAGCGACCATTATTACCAGCATTCGTCCTTCTGTGAAATCATTATCAAAGTACTTGCACTCTTTAACAAGTTCTTTATAATAAGTATAAATTCATCAGCTATTTAAAGAGGAGTGTTCATTGCATGCGGATAATCATAATTTTCTTCAACATGAGTTTGCCTCAGTAAATGAAAGGTAACAACTGCAACTTGCTTCACTGCATTAAAAAGCCCTTTAATATAAAAGAGACAAAAGATGAAGAAAATTTATTTGATGGGCTGATAATGAATCAGTCATATGTAAATCTGCAGTCTTCTGAAGAACTTTTGAATGTTTGATCACAGATTTTGAAGGGAAGTAGCTGTGCACTTGTATTTAAATAAAGCACCTGGACCTTCCCAAACCACAGAAAAAGTCTTGTATTAATCTATTTAGAAAAATCATATTGATGGAATTGTATTTCATGGCCGAGATTCAGGAAAAAAACGAATCCATTGTACATTAACTATAAAAAGGTCATTTAAGTAACAAATTATTGTATTGTAAAAGACATGTAGAATTTTAAAACAATAAAGATTTGAAACTGTAAATGTCTGAATGGTCTGCATGCTTTTTAAACGCCAATGTGGTACAGCAGTTCTATCCAAAACTGTTATTGTAAATTTAAAATTTAAATGTATAAGAATTTTTATGAATATAAAATGCCTGTATTATTCCAAAAGAAGCAGCATTCTACAATTTTCCGTGTATGGTTGAGGTAATAATTTAAATGACAGTTCATGTTTGCACAGCAAAGCATATAAATAAAATGGCTCAAATAAATTGCTTGGGACAAGGCAAAAAAATGTGTTCTAATTTTTTTATGGTCTGGAAGCTGTCATTGTACCTTATTACTTTGTGCTATGGAAGAATTATTATTTTCAGCTTATTTTTATGACTGTATGGTGGAAGTGGAAAGATTTAAAAGTATCTGCTTCCACAATTGCACTTGTCTTGCTATAAGCACCAGCATAATGTAATAGTTGGAAGTGCTGGACTTGGTCTGGAAAATTTGAATCTCTGATTGATTTCAGATCAGTTTCACACTCACTCTAGTGTACTTCACAAGATTTGGGTGGAGGAATCATCCCCATATGCTACTGTGAGCTTCATGAAGGAAGACAGGGATCCTTATTGTAAACAGATACATAATGGGGCAGGTGTGTTGCCACAATTCAGAAGAACACAGAGATAAAATCAGTTCAACTGCAAGTGTGAAGCCATGTTTCCAGCAGTGTGACAAGTGCTTAAAGGAGATGAACAAGTATATTGTGCATTTGGAAGTTCACTATAATGTCTGAACAGGAAGGCTTGTATAGCTGCAAGAATCGGTATCTAAAGCCTTTATATCTCCCCTACATGAAGCCAGGGGCATTGAGTTTTAAAAATCCAGGGGGGGGGGCTCTTCCGTGCGTGCACCCGCCGGGACCATGTCCCCGCCGCTGCCCCCCTCAGCCTAACCACTCCTGCTTCTGTCCCTTCGTCCGTCCAGGGGCCAGCTGGGCATTTGCTTAGCTGGCCCCTGGACAGATGGAGGGAGGGACGGAGTGGCCAGGCCAGGGAGGGGGGAGAGAGAGAGGCGGCGGCCCTAGGAAGGGCCCGGGGAGGTACGGCGGAGGGTGCTCTTTTCCTGGGGGGGCTCAGCCCCCCCCCGGGAAATTTCGGGGGTGGCTTGAGCCCTCGAGCCCCCCCCCCGTAGTTGACACCTATGCATGAAGCTGTGTAAGTACATAACAATAAAAGTGAAAAATTGGAAGCACGTGGACATCAAACTTGGGAGCAATTCTCAGAACGTCTGAAGCCAGTTGCTTAGACATCATGCCCTAAATGTCTCTCAAATGGAACATATGTTCCTATAAACTCTACTGAAAAACCAGCTACTAATGGAACTTTGTTCATTGCTTACACCATCCTCTCAGAAGAACTTTAGGAAGTAACTGTTCAAGTAGTATTAAGTCATACTTTTAGAATAGACATTCAATAATGACCTTGGTTTTTCAGGAATATTTGTCATCTGTTTCATTTTATAATCTTGGTGTATATCTAAAATGGAAATTCTGTCAAACAAAACCCTAACATATTCAGTAATGATTCTGAACAGTCATCTGAAAAATATTTAGTTTACATACTTGCTAGATATTGCAGTCTGGCTAGCTTGTGGAAGTATGACTGCTATGTAGTGCCACCTTGTTTCATCAGGCTCCACAACAACAAAACCAGATCTGTATTTTCATAATTTGAATAAACAGTGCACGCACAAGGAGGGAAGGTATACTAAATTGTCCAGTAGTTCCTTTCCATTTTGGATGTGTCATTTCTGTCCAGTTTTTATACTTGTCAGTCCCGTGTCTGACAAGTTGGTAACTTTTCTCTTTGGACGAAATTGGCTGCTAATCAGCTCAACTTCATTAGTCTCTTCAAAACAAAATACCAGAAAATAATGAAAGCTCACTGAGTGATATTGGGCCTACCTGCCTCAGTCTTAATTTATAGTGTAGTTATGAGATAAAATTGTTGAGATTATCTTCTGGTTTTCCTCTAATTCTCTGGTGGTTTTCTCAAGTACTTGCTGTTATTTTGTGGTGGTTGTTTTGTTTCTTTAAGAAGGGAGTGAGTGATTAGAGGTTATCCTATAATATTTCCATGGCTGCACAATAACAAGTGGGTGGCTGGAATGAAGAGAATGCAGCAACCCTTGAGGTACAAGTTCATAAAATTTAAATTATGGTGAACGTTAAAATTTTCTTTTGAAATATCACCTGGTCCTCCATATGCATTTTACTGTTTGCATTATAACAGGCAGTGATTGTGGTAATGCTTTGTTTGTGATCAAGGAAATAATCTCAACACCTAAGAGGGGCCTTGATTTTTAAGAGTCTGAAAGAGCAGTGCACTGTACCACAATCTTAGAAACTGACTTTTAATGCTGAGGTATATATGTTATAGATGTTTGTGACTATACTGAATTAGATCCTTTATCTGACCAAGCAAGAGGAGTGTCACAGTGGGCAGCTCAGTGGTGGGGTGCTCCAAAGCACTACTCCAGCTAACCCATTTAAATGCCCATCTCCAAGATAGGGTGGGATGTTTGCCTACTCACAACAGGAACAGAGACAGGAGTGGGATGTGCCTGCAGGCTACCGATAGATAGGGCATTGTTCCCTTTACAGTTGTAAACTATGATTCCCGTGTAGCATTGGCATTTTGGTGTCCCTACTGTCTATTGCTTTTTAGTTTATTATGCTAAATTCTTAAGGCTTTGTGCATTTTACTGGTTGCTAGTAAACAGGGCCAGGTATGATGTTTCCAGAACCTTCTGATTGTTCAGGAGGACTAAGAAGTTGCTTGCCTCTTGGCAATTTTGGTTTCATAGTCATGCTTTGATTTTTGTTGTTGTTGCTAAACACATGTAGAGGAAAGCAGGAAAGTGTAATATCATGTTTTGGACCAGTATCATGGCCAGAAAGATTGCCTTCCTCCTAGAGTTCCTGTAAGGATTTGCCAAAGGCTGGCCTTGCCCAGATCAGTACCACATCACCTTGTCCTTGCAGTGTAAGCCAATGGATGAGACTGATTTCATCACATTGGTTCTCAATTCGTTCTTCTCCTACCAGGCATTCTTATCAGAATACTGTTCTACAAAGAAATCAGGGTCTATTTCTCCCAACAGTTCTGTGTGTGGTGCTATCCCTCTCCTTTTTCTGCTGTGGGCAAAATCTTCAATAAAAGGGGGAGGATGTGACGTTTTGAAACAGGAGATGTCTGTTTTGTGTATAAGTTCTATGTGTCATGCTCTCTCACAAGAGCTAGAAGAAATTACACAAGCAAGCTGTATGAAAAAGCTAGTAGGGGCACATAATCTGCCAATTTCATAGGAGCAAATGAAAATAATTTACTGATTTTGGTAGCCAGTGGAATCTTCTCACTAACTGAATGTGTGTTCTCTAAAGCATCTAAGTTCAAGTGCTTAGAAGCAATTGACTTGTCAGACCTTCAATCATGGCTGTAATATTTATTTATTTATTTATTTATTTATTTCTATTTCTAGGCCGCTCTCCCCGCATAGCAGGCTCAGAGCGGCTTTATGTCTCTCTCTCTTTGTGGTTCCCTACTAAATCACATACTGTACTTTGAACACATTAGAAGTCAGAAGTGCTATTTGCTCAGCTCTTTATGAGTGTGCACACGTGCACATGCATATATCATTTGAGTAATAATTTAAGATGTCTGGCCTACATGTACTTAACTTCCACTATGCTTAATAAGATTTTGCTGGACAGATAAAACATTGTGCAATAAAAACTGTTTAAATCTGGGTTTTAATCTACAGGTTGAAGATTCAGCTGTCATGACAACAATGCAGGTTCTGTGTGCATGTATTGAATGCCAGTCTCAAGAACACTTCTCTGCTAGGAATGCAACAATATAAATATATACCATGATACAGCACTACAGCTGCAATTCCCACAAGCACTGCTAGACTTCCTGTGACCAAGTGCTGATGTTATCTGTACAGGATATGCCTTCTCCTAACTTTTAAATGTTTTGGCACTGTGAACAGCATACCTGATCAAGCCAAGAACTATATTTCAGTCATGTTTGGGTATCAGGTTTCGTTAGATGGCTTAATGGTGTGCTTCACAAGTGAAGTTACTGTATTCTTTCACAACATCAGAATAATGAAAATAAATTGCAGGTAGTAACTAATTATAAGTGCATCCAGTGTAACAAAAATAATGAGCTATATTAATGACATCAACATGTAATTCTACATTAACTTACCAGTAACATATTTTGTCATTATATTCTTCGTTGTGTTTGGTTACATAGTTAACTATGCTTCACTCATCAGCACTCACCTACACAATAATATGCCATTTCTGACCAGATTTCTCAAAAATCAATCATGACTCTTAAGGGCATTTGAGCACATAGTCTTGATATGAAATACAGACTTCAAAATACATTTTTATAAAAACCTTCAAACAATTATAGTAGTATCCTTATTCTTTAGTGAACAAAATTCTAGATGTAGCGAAAATGAAATAAATTCTTTTGGTACCTGAAAGACCAGTATTTATTATAGCAAGTTTTATAAGGTCATCATCCACTTCATCAGATGCAGCTGATGTTGTGGACTCTAGCTGTGATGGGTTATGCTGCAAGAAATGTGTTAATCTTTTGGGTGCCACAAGATTTTTTGTGTGTGTTTCCTACCACAGACTCAGCTCCCCTGATGGAACTTGTGTATCTAGTGGACCATATGAGCACACATCAGACAACTGGTCCACTTTACCCTGCACAGGCAATTTTTACTGCCAGTGGCTCTCTCTACCTCTTCAAGCTTTTCCACCTGAGATTCTTGTAATGGGAAGTGCTAAGGATTGAACCTAAGAACTTCTGCTTTCAAAACATGCTGTATCACTAAGCTATGGCCCTTGTAAAAAAATTACAAGTGCTAAATATATCAAAATGATTAGCTAAGGAAGATTATTACCATTATGGTAATAATCTAATAGTCAAACTAATAGTTTAAGAACACCAAGAGCAATCCTAAATAGGTGTACTCAGAATCTACTCAGGTATATTCAATGGGTTTTCCTCTCAGGAAAGTATTTTAGGATTGCACTGCCAGTGTTCTGCTCTCAGGACATCTTCCTGACTCTGACTCAGCCCAATTGTGTACATCTTCAATGAAAATTCTGTGCTTCTCCTTTGTACGTGTGTGATGGGGAGAGTGATGGAAGGGTGCACATTTGTTTCCTCTAATTCATACACATAATGTACAGGAACTTTATATAACACTTATTTGTTGGCACACAAATAATGTTGGGAAATGCAAACATTTTGCAGTAAGAAAAACAGAAAACTGTAATCACTGGCTTGATTTGTGCAAGACAGAAGCAGAATCAAAATGGGGATAGTTGAATCAGCCAGCAACCTTATAAAATTCAGCAGCATTCCTAGAAGGAAAGCTCCATCCTGGTAACAGGGTCGAGGATTCTCTTAATCTGACTTTGCACGAAAGCAATTTGTCTTGTCACTTAGCCTCTTCCTTCATCACTTCTCTTGGTCTTTTATAATTGCTGGATCATGAGTGTCAATGGGCCTCTGAAGTAAGAGCTCTTTACTCAGTTGAGGTGCTCTTTCCATAGTGATCCGGGGGAGAAGTCTGTTATTTGTCTTTTTCATCTCTACTATTTTACTTCCATTGATGAAAGCTTTCATTTTCTTTTGTTTCTCCTTCCTATCCGTGTCTACTCCTATTTCTGAGGTCAATCCTACCTTGACTTATCAGCTGAGAAGTGCCTATCCTCTCTTTTGTGCCCTGTCTGTAAAGTATCTTTCATTTTTGCCTCTGGCATGTGACTTTTTCTTACATTTCTGTGATGTCTAACCTTATAACTACCTTCTTCTGTCAATTTTCCATTGTGGAGCACCTCTCAAGTCAACAAACAGGAGTGTACTTTTATGACAACTCCACAATGAAAAAAGTGAGAACTTCTGGACATCGATGGTACTCTGCTGGGCACTTTGAATCTTGTATTTTAGGCTATACAGAAGTGTGGTATGCATGGTAATTGTCTTTGTATCCCTATTTCTATCCTATCAAAACTAAGAAAACTCTTCATCGTTGAAGTCTTGTTGAAGGTTTTAGTTGCTGGAGCTAGAAACAGCGTTTGTGGTCATGGTAGAGGTCCATGTCCCCTTCATTCTATGATATTCTTTTTCTACCTATCCAAATTGCAAGTGCTTGCTGTGACGTTAGCATCTCCTGTGAAGCTACATAATAGCACCAGGGTTCAGTCTTTGCTATGAGGACTCTGATATACTTTTGCTGTTCACTAATACAAGGTAAATCTGTGTTCAAAATTAACTCAGATGGAGAGTAGAGAGTTTAATATGGGATAACTGTGATGTGAATATTTCTTTGTTACTAGATTTATTGAATGCCTTACCCTATTCATCTTCACCACAGCCATATCAGGCTTTGCAGATTGAAGAACGGAGAGTGGGTGGCTTGCTTTGGCAAAGCCAGGGCTTATCAGGCTTTAAAACTAATTTTTGTACCCCTTGATTCTCAAGAACAGCTAGTAGTTGTGTGTCTGTGCATCATACTTCATGACTCACATAGATAGATATCACAGTTCTGCGGTCTTTTCTGGACCTCACCATTTTTAAAAGGATCTTGTCCCTTTGTTGTGAACTTAGTGCAAAATGTCACCTTCTTCTGCATGGAATTCTTGCCTCATTCATAACACAGCTCATTCCCCGAGTACAATATGTCCTTGGGCATTGGATAGGAGGCACTGGCATGAGAGCTCTCCAAAATTCCTCCTGACATTTTGTAAAGCAAAGGTTTAAGCAACCTAAATATAGGTGTTGCTACTCTTCCTTTCTAATACCTTTGTATAGACAATTTGTTCTCTGAACACAATCTTTGTGAATAACGTGAGGTGTAGTCATAAGAGCACTCCAGAATTCATCCAGATATTTTCTAATATGTGTTACTATTCTTCTGCCTCCAGTATCTTTATATATAGAACATATTTAACTGCATCTTAAAATGGAGTCAGGACAGCATGAAATACAGAAAGGGAAAATGCATAGTCTATAAGACATATATTATGGACTTAGCTGAAACTCATTCAGTCTGCTGGGAACAGAGTCCATGATGGGGCACCTACACATTGAGTCCAATATTCTTACCATTAAATCCTAAATAACCAAAAACAGTCACCACACTAGCCAGTAAGCCCACAATACAGTTGTGTGACCATACAGATGACCAAATGGTCCTGGGTGGAGCTTTGTCATTTCAGGGTAACAATCATTCACTACCTTATCAAATGGAAAGAAAGAGTTAATGTATATCAGCTGCAAATGTGGTAGAGGTTGCAAATTTCCCCCTTCATTTACGCCAGTTCTGGGTTTTTTTCATGTTATTGATTTCATTGCTGCTGTTTTATGTTTTTTCATGTTACTGATTTCATTGCTGCTATTTATGCTGTTGATCAATGACCACCTTTAGACAAGTTCTTCCTAATTTTTTTTTAATGTAACAGTCTTCAGCTGTTCTGTAAAGTTGTTTCCAACTGCATGGAGTTACCATTCTCCAAAGCTACCTGAACAAAGACTATACTAACTTGAGCATTTTATACAGCAGTAGTGATTGCCATATAATTGAGTTCCATATATTCCTGCTCTTTGTCATCTTTCCCATTGATTAATGTCAAGAAATGCCTCTGCTGTGAAGTGATAGGAAAGAAAATGAAAAGATCAACAATTTATTATTTTTAGTTTATTTACTGAGTTCCTCAAGCAGTGGCCTGAAAATAAGAGTATGAGAAACAACAGCTACAGGTGTGATGCAGCCCAAGTGAAATGCTTTGAAGGAGCCGCCGCCCCCACCACCCACCTACCATCAACCATCTCTATTGTCATCTGAGATGAGGGCTGGCCCGAAGGAATCCACACTGGGTCACAGAGAGAAACTGCAGGAAGCCATCTGGACATAAATTGACTACCATTACTGCGAGCACTTTAGTGGAATTTATTGAATTGTTTAATGATGTTTTAACTGTTTATTTTAACCAGGCGCTGCGCCACCTTGTAAGCCGCCCTGAGCCCACTTGCGTGGAGGGCGGGGTAAAAATGTTAAAAATAAATAAATAAATCTCACTAATACAGTGGGAAAGGTTTGAGCTCTGCTTAACTCCATATGGGACTTCAAAGTGTTGAGAGTCAATTGCAATGTAAAAAGCATTTTTGAAGAGGAAAATGATAGGGGAACATTCTCGAGTCTTTTCCTTGTTCATGTGGGACACTGTGACTTATTTCAGACCACCAGCAAGCCTCTTTAGAAAAAGGAAAGTAAACTTTGTTAGCACACACATTTTAATTTTAATGTAGTAGTAAATGCTGTGTGTCTGTTCCATTTTTGAGAAAGGCATTGCTCAAAAATTTCTAATATTGAAATATGGTATTTGTGTGGCTTTCAGTAGCCATATGGGGTCTTCTTAGTAAAAGGGATCAGCCTTCTTCTAAGTGCTTCCTATTTTTGGTAGTACATAGCTAAAATTACTTGCGACAAAATTAGCTTATAGCATGACGAAATGCATTTCTCTGACATGCAACAGCTGTCCAAGAGTCATAATAAAAGCAACTTTATTTCCACTCCATGTTTGTTTTATTTTTCTTTGTCAATGGCACCTTGTTCACGTTCCATGAACACATGCCTTTTATAGCCAGAGTTCTGATTTTCCAGCTATTTGTCTGAGCCCTTGTAGATAGAGTAGCTTATGCAGTGAAGTAAAAAAAAAATGTTTCTGGGCTTCATTAAAATACCAGCTACTATTTCCTGATGTTTCATTCTAAGCAGTCACATCTCTCTAAACCCATTGAAGCTAAAAAAAATCCTAAACTATGTTTTAATTGTTGTTTTTTATGTTTTTTATGTATTTTAACTTTGGGTTTTTAAAAATTTTTTAATGATGTGTGATTGGAGAGGGTTGATTATAATGTTTTTTAAATGTGATTTTTATCACGTATGTATTAAATTGTTAGCTGTCTCAGTGGCCCGTGTAAGGGCAGAAGGGCAGGATATAAATTTTGTAAATGAATTAAAAGGGTGTAACTTTGTACTGCAAGTCACATTGCAGCATATCTTCTGTTTCATCTGTTGCCCAAGTGAGTAACTTGTTGAGTTCCAGTTAGTGGATAATCACAGTGAAAACCCAATTTGATAGTTTTGGATCATAGAGTCCAATGTGAAGATTCTCCTCACCGAGTTGGTTCGAAAGAAAGCTTTCTTCTCTAGAGCTGAGCTCTGAATTAAAACAATGTGGCAAAATTACAGCAACACTGTAATCTGTGGACAGCACTTATTAACTAGGATCCCATGACATTATTTCTCCAATTCCCAGGGCCATTTTATTTGTTCTTTAAGTTAGAAGGCAACCAATGAACAGATAACCATTTGATGGCTGAAGGAGGCAGAAGGGAAGTGAAAGAAAAATCTGTTGCACTATCAGCACTTATCAGGTAGGGTCTGAGCCTTCGGAATGAGATTAGAGGGATCCTGTCCAGAAGCCTGGTTTGAGAGTAAGCAGGCTCAAACAGAACATTTTCAAATAGGGTTTGTGCCTCCACAGGCGTGGGCTGGTAAAAATCCTTTCTTTTTTTTGTAAAGAAATTTTTATTTTTCAAAAAAAAAAAAAACATTGAAAATAATACATTTAACCTTATACAAATCCCTTTTTCCATATTAGATAACATTTTGTTCTATTTGTACATTCTATTTTTATCTTGTTTTGGTGGTTTCCCACCACATCTGAAGCATAACACATTTTCCATTTTATTCAAAATAGTAATACTTATATCTATGTTTCGTTTCTGGTAACGGTTATATAGCTTTAAAATACTTATACTTATACACCAATTCTTATTTTCTATACTCTTATGTATTTCTAAATAAAAACAGTTTCATTGTCTAATTTTAACTAAAACATTCATATAATATATTTCTATTCCTTTATGCTATTATAACCATGTATAGATATAGTTTTTCATATCCCAATACTTTTCAACATATTCTTTCAAATCTTTCCAGTCTTCCAGAAAGGTCTCTGAGTAGAGATTATTCAATTTTCTAGTCCACTTATCCATTTCAGCCATATATAACAGTTTTTTCAACCATTCCCACACCTCTGGTATTTTTTCATTTTTCCAGTTTTGTGCATAGACCATTCTTGCTGTTGTAATCATATACCATATTATTGTCCTTTTCTTTACATTTATCTCTTCTAGTTTAAGTCCTAGCAATAACATTTCAGGCAACTTCTTAAATGTACATTTCAAGATTTTTTCCATTTCTGCATGTATTTTTGACCAATAAGTCTTTGCTTTATCACAAGTCCACCACATATGATAAAAAGACCCTTCTTTCTTTTTACACTTCCAACATTTGTTAGACATATTTTGACCAATATTTGCAATTTTTTTTGGTGTCATATACCATCTATACATCATTTTAAAACAATTTTCTTTTAAGTTATAACACATAGATATACTCATAGCATTTTTCCATAAAAATTCCCAAGATTCCATTTCAATGTCTTTGTTAAAGTTTATCGCCCATTTTACCATTTGTTCTTTTACCATTTCATCAGCATTAAACCATTTTAGCAAGACTTTATACATTTTAGAAATCATTTTTTTCCCACCTTCCTCCCAAACTTGTTCTATTTCATTATTTTTTTCCCTGAAACCGTGTTTTTTATCACTTCTATACAAGTCATATATTTGTCTATATCTTAACCAACCATAATCAAAATCAATCTGATGCTGCTCCTTCAGTTTGAAGTCCTTGCCATGTCTTATTAATAAGTCTCTATACTTCAGCCAATCTTGTCCTTTATATCTTGATATTGGATGTAAGACTTCTGCGGGTACAATCCACATGGGTATCTCTTCTGAAAAAAAGTTTTTATATCTTGTCCACGTATCCATTAGTGTTCTTCTCAAATAATGATGTTTAAACATATTGTCCATTTTTGTTTTACCATAATACAAATATGCATGCCACCCAAATCTACAATCATGACCTTCCAGGGACAATAACATTCTATCTTGTAACATAGTCCATGCCCCTACCCAGGTCAAACATATTGCATCATGGTATAACCTTAGATTTGGTAGTTGAAACCCTCCTCTTTCTTTGGCATCACACATTATTTTCATCTTAATTCTTGGTTTTTTCCCTCCCCACACAAATTTAGACAGCTCCTTCTGCCAACATTTGAATGTTTTTACATCTTTCACAATTGGAATAGTTTGAAACAAAAACATTAATCGTGGTAACACATTCATCTTGACCACCGCAATTCTACCCAGCAATGACAAATTCAATACATTCCACTTTTTAATATCCTGCATAATTTGCAACCATAATTTTTCATAATTATTTTTATAAAGATCAATATTTTTCATAGTTAGGTTTACACCCAGATATTTTGTCTTTTTCACCACCTCACATTCTGTAAGTTTTTGTAACTCGTTTTGTTTCTTATTTGACATATTTTTGCACATTACTTTCGATTTGTTTTTATTTACATAAAATCCTGCTAAGTCACCAAACTCTTTTACTCTCTGTAACAAATGTGGTAATGTGGATAAGGGGTCTTCCACTATAAACATCACATCATCTGCAAAGGCCCTATATTTGAAAGAAAAACCTTTAGTTGTTAAGCCTTTAATATCTTTGTCTTCCTTCACATTTAACAGTAGAACTTCTAAAATCCAAATAAATAGCAGCGGCGAAAGCGGGCATCCTTGTCTTGTTCCTTTTTCAACTTTAAAATCGTCTGTCTTTTCAGTATTAATTATTATTGAGGATTTCTGTTCTTTATATATTGCTTTAATGAAGTTAAGCATATATTCACCGATCTCAAGATGTTTCAAAACTTCAAACATAAAATCCCAGTTTAAATTATCAAACGCTTTCTCCGCATCTAAAAAGAAAAAGCCCACTTCCTTTTCAGGATGTTTGTCGTAATATTCTATAGCGTCCACTACTACTCTTAGATTGTCCCTTATTTGTCGATTAGGTAAGAACCCTGCTTGTTCTGTTTGTATAGTCTCTTTAAGGTGCTCTTTTAGTCTATCCGCTATAATCTTAGCAAAAATCTTATAATCATTATTCAGTAAAGAGATCGGTCTATAGTTCTTAACATTGGTCAAATCCTGATTTTCTTTCGGGATCAGCGAGATGGATGCATCTTTCCAGGTTTCTGGTACCTCTCCAGTAACTCTTATATTGTTCATCAATAGCAGTAACACCGGTGAAACTGACTCCTGTAACGTTTTGTAGAACTTCGCTGTAAATCCATCCGGTCCAGGTGCTTTACCTAATTTTGAGTCATTTATTGCATTTTTGATCTCTTGTAATGATACTGGATTATTAAATAGTTCTTTAATTTTCTCTGTTGGTTTTGGTAGCTTTAATGTTTGCAGGTATTCTTTAATCTTTCTTCTGTCTTTGTTTTCCTTCTTAAAAAGTTTTGCGTAGTATTTAAAAAATTCTCTTTTTATTCCTTTGTTATCTATTATCTCAATATTATCTCTTATCACTTTAGTGATAAATTTATTTTCACGTTTTTTCTTTAATTGCCATGCTAAGTATTTTCCGGGTTTATTTGCACCTTCAAATGCTTTTTGTTGAAGTTTTTTTAAGTTCCAGTACATCTCCTGGTTCAAAATGGCTTTTGCTTGGTCTTGTAGCATCCAAATTTCCTTTTGCAGTTTCTTTTTCCCTGGTTTCTTCTTCAGTTCTTCTTCCTTTGTTTTAATGGCTTGTAAAATATTTTCATATTGCTCTTTTTTCTTTTTATTATCTTTAGCATTTAACGATATCAATAGTCCTCTCATCACTGCTTTATATGCATCCCATACGGTTTGAATTTTAACTTCTTTCTGCATGTTTACTTGGAAGTATAGGTCTGTTTCTTCAAGTAATTTTTTAATTATTTCTTGATTATCTAATAAGTCCTCGTTTATTCTCCATCTCTTTTGTTTTTTAATCTGCCCAGCTGTCCATAAACACGGATTGTGATCTGAGATTATTCTGGGTAAAATTTCCACTTTTCTTGTCTTAAAGGTTAGGTTAGTAGTCATCCAAATCATGTCAATTCTTGAATGTGAGTCATGTCTGTTAGAGTAAAAGGTAAAGTCTTTTCCTTGTGGGTTAGCTTTCCTCCAAATATCTTCCAACTTTTCTTGTTTTATCAGTTCAAAAAAGTTTTTTGGAAGCTTCCCTAACGTCTCATCCTTTCTTTTAGAGCGCCTGTCTAGTTTATTATCTACAGTTCCGTTGAAATCTCCTAACATCATAATTTGATCATAGTTTACATTGTCCAATTCCATTTGAAGTTCTTTAAAAAAAATTTCTTTAGCTCCATTCGGAGCATAAATGTTCACAATCAAAGTTTTCACTCCTTGCAGTAAAATTTCAATAGCTAAATATCTTCCATCTTTGTCTTTGAATATTACTTTGGGTTCCAAATCTTTTTTGACATATGTTACAACACCATTTTTTTTATTGCTTGCTAAAGAATAAAATTCTTCTCCCAATTTTTTCCTTATTAAATATTTATGGTCTTGGTTTTTAAGATGAGCTTCTTGCAAGCAAATTATATTACATTTTTGTTTCTCCAACCAGTGACCTACCATTCTACGTTTTTGGGGTGAATTTAGTCCATTTACATTCCATGTAAGTATTTTGTAATCCATTTTGATATTTTCTTAAATATCTCCAAAATCGTCTTTATTCTCTCCCAGGAATGCATACATTTCTTCTGTGCTTTTAATCACCACTCTGGAGCTGCCATAATAAAAACTTAGTCCTTGAGGTATTTCCCAACGAAATCTGATTTTTTTCTCCTTCAGTTTATCCGTCAGACGCTTGAATTTTTTCCTTTCTTGCAGTATTGCTCTAGGCAATTCTTTCATTACTATGATTTTCTTTCCATCTATTACAAAGGGGTCAGTAAAGCACTTCCTGTAGATTTGTTCTTTTGTTCTTTTCATTGTAAATTGGACAACCACGTCTCTTGGTATGTTTTTGTCTCTTGCATATGTAGAATTAACTCTATAAACAAGATCCATGTGTTCTTTAACAACTTCTTCCTGTTCTTGTAAAAAATCTGCTATTGCTTCTTGCATTCTTGTAAAAATATCCTCATTCAATTTTTCCTCAATCCCTCGAAATCTCAAGTGGTTTTGCATATCTTTATAATGCATCATCTTTTCCATCCTCTCGTTCTCTCTCATTGTCTTATGGGTGTTTTCTTCCAGTTCTTTTACTTTAGTTTCTATATCTTGTGTTCTTGTGGATAATTTTTGAAATTCTGCTTTTAATTCCATGCAATTTTTATCTGCTTGAGCCGCTATATTATTCATTTTAACATTTACCTCTCCTATAGCGTCTAACATTTTCTTTTCCATTGCTTCCATAACAGCTAGTAGCTCTTTTTCTTTTTTTGCTGCCATTGTAGGAGAGGACCATGTGGCTGCTCTCGATCTTAGTCCTCGGTCCGTTTTGCCTCTTTAAAAAGATCGATTTTATCTTGTCTTCCAAATCAAACACCAATTAGTGCATTCAAACAAGCTAGTCTTGCCAAGTCAAATTATGTTGGTTTCAGCCTTCTACGTTATATAATCTTTGAGATATTGCAGTTTAAAAATTTTATAAATCCAAAATGGCGGCCGCAACTTCTCTATGGTTAATGTCAAAGGTTATAGTCTTTTTACCTTGCTTCTGGCTTGCCGTAGTTTCCTTTTGTCCCTTCCTTTTCTTTACTTGTCTGCTCTCTGCACGTCACTTCCTGTTATGGTCTTTCTGGTCCGGCAGTATTTAGAGTCCCCTTTCTGGTCCGGCAGTATTTAGAGTCCCCTTTCTGGTCCGGCAGTATTTAGAGTCCCCTTTACCTTCTTCCGGTTCTTCTCCTTTTTCCTTCTTGTCTGCTCTTCTAGCCGTCACTTCCTGATTCAGTCCTCACGTCTTAATCTCGCGATGCTTGGTTCCCTTCTCCCTCTTTGTCTCGTGATGCTTGGCTTCCCCTCCCAACTCCTTTTAACCGCAGGAATGTTAAACAACTTGTTTTTTTGGCTTTTTAAGTTCAAATTCGGTTTTTTAGCACTTCAAAACTGCTCTCATCCAATCAACATCAGTCTATTGCTTCACCCGATCTGTTTTTCATCTTTCAAAACGCGGCAATGGTAAGGCAAAAAACTTTTTTCCGTTACCTTTTGTTGTTACTTCGCTTCAGATGTGGTCCCAACGTTTAAACTTTGTCTTCTTTGTTAAGGAATCAGGGGAATTGGAGGTTTTATGCTGAATTTTTCAGCTCAGCTCGGCTCCTTAGAGATACTCGCAAGAATCCTCTTCGGCTGCAGTGCTCAAGGTGTCGGAAAAGTCTCCTCCGAGACTTTCCCTTCACCGAGGTTGCTCAAACCTGGATTATATTGCTTGCTGGTCCTCACACTACCTGTGTGAGGTTGCGTCGGGTGGATTAACCCACCCAAGCTGTCAGGAAGAGCCGCTGTCCGCCTTGCGCATTTGCAAAGCGTGTCAGACCTCCATTCTCCCAACTGGAAACCCCACCATTTATGTAAAAATCCTTTCTCACGAGACTTTGTCTGTCTCAGAGCCTGGCTTTTGGGATAAATCAGGATATTTTCAGTGAACACTTAGAGGAAACTGTGCTGTTTCAACGTCTGGTTTTCAGGGGTAGCAATCTAAGTTATTGGAATTTCCTGAATGAGCTCACTTATACTAAAGTTGGTGAAAGGTCAAAGATTCACCTCAGGAATAAAAGTTTGGCTGATAACTGCTTCTGCACTCCTACCTGCACTCCTACTGTGAGCCCAGCAAACACTGTGCCTTATTCATGTGTATGGGTTTGTCGCGGAATTAGGGCTGGATTGAGCCTCAGTCCTTTGCTAAACCTCTGGTGTGCCTATGATACTTTAATTTCTATAGCAATTAGTCTTTATGGTTGAATCTGTGGTTCTGTTTCCCAGGAGGCTTCAGGACTCTGCTAAATGCTGTGGCCTTTGGGTACAGATAACTCTGTACATGCCTCTTGTCTTTTGGAATGTTTTATACATTATCAAATTCTAAATAGATAAATTATCTGAAGCTAGCTTCCTGGGACTCTCTGAGTCAGCCTAGCTTAACCCAACTTTATTTGACTTTCCTGACCCCAATGATAGAAAGGGGCTGAGCTTTGTTGTATATGCTCATCACAGACTTGACTGACAGTTACAGTAGTTTCTGTGGGTGGCAAAGAGTACAACATCTGAATTTGTTCCTTGTTGCTCTGGCCAATCACCCTTCTGTTATGGGTCTTGTCAGAGCAACCAAGGATATCCTTTATAGAACTTCAAGTGCACTATTTATGTATTTGGATTGTGTTGAAATATTCTATATTGAATATTGAAATGCTACAAAAGTGTGTTCTGACTTAAAAGTGTGTAATGAAATAAATTGAGTTTTGGTTTAGAATATCTGTGTGTGTGTGTGTGTGTGTGTGTGTGTGTGTGTGTGCGCATTTGGGAAGCCAGCTTCTCTCCTTCCCCAAAATGAACACAGTGGGAATGGGAGTACGTGAAAAGTTCCTTGCACCTCTCATTTCCCCAACAAGTTTCAAGCCTCTTTATTGAACAACCTTATTCCATCTTTATAAAAATTACTATTTTTTCCCTTACCACAAGCGTCATCTGGAATTACTGCTTTCAGAAGCCATTTGGGGTCTGTCGGTCAGGTGGAGGTTGGGGTAGAGCCCACTGGTCAAACTGTACAGCACCCTACCTAATTTTTAAATGGAATTTAGAACTCTGATGGTGGCAAGATTCCTTTGACCCAGCATTCAAGTCACTGGGCCTCTGTACACATTACCAAATCCTCATACTTGTTGGCAGGGGTCCTTTTGTAGAAAAAGAGGTGCAGGAGCTCATTAGCATAACTCATTAGCATTACTTATTTGCATATGCTACACCACCTAACATCACCAGAAGTATGTCAGAAGGCAAGAAAGAAAGGAGAGAGAGAAAGAGAGAGAGAGAGAGAGAGAGAGAGAGAGAGAGAGAGAGAAAGAGAGAAAGAGAGAAAGAAAGAAAGAAAGAAAGAAAGAAAGAAAGAAAGAAAGAAAGAACTGGCGGACAGGGGTAGCTACTAATCCAAGCCTCAGAAATACCACTATTCTGGGAGGATAGCTTCAGTGGTGGCTGAAGCCTTCAGAAAGCTGGACGAAGGAACAAGGACCTTTCCAGGGGACGGGGTCATTTTGCTGCAGCCATGACACAAGCAGGCATTCCCCCACGGGGGGGGGGGGGAGCTGGCACCAACTCCCGGAGCTGCGCTCCCCCGAGCTCCTGCTCGAAAGGACCCCTGCTTGTTGGTGACAATGCAGGGACTTTGAATCACACTTCAGTGGAAGTTCTGTGCCTCCCAGAGTCATGTTAGCCATTTTGTTCTTTTGACTTGGGAATGTGGGGAGAGGCAACCACTGCCTTCCCCGCCGTGCTATTTTCTCCTTTTCAAAGTGCCCTACAGAGTTGCTTTTGGCTTTGTAGTAAGTAATGGGATTTTTACAGCAGATCTGATAGCAACTCCACGGGGTACTTCAAGGAGGAGAAAACAGCATGGAGGGAAGGCAGCAGCCACTTTTGTCTGCACATTTGGTCACAAAGAAAAAAAGGCTCAGATCAGTCTGGGAAGCCCAAATTCCGTTTGACATCTGATTTAATGTCCTCTTATAAATGGCCAACACAGTCAACAACTTTGTATTGTACACAGAGTTCCTAAGTCCATCATTCAAATAGTAAAGGCAATTTGAAGTCAGCAAAGATATTCTGTGGGATGCAGAGACCTTAATATCATGTCGAGAAAGATGCATTTTCTCTACTCCCACCTTTTGAAAAAAAATTGTTTTGCTTTTAACACCCAGCCTGATGAACAGTTCTGGCAAATTCAAAAGTTTGCACATTGTTTTGGGTCATTTTGGTTGGTTATACAATAAAAGGTATTATAAGACCTTTGTTTTGGAGTTTGCTTTGTACCAGTGTAGCTACCTGCAACCTCTTTCTGTTTTGAGACTATCTGAATTCAGCTAATATAGAGATGAATTTGTCAACTGGAGGGAAATGAACCTAGAAAAGGACTTTGCTTTTGAGTTTTCCCTATAACATAATGTAATGCTATTCAATTTGCCTGCTATTGACTTCTTATTTTGTGTACCCACTAAAACTGAGCTCCAGCATTATTAATACAAGGACTGCCATGTTCTTCCACTGCACCATAATACAGAGTTGAGTTCTTTACTTGATAACTTTTCCACATCCATAAGAAATTCTTACATATGAGAAAATATTTCCCCATTGAATTCAATTTAACTACCACAGTTTGTTTTGTATATAAACTACTGAAAATTATTTTCAACACTCCTTCCACCTTCTGATTGGGATATAAGGACTTAGGTCTCCATTCGGACTTGTATCCAATGAAGGGAGTTTTGACTCTTGAAAGCTCATAGCCTGAAAATCTTGTTGGACTTTAAGGTGTTTCTAGACTTGAATCTAAATGTTCACAAACAAGAATATAGAAAATCAGACTTATCTTGTTCTCAAAGTCAGTTTTCTATCATGTGAGTCTCCCAAGAAATCACACAAGTGTTTGGTTTATAATTTAAAAAGGATACTATCTCAAGTGACCTTGATGCGCACTGATGTCCATTTTTTGGTTAGTCACTACCTAAGGTCTAAGCTTCCTCTTTCCATAATCAAACCTATCAAACTAGCAAAAGCTCATACTCTTGGCTTTCCATTTTTTTCTTTAAAATCATAAATATAAGTACTGGAAAAGCAATACTAACTAGTTAGTGCAGCCTTAGTTACTAAGGGAAAAGCCACATGTGAGACTCGGGTCTGTAATTTAACTCACAGAAACAGCCCATATAAATTAGGGTTGCAGCACCAAACGTAGGGGCACAACTTATCTCATGCCATTTCACCAGTTGAGTTTGAGTTGGGTCCAGGCACAATGGAGAGATGGCTGACTGTTTCCTCTTCTGGTGGTGTGCGGCACCATTTACACGGGGAGTAATGCAATTATGGTGGATTTGATCAGGGGTCATTTTGTAGAAAGAGAGGTGCAGGAGCTCATTAGCATAACTTATTGGCATAATTTATCACCGGAAGTATGTCAGAAGGCAAGAAAGAAAGAAGAGAGAGAGAGAGAGAGAAAGAAAAAGCGAGCTGGCAGAGAGGGGACAGCTACTAATCCAAGCCTCAGAAATACCACTATTCTGGGAGGATAGCTTCAGTGGTGGCTGAAGCCTTCAGAAGGCTGGTCAGAGGAACAAGGACCTTTCCAGGGGACGGGGTCATTTTGCTGCAGCCGTGACACAAGCAGGCATTTCTCCGTGGGGGGGGGGGCCTGACACCAACTCCCGGAGCTGAGCTCCCCCGAGCTCCTGCTCAAAATGACCCCTGGATATGACGAAAACAATTAACCTCACAGCTAATGTGAGTCAACCTAGACATTTCACAGCTTTTCAACTGAACCATCTGATGGCTCTCTGTTTTGCTTGGGGGAGGGGGGGTTGGCAGCAGCAGAAATTTCACTCTTATGTAATCCAAAAGTCTCCAAACCTATTATAACATTGGGTTAGATTCTATGAACTGTAAATGGGGATGTCCAGGGAACTCATATCTCCCTCTTCCCCCTGAATCTTCCTGTGCCTGCCTTGCACCTCTAAATCTGTGCAGGGGCATGCAGGTTCCTTCTCTTGTTTACATCTGCCTTTTCCCATACCTATCTCCCTTTTATGATCTCTCATCCTCGAACCCCAAGGGCAGACTTCAAAGGACAGGTTTTTGCCTTTTTGACCTTATAACCCTCCTTTCTTTATGGTTTTCTCTGCAAAGAGTAGTATTCCCGAAGTATTCTTATAAGTACATACTCAAACCCATGTCCCTAACTTTGTTGCCACTCACTGCCTGATCCTAACAAGACTATTTGGTTGCAGGCATAATGTCTTTCTGATGCTAGACAAGACGCCCTTTTAAAATCACATTTCAGAAGGCAGTAATACTTTAAAGGTAAATCAGACATATTCTTATGATATCTTAAGTTGCAATAATCGGCCAGTGCATTCAAGGAACAAAGAAGCACAACAAGCACTGAAGCAACACCCAGATTGGCCACAAGGGCTGTTTCGGGTATGGTGGATTGGCTATATCATATGAAGAACTTTAAAATCTGTGTCATCATGAGTAGCCACTTCAAAGGCTGTCATTTTCACATTTTCTCTCACATACCTGACTTGCATAGCACTACTTCACTGCTCATTTCTTCCTAGTCACCAGTCTATTTTCTGCCCATTTTTCTTTTTCCTCTCTCCCCTCTGATTTATTAACACATATTAGCTTCTTTTCATCTTAAGTCATAGCATCTCCAAATGCATCAGAAGGCCTAATATGCTGTCAGCTTCCCAGAGATAGGTGACCATGAAAGTACACAAAACTAACAGGGTTAAATCATTCTTTCTGTTTAGAAGTCTCCTCCCTTCCACATCCCTTTGTAATGAGCGCTTTGTACTACTCCATTCCAGACAGTTATTAAATCTAAGAATAGTAGGGGAAAGGTCCAATTAGTTTCTTAGTGATAATAATTTTGAAAGGCATGATATAAGTTACCCCAAGGAGGAAGACTGGGTTGTGAAAATAGCCCAGAAGCAAGTCAAGTCAGAGCTGATCAGTGACGAAAGTTAGCAATGGACCTGGGCTCACCTGTTGCCACCTCCCACTCTGCCCTAAGCATCCCCTCTGCTTAGACCAACTCAGCAGGGGAGGTATCTGGTGAATCTAGTTCACTGTCATCAGTGCTGGCCAAATCCAAGCTGAGCAGCCCCTGTGGCACTGCCAACAGCACTGGGAGTCAGCTTAAGTTCAAGTTGCCAGGTAAAGACTTTGGGAGCAGTCCTGTTGTGCACTGGGTTCGATGCATGGAGAGGTTGGACAACAGTGTGATGATCAGCTCATAGTTTATTGGTACACAACAACAATCTAATACCAGCCAATGTGGCCAACTATATACACCCACCCAAGGCACACCCACAGTCCTATTGGAGGGTTTGAATCTCCCACCAAAGTTTCTATTGGTGCATGCTAGGTGGTTCAGGATTCTTGGTCCCTATTGTTTCCAGGAGTCAAGCTTGGACTGCATGTCACTGGCACTGAGTGGCGGTCAGTGGACATAACAAGTCCAGTATCTTTTAAGACAGGGGTGTCAAACATGCGGCCCAGGGGCCACATGAGGCCCCCGGAGGGCTTCTATCAGGCCCACACTGGAACTGGCCATCTCCTGCTTCTAGATCTGTTGCTGCTGCAGCATCACAGCTTGCTTCGCTAGACTCTCTCGATCGCTCAGCCGTTTCATGTTTTCCCCTGGGTCCTAGACACAGAACTCTGAGCATGAGATTTCTGTGGTGAATGTCAATAAATCAAAAGTAGATTTGCCACTTACAGACACACACCTGAACAGCACACTCAAGATTGCAACAGCACAGACATTTTGATGCAATAATTCAGAGCAAGAGGTGTCAGTTATCAGATACTGTTAAATAAACAAAATGTTGCAAGACTGCTAATGTTTTAAGCATGTTTTTATTTTAAGTAAAAAAAAATCTTTTGTGTTTGTGTCCTTTATAAAGTTTATATCTCTACTACCTGGCAGTACATTGTATGACACACATGGCCCGGCCCGACAAGGTCTCATTTATGTCAGGTCCAGCCCTCATAACAAATGATTTCGACTCCCCTGTTTTAAGAGTTGCATAAAGTGAAAACCACCAAGTTTGTGTGGCTGTATTCAAAGGAGAACAGGAATAAAAGAGCAGCCATTTTTACAGACCTATCCAACAATATTGAAAAAGTGAATTTAAGTTACATAAAGTGAAATGTTTCATGGGTCATAAACTATTGGTCAGTTATTTTTTCTATCTTGTCACACACACTGTTTACGTGGGACAATATTGCCAATGTGTGCAGATTTAATGACTTACCAAACAGCTTGTTTACAACAAATTGAAATTATTTATTTATTTATTTATTCACAATTATAGCCCGCTCTTCCCAGGAGTGGGCTCAGGGCAGGTAACAACGTATCATTTATACAAAATATATCAGTTAATATAATAACATTAAAATTTAAAACATCATCATAAATATTAAAATGGTGGTCACAGCTAATAACAAAAAGAAATTTCTGGTTGTGGGAGGTTCCTGGCCATAGCCAGTAGTTGTTAACAGAGTGACAAACATCTCAGAGAGGCTATATATGGATATCCGCTGCCTCAGCCAAAGACCTGGCAGAACAGCTCTGTCTTGCAGGCTCTACAGAATTGAAGAAGATCCTGCAGGTCCCTGATCTCAAGGGAGAACAGGCAGGGGCCAGGGTGGGGCCAGGGCGGAAAAAGCCCTAGCCCTGGTTGAGGCAAGACGGATGTGTTTTGGGCCAGGGACTACCAGGAGGTTTTGATCCATAGAGCATAGTGCTCTTTGTGGCACATATAGGAAGAGGCAGTTCTTCAGATATGTTAGTCCCTGGCCATGTAAGGCTTTCAAGGTTATTACCAACACCTTGAAGCATATCCGGAACTCTACTGGTAACCAATGCAACTGGCAGAGTACCTGCCAAACGTGAGCCCGCATAGGCATCGCCATTAGCAGATGCGCCGCCGGATTTTGCACCGGTGGTACTTTCTGGGTCAGCCTCAAGGGTAAGCCTATGTAAAGCAAATTACAGTAGTCAAGCCTGGAATTGACCATTGCATGGGTCACTGTAGCAAAATCTTGGGGGGAGAGATAGGGTTTCAGCAAACTAATCTACCGAAAATGGAAAAAGGCAGATCAGGCAGCTACAGTAACTTGGGCCTCCATAGAAAGAGAGGCATCTAGTATCACTCCCAGACACTCCTCACCTTCTGGGCCAGCACCAAAATGTGGGGAGCCTGATACCCATATCCCCTCCCTTCCAACTCAGGTACAGGACCTCTCTTTGATGGATTTAGCTTCAACCAACTGTGCTGCAACCATCCAGCCACAGCCTCCAGAGCCTTGGCCAAGTTATCAGGGGTGGAGGATGGATGGCCTTCCAATAACAGATTGATCTGGGTGTCATCTGTGTATTGATGGCAACCCATATCTCCAGGCTAACTGGGCAAGGGGGCACATATAGATGTTAAAAAGCATTGGTGAGAGGATCGCCCCCTGCTGCACTCCACATTCCAGTGGGTATCACAAGAAGGTCCTCTCACCCAGTGCCACCCTCTGTCACCAACCATGGAGAAAGGAGGAAAACCATTGCAAGGCAGTCTCCTGAACTCCTACGTTGGCAAGGTTGTGGGTCAGTAGATCATAACTGACTGTGTCGAACGCTGCTGTCAGATCAAGTAATAACAGCAGCACTGCCTTGCCCTGATCCAGATATCTATGGATGTCATCCATAAGGGCAACCAGAGCTGTCTCTATCCCATGGCCAGGGTGGAAGCCAGACTGGAAAGGATTGAGAATATAAGCATCATCCAAGAAAGCTTGGAGTTGTTCAGCCACCACTCTCTCAACCACCTTACCCAGGAATGGTAGATTTGACACTGGGCAGTAGTTGGCCAGGACCATAGGGTCCAGTGTTGGTTTTTTAAAGAGTAGATGGACTACCCCCTCCTTTAGAGCCCCTGGGAAAGTCCCAGACAGAGGACAGGGATGAGTTGATAAATTCTCCCAGAGGGACCCAAATGCTCTCCCCTCAAGCCTTCACTAGCCAGAAAGGGCAAGGGTCAAGGAGGCAGGTAGTAGGTCTCACAGCTGCCAAGATCCTGTCAACTTCCTCCTGGGAGAGTTGGCTGAAGTGGTCCAATATTGGACCTGAAGACAGACATGTGGCTTCCAGTTCAAGTGTGGTTGGGAGGTCATGGCAGAGTGTCATGATTTTGTCTGCAAAATAGCTCACAAATGCCTCACAGCCAATAGCCAATTCCCTACTATTTGGTCTACCCTGTGGCAGAGTTGTAATAGACCAAATAATTCTAAATAATTGGGCTGGGTGCAAGCTTGCAGTCACAATGGAGGCTGCATAGTAATCTGTCTTCATGATCTTCACTGTCATCTCATAGGCTTTCATAAACGTTCTATAGGATGTTCATGACACTTCATTGCGAGCACACTGCCACCTTTGCTTTAGCCATCTTAATTCCCGCTTTATCCTTCTCAGTTCTGAGGTATACCAAGGTGCTGCTTTGGTATGGGGGAATAGAGGGTGCCAGGGGGACAATCTCATTTATGGCTTCGGAGAGCCAGTGTTCCCAGTCCTCCACCAGCTCTTCTAGCTAGCTGCCAGAGGGTATCGGATCCCACAGCGCTTCCTGAAGCCGACCAGGGTCCATTTGGCTCTGCAGGCGAGCATAAATGTGCTCACTGCCTAAACAGGGAGGATATGGTATGTCAAACTATAAACAAATGGGCTGCAGTCAAATTTACATTGTAACAAGCAACCTGTAAGGAATTGGGAGGGTTTCATCCCACACATCCTCCTCCTATGCTATCCTCTTTCCCTTCTTCCCCAGCAGCCCCCACACCCTCTCCCCTTTCCTTGCTTTCTTCTCTCCCACCCACACACCTACATTTATCTTTTTCTCCCAGTCTGTAGAACTACCTCCTTAACTCCCCCTTACAGCCCCTGCACTGCAAGTGTCAAAAGTAAAAACTAAATGAATTTGGAATTGTTCTAAAAGTGATATTAATTTCGTAAGGTTATCTCTTAGGCATAAGATGTACTACAGTCTGTGTGACTAATATCTGCAGCAAGGTCATTGCCCAGGTATACGGTGAGGGTACTTCCCCACCTAGAATACTCATTTTCTCCACTTAAGATTATTTTATGTTGCTTTGTTTTAAATCAGGCTTCTAAATTTGCCACATTTTCATGTAAAGAGTGGTAGCTGCTTCTTCAAACAGGAACATTTGTGGTTAGAAAAATTTACAGAAGCTCTTGCCTGCTTCAAAAGTAACAAGGCTTCCTATCTGTTTAACCCATCCCGCAATGGCCTCCCAAGATCCCCCTAATGGATTTTTTCAAGAACCTTGCTGCTTAAATTAAAAAACCATTCACATCTGTAATCATAACATGATACTTTACAGCAATAGAAGGGGAGATGGCCATTATTTATTTTAAGTTTCAAGCATAAAGCTTCTGAATATAAGAATGACTCTTATTCAACTTCTACATTTCTGATGTTAACAATTCATAGACACAAAATTACACAGACACTTGGGCTTGACAGGGCTATAGAAGAAGAAGAAGAAGAAGAGAAGAGATTGGATTTATATCCTGCCCTTCACTCACTTGGAGTCTCAGAGCGGCTTACAATCTCCTTTCCCTTCCCCTCCCCACAACAGGCACCCTGTGTGGTAGGTGGGGCTGAGAGAGCTTTTTCCCAAGCAGTCCTTGAGAGAACAGCTGGTACAGAGCTATGGCTTGCCCAAGGTCATCCAGCCAGGTGCAAGTGGAGGAGTGGGGAATCAAACCCGGTTCTCCCAGGTTAGAGTCCGCGCACTTAACCACTACACCAAACTGGCTCCTAGAAATATGATGGTTATAAGCAATCACTGTTTTCTTTGAAGGCCCTCTTGGCAATATGGAAGCCCCACCTAGTGAAGAAAGTAGGCTATAGTCCCAGTTTGCAAAAAGTATGAAGGATTTCAGACAGCCTATCTTTTCCATTTCAAGAACTGGTTACTAACATGTTTTTTTTCCTGTCATTTCAGACACACCTGTTTTAGCGCTGGCTGTTAATGGAATATATTTACCTGTTCATACAATGCCGGTTGTCTCCCATTTGGGAAGCATGTCTGAGGCATTGTTGATGAAAGCTGCTTTCCTCAGGTATTCAATCCCTCCTTCTGGTTTTGAATTGCTACAGAGGGCTGTGTAAAATGCCCCGCAGCGCTTCCTCCAGTGACGTTTTTTTCACGCCCTTTTCCCCGGTGTGCAATCTCACCTCTTTTTTTAAAAAAATGTTCTATTGGGAGCACTATAACACTGAAACAGATATCAAATCAGTGTCATAGCACTCCCAATTAAAACAAAACTCTCAGGGAGATCGTGTGCGCAAAGGAAAATGGCAGGAAAAAAAAGCGGCACAGTTTGAAATGACAGTTCTTCAGAGATGGCTCCTTACCAGAAGGGAAATGCTGTGTGAAACAGCTGGTCCCTGTACTGGTTTCCTCCATGACAAGCTAATAACAGAAACCATGCAGTTTTAAAAGGTAATGTGAAATCAACCTATGTCTCAGGATCTAGCTCTTAGGATATCTTTTCCAACAGTATGGTAGAATCCACAAGTTATTGGATATTATGCTATTGTAATAAATCACCTAGATTCTCCACAGAAAACTAGGAAGTGAATTATTCAATAACATCATCTCCAGTGATGAGAAGATCCAGCCTTTTCTGAAGCACAGTAGCATGATCTAATTTTTGCGTTTCCGTTTGAATAGAAAAGTTCAACACTGAAAGACACCCCTTCGAAGGCTTCAGCTGAAAATGTATTTATTCAGTTGTGTTTATTAGTAAGCCTATATTTAAGTCTCCACTTAGCTAAATTTGTATAATCCAGTAGTGAACAGGACAAGTTTTACAACTGTGATATACAATTTGGGTGCTGTTGAGGTTCTTTTTTGGACACACATCATTTCTGTTTTCAGCTACGACAGCCAAAGATAATCTTGAAACAGCTGGACCAATTGCTTGTCTGATTTCATTTGCAGCCAGCTTGTTTTATGACTAACCCAGCATTTGTATGACTTAATCAGGGGCATCTTAAGCGCTGCTGAACATCAGAATATGTCCACTGCTTCCAAGTGAATCAGGCAGGGGTCATTTTGTAGAAAAAGAGGTGCAGGAGCTCATTAGCATAACTCATTTGCATATGCCACACCTGCTCTTCCTCCATTCCCTTCCCCATCCAATACTTTGTGCAATAAAAATAAGCGTAAAGAACACACCCTCATTCTCTTCCTGCTCCCTTGATACCACCAGGTTTCAAGTAGACTTGAGATACCCAGGACATGTGCACTACCCATCCCTTCCCCTCCCCACAACAAGACACCCTGTGAGGTAGGTGGGGCTGAGAGAGGTCTTTTGAGAACTGCTCATGAGAGAACAGCTCTGAGAGAACTTGTGATTGGCCCAAGGTCACACCAGCAGCTGCATGTGGAGGAGTGGGGAATCAAACCCGGATCTCCCAGATTAGAGTCCTGACCACTACACCGAACTGATGGGGTGGAAGCTGCTGAAGGGTTGGTGAAATTTCTCCAGTACTTATGTGCCATGTGCCCAGATAAAAAATGGTATACTTAGAAAATTTATATGCCACCTTGAGCAAGTTTCTGGAAAAGCAGCACACAGTCATAAAAGGAACAGTGATAAAATTATCAATATTAAAACAAAACATTAAAAACAATAAAGACCCTAGCAGGGCTTTCCCCGGGGCACTGCACCTCTGCACTGCTCGGGGAAGCCATGGAGGGAGTGGGGCTTGGTCATGTGCCCACCCCCTGGACTCCTCACTCCTGGAGCTGCACTCCTGTGCACTCCTGCTCCAACGGACCCCTGGATTCAGGCAATTAGTCCATGTAGCCAAACACTGTTAATTTTCATCCCCCAAAAAGTTCTCCAACAGCTAAGGTAGACAACTTTCTTGGTCTGCATTCCATTAATTGCAAATATCAAAAACTCAATCCCTTTCACCCTTTCATAGGAATATTTGATGAGAACATTGGAGCATGTTTCTTTTTACAAATGATTGTTTCATTGCTGATGGTTCACTGCTCTGTGCTGTACCTTTTTGTTAATTTCAGGCCCAATCCTGTGGCGATAGAGAGGATTTCTGCTATTTGGTCATTCATTCAGTTGCCTTTTTCTAGGGTTACCACCTATCCAGTTTCAGTGTACATTTTCTACTTTTGCTGTGGCCCCTCCCACTGCTTTCATCCAAACATCAGGAGGGAAATGGGGAAAGGAAAGTGCTGCATGCATTGCAATGTCACTCCCGCAAAATATGGAAGTGATGTCACAGCCATACTGCAAATGCAGATGAAGTGCCCCGTTTTTTAATGTTTTTTAACATAGTGATTTGAGGAATTCCTAGAGCATTGCATTGTAGCCATGCCATCACTTCCACGTCCTCACAGGCAGAAGGAGAGTTGGTTTTTATACGGTATACCCCACTTTTCTGTACCTTAAGGAGTCTCAAAGCAGCTTGCAATCTTCTTCCCTTCCTCTCCCCACAACAGGCACTTTATGAGGTCAGTGGGGCTGAAAGAGTTTTGAGAAAACTGTGATTGGCCCAAGGTCACCCTACAGACTTTATGTTAAGGTTGCCAGGTCTTACCTGGCTGCCGGCGGGGGGGGGGGGGGTGGTGTCCCTCTTCTGGTCTGGGACTTCTTCAGTGTGTGCACTTTGCATGCGCACCACATGACATCACCCAGAATTGACGTCATCACTCAGGGCATGTGGGCAGGGCCTCTATCATTTGAGGAAGAACCATAGAGTTTTCCCTTGAATGATAGAGCATCCTCCTGCAACATGCCATCACACTGGGCACATTGGCATGAATGTGGCACTTTGGGGGTAAAGTTCCCCTGCTGGCCAGATCTCGGCTGGCAGACTGGGGGCCCTGAAATCAGGCAACCTGCCAACCCCAGCGGGGGAATGGCAAGCCTACTTCATGTGGAAGAGTAAAGAATCAAACCTGGTTCTCCATATTAGAATCTGCTGCTCTTAACCACTACACCAATGCTATTTTTCAAGGGTTCCACACCACAAAAGCTCCTGCTATTTCTAGGAGCTAAGATAGCAAACTTACTCCACTCTCTCCGTGCCTAATCGGTGGTCATCTTTTTGCTGCTTCCATCAATGCAGTGGTCCAAGTGTGGGTAGGTGGGGCTCAAGCATAATGTTTTATGTACTTGAAAGAAGGTCTTCCTTCCCCCCTGCCAGTTGCACCTCATACACACAATCTCACAAGTCATGGAAGAAAAATATCTATTGTTTCTGAAATGACAAGTTTATCATGGTAAAAATGTTCCTAAGCACTGGTCTGATAGAGTATATCCTTGCCCCCACCTCTTACATGTTTGAGCAGTGTAGGCAGTAGTTGGCTGGTTCTCATCTGCCACCTCCTCAGTGCTGGTTTGACTCTGGAGAGGGCTGAAGAGTGAGCCAGTAACAGTGGCAAGGAGAAACTGGAGCTAGAACAGTTGCCATTGAAATTTTGATACTGAATATGCTCTGCATTTTATGTTCTATTTAATATTTATATTGTAGTGGGCATGAGGCTGAACAGTAGCTCATGAATCTCCCAGAAGAGAAGAGGGTGATGGTGGCAGTTTGCTTTGGCAAAGTAAAAGGGGACAGATCAACCCCCCCCCCCCAAGCACTGCAGAACTGTTCTGAAATGCTGTTAGTTTTCTACAAGTTGTCATTTCTTTGTCAGTTATAGAGACTCACAGCTTTCAGCACAATGAGCTGTCAGATCAGAAGGTTCTGAGATGACAGGTAACAGAGAGTCAGGTGACTGAAGCAAGTGATAACTGTACAGGGACATGTATGGGCTTGTTCTGTGAATGCGACATTGATTGATATACTCACCATGACTCATCAGCTCACTCACTGGCTGATGAGTAGCTTCTGTATTGTATATATGTAATTGTGTACAGAGTGGTTTCTCTCTTCTCACAAATCAGTTGTCTGGCATAGCACTTTGTCAGTGAACGTCAGTAAATACTATAGCACTGTAAATAAACTGTAAATACACTTTGCTGGTGTGGTGCAGTTTGGTGTGGTCTTGTGGACTCAAGTCTCCAGAGTTGATGCTGTGTGGTCAAGCATGTCACCCACTGAGCCATCTTTTTCTCACTGGTAGCTGCCAAGGCTCTTATTAAAAAAATTAATTGCTCCCAGAAACATTGTCTGCTCTTCCCTACCCTAGAAGACTTGGGAAAAGATTACAAAAATATCTGTTCTTGGCTAGGCTTTCATTTTTAAGCTCCCCCCACTTTTTGTGTGTATAATTTTGATATGTATTGTACAAATTTCATTTTTTTGTAAATAGAATAATATAAAAGCAGATAAAAGTGATATGAGCAGACAATAAACCAAAGATATGTTATTTCACTGCTCAGTGAAACCAGAGGCATCGACTTTTAGAAATCCTGGGGGAAGCGGGGGCTCTTATGAGCACGTGCGCGAAGTGTGCACGCATGCCGGGACCATGTCCCTGCCGCCTCTCCCCCCCCCGGGCCTGGCCTGGCCACTCCTGCCTCCGTGGGGCCAGCTGGGCACGTTGCCGGGGCGATGCTCTGGCAATCGCCCTGAAACTCTATGGTGCCATAGAGTTTCGGGGCGATTGCTAGAGCATCGCCCCGGCAATGTGTTGAGCATGTTGGCTTCACTTCTGGGTGATGCCAGCATGCTGGGCATTTGCCCAGCTGGCTCCATGGAGGTAGGAGTGGCCAGGCCAGGCCCGGGGGGGAGAGGCGGCAGCTGCCAGCCTGCTGGCTGGTGGGCGGGTAAGCGGGCAGGCAGGCAGGCAAGCGAGTGAGCCTGGTGGATGCTCCATTTTGCCAGGGGAGGCTGAGCCCCCCCGGGAAATTCGGGGGGGGGGCTCGAGCCCCCCCATAGTTGACGACTATGAGTGAAACAAGCAACTATATTTATTTCTTACGATTTTTCTCTGTGCTGCTTACTTGATAGCTTCATTTCTAGTGCTCTTCCTAATCCATGTTCTATTTGTAGGATGGAATAAAATTTGGTAATAAGCCAGGGTAGGGTTGCCACCCCCCCCAGTGGAGGCAGGAGTTCCCTGCTGCCAGGGTCCACTCCCTCCACTGATCAGCTGGCCAGCAGGGGGACTTACCAGGAGAAAGAGGAAGGGCCAGGCCATGTATTCAGTGTCACAAAGGAAGTGACTTCATCATGCCAGCAACATTCAAGCAACCCTCTGGTATTTGGGGAAAAAACTCTATGGTAGAAGCAGTTTTTATCATAGAGTTTTTGTCCAAATATCAGAGCATTGCCTGGACATCATAATGTAATAATGTCACTTCCTGTGCAATGCTGGCAACATGGCCTGGGCCTTCCTCTTTCTCCTGGTAAGTCCCCCCCATCACCCACCAGTTTCCAGGAGGGACCTGACAACCACAGTCAGGGTTGGGGAGGTATCTTGGGATATTTTACATTACTCAGAAGCAGATATCATTAAACAAAAGTCTGGAAACCCCTGCTTCACATATTTATTTGTCTGCCAAGGAACACTTTGCATCTGGCTATTATGTTGTGGCATATATTGGGACACATTCTAGATTTCATGCTTAATCTATGAAAGGCACTGATAAGTCTTGCCATCACTGCGACTGAAGGACAAAGCCCGCATGATGCTGGATATCTGTGTTGCAAAATTACCAGATGTATGGTGATTAAGTTACCAAAAGTAGTGGTGATGTGTGTCATATGTATTGGGGTTATGACGCCAGCAAAGGTTGTTTTCCCAGTTGAAAAGACACCTTCCCAGTTGTTTTAAGCCTTAGGAAGAACCGGGGGGGGGGGGGGGAGGATGCAGATATCCACAGTATGTTTGTCTTAAGCCCAGGGGAATAAATTTCCAAAGGGGGCAGGAGTATTAACACCCCCTTCCCTGCACTGTGGCTCCAATCCCTAATCCCCATTCTGCTCTTTGCAGATCAAATACAAATCTAGCAATCCAAACATGGATCCTCAGCAACATGGGCAGTTCAGTCCTGAAGACACCCATCAATAGAAGGCATCCATCATTCTTTTGCGAAATGGGAAATCGGTGAGCAAGCTGTCATTTGAGGAAGCTTGTCTGCCAATAATGATCTTTTCACTGAGGAACCACAGATAAACTCCCAATGAACTCAGGGCTCCTCAGGAGACTATTTGAAAAACCTTATAGTGTATTTGAGAGTATGTGGCGGTTGTCATGCAACAGTATTTTTATTTGTCAGTCTTTGATAGATACCATGCATGATAAGAACCATGAAACTCACTGAGTGACCAGTGTCAGCCTAACCTTCCTCACATCACTGTTATGCACATAAAACAGAGGCGGGGGAGCACCATGTATGCTGCCCTGAGCTTCTTAGAGGAACTGCAGACAATAAATAAATAAATGGCACTCCGCCACTGAGAGTTTATGAAATTCCTTATTTCAAGTTTGTCAAAATCAAAACAATCCCAAGATTGTTAGTTTATACACAGTTGAATTCTGAGGTTAAAAAAAAATCATATTCCAATCAATGCTCCCTCTAAGCTGTGGAGTCTTGTGAGCAAAAATTGTACTTTGTGAGCTACTGCCATTAAAGTTGTGAGCAAGCAATTTGCATAAATTAGTTTGCTCTGGAGCCATCCTTCCTGAGCTAAGACAAAATGTATGAACTGGAGGCTAAAAAACAGTGAGCTAGCTCACACTAACTCAGCTTAGAGGGAACACTGAGTTGAATTTAATTTTCAAAATTTCTTATTCAAAATAATTCATGGCAAAAAAAAATGAGGGAAATGGCTGAGTTTTGAATATGTGTGAAATTTCATCTCTAATGGATCTAAACTAAACTGCTGTTTGGCTTCACTACATCCCTTGAGGGAACTGCTGAGGTAGAAGAATATTAGCAGCTCTCATAGGGCATGTGGAGTTGCAAACAATGGTTGCACCTGTTGTAGCAGTTCAACCAAATCAGGATTTTCTTTTGCACTTCAAGCAGATCGAAACTGCAAAGCTGCCTTCTTTCATCATGGCCTTTTGCCTTTCCAGTACAAGAAAAAGTGGCAAATGAAGGCACAAACCCTTTTGACCCAGAAAATGCCATGAGGTAAAAGCAATACACCAAACAGCTGTAAAAGGCTCACACCAAAGCAGATGTTTTCCTCTCAATTAATTTTCTTTCTTTAGAAACAACACTGTCCCAGCAGAATTGCCAATATCCCATAGATCCCTCTGTGGGAAGTTAATAGTCCTTCAAAGGTAAAACATCACTATTTTGTCATGTCTTGATAAATTGTCTGGGGCTTTATTCTAAGTGCCAAATTCACAAAATGACAAGTGTTACATAGCAAGTCAGCTGCTTTGGAATATATTATTTGTTTGCCTTGAATACATGAAATAAAAGCACAAATCACATCTTTGCTATGCAGAAAATAAACAGAACAATCTTTCCTCCCACATGCAATAGTTGACCCAACGGGTCATGGTCTGGTGAGCCTTATTATGTAAAATACATTCCATGGCTGTGATTTTGTAACCACAGGTCTGAATGAGAAAAGTATCAGATGGTTGTAGAAAGACTTACAACAGAAAATGTATGGTGAAAAGTCAAAAATGTGTTATAAAATATTTTTATCTCATCTTTTCACACAAATATTCATGAAGCTAGCTTTATAGATCACAGCATCTCTCTGCTCAACTTTCAATCTGTTACAGTTAACTTCAGAAAACTGAATATATATTGGTCTACCTTGATTTTATGATAAGTGGTTGTGTGTTTTCAGTTACATCAGGCCAAAGAAGCAATTTACAAATGTAAACTTAAAATATCATCCAAAAAAGTTCTTGGCAAAACTTCTGGATTTTCAAATCCTCTTCAATGTTTCAATCAATCAATCTATTTATTACGGTCCTAGACCAGCAAGTGGCACAATAAAAACAAGTAAGTAACAGATAAAAGAGCAATTAAAATTATAAAACATAATAGCATCTAAAATTATAAAAAGGATTCTAAAAATTTAAAATGTCGGAGGTTTAAATTGTACAAGGTAAAAAATTTTATAACAGTCAATAGATGGATAGATAGAGATACATCAGTCTGTATTTTCCTAGTTCATTATGCAAGTTTGATAGCCACCCTAGTCAGCTTTTAATTTTGCCCCAACCACATTTACAGTCAGCAACCTGAATACGCAAGGTTTACATAAAATCAAACCATTATATTTCACATCTTTTAAAAGTTACACACAAGCTACTGTATGCATTTTCCGATCTTTGTACACCTGTGCACAAAATTTAGCAACTGTTCGGGTTGTTTCATGGTTTATATCAGACAAAAGATAGTCAAGTTTAGTTTTATTTAATCTGCCAGGGAAGTTTCTGATCAGCGGCTCAATGTATTTTGACCGAATTTCTTTATGCCTAGGGCAATTAAAGAATATATGTTCCATTGAATCAATTTCCTTTAGAGAGCAAGAACAGAACCTGTGCATATAGGGAACTGATTTGAACCTTCCTTCCAAAACAGCGGAAGGTAAAGCTGAACTTCTTGCCAATGTAAAGGCCCTTCTGGAGTTATTTGATTCAAGAAAATAAAGGTATGCAGCGGAAGCAGCAACATATCTTGTATTTGGAGGAGAAATAAAACCAGGTGTTCTATGAATATCAGTTTGTCTTTCTATATCTATCACTCTTTGTTTAATTAATGATCTGGCTTGGTCTGGCCTTTGGTTCAAAAGTTCTTGGGGAGAGAAACCTAGTTTTCCTATCGTTCTCAAAACCGCTTTCTGCCAACTGGATTGAAAAGGGTCTTGGAGGACTAAAGGGAACAACCCTTGTCAATTAATGCTTCCTGCCAGCCACTTATAGATCGATAGCATACCAATTTTTGCTTCGACCCGAATCATTCCGGTCTCTAATCTGATCCAGGAGTTTGGTACACATTTGGGTACTTGCAGTATTGCCCTTAAGAATTTGGACTGCACTCTCTCGAGTGGGCAAAAGGAGGAAGATGGAGGCCCTAGAGTTGTTCCGTATAGAAGCTGGGCCAGTGATTTCGCTTTAAACAGTCTAAGAGCCGGTACATAGTGCCCTCCTTGTGATTGACAAAATTTAACTATGCTCTTTGCTGTTTTTCTTCCTGTGTCAGCTGCAGATTTATTATGGATTGTTCTCACTCCAGAAACTTGCAGAACCACTCCTAGATATTTAAAGCTGGTGACTTGCTCTAACCCATGACCTTGAAGCTCCCAATGTCTGATCCTTGGATTCTTCCCAAAAGCCATGACTTTAGTCTTCTGATAATTAATTGTGAGGTATTCAGCCTCACAATAAGAAGCAAATTTTTTTAGCACTCGTCTCAGCCCAACAGGGGTTCTAGAGAGCAGTACGGCATCATCTGCGTATAGCAAAACTTGAATATGCTGGTTTGCTATTTTGGGAGGATGGAAACTGGGATCATTTAGAAAATCTATTAGATCATTGATATAATAGATAAACAAATAGGGTGCTAAAAGGCAGCCCTGCCTAACTCCCCTGAATGTTTGGACGGGTTCGGTCAAATGCCCATTTCGGCTACATCTCACTCTGAGAGCTGTTTGCACATGAATGGTCCTTACAAGAAACAGTAATCGCCTGTCAATAGAGGAGGCTCTTCAATGTTTGTGTTCAGGCCTGAACTATACATTATGTGTAACCTGTGATTGCTGTGGGACTTGCAGACATGGCATGGGTGTGAGTTCCTATAGAAACTCCATTCTGAAGCACCATAGGGGCTTGACTCAAATAGGGAGCATAGCACCGACAGAAGAGAGGCTTCAGCCTCCCCCTGCACTACTTTCCAAACCTGAAACAGCTGAGGGATGAGTGGTATTTACCCCCTCAGAGGCTGTCCCCCAAGGGGCAAGTATTGCTCTTTTGAAATTTTTGAAAGTATTGCTCTTTTGAAATTTCCCTCCTCCCCCTGCACCATGGCCCCAATCCAGACTGAAGGATTTCTAGTTCACTGGGTCCTACTTCAGCAGCAAGGCCAGCTAATCCACAACTTCCAAATTCAATCAGACCTTTAGATGAGGATAATTTTGGAACCATTTCTAATTTCAGTATAAAAGTTCTAATTTGACACAAGCTTTTATGGGAGCTAGTTCTGAATTCTTCCCACTGGCTTTTAAAACTTTTCCTTTCAGATTTTCTTAGACTAATTACAGTTTCAGTCCAGCACACTGTAATGGTATCACCTCCCAAAAAATACCACAGCCCTGCCCTGGTTATGTACGTGCACTGGCTACACCATGCTTATATGGGTAAGGTGCAGCCAATAAATGCCTCCTGTATATCCATCCATCCCTTTGCTTGGTTCCGGAACATGAACTTAGACTCCTCATTTATTATTTATTTGTTAGTTTTTTACCCCGCCCTTCCAGCATAGCCGGCTAATCCAAGTGGAAGAGGAAAGAAGTAGATAAGCATATGACAAACAGAATTTGTTACGCTCTAAAGCCATACTCTTTTAAACTGTTTCAGCACAACCCGAAAATGTTGTTAATTTAATTTATATACTGCCTTAACACTGAATCTTTGAAATAGATATTCTACTTGGGTGGGGGAGGTCTATTGTATACCTTTAGGAAGCCCTGACCTGGACAGCTCAGGCTAGTCTAGTCTCATCAGACCTTGGAAGCTATGTAGAGTTGGCCCTGGTTAATATTTGAATGGGAAACCACAAAGGAATGCCAGGGTCACAACACAAAGGCAGGTGGCAAATCAACCCTGAATGTCTCTTGTCTTGAAACCCTATGGGGTTGCCCTAAGACAGCTGCAACATGACAGCACTCTCCACCATCACCTTTAAGCGAGAGTTACCTTCTCCCTTTTATTCCTGTGGCTCAGTAATGTGAGATCTTAGGCAGCTCTGCTTCATAGCATATAAAAACAATTTAACTACTGGAACTGAATAGTTTAACTAAGCTATGCATATGGTAGGCATTAAAAGGGTTTATCCACCATTGTGGTTTCAGGGTCAGGCTGTCTATGTGTGAGACAGAATGGGAGAACTCATATCCATATAAACAATGTTTCATGTGCAAATGAAGCCCTGCATTCAATTGAGGCTTTGCGTGAAATAGGATGAAAGACAAACCACTGAGGAGATGCAGTTAAGTGTCCTCTACTGGCTGCTTTTCCAGTTGAGCACCTAGTTCCAATCTGGATATCAAATGCCACATGTGGAGTGGCTTATATTAAGCTGCTATGCTGTTCGTTGCTGGCACCGTGCTAAGTGCTAGGCTGCCAAAGCATCTCTCTTACTTGTACTGTTTTGACCAGATTTCCTGGGGTGCATAAAACCTAATAAATATATGTGCTTTTTAAAAAAAGGCCCAGTAACATCAGTCCAGTAAATACTTCACTCCTATTGGAAATGGGTTGTATTTAGCAAAGTATTCCTGCTCTCCCCACTGCTGAAAATACTCCAAGCATATGATTAATTATGATGTTTGTAGGTTAGACAGCTGAAGCACCATAGTTAAACCAAATGATCTGAAGAATATATCTGGGATGGGACAATAACTATTTAAATAGAACATAGCTTACAGAATGTACATGCAGTTAGAAGTTATGGCCCCAGGCTTACCTGGGGCTACTTTTGTGGCCACAGAGTGAGAAGCAAGCTTGACCATTGTAGCATCTTCAGTATATTCCAGGTTGAATTTTGTTTCCCCCCCCACACACACACACACACACCTGATTCCAACCTGACCATCTCCCTATAAAGTTAAATAAAACAGTTTGGCGGTATTATTTGTTATTTTTGAACTACCATCAGCCTCTCATGTGCCATTTTCAAAACAGAACATAAGAAGGATTTTAGACTCTCCCCTCAGTTCCCTAGGCTGGGTCAGCATCAGTGTTCCCTCTAAGCGAGTTAGTGTGAACTAACTCACAGTTTTTTAGCCTCCGGCTCACACATTTTTGTCTTAGCTCAGAAAGGATGGCTTCAGAGCAAACTAATTTATGTAGCAGCCAAATCGCTCACTCACAACTTTAATGCCAGTAGCTCACAAAGTAGAATTTTGGCTCACAAGATTCCACAGCTTAGAGGGAGCATTGGGCATATATCTAAATATATTCAAGTGACTGGGAGGGACAGCCAGAGAGGGAAAAAAGAAAGAAAGGGAAAAAGGGGCTGCTCAGCCAAGAAGATAAGAATGAAATTGACAGAGGGTGAAATTATAGGTGGGTTTTTTGTATGCCTCAGCGTATCAGGAAGGCTTTGGGAGGTACACAAAAGCATCCTCTGATTCCCTGCAGAAGGCAGTTGCTACTGCATCATCCCCCTCTTCCTCCCCTCTTGAGACGACTGTGAAGGTTTTGCTAGCTACCTTAGGGTTCAGCACAGTTCGGAAGGGGGGGGGGTCCTTTCTTAACCCTGGAACAATGGATAGAGTTGCTAGATTTTGTGCAGCTGCTAGAGTTTACCATAGTTCAGTGCTAATTTGGTGAAATACATGTTTTTTAATGTTTTTTTTAATATAATGGTTTCCTGTAAATAATTTTGCTAATGTATGTTTTATACTGCTGGTCCATGACCAAAACAAATGACTAACTAAGTAACTGGGTCCTTCTCAGATTGCAAAATGGAGAGGTTTTCTTTTTTTGCCTGCTTCGTATTGCTTGTGATAGTGGAGTGATAGAATCCTGGTTATGCCAGTGACTTGCTAGGGCCTAACTAGGTTTAGTAGCAGTACACAGTGCAGGTTTGGGCTAAGAAGTAAGTTTAATTGGTGAACATTCTGAGGCAACTATGGATGATGGGAAATTTATCTCTGATTTTTGACTTGGCATAAGTTAGTTGGTGAGGGGGACTCCCTTGGGACTGAGTAGCTTCATTTGAAGGCTTTTTTCTCTCTCTGGTAACCTACCCCCACCCCCACCTGACCACCTGACCATCTGACCTTTGTAGGAATTGCCTGCTGGGAGGGTCAGGACTCCTAGCTTCTCTTCCAAGTTCTGAGGTCTTGTCTCTGTGTCTCCCACTACCCAGTGCCTGGTCACCACGGGGACAGTTTACTGCCTTGTGTGCTCCTGGAAGAATAGCTGCTTGCCAACTGACTGCCTTCCCTCTGACACTCCTTTTAAAATAGCATGTCCAAGATGGTGGAGGTTTATGTGGTACAGAGAACCACTACCAGTGTCAAAAGTTATAATGTATTTATTAAAGAGAAAATGTTTACAAGCATACTCTTAGCACAGCACAAGAATGAGCAAAACATTTAAAACAAAAGGGTAAAACACAATTCTTCTGTCTCTCCCCTATCTGTTGTTAAATATAAGGCAGACTCCTTAGCTTAGAAAGTTACAGTTCTCTACAGACTTGCCATTGCCTACCTTGAAGGCTCCCTCGGGTGTAGGCCAGCACATGGCAATGTCTCCTCTAGACATCAATTAAGAGTTCTGTCTGCTCTGATGGACTCAGCACAAAAGAGCCCTCCTCCTTGCTGCAAGGAGTTTTTATCATATCTTTTTCTCAACCACTGCCCAGGTCAGGCTGGGTCAAAGAAGCTTTTCCTGAAGTCTCTGAAAGTTTCTTCCTAAAGTCCTTCTGGTCTTTAATACTGCAAAATCTCTGTTCCTTGCTTGAAGGGGGGAGGAGACTGGACCATCCTATTGTCTCTTGCTGGACCTATTAGCATTTCTTAAGAAATAGTTTAGGTGATTCTAGAAAACTGTTGAACTGACTTCCCCTCCCTGCCTGTTCTCTGCCAAGAGAGAAAAAACTTTTAAAACCTCCTAGTAAAGGTTTTACACAGATCAGACTGCTACCCCAAAAATGCATTTCCTCACAGCGGCAAATAGATTATTTTGCAGATTAGCCCAAATTTAACACATCTACTTGAGTCTCCTATCCATTACAAGGTATGTGGGCAATTATAAAACATTTTTATAGGAAAAAGTTAAAATCCAGCCAGAGCATATTGAATCTTTGTGATCTAAGTGTTAAAAACATGGGGATTTCAAAAGTTTAAACCAGACAGAAATTTAATAATGTAGGTCATACCAGTTTATCAAATAATCTACTGTGTGGCTCTGGGAGATATTTCTTGTGGCCAAATTTGGAAGGTTAATCCATGTAATCTCAAATTTTTGTGATAGTTATAAATTTATGTCTGACATGAAGAACTTGTGGTGACCTGATTTCAGAGCAGCAATAAAAATATATATTCTATGATTCACTTGCTCCCTGGAAGACTAATAGTAAAAGTATGTGCTTTGCAGTTGCTTTCAGTCTGACTTGGTCTTCACATCTATGGCTCCTTATATGCTTATGGCACTGAATAGTTGTGCAGGGATTTTCAAGTCTCATTTTATAGTATGCCTATTAAAATAACATAAGAAAAATGAAGGATTAATGTGATACAGTCTTTTATTGCTGTTACGTTAACCCAAATGGAGGTTCCAGATGCTTCCAGTTTGAATGATTCATTCAGGTTAGCATCAGAGCCCAAACAGATAAGATGCTGGGAATTCTAGGGACAGAGCTCCCTGTGGTTTGTTTGTTTTTTAATGTCCAGGGGAAAGTGGGGTGAAGTCTTTAGTGCCACCCTCCCAATCTGAAATGACTCTGTTGGACAAACCCAAACTCAGGACAGCATATGTTTCCCCCAACTGACAATTATTATTCTTATTTAACAACTTTATATATTGCATTTCCAGAGACCTGCTTAAGGTGACTCACAAAGTAAAATCATGAAAACAACAGTGTACAGTTTTTCAATAACAAACAGCCATTAATAATAACAAACTCATAAAGTAAAATCACAAAAACAACAGAGTACAATTCATTAAAAATGAAAAACAAGCCAGGGCATTAAACAACAGTCTTACAAGGGAACTCGTAAAACAGTCCTTGGGAAAGCAGCAGACCATAAAACCAGCCAAAAAAGATGGAACCTCTTACTTAAAGATGTACATGGGAAAGGAAGTGTTTGGTCTTGGTGTCTGAAAGAAAGTAAGGCTGTTTTTACATCTGACTTTCCCGCTGGAATCATTCTAGTTCCAAAAAACCCTGCCCATACTTCTGTGCGGTGTGAAACCGTGCTGCCACTGAAATGTCCACATCTACTAATTGCCCTCCTGTGGTCAAGCTAGTATGCAACCAGCTTCATTCTGCTTTAAACAATTGCTGTTGATTAGTGCACTTAGACCCCCTGGAGTGAAATTTCACACCACTGTGAAATCAGCACAGGAAAAGACAGCAGTCAAACTACTTTAGAGGGGAGGTGTAAAATGACCCTAAGAGAGGTTCCATACAAACCTCAAGGGGGTGGGCACAAGGGCCTACTGACTAGGTTTTCCTTTGTTTAAATGATTGGCTGCAGAGTGATGTTCTGTGAAGGGGCAGAACTGTGACTCCCATCAGATTGCACAAGAACACACATATGTGAAGTGCTGCTGATTGCACTGTATTGTATTGTTTGGATATATGAAAAGTAATCCACTGGACAAGCTTGAGCTGCTCACAAACAGGTGAATGGGTTCATTGAAAAAGTGGGTTCCTGATCACAACTGGTAGGCAACCCTTCCCTACAGCTTCTCCCATTTTTCCTAAACTTGGGAATTATAATGGGAGCCTGTTCGTGGGGAGGGCGGGGTATAAATGTAAATAAATAAATAAATAAAGCATCTCAGGTAGAGGTCCAAAAATGTATTCTGACCAATGTATTGTTCTCTTTCTTTGTGGCATGCAGCTCTTCAGCTGGTTTACAACTGTGCTCTGGTAGAAATATGTACAGGAAAAGAAAGCCGGATGAGATTAGAGAAAATGATGTGTAATTGGGTTAATTGGTGACAGAGTGGGACAAAGTGACAATAGTTCTGTGGAGGGGCAGACTTTATCTAATCTTAATACTTAAAAATAGCTCTGAGGTAACTGGGCAAAAAAGTGGTTTTAGCAAAAAGAAATTGATTCTGTGATGGATGCAGGATTGTCAAGTGTTTCAGCTGCTGCTATGACAACCATTTTTGCTCCTACCCTGGCTGGCTCAATTGCCACAAGCAATTTAAATATCATCATTGTCTATCAAACAATACACTACTGTGCAGTCCCCCATTTCATTCTTGTGTTAGCTGAAAGAAGAAAGAAGAAGAAGAAGAGATTGGATTTATACCCCGCCCTTCACTCCCCCAGGGAGTCTCAGAGTGGCTTACAAACTCCTTTCCCTTCCCCTGTGAGGTAGGTGGGGCTGAGAGAGCTCTGAGACAACTGTCCTTGAGAGAACAGCTGGTACAGAGCCATGGCTTGCCCAAGGTCATCCAGCCAGGTGCAAGTGGAAGAGTGGGGAATTAAACCCGGTTCTCCCAGATTAGAGTCCACACACTTAACCACTACACCAAACTGGCTCTCTACACCAAACTGGCTCTGAAAGTCTGTGAGTTTCCCCCCTCCCCCCCAAAAAAACCCCTGTCGAACTTTGGAAGGTAATATCAGGGCTTTTGGGGGGGGGTTGTTTTTGAAAAAGAGGTTCTGGAATTCTCAAGGGGGAAATGAAGTTTTCAGTCTGTATATTTGAAAACTCATGAACTGTTAAACATTTAAAAAAAATGTTGAAGAGGTTCCAGAACTTTGTTCCAGTGCACTGCCCAGAAAAAAATGTCCTGGGTAATATCAAAGTGAGAAAAAGGAGGAGAAGGAGAAAACAGTTGTTTGAAGCACTAAACAAGAGATAAATTTGTTTCAAGGGAGTTTACCTTTCAAAATGGGTAAGAAACATAACCAGCCCCTGCCAATAATATGTCTTCCCAGAGAAGCAAGCAAGAACTCTGAACTCTGATACATTGCCAGAGACTCCCAGAAGCTTTAAAACAGCAAATTTCATCAGCTTTCTCTGATAAATCTGCTAGAACTTGCCTTTTTAAGGAAAATTTAAAGGATAGGGAGGCTACATCCTGTATTAATGGAAAGAAAGAGGTGGAGAGGCCAAGCTATCAAATGCATTCAGAACAGTGCTTATTAATGGCTGACTCACTGCACCAGATATACAGACAACTTAATGGAATTACCACTAGACTGGATTTGTTAATGCCACTGGTTCAAAAAGATAAACAGCAGAAACCCTGTAGTAAGTGAGGGAATCTTATTAAAATCAGCAAGATGTGAATAATAATTGGCTGAGCCTGGGTTGCAAATCTGAATTCATATTTCAAATTTTTGTTTTGATTGTTTTACCATACTGAGTCTCCAAAAGGACAGTAGTACAGCATCTGAATTTTTAAAGTAGAAGCCCATATGGCAAATAGACTTAACAAAAATTGAGTCACTCCCAGGCAGATAACCATGCCAGCAGATTTCTGTTAAGTTCTACTTCAGTTAAGATCCCCTCTATGATTAGTAGACGGTATACTTTGCTAAGCCACTATGGAATCAGTTCAACCATCACAATTTGTACTCTATGATTAATTTAGTTTTGATTTCAAAAATTCTGAAAAAGCATTTGATAGAGTTGAGCATAGATTACTATTAGAATTCCTTAACACTTAAGTTCAGAGCTAATTTTATGAGAAGGGAAAATCTGATGCATTCATGATCCTTTGCCAAAGTAAATATGAATGGATGTTTATTCCCACAAATTATTATAGTTACGAGAGGAGTTCAGCAAGGCTTTCCCCTCTTATCTCTTTTTCAGTGATTTCTTTGGAATTATTGGCAGTCATGGTGAAAGATGAGATGGAAGGGGAATTAATGTAGGTTTGTCTCAACATAAAATTATATGCTGATGAGATTGTTACCTTTATAGCAGATATTGATATATACATTAAAAAATTAAAATCCCTTATTATGCAATATAGTGAAGTCTCATGCTATAAACTGATACTGAAAAAAACTGAGGTCCTTTGTTTAAAAATTGATCTAAGTAAATGTTTAAAAAGATAACTGGATTTTTGGTATAAACAAAGTGAATCAGATTAAGTACTTGTTTATACTTTGGTATAAACAAAGTGAATCAGATTACTAATTAACCAGTAATAACAAGGATCTGTATAAAATTAATTATGATCCATTAATAGCTGAAATAGAAGCAAAATTGTCCTTCTGGAAAACCTTATATTTATCTTTTCTTGGCTAGGGGAACATGATACAAATCAAGGTTTTCCCCAAGATAAATTTCCTTCTTTGTAATCTAAGAGTAGAGATTTCTAATAAAATGTTAAATGATTAGTCACAATTTTTAAATGCCTTTATACAGGAAAAAAGACCTAGCATTTGTTAGAGCACAATGTATGGTAAAAGTGAAATGGTGGTTTGGAGGCTAACCTGTAATGTATTATCAAGATTTCAGACTGAGATGGATGAAAGAATGGGTAACAGACAATGTAAGTCACTGGCATGTATTGAGCAAAATTTTGTTAAGGTCCCTTTGAAATTATGGCCTTGGGTAAAGAAACCAAGTATAAGACATTATTATAATCATGACAATGTGGTGGTAAATGTCATAGCATTTGAGACCAAGTAAAGAGTAAACCATCACCTGAAATCTCCCCTTTGGCCTCTGTAGTTAGAGACATGATAGATAAGCATGATTTAATTGTTTCCTACTTAAAAAGTGAGAATTTACCTCAACTAACACACATAGGGATTTGATAACAAACGATCAGGTAATATATAATGATGTTAAAGACTGTAGTAGTAACTTGAGTATCATCAAGCACTAGCTTTACATATGATTACCACAGTCAGATTGGTCTTTGCTAGGAACTGGAAGGTCCACAATTCATGACCAGCTGATGAAAGTTAAAGAAACCTATACTCTGGGAAATGAATGGCTGACCAACAAGATAGAGATACTTCCAGATTAGACTTGTTATGGTTGAGGATTGTGCAGACAATGGAACATGCAGCAAATGTGAGAAGTAGACTTCTTAATTTCAAATGGTTTCTATAGTTTGGGAAGACACGCTCACCTTGTACCTACTGGGGGGCACTATTTTCACTGCTGGGGAAACTGATGAGGCAAATATCAGTTTCTTGCTTTGTTTTAGGTGGGGAAATCTGCACATGGGGGGTGCTTAAATCCTTTTTTCATGCACACTATGGTTTTGATCGGAATTGGGTTTAGGTTCAATTTGTGTTTACTCTAGCACACTTCTCATGTATATTGCTATAATCCACTCCATATTTATCTTCACTGCTTGAATCCTTTGGAGTTGTACTGACATAAGATACAGTGTTGGTTTGAGGTTCTCTTTTATACAGGAAGTCTATTTCTCTCATGCTTTCCAGTTCTGCCAGAATGAGAGTGAAATAATCCTGTAGTCTGCCATAATTTATTTTTTGGTTTTTTATGCTACAGTCTCCTACTAATCCATTTACCAATGTTCTAGGATGAAATTAATTCTTAATTGCACATGGGGGGGGCAGGATATATATTTAAGAGGCTCAACAATTGTTTTTACTCTTAGTGCATTGTTAAATTAGTAAACAAAGCCCTCAAAAGTCCAGCCACTTACTGCATGTAGTGTTCTTTTTGAAAATAAAAATATCAACTGTAGCACAAAACAACCCCATAAAATATATAGATTTAGCAACTGGGGTACTTTTTTACCTTGAACAATAGCACACATGGAAAGTATTGGTGGATAAAGTTTTTCAGACCCAGAGAGGTATTGTCAAGCCCCACCCTCTTTTTATGGAATCATGACCTGGTATCATGCCACAAAACTTATTGGAGCTATTAAATATGTCAAAGAAGGCAGGGAGTTTTCTCAAAAGAAATATTCCACCTCGTGTGAACAGTGTATCTAGGCTCTTGGTATTTGAAACAAGATTTGTGGCTTGAGAAACCCATCAACTTTTGTCATCACAACATTCCAAAATATGTTGGAATATAGCTTGGGGTAGTGAATAGAAAACAGGAACATGGAACATGAGAAGAAATCCAATAATACAAGGAAAAGTTGAAGGTAGTAAAAAAAGAGGAAGACTCAACATTAGATGGATTGACTCCTTCAAGGAAGTCATGGCCCTCAGTCTGCAAGACCTGAGCAAGGCTGTTACGTGATAGAACATTTTGGAGGACATTAATTCATAGGGTCACCATAAGTCAGAAGCGATTTGATGACACTTAATACACGCACACACAGTGAATACACTCCAAAATAATCTATGTAAGTTTTATCAAGATATTATGAGATCAAGATAAATTTTAACTGATTGGTTGCAAAACTCATCAATTATTAAATCTGTTCAAAGGCCACAGGGTTTCATCATAGTCCTTTTCAGATAATAATGGGATGGAAAACTGTAAACTTTGGGTTGTATATTACACCCTTATTAAGGTAAAAGCCTTCCCAACAGAATGACAAAATCCATCTAAGCCAGCCTTGTGGAAGACTCTGGCCGATTCTGCACTAGTTGTTGCCCCAGCGTCACTCCCCGATAAAATCCGGGGAAGAGCAACAGTTCCCCACTTGTTGCTCTGGGTCTGCAGTTGGCCCGAATGTAATCATTGTTTACCCCGGATCTTCTGTTTCCAAGATTTTCAGGTTTGGGTTTTTTTTGCCACAGGAGTGAAGTCGGGGCATTTAAGTGGGGAACTCTGAAATTGGGGTTTCTTGCTCCACCCCTTTTACGCCCCTCTGCTTCTTTCTCGCCCCTTTCCCTCCCCTTTCCTGCCCTGGTGCAAGCGGGGGTTTTTTTTGTTCCCCGCTTTGTTGCATTACAACAACACAACACAACATTGATCCACCATTGACTGGCATTTAAATGTCTTTTTAAAAATGTACTTTTGTTGTTGATGTCTGCACATTTCTGTGTTGCATCTTTTGCACAAAAGTCGTGCCTGAGTTATGCCACTATAAAAATATGTAGTGATGGCTTTGAGGTGCAGCGCGAGCTGTTCCCCCCCCCCCCCCCGTTGCATTACAACAACATGACACAACATTGATCCATCGTTGTGTGGTTAACATTTTTTGCGGGGCCAATGTATTGCGGATGGCGTGGTGGTGTGGACACAATTTTTGCAGGAGTTACATGTGTTAGTGTTGCATGTTCCCCCTCCATTTCCCATCTCTTTCCCACCCTCCATTTCCCCTCCAACTCTGGCGCAAGCTTTTTTTTTTTACACAGATGATTTTCGTGGGCTTGGAAGCTCCGATGGCCAATCACGGCTTTGTTGCGTCACGACGTCATAACGCAACTCTGCCTACATTAAAAAAGGGGGGAGACGGGCGGGGGCTCAAGATTTGGGGCAAGGACAGATGCGGAAATGAAGAACCGGCATCAACCCAGGTCAGATTCATGTAATGCGGAAACACGCACACTGATTTGGACCAATTAAACTCGGGAGGAAAGGGAAGCAAGGCACTTGTGTGGAATCGGCCTCTTCTAGGCAAAAACTCCCCTCCAAATAAAGGGAGAAGAGTGCCATGATTTATTGCCATCTCCCAGATATTTAAGTATTTCAAATACGAAAGAGCATCTTCTTAAGTTTCATTGAGAAATCAACAGGTCAGTGGAAAATAATAGTGTAAACTATTGTTTCCTTGATGTACCACCTGACTCAGCTGTCAGGCCAGTTTATGACACTGATTTATATTTTTAAAAATGTCAAAATAAGATTATATGCTTGTGATACTGACATTAATGATTATTTTTCTGTGTTTTCTGTGTTAATGGGTTTGTATTATTTGAAGCTGTATATAATTCTGACATGGCAGACATATATTGCTGACAGCAGTAAACCATTTTGCTCATGATGGAATAATTAAAATTAGTCATTGAAATTAACTCTTGCCTTTGGGCAATACAGTTAAACCTAAATAACCTAGTTAATTCCTCCTGCTTGTCATTTGTGATTGTTTCATTACAACTTCTGCTGCATTCTCCATTCTAATTTCAAGTGCGGGTTGTTGAGTATTCATCTGTAACTGGATGCACATAACATATACTTGTGAAAAAAAACTTGCAGTGATAAAATCAGACTGTTGCATCAAAAGGATAACAATTTGACAAATATTTATCAACTAAAATCTTTAAGCAACTTGATCATCAAGAGAGAGAGAGTGTGTACTTTCAACAGAGCAAGTGTTATGCTGACAATCTTAGAGTCTATTATATACCATTTTAAAGCTTCTGCAGAACACTGGTGATAGGGCTTTTTGCGGTTCAGTGTGTGGTTCATGGCTGAACCATGAACCCATATGAATGGGTAAGTTGGGCCGAGGACAGACTGGCAATCTGGCCCGCTCTGCCTCCGCTTCTAAAGCGGAGGCAGAGAGGGCATCCAGATTGCCGCAGCTGTCCCCCATCAGCGGCCTGCACTTACCCGCATGCGGGCTGCTCTCCATGCGCTGCAGCCGGAGACCTCTTAAAACTGGTCTCCGGCTGTCTGGACGCGTGTTGCTGCTGCTTCCTGCCGGTCTGGATGGGTCTACGGCGCACAGGAAGCGGTGGCGGAAGTGTGGACGCGCTGCAAACAGGCGTGCCTCGCCGGACCAGCCAGAAGCCGCGCGCCGCAGCAGAGGAGGCTCCAGAGGACGGACGGCGGTGTGGACGCGCCACTCCGCCTCCTCTCCAGTAGGGTCCCGCAGCACTGTAACCAGTGTGAACGGGACGCCCCGCACCCATTTCCCTGCGCATCTTCTGCCCCCGCAGCTGTCCCGGGGCGAAATGCCAGTCTGTCCTCAGCCTTGGTTTGCAAATTGATCCAGTTTGTGTGAGTTTGTGAGTTATTTAAAGTTTAAAATCCTACCTACTGCTCCTGTTGCTTTTTGTGGGAAGCAGAAAGTAGGGAGGCATTTAAACAAAACAGCTGAGCAGTGGAAAACTCCCTGAGTAGCTGGGAGTCATTTAAACCACTGCTTTCTGCTCCCCTGAAATCTGCCAGGAGCAGAAAGCAGGGGTTTAAATGGCTCCCAGCCAGTTAAACCAAACAGCTGAGTTTGGTTGGAAGCTCCCTGCTGCTCAGCTGTTTCTCATGAAGAGCAGAAAGCTGGGCTTTAAACCCCTGCTTTTTGCTCTTCACGAACTGCCACAAATTGCATCAAAACTTGTGAAAGTTCATGGTGTTTCTTCAGTTTGCGAACATAGCTTCACAAACCACGAACTATCCAAAATTCATGACGAACTTTCCAGCCAGTTTGTGCCCTTCCCTAGCGATAGCCTTCTAGGCAGGAACAAGATTCATTGCCACCGCAATTCACAAAGAAGAGGAGGAGGAGGAGATTGGATTTATACCCCACCCTTCACTACCCTAAGGAGTCTCAGATTGGTTTACAATCCCTTTCCCTTCTTCTCCCCACAACAGACACTCTATGAGGTAGGTGGAGCTGAGAGAGCTCTTTCGAGAATTGCTCTTGAGATAACAGCTCTGAAACAACTTGTGACTGACCCAGTGTCACACCAGCAGCTGCATGTAGAGAAGTGGAGAATCATACCTGGTTCTCCTAGTTTAGAGTCCGCACTCCTAACCACTACACCAAACTGACTCTCTGGAAACTAGGTCTCATAACAGGAAGTCACATTATTGCCTGACCTCTTCTTGAGGGATGCAGCTTTGGCAATAGATATGAAGGCTATTGTAGAGCTACTCAAGGAGGGAAGAAAACTCAAAAACACTAGTGGGTTACAGGAAGTAAAATCGCCAGTAGTTTCCTTTCTTCATGCTGCTTTGTGACATCCAAAGCAGCTGTCTGTTTCTGACATCTTCTTTGGAGCGATGTCACACATCTCAAAGGCCATGTGTTGATGTTGGAGAACAAGTTTGCGTAACCTATAACTCAATGTGCTTCCTGTACTCAGCACCACATTGTAGGTAATATTATCTAGCATGGTATGACTATTGAAATCTTTAATTTAAATGACAGTGATTTTGATTAAATGTGGAGTGAGTCATCATGAGTAAGCGGAAAAGGTAAGTGGGATGCAATAAAGTATCCTAGATCTATGAAGTAAAAAAAAATCATGCTGGAGTTATATGGGTGTAGTGCTGCTGAGACAAACTGCACTCTATGGAAGTATGATAGGAGTGGTCCTCTGGGTATGCATACATATGGATATACCTCCTTTGCCTAACCTGCAATTATTCATAACAACAAAGAAAAGAAGAAGGGAAAAAAACAGTTTACCTGTCTTGTCTCTCTACCATGGTTGATCTTGCGCCTTCCAGTTTCCCCCAGGAAAATGGCACAGGGCAAAAGGAGAAACCATTTGCCCAGCAGTGGCCTTTATGCAGATTGTGCTTTCCTCTGCTGGTTGCTTTTAAAGTTAAAGAAGGTCAGGAGATATGATGAATTTTTAATTTAATGTGTAGTTTTTTAGGGATGGACATGGACCGGGAAAATGCTGTACATTTTGGTTCATGGTATGCTTGGTTCATGAGCCATGAACTGTCATGAACCTTTAGGCACCAAACAAACTGGTTTAGTTTGTGAGGTTTGTGATGTGGTAGAATGCCCCCCTGGCAAGCTAGAGACACCAAACTCACAGGGAATCTTCAGCTAACTCTCTTCTACCTGCCCTCCAAGTTTGGTGAGAATTGGATTTATGGGGTCCAAGTAACCCCCCCAAAGAAAGTGCCACATCCACCAACTTTTCCAATGGAGGAGGGGAAAAGCAAGAAAGCAAGGGCAACAGAAGCTCAGCAAAATGAAATCAAAGTCCCAGAGAATCTCTGTAGTAGAAACTGAAGGTAGAGGGACATTTTTGCAATCCCAGCAGAACCAGTGTAAAGTGCCCAGCAGAACCAGTGCCACTGTAACAGTGCAAACCCAACATGACTAAGGGTCAAGCCAGAGAATCTCTGCAGTAGAAACTGAAAGTAGTGGTGGGGAGGTATTTTTGCAAGCTGAGCAGAACCAGTGCCATGTACAGAGTGCTCAGTAGTACCAGTGCAATCAAAGAGTGCCCAGCAGAACCCAATGCCAATATGGCAATGCCAGCTCAGTCACAATACAAAGCAAGGAAGCATTTTTGCAAGCCCTGCAAAAGCAGTACAATATACAGAGTGCCCAGCAGTACCAATGCAATCACAGAGTGCCCAGCAGAACCCAGTGCCACTGGCATTGCAAGCTTAAAAGGATTGATCTCAAAGCACAGAGTCATAAATCCAAGCCAGGGTGGTGGTGGTGGTGGTTCAAGCTACGTGCAAGAAAATGGGAAGGGAACACAAAGGAAAGCCAGCAAAGGAGGAAAAAACCAAGAAGTGTGGTAAATATTTTGATTGAGCAGAGACAGTCTGTCTGGAAATGGATCCATTCACGACCCTCAGGAACTGCCCACAAACTGCTTGAAAGTTCATGACGGTTGACCTGTCACAAACTTCAGTTCACATAGCAGTAACTGGCCAAAATTCATCATGAACTTTAGTTTGTGAATCAGTTTATGCCCACCACTAATAGTTTTGCCCTGGGATAATGTAGGATTCTCAGTAGTTTCTTTGTTTAACTTTGTGTTTGTCAAGATTATGGTATTTGTATACTAGATCTAGAACTTGTAGTTTCTACATTATGCTGGGATCAGAGTTCCCTCTAAGCTGAGTTAGTATGAGCTAGCTCACAGTTTTTTAGCCTCCAGCTAACGGACTTTTGTCTTAGCTCAGGAAGGATGGCTCCAGAGCAAACTAATAAATGCAGCAGCCAAATCGCTCACTCACAACTTTAATGCCACTAGCTCACAAAGCAGACTTTTTGCTCACAAGACTCTAAAGCTTCGAGAAGCACTGGCTGGGATGTTGGACATATTTGTTAAATAGTGCAGTCCTAAGCAGAATCATGCCCTTCTAAGCCCATTTACTTAAACTGATTTAGATAAGTGCAGATCTGCTTAGGACTGCACTGTAAATAATGATGTGAATGGCATATATGAATACATTTCATGATGTTTCAGATCTCGCTGCAGTCTGGAGATCAGTTGAAATTCTGGGATTACTCCAGGCCTGACCACGGGCCCCTACATATGAGGGGGCAGGGCTCCGTTGGGGCCGGGGTGCGCCGGGGCACCGCTCCGGGAGAGAGGAGGGGGGCGGGGACTTAACAAAGCCCCGCCCCCGCTCACTCTTCCCGGTGGTGGCCGCTCACTCTTCCCGGTGGCGGCCTGGGAAAAAGCCCCTCCCCTCCCCCCTTCCCTCCTCCCCCCCGCTCACACTCCTGGGGCCGCGGCAAGCACTGCTGGCCCCGGGAGAAGCCCCCTCCTTCCCTCCCCCTGCTCACACTCCCGGGAATCGTGATCCTTTTCTCTCCCCCCCCCCAAATCCTGGCACAGGCGGTCTCTCTGCGCCTCCCGGGGATTATGTCGGACTCGGAATGATGCATTAAAGGGGGAAACAAGAGGGCTCATCCAGATAATTGCCCCGCAGGCCCGGTTTCCTGCAATCCAGCGGCGCAGACTTTCCCCTGCCGTCAACCGCATGGGGGGAGGGGGCGAGAGTGGAGCATCTAGACAACACACCTTCGACACGCATCTTTCCAGGCGAGGGGGGGCAAGCGCACCACAATCACATGGGAGGGCCAAAAAAATGAAAGCAAAACAGTCGCCCCAGCAGCCTACGGAGGAGCCAGGAGGAAAGGGACACTGGGAGGCAGCAGCCTTCTCCCCTCCACCCCGCGGTGCCCCGATCCCCGGGCGCTTGAACTGAACGTATCTCCAACCTCCTGCCGTCTGGAAAGAGAAGACAGCCCCGGGCAAGTTTTGCCAGCTGAGCCCCCTCCCACGCGGCGACTACTCGGAAACAAAGGAAATGCGCCACCCGCTGCACCCCACCTTGCTACTCCAGGGCTGGAAGGGGACATCCACGGCAAGAAGCCCCCTCCTTCCCTCCCCCCCTCGCTCACACCCCTGGAGCCGCAGCAAGCACCGCCGGCCCTGGGAGAAGCCCCCTCCTTTCCTCCCTCCCCCACTCACTGCTCTCGGGCCCGAGGGGGGCACAAGGGAGGTAGAAGCCGGGCCCCAGAGGCGTGAAGCCCCTGGGGCCCAAGCAAGAGGGGGAGGGAGGGAAACGCTGGCCCCAGTGGGGGGGAGAAGCACCCCTTCCTTCCTTCTCTCTCTCTCTCTCTCTCCCCACCTACCTACCTACCTTCCTGTTCCTTCCTTTCCCCCTTCCTTCCTTCCTTTTCTTTCTCTTTCCCCACCTACCTACCTACCTACCTACCTTCCTGTTCCTTCCTTTCCCCCTTCCTTCCTTCCTTCTCTCTCTCTCCCCCACCTACCTACCTTCCTTCCTGTTCTTGTTCCTTTCCTTCCTTCCCCCTCCCTCCCTCCCTTCTTGCCTTCTGACATACTGCCGATGACATCAGGGATGTGCGGCCTTTTGACACTTCTGGTGACATCAGGGGGTGTGGCATATGCAAATAAGTTATGCTAATGAGCTCCTGCACCTTTTTTTTTACTAAAGGACCCCTGTGAGGGGGTATTTTCTCAACTATTTTCAGTCTCTCATGGAAATGTTAATTTGTGATAGGTGGTTGCATTTTTTTAAACTTTTGTAATATTTGTTCTGAATTAATATTGTGTGTCATTTTCTAGCACATAGGCTGTCTTCAGTCATAACAATAAAAGTAAATTTTACCATGAATGTCATAAATACGACTTGTACTACTTACTCTTGTTGGGATATTTGTTCAATATGGCAGTTTGCCCAGTCTTAGAAAAGTGATATTGCATGCTGTATATAAATCTCCCAAGAAATATATTGCAAAAGTTGAACTTACATTTATTCAAGTAGATTCAGTTTACATTCAGGTTGCAGGCAAAAGGAGAGAAAGAAACCTAATCTAAAAATCATTATCTTTATCACAAGTGGCCAGCTAAATCTGGCATCCTGTGTGTGGAATTATAAGGGCATTGTTTCCACAGAGAGACCTGTAGAGATCTGTGTCTCCATGAAAAGCCATATGGAGAATGGTATGGAAGCAAGGGCACTGAGAAAGAGGAGGGGGCAGGAGGTGGTTCCCAGATTAAGACAAAGAGAGGCCTCCCATTGAAGTTAAGGTAACACAGCACCCCCACCCCATGTCCAAGCCTGCTGAGTTGCTCATTCCAATAGCTCCAAAGATTGCTAACTCCAGCTTGGGAAATTCTTGGAGATTCAGGGGCAGTGCTTAGAAGGGTAGGGTTTGGGGATGGAAGGGAGTTCATTGGGGATGTGATACCCCCTGAAGCTGCCATTTCCTCCAGGGAAACTGATCTCTGTAGTCTGGAGATCAGTTGAAATTCCAGGGAAACTCCAAGCCCCACTGAGGTTTGTAAACCTATGTGCTCCCCTCGCTCCTCTTCATCTCATTGCATTTTGAATGTAATTGAAAACTTCATGGCTTGGGAAACATTGAATAAAAGTTTGCCATGACATCCAAATGAAAGCATCTTGGCAAATTAGTATTTGTTTCCAGGGGTCATTTTGAGCAGGAATGTGCAGGAACACCATTCTGGGAGTAACAAGCCCAAGAGCGGGCACATATGGTGATGCGCTGTGGAAAAAAGCAAAAGCATACTGGCTTGATCTGTATTTTCATGCTTGTTGTAGGGTATCTGTATTTTCATGCTTGTTGTAGGGTAGCTTCCCTATAAGAGCAAAGGAAACCTAAAGTGTCTTTAGTCAAAGTGTAAAGCTGGCTTGCCAGCTCTGAGTTGGGAAATACCTGGAAATTTTTGGGGTGGAGCCTGAGCGGTGGGCGTTGTCTTCTGACACACTTCCGGTGATCACAGGGGGTGTGGCATATGCAAATAAATTATGCTGAGTTATGCTAATGAGCTCCTGCACCTCTTTTTTTTACGAAATGACCCCTGTTTGTTTCCAACAATAAACAAGGATTCTAACTCAGATTAATCACAGTTTAGAGTGGTGCATGCAAGGAAAACAAACACCATTTCTGACGGGTGCTTGAATTTGAATAATCCGTCAACTGGAGTTAGTTGGAGAATGAGGGAAACATGCAAACACAATTACAAGCCATTTCTTGTGATGTCAGAGTGCAGCCAATATTGAGTAGAGAATTTTAATGTGCATACAAAATTAACACCCCAAACAGGGTTGCCAACTCTGGATTGGGAGATTCCTGGAAATTTGGAGGTGGAGTCTGGTGAAGGCAGTTTTGGGAGGGGAGGGAGCTCAGCAAGAAGTGTTGCCATAGACACCACTCTCCAAAGCTGTGATTTCTCCAGGGAAACTGATTTCTATAGTTTGGAGATTGATTGTATTTCTGGGAGAACTCTAGCTACCACCTGGAGACTGACAACCCTAACCCAAGATAATCTAGCCCCATTTTATGTTTGACATCATGTAAGAATAGAAATACCATCTGTTGGCATACTGTTCTGTTGATATTCTTGCTCTGAAGCATCTCACTCCAAGTTTTCAATAAGTGGAAGAGATCCTTCTTAGTTCTCTGGATTTATTTTGCTGCTAACTGCTAGATAAAGCACATCCTTTAACTGACAAATTGCTGGCTCAGGACTTGGATGGTCTGTGTGGTTGCACCCAGATTTTATGGGCCTCTCCAAGATTTTACAGTTTCCAAACAGAAAAAAAATAATCCTCCAGCACAAGTAGGATTTGCATACTTTTGTACACACATACAACTTCCTGTACCCATCTGGCACTGAAACATCTGATTACTGGAATTAAAAATGACCAGTAGGCATTTGACTAACTTACAGGAATGTTTCCCCACTCTCCTTTCTCATACCTAGAGATAAGAATGTTCTGATACTCTACAAGACTTTGGGTGCAAATAGTCCAATTGCGTAGTGAATGATCTTTGGAGAGAACTTTTCAGTCATGAAATATATTCAGAGGAATGGAATAGAAATAACTACAGATAAGACTGTCTGTAATCATGAAACTGCCGCTCAAAGAATAATGATCATATTAATAATTTTTAAAGAAGTCCACTAGTAGAAAGATAGAATAATCTTGAGTCATGCTGAAAAAAGCGAAGCAATTTCTATTCATAAAACTTAGAATACGAGTGAGTTTATGAACATGATTTTTAACCACCTTCTCTTTCCCTCAGCAGTCTTCTGAACATTCCCAAAAGCCTGGAGGGAACTGCAGCAAGAAAACTGCAGATAAAACTGAACTCCCCACTGCTTTCTGAAACAGAACAAGCTTTGCACTGTACCATCAGAACAGCAGCTCTGAACTCACATACAGGACTGTATAAGTTTATATTATTACTGTATTGTTATGGATTTGAACAATTGACCAGCCTCTCCACTGTGTACAGCCTCAACTGCAGTTGTCCCATCATGTAACTGTTTTATGGTCACTTAGAGGGCAAAGTTAGGGAATTAAGAATCTGAACAGTTGAAACTTGTTTGTCCAGCATGACTGATGACATATGCTTTTGTGAATATTTTACCCTTACATGTGCTTGCAGTTTTGACTTATCATAGGTCCATCACCTATGAGAAATTGTACACAATCACTTCTTTCACAATTTTTAACAAACTGGAATTCCTAGGTTTCACACCATCAGTTTCCCAGGCCATGGGCCATTTCCTTTGCATGAGATAACATCTCATAACCTTCTTGAAAGGAGCCATCAATACTCTGTGGTTCCATCAATGCTTTGGGTAAGTTACCTATTTCATCATCATTGCTCAACTTATGACACACTGTATGTTTGGTAGATGATTAAAGATAGACTTTCTCCCCCTTACTTCCTTTTATGGTGGTGGTGTTTTGATAATGAAGTAAGTGGCTCTTTTTTTGATGAAGCATCTAGACAAAAAATGAAGTAGACAGAATATTAATAATAATTGTGTGTTGTCAAGTCACATCAGACTCATGGTGACCCCAGTACAGTGGGGTTTTCAAGATGAGCAGAGGTGATTTGCTATTGCCTTGCTCTTCCTAGGTGGTCTTCCATCCAAATACTAACTATGGCTGACCCTAGTTATCTACCAAGCTTTGATGAGATCAAGCTAGTCAGGAGAATTCTGGCTGTTAAACAGAATATTACAAGTACAAATATTAAATTAATTATATATGGAGATAAGACAAAAAGCTGAAAATGCATGAAATCTTTCTGCAGGCTGATTCTGAACTATATATACTATTATGTAGACCTTAAATGTAAAATAAATACAATATCCACTTGTTCTTCAACCGCATAGCCATGATCTACACTCCTCCTGCTTTTCTTCTGTAGTTACTCTATAGGTCTGCTCATTCATTGCTGGAAGAGGTAGAAGAAAGATACAAGTGAAAAAAGCACAGCTGTTCTGGAGAGGATCATGTACCAAAGGAACATCATTGCATTGTTTAGCAATCTCAGTGCAGAAGTGAAGCATGAAAATTCCAAGCCATCAAACTTTAAGCTGAAGGTAGCACCCATCAAAGGCCCGGTATTAGGTTGTTCTTCCGTATCTGCAAAGGATGAGTCTACCAATAGGTGCAGAACTGCATAAACATACAAAGTTACTGGTAAGCAAAACATCTTGACAGAAGGTCATACCATGGTCCACTTGAGCATACCTGACATCTGCTAAGATTGCAGCAAACTGGAGGATCACTGCCATCTATTGGTAGATAGTATATACAGTATTGCATCAATGCAAAGCTGTAGATATTTTGGTGTTGTATCTGAGAATTAGTATGTTCCGTTGTAACAAGATGGCTTTCCCTTTCATGCTTAGCTTAAGCCAAGTTATTTGTTAATGAATCCCATTCAAATATCTGATAAGACATACTTTCATAAAAAGTGAATTTCAAATGAATTACAGTGTGACCCAAAGCAGAATTACCCTCTTCTTTTTTTTCCAGGGTAAAGTGATTGCTGGATGAAACAAAGTAGATTTCTCCACTGCTGTTTTCCTGTTATGATTTTGAGCTAGTTGTATATATTATTCTCAACCTAGAGCCCAATATGTGCTGTGAGGTTTCCTCATCCACATCAATGAAAAGGACAAGTGAATGCGTGCCTTTCCCCATTGAACTGAAATGGGAAGCAACAAGAAGAGATAACTGTATGGCTTTTAAAGAGTGGAAGGTTTTCCTGATCAAGGTGAACAGAAAGGAACACAAGTTCTAACAAAACAAATGTCAGTTGACAATAAGGCAAGCAAAATAAGAATTTGAGAAGCAGATGGCCAAAAACATTAAGACAAACAATATGCATTTTTTCAAACATATCAGGAGCAGGAAAGAGAAAAAAAGAGAGTTTGAGTCAAATTGAGGTGATCAGAGATGAAGTTTTAAGAGTACTATGCAAACTGAAAACTAATGTCTACACATCCAGATGGCACACAACCAAGGGTTATTAAAGAACTCAGATCTGAAATTGTTGAACTACTACCAAGTATATGTAGTTTTTTGCTAAAATCAGTTTCCTTGCCAGGTTACTGGAAAGTAGCAAATATCACTCTGGTCCAAAGGGGATTCAGGGAATAACATGTCAGTTAGCCTAACATATGTTCCAGGTAAATTAGTAAAGTTAAATTAGAATCCAGTAACACCTTAGAGACCAATAAAGTTTTCAGTAGATTAGTTGAAAGTAGTAGAAACTGTTACTAAAGAGAGAATTATGAAGAATGTCGAGGAGCAAGATCTGTTGAAGGGAAAATCAGCATGGCTTCTGCAAAGGGAAATGCTGCCTCACCAATCTTTGAAGAAGTTAAAAAGCATGTAGGCAAAGGCAATCCAGTAGGCATCATATATTTGGACTTCCAAAAGGTTTTGACAAGATACCTCACCAAAGACTTCTAAGTAAACTTATCAGTCATGGGTAAGAGAGTAGGTCATCTCATGGATTAAAAACTGGTTAAATAGCCCTGCATGAAGTTGTTGGGAAACAGGTTTAGGACAGACAAAAGGAAATACTGCTTTAGACAATTGAACTGTGGAACTCACAGCTAGAGGATACAGTGATGGCCACAGTCATCGATGGCTTTAAATCGATGTTAGGTGAATGGAGGAGTACCAGTGCTGCTGAGATGCAGCATCAGGGGAAGACCTTGGCCCTGTTTGTTTGGCCCTCCAGGGCAACTGATTGGCCACTGTGTGAAACAGTGTGTTAGGCTAGATGGACCAGTGGTCTGTTCCAGCAGGCTCTGCTCATGAACTTATCTTTAGTGTCATAAGACGACAAAGAACTCATGGCATAAAAATTTCCCTGGGTTTATTTTCAATTTTTTTCAAACATAATTTGTTTTAGTTTAATTTGCTATTGCTCTTTGTTACCACTTTTTTTCATTTCCATTTATTTTAACGGGAAACACATTTCCATTCTGGATGTAGTTTTTGTAGTAGTAGTAGTTGTTTTCTGTACACTTGGCCAGTACTCTGTTGTTTAAAAACAAAGGTCTCAATACTCATAAAAAGTTGTACTAATTTCCATCAGTTCCTCCTTCAGGACTTGGGAGAGGCCTGAAAAAAGGTGCCAGTACTCAGTGATGGTGAATATCGTCACCAAAAAAGACCTGTACTTGGCATGGGATTTCCAGGGGATCATGCCTGAATTTCAGGCAGAAAGATTTCCTGACCACAAGAAGGTAAGTCAAACCATTGGTCCATCAAGACCAGTACTCTCTACTCTGACTAACAACTGCTCCCTAGGGTCTCAGGGAGAAGGCTTTCATATCATCTCTTACCTGATCCTTTTAACTGAAGGTGCTAGAGCCTGAGTCTCAGACCTTCTGCATGCCAAGAACATTTTCTGCCATTGAGCCATGACCTCTCTCTGCATTGTGTAGGGGAGAAGGGCACTGGTTTAGGACAGCCCAAGATAATGGGGAGCATGGCAAAGGGGGCTCAGTTAATGTCGTTGGCATATTTAGCAGAACACCACAGGATGATTCCAAACCAGCTACAAAAGTTGGGGCTGAAGGGGGGGACTTTTTATAACTTTTAGCATGGGATCCTTTGAGAAGGAGATCTTTGGCACTGGAATGTCAAAAATAATTAAAAGGCAGTATCTTGTGGGGGGGGATGCAAGGAGGTAAAACCTTTGGATCTATTGTGTAGGGGAGTTCTCCCCTTTTGCATTTGGAGATCTGGAAGTTAGATGTGTTTCCAGCTATGAGTGAGTACTTGACATGATCAGGAAAGGACTGGAATCTTCTTGTCTGGTCATTTAGATAGAACAGTTGTTGCTGGGATAGGCCTGAAATTTATTGATTTGGAAATCTGGATTTCTGGGAGGAAGCTCTGGGGTCCTTGGGGCAAATAGTCCTCTACTGAATCTTACGGCGGGTTTCCATATGATTGACAGAGGAGCATCCCTGCATTCCTTTCTTCCTTTGGCATGACTCACTACTTTTTAATATCATTTTAATTCAGGCTCCATCTATAATTTCTAGGCCCACACTCTGGTGTACAAGTGCACAGAAAAAGGATCAAACTACAATGAAAATGGAGGTCCTCGGTGGGAGGGGGAGGGTCTTGTGGTTGTCAGGCTGCAACCTTATATAAGGAGTTTTCCTACAGGTATAATTGGATCCCATGTTAGGCTTCTCCTCACAAGCTGAGTTAGTTCCACTCATGAAGAGTACTGTGGCCCAGATCCTTTGCTGATTTATCTGTCTCTCCTAGCATTTCAGGGGGAGGGGGGCTTAGGCTGCCAGACATGCACTCCTGTGACAAGTCCATGCCCTAGTCCTTCACATCCTCTGTTCTTGGAGTGCTTCAGGATACCATGGTGGGTCTGCTTGTGGGTGAGCCCATGCTGGGACCTCCAGGCCAGAAGGCCCTGCTAGCTCATGGAGTGATGCTTATGCTGGGTATGGATCTTTTGGGGGAGGCACTAGAAAGTCCATCTCACTGGGACAGTCTGCCAAGGTGGGGCTTCAGGGTAGGTTATCCCTCTCTTCTGAAGACTCCTCTTCCCATGCTAACCCAGGGTGGCCCATGACAATTGTGGATGCAGCATTGAACTCCCCCACCCATATCCCATACCTTTTCCCATATAGAACCAGATTCAAATCCATTATTAAGAAGAAAATGCAAAGCTTATTTCCCTAAGGAGACCAAGAGAAGGGTTTCTTCCTGGGAAATGGTGTGGTGGAAATGTTAAACCAAACTCTAGCACCCTGGCACCATTCCACATTAAGGCAACCAGTGGCTGCTTTTAAAGGTAATTAAGGAAGTCTGGATATCAGATCAAAGATCTCCAGCATCTTATCTAGGCAAACACTCAGACTGCAACCCTAAGCAGGTCTGCTCAGAATTCTATTCAGGTCTAGTCAGTGGGGTTTACACCTAGGAAAGTATTCTTATTGCACACTTAGTAATTTAGTAGTGAAACTACACATATAGATCTGAGATCCTTTTAATTTGCACAATTGTGGGGTTTTTTTCATTGAATGCAGACAATAAACTGCAGTTTCAAAGTGTATAGGGAAGAAGAGACACTTTTCAACGTTTTCATCAGATGCCGTTTTCCCACCAAAACTGCCTCCTTCAAGCTGCTCTTTCCTCAGATGAGGAGAACCTTCTTTTGATGCTGCTGTTTCCAACTGATTGGTAGCCATTAGCATCACTAGGGACTATCCAGATGAACACCAAAAGGTCAGACTTTGTTAAGACACAGCATTTTTTACTGATTTAAATTATTTGTGGCGGATCTATTTTCCTTGGACTGTGAGATCAAATCAGTCAATCCTAAAAGAAATCAACCCTGACTGTTCCCTGGAAGGACAGATACTGAAGCTGAAGCACAAATACTTTGGCCACCAAATGAGGAGGGAGCACTCATTGAAGAAGACCCTGATGCTGGGAAAAAATGAAGGCAAAAGGGGATGGCAAAGGATGACATAGTTAGACAGTGTTATCGGTGCAATGAACATGGAATTGTTCTGTTGTTAACAGCCATTGTCAGGTCTTGCAAACTGGAGGTCATGGCTTCCTTTATTGAGTCAATCCAGCTCATGTTTGGACTTCCTTTTTTTCTTGCTTCCTTCAACTTTTCTTAACATTATTGTTTTTTCCGGTGACTCTTCTTTTCTCATAATGTGACCAAAGTATGATAGCCTCAGTTTGGTCATTTAACTTTTAGGGAGAGTTCAGGCTTGATTTGATCTACAACCCACTGATTTGTCTTTTTGGCAGTCTGCGGTATCTGTAAAACTCCTCTCCAACACCATATTTCAAATGAATCAACTTTTTTTCTTGTCAGCTTTCTTCATTGTCCAGCTTTCACACCAGTACATAGTAATAGGGAATACTTACACTTGAATCTTTTTCTAGCTCCTTCATGGCTGCTCTTGCTAATCTCAGCCTCCTTAGTATTTCTTAATTGCAGTTGCCCTCTTGGTTGAAGATGGAGCCACAGAATAGAAAATCCTAAAAATTTCAGTTTTTTCATCATCATCCTAAAAGTTGTGTAATTCCCCAGGAATCATTACTTTTGTCGTCTTGATGTTCAGCTGTAATCCTGCTTTGGCATTTTCTGCTTTAACCATCAATAGTTGTTTCAAGTCTTCACTATTTGAGTGTGATTCTTGCCCAGTTCCTCCTCCTATTGAAAACCCATTTTGCCCCCTATATTGTTCTTGAGGGTCCAATGCCACTCCCCACAATTTGGGGAGCACAGTGGAAGGGGGCAAGTTGAAAAGTCTGCAAGATCCATCTTGTTGGACTCAGGCCATTGTCTGTCAGCTCACTCTTTCCTACCTCTACCCAGTTCTTCTGACCTCTATGAATAACCAGGTGCCAAAATAACAGGTAGATACAAAAATGATGGAATTATTAAATATTAGTTCCCCTGTTCATTTCTGATACAATGACAAACAAAAATGCCTTCATCCAGTTATTTGATTTGTTGGTATCTGAATGCACATCTTCTCAACATGCAATTATGGTGTATAATTAATGGTGATCAGATATCACAGATGATATGCAGTGCATCAATATTTATTGAGCATGTAAGTAATATACATTGGAACCAGTACTGGTGCTGCTTTGTTGGGGTTCTCACAGATGTAAAAATCAGCAAGTACAGTGAAAATAGGAAAGGGCAACTGATTACCATCAACAGTGCTTGATCCACCTAAGCTGAAACCAGTGCCGGGGGGGGGGGGGGGGGGGATGGAAATCAAAGAATGTAGAATTACAGAAGATGGAGCTACTAATCAAAGTCACTGTCAATCAGAGCCAGTTTGGTGTCATGATTAGAGTGCTGGACATGAGGAACTGTTCAGCTACACAGTTCATCGTGTCACTCTTGGCCAAACATTTATCTCTAAGCCTCACCTACCAGTGTTGTTATGAAGATAAAGGGAAGGTGGGAAAACACATTCTGTTTTTGAGCTCCTTAGAAGATGGGCTGGATAAAAATGTGTGATAAATGAATAAATGGGTTGTTAATTTTGCTTCCCCTGCTCTTCCTGAAAGTTTTCAGCAGCCTCCCAAAAGAATTCACAATATCCCTGTCCATTATAGACCTACTCATCACTTTGGTAGTAAACCTATTGTCTGATCTGTACCACATCATGTGCTAGGTAAGCTCACATAACTTAAATGTTCCTCTATACAATCTCTTTCCCATACATGGAAAACTAACATAATGTGGAGAAGACCACTCTACTTTTTCTTGACATCTGTTTTTCTGTTGGGAAGACCTTTCAATCATGCTGAATAGAAAGGACACTAGAAATTCATCATTGTTTTTTCTCCTTAATGTTTTTATTTAAAAGCAGCTGGAGGGTGTTGTCTTGATCCATTGTGTTGGGCAAAGGCATTTAACCCTTTCTCCCCACGTTGTTTTCCTTACCAAATTCTCCCTTTCCCTTGAACAATTCCTCCAATAGGAAAAAGGAAAAAAAAAGAGCAATAACCAGTTTCATCTATTGGCAGTGCAGGAGGAGGCAACTGTTGAGCTCACACTGATCATCACTACAACTGAAGGATCAGAGCCAAGTGACCCCTGCATTATAGGTGGGGCTTCTAGGGCTTGATTTTAGCTGTTCTTGGGTGCTTGTGGCTCACTAGGAACTTTCCCAGGAAGCTAAATGGCCAGTATGGCCCTGGAACAGGGCAAAAGTATAAACTCCCTTGCCCCAGTGCTGTGGGCCTGATCCAAATCACCCCCCAGCCCCCCCATTTATTCATAACAACAAGCACAGCAAGACATCCACTTACTGATCTCCAGAATATCTAGTTGTGCCCACAAGTGTGCCCACAAGAAGACACAATAGTGCCAAGCAGCTTCTACTACTAGTAAGGCAGTCTCTGCTCTACATTCCTTAAAATTCACCACAGGGCTTTGTTAAACAAATGAACTTGAAAGTGATTTAGCTGGACTTAAAATTACAGAAGGAATAATTTTTAAAGAGATATATTTTAAATTTTTTCTCCTCCCCAACTTCCTCATAACTTTATTCAAGTTGGCAATGGAGACAAAGGAACATGGAGAGTTATGAACCAGACAAATCATGTGTCAAGCTGGATTTTTTGGAACTTCTGTTTTCCACTCAAGCAAAACCAAAATGTGAAAAGCATGTTGGAAATGTGAATTGAATATAGTTTAGTTTTTCCTCCTTGCCATATGAGCTAAAGCACTGGATATGAAACAGGGCTGATGGGATTAAAACTATAACATTATCAAAACAGTTGAGGAGTTGCAATGTATGACAACCAAAAGGAGATAATAATATTGTGTGGTGTAATGGTCAACACATTTGAAAAGACCAGTAAATGTAGATTTTTGTACCCAATCTATAATAATTCATACTCACAATGATGGGAGAGAGACTAGAGCTCTGTGTGCTGTCTCAGTGCCAGCTATTGTAAGAAGAAATAATGATAAAAGTTCAGACCAATGATTTCATAAAGCTACTCCACTCATGCCCAAGCCTTCTTCATACATAAAACCCATGAACTCCAGTGGTTCTAGTTCTAGATTAATTCTATTTGAAACCTATTGGTAATTATTCATTTGTTTTCAATAGAGGACTTAAGTCAAAATTTAAATTCTACCTTATGCTCAATTGAAGGCAAAAGATGACAATCCTGCAACCATTGTGCTCAGTCATTTGAGGGGAATTGCTTTGCTGTCTTAATCAGTGGACTCCCTGAGCCTGTAACACATTCTTGTGATAAGCCTAATGACTGGTTATCTGTCAACATGAATTGTGGTCCCTAGTTAGCTCGGCAGGAATGCTTACTGAGAAAGCAGATGGTTCTGATTATGACTTGCCTGAAAGTAATGAAGTTCCCTATCAGTTTTCTTGATCTTGACAAAGTTCACTGACATCTTGGACTTTTCCAGCCTGAACATACTTTGAGTACTGGGCATGGCTGGGATCCAGAAAAGATAACCTCCTTTATTATCCAGTAAGGGGGAAGGGCACTGAGTTAATTTGTGGGGGGTCCAATACATGAAGGGTTATACCCAAGGACTGGCTAGATTTCTTCAGAGGACTAGGATAGCTGACCTTGTTTTACATTTTCTTGATTCTATAGGCCCGTTCCTAAATATGGTGTTGCCACTAAATTCTGTCAACATGATGACCCTTGGGCTTGAGTGTGCTTGTGGTAGCGTGGAGAATGAGCTGGATGCAGAGGTCCGTTGGGGCCGGAGCGAGGCGAAGCAAAGCTCCACCAGCTCAGGACTGGCCAGTAGGGCAGCCACGGGCTGAATCAGATTCTCTAATCTGATTCAGCTTGCCACCGAATTGCCACCGAAATTCGGCAGCAACTTTAAAAGCCACTGGAGGGGAGGGGTTTTGAAGGAGAGGCTCCAAACTTGCAGGGCAGCTGCTGGGGCCTCTCCTTGAAATACCCACCAAGTTTCAAGAAGATTGGACCAGCGGTCCAATTCTACAGGCCCCCAAACAGGTTGCCCCCATTCCCTCCATTGTTCTCTATTGTAGGAAAAAAGTTAACATTTTTTCCCACCATAGAGAACAATGGAGGGGATGGGACAACCTGTTTGGGGGCCCATAGAATTGGACCCCGTGGTCCAATCTTCTTGAAACTTAGTGGGTATTTCGAGGAGAGGCCCCAGCAGCTACCCTACAAGTTTGGAGCCTCTCCTTCAAACCCCCTTTCCTCCAGCCCCTCATATACCCAATGAGTTTTTGCCATTGATTTCAATGGCCCATAGGATATAATGGGGCTGAAACTGACATTCCCTTTCTGACACACTTCTGGTGATGTCAGGGGACGTGGCATATGCTAATGAGTTATGCTAATGAGCTCCTGCACCTCTTTTTCTACGAAAGGACCCCTGGCTGGATGTACCCTTGTTATGAGAGTTACAAGGGAATTCAGCATTTCTTCGGATGTCAGAAATCACAATATGATTATTAACATCAGCAAGCCAGAATGGAAAAAGATGGGAGATTGGACATATATGATATCAAATCACATATGAATGGAAGCTAATATGCAAAAAGAAAAAAAGGTCCACCGCGAATATTGCCAATGAACTAACCAATGTCAAGTGCTTTTTTATAATGTTTTTAATGTTCTGTTATGACTAGCAAATATATCAAATGAACTATGAACACTGTATGTCTATGTACTTTTCTGATTTCCTAACTATAAGGCAGCATAAATTGGTGAGATTAAGATCTCTATCTTTGCTGCTCCTTCAGAGGCTTTTGTGGTGATGGTTGCCGTGGGATTCTTTTTAGATTAATGGGGAAGCCCTTTGTGGCTTCTTCCAGACAGGACCTGCTACTGTGCCCTAGAACAGGATTTCATCTTGTCAAAACTGGGTGGGATTAAGACACCAGCCTCCTTTTCCCAGGTGATGTCTATGTGTCACTTTTTGAAATACATTCAGAAGATATATACTCAAGTGCTCTAAGCAAGAGATAAGGCTTTGCACAATAATAGAAAATAAATTTTAAAAATCTCTCCAGCTCTTGGGGCTATTAAAAACATAGCAAAAGTTATTTAAAGTGGAGGCTTCAGCTCTATAGTGTTCTTAGTCAGCTCTTATCATTTTAGGATTGGTTGCAACTGCCACATTACTTGGTGTTTTTAGATAGATCTAGAATACATTTTGTCCCCAACAAAATCTTATTGGTTTACATGAATAAATAGGTAGTAAATAGGGATAACCCTAATAGCCCAGACTAGCCTGTTCTTGTCAAAGCTCAGAAGCTAAGCAGAGTTGGTGCTTGAAATGGAAAATCACTGAGAAAAAATAGGGCTGCTACGCAGGGAGAGGCAACGGCAAACCACCACTACTTATCTCTTGCCTTGGCCAAATATGCCAGCCCTAAGAAGTGAGCCAAAAGGCAAGACCCCAACGATCCTTGGTTCATGAACACATCAAGCTGCTTAATACTGAATCAGACCCTTGGTCCATAAAAGCCAGTATTGTCTATTCAGACTGGCAGTGGCTCTCCAGGGTCTCAGGAAAAGGTCACCTGCTACCTGATCCTTTCAACTGGAGATGCCGGGGGTTGGACCTGAAACTGTCTGCATGCTAAGCAGATGCTCTATTGCTGAGCCACAGACCTCCAACCTTGCAAACCTTGCCTTGAAAACCCCATGAAGTGACTCAGTTGCATACTTTAGCTTTTAAGTAGGAACATGATGCTGGTGTAATTCCTATCTAAATTGTAAGGAACATTAATTACTCTACACATATTTCTTGGGTAGTGTATTCAGTAAACAAAGTAGGAGTTACTTTCAAATAAACATGGAAGCTACATTATTAATAGTGTATTAATAGACAAGTTTCAATCAGGTTTCTTTTCTTCTTCTGAATGCAAGCCTCCCTGATTCGAGTATTTCCATAAACTGAGCAGAGATCAGGGAAATTCATCTTTATAGTTATGATGATCTAAGTCACCCTTCTTTGCTATCTTTACAACTGTAAAGTATTTATTTGTGCTGATGGCTTCTTGCATCATCAGTGAATTGTCAATGTTTGCCATTTTAACTGCTAGTCTTTCTAACTCATTTTTTCCTTTCTAAAAAGCTTTTCTAACTTTCTGCTAGCCTTTTGCCATTGATTTTCAAACCTTTCATCTGATTCAAGTCAGCCTTTGACATATGATATAGATTAATTATTACTTGAAATAGGCAGTATGATCCTGCCTTGTGTGAGAGAGGTTGAAGAAGCTTCAGAATTAAGCTGAGCCACATCTCCTTGCTCTTTTTCTCTGAAGTTTCCACAAAGCAAGTTCTAGTGCTAGTTTTGCCTAAGCTTGGCTTTCCTGGCTGCTTCAGAGGAAGGAAAGTCCATGCTTTCTGCTCATGTGCCAGATGCTCTGTTGTGCCTTTATAGGGTGGTTCAAAATCCACCAATAGCAGTGCTGCATCACTTCTGGCATGGTCATATCAACTTCTGGTTTGGCCAAGTCAGGCATGAAGCTGATCCCTGGCACGTGTGGGTCTCCTCACACACAGTCTTGACTTTTTGGGCCACCAACTTTGCTCATATTTCCAGGTATTTGTTCCAAAATGTGATACTGTATTCTTAGTCAATACTCAGCATGTTCTATGACTGGCTTTGAGCTCATCGGTTGTTTGGATTTAGATCCCAGGTGTAAGGCTGTTGCTTGTTGCTATATACACTGAGATAGACAGGCCCTATTGCTATGCCATAATGTTTATTGTTAGGGTACAAAAAAGGGTAAGTTTCTCATTCGTTGTAAATATTCCTAGTTGAAGGTGGCTGCTGAACTTATTTCATGTTTCAGATGCACTTCCTCTTCTATTGTCTAAAATTTCTCTGCACTGAAAGTCATTGTTATATAGTGTCAAGTTAGGATCTAGGAAAGACATGGGTTCAAATGTTCACTCTATCAAGAAGCTCACTGAGTGACCTTGGACCAGCCACTCTTTTTCAACTTCATATACCTTGCAAGTTATTTGTTCTTGCAGCCCTGAAGTTATTTAAGGCCAAAACATTGGCACAACTGCTCTATGGAGCATTTCTAGGACCACCTTCTTTATGCTTTGCATTACAAGAAAGAGTCCAATCCAAATTTTTAAGAGCTGTTCTGCAAGTTCCTAACTGTGTATCCAATGCTTGGGTATGATTGGAGTCTAGTAATCTTAGGTTTGAAGCTAGGGTTTGTAGTCTGTCTGTCTGTCTATTGTTGAAAGGTCATTTCAACCCACACGGCTTGCTTCCCAATATTCCAAGATGATTTCAAATCCAGTTGGATTAGGGCAGTTTACTTTCATATTCATAGAATTGGTTTTTCACCCCAGCTACTTGTATCCTATGGATGTGAACAAGCCAAAGGGCTAATTAAACAAGAGGATATTGAGCAACAATCTGATATCTCTAAGGTTTCAAAACGCGGGGTGTTGCTAAATATCAAAAGCACCATTGAGCCGGCTACATATTTGAACTCAGTGGAGGGAAAGAACTCTAGGTCATTTGCCCTAGCTAGTTGCTCTGCCCTTCGATCTGCGGTTATTCAAGGTAGGTACAATAAAAACCCCTACCCTGAAAGGCTATGTTAATGCACTTCATGTGAAGTTGAATTGGTAAAGCATATGTTTTTCAGTTGCCCATTCTACAGAGAGGCTCTTAAAATTACTACCCCATTAGTTGATAGGATACTTGGTCACATTAATACAAACAAAGCAAGGCTTCAGTGGCTTCTATCAGATAAGAATGCAGAGATTACATATTCAGTTGTGCATTGCATGTTCTGTGCATTGATTCTTAGATTGTGGGAGTAACATTTTAAAAGTTTTTAAATTTAGATTTTTATTCTGTATATTATCTCTGTTTTTCTCTCTCTTTCTCATATTGTGTTTATATTGTATACAGGTCTTAAGACCATAATAATAAAACTAATAAAACTAAACTACCTTGCAAGTTATTGTGAAGGACAAACAATGGAGAGTCATCTACATAGTGCTGGATGCTTTGGAAGAAGGGCAGGATTAAAATATACTAGCTCAGTAATATTCATTGTGTTGGGAGCCACATGAGGCTCTTTGACATGCCACCAGTGGCTCTTCTGAGCACTGTTCGGCAATGTGACACTAACCCCTAGCTCCAGGAAAGCAGTCAAGGCCAGGACCTACTAGGACTTGTGGTTGACAGGCGGTTTTCAACTCAAAACACTGGAGGGACTGGAAGACAGGTAAGCTGCAAGTCATGCTGAGGTGTGGGCTTTGTGCCTTATGGAAATAAAGGGCCCATCATCTCCAATACCCCCCCCCCAACTTTTTCTGCTGCCTCCACTCTCTCATCCAAGTACCTGGATGGCTGCCAGCAGGAGACCAAGCTGGCCACAGAGAAGAGAGAGTAAAACCACCACCATGGCAGCCACCCAGAGAAATCCATGGCTATATTGCTCTCTGTTGTACAATTTAGCAGAGTAAAAGGGAACCACACAGAACACTCATGTAAATGACCTGAAAACAAGTTTACTAAGAAATTAGGGAGGGTTACATAGGAGGGTAAAAGAACAATAATAGCTGACTAGCTGCATCTTTCTAGTTACTGTCTACACCATGATGGAATCTTGCATCTGATCTTAGAACAAGGGTGGGGGGGAGAAGAAACCCCAAACTGCATACGTGCAAAATATCAATTTACATCACCAAACTATTGATTAGCCAATGACCAGACTAAAAGTCACTTCATCATTAATAAGACCTTCTCTACCACAGGAAATGCTTGCATGACAGTGCACTGGTCCTAAGCTAAGAATTGCCATACAAAAACAAACAGGTTAACTCTTTCATATCATCAGGGAGAGAACTTGCAAATATCCCAACAATCTCTTCTGGGTGCCTTGACAATTTTTAATATTGGAATTAATGCTATATTATTAATTAATAACAGTTTATTTCTGATCACAATGACTTTTTGGCTGTATCTCTAAGTTCATGAATTCTGTCTCTTTTCCAGTTTTTATGACAAATAAATAAAAAGCATCCCCATATTAGAGTAAATTTAAATTCCTCTGTGCAGAGCAAGGCACAAGGAGGTATAACAACATTAGAATGTGAGTGAGTTACGGCATGTAAGTAAGTGAGTTATCTCCTTATCAACTTGCTCCAGGTTTGCTTAAAAATAGACTTTATATCCCTGCTTTCCTTACATATGAATGAACGATAACCTGTATATTTCTTCTACCAAGGCTAATCACACTTCTGGAAGGGGTGGGGAGAAAGAAAATATTTGCTCATGGAAATGGCATAACAGCAAACTTTAATGATTATATATAAAATTTAAGAGAAATTGAAACTGTAATTCAAAGAACACTTCCCTTGGCATAAGCCTTTGAGTAGATTTCAGTTGGATTCTGAGTAGACCTGCTTATAAGACTGAAATCTTAGAAACCTGTTAATGTTCATTTGAGCTCTCATGTACAGAGATAACTTATGGAGTTACTTCAGCTAGATATCTTGCCCCTTTCATTGGGTGGCTATCATGGAAGAGGCATGGATGTAGCATGGCTTACTTCAGTCTCTCTATTCCCCTGTGCCTGCCTTTGCTGTGCTTGACTAGGGAAGTGCAGATGGCTAGCTTCTGCCTCCCTTCATAGTCTACAAAGTAGAACTGTCTATTGGAAGAGAAAATCTGAGCTTCTCCATCATTGGGTTATTTGTAAAAATAATAATAATAATTTGACTTGAAAGCACAAAAGCTTCATGCATTATTCCCAATCTTCCACACTTCGCAGTTAAGGGGAAAGTGCTGTTCAAACAAATTACAAAGATAATCAGACTCCAATGGTAAGAAAGAAATCTTACTTACAAAAATAGAAGCACATCTTACATGACATATTCACATACATACATTTAAATTTTGTGAAACTTCAAAAAGTTAACTTACTACAGCTCCAAGCCCATATAAAAGACAGAAGAAGAGAGGTCCTTTAAAAGATAAAACAGAAGGCAAAGAGGTTCAACATCTAGATTCTAACTGATGAGAGTGTGGGGCTGACAGCTGTGTACCTGAACGAAAGAGATTCTCGTAACCCTGTCCCTCCCAGATCCTCTTGCATGCAGAGTTACAATATCCAGCATTTATTACCTTCAGCCAAAGTGCCAGAAATTGAAATGGCTCATACAAACAGGACCTGTACATACATAGATCCAGGAAAACCCTAAAAAAAAACCTGGATAATGCAATGATTGCTGGGTACCCTGGAAAATTATTTTGGCTGCATTGTTTGGCACTTATCTGCTGAGTCCCACTCATCCCCCACATTGTTTCTCTTGCCACAAACTGCTCAGAGAACAGTGAGATTTCAGAATAATGCAGATTGAAAGGTTTCCAACTACTTGCTACTGCTAAAAAATTCTGTTTGGATTCAGAAGATTCATAATATTAAAGAATGGGTGTGGTTTGGAATGAAACTTGGTTAATTCTGTCTTAAATTCTTGCCTTAAAGATCTGACAACACTTTCCTACTTATTTGTATTTTATTTAACTACACTAACCCTGCTTTTCTGACCAAAGGAAATGTAAAATGGCTGACAAAATAGAATGTCTTTCTTTCTTTCTTTTTGAAAAATGGGGCCAAATATGAATACTCAAAATTTGGAGTTGGTCCCCACCTTCCTCTCCTAACTAGAGGACCATCCCCAAGGATTACATGGGAATACTGTCAAGAGCTCTGGTTTAGAAGTATCCAAGAACAGTAAGAAGCAGTTCTAGTCAAGGCTTTTTTTGTAGAAAAAGCCCAGCAGGAACTCATTAGCATAATAGGCCACACCTAACAACAGAAATTTATTAGCATATTAGGCCACACCCGTGACAGCACAGCTCCCTCCCAGGATTGGCTTCCCCAGATGCCCCCCGGCTTCCAGAGCACATGGGGAACCCGAGGAGGGGAGGCAGTTTAAACTGCCTTCCCTCACTGGATCATCTTGGCTTCCCCAGGCACCACGCGGCTTGTGAGGCACCTGGGGAACCTGGGGGGGAGGCTGTAGGCATGGCTAACTCGGAAGCCACCTGGAACTCTGTTCCTGTGCGTTCCTGCCCCCAAATAGCCCTGGTTCTAGTAAACTGCATTCCTGTTGTGTGGTCATGATCTTGACCTGAATTCCTGGTATTCTCCAGAAAATCATCTTCTGATTGATAACCTAGTCTCCTTGATTGTATATTTTGAATAAAAAAGAAATCTCAGCCATCTCCATAATAAAATAATGATGTGACTTGTGTCTGACTGCCTAATTCAGGCAGTCAGTTTGTTTCAGTTTTTATTTGTGAATTGTTCCCCACTGGTTTCAAAGGGAAAGTTTCAATTGACTGTAACTTTCCAATTTTTATGCACAACCAGAAGAAATGTACAGGGATGGAAATCCTCTGTGAGGGAGCAATGTCTGCTAAATTTCATCCAAAGAGATACTGGGTTTTTTATTCCTTGGGCAGTTGAATTTGATCATTTAAAAAAGCTTTTGATGGTCCTGCCATGTTTTTTGTGGCTAATTAGCATGAAACTGGGCATGTAAAAGTGTTCCTTAGTAAGATCCCTCTGAGAAAGAGAATTGCTAGGAATGGCAGAAATATACAAGGAAAAAAAGTGTTTGTAGTTATAAAAAATTTTTTTTTTAAAAAATAGAGATACAGTGGTTTCTAAGGAAATCACTGTTCAGTGTGAACGAGCAATACTTCTGTGCAACGAAGTTTAACTATGGTGTCAAAATGAAACCAACTCAGTCACAAAAGTATTAAATAGGAACAATGGAATGGAAGACAATGTTCATTTGTTGAATACAGGGGGGGAAAAACCACCCTCCCTCCAGACTTTCACTCCAAGAGAGAACTGGCAAAAGGTAGATAAAAAGGCCCCCAAACTATACATGTTTCACACTTCCACATTCCCCTCTCCAGAATCACATTGATTGCAAGAGAAAGCAAATAAAAGGATCCATAAAAGCAAATAAAAGTGAAAGGGCCATCCATCCAAATTAGCTCAAAGTGTTTTGGATAGCTTTGCTTAGAAATGGCCCAGAGGAACCTCACTTCATTTAGGGGTTCTTCTAAGATGGTTCTAAAGCACAGTGTTTGTTTTCAGAGTACAATTCCTTCTGAAACAAATACACATCTCTATTCAGGAATATGAAGAATGAGCCTGAATTCATATAAGCCAGTTACTAATATAAACTAGGAGTCCACAACATGGCCCCTGTGGTCACCATGGCACCTGCTGAAACCTTCCTGGCACCTACCAACTGGTTGGGCCAGGTGGAGCTCCTGCTCAGCAGGGCTTCTGATTAGCCACTGGAGATCTGATTAGCTGTGAAGATTAAAATAATGTTGTATCAATAGCAGCTGCCACCACAGTGTTGACTTTATTCTTTTTCTTGCTCCTTTTTCTCTGTGTATTTTTTAAATTTCTCCTCTTATCCCCTGTATCTCTGCGTGGTTGGCTCTGCCTCCCATCGTGGCCACTTTGTGCCTGGCTCTGCCTCCTGGGTAGCCATTTTGTGGTTGCGCCCATCACCCTGTGTCCAAATTTCAAAGGCGCCCACAGGCTCCAAAAGGCTGTGGACCCCTGACATAAACTATGTTCTCTGTAGGTAAACAGGAAACATTTTTACACTGAAGTCACAAGTTTATTACATAGAAACAACTAATTCCATAGCTGACAGCAAAATTAGAATGCAGGAATATGGGATTAAGAACACTTTCTGTGATTAATCCCCACTGAGTAGACTAGGGTAGGAATCTGTTTAGGACTATACTGCAGATGTCCTGAGTATAAGAAATGGAGAGGATCTATGTTGTGTACATGAATTCTCAGCTTTCTATATATTGCAGAAGTACTCGAAAACAGAGGTCTCCAACCCTTTGAGTTTGCAGGCACCTCTGAAATTCTGACACAGCATGGTGGCTGGCTGCAGCAACAAAGTGGCTGCCACTAAATAGCTGCCACAGGAGGTGGAAGCAGCCACAAAATAGTTGCCTCAGTTTACCTTCATTTACACAATTTCGACCCTTGTGCAGGTACAGGAAAGGTGTTGTTTGTGCTTCTAAAAGCCTTCTTCTACCTGCAAGCACCCCCAGAATTTAGGGGGACTTTAGAAGCAGCCTCAAATACATCAAGAGGAGCTGGGGGCTGCTCTTCCACACATACCATAAGAAGTTTTTTTGGGGGAAACCACAGTCCTTTCTGGAATCTCATTAAGGACTTCACTCCAGTGCTTTCAACTATAGTGAGGCACTTTCTTTTTTTCTTTGCCAGTATTAATTACTTATAAATATTTGATTAGGGTGGGCAGACATGCAGCTTTACTGGTTTATTTGGTTTAAATGCTCTCACATGTTCACACTCGATTAGTGTTTTTTCTCCTCTCTGTTTGTACTATGCAGGGTGAATGGATATTATCTTAGGAATGATTTTATTGTGGATTAATCTGTTTCTGGTTTTGCCAAGGGAAAGAGATTGACTCTGATTAGTTCAGACTTTTAAACATGCTGTTATTTTCTGCTTGGACATCTAAACTCAGGTACTACACTTCTCCCCAGATTCTCAACTTTGAGCAATTTGTATACAACTTTCCCTCTTTCATTCAGTTCCAGAGGAGAGATTAATGTTTATGCTGTGTTTCTTTTTCCTCCCATGAAGGCATCAATACCAGGGAAATCCTAGTATCATAAGCCAAAAAACACAACACAAACAAAAACCAGCAGACAAATAAAGATATATGAACCTGGAGGAACATTCCCCTAATCTGGGTGACAGTCTAATTTCACAAGCAGCTGAGAGTCATTCTCAATTGATGGCTCTGAACTGGAGTCCTCAGGGGGACAAGTGGGGAAGAGGAAGTCTGTCAGAAAAAAAGACCCTTTTTGAGCCGAAGAAGAATGATTAAGAGAGGGCTTCGTTGTCTGCCACCCACCTAAAGTCGATAGCACTCAATGGATGGGAGGAAAATGAACTATATAAAGCCAGGTGTATGACTATTAATTTCAGGGGCTGCTTTTGAAGGCACTGAGAAATCTGAGTGGAGACGACTTCCTGCAGGAAGAAGCAGCTCTTGCACGGTAACAAACAAACGAACAAAAAATTTTCCCTCTCATCACCGTTTCATTAATTGAAAGAGTGAGGACATCGGACCAGAAGAATCTCTCTCTCTCCCTCTTTCTCCTTAGTATCATAGGCAGCTCTTTCAATGTTATAGCTGTGGGGCATGTGGGTATTATTGCCTTTCTCATTTGACAGATATTATATTGCCGTTTGGAATTACTCAGGATGTCCCATTCATGGCAACAAAAGGACTAAACCTGCCGCCACTGTCTGCCGGACAAAACAAAGCAAAAGTTTAAATATTTGGAGACAGAGAAAGGTGTGGATATTTCTTTAACTAGATCTTTGGCTAAAGGGGTTCTGAAAGAGTTACAAACTGAGGTGGCTTTGTAGACAGCTGGATTAATGCTCTTTACCATTTGAATGTGCTTGTTCGATGTATTCAGAACGGGGCACGAGGGTGCGGACCGGGTGGCTCAGCCCCTCCGGGTTGGTCTGCAAAGTCCTTCGAGGTGAGGGTTCCAACCCAGGCAGTTGTCATTGGAAACAATGAAAAAGAATAAAGGCGGAGAAACGTTCTTGTAAATGACAGCTCTTCCCGATGCGAGAGCGTTAGCCCAAGGGTGGGTGTGGAAGAAATATTTTGCCTCTGAATGCAGTTCTGAGAATAAGCGGTGCTTTTTGTTGTTGTTGTTGTTGATAAAAAAGAGATTTGAAAAGAGACGATTAAAAGTAGGTGACAAATTGTCCAGGAACCAATTTTTCAAATAGCACCCTAAAGACGAATCTTTATCGACTGGACTTGGTTTATTGTCCTATTGTAAACATAAAGGGGGGCGGGAGAGAGAGGCTTTCCCCCAAGTGCCGCGGAGAGGCGTCGGAGACGGAGGCAGCCGCCCCTCTGGCCGGGCTCCCTCCTGAGCCAGGCGTGACCAAGGGATGCCAAGGGAACCCTCGCGGGAGTTTTCTGCTGCGAATTTTTCCTGCTCCGAGGAGAGAGCGAGGAAACGCTCCGCCCCGAGAACGGGTGTCCGGCTCTCAGAGTTGAAGCGTGTCCGGCGCCGGCTGCTTTCAGCCCGGAAGAGCGCTGCTCGGGAAAGCGAGCTCGGCAAATCCCCCGCAAAGCCCCTGCAGGCTTCCAATACGCCCGGCCTGCTTAATACCCTTCCCCCCCCCCCCCCCCAATCCGTGTCTATAAATGTCCCTGCAGCCGGGGGGGGGCTAAGAGGGAAGCGGCGGGCCGGTGGGCGGGGTGGCCGCCGCGCCGGGACCAGTCAAAGGGAGCGCCTCGCCGCCGGCCCCGGCAGAGAGCAGCCGGGCGGGCAACTGGAGCGCACCCCCTCCCGCCTTCCTCCCTCCCCCCCCACCCCGGCCGGGACCAACCCGCGGCGCCGGCGAGCCCTCGCATGAGGCGGCTGGAGGAGGCGAGGGCGCCACGGCCTGACCCACCCTCCCGGGCAGCCGCCCCAGCGACCCTCCGGCCGTGCCACGTGCCTTTGCCGCCGCGGGCTCAGCCAATCGCGCGCCGGGCGCCAAAAGCCGGCCTCGCGCTGTGCCCCCCTCTCCGGGTCGCCCCCCGCGTGCGGGGCACGCGCCCGCCTCGGCAGGATGAGGCGAGAGCCGGGGGCGGGCGGGCGCCAGAGCAGGAGCTAACCCGCCGGGCGCTGCCCGCTCTCTCTCTCTCCCTGCTTTCCCAGGAGGCGGCCGAGAGATGCCCGAGGCCAAGAGATGCCGCCCTGCCTTGCCGGCCCTCCTCGTCGTCCTGCTCGTCTCGTCCGTCCTGACCCCCACGCCGGGGGTCGAGGGCAGCAGCGCGCCAAGGAGCCGACCCCGCGACCGCCACGACCGCCAGACGCCGGCGGCGGACAGGAAGACGCTGCTGGAGCTCCTCCTCAAGGCTCTTGGGGACAGCGGCGGCGGCGGTGGCAGCCGCCCGGTGCTTGCGCACCCTCTAGGGGCCGACCGGGTCCTCGCCCGCCGCCACAGGGGCAGCAGCGCCCTTTACCCCGCGCTGGCTGTGGACCAAGAGCCCCGGGGGCTGGCCTTCTCGTCTTCCTCTTCCTCCAGGGAGCGAGTGGCCGGGCAGCCGGGCAGGCTCTTCGCCGTCTCCAGGCACGTAGGTAAGAAGGCGACGTATCCCCCCCTCGCCCGCAGACGAGCCAGATCTCTCTTAGTGTAAGAAGCAGGAGTGTCTCTGCCCATGGGCAAAGAGTCTGGACAACAGAACCGGGACGGGCATCCTGGCAGTGAAGACAGGTAGAGCCGCGGCCCCATCTCCTCCCCCTTGAGATGATGGCGGCTTCTCTCGGGGAACAAACTGGCTGCTCATCAGCACGACCCCTAGCGCCCACGCTCGGCTCACCCCAGCCAGGTTTGGTCTGAATTTCCGACGAACTTCGCTTTACTTTTCATCCCGGAGACATTCAGGAAAGGGTGACTGTACCAGACTGCTACGATCTACTTACTTTGATGTTAGTTCCGCTGGTACACCTAGAGAGAAAAATCCCGAGGTCTACTCAGAAGTAAGTCCCATTTTATTCAAATGGGGCTTGCTTCCGACAAAAGTGTTCTTCGGATCACACAGCCCCTAGTGGCTTACTTTCAGATAAGCCTGATTCCTCAAGCTAGCAGGCTGGAGCCTCCGAGAGGCAGAGAAGTTTTCAACCTGTTGCGTTGAGGCTTGGATTGCAGAGTTGGGGGGGGGGGGGGCAGTGTTGCTTGCGGCTGCTCCTTCAGCTGTGCATCCGGCGCCTTGAGGCGGTGATGAAACTGACAAGCCGCCTTCACTGACAGCTCTGGGTAGCCTTGCTTTGTTTTGTCTAGAGCGGAGAGCAGTTTTGACGCTGAGCAGACACACCTAACTCTCCCTGCCTGCTCCTTGAAGTTCCCTGATAAACAAGCTCCATTGGCCTTCAGGTCCTCAAGTGCGCATGTAGTCTCTAATAGCTACAGGAGTCCTAAGCCTAAGAGCTTCAAGTCACCAGCCCAGGCTGTGATTCTCCCCCCCCCCCCCCCCCCCCCCGCAATATACAAGCAAAAAGGAAGAGTTCTGAGAAAATCCTCGGTTGAAGTGGCAGACAGACATTCAAGAAACCCTCTTGCACACAGAGATCAAAGGGAAATGGAGCTGCTGGGCTTGACATTTTCCTCTGTCTCTCTGCCTTACATGAATTTGTGGGGGTGATTTCAGGTCTTATTTTAAAAGGGAAGGGGGAAGGAGTCATGTTCTGTTCCCGTTTTCTCATCTCACCCATTTTGGAGACTTGAAAATGTGAACATATTACTCTCATTTGCTTCTGGAAGCACCTCTGTCAAGAAAAAAGCATCAGAGAGGAACAGCTTGCCCCCAACCGTGCTCGTTACTCTTGTTATTTTTTTATCTTTTAAAGCATGGGATAGTCCCTTTCTAAACAGCTGTAGGAAATGAATTTCAGAATTACAACTCAGCATGCTGGCTTTTAGACAGTGTGTAATGATGTAATTGATATCTAGAGATGACTTTTATTGAACTTTGCCCTCTATTCTGTGAAACTATAGAGAAGTGCTGAAGAGGGAAAAAACTTTAATATTGTTTGCTTCTACTTGAACTGGATTAATTTCTGCTGTATACAGAATTGATGGGAGTGCAGGGGAGTGAGTGTGGTTCTCAAATAAAAGGAGCTTAAAGTTAGATATATCTAAATCATGTTTAAGTGGTAGGAATGATGTGTCTCTTTCTGCTTGATACCTGTTGATTTCAGTGGTGCTTAGGCGTGTCTTTCTTTGAATTGTACTCAAGCAACAATAATTTTTTTCCAAATGAGCTCAGTTCACATTGGGAGATCAGTTTCCTGTCGGATGCATCATTAAGGCACGTGATCTACACTATAGACAGTGCTTGTGTTGATGCACTTGTTTTGGTGCTAGTTTATCCTATGCCAAAGATGACTAGTCCTTCTGCTCTGGGTGGTAGAGATGCAGCCATGGATTTTCAGAGAACAACAAATCGTAGATTAGTGAGATATATTAATATAACATTTGTATTTTAGGTCTTTTTTAAAAACTCCATGGACAAAATGTAACCTAAATTTTATCTGCATGCCTAATTCTTGCCCTCCTTTTTCTAGCATAACTTCTAAACAAAAGTTTTTAGCCCATTCAGCTGAATTAACATGGCACGGAAGAGACTATGGATTTTGAGAAATGTGTGAATTATTACAATTGATAACAAACCGTTGTGTTATCGCAGTTTACTTTTTTGTGCATAGTGATTTCTGGCTGGTATCCTGAGTTCTGAATTACAGTAATTAGGTGTGATGTAGAGTAATTCATTAGACCATTGGGCTTTTCAGAGTCCTTTGTCTGTATGCAAAACTGAGTACATTGTGGCAATCTGTGTCCTTTCATGAGCATACAAGGACTTTAAAAATAGAAAAATTGAGGCAATAGCTCATATGTATTCTTTGCTTGACTCTGCTGACAATGGAGTTCACTTTAGAATGTATTCATAGTAGAAAGATTGTCAGTCCATGGCTGTTTCCTACTGTGTACATATACTTTTCCTTTATTCCTTGTCAGTCTGCTAAAGTGCATTCAATACAGTTTGTGCAATCTGTCTTGTAGATCTAGAGCTAAACATCTATTTAAGCCAAACAAAGTGCTCAGTGGTGCAGTGTCCTGAATAAGGAAAAAAGCTAACTATATCACTGCTTCCACCTTTCAAAAGTGACCAGATTCCACTCTAAACAACGAACTCTTAATGTAGATCAGGAAAGATGGCATGATTTTTTATTTAAAGTTTGTTGTAGTTTTTAAAATATATAATGAACAACATTTATTATCAAACAACCGTTCCCCTTCCATAAAGGATTTCTGGTTTCATAAGGGCAAAAGTGCACGTGATTTAAAACATCGGAAAAGGCACAGATGTCCAGATATGATCACAGCAGTAGTAGTGGGAGAAGGTTGTTCAAAGCTTTTCCCTCATGCTGATTCCCTGATTTAAATCAACCCTCTCAAGCGGCTTTTAGCATGTGGCAGGACAAATAAAGATACTGGTGCTAGCAAATCACAAAAGCTAATGTTTTTGCTAATTCATTCCAGGCTTCTAATTTCATTGAATTTGATTTAAGGATTATTCTAGGGTTTAATTAATCTCACGATCTCATGATTGTTTTTTTAAAAAGTATGCCTACTTTTTAAAAAAAGTAAAGGTTATTGTGACATATAATACTCATAATAAAGGGATCCATCTGGACTCATGTGTGGGAAAGAACTCTATTTTCCCCATATCCTTTTGCTGTGGGTCCATTTCCCCTCACTTGCACCCTGTCAGCCAATCTCACTGTATTTCTCCTGAACCCACCCATGCATCTTTCCTCATTCTCCTTACCCATCCTTCCAGTGTTTCCTGTTCCACTTGGCCTATCTCCTACCTTTTGTATGGCATATAGATAACTCAAAATGCCAGCTTTTTTTCTAATACAATGCACATGTTGTGAGCTACTTTGTTAAAACTGATAGCTTCCCTTTTTATGTGTTTCTTCTTTTTTTGCCTATGCCCCCACATTGGTAAAAATGCATACCCTAGCTGAGGGTGGCCCCCCCAGTGGATTTTTTGATGTCCATGGGCATCACTATCCAATATATGACTAAAAGAACCTTAAGTAGAACAATAACCTTAACCATTATTTATTGTGGATCATCACAAAGTTTGTCTTGGAATTCCACTTTTGGTTACTCTCAGCAATGTGAGTTTTCTAGGAAAATCTGAATTGGAAATTTTTCTGATTAAAATGTAAATGAATATTTTAAATATTTAAATAACATAAGCAAATGTTAATGTTGGTAATTGCAACAATTGTATGAGCCTGGATCATGTACAAACACTGGAGTTTAGCCCATATAGTCATATTTAGCCCATGTAACATGATTGATTTGTAACACAACAACCATGGCAATTGTAGATAAATTTTTACATATGTGAGGTGGAAAATTTTCCATGGAAAAATACAGCATCGGAAAATTTTCGTCCCCCCATCACTGGTTACTCTAGTCCTAAATCTGTAACAAAGTGTGGTCTATGAAGGAATTAAAAGGAAAGATTATCTGACATTTTAGCCTTACTGCTGCTCATCTACCCAGATATGCTGATACCCTGTGTATGGGTTCCATGCAGATAAACCCCCCGCTGTGTGGTAAGGCTTTACTTTTCTTAACACTGTAGCTCCTAGTAATCTTTAAATATGTGGGGCCTCTTTGAATGTCACTGTAAATCCACACTTAGGCCAGATTGTACTGCTGATATATAAGCAGTTTTGTTCACAACACATGTCATCAGTACTGGGGAGCCACGATGTAATGGGAATTTAAAGTAGTTCATCAAAGGATTGAAAAATCAACCCTTAGAGGGAAATGGTAACAATATTGTGTAAAAACGATTGCTTAAACATAGATAAGAGTACAATAATGTAATAATGCATTTGCAAACTACATAGTTCCTCACTGATTGGGCCCAAAGTGTGGCAAGACAAGGTACTTTTCTCCCCACCCCACAACTTTTCATGTGCCCAAACAGCAACCCCTCCCATGGCCATTTTGGCACTTGAAGTGGTGCAGAGGAAAATCAAGTGCACCTCATTCCACTTTGCTTTGAGCCCAATGCCCTCATGACATTTTTAAATTGCACATTTTAGTCTTTAAAATGGTGGTGGTATCCCAGTGTTAGATATGAGTAGGCTGTCGCATTTAGTTTGGCTCCAAGTCGTACCTGCTAGCATTCTTATCTGAGCCATTTGTTTTGCCTGTGCTCTTTCAACAAGTCATCAGATTTTGCAAGAGTCTCTGTTAGCTATTGTTTTGATAGAAACTAGAGGAATTTAAATGCTTTATTAAAAGGTCTTAGGATTTCCTTCTCTCACTCCACCAGTTTTTTTTCTACTTTTCATTCCAACCCTTTTCTAGTTCCTTATTTTACTAGAGAAAATCTGTGACTGGAGAAAATATATGCTGTGCCACAGAATTCTAATGTTTCCTTATTCTTAATTTTTGAATAATCTCCCTTTTATATTAAGCATAGCAGTCTGAGTAGCTCAGTTTAGCCCACCCCGAGCTCATAAGAATTTGGAAACTAAGCAGGTTGACACTTGGATGGGAGACCACCAAAGAAGACTGGGGTTGCTATGTGGAGGAAGACCATGGCAAACCACCTCTGCTGGTCTCTTGCCTGAAATGTTCTGTGGATGCGGTTATCATGAGCTGGTTGCACCTTGAGGGCACTGTCTTCTTCTGCTACATATGAAGCATGCATTTTGGATTCATGGAGCCATCTGAACCTTATGATGTAAAGCATACCATTATGACCCATTTGTGACTGTAGAAATGCCATCTTTCCTTGTTTGCAATTGACAAAGTAGATCATAGTGCGTGTATTTCTAACAATTTCCTGTCTGCCAGATTCTTGGTTTTTCTGCCTCAGTATTTATTTATTTATTTTATTAATTAAACATATCCCACCCTACCCCATCAGGGTGGCTCACAACATATAAATAATCAATAAATTAAGTATTCAGTCTATTTTCTTTTTATTTATTTATTCTGTGATGTCTTTGAAGATGATCCAAAAGATTGAAGTGGAACAAAATCTGCAGTGCAAAGACTGGGGGGAGGGACTTCCACTTTTTCCTACTGGAAAATTTGGAAAGCTCTGAAAAAATGCTTCAGTGGTATATATTCTGTTTTAGAATAACAAGTGGTTTTTAAGGCTGCAATCATATACACAATTAGATCCGGCATAGGTGTGAATGCTGGGCGGATTTAAAGGGCGTGATCAGTCAACATCTGGGAAGTACCCTGCAGCTGTCAGCAACCCGTTTTGCTCCACCTCAGAAGTGGAGTTAAAAGAAACTGGGGGGGGGGGGGGGAATCCAGTAGTTTGTTACAGGCGGACTTTCCCGTATGTGATTGCTCCAGCGCACTCTCATGGTCTTTTGTGACAGTCAGGCATAATATTACTGCTGCCTATTCCATGAAGTGAGGGATCATGTGCTAGATTAATAGGCAAGGATGGATTAAAGTATGTGAGGACATTATCAAATATGACGAAATTCATGGCATTTAAGAAGGCTTCCTCAGAGGCATGTAACCACACCTACTTTTGACTCTTCTGTAACAGTTCAACAAATGCATACTTACCAAACTTTTAGATAACAGTTCCACAGGCAATATCACATGTTTTAGAGCAACAGCATAACATTCACATTCTTTAATGTTTGAACCACAGCAGTGGTTATTTTTATTGAGTTCATGTATTTCAGTAGTATATAGTTGTAAGCTCTGATTTCTTGTTGCTCTTGCCAAAGGCTGATTAATTTGCCCCAGTTTTATAATAAACTGTGTCAGTTGTTGACCTGCAGGAATGACATCCTCTCACTCACTTCATTGGCAAACATCCCAGTTCTGTAAAAGACAGCAGAGGCACTCCTGGGACAAGTGACTTTCAGCTAAACTCTTCGTCCTCCAGTTCACAAGCAAGAAACTGTCTAGGCTTCTTTTGCTGTTAGAAAGTTGTATATTAGGAGAAAAGATAATAATTCTCATCTTCTGACGTGAAATAAAGGCATCCTTCTTGTCACTTTTTATCTGTGCTGCTCTGATTTCTGTCCTCTATCCCGCTAGTTCTGCCCTGTCTCTCCCATCTTGTCTCTTACATTGGGAAACGGTATACTGAGAAATCTTTCCGGTGGGGCTTGTTTTCATTTATGAAGCATTGTAAAGCATCAGATACATTAATATACTGTACTAGTAACAATAATATCAAATATTCATCTTCATGGCACTAATAATGTGTAAAGAGATGAAAAAAAACAGTGGTGCAGTGGGAAGAAATTCTTTATTCTAAATATCAATACCTATATTTGGAATAAAGAATATCTTCCCACTGCGTTGTTTTTTCTTCATCTCTTTGCTCTAGCTGGTGCGGCCCTTTATTCTTTTCTCATTAATAATATGTGAAATATTTGGACTAATAGGCCACTTAAAAACAGGCTACATAAGGTACAGAACAATAAGATCCCCCCTACTGTGTCTGAATATTTTCATAAACAGTCTCTTCACTTAAACCAGCGCAGGTAGTCTCAGTATATTGAATTCAGAAAAACAGTTATTACAGTTATACATACGTTATACATCAAAACGTTTCACTGGTTTAGATGTAAAGTACTGGACAAATAGCTCCATTTTGCTGTCTCCCTCTTCTTCTGCAGTCTGTCCCACCCATAAAACGTTTTGGGGCTCAGTACACACATATATGCATGCTGAATAGTGTGGGGTCTGCAGTGGGAAGAGGAAATTAGTGAAAATCATGTCCTGCTCCTCTTCCAGTGAAAATATTCATCTGTTGTCAGGGGGGGGAAAGTGTTGTATTTGTTAGGAACAGAGGAAAGAGAAACACTGAGAAGACCCTGCAACCCTAGGAAGAGTTATTTTAGTCTCAGCCCATTGAAATCTTAGCTGCAGCAGGTCTGCATAAACTACACCGTACTTTTCCTCTAGCAACTAGTAGTTTCTAGCAAGTACTAGATATTTCTGTGGAAGTCGCATCACCATGGTTGCTGAGTTAAACTTACTTGCTAATCTTTACTTTTTAAAGGTAAGTTTTCCTTAGTTATATTTTAAGTATTGAGCGGGAGGCGATGAATTCAAACAACAAGCTTTTATTCAGTGATATTGCTCAGCTCCAAAGACAGCTCTATGAGAGCGGCACCTTAATTTATACTGTTCCAACACATAACTTTCAACAATGTAACTATATACAAGCAATACTATTGGACCCAAGCAGGGTTTAATGATCTAGATTGGCTTCAGGACCAATGGGAGTCTTTATTCATCAGCCAATAAGAAATGGAGCTTTATGATACCAGAGCCCTTTCAAGCTATTGCTGCTTCAATAATCCAAAACACAAACACAACACTCCTCCCTCCCTGTTCAAGCAACAAAGTCTCTTAGGTGCAGGGGTGGTCGCCTGGTCCATCAAGACTGGCGTGGCAAAGGCGGGCCCGATGGGGAATGTCCTCTTAAGTCTGGGGACCCCGTACAGGCCGGCAGGAGCTTTCTGTCAAGTGACTTCCCCGGGCGCCGGCGTCTTGCTGTGCCGGGAGGTCTCCCAGGCCGGCCTCAGGAACCAGGGTGCGTTGTCCTGTTGCAGGAACTGGGGGGGGCGTGGCAAATGTTGCGGGGGGGCGTGGCAAATGTTGCCCCAGGAACTGGGGGGGGGCGTGGCAAATGTTGCCTTAGGAACTGGGGAATGTTGCAAATGTTGTTCCGGCTCAGGAACTGGAGAGCGTTGCAACTGATCCTCTGGCGCTGGCCACCAGCATCTCAGCTGGGCCAGATGTCTGCGACAGACCTGCCCTGTGTCATCCCTCACTTTGTATGAGATAGGGCCTGTGGCACGCACCACGACTGCTGGAACCCAGTGCGGACCTGCCCCATAGTTTCTGGTGTATACTGCGTCTCCCAGTGCAAAGGACCGAGAGGACCCTGTGGCGATAGGGTCACGGTGGATGTCTGGTGCCAGGTCTGGGTGGAGACGGCTCAGGCGGGTAGACAGCTGGCGGCCCATAAGCAACTCTGCCGGCGACTTCTCGGTTGTGGTGTGCGGTGAGGAATGCTGCTACAGTAAGAACCTGGCGAGCTTGGCTGGAAAATTTCCGCCACCCATCTGGCAGAGTGAGTCCTTGGCTGTTCGCACCCTTTGGCCTGACCATCTGTTGTGGGGTGGAAAGGAGCTGAGGTGACGTGCCGGATACCCTGCTCGTCCAGGAAGGACTGGAACTCTGCCAATGTAAATTGAGTTCTATTGTTGGACACAAGGAGGTCCGGCAGGCCGAAGGTGGTGAAAAGGCGGTCTAGGCAGTGGGCGACGACGGCTGATGTCATGGAGGTGACAGGGATGACCTCCAACCACTTGGAGTACACATCCACGATGATCAAGAGTGTTCGGCCCTGGAAAGGCCCAGCAAAGTCCACGTGAATGCGGGACCACGGCCCCCTCGGCTTCTCCCATGGGTGAACAGGAACCTCTGGAGCTGCTGGTCTTGACTCCTGACACGGCTGACACATCCAGACCCACTGCTCAATCTGCTGATCCATGCTGGGCCACCAAACATAGCTCCTTGCGATGGCCTTCATCTTAACGATGTCTGGGTGCCCTTCATGCAATGCATCCAGCACCTGTTGGCGAAGTGGGAGAGGGACAACAACTCTGTTTCCCCACAGCAGGAATCCTTTGTTCACCCACAGCTCAGACGACCTCGACAGGAATGGCTGGAATTCGGTGTCGAGTGTCCCTGATGGCCATCCCCTCCACACATGGTTGTAGACTCTGCCGAGAGTGCGATCCTGGCTAGTGTGGAATGCTACGTCGGCAACGGAGAGCAGAGGCTGCAGCAGCTCCTCAATTAACAAAACTTCCTGGAGTTGGGCCTTGGGCGGGCCTGACGATGGAAGTGGCAGCTGGCTAAGGGCGTCAGCGTGCCCGATGGTCTTGCCAGGCCTGTGGAGGAGACGGAAGGAGTAGGCAGACAGAAGAACGGCCCAGCACATCATCTGGGGGGACAGGATTTGGGGGGGTTGACGGTCGTCCATGAAGATGCCCAGAAGTGGCTTGTGGTCGGTGAAGATTTCAAATTCCCACCCATAGATGAAATTGTGAAATTTCTTCACTGCAGTGATAATTGCTAGTGCCTCTCAATCTATCTCGGCATAGTTTCTCTCAGCGGAAGATAACGTCCTGGAATAGAAGAAGAAGAAGAAGAAGAAGAGAAGAAGAGATTGGATTTATACCCCGCCCTCCACTCCCCAAGGGAGTCTCAGAGCGTCTTACAAACTCCTTTTCCCTTCCCCTCCCCACAACAGACACCCTGTGAGGTAGGTGGGGCTGAGAGAGCTCTTTCCCAAGCTGTCCTTGAGGGAACAGCTGGCACAGCGCTATGGCTTGCCCAAGGTCATCCAGCCAGGTGCAAGTGGAGGAGTGGGGAATCAAACCCGGTTCTCCCAGATTAGAGTCCGCGCACTTAACCACTACACCAAACTGGCTAGAAGGCAATGGGGGCCTCCCGGCCAGATGGCAAGCGGTGACTGAGCATGGCCCCGATCCCATAAGGTGACGCATCACAAGCTAGGATGAGGGGATTCTTCTCATCGTAGTGAACTAGGATGGCATCAGACGCAAGGAGGGCTTTGACGGCTTGGAAGGAGATGTTTTCCCGGCCACCCCATGCCCATGGTGCTGACTTGTACAGTAACCGATGGAGTGGTTCTGCAAGAGCTGCTTTGTTGGGCAAGAAAGCATGATAGAAGTTCAATAGTCCTAAGAAGGACTGCAGCTCTTTCTTAGACTTTGGCGGGGGTGCGTTGCAGATTGCAGCAACCTTGTCCGGAGCAGGGTGGATGCCCTCTGTGTCGAGGTGGTAACCCAGGAATTGAACAGTAGGGACGAAGAACTCACATTTCTCCTTCTTCAGTCGAAGGCCAACATCCTGTAGCCGATGAAGGACCTCTCGCACTCGAGAGGCCAGGTCTGAGGCTCCGGCAATTAAGACATCATCGAAATAGGGTACGAGGCCAGGCAGACCTCAAAGAAGGCGCTCCATAAGTTCTTGTAAATGCCGGGGGCAACGCTTACCCCAAACTGCAGCCGGTTTACCTTGAAAGCAACTCGGTGCATCACGATAGTCTGTGCTTCGGCTGTGGCTGCATCTACCGGCAACTGCTGATATGCCTGGGCGAGGTCAATCTTGGCGAACACCCGGCCCCCAGAGACCGAGGCCAGAAGGTGGCTCACCACAGGAACCAGGTATGTGTGTGGCTGAAGGGCCCAGTTGATGGTGCATTTATAGTCAGCGCACAAATGGACGGAGCCATCAGGCTTGAGGGGAGTGATGATAGGTGTCTCCCACTTGGCATTCAAGCTATTGCTGCTTCAATAATCCAAAACACAAACACAACATTATACAATACCATTTTCTAAAACTATCTGAAGTATCTTCACTAAGGAGTAGTGAATGTACAAGTACTAACTTGAATTCTTAAAAATACAGTTTTCTACTAAAGAGTCTTCAAGCAATGAAATATACATGTGAAGCTGGCTTCTGCCATATCACACCACTTGTCTGTTTGGCTCCCTACTATTTAAACTTGAAAAGGGCCCCAAGCTAAGTCAGTGTCTATAAGTTTGTTTGTTTATTTATTATTCCACTGATATCCCACCCTCCCTGCAAAGCTGGCTTAGGGCGGCTCACATTCATTCAAGTTTAGAAAGTGTAGCATACTAAACTGTTCCACATTTCAAATCAGTAAAATATTGTGAAAAAATTTAAATGTAACTTGATTTCATAGTTAAAAAATTCAAAAGCAGTTCAGCTTGAATTCCAGATAGTAGGTTTGATACACACTGTACTGGCTGTAAAGGGTGTAAGTAAATTTAATTTCAATCAGGGAGTTTCTTTCAGCAAATGAGACCTAGAAAATCAGTGAGATGTGAAGGCAGATTACAAAGAGTCAGAGCTCACAAAACCTCATACTGGAATAAATGTTATTAATCTTTAAGGTGCCACTGGACTTCTCGATTACAAAGATGTCTTTCAAAGTCAAAAATTCTTACCAGAGTAATAATCCATAAAAATACATTCACAGGTGCCACCCGTAATTCATGCACCTTGGTTCCATTGGTACAAGATAAATTGTTCAAAAGGAACTGAATCAAATAGAAATCTAAATAGTTAAGATAAATGCACCAACAGATCTAGTCAGTCCAATGGCTGACATGGACCAGTGTGGTGGGAATCAGATGAGAATATGTCTAGACGTAGGAGATATGAGCAGACTATTCTAAGATAACATCTTAATTTACCTATGGTGGAAAAAATCATGAATAAATTAGCATAAGTGATATCAGTAGTTAGTCTTGTATAATTCAACAGACTTTTCAAGAGAGTATCATACATTGTTTAAATAGATGGAGGAAATCCTCCTGTGAGGAGACAAAAACCCAGACAAAAACATCATGGGAGTCTAAAGTGAGTTCAGTATATAGGGAAACACATAATGGACAGATGAGCATTATCAGAATAGATCAGTACAGGAAAACAGGCAGCTGAATATTTGCCTTTAGGTGATCAATTTGAGTGAGTCTATCTTTGGATTATGCCTATAACCAAATTGCTGAGAGAACAAAATCAATATTAATTTCCCATCCACAAAGCTTATTATAACAAATGAATAAGAGTGAAAAGTCTCTGCCTTGAAGCGTATGAATCTGGTTAAGTAGAAGATGACAGCAGACCAAAAGAATAGATAATCATCAGAGGGAATCAGAGTTAAACTGTTACAAGGTCATGCATTGTACTTGTGCCTGGAGTGGGGACCAGCCCATGGGGAGTGGGGGAGAAGCATGACATACCATGCTGGGAATAAACAGGCCACAACTTGGTTGCTCAGGTCTTGGCACAGCATGGGCTGAGGATAAAGGGTCTGGTTGACAGCCCAAATGCTGTCAGCACCTTCCCCAACCCACTTGTTGAGGTAACCAAGGGCAGAGGGCTGGTCTTAGGGCTGGAAGTGGTGGAAATCACTATGCTTGGCCATCACCATTATCTGGGGTGTGTGGCTAATACATCACCCTCAAGATTGGCCCCCCCCTTTTGGTCATGCAGACTACTTTGAAGCCTGCTGGGTGTCTCTTTCCACTGCTGTTGAACATTAGTCATCCCTTATTTATCTGGAATGAGAGAACAGCTTTCTTCTCTGGTTAATTGCTGTTTCCTCAGCATGAGGCACATCAGCTCAGATGAGACAGTGAGATGGCCAAGGTACCCAGAGGTGACCAGCTGGCCACAGAGAGAGCTTGTTGCTTTCTGAGTGGCTGCTGTGGTGGTAGTGGTGGTTTTACTCTCTTCTTTGCAGCCAGCTTGCTCTCCTCCTGACAATGCTATCACATCACTGAGCTAGATATTTGGCTATAATACTGTCTCCAAACTGCAGACATGGGGGCGTGGCATCGGCTCCGCTCCCTCCCTTACCTCTTCATCTATTAAATCTACTAAAAATTGCCTAGCAGCTCTACAAATTATGGGCAAACCTGAGGCATGCAAATCCTCGACTTCCTCTTCATCAAACTGCAGACATAGACCAGGAGGCTTTGGAAGGGTATGTCTCCTATTATTCCTCACTTCTGATCTGCAGACAATGGTGGTCATTTTTTGACAGTCCTGGCTGGTGATCTCTGTTGTGTGAGGCCAGTTCTACTGATTTGTTGGAATATACCACTTCAAACTGCAGAAGAGCAAATCCAGTGCTTAATTCTCTGGCACAGACAGAATGTAATTGGCAGAAAGTTCTGGGTAGGCTTCTTTCTGACATGACTCTTCTTCATATGTATGCAATCCTATATGTGGAGGAACTTTTAACAGTGTCATGCTAAGTAGAAATACACACTTCAAAGTCCATTAAAGTAAATGGATCTAGAAAGGTGTAACTATTTAAGATTGCACTGTAAACCACTTAATTCCTTCATCTGTATTATAGTGAGGGAGAATTTCACCATGTTTTTTTGCAAAAAGAGGAGGCAGAGAAGTGGGGAGTGCAGTTTGATACGTGGTAGTACAGAACAAGAGCAGAAAAGTCATAATGTGTCACTTACTGGGACAAAGGAGGAGTGACTGCTGCAGTAGAAAAGGAATTCAGTTTAATAAGACTGCACAGTGTCTTGTTAAAAACATGTTTCCTAATTCTTAGCCAATAGATTCAATATACACAGAGGTGGGTCATATTTTTGTCTTAGAAATATCTTTGCATATCTAACTAATGATGGCTTGCCAAAAAGAGAAGCATCTTTCTGTGTTGCATTAATTTTATAATGCTGAAGGTTACAGTTTCCTGTCAAACTGTTGCCTGTCAAACAGAACTTGGCCTCAGTCTAATGTTGAAAGAGTCATCCCACTCAACTATAGGTTAAATGCAGAAAGCTAAATAATATTGGTTGGACAGAGCAGAACATTTGTTTGTGTATGATATGGGTACTCTTTCAGAACATTTTAATCAAAGAACCAAGAAAGCAAATAGATCGGAGATGGGGAGGAAGGGAGGGAGGGCGAAAAAATATGCTTCCCCTTTGCTTCCCCAGCTGCCCTGCCGGGAGCCACAAAATATGTGTGAAAGAGCCACATATGGCTCCCAAGCTGCAGTTTGGCCACATGTGGCTCTTTCACACATATTGTGTGGATTTTACATGTATAGTCATAAACTATGTTTTATCATCTTCCATATTTTTAAAGAATTTGTAAATGTGCCATAACTGTATTCACAGATGTCTGCTAAATCATAGAATCAAAGAGTTGGAAGGTACCTCCAGGGTCATCTAGTCCAACCCCTTGCACAATGCAGGAAATTCATAAATATTTCCCCTCACACCCCCAGTGACCCCTGTTTCACACCCAGGAAACGACAAAAAACCTCCAGGATCTCCAGCCAAACTGGCCTGGAGAAAAATTGCTTCCTGACCCCAAGTGGCAATCAGCATTCCCTGATCGTGTAAGGAAGGGCCACAAGAACTAAGCACTGATGCAACTCTTTCTGCCCTCCCTCTTATGATCTGCCTAAGTTCACAGAATCAGCATTACTGACAGATGGCCATCTAGCGTCTGTTTGAAAACCTCCAAAGAAGGAGAGCCCACCACCTTCTGAGGAAGCCTGTTCCACTGAGGAACCACTCTAACTGTTTGGAGGTTCTTCCTAACCGAAAACTCTTCTGATTAAATTTCAACCCGTTAGTTCTGGTCCGGCCTTCTGAGGCAACAGAAAACAACTCCATAGCATCCGCTATATGAGAGCCCTTCAAGTACTTGAAGATGATTATCATATCACCTCTCAGTTGTCTCCTCTCCAGGCTAAACATACCTTTGAGGATTTAGTAAACAAAATATCTTTTGTATGTCAATGGGGAAAGACTATAGAACTTAGGGTTGCTAACCTTCAGGTGAGGGCTGCAGTTCTTCTGGAATTACAAGTGATTTCCAGGCTACAGAGATTGGTTCCCTTGGAGAAAATGGCAGCTTTGGAGGGTGAACTCTTATCACGTCACATCCCTGCTCAGCTTTCTCCCTTCCTTCCCTAAAACACCCCCTTCCCAGGCTCCATTCCCAAATCTCCAGGCATTCTTCAACCTGGAGTCGGCAACCCTAAGTCCTTACCCAGTGACCTTCTTTCCGCTTCTCAGGGCAGGATGGAACTTATGAAGTTCCCTTCCATCTACAAAGAGTCTGTTGGAAGGTCTTTCAGGAAGCTATAATGTTATATTTCCCCCCCAAAATAAGCTCCTTGAATAATAAAACAGTGATCATTCTTTTAATGTTGTACTGCTAAAAACTGTTCTGGACTTCAGCACAGATTCGTTTCTTAGTTAAACCTTCTATTATTTGTGGCTGTTTGATAAATCTTACATATGGAATACTTCATGACTTCGAGCTGTAATTATTGGCTTGAGTCTCCAGCTGCTTGTTCCACAATCAAGCAATTATATAGTTACAAATTCAGTATACCTTACTATGCTGATCCTGCTAAATTTTAGAGAATCTGTATTTGTACAGTCTCATTCAGTATTGTTTTCATTGTTAGTGGTTTTCCTGCATTACAAACAATAAGTCTAAACCAGTCCCATTTTACATCCTATTTCCCGTATCTTTGACTCGCCTTGATTCCTGACACAGTTAAATTCCTAGTCAGGATGTAAATCAGATGCAAATTAAGCATCCTGGTATTCTGTGATTTTTCTTTTACTAATGATTTCATGGATTGTATGTTTTTAAATCTGTTTTTAGTTATTTTCTTTGATGGTTGCTTTTCAAACCACATTGGGCTCCCTTTGACAGAGAGAAGGACAAGCTAGGCATTTTAAAATAATGGTATAAGTATAGTCTGGCACAAATCACGTAGGAGATGCTTCCAGTGAATTCTACCTATTATGATAATATTGGCTAAAAAATGGGGAACTACAAAGAATCATGTGTATGTGTGAGTGCATGCAGTGTTACTGGTCTGTATGAAATATTTATGTATTAATATTAAATACAATTTATTTTCAAGAGAATATACAACTACATTTTATTTTGTTCTAAAATTAAGTAAATGCGTCTTTCACCTCAAATTATTTTTGTCCCTTTCCAAATCTTCTTTATGGAATTTTACAGTAGTTGGATCCAGCATAAATCAGGATTGTAGAGGCCACATTTTGGTGTGTTACAGGAGGAGGGGGGTGGGAAAGTCACTCTTTATGGGCAGAAATCATTGCACCCATGGAAACTCTAGTCTGGATCCTACCTAGTGCCTTCAGACTTCTTTGTGGTGAGTGTGTAATTCATAGTACAATCTTGACGACAATAGCTCATGTTAGTGCAAATAAAATTTAACATCATAGCATTTGCCTGTGAAGAACTTGAAGAACTGGAGCAGCAATAAAAGCTTAATAAGTGATGAAACTGTTATATTTTATTATCATAAATAGATTTTGCCTGAGTCCCCCAGTATAAAAGTCCTGTGGCCTTTTCATGATATAAAGGATTAAACTAGAAAAAATGTTAGGAGATTGGTGCATAACTTGGCTGAACATTAATAAATAGCAATTATGAGGGCCTCAGTTTGGCTCAGAACAGTGCATGGGGGCAGTTAACCCTTTTTTTTAAATGTCATTTTCCCAACTATAACTGCTGTGTTTCATAAACCATGCTTGTGGAAACAAAGAGGTTGCTTGAATGTTCTTGCAGCAGAATAAATATCAATTCCACAGGCCTGTTTGAGTTTAGAAAATAATGGTTAATCTCAAGAACACATTGGAGGTCTCATGGCTCCTGTTTAACAACAGCAACAAAGAAATGTGGGAATTCCATTCATGGATAACCCAGCATCTCAGCTCAGAGCCTCTTGGTTTAGGCAGGTGTTGTGTATCAAGACCGCGGTCGCCAGGGATTCTCATAATGGCGACCGCCACGTGGTCATCACACATGGCCAGAATCTATCTGAGCTTCGGCCAGGTAGAACAATAGCTGGTTGGATCCTAAGCAACTGCCAATCATGAGCCTAGGGCTCTCCCAGGGGACCTATGAACTGCAACCACTGATTTAAGGTCCTATCAGGACATTTGGGCGAGGTCGGGGGATTATCTCCAACCAGCATAAAAGAGGGCTCTGGGTCTGTGGTTTCTCATGTTCCATCTTGACCCGCAATAAACTACCATGCTGATTTCACTGTTACCAGCCTCCCGACTCCAGTACTTTTCAGTGGTGATGAGGATGGGATACTGATGAGCGACTCTCCAGCCGAACCAAGCAGCCCCGCACTGAGCACCAATCTGCCGGCTCCAGGCACTGCCGAGCTCCAGCGCTCTGAGGCCCCATTGCAAGCCCATGAAGACACCGCTCACCACGCCATCCCTGCTCCGGTAATTATGGCTGACACTCCGGGACCAATACCCCCATTCGACACGTCTCGCCCAGAGACCTGGGGGGCATGGATCAAGCAGCTGGGCTGCACCTTCATTGTCCAAGGCATCACCAATGCAGACATGAAGCGAGCCTGGCTCTTGAGCTCTTGTGGGGTGGACGCGATGCGGGTCACCCAGAGCCTGCTCGCCCCCCAAGATCCCCTCGAGGCGCCTTACAACATCCTAACCAAGGCTCTCAGGGACTACTTCGCCCCAAAACCCTCTAAAATGGCCCTGCGCCTGGACTTCATCCGGCGCCAACAGCAGCCCGGAGAATCGGCCACAACTTTCCTGGCCAACCTCCGCTGCATGGCAGTGGGCTGTGAGTTCTACCACGTGGAGATAGTGTTCATGGGGGGAGTATGAGAAGCCAAGCTATGGCGCCGACTGATAGCGCTTCCCAAGCCAACCCTCGAGAAGATGCTACAAACAGCTATGGCCTTCGAGGCAACTCTAAAGGACAAGCCGGCCACCAAGGTCCATCGCACCGTAACTTCCAGATCCGAATCATCTGAGTACGAGAACGTCCACCGGCTCCAGCAACACTTGCAGAAGGTTGAGTCCTCCCGGGCCCACTCCCGGCACCCAGCATCTGCCACTGTTGTTCCCTCTTCTTCCAAAAACAGGCTGCCCCCAACATGTGCTAGCTGTGGGGACCCCCATGAGCGACGTTCCTGCCGTTTCTGGGATGCTGTCTGCCGATCCTGCAGTAAAACGGGGCACATTGCAAAGGCCTGTCGCACCCGGACCAGCCACCACTCAACCGCCGCAAACTACAAGATGGTGGAAAGCCTCACGACAGCAGTACAGGTACTGAACTTACCCCAGCCCCTTCCCGGGGTGATTACAGTTGACCTACAGATCGAGAGTACCCCCTGTTCCATGGAGTTGGACTCCAGGTCTGCAAACTCCATAGTCTCTGCAGCAACCTTTAAACAGCTCTGCCCGCGGGGGGTGGGGGGGACCCCGGCTATGCCAGCTGACGTGTCTAGTGCTCCAGGATTTTCAAAAGAACTCGGTCGCAATCAAGGGGCTGGCCAAAGTCAAGGTCCAGTACCACGAATTCAATGCCCCCCTCGACCTCCTCATGGTGGAACAAGACCTCATCAGTCTTCTGGGACATGCATGCTTCAAACCCCTGGGTTTGTAAGTCACAGGGGTGTACTTCTTGGGTTCTGCAGACTACGCATCGGTCTGTGCGGAATTCCTGGCTGTTTTTGACGGCACACTGGGCTCCTATTGGGGATCCCCAGTCTCCCTGGACTTAGATTCTGCAGTCTGCCCCATCCAGCCGAAGGTAGAGGCAGAGCTGGACAAGCTTGTGGTGCAAGGTGTGCTCGAGCCAGTCTCCCATGCTAGGTGGGAGACACCAATAGTCACCCCCATGAAGGCAAATGGTGAGATCCGCATTTGCGCGGATTACAAATGTACTTTGAACTTGGCTCTGCAAGACCATGTGTACCTGGTGCCCGTAATCTTAGCCTCCCTAGCAGGGGCCAAAGTATTCGGGAAGCTGGACCTGGCACAGGCCTACCAGCAGCTTCCCGTGGATGACACCATGGCAGCAGCACAGACCATCATCACAGACAAGGTAAAATGGCTCCAGTTCGGGGTCAGTGTTGCCCCTGGTCTTTCCCAACAAGTAATGGACTCTGTTTTAAAAGGCATTCCAGACATGAAGCTATTCTTTGACGACGTCCTGATTGCAGCCCCGGAAGTCGACAATTTCAAGGCCCGGCTGCGGGCCATCCTCCAGAGATTCCAGGACGCCGGCCTAAAGGTGCGCAAGGACAAATGCACCTTGGGCATCGCATCTGTGACATTCCCGGGCTTCAAAGTTGATGCTCAGGGCATTCACCCCACCCCGGAGAAGGTAGCGGCTATCACGGAGGCACTCCAACCCACATCGAAGGCGGAGCTACAGGCATTCTTGGGCCTCCTGAACTTTTATCATGCCTTCCTTCCCCACAAGGTGGCAGTCGCTGAGCCCCTACATAGGTTACTGGACAAGGGGGCCAAATGGGTTTGGGGGCTGCAACACGCGGCAGCGTTCCAAGCGGTGAAAGACTTGTTAGTTTCAAACACTGTCCTGGCCCACTTTGATGAGTTGTTGCCGGTCATTCTGGCGTATGACATGTCTCCATACAGGGTGGGGGCAGTCCTGGGCCATCAGCTTCCCAATGGGCAGGAGGTGCCGGTGGCATACTACTCCAGAACATTGTCATCAGCAGAGCGAAACTACACCCAGATCGACAAAGAAGCCCTGGCCATCGTTGCAGGGGTAAAAAAAATTCATGACTACCTTTACTGTGGCCAGGGCCCACAAACCGCTCCTGGGTCTCCTCGCTCCCCACCGCCAGACGCCACATATGCTGTCACCGCGGGTCCTGCGGTGGTCAATTTTCCTTGCAGGTTATCAGTATGAGCTGGTGCACTGCCCCGGAAAGGCCATGGGTCACACCGATGCCCTTAGCCATCTCCCGCTGCCATCCTGCAATCCAGACCCAGCTCCTGCATGCCACATTGTGCTTGTTGAGGACCTCCCGGACTGGCCTGTCCAGGTATCCAACGTGGCCCGCCGCATGGCTTGGGACTGAGTCCTCTCCCGGGTCTGTCCACCCACAAGGGGTGCCTGCTATAGGGCATGAGGGTGGTCATCCCAGGGCTGCTCCGCTCTAGGGTCCTAGCAGCCCTCTATGAGTCCCATCCCGGAATTGTCTGGATGAAAGCCCTGGCCCGCAGCTATGTGTGGTGGCCAGGCATGGACAAGGAAATTGAGGACCGGGTGCACCAGTGCAGCAAATGCCAAGTCGCACCCCGATCCTCCTCACACCCCTGTCGGCTTTGGGAGTCGATCAGCAAGCCCTGGTCTCGACTCTACCTGGACTTTGAAGGGCCAGTTGTTTTTTTATTGTTGTAGACAGCTACAGCAAGTGGCTGGAGGTAGTCCTGGTGCAGGCTACCTTGACCAAAGCAGCCGTCCGATCTCTGTGGCACATCTTTGCCACCCATGGGTTGCCTGACACCCTCGTAACGGACAATGGGACAGCCTTCACGTCCGGGGAGTTCCAGCGCTTCGTGGACTCCTTCTGCATCCAGCACATCCACTCGGCACCCTTCCATCCTGCAACCAACGGTCAGGCGGAGCAGATGGTAAGGACCACCAAAGACGCCCTAAAGCCAATGGAAACGAGACTGGGAGCTCCAACTGATAGTTCCTATTTGGCCAGTGGAACATCCCACACACTGGGATGGAACGCCGACCGGCTGAGCTGCTGGTGGGTTGGCGCCTTGGCTACCTGCTGGATTGCCTCCACCTGGACAGTGACGCATCAGCAGTGACACCAAGCCCGAGTCCTGGCCAGCTGCACGAGGTTTCTTTTCTGAGGACCCCGTCTATGCCCAGAACTACGCCAGAGGTCCAACGTGGGTCCCCGCAAGGATTGTCCGCGCAACTGGGCTGCTCTCCTATGAGTTCTTCACAGATGACGGAGCAGTGTGGTGGCGCCATATTGACCAGCCCTGGTGGTGTCTCCCAAGCAACACACCCGACATCCCCAAAAACCCCTGCTCCCGCTAAGCCGGTCCCGACCCCGCTCCAGGAAGCCAACTCAGACACGGAGCCTGTAGAACCCCTGCCTATAGACCATCCCAGTGAATCTACATCGCCCAAGCTGCTACTGGACGTTCCCGCAAGCAGCCCCAGGGAGCCGCCGGCGACCCCGCTCCCCAAGCCAAACAGTGCCCCGTGGCCGGCAATTCCCCGGCGCTCGGAATGTGAGCGTCACTGGCTGGGGTACCTGAAAGACTATGTTTACAGAGGGGAACAGGACTACGGGGGGCAGGGTGTTGTGTATCAAGATTGCAGTCACCAGGGACTCTCATAATGGTGACCACCACGTGGTCATTGCACATGGCCAGAATCTACCTGAACTTCGGCCAGGTAGAACAATACCCGGTCGGATCCTAAGCGACCGCCAGTCATGAGCCTAAGGCTCCCACAGGGGACCTATGAACTGCAACCACTGACTTAAGGTCCTATCAGGACATTTGGGCGAGGTCGGGAGATTATCTCTGACCAGCATAAAAGAGGGCTCTGGGCCCGGGGTTTCTCATGTTCCATCTTGACCCGCAATAAACTACCATGCTGATTTCACTGTTACCGGCCTCCCGACTCCAGTACTTTTCAGCATGCTAGCTAGGGAACTAGATTGGTTCTTGGGAGCAGGTGTCCTGAAAGGTTGTCAAACAATCAAGAAGCCTTTGCTGGATCTAATTTTCTTTCTAGTTCTTACTTTAAGGTGTGAAATTTTGTACAGCTACCTTTTCACTTACATTATAGGCAATTTCAAAAATTGCCAATATTTCAGTCACTTTCAGTATTATAAAAATATAGCTACAAAACAAATTGTGAGGGAAGTGCTGATGAATATGTGAATAGGAAGCCCTATTTGGTGTACTTTTCTGGCGAGCAAAACTGGTTAGCAACATGTTCAGTTAGTAAGTTTGAAACAGAAACATCTGTTCTCTCCATTAAGAAAATTCATGCCTATGAATGGAAACAGTAGGGGCTCCACTGAAGTAAGCGATCTAATTAAGAAACAATAATTGATCATACATAAGGAGCAGAATACCACAGTGCTCCAGGAAACTAGTAAGAACTGAATGAAATGAGTGGATTTTGTATCAGATTTACTTTTTAAAGTAAAATAAATATGTATAGAGCTATACTTCAGGAGCAAGGTGATCTCCCATCCACTCACTTATAATGTGCAGACTGGACATTGTGTTATTTTTGAATGGAGAACTGTGAGACTGTCTTGCAGATGGTAATTTGTATTTGAGGGCTGTGTTCACTGTTCATCTTGATAAGCCCTTAAGGCTGCTTTAAACAATACATTTATGCTGCAATTCAGTTCCTTGTTTTCTGGGCTGATTTGTTTAAAGTTCTAAGAAAACATGCTTTTATTTCTTCTATGTTAAAATAATGTTATCAATTTTGATTTTGTGTTGCACAAATGACTGCAAATTAAGATATACTGTCACTGTACTAGTGCCTAGTTCAGTTCTTTTGTGATTCTCTTATAAGATATGTTGAACTGGCAACGGATGTGGTGCTGAGCACAATGGTGTCAATAGGAATTTGAGGAAAGAGGATCAGACAAAATTTTTCATGTGTCTTAAGTAGACGAGTTAAGAACACTTTCCTGGGAGTAAAGGTAAAGGTTTCCCTTGCCTGAAAGCCAGTTGAATACAACTCTAGGGATGCAGTGCTCATCTCCATTTCCAAGCCAAAGAGCCAGCACTGTCCAAAGACGTTTCCGTGGTCATACGGCTGGCATGACTAGATCCCCAGGCGCACGGAACACTGTTACCTTCCCATTGAAGCAGTACCTATTTATCTACTTGCAATTTCTTGCTTTTGACTGCTAGGTTGGTGGAGCTGGGGCTAAAGACAGGAGCTCATTCCATCATGCAGCACTGTGGGTCTCGAACTTCTGAACTCACGGTCTGCAGTTCAGCGTCTGAACCACTTGAGCAACCGCAGCCTCATTGCTGGGAGTAAGCCCCATCTATTAGACCTGTTGGGCTCTGAGTAGACCTGTTTAGGATTGCTCTCTTGGTCTTGTAGCTGCACTCCAATATATGCTATTACACTGAGTCTTCTCCCAGTGTATTAACCATAAAAGGTCAGTTTCATGTCCAGTACACTAGGGTATCTAGGATGTTTAAATTAAATTGTCCAAGGCTTTATAAGCTGGGGCAGTGTGGACTTTTAGGAAATACCTAACACACACACAAAGAAAATGATAGATTTCTCCATGTGGGGAACAAGGGAAGATAGAAGAACGCTCAAGCTCAAAAACAATGCAAGCAGTGATTTTAAAAGAAATCTCCAGCAAGATCATGATTAAGCAATTGGGGTCAGTAGTAACTACTCATGCCAAATGCTGCCACTGTGCAGATGGAAGACTGTTGGCAGTAATGTTCATCTTGAATTGTGAGGAAATTTTGAGGCAAACAAAAGAAGGGCTCAACTCAACAAAAGAGGTTATTTCATACAAAGTAGGTTCAAATGTCTGTTGATTTCCCCCCCCCCCCAATTTTTTTTCTCAGCATCTCTGCTTCTAATAAGTATTTAGGGATAGTGAAAAACAGAGATATGCTATTATTAATTTACATTAATTTGAGGGTGTAATGAACAGCAAATGGTTACTGTGTTAGCCTGGTCTGAGAACCTTTTGTTACAGGGGATTCAAATGGAAATCTGTAGTTGAGAGTGTCATTTAAGAATGGCAGTTAAGAATGACAGTTGAGATTGGAGTAAGAGCAGTGAAGGAGAGTTAAGCAGAGTGAGAGGATCAAGGAGGATCCTGAATTAGGGAAATGGGATAAGTAGCCCTTCCCTGAGGGAAATAGCTCCTAGTAAAGGGGTGGGGGTGGGGGGAGACTGATCCCTATCTAGTGGTTAAGAAGCAAAATTGGAACTTATGTGAATATTCCTGCCTTCACAAACTTAATTATTTTTTAGATAGAGAAGCTTATGCTTGTTTATTTAAGCAGTGACTGTCAAGAGATTTCTCTCCACAGTCTTAAAAGTCCTGTCAGTATAACAAAACAGCTACGATTGTGACAAACTTTATAATATAAAGTTACCTTATTCCTGCTGCCTGTTCACTTTTAAGTCCTTAACCTAATAGCCACCTGACCATTTCTCCTCAAAAGTGAAATAAAGTAGTTTGTTTTGAATTACCATCAGCCTCTCATGTGCCATTATCAAAGACAAAAGAAAGATTTTAGTCACTTCCTCATTTCCCCAGGCTGGGTCAACATATATTTATATGCATTTAAACGGGTCATTTCGAGCAGGAGCGCAGGGGAGCACAGCTCCGGGAGTCAGTACCAGCCCCCCCACAGGGAAATGCCTGCTTTTATGAGTCCTCCCCCGATTTGCAAGAATTGGGTGGGTGGGGAATGGCAGCACCAGGTGCTGCTCTACAAATTCCTCTATAAAGAAAGAGGGCTAGAGAGGAAGCTGCTGGAGAACTTGGCACTTGGAGGACTCAGCGCTCACTCTTCCTCCTAATCACCTGCGCTAGCACACCAATTTTCCCCCCTCCCCACCAGTGCACAGCTCAATGGAAGTCATGGGGTGGGGAGGGGATGCAGCAGCAGGCTTCTCCTTGCTGCCTGCCGCCGCTGCCAAGCTGTCCTGGGCTGGTGTGGGGGAGTGCAGGGGTTGGAATTGGGGCTGGTGTGGCCCCTATCTGAGGCTCTTAAGACTAACCACCCCGCCACCCCCCCCCCCAGTTTTCAGAAAGTTTTTCCAGACTAGGCTCAGTTGGCTTCCTTTCCACTTCTTCAAATGGCGAGGGCCACTGTTGAGCAGTTGCTTCCTTCTTCTGTCCCTCCCCTCTTGCCTCCCACCAGCGTGCAAGTTGTCTTTCATTTTCGCCATCTTATTCCTTGCTGTCTCTGCCTCGCCACCTCACTCTTTTTTTTTTAAATGCCTCCTTTACCTCACGCACTTGCCCCTCACTGCCTATCTTGTTGCTGTTGCTAACAGCCACTTTGGCACGTGCACCAGGCATTGTGCACTACCCTTTCCCGGCTGGGCCCTCCAGCACGCCTGCGCCAGGCTCAGCTTCCCTCCCCATCTCCTCTCACTTGGCAGCTGACACCGAAGAGCTGCCACCACTGCTTTCGCCTGCCAGAGTAGAGGAGGAGGAGGTGCCATGCAGTGCTTCGTTTGCACCTATCTCTCCTCCCAACTTGTCTATTTAAAGTTGGTTCAAAGGGCAGCCATTGCTTTCCTGATCGCTTGCTTTCCCACTTAAGATGCCTTCTGTCATTGTCGTGCCAAACTAGCCATGACTTCCTCTATGGCTGGGCACTCCATCTTTCTGGAAGGAAAAAACTACAAGCTGTCCTGGAAAGAGGCATCTGCAGGCTAGGATCAGACAGATACCCACTTGGAGATCATGGGGAAGCCAGTGATAGAGCAGAGGGAGGCCCATACGCACTCTGTTGGTACTGTGGCCATTTCTAAAGGTGAGAGGAGCAGTGTCAGAGAAAAATCTAAAGACAAAATATGTGCAATACCTTTTTAAAAAAACTATTAAAAATTTTTATTTAGAAACTTTCTATGCTGCCTCTTCGAGGAACCTGCCTGAGGATGGCATGGAAAATGAAACACCATAAAAACAGAAAGCATCAAAAGTTATTAAAACTCAGCCAGAGCATTACAAAAAACACACATAAACATGCTTCAGCTAAAAGGTATCTCAAACATGCTGAAAAAGAATGAAGCACAGTGCAAGCTTTTCAGTTCTGAAGAACTCTTCATTGTACTGGATGTTGGTGCAAACGCCCCCCTCCTCTTCCCCCAAAGAATTTGTGTTGTGTCATGGCTGCAGCAAAACGACCCCATCCTCTGGAAAGGTCCTTGTTCCTCCGACCAACCTTTTGAACGCTTCAGCCACCACTGAAGCTATCCTCCCAGAATAGTGGTATTTCTGAGGCTTGGATTAGTAACTGTCTCTTCCTTCCTTCCTTCCTTCCCTCCTTCTGACATACTTCCGTGATGTCATGGGGTGTGGCATATGCAAATAAGTTATGCTCATGAGTTATGCTAATGACCTCCTGCACCTCTTTTTCTACTAAATGACCCCTGCTTTAAACAACTGGGTGGGACAGACAGTAAAACAAAGAAAGAAAACGGACTGCCCAGCCAAAGAGACTGGAAAAAAGCCAGTTTGGGAAGCAGGGAGCCATTATAGAGGGATATTAGACCATGAAAATCATATTTTTAAAAAATGCTTTGAAACACACATGCCATGACACATGCACACGGATTGGGAATCTTTTACATATCCTTCTCCCCTCCCCCAGCAGTCCCGTTTGGCACTAGCAAAGTTGGTTTCTGTGACTGAGGGGACCATGTGATCTATAATCCTCCAGGTGAGGAAGCTGCAATGAGGAGACAGAAGGGGCAAAATCTGACTTTTTTGTAAGTGCCACCTCCACTGGTACAAGAGGCAGGAGTAGGGATGCTCAAACTCCTACAGGTTTGAATCATGTTGTAATCACCAGTTGTGAATAAACAGAAGATTAATAGCAGTTCACATTGTTTGATCACTGAACTTTTTGTCAGAGTTTGCTGGGTGGGTGCACAACCCACATGCACATGCATAACAGAAGAAAGGAGCAGGCAAGTTGTATTTTCCCTGTGGCTGCTTTAACACGGGGGATTTTTTGCCCTAGTTCCACTCTCTCCCCTTGATTTTGTGGCTGCTACATCTGTTAATCATCCCCAGAGAACAAGCAAATAACATGGCTGGTAGCAAACACCCCCCCACACACACACTATTGCACAGCTGTTAAACCAGCTTGTGAGGTGCTTGTGATGTTTGCCCGGCCAGCAAAGTAATCCGAGGATCGGCTCATTATAATGGTCCCCATAGGCTATAATGGAGCTTGGGGGGGGGGGGGGAATCAAATTTTTTTGTACACCCCTAGTATGCTTTTTAGTATGATTTGTAAGCTGCCTTGAGTCACAGTAAAAGTGGGATATAAATATTTGAACAAATAAATAGTTTGGGCAGGTTGATAACATTTAAGCAACTTCCTCTTTGTTAGGTTAGGCAGGGTTCTGACAGTGATTGTTCTGCCTCTGTTATACTTGACCTGTAAATCTGTCATATTTCACTAAAAAAACAAAAAAACAAAGTAGACTGCGAGAGTACCCCCCCACACACACACACCCAAGTGCTAGTATGTTTTCTAAGGCTCAGCACAGGGTGACATTCTGAGGCCAGGTCTACCAATATAGTGGACTCAGGTCGGAAGACCTTCGGAGGCCAGGTCTACCTATATAGTGGGAAAGGGAGGGTAGACCTGTTCTTCAGAGGCCAGGTCTCCCAGTATATTGGAAAGGGATGAGTAAATCTGTTCTCTGGTGGCCAGGTTTACCAATATAGTGGAAAGGGGCAGGTAGACCTGTTATCCAGAGGCCTGGTCTACCCCATAGAGGACATTTTCTGTAATGAAATTTGGCTTGATTCTGTTTTCTCTTAAGTTGTTTAAATTATTCTTAAAATATAGTTTAAATATAGTTTAAAGTAATTCATTCTGTGATTTTTACAAGCCTATGGAAATAATCTTCTAAAAACCTAATTTATGCGATAGTCAAATGTAAACTTTCTCACAACTTAAATGCTACTAGCTTTTTTCACTCATGAGGTAGTATTTTTGCTCACAATGCTGGAGGTGAGAGGGAACATTGGTCCTTCCCCTGATGAATTCATTGGTGGTGGTGGTGGGGAATCAAACATCTCTAGGCTCTCCTCGTTTTCAGTCCCACCACCTTAAGAATCAACTGTAGGGCTGCCAAGTCCAACTTGGGAAATATCTGGGGACTTTGGGGGTGGAGCCAGGAGACTTTGGGGGTGGAGCCAGGAGAAAGGAAGTGACATCATTTTGTGATGTCACATCCTGTGATGTTGCTTCCACATGCTGACACATGAACTCATGAAGTTTCCTAATACTGAATCAGGCCATTGGTCCATCAAGGTCAGTATTGACTACTCAGACTGGTAGTGGCTCTCCAGGGTCTCAGGCTGAGATCTTTAATGTCACCTATTACCTGATCCTTTTTTAGCTGAAGAGGCTGATACCTCCTGCATGTCAAGCAGATGCTCTATCACTGAGCAACGGCCCTACTGAATCCTTCCTCATCTCGGCAGAATATGAAGCACTAAGTGCTACACAAGTGCTAAATATGATTTTCATATCATAAGAACAGGAGAGAAGCCACAGTGGATCAGCCCATCCAGTACAGCCCATCCAGTACAACACTCTGTGTCACAACAGTGGCCAAAAATACCAGGTGCCCTCAGGAGGTCCAGCAGCGGGGCCAGAACTCCAGAAGCCCTCCCACTGTTGCCCCCCAAGCACCAAGAATTCAGAGCCTCACTGCCCCAGACAAAGGGTTCCATTTAGACCTTGTGGCTAATAATAGCCACTGATAGACCTCTGCTGGATGGGGACAGAGAGAGACAGACAGACAGACAGACAGAAAAAAGAAAGAAAGAGGGAGAGAGAGAGAAGGGAAAAAAACTGGCAGAGGCACTTACTTCCATTTAGACCTTGTGGCTATAATAGCCACTGATAGACCTCTGCTGGATGGGGACAGAGAGCGAGAGAGACAGACAGACAGACAGACAGACAGAAAAAAGAAAGAGGGAGAGAGAATGAAAAGAGCTGGAAGAGAAACTCACCTTGCCAGCCACATGCAAAAGCAGCTCCTTCAGTCCCTCCTTAATCTCTGGGCAGACCTCTCTTGCTGTGGAAGAAGCTCTCTTGCTGACTTCTTAAAGGGGAAATGTCTGGCGAGGCTTTTTACTGCAGGGCAGGCTCTCTGCAGACATTTCCCTTTTAAGGCAGCCATTTTGTCCCCCCGGTGGCCAACTTTGGAAAAGCGGGAGATAAGCACTAAAAATCAGTGTTTCCCCCGCCCCACCGGGGGACTTGGCAGCCCTAATCAACTGTCTTGGGATCAGAAGGGACTGCTGAAGGGATTTTTGGAAACATCCACAACCATTAGTACTTTCCACTGATAGATTACAGGATGCTACTCAGTTTTGTGTATCATTTAATTTTTAGGTAGCAATTTATGGTATGCTGGGAGCTCTGTTACTTCTTTCCAGATGGATTGATACCAGCTATGGAAAAGGAAAAAGTTATACTTACTTGAAAGGTCTTCAGAATCCTAAGGGCAACACAGGAGTAATTTGATCTGAAAACAAAGTTGAGATTGTCTTATGACTTCAGGTTGCAGGCTTCTCATATATATAGCTATCACATTTTCTGGCATTTTTCTGCAACCAGAAATACTAGGAATTTTCTTCAAAGAAAATGAGATCTAAAAGTCATAGGGTAGAGTGAGACCTATACAGTTGCCCTAGGGGCCACATGTTGCCCATTAGTCTTGTGCTGCCATTCCAGATTTCTTGCATTTAAGAACTTCAGGGATGCTTGTATGTCAGTGACAACTTTAGCTTTCTATGTGGTTGTCAGCCTTCAAAGGTTGTGAAAACCAGACAGGACATGCTAGATGACATTTTCCACAGGGAACAGATGAGTTAGTGGGATTGTTTATAAATGAAGTGTCATGAAATTTGGGGTACTTGAAATGCAGTGGTATGTGGTATACTGTGAAGCTTCCAGCAGTTGTTTTTTATTTTCTGGTGGTGCATCAGCAACTAATAAATCTTGTTTTCTTGGAAATTACAATGTTTAGCCATGGAAGAGAAATAAGGAAAATGTGTAGCCAAAGGAGAAAGATTACACAACTACATATAGGTTATGTAAGGAGGAGTCTGTAACCTCCCTTTTGTCACACTAGTCTCACTTTTCTTCCATTAGGGAGCACGACAGCATACATGTGGGTTCCCAGGAAGTCTCCATCAAGGGGCTAACTAGTCCTACTTATCTTCAGCAAAGCTGTTGGATTGAGTACCTTCCAACCATACCACGAGACACTAGGATTTCCCTCTCTAAGCTAGAGTTATACAACATGAATAAGAGCACTGTGCACTCTGTTTTATATCCTGTTTGTCTTCTAACCCCTGGTATGATTCTTCATATTGGTCAAAAGCCTCATAAAATCGGCTTGATAGCAAAGTTATATTTAGAATGTCAATTGACTGAGCATCATGAGAAGAAAAACAGTAATGATACTGGAATTCTTCAAAAACCCTTTTTGTTGCAGAACAGCATATGTATGTTCCCAATCCAGCACTGGTAAACTACTTATATAACCCCTATTCCTGGTTAAATGCATTCATGAAAGCTTTAAATAATAGGACAAAAGTTGTCAGAGATCTCAGTCTAATGTGTACCTTTATTAAACTAGACAGTATCTTCTCAGATGGCATTGATTTCTTTCATACATCACAATTTTTACTGATAGTTTCTGACAATTTTTGGAAGATTTTTTTTATACTACAGGCAAATTATCTACATAATGCTCCCTTCAAGCGGTGGAGTCTTGTGAGCAAAAATTCTACCTTGTGAGCTACTGACATTAAAGTTGTGAGTGAGCAATTTGGCTTCTGCATAGATTAGTTTGCTCTGGAGCCATCCTTCCTGAGCTAACTCAAAAATGTGTGAGCTGGAGGCTAAAAAACTGTGAGCTAGCTCACACTAGCTCAGCTTAGAGGGAACACTGCATGAAACTAATCAATTAGCATGATTAAAAAAAATATATACCTGAGCTTTAAGTAGTGTTGCCTACTTTTACCAATTTGTTTTTTCATAAAAATACTTTCTTCTACCATTACATGGAAAGAACCCTCACTGTACATTATTTGCATTTTAGTCCCATTTTAATTCATAAGTAGGGGGATGAGGTTGTGTCAGAAATTTGCAGGTACACAAAGAGGTCTAGGTAAGTAATTCCACCTATTTCCATTTCCTTTTACTACTGGTAGGGTCAAGGCTTAAAACACAGCACTGCAAAGATGAGGGAAAGTTAGTTTAATACCCCACAAGGCAAACACTGATTTAATATGGTAGATAACTGTGAAACAATGCAGAGATAGTAAAGCGTAGCAAATGATTTTGGTCCCTTCCACACGAGCGAGATAAGCCGGAGGGGAATCGAAGCTTTTTTGCCCCCGAGCAATTTGCCCCATAGTTGTGTGATTACACAGCTCTGTGGACCTGCCAGGGCAAACTGCCACTGCGTGATCAGATGCAACTGCGGGCGAGTGGGGTTTTTTTTGTGGTGGGTTTCTGAGGTGCTTAAATGGGGGATCGATTCCTTGCTGGAAGGAAGGAGGGGGGAATCAAGGACTCGCTTCTCCCCCCCACAGGCTTTTGATGATGCGCACACGGAAGGGGGACAAAAAAACAGCATGGCATCAGGATAGCGTGTGATCACACTATCTGCAACGCCACACTTCCGCGCTGGCGCAATCACACAGGGAAAGTCCTACTGTGGGCTGCGGCGGACCATTTGATACTGGACTTTAACCAGCAGCTTTTTACCCCGATTCTCTGCCAGATCACATTGGTTTGCCCTGGCTTGCCGATGGTTCTGGGACATCTCCCAGATGTGCTGGTGTAATCGTGCCAGTTTGATCCGCCGATGAATCATCCCTCTTGCGTGGCAAATAGGTGCGTATGATCGCACCCTACATGTAGTATTTCACCATCTTTTACGAAAGGGAAAATATCCTTTATAAGCAAAAGTAGGTATATGCTCCATTGACTTCTGACAAGTTTTCATTACAGAGTTTCTGAACCTCTATGAGTAATTGAATCATGATATTATCCAAGTGTGTTCCTTTGTAACAGAATCCAGATGGATAGAGGGGAACCACAAAATAAGAGCCAACTTTTAAGGGTATGCATTAAAGTGAATCAAACAGATGTACAGGAAACATTTAGTGATTGTATAATAACTAACATGGAATGTTCTTAATTTTGTTCTGTATAATGCTGTGTAATACCATGTGCTCACAAAAGCAAGGTTTACTATATGTGTATGTATGTGTATGTGTTCACACACATATCTATATATATACTAGTCTGATATCCACGCTTCGCTACAGTATTTCAGTTCTGTAAATCCAGTTATAATACTGATGATGTGAAGTTTGAAATGTAGCATTTGTTGTAGGAATTCTAATGGAGATGATTGTAGTGTAAAAAACAAAGTGAGACATATGTACTGTTTTTTTTTTCCTCTGCTGGAGGACCTCTCTGCAGACCACATTGGTAATTCTGCCCTCAGGTGCTAGGATCACCAGGCTGCTAGGTGAGCTCACTCTGGAGCTGGCCACATAGAACTGTCCATGTGAGAAGCAGTCATCTGTTAAGTCGATTCCTGCCACCTTCAGTGTCTGGCGTTGGGACTTGTTCATGGTTATAGCAAAGCAGACCTTAAGGGGGAACTGCAGCCTCCTGAACTTTGCCACATTCCTAAGTTGCCTCGTCCTTGTAGGGTTGGTGTATCTGGCTCGACGTTTGCCAGGAGCTTTCTTGGGGGCAGTGAGAGGTGAAAGGTGTGAGGGGGAGTTGGTCTGAGGGAGTGGTGATGTGGTGGACATTTCTTCAGGTTCATGAGGAAGCCATACATCGAAATGACTCCTAGAAAGATCCTTTACAATCTCCCCATGAACATTCATAAACTCAATTGCCATGCTGGCTGTTATGAGACATGTCTATTCAGGAGTCCTAAATTGCTGATTTCTGTAACTGTCCTCAGCTGTCTGCAGTCTCTTTTAACTGTTTTTACCTCAGAACATTTAGAGCCACAGCTGAGCAATCAGAGGGAGGTGGGTGCAAGCAGGCAGGTTTTACCCCAGAACTCTGAGCTATACAGTTGACTAATTGGGGGGGGGGGGGGGAGACAAGGAGGCAGCAGTCTGCTAGACACATGGAAAACAATTGGAGGAACACATTTTGCCTCTTTTTTGACCTCCTTAGGTGTTGCGTTTCTCATAAATGTCTTTATAGTGCGGTTGACATCATGGTAGGAATGCACACCCCTTACTTTGGGTTTCTTGGTGCAGGGGTTTGGCCTGAGTATTGAATTTTTGTGGGGGGAGGGGTGCAGTGCCTAATTTTTTAAGAAAAATGTTTCTCATTTATGTTTCATTTAAGAAGTGGTACATAACTATGTTTTCAAAACAACATCTGAGCAATCAAATATTAAGCAAGTTCATATGAATCAATTTTCTAGAACCCACACTGTGAGAAGTTAAATGACCTAATACAGGAAACCAGTTTTCTACAAATTTGGGGTATATTTTCATAGTGGGTGGGAATGTGGCTAAAGCCATTGGAGAAGCTGGGCCAGCAGCATCACTAAGGTGATCCTGCTGGGGTGGCCTCCCTGATGGATTAAAGTACCCTGGCCCTGCTCCTACAACTAACACTACCTGTCTGGTGTAGGGGGGGGTTGTGTTTAAAGGCACTGGGAAGGCTGGGCCAGCAGCAGCACTAAAGCAATCCAGCTGAGCAAGCTCCCCTAAAAGCTTTAAGGACTCTACATCCCTTCCAACCCTTGACAGGCAGTTGTCTGTCAGATGTAGAAGAAGTAGCATGTCTAAAGGCATCAAGGAAGCTAGGCCAGCAGGACTGCTGAGGCAATGCTGCTTGGGTAGCCTCCCTGATGGCTTTCAACACTCTGCCCCTGTTTTTGAACCTGACAGACAACTGCCTGTCAGGTGGAGGAGTGGTGGGTAGGAGTGTGCTTAAAGCCACTGGGGAGGCTTGCCTAGCAGCATTGCCAAAGTGTTTCTGCCTGGGCAGCCTCCTTGATGGATTAAAGTACCCCACCCTTGCTCCTACACCTGACAGACACCCACCTGTCTGGTGTTGAGGGGAGTGTGTTTAAAGGCATCAGGAAGACTGGGCCAGCAGCAGCCCTAAGGCAGTCTTGCTGAGCAAGCTTCCTTAATGGCTGTAAGCATCCCACCCCCTCTCCTACACCGGACAGGCAGCTGCCTGTCCAGTGTAGGAGGGGCAGTGGTATTTCAAGCCATTGTGGAGGCTGGGCCAGCAGGATCGCTAAGGCATTACTGCTGGGGCAAGCTCCTTGATGGGTTTAAGCACCCTGCAACCGCTGCTGCACCTGACAGACAGCCACCTGTTGCAGGGGGAACATGTTTGAAGCCATCAGGAAGGCTGGGCCAGCAGTATTGCTGCACCTCACAAATGGTTGGCCATTCCTGATTTCCTCAACTGTTGTTAGCTCTCTGCAGTCTCCTATAACTGCTTTTTTAAAACCTGCTCTGCAGCTGACCAATCAGAGCATGGGGGGTGCAAGGAGGCAGCAGCCTGGCAGCCACATAGGAAGCAATGGGGGAAGCACATTTGCCCCATATATATATATATAAAAATAAAGTCCCCTCACCATAAAATCAATGCCCAGGCCAACCCCCTGGACCTAGAAGCACAAAATTCAGGGAGAGCAGTCCTACCATGATGTAGATGCTCACTAATAAGGGATTTTTTTGAAATTTGATCCCTAAGGGGAGTCAAATGGGGTCAAATGGGCTCTCTCACTGGATGCATCATAAACGGATTTAAGTAGAAGCATGGCAAGCTGTTGGTTATTTGCTTTCTGACTTATTTTTATATCTTCTGCAAGCTTAATTTTTCCTTTTTTTACATATGTACTTTATATACTTAGGTTTAATGTTTAGGTATTAAGCTTGTGATTTATTGTGCATATAGAACTATTAAGAGGGGTAGGAGAGTGGGTAGTTTTGTGTCTCTTTGTTCCCGTAGTATTAAACGCTCTTCAGCGAAGGCAATAGCCTTTAGGTTCTCCTGTTAGTATTGTGAGAGATCCTTCTGTGGGACGCTCATAAATCCATCTGTTGTTTAAAATATTGTAGTTAATTTTATGAAGATTTTTAAAGTAGTATAGTTTATTTGCTTGGTCTTCTATGATAGGGGAGGGAATTTGATACGCTGATTGGTTTGTTTGGTTCCTTTGCTATTTAGATAAGGGGGAAGGGAGGGTTTAGATAGGTAAAAGTTAGAAATTTAGAGTTACAAGTTCAAGTTCTATCACTAACAGATAGTAGTAAGACTAGTTATGTAAGAAATATTTGTGTGCTTATTAAATAAGGCAGGATATATAGACAAATGCAGGGTTCATTTCGTAGCAGGAGCTCCTCTGCATGTTAGGCCACATACCCCTGATGTGGCCAATCCTCCAAGATCTTACAGTAGCCCCTGTAAGAAGAGCTCTGTAATGTATACGTATTGCTATTTTATTTTATTTCATTGTATTGTTTTTCTAGGGATCTGTAGCTCAATAACTGTTTACCCTTTGAACTTATCTCAGAAGGCTACTTTAGGTTCTTTGAGAAAGATTCATCTGATAAAGTGTACATGCACATGAAAGCTTACACCCAGAATTAAACTTTGTTGGTCTTAAAGATGCCACTGGACTCAAACTTTGTTTTTTTGCTTCATACCAACACAGCTACCCCACCTGGATCTTTCTATTGTATTGTTAGCAAAATATTTGGTAAGTAATATATGTTATGTTTGTCAGTTGGGCATACATTTTCTGTGGTTAAATTCTACCTGTAAATCAGTTTTAAAATTGAAAACAACAGAAAAGAATAAAAAACAGAATAAAGAATCCAAAGAACTGTAACAAGTATGAAAAACAAAAAAGGAATGAAGTAATAAAAAGCCAAAGAGAAAATGAGCTGAATAAAATTTCTGTGAACATCTGTAACATAGTTTCTCACTAAAATTTGGGCAGGTGACTTGTGAAAACTAATAGGCTACAACAGAGGTTGGTGTTGTCTACACCAACTCCTATTTGGTGTTTGAATTGGTCTTTCTGCCATGTCATTCGATTAAGGAAATAATAGATCTGAGGCAGTGAGATCAAAGTACCTTTCTTTCGTACACATCCTGGAGCATCTGAAGTGAAATAGGACATGATCTCTCACAGTCTTTTCACATGGAGTTTGGATGCTGAACTGCAGTGTTGTTTTTTCTCTGAGCATCCTCACTTTCATTTGTTGTCTTTCCATGTTTTCTTCATCAGTTCTCTGTGCCTTCGCAAACCACATTTCATCCAATTTGAGAAAGCATGGAGAAGCAACGAGGGAAACACAGAAAGACAACAAATGGGAAATGAGGAAGCTTAGGGCAAAATTCCTGCAGTTTAGTGTTCAAACTGTGGGAAACCTCTGTGTTGGGAGACCCACAATCTCTTCTAATATTCCATGCCTTATAAATGCAGATTTGGTGTTTGATTTCTGAGTTACTGTGTTCATAAAGCATAATTTCATGTATTTCGAACAGCTGTAAAGACAGATGAAGACAGTCATTCCCTATAAATTCATGTGTTCTCTATTTTTGCCAAGCTCTTTTTCAATGTCAAGAAACATTTTTTTGTTTTTGTTTCTAAAGTTCTGACATCTTGTGTATCTGAAGACTATAGAGTCTTCAGTGTGAGCTAATCAGCCTGGCTAATAGGCAGCTCTTCAATGGTTTGTGGTTTGTTTCCACTGTCACTGTTTTTCTTCTCAGTTGGAAAGAATTGGTGCCATTTTGTGCATCCAAACAATATTGTCAGTTATTTTAAAAAAAGAAAAAAAGATCTGAGTTCTGTTATACAGTTGCTACATTTACCTGCTGCATGCACTTTCAACAAGACAGCACCTAAACTGATAGAACTGCATCTACTGGCAGCTACAGATTCTTTCACATTGTACTACTAGAGTGCAGGTGCTTTGGTGGTAAGTGGTAGCTCCCTTCCTGCATAAAAGCTGTTATATGGTTTGGACCCTATAAATACTAACAGCTTGATCCAGTAATTATCTTCATGCTTCCATGTGTTCCAGATCTGCTATTTTGTTAGTGAGTAACCATTTCTAGAGCTCATTGTGGTATAGGGTTGCCAACTCCAGGTTTGGAAATGCCTGGAGTTTTGAAGGTGGAGCCTGGAAGGGTGGTCTTTAGGGAGGAGTGGAACCTTAGTAGGGTCTAATGCCCTACAGGCCACCTTCCAGAACAGCCATTTTCTCCAGGAGAAGTGAATAAATGGTTTAAATAAATAAATAATGAAAGGCTATATAGACTGAAGATCAATTGTAATTTCAGGGGATCTCCAGCCTCTACCTGGAGGCTGGCAATCCTATTTGGGGGTGCCTTGCTTTTTCCATACTTGGACTTTGATCTGAGGTGTCTATTTAAGCTACATCAGATCAGAAACCCAGAGGGTGGCTTTAAATCCATATATTTTATTCAGCAATTCTGTATTTTCCTTTTTTCCAGTTTCAGGTTTCTCTCTTCATACCTATATAGAATTTTCTACATCCTCTTGTCTTGTCTGGTCTCCTTTCAGGATGATAACATGCATCACTGTCAAGGTCTGTTGGACTATCCAGGTGATCGACCAAAGTCCATGAATGGCAACCAACACTGTAAATGCTACTGCTCCTTTACTGGTGATTACCTACAACAGTCTGGACCCAAGAGATATGAACAAAGCAGTTCTAAGAGAATATTTTCAATTGCAGGAGGCCTGTCTCTTGGATCCAGACTACTGATGAGCGTACATTTCTTCTCTTAAACTGGAACTCGATTGCAGATTGCGAGCAGTATTTGTGAACATTCCCCAAATGCTTGCTTTTTATGAAGTATTCTACATTTGATTGAAAATACTCTGCATATGCATGTTTTTGCATTGGCTTAGGAACTTTGTGAGCCAGGGCAGGGGAAGACAGTTCTTCAGAACTGAGCCACATGGCTTCCTTTTCTTGCCAATCCCCAGCCTAATTTACCTACCTCGAAGAGTCTAGGTAGATTTCAAAAAGGTACTTTGTGTACACTACACTTTCTGCAGTGTTTGCTGGGCCTGCCTGTTTTACCCACAGGAATCCATGGGAAGGGGTGGAAGAAGCCAACTGATTATCAAGTGCCCTAACCAAATTGCAAACACTGCTTCTTTGGACCTGTGATTTGTTTACAGGTGGCATGTGTACAGGCCTAGATATGGTGCTCTTTATATAGTGTGCATCATGATGCTGTCTCATGATTCTGAACATGAGTCAGTGTCAACTATCAGCTGCCTGCTTGCTGTGATGACAAATGCCACCAGCTGTGTAGAAGAAGAAAAAGTAGCACACAGTCTCAAAATCTATTCTATTTTGAAGAGTGCATGCTTCCCCGGAGGCATGTGTGACTTTGCCGGCAATCCAGCATGTTTTGAGCTGGTTGGCCCTTGCAGCTTAAATTTGCGTATCGCTTGTCAAACATGGAAAAATCTGTAACATATAAATTTGCTTTAAATATGTTTTGTGCTGCTAGAGTTTGCTGTCAGTTCACTCAGAAGGAATTGTAGTGGTTATGAACTGATCAAAGGGGAAATAAGAAGAGGAGATTGGATTTATAGCCCGCCCTTCACTACCCAAAGGAGTCTCAGAGCGCCTTACAATTCCTTTCTCTTCTCCTCCCCACAACAGACTACCTTGTGAAGTAGGTGGGGCTGAGAAAGCTCTCATGGGAACTGCCCTTGAGAGGACAGCTCTGAAAGAACTTATGACTGACCCAAGGTCACACCAGCAGCTGCATGTAGAGGAGTGGGGAATTAAACCAGTTCTCCCAGATTAGAGTCCGCGCTCTTAACCACTATACCAAACAAATAATTATAAATGATTTTATGTATTGTAAGTCAATATAGTAATACCATCATCATGATGATAAGGTTTAAGCACGCTCCAGCAGCAGCTACCAGCCAGCTATCTAATGTGCTGATTCCTGATGTTGACTAAACAGACACAAAAGCAAGGCAGAAACTTAAAATACAGCTGATTTTTAATTGCAAGCATTTCAGCAATTTGAGAGCACCGATGATTGATTCAAGAGAAAATGGTTACTGGAGGACAGACGCATGGTGGAGGAGCTCCACTAAACTTCTGCCTTCCCCATGGTTTTTATAAATAATATCAAGAAATTTTCATCATAGAAAGGACGAAAACAAGGAAGAAACTTGCCCCCGATTACGGACGAGAGACAAATTGCCCGTTTTTTGATAGGGGCTGTTTCACAGTGAAGAACCGGTGGGGTAACCGGCAACAAATGGCTGGAATACAGCCGAATCTAAGGAACCACAAAGGAGTCTGCAACAGATGAATGCACTCAACTTGAAACCAACAGCACAAAGCTAAGTATAAGTCCTCTATTTCATGTGGGAAAAGGGGGAAGATAAGAAAGGTTGCCAGAAGGTGGAGGGGATAACCTAAATAATTCTAACTATCCTCTACATTTGCAGGAAGCGAGCAAAAATAAAGGAAATTGGCCGGGTATATATAAGCTCTCTGCTAATAGAGGGAGGGGGATAGTTGGCTTGGCTGTTAAAAAAAATAATAACCTCCGGTTTTTCTCTTTGAATGCTGGCAGAGTGGAACGGAGAGAAAGAGTCTCGGAGTGAGGTGTGCCGGTCTTCGGAGGAGTCAAGGGATGACTCGAGAGGAGAGTGAAGAGACGCAGAAGGGAAGGCAGAGCCTGGTGACTCCGAGGAGAGGAGGAGAGCGTGCGTGACAGAAAACAGATGGCAGAGCTGAATGGAGGGACACAGACAACATACTTAGAGTGGAGAAGCATAGAGGAAAGGAAGTTGAGAACAGAGCACCAGAGAATAGAGGCAATAAAGCGACGGGGGAAGCAAGATAAAGAGAAAAGGACTTAAAAAGGAATGCAAGAGAATAGAGGTGCTAAATTATTGTAAGAGTAGAAGGAAAACAACATAACAAAGTTATTAGGGTGTTTGTTAAACTAAAGCTTAAAGTGTGGGGAGAAAAGGGAAGAAGTAAAAGTAAGCAAAACAGTTTGGAGTGTTATATATAAAATAATTAGAAAGGGCTCATTAAGAATCTGTTTAATAATTTAAGGGAAAAACAGAATAAACTTAAAGTGGAGACTTGTGGGGCTAAAAGTGAAAGTATAAACAAGACAATGGCTTCAGGGTCAGGTGCACCTAGAAAATCATCACTGTTGTCTCCAGGTACACTGTCACAACAAAAACTTCACACTGCCAACGTACCAACAATGTTTGTAGGTGATCTAAAAAAGATAAGTCAGGAAATGGTAGCGCAAACAATACAAGAGACTGTAAAAGAAACTGTAAAAGAAGCTGTAAAAGAAACTGTAGAACAAACACTACCTATGTTACTTAAAGAAGAGATGCAACTGATGTATCTAAAAATGGAGGAAATTAAACAACAATTGGCTACAGATTCAGAGGAAATTAAGAAACAAATAGTAGAAAATAAACAAGAGATTGCAAAAATTAGCAATGCAGATCTGCAAACAGAGGTTAAGGTCACAGAGCTGAAGGAAGAACTACAAGACTTAAAAGCTAGAAATGATAGAATGGAAGACTCCCTGACTGTACTTGAAATGGATATGGCAGCAATGATACTTAGATGTCAGACTATAACAGAGTCCTTTGGGGAAAACATAGAAGGAGAGGTAGCACAATTATTCGCAGAACAATTAGAAGTAGCTGATAAGGACAAAATAGAAAACAATATAGACACTATCTTTAGGAAAAACTCATTTTATGCAAAGCAAAACAATACTCCGAGAGAAGTCCATATTAAGTTTAACAGAAAAGGAACTAGAGACATGATTTTGAGAGCCGCCAATGAGAAAAAAAATTATGATGGACCAGGCAGAGATCAAAATATTAAAAGAAACTCCATGGAGAGTTAGGGAGAAAAGACGAAGCTATTCGGTTCTGGTTGACCTACTAAAAAGAAATGAGATTACATTCAGATGGTTAGTACCAGAAGGGGTATTTTTTACTTACTTAGGGAGGAGACACAATTTAAATTCCATATTTAAAATGGAAGATTTTCTGGAGAGATTTGGTAAAGACTTAGGATGGCGGAGAGGGGAAGAGATAGCCTAAGAAGAAGAGGAAGAGGTGCAAGAGGTGACAGGAAAAATGAGAGAGAAGACAGAAAAGCAAGAACCAAAAAAGGAAAGAGGAAAGAAAGAAAAAGTTCCCTCACAAATAGTAGATTTAGATATAAAGCCAAAGAAAAGTATGATAAAGAGGCAAAAAGTGGAGAGTAATAAGTTTAATATTATTTTGATTAATGTAAACAGATTAAATGGTCCACAAAAAAGAAAGAACTTTTCACCAACTTAAAAAGCTTAAAATGGACATTATTTGTTTGCAGGAAACCCATATTAAAAAAGAGAATGAAAAATACTTAGTAGATAAAAAATTAGGGAACCTCTTTGTGGACTCTGATGCAACAAAAAAGAAGAAAGGCGTGGCAATATATGCTAAGGATCACTTGCAACCAGAATTTCAGCTTAAGTCAGAAGATGGAAGAATGATTGCCATTACAATTTGGAAGGATAACAAGAAGGTGCTAGTAGTTAACGTGTATGCACTTTACCAAACTCAAGATAATTTTTTCAGTCACTTATATGAGTTAATAGCATCTAGTACGTTTGATGAAATTTGTGTAATTGGGGACTATAACGCGGTATATGACCCGAAAGTAGATAGAAGTGCATATAACATCCAAAGTAAAAAAGGGGGGAAATAAATTACCGATCTTTTTCTACTTGATGGCTGAAGAATTTGGTTTGATAGACGCTTGGAGAGTGAAAAATACAAATAAAAAATATTATGCCTATTGCTCCGCTAGACACAATGCGTGGTCCAGAATTGATATGGTATGGCACAACTACGATGATTCAAGATATAATGGAAGCGGAAATTTTGCCTAACACCTTTGCAGACCACAGCCCTTTATTGTTGTCCTTGCAAACAACAAGAAAATGGACTAGATGGACTTTAAACATCAATTTGTTAAGGGATCATAACATCTTAGAGAAAACCAAGGTAGAAATAAAGGAATTTTTCAAAGTAAACATCACTCCAGATATATCAATGGAAATAGTATGGGATGCCTTCAAAGCCTACATAAGAGGCTGGTTTATTAGTCAGGGAGCATGGAAAAAGAAGCAAGAAAAGGCAATATATGAAAATTTGGAAAAGTGAATTGAAAAAGAAGAAAATGAAATGATGAATCCCACTATCTTGGAAAAAGTTAAAAAAAAAATGAAGATAACAGGACTCCAGCACAAATTAAATACTTTGTTGACTCAGGAATTGGCAAAAAAAATAGAATATACCAAGCATTATTATTTTGAAAATGTGAACAAACCGACTAGATGGCTCGCATACAAAATAAGAAAAGAAAGAGAAAAACGTACTATTAGTTCTTTAAAAAATGAGAAGGGAGAAAAACAACTTAAATTACAAGAACTCAAGAGAATAGTGGAAAATTTCTACAAAAATTTATATCATCAAACCATCTAAGAAGAAGAGAGTATACAAGAATATATCAAAAAGTGGTACAAAAAGAAATTCACTGAAGATCAAGTGGCCATACTAAATGATCCAATAACTACCTGTGAAATAGTTCAAGCATTTAAAAATGGGAAGAAGAAAAAAACTCCAGGGCCAGACTGTCAACTGTTTGAAGAGCAAATTGGCCAACCATTCAAAAAGGTGGTGGAGAGAATAGAAAAATCAGCCAAGATACTGGAAACTTGGAATAAAGCTTTAATTACGCTAACTCACAAACCTAATACAGATAATGAAGAAATTAAAAATTATCGCCCAATTTCACTTCTAAATGAGGACTATAAGATATTAGCAAATATATTAGCATCAAGGCTGAAAAGAGTATTGGTCCAGGTGATACTTCAGGACCAAGCTGGATTTTTACCTAAAAGGCAAATTAAAAATAACATAAGATCCATTATTAATATTTTAGAGTATTACAAAATGCATCCAGGAAAACAGATGGCGTTTGTTTTCCTGGATGCAGAAAAAGCCTTTGATAATGTAAACTGGACTTTTATGATGCAAAAATTGGCCAACTGGAATTGTGGCACAAACTTTTTGTCTATGATTGGGGCAATCTATAAGATGCAAACTGCTAAAATTCTGGTAAACGGGGAGGCTACCCATAGTATTAATATTCAAAAAGGAACCAGACAAGTTTGCCCATTATCACCACTGTTGTTTATTTTTATCCTAGAATAATTAATGGATAGAGTGAGAGACAATAAATTAATTACTGATTTGAAAATAAAAGGAGAAGAATTTAAATTTCAAGCCTTTGCAGACGACTTGGTATTTATAGTGGAAGAGCTGATAAAGTCACTGCCCAATCTTTTAGTAGAGATCCAGAATTATGGCGAAGTAGCTGGGTTAAAGATTAATGTCCAAAAAACTAAAATAATGACAAAAAACTGTGCGCAAAAGTTAGTTCAAAAGATACAAGAAAGTTAAAAAATGGAAGTTGTTAAAAAAATTAAATATTTAGGAATAACGTTGACGAGCAAAACATTCTCTTTGTACGAAAATAACTATAAAGTATTGTTGAAGGAAATTAAAGAAGATCTTTTTAAATGGAAACACCTGCAGCTATCCTTTATGGGAAGGATTGCACTTGTAAAAATGAATATTCTTCTGAGATTTCTATTCTTGGCCCAAAACCTCCCCATTATCAAATTTTTTTGTTATTTTATAGAACTGGATAAAGTGGTAAGGCAATTTATTTGGCAATACAAAAAAGCAAGAATAAGATGGAATGAACTAAAAACAGAAAAGGAGTTAAAAGAACAAAAAATTGAATTATCCTGGCTGGAAAAAAATGCAACTAAAATCTAGGTTTCAGGAAGATAAGAAATTAGGTTTTTATAATAAGCCCAATGATTTAGATAAGATATGGTTACCAACAAATATCAAATTGATACAGATATTGTATGTATGGCTATTAAATGATTATATGAAAGCTGAAACAATAAAAACACTAATGGCTGCATGGATGAAAGATCTGGGACATACTATTGAGGTAGACAATTGGAATAAAATTTGGAAATCTGTGAAATATATGAGATCTATGTCATATGAAGAAAATGTGTATAAAATGTTTTATAGATGGCACTTTTCGCCAGATAAAATTGCAAAATTTTTCCCGGAAATGACGAACAAGTGTTGGAGGTGCAATGCCAATATAGGCACATTTTTTCATATGTGGTGGAGTTGTGATAGAATACAGAAGTTTTGGCAAAAGATACATAACATAATAAGGGAAATATTTAAGAATACGATACCTATGCTACCGGAAACATACTTGTTAAATATGTTACCTGATAGACCTACTACTGATAAACATGTAATAACTTATATCTTGACGTCAGCTAGAATTCTTGTAGCAAAAAACTGGAAATTGGAAAAAATGCCAACGAGAAAGGACTTAAAGATTAAACTGTTGGAAATGGCGGAAATGGATAAAATAAGCATTACATGGCAAAATAAAAGGGAAGAGATATTCCAGAAAAGATGGAAAAAAATGTATGACTGGATGGAAATTAAGATTTTGGTAAAGTCTCTAATATATATAAGACGAGGCGTCCAGGAATCAAGTACTAGATTATGAGAGTGTAGAGAAAAGACCAATAAAGATCTATAGAAGATAGGGGAGAAACTAAATCAGGTTGGATTAAGAAATTGAGCCATGGATCAAAACAAGTACAGTATCCTGGGTGGCAGCTTGTAGGGGTTCCACCTGGGACATATATGTATATGTGTGTATATATATATGTGTGTGTGCGTGTGTGTGTGTGTGTGTGTGTATGTATATAGTTATTTAAAAAGTGGATCCTTGGTTATTAACTGAATAAGAAATTAGATTCTTGAAAGGCATTGTTGTAGTGGGATCAGCATGCCATTGATCTTTTGATTCTGATTCTATTAAATTTCTGCATAGAATTTAAATTAATCACAGCCCTAAAAACCAGTATTATTGTGCATTAAAAGTCACTATCTAAAATTCCTGCTGAGTTTGCCTTGTTTTTATGTCTGTAGTTTCGTTTACTTTTACTGAAACATTTACAGTCTTTTTCCACAGTGTGCTACCAATTTTGTGCCCCTGTCAGTTTTAAAATTCATTCATTTAAGATCATTTTGATATCCATGCATCATTCAAATCACATGAAGAATTTAGGATACCAATAAAGAAATCATGTGATTTGCAGCTGTTTCAGTCAATCTGTCATAAAACTTTATTTGTACATTTTACAGATGTGAGCCTCCAGATGGAGCCCTGAGGTCTCCCAGTTTTATAACTGATCTCCAGATCACAGGGATCAGTTCTGCCAGAGAAAATGGCTGCTTTGCATGGTGAACTCTATTGCATTATACCCTGCTGAAGTCCCTCCCCAAACTCTAACCTCCACAGGCTGCACTTCCCAACCTGGAACTGGCAAACCTAATTTGCATTTAAGAAAATGAGTGAATTCACCACATGTCCAGCACTCTTTGGCATCAGCTGAATAGGAGTCCCTGCTATGGCTGATACCGCATAGCTAGTGATCCTTTATCCCTTCTTGAATTCCCCTGTGGCAATTCTTTTGGGACTTTTATTAGGTCCAGAGCTTTCTTTTCTCAGAGGCTAGGTTTTGTTTCAGAGAGCTATATCTATAAGGTCATTTATTTTTCTACTGCTCTCAGTTTTTTTGACGCTACTGTCACTTCAGACTTTATATAACATGAGGAATAAGGCCCATTGTGGAAATAAATACAACGGGCTCTAGAAAGAGGCTCTGGAAGAGTGCCAAGGCCTTGGGCACTCAGTGTCAAATTTGCTGTGGCAACCTCAGCAGGGTATAATGACACAGAGTCCACCATTTTCTCCAGGGGAACTGATCTCTGCTACCTGAAGAGCAGTTATAATTCTGAGTGATCTCCAGCCGGCACCTGGATATTGGCAACAGTGGTTCCCCAAGAGCTGGTTTGGTGGGCAAAGTCCATGTCATTCTACCTGCCTGAGGCCCCATCCCTCCTCAAACTGCACCCTCGCCAGGCTCCATCCCTCAAATCTCCAGGAATTCCCCACCTGGAGTTGGCAACATATTCTCCTTCCCAGCCAAGCATCAACCTACCTTTTATTTTCCCCTCACTCTTCAGCTTTCCATCTCCTTCCCACACCTGCAGCCTCTACCGTGCTCTGAAGCCCTTTGGCCTTGGGGCAGCTGGGAACTGTGGGCCAGCAGATGAGGAAGCCCCATTCAACCCAGTGAGTGATACCCCTGCAGGCCCCTCTCTGGAACTACAGCTCAGTTGAACCTTACAGGGGAACATTTTAAACAAACAACCACAAACACCAGCCATCTTTCAAACACAGGTAACTGCCATTTCATTACACCTACCAACAGCCACTGAGGGAACAGTTGGTCCCACACAGGAGGCAAGCAGGAGAAGCATCTTCGTCAAGAGAGAAAGCCGTCTGCCAGAAATTCTGACAGAGCACAGAGGCTGAAGGAGTGGGCGGGGAAGAGGAGCAGACCCAGCCCCCACCCAATGGCATGTGAGTACTCACAGCCAGCAAATAGGGACAGCTTCTGAGTGACACGTCAGGGAGCCAACTGATTTTAGAGCGTGTGGAATGTTCTGGAGAGTGCCACAGCCAAATCAGGATTATTGTATAGAGAGGTGGCTAATTGTGAAACTAGGGCCGAGGACAGACTGGCAATGTAAAGCGGGGCAGCCACACGTCGGAAGTGGAAGAAAAGAGCCCGTTCAGACATGCGCATCTGTCCCTCGGCTCCATTTCGCACTTATCCGTCTCCCAGTCGCTTTCCATCCGCTTTAACAGGACACCGGGTAAAACCGGTGTTCAGGGGCCGTCCTCCGCATGCCTCCCGCTTCCAAACAGTGTGAACCGGAAGAAGCGGGAGGCATCCGGAGGCGGCAGTGTGAACGCGCCGGCAAAAAGTTATGCGCATGTGCGCAACAAATCAAAGGAAAACAAAAAAAAGCGCAACGGCGCGCGCGAGAGCTGGCTCTGCGGCAGTCTGAACGCTCTGTATCGGCACCACTGCGCATTGCTCTGGCCAGTATGAACGGCCAGCTCCGTGGTATTTCCCCCCCACACCAGTTCCCTCCACTTTGCCCCCGCTTTACATTGCCAGTCTGTCCTCGGCCAAGGATTCAGCATGAGATGCTACAATAAGGGGCAATTGTTCAAAATTAAACCCACCACACACACTAGGGTTGCCAGGTCTTACCATTGTCCTGGTGGGGGGCTCCAGCCTGGCTCCCAGTGTCTTCTGGCAAGTGCAGTGAGACATAGGGAGGGGAAAACAAACTTGACCCAAACAAACTGTGCAAGTGCACCGCAGTGACATCACCTGGAAGTGATGGCATCACACTGGGTATGTCGTATAGGAGATGCTCTAGCATTTTGGTAAAAACCTCTGTGGTCACCAAATGCTAGAGCATCCCTTGCACGACATGCCCGGTGTGATGATCTCACCTTTGGGTGATGTCATCATGACGGGTATGTCAGCCATGATGGGGCTCTTTGAGGGTGGGGCTCCCCCTGCTGGCCAGCTAGCCAGTGGCAGATTGGGGCCCTCGAAAGCAGGAAAAAAAAACGGCCCCATTGGGGGGATGGCAACTCTACCAGACACATACACACACATACACACATCCACACACAAATATGCATGAGTAGAGCTCTGAAAGGAGAAAATGGCCACAAGGAAGGGAGATATAAGCTCTCATTATTGCAGCCCCCACCTCTGTCATAGTATTCAGTAAAGTTCCTCAGCAGTAGCTTTCATGGGGTAGAGGGTGTTACAGGGGAAATAAAAGACAGAGAAGATCAGTTTCTGCATATTTCTTCCATTCTTATGTGCTTGGATTCAATTGAATGCATGTTTTCATTGTGTTTAACCCTAAGATCTGTTTCCTGGGTAGTTAACAGCAATTCAGAGCCCATCCATTTACATGTGAATTTAGAATTATTTTATGTTTGAAATGTGCAGTTACTCTGAATACTAATTTGGTGCCCATTTTCCCATTCCAGAGAGATAGTTTACTAGCCCTTTACAGTTGGCTTGAAAGATCTTGGCTCCTCATTGTAAACCATGAACTCATAAGACCTAAACATGGAAGAAAAAAATGAACCAGGGGCCCTCAGCCTAGTTTACAGGCTCATTACATTATATGTTTTGTATCACTGAAGAAAGAAAATAGAAATTTTTCTTTCACTAGGAGCTGGTATGGGATGGGATTGTAGGGGAGTGGTTTGTTACAACTTTATATATGGGCCCTGTTGAATGGTAAGTAGAACCAGTCCCAGTACAGGTCTTTGAATTTCCTCCAATATGAAATCTGGGGTGGCAGTTCAAGAATTACATGATCATTTCTCCCATAACAACTCCTTAATTTTTCCTTTACATACATGAGAGCTTGAAAAAACAGTTTGAAATGGAATATATGGGGGGGGGCAACAAAAAATAAGCTGACAGTACTGGAGGGTGATCAAAAGCCCTTCCACATAGCTAAACATTATTGCTGGGTTGTGGCATATGGGGATCAAAATAACAGATCGAAAACATTATGCTCAAAGAGGGCAAAACTCTCACGGGGACAATGTCTTTGTGAAAGAATGATACTAATTACATTAAAATTGGAATGTACTGAAATCAGTGGAGAAACATCACTGTCTCCCTGGATATGATGGCTGAAGAATCTAGAAAACTATAATTCATTAAAAAATCTGATTGCATTTCTCACTGTTTAAATAATGGTTAGACTCTCAATAATACAATTCTGTATGCTATAAAGTAATTCTTTTTAACTTAACCCTAGCACTTGAGCTTAGTATTCAGCAAATGTTCCATTTGTGTACTGGCTTAATTATTCATATACCAGCAATTAGGGTTGTATTTACATTCCTGTAATCTTTAGTTCTTATCTTCCTAATTTATCCTCAGAATAAACTCATCCTACACACACACACACACACACATAGCGTCTTTTAACCATGTCTTGAATCTCAAAGTGTAGTATTCTGTGAAGCTAAGCAGGGCTAGTCCAGGTAATATCAAAGCCACCTCTCTGAAACGTCCTAGCCCCACTAGGGGTTGCCAGAAGTCACCAGAATTTCCAGGCTCACAAGCGCACACATACATACACATATGTACACACTAAATACCAAAACAAGGGAAAAAAGAATTATAGTACTCTGTTTATAATAGCTCACACTGCAATGAATTGCTTAGTCAATGTATTATGTGGGTTTTGTTGAACATACGTATAGTGATGTAGAATTAAAATGTATGGGGTTCTTATACTGTGAACAAAGTGCAAGTCCATGAGGAGAGAGCCTGTCAGTTGATGTTATCAAGTAATAACTACCATGTCTAACTAACAAGAGGTATTCCATTGATGGGGATGACATTAACACAAAAATAAAGCTCTGTCTGTGATAGCTCGTTCATAATAGCTACCTTTAACAGCCAAGCTTGCACATGCTAATTGTAGTTATCATGCAGTAAACATGGTCTTCTAAGCAGATCATGGAAGCAAGTCTTTTAAGAGACAGGCTTATCACCTTCTTATTTGTCTGACTGTGCGAATTGTCCTTAAGAAGGAATGAGATCAGATGATTTCCAAACCAGTGTCTCACCATCTCATTGTGATTGCTAACTATCATTTGTAATTAAAAGAGTAAGATAGCTTTTGTTCCAGAGTTAGGAATTGAAATCAAAAGGAGAGTGCGCTTTCAAGCTATTTACTATGGAATAATCTCTCTTTAGGTAGTTTTATTCCAACAGGGGTGGCTTTGAGATTAGCTGGCAAACCAATTGCTTTGTACAAGGTTACCCAGGAGGCCTTGTATGGCATTGTGTAGCTGAATCAAACTAATCTTGTGGCCCATCTGGTGCTACAAAAACAACATCCCAAGCATTAGAGAGTAAGTAGATGTGTTCAGTGACCACTTCCCCAGCTTTTCACAGCAGTGGCCACCTGTGGAGTAAGGGGTGGGATTTGTTCCATAATGCTTAATTATCTAAAGAAGAGTAGGCATATACAAGTTGAAAGATCTTGCTGGAAACAAGAAAGAAATCTCAGATGAAGAAGATTACTTATAATTATTAACTGGGATTATACTAGGCATCGGACTCTGGTTTATATAATGCAAATCCATCTCTTTTAACATTGCTTGTGATTGCAAAGATGTAGGTCCCATAAAGCTTTAACAAATTATAAAGCATGCTTTATTTGAGACCATTATATCTTTTCAGATCTGCCCTGTGATGTATAAAAATAAGACATTGCTGTTCTTGGAGCTTTTGGGCATGGGGATGGGGTATTGGTGGGACTTCCTGTAGGCAAGATATAATACTTATGCTTAAAGCTATTCTTTAACTATTTCACAGAAAAGAGTCTTTGTATGATAAAGATCCATATTAAGAACTTTGAATTAAAACTTGTCATATGTATTAAGCAAAAGAAATAAGTAAACCAAATATTTGTGCTATGTGATGGAGTGTTCTTATAAAGTGTTCACAAAAAATTCCTAACTTTTACAGCTTAGAATCTGGTTTCTTTGCATTGAACGTGCACTGTGCTATTTTCCCCATGTACAGTCTGTCAAGATGACAGCTACTATTATAAAACTTAATAGAGGTTCATTAAGGTTCACACTTTTTCATTTTGGATTCTCTTTGTGTAGTAGAATATGCTGCTATTTGATACTCCACTGCAAAGAATGTATACTCAGAAGTAAATCCTGCTGAGTTCAATGGGACTTTCTCCCTAGTAAATGTGTTTAGGATTACAGCTTAAATTCCAGTGCCGTTTACAGTGCCCAGTCCTATCTCTGCTTCCCCAGTGTGAATCCTGCAGCCTTGGGCGAGCCCTTCCCCCCTCAAGTCCAACCTGAGTCCTGGGAAACCTGCAGGGAGGCTCTTATGGAGTTCTAACACTCCTGTTGGCTTGGCATCCCTGTCAGCTGTTCTGGGTGGGCCACACCCCTCCTGGCTGCTTTGCAGTCATTCCTCTGTTGCTGGAGAGAGGCCCGCCTCCAGTATCTCCTTCTTAGCTGTTTGCCATCTCAGTCCCTCTCTGGACTCTGCCAGCATCTCTTTATCCCAGGTTGGTTCCCTCCCCCCACCTCTGGGCCATCCTTACCCTTTGCCCCCATCAGTCTGGCCTCCAGCTGTTCTCTTGCCTTTGTTAAATGCCTCCCCTGCTCTTGTGGGCCCCTCCCCCTTGTTAGCAGGCTCTCACTGGTCTGTTGCTTATAATTGTGTTAATTATTTTATTTGTTATTATATTACTGTGACTCACTTTTAGAACACATTGTTGGTAAAAACAAACAAACAACCCTGGCATTAGTAACAAGCATGTTTGGCCATTTCATAGCAAACAGAGGAACCACCCTCACTTCATTTTGCTGTGGCCACATGGCACATAAGTGTCTTTTTGTATATTTGTGTGTGTGTGTGTGTGTGCTTGCATGCTTGAAAGTCATGGTGACTTCTGGTGACTCCTAGTGGGGCTAGGACATTTCAGAGGGGTGGCTTGATATTACCTGCCTCTGCATCCTGGCCCTGGCATTCCTTGGAAGCCTCCTTTCCAAGTACTTGCCACGATCGGCCCTGCTTAGCTTCCGAGATCTGACAAGCTTGGGCGTTCCTAGGCTGTCCAGGTCAGGGTGGCACATAAGCTTCTTGAAGTGGTAAAAGGGACTTCACTACAATAGAGTGGGCAGCCTTACCCATATAAGGATATATATGTACACGATAGAACTGCTGCCTCCATTGAAGTAAAGAGATATGCTTTGTGGACATTGGAGCTCTGCCTGTTTATAAGGGCTTCCACATTTGCAAGAGGGGTTTGTGAATTTAGGCTGATAGGTAAATGGTTACTAAAACAAAATTTCTAATTATATTTCCACATGTGCAATAATTTTTCATACAGTTATACTTAATGTGTGTTTAATGTATTTTTTCCACAGAAGTATTTCCAAGAGATTCCAGTTTAAAAGACAAGTTTATAAAACACTTTACAGGTAAGAACAGTTTTTATTTAAAAAGAACATATATTTAATTTCCCCCTAATGTTGCCTGTATGAAGTGTTTGTCTCCCTCCCATTGAACGGGGCCAATGCAGGAAATGGTGACCTGCTCACCCAAGAAGCAGTGGGACCCACTAGTGAAGGGAGAGAATTAGAAATTTTGTGCCGAAGTCTAAGCTCATCAGTTGGAACTGACTTCATCTGTTGAAATGTTGTAGATACCTTCTGATGGTTGTCTGTTTCTAGATTAGACAAAACAACATGGTGTAGTCAGTGTGAAAAATATAATAATAAGCAGCCTTATCAGTATATCTAATTCTCACCATGGCCCCATCTGCAAATACGAGCCAGGTTTATAGGATTTAGATACACCTAAAATAAAGGAATACATTGCCTGTACAAGATTATGATTAACAGAGGGGAGAAGGAGCCCTCATGCCCTAAGGTAGCCCATGAATGCCTTTCCTCTGAAGGCCACTGAGTGGGAAAGGTGGAAGCCATCCCCAGGTGGCAGTGCTGTGAGTAGGAAGGAGCAGGAGCTGCTGCCATCACAGGCAAGTGTATGGCAGAGACAGCAGAGGAATGCGCCACCAATGCCACTGCCACCTCTGAGCCATTAAAGGGCAGCAATTCAGGAAGGCGGGAAGCTGAGAGAGGAGGCACCAATCTTGCCCTACCTCACTGGGAGCCAGTGAGTGGGTGGGTGAGTTAGGCAGGTGGCGAGAGGAGGGAGGCAGAGGCGTTGCTGGCAGACAGGCCACCCAGCAAGTGGTTGGCCTGGGAGACATGGGGGAGATGAAATTCCTCCCCCATGCACACACAAATCTCACAGGGTTCTGTCTGTATATTTCTATTCAACACTACTTCTTTTTAGGGGTGTGCAAATAATATCGGTATTTTTCAGGTTTGGGTATATTGAACCCAAAAAATATTGGTATTTCCTGATATTCCCAAATTCCAATACTGGTATGGAATTGGATTTGGTAAATATTCAAGATTGCCAATTTTTTCCAGCTTCATTATGCCCTGTGGGGACCATTATAGTCAATGGTCTCCATCAGTGTTCCCTCTAAGCTGAGTTAGTGTGAGCTAGCTCAGTTTTTTAGCCTCCGGCTCATACATTTTTGTCTTAGCTCAGGAAGGATGGCTCCAGAGCAAACGAATGTGTCCAGTAGCCAAAGTATCTGGGGCACTTGGGGGGGGGGGGGTTGAGGTAGAGGCACCAAATTTGCAGCATAGTTGCTGGTGCCTCTCCTCAAAAAACCCCCAAGTTTCAAAAAGGTTGGACCAGGGGGTCCAATTCTATGGGCCCCAAAAGAAGGGATTGCAGTCCCTTTATTATTATTTTATGTAATAAACCATTTATTTTAACAAATACAGTTTACAATCATGTAACAGCAATATAACAGTAAGGTGCAGTATCAGTGAGCAGTACATAAAGTACTAACCAATTACAGGGGTAACAAGTTTTTCATATAAATTTTCATTGAACATAACAATATAGCAACTGCCTTTATTCATGAACCATACTCATTTGCAAACAATTTCTAAACTATTGAGCATTACTTAATTTTCAAAAGTACATCATTTTTGTATAATATGGGTTATTGGGCAAGACACCATTTTCTGTTAAGTATTGAATCACTGGATGCCAGATTTCCAGAAATTTCGAGGTTGTATTTTTGTATGTGTTTAGGGTATTATGTTGTGTTATCTTTCCTAATACAAAATATTCCCACAGTTTTTCTTTCCGTATTGTTATGTTTGTATGTTTCTCCAGTATGCTGCAAGTAAGATCCTTGCCACGGCTAGTAAGATTGCTATCAGTTCTTTTTTCACCTTGTCAGAGAGAGAATTTTTCCATATTCCTAAGAGAACAGTTTCTTGTATCAAGGGTAGGTTGCAACCCATTATTGTATGTATTTCCTGCAATAGTCTCCAGAAAGTATTAACATATGCGCACCCCCACCAACAGTGCAGGAAGTCCCCTGTTTGACCACATTGTTTCCAACATTTTTTGCTATTTGTTGCTTTTATTCAATTTAAACATGATAGTGTTATGTATCACATAGTTGTCATCTTAAACTCTGGGATTAAAGATATTTGATTTAAAGCTAGGAGAGGTCCATATCCTCGTCCAGTCATCATCTGTTAGTCTATTTTGGCAGTCTATGTTCCATTGTTTTTTACTTCAAAGTCTTGATGCTATCAGTGGAAAGCAATATCTGATACATTTTATGAGGCCTGATGAAGATCCATTGTTTTCTTTCATTAGTTGTTCAAAATCTGTTAAGGATCTGGGCCTAGGTTGTGTGTTCCTTAACATGTGTGCAGTTTGCAGGTATCTATACCAGGGAATTGTTTGTTTGCCCCACCTTTATTTCCAGTTGGGTCTTTTCTAAGATCTATTAATCTGGTTATCCCTGCCTAATGCCATTTCAAGGAAGCAGTATGTTCTTTTCCTGGGGGGAACCATTCTTGATTTTAAAAAGGCTTTAGCGTTGAGTTCTTTGGGACTTAGATCTGCCTTCGTTAATCCCAAATTTTGCAGGTTGGATTAAAGAGATGATTATTTTTAATGCTTAGAGGTCTGTATTTAGATTTCCCTGCAATAAGACTGTGCAAGCGAAAGTGGAGATGAGTAGAAACTTCCAATTTGCAGCCAGTTTTCCTCACTATCCCCTGTGCATGATCATATAAAATTTGCCAGAATGGAGGACTTATAATATTTTGCTAAATTTTGTATTCCTAACCCTCCTCTTTCTGTTGGTCTACAAATTATTTCAAAGCTCACACATGGGGTTTTATTTGCCCAGAAAAATTTGTTGATTGATTGTTGCTACTTTTGTAAGTCTTTTTTTGTGATATCGATTGGGACCATGCTGAACAAAAATAAATATTTTGGAAATATAAAACTTTTCACTAAACTTATTCAGCCTGCCCACATTAATTTTAGTTGATTCCATTTTTTAGTTGATTCTTTGGTAAGAGTCCAAAGGCATTTAAAGGGCTCCCAGTCCCTTTAAACATCTTCTCCAAGTGGCGAGTTCACCTGGAAGGCATGTAAACTGACTGAACCCTTTAAATGCCCTTTAACTGCAGTTATCCAGTGGTCTCAAAATATTACAAATATTTTTTTGGGTTTTGGGGGGTGACCATTTTTGGATAGCTGAATTAGTAGCCCACTCAGTAATCAGCTGAAAAAAATTTCCAACTGGGTTTATTCCAAGCACACACCCCTACTTATTTTCTCTCTTTTTGCTATTTCAGTAGTTTATATTACAGTACTCGGGTTGATTGTATTTGTGTGAAGCGAAATATAATGTAGGAGTGTAGTTATTAAAGTGTAAGGACCATGGAGACCTGGGTGTTATTTCCCACTGAGTTATGAAGTTAATTAAATGATGTTGTATTTTAAATCACTTTACCTCAGCCAAACTGGTTGTTGTGAGCATAAAAAAGAGAGTAAGGAACCTTGGTTGTCACCCTGTGCTCCTTAAGGGAAGGATGTGATACAAGTCCAACAATTAAGTAACTGTATTGTTAGCACAGTGTGAGATGGATGTTAATCATCTGTCCTGGTGGTCTGAAGCAGTAGAACAAATTTAGAGTCCAGTGGCACCTTTAAGACCAACAAAGGTTTATTCAAGGTATGAGCTTTCATGTGCATGCACACTTTTTCAAATACATTGGAATGGTAGGTGAAATTCAAATGTATAGACAGGGGCTGAACAGCAAATTAACATATAACATGATAAAGATGTGCAAACACAAACTATATAACAAGCTAAGGTTATAAGGTCAACAATTGTAAAGCAATAAATATGTCAAAGTAGCAGATAATTGTGTAAAAGTATCTTTTCGAATTGTGGGAAGTAAACTGATACTCTCCATTCTCTCCTCTCAGGTGTGGAGGTCACGTAATGGCATTTTTTCCCTTTTTTTTGAGGTGGATGCAACAAAACATCCCAATATTCCTTGAATTACATTCAGTATTCTAATATACTATTCTGAAAAAGAAATACACTAAAATACATAGGATGTAAAGTCCTTCTAGTTGAGAATACATATGTGAGGACTGAATGAGTTTAGCATATGTAATGAGATAAGAAACCAATATCCCTTTTGTGTCCTGCGGAGGTTTCTGTTCCAAGTGTTTCTGTTCCTGAAGTTCTTTTGTAATACAACAGCTACTTTGTGGTCACCCATTGAATGTCCTGGAAGGGAAAGGAAAGGGAAATTGCTGAATTACAAGCTATTACAACATTTGGAACAAAAGTAATATGTTATATGTTAATTTGCTGTTTAGCCCCTGTCTATAAGTTTGAACCTTACCTATCATTCCAATGTATTTGCAAAAGTGTGCATGCACACGTAAGCTGATACCTTTGTTGGTCTTAAAGGTGCCACTGGACTCTAAATTCGTTAATCATACATGTTAGTTCACAGCTGCATTAGAAAGATACTAAAACTTGTTGACTTTGTTTAAACAGGTCCAGTCACGTTTTCAGCTGAATGTAGCAAGCATTTCCACCGGCTGTATCACAATACACGGGACTGCTCAACTCCAGCCTGTAAGTTATAGTAAAAACTGCCTAGTTTTGACATGTATTGATGTTTAATGTCCCAATTGTATATCTAGTTTTACAGGGATGGGCAGGTTCTTTTTAGCACTGGCCATGGTCCTTCTGAAAAATAAGTGCAATTATGCCTACTGCCATTTTCAGGTGGCACTCCCTCCCCTAAAATTTTGCTGTGCTGCAGAAGTATTAAGTGTATTGTATTGGTGGATGGAATTGGGGCAGGGAAACTTTTATGATAAGTCACAAATCTTATGCCATGTTAGTCCAGTTTTGCTATGGGTAAATAAAATGGGCTTGGGGAGTGCAGCACACAAGCTATTTTCTGTTTCTCTCTTTGTCTCTTTTTGGTGGGGGGAACTGACAGTGCTTGGCTATGAGATTTGCCTAAGGAGACATCTATTAATTGATTGTTTCCACCTGTAAAATTACATTAACTTCAACTAAGCTGGCTTTTTTTATTTATTTAATTTGATTTATATCCCACCCTCCTTGCCAGGCAGGCTCAGGGCAGCTTACATTAAAAAGTTAAAATGCATTAAAACACAGATGATAAACAACATGAACTCATGTACATCTATAGATATAAAAGAAAGTTCCTTCACTGTAAAATTAACGCCCAGGCCAAACCGCTGGACCTAGAAACACCAAATTCAGGGAGAGCGCTCCTGCCATGGTGTAGGTGCTCACTAAGAAGGGATTTTTAGAAATTCGACCCCTACGGGGGGTCAAAAGGGGTAAAATGTGCTCCCCCCATTGATTCCTATGAGGCTTCCAGGCTGCTGCTTACTTGCACCCCCCAATCTCTGATTGGTCAGAGCACAGTGTTCTGAGGTTAAAAAAAACAGTTACAGCCGACTGCAGAGTGCTAACTCAATTGAGGAAATCAGGAATGACCAACAACCACCTGTGAGGTGCAATGATGCTGCTGGCCCAGCCTCTGTGATGAATTCCTTCCAACACAGCTGTCTGTCAGGTGTAGGAGAGGAGGTGGGATGCTTACAGCTGCCGGGGAGGTTTGCTAAGCAGGATTGCCTTAGCCCTGCTGCTGGCCCAGCCTCCTGAATGCCTTTAAATACAATCCCCCCCATCACCATACAGGCTGGTGTCTTGTCAGGTGTCAGAGCAGGGCCAAGGTATTTTAATGCTACCAGGAGGAGGCAGTTTAGGAATGCAGCAAAGATATTTGCACATAGCTGCACAAGCCAAGTACCAGCAAGATCACCCTGAGGTGCTCAGAACAACACAGTCTCCATATGAGCAAAATCCAGGAACACCAGTAGAAAGGCCATCACTTTCGTGGAAGGTGGCTGGAGTTGACTTAACAGATGACTGCTTCTTAAATGGACAGTTCTATGTGGCCTGCTCCAGAGTGAACTCACCAAGCAGCCTGGTGATCCTAGCACCTGAGGGCAGAACCACCAGTGTGGTCTACAGAGAGGTCCTTCAGTAGAGAGGGGGGGAAAGTACATATGTCTCACTTCATTTTTTACACTACAGTCTTCTCCATTAGAATTCCTGCAACAAATCTTACATTTCAAACTTCACATCATCAGTATTATAACTGGATTTATGGAACTTAAATACTGTAGCAAAGCATGGGTATCAGGCTAGTAACAAATAAAGTGCTGGTGGCAGTACAGCATAACATAGTGATCCCAGTAGACCATGGTAAAATGATGACAAGGGAGTACAGCCAAGGTCAGTATCCAGTATATCACAGGCTGTTGGTGATGACATAGAGGGCCTTACCACAATTCAATTGTTGTTGATAGCAGCTCCTAATCAAAGGCCTGGTGGAAGAGCTCCGTTTTGCAGGCCCAGTGGAACTGTAAAAGGTCCCACAGGGCTCTGATTTCCTCTAGGAGCTCATTCCACCAGTATGGAGCTGCTACTGAGAAGGCCCTGGCCCTGGTAGAGGCCAGCCTGGCGTCTTTTGGTCCAGGGAGGCCAAACAATTTTGAGAACCAGACTGCAGTGCTCTCTGGGGAACATGGGGGGAAAAGCAGTCCTTCAGGTAGGCAGACCCCAGACCATTTTTTACTAGTAAGGGTGAATCGGTTGTATTTCTAACTTAGAGGTTGAATGGCCAGGTGTTGTTTTTTTTTTTTGAGGGGTGGTGGCAGACTGCAATTCAAAAGGAGATGTTTAAATATCAGTTACTAAAAGGTAACAGCCAAAAAACTTGATCTTTGACTTGATACAAATTCCATTTGACCTCAGTGAAAACAAGACAATGTTCTTATTACCCTGTTAAACTTTCACTTAAGTATAGCATTTCCTATTAAGGTAATAAATGGAAAATGTCTGATTAGATCAGCCAGTTTGGGGAAAGAGAAATCTAACTGGAAGTGGAATGTGGCAATTAATTGTCAGAGAACAAAATACTGATCACATGTGGTCATGCATTTGTATGGCTAAATATTTTTTCTAAATCTTCAGAGTTTGATATTAAGATAATTTCTGATAATTTTATTGTCTACAGTTGTTTCTCCAGTATAAGGAGTGTACCTTGAGAAGGGTTGAGTTTTTTGCTACCTTTGAAGCTAAAATGTAATCAGTCAGCCAGAAAACAGTTAAAGCAAACCATAGAGAGCATATTTTCCTACCATTCAGAGATCTTAGAAATCATTGTATCTTGGGATCTTTATGGGACTTGATGATTTGGAGATGTTCTATAGGCAAAACACTCTGTGTTGAATGGTTTCAACAAACCAGTGTTCTGAAGTTCACCAGGATTTGTAGAAGTTTCAAAGTCTATCCCATTTTAGATTTCAGATAATCTAGTATGATATTGATCTCCTCACTGTTGAAAGAGTAGGAAGACAAAGGCAAAAAATTAATTTCTGAATACACCTTTAATAATACTAATGATACAGTACATCAACTATAATTAAGGCCTGATCCCATGGAAGGGACAATTTAACTGAATGTGTGACTCTATATACTAGGGTTGCCAGCCCCCAGGCCCAGGTGGGGGTTTTCCCACTTCTGGGGGCTTCAATCTTGTACAGCTGGCTGGTAAGGGAAGCCCTGTCCCCAAGCCCTGCCCCCAAGAGCGACCACCCACTCAGCCACCCCTCTCCCTCCCCTTCTGCCAGAATTAAAGGGCTTCAGCTGATTGGCAGGGTGGCCTGCCGACCAGCTCGAGGGCCCTTTAGCAGGAGGGAAGGAGAGGGGTGGTTATGGGTTGCATGCTTGGCTTGCAAAAAGACCCTAAAAGACCCCCAAAAAAATCCCCTGCTGGAGTGACGAGGGGACCAGGCAGCCCTACTGTATACAGAGATGGTGGCTATGCAAGATTTACTCCATAATTCATGTAATACAATAAGAAAAACTGAATTAGGAGTTAAGGCTAAATGGCTAAAGTCTGAAACCGCTTTGACTTAAGCATGTCATTGCTTCATTGTAGCTACTACTCTCAGCTTTTCAGTATGGAGTTTCACTATAATATCAGTCACTAGCTTTCAAATGCCTTTTGTAAGAATGCATTAAATTGTACACAAAGTAAAGCAATCCCATGACCACTTCACTACATGGTGAAACTCAACATCTGTCTTGTGTCATTTTAGGGGCATGTGACTCAGACCTCATGCCACCTGATACACTCATTTATGAGGCTAAAGTACTTCAGGCTTTTTCTTATCAGTTATTGGTTTTTCTCAGCTGTATAGTCATGACCAGGCATCAGAGCCACAATTAGGGTTGTCAAGTCGTGTTGTCTACGTGTAGCGGGTGGGGTGGGGAGTCTGCTCCCAGCTGGAAGTCTTCTGGTGCGTGCGCTTTGCGCGCGCCACAATGACATCACCTGGAAGTGACATCATCACGTTGGACACGTTGGGGCGGGACCTCTCTAATTCAAGGGAAAACCATAGAGTTTCCCCTTGAATTATAGAGTGTCCCCCCCAAATGTGCCCGATGCGATGATGTCACCTATGGGTGACATCACCACACCGGGCATGTCTTCGCAGCGCAGCAATTTGGGGGTGGGGTTCCTCCCAGTGGCCCAATCTGGACCGGCGGGGAGTGGGCCACTGGAGCGGGGGTTTCCCCGCCCCCCGAGGGGACTTGGGAACCCTAGCCACAATGCAGTACATATTACTGAAGTGTAAGCATCCCTAAGTATGGATGTGGGAATCTCTCCTTGACAGAAAATAAAATTGGAAGGAAAACTGAGCAAATAGCCATTCTTTTATTTACCACATATGATCTTCATCTTTGTGAGTCCTTCAGCCACTGTAAACTATGTTGGTATTATTCATTATAGATGGATATTGTTAGCATCTTGAACTTCATAAATAATTAAGAAGCCAATGATTTGATTTATAGCATTACTCATGCTTATAAAGTTAATTCCTGAGTGTCTTTTTCCTAGTCTTTAATCATGCAGCAACAGGGTCTATAATCTATGGGCTAAATCCAAAGAACCATACCTGATAGCTTTGCCTCACAATTGTTTACACAACAGCTTACTCATGAACTCGTACATTTGTGCAATAAGAAAATTGTGAAAGAGGCTGTGCAAGCAGAACATTGTTTTGTAAAGTTTAGTTTCACTTTTATTTTGGGTTGCCAACCTCCAGGTGGGGCCTGGGGATCCCCTGCTTTTACAACTGGTCTCCATCTGACAGAGATCAGCTCCCCTGGAGAAAATGGCTGCTTTGAAGGGTGGACTCTATGGCATTGTACCATGCTGAGGCCCCTCCCCTCCCCAGACCCCTCCCTCTCCTGGATCCACCCCCAAAGTCTCCAGGTATTTTCCAATGCAGCCCTGGCAACCCTACTTTTATTGGCAGTGCTCTAGCATGAGCGATAAAATGGCCATTATGTGAGTAGCTCTTCTCCTGCAGAAGGGCATTGGGTCTAAACCTATACAATAAAAAGCAGGGCTGAAATATGATAATACTGCAATCTGACAACAGAATTTTGTTATGTATATATTTTTTAAAGTGTTGATATTTTGCTCCTGGTGACAAATGAAACCATTCTGGACAATGTGTTTGGCAAAATAATAATGACTGCTTATTATATTTTGTCATTTTAAAAAGATTACAAAAGGTGTGCAAGATTGCTGACGAGGTTAGCAATGAGCCCACTGTGTACACAGCCATAGGAGGCCTGCTATGTAAGTATACTTTTGTCCCCCCCCCCCCCGCAATAATCTAATGATTCTTTCCTCAGAAACCAAGCAATATTCTTGACCTTGATTCCAAAATGTTTCTTATTAATGATTAGATTCTTCTATATACCAGAGATTAGATTCTTCTTCTATAGACCAGAGATTAAAACCATATGTGTTTCTCTTAGTTTGTAAATTTAGGTTTTTTTCTGACCAGGACCACTGCTTGGTAACTGAGTGCATGCTTTGCAGGCTCAGTCCTCAATATCTCACTGGGAAAGACTTCTGCCCAAGAGTTTAGAGTTTGGTGCCAGTCAGAGTAGATAATATTGAAGTATTTGGACTAGGGGTCTAACTTAGTATAAGGTAGCTTCATAAGTAATCCAACTGGCTGATCTGAGATGTGCTGAATGAGTATCAGAGTTTGTTGCGTTAGCCAGATTGCCTTATTTCTTTAATAAAAGGCTGGAGAAGTTTGATATTAATGAGCAATTGGCATAACTATAGGATCATTACCTGTATATACCAGAGTCCCACTTATCCAAGTCTCAGAAATAGATGCAGAGACTAGATCTTAAGAATCACTAATTTCTTTTACTAAAGGAATATCCACACGCACACAAATATAAAATCAAGCAATCAAAACACAATACAGAGCTAGGAAATTAAAGCAGAAAAATATAGAGACGTTTGTATTAGCAGGTAGTTTTATTGAGAGGTGATACTTTACCTGTCCTGATGTGGAGAGTAGAATCTGCAGTGAAAAATAGAGTGACGCTAAGGGAAGGGATCATTTACTGACCGGCAGTGCATGTGAGAGGTCCCAAACAACGGTAGAATGGAACTAGCAAGGTAGAGCAAGATGGGGGGGGGGGGGGGGGCAGAAGAAGAGAGAGAAATGGGGTGTGGCTCTCTCTATCCCTTTATACCCTAAACTAAACTAAAGGCAGATGTTTCCTCTGCCATGTAGTCTTTCAGGAAATACAAGAAAAATCCAGATGGGTCATGAGAATGGGATTAACAGTTGGGCAATAGAAATACTCAGAGAGAAAGGCAGACTAAAGGAGAGAAAGGATTAACAGTCTGGCAGCATTGTTGGTAGTTGATTCAACAACCAGATATTTAAACAGCGGCATCATCAGGACGGGTGGCTGGCAGATGGGCTTGCTTCCTAACCCTATCATGGAAGGAGCTTTTTTTGTTTAGGTTGAGGCTGCATATGTGCTTCACCTGAGGATGTCAATATGCAAGGTGGGGGGGGGGGGATGCCTGCATGCTGGAGAAGAGAGCTTTTCATGACATCTGGGTAGGAATATTCCTGGTTCTCGTCCCTGAGTATGCCTTCTCTTCTGGAATTGCTGCTGGATCTCTGTGTTAGCAGGATCCAGGAGGCTGGTCTGCCTTATGGCATCTGGCTGTAGTGTTGCAGGAGGGAGAGGCATCAGGTCTTCCATGGGTCCACATCTGGTTAGCCACATTGCTTCAGAACAGGGTTCCCCTTGTCTGGGTACATGCCTGTGTCCAGTAGGTTGGCCCTTTCACATGGCTACCCATTCAGTCCATTTCTCTGGCACACTATTTGCACAGTCCAGCTTTACAGTCACAGTCCATAGCCTTTATAAATGCTGTATAAGGCGGCAGCATGGCAACAGTTGTTTTTGTTTTCTAACTTATCTCAAGAAAATACATCTCCCTGAGCGATCAGTCTTATGCAGTGCTAAGGAAGCAAAGCATAAAATCTGGTTATAAACTTACAGATATGGTTTGCTTCAGGAGGCCGAAGCAATTTGTACCCTATTGGTTCTGTTAGAGCCTTGTTCATGGCTTTCTTCTGTATCCATTTCAGGACTATGAAGAAGTGTGTTGTTACAATAGATGGGCATAGTCTCAGTAAAGAAAGCAGGTTAAACTGCCAAAAAAGATTGTAACCAGAATGTTCAGATCAAGACACTTTTATGTCTTATGAAATATTTTGGACATGGTTATATTACATTAATTTTTTGTTAAATGAATAAAAGCTGCCAGGAGCTACTTTAATGGCATCTGAGATACATATGTAGAAGTTGTTTCTTAAAAATGAACTATTAACTTCTAAAACTTTTTAATATTGGGGGGATATTTTCAGATGGTAATATCATGCATCCAAAAGAGAACAAGACCTCATAGAACTATTGGTTCCCAGTCCAAACATTGTTCTATGTCAGACACATTGAAATCAATGAATCAAGGTAGTCTTGTGTAGTGTGAGCCCAGTTAACTTCAGTGGGCACGAAGGGCTGCTTTTTAAAAGAATTGTGCCAAAGTATCTAAAACGACTGCTATTGTTTTGCTGCTCTTTTGTTTACAGTATGTTGTTTATGAATTGGATTTTATATTTTTGATTTTAATATTTGACTTCTTTTTGAAAGATGAGTAGCGTTTGGGAGTAAATTAAATAAAAATGTTTTTAAATAAATGGAAAATTTGGGTGTATTTTTTAAAACTGTTGATAAACTTTGGTCTGTAATGATAATTTCATGATTCAATAACTATGACTCTTAATAGTGATGTGTGAATTCATCTTTCAGACTTTCCTGCTAAGACAGAACTCTGGTTTGCTGAGAAAGTGCCTTGAAATCTACCCCAAGACAACAGAGAAGATATCTTGACCTTTTTGATTTACTGCATTTTTTTGTTAATAGATGAGTTTTATTTTCATATATGCTGGACATTCCATATTTGTCTGAATTGAACATATTTTATTTGAATGTGTAAATGTATTGCCTATAGCTCAAATTCGCCAATTTATTTAAATAAGTTGTATATAAGGACTACTAATAATATACTAATTAAATATTATAACCATATGCAGGGAGTTGGTTAGTGTTTTCTTGTTTCGTTGTATGTACACTATTTTGCTCAGGCTCTTACTTTCATTATTTGCACTAACTTGAAATGCAGAAATCTCTGTAACTGAAATCTGATAAGCTGCAAGTGGGATGTTTTACTTTCAGTGGAAAATATTTTATATTATGAAGCTTTGGTTTCATTCATATATATATGCCTACACAGTATATATATTATTGCACATCAGAACAAAGTGCTCAGAAATGCACATTGCTTTGGGGAACATTTGTAATGTTGTTCTGGATTATCATCAGTTACATATGTACTGGCACTTATGGAAGGAGTTGCAAATAATGTAAATATAAAAGACTGGAAGACTGCAATGCAGTTTGGGTGGAATAAAGTCTATAAATATAATCACATTTTCATTTACTTTTCTTGAAACATTCAATAGATTTCAGATGATTAGTGTGCTTTAGTTGTGTGGACAAGAGTAAAATATTAATTGGTTTGATCTAATTTCTAGTCCGCCCTCCCCTGCATAGCATCTGCAGTGTACAGTTAGCCAATTGCAAAGGTTATAGAGGTCATTCTTGGGGCAAGTCACCAAAGCAGCTGCTCGTGCTTATGTTCTTTAGTGCTAAGGAAAGGCAGACACCTTTTCATCACAGGTGTTTCTGTGCTGAAATGATGAACCAGTTGTATATAGGGGCAACTGCAGATGTGAACCAACAATAGTCTTGCCAACTCCAGGTTGGGAAATACTTCGCATATTTTGGGGGTGGAACCTGGGAATGGTGGAATTGGGGGAGGCACTTCAGGGGGGTACAGTGCCATAGTCTACCCTCCAAGCAGCCATTTGCTCCAGGGGAACTGATCTTGGCCATCTGGAGTTCAATTATAATGGGAGATCTCTAGGTGCCACCTGAAGTTTGGCAACCCTAATCATCAGTGCAAATTAAAATGAAAACAGTACCGAAGTTCAGGTTTGTGATTGTTGTACAAAATGCCAGACTTGGATAAAAAGAGAGGAGGAATTCACACATGGGAGGAGGAAGGCAGAAAGATGTGGTTTCACAGCCTATTCCTGATCCATGAACTCCACAGGCTCATCCCTTGAATATATTTGAATGTACGTATGTTACACCCTGGTCCTGATCCAAACATGCTGTTTAGTAGAAGTCCCAGTGGTTTTAAGCAAAACTTGCTTGGAGGCTAAGATTAGGGCTGAAGTGTAAAAAAGGAGGCAGTGGCCAGGACACATGAGATGGAAAATTTTCCTCAAGGAAGAGGAACAAGAAGTGTTTCTTCTCCCTATTGCATATTTACAGCTTCGAGAAATGAAAACTAAGGGCTGAACAGAAATGTGCCATTTCTGGGTTTATTCTTTGTTCTTCCTGTGCCATGTTATTTCTGTTAAACAACACGTGCATTTCCTCTTCTACAGTTTCTTTCATTTTATAAATAATTTGTGGCACAATAGCAAAATCAACAGAAGTTGCAGTGAGTCATCACATTATACTAAAATACACTTTAGACTCTTGTTGAATCAAAATACAATTTGGCAATTAGCTAGACATATTGCCATCTGTACTAAAGATTCTAGGAGCCCTCCTGGGGATGGAAGAAAGCAAAATGGGTATTTGATGTGTAGGACCATATTAGGCTTTTGCACAGAAACTTGACAGAAACAGGTATGTAAGCCCCCATTTGCTCGAAACTGTGGCTTGACAACTTCAGTTGCATGCTGAATGTAGTTTATTCTGAACATGCTACATTACATTTTAAATAGTTTCTACTGGTAAATATCTAGTTTAAATTAATGCTGTGGATGACTTTTAAATGGTGATGATTGTTAATGATTTCTAAAAGACTATTAAAATAGCTTCATTAGATTGACAGTTAAAAACAAGCAAGTAGCTTTCAGTAATCGAAGCAAAAGCATTGCCCTTTATTTTTTAAATGTTGATGTCATAATGGAGTATTTATTAATTGAAATAACATAACATCTTAACTTTAAATATTGAATTTGCTTATTTCAGAGGGAGATTACACATAATTGCAGAAAGGATCTTGCTACAATGGGTTTCCTGTGTGTTAGGCTGAAGCCAGATGTGTAGTTTGATCCAGTGTGGCCCTGCTTCCAATTATAACAGAGTTTTGATCAAACCTCTCCCCTTAACCTGCTTCAATGCACTTTCACCCCATGGTTGATCGATCAGACACTGCAGCCACGGAGTGGAGTGGTCAGGCAATTTTTTTAACCATTTGTCTTTTGGGCATGCGCATAAGCGTATATGGGAAGCTGCACTTCAAGCTCCTGGCAGAATGGCAGAACTGAGTTGTCTTGTGTTTAATTACTACTGCCCCATTCCTAATACACTCTCATTCACTAACAAAGATTCATCATCGATCTTCTGTGCAGTCCCACATGGGCAGGCCTGCCATTGGATAGGCCTTTACAGCTAGAAGCCTCCAGGGGACACTTTCAGCAGTCTCTACAGACTCTGAGGGAAAATGGGTGGGGAGAGTACGAAATTGGTTGACCTGATCACTAGATGTAGTTAGACCGTTTTTTTATCTGATAAGCAGTATACAGGAGAAGGACTCAGATTCAATCATAATTTCTGATCTGGAAGGATTTTGTAATCATCCCTTGTAGAAAGTCTGCCATCTTTCCTGCTTTATGGACTGCAAGTCCCAAGAAAAAATCAACAGGTAGGAATGACACTTCTCTTCTCTGCTGCAAATTCTCTTAAGATGTGGGAAGATGGGACCTCCAGAGATATGGATGGCAACCTAGATTTCACTTATGCCCATCTTTCATGTTAGTAGAAGCTCTCCCTCTCTTATTTGGCTCTTGTTAGAGGGAGTGGTATTGCACATCACATCAGCACAGCAGAATGTTTCCAATGAAACAACACACACACCAATCAACCTTCACAAAGAAGACTAATGTACCTTCAATGACTTGTAAAGTTGAAGGAGCATGGTTTGTCTGGAATGACCAATACTAGATTTGTGTGTGTGGATGCACATCTACATGCTGGGGGTTAGGTCTGTTTTATTTTTTCAGAGGTGCTCTTGCTCTTCCTGAGACCAAAGCAAAAGTTTTATTGCTAGTTTGTTGAAGAAGCATGTGCACATATTTCAAAAGTCATATATAGGAGACTGCAAACCAACAATATCAGAATGATATTGAGACTTAGAAGAGCTTCCATGAAGGAACTAGAAAACATCCTTAAGTGTAAAGAAGGGCTGCTGGAGACCAAGATCAAGATAATTCATACTATGGTATTGCCCATTACTATGAATGGATGTGAAAGTTAGACAGTGAAAAAAACTGAAAGGAAGAAAATTGATTCATTTGAAATGTGGTGTTGGAAGAGAGTGCTGTGAATACCATGGACCACTAAAAAGACAAATAAGTGGGTTCTAGATCAAATCAAGCCTGAGTTTTCCCCAGAAAATAAAGTGATTAAACTGAGGCTATGATATTTCGGTCACATCATGATAAGGCAAGACTCACTGGAAAAGACAATAATGCTAGGAAATGTTGAAGGCAGTAGGATGGCCCAACATGAGATGGATTGACTCAATAAAGTCAGCCATGGTCTTCAGTTTTCAAGACCCAAGCAAGACTGCTAATGATAGGATTTTGGGGGGTCATTAATTCACAGCCTCAACATTAGTCGGAAATGATTTGATGGTTCATAAAACATACCGCATTTTGAAGATGCCAGGCAAAACCATTCCCCCCCTCCCCCGGAATTTAATGTGTGTTTTTCTTCTTGTTACCTCATTCTACTTTATGTATAGAACTTACAATGGCATCCTAAGAACACTTTCCTGGAAGCTATTCCCAGTGAACAGACCTGAGGAGAATTCTGAGTAGACCTGTTTAGGATTGCACTGTTAGCCACATTATTTGGTTGTTTTATCTTCTGTCAGTTTTATTATGTTTGCTGTGTATTTTGGTTTATTTTTGGTTGCCTCTGTCTTCTTGCCCATTGAGATTTATACATATTTAGTGTTAATTTATGTGGGAACTTCCTCAAGAACATTGCTCTGAAAGTTTGACTTACCAATACTTCAAAAAGGAGGAGGAGGAGGCGGCGGCAGTGGCATACCTAGCCTGTTTGGCAATCCTTGACAGATAGTCCCCTCTTCTTTTTTTGCCATCAAGTCACAGCTGACTTATGGCAACCCCATAAGATTTTCAAGGCAAGAGATGTTTGGAGGTGATTTGCTATTGCCTGCCTCTATGTCGGCCCTGCTTAACTTCTGAGATTTCAGGGGGAGGGGGGACACAGAAAAATTAGGTGAAGGAAGACAGAAATGAATTAGAAACATGTGGAAAAGAGGGAGAAATAAAGAGATGGAAAGATTGTTTTATCTTGCTGCAATACCCTAACTACTGCTTTGAAAGATCTGGCTGAGCTGGGTGCAAGGAAAGGAAGAAAGAAAGGCTAGACCAGGGGTGTCAAACTCATTTGTTACGAGGGCTGGATCGGATGTGAATGTCACTTTGTTGGGCCAGGCCATTTGTGCCATAAAATGTAATGCCAGCTGAGCCAAAGAGCAAAAGAGCACTTGGACTCTTAGATATGGTTGGAAGAATAACTAAAGTGTTTTTGGATATTTTAGTAAAGCTATTCCCTATTAAAGAGCTCAAGATTACAGTCAGAGGGGACAAGTCTGACTATTTCCATTAACAAGTGGTTCTTGAGTTGAACCGTACCCCCTACAAGTATAAAAATATTTGCTTGCCATATGGAATTCCTCTTCACCTGTGAAGTACCTGTTTCAAGCTGTTTCTGTTTTAAATCAAATGAACAAATATTCCCATTTTTACCAGCTGTGTTTACCCATAGATCAGGGTCAACACAAAGGTTTGGCTCTTGTACAGTGGTAGAGCACTAGGGAAACTACAACCGATTGACACCAGGAATGTTCAGCAAACTTAGGATTTTAGAGAGGTGGATGTCTCCTACTAGCAAGAAACAATGTACCTGATCAATCAGATCAGATTTATTAAACAAAATATTTCCATGAAATTAATAGAAAAGGTTTGAAAAAGACAAAAAAATAAGGGGGAAGGATAAAAGGATAAAATAGATAAACTAAACAGAAGTGTCTGTAATCTCAGGCCAACCTGAACAATTTGGCCTTACAAGCCCTGCGGAAACTAAGCAAGTCCTGCAAGACGCAGGTGTCATCAGAGAGTGCGTTCCTCTGGGTAGGTGTGTATCACTGAGAAAGCCCTTCCCCAATAGATAACTGCCAATGGGAAAGAGGTCAGAACAGTTGATGACAGAAAGATGCCAAACCATTTGGACCTGATTTGACTAGTGGCATCACATTACATGCTTTAGAATGTTTGCTCCTCCTTTAATCTTCAGACCTTGGCTAATACAAGGACAGGAAATTTCCTCCTGCATCAGCCTTGAGAGCAGCTACCATAAGCTGATCGGGCTCATCTCCAGGTGTCCTCTCTGACAGGACATATTCAGTTAGAAAAATAGGACCCATCTACACATTCAACATAATAAACTCCTGAGTGGTGGAATGGCGTGTATCACGTCATTTTGCAGGTGTGTTAATTTCAAATACTCCTGCGCACAAAAGCAAAACAGCAGCACAGAAGGGAGAAAGGTTCTAATCCAATCCACTCCCTGCTATTCTTATTATTTTTCATTTGCAGTGAGTTATCACGAAACAGAACTTTTAAAAATGTAATTCCTTCCTTGTTTTTTGAAGTGGTAAAGTCCTGGGGTTTTGACTGCTATGGCCCCTAGGCTGCGGAACCATCTGCCAAGAAACCAGAAGATGCTCTTCCCTCCCCCCTTGAAAACCCACTCTCTTTCAGTTGAAGTTTGCCTGGTGTACTATGGCTTTGACAGTTGATCTGTTGCTTTGTTTTTATTTTGGTATTCATTCTGTTAAAACGTGGTGTTTCAAATTATGTTTTCTTCTTGAGTTTTGGGGGAAGTGGCATTGAAACATTTTAATTAAATGCAGCTTCCTTTGGCAGTACATCATCCTAACCATTTTTATAAGTTTCTTATATGCAAATATATTCTTGAGGAAGACTGGCTGAGTCCTGAGTTAGCCCTTGAGAAACCTGGCTGTGCTCTTGTGTCTGGAGTAGGGGCCTGCTGGGGTGGTAGTGGTGGAAGAAATCAGGCCACAACTTTAGTGATTACACAGGGTATAGATACTTTCTTTGCTATGAGAAAGGCAAAAACTCCAGGGTCTCAGAGCCAGTCAAAGCCTTGGGTAAAATTTCTTTCCTGCCCTGTTAACCAGCAACACATGCAGGCATAGCAAAGATGAAGAAGAGGAGGAGGAGGAGGAGGAGATTGGATTTATACCCCGCCCTTCACTACCTGAAGGAGTCCCAGAGTGGCTTACAAAGTCCTTTCCCTTCCCCTCCCCACAACAGACACCCTGTGAGATAGGTGGGGCTGAGAGAGCTCTTTCGAGGACTGCTCTTTCAAGAACAGCTCTGACTGAACTATGGCTTGCCCAAGGTCATCCAGCAGGTACAAGTAGAGGAGCAGGGAATCAAACCCAGTTCTCCCAGATTAGAGTCCATGCACTTAACCACTGCACCAAACTGACACACCAAACTGGCAAAGGATAGGTAGCACAATGAACATTATCTCTGAAAGCACAGGGTGAGATGAAGGGTCTTTGTCAAGAGAGAGTTCTAGAATGACATGACATGCTACCCTCAGCCAGTTCCTTTTCAACTCAAGGTGTGGAACAAGGTGTGGAACATGATAGGCCAGCCCCTTGGAGGCAGGCTGCAGGAAGCTGCTCAATAGCTGCTTGGCTTACAGTAAAGCAGGGCCCATTCACCCAGAGTCATCTTTGCCCCTCCCCCCCACAAAATGGCCACTCCACCCCATGGCTGTGAGCCTGTCTTCTCACTGAACTTCCAGGCAGCTCATTGGGCCATCGTCTGTGAGCTTAAATGTTATAAATTCCAGGTTTCCCTATCGCTGTGATCGTTTACCTTCTTACGTGAAAAGTTCAGACATGTTGCATGTGGGGTGGAAAGAAGGAAAATTTCTTCCACACAGCTAATCCTTATGATGAATCCTTGTAACTGCAAAATGGGAGGGGGGCAATGGGAAAACTGTCCCTCATCAAGGCACCTTCTCATGTATGCATGCATGTGCACCCACCACCACACATATGACTGAAGTACATACACAGCTCAAGAAGGGAATTGGATAAAGCTAGAAAAACCTGGAGCCCTGGAGGGGGTGGTCTTAGGTTCAGAGGAGTTCTCAGCAGCCTCTGCAAGTTGAAACCAATGGAAACTTCATTCAGATCAGCCTCCGCATCACTTACTATGTATTGATCTGAGCCTTCTCCAACCCAGCTGATAGGAAAAGCATAAGAGAAGTGCAGAATTTTAGGGAGGCTCAGTGTGGACACCTGCTATTTTCCTAAAGTGCACAGCATTCTTCTAACTATGTCTCCTGCCCTGAACACTCCATTCCTCCCATGTTTGTGCTCAGTTGTCTTCACCCAGATTGACTGAGTTTAGGGATATGGTGTAGAGCAGTGTACATGGTTTATATTAATTCAGGCAGCCATGAGGTCTTCTCCCCATGCTAAAGGTCCTGCTGACAAGTTTGTTTAAATTTTGAAGCCATACAAAATCTGATCACCTCATCCTCAGTCAGCAGGAAAGTTTACGGATCATCACTTCCAAAAACCTCGCGCAGCATCCTTAATTTCTATTTCTCTAATGTTATGCACCATTACTGTAGCATGCCAGACAACATGTTTTTGTTACACAAAAAGTACTTCACAGCACCCAGAGGCAAGGGTAGCCCTACCAAGCTGTGCCATGTTTAGCTGGCTCTTATGTATCAACAGGAAACTCTTTTGCCACTGGCAGTAGGATAGCTGGTCTAAATGTGCTGTTTCAGACACCTACCATGCTTTTTTGGACAAAACAACTTCAGATGTCTAGAATTTTATAATTCATGCCCTAAATAAGATCAGTCATACCTTGTTATATGGTACCAGTACTAGAAAAAGACCTTGTTTATTTCATGGCAGTCCTCTTAAAAATTAGAATATCTTACGTGACACTGCAGAGAAAAAGCCCTTCAGCTGTTGGAACATGTTGTCTGTGGTTCTTTTACATCTTAACTAATGAAGCATAGCCCTACATTAGTTCAAAGTGTCCATTCTTGTAAGTGTTGAAACACGTTGTTGCCCCTGCACCCCAGAAGGAACAGATGACACAAGAACTTGGGTGTAGCAAGGCCACAACTTCATTCAAAGAACCGCAGCTTAGCCCGAACAAATTTTTGCCACATTACATGATTACAGCAATGAGAGAACAGAGGCTGCTTCTTTTACACTGTCAGAAAAAAATGGTCATAAATTTAGTAGAATGTAGGGTTGCCAGGTTCCTTCACCGCTCCAGCGGATTTGGGGGGCATTCCTGGCTGGGTGGGGATGTCCCCAAGCTCCACCCCCAAGCTGCGGCCAACTAGTGGTGAAATCAGCCCCATGAGTCGCAGCCCCCACCCTGCTCACAAAAAGACCCTTTACCGAGTCGGTTTGTGAATGGAGTGTATTGCCGGCAACAGCTCCTCTCCCTCCCTGCTGAAAGATTTAAAAGCCCCCCCCCCCAGCTGCCAGAGGGGCCATGTGCTTCCCACCAATCAGCTGAAGCCCTTTAAATTTTTCCAAAAGAGGAGGGAGGGGGTGGCCATGGCTTGGGGGTGGGGCCTCCCCTGCCAGCCAGCTGGCTGGTGGTGGATTGGAGCCCCCAGAAGCTGGGGAACCCCTAAGAACATAAGAGAAGCCAATGTTGGATCAGGCCAATGGCCCATCCAGTACAACACTTTGTCAACACAGTGGCCAAAAACACCAGGTGCACTCAGGAGGTCCAGCAGTGAGGCCAGGACACTAGAAGCCCTCTCACTGTTGCTCCCCCCAAGCACCAAGAATGCAGAACAACCCTTGCCCCAGACCGAGAGTGCCTATCTATACCTTGTGGCTAATAGCCACTGATGGACCTCTGCTCCAGATGTTTATCCAGTTCCCTCTTGAAGCCATCCATGTTTGTAGCTGCCACCACCTCCTGTGGCAGTGAATTCCATGTGCTAATTGCTCTTTGGGTGAAGAAGTACTTTCTTTTATCTGTTCTAACCCAACTGTCCAGCAATTTCATGGAGTGCCCATGAGTTCTTGAATTGTGAGAAAGGGAGAAAAGTACTTCTTTCTCTACCTGCTCCGTCCCATGCATAATCTGATAAACCTCGATCATGTCACCCTTTAGTCGTTGTTTCTCCAAGCTAAAAAACCCCAAGCGCTTTAACCTTTCTTCGTAAGGAAACTGTTCCAACCCCTTTATCATTCTAGTTGCCCATTTCTGCACTTTTTCCAATGCTCGTACCTGGATGCTGGCAACCCTAATAAGAATGTAGCTGCCTGGCCAATGGGACCCAAATACTACATTCTACACTGTGGTCCCCATTGACCATGCATTATGCTTGGGGGAAGGTAAGACTGGTGTAGCATTCTTTCTAGACATGGGCCACATCCAGAACACCTTGAGTCCACAGGTAATAAAGGACATGTGTAGTGTTCCCACGGATTAAATGCCATTGGACTGAATGCTGGGCAGGCCTGTAGCCACATGTGCCCACCCCCTCACTGGGGTAGGGCAAGCCCCCTTCTCCAAGCTCGTGAGAGGGCAGTGAATTGTAATTTTGCCTGCTAAACAGGAGCATCATTACTGTTCCTAAATACAGGAGGTCCAGCACCATTTCTACTGGAACTTTGAAGCACACACAGAGTTCTTAATTAGGCAATCCTCCTCAATGTCATGCCACAACCAGCTCTACTTTTTTATTTATTTAGAAAAGTTATATGCCACTTTACTGGAAAAGCTACTTGAGGCACCTCACAAATTAAAACATGATAAAATCACAAACAATGTAAAACCCTTAAAAATGAAGGAAGAAGAAGAAGAGGAGGAGGAAGATGAAGATGAAGGGGAAGAGGAAAAGGAAGAAGAGGAGATTGGATTTATACCCCATCCTTCACTCAGAGCAGCTTACAAACTCCTTTCACTTCCCCTCCCCGAAACAGACACCCTGTGAAGTGGGTGGGGCTGAGAGAGCTCTTTCCAGAACTGCTTTTTCAAGGACAGCTCTGACAGAACTATGGCTTGCCCAAAGTCATCCAGCAGGTGCAAGTGGAGGAGTGGGGAATCAAACCTGGTTCTCCCAGGTTAGAGTTCATGCACTTAACCACTACACCAAACCCATCTACATCATAAAAACATCATAAAGAATTTAGCAGCCAAAACAGAACTTTGTAAAACAGCCCTCAGGCTAGAAGTACACTGTACAGGTTTTTCTACAAAATCAAAACCCGAAATTTAAAGCCAGAATGAAAAGAAATGTTTTGGCTAAGAGGCTAAAAGAGAGCAGGACAGATACCATGCCAGGCTCAAGGAAGAGAGTGTTCTACAGGCATTCCATTTCTATCTGTCCTGAGTGGTTAGAGCTACCTCAAATATCAAATATTATTTGCTTATTTGCATGTGTGATTCAGGCTGACTACCCTCCGTCCACATCTCAGCTACATATGAGGGCTCTCACAGCTGCCTGTGGCAGGCTGAGCTCCATGACGATATGATGTTCTTTACTTTGCTATACTGTGATAGGGTTGACAACACCTCACTTGCTGCACACATGCCACCCTTGCTGGACTGAGACCATTGCCTTAACATAGTCTGGTTTCAATGTAATTTAAAGCTTACATCACTCTGCTGACTATGTCTTCTGATGCTCAGTACCACTCCTCCCTGGCCAGAGTGGTTTAAATTTGTTCAGCAGTTACACAGACCCCTCGCCAGTTCTGCCAGTTGTCAGGTGATTCTTAAGGGAGTCACAAAGGTATCCTGACAATTACAGCCAGTCTTAGTCTTCTGAGTCTTCTTCAGTTTTGTACTTGCCCCAAATGATCAGGCTTGAGATTTCGCTAACCATGCTGAAAGCCAATGCGTTCCCTAGTCCACACCTAGTGCTCCGTGCTGAGGTACACCATATTATTCTTGAACTCCTTGGCACACACTTGTATCATTAGAAGCACAGGCCTACTGGGGTCAAATAAAATTCTAATACTTAATTGCCTTGTATGTCAGGCTATAACTATTAGATCAATAGATTGTTTTGTTTCTATAGGACCGGGTGAAATAGTGATTATCCTCTTGGAAATGTTTCAGAAGTATAGCCAGGGACCTAGCTACCTAAAGGAACACCTCTCCCTGTATGTACCCCAGCGAGCACTACCATCAGGTTCCCAGAACCACTTGGTCCCTCCAAGGCCTAAAGAGGCCCGATTGGTGGTAACAAGCACCAGGGCTTTTTCAGTGGCGGCCCATCCTGGTGGAATGAGCTCCTGGATAACATCAGGGCCCTGCAGGACCTCTCACAGTTCCACAGGACCTGCAAGATGGAGCTCTTCCACCAGGCTTTCAAGTAGGGGCCGCCTCGATCTATAACCCTGGCCCGACCATGGAAAGCCACCAAAGAACCAACAGCACTATCTGGAACACCAGAGGAAGCCTGGGGATGCCGCTTGGACAAAAGTGCTGGAATTTGCTGGAATTCGCCATCATGTGTTGTATTTTAAAGGATTTTAGTTATATTTTATTTTATTTTATATTATAATATTTATAGGGAGTATGTTGTTAGCTGCCCTGAGCTTACCAAAAGGTGGGGAGGGCGGGATAAAAATCTAAATAAATAAAAATAAAATAAAAAGAAGTGCAGTCTCTACTGAAAATGAATGTCATTGAAGTTGCTAGAGGACCCTGAGGACTACCACAGATCAACCCCTGCAATTCGTACTGGGCTTGTGTCTGATCTACTGGAGCATCCTTCATTTCTGTCAGTGACTGAATGACTTAGGGCCCAATACTATGCAGAATTAAGATCTTTTAATTAGACATTCCTGAATCACTTCTCAGCGCTCACTGATAGTAATCCTTGCAACCAGATTGTACAGCAGTCAGTGCATGGGAATCAGCATGTTGATGTCAGGGAGAGCAGTCAAGCACATCATTTTGTAGCCCTGAGCCTATGAGAACTTGGTATCAAGTAATATTTATTCCTGGAAGATGCACATATCCTGTAGAGCTCAGTCTAAGACCCACCCCATAGCTTTCCTGCTTGATCAAGAAGCAGCCATAGCCATTAAAGGAACTGCACCAAATTCCCGAATTCAGTCAACATGGAGTTGCACCTTAACAATGTGATTTTCTGGAAAATGTTTTTCTTTCCCCACATGCAGCTTCTGCAGCTGCTGTGCCAAAGGGGAGAAGAGCATGGGGGAAGGGGCACGTCAACCCTTACGTTATCTGTTATTGCCCATTGAAAAACAACTCAAGCTGCTTTTATTCCTACTGGAGAAAACATAAAGAGTTAATAGCTACCTCATGAGTTTATTATCAGACACAATTTATTTAACTTTAATGAGAAATTAACAAGAGCGACAAACATATAACTTATACAGAGATTCTTGGAGCTTTAAAAAAAATTAATGATGCACACTGTATTCATCTACAGGTTAAAGTAAAGGTTTATCTTGCTCGAAAGCCAGTAAAATATGACTCTAGGGATGCGGTGTTCCTCTCCGTTTCCAAGCCAAAGAGCCAGCGCTGTCCAAAGACGTTTCCGTGGTCATGTGGTTGGCATGACTAGATGCCAAGGTGCTGATACCTTCCCACTAAAGTGGTACCTATTTATCTACTTGCAATTTCTTGCTTTCGAACTGCTAGGCTGGCAGGAGCTGGGGCGAGAGACGGGAGCTCACTCCGTCATGCAGCACTCAGGTCTCGAACTGTGAACTACTGACCTTCCGGACTGCAGTTCAGTGTCTAACCACTTGAGCCACTGTAGCTCACAACCACATTCATCTATAGGACACCACAAAAAGAGTATGAGCTCATTCTCCCTCAAGACAGTCACCTGGATAACTGAACCACATGGACTAGACAACATGGATAGTGCTTCCTGTACATAATAATTTAATGTTGATTTGCATGCTTCACACGCCCATCTGACATTGTACAACATTACAAGAGTTAAATGGATGGATTTCTATTTGCCAAACTTGTTAGTGGAAACATAAGTTCTTTCTAATATTCATTAAAGATTGCCAATATATTGAATAAAAGCATGATAGTAGCTCCATTAATAGAGTATCAGGGCATGTGCTTGTGTGTGTATGGTAACCTGTTACTTCCCTCTCTATAATTCAGAGGGTTTTTCAGGATATATTTTATTTCTCTACTGTCCTCTGAAGCTATGCTGATTAGGACAGTATTGTGCTGTTGTCGTGAGAAGGATATTGTGGGAGTACCACACAGAGACTGAAATGCTCTGACAAATAGGAGCAGGAAGGTTCTCTGAAAACTGTGATTCTTTTTCTTTTGTGTTTTTCCAGGGAAAGGGATGTGAAAAGAGTTTCCAGTCTTTCTCAGGCTGGGGATCATCAAACCCAGAGTCCTGACTCTTTTAGGTATCAGCCTGCCATTGCCACTTGTGCGAATCTGGGTGTAATCAGGTTCTTAAAGATCTAAAAGTGAAAATAAGCAACGATTAATGAGAGTATGGACAAGTATTTTAATGAATATTGTTATTTTCTTAAGCACTTTTAAAAAACAATATTTAATGACCGATTAAGATGTGTTACAAGTATAATACTGATCATGCCCTGACCTTGAGGTCCTAGGCAAGCCCAAACTCCATCAAATCTTGGTGGATAAGGAGGGTCCGCTCTGGTTAATACTTGGATGAGAGACCACCAAGGAAGTGCAGGGTTGCTACTCAGCGGCATACAATGGCGAACCACCTCTGAATGTCTCTGGTATGGAAAACCATATGGGGTCGCCATAAGACAGCTGCAACTTGATAGTACTTTACACTCACAATACGGCTTGCAAACAAAAACATCTGGGTTTTTTTCTTTAAAGTGAGTGGCTGCTTTAACACTGCAGTGCTCTTTGGACTGAACATATTACACTAATTAATAAGCTCATACTATTGTTTGTTTAAAAAGTTCCTTTGGGGGCAGCACAGTAAGAGCGTGTTGTGATTGTCAGACCCTTTGGAGTGACAACCGGCAGCTGTTTGCAGTTAAGATTTCCCCCGCCATGTAGTTACAGCCTGCCTCCCCCGATTCTGTGGTTGGGTTGGATCTATTTATACTGAATTTTATGTGTGGCCACTTAGTTGTGAGAAATCATTCTGTGTTCCTAAGGGTCCTGGATATGCTATGTTCCTCATGCCAGGTCATTCTGATGTAGGCAAAGGTATATCTTTTATAAAATGAGAGGGGAGCTTGGTCATCTCTTTAATTAGATGAAGTGAGACAGCAGCCTCAGGTCACACATTTTGGGCGAGTGACAATATCCGCCAGCACCACTGCTGCCTCACCCCTGCCATTGCCACTTCACACACACACACACACACACACACACACACACACACACACACACCAACAGCCAGAGGAGCTAACACACCTTGACTCTTTCAAAACAGCCTGTCATGTCTATAGTCATGAGGCATTTGAATTATCCATTGGGCGTATGTGGCTTGCTGCTCTGTCTTTGAAGATGCCTGAGGAGAGAAGGCATGTTAGCTTCTTGAGCCTCCTGCATGGGGACAGTGGAGAAGTCAGGGGACATGGGGGAGGGGGAACCATTGGTGATGGTGTGATGTCACTTCTGGGTGAAGCCTGGAAGTGATGTGCACCTCTTTAGGAATTGCCAGCAACTCTATGGTTAAATCACAGATTTCCCAGTGATTCTTAGTATTATTTCCAGGTTTTCCCCAGAAGCAATATCATGTCATCGGCTCAGATTTTTATCCCCATCACCTTTGCAATTGGTGGGGAAAATAGGAGGTGAGGGCAAGTGATTCTTGCCTCCATCGGGTGGGTTTAAAACTGTGAGATAAGGTAGTGAGAGGCAGCTTTTTTTGGGAGGGATAGGGCCATGAGTGTCAGCCTTAAGCAGCACTTTTGTTATGCCATATGGAGGGAAATATATGGACTGGGGAGCTATAGTAACTTTCAGATGTCTCAAAAAGGTAGACTTTACCAGTTTATACATGGTTATCTAGATAATTAATTAGAGGTGACTCATAGGACCAGATTGACATGTTAATTTGGGACAAGCATAGTATGTAGGAAAGTGATTGTGTAAATCTGTCCCCCATGTTCCCAGCTCATCCCACATCACTATCTGCTAAAATACAACTGTTCCATTAAAAATAAATTTATCTTGTCTTTGTGTATTAAAATAACACAAAAAGTTACTTACAATATGAAAAAAACAGATAAAGATTAAAATAATGAAAGTTAATAATAGCAACATGTCCGTAGCAACTAAAAGAATTCTAAGGTCCTGGTCACATGAGTGAGATAATCCGGGGGGTGAGGTTATTTGCTCCAGAGTAATTTGACCCACAGTTGTGTGATCACGCAGTTCTGCGAAGCTGTGGGCACAGCCCCCCACTGTGTGATCAGACACAATCGCGGGTGAGTTGGGGGAGGGGGGTTGCCGTCTTCCCCCGATGCGCTTAAACGGGGGATCGATTAATTGCATCTCCACCCTGAGGGCTTCCTATGGCAGTATGCAATGAAGCGCATACTGAGAAGGGGAAAGAAACAATGGCATGGCATCGGGATAGCCTGATCAGACTGCTCCCGACGCCATGAGTGCGTGCTGGAGCGATCACATGGGGAAAGTCTGTCTTTGGCCTGTAGCAAACTTGTTTGATACTGGACTCTCCCTTGTATCTTTTAACTCTGCTTCTTCAGTAGAGAGAAATGGGTTGCCGATGGGTGTGGGATGCTTGCCAGATGTTCTGATGTGATCGCGCCCTTAAAATCCGCATGGCATTCGTGCCTATCATGCAGCTAATTCTGGGTGTGATCAGGGCCTAAAAAGGCTTTCTGGAAGAAAGTAGTCTTGATCAATTTTTGTAAGTATGGGGAGGGGAGGTAACACTTCCTGAGGCAAGGAACCCCACAGTTTAGGAGCCACCACTGAAACAGTCCTGCTCCACATATTCATTAACCTCCACTATCTCACTGGAGGCAGGCAGAGCAGTGAAGCAGCAGGATGATCTTAGCCTATGGTGCAGAGAAGTTGGCTTTAAAGGTCAACACTAGCACCTTGAATTGATCCTGGAAACAAATTGGCAGCCAAGAGCTGGCATAGCACTGGAGTGATATGGTTGCCGTGGTGGGTTCTCTTTAGAGCACTAGCCAGCTGCACGTTGTGCCAGTTGAAGTAAACCAATTGAAATGAGGAAGGGAGTGTAGAAAATGTGAGTGCCTGGCACAACCCTGAACACGTGCACTCTCTCCTTGCCAGTTGATTGTACAGTGTGGACTCATACTGCTTCTTCCTGTACACTTCCTCTTCTTGCACTTCATACTGCACTGCTTCCTTGCTTAGCTGTTTTCAGTGAAAGACATGTGCATGTGACAGAGTTGGTGTGAGAGTAACACAAGCAGCTCTGAGGGAAATAGCTAGCAAAGATACAACAGTGCATGTAACTTTCCCTGGCATGGCCATGACCATGGTCTCCTATCCTTGTTTCTGCTTATGCATGTCCAGTGTTTAGGTGAATTATCCCATGATTATGGGAAGGTTCCTAGAGGAAACGAAACAACATCAGCTTCCAAGATCTGAAGAGAGAGAAGGAAAAGTCAGCAGAAAGTTAAACAGAGAAGCATCAAGTCCAAGTTGGAGTGCTGCTTTCCAGCTTTAACTTGATCAGTTTTAAAAAAATATGTTCTACTTTACAGATGTTATGATTTTTAAACCATGATACAATTAACTCTGCATCTGTACTACATTTGTATCTTTAATAAAAAAACAATTATTTTTGCTCTACCTTCCAAAAAATTGTTTCATTTGTGTGCAAATTGAAACCATCATTTGACAGCTTTTAAAAATCATTTCTTCCCACAGTTTTAAATTACCAAGCTAGTAAAGTTTGCTTTCTGGGCAATTTCCAAAACAATCCTGTGTCTCCTCTGCAACCAGGCTTTTCTGCCATGAACTGGATTCATAGGCTTTTTCAAGCTTTTAAAGTGATTTACTTTCCTAACTTGTGATATCTGGTTCTATATGAAGGAGAGTCAGAACAAAACCAATCTCTCACATTTCACAGTTCTAGGGCTTATAGGGATGCAGAATTAATCTGTTCAAGCCAGTTTCTAAAAACTTCCACTGTCCTTTGATGATTCCCCCCCCCCCCCCCGAAATAAAATGAATATGAGAACAAAGTGTACAGGAAGGGAAATCCATCAGGAGACTATCTCAGCACTGGCCGTTGTGCACGAGACATAGAAGCCGATGATGCAGTAGTTCTTTGACCAGCTTAATACTTCTCAGTTTGTTTTACTGCCTCCTCAGTTTGGAATCCAGATCTTCTTAGTTTTACTCCTACTGTACCATGCAACTTTTATTTCTCATTACACCCTATGTAAAACATTATCTCTTGTCATAAACCCACTTTCTGCTTTGGGAATTTATGCCCACGGGGCACAGTGGGCAGAATGTCACAAAGACTCACACCCAGGTGTGCATTCGCTTTCAGCCAGTGAATCTCATTACGTCATCTTGAATCAGTTACTCTCTCTCTCTGCTTCTCATACATCCATTAGTGAGCAAGTCACTCAGTTGCAAGCATCTTCGACTTCTAATACTGTTTGCCTTCAACAAACAGAAATATACAGTTTTTAGGTTGCCACCCCAAACTGGAAGCTGATTCAAGAATGTGGTAGGTTAAATTCTGACCCTTTTGAAACCTTGACATTTTATCCCAATTGAGTAAAATATTCAAAAAAACATAATAGTGATAGCATTTATTGTAAAGAGCCAAGGATTTTTACAATCAATCAGAAATAATATAAATAATTAAAATAAGCAGATATAAAAGGGCTTATTGTGTTAAAACATTTCACCCTTCAGATACAACTTTAGCCAATATATTCAGCTGCCAAGGCAAACTCTTGTGTAAGATGAGCGCGTCAGTGTCCGAGGGAAGAAAAATCAGCTTCTCTGCTTCTGAGGAAGAATTTAAGCTGCTCAAGGGCCCTGCAAGAAATTTAGTTCTAGGCTTTGCAAGGCAGAATATAATAAGGCAAATCATTCAGAACCAGAACTCTGCAAACAAATTAGAACCAAGCAAATGGTTTTTAAGAGTAGTGACCATCAAGCAAAGCTGTCGGCAGGGTCTAGAAACAAACGGAGCCTGTCATAAATAGCCTTTACATCTAACATGGTCCCTTTTAAACAATTTAAACCAGAGGGAAAATTGGGAGTTGGAGACTGGTTGTCTATCTGAAACTGCCTCACACTTGAACACCCAGTCCTGAATATTGGTACTAGCCACAGGGACATCCTGGGAGTCATCTGATATGGAATAGCAGTAGATAGTATTGTCGTAGCAAGCTACCCAGGTGGCATCTTTCTGCATCATCATAAGCAGAGGTCCATTGGAGTGGGAGCGCATGGGAGCGCAGCTCCGGGAGTGAGGAGCCCAGGGGGCGGGCACATGACCAAGCCCCGCCCCCTCCTCGGCTTCCCCGAGCAGTGCAGAGGCACAGCGCCCCGGGGAAAGCCCTGCTAGGGTCTTTATTGTTTTTAATGTTTTGTTTTAATATTGATAATTTTATCATTGTTCCTTTTATGACTGTGTGCTGCTTTTCTAGAGACTTGCTCAAGGTGGCATATAAATTTTCTAAGTATACCATTTTTTATCTGGGCACATGGCACATAAGTACTGGAGAAATTTCACCAACCCTTCAGCAGCTTCCACCCCATCAGTTTGGTGTAGTGGTCAGGAGTTGGACTCTAATCTGGGAGAACTGGGTTTGATTCCCCACTCCTCCACATGCAGCTGCTGGTGTGACCTTGGGCCAGTCACAAGTTCTCTCAGAGCTGTTCTCTCATGAGCAGTTCTCAAAAGACCTCTCTCAGCCCCACCTACCTCACAGGGTGTCTTGTTGTGGGGAGGGGAAGGGGAAGGGATGGGTGGTGCACATGTCCTGGGTATCTCAAGTCTACTTGAAACCTGGTGGTTTCAAGGGAGCAGGAAGAGAATGAGGGTGTGTTCTTTACGCTTATTTTTATTACACAAAGTATTGGATGGGGAAGGGAATGGAGGAAGAGCAGGTCAGTTTCACTCACCTGTGGAGTGGAACCTGAGGGGTGGGTGTTGCCTTCTGACACACTTCCGGTATGTTAGAGGGTGTGGCATATGCAAATGAGTTATGCAAATGAGTTATGCTAATGAGCTCCTGCACCTCTTTTTCTACGAAATGACCCCTGATCATAAGGCATTGCCTGCAGATGAAACTAGTAGTGTCATTCTGTTGCTTTCTCCAGAATCACACAGTTAAACATACAAAGTAGGGTTGCCTAGGGAATGGACCCAGACCCATGATCCCCAGCACAGCGTTTTTGGTAGTCAAAGGGGATCTCTGGTGGAAAAGTGAAAAAACTGCTTGGATTCAACCCCTAACTTTTCCTGGAGTGCTGTGTTATTGTTTGGGATCTAATCCACAAAGCCATCCTTTTCAATAAACTATGTCAGATTAGAAAGGGTGGAAGAGAGTTGACTGCTTGCCAGTGTGTGAACTGCAAGAATGTCTGGCTTACTACAATCATTTCTCTCAGCTACTATATCATTTGTGTCAAAATATTCATTAGGGCTTTTTGTATTATATATAATACAATATGAATAGGTCAAGCTACTTACATAAATAATGACAAATCAGCTTCCATTTTTCTGTCGGCAGTTTTATATCCTTTGTCAGGTGCAGATGCAACAGTGATGACAGAGCATATTGTGGGCACACATTGTTGTATTTATGTTCCTAATTTCCATGTCAAAGGAAATAGCAGCTACTTGGTAGACTTGACCAGTTATAAATTCCCTTTTTGCACCTGCAAATGCTCTTCAGTTTTAACAAGTTTCTCTACTTCTAATAAACTAGCCTTGGGGTTTTTTTGTATTGCAAGGGATATATGAAGAATTGAAAACTTCTAACTGTCTCTGGAGTTAGTTGTTGAATAGAATAGCTATAGTCTCTTTTTTGGACAAATAAGAGAGCAGGTTTGAATAGCAATATAGTAGGAATAAACATCTTTGTCCATTAAGGAAAAAAATGGATAGAAGTGAGGCCACTATTCTTTTAGCCACCCTTAGTAAGTCTTTGCCTTCGCCCCACCCACAAAATAAAGATGCCACATACAGATATTGAGTTCAATTGGTTTTCTTCATTAAAAGTTGTTCTATATATTAATCACATTACTTTAGTGTGGAATGCCCTATCTACTGGGCTGTCAGAGGCCTGCCAATTCTATGGACATTTACCTGTTTTTCAAAAGTAAATCCTAACATGTTGAAATCCACAGAGTGAACAGCAACAAGCAGAATGCTGACTTAATATCATACTTGCCCAACAAGGTACCCTTCCCACAGTGGTGCACCATAGTTGATACACTGGTTAGAGATGTACCTCACTGAAATGAACTCCTTGGCCATGCAATTGTTAATGGAGTTTCCTTTTGAAAATACTGCTGGACCAAGAGCTCCAAATCAGTCATTATGACTTCAGATAATCTTCATTACCCAGGATGGACTGCTGCCCACCTGCCCCACAGGGCCAGAAGAAAACTTTGGCACTGGGTGCTTGGATAAACACTCTGACAATGCCTATGTGCCCTCACTCTTCCACACTCTCAGTGCCAGATATGGCCCTAGGATGCAATAAGGTAAGTCTTCCAGGCTCTTGGATGCACCAAGAAAAGACTCTGTGATGTTGCCAAGGCCTAGCCCTAGAGAAGAGCACACCAGTCAGCTCACAGACCCTGATTCAGTGTCTCCCCCCCTTTTTTTTGAAAGGCAGGGCAGGCAAAAGCAACACCCCGGGGCACAAAGGGGCAAGAACTGGAGTTCTCTGAATGGAATTCATTAATGTTTTCCCACCTCAGATATAATTAGACAATTTCCTTTAAGATGACATTTTAAGAGACTTAAAAGTTCATGTCTGCAAATATAACATGGATTTTTAAGTAAAAATAGACAAAGTAGTCACACAGTGTCCCCACAAAACTGTCTGAAAATATTTAAATGTATAAAACGCCAGTTTGACATTGTTATCAGAAGCCAGTCATTCTCTTTCAGCCTAACATTCTTGTTGTTAAGATACAATAGAAGAGGGGAAAGCCATATGTGCTGGCCTGAGCTCCTTGGAAGAAAGAAAGGATAAAAATGTAATAAGTCAATTTTGTATTTATTAAACAAAACTACTCCACACAGGAGGAGTCAAGTCTACAATCCATGTCCTGTCAAAAATCTTACAGTTTCAATAATTTTTTGAAATTACAAATGCTGAGTTAGATTGCTTATGAAATTGCAAGTTTTCTTGAAAGCCTCTAGTGTGTGCAGGAATCTCTGTCCTCAAAAACCCTATACACCCTAAATCTGAAAAAGCTGACACTCTGAAATCAAAGAGTGCAATTGTTCTCTTGATGTTGAGCCCATCATGTGTTTTTAATATGCACCTTTATGATAAAGTCTATTAAAAATTCCATGAAGTTGTCTTCCGGCAAGACTTGCGATAATGGCGGACGTGCTCCTCCGCAACTGCGGGGAGCGCGATCCGTACCCGGCGGGAAGAAGGGGCTCTGGACTGGTGCCGAGCCCCCAGAGACCCCAGTGAGGGGGCTCTGCCTGGGGTGGCACGAAGGGGATCTCTCCCTACGGTGGCGATCGAGGGATCGAGATCCCTTTTCATCACCCCCATAGGTTCCCCCGCTGTGGGAGCCATATGGCTGAAAGCGCAAATCCGTGAAGCAGCAGAGAGTGCGAAGCAATGAGGCTGGAACTGACAGTTACGCATGGAGAAAACGTGAGTCTGAAGTAAGAAAAGCAGAATACAGTGGGAAGACGGCGGGAGGAGTGAAACCCACCCCCCCCTCTCCGGGGCTGGCGTACTTACGAGACTCTTCATGTGGCGTTACTGCATGAATAAAAGCCCATCCGCCTTGCTAGATGGCAGCATCGCTCACTTGGAGATATAAACTTTAAAAGGACATAAGTGCTGTTCGAAAATTTGCTCCTTTCGTTCATCTTATCTATCTATAAACAAAGAGCGCAGCCTCAACAATGGCGGGGAAACCGAAACCTTCCCCCAAACTAGGAAGTACAGCTCCGAGTGCAAAGGTTGATACCACAGAGATGAGTGCGGTGTTCTCCTCGTTATTGCAACCTCTAGTGGACCAAATGACAGCTCTCAACGTGAAGATGGACAAAATGCAGTTAGAACTAAAAGAGTCGAATAAAACCACAGAGAAGCTGCAGCGAGAACTTCTGGAAGTAAAAACTTCAGTAAAAAACCAAGACTCAAGACTACAAAAGGCAGAGAAGGAAAAGGCCTTCCACCATGATCAGCTTTTGAAATTACAAATGGAAAGATTGAATTTTTTCCTAAGACTTCAGAATGTGCCAGAAAACACAGGAGAAGACCTTAAAAATTTGCTAAGTGAAGCACTTGAACCAGTGACAGGCATGAAAGCAGCGGATATAAAAAGCGATATGGATATGGTTTACAGAACCTATCCAGATTATACTAAAAAGAAAAGCCTGCCTGGTGAAATTATGATAAGGTTCTCCAAAAAATCTACAAGAGACGTGGTGCTTAGGACCACAAACAAAGCAGCTCTGAAGATCCTGGGAGAAGAAGTAAAAGTGATGAAGGATATCCCATTTGAAATAAGGAAAAGAAGGAAAGCCTATGGAAAATTGACATCTTGGCTCCAGTCTGAGTCTATCATCTATCGCTGGAATACTCCAGAAGGACTATGCTTCAGCATCAAAGATAAGAAGTATAAGATTGACTCTGTTCAACAAGCGAAAAAATTTCTGGAAAAAAGCAAAGAAAAGAAAACTGGGAGAGACTCAGATGGTTCACTGGCCTCGCAAGAAAGCATGTATGGATTTGATAGCTCAAAGAGTGAAGAAGAAGTGTCTGACTCGGAAAAAGGAGCAGCAGCTCCAAAAGTAGATGAGACTGTTAAGACAAGAAGAGGACGAAAGAAGAAATAGTGATTAAACTGTTTTATTAAGCATTGCACCTATGTATTATAAATTGTTTAATTAACCGTATTTCTCTAGGTGGGCGTGCCTGCCAAATAGTTTTGATAATTTTTATAGTAGCAGTAACAAAATAATTGAAATTTATCCAAGGTTCTAAATGCTTCATAATTATATTATGTAACATGGTAGTATTAAGCAAATGATAAAGTACTCTCTGTATAAGGTATATGTAGCTTAGATTGTAGCGTATTAGTTGTAGATATAGGGAAAAATCAATAAAAATTTATAAAAAAAAAAAATTCCATGAAGTTGAACAGAAAAGACAATTTAATCTCCCAAGTAAGGAGGCAGTCATGATAACATTTAAAATCTAATTAAAGCAAGGAAATCACTCTTCTTATATGGTTTTTGGAGGAAATGCACTTCCTGTTGATTTTAAACCAGAGACTTTTCTAGATGTTCCTGGCGTTCCCAAGTATTGTGATCTTCAGGCTGGTCTGTATTTCAGCAGTCTAGCAAATTCAAGATTTATGACTTTCCTCTTGTAGAACCTGCATGCTCACAACAGGAGGCTGTGGGAGAACTCAGGGTGAGTCTGTAGTAAATCCAAGACTAGGGTAACGGTGCAAGCTATCTGACCAGACCTCAACCCAAAGAAGTCAGCAGTTCAGAACCACCCACTGAGTAGAAGAATGATTCATCTGTAGCTGTCCTTAAAAAAATAGAGCATTTTGTTTGAAGAATGAGCAGTTGAGCAATGATACTACCATGAACATTAACCCTTAGAACTGAAACATTTTTAGCCTGGAGGCATGGAAGCCTGCAAATTATACAACTAGAAAACTGAGATTCTATGAAGAAAAAATAAACAAAACTAGGCAAAAAACACTTCATTTACAAAATGTGAAGATTTGTTTTGGATTCCAGCTTCTTTGCGACAGACTTGGCAAATAGGATGATGTAAAGACTTGAGTATTGTTGAGGAAAAACTAACACTCCCTTACTAATGTTCACAAAGGTAATGTAGTTTCCATAGAGAAACTGTTATGAGAATTGGGAGTTAAGGCTCAACTTCAGAACCTCTCTTCTTCCGGGTGAGGCTTTTGGGGGCTGAGGTGCTGGGCTGCTGCTCCTCCTCCTCCTCATCTTCCCCCCCAGCCTCTTCCATCCCCCTTTCCCTCTGGCCACATTGATTGGCCTGCAGCCTCTGCACTTCTCTGCAGAGGTCCTGCCTCCTTGCAGGAGCTCTGCATCATGGAGAGTGATACTGCCCTTTATACAGTGGTCATAAATGCAGGCCATTTTGTACTTCCCCTCCATGCAGAGAGGATGTAACTGGGCAGCCATGCCTACCTGCAACCTCTCTGTCAAGGCCCTGTGTTACCACCAATTGTTTGGGGGAATTAGCTATGTGGCAGAGGAAACCAGAGGGGTACAGGGATTGCACACCAATTGTATACCAAGGTCTGGTACAGTAGGAAGACTACAGATTTGAAAACTAAATGAAATAGATTTTATTAAAGAATTTCCCTAATTACAAGCACACTAAGCATTTAAAAAGAGAAAGTAATACAGAACTAAGAAAGAAGAGGTGATTGTAAGAGAATAGAGGGATCAGCTATGGGGTGACACGACCTGTCCAAATGTGCAGAGGTCCATAGAGATGAGATTGTGACCCAAACAAATCTTTGGAGGTAGATTAGCAGTTGGCATCAGGGCAGAGGCACAATCTGAGACCATGTTCATGGACGGATAGACATTAGAGAACAATGCTGACCAGTGGGAGGTCTTGAGGGGCTTGCCCCAGGGGAAGACAAAATATTACCTGGATTAATCAAGGATTCCAGGTGTGTGTGGCATCAGGATGGGCAAGAGGTCTCGGAGGGGCAGAATCTGGATTAACAATAGTGATGATGGGATTAGCCAAGTGCTGGGTGACTAGCTGAATGGGTTTGCTGACCACTAATGGTCCAGTCAAGGTAGACTGAATAGGTTCCCCAGTTTACACAAAAGGTGGGAGATGGGTCCCTGATTAGCATCAGGTAGGAACATTATCAATATGAATAGTTTATGGGTTTACCTAGGTATCCTGAGGGATAGGGCAGGAAGGACAGTTGCAGGGAGACAAAAGAGGTTTTTCTCATAGGTAGAGTCATATAAAGGGATTATTGGGAGTTTTGGAGACAGAAGGGCTGTTTGCCAGGTGGCAACTGAATAGCTATAGAAATGCAGATACTACACCTGGAGGAACTTGCTGTAGTTTTCTCCATTGGGAGGAGGGGGAGATTGGAGATGGCCTTAGAAGTCTGCCTTGTGTGAAACCTGAGTGTGAAATCCCTTTTTGCAGGGGGGGGCGTAGTGGCTGAGCTTCTAGCTGGCTGCATCCCTCCTGCTATTCCCTTTAAAGAATAACAATTTGCTTTCAAAAAACAAAGGCAATTTCAAAAGAAACTTCAATGCCAGGTATGGGAAGGACCAAAGGGAAGAAGGGACCCAAAACCCACCTTATAGACCCCCAAGGAAAGATAATATTGACTCTGAAGAGTCACAACAAGAGACTTATCTGCTAGAGGAATTTGCGGCGGGAGGAAGTTACTCTGACCAAAGCAATCAGATGATGATTATGCATGCACTCAGAAAGTTAAAGGACGTAATTAAAAATGAGATAAAAAACTCTGAGTGCAGATGTTGGGCAATTAAGAAGGGAATTTGGTCTGCTTAAACAATCAATCAAACCCAATAAACAATCAATTAACCCAATAAACAAGAAACTGGACAAACTCACAATATTAAAATCAACAGAGAAGAAGGCTGAATTAGCATATCAGACTGCAAGGAAAGCTACAGACAATTTGTTGGAGTTTGAGAAGTGGGAGAAGAATAGAATTATACTTAAAGACACCAAATCAAGAGAAAGGAAAGCCAAACTTTGTGTGGTTTCAGCAAATTTTTGTATGAAGGAAAATTTTACTGCAGCTTTAAATAAATGGCTCCGGCAGATCCTTCTCTAGGCAGGCAAAGCAGAGATTTCCGAAGAGATCATCACCTCTGCCTTCCAGTTAAATGTTTCAAAAAGGGCCCCTGAAGGCATCTCCCCTGACATCATTATGGAATTCAAGGAGGTATAGATGAGAAATAAACTTTTAAAATAGCAAGGAAAAAACAGGGTCTGTGCCTTGAAGATACATGTTTTTTTTGTTAGCTGATGTTCCACCAGAGGTACTTATTGTGAGACAAAGGCTACATGAAACAGCGAAGGCATTGAGGGATCAAGGAATTAAATACAAATGGCTCCCATTGGGCCACCTTCTGGTCAATTTACATAACAAATCCTTCACTGCTTATAATGAGGCAACTGGCAAGAAGTTACTGGGTGCTGTTACTAAACTAACGGAAGGAGGAGTCTGAAAAGGGACAGTGCATTCTGGCATTGATATATAGTTCATATTGAGAGCAATTTTTAAAAAAAGTATAAGTAGGGTATGATAGAATTAGGGGATGTTTTAGGTGCTAATTATTATTAAGTAAGAACACTTTAGAGAGTTAAGGGTTAGTCATAGGGCATAGCAAGGTGTTTATCCTCCTGCTGTAGAGGTATTCTCTTCAGCACCCATTATTGGAGGCAACTCCATTCAACTTTCTTTTCAGGAACAGAAGAAGACAGAAGTAAACACTTGGCCTAAGAATGAACTGAAGATCAAAGGAATGCATTAAGGACTATAATAATTGTTGGGGAAAGTTGTATGGTGATTTTCTAAGTGGGTAAGATAAGGGAATAAGGAAAAGAGAAGGAAATAAATGGAATTAAGTTTCATTCTGATGAACAAATAGTAACCTCACTGGACACACACACACACACACACACACACACACACACACACACAATGTTGAAAATGAGTATAATTTCAAGAAATGAATTGTGTTCATGAATATAGGTAATATATACTCAATAAAAATATTAACTGCAAAAAATCCCTTTTTGCAGAGTGCTTGCAGGCTGACCCTGTGGCTCAAGCTGAGAGTGCCCTCTCTGACTTGACTTTTGGGGGACTTTGGTTCAGGTTAAGAGTGTAGTATTCCTGCTGTTAAGGATATCAGTGAATAAGGTAGCACCTGTGAGCTACACTTGGCCCTCAGGAGAACAGTTGCCCCCTGCTCTGGTGTGGAGACCAGTGCCCAGTCCATCCTGCAGATCAAGGGGATGGCTTGCCCCAGGATGGCCGTATGGGAGCAGAAGACATTGGTGGTCTCCTGGAAGAGCTTCAGGGCATACCCCATTTGTTGGAGGGTCAGCCACTCATTGGAGTTTATGCTGAGCTCCTGTCCCCATACATGGTGAGCACTGAGGAAATGATGTTATGCATGGCACTCTTCTGCTCCACCAGACACGCAACATTGCATAGGTGGAGTTCCTGCATGTGGACTTGTACTGTATCAACCAGTGATCAGGCTCCCCACTCCACTTGCCTCTCGCACAGCTGGCAGGCAGACTTGATGCTGTGAGAGAAGTGGGCAGCCAGCCAACAAGGAGCATGTCTCCAGTGTGGCTGCATCCTATGGTGGGCTTGAAAGTGCCCCCCAGTCCAAGAGCATATCTCACCACCCTTGAGGCACACACTCTGCACCACTGTCAGCATGTTGGCACCAGCATCCGTGACCATGTAGCCATGGACGATGTCACCCATGCCCATGCACTCCATCAGGCTAGCGTGGATTGCAGCAGCAATATTCTTCACCATGTGGTCTGCATCCATCTCCTGGGCATGGATCAGAACCACTTTGCAGCCCAGCAGCAGGACTGTCCCCTCCTGCTGGGGCCCTGGTCTTGCCCCAGCAGTCCAGAGGTCCTCCAGTTGCTACCAGTGGGCAATGCGGGAGAGATAGCCATGCTGCTGGCAGTTCCACAGAACTGCCATGAAGTGCATGGTCCACCCTCACACTTGTATAGCTAGGCCTTTACCATTTCCACCACAGAGCGGTGCATGGAGGGCAAGATTTGTTGGCTCAGGGTTCTTTGTGAGAGGATGGAATACCACGGAGCAATATAGTGCAGCAGCCAGTGAAAGGCCACATCCTCCACGATGGACAAAGGTTGGCCATCCACAGCAACCATCTCACCAACAAGGTGAGTGATTGCTTCCTGGGCCTTCCCCCTAGCCCTTTTGCTTGGCTGCGCCAGCGTCCCTGTGGGAATGACCTCCTGGAGGGTGGCCTGCCTAGAGGTTCCACTCCCACCCACAACACCCTCAGTGTGAGTTTTTTTGTTTGAAGGGGCCTCCCCTTCCCCCAACCTTTCTCCCTGCTTAGACAAAGTGGGGCTCTTCTTCCCCCTGCTGGGTGCCACTCTTTGTTCTGGAGGCAACAGACTTGGGTGCACCCTTTGCAGAGGTCTGCGGCGGGTGGAGGATGATAAGTGTTGCACACCAGGCACTTTGCCACAAAGGGTCATTGGGGAGGGTGTGGAAATGCTCCCAAAGTGTGGCCTGAAAACAGGAACCCAAAATTGGGGCAGGCCAGAGGCTTAGCCACTGCAGTGTGTTGCTGGGCTGGGAGGTCTAATGAAGGGATGGACTTGAGGTGGGAGCACCCCAAGGATTTGGGATGTGGAGGGGCTGGATGTTTCCCCGCCACCCCCTAATTCATCACTGTCAGAGTCCCCCTCCACAAGCTGCTTTGGTTTTGAAAGTGCTAATAGCTCTTCTGCCTCCAAGTCTATAGCCAAGAACACATTGGAGAAGAGGCTCTGCCTCTGAGCTCCCTCGTGACACCCCAGTACTAGGGTTGCCAGGTCCCCCCGGGGGGGTGGGGAAACCCCTGCTCAATGGGTCCATTACCCACCCCCAAATTGCTGGGATTGCAGAATGTGCCTGGCATGATGACATCACCCAGAGGGGATGGTCTATCATTTGAGGGAAAATTCTATGGTTTTCCCTCGAATGATAGTGGTCTTGCCCCCATTGTGCCCGACATGATGACATCACTTCTGAGGGTTGTCATTGTGGCACGTGCGCAAAGCGCATGTGTCAAACAACTCCAGGAGACGACGAGGACTCCCCCCTCTGCAGCCCTAGGTAGGACTTGGCAACCCTACCCAGTACATCTGGGCATTGATGGGCTGTCAGGACAGGCTTGTTCCACAGGGATGGGGGCCTGTGGGACAGGGGGTGGACTTCTTCTCCTTGCAATGAGCACCCCTGTCCCCCACTTTCACCTTGGTGGCATAGAGGGGTGTAGACAATTAGGCAGGAGGGTGGGCCCTCAGCTGAGGAACCCACTGGCTGAGCCCCTCTGCCTGGCTGTAGCAGAGGGACAGGTGGTGGGTCGGAGCCCCAAGTCCATCAGACATTGCCCCAGCTGGGGACAGGTGTTGAAAACTCCTACTAAGGGGGACTGCGTGGGCCCACAGATAAGGAACCTACTGGCTGAGCCCCTCTGCCTGGCTAAAGCAGAGGGACAGGTATACATACTGTTCACAGTACTCCTTCCCTGTCCCTAACAGTTAACTCCCTCTCTGCCTAACTGTCTGCTGCCAAGTATAAAGAGCTGTTTGTGAGCTGGGGGTATATATCCATTCTGCCCCCATAGAGCAGAATGGGACCTCTCTTGTTGGCAACCAGAACTGCCTGTCGAGTTTTCCAGGGCTGCAGACGTCCATTACCCCTGTTGCTTTGAAAATTAATTCATCTGTGCCAGCATATCTGGCTTATGAACTGCCACCACAAACCTCATGAACTTCTGTGAAAGAAATGGTGGTTCATGGGCAGTTTGTGGGAGACAGGATCTCACGAGCTGAGGCCTCACAAACCACGAACTGGCAAAGTTCATGACAATATTAGGTTCATGCCTATCCCTAGTTAAGGTGATTCAATGGGATGTAATACTTCTTTCTCAACCAATGGTGGAAGTTTCATTGATTGTGTGATCAATCCCCTGCAAGATTTTTTGGTGGTGAAAAGACCAGGAAGAGATCAGTTTGCAATCAGGCTTAGCTTCTACTTATCCTGGTAAGAGTTGTACAGTAAAATAAGGCTAATTATGTCATTCAAGGATCTAAGCATATTCAATGCATTCATAGCATCCAGCTTAGAGTGGGTATTAATTTAATGTGATATAGGGAAGTGGTTTGATCTTTGCAGCTTGATTGTTTAAATATACCATTATACTGGGGTTAAAAGAAATTAAAGCCAATTTTCATGCAGTCTAATTTTTCTCAGCTGGTTAGGTATTTTAATGGTGGTCAGTAGCTAAATGTTACTTAAGAAAAGTCACTGGGGCATTTCACACAGCACCCTGTAGTGCTTCAGGACCGGTACAAGAACTGAAGAACGCTTGGGAGGAGGTTTCAAGGTAAACCGGCTCAGGAACGCTTCCCCAACGGGAGAGGCACGTTTCTGTGTGAAAGAGCCAATATGTTCCAGGAAAGTTTTCTTTGGAATGCACTATAGATCTCTTATAATAGACTCTATTAGTTTTACAGAAATAAATGTAAAAGAAAAGTAGGACTCTAATTCTTAGTCATGGACATATTTAGGCCTTACAGTAATGAGGGGAAAATAGTTACATTTTGTACCATGAGATCAAGAACCATAAGACAGGCTAGCAATGTTAGTTCAAGCTCACTGAAAACAACAATATAATCCTTCTGCTTTTGTTTGTAATTTATTCACAGAGTTTTTTTGCATTGATACAATCTCCTCCCGTGAGCTCTCTCTTTGATATACAACACTGAAAACAACTGGCTTGGACTGAAGAAACTCTGCACAGAGTTGCACTGTGAATTTTCCATTCAGGGCCAGATGTCAACTAAACTAAACTCAACATTGTAATGTAAAAGAGACAATGTGCCCAATTATACTGTTCCCTGATCTAAGGAGCATGCATCCAATGTTAATTAAGGAAATTAGAAAGTTTGCTCAAAAATTATCCAACAACAAAATCTCAGAGGTTTGCCAGTAGAATAGGGGCTAGTAGGCTTCAGTGTATGCTAAGATTTGTACTTTTTTAATAGCATGGTGAAGCTTCCATTTGGGTAGGAATTGATCATTATAGTTTCCATGTATAAGAGGGCTTCTAAGATTGAACTACCATCCTATAAATGTACTAGATGTTGTGGTTCAAAAGAAATACACATTATTTCCTAGTTAAGTGAAAGATCACGGAAAAAGAACAAAATATAATAGTGGAAGAATTAGCCAGATCTTCAATGGAAAGTCAACAATGTAATGTGTTCATCCCAAGAACTCATGGTGGTATATATGTTTTTCACAACTCCCTATTTATTCTCACAACTCCTTGAGATATGCTAGACAGACAGACAGACCCACTTGTGAGGTACATGGCTGAGCTCATTTGAGTCAGGTTTCCATGATCTTACTTTTACATAAGAACATAAGCACATAAGAAGAGCTTTGCGGGTCAGACCAGTGATCCATCTAGCCTAGCATCCTGTCTCACACAGTGGCCAACCTGGAGTGCCAACAACAGGGCATGGTGATGATGAAGAAGAAAAGATTGGATTTATACCCCGCCCTTTACTCAGAGTCTCAGAGCGGCTTACAAACTCCTTTCCCTCCCCAGACACCCTGCAAAGTAGGTGGGGCTGAGAGAGCTCTGACAGAAACTGCTCTTTTCAAGAACACCTCTGACAGAACTATGGCTTGCCCAAGGTCACCCTGCAGGTGCAAGTGGAAAAGTGGGGAAGCAAACCCAGTTCTCCCAGATTAGAGTCCACACACTTAACCACTACACCAAACCGGCTCTCCAGGGCCAAGGCCTTTCACTCTGTCCTACATTCTATACTTTACTGGGTCCTGCTTTGATCTAGAGATAAATATGTATGAGGGAAGGGTTACTGACTATATATCAAATTTATAGCTCCAACTTCTACAGGAGACAAAGAAAAAATTGGTTAAAGCTTACAAACATAATCATTGTCATAAAATTATATATTTTCATTTTTTAAAAAAAATCTAAATTCTCATACCTTAAATTTGGAATGGGGCTGTTTCTCCTACAAACACTATCATTATTACATAGGAGCAAGAACTGCTGTATGAAAACATAAGAATGGCCCTGCTGAATCAGAAGGTTCTGTCTAGTCTAGCATTCTGTTTTTCATAGTGATGATTAATCAACTAGATGTCCCGCAAGACCTGCAAGCAGACTATGGAGGACAAGGCCTTACCCTCTTGTCGCCTCCAGCAATTGGTATTCAGATACATTTGTGAACATAATGGTTCCATTTAGAAATCTTCATTATTTGCTGTTTTTGAACCTGTCCTCCATAAACTTATCACCATATAGATTATCCAAGTTAGTGGGCGTCACTGTCAGCTATCTTTTCTAACTAAAAAGCCATAAACTCATTCGGCTGTCCTTGTAGGGAAGATGCTCCAACACCTTGCTTAATTTGATTTCTTTTCTGCACCTTTTGCAGTGCACCACAGGACTATACAATGGCCTTATGATACTGGCTTTTTGTATTTAACCCCTTTCCCAACCATCTCTATCATAGAATTTGCCTCGCCATACACTGGACTGATATTTCCATGGAAATGTCTAACATAAATCCAAAATCTGTTTCCTGGTCAGCCACTGTCACTTCAGACCCCATCAACATATATGTAAAGTGAGGAATTTCTTTGCTGAAAGATGTCTGGTATGGACAGCAGTCCTTTCGTAGAAAAAGAGCTGCAGGAGCTCATTAGCATAACTCATTAGCATAACTCATTAGCATATGCCACGTCCCCTGACATCACTGGAAGTGTGTCAGAAAGGGAATGTCAGTTTCAGCCCCATTATACCCTATGGGCCATTGAAATCAATGGCAAAAACTCATAGGGTATATGAGGGGCTGCAGGAAAGGGGATTTGAGGGAGAGGCTCCAAACTTGCAGAGTAGCTGCTAAGGCCTCTCCTTGAAATACCCACCAAGTTTCAAGAAGATTGGACCACGGGGTCCAATTCTATGGGCCCCCAAACAGGTTGTCCCATTCCCTCCATTGTTCTCTATGGTGGGAAAAAATGTTACCTTTTTTCCCACCATAGAGAACAATGGAGGGAATGGGGGCAACCTGTTTGGGGGCCCGTAGAATTGGACCCCCTGGTCCAATCTTCTTGAAACTTGGTGGGTATTTGAAGGAGAGGTCCCAGCAGCTACCCTGTAAGTTTGGAGCCTCTCCCTTAAACCCCCTCCCCTCCAGTCACTTTTAAAGTTGCTGCTGAATTTCGGCGGCAATTCGGCAGCAGGCTGAATCAGATCAGAGAATCTGATTCGACCCATGGCTGCCCTAGTGGCCACTCCTGAGCTGGCAGAGCTTTGCTCCGCCTCGCTCCGGCCCCAACGGACCCCTGGGTATGGAACCTGTCATAAATCTTTCAGTTGTGATTCTCTGTGTAAGAGGCTGGAATGGACTGGGTTGCTATACATAATCAGTATGGGAGAAGCCATAGGTTCCATCTTTTCCCTCATGGGTTGCAAATAAACAAAAAAGTAATTAAGCAGGATAAATGACAACTATTCTGATACATAACAAAATTAACTGCATTACTAAAGGGTTATAGTATGAGGTGATGCACTGAGAACACCCAATCAAATTCCTGTTGAGTTACCAGAAATTACAGTGAGTAAAGAAACCCAAATCTGTTTAAACCAGGTTAAATTAGAAGCTCTTTTATGTGGGTCCTTAGTAAACACAAAATTTCAAGTAATTAAAATGATCCATGCAATTCTAAATTTTGTTTGTTCAATGGGTGGTAAGAGGATATCACCTATGAACTCCAGTCCACGTATTTGTACTGGTAGTGAAGCATCTTACAACCCCTTTTTCTTTTCAAGATCACAGTAACTGGAGATAAAGATCCAGTTCAACCTGTGACATAGGATGGATGCATATTGACTCAATTACCCCTGAGTGTTATTGGAAAAATCAGCCTGAGTGATTTACAACAGGTCTGTTACTGCCACAGCTCCTCCTCCTCTTCTTTTCTTCTCCCCCCCCCCCCACACTTGTAATTTTGACTGTGTAGGTAATTAAATAATGATCCATGCATTCAGTGAAGTACGGTCTCACTCACAAAAGCTTATGCTGGAATAAATAGCGTTAGTGTTTATGGTATCACCAGACTTCTTTTTGATTGTGACTGATAGGTGTCAATTGAATTACCACTGACATTGAAGGAGTGAGTGCTGGTGTTACTTTTATCTCTCATTTCTACTGCTGTTCTCATGACTTTCCTTATAGGAATGCACAGGATCACAGCAATATTTATTAGCTAATATTTTTATATAAAAATTAATACATTACAACCCCCCCCCCCCAAAAACTAAAGAGTACAAGTGGGGACCTGCAAGAAACTTGTGGGAGTGGCTATCCCATTCTCCCCACCTTGGTTTCCACCCTTCTTCCCCAACAACTTCAGTCTCTCACTCTTTCTGCCACCCCTTTTCTTACTCTCTCTCTCTCTCTCCTCCATGCCTGTTGCTTTCTCTCTCTTTCTGTTCCCCAACCCATCACTCTTTTTTCCCTACCTCCCCACCTCATCACTCTTTCTTACCCCTACCCCATTACTCTTTCTCCCTCTTTCTGCTTCCAACCCCATCACTCTCTCTGTCCCCCATCACTCTCCCAGCCTCCCGCCCGCTTCCTTTCCCCCACAGCAGCGGTGGTAGTGGTGCCCTCAGCCATCCACCTGCTTCTGCCACACACACAGCAGCAGCAGTGGCAGCTCTCTAGGAAACACAATGGATCTCCCAGCTACAGAGATCAGTTCCCCCTAGGGTTGCCAGCTTCAAGTTGGGAGATTCCTGGAGATTTGGGGGTGGAGACTGGGGAGGGAAATGACCTCAGCAGAGTATAATGCCATAAACTCCACCCTCCAAAGCAGCCATTTGCTCCAGGGGATTTGATCTCTGTCATCTGGAAATCAGTTATAATTCTGGGTGATCTCCAGCCTTGACATGGAAGTTGGCAACACTGTTTCCCTGGAGGAAATGGCTGCTTTGGTGGGTAAAGTCTACGGTATTATACCCTTCTGAGGTCTCTCTCCTCCTCAAACCCCATCCTTCCCAGGCTCCACCCCTCAGATCTGCAGGAATTTTCCAATCTGAAGTTGACTACACTACCTCCTTTCTGCCTAACAGCCAACCTACTTTTATCTGCCCCTCTGTCTTCAGCTTTCTGTCTCCTCCACCTCTGCAGCCTCTATGTCTTTCTCGACAGTGGAGACGAATGCAGCTTCTTTTCTTCTTTTTATCTGCACAACAACCCTGTGAGGCTGAAAGTATGTGAATGGGTCCAAAACCACCCAGTGAATGGTCCAAAATCACCCAGTGCTTCCAAAGCAAGACTAGTATCTGAACCAAGGGTGGCTGCTGTTCAATAATAGCAAGCAGCCAGGCCTAGTTGAGTCATGGAAATCAGGTGGTATCAAGTCACTCAGAATTTGCTGCCAGGTCTAGGGTTGCCAGCTTCCCCCAGAATTACAATTGAACTCCAGACAACAGAGATCTGTTCCCCTGGAGAAAATGGCTGCTTTGGAGGTTGGACTCCATGGCATCATACCATCCTGATGCCTCTCCCCTCCCCAAACCTTGACCTCCTCAGACTTCACCACAAAATCCCCAGAAATTTCCCAACCTGGATCTGGCAACCCAAGTCAGGCTTGGCCCCAGTGAATCATCCTTCCCCCTACCTTTTCACTCACAAAAACCCAGCTTGGAATACTGTGGTTGCCTAGCAACAGCCACTGAAATAATCTTTTTTTTAAAATCTATAGGCGCTCCTTTTATCATTTTCAGATTTTTTACACTCCCCAATGTATTTTTTTTAGATTTCACATTTGTCTGCAAACCTGGAGCCCTTTTCATGTTTGTAGAAAAATTTGTCTTGCCCATTCACAGCTCCAGCCACCAGATTTAAGTAAAGATTTACTGACTTTGCTATTAGAATATATGATAAATAAAGACTTAACAAAAAGAAAGCAGTGCAGTACAGCTTCTGTCACTATAGTGGGGCCATGGAATTGGCCTCTGACTGATTTTAAACCTGAGGCTATCCACTCAGTAATATTTAGACTGGTGCATGCTCTCCATGACATGTATGTCTTTTTGTCAGAAGATTTTGTTTCTGCATCTGATCTTCCCTTTCATGTTTGTAGAGCAGTTTAGACCGCTCAAAGCACTGAAATCCAGTAGCCACTGTAAGGGGGGGGGGAAGTGCTAGAACTCATGAGTGCTAAAAGTAATAGAGACAGTATGTCACATGGAGGGCTGACTCTCTGATAGAAACAGAAGCTATTCAGCTATTCATCAGAAGGGAAACCACAATGGCTGTTCAAGCTGGCTGCTGCATGTGGTCATTTTAGTCACAGCTCAATTAGCAAGCAGCAGGATCCAGGAAATAAGATGAATGTTTCTTGCATGTTAAACATTACGAGAAAAACTAAATCAGCAGAGACAGGTGAGGGTCTGTTTCCCATGAGACACGCACAGAAGAATTAGGATAAGAGCTGAGTCCATTTTACCCCTGCCATGAACAGATATGCCTGCTCCCCATTTTAAACACTGTATTAGTTGTGCTTTCCCCCACCCCCCATGCCTGGTGTGATGTACCAATTACAGACTGTTGGAATAAATAGTACGAGAACCAGGTTTGAATCTCCACTGTGCCATGGAAGCTTGCTGGGCAAGTAACTTTTTCTTATTCTAACCTATTCTACAAACTAGTTGTTGCTGTGAGGATAAACTGAAAGGTGGGAGAACAATGGTGTAAGGCACTTTGGGTCCTCATTGGGGGAAAAAATGGGGCATAAATACCTAAAAAATATGCTTTAGGTGAGCCTGATTTTTCAGAAGTTTGAGGCATTCCTTGTGTTTTTATGCGAAATAAAGTTTATTTATTTGATTTATACCTTGCTGTATTCCATATGCTCACAGTTGCTTACATCAGTTTTTCAGGTGTGGTTCTGCCCCCACAGAGCTCACAATCTAAACAGTAAATATAATGTATAATAATTTAACATGATATACAATGAACCCAGCTGTGGTGGAGGTGGGGTTTCTTGACTTCTGACAGGAAGTTGATGGATCTTCACTCCCTGCTCCTGGATTGCCCTCCTTTCCCAGCAGCTGCCCCAATGGTTAATGGTTTCCATCAGAAAAGATGTTGCAGAATAGATGATCCGGAGGAACATAGGGCTCATTCCCATGTATGTTGGTGATGGTGTGCGTGCAACTCTGCCCAAGAGCTAGATGGATGTACTCGGGAGAGCCAGTTTGGTGTAATGGTTAAGTGCGCAGACTCTAATCTGAGAGAACTGGGTTTGATTCCCCACTCCTCCACTTGCACCTGCTGGATGACCTTGGGCAAGCCATAGCTCTGTACCAGCTGTTCTCTCAAGGACAGTTGTCTCAGAGCTCTCTCAGCACCCCCTACCTCACAGGGTGTCTGTTGTGGGGAGGGGAAGGGAAAGGATTTTGTAAGCTGCTCTGAGATTCCCTTGGCTAGTGAAAGGCGGGGTGTAAATCCAACCTCTTCTCTCTTCTTCTTCTTCTACTCTTCCAGCTCTTGGAATTTTTTCATGAAACACTTAAAAAAATAAAACTTTTAAAAAAGTTCTCAACATCAATACACAATCAAGACAATGCTAGCAAAGTAACATACTTGGTGGTTGTTTTTTTTTTAATGTTATTTTTTAAAGCGACACAAACACTCCAGGGAAAAAGAGATGGGATTTTGATGCCAAAGCCACCAGGCAGCTGATCACAGCCAGCTGCTGCTTCCAATCCACAGAATCAGTTGACTCTGAACATCATCCTTTGAAAAGGGCAGGTACATTTGGAAACAGAGTGGCAAGTCGCTTCTAGAGTGTAGCAATGCTGTTTTAAGATCACAAAGGGTGATTTAAAATATCTTCCTTCGTTTTGACCCAGAAGTCTGTGTTTAGAATTTGCTTCCCCTTTGTGTTTGCACCAAACTTATTATTCTTTAATTTATACCATTTTCTGCTTCATCACACCAATATTTTCTTGCAAAATGTATGCATTTTTAATTTGTGCATCAGTAAATGAGCACTATACTATACATATAGTATAACACTATACACTATAGATATAAATGATACATACATTGTGCATATAAATACAGTATACTTTGCTGTACAGTATAAATACAGTAAAACCATGGTCTATATACCCAGGGCTATTTTTGGGCAGGAACGCCCAGGAACAGAGTTCCAGCTGGCTCCTGAGTTGGCCATGCCTACAACCAAAACCTCTGGCATGTGTGGCTACAGAGCACGCTGCCCTCCCCACATTACACAGAAGAGGGAAAGGCCCTCTTTCCCGCTGGGGAGCCCCTGGGGATTTCCCGCCAGTCAGCTGAGAGTGAAATTGACAAGGGAAAACCTCTCCTCTCTCTGCCTTCCCTTCTCTAGCTGACATGTCACAGCTGGAAAGGGGCAGGCAGGGAACCCAGGCACATTGAAAATGCCTTTCTCTCCCTCCCCAATCTTCCCATGCCCCACCCTGCACTTCCCTGAGTCTCTCCGCAAAAGCGGAGAGGCTCAGGGAAGGAACATGGCATGTTTGCTCGGATGCCCTCAGTCTCCCCAGCCTGCATGCCTTGGTGGACTGGCTGGGAGACTGAGGGCAGTCACTCAAACATGCCTGCTTCCCTTCCCGATCTTTCGGGGGGGCAGGGGCGGGTAGGAGACTAGAAAGGTGATGCTGAAAGTGCTAGAAAGACATGATGCTGAAAGATCCCAGGCACTTCAGCAGCACCTTTCCCCAACCGTCTGGTTGAGAGGGGTAGGAGACTAGAAAGACAATGCTGAAGTGGGGTGGAGAAGCTCGGGGGGCGGGGGGGGAAGAGGCAAGCTTCCATGCCTGCCCTGTGCTTTCCCAGCCCCTGCCTAATGTGCTAATGAGCTGCGCTGTCAGGGGTGTGGCCTAATATACTAATGAGTTTCTGCTGTTGGGTGTGGCCTATTATGCTAATGAGTTCCTGCTGGGCTTTTTCTTCAAAAACAGCCCTGTATATACCCAGTAATGCAGGTTAAAATACTTAAGAGCATTTAAGTTTTCTTAAGAGACGGCAGTCACTTCCACTGATTCCTCCATCCCACTAAGCCCCCTGAAATTTTGTTCTGGGGGGGTGGGGTGGTCACTAGACTCTCAGTAAGAGCATAGTGAAGTGTGCTGTTGGAGGGGGAATCAGCAGGAATCCCTACCCTCACTAGGTTCTTAACTCGAGTGTCTTCATGTCTCTGGAATGTGGTTGGATCAAGGCCTATGCAACCATGCATTCATAATACTAACAAACCTACAAAACCACTTGCAAAAAAACTAGAGCACTGAAATGGTGGACAAAATAGAAAAGGAAATGAAATTAGTAACATTTGCTTAAACCCACTGCACATTATTTCATTTTGGCTTTAGTCCTTCAATCCCTCTGTAATTTTTCACTTTCAAAAGCTGTTCTGAGGATTTTAAACATTATTTGTAAATGTTATTTATTTTATGAACGATACCCCAGGTGCCCAAAGTGACTTACAGACTCAGATTGTTGCTGTAAGGAGAAAGGGCAGCAGCCTAGCCTGAGTGACTACCGGATAATCTTTTCAAATAGGACATATTTTGTCACTCCATCTTCATCAGCTCATTTCACTGCACTTCTTAAGGGTATTTCTACTGAAGCATTAACTTTGCTTAATATTGCAGTCTGGGAGGAATCATTTCCCATCAATTAACACTTTGAAGTACGTAAAAAGAAGTTGCATTTAGAGAGCTATGACCAAGGATGCAATTTAACATTTCAGCAACTAGGGGATTAATCCAGAAGTGGAATTTGGAGACAAGATGGATCATCCAAAAGGTCTGTTCTTTGATATAGTTGAGGTTAAATTATGAAAAAGCTAGGTATTTTAAGAGCAGTTGTGATTATTTTTTGATGCGTCACAATAATTTTGGAAATGTTATTGGCATAGAACAAGCCAGCACTCATTAAGGGAAAAGATCTCTGTTTTTCACAATCTGGCCTGTAGGCACACTGAGACCGATTTCCCACTAGCGTTGCCCTGGCATTCTTCCTCCATTTGCCCCTTGAATTTCACACTATTTGCTATGGGGCGCATTTTGACCCCTGGCTCTGCCTGATCTTCCCTGTGGTTTCAGTGATCTTGTTTTTTGATGCTCACTGAAGCTGGGGGGATGATCGGGCAGAGCCACGGTTCAAAATGTGCCCCACGGCAAATAGTGTGAAATTCAAGCACAGCACCGGGGCAAACAGAGGAAGAACGCTGGGGCAGCGCTAGTGGGAAATCATTCTGAGTTTGTAATAATTCAGTTTGTAGGAATTATAAGGAGCAAAAAGATGTAAGTTCTTTTGGGCCAGAGTTCCATAAGGTTAAAATGAGTGAACCTTGCTTGAAAATGATTAGACTGCATTTTTAAAAAATGTTTCAGATTTCAGGTTTTAAGTTCTAATGATTTTAGATTTTACGGCACCTGCTACAGAATCCTTTGGGAGGTAGGACAATGCTAATGATTTGTGCCAGATTTTAAATGTGGTCAATATAGTTCTATACTGAAATGAATGTCCTTAGAACAGTGTGAACACTTCAAATGGGCATTGGCCAGGACCTCACTTTGTGAGAATGTAGGAACTATTGTTCGCTCCAAGGAATATTATTTTTGTTGATTAAGGGGACATGTCTCTGACTATAGAGGGAGACCTTCCAGTAGCATCCCATTGCCATTCCCTGTCACAGCTTCATAGACCAGTGGGGAGGGGGAATTATGAGGACTCACTGGCATCATGTTGATATGCATAGTTATTGCCAGTGCAAAGCCAGAAGTGAGATTGTCACGTCAAGGTGGCATATTCTAGGATTTGCCCAAAACTCAATGGTGTAAACTTTATGGCCTGATGTGATAACGCCACATCCAGTTTTGCACTGGAAGTGATGTTATGCACCAGTGTGACACCAGCATGATTGTCCCTGACCTCCAGTATCTACCACTGGGTAACCTTATTGGTGAGGCTGGAAACCCTACTGCTAATATAGTAGTGATATACAGCACATCTGGGACTAGGGACAGGTGTAACCAAAATCTATGCCCAGAGGGTATAGAAAAGCTAGCAGCAAGAGTTGGAAACTAAAATAGAACATGTGCTGTTTGGTTGATCAGCCAAGGTTACAAGGCAGTTCCTTAGTATTTAAACCACATTTAGCCAATCCAGAGGCTTTATACTGCCTGTCAGTCACAGGTGTCAAAACTGCATACCCTCTAAATCTGTTACAATAACATCTGTGTTCATATAGTATTCTGCTTGATAGTTTTTGAAATGTATTAATGTCTTTTTACTAGTAATGCTTTAGAATTCTTGTAATTGTTTTGTTGATAATGTCTTATTGTTTTATGTATTAACCGAAGTTACTTGGTTTCTTTTTATAATTTGCTAGCTGTAATGTTGGAATTTGTATTGAAATATTTATAATAAAGTATTAAGAAAAAAAACTGCATACCCTTTTCACCTTTAGTGCCTTCAGAGGCCTCGAAAGTTAACTTCTCATGTGTAAGTCTCAGCCACTCATTGTCAAGTTCCAGATTCAAATCCTTTTATACACTTTTGACAATGTACAGCAAAGAAAACACTCCAAACACTCACCCTGGGAATACAAAAAGGGAGAGTAAGGACACCCTAGTTAGCTGTAAGCTGTTTTAAAGGTCATATGCAGGGGTCCTTTCGTAAAAAAAGAGGTGCAGGAGCTCATTAGCATAACTTATTTGCATATGCCACACCCCCTGACGTCACCGGAAGTGTCAAAAGGCCACACATCCCTGACATCATTGGCAGTGTGTCAGAAGGCAAGAAGGGAGGGAGGGGGAAGGAAGGAAAGGAACAGGAAGGAAAGGAACAGGAAGGAAGGAAGGTAGGTAGGTGGGGGAGAGAGAGAGAAGAAAGAAAAAGAAAGGAAGGAAGGAGGGAGGGAGAAAGGAGGGAGAAAGGGGGGAAGAAAGAAGGAAAGAAAGAAAGGAACAGTAAGGTAGGTAGGTAGGTGGGGGGAGAGAGAAGGAAGGAAGGGGGGAGAGAGGGAGGAAGGAAGGAAGGGAGAGGGGAAGGACGGGGAAAGGAAGGAACAGGAAGGTAGGTAGGTAGGTGGGGGAGAGAGAGAGAAGAAAGGAAGGAAGGAAGGAAGGGAGAGGGGAAGGAAGGGAGAGGGGAAGGAACAGGAAGGTAGGTAGGTAGGTGGGGGAGAGATAAAGAGAAGGAAGGGAGGGAGGGAGGGAGGGAGGGACGCCTCTCACCCCACTGGGGCCGGCGTTTCCTCCCCCCCTCTTGTTTGGGCCCGAGTGGCTTCACGCCACTGGGGCCCGGCTTCTTCACTGGGGGGGGAGATTCTTCTTCCCGGGGTCGGCGGCGCTCTGCTGCGGCCCCGGGAACAGTGGGAGGGGGGAGGGAAGGGGCTTCTTCTTCCCGGGGTCGGCGGTGCTCTGCTGCGGCCCGGGAGCGGGGGGGGAGGGAAGGGGCTTATCCTTCCCGGGGCCAGCAGAGCGCCACCGGCCCCGGGAGCATCGACGGGGGGGGGAAGGGGCTTCCTGGGGCCGGCGGTGCTCTGCCGCGGCCCTGGGAGCAGTGGGAGGGGGGAGGGAAGGGACTTCTTCCCGGGCCTGCGGCAGCCTGCGGCAGCCTGGGAAGAGTGAGCCGGGGGGCGGGGCTTTGTTAAGTGCCCGCCCCCCCGCCTCCTCTCTCTCGGAGCTGTGCTCCGGCATGCCCCAACGGAGCCCTGGTCATATGTTCAATGAGAAGAAGGCTGACACCTTAGTTTAGTCAGATAAAACCTACGGATTAATCATTATCATGATGATGCCAGTGTGGTGATTATGGTGCATCAGTATGCTGCAGGAGGTTAGAGGGTCATTGTATGATTGAACCCCACTTTGCCATGAAACTCATTGGGTGACATTGGACCTGCCACAGTCTCTAAGCCTAGCTTACCTCACAAGGTTGTTGTGAAGATAAAATGGAGGGAAAGGAACAACATACCCTATCATGAACCTCTTGGATGAAATGTAGGTTAAATAGAACAAATCTAAAGGAATAAGCTGCAGCTGCACCACCATTTACTCCACAGATGAATCCCTCACTAACCTGGATGCTCATTTTAAAAGTTCTGTGTGGTGCATCTGCTACCATTAATTACCATAAAAGGATGAAGAGAACCGATTTGCAATTGCTCTGTTTCAGAGGAGAATGTGGATTAATGGTTGAGGAGTGCAATTTGGGTCAGGCGAGCCAGCAGTTGTATGCAGAATGTTTGAATTTGCCCTTTACTCTACATGTCATGTACAATAGGATAGTAAGCTGCCATCCGAAGAAACACATCAAAGGGCACCACAGGAAATTTAGGAGGCTTGATGAACCAACTAAAAGGCTTAAATATTAAAATAGCTTGAAGCTTTTGGAATTATAAAAAAGTTGGGATTTCAACCCACTTAAGAGCTGACAGACATATTTGGTTAGCATATTAAGTTAGCATATTAGAAACCAATCTAACACAAGAAGCTGCAGCCCACTATCACCAACAACTCAAACAAAGTCACTTGCTGCTTCTAGGGAAATCTCTCTGTATGGATCATAGCTATCGGGCTGTCCAGGGATCACTTCCAATGACAAAACTAGGTTCAACAAAACTTGAGCAGTGTCAGATACTTGCAGTGTGTTAAAACAGATGAACAGACACAGTGCGTTGTAATGGTCTTTGTGGGCTCAAGGGGGATAAGGGGAGCATGCAGCAGAAGGAACTCACACAGACCCAAGACTTGGTGAAAACATGGCCACAACTTTTCATTGGATACAGCTGAAGGAGCATTGGAACAGCATGGACCAATCTAGCATCAGGTGACCCGCCTTCTGCTTGATAACCACATTCCCCCAGCCCGCCTGCTGGGGGATGACACTGTAGAGCGGCAAGACCCCAGAATCTGTGTGGGCACCAGAATGCTTCATGGTCCCCTTGCCACCTGGTGGTGGAAGCCAGCCAGCAGCCCCTGAGCTGGGCATATTGCTGAGTGGTTCCACCCCCAAGACCCCTTAAGGGAGCCCCCAAAAATGGGGAAAATGCAAGCACAGCCTCCCTTCAAAGGATCCATCCCAATGCCCAAACTGCCTGAGCTATGACAAAAGAAAATGAAGCAAATTCACAGGGCTGGTGCTACCATTAGGCCAAGTAAGGCAACCGCCTAGGGTGCATATCTAAGAGGGGTGCAGAACAGACAATCAGTGCCCCTCCAACCGGTCGCAGGCTCTCACACTCACTCACTGACCCGGCTCTCCTGCGCTCTGGGCAGTAGCAGGGGTTGTAGCAGCAGCTCCTGCTCACTCATACTCCCCAGCCATGAGCCCCATGAAGTGCAAGACCAGACAAGGAACCACTGAATGCGCCCAGCTTGGGGGAAGAAGTGAGGTGGGGACTCCCCGGCGGCTGGGGAAGGAGAAATGAGTGACCCTCCTGGCCCTGGAGCTAAATGAGGGCAATTAGAGGGTGAAGGCGGCCCAGAGGCCAAGCACTTGCCTCCCCCCACCCAAGCCTGTGGAAGCTGAGGGCAACGCTGCAGCGGCTTGGAAATTATCAATGTCAAGTTTTGCTTTTAATTTTCCCTAGAATTCATCTGTTTTTGAAAATTGGTTAGTGGGCGGGGGGGGGGGGGCGCAAGTAGTTAGCCTTGCCTAGGGTGTCAAAAAGCCTGGCACCGGCCCTGCAAATACATGATTGCTGCAATTTGACCCGTAACAACTGAAGTGTAAAAGGGGAGGGTATGTGGAGAAAACCAACGAAGATGAACTAAGGGCAAGTCGGCTGTGGCAGGGGTTTAAATAGCTGAAGTAGGTGGCTCCTACTTCCACGTCACATTCATCCTATAGGACCCAAGACTGGGTGCAGAGCGAATGATTTCTCCTTTTGCAGTCCAGCTTGGATTCACCTCGTGGACTGGCAGTGACATATAAGGAGGTGAATGTCCTCTTGTGTTGCAACTGTCCTGGGAGGATCCAAGGCAGGGTGCAGACATTGGAAGCATTTTTATTGCTGCCCACCTTGGATTTTCTTGAAGAAGCAGCAGAAGAAAGCACCAACCACACAACTCCTTTCATGGTTCTGTTGTCTTAGATCCTTCCAGAGGAGGACTACAGAGGAAGCTTTATCATATACCTCGACTCCTTTCACATTGCTCTCCCGCCAGTCAATTTAAAACCCCAAGCAGCTGCTTGGGGGGTGCATCTGCACCAGCCTTGCTGACCAATCAGCAAAGTTCCTTCCTTCCTTCCTTCCTTCCTTCCTTCCTTCCTTCCTTCCTTCCTTCCTTCCTTCCTTCCTTCCTTCCTTTTATTAGCCACCTTTCTCCCTTGTGGAACTCAAGGCATCTTACAATATAAATAAAACATTGTAAAAACACAATAGCAACATTAAAGGCACACTTTAAAAACCCCAATCAGGACTGCCAATAAATAAAAACTAAATCAATAAAATGCAGTTCTAAATAAAACCGTCTTCAGCTTTATTAGTTCATTGACTAAACATCTGGAATATCTTGGTCATGTCCTAGATGTAGTCAAATTGATGAGGGTGTACAAGCTGAAACTGAATCCAGACAAGAGGATGCTAGAAGCAAATTCTAGCATTTCGAAAGGGATTAATTTACCACTGTTTAGATGGGATTACTGTTACTGTGGAGGATCAGGTGATGTGACTCCTGTACCCAAATCTACTTGCTGACCCAGATCTACTTGCCTGGAACTGTTTCTGGGATTATGTTCTGTGATTAAATCTGTGATTACCCAATTACCCTGAACCTTATTCAATTACCTTGAAACGTATTCAATTACCTGGAGATTTATCCGCCCCTGGGATTATCCAGTTATTATCCTGGGATTACCTTGAAATTTATTCAATTAACTTGGAATTTATTCAGTTACCTTATCCAACTGCCTTGTTTGGGCAAGGTCAGGGGTGTAGCTTACCTGTGTATATAAGCAGGCCCCCTGACCTCCGTTTTCTCAGTTTGCCTTACTGATTTATGCTTCCATCAATTCCAGGCTAAAGTCCTTCATGGCCTTGGACTCGTATGCTTAAAGGCCCACCTCTCTGCATATGAGCCTACACACCAGTTAACTCAGGAAACTTCCAGCCCTATTAGTAATGTGATCAGTTTCACAAGAGATAAGTAGGATTGCTAGAAGCAGGGACTTTTTGCTTGTGGCTCAACTGTTTTAGGACATTTCCTGAAAAGTTGGCAAAATCTATTTCTTGAACTTTCATAAAGGATGAAAAATGTTCATTTTCCTACTCTGACTGGGTCTCCAAGGAGTCACGGTCTCAACACCCTCTATCAGAGATTATTCAAATGGAGATGCCAGTATTTGAATCCAGGAACTTCTGCATGCAAAGCATGTCTTCTGTGTCCAAAACTGATTACCAGAAGGATTGATTTACTGTTGCTTTGACAGTTAGCCATTAGGCTATTTTCTAATTTAAGGGACACAACATCCTACCATAGAATATGTGTAGTAGAACCACATATATACATTCAGCAGATCACGAGCCAGACAGCACAACCTGATCCCTAATTTAATCAGTGGCTAATGCCAATTTGCAAAAAAATAAATAAATGTATAATTATAACAGTAAAGAGAGTTTGTCATATTCAGGGCTAAGCCTGGCATTGTTGCTCTACCCAGGGTTTCCAGGATACACATACGGGCAACCAGTCACAAATTTCAATGGTCCACTCTCTAGTGACTGGTTGCCTGTCTGTTTTGGTGAGCTGTATTTTGTACATTATGTATTAGTAATTCTGTATTGCTTGGATTTATTGCCTATGGTCTTATATCCTTGGTATTTTGTGTTTTCAGTAGAGAAGATTGCAAATAGTAATCTACACAAAACTGCAAACTTTGAGACACACAATACTACTCATAGTAATGCAATTTTAAATTTAATCTGAATAATTTATTTTGTACAATTTATATTGCAGTTCCACATGTTCAGCTATTATATAATCACTCATGTTTATGTATTCAGTCCACATTTAACCTTACTCTGCTGAGGAAGATGTGATTCGAAATGAAGTGCACACCCAGGATCTTCGTTCCTTCTCTTGCCCTTTGATGATCATAACATGGTATGATTGTCCTTTCTCATGTCCTCTTGATGGACATTGCATGATTGTCCTTTCTCATGTCCTCTTGATGGACATTGCATGATTGTTACATTATGTATATATACAATTATTTTGCATGTTTATATTTTTTATTGTTATATATATTTATTATTTTTGCACATTGTTTAGCATTTGATTCCACAGCTTTCCTTTTATTATCCAATACTATAGCTGGGAAGCTCATCCTATTGTGCTTGTTCTAACCACTACACCAAGTTGGCTCCCGGCCATGACTGGGCAGCATTCTCACTTCCCAATGCTTCCCGTGTTGGGTCTGCTGCTGAATCCAGCTGCTCAAGTGGGGATTTCATTGGTGTGAGGCCCAATTCTTCAGATTTCTCCTCCTCCTCCAAGGTGGCAGGTGGCTGGCCCATGACATAATAGCTACCAATTTGCATTGTTTCTTTTGTACATTCACTTATTTATACATTCATGCTCCATAAACTTAATTACTTTTTTTATTTAGAAAAGTTATATGCTGCCTCTCCAGAGACCATGAAACAATAGACAGAAGAAAGCTGTGCAACACACTTAAATATAATGTGATGTAAAGTTAAAGATACATTTACAAAAATACAATATATTAAGTGCAGAGGTCCATAAGACTGTTGTCGTTGATGAGGTTCTCCAGAATAGAATTCCATTTCGGCAAAACTTCATGTGAACGGGACCATATAATTATGCAGAAGACTCATTCATAAGAGCCGTTAAGAGTCAGGGATGTACACAAACTTCACCAGCTAGTAGAATTTCTGAAGCATTAACAATTGGAATCTCTCATCTAAGAGACATGTTGAATGTGAAGGCTGACCACCATATGGAATTCCTAAGTAGGCTACTGAGTGATTCCAATTGTTAATGCTTCAGAAACTCTACTAGCTGGTGAAGTTTGTGTACATCCCTGACTCTTAACGGCTCTTATGAATGAGTCTTCTACATAATTATTATATGGTCCTGTTTGGAAGAAGTTTTGCCGAAATGAAATTTTATTTTGGAGAACCTCATCAACGACAACAGTCTTTTGGACCTCTGCACTTAATATATTGTTTTAAGTATTGAGCAGGAGGCGATGAATTCAAACCAACAGGCTTTTATTCAGTGACATTGTTCAGCTCAAAAGACAGCTCTATGAGAGCAGCACTTTCATTTATACTGTTCCAACACATAACTTTCAACAATGTAACTATATACAAGCAATACTACTGGACCCAAGCAGGGCTCAGTGATTGGGTATATAGATTGGCTTCAGGACCAATGGGAGTCTTTATTAATCAGCCAATAGGAATTGGAGCTTTAGGATACCAGAGGCCTTTTCAAGCTATTACTGCTTTATATTCTAAACAAACACAACATATTGTATTTTTGTATTTTTGTAAATGTATCTTTAACTTTACATCACATTATATTTAAGCATGTTGCACAGCCTTCTTCTGTCTATTGTTTCATGGTCTTTCAGTCTGTGGTTCTCTTAGCCTCCCAGAGACCGACTTGAGGTGACACAGAAGGTTCCTGAGGCACCTTCCAGCATAAACATAAAACAATCTCTAATACAGAACAAAACCAAATAAAACATCTGCAATATAATCAAGAACTCCCACTGGCTAGGCGAGATATAAGTCTAAACAAACAAACAAACAAATAAATAAAGAACAGTCACACACCAGATTAAATTGTCATACATCAAACAAAATCAGCCATAGAAATCCAATTAAATAACACTAGCAATGAAAAGCAGTCAACTTAGCATTGGTAAAGTGGCAATGGGTACTAAGCATTAAACATGTCAGAGAAAAATTCCACCTGATGCTTGAAATTATACAAACAAGACAGCAGGTGATGTCTCCTGGGGGAAGAATTCCGTAACTGGGGTGCTGCCACAGGAAAAAAAACAAAACCCTTTCCTAGTGGCCACCTACCAGAAGAGACTTTTTCCGCAATCTTAACTGTATGATGCCATTTGTATGCTAGGGTTCGTACCCAAGTGACATAGACCTGGACTATTTTAGGAGAGAAAAACAAAAGATTCCTTTCCTTTTAACAAACTTTTCCAGTCCAGGGGTTATATTTATAGTATGATTCCAAATATAAGAAGACAGCTTTGCAATCATTGATTACTTTATAAATTTTTAAAACATGAGCCTTCTTCAGAAGGAATGCTTTGAAGCTTAAGAATTTATGCTTAGTCAAATTTAAGAATGTCTTTAAAAGGTCTGTTAATCCCATTTCATATACTGAAGGGTCAGAGAGGACTCTGTAGATAACTTACCATGTTGGCAGTTAACCCTTCTCTTCCTGCTCTCCCCTAAGAACATACCACTCCCTGAAATGGACTTTTCATGATGCTCTTAGAGTAGATTGACAATTCAGACAGTCATGTGTGTGCGGGCAAGGAACAGCTGCATGTACAGCTGGATATATTTTGAAAGTCAACAACAACAAAAGGAACAATGATGTCCTCAAAAACAATAATGCTGCACACAAATATTTCTACAACAAACTTATAAAAGACTAATAACAATAATTGTAAATCAGACCCAAATCCACTGAAAACAAAACAGAACACTGTCAGTTTCCACAACTGACGCAGTGTTCTGCAGGACTTTGTGGGGACTGCATTTTTTAGTACAGTTTTTTTTGCTCAAGATCATTGCTAAAGTCTTGTCTAAGTTTGTTATATAAGTGTTTGTATGTGGTGGGGCTGTTTCAGAAGTTTATGGGACCAGATCACCCAGTAGAACTAGTGTTGTTATTTTACATGGAAAAAACCCCATCTTGCCTAACCCAGTGGCTCTAAAATTTTTTACAATGGTTTCACCCTCACTGCTTTGTATACCATTTACTGCTTTTTTTAGATTTTCCCATACCACACAGCACTCTATATTCCTTTCACAGTAAATGCTTAGTGTTTCTGTATAGCACTTGCAATGTTCAAAATGCCTCACAACCACTGTCTCACTGTAATCCTTGCAACAGCTCTGTAAGGTAGGCTGCAGTTTCCATCTCCATGTTGCAGGCAAAGACAAGAGTACTGAGACAGACTGGCTTGCCGTTGGCCTATAGCCTTCATTCAGATGCCATACTTGACTGTGTTTCAGTAAAAATGTGCATTTGCTTGGCTTGTTGCTGAAGTTGCAGGCATACCTCCCTCCTTGCTCTTCCCATTTATCTTTCCTATGCTGGTTAAAAACTCTAATCACCCCTGAGATACAAATGTAGTCTAACAGTGCCCTCCTGAGCAGAGTTACACCATTTTCAGTCCACTGAAGTCAAGCCTGCACCTGGTCAGTTGCTGTTATTAACAGCTATTCTCAGCATGAGAGGAAGGAGGAGCTACATGTCTGCATGTGTTTGGCAAGAAGGCAGCAAAACTTGAGGGGTTCCACCTGGTAATTTTCTGCTATGAGGGAAGTGATCTGTGGGTTTGGGTGGGGGAGGAGAAGCTGCGTCCTTTGGGCAGAGGGACAGACATTTTGGGAACACGCATATAGAGAGAGTGAGAGGCCCACACGGGCACACAGTATGAAAGGAGGAGGACGTTTTAGAAGATATGAACACAGCCTGAATAACAAATCTGGAACCATGAAGATATTTCTTCCTTTCTCTTTAACATCATAGCGATTAGCTTAGATCAAGGGAAAGAGGATGGTGCTTGAATTCCCATTTTATTTCCATTTGTTTAGTGGCTGTGAAACTATCATTGTTCAAATGTATGCTTTTGCCTTTGTAACCAGTGACTGCTTAAATAACTATACATACCTCCCCCCCTTTCCCCATGAACTTTGAGTATTTGGTCTTCACATTGTTATGTCCTCACAAGAAACCACGCATACGGTCAAATACACACGTGGCTTGGCAAAGCTACCGAGCTTCGTCCCAATAGACAACAGCCAGACAGGATCCTAGTGTGGCCCAATAGGGGGCATCGGATCCTGAGCGTAACCAATGGTTACAGACAACTACTGTATATAGCCAATCACGAGTATTAGGTGTGGGTATGGGTGTGGTTTGGAACGGGATTTAAGCAGACCTTTAGGTCCTGTAAATCAGTCTTGTTCTGACCTCAGAACAGAAAGTATGAGCTGTTTTCACTTGACGCGTCTCTGACCTCAGTACTTTATAACATTAACACAAAGACCAAACTTGGCAACATGCTTACCAAAGTACAAGGGGAAAGGAAAGTGAGCCTGCTTAACGAGGAATGTCTATAACAAGGGGGATTTCCAAACGTTTACTTATTTATCAAATTTATGTCCCACTCCCTTGCTCTTGAATCAGACTCAAAGTGGTTAGCAACATATAAAACACATCTGATAAAACAGTACAATAGATACAATAAATAAACTTTTAAAACCTAAAATGATTAAAAATCTATCCTGGATAAAATCTGTCCACTGTCGAACAGGATAGGATGTGTGGAGCCTGAAGACACAGCTGGAGCATCATTTACCAGCTGCCTGATGGAGTACAATCACCTAAAGGCTGCCCAAAAAAGAGCGGCCTTGCATGCTCTGTGGAAACTACGGAGGTCCCTCAAGGCACACACCTCTTCAGGTAGTTGGTTCCACAAGATGGTGGCCACTTCCAAGAAGGCCTTTGTTATTGTTGACACAAGGTGAACTGTTTGTGGACCAGGGACCTTCAATAAATTCTGAGATGAATATCGAAGAAGATAGGGAGGATCATGCTGGAAAAGGTGGTCCCAAAAGTATGAGAGTCCCAGGCCATTTAGGGCTTTATAGATAATACCTACATTTTGAATTGGCACTGGAAAGTAATTGGGAACCAATGCAGCTACCGTAGGATAGGTGTTACATGTGCTGACTAGGATGTTCCTGTCAGCAATCTGGCAGCTCCGTCCTGGACCACTTGTAGTTTCTGAAGCATCTTCAAAGGTAGTCCTGCACAGAGCATGTTACAGTAGTCCAGTCCTGAGGTGACCATTGTGTGAATTACCATGGCAAGGCCTGCCTGAGCTAGGGAGCCAGTTGATAGGCCTGGCATAGATGGTAAAATTCAGTCTTTGTCACCAAGGACACATGTTTGTCCATGGAGAACAAAGAATCAAGCCACACCCTCAGACTCCTGACAGAGTTGACCATAAAAAGTTGGGCCACACCAAGGGTCAGTAGAAGTGGCCATCCCAGTAGTCTCGTCTTCCCCAGCCACATGATCTCTATCTTTGATAGATTTAGCTTCAAACAACTCTCACCTAGCCATTCCACCACTGCATCCAGGCAGGAGGCCAAGACCAGAATTCCAGCCACTGGTTGCTTCTCAAGAGGTAGAGCTGGTATCGTTTGCATATTGATGGCATCCTGCTCCAAACCTCCTGAAAATCTCTGCCAGAGGGCACATAGAGATGTTAAATAACATTGGGGAGAGAATAGACCCCTGTAGAACTTCACAAGCTAGGATCTATGGTGATAACCCATCTTCACCCATGATTAGTCTCTGGGACTGACGCTGGAGGAATGAGGAGAACCAGCTTAAGGCCATACCCCTCACCCCTAGGGAGGCTTGGTGGTTGACCAGGACCAAGTGGTCTACTGTGTCGAAGGCTGCTGACAGATCCAACAGGATCAATAGTGCCGTCCTGCCTGCATCAAGGTGTAACTGGAGATCATCAACCAGAGCGACTAGATCTGTCTCGGACTCTATGATACTTTGGAGAAAGGAAGGAGATTCTGAATTTGGTCCTGAAATCCATCTACAAAACAGACATTGACTATTGGCCTGAAAAAAATGTCAAAAGTGTTGGGAATGGTTGAATGCAGCTTCATTGGGGTCTAGTTACTTAAGATCTTGGCCAGTTGAACCAATTTCATATTCCCTGTGTACAAAATGGGGTGCCTGTGTGCAGGGCTGGTGCCAGGTTTTTTTGCAGACTAGGCAAGGCTACCTTCTGGCGCCCCCCCCCCCCCCCGCCCCGCACCCCTAGAAAAGTGTGGTTACCCACGCTTTGTTGGCAGGCCAATGCAAACTCTGTGCTGGCTCCATACCTCTGACCTGCAGGCTGTTTTACACTTTCACAAGCTTGAAGGTTAAGACTTCGTGTTGAAAAGACTTATCACCTATTTTAATCTTCTAATGAACATTTTATGGATTTTACTGGATATTGTGAGAACCTTGTTTTGTTGTTTTGCTATGGCTTTGAGCAAATGCAATAGAATGAACAGAGACTGAAAACAGATTGTGGAGCTCAGCCCCGGAGAACCCCATTTCCAGGAGAGCTGGGCCAACCCACCTTATTACCACCTTCCCATCTTGATGTACTTGAGAGCCATTTTGGTGTAGCGGTTAGGAGCGCGGACTCTAATCTGGGAGAACCAGGTTTGATTTTCCACTCTTCCACAGGCAGCTGCTGGTGTGACCTTGGGTCAGTTACAAGTTCTTTCAGAGCTATTCTCTTCAAGCAGTTCTCGAAAGAGCTCTCTCAGCCCCACCTACCTCACAGGGTGCCTGTTGTGAGGAGGAGAAGGGAAAGGAAATTGTAAGCTGCTCTGAGACTCGTTTGGGTAGTGAAGGGCAGGTTATAAATCCAATCTCTTCTCTCCTCCCTCCCAACAGCCCCTATTTTGCCACTCTGGCTTCTGCCAGTTCTGAAGCATTTGGAAGACACCAGCAGAATCCCGGGGGGGGGGGGGGAGGAGAAGGAGGGAATCCTACTATGGTTGCCAACCTCCAGGTAGCACCTGGAGATCTCCTGCTATTTCAGTTGATCTCCAGGCAACTGAGATGAGTTTCCCTGGAGAAAAGGGCTGCTTTGGAAGGTGGACTTGATGGCATCATACTCCACTGAGGTCCTCCCCAGGCTCCACCCCCCAAATCGCCAGATATTTCCCAACCCAGAGATGACAACCCTACCTACTACCCAATTTTTGTAAGGTAGGGGTATCTTGGCAGTGAAATTGCCATCTTTGGGTTGAGAGATGCCTGGATATTTGGAGGGGGCGTGAAGCCTGAGGAGGGTGGGGGTTTGGGGAGGTCAAGGGACTTCAGTGGGGTTTAATGCCATAGAGTCCACCTTTCAAAACAGCCATTTTCTCCAGGTGAACTGATCTATGTCGCCTGGGGATCAGCTGTAATAGCAGGAGATCTCCAGCAGCCACCTGGAGGTTGGCAGCCCTACTTGGGAGGGGACAGATTTCTCCCCCCCTTGAAATCAGGGGAGAAGGGGGTTTTAGGAGCTCTGTGGGAAAGCCAATTCCCCCCCCCATCACCTAATTGGGGCGCTGGGTTCTGTGTGGCGGAGGCAATCTGTCAATCGGGCATGTTTAGAGCATCAATCAGCAGACAAACAAGGAGTGTCTCGCCCAGCATGGGGAGGTGGCCCATTATCTCCACTGCTGACAGGAGGACTCCTCTGGCGGCCCAAGGTTGGTTGCTGTGCTTGCTCCAGGGACCTGAGGGCTTGGCTTGGCTAAGAGTCTTGCTGTGCAATCCTGTTCCCCGTGCCTGTCGCCCCCCTCCCCTGGATGTTGGGGTCCTGGACTAAGCAAAGGGGTTGGGGGAAGAGGAGCGCATGGAGGGCCGCAGCATGGAGTCTTGCCAACTTCCAGGCGGGACCAGAGGATCTCCCGGAATCTCAGAATCGTCTCCAGAATACAGAGATCTGTTCCCCTGGAGGAAGTTGACTGCGTTGGAGGGTGGACTTGATGGCATAAGAGCCCACCAAGGTTTCTCCCCTCCCCAAACCCCACCCTTCCCAGGCTCCACCCTCCCAACCTCCAGGGCTTTCCCAAACTAGAGGTGGCACCTTTCTCGGGCATAGGCCCGAGGAGAGCAGGGGGCACCTGGAGCAGCCTCCCCTCACCTGCATATCAACAGCCAACCCACTCCCCCCAGGCTCCCCGGGGCTGCCTCACTTGCTCACTCTCTTTGGTTTCTCCCTCTCCCTTCTCTTCTCTGTGCCAGGGAATTCAATGCACGAAGCACCACTATGCAGCCGGCCTTCTCAAAGGCTCCTGGGCAGGCTTGCTAATGGCAAAGCAAAGGAGAGCTCCAGCTCTTCCCCTGCTGGCCTCCTCTGAGCCACAGCCTTGGCAGAGAGCGCCTGAGATAGTCCCTGGCATCTGCAGGCAGGCCCCCTCCTGCCTGACGGCCCTGCAAAGACACAGAGCAGGCAGCCGGGGAAAATGGATGGCTGCTGTGACCCGAAATTCTAGGGCCTGGGACATACCGTCAAGTGAAGCCCAGCGAGGAAGAGTGGCAGCAGGGGCGAGGAGGAGGCCCTGCGGTTTCAAGGGCCATGGCGATGGGGCAGCAAGAAACGTGCCAAGAAGGGGGCCCCTCAGGAGTGGGAGGGAGGGGGCAGCAGGGAGAGGCCTCTCCATCATCCCACATGGTGGGAGCCCCCTCCCTCCGGAAAATGCCAAAAAGGTGGGAAAACAATGTGTGTGTGCCACATGCAGCGTCCCTCAGTGCGGCTCTCATGGCAGCCCTTAGGAGGAGGGGAGGGGTGGCGCCAGTGGCCTGCCTACTTAGGTCCTTTGCTTGATGGGGCCACCCCTGCCACTGGCGTTCAGCCAGCCACAGCTCAGCCAGGTGGATGCAGCTGGCGTTGGGACTGCTGCAGGGCCCATCCAGGTGGTGCAGCTGCAGGTCTCAGCCCGCACCAACTGGCCCAACATGTTGCGGTGGCGGCAGAGGGGCAGGAGGTGGGGGCGGTGGGCTCGGCTCTTCCCAACCCAGCCGGCAGGGGAGGGAGGAGAGGCCAAGAAGGGAGGGAGGGAAGGAGGCAGAGGCCTGGCCTTGCTCCGTTCTTTCCGCCCTCAGCGAGGAAGGCGCTCGCCAGGCGGGGGGATGTTCAGTGGCAGGCCAGCTGCACCTCTGGAAGGCTGCACCCATAGGCAGCTGCCTCACTTTGCCTTTATGGATGCACCGGCCATGCCTGTGTGGCCCATTTTACCACAGGGACCCCTTGCACCATGGCTCCAGGCCCCTCTAAAAAGTATATATCCCAGTCACGGCGCCATCCATTCTCACTGTACCTCTCACAGACTGTTCTCACACGAAGTGGAATTAGGCAGGAGATCCATTACAGGATGTCCCAAAGTTTTCTCTTAAAGAACAAACACACCCAAAACTGAGTTGCGGGAGAACTGCATATTTGAGTGAAGGGGTGTGTGCGTGTGTGTGTTTAACATATCTCCAACATACTGTTTTCCTGATCAAACTCTTTACCCAGATGCAGGGGTCATTTCAAGCAGGAGCTTGGGGGAGCTCAGCTCCGGGAGTTGGTGCCAGCACCCCCCCCCCCCCCCACATGGGAGAATGCCTGCTTGTGTCATGGCTGCAGCAAAATGACCCCATCCCCTGGAAAGGTCCTTGTTCCTCCAACCAGCCTTCTGAAGGCTTCATCCACCACTGAAGCTATCCTCCCAGAATAGTGGTATTTCTAAGGCTTGGATTAGTAGCTGTCCCCTTCCTTCCTTCCTTCCTTCCTTCCTTCCTTCCTTCCTTCCTTCCTTCCTTCCTTCCCTCTCTCTCTTGCCTTTTGACATACTTCCGGTGATGTCAGGTGGTTTAGCACATGCAAATAAGTTATGCTAATGAGTTATGCTAATGAGCTCCGGCATCTTTTTTTCTACGAAATGACCCCTGCCCAGATGGGTTTCTCCCCTGTGATTAATATATGGGTAATGAAGTATAAACAACAACCAGTGTGATCAAAACATACTGAGCACAAACTGTATTCCAACAAGGAGAAAAGCAGAGTGGGAGGGCAATTTTGAGCAGAATAAGGACCCAAGGAGCAAGTGTTGAAAAGCCCTCTTCCCTTCAGACCTTCATTCAAAAATTGCAAGGTGGCATGATGCAGTTACATGAAACTTTGCCCTCACTTTCCCCCCTTAATGAAAACCAAGTTGGAGAGCCTTGCAGCTGTAGGATTGCTCTTAGCATCTCCTGACTGCTTTTCATTATGTGAAAAAAGAAAATGGAAGAAAAGTTGCATGTACCTGTGCATCCTGTGAACCTGGCTGCTAAGTGACTCAGACACCACAAGATGCTTACTCCTAACTGAAATTCTATTTTTATTTAATTTAAATTAAGCAGACCTGGAAGCTATTGTCATATTGAATCATTTTTAAATACTTTAATAATTTAAGTAAGTACCAGAGGGGAAAAAAAGAAATTACCATCATCCTGCCCAAAACTATATTTCCCCATGAAATCACCAACCCTAGCCATGGCAATTTGCATGATTTAAATAAAAAGTGTTTTTTGAACCAGCCCCTGATTAGATTACTACTGTATTTTAAATGCATGTATATTGAGTATTGATCTACTGCCACCTGGTGACAAGGACTCCAAGCAGTAGACACAGATTGGCTGAAGAAAGTGTGTTTTCTTACACTCACATGTTCTGATATAGTATGATAGCCATGGCCATGGCCATGGCCAAATACATGACCCTCACTTCCCCCCCCCCCCCCAGCTTGTTCACATGGTACAGTGAATGCATGTACAACCTGCATGCATGTTCATACACCACTTTCTAAGGAACAGCCAACATGCATTTAATTTACAGATGAAATTGTAGCTTGATAAATGTGGGTTTGAATCATAAATTCAGATGTACGTGCATTGAATGTAACATGAGAATTATTCAACAGAGGTAAAAAAATGAAGAGTATGGTACACAGGGACTATACTTATGTTCACTACAACTTGAGATCAGTACTATTGTCTCCCACTTTCTCTGCTATGAGGACAAGAGCAAGGAGATGTTTGCACAACATCAAAGCTGTTTCAACCTTGGTAACCTGAAGAAATCACATTTAGTCACAGTCAAAGATCTAAAGGACATTTGGATAGCTATACTTTACCCAGACCTTCCACCATTGCCTATCTCTGCCTCTCTCCCCCTAGTTTCAAATACCTCTATTGTAAAGAAAATGATACAGCTGAAAGGTAAAAATCTTGAGTATAGGAGGTAAAAGTATTTTCTTCTATTGTGTCTCATCCGTCAGCATTCTAACACTGCAGCAATTTCCCCCCTTCAAAGTGATCCTACTTACTAATTAAGGAATAGTGCATATTAATATAAATGTATTAATATAATATTAATAGTTCATATTTTAATATAAATGGTGTGGTCTTACCTTCACTTCCCTGATATTTTACTGTAGCTATGAGTTCCAGCTGGTTTCTTAAGGCAGATGGAAAGTGAACCCTGATTCAAGTGGCACCTGTATTGTGATTCCTTACATTCAGGGACCTCCAGGGTCATCTAGTCCAACCCCCTGCACAATGCAGGAAATCCACAAATATCCCCCCCCCTCACAGCCCCAGTGACTGCTGCTCCATGCCCAGAAGATGACAAAACACCTCCAGGATCTGCAGCCAAACTGGTCTGGAGAAATTTGCTTCCTGACCCCAAAGTGGTGATCAGCATTTCCCTGGGCATGTAAGAAAGGGCCACAAGAACTAAGCACTGATGCAGCCCTTCCAGCCCTCCCTCTCATGACCTGCCTAAGTTCACAGAATCAGCATTGCTGTCAGATGGCCATCTAGCCTCTGTTTGAAAACCTCCAAAGAAGGAGAGCCCACCACCTCCCGAGGAAGCCTGTTCCACTGAGGAACTGCTCTAACTGTCTGGAAGTTCTTCCTGATGTTTAGCCGAAAACTATTGTGATTTAATTTCAGTCGCTTGGTTGGTTCTGGTCCAGCCTTTTGGGGCAACAGGAAACTGTACCATCCTCTATATGACAGCCCTTCAAGTATTTGAAGATGGTTATGTTCCATGTGGGATTCAGGGACAGAGTACAAACTTGAGAAAGACATTAGTAGTACATCCTGCTAATAGATGTTGAGAGGGAAGGGAAGAGTAAGTAGTCCACACAGTGCCTTCAGAGATAAAATCTATATGGAAAACAGAGTCTCTCAAACACTTCTGTACATGTGAGACATGTTTGATCATGTATGTTCAGGGCTCTAGAATATGGATCACACAAACACACCCCCTGTTTGACATGATGCTAGAGAAAGAGACTCTTCTTCCAGAGGAAGGCTCCATACTTTATTGAACAAAATGGTAGGCGACAAACAAATATTATTGTTTTTTAAAATTAATTTGGCCATTTTGATCAACTTTTTAAACCTCCCATTGAACACCTTGTATCTCAAGAACTATCTTCGTTCTGTGTATTAGCATGCTTTTCATCTCACATCCCACCAGAAAAAAAAATGACACAGAAGCTCTCATTAACCAGAATTTTTCTTCTCCTTTTGGCCCATGCTTTCTAAAACAGGTTTGCCCTCTAGCTCCAATTATTAATCACATTTTTTTTTGCAATATCACTTGATTGTATCATTGTAACCCCCCAAAAGCATTACAGGGCATAATATCTCTTTGTGGAGACAAGACTAACAATGGGAAACCCTCCTATTAGGTCCTGCTATGCCAGTGGCTGCTGTGCCATTGGTACCTTTTAACTAGTGATGCTCTACCACTCTCCAGTTTGGCTTACATCCTGTTTAGTAGTGGTGAAGGCAAATATTCAGCAGGCTGTTCATCAGTTTGTTGGCTGGCTCATGGATGCTTGGCAAGTCGCTTCATTGTATTCCTTCTTAACAGTACAATAACCAGGGCTTTTTTTGTAGAAAAAGCCCAGCAGGAACTCATTAGCATAATAGGCCACACCCAACAGCAGAAACTCATTAGCATATTAGGTCACACCCATGATAGCTAGGAAAGGGGGGTTCTGCTGGATTTCTCCTGCTTGCCCGCTTCAGCGGGTGAAAAGGGGAAGCCTCAGGGAGGCATTTAAATGCCTCCCCACACCCCCCAGGCCTTTCCTAGCTCAGTGGGCGAGCAGGGCAAGCCACAGGGACCTTCCCCCTCTCCTGGACTCACCCACAGCCCATATGAAGAAGCCCTTGGGCAGGCGCAGCAGCCACACCAGAGGAGGGAGGGTGGAGGAAAGATTGGGAGCTGCCACCCTTGCCGCTGCTGCCCCCTCCCACCACCACAGTCCTCTCCTCCCTTGCAGGCGAAGCCAAGGCCAGCACACCAGCAGCAGCAGAGCTTTTGGTGAGGCATGGGAGGGGCCAGGAGGGGCGGGGCTTCTGAGTTGGAAGCCAGCTGGAACATAGTTCTGGTGCGTTCCTGCCCAAAAATAGCCCTGGGAATAACCTTTTCACATCTGTGTATTCTTCTGCAGCCTGATAAAGTTTTACTTGCACCTGCTCTTGCAGTGCCACTTCTCTGCAGGCAATTGTTTAAATAGACTGTTAAATCATTGGCAAATCACATAAATCATTCCAGAAATGAATCCTTAAAAAAAAAATCTTTACTGTTCATCTAAGTAGTCTTTATCAATGTTAATAGTTTCTGTTTGGATCAGCAAAATTTTTGCACGTGTCCAGTTTTGGAAAACCAAAAACAATGGAAAAACAACAGGCATTTGAATTGGTGCCAAACTGTGGTTAGTTCCCACTTGATCATCACACTCGAACAATGTAAGTTCAATGCCAAACATGTTCAACAAGAAATTCATGGTGCCCTTACGAACTTCAATCCTATGAACTTCTAGCAGCAACTAGATAAGAAAAACAATATAAGCAAGAACAGAAGACAAATTCCAATAGATTCTCCCACAGCCTTTATGTCAAATCCTCACATTGTCCATGCACAGAAGGTATCAATCAATGCACAGCAGCAGTTAAATAAATTCATGACATTATTCAATAAAAGAAAACACAACCAGGCAGCCACAAAGATCAGACTGCACCCTTACTAGTGCAGAATGTTGTGATGCAATAAGATCAGCAGCTGACACGTATAAGCACATGCTCCATGGCTCTCTATATTCCTTGTAGCACAAAGGTAACATATAACTGCTGCCGCCAGGCAAACAGGGCACAAATGGAAGGAAGGACTTCAATTTCCAGTACAACATCTAGTTGGCTCCATGGCTAACTGGCAAAGAGACCCTGTAGACTCCTTTGGAGAAGAGTTAGCTCCAGCAAGAAACTCTATTAGGAAAATGCTCCTTTTTTGATTCAATAAAGATCAGATGCAAAGTGGTGGTGATGGCAACAGAATTAGAACCCAAATATTGCACCTATGGTGAAATTTCCTAATGTCATCACTACAGGGGCACACAGAAGACAACTTTGTAGACTCTCAGAGGCTCATCTCATGACATGCCCACTTTCCTACCCCACTTCTCATGCATAGGTAAGTTTAGTTTATTATTAGTTTATTATTACGGTCCTAAGACCAATATACAGAGTAAATGTAATATGTGAAGGAGATAATATACAAAAATAGAAATCTGAATTTAAGAACTTTTAAAATGCGATTTCTGCAATCTAAGAATTAATGCACAGAACTCAGCAACTGAATGTGTAATCTCTGCATTCTTATCTGATAGGAGCCAGTAAAGCCTTGCTTTGTTTGTATTGATGTGCCCAGGTGTCCTATCGATTAATGGAGTAATAATTTTAAGACAAGCCTCCCTGTAAAATGGTCAGCTGAAAAACATAGGCTCTACCAATTTAACCTTGCTTAAAAGGCATGGGCATAGCCTTTCATAATAGTGAGTTTTATTGTATCTGCCTTGAATAACCACAGATGGAAGGGCAGAACATCTAGCTAGGGCAAATGCCCTTCTAGAAATCTTTCCCTCCACTGAAGTCAAATATGTTGTTGGCTTAATGGTGCTTTTGATATTTAACAACACCTCGAGTTTGGAAGCCTTAGAGATGTCAGATTGTCACTCAATATCCTCAGATCATTGTTTAATTAGCTTTTTGGCTTCTTCAAATCCATAGGATAAAAGTAGCTGAGGTGAGAAGCCAATTCTATGAATATGACAGTGAACTGCCTTGATCCAACTGGATTGGAAATCATCCTGGAATATCAGGGGAAGCAAGCCTTGTGGGTTGAAATGACCTTTCAGCCATGTATAGATGGATAGAATACATACCCTAGCTTCAATTCTAAGATTACCAGACTCCAGTCATATCCAAGCATTGGATACACAGCTAGGAACTTGCAGAACAGTTCTTAAAAATTTGGACTGAACTCTTTCTTGAGGTGTAAAGCATGAGGAAGGCAGTCCTAAGAATGTTCCATAGATCAGTTGTGCCAATGATTTGGCCTTATATAACTTCCGGGCTGCAGGAACAAAGTGCCACCAAGAGTTCGAAAAAATTTCAGTATGGCATTTGCAGATCTTTCCCCTAGATAGGCAACATATTTGCTTTGCTTAACCCTAGAACCGGAGGCCTGTAAAACTACTCCCAGGTATTCAAAACTATCAATTTGTTCTATTTGATGGCCATTTATTGCCCAATTCCTGGGTTTTCATCAACTATAGTTCCAAAGGCTACAGTTTTAGTTTTTTGATAGTTAATTGTGAGAAGCTCATTTTCACAGAACATGCTGAACTTCCTTAGGGCTCGCCTAAGACCAACAGCATCATCAGCGTACAGTAGAACAGATATATGCTGGTTAGCAAGTTTAGGGGGATGAAGATCAGGGGTGTTAAGCCAACTTACTATATTATTAATATAAAAAATAAACAAAGCTGGGGCTAATAGACATCCTTGCCTGACACCTCTGAAGTTTTTAATAGGATCAGTAAGAGGGCCAAATCTGCGGCATCTGACTCTTTAAAAAGTATGATCATGCAGGGCCTGCAGTAAAAACAGAAGTCTTTTGTTGATATTTGAATTTAAAGGCTTATTCCAGAGCCGAGGTCTAGAAACAGAATCAAAGGCAGATTTGAGATCAACAAATGCAGCATATAGCGATGTTGCTCCCCTGGCCGAATATTTCTCAATAAGGTGTTGTAATGTCACACAGTGATCAAGTGTAGACCTACCTGGTCTGAAGCCTGCCTGTTCAATAACCAAAATGTTTTCTTGTTCTAGCCAATCTAAAAATTTATACATGCATAGGTAAGAGTCACAGAAACTTGAAACCTCTGCTGGGGTGGGACACCGATTAGGATTGTCTGCTTCCAGAGTCATACAGATACCTGATAACTTCACAGCTGACATCGATGATGCTTCTGTCCATCCCCCAATCAATTTATGGAATGGACAGAAGACCTAGACAATTGACACCATTGCCTGCAGAACTCCTTTGCCTTCCTGCTTCCTTGTAGCCTTTTGGTTTATTTAATTTATGTATTTAAAACTTTTATTAGCCAGCTTTGCACCTTAAAAGAACTCAAGGCAGCATACAGTATAAACAGTAATAAAACAAAATAAAATTCATAAAATCACAAATTTAAAATCAAGTAATTTAAAACTGTTGGTAGGCAGAAAAACTAAAATTAATCCTGAATAAAACTGTCTTCAGCTGCCTCCCAAGGGTCAAGAGTTCAGGGGCCAGACACACCTCGCTGGGCAGGTTGTTCCATAAGTGTGGAGCTGCCACTGAAAAGGCCCTCTCTTGTATTCCCACCAGACAAGCCTCTCTGACCAATGGAACAGTTAAGACAGCCTCTCCCTCTGATCTTAGTATCTTTTATAACGCCAGTGGTTTGCTGTGATTGGCTGTTAACTAGAATCATGTTCTCCATCTCCATTGCAATTGCTGGGGTAGAGATGGAGGGGGAAAAAATCAAACCATGAATGTGTAAATATAAAACAAAAACTATGTATAAATAAATCCAGGATTGGGGTTTTTTTTGGAAAAAGAGGCGCTGGAACTCTCAAGAGGGAAATGAAGTTTTCAATCTGTATACTGACAACACATGAACTTTTAAATATCTTTAAAATAATTTTGTCGAAGACGTTCCAGAACTCTGAATAAATCATTACTGTTTATTAATATTAAAGTGTGTAATGTCCTTCATTAATGTTATATAGCTTAAGCAATTTTACATAACCCTATTCAAATGTGTAACACAGAAAGAATGCATAATACATACAATCATTCAAATATAACTTTACATGAAAGAATCTTATAAAGAAATTATAGCTTTACAACAAAGTAGCTTTACAACAAAGAATAAATACACTGTCTGGTCTCTGCCGGGCAAGAGTGTGGGTTGAGGCAGATGGGGCAGTTTCAAGTTAGGGAACTGAGGATGACTGGATTGCTGAGCCTCAGACCCCTGGGTGGGGGCCAGTTACTTCACTGACCCTCCGGCCACCTGATGCCTATTTCAGAGTCTCTGAGTTCAGGACAGTGACCTCCCCACTCTCCTCACTCTCTCTCTCTTTCTCTGGCTTCTAGGTTGGTCACGCTCCTCCTCAGGGGTCATTTCGTAGAGAAAGAGGTGCAGGAGCTCATTAGCATAACTCATTTGCATAACTCATTTGCATATGCCATACCCCCTAACCTACGGGAAGTGTGTCAGAAGGCAACACCCACCCCTCAGGCTCCACTCCACAGGAGAGTTAAACTGACCTGCTCTTCCTCCATTCCCTTCCCCATCCAATACTTTGTGCAATAAAAATAAACATAAAGAACACACCCTCATTCTCTTCCTGCACCCTTGAAACCACCAGGTTTCAAGTAGACTTGAGATACCCAGGACATGTGCACCGCCCATCCCTTTCCCTTCCCCTCCCCACAACAAGACACCCTGTGAGGTAGGTGGGGCTGAGAGAGGTCTTTTGAGAACTGCTCATGAGAGAACAGCTCTGAGAGAACTTGTGACTGGCCCAAGGTCACACCAGCAGCTGCATGTGGAGAAGTGGGGAATCAAACCTGATTCTCCCAGATTAGAGTCCAACTCCTGACTGCTACACCAAACTGATGGGGTAGAAGCTGCTGAAGGGTTGGTGAAATTTCTCCAGTACTTATGTGCCATGTGCCCAGATAAAAAATGGTATACTTAAAAAATTTATATGCCACCTTGAGCAAGTCTCTGGAAAAGCAGCACGCAGTCATAAAAGGAACAATGATAAAATTATCAATATTAAAACAAAACATTAAAACAATAAAGACCTTGACAGGGCTTTCCCCGGGGCGCTGCGCCTCTGCACTGCTCAGGGAAGCCGAGGAGGGGGCGGGGCTTGATCATGCGCCCGCCCCCTGGGCTCCTCACTCCCGGAGCTGCGCTCCTGTGCGCTCCTGCTCCAAAGGACCCCTGCTCCTCCTCACTATGGGACTCACGCTCCATACGCGCCAGGTGTCATCCTCCCCGATCAGCTCCCCAGCCTCCTTTTCATTCCCTCTCTTCTCCCTTCCACCCCGCCTCCCTCTTCATAGCAAACTGGCCATGGGGTTGGTACTCTCTCCCTTCCTGTCAGTGTGCTCCCATCCCATTTCTTCCCTATCCAGCCAACACCATTGTAGGAGCCCGCCAACCCCTCCACCATGCCCTCCTTTGATTCTGGAGGTTCCTCAGGCCAGCTGTCGAGGCAGTAACCCAGGGCCCCCAGGAACCCACTGATGGTCTTATCTTCTGGCTGCTGCTGAAACATGGGAAACCCTGGCATGCTTGCTCCAGAGACTGTCACTGGACATATCCTCCTGGTCGGGTTGTATTGTCAGGTTCAGGTGCTTCTGCCTCGGCTGGCTGTTGATTGCTCTGGTAGTCTTTTAGTGGGGCAAGGTAGAAAGAGACAGGAGGGCTGGGGGAGGGTCCCCCTCCTGACACACACCCACTCTCATTCAACAATTCTGACTAGATTGAATACTGCCCAAAGATTCCAAAATTCAAGCCAAAAGTTCACAGAGTGAAGGAGGCAATGGGGGTCATCTGGGGACATCCAGTGTTCTCAATTAGAATGCTTTAATTTAAGGCATCTCCTGTTTATAAGTATAATATTATAGTTGTGATTAGCATTGCTGACCTGTATGCAGGAACAAGATTCTAAACAATACATCATGCCCCTGCTGTGTCCAATTTTTGGCCACTGCATTGACAGTGCTCCATCAGCCAGTGGCAGCATCCTGTCACGGCCAATGTATCTGCACCACTGTAATTTTTTTCTGTCAGTTTTGTAGGCACAAGAGCTTAGTAGCACTATTGTGTTTACCAAGTGCACTGTAAATTAATATGAATACTTTTATTTGTATATCTCTTAAATTATGCTGTTAATTTTTTTTTCCAGTCACAGTGTTCAAATCTAAAGAATAATCAAAGTGGTGCCCTTTCTTTTTTTAAAAAAGTTTTATTTTTAAATAAGAGAGGTACAAAAATAAAAAGGAACAAGGAAATGAGAATTTGATTATAATTTTTTCATGGACATAACAAGGACCATCAGTCTTTCTTGTACAGAGTAGAACTTAATGAAAATGAAGTCGTAAGATATGTATAAAATATCTGGATAAATGTATGCTTAATAAAAAATATTAATTAAAAAAAGGTCAAATATGTTAGGCGAGTTTGGAGGGAGGTGTACTGTCCTGCCCAAGTAGACAGGGCATGGCTCTGGATGAACAATATCATAGGCAGCTCAGTGATCTTGGGGGACAGAAAGGTGATTCCACATCCTGGAATCAAGTTCTTGCTGCCACATCTTTTTATGCCTGAAGGGGTTCACTTGTCACTGTTGGGACAGACATTTTCTTAGCTGATCTGCAGGTTGGGCTATGCAACCTGTTGGCATGCAGTTGGCAGGATGGGTCTTAAGCCAAGGCTAACCCCTTCCGTGGTGGGAAGAACATAAGTTGAGGGGATTTAGAGTTGGCAAGCACCCCGAGATACCAGTGATGTGGCAGTCTGGGTGGCTCAGTGGGAGACCTCTTTGGGGCTGGGGGGACATACAATGAGCCTTAAGGCTTAGCAGTCATGGATGAAACTGTGCCCCTCCATCCTCTCTATGAACTTGCATGCGGGGTATGAGGAGAAAGGTTCAGAAGGATTCTGGACCTGGCTCTGAGCCAGGGTGGTTTTGCCATGTTAGGAAGTTTGCATTGCAAGCACATTGCAACCCATGCTTTAACATGTTAACTGAGTGATGCAGTTTATATGTAAGTAAATTCCCAGTTTAATCCATAATCTCTGTCATGTTTCATTCGAGGGGTGGGTGGGCAAGAAATAGTGCACTTCCAGCAGTCTCCAACTGTGATCTACTTGTTCTCTCCTCCCCAACACATATTGTGCTGCTAGAAATCTGAAATGTGTGTAGAGCTTGTTATTTATGACCCTTGAGCCTTGACTGGTTGACAGCCGAATGTTGTAAAAAATATTTGTTGTTGTGAATTGTATTTTAACTTTTCCTGTATAAACATAAGATTCAAATTATAACGCAGAAATATTAAATTTCTCTTTCTACATGCAATGCACTTTTATACACCATTTGCAGATAAAATAAATTAATTACAAATGACATATAACCAAACAAGAAAGACGGAAGAATGCAATGTTGTGTATTACTGAATTCCAGCGAAGCACAAGCAACCAATTTGTAACTGACAACATGTTTAACCCTATTAATTATGCTGGTTCTTAGTTTAAAAATACTCAAATGTGTATCTCAGGATGTTTGTGAGTTCAGCTTTCTCTGTAAAATTATTGTGCACTCCATGCATTTGATGAAGTAAGTTACGATTCATGGAAAATAATGCCAGAATAAATTTTGTGAGTCATCTATGGGCCAGAGCACACTTTGCCACTTTATGAAGCATTACCTTCATTTGGCACATATGGGTACTTAGTTAGAACAAGTCTTGGCAAATTTCTTATGGATCTAGTAGCCAGCCCACAGTCAGAGAAGCTTCAGTCTCATTTTTTCTTTTTTTCAGGCTGAAAAATAAATAAGTTTTTAAAAAATGCAACAAAAATAAAATAAAATTGCAAAATGGAGTTGGAGATTCCCCCCCAAAAGCTTAAACAGAAAAGCAACCCAGAATCAAGACTCTCCCACTGGTCATAGTCATCTGTCAAACATCTGTCTAACCTCCAAAGCTGACCTAACAACAAGTCGTCCCCCCCTGCCTCGCAGGCTGCTGTGTGAAGGGGGAGCAGAGGGTGGTCTGAGTGAATGAGCCAGCTTGGTGCAGTGGTTAGAGCATGAGACTAGACCTGGGAGGCCCAGATTCTGTTCCCCACTTGTTCCATGGAAGGTAGGTGGGTGGCCTTGGGCCAGATGCACACTCTCAGCCTAACCAACCTCACAGGGTTGTTGTGTGTATAAAACAGAGGAGAGGGGGATGATGTAAGCCACTTGGGGAAGCAAAGTGGGAAATAAATAAAGTGAACTGAATGAAGTTCATAACTGTGTGTCTGTTCTAGGAAGGAGGGCTTATGTATCCCAGGGGGAAGACATCTGTGAAGGTAACACTGAGGGGGCAGGGGAAACACAGGGGTCCCTGGAGGCAATGGCTGGGGGGGGGGGGAGCCAATGCAGCAGGTGGACTCAATGTTTTTGGAGGGGGGGTTGAGGGGGATGCCCATTGGACATACTGGTAACAGGAATAACAAATGATTTGCATTGATTTGTATTGCAAATGATTTGCATTGTTTCCAGTGCAGTACATGACTACTACATCACTACACATGGGAGTAATGATGATGCAGAACAGATTTGGAATGACAGTCTCTGGGCACTGATTGCTCTGGGACTGGGGTGACAGATCCCAGAGTGGAATGACGATCATTCCAGTCCAAGACCACCTCTGCTCTACTGAGGGAATTGGGGGACCTGAGGGTGGAGCTGCATGCCCCCATACCTGTGCCCACCCCAATGGCCCTCTCTCCTGCTCCACCACTGGCAGAGATGGTACAGGAGTGCCCTCAGCAATGTGGCTGGGTTGCTGGGAAATACACCCTCCAGTGAGCAAATGTATAGGGTGGAAACGACAACCCCCCCTTCTCCTTCTGCCCTCTGGGGACCCTGTGCTTTGTGCGGGCACTAAAGCAGCTGCGGATGCCTGTGGGGTTGACTGCTCTATCCCCTTCCCCACTTCCTGGATCTGCTGACCTTTTTGTCCTTTTAAGGGGGTGTCCTTTGTTTTGTCCTTTTTAAGGGAGTTTGTCCTTTTAAGGGGGTGGGGGTGTGCTCCTGACCAATGCTCCCTCTAAGCTGTGGGGTCTTGTGAGCAAAAATTCTACTTGGTGAGCTCTTGGTGTTAAAGTTGTGAGCCAGCAGTCTGGCTGCTGCAGAAATTAGTTTGCTCTGGAGCCATCCTTCCTGAGCTAAGATAGAAACGTGTGAGCCAGAGGCTAAAAAACTGGGAGCTAGCTCACACTAACTCAGCTTAGAGGGAACACTGCTCCTGACAATGAGTGGAACTCCTGTGGCCCACCCCTCTCTGCCCCCAGCCTGATACAGACACTGGACTCCACCCCCTCACCACATGGCCCCTGATTGGTTCTGGTGGTGCTGTCCATCATAGTGCCACCACCTCCACACAACACCTCCACTGACCACTGTGGTGCAGTTGCTATAGGCGCTCCCCCGGTTATGATCAGAAAACACTGCAAACCCACTGACTTTGTCTGCTGGCCACTGTGTAACTTATGCCCAGAGGGAATAAACGAGTGTTTCCATAGTTATGCAGTGGCCAACCACCACAGCACAGGTGTGGCACAGGACTGCTCCGACAGTTGTGTCAATACGACTGATTGACTGCTACCACTCAGCCCAGCATTGTTGGCTTACCACACCATAAATGTTAGAGTGTGGCTTTGCCAGGAGGCTCCATGAAGTTACTGAAAATTTGTAGCAGGGTATGAGCTTTCATGAAGTAGAAGTAAGCAGTGACTCACAAAAGCTGCCACAAATTTTGTTAGTCTTTAAGGTGTTAGTGGACTCTTGCTCTTTTCTACATTTATTTAATTGTAAGATTTCTATGCTGCCTCTCCAGAAAATCTGCTTAAGGCAGCATACAAAATAAAACATAATAAAACATCAAACACTATAATAGTCATTGACAATTAACACTATTAAAACCCAACATTTAAAATCAATACAAATTAATTGATACGCACACAAAAAATGTAAAATGCTTACAAGAAAAAATTGTGGAAGGACAAGAGAATTTTGAGGGTGAGAAATAAAAATGGTGAGTCCTAAATCATTCTTTGAAATAAAGCCCTCTGAAGAATATTGATACATGGAGAATAACAGAAGATCAAAGATACTGGTATTATTGATTTATCGAATCTTCAGCACGTTTCAGGCTCAAGCACTCTCCTCTAGGAGAAGATGAAATGTAACTTTTTTTCCCCAAATTAATATGTAGTTCCAACTTGCCATCTTTCCAAACGACACTTGAAGAAAATGTTTTCTTGCTCTTAAAAGAGCAAGGAAGATGTTACCAGCAATTCTGCATTAACTAAACATATGCAAGAAGTTCATGAACCAGAGAGAGGAAGTGAGAACAGAGAGTGCTGTGAGTCATAATCAAAAAGAACATTCCAGTCTGTCATGCACAACATAACTTGCCTGTTAACATCTGTAAACATTTATAAACCAGGAGTCTTCTACATCTGAACTTAATTTCAGAATTATTGTGCTGATGATGTGCTAGCAGCTATTTTTCTGGAAGCTCAGCTAAACACTGTAATCCTATACAGAGTTACTCCAGTTTAAGCCTATTAATTTCATTGCATAGATGTGTACCTTAAGTTGTTTCGTGACTTCTCTTTCTATTTTATCACCCCATTTAAATTTTATTTTCTGTGGCTTGTATTTCATTGTTCTCTTTCTACCCCCCTCCTTCTGTCTGCGTGTTGGGCCACAGCAATTTTCTTTTTGTCTCCTTCTCCTTCCCTTAATTGGTGCAGATTCACTAGTTACAATCAAGTGGTGATAGTTAAGAACTTAATAGGATGACTGTTCAACCTAATTTAAGGCTATAATCCTGTTCTTCTGAACACAGTGAGGTGTAGTTCCATGTATATACATGTTGGATTGGGCTGTAATTGTAAGCTTTAATTTAAAACCAAACCAAACCAAACCCTAGTGCACTTTCTAGGGTTGCCAACCTTCAGGTAGTGGCTGGAGTTCCCCTGCTATCACAGTTGATCTTCAGGCAACACAGATCAGTTCACCTGGAGAAAATGGCCACTTTGGAAGGTGGACTCTATGTGTGTAACATTGCCTATGAATCTTTTATCATTTTTATTGTAAACACCTTATCTTTATAACTCGTAACTTGAGTCTTGCGTCAGTTCCTGGGAAGTCTCAGTGAAGCGCAGCCTCTGTAGACACAGGTGGAGATCCGCAACGCCTGCTGCATATCGCTAAGAGCTAATATTCCCCTAAATATTACTAAATAAAAGAGCAGTCAGGCTAACAGTAAGCCAAAACTCCTGATCCTCCCTCCCCCCAGAGGTGGGGGTAAGCCAAGTCTCCCCTTCCTTGTCCGCCTGAAACTTGGCTGAGGGGAAGTGGCAGCAACAGTAGCTGCTGTCAGGCTCCTTGTCATCTTCCTCCTTGCTGTCCCTGTCCACAGTGGCCGGGCAGTGTACAATTGTCTTTCTTCCCCTCCTCCTTCCTGCAAGCCTGGGAGTTCCCCCAAATTCAGAGAAATGTCAACATTCTGTCAATGAGGCCCAATCCATGGATTTAGATATTCACAGATTGAGCCAGATTTGACTGTTAGAATACAAGATGTCTGCCTAGGCCTACCATTTGGTGATTTTTTTTCACTTGTCTTTTTCTCAGATTCAAGTCCCCCCCCCCCATGGAATATTCTGTTTTAGCCACCTACTAGTATACAGCAAGCGTAGCTGTCCTTTTTTCTTGTCTGTCCTAAAGTACTCTGCAAGCCATCTGATTTTTGGAACATCACCTTTTAGTGTGTTTTAAATGTTTTGCTGCTGCATGTTCCCATCTGTTCCTTTCTGATTTGTATGGTCATCATTCAGTATATTGGCAGAGGTGAAATTAGTACCAAGAAATGGTGAAAATATTTTCATATGGTGCTCTTGTACAGCTTTTGATCAACCCCTCGTTTGACATTTTCTAAATTTGAAAATGAATTCTGTTCTCCTAATGAGACCATATCCAACACAGACACATGCAGACAAAGTAATAAAGGCAATGTCGTTTAATATTGGTGGGTTCTGCTAGTAACCTCTGAACGCATCTTCAATTCTACTTCGGAAAAGTTTCATCCTCCTAGGATCTAACATTTTCAGAAAATCAAACTGAAATTCTAAAAACATACATAAATTCTATGGTTCCTTAAATTTGCAGAGTATGGTTAAAAGACAAAACAAAAGGTCTTCCTTTAAAGTGCCCCCAAACACTTGCAGCATTACTGATACAACATAGATTGTATCTTATAGAAGTGTCAGATGAGATGTTAAGAGAGATGAAGCTCTACCTAGAGCATGAGATTGGGTTTCAAACAGTGAAATCTTAAGGAGAGTTACACCCTTCTAAGTCCATTGATATGAATGGGCTTAAAAGTGTGTTGCTGTGCTTAGATTTCACTGCAAAAAAACCTAGCTACAGTGCTACTGTAATCCAGTATACAAAACGTAAGCATATACAGAGGAACATGCAGAGTTCAGGACTCTATACATTTCACCTATATATATTTCACTATAAAATAGGAAGAGCCTATGCAAGGATTATCTCATCTATTGTCTAGCCAGCCAGTTTATACTGTCTTCTCAAGTCCTGTGTAGGTGAGGCAGATGGCAGCTAGAGCCAGGAGTTTTTGAGTAGTAGTGTACCTTTGGAATGCTCTTCCCCTTGAGGCTCACCAGGCACATATGTTGCTTGCCTTTAGATGCTGGGCCAAGACATTTCTCTTCAGGCTTTAATGGAGGGTTTTTTAAAGTTCTTTTGTGGTCCGCTCCTAGACTGAGTACTATTTAATTAATATAATTTTGGCTTGTTTTTATTGATCTGTTTTTATTCATTTATTCTACTGTCTAGGCTTGTTTTATTGTATGATTCGTTTTACTGCCTTGTTTTATTGTCTTGATTGGTTTTGTTTTATTGTTTTGCTTGTGAGCTGCCTCAAGAAGATCTGGAGAGGCAGCATACAAATCTTGTAAATAAATAAATAGGAATTGTATTCCTACTGCAAGTGATACTGCACGCCATTGGACGCCGAACTTTAAATGGTGGTTGCCTGGAAGGATGGTACGGGTAGTGACAGACAAAGGTTTTGTTGCCTCTCTAAGGTCCCTTTATAGTGTATATATATAGATATATCTATATATATATCTATGAGAGAGCTAAAGTTATTTTTTAATATTAATTATACCAAAGCAAACAGATGATAACTATTAGCAACTTAATATTATGAAGCTAACAAAGAGACTGGAAAAATTAAATAACTTGTGAGTGGGTTGCTTTTCCTCAACAGGTCGTCTTTTCTTCTCCCCCGTAGAACTCCTTTGGGATAGCCTGCATTTGATAACATGGATGCCATCATTTTGAATAAGAACATGGGAAAGCTAAGTTGTAAACTGTGTTTTTCCCATTACATTGTTATATATTTATTCAGATAAAATATTAGATACCATACAAGCAATTTAATTTTTTATAGTGTTGTCACCTTATCCAACTGAATAGTGTTTTAAAGACAATTGGTATGATAAGGGCTCCACCTAGTGGGATGCACAGGTATGGTTTCATTATGTGAAAAAAAATTAAAGATACACAAGGAATTTAAATAAAATAAGCCACCTTACTTGAGTAATAAAGATTTCTACAGATTGGATCCAAAATGGTTCTGAACCACAGACTTTTTAGTTGACAGACTATGGGGTATCACAATAAGCTTGCAGGCAGCACAGGATTCTCCCTTAACAGCTGCAACCTCTGAACTTTTCAAGGCCAGATATACCATTTGTGTTTGGTTGCTGAGAATTATTATTATTAACTCCATTATTATCAATAATAACTCCATTTATAGCCTGCATTTTTCACCAAGTCTCAAGACAGATTACGATATATGAAAAACAATTCAGTCACACAGCAAGGACTTCCAATAAACAAAGCAGTACTAGAGTTACAAAACTGGAAAACAATTCAAACAAACTTATATAATGAAGAAGATGAGTCACAAAGGCAGAGGCCATTGCAGGGAAAAATGGAAAGTGATACATATGATAAACCTTGTAATAGACTACAATACTATCCTTTATAGAAGCGACCTTCTGTGCTGTTCCATTAGATTACTATTTAGATCCCTTTGTAAAAATGCCCTCCTAGACATTTCTGTTTTGCATATTCTGAGACTGGTGCAAGGTCACCCAGGGAATTTCAACCTAGGTCTTCCAGGTTTTAGATAGACATTCCAACTACTACACCATTCTAACTGACGTCATTTCTTTTTTTAAACAAGTGCTGAATATTGCACTCTCACTTTTCTTGTGAAATAAGATGATGTTGGAAAGGCAGGAATTGCCTGAGCATACAAAAGAATCAACAGAACAGATGCATCTATCGAAAAACATCAGCATATAGGAGAGTAAATGGCTTTTTAATTCCCTCCACTAGGTTTCAGTGGGGGTATATATCCATCATACAAACACAAAAGACAATAGTATCAAGAAGACTTACAAGCAGGGGTCCGTTGGAGCGGGAGCACACAGGAGCACAGCTCCGGGAGTGAGAAGCCCAGGGGGCAGGCACATGACCAAGCCCCACCCCCTCCTCGGCTTCCCCGAGCAGTGCAGAGGCACAGCGCCCCGGGGAAAGCCCTGCTAGGGTCTTTATTGTTTTTAATGTTTTGTTTTAATATTGATAATTTTATCATTGTTCCTTTTATGACTGTGTGCTGCTTTTCCAGAGACTTGCTCAAGGTGGCATATAAATTTTCTAAGTATGCCATTTTTTATCTGGGCACATGGCACATAAGTACTGGAGAAATTTCACCAACCCTTCAGCAGCTTCCACCCCATCAGTTTGGTGTAGTGGTCAGGAGTTGGACTCTAATCTGGGAGAACCGGGTTTGATTTCCCACTCCCCCACATGCAGCTGCTGGTGTGACCTTGGGCCAGTCACAAGTTCTCTCAGAGCTGTTCTCTCATGAGCAGTTCTCAAAAGACCTCTCTCAGCCCCACCTACCTCACAGGGTGTCTTGTTGTGGGGAGGGGAAGGGAAAGGGATGGGTGGTGCACATGTCCTGGGTATCTCAAGTCTACTTGAAACCTGGTGGTTTCAAGGGAGCAGGAAGAGAATGAGGGTGTGTTCTTTACCCTTATTTTTATTGCACAAAGTATTGGATGGGGAAGGGAAGGGAGGAAGAGCAGGTCAGTTTCACTCTCCTGTGGAGTGGAGCCTGAGGGGTGGGTGTTGCCTTCTGATACACTTCCGGTATGTTAGGGGGTGTGGCATATGCAAATGAGTTATGCTAATGAGCTCCTGCACCTCTTTTTCTACGAAATGACCCCTGCTTACAAGCAACCAATGGGTCACCCAAAGACTGAGGATGAGGTAGCTTTTATCTGGGTCCCATCCAGTCTATTGTTGCCTCTGAGAAAGAGCAGCATGCAGTGAAAAATAACTTTTCAAACACAGACTACTGTCACCAGGACACTTTGGTATGCATTCCACTCCATTTCCATCCCCTGGAGACTTAAATTTGAGACTCACCATCAGCGGTGAGTCAGTGAGTGATAGGGTGTCACAGTGCTAGCATCCCAGTTCTGTGTTATGTAAGGCCTCAGAACTTTAAAATGGCACCTGCCTTTGTCTGTCATGATTCCACAGACCTTACCAGACTGCCTGTTCTCTACTAAATGTGGAATGTTTATTACTGACTAGGAATAAGGCCCGTTGTGGAAATAAATATAACAGGCTCTAGAAAGAGGCTCTGGGAGAGTGCCCCAGCCTTGGGCATTCAGTGTCAGTTTGCTGTGGCAACCTCAGCAGAGTATGACACAGAGTCCACCATTTTCTCCAGGGGAAGATCTCTGCCATCTGAAGAGCAGTTGTAATTCAGCGTGATCTCCATTCCTCCCCTGGAGATTGGCAACAATGGTTCCCCATGAGGGAACAGGTGGTTTGAAGGGTGGAGTCGATGGCACTGAACATGTCTGAGGTCTCACTGCTGCTGAAACCTCACCCTCTCCAGGGTCCACCCCTCAAATCTCCAGGAATGTCCCCACCTGGAGTTGGCAACCCTACCTCCCAGCCAACCATCAATGTATCAATATCTGCCCCCTGGCTTCAGCTTTCCATCTCTACCCCCTCCCCCCTAGAGAGCAGCTGTAATTCTGAGTGATCTCCAGCCCCCATGTGGAGATTGGCAACAATGGTTCCCCATGAGGGACTCACTGGCTTGGAGGGGGGAGTATATGGCATTGTATCTGTCTGAGGTCCCACTCCTCCTCAAACCTCACTGTCTCCAAGCTCCACCCCTCAACTCTCCAGGAATTTTCCACCTGGAGTTGGCAACCCTATCTCCTTCCCAGCCAATCATCAACCTCACTCTCAAGTTTCCATCCCCCCCACAGCCTCCACCGTGCTCTGAAGCCCTGACTGCTATGTCACATTGGCTGTCATAAAGGGTCCATCTCAGCAGGGTATGAGGACATAGAGTCCACCATTTTCTCCAGGGGAACTGATCTCTGCCATCTGGAGAGCACTTCTAATTCTGAGTGGTTTCCAGCTCTCGCCTGGAGATTGGCAACCATACTTCCCCTGGTGGAAAAGTAGTCTTTCTCTGCAATGGGGACCAAAGCAGCTGACATCATTCTTCTCTCCCCCTTTTTGACTTACACAACAACCCTGTGAGGTAGGTTAGGCTTAAAGTCTGTGACTGGCCCGAAATCACCCACTCAGCACGAACATGGAGCTAGCAGATCCTGCTCTGAAGCACTGACTGCTACACCTAGGGTAGCCTACCTCCAGGTGGAGCCTGAAGATCGCCAGGTATTACAATTGAACTCCAGACAACAGATCTTCCCCCCTCCCTTGGAGAAAATGACTGCTTTGGAGGGTGGCCTCTATGGCATTCTGTTCAGCTGGCCCCAATGAGTTTTCTCCCAAAGACCATCATAGGTGTGGAAAGGGGCTTTCAGAGAAGCAAGCTTGGTTGCGTAGCAATGGGCACTAAGGAGAAAGTTGTCAACTCTGATGATAGAATAGGGCTCCCAACCTCCAGGTAGGGCCTGGAGATCTCCCGCTTTTACAATGGATCTCCAGCTGACAGAGATCAGCTCCCCTAGAGAAAATGGCTGCTTTGGAGGGTGGACTCTGTGGCATTGTACCATGCTGAAGCCCCTCCCCTCCCCTCCCCAAACCCCACCCTCTTCTGGATTCATCCCCAAAATCTCCAGGGATTTTCCAACCCAGACCTGGCAACCCTGTGATGGAAATATCTGAAGATTTGGGGGGTGGATCCTGTGGAGGGCAGCATTTTTTTTTGGGGGGGGGTAGAAGGACTCAGCAAACTATAATGCTATAAGGTCTACCCTCCAAAGCAGCCAGTTTCTCCTGGGGAACTTATCTCTGTCATCTGTAGATCAAATGTAACAGCAGGAGATCTCCAGGTCCCACCTGGAGATTGGCAACCCTAGGGAGAAAGTCAGCCACACAGCAGGGGCTTGAGGAGAGTGGTTTGATGGTCACTGGCCCACCTCATTAGCCAGCCAGTCATGGTAGAGATAAGCAGCAGAGAGGGCCTGAGGAATTTCACACAGCCAATATGTTCCATTTCAGGAACTCTTCAGTAACGGTTTCTGTCAGGCATTTTACACAGAACCTTATTAGTACCGGTTCCCTAACGGAACATATTGGCCCTTTCACACAGAAACGTGCCTCTCCCACTGGGGAAGCGTTCCTGAGCCGGTTTACCTTGAAACCTCCTCCCAAGCATTCTTCAGTGCTTGTATCAGTCCTGAAGTGCTATGGGGTACTGTGTGAAGTGCCCCGTTTCTGACAGTTTATTCTGACAGTTTATTCTGGGCACGCTGGCAGTGTGCGGGGGAGGGTGTTATGCTGATAGTCCATTGTCTTTTCACTGACAGAAGCAGGCCACTGAGGGGACAGTTAGACCCACCTGGCAGTGGGCGGAGAAGAGTGGACCCAGCACCCAGTTGGTCCTTCCCCTTCGCTGGCTCCCTCCAAACTGAGGCCGGGACGCTGGCCAGTGGCTCTGTGGACGGGACGGAGGCAAAGCAGGGAGACAATGCAGCCAGTGGCCAGGGTCCCCCTTTTGAGTGGCAGTCCATCCAGCCTACTGATTTTGGCACCCCATGGAATCTTGTCCCTTGGAATTTTAAAATGGCTTTATATAATAGGAAAGATGTTGGACTCTTGAGAAAGAACTGAGATTGTGTAGATGTACCACCCACCCAGTTGCTTAACTATCATCCTGTATGTGCTGGCAAAGCTAGTCTCACTTTTGGAAGACCCCTTCCTATTGGTGCATGTGTGTGTGGTGGGGAACCAACATCCGTGCAAAGGCTGTGTTGTCTGGGCTATGGGAGAACTACATTGTTGCCCTGTAGAGTTGCAAACCTCTATGCAGGGCCTGGAGTTCTACTGAATCTCCAGAGTACAGATATCAGTTCTGCTGGAGAAAATGGCATCCTTGGAAGGAAGACTTTATGGCCCCACAGCCCTGCTGAGCAACTCACCCCCTCCCCAAACTCAGCCCAACCCAGACTCCCTCCCCAAATCTCTTGGAATTTCTCAGCCCAGAACAGGCAACCCTGAGCAGCCATGAATCTGCCTCAATTAACATACACATGTAGGAGGCCACCCTCTGGGTTTAGTATTTTAGGCATGTCAGGAGAATGGTCATTTAGGGGTGAAAGATTTCTGTGTCATGGATAAATAATTTTCTGGTCGGTTTTAGGCTGAACGTAGCATATAATTTTCACAGGGGTATGCATGGGAGATCAACTGGAATGATTATTTCCTAGATGGATTAGGGCTGCCAGCCTCCAGGTGGGGCCTGGGGATCTCCCTCTTTTACAACTGATCCCCAGCTGACAGAGATCAGCTCCCCTAGAGAAAATGGCTGCTTTGAAGAGTGGACTCTATGGCATTGTACTATGCTGAAGCCCCTCCCCTCCCCAAACCCCACCTTCTCCGGGCTCCACCCCCAAAGTCCCCAGGTATTTTCCAACCCGGACTTGGCAACCCTAGGATGGATCCTAATGGCTTCTGACATCTCTGGGGGATTTTCTAACATCAAACCATCAGGTACTACTGTGGGACCCCAAATTTAAGGAGGTACATTTGATTGGAACCCATGCCAAGGCTTTCCAGGCAACTGTTCCTAGTCGTTGGAACTCCTTCCTCTGGCAATTATGCCTTTATTCCACTTTCCAACACCAGTTGAAGCTTTCTTAAATTTCAGGTATCCTTTATAAGTTAGATTTTATAACTTTTGATGCTTCTTTCCTACATTTTTGTTGAAGTCATTATACTTGTGTTTTACTGTCACTGTGAGCTTCCTTGCACATAATGGGCGCTTGGAGATGGTAATGGGATAGATGAGAGCCAATAAATTGAAGTTCAGTACAGATGAGACTGATGTGCTGTTGGTCCATGGAGAAGCTTCTCAGGGACTGTGGAGTCAGCCTGTCCGGGAAAGGGATGCATTTCCTTTGAAGAAACAGGTTCATAATTTAGGGGTGCTACTCGATTGCTTTTAAGTGGTTATAATAATGAGTGTGTAATACTGTAAGCTGCCACAAGCAGGATTCTGAAGAGGCTGCATAGAAATATCCTAAACAAATAAATGCATAAATATTTTTTTAAATCAAGAAGGCGATATAGAAATGTAATAAATAAAATGTTAAGTTATTTAAACCAGACTTAAGTGAACTGGCACACATTAACTGTATTCGTGGAAGAAATTATGTGGTTGCAGTGCTAATCTACTCCAGGATCAACAACACTAGTAAGAACTGAACTGAGAGTTTTTAAAATGGTTTCACTAATACAGCCTTTAAAAAATATAGGTTAGGGGGAACATGTATGCAGGGTGTATTGCCTTGACAAAAGACCAAATAATAAAGATTACCCACCCTAGTAAATTTTAACTGTGTATTAATAAATTCCAGTGAGCTAGTGTAAGACTTTCATGTCTAATTAATATATTTAATTAGCATGTAAGGGTTTTTTTTTTTTACATAAGTGTAATGTGAAGATGTGGGCTCTCTTATTCTTTATTTGACCTTTTCCTTTAGATTCTTAACTTTTGCTCTTGGAAAAAATGCTTGGATTTTTTTAAAAGGAAAATTGTTGTATGGAAAGAAATCTGCTATTCTGTGCATCAAAATCTTGGATCATTTATCTGCATTGTGTCATGGGATAACAACGCACAGGGATGATTGGGCATCGCATGCATCCACCCTGAGATCCAAACACCTGTTTATGGTCACACAGGGAGCTTGCATTAGCCTAGTATTGGCCAAGGACAGACTGGCAAAATGAAGCGCCACAGAAGCGGGGTAAAAAGACCCGGGCCAAATTGTCCCAGGGCTTGCCATTCCCACTGGGCAGACTGAAGCAGAAGCATTCCAGGGAGGAGGCGAAATGGAGGGTTCACACTGCGGAGTGGCTCCTGGGCGGTGCCGCGTGGCTTTGGTTTGTTTTGCCGAGGTGCACATATGCGCATGGGCGCAGCAGCCAGATCAGCAGGTTCACATTACTGGTGCCACTTGATACACAGCTTATTTGCATCCACACTGCCAGGAAGCGGGATGAACGCGCACTCAGATGGCTTGACACCAGTTTCACCAGGTACCTGTTTAACGCAGGATGAAAGTGCTTCAGGACCAGGTGAGTACAGCATGGCAACGCTGGGCAGCTGCGGCTGTCTGAACGGGCTCTCTTCATCCGCTTGAAAAGCAGACCGATATTGGGCCAAAATGCCAGTCTGTCCTCGGCCATTATTTCTGACATCCTTTGAATAGCTTCCAAGTAACAATTTGCTTCTCAATCTTCCCTGATGCCAAAAGTAGTTTACCAAGGGCCCCAAGCCTGCAACCTCTTTAGGCTCACAGAACTCATTTCAAAGGGGATTGTTTTTGGATAGAGTTTGCTCAGTCCTTTATACAAGCCCTCCAGCCACCGACTGAGGATGCCCTGTAGGTCTTTGGAAGACCTTATGTGTGACTACACCAGTATGGATTGAAGGACGGACTGAAACTGGAGTATGAAACTGGTTTGAGGAGAACAACCCTCCCTCGGTTTATAGACTGGAGTGTCCAAACTATATTGAAATAGTTCTCTTTGTGCTTAAAATAGCAGCACAGACTGGAAGGAATAATCTGTCCAGCTCTGCTTTCATTGGTGAGTCACTTTCCCTCCATATATTTCACTTCCTTTTCTTTATAGCAGCATACAGGGCTGCCTGTTGCTTTTGTTGGTACACCTGCAGGACAGACAGTACTTTAAGACTCTCTTTAAGACTTCCTGATAAAGGGAGTATTGACTCTTGGAAACTGTAAGGTGCTACTGGATTCATATCAAGCCGTTCTACTGCAGACCAGCCTGGCAGCCTGGCTACCTTCTGAAACTATGCCCATTGGCAATCTGCTGAGTTTATACCTGTGATCAGATACATATCATGTACATGTTCCTACAGCCTCAACCTACAATGTTATTTTTTAAAGTTGGATATATGTACACTGGGGGGGGGGGGAGATCTCTCTTCTTTTTGTTTATAGTGTGTTAGATTAGATTAGAATATGCTTCTGCCTAACAGCTTTGCACATTCAATTTGTGCTCATCTATACTCTTTTAAAGCTATGCCACAATTCTCCAGATTACCATAGAAATCTGATAAACTGCCCATTACGGAGACATTGGTGCATCAGTTCATATTCACCAATCATTTAACCATATATGGCTTTTCAAAAACAATCCTACTTGTGTTACTCAGACATTTTTTCAAAGATATTTCCACTCTAAATAAGCTAGGGATCTCTTACTCATATAAAGCTGATGCTGTGACTTATAATCATACAGCTAAAACCAATATTAGAACAAGCGTCACTGACGCAAAAACTGAATTCAGTATTACTTATGCAAATATTTAATAGAGTAAGTATGCAATTTGGCTATTAAGACATGTTGAATTTCCTGCTATGGTTTCAACTTTACCTTGGGGCCCACATTTGCTTTATAACATTCTGTAATAAATAGGTATTTGTTACACAAAGTGTCATACATTTTTTTTACTTTAACAGTTTATATTAATTCATTCTTTTGCAAAAATGACAATGGGATAGTCTTCACTTTAGGTATGCTCTTGCTTCAGAAACTCTTAGAGATTTGGGGGCGAAGCTCAGGTGGGGTGGAGTTTGGGGAGGGGAGGGAGCTCAGTGGGGATGAGATGCCCCTTGAAGCTACCATTTCCTCCAAGAGAACTCACCTCTGTAGTCTGGAGATCAGTTATACTTCCAGGGAAACTCCAGGCTAAACCTGGAGGATGGCAACACTAGCTGTAGAACAGAAAAGTCAAAACTCTGTATAACACATCCAAATCTTACTGCCGAAGAAATATGATTGGGATTGGACGATAGGTGGGGGTGCCTATCTTGCTAGCTTGTCTCTAGCTTGAGAAATTCCTGGAGATTTGGGGGGGGGGCAGTGCTTGGAAGGGTGGTGTTTGGGTAGGGGAGGAAGCTCAATGGGGATGTTGGCTTGAAACTACTGACCATGTTGCCATAGAAGTGAAATAAAGCAGTTTGTTTTGAATTCACATCAGCCTCTTGTGTGCCATTATCAGGCTGGCATATACAAACAAAGGATTCAGTTCCTTAGGCTGGGTCATCCCATACCTATATACATTTAAACAACTGGGTGGGACAGACAGTGAAACAAAGAAGGAGAAAAGGGATTGCCAAGCCAAGAAAAAGCGAAGTGGGAGGAATCGTTATAGATGTCTTTCTGCAGTTGAATTTCAAACTACTGTTTTAAGCCAACAACAGACTTTTTAATATACGTTTGGGAAATGAGTTTTCTGGAAGCAGTTCAGAAGGCCAGAGCCCTGACTGGATGCCCTGCAGCTAAGGTTGCCAGCAGGGCTTTTTTTTTGTACAAAAAGCCCAGCAGGAACTCATTAGCATAATAGGCCACACCCTACTGCAGAAACTCATTAGCATATTAGGCCACACCACTGACAGTACCACCTATTAGCATATTAGGCCACACCCCCATGTTACCAGAAGAGTGGTCATCCAGCCACACCCACCTTTTACTTCTTATTCTGTTTACCTTGTTTGTTGTCAAAACCCAGGGCTTTTTTTGTAGCAGGAATTAATTTGCATGTTAGGCCACATACCCCTAATGTAGCCAATCCAAATGAGTTTCTGCTGTTGGGTGTGTGGCCTGTTATGCTAATGAGTTCCTGCTGGGTGTGGCCAACTCAGGAGCCAGCCGGAACTCCGTTCCTGTGCATTCCTGCCCCCAAATAGCCCTGGTTGCCAGCATCCAAGTGGGGCCTGGAGTTCTCCTGGCATTACAGCTGATCTCCAGGCAGCAGGCAGCAGCTCCCCTGAAGGAATGAATCCATCCATCAGAGAATCAAAGAATATGCAGACAGCAAGCAAAGAAATCGGAAGTGAAGCTCAACAGCTTGACTGCTTGGATTTTCTGCAGTAAAATGCAGTAAGCTGTGTATGCAGAAAGGGGCAATCCTGAAAAGCAGCTTTGGGAAAGAGTGATTGCGACAGGAAAAGGAGAAGACAGAAGGGGCTACATAACCCGTTCCCTGTTCCAAATACCCAACCTTAACAGCTCCCACCCCCCAGGGCTACAGTTACTGTTGTCATGTAATTGGGCATTTTGGGCCTCAGATGTATTTTTTTTTTAAATGGAAATTCAATAAAGAAGAAAAAAGCAGAATTTGAACTATAACAATAAAAATGTAAACAATACACTTTGACAAATATGATTGCACATTCTTAATTTCTAGTGGAAATTTTCCACACATAACATCAATTGCCTCCAAGTATTTATATTCACTAAGCACATAGTTCTCAAAAACACAAGTCAGTCTAACAATGCTTAAATAATCTTTCAGTTTGTCCAACCATTATTGTCAGTCAGGGCTTAAAGTTTTCTTCTAATAACAAGTGAAAACCAAGCATGCAGCAGAGAACACATATAATACCAGCTATTTATGCCTATTTACCACACAGGTAAATAACATTGCTTCAGGGGTAAGGTAAGCTTTTTTAAGACAAGCAACTTTATGTTCCCCAAGGAACTTTCTGTCTGTGTAGATGACTTCGATAATATTGGAACCATAACTGCTAAAAAGACAGAAACCACCTGGTGAAGGGCTGAACAGTATTTCCATTGGTCGGGGAAAGAACATTTGTGCTCTTTACCCCTCCAATGACTAGCAGAAATGGGATAAATTCTGGAAGAATTTGCAAATGTACCTAACTTAGACAAGTTACAGAACTAAGTTTCTCTTCATGCAGGTGTAACCCATGCAGTTTTGTAGCTGTTAAGAGCATACACGTATCAGGCATGCCTACATTTGCCAATAGATGGTGTGGCAATTAACTCCCCTTTCCCCCCTCCTATACTTAGTTAATGGGGCATGCTCAGGGTTTGTAACCTTCCCTAAAGGGGGCTGGTTGTTCCCAGCAGCCGGCAGTTCAGCCTGGCCCAGGAAGAGGCAACAGCACCAGAAGGGTGGGGAAAGGCCTGCATAGATTTTGCTGTTTTAAGGCCTCCTTTGAATTATTGCAGGTAAATGCTGGATCCAATTGAGAAGAGCTGCAACCTCCCAAGTACAGCCTGGAAACCTCATATGCTATTCCAGTATTTGTGAGCTTTAACCTGGACTTACAAGATATGCATTATATATGTGCTTAGTGTTTTTTTTTCCTGTTCTGTCCATCTTTGTGGATGCTGAAGATATCTGTAATCAGTAATACCCTGAAGAGCCATTGCTATGAAGTAATAGCAATAGGGTTGCCAAGTCCAAGTTGGAAAATACCTGGGGACTTTGGGGGTGGAGCCAGGAGAAGGTGGGGTTTAGGGAGGGGAGGGGCCTCAGCACGGTACAATGCCATAGAGCCCACTCTCCAAAGCAACCATTTTCTCCAGGGGAGCTAATCTCTGCCAGCTGGAGATCAGTTGTAAAAGCGGGAGATCCCCAGGCCCCACCTGGAGATGGCAACCCTAAATAGCAACCAACCAGGAATGAATGAGGATTCCTATGAAAATATCCATGCTTTGTTTATATAAAGAGTTCATTTTAAATGTTAAAGTGCACTGGTTGTATTCTGTGTTTAAAAGGTGTTCATATAGTTGCAGCAGTTACAAATTCTTAATAACCATAGGTAAGAGTTCCACTGTCAAAACAGACTGAACCTTCCCACTCTCCCTGCGGATATTAGGACCTTAGTGGGTTACTAGGGCTGCCAGCCTCCAGGTGGGGCCTGAGGATCTCCCGCTTTTTCAACTGATCTCCCACTGACAGAGATCAGCTCCCCTGGAGAAAATGGCTGCTTTGGAGGGTGGGCTCTATCGCGTTGTGCCATGCTGAAGCCCCTATCCAGGCTCTACCTCAAAATCTCCAGGACTTTCCCACCCCAGACCTGGCAACCCTATGGGTTACACAGGATTGTGATTTTAGCAGGAAAAATGCACACATCTGATAATGACCCCCTCCTTGTGAATATGATGATGATGTCTGCTGTGTTTTGAACCATAACAGTGAATTTGTCTGATTCTAACCAAACATAAAATACATCTCCTATCTCCATGACAGAATGTATGACGAGCTGCTACAAACACACAATTAATAAAGACTGTCACATGGTCTGGGGTTGTCAAAACTTCTGCATTAAGTTAGGTATGTAGCTTACATCTCAGGTTTTTTTATCTAAAGTCAATGGAAAATTGAGTACTGGGGTGTAAAAACACCTTGCTTCAGCTACACAGTATCTTTATATTACATATAAGTAGTTCAACAAATAGTTGAAAACATGTGTATGTTCTATGAACCAAGTCTTGCACAAAGAAGAAGTAAATGCAAAGTAACTTGCAAACATCAAATAAATCTGTGTGCTGCAGAGTCAACGGGTTTTGAATATGAACAAACAAAGGAAAAAAGGAGAAACTGCTTCCTGGGATATTTTGTCATGTGATTTCAAAGTTTGTGGAAAGTTTTCTCCCTTGGGCTGATTGATAGAGTTCTGCAGAAGTTTGTGAGCAAACTTCCATTCAGTACTATGACACCATACCCTGGCAGCTGGTTGTCAAACTTCTAACAAGTAAGGAATTTCTTTTTTATTTAGAAAAAATAATAATTACAGTACTTCAAATTGATGATGTGGGGATATCGACAAAAATACATTGGGGCTTCTCCAGCAGCATTTATTTTCTAATACGTTACCAAGTGATCTATATTTTGAAGGAGTGTCATTCGAAAGCTCATTCTCCAATTGACTGTGCTTCAGAATGAAGGTTTGTTCTTAGACCTAGTGGAACTCTCTGCCGAATAACATCAGGGCCCTGCAGGATCTGATGCTATTCCGTAGGGAGATGTTCCGCCAGGCTTTTGGTTGAGGACAGCAACGGTTAAAACTGGCACCCTCCTTTTTTACTTTTGGCCCAGTGTCTCCTTACCCACCCTGCTGCACAGGGAGCGTGGCAGCTGGCAAAAAAGGGACTGATCATCTCAGTTGGTTGTTTTATTAGTGCATTGTAATAATTTTATCATGTTGATTGTATTTTATCTGTTTTATGCTGTAAATCACCCAGAGCCTGCTTGCAAGGTTGGGTGATTCAGAAATCTAAATAATAATAATAATAAAAATTGAAAAAACAACAACATCCCACCTGGAGGACAAGCTCTGGCCTTGCTGCAAAACGAGCTCCCTTTATGACTGGAAGATCGGACAGGTGCTCCGTTGAAAGCCTTTTTGTATTCTGTATTTTGTAATTCTTTTTTCAGTAGAACAAGATGTAGCACTAGCAGCTCAGATAGATTTGCCAGGATGTACCCTGAAGAACCACACTTCAATTTCCCTGTTGCAGTAGGAGATGAGATAGCTCCTGCTCGGTTGTTCCTTGTTCCTGTCATCTACATCTTTATGGTAGCTGAAAGAGATCTGGGTGGAGCTTCAGCTCCCTCTCTCTTTGCAGGTATTTAGCCTGGGCATGGCCTTTGATATGAGCTGAAGGCTCACAGCCTAATTGTGAAGTCCTAGGAGCTTTCCTGGAAGTAAGCCCTACTGAGTAGGCTTCAGTAGGATTCTGAGTAGACTTGCTTAGGAATGTACAGTTTAAGAGTGCTGGGCAAGTGGATCTAGAAGCAGCCCAGGTGGACTATACCGTGTTGTTGTTTTCAAATTTGCTTATTCAAAATGCATTTTCATAAATTGCATTTTCATATTATGTATATTGTAAACTGCTGCATTGGCTTCCCACTGGAGAAACGTGTGATAAAAATATGGAAATAAATAAATCTAACCCTCCCTCATCTTCCATAACAAAGAGGATTCCAGGTATGCAGCAAAGCCAGGGAAGGAGGGGGTAAGAGATTTTTCTGCTGCCTGAGGGGATTTAAATAGACAGTGTAGACAACCTAGCAGCTCCAAGGTCAGCCAGATATTAGCTTGCCATCATTTTACATCTAGCAACTTGGACAACATTGCAGTCTCTGTGATAACAATGAAACATTTTTATTTATTTAAAACATTTATGTGTTGCCTAATACAGTCTCTGAGCAGTGTAATAAAAGCGACCTTTTCTCTGCTGTTAAGTGGTCCCTGAAGTGACTTGATAAACAAATGGAACATTCTTTCCTTGCTGAGATAAGTTACATTAAAGCACAAGAAATGGAATTTTTCTTTTATTGAACAAAACTGTTTTTCATAATTGTACTATCCTTTGGATATAATCCAAAATCCTTTTGGATAATCCTTTCGGATAATACAATTAGTTTCAGGGTGCCCCAAAGTCCCTACTGCTGTGCTTGCAGTCAAGGTCTGGTAGGTCCCAAAGGAGCATTTGTTGACAGGTATTATTAGATTATTTGGACAATACCATATAACAAAATATGAAGATGTTTCAGTCAGAACAGTCATGCTCTAAGGATCAGCTAATGCCAAACTGCAGTGCATTCAGATTTGGTAATACGAGTAAGTGGAATCCTGTGCATTTTTGTGGGGAAATTAACAGTTAAACAGTAATAAATTATTGCCTGATCTTAGACAGATTTGATATTTCACTTCCTCACAATGCAATGTTGCTGCATCCTGATTAAAGGGAACTAGGGTAGTCAGGTCTCCTGGTCAATCTGGTGGAGGGATTTGGGGGATGTTTTGGGGGTGGGCAGAGATGTCCTGAAAACCCACCCTAAGTCCCAACCCCTTGAGTGGGACAGCAGTGTGTGGACCTGAATCCCAAGTGGTGAATTGCCACTGGGAAAGGAACCCCCCGCGTGCTGCATCCCCCACACCATGGCTGGTGTCAGCCCCTCTCCCTCCCTGCTAAAAGATTTAAAGGACCCTCCAGCTGGTTGGCGGGCCATGTGCTCCCCACTGATCAGCTGGAGCCCTTTAAATCTTTTAGCAGGGAGGGAGAGGGCTGGCAGTGGGTGGCCGGGGCTTGGGGGCAGGGCTTCCCTGGTGGCTGAGGGCAGAACCCCCACCTGGGCCTGGGGGCTGGCAACTATAAAAGGGAATTTGGAAAACTGATGATGAAGAACTAATCTTCTTTGCCTGATATTTCTAAGCAATGAATTGATAATGGTTCTCTATTCTTCCGAGGGTACAAGTCAAATGATTAATTTGAGAAAAGAAGAATCAGGGTTTAGCCCCATAACTTCAGCGTCAAAAATCAGCAGTTACAGAATACCTGAGCCTCAGCACAGGACTCCACCCCAACTTGGTATTACATTAAGGATGATTCAGTAATATTTCCTTAATCATTCTGGATTCATAAAGAAATGTTGGCAACAAACATACAAACAGAGTACTTAAATAAAATTTCACTTTCTCAGTGAATATTTGAGGAAAGCAGCTAGGAAACTCAACGTGAAGTCCTAAAGCTAGTCTGTAATCTTTTTAGGACAGAAACTAAGCTCCACATTGGTGTAACTCAGAGATTCATCAGCATAGTGCCCGATTGATTCCGCAGTGGTGTCAACTAGATGCCAGCACAGTCATGCCATTGTAGGGACCAGAAATGGGCATAACCACAGGAATATCAAAGGAGGAATGTGGCTTACAGGACAATCCAAAGAATACTTTCCTGGGAGTAAGAGCTATTGAATAGACCCATGTAGATTCTAAATTGAGTTTAGGATTGCTCTCTTAAATCTCTTCAGCCCATGTCCCATCCCCACTGCTGATGTAATACTATACTATCAAAAATGGTGATATAAGTATAAGCACTTTCATTGTACTCAGTGGGAGTAAAAAATAGAAGTCCCTCTGGTCCACGTTAAGATGCCTATATACATTGCTTTCAAAATACACAGTGTGACAATTGGGTAAAACTAATTACTTGTTTCTGCTCTGATATTTGTTTAGCAAATTATATACAAAATGTATTATGCCACCATCATCCCCTAGTATTCAAATCTGATTAGACATCATCTTTTGTTAAAAAAGCATTTACCAATGGCCATTTCAGCTAAATGCAATACAATAGCTTGCAGTTATTAAACGTCATGTAGGTAGCTGTTGTTTCCCCATATTATCATCTACACAAGTTCACACAGCTACATAGAAAAATATTAACAGGACTTGAGAAAGTGATACATAGAGATTGTTACAGCCAGTTCTTTTACAGTGACTGAAGCTAAAGTCACAAAAACAGTTGTGCCTGTTCTATGATCATATAAAAATATATGAAATAGTTAGTAGACATATATGGATTAGTCAAATGACAGATGACCTATGATACCCCAGAGGCTATAACAATAGATGAAACTACACTTTTAACAAAGATTTGTACTCTGTGTCCCTCCCCCCCTTTAACTCTTACATAAGCTGTAGTTTGTTTTATCTTATACCAAAATGGTTTTATCCTGCAGCATTCATGTTATGTATTGACCATGCGGTCGCCATGTGCTCCCTTCATTGCGACCGCATGGCCAGAGCATGGCCAGAGCACATGGCCAAGAAACTACCTGAGCTTCAGCCAGGTAGAACAAAGGCCAGGTGGATTCTAACCGGCCACCAATCCTGTACCTAGGTTTCTCCCAGGGAACCTATGAGATGTAAATAGACTGATAATAGCCTATCAGGCCAGTTGGGTGAGGTCAGGGGATTATCCCTGACCAGCATAAAAGGAGGGCTTCGAGCCCTGGGTTGTAAGCTTCATCCGGACCAGCAATAAAGATCATGCTGTTTCACTGTTCCATGGACTCCTGACTCCAATACTTATCAGGTTTTCCCTCATTTATTCTCACAATTTTGGAGATAATGTTAGGCTAAGAGAGTGAAAGGCTCAAGTTCACCTGGTGAGTTTAAAGAGTGGGAATTTCAAGCCACATCTCCGAAGTCCTAATCTGATTCTCTTACTGATATATTATACTGATTATTATACTGCATAGCCTAGGGTTGCCAAGTCTGGGTTGGAAAATACCTGGAGACTTTGGGGGCGGAGCCAGGAGAGGGCGGGGTTTGGGGAGGGGCCTCAGCATAGTACAATGCCATAGAGTCCACCCTTCAAAGCAGCCACTTTCTCCAGGGGAGCTGATCTCTGTCAGCTGGAGATCAGTTGTAAAAGCAGGAGATCCCCAGGCCCCACCTGGAGAATGGCAACCCTAGCATAGCCCCAAATCAACATAAGTCAGGGATGAAGGGAAGCATACCAGTTACCATGCAGCTCTCCTTCCATACTACTCATGTGGGGCAGCAAAATGACTTGAGACAGCCCTGCCTTATACCTAAGAAAATAAACATGACCTCCCTCCCTCTATTTTCCCCTTTCCTCCATCGCCCCATCAGCCACAGACGGGACACTCACCTGGAGCAAATTTCTAAAGCTCGTTGTATTTCTTCCCACAATTTCTGAATTACAATTGATCTCCAGACTACAGAAATCAGTCCCCATGGAGAAAATGGTTGCTTTGGAGGATGAACTTTATTTATTTATTTATTTATTTATTTATTTTTCGTATTTATATCCCGCCCTCCCCGCAAGCGGGCTCAGGGCGGCTTACATGGGCCAGGGGCCGGTTCGGTACATTGACCTATAAAATCGATTAAAAACAGTATAATAAATAACAATAAATAACATTCAACAAATAAATACTCCTAAAAGCTTCCATAAAACAGCATTCGATGGCGACCAAGTGGCTGATCTACCCCCCCCCCCCTCGGCCACCACTGAGACCGTGTTGGACCAGGGCACATCAAGATGGTTGTGATGTCAGCTGGTATCCTAATATCGTCGGTGGCGGCTCCTATTCAAAAGCCTGGTGGAAGAGCTCCGTCTTGCAGGCCCTGCAGAACTGCATAAGGTCCCGCAGGGCCCTGATCTCCTCTGGGAGCTCGTTCCACCAGATAGGAGCCGCCACCGAAAAAGCCCTGGTCCTCGTTCTGGCCAGCCTGGCGTCTCTGGGGCCAGGAACACGTAGCCTGTGTTCAGACCCTGACCGTAGTGCTCTCTGGGGTTGATATGGAGAAAGGCGGTCCCTAAGGTATGTTGGACCCTGGCCATATAGGGCTTTATAGGTAAGAACCAGCACTTTGAAGCGAACTCGGTATGCTATAGGCAGCCAGTGCAGCGCCGCCAGCACAGGCCCGACGTGGTCCCGCCTTGCGAGACCCATCAGTAGCCTGGCCGCGGCATTCTGCACCAGCTGCAGCTTCCGGGTTTGCACCAAAGGCAGCCCCATGTAGAGAGCGTTACAGTAGTCTAGCCTCGAGGTGACCGTCGCATGGATCACTGTGGCGAGGCCATCGCGGTCCAGGTAGGGAACCAGCTGCCTCGCCAGCCGTAGGTGATAAAAGGCTGACTTGGCAGTGGCTGCTACCTGGGCCTCCATTGACAAAGAAGGCTCCAGGAGCACTCCCAGACTCCTCGCCCTCGGGGCTGGCACCAACGGCGCCCCGTCGAAGGTCGGGAGCGGGACCCCCCACTCCGGACCGCAGCGGCCCAGGCACAGGACCTCTGTCTTCGCCGGGTTCAACTCTATGGCATTATACCTCAGTAAAGTCCTTCAACAAACCTAGCCCTCCCCTTAGTATTGCCAACCTCCAGGCGGCATCTGGAGATCTCCAAGATCAGTTGTTCCGCCCCACCCCAAACCCTGCCCTCCCCAGGCTCTATCCTTTAAATCTAGAGGTACTTCCCAACCCAGAGCTGGCAACCCTGTAACTGGCTACAGAACCGCTTTCCAGATCCTTGGAACCCAGAAAACACAAGAACATAAGAAGTCAGTGCTGGATCAGGCCAATGGCCCATCCAGCCCAACATTCTGTCACACAGTGGCCAAAAAACATGGCATAGGAGGAAGTGCTTTTCTACCTTAGCTGCCACTGCATAGCCCCAAATCAACGTTAGTCAGGGTGGAGGGAAGCATACCTGCTACATTTGGCTCTCCTTCCATACTACCCACTTGGGGCAGCAAAATGAGGCAGCCCTGCCTTATAGCTAAGCAGAAGAAAATGAAGCATTTCAAATGTGAGCTTGGATTTGCAAGGTTTTCTAACAATTCTTGAAGCAACAGGGCTTGGCGTTTCCATGTGGGAATGAATAGCAGCTAACCAAAACAGTTTTTTTAAAACAAAAAACAAAACCCAATCCTGAATGAAAACGTAAAGTTTAATTGTTTGTAAATTCAATTGGCATGGCCAAAGTGTCTGTCCACACAGTCAGAGAAGTGCCACAGCCAGGACACTCACCTAGTGCCTCTTTCTAGAGCCTGTTGTATTTCTTCCCACAACAAGCCTTACTCCTAGTCTGTTATAATAGGTACCCACAGCACAAAATTAGCATGCTCCCATGTTAGCTAACTTGTTCTTTGCACAAATGTGATCTGGAATAATTAACCATCCTCTTGTCATTTAAATCTCATATTGTGGCAACAAAATATTGGTGCCCTGTCCCTTGCAAGCTCTTCTGTGATCATGTCACTGGTACAATGCCATAGAGTCCATCCTCCAAAACAGCCATTTTCTCCAGGAAAGCTGATCTCTGTCAGCTGGAGATCAGTTTTAAAAGTGGGAGATCCCCAAGCCTCACCAGAGACTGGCAACCCGAGGCCCCTTTTATTGGTCATCAGTATACTGGCTGCCCATGACCTTGTGGGATGCTTTACAAATGATTACTATGTTTTTTTTTAAAAAAAAAATCCCTTTTCCCTTTGTTTTCACTATACTTGTAAAGGGCAGCATCCAGAAATGAAATGTTCAGGCAGTTGTTATTTACCTTTATGTTCTCCTTCTGGGTCAGCTGGGCTGAAGCATTTCATCATAGATAATTTCAGCAGAATCATTCAGGGTGTGAGCCCCAGAGATGCAGATCCCTCCTCCTTGGTCTCCTCTGTCCAGAAGTATCATCTGAGGCATACTGGATAGAGGTAATCTTACTTATCAGATCTCCCTTCAGTTCTGCTCAATAATAGCCAGTACATAGGAGACTCTGGTAGCTTTAATAATATGTTTCTTTATTGCTTCAAACTGGGACACACACACCCCTCACACACCAATTAGGTTTAAGAAAGCACTCACCTTGGGGTCTGAAAGTACCACAATATGACTGTTTCTCTTGGTAGGAAAGTTCTCCCAGCTGCCTGGATGCTTGAGGTGGGGCAGAAGAGACTAGTTTGAGCAGGGACTGGGGTGGGCTGGCAGGAGCTAGCTTAAAAGAGATCCTGACTTCAGAGTATATCTGGAGAGACAACCTGGCTAAGCAAAACTAGGCTGTTCCACTCAGCCAGGCACAAAGACATGATACAATTGGAGAGGGATGTCTCATTTTCTTTCCTTCCCATAGCCTTCCCCAAACAGTAGGTAAGGAAGCTGTTATAAAAGGCAAGTAACTGACATCTCCCACCCCCATAATATTAGTTCTGGGAGTGAAAATATTTTGACTTCTAAAAGATCCATAGATGAGAAGACACAAGTTCTCCTGACATTATGATGAGAAACGCCAAATCTGGCAAATTGTTCAGTTCTGTACATGGACAAGCCTTTCTCAGGGTTTGCATTTGGAAACTAAAGATGGCAGTAAACACCAAAAGGCAGTGAGAAGAGGGATGGTGCCTTCCACAAAGTGATCTGCAGTACTCAGCCCAATCCACCATGAAAATAAACCCTGGGCCAGGCTGGGCCTCACTTGCTCTAGTCAGTGTCTATATGAGAAATGACTCCCTCCTGGGGCCAGGGAGTACCTTGCAATCCTAGTCATGAGAGATATATGCAGTATTTTCAGTAGCAGCTTCAGGCCTCACTTTACTTCCATACAGTCATCTGTGGCAGCAAGCCCCGAGAGGCACAGATACCATCACTAAGGAATGCAAGTCAAGTAAAAACCCTCGCTTGGCCCAGCCCTTCTGTCACCATTTCACCTTTTCCAAGGGGTAGGCCTCAACAGTGGCCTCTAGCTCTTGATGATAGCTGAGCTCTTTTCTGTATTTTTTTTTTACAGTTCTGGCCCATACTGCTTTGGTTTATTCCCTAATTTCTGCATGTATTTTTATGCCTTTAACTTTCACTTGGGTTAAACAGCTTCTCTGTATTCCAGCTTTCATTTAAAAAAAAAAAAGTCTCTAATGCCTTCCCTCAGAGAGATTTGCTTTTTTCTTAATATCGCTGCAAGGGGGGAGGATAGAGACTTGCTTTTTAAGAAAATGAAAGTTGGGAATTCAGAGAACCTGCTTAAGCTCTCATTACAACACAGCAGTCATTTATCAATATTTTAGGGCTTTTTTTATGAGGGGTGTTCTGATGCCACCAATAACAACACCAACGAAAGCACGCTCCTGAAAATCCTCATTATTTAAGCCATGTGCAGAAGAAAATAAACTGACTCCACAACTGTAAAAATGCACAGGGAAGGCAGATGTACAGAAGAACGCTGCCCAAACCAATGTCGCGCCTGTGAGCATGTTGAAAAGTTCCAATATGTTGCTGTTCTTACTATTATCATTAAAAAGATCTAATTGGTATAAACTAAGAATACAAAATCATTCTACCTGTGTTAGCTATAAAATACTAAAAATGTGCTGGTGTGTCCCTCTTGTGGCACAAAGTGGTTTTGTCTCCACTTGCTGATTCATAACGCAAACACTCCAGATGAAATACTGATTTATTTTTTTAATTCATCCCTGTTGATGGAATCATTCTAGCTGAGGATGTTTGCTCTGTTTAGGAGGATCCTTTGTGTTTTTATTTGACTGTTTCTGTATGAGTCTGAGAAGTCTTTACAATTTTAACCAACTGGCTATTTCAGTCTACCAAAGTGTATTTCGTATGTTGTTGGGGAATGGTCTTAAAATTAGGATCTGAACTGTGGGTTCCTTCTCATTCAGCCCATTACCACATCAGGAAATTTATCCTCAGATCACTATAGCATGCAAACTGGGAGATGCTCAGCAGAGATTGTACAGCGTCACAGTGGTCCTTTCCCTATAAATGGAAGTCGCAGTCACTGTATAGGGTTGCCAGGTCTGGGTTGGAAAATATCTGGAGACTTTGGGAGTGGATCCAGGACAGCATGTGGTTTGGGGAGGGGAGGGGCCTCAGCATGGTACAATGCCATAGAGTCCACCCTTCAAAGCAGCCATTTTCTCTAGGGGAGCTGATCTCTGTCAGCTGGAGATCAGTTGTAAAAGCAGGAGATCTCCAGGCCCCACCTGGAGGCTGGTAGCCCTATCAGTGTATGAAATGAGCTTGTTGCAAGTTATTTCTGTATACCCTCACAGAGATACGTCTCCTTGTGGATGCTTGCTTTTTAAGAGGAAAGAAATGCTTTGTGAGTTTCTGTTTCCCTCTGGCAGTCTTGTGAGTGAGCTCTGTGGGCACCATGGATTTTACTTTACACATTTCCCACTCTCTTCAGGGCACTTAACATATAGAAGGAGGGCTCATATGGGTACAGACCACCTTTGAGATTTCCAGGCCCAGTCCATTAAAGGTTTTATATATTATAATTGCAGGGCAGCTGCTGCAACACCGAGGCATTTTGGTACGTGGTTTCCTCCTGAGGTGTTCTAGATAAATATGTAAAATGCATATGCATTGTAAAAAGATGAGGTGTGCTCCAGCAACATAGATGATTTTGAAAATACCCGCACCTTATTACTGAATTATGTGGAATGAACGGTCTGTTTATTTGATTTCAGGAATGAAAAATGTAGCCTTGTTATTGCATTTTATCTGTGTGAGGTAGATTTTCATGTGGTTTAGCTGGTTTAAACAAAAACAACAAACAACAGTAATAAAGAAGAATATATATATATATATTTGGCAATGTTAAATAAGGCTGCTAATGAGCCTAGAGAAAAATGTCTTGTCCCTTTAACAGAAGTTTAACGGAATGTTATTTACTGGGTGATATTATTTACTTCCATGCCCTGAAAAGGTCTGTCTGCCCATTTCCACATATTAAGCCCCTATTAAATGGACATTTAACCAGTTTGAAACACATGGAGAACTGTTTCAAAAGCTTGGCTTGCACATACAGCATAAAGAGGTGGTGAAGTCTTGATGTAGGAGAATGGACTATATCACATCAGACTGCAGGCTGGAAGAGCCACATTTTAAAGACTCCCCTACCATGCAGTATTTCACAGGTGAAAACAAGGACATGATTCATCTTTCTTACACCAAGATGACCCATTCTCTCTATGTTCACATTTTGTTGAAGGTCTTCATTTGTCACATGCTGCATTCATTTTACTCTGTAGTAGTATGTCCTCCTAGGCGTGCCAGCTTTGGGTTGGGAAATGCCTGGAGATTTTGGGGGTGGAGCCTGAGAAAAGCAGGGTTTGGGGAAGGGATGGACTTCAGTGGGATATAATACCATAGAGGGCACCTTCCAAAGCAGCCATTTTCTCCAGGTGAACTGATGTCTGCTGCCTGGAGATCAGTTGTAATCCCAGGAGATCTCCAGCTACCACCTGGAGGTTGGCAACTGTATGTCCTACATGGATTTGAAAACCAAGGGGACAACTGGAAAACAACAATGACAGAATTGTCTTGAGGCATGTTATCAATAATTCAAAAAATATCTCTGTGAAATGGCATGCTGTGTACTGTATAGGATATTCATGTGCATTTACATGAATGTGGTTTAGAGACAACATACATCCACACACACACCACAATGATTCTGAAGATCATAGTTTAAATTAATCTTCTGCTCTTCGCCTTTGTTTTGGTGCTGGCACATGAAAACGGAGGTGCTCTGAGGTACTTATGAAAACTGGCTGCCATCATGTGAGATTTTAGCACTGGGAATCCAAGGCCTAGATGGTTAAAATGGTGATTGTAAGTTTTCAGCTACAGGAGCAAAATCTATTATCACTGGGAAAGCAGCCACATGCTCTGAAAAGTTCCAGTTTATGCCAAATTAAAAAGAAAGTTGCCCATCTGTCTAACAACCAAGGTGAATGTGAATGTATAATCCTGTGTGTACTGGGTTATAACTAGACGCATATGTAGTTTATAGCCCCCTCCCCTTCTTGCTTTTTAACAACATTTCAATAGCATTGGCTATAGCTACTTGAAATTTTGATCTCTTTCTATGACCATGACTCCCCATAATAGTGACATACACAAAAGTAGAATGAAATAGGACATGCATAAATTCAAAAGTGTGTGTTGACATGCTTATGGGACTGACTCCTCCGGGGAATGGAATAGATTCATAGTATATAATTATAGAAATGCATTTGGTTATTTCTTTCACATAGAGGCCCTCTAAGCTAAACATTCTTAGGGATGCCACATGCACCCCGACAATATAATCACTGGACATAACTAGGGTTGCCAAGTCACTTACCTCCAGGAGCGGGGGAGTCCCGCTCCTGTTCTGGGAGCCGCGTGTGCGCACGCAGCATGATGATGTCATTTCAATGCCTCCCTGCACCACCCCCGCCTTTCCTAGCTTGCTCGCCTGGCAAACGAGCTAGGAAAGGTGGCGGGGGGGGGGAGCCTCTGCTGGGCTTCTTCTGCTCACCTGCTTCGGCGAGCGGGCAAAGGAAGCCAGAGGGAGGCATTTCAATGCCTCCCTGCACCCCCCCCCCCATGCCTTTCCTTGCTCACTTGCCTGGCAAACGAGCTAGGAAAGGTGGGGGAGAGCCTCTGTTGGGCTTCTTTTGCTCGTCCGCTTCTGCAAGCAGACAGAGGAAGCCAGAGGGAGGCATTTCAATGCCTCCCTGCACCCCCCCCATGCCAGATCGGGCTGCTTCGGGGGTGGGATCCCCCTGCCGGCCAAATCCGGACCGGCGGATTGGGGACCCCTTTAGCGGGGGATTCCCCGCCCCCCGGGGGGACTTGGCAGCCCTAGACATAACAACATCAACTGTACCATCTCAGTCTTATTCATATGCTCATCTTCTAACATTAAATGCCAACAATGCCCTTCAGTTCTCTACAGAGGGCAAACAGGTCAAACCCTACGCCAAAGGATAAATGGACACAAATCTGACATCAAAAATCACAAGACTGCCAAACCTGTAGGAGAACACTTTAACCTTTCAGGACATTCAATGGGTGACTTCAAAGTAGCTGTTTTATTGCAAAGGAACTTCAGGAACAGACTAGAAAGGAAAACTGCTGAGCTGCAAGTTGTTACAACACTCTCAACAACAGTCTAAAACCAACTCTTCTTCTTCAATGGAATACCCAGGACTTAACACAGATATTGGTCTCTTATTTCACTACATATGCTAACCTCATTCAGCCCTTACACCTGTATTCTCACCAATCCCCCAAAAGGGCCATACATCATCTTTGTTTTATTTTATTTCATATTCGGAATAATAGATTAAAATATAGATTGTAATGTGATGTAATAAATAGTAGAATGTAATGTAATTTGGAATGGTAGATTGGAATGCATTTCTTTGGTCTGGGGGCAGGGGAGATAACTACACAGCCAGTCACCGCACTTCAAAGAAGATGCTGCAAGGTTGCCTCCATGCTTGAGGGGAGATGGATGGAGCATAATGGCAGGGTCTCAGTTAATTATTTTCAACATTCCACAATTAAGGATGCATCTGCCCATCAATCTTCAATTTTGACATATTTATTATCTACACTATGTTTCCCTCTGGAATTAAGCCCAAACAAACAGTAACCATATAAAGTAAGCTTTTTATTCCTGTTTGGTCCTTGAATCTGTTAAACATCTTCATTATGCTGTATACTATTTTGCTGCTCACCCTCTTCCTATACATGTGGACTGGCAACTCCATTTCATTGAAGCCGTATGCATACACACGAACTCTTATACCTTGAATAAAACTTTGTTGGTCTTAAAGGTGCCACTGGACTCACACTTTATTTATAGGGATGGAGAGGTGTAGTATTGCATTTATCAGTATAGCCTCATCATAGTTAGATGCTGCCTAGTGTGCCCAGTTATTTCACAGTAACTGAGGTTCAGTGCCTGCTGTGGGGAAGGGAACCCTGTTCTCTTAGCAAATATATTATTTGCAAATGTTGGGGAGATGGATTAATTTTTCCAGGATGTTTAAATAAAATAAAATCTAGACATAATCATTGAAGGTAGTTGCTATTAATGAGAACTTGAAATTGAGCTCGGCTGTCATTGCTTTTTTATCTGATCCCTGTTTCTGGGTTGATCATCATTTTAATTCTCACCTGCAGTCTCTTTCAAAATAATAATAATAATAATGTTTTTCGTATTTCCCTCTGGAGGGAGCTGCTTTCTGGAAAGCCTTTCTCCCTTGTTTGACCATCTCTCTGCCAGACACCACTGTTTTCCCCTAATCTTTTAAAGAGCAGCCACTCCCTCCTGTCCTCTAAGTACTATCTTGGCAGGCAGCACTGAGAGGAGGAGCCTGTTCTTTAAAAAGCTTGGAAATTACTCTGTTAACAATAAAGAAATAAAGCAACAAGCCTTTTTTAAAAGGGCCTTGGAACAATAATCCCTTTCCACCTCCTCTTTACCCTTTGTCCTAGAGGCTTTTATTATTTAAATTTAGTAAGTAACCCCCCTTCCAAGTGTTCCATTGTGAACAATTGAAAGTTTATGTATTAAATAAATAAATATCAATTGGGCTAACGGTTCTGTGAGTACATCTGCCGTAGCCTGGTATTGTCATCTGTGAGAGAGATTTATTTGAGGGCCAAACAGTGAAAGACCAAAGCATCAACAGCTCTAGTTTCGGGTGAAGTACTTCTGCTTTTAATGATCTCCCAGCCCTTTTATCTTTTTGAATTAATTCTCCCCTCCATTATAGATACTCTTTCCACGAAAGCAAATAGCAAGAAAACGGGATTTTGATCTACTAGTCTGTTTTTTAAAATCTTATTTTTATTGTTGTCTTCCATGCACAAGAAACAATTACATGTTTCATAAATTAAAAGAAAATCCTTACATTAAACATTTTTTCTTTAATTATTACAGGCAGCCCAAACCCATTGTTTTGATAAATCCCAATCTTCTAAACATTTATATTTCTTTTGCTATGGGCTTGAAAAGATTGTTACTCTATCTACTTTCTTCTTGAGGTTTTCTTCCTCCATGGCTTTCAACACAATCACTTCCCTGGGTTGGCATGAACTCCCAATGGTATCGACTATACCACGGAAGTGGCGGGGTCCTCTAGCAAGCTATGGGCTCAAATGGATTGGAGATTCGAGTTCTCTGCAATAGACGGTGCAGAAAGAGCTCACAGAAATGTTTCTGGATCTCCCTAGGGTGATCGCAACCATAACCAAGGGAGAAAGGGAGGAAGAATAGAATACTAGAGTCCTCTCTTTTCCTTTTCCCCACACGTACCTCTTCAGCATCTTCCAGCTCCATTTCTAGTGGAGGAGGAGGTGAAGCGTCTCGCTCAGAAGATTCCGATTCCACTGTTTTATCTTTAGAAATTATTTTTTGTTGTGCTTTTTTGTTCGCCCGTGCTCCTTTCGGTTTCCCCATATCTTGCGCTCAGTTTTGATGTTTTCCATCAGTGAAGAATTTATTTTTAATTAGTATTCCAAGATAGTGGTGCGGAGGCTGCTCCAGGAGTGCCCGAACGCTTAGCTGGTTGCCACGCCCCTCTACTAGTCTGTTTTGATGACTCATCAGTACCTTCAAAAATGTAATAGCGTTGCACAGTTATGGTTGCCTTTAATCATAAATTACATCTTTGCTGGTTAACTTAATTAAATGTACGTACTATCAGTCAATTTGCTTGCAAAAAAAAAATCTGTATTCTATATTAAGATGTTATGTTCTTGAAAAAGTTCAATAAAAATATATTTTAAAAAAAATGTAATACTATAATATAATTGCTGAAGCTTTTAGATATCTGCCTAAAATGACTTTTAGTTTCCTTCAGTGAAACAGCAGTTAAGCCCTGAATAAACAGACCTGGGCTGAATGACAGCCATAGACAATTTAGGAGGGAGAATCCTGACCAGATTTACAGAACTCAGCACCTCTCCATTCAGGAAAGCTGGCAAAATAGTTCATTTTCTCTGGGGTGAAATTAGGGTGGCTAGCTCTGGGTTGGGAAATACCTGGAGATTTGGGATGTGTGAAGCCTAGAGAGGGCAGGGTTTGGGGTGGTGCGGGACCTCAGCAGGGTATAATACCATGGAGTCCACCCTCTGAAGCAGCCATTTTCTCCATGGGAATTGATCTTGGTTGTTGGGATCAGTTGCAATAGCAGGAGTTCTCCAGGTGACATCTGGAGGTTGGCAACCCTAGATGAAATGGAAGAAGAAGAGAAGAGATTGGATTTGTACCCCGACCTTCACTACCCAAGGGAGTCTCAGAGTGGCTTACAAGCTCCTTTCCCTTCCCCTCCCCACAACAGACAGCCTGTGAGGTAGGTGGGGCTGAGAGAGCTCTGACGAAACTGCTCTTTTTCAAGAACAGCTGTACTAGAACTATGGCTTGCCCAAGGTCATCCAGCAGGTGCAAGTGGAGGAGTGGGGAATCAAATCTGGTTCTCCCAGATTAGAGTCCGCGCACTTAACCACTACCCCAAACTGGCTCTTAGTTTGGAAGTTTGACCATAAACAAATTATAAATTCCTCCAGTTTATATGTTGACAGTTTTCCTCTAGGTAGTTTCAGAGGGTAGCAATGTTTGTCTGCAGTTGAACAGTTAGACTTGAGTCCAGTAGCACCTTGGAGACCAACAAGATTTTGGGGGATGAACTGATGAAAGGAGTTTTGACTCTCAAAAGCTCATGCTCACCAAATCTTGCCTGTCTCCAGGGTCGTACTGGACTCAAACCTAACTAGTTTTCTCTAAAGAGTAATACTTCTTTTTGAAACACAATTTATAGATCCCTCCTCCCATTTCCTCTAAAAAATGTTTTTTTTTAAAAAAATGTGTTGGGAAATCTGAAACTCTCCAGTTAATAAACGTTCCTTAAACTCTTCAGTTATGTGATATGGTCCCCTTTCTGGTGGAGTTAGGGCCAGAGATGGAAAATGGGTTAGGCCCCTCCCCCAAGAGAAAGCTGCTTGTGGTGTGCACATTCATTCCATTTTCACATCGGCTAAAGTATTGCTGATTTTTGTATTGTTTCAGAAACATGCAAAACCTATTTGAACAGAACAGCGAGACTGAAGAAATGTGAATACAACTTGGAAACAATTACTCTCTCAATGTACTTTCCAGTCTCTCAAAAAATTGCCTGCCTCTTAACAGAGACAGGACACATCTTAGCAGTAGGCTTGGACAGCCAAAAACATACTGAACGTGTTTAACATAGTGCATATCCATAGTTGAAATTAAGTCCAGCACAGTGTTCATTGTTCAATGTGTATTAGGAGAAAGGGCAAGAGAGAGTATAGCATGTGGCATTATGTATGTAAAATAAATTAGCATTTAAAAAAAATCTCACATCCCTGAAATCAAGGACACAATTGACAGATTCAGCAATGAGACAACATGAAGGCACACACTTTGCAGTCATGTTTGGTCACTGCTGAATGACTCCATTGGCTACCAGTTTGTTTCTAGGCTCTGGAAGGAATGATGGAAGATGCCGTATGAATCTGTCTGATTGCTGCGTTGATCTTCTGAGGCATGTGCTGTGCGACCCCACCTTCTGAGACTGGGTGCTCGGAGTGCCTTCTATCTACCTTATGCCTGGTGCCAAACCTGATATTGATGGTTTTGACTTGCTGGGCTGAGGACAGACTGGCAATGTAAAGCGGGACAGCCCCGCATTGGAAGTGGAAGAAGGGAGTGCGTTCAGACATGCGCATCTATCCGTCGGCTCCGTTTCGCACTTACCCGTCTCCCACTTGCTTTCCATCTGCTTTAACAGGACACTGGGAGAAACCGGTGTCCAGGGGCCGTCTTGCGCTTGCCTCCCGCTTCCAGGCAGTGTGAACCGGAAGAAGGTGGGAGGCAAGCGGAGGCGGCAGTATGAACACGGCGTTTTGCCAGTTTGCGCATGTGCGCACGTGCGCACATGCGCAAATTGCCAAAACAGCCCTATCACGAGCTGGGGAGGCCGGCCCACGTGGGGCCACTCCGCAGCAGTCTGAACGCTCCGTATCGGCACCATTGCGCAATACACCGGCTGGTGTGAACGGCCAGCCCCGGGGAGTTTTTCCCCCGCAGCAGTTTCCTCCGCATTCATCTCGCTCCAGATTGCCAGTCTGTCCTCAGCCCTGATCAGGCTAGGCTTAATGTTTTGTTGAGATGTGTTGTTCTTTCATCTGATGCCACTGTTTTTGTTGTTATTTCTGGAAGCTGTATTGTTATCTTAAAAAGGTAAACGTTTCCCTTGCTCGAAAGCCAGTTGAATCCGACTCTAGGGGACAATGCTCATCTCTGTTTCCAAGCCGAAGAGCCAGCGCTGTCTGAAGAAGTTTCCATGGTCATGTGGCTGGCATGACTAGACGCCGAGGCACACGGAACACTGTTACCTTCCCACCAAAACGGTACCTATTTATCTACTTGCAGTTTCTTGCTTTCGAACTGCTAGGTTGGCAGGAGCTGGGACCAGAGACGAGAGCTCACTCTGTCACACGGCACTCAGGTCTCAAACTGCCGAACTACTGATCTTCCGGTCTGCAATTCAGCAGCTTAACCACTGGGCCACCGCGGCCCTTATCTTACTTCTCTGTTATTTCATATTTCTGTTTTTTGTTATTGCTGTCCTTTTATTATTATTTTATGATGAATGCTAGATTTGTGTTTGTTTGATGCTGTTTTACAGACATTTTCCTGTGTGTTAATCTATATATCTCAACACTGTGACAACTGCTTTAGGATCCTCCAGTGCAGCAGTCAGAAAACGCCAGCTCTATTTCAAACAAGGCAGCGAGGGGAGGTGGGGGGCGGAGGGGAGGACAGGCTCTGGACCAAACAATAACATACTTAAAACTTAGGTTTTACAATGCTTTAGTATGTTCAAATATCATAACAACATTTGCAGTTTTTACACAGCTCAAGGTTAGCATGGTATATAATTTAAAAGTCCAATTTTATTACCTTTGTGATTAATCATATAATCTGTTACAGCTAGTGGGTTTTTTTGCATGGAAAATGCATAACTGGAGATAGCCATCAGTGTTCTCTGCACAACAGCTCACTTTTGTATGTATAGAAGGTACTAGCAGTGCCATCCTAAACAGAGTTACACTCTTCTAAGGCTCATTGTCTTCAATAACATAGGTGTAACTCTGCTTAGGCATTGTAAATATTTAAATGGTGCCTTTAAATGAGAGAAAGAGGAACAATTATGTGAATGTATCAATTCACCAACATACTGTTTAGAAATAAATGTTCATATGACAGCCTCCCATCTCCAGATAGACCTGAGCATTCACATATGTAGGCTAACCTATTGCATGTGTATGGTGTGGACCATACTTTTAACTAAAGGAATCCATGAACTTCAAGGAACAGCCATGCAGACCTTTCTCTTTTTTAATGAGATATTTGGCTCTGGAAGTTTCTTATATGAATTGGAGCTCATCAGTCCAAAATATATCACTGGATTTGGCTGACAATTTGCAGGATGGGATTCAAGGTATTAACACTTTTTACTTTGGAATGATCTATATTTCTTATTCCAGCATTTATTGTTTGTATTAAAAAAGAAAGTAGAAAGGTAGATTTGACTTCACATAGCCTAGCTTTGAAAAGTGGGGTTTCAGAATTCAACATTATGGTAATTGCTTCACACCTGCACCCTGTCTCTGAAGTAAATCATATCACAAAGTTTTGTGAATGTATATGGTGAAATGGAAGCTTAATTGAATTTAGAATGTCACAAGTGCGACTTGGGCCCTGGTGTTTAAAACTGAGATCCACCCCCAACCCAATTCTAAACTGAAACCCCACCCTCATGAAAAAGAGGTAAATGAGCTTCAAGAAATAAAGCTGATTTTGAGTGTTCATAAGTACAAAGCATGTTGATAAACTTTATTCTGCCCTAAAAACCCAAATCGTAGGAATGTATTCCTCAAGAGAGAGAGAACGCACACAAAAAGTTGTTTACACAAGTGCCTTGTAGTGCCTGGCATTGGTGTCACTCTGTTCCATGCCCTACAACAATCAGCAAGCCTCATGGGAGATGTGACTACAGCTTAGGACATGGGACCGTTTGTTCACTCACTTTCTGTGAAAAGAGTTCTAAAATGTGTTTTGAATAGACAGCATTTTCTTTGTGTAGTTAGTAAATAACACAGAGCAAAGTTAGTCAGCAAGTTACATAGCTTCTGCATTCTGATTCTTTGTGACTCTTTTGTGCCAAGCTTGACAGGATGTTTTTCACTAAATGGGACCTTGCTGCAAAACCAGAGGTGAGGAGGAAACATTGGGGGTACTTAGGGAATGTTTTACATAGAGTTGACAAAAATTAAATGAAGATCATGGTGACTTTACTTTTACAATAGCTATTACATTATAGTAGAGGAGCTTTTAAAAAGAGAAATGTTTTTGAGAGTCCTCAAAGAACTATTTTTCAGTACAAAGTTATTGGTATATGAAACCGTTAAGTGTTAGGATTCTTTTTGGGTTTAAAATAAAAGGGGGGGGGGCTGTTGCAAAATGGAAAAGGTTCATGAAATACTTATGTTTTTAATTTAGAAAATAATAAGGGAATCAGATCCAGCTTTCTTTGTCAGTCTGAAAAACACAGGAACAAAAGGGAGAACTGTGAACAAACCAACAAACGGAAGAGTCAGTGACCTCTGGGGCAACTGTACCAAATCCACAAGTAAAGGTAAGGTTGTGAAAAATTTCTGTTCCTAAATTATGTGTAGAAATACTAGGCTTGGCATACTTTACTGTTACAACCTTGTAATTGTATATTTTCCTCAGCACTCACCTGCAAAAATGCTTCCTGATCTATCAATGAACTCCCATCATTCTGCTGGTATATTTCCACCCATCATTTTAGATGTACCTACTTAAACTTGAAGAAAACGGGTCCTGACTTTCCCCCCTGTAGAACAGCATGCTTAGTATAACTGATAGTGTTGTTTAAAAGACATGCTTCAAAGCTGTGTTGTCTGATGACACTACTCTTAGGGAAGATATCAGGAAAGACATCATAAGAAATGAAACCAGGGAAACTAGTTTAGTTACAAAAGCAGTCAAACTAGAGCTACCTCCTTAAGAACAGGCACACCCTGGACAGTGAAGGTATTCCAGGAATAATACATTTGATTATAGTTGCTGACTTGGGGTTTGTAATGTAACTTTTCTGAAACTTATGTTTTATAACAAACGTTTCCTCTTGTTCTTTTAATTGGAAGTGTTTATACATTTTACCTCAGAAGCGCATTCCTTTTGATAAACAAGAAAACCATGTTTGTTTTTACAGAATCAGATAGATTAATATGTTGGTTTGTTTTCTGCTGAATAACTTTCTTTAATACAGTTACTAAAGTTAATATGTTATGTACTATTCTAAGAAAATGTGTAGGGATATAGCAGAGGCCTTATTGTGGTTAGGTATGCCCGAACACCTGCCAGTTCACTTCATATGATGCTCCCAGGTCATAAGTAGGGAGCCAGTTCTTCAGCAAGTGGTTTGGATGCATCTGAATGAAGCTGGATGTATAAATTTGTATAAATACACTGTTTTCTTGCATAATTAGACTTTATCACTGCTACCACCTGCTTGTTTCTGCCACCATTTCCAAGTGCATATAGTAAAATAGAAAAAAATAGTTTTGAGATTTTTTTAGTTCATTTGGTGTCTGCTTATGAACCTAGCTGTAAACAGTTCTTGTGACGATTCTAGAGGAAATGTTACTAACTGCAGGTGCCAAAAAGTAGTCATTTAAAGGATGCATCTAATTGCACATGCACAAAGAGGGGATGTACAGCAAGAGAGGATGGACAGAAAGTAATTCCAATTATATGCTACATTTGTATGTTTATATTCAATATAGGGACTGGAATGGCTATGTATGATGTACCCTTCCTCTTCCTTACCTCAAGGGCAAGATTTTCCCTCCATTTTGCTTTCCCTTCGTGGCTGCACAGCTCTAGTTATTTGTTTTCTCTTTCCTTGAGAACTCTGGCTGTCCCACCCTGTCACAGTGTGATATTCTACTGCTGGCATAGCCCAGGAACCTGAGGGAAGGCACTCAGGGCCTATGCAAGTTCAAAAATTACAAAATATTTTATTCAACATAAAGCAGAAATCAGGAGTGAAATTAGGGGTAAAATTTCTGAGGTAATTTGAATAACTCTGAGGTAAAATCAGCAGATGCACAGACTACAGTTGATATGTTTCAGGCTAATGAGAGTTTCTTAAACTGTTCACAGTGACTTAAAATTTTTATGATGAGAGGCTTTTGTTCCAGTGTTTCCCAAACACTCCAGCACACTTTCTTTGAGTATTCACTGGCTCTTTTGTTAGTTTCCAGAAGGCTGGGACACTCTATCCAGTACCCAAACCCCTTTTCTAACACACCAGTACTCTTTTATTTTATTTTATTTTTTTATTTTATTTTATTTTTTGAATTTATATCCCGCCCTCCCCGCAAGCGGGCTCAGGGCGGCTTACATGGGCCCAAGGCCAATCAAAACAGTTAAGACCTGTAAAATCAGTTAAAAACATTCAATATCAATACAGTTAAAATCTATAAAAGCTTCCACAATATAATTACTGATGGCGGCCCCATGGCAGGTTCAAGCCCTCCTTTGTGAGTTTTAACTGACACTTAAGATTTCACAAGGCAGTTTCTAACCACACCAGACCAGAGATCTCTCCACTCTTCAGAGCTATCTCCCTATTTTGACTGGGTAAGGAAATTCTGCTCTCATTCGAAGATTTATCCCTTTTCCTTGGCACAAATGGGAGTCTTTGCCTAACTGCCCACTCTTTCTTGCCAACCTCCTCAGTACTCTGTCTGTGTTAAATTGTTCTCAGTCAGGCCTGAATTCAGACACTGTCAGTACTCGACTCATCTTGGCTAGGGTTAAAATCAGACTGAATTTCTTCTCAGCATTCAGCTCTCAAATCTTTTTTCAGCTGATGCTAACCAATCTGATTCCTTGGAGCAGCCTGTTACTCAAGGCTCTCTGTTTCTGTGAAGAATTAACCCTCCACAGTCCTTTATCTGTTTATATAACACTTCTAAGTTTTTAAAAGTGCAGTTCAAAAAGTGGTCATTTAAAGGATGCATCTAATTGCACAGGGACAAAGCGGAGACAGACAGCAAGAGAGGACAGGCAGAAAGTAATTCCAAATATATGTTACATTTGTATGTTTATATTCTATATAGAGACTGGAATGGCCTTTCTCTGGTAAATGATATTTAGTTCTTGAACTAGTCAAAAGAAATTTCAGACTGCAATGTGCAAGCGCTAACAGCATGAACGCAAAAACTGCCAGGTATGATTTTGTGCTTGCGATGAACTTGGTCTGGAAACATCAAGGTGATCTGATCAGGAGGTCACCTTGCATATAATTCAGGATGTTCAAACAAGGCATGTTTGCCTGGTGAGCATATTGGTTCTGAAATTCTCAGCCTGCCTAATTGTGATAGATGATTTTATCTATATCTAATCTATATCTATTCACTATTTTTGTATTTCTGCACTCAAATAAATACATATGAATATATGCAGTCTAGAATATATCGGGAGGAGTCCACAAATAAACTAGAACTCACCAGTAAAAACTGCTGGGGTTTGGGTTTTTTAAACTGCTTTTAGAATTTTTGCTAATAGTGTATTAGTTTCGTAGTTTAATTTTTTAACTTTGAATTTGTCAAGACTGACTTATGTTGTATCTGTACTGGATGCTGAAGTTCACCAAAGTTTGAGTTAATTTTTTTTCTCCAAGTAATCCACTAGAGGTCAGTGCAGGGTGCTGAAATGGAGTTTCTGTGCTGAATATATATTAGAACATGAAGTAGCCAAAGTTAAAACTGCAATTTTTTAAAGGTCAGCATTATAATAAAAGTACTAAAAAACATAATTCTTATGAAGCACACATAATGACCAGAGTATGTTATTACACATGGAAAACACACATGGAACATTCCATTCTATTTATTTAAATTTATTCATTTATTTTAAAGTAAATATTTAATTATTTTATTTTGGTCCAGCTAAATGTTCAGCAAGATTTGGGGATGAGAACGAGGAGGCCATGTCTCACCGGCTGTGGTCACACGGCACTCTAATCTTTTTCTTTTGGGTTGGGATGTTTACACATCCCAACCCTGGTGGTGGTGGCTGCGGCGGCTGGGGGAGGCACCCTTCCAGCTCAGCGAGCACTCTACACCCCCACCACCACTGCCGCTACCACCGGGATGGCAAATCCAGGCCTGTCCTGGCTGGCTGGCTCGCCCCATGCTCCACTCCAGGCCCTGAGCCCCGCTGGCTGCTGCCTGGTAAGTTTGTGGAGAAGCATGGGGGTGCCAGGCAGCAGTGGCCGGCAGGGCTCAGGGCCCAGAGCGGAGCGCGGGGCAGTTTTGTTTTCTTTTGAGTGCCCAAGTGCAAAAAAGGAAAAAAAAAAAACAGGAGGGAGGATCAGACAGCCCTCTCTCGCAATAATTGCAAGAGAGGGCTGTCCAGATCGGCACAATTGCGGGTTCCTCTTGCAACCTCTGGGAAAATACTTGATTTTCCCGGGGTCAGAAAATGTGGGAGCCCGCTTTTGATGTGGGAAAATGTGGGAGCCCGCGATTGAGCCCGCTTTGGCACTGGAGTAGCTGCGGCCAGTCTGGTCAGTCCTTTAAATGCAGGAGGAAACAGCAGTTCCTACCGCTTTAAAGGGCCGTGTGACCATGGCCACCAGACTGTAGCTGCCAGCAGGGGTCCTTTTGTAAAAAAAGAGGTGCAGGAGCTCATTAGCATAACTCATTTGCATATGCCACACCCCCTGACGTCACCGGAATGACATCATGGGCAGTGTGTCAGAAGGCCAGACGGGAGGGAGGGAGGGAAGGGGAAGGAAAGAAGGAAAGGAACAGGAAGGAAGGTAGGTAGGTGGGGGAGAGAAAAGAAAGAAAGAAAAAAAAGGAGGGAGGGGGGAAGGAAGAAAGAAAGGAAGGAAGGAGGGAGGAAGAAAGGGGAAGGAAGAAAGAAAGAAACAGTAAGGTAGGTAGGTAGTTGGGAGAGAGAGAGAACGAAGGGAGGAAGGAAGGGGGGAGAGAGGGAGGAAGGGGGGAAGGAAGGAACAGGTAGGTAGGTGGGGGGAGAAAGGGAAGGAAGGGAGGGGCGCTTCTCCCCACACTGGGGCTGGCTTTCCCTCCCCCCCCTTGCTTGGGCCTGAGTGGCGTTAAGCCACTCAGGCCCGGCTTCTCCCTCCCTTGGGCCTAGGGAACTGTTGAGTGGGGGAGGGAGGGGGGTTCTGGGGGTGACTGGGGGAGGGAGAGTTTTTTTCCTGGGGCCGGCGGCCAGCCGCGGCCCCATGGAAGGTGGCTGGGGGCGGGGCGGGGCTCGTTTGCGGGGCCGGCGGCCAGCCACGGCCCCGCGGAAGGTGGCTGGGACGGGACGGGACGGGGCTTGCTTGCGGGGCCGGCGGCCAGCCGCGGCCCCGCAGAAGGTGGCTGGGGGCGGGATGGGGCTCGTTTGCGGGGCCGGTGGCCAGCCGCGGCCCCGCGGAAGGTGGCTGGGGGCGGGGCGGAGCTCATTTGCAGGGCCGGCAGCCAGCCGCGGCCCCGCGGAAGGTGGCTGGGGGCGGGACGGGGCTCACTTGCGGGGCCGGCGGCCAGCCGTGGCCCCGCAGAAGGTGGCTGGGGGCGGGACGGGACGGGGCTCGCTTGCGGGGCCGGTGGCCAGCCGCGGCCCCACGGAAGGTGGCTGGGGGTGGGGCAGAGCTCGTTTGCGGGGCTGGCGGCCAGCCGCGGCCCCGCAGAAGGTGGCTGGGGGCGGGACGGGGCTCGCTTGCGGGGCCGGCGGCCAGCCGCGGCCCCGCGGAAGGTGACTGGGGGCCAGACGGGGCTCGTTTGCGGGGGGCCCCGGCCCCTTTTCTCCCGGAGCGGCGCTCTGGCTCGCTCCGGCCCCAACGGAGCCCTGGCTGCCAGTCACCCGGAACACTCTGAAGTGAATATGGCCACATGGGAGACTGGATCAGATCAGTCCCTGACACAGTGTCCTGGTACCTCTGGCCTCTTTCCTTGCATTCCTGCTAAAGTTGCACGGTTTTGCCTGAAAGGTGCCTTGGGTTCTGACTCTAAATAAATAAAATGCATGGGGCTACAGGCTGTGCCTGGTCACATCAATGAGCAGAGCCTCTTTTCTGCCCCAGTGGGGCACACCTACAGAAATGCGCTCAAATCTGAATTCAGAATAGGGAAGGAACAGGTGCACTGGTACATTGGGAGAGGGGAAAGCTCTATTATGTTGGTGAGGGGAAAAGAAGGAGCTGGAGTATTAGAAGGAGGGGAGGTGTGGTGCTAGTTGAGGTAGGTTAGAAGGAACTGGGACTTGTAGAGTATAAAGCAATCAGTGTATTTTTCCCAGTACTGAGCTATCTTTTTTGCCATAATCTGTGGCCTTGGCAGTCTGCAATGTTATGTATGTCATAATAGGAGGGTGTTATGCCTTTTAGTTGGGGTTGTTTGTACCTCTTCAGCCCCTGGCCCATTATGCACATACATCTTACTGCAGATTTTCAGAGCACTAAGCCTTTAATCCTGACTTTGGATTCTGTACCCACCTTACACACCATTCTTTTTCCTTTGGTGTATTTATTCTGCAGCTACAATTAAAAACACACACTTTTCCAAATCAGGGTGGACTGTCACTTGTGATGTGGGGGTGGGGGTGGCATCCAAAGTTTGTTTGTTTTTTAAAAAATATGCAATTGCCCTATTGCAGTTGTGCGGTAGCATCCAGCAAGTGCCTTCCATTTAAATCTTCATGGTTCAGGTTTTGTGTAAGCATTTTAGCATGAGTTTGTTGAATAAAAGGGAACAAAAAGGAACACAGGAAAAGGGAAAAACCCACTTTTGAAACTGACCAAGACTTTTTCTGAAACTGACAAGCAACTACAAAGTCCTTTTTTCCATACTGCCAAGCATTAGGGGATTCTCTGCTGTGTTATTGGCCATTGTGAAAAAATGGGAAAGAGTCACATGATCTCATAATATGGGGAGCATACTGAGCGTACGGAATGCGCAGTAGAACCCACTGACTCTAGCATTGCAAGCTGTGATAGTTGGAAATGTGTATGTGTGAGCTAGGACTGCCAAGTCCAACTTGGGAAATATCTGGGGACTTTGGGGGTGGAGCCAGGAGACTTTGGGGGTGGAGCCAGGAGAAAGGAAGTGACATCATTTTGTGAAGTCACATCCTGTGATGTTGCTTCCACATGCTGACACATGAACTCATGAAGTTTCCTAATACTGAATCAGGCCATTGGTCCATCAAGGTCAGTATTGACTACTCAGACTGGTAGTGGCTCTCCAGGGTCTCAGGCTGAGATCTTTAATGTCACCTATTACCTGATCCTTTTTTAGCTGAAGAAGCTGATACCTCCTGCATGTCAAGCAGATGCTCTATCACTGAGCAACAGCCCTACTGAATCCTTCCTTATCTCGGCAGAATATGAAACACTAAGTGCTACACAAGTGCTAAATATGATTTTCATATCATAAGAACAGGAGAGAAGCCACAGTGGATCGGCCCATCCAGTACAGCCCATCCAGTACAACACTCTGTGTCACAACAGTGGCCAAAAATACCAGGTGCCCTCAGGAGGTCCAGCAGCCAGAACTCCAGAAGCCCTCCCACTGTTGCCCCCCAAGCACCAAGAATACAGAGCATCACTGCCCCAGACAAAGGGTTCCATTTAGACCTTGTGGCTAATAATAGCCACTGATAGACCTCTGCTGGATGGGGACAGAGAGAGAGAGAGACAGACAGACAGACAGACAGACAGAAAAAAGAAAGAGGGAGAGAGAGAAGGAAAAAACTGGCAGAGGCACTTACTTCCATTTAGACCTTGTGGCTATAATAGCCACTGATAGACCTCTGCTGGATGGGGACAGAGAAAGAGAGAGACAGACAGACAGAAAAAAGAAAGAGGGAGAGAGAATGAAAAGAGCTGGAAGAGAAACTTACTACAGCAACGTTGCCAGCCACATGCAAAAGCAGCTCCTTCAGTCCCTCCTTAATCTCTGGGCGGACCTCTCTTGCTGTGGAAGCTCTCTTGCTGACTTCTTAAAGGGGAAATGTCTGGTGCAGGGCAGGCTCTCTGCAGACATTTCCCTTTTAAGGCAGCCATTTTGTCCCCCCGGTGGCCAACTTGGAAAAAGCGGGCGGGGGGGAAGGACTAAAAATCAGTGTTTCCCCCGCCCTACCAGGGGACTTGGCAGCCCTAGTGTGAGCACATGCATGCCTGTGTAAAGTTGGCTGCAACTCCACCATGTTTTGCACAAGGCTGCAATTTGTATGGGGGAGGAGTTCTCTGGCAGAAGATCTGAAGAGCTTTTTTAGTCTTTCACTGATGCCCTAGCTCAGCTGCATAGTGATGCTAATTTCCTGCCCTTCTTTGCAAATTTGCGTGGTTTTCTCTTTGTGATTCTCTAATTTGATCCTGCACACTGGTCATGATCTTGGCAGTTTTTTAAAGCCTGTCCTGTGAGGATTGTACTCTTCATCCAAATGGATTGCTCCCAAGCGATTCTTAAGTTTGGTGGTTCACAAAAGTCCCATGTGGCTCCACCACCATTTCAATGTTAAAGTAAGGTAAAGATTTCCCTTGCTTGAAAGCCAGTTGAATCTGACTCTAGGGGGCGGTGCTCATCTCTGTTTCCAAGCTGAAGAGTCAGCACTGTCTGAAGACTTCTCCATGGTCATGTGTCCAGCATGACTAAACGCTGAGGTGCACGGAATGTTGTTACCTTCCCACTGAAGGTTGTTATGTTCCCACCTTTTTATCTACTTGAAAGTTCTTGCTTTCAGACTGCTAGGTTGGCAGGAGCTGGGGCCAAAATGCCCCCCCCCCCAAAAAAAACTTTGTTTGTTAAAGCATTAAAGGGAAATTTGTTTTCAAAGCTTTAATCTTTCTATCTCCCCCCCTCTCCATCTCATGTCAATTTCATTCTGCACTGACGATCCTCCCCCTTAAATTTGTTTTCATGCAGCACTGAAATCCCCCCCACCCCGTACTGAGGATGCTGCCGTTTGCCTCCTCTCTGATCCCCCTTTTAAGTCAATACCAGCAGGAAACTAAACCTTGCACAGCTCCTTTTAAATTCCCCCCCTCTGTGGTTTTAATTTCTTTTATTCAGTGATCTGAAACTAGTGGTAGTCTCATATCACTAGACACATCTTGCTCAAAAAAAAATCAAAAATTTAAAAATGAGGGGAAAATGGAGCTTGTACAATGTTGAATGGGGAGGATGGCAGGTGGTGCAGAGTGGATAGAATGACTTCAGTGTGGGTGGGGAGTGACCTTCAAGGGCAAGGGGAAAATCTGAAGGGGATCTGTATGCTTTTGAATTACCTTTGGCTTGGAAGTGAAACAAGGGAAAAATCAGCATGAAAGCACTCTTAGGCCGTGGTCACATGGCCCTTTAATGCAGGAGGAAGTGCTATTTCCTCCCGCATTTAAAGGGACCAATCAGACAAGCTAGTCTGATTTGGTGCTAGTCCCGCACCAAAGCGGACTCAATTGCGGGTTCCTCCCACATTTCCCGACCCATGGTGGTTGCACGAGGAACCCGCAATTGAGCCTATCTGGACAGCCCTCTCTCGCAATGATTGCGAGAGAGGGCTGTCCAGATCGTCCCTCCCGTTCCCTCCCCTTTTTGCACTTGGGCGCTTGGGCACTCAAGTGCCTGAGTGCAAAAGGGGAAAAAAGCCCCCCCAGACTTACCAGGTGGCCGGCAGGGCTCAGGGAAGGGTGCCTCCCCCTGGCTGCCGCCACCAGCCGCTGCCTCCAGCCTCCTCCTCCTCTGCTGCCTGCCTCCTCCACCGTCGCCGCAGCCTGTCTCCTCCTCCACTGCCCGCCTCTTCTGCTGCCTCCTCCTCATCCGTTGCCACTGCCTGCCTCCTCCTCCACCGCCCGCCTCCTCCTTCTCCTCTGCCAGCCGCCGCTGGGGTTGGATGTGTAAACATCCCAACCTGAAATAAAAAAAACCCAGTCCCTTTAAATCCGGGAGCCCTCCCAGATTTAAAGGGCAGTGTGACCGCGGCCTTAGAAAACCTGGGGAAACAGCAACCAGATATTGAACTGAGCACTGAAGGGAGGAAAATCAATGTAGAATGACAAAGAAAACCCGACAGATGTGCACAGTGAAAGCAAGGGAAAATTATACATGGGTAATAGGCCCCTGTCATTTTGGAGTGTGGCTGAAGTGGGTAGAGTTTCCTGTTCTTGTAGTTAGCTGTGTTCTTAGACAATACACTAGTTGTGCTTAAGGCCCTCTGAGCTTCATTTCACGTCTACAAAATGTAGTATGCAGAAGGTTTTAAAACTATTTTTTCCACCAGTTATACATTATTCCCAAAATTAGCTATGGTCACGTATCATTTTTCCTCCCTTTATAAATTACAGAAAGTGGGTCGTAAAGGCAGTATGACAAGTATATTACTGAGAAATGTGAAAGGTAGTCTGTACAAGCTGGCTTCATGCGATGCTGTTAATTTGAAAGCTAGTCTAAGGTAGTGGTCTTCAACTCATGGGGCAGGGCCTTGAGGTGGATCTTGGAGCCCAATGTGCTGTGTTTTAAGCATTTCTATAGGGACTCAATATGTTTCTTTGATGTTCTTTGGAGGACCTGATACAGAAGTGCATGCATAGGGGTCTAAAGCAGTACACCTGTCTTTCTTTGCTTACATGCTAACGGGAGCAGGAGAACAGTGAGATAAAATCACTCAGAAAAGATTCTTCTTTAGATCAGGCAAATTCAGACAACCCCTTGTCTCCATTGGTACCTCCCCACCCAGCAGGTGGTCCTCCAGTACTCCATGTATGTGCTTGAGAATCGGAGCCCTGTCTCCTTACAAATGCACCCCTTTTCCTTCTTGCTATTTCGCCTGCATGGACTCGCCAGGTGCACCCCTGCCAGTTGGTCTTTTAGTGTTCTGTGCATGTGTTTGCAGCACAGGGCCCCCGCTCTCTGGGAAAGGCTTTTCTTTTTCAAGTGAAGGAACTTCACAGCTCAAGCAAGGGTGAAGAGCCCTGAACAACTGACATTGATTATTTTTCCTCACTATGGTACACCTCCTGTTTCCTGATCCCAGAGCTCTTTTTGCTGCCCACTGTCCTTGCCTTGACATTGGTTAGGTTATACATCTGGCTCCTTCCTTCCTTATCATATGACTCTAATGGTACATGACAGTGCCGTACTGTCATGTGACTTCTTGTCACGTGATTGTGATGTCATGTGATTACATTACATGCTTATAGCTCTGTGGTTCCTTGCTGCCTTCTGGGAATTTGATGTGTCCTAGGTTGGTAAGGGTAGAAGATCACTGATGTGATTAACTGTGTATTCAGTACAGTGGGTACTGAAAAGAGCAGCTGCAATAAATTAAATAATTTGGGGGCAAGATGTGGATTTACTATTATATAATTTGTCAGATTCTCCTACAGCATTTTGCACATTTCTTGTGTGTGTGTGTGTGTGTGTGTGCATGCGCACCTGGAAAGTGTTTTGTTGTTGCAGAATGCAAAGCACAATCCAGTAAATGAACTATTACCCCTATTCAAGTGTCGCATTTTCCCTCTTGATTTTTTTATAGTTGTAGAAAAGTTTGAAACAAATGAGTTCCTTGTTTACATTCCTACTTTTTGCTCTTGTCCTAGAATGCAATAGGCCAACTATTTGTGTTGCTTCAATGAATTTTGTTTACAAGCCAAATTACATAAACATCTGGTCTGTTCTGTAACATATGGAGTATCAAATGCCTTAAAATTTGCTGATAAAAATAACATGAATAGATAAAGAGAGACTTCAGCCAAATACTACATTTTAAGAGCTTGTCATATTTACAATTCTTTTGGTACAGCACCAGGATTTGGGAGCCTCAGAATAAAATAAACCTGGCGCTTACTCTGAGGAGTATGTAGTGTGGCTCAGCGGTTGCATTTGCATTGCCTGGGGTTTTGTGACCTCTGAAACCTGTGTAGGAGAAAAGGTACCTTGCTTGGCAGAATTTTAACCTGCGTTCCATCCAATGTACCCTGATGAGCTCCATATGCATCTGAGGTACACAGTAAAGTGGCTGTAATTCTTTGTACTACCTCCCAGCTCTAGAGATGTTTCAAGCTGACAATACTGTGATAAACTGAAGTTCAGGAATCCTGTCCATATAGTAGCACCAGTGTTTGTTCATATACTAGTGTAAAGGTTGGATTTTGATCCTTGATCTGATGCACTAACAGGGAATCAGTAGTATATAATCCTGTTCTCTTCTGTTTTGACTCCTTGGATCATATATACATTAAAATTAAAATCCATGGAATTAATTTACCTTGGTTTAAATACTTACAGGTTAAAAAGCTCATGGAAACGATAGACACTTAACACAATTTATTTAGACCTTTTACCTGCTTTGAACATTTTCTTAAAATAGAACAATCTACTTTTAAGAATATGAGTTCAGTGATAAATAAAGAATTAATCCTAGTAGAATGCTCAGTCCCTTTAAAATACCAGGAGACCTGGCAATTAGATTGTGATTTAAATATTATACCTAAACAGTGGGAATTGATACAGACCTCATCCATGCTTACCTCATACTCAATAAATATACAGCTACAATCATATGAAATATTACTGAGATGGTACCTAACACTGAGCAAATTACATCACAGAAATGTATCCTGAAAATCCTGTGGAAAATATGGTAATTGTGGACCCCCTCTGTTGGTGGACCTGCAAAACAGTTCAAGTTGGGATAAGATCATTCATCTAATCAAAACAATAACCATGAAATTATGAAATTCCACGAAAACCCAAATTGATCTTACTAGATCTTTGGTAAAATACAAATATACCACAAATTAGAAAGGAACTACTATCAATATTACTAACAGCAGCTAAGTGTCTAATAGCTAGTAGATGGAAAGGTAGGACCCTTCCAACAGTGAAACAGTGGTATGCCAAGGTTTGGGAGGTTTATGCAATGGATAAAATTGCAGACTTACCTTAACAATACCTTAATCAATCCATCGTAATAACTAAATGGTTACAATTTCTGGAATTATCAATGAAGGATGGATCCAACCTATGTTCTACTTTACCACACTGCTATTATGATATTGTAAAATATGTGAACTATGTAGGTTGTTGTATGTATACTTTAGATAAGCTGCTCATTTTTTTTTCAGTCCAAGTGCAATTACTGAGGTTTTGAAATGTAATTTCTTTAAGAATTGTAAGGTTAATTATGTCACAGTTATCTGAGTATTTTCTCTATGTACTAGGAAGTCTTCTATTATATTACTATTCTTTTCACATCTAGGTAAATCGAACTGGACCTGGTATCAGTTGTGTGTGTTAAGTTATGTGTAAAGTTTAAAGTTGTATGTTATGTTCTGATAAAATAAATTCTGGAGAAGCAGGATATCAATATTTAAATTTCAAAGAAATAAAAAAAAATCCATGGTTTGTTGGAGAAATCTGTAGATACTATCTGCTCTGACTTTAATGCAGCATGAAGTTGAAGCATCTGTTATTTAACCTGTGAGCATGTACCCCAGAGTGTGCAGTACTTCTTTACATTTAAGTAACATCTTTATGTTTAATCATCAGAAAATTTGCACTCAAAACTATATATAACTTCCCTGAAATTAATCTGTACAGTCATCTGAATTGTTCTCATTTATTTTGTAGCAGGTGCTACCTGCACCTGCTTGAAAGCATTTCAAAAACTCAGAGGCTGTAAGTTGGAGCCAAAGTCTTCAACCCAAAGGTATTCATTTTCCATTTGAAATTTGTATTGCAATGTACGTAAGATAGTCAAGGCTGCAGTTACAGGAGTTGGTCCAGCTGTCTGATTTATGAGGCTCACTCCTGCATACTGTATCCTGCAAAATCAACTATTACATTTGCATCGCAACAAGAGGTTTTCTAAGACACAGTATGTGGTGAAGAGCACTACATTTTGGCAAGCAAAACTGATCCTTTGCAAGTCGAGAGCTACAGAATGGCTTAATTTCCAAAGCAGTACCTATGGGCTGTAGGTCTAAGAACCATATGTGCTATGGGGTGTATGGATTTGTATGCTTAAATCAGACTTGCATAGCAAAAACAGGAGCCAAGAGCTTTTTGTAACATTAATTCCCAGATGGTTAATTGGAAGGTAACTGTAGGTTGCAGGGATTCTGTGGTTACTTGCCAGACTGCTGGGTTTATCAGTTTGTAATTTTAAGATATTCTGACACTATAACAATGAGGATATGGGATCAGCCCCAAACTCGGGTCATTTCGAGCAGGAACATGCAGGAACGCCGTTCCAGGAGTAACAAGCCCAGGAGCGGGCACGTATGGTGGTGTGCTGTGGGAAAAAGCAAAAGCACACTAACGTGATCTGTATTTTCATGCCTGTTGTAGGATAGCTTCCCTGCAAGAGCAAAGGAACCTAAAGTGTCTTTAGTTAAAGTGTAAAGCTGACTCGCCAGCTCTGAGTTGGGAAATACCTGGAGATTTTTGGGATGGAGCCTGAGCAGTGGGTGTTGCCTTCTGACACATTTCCAGTGATGTCAGGGGGTGTGGCATATGCAAATAAGTTTGGCTAATGGGTTATGCTAATGAGCTCCTGCACCTCTTTTTTTATGAAATGACCCCTGCCCAAACTTGTCAGGTACCTTTGAAAAAAGACTGTATTTTATCTCCAGCTCTCCACCTGTAACTTGGAAATAAAAACAACTTTCCAGATGATTAACCATTCTTGGGAACTCTGGACCACGGAATCATGCCTGCCAGTAGAGAGTTTTACTTTTAAATAGGGCTGAATAAAACTAAAATAGTTTCTGTTTCCTGTTTTCATAGGTATGTATATTTTGCTGAATTTTGAAGCTGGCATGACTCTAAAATGAAAGAACATTTTTGTGAGCCTTTATTTGAAAACCGCTGTTTCCAGCTTCAGAATAATGCACAGTGAGACAGATGGATCCCGTATATTTTTATTTTTTTCGTATAGGGGTAAAATCAAATAATTCTACTGGGTTTTTTTGGGGGGGGGGTGATTTATGACCTTCTTCCAGTGGCACGGTAACCCAGCTAGGTGCTGTCTAGGAGGAGGAGCAGGGGGTTGGATACCTTCCTTGCCAAATGGGTGATGTGCAGGATTATATTGCCTCTCACCAAACATTTGTATGTGTGCAGCCCAAGATGTGTACTTATTCTGAATAGCTGGAAAAAATGTTTTCTCTGTGTCAAAGTTATTTATTTACATATTTATTTATACCCTGCTTTTCTTCACAGCAGTCACCCAAAGGGGCTTACATCATTTTAATTTATATCCTGCCTTGGTATCATAGATGTACCACTTAGCAAAGGTAATAGTTTTCCTGTGAAATACATCAATAAACATTATAAAATGTTGAAAAATAAAACCATTGAAATAATGGCAAAAATATGAGAGACCTGCCTTTGCAGATATGCATTTTATGTAGAACTTCCTAGATATATAGTGATGGTTAAAAAACAAAACACCAAGAGGTTAGGAGAAACTAGAAATAGCCACTGGCAAGCTTATAACAGCATCAAATTATCATTTCAATATACTTACAAATAGATCTCCCGCAATGTATGTAAGAAGTTCTATTCGTACATTATATGTTTAATCATAATAGTCATATTGGTAAACAGGATGATGGCATGTCCTACTTAAGTCATTGGCATTTTGTTAAAACATCATTTTCCTTCAAGTAAATGAACATCTGAGGGGGGAAAACACAATGTGTTATCTTTGAAATGGGAGGTGGGGGTGGTGGAATGGCTATCCTGCACAAACCATTGGAAGAACATGTAATTACAGAAGAAATGATTTTTTCCAGGGGTGGGGAAAATCAATGTGTTTGTTGTTTGTCTCCCCCTCCTCTTTTCTAAAATGTATGAAGCCATTTCTGGATTGGTATAATTTTTAGTTCAGTCTGCACCTGTGGCCTTTGGACCTAATGTTTATGACAGATGGACAGGACTATATTTGAAGAATTTATTGTAGAATCCTTCTGTATATATCTGTGCCATGATAGACATTGGACATGGCCCATGGGTATATTTATTAGTGCAGGCTTCCTATCCACATTCTGCCTTCCATGTCTGTATACTTTGAGCCCAAAGTTTCATTTTGTATAGGATAATGCACTAAGAATGAATCCCTATTTTTATCTTTCCCTTATCTGTGGAGGAATTTGATGGGTGATGAAGGGAAGGGACAAACTGGATGATTCCATTATCAGTGATTCTGTGCCCTCTCAGTAGCATAACAGAAAGCAAAACAATGGCAGAAGAAACAAGAAATACAGTAGAGGCACTAAAAAGTAAAACAGATGAATTGCTGCTACTCTACCCCCATTAGACATAGATGCAAGAGATCATCTATGCATGGTGGCTGCAGAACTACACCACTGAGTCAACCACACTAATCTGCAACATTTACACACACATGCAATAGTGCACACCAGGCAGAACTAATAATGGCATAACTGTTAGAAGGGGAGAAACCAATACTTGTACCATAGAACTCAGCTCACACAAAGGTTTGAAACATTTCATAACAAAAATGGAGACAAGCAGCCTGTATACCACAAAACTTTCTCCAGGAAAGAAAGAAAACCAGGGGGATGAAGGGAGGAAGCAGCAATGAAATGCAATTTGAATTGCAACAGGAAGCCAGCTCCATTTTCCAGTTATTGGGAGGAAGCCAACTGCAGGAGAAGAATCTTGAATCCCATTGGGTTACTAATGATCCCACATGGAGAAGTTGTCCATTTTATCTCTGTTCATGAGAGACCCTTTATGTCCCAAGGGGCAGAATTTGAGAAGATTAAATGAACTGAAATTGGAAAAGTCCTATTCCATGTGTTTTGCTTCACTCTTGGTGATTTGGGTTCACCCAATGTATTCTCCGTAGACAGCTGGATTGAGGCGGGACAGTGCTGCTGCTGTTGCTCAGCCTCACAGCAGCATTCGACATGGTTGACCATGATCTTTTGACCCACCGTCTTGTTGATGTGGGGATTCATGGGGTAGCTCTGAAATGGCTTACCTAATTTCTCTGGTTGGAGACAGGGTGGTGCTATGGGAGAGGGTGTCTAGTAGGTACCTCTTACCATGTGGGGTCTCTCAAGGGGAAGTCCTCTCCCTGATGTTATTCAACATCTATATGTGCCCCCTTGCCCAGCTGGCATGGAGTTTTGGGCTGGGGTGTCACCAGTACACTGATGATGCAGTACACTGATGACACCCAGCTGTATCTGTTAATGCGTGGCCATCCAGATACTGCACCACAAAAATCCAGCCAAGGGTCTAGAGGCTGAGGTGGGATGGTTGAAGAAGAGCTGGCTGAGACTAAATCCAATTAGGATGGAGGTTCTGTGGCTGGGGAGGGGAGAGTCAGGATTGGAGCATCATCTTCCCATCTTGAAGTTGTGTCTTTGACACTGGCACAAACCGTCAGGAGTTCAGGCATTGTCTTGGATACCTTCTTATCAATGGAGGTCCAGATCATGACTATTGCCATGCTGGCATTTTTCATCTGCACCAAGCTTGGCAACTGGCCCCCTTCCTGTCGCACCATGACCTAGCTACAGTAATCCACACAACAGTCACCTCCATATTGGGTTACTGTAACTCACTTTATGCTGGCCTGTCCTTGAGACTGATCCAGAAACTCCAGCTGATTCAAAATGTGGTGGTGCGAGTCCTGATGAGAACATCACAGACAGCATGTATTTGACCTGTGCTGCTTGAGCTGCACTGGCTTCCAGTGGGATACCGGGTCAGGTTCAAGATTCTGGTACTGACCTTTAAGGCCTTGAGTGGTCTGGAACCTATGTACTTGTGGGACCGCCTCCTCTGGTATGTTCCCTGAAGAGCTTTGTGCTCTGCATATAACAACCTACTGGTGATTCCCAACCCAAAAGATGTCTGGCTGTCCTCAACCAGGGCCGGGGCTTTTTCAGCCCTAGCACCTGCCTGGTTATAAAGTACTGGGTCCAGGGATGCATTGCAGTGAAATCAGCTCATATGTTTATTGATGGTAGAATTCCAGGCTACTGAACGGGGCTCAGGGGTCTGCTTAAATACATGTCTAAACTGCACCCCTGGCCTTGCCCAAACTCCCTGATAGGATTACTCCCTGATAGGATTACCCTGATAAGATTACGCCCAAACTCCCTGATAAGATTAGTCACGAGTTACCTCAACCCATAGGTCCTCTGGAGGAACCTGGGTGGCCACTTGGTCTAATTTACAATCCAGCCGGGCTATTGTCTTCTGAAGCGGAGCTCCGGTAGCCAGCCCGGCCATGTGCATTTCTCTGACCGCATGCGCGGTTGCCATTAGGACACAACACTGGTGGAACTCTATTGTTGTTTGTTGTTGTTGTTCTTCGTTCAGAGCCCTGAGGTCTAGGGATTGAGTGATTCACAAATCTAAATTATAAATAAATAAGACTATTTCACTGTCAACTGAGGCAAAATAATTGCCTTTTATGTCTGTCTATGGTATGAGAAGCTGGCTATGATAAATATGCCAAGTATAAGAGGACTGGTTTGTGCTTAGAATAGAACACAGCTGTTGAATTTCAGATTGTACTCCACTAGTTCAAGTGTGCATGGATGGTGTATATTTCAATAGGGTTACTACTCAATGTTTAAGAGATGTATGAAGCATTACAGAAAAAGTTAACTAAGCATACAATTTTCATGTTTTCTAGATTCCATTTATTGTGTGTTGAAAAATGCAAAAGCACTTTTAGTATTATGGCTATTGTTGTACAATCCTAAAAATACTCTCCTGGAAGCAAGCCCTGCTGAATAGAATGGAATATTTCTGAGTGAACCTGCTTTGGATAGCCCTCTTGTTATAACTTTGATATTAAATGGGTTGATAGAAAAACCTTTGATTCATGGGGTAGTGACCCATAATAAGAAAGGGGGCAGGAGGATAAATTTACTAAGCATTTTGAACATTGTATTTCTTTTACTGGCTGATTGTAAAGTTCAAACAAAATATACAGGTCTGAACCTATTATTAATGCATTACAAGATAGTGGATGTAAAAAAGAATAGTGAACCTAGGCATTTTACAAGCATGAATCACATTTTTACTGGGTATGTTTTCATGTTTTCATATTATTCGGGTACATGTTGATCTTTTATGTCACTGACTAGTATAAATTACTCATCCTTTTTAATGAAATGTCATTTGAGCATTTTGTTTGGTAAGACAAAGCAACAAAAAGTATGTGGCAGAAGAACAGAATGTATTATTTATGTCACTCTTTTAAAGAAAACATGCACATGTAATATTCCTCTTCCTGTTTCTGATTATTTATCTCATATTGGCATGAAATGCTGAATTGTGTGTGTCTGTGGGGAAGCTAGATTTGGAAAGCTTATATATTCCTGCTCCACTGAAACTAATCTAATAAAAGTTATCTTTGTATCACATAACATACAGCAAAACTGATGTAATGCCGAAGTGAGTTCAGGAAAGGCATCACAGAATTCTAGATCTCAAAGAACTAGCTTGTTGTATTTTAGTTCAATTGCATCAAGACAAATCTTAACAATAATAACTTCTGAAGATAGCCTATAAAATATTACTACTATTGTTAGTAGTAGATCTCCCCCCCTCCTATTGTTCTCATTTAAACTAGAATCTGTTGCTGGTATTAGCTAGAATTTATATTCATGCCCTTTAAAAACTTATTGTTAATAATACTATGCCTTCAGAGGCAAGTGGCCAATCTATAATAGGCCAAGACTTGACTTTCAAAGGAAGATGGGAGCATGTCTCTCATTGTGTCTCCTGTGTCCTTCATTAGAACTATGAATGCAGTGCTGTGCTAAAAGAAAAGATTATCATGACTAGAGTTTCTGGTTTGACAAGAGCAATACTGGTAGTAGACTACAGAAGAAAAAATGAGTATCAGAGGTTTTAAGTAGTATCAGGGCTCATTTCGTAGCAGGAGCTCCTTTGCATATTAGGCCACACCCCCCTAATGTAGCCAATCCTCCAAGAGCTTACAGAGCTCTTCTTACAGGGACTACTGTAAGCTCTTGGAGGATTGGCTACATCAGGGGTGTGTGGCCTAATATGCAAAGGAGCTCCTGCTACAAAATGAGCCCTGAGTATTATTAATGGAATGACTTGTTAAAGTTTTTCCTGACTTCTGTGCGTCCATATTCTTGGTATACTTTTTATACTGAGGGATTTCAGACCATATATATTAAAGAAATAATTCTGCTGGAGCCTTAGTGTTTGTTTCATTTTACAGATTAATCCTAAAAAAAATTATCTTGAAAACAGATAGCTTCCCTCCCCAAGTCACCTATTCTTGTTTAAGTGATTTACAACATAGCTCTAAACACCTTTCATAAAAGTAAGTCTTGTTTGTTGACTGGTTTTCACATTGGCCATAAACAAGAGTACTACATATACAAGAACTACATTTGCAAGCCCAGGGGCGCAGAGAGGGAGGATGTGCAGAAGAGGCAATAAACACACAGACCACAGTGATTTGGGTAAAATAGGCCACATTTTTATTGATTACAGTGCAGGAGCATTGGCTCTGCATGGGGACAGAACCTGAACTGGGTGACCTGCCTGCTGCCCTATGAACCCTCACACCCCCTGCCTACCTGCTGGGGTACATCTAAGGATCCACCCTTCAAGAGCCACATGGGCGCTGGCTGCTACTGGTTCCCCTGGCTCTTGGTAAGAGCCCTGTCGAAAGCCCCCAAACTGGGCATGCCTATAAATCCGCTCCACCCCAGACCCCTTAAGGGAATTTCCAGAACTGCAGGCTGAAGCCCTGGCAGCCACTACCTTAATAGGGGTGGGCAGGCAGGCAAAGCCCACCAGTTCACCTATGGCTCAGCCCCAGGTGCGCATCCCACATGCTGGGGCCAACTGCCACCACCAGACCCCGCCCCTAGGCCAGACCATTCGGCCCACTGGATGACAGGGGAACTGGATGGCCACACTTCTCCCTTACCTGCCCCCAAAACCCACAAATCGGTGTCAGGTTAAGTCCCGGCCACATCTTGCCCTTAAGTTCAGCACCTCCCTTGTCATCAAATGATAATTTTAACTGTCATCCCAAGCTACACATATGAGACAAATGCACTACACAATCCTTTCGATATACACAATCACGGTTTCTTCTGAAAGGGGTCACAACACATTGATTGCAATTTTGGATCATGCATATTGGACCCTAGATTCAGCTGGAGTCTGGTGCATGTGTACTGAAGTGGAAAAATCTATGTGTTGCCCCTTTCAGAAGAAATGGCAATCTGGCATTTTGGGAAGATTAGGTATAGTGCATTTCTTTCATATGTGTGGTCACTCTGCCAGGCACCTAACATCTGAAAAGGACTGCTGTCTTCTGTGTTTTTCCCCCTTGCACTCTCATTTGTTTTTTTTTCTTTAATGTTTTCTGTTTTGCCTTGCTATTTTCCCCTTCTAACATCCTGTTTTGTTTTTTTAAAAAATACAAGTCACAGTGATCCGAGACAAACAAGCTGCTGTGCTGTAAAATAAATAGCCTTGATTTACAAAGTAAATCAATTCCCTTCAAGATTAAGCTGAAATGTTTGCTTGAGCTTCATGTCTCAACATCTCAGCACTTAACCAGATGACAGTGGAGTTTTTGCCAGCAAAACATATCTTTACTAAACCAGGGCCATCTTTCAATGAGAACAGAGCAAAATACTGCCCTCTGCCATCAAAATATGCCTCTAGCCCTATTTATTTATGAGAAGCTTTGTACTGGATACAAACTGATATGAATGTTATCCAGCTTTATGCAAGACATCACATGGTATTAGTAATCTGATATAGGGTTTTAAAAGGATAGCAGCACTGCCAGCTTTAAGTGCCAACAGTTTTCTTCCCTGGCTATAAATGTAAGGCAAGAAATACTATAACCTTCACTGGAAAGCTGTGCCTTCAAAGATTATTCCAATGTGTACATTCCTTATAAAGGCTTCATGCTCTTGGCTTGCATGAGATTATATTCTAGGTAAAACATGCCCCCCCCCCCACTTCATAGAAGTTGTCAAACAAACCAAATTAATAAAATAAGTAAATAATCTTCCATGGTCAAATACAGCATCTAAAGGTGCCTTTAAAAATAGAATTGATTTTTACATTTGTCCAAAATATTTTAAGCCACTACTCTTTCTCATGGGTACTTTCCATAGGGTTTGTAAGAAGCAAGGTTTTTTTTTTTTTAAAAAAAATGTCTTTCTATGCTTTTCTGTGTCCTAGAGTGGCACTTGTGCTTCTTATTCTGTGAATCAGAACTACTGAAAGAAATATTAATACGCAACTCAGTGTTGTCCACTCTAATAGGGAGCCACTCTTAAGGGTCTCTGGCAAAGAAAGATCTTTCATAGGACTTGCTACCTGAGGTCCTTTAACTAACTGGAGATGACAGGAACTGTGAGCTTAGGATCTTCTGTATGCAACACGTATACTGCCACTGAGCCGTGGCCCTTTCCCACTTAGAAATATGAGATGCTTTACCTTTCTGTAGACAAAAAATTAGAGGCCCTAACTTAAGTTTGCTTATTGATTGATTGACTGATTGATTATTTAAAACATTTATGAGCTGACTTTCTCCCTTGCAGAGCACAAGGTGGCTTACAGTATACAGCAACTATAAAAAACACGTAAAAATAATATGAATAAAACTATAAAAATACATAAAAGATCACAATTTAAAAGCTAGTTTTCTAAGGTGATAACTGTGTCAAGTAGTGCTCCAAAGGTCCAAACCTGGCTTTTAATGAGGAGCAGGGGTCATTTCGAGCAGGAGCTCGGGGGAGCTCAGGTCCGGGAGTTGGTGCCAGCCCCCCCCTTGCGGGGGAATGCCTGTTTGTGTCATGGCTGCAGCAAAATGACCCTGTCCCCTGGAAAAGTCCTTGTTCCTCTGACCAGCCTTCTGAAGGCTTCAGCCACCACTGAAGCTATCCTCCCAGAATAGTGGTATTTCTGAGGCTTGGATTAGTAACTGTCCCCTCTCTGCCATCTCTTTCTTTCTCCCTCCCTCCCTTCTTTCTCTCTCTTTCTTTCTCCTTTCTTGCCTTCTGACATACTTCTGGTGATGTCAGGTGGTGTAGCATATGCAAATAAGTTGTGCTAATGAGTTATGCTAATGAGCTCCTGCACCTCTTTTCCTAGGAAATGACCCCTGAAGAGGAGTATAACCCCATCCAAGATAGGAGAGATCTTGAGCCCCTGGTCTGCTTTCTACTAACCCAGAAATCCTGTTTTGTTAAGATTAAGTTTCAGCTTGTTTATCCTCATCCAACCCATTACACGCTCCAAGCACTGGTTTAGATCATCAAAACCCAAGGAAGATAATTGCATGTTTCTCTTTATTTACCATCCACCTTCTTTTTTGTTGCAGAAGAGACACAAGTGAGGTATAATCAAGGGTCCCATTATTCATCAGTGGGCAAAAAGGGGTGGAAAATGGATGCTTAAGGCCTCAAAGCAGCTTTGAATCTCTGTATTGCAAATTCGGCCATTATGGCTGCTTACCAGTTATTTTTGTGGGACCAGATGTCATATTACCTCAAATTAATACCTGAGGAGAAATGCTGATTGGCCAAGGTGCTTCAAAAGGAGGCAGTTAAGCTGTCAAAACAGCCAAGAATGCTGGGCAACATGTGGCAGATTGCTCCACCCATTCTATAGCATCCATGGTAACTCTGCTGCTGATTGCATGGCTAAATCTACTGCTTTGCCCCCAGAAACATATGCCGAAGTAGAAGACTTTTCAAAGGTGATTATCCCTTCTCACTGAAGACTAATGATACTCTGGCACAGTTATAAAGAAATAAGTGGATCGCCAGACCTTTGGGCTTTACTGTCCCACCTTCTCAGCCCTTCAAGCAGCACATCCAACCACATCATCAGTGAAGTGGCTAAATTTGCAGGTGACACAAAGTTGTTCAGGATGGTGAGAACCAGGGAGGATTGTGAGGCACTCCAAAGGGATCTGTCGAGGATGGGAGAGTGGGCATCAATGTGGAAAATGGGGTTCATTGTGGCCAAGTGCAAAGTGATGCACATTGGAGCCAAAAATCCTAACTATATATACACGTTGATGGGGTCCGAAGTGGCAGAGACTGACCAAGAGAGAGATCTTGGGGTCATAGTAGATAACTCAATGAAAATGTCGAGTAAAGAAGGCCAATACTATGCTGGGGGTTATTAGGAAGGGAATTGAAAACAAATCAGCCAGTATCATAATGCCCCAGTATAAATCAATGGTGCAACCACATTTGGAGTACTGTGTACAGTTCTGGTCACCTTACCACAAGAAAGATATTATAGCATTGGAAAAAGTGCAGAGGAGGGCAACTAGAATGATAAAAGGGTTGGAACACTTTATGAAGAAAGGTTGAAGCACTTGGGGCTCTTTAGCTTGAAGAAATGATGGCTGAGGGGTGACATGATAGAGGTTTACAAATTTATGCATGGGATAGAGCAGGTAGAGAAGGAGGTACTTTTCTCCCCTTCTCACAATACAAGAACTCGTGGGCACTCCATGAAATTGCTGAGCAGTTGGGTTAGAACAGATAAAAAGAAGTACTTCTTCACCCAAAGAGTGATTAACACATGGAATTCACTGCCACAGGAGGTGGCGGTGGCTACAAGCATAAACAGCTTCAAGAGGGAATTAAACATATGGAGCAGAGGTCCATCAGTGGCTATTAGCCACAAGGTATAGATAGGAACTCTCAGTCTGGATCATGTGATGCTCTGTATTCTTGGTGCCTGGGGGGGGGGTGGGCAACAGAGGGAGGGTTTCTAGTGTCCTGCCCCCACTGGTGGACCTCCTGATGGCACCTGGTATTTTTGGCCACTGTGTGACACAGAGTGTTGGACTGGATGGGCCATTGGCCTGATCCAACATTGGCTTCTTTTATGTTCTTATCACCATCAACAACCTCATCACAGGTATCAGTAAGAACATACTGAGGTGGTGGTCATTAGCCGATTTCACTGTGGGCTCAGGGCAGCAAGAGGGAGAGAAGCCTCAATTGAGGCCAGCTGTCAATGTGGTAGCTCTCGCTACCACCAGCAATGGCCCAGAAGAGACAGCTGAGGCAAAGGGCTGGCTGAACCCCAGCCCAGTGGAGCACCAAGGAGGTCAGGAGGCAACTGCCCAGCAGAAAAGCCTGCGGTGAGGGGTCTGGGAAGGCAAGGAAGAGGGCCAGCTAGGTTTGAGGGGGATTTGAAGGGATAGTACTCCAGCCCCTAGCCCAGGTGGTAGCTCAGGTGGTGAGGGCAAGGCCAGGGGGTGGGGCTAATTGAGGGATTAGGAGGATGCATTTAGAGAGGCCCCAATACCAGGTTAAGGAGGAGAGAGGAGGTGATTGCCTTAGCTAAGGAAGCGATCTATTGGGGAAGATGACGGCAGATGGGTGCTTTAACCATTGATCCTACCCTGTTCACCCCTGTTCTAAGACTTGGGGACTCCCAAGAGGTGGGATGTGAAGATGGAGGAAAAGGAGGCAGCGCCAGTGAGGGAGTACCCCTCCCACACACACTAACATACATCTCTGTTTTCTAGGAGCACATTATACACAGGAAAGAGGTTATCGAAAGATTAGCAGAAAAGTTACAGAAAGTAATAAAAAGAAACATAACCCTGAGGCTAATTAAGCTGTAGAAGTCACTAGTTTTACCTGATATTTTAGTGGAATGGATACAAGCAAATCTGGAACTTTGAATTTGAGCCTAATCATTGCAGGCTTCACTACATTTCTCTCAATTTACTGGGTTTTAGCTTGTGCACATTCACAGAGTTTGTCAAACCTTTTTAACTTTCTTTCCCAATTGGGAGGGTTTTTCTTCAGTCTATCCTGAAATGGGGATTGTGTCCCCATGCTTTCCACCAGCAATCTACCATTCTGCTTCCTGGCAGATGAGCAAATGATTTTTGCCATCCTGCCTATTTTTCTCCATTTGGCAGAATGATTGGCTCTCTGTCTAAAACTGGAGGATTTTATTGCTTGGTTCCCAAGATAAAGGGTGATGTATATATGTGTTAATCAAGGCATTCTGTATTTCCTTATCATAACAGGGGTAACCCCCAGATTTGTTAGGAGGGAGTAACTGGGGATTTAACTCCCCCCCCCAACATATCTGTGACATCTGTTCATGCAGTTTTTGTGCATGCACAGACTTAGGGGACTGGCTGATATCTTGGGTTCCTAGCAACCCTTAATGCTATATGAAAAAGTTGAGGGGGGTGTGAAGGGAGGAGGGAGAGAACTGAGCAATTTGGTGGATTTAGGAAGGGAAGGAAATCCAGCAGCTGGGAGGGTTGAGAAGGGGGCAAACTGTAAGATTGGATGGATGGGTAAGCAGGGAGGCAGAACAAAGCGTGAAAAACAGGAGCTGACAGGGCAAGGCATCTGTCTTTTCTCCTGTGAGTCCTTATTGGGTCATCACAAGTGGTATATAATTTACGTGGCTAAAAAGTGTCAGACCAAAAATATCCCTTAAATGTATTTATTTACTTCATTTATACCTCACTTTTCTCCCCAGTGGGGACTCCAGGTGGTTTACAATATTTCCCCCTTCTCCATTTTATCCTCACAACAACCCTGTGAGGTAGGTTAAGCTGGAATTATAGGGTAGCTGGCCCAAATCACTGGCCCAAAATCACAGGGGAAATTGTTACATTATAATTACTTTATTTGAAAGGCTGATCTTTCAGGTATTCTAGAAGACAACTAAGCCTGTATCCTTATTTATTTATACGGCCAATGTGCCTAGGGTTCCATACATTTATGAAAAGGAATCTGCATTTTGCTTGTGTGGAATAGCAAATGTGTGGAACATCAGTTTCATTGTCTCCTTGTTAAACTGTTAAAATAGCATAACTAATTAATAGGCAAAGAGATATATAATGTGAGTTATGCACTGACAGGGTAGAGCCCTTGTGGACAAAGGAATATAATGCCACAAGGGCTGTAATATTTGTTAATTACAGATATCTCTAGCCACAAAAAATGTAAAGCTTTTACATTATTGTTAAATGCTTTTCTCAGTAGGAAATAATATAAGTGTAGAGCTGTGCACCATGATATGAAAAAGAGCTAAATTTTATAGTGTGTGCTTTGAAATCTTGAACTGTTTATACTGAGAATTTTAGATAATGCGTCAGAATAAACGTAATATAACCACTCCCTGTAGTTTTCCGTTCTGAAAGGGCTCTTGGCATTTTAAAAAAAATGCTTGGATTTTTCTTACTGTTTTTTTCACATAAAATTTTGGTTCAAGAAATTCAGTATCCAGATGTGCAAGTCACTTGATCTTGCCTAAAGTTTTTTCTCTGACTGATTGAGCACATTCTATATTTAATTACACAATAATATGTCTTTTACTAATCTAAAAGAAGACGGTCCTTGAAAGAATGCTATTGTGAGTCTATTCCTGAAAAAGGCATCCTACATCCAAATGACCTGAAAAAGTATCACCAAAGGGCCAATAACCCATTCTTGGACAAGATGCCTGAACATATGGATGCCCTTCAAGCAGACTTGAAAGAAACCGGTCTTCTAGACCCATTTCAATATGGGATTCAGGCCTGTGTTTGGGAATCAGTTTCCTTGGTTGCCCTGACTGGGCACTGAGAGAATGACAGAAACCCCTCAGCAGCTTTTGAATCTGTCAACCGTAGAGGCTGGCTGGGTTGGGTTGTTCTGAGTTACTGTGATATCATTACTGCCTAGCTGGCTGTTTATAGAAGATGGCCTGCTGCTTGGCCTGCTGGCATTTATGCTTAGGGGTGCCACAGAATTCCATGTTGTTCCCCATGAAGGCCCTGGGAAGAGTTGCAGTATGGACCCACCAATATGTGCCCTATTTCTCTCTAACAGTAGAATTGGGTGGGTCTGTTGAGGTCCTAAACAAAGGCCTGTAGAAGGTAATGGGATGGGGAAGTGACAATTGAAGCTCAATCAATAGTGCACTGTATCTAAAGCTGTCTTTGAAGACTATCAAGAAGCTCTGGGTAGTCTAAAATGTGTTGGCCGGATTGCAGTCTGGGACTGAATATGGGGATGTATTACCCTGTGCTGAAAGTTCTGCACTGTCTACCTGTCTGTTTCCGCAATGTATAGCGCAGGTGCTTGCCTTTCAAGCCCCAAATAAGGATCAGAAGGGGTACCAGAAGGACTCATACTGTCCTGCCTGCCACCTAAAATCATCATTCCAAGACTTGGACTGCTTTTACCATGAGATTTTTTACCTTGAATGGAAAGCAGCATGTCCTCACATTTTGGGGGAGCTTTCACACAATGTCATGCTCCTTTCAAGTATGACATGTGGGGCTGACTCCTACATCCTGTTTAAATCAGATTTCATGGCACGATGTCATGTTTTAATACCATTGTCTATTGTCTATTGTGTGTTTATAAATAATTGTTCGTGCTGTTTATTTTGCTGATTATTATTTTTACTGCTGAGAATTTTATTGTCTGTAATTTTCTGAATTATTTTAAAATTATTTTAAATTAGCTGTATTTGTTTATGTCTCTCTGATTTCAACAGAAGATGTTGACAGTCTATTGACAATGTGTGCATTCACTTGAAGGAGACTATAAATAGGATTTCCTTGAAAGCAGGCTTAGGGAGATATGTTCTTTTCCTCTATAAATTTCCTTCTCCTTTGTAAATTTGTTTGCCCCTTTATGAACAATTTTTAAAAATTGTGCTCTTTAGTGTCTTATAACTGAATTCTTCTCTTCAAAATCAGCTATATCGGTGTTCCACAACAGTAACTATAGAAGCACATACCTAGCAAGAAGATAGGATTATTTAGCTTTCCCTATACTCATCTCTTCACATAGAGTTGACCTCAGAGTTCCTCCAGGCTCCTCTGAACACTGAGCATGGGTGGAAAATCATGTTTACTAAGAAGTAAGTGCCACTGAGTTCACTGGTAAGTTCACTGGTCAAGTAAGTGTACAGAGGAATGCAGCCTTGACAACTTTAGGTTAACATAAAAAGTTCTGACAATTTAAATTGATTCCATGCTTCATTATTAATAACTGCAGCTATTATATGGCTATTAATGATGATACAGCTATTATAATTATGGCTATTGTAATAAAAAGATAAATGATTTCACTGGTTAAAGCAGAAACATCGTTTTATCATCTACATAAAACAGCCATTCCCCCTCCTTCCCTCTGCAAATACTCAATGTGCTTTTCTACTTGCTCCTTCCGTATAAAAGTACAACAGCCTGAGCTTTGATCTGGATAGCCCACGCAAGCCCAATCTCATCAGATCTCGGAAGCTAAGCAGGGTGAACCCTGGCAAGTACTTGGAAGGGAGACCTCCAAGGAATGCCAGGGCTGGGACACAGAGGCAGGCAATAGTAAGCCATCTCTCTGAAGCATTCAAGCCTCACTAGGGGTCGCCAGAGGTCAACCATGACTTCCAGGCATGTGTGTGTGTGCACGCGCGCACGCACGCACACACACAAAGAGCTCCTTAACATTATCATTAAATACATGGTTGCAGAATTTATAAATGGATTCAAATTGCTTATAGGATATCCTGCCAGTTAGGAATTGTTACCCAGCTAGGTATACACATATTAGGGGTAATGTGCAAAGTGTCCCCCTGCTTGCATGGAATGAATGTGTGTATTTTCGGCACCTATATGATTGGGATTCTTTAGCCTATGTATTCCAAGATCCAGATCCAGATCAACTCTTCAGAAAAATGGGGGGGGGGGGCAGAAAAAGAGACCAAATTAATCTGTATGGCAAGGCAGAACAGTAACGACAAATAAATGTAACACAGTACATTAAGGCCCCGTCCATACGAGTGAGATAAGCCGGATGGGAATCGACACAAATTTGCGCCGGCGCAATTTGCACTGCTTTTGCAGGATCACACAGGTCCATGGACCTGTGAGGGCAAACCGCTGCTGCGTGATCACACACAGCCGCGGGCGAGTTGTTTTTTTCCCCCAGCCGTTTTCAGTGTGCTTATTCACTTCTACAAGGGATCGATGACTTGCCTCTCCACCCTCAGGGTCGTCTGATGATGCGCATACTGGGACGAGGGGGGGGGGAAACCAAAAAGCCCGCTCCTTGATGCCTCTTGTTTGTGCTGGTGTGATCACACAGGGAAAGGCCAGTTCTGGGCCGTCACAAACCATTTGAGACTGCCTTTTCACTGGTAGCTAAATAAAACGATTCCCCGCCGGCTCAAAGCGGTTTGTGACAGTTTGACACCAGCTGCAGGACACTTCCCAAATGTGCTTGTGTGATCATGCCACTTTGAACCGGCGGGGAATCATCCTTCTTGTGTCGCAAATGGGTGCGTATGATTGCGCCCTTAGACATGCAACCCTGTCTGAAGAGAAGGTGGGGGAAGAGGAGAGGTTGTTATTGATGAAGAAGCTGCTTCAGGTTGTGAAGCTGACCAGGCAGGGGATGGTAGTGCAGCAGTAGGTCGGTGGAGAGGAGAGTTGAGAGCAGAGAGATGAGAGGCCGACCATGAGGCTGGGGTAATGGGATGAGTCCAGAACTGGCTACAAAGAATGGGCCTTAGTGGTAACTTTATATACCTTTTTTTGCCTGGGATGAGGAGGGGAAGGGGTGTCAGACTGAAATGTGTGGATAATAAAAGTGCAATTTTTTGAGGATGCGCAAACCTGAAAAGAAATCCTTTGTTTATATTGTCTACATTGTTGAAGGGAGCTTTTTCCTTTTTAGCACTGACAGTATCAAGTGTTTTCTTAAGGAGATTTGACAGATATGTACAACTGTGGGCCTTCACACTTGCATGGAGGAATCCCATTCCCCCCCCCCCATTGCTATCCATCATGACTCCCTTAGAACCCAGCCATAGTGGCAGTGGTGTCTGAGAGCTGATCCAAACCTGGAGGGGTTCTTGGGCTCTGCTGCCACCATGGCTAGGCCTGGAACAGTTCCCAGGCTAAGCCACCACTGCAGCTGGGCTCAGAGTGGCTCTCAGTCACTGCTGCCACTGTGGCTGGGCTTGGAGCATCTCCTGGGCACTACCACCGGTGGTCTTGGAACAGCTCCTGGGCTCCACTGTGGCCATGGCCAGGCCTGTTGACAGCTCTCAGCCTTTACCACCTCCATGGCCAGGCCTAGAGTTCCTAGGCTCTGCTGCTGCACCTGGGCTCAGAGTGGCACCAGGGCTCCACCGTGGCCATGGCCAAGCCTACTAATAGCTCCCAGGGTCTGCCTGCACCAGAGCTGGGCCTCCCAGCAATTCCTGGGCTCTGCTGCCGCGGCTGGGCCCACAGGCCACTTCCAGGCTCTGTCACTGCTGCAGCCACCGGCACTGTAGCAGCAAGCACTGGGCCCTCTCCAGCTGCTCAATGGTAAGTGTGTTGTCTGTGCATGCACAGACTGCCTACTGACTCTTCCCAACAGCATTTGGCTTGGTTCTCTTGGGTGAATCACCAGAGATTACTCTAGTACTTTTATGTACTTGCTGTCTACTTGTGAGTCACTATGGATTCTATAGGCTCTGACCCTAGCAACTGTCAGGAGGATGGGGGCGGGGACATGGTGTGGGGCGCAGTGTCACCAGTGTGATGAAATCACTTCTGGAGAATACTTGGAAGCTATGGTGATAGCTCTGGGAATCACTGGAAACTCTATGGTTATGGAAAATATCCAGAAGCAACATTGGCTGTGATCACACTGGCAGTTTGGCGCACTATGGTGCTGCCTTTAATTAAACCAGTTGAAAGAATTGCAGGGCATATCAGCCACACGGCATACCCTGCTGCAGGCTACCTACGGAGACATCCCATGGTAAAGCATCCACATTACTGCAGTGCATCAGCCATGGAGCGCACTGCCAAAAAAAATTCAAAATTCATTGCGCGCATAGTGTGTATGCATGCGCACATATGCACATACGTGCATATGAGCGTATAGGCATTTTTTTTTTAAAAAAAATGCATCCCCAGTGGCAGAACGGATCTGCAGGTTCAGACTGCCAAATCCATTCTGCGTGCACTCCCCCGTGTTCAGACATCCAGCCATGCACAATGAATGCGCGGGGAAACAAAAGCACCACTTCAGAGGTGGTGGCTTTTTAACTCAGGTCCAAGTCATCCTCTGAGTATGCCCGGGGAACCCCTGACAGATGTGGCTGTGTGACCACGTCCATTTAATCCATTTGTGAAATGTGCCTATATCAGGCCAAACTGCCAGTCTGAACACAACCATTGTTGTACAGGTGATGCCAGTGAGGTCCCCCCCCCCCCCCCCCAATTAATTTGGCAGCTCTAGTTGGAAGGGTCAAATATTTCTGCATCTTCAGTTATAATAGTCTAACAATGCCACACTAAATAGACTTAAACCATTCTAAACTCACTGAAGAGATGTAATTGTCTCATTCTGTGACTAGACTTAGGGAGAGCCTAGCTACTTTTTCTGTCAGAAGAACACAGTAACAGAAAACTGAGGCATTTGGGGTCTTTTATTCTATTTGGTTTTAATATGAAATAATTGGTTTTTGACATCCTTCTTGAGCCACAATGAAAGTCAGGTTTTAAATGTTTTAGTCCATAAGTAAATTACAATTATTTAGTCAGACCTTGTTTTAGTAACAAATTTACATGAAGTGAGGACAGTCATGATGAGAAACAGGGCCTTTCATTAGTTATCTCAAAGCTTGGGAAAGATTTGCTCCAGAAGTTCTTTATTTATGTTAGTCTAGAGTAGAATCTAAATATGAAACTATGTAATACCTTTTATTAAAACCAATTAAAATAACGCAACACATTGTGTAATCTCATGTGGAGTCACTCCAGTCTAGGCCCATTGAAATCACTAGTTGGAGTAACTCTATAGGTAGGTAGGTTTATTGTATAAAGCCATTGGCCATTACAGAATACAGAATACTACAAAACACTAATAAAACATTAAAAAGCACTAATACAATCCAGTTAAAAATTGACAACCAATCAGTAATAAAAAAAATAGTACAGGTCTGAACACCTTCAGGTAACCTGGCCCTTGGATCTAACCTTAGATGCTGCTAGAGCAAACAAGGAGACTCTAGGATAGATAAGAATCATTATCTGAAAGCAAGAACACAATCTTTTCAGCTTCTGAGTACGCTTGCGTAATTGATAGAAATCCTGCTAAAAATTTCTCTCTTGGAGTGCTATATAGTGGACAATATAGCATGTAGTGAGGAAGGTTCTCCACCTCTGGTGAACCACAAATGCAGAGACATTGCTCTTTTGGAGTGTGCAAATAACAGCCAGCCAAGAAGAAGAAGAGAAGAGATTGGATTTATACCCCACCCTTCACTTGTAGTCTCAGAGTGGCTTACAAACTCCTTTCCCTTCTCCTCCCCACAACAGACACCCTGTGAGGTAGGTGGGGCTGAGAGAGCTCTGAAACAACTGTCCTTGAGAGAACAGCTGGTACAGAGTTATGGCTTGCCCAAGGTCATCCAGCAGGTGCAAGTGGAGGAGTGGGGAATCAAACCCGGTTCTCCCAGATTAGAGGCCACACACTTAACCACTACACCAAACTGCCTCCCCAGTTTGCATGGTTTGAAAGTGCAAGGCTGTAAAAGGCACTCTAAGTTGGTAGTTAGAGATACTAACTAGGTAACTCATCCTACAATGGTCGAATTTACAGTATTTATACCAGTGTGCCACTTTGGAATTCAGAATTTGTGATTGGTCGATCAGTGCATCAGCGTTGTATATCCAGTCCCTGAGTTGAGAAATCACAGCTGAGGGCCTGAGAAGGTCATCTGGGATGGTGCAGGGCTCATTTCGTAGCAGGAGCTCCTTTGCATATTAGGCCCCCCCCCCAATGTAGCCAATCCTCTAAGAGCTTACAGAGCTCTTCTTACAGGGGCTACTGTAAGCTCTTGGAGGATTGGCTATATCAGGGGTGTGTGGCCTAATATGCAGAGGAGCTCCTGCTATGAAATGAGCCCTGGGATGGTGTATCTTTGGATAATAGTGTTGAGAAACTTAGAATGAATAGGATCATTAACAAAATGGAGGTTGTCTGGTTGGTGGCTTGCAGAGTTAGCTCTAAAGAGCGTGTCCCCCCCCCCCAGTATTTTAAGACAGCCAGGTGTGTCTGGGCCTTAAGAGAGGGGAGTCTCAGTTCAGCTCTCATCAAAGATGAGGTGGTGCCTCTGGGTAGGGCTAAAATTTGCCTAATAAATTGGTTTTGAATTACCTCTAAATTAGCCGCAATATCCTCCTTCCAACCCCAAATGTCAGCTCCATATAAGAGGTAAGGGATGACTTTGTTAACAAATAATTTCAATGCTGGTTCAATCAGACGACCGCCTCTTGTGTAAAAAAATGTAGAATTGATCCTACCATTCTTAATGCTGAAGATTTTACTAATGCAAGATGATTTTTCCAATTCAGAGTCTCCTTAAGGGTTACTCCTAGATATTTAAATACTTTGCATTGTTTGATAGGGTTGCCAAGAACAGGCCACCGAGAGATTTTGAACTTTCTCCTAAAGACCATAACTTTCGTCTTTGCATAATTTATATTGAGCGCTTCCTCACTACAGTATTTCCCTAACTGATGTAGTAGTCTTCTCAGACCAATTTTAGTTAGGGATATTAGAACCATATCTTCCATCCTAGCCCCTTTCCAGTCTGGCTTTTGCCTGGGACATGGGACCGACACACCACTGGTTGCCCTTACTGATGACATCTGGACCAGGGTGGTTCGGCAGTACTGTTGCTATTAGACCTGTCGGCTGCATTTGACACAATCGACCACCAGTTACTGACCTGCCGCCTCGCTGACGTGGGGATACAGGGGCTTTGCCTAGCAATGGCTTGCTTCCTTTCTCCAGGGTCGGGGACAAAGGGTGGTGCTAGGGGAGCAACAGTCCAGGAGACACCCGCTTGAATGCGGCGTGCCTCAGGGGGCTGTGCTTTCCCTGATGTTGTTTAATATCTACATGCGCCCCCTTGCCCAGATTGCCCGGAGGTATGGGCTGGGGTGTCACCAGTATGCTGATGACACCCAACTCTATCTGATGTTGGGTGGCCAGTCAGACTGCAGCCTAGAAGATCTGGACCGGGCATTGCAGGCTGTGGCTGGTTGGCTTCAACTGAGCCAGCTGAAACTAAATCCAGTGAAGACGGAGGTCCTGTGCCTGAGTCGTGGTGTTCTGGGGAGGGGAATCCTGCTCCCGACCTTCAATGGGGCACCATTGGCACCAGCGCCAGAGGTTAGGAGTTTGGGAGTGCTCCTGGACCCCTCTTTAACAATGGAGGCCCAGGTGGCAGCCATTGCCAAGTCGGTCTTCTATCATCTTCGGCTGGCTCGGCAGCTGGTTTCCTTCCTTAACCACGACGACCTGGCTACAGTGATTAATGCGATGGTCACCTCGAGATTAGACTACTGTAACGCTTTCTACATGGGGCTGCCCTTATTGCAAATCTGGAAGCTGCAGCTAGTGCAGAATGCTGCAGCCAGGCTTTTGATGGGGCTTCCCAGATGGGAGCACATCCAGCCTATGCTTAATGCACTGCACTGGTTCCCAATAGCATACTGAATTCGCATCAAGGTGCTGGTACTTACCTTAAAAGCCCTATATGGCCAGGGTCCAACATACCTGAGGGACTGCCTTTCCCATATATACCCCAGAGAGCCCTACAATTGGGATCACAGCATCAGCTAGTGATCCCAGGCCCTAAGGATGCCAGGCTCGCGGCAACTAGGGCCAGGGCCTTTTCGATAGCAGCTCCTATCTGGTGGAATGAGCTCCCGGAGGAGATCAGGGCCCTGTGGGACCTTATGCAGTTCTGCAGGACCTGCAAGACAGAGCTCTTCCACCAGGCTTTCAAGTAGGAGCTGCCCACCACTTTCACCAACTAGCCAGCCCTATATGAAGACCTAACCACAGTGTCATGGAAAGCCAGAAGACCACTAAACCGGGATCCCAGAATAACATCGTGCCATTTTAATACCTTGTGAGCACATTAATGTATTAATTATTAACTGTATGTACGATTGTTTTAGCATGTTTAATTTTTAAATGGTTTTAACGTTTTATAATACTAGGCACAAGGTGCCTACGGCTGTGAGCCACCTGAGCCCATTTGCAGGGAGGGCGGGATAGAAATTTGATTAAACAAACAAACAAACAAATAAATATCATCCACATAAAGAAGAATTTAGATTTTGGGGGGGGAGTAACTCTGTAGAGAATTGCACTGACTGTAAATTTTGAGTTCTCTAGAACGCTCCATCAGGCAACAGAATTCAAAAGCAGGCACACTGTGCTATGTCCTTGTCATACCATATTTTTTATTAGACGTCTTATGCTGTTTGTTTGATTTTTTAAAATTGTAATCCATCTTGAGCATCACTAAGAAAGGGGGTAATAAATGAAGTAAATAAGTAAATATTACTTTGGTCTTAATAGCAATTATGTGATGTTTATTTCAGGATTTAATTTAGAATTAGATTCCCCTGAAATTAGTGAAGGACAAACTATATGTTAAATTTGTGAAACATTGGCACACATGGATTTCACTGCCAGACCTAAGCTCTACAACCCAGAAGGAACTCACACATCTGTGTGCATGTAAGATCTATAAGACTCCTCTTTCCATTATACTTCTATGAATAGTCAAGAGAAATTAGACTACACACACCAGTAGTAAGAGATCTGGTCCTTATTTTGAAACCAGTGTTCTTAAGATCAAAGTGTTTGACATACATCTTGCCTGTTGAACCAGGCAGGCTGCTACTGGTGCTAATGGAAGTTCCATAAAACTGGATTGGTCCCCATGTATCAGATCTTGGGGGAGAACTTTATAATTGAGCTTTAATGACATAACTGTCTATGGTTAGTACAGTCAAGGACATCTTTCCCAGGTTTGTGAATAAAAGTTATTACTGCCTCACATAAAGGAGGAAGGAGAGATGAGGTGCACAAACCTGAACTGTGCATCTGGGACTAGTTTAAGGCACAGTGCTTTGTAAAATCTGATAGTAAAACCAGACTTCCCTGAAGTTTTATTTGGCAGTAGAGAAATAACCTGCTTTATCTCTGCATATAGTAGATCCATGCCTTGTATGTATCTCAAGGCTTTGTTTAGTTGTTGAAGCTGATTTTTTTGAAAATGTTTTTAGTTCCTCATAGTAACTTGTATTTCAGGGGAGTATGTATGCTGGTCATAGCAGCACAAAAACAAAAAACAGTTCTATGACATTTGCCTTAGAACCTAATGGATTAACAGATTATTTATTTGTTAGTTCTTTTGTTTTTTATTTATTAAAACATTTATATCCCACCTTTCCTCATGGTTCAAAGCAGCTAACAATAATAGTTTAAAAATTTCAGTGTAAAACCAAAAAATAAAGTATCAAACTCCAAATTTTCCCCCCTTAAAAGATGCCTGCTAATTCAGACACTACCAACTCAAGACAACCATGTATTTCTTTTCCCATTCTCAAACAATTTTTTAAATCTTACATTGTATCACCATACTAATATATGGTGTAAACAACTATATTTAATCATTTAATAATATATAAATAAATTATTAAAATAAGAAGATGGTCATATTAACTAACCAATTTTGGGTTTTTGTAACACGTTTTCCCATTTTTCTTTATCACAAATATATGAACAGGTCCTATCTCCATTCATACACATACTATTTTTCCTATGCAACCAGAACAAATAACTTTAGGTATTTTCTGTATAAAATATGATTATGAAAAACTGAAGCATCCTTCCCATCAGCAGTCTCCTGTTCTAATAAATAAGAAAAGACTGTATAACTGCAGTTTCTCCCATCAATGCAAATTGAGGGAAGAAATTATGAGACCTGGCTTGGTTGATGAGTATGTGTGTGTGTGTGGGGGGGGGGGGGGGGGGGGAAGCAGTGTTGCCTGTAGCTCACTGGTCTCCACTTCCTAGTGGGGGGGGGGGGAGGCCAGTAAGCAAAGAGAAAAAAATGTAATTCCTAGACCTTCCAATCACCTATAACCTTCACAAGTAGAGTTTAAATTACAAGTAAGATTTAATTCAACAAGTAGGGGTGAGGAATCAACTAGGCTACAAAACTCAAACTTAGACAACACAAAATTGAACCAAAGAACCAAATTGATGATTAAAGTATTTTACCATCTCTCTGGAGCCTTCTGAAAGTCTCTCAGTCAGTCTTTGCTGCAGTGTGGCTGGGTCTCTACCACTGCTGTTCTTGGGTCTCTTGGTGGAGCGGCAGCTGTCTTGAGGCTTCTTGTTAGGTTATGCCATTCACTTCCCAGGACCCTGATGGCTTTCAACTCCTTTTTCACTTTAAAAAGCCCTTTTCTCTCAGAAATTTATTTTTCCTCAGGCTACCTCTCTGAATCCTTCTCAGGGAAAAATACCTGCCCCCGTACCCCAACAGAGGGCCAGACCTTTAAAGCTAGAGATGTTTACTGTAGAGATGGAAGGAAGGGGAAAAGCTGGGTTTTCAATAACTGTTTCAAAGTGTAGATTCAGGTGGGTAGCCGTGATAGTCTGAAACAGTAGAACAAAGTTTGAGTCCAGTGGCACCTTTAAGACAAAATTTTATTCTGGGTATAAGCTTTGTGTGCATGCACACTTTTTCAGATGCATTGAAACAGAACTCACTGACTATTACATATAGGTAGAGGGTGAGGAGATAGTTTACAGGAAGGGCCAATTAGAGCTAAGATGTATAACTGAGCAGTAAATATAGCTAAGACTGGATGAAGGCAATTGGTAAGACCTGTGAATAACAGCTAATTAGCATACAGCATAATAAAGGAGTTTACAAACAGATGCGAATGGTGTTCCAAAGCATCAGTTTTTTTAGATGGAAAAGCTCATCCTTTCCCTCTCACTGCTTTTATTGGAAGCATTAGCAAGTTGGTTTGTTTTTTCCTTTTTAAACAAAAGTTTAAGCAAAGTATAATGTTTTGCAAATCTTAATGCTGGTCTAATGTCCTTAGTCTTAAATTAGCCATGATGCTTCCTAATGTTCAGCTCATGGCTACTTAGGTGGTTATTTGTAGACTTGCATGGTTTGTTTGGTGTAATTTATTTTGCACAATAGCAATTTACTTGAAGTAGAAAGGATGGATCCAGGTAGCTTTTTCATTCCATCTCACATATTTCCCCTTCTTGCTATAGCCTCCATTCCACATAGCTTTTATCCAAGCAGATCCCATGCTCCCCAGTATATCTCTTTTGATAGTCAATGGGGACATTTTCTCCCTTTTTCACTTTTGAAGAAGGTAGTTGGATCCAACCCAAAATCTCTATATGGATCACACTGCTAACTGTTTAACAGTCAGTGATAGAGAAATTTTGTGCACCTTTTATGGGAGCAAGATCCATTTAACACAGTGGGACTAACTTTTTTTTTTAAACAGACATAGCATTGGGCTGCAGACTAGCTAACCATTTTGCTGGGTGGTGTTTATGGTCCATTACAAAAGCAGCAAGCAAGTATCTTCATAATGAACCATTCTGTACTGTACTTCAATATTATTGATCATAATGGATTATTATAAACAGGCTTGTAATGTATTTTGAACAGAGTGAAACCAAAATCATAAACCACAAGTGAGAAAACATGTGAGTCACCCATCAAATGTTTCTTCTTTTATATACCAGCATAATTGAAACAGACATGAGAGGAGCACACATTTTAGATAACTTTGCAAAAAACAAATGCAAAATAAATCCGGTATAAATTTACAAGAGGCATTTCATTCTACCCTTGAGAACATTAAGCATATTATAAAAAGACACATTTTACATTTCTGCTGGAGTAATCTTTTTTCAAAAATAATTTCACTATAAGCAGAATTTTACCATAGCCATCGTTGCAAAGTGCATATTGAAATCCATTCAGACATTTTGAAGTGCTATTATTATTCAATGTAAATGGAGTTTTCTAATATCCATCAGAACCTAACAGTGTTTTAGTGTAGAAATTTTATACTGTGAATAATATGAGAACAAAAGTTCATGGCAGTGTGCTGTTTTGTAAAGAGTTTATATCCATTAGGTTAGGGAGAATTAGTGTTGGAAAAACAGTGTAGGTGAGGTTTAATAAAGTTACACTGTGTCATACCTAAATAGCTGCTTCTACTTACAGTGATGCTTGCAGAGCTGCTGAGAGCTATCATGGGCTAAGGAAAGTGAGCCTGCTTAACGAGGAATGTCTCTAACAAGGGGGATTTCCAAACATTTACTTATTTATCAAATTTATATCTCACTCCCTCGCCCTTGAATCGGACTCAAAGTGGCTAACAACATATAAAATACATCCGATAAAACAGTACAAAAGATACAATAAATAAACTTTTAAAACATAAAATGATTAAAAATCTATCCTGGTTAAAATCTGTCCACTTTACTTCATTACTTGCCATTGATGAACTGTTTTGCCCTCCTGTTACTTTAAAAAAAGGCTAGAATTTAGGAAAATATTTAAGTACTCCTTAAGGGCCCACTGAACCAGGCAAACCTAGTGATCTGTGTTCATATTATGTTTGGATTGGATGTTGTAAGCAGGTGCCCAGAGTGAATCTTTGTTAGTCCACTGTTGAGCAGGATAGGATGTGTGGATACTGAAGACACAGCTGGAGCATCATTTACCAGCTGCCTGGTGGATTACAATCACCTTAAGGCTGCCCAAAAAAGCGTGGCCTTAGTGATTTCCCATAATCCAGTATCAGTCGGGATATTCGGGAATATTGGGAAAAACCAATATTTTTTTAAGTTCAGTACACTCGAACTCTCATATTTGTATTCACAGATGTTTCCAGTCCTATTCTCCCTAGCTCACGGGAGATTCCACCACTTTCCACCACAGCTGGATCTTCTCATGGTCTCCAACTCTCCGATCTTACATCACGAGATTCCTCGCCTCAAACTCATGGCATGGAGGCTCTCCCCTTTGTATTCTCAGATAGAGTAGCTAATGTCATTCTAAACTCCCGCAAGGCTTCCACGCATAAGTCTTACACCTACAAATGGACACAGTTCTGTGCCTCCCTTATCTGCAATGATGTTGTTCCACCCTCTGCAGGCTTGCCCCAAATCTTTGACTTCCTTTTGTCCCTGGCAGACGCTGGACTCTCACACTCTTCTTTAAGAGTATATCTCTCAGCAATCCTAACACCTTTATCTAGCATTATGCCCTTGACACTCGGGTTGCTAGGTGCTCTGCAATGGGTCACCTCATTCTCTCTTCCACTTCTCTGTGACAACCTGCCCGCACCGTCCTCCAGGTAAGACACTGCTCGCTACTCTCCCATAGGTGTGAAGCACAGAGACCATGTCAAAGATAAACAGGTTGCCTACCTGTAACTGATGATCTCCGAGTGGTCATCTGTGCTTTCACACCACCCGCTCATCCTTCCCCTCTGCTGCCAGGCTTCTCTTCCATTTTATCTAGCTTGGTTGCAGTGGTCAGAAGGAACTGGCGGGATGTTCACGTCCTGCTCCTCTGTGTATGCGCGCTGGGGGCTCCGCTCATGCCTGGAGGCACTGGGTACAAAAATCCTTTAGAGCTTTCTACAACACCGAAGGATTCCCGCGCAGGTGCAGTAACCCATATGTGTGAATGCACAGATGACCACTCGAAGATCATCCGTTACAGGTAGGCAACCTGTTTTTCTTCAGTACCTATATAAATAGGCTTCAGTATCTGTGAATACAAATATGGGAGTTCGGGTGTACTGAACTCAAAGAATATTGTTATTTCCCAATATTCCTGAATATCCCGACTGATGTTGGGATATGGGAAATCATCAAGATTGATGAATTTATTCGACTCCATTATAATGAAGAAGAAGAGTTGGATTTATATGCCACCCTTCACTCAGATTATTTTACAATCTCCTTCCCTTCCTCTCCCCACAACAGACACCCTGTGAACTAGGTGGGGCCGAGAGAGCTCTGAGAGAACTGCTCATGAGAGAACAGCTCTGAGAACTGTGACTGACCCAAGGTCACCCAGCTAGCTGCATTTGGAGGAGTGGGGATTCAAACTCAATTCTCAAGATTAGAGTTTTCCACTCTAAACCACTACACCAAACTGACTCTCTAATGGAGAACGGGGTGGGTGAACTCACGCCACTTCTGGGTTCACTTGCACATGGTGCAGCTTGCAATAGCCATTTAAAGAGAAAGCTCCATTTAAATGGCTTTTGCAAGCCAAGCCACGTGTGATTAAACTCAAAGCAGGGCAAGTTCCCTGCAGGCTCTGCTGGGCAGCCCACCATCAGAAAGAAGATTTGAAATCTCCCCCCCCTTCCATTCTGCTGGCCTCGGGAGCCATGGGCTTCATTTCTGTTGTCCTTGGAGAGAGCTCTCCCTGCAGGATCAGCTCCTGGGAGGGATCTGTTGGATGGTCTAGTTTCAACCAGGCAGTCCAGCAGAGCCCGCAGGGAGAGTTCTCCCTGCAGGACCGGCTCCTTGGCAGGCTCTGTTGGCCAGTCCAATTTAACCAGGCTGCCCAATAGAGCTCCCACTGAGGCTGAGGGGAGAATTCTCCCTGAATGATTGGCTCCTTTGCAGACTTTGTTGGGCAGTATGGTTCAAACCAAGCTACAAGATGATCCAGCTAGCCCCAGTTGAGGCGGTGTGGAACTGACAGCTCTGTGCCACTTTGGCTGGGGCTGGCTCACCCAAATAAAAGCTGGACAAAATTGTGCTTTTGGGGCTGAAACTTATCAGTATTTTTGGGGGTAGTTATTCCATTTGGTTTATACTAAACACAAACCCATAGTTGCAACTAGCATCCAAATGTCACTGTTTTGAACCTGGGACAAATTTGTAGCATGGGGCCTTGCTCATGTATGATCTCATCCAATGCATACAATCCCATGTATCAAGAAAGAAAGAAAAAACTTTTATTTCTGAAATGACGAAAAAAACCCCAAATAATGATAATTGGCTAGTAGCTCAGGCCAGGTGCCCCTAGATCCTGTCCCCCAAAAGCTACCTCCTCAAATAACTTGAGAAAGGTTTTCTCCAGCAGATTATACAGTGGCAATTCCACTTCTCATTGTGGGGTTTAGGTGCAGGAACATGGCACAATCATGTTTTTATGGAGAGTGATGCTGACACAAAGCTGTGCAAGATCAGGATTCCATGTTGACAGCACCAAGGACAGCCCTGCCTGCCACAGAAACAATTTGAATGTCTGGATCTCTTAGATAGTTTGATATTTTCTGCCTCCCCATTCATCTGGATTACAGTGTCCAGTGCTGTTCTGGTCAGGAAATATATCAGTGTTAAGTAGGACTATCCTATCTAAAACAGGACAAATGGTAATTCATATTGGAAGTACAGTGTAATCAAGTACAGGCGAGGCTGTCTACCTCAGATGGTTTCTGATCTCATAGTGAACTAATGACAAAACATAAGATCCAAGATTACAAATGAGATTTCCATAGGGCAAGTTCCTACATCTGAAATCCTGAAATACTTATTTGCAATTATCACCAATGGTTCCAGTTGCTTTGGGAGACTATTCTTCCTTTGGGAATATATGGTTTCAGTGCTGTGGCTTATGTTTCTGTTCTGCGTTTCTAAAATTGAATATTTTCTCCAAGCCTTTCAACCCATTAGTTTAACCTAACACACATCCAGCAGAGTAAAGATACAACATAGAAATCAATACATGGCTCATAAAAGGTTGGTCTCAAAATATACACAACTACATCTAATCCACTTCAGTTTACTAGAATACCTCCATTAAAAAGAAATTGTACTTTAAAAAAATACAAACATTTATTATGAAAAACTAGGCAATCTTAAAAGGACTTTGAATGCATGGAACAGTTTCAAATGTGCTAAAAACTTTTGATCAAATGCAAATTGCTGAAATAGTATAGTGATGAAATCATCCCAAGTGAGTTTAGCCCATTAGTTTAACGAAGACTAAAAGTTAACAACAAGTTCAGTATTGTCGATATCTGCTCTGATGGTCTCTTTACATTCACACCATAAAACACATTTAGCCTTCTAGTCACTGACTGTAATGCCTGTGCCCGGAGATCAGTAATCCTTTTTTTTCACGGATAAGTTTTGCTTGAAATATTACAAACTTTCCTAGAAACATAATTAATTTAGATTGCTAGTGTATTAGAGTTGCCAAATCTGGGTTGGAAAATACCTGTGGACTTTGGGGGTGGAGCCAGGAGAAGGTGGGGCTTGGGGAAGGGAGAGACCTCAGCATAGTACAATGCCATAGAGTCCACCCTTCAAAGCAGCCATTTTCTCCAGGGGAGCTGATCTCTGTCAGCTGGAGATCAGTTGTAAAAGCGGGAGATCCCCAGGCCCCACCTGGAGGCTGGCAACCCTATAGTGTATCCATGTTAGGAAATAATTAGAAGCAAATCAAGGAAAATTGATTTAATGCAGAAATATTTTAGTTTGAAGCCTGCCATAAAACTGTTCAGTATCCACCTTTAAAAAAAAATGTAATAATTCTAAAATCCTTCTCAAATTATGCCAGGTGTGTTTAAATTCTTGCTGGCACTGGTTAACTTATTGCACATGCAAATTTTGTTTCCCTGCTATAGTTTATTCATATGAAATATTATTTAGAACAACAGGCCTCAAAGTATATAATAGCCTAAATGCAGTCTTAATTGTTAATGGAGTTTATTTTCCATTGAACAACTAATATGCATGTTTGGAACGTAACAGCTGACCCTTCGAGATGTGATTAAGTATGTTGCTTTCATTTTCATTTCAAACAGAACGTGTGGCTTTCTTGAGCCCATTGTAAAGCTGAAAAACAATTATTTTATGCATGACTGATGATAGTGATGGAGACTCCGTAGGGTGCACAGCAGGAAACTCCCGAATGCTTAGTGCTTCAAACCCGTATATTCAAATGTCAACATGTGTAAATTTGGTTTTAAGTTTATTTTACATTATATTTTGGAATTTACAATTTAATTATAATTTTCCTATTTGAAAATGCATATGAAGTCCATCTCTTTTCAAGAGGGTAGACCATGTCCAAAGCAAAACTCTATTTTAAAAAAAATGTTCAAAGTTAATCGAGTTTAACTAGTAAGTCCATTTAATGGCATGATCAAGCTTTTGCCGAACTGACTCAGTCACAGCAATATGTGATGCCTGAGAGCAAGTAGTTAATGTCTCTAATGATTTCAACATGACAACAAAAACCCTGCATATATAACATGTATATTTTGCTTACTGAAATATAGTGAAATTGTCTTGGTAACAAATACATCAGGTATATCATTATTTCCACCTTTTTCATGTTAATGTACCCAGCATATTTTAGGAAGGATCCGCTGTACTGAAAAGAATCATTACCTAGGTTTTGCAACATTACCTAGGCAAGATCCTACTATTGTTTTATTAATAACATCCTTTTGTATGAAAAACACTTTTATAGCTTTTTTCCTAATTTGAATCCAGCCTCTATTTATGATTATTAATTTGTACCCCAAGTAGACACTTTACAATAGGGGGACCCATAAGACCTGCTCAAGTCCTATATACAGATGACATGTAGGCATATAAGATGGGGGGGGGGTGGTGGTGATAAGGAATCCACAGGAAAAAAAGGAAGAGGAGGTACAATTAAAATATATATATATTGGAAAACCTGACAAGGGCTTATGAATATTTGGATACTAGTTCAATACAGCAGTAGCAGGAGAAGATAGATGTCAGTAGGAAGACCGTCAAAGATAATACAAGAACTCATGGGCACTCAATGAAATTGCTGAGCAGTTGGGTTAGAACAGATAAAAGGAAGTACTTCTTCACCCAAAGAGTGATTAACATGTGGAATTCACTGCCACAGGAGGTGGTGGCGGCAACAAGCATTGACGGTTTCAAGAGGGAATTAGATAAACATATGGAGCAGAGGTCCATCAGTGGCTATTAGCCACAAGGTATAGATAGGAACTCTCAGTCTGGGACAAGTGATGCACTGTATTCTTGTTGCTGGGGGGGGGGGCAACAGTGGGAGTGCTTCTAGTGTCCTGGCCCTACTGCTGGACCTCCTGATGGTACCTGGCATTTTCGGCCACTGTGTGACAGAGTGTTGGACTGGATGGGCCATTGGCCTGATCCAACATTGGCTTCTTAAGGCTACTGTGGCTTCCAGAAACTGGGACAGAAACCCCATTGTGGATATAATTATGCTTGATTTCTTGACAAGGGAGAAGAAATATAGCACACCTCCCTTAAACATCAGTAACTGTTTGGTTGGGAGGAGCTTAATCATACTTGCACTTGACAATCTAGGAGCATGGCACCTAGATTGTAGGGATGCATAGACAGAGGAGGCATGAGTCTTTTGCATCCCATTGGTAATTGTCATTAAAGGTGAGTATCATTTGAGGAATTGAAGAATCTGCCTGTTTCAGATTCTTGCTGTTGTAATAAATAAGTCGGCCATAGAATCATACAGTTAGAATGGGCCATACAGGCCACCTGTTTCAAACCTAGTTCAAACCCCACTCAATGCAGGATCAGCCTAAAGCATCCCTGACAAGTGTTCATCCAGCTGCTGCTTGAAGACTGCCAGTGAGGGGGAGCTCAGCATCTCCCTAGGCAGACAGTTCTACTGCTGAACTACTCTGACTATTAAAAAAAAAATCCTAATCTCTAGCTGCTACCTTTCTGCCCATAATTTAAACTCATTATTGCAAGTCCTATCCTCTGCTACCAACAGGAACAGCTCCCTGCCCTCTAAGTGACAGCCCTTCAAATAAAGCAATCATGTCCTGCCTCAAACTCCTCTTTTTCAGATTGAACATTCCCAAATCCTGCAGCCTTTCCTCATAAGGCTTGGTCTCCTGGCCACCACCATTGTTGTCACACTCTCCTTCCCCCCCTCCATTTTCATAGAATCATAAAGTTGGAAGGTACCTCCAGGGTCATCTAGTCCAATCCCCTGCACAATGCAGGAAATTCACAAATACCTCTCCTCCACACTCCCAGTGACCCCAGTTCAACATCCAGATGACAAAAATACCTCCAGGATCTCCAGCCAAACTGGCCTGGAGAAAAATTGCTTCCTGACCCCAGAGTGGTGATCAGCATTTCCCTAGGGCTGCAAGAACTAAGCACTGAGGCAACCCTTCCTGCCCTCCCTCTCACGAACTGCCTATGTTCACAGAGTCAGCATTGCTGGCAGATGGCCATCTAGCCTCTGTTTGAAAACCTCCGAAGAAGGAGAGCCCACAACCTCTCAAGAAAGCCTGTTCCACTGAGTAACCACTCTAGTTGTCAGGAAGTTCTTCCTAATGTTTAGCCGAAAACTCTTCTGATTTAATTTCAAACTGTTGGTTCTGGTCTGACCATCTGGGACAACAGAAAACAACTCAGTATCATACTCGATATGACAGCCCTTAAAGTCCTTGAAGATGGTTATTGTATCACCTCTCAGTTGTCTCCACTCCAGGCTAAACATACCCAGCTCCTTCAACCTTTTCTCACAGGACTTGGTCTACAGACCCCTCACAATCTTTGTTGCCCTCCTCTGGACACATTCCAGCTTGTCTGTATCCTTCCTAAATTGTGGTGCCCAAAACTGAACACAGTACTCTAGATGAGGTCTAACAGAACAAAGTAATACCATTACTTCACATGATCTGGACACTATACTTATGTTGATACAGCCCAAAATTGCATTTGCCTTTTTAGCTACCACATCACACTGCTGACTCGTGTATGGTCTACTAAGACACCTGGATCCTTTTCACACATACTACTGCTAGTACAAGTCTCCCCTATCCCATAATTATGCATTTGATTTTTCCTGCCTAAATGCAGAACTTTACATTTATCCACACTGAAAATCATTTTGTTTTAACCCAGTTTTCCAGTCTGTCAAGATCATCCTGTATCCTGACTGTCTTCTACCATATTTGCTGCCCCTCCTAATTTAATATCATCAGCAAATTGAATAAGCATTCCCTCTATTTCTTCATCCAAATAATTAATAAAGATGTTGAACAAAACAGTTCCCAGGACAGATCCTTGAGGCACCCTACTTGTCACTCCTCTCCAAGAGGATGAGGAACCATTTACAAGCACTTTCTGGGTGCATTCAGATGTGCCGTTTGATCTGGCTTTCAATATGCTTTGAAATAGATCAAATGTTTGTGTTCAGACGGCAGCAGCTGCCTCCCGACCCCAGCCATTGCTTACTAGAACAAATACCAGAGGAAACCGTAGAATTTTGATACCAGGTTCCAAGTAGTGTTTTCTGTGCTCTCCCAGTTAAAGCTGCAGTTTCCTCTGTGTGATGGTGGAGCCATTGTCGAGCCACTTCCAAATCTTTAACACAGACATACCCCCACCACGGAAGCCTCTGGCTTCTGCTTTTCACCCGCCATTTTTAGTTTTGCTTCAGCGATATGCACATAAGCGCTCCTCCGCCCCTGCGTAAAAAAAAAATTAAATGGCCACTACTTTTGAGTTCGGGATCCCAAGGAGGCCAGTTTTGGGCAAAAAGTTTAAAGAGATGTGTTCTGTCATGGTGGTGAAATCACGGTGCTTGTAGAACTGTGAGAGGATTTGCTCTCCTGATTTTGCGCATGCGCAAGTTTGTAGCTCCAGATGATTGCTTATGTGCATGTGCAAACTTCGAAAAAAATGACACCCCCCCCCGACATACACTCCATGTGACTGAGATTGTCTGGAGTAAAAAAAAAGCCGCATCGAAGTGGGGCCATTTGAGCTGGCTCCAGCATGCTGTCTGAACGCACCCTTTGGGTGTGATCTGTCAATTTAACAGTCATAGGATCCAAACCACATTTTACCAACTTGTCAACAATAATATTCTGTGAAACATTATCAAAAACCTTATGGAAATCAAGATAAATGATGTCCACAGCATTCCCCTCATCCAGCAAGGTAGTAACTTTCTCACAAAAAGAGATAAGGTTAGTCTGACTTGTTCTTGAGAAAGCTATGTTGGCTTTTAGTAATCACAGCTGTCCTTTCTAAATGCTCAAGGCCTGTCTGTTTGATTATTTATTCTAAAACTTTCCCAGGTATATAGACATAAGCTGACAGTTTGGTAGTTACAGGGGTCCTCCTTTTCCCCTTCTTGAAGATGGGGACAACATTTGCCCACCTCCAGTCTTCTGGCACCTTGCCTATTCTCCAAGAATTCTCAAAATAATGGACAGAGGCTCAGAAATTACATCTGTGAGTTCTTTTAGTACCTTTGGGTGCAGTTCATCTGGCCCCAAGGACTTAGTTTCATTTAAAGAAACTAGGTATTTATGTACTACCCCATGCCGATTCTATGCTGCAGCTCCCTTCCCTAATCATGTGTTCTGGTTTTGCCATGTTGAGCACAGTTTCCCTTGCAAGAGAAGAAGGAATTCTCTCTAAGGAAAAGCAGGAATTCTCTCTTCATCACCTGTTACAATTTCAATTTTAGGCCCACAATGGGCCTACCATGTTCTTACTCTTTTTCTTACTTTGAAAATAAGAAAATAACACTTTTTTAGTATCTCTCACTAGCCTAAGCTCATACTCACTTTCCTACTCTCTTTCTACAAGCACTAGTTATTTGTTTATATTCATCCTTGGTTATAAGGCCTTCCACTTTCTAAATGAATCTTTTTTATTTCTCAAGTGTTTAGAGAGCTGTTTATGGAGCCATCGTAGCTTATTTAGGCTCCTCCCATTTTTCTTTTCATAGGAATTTTGTAGTTGTGCCTTCAGTATTTCACTTTTCAGAAACTCCCACCCCTCTTGAACTCCCTTCTCCTTAAGTATTTCTGACCATGGGATTCTACCCAGCATAACTTTAAGTTTGTCAAAATTTGCTTTCCTGAAGTCCAACCTATATGTCTGATTACATACAGCTTTTAACTTCCTGAAGACTGTACATTCCAAAATTACATGGTCATTACTTACCCAGGGTGCCCACTATTTTCACCTCATCAACCAGTTCTTCTCTGTTGGTAAGAACCAAGTCCAAGACAGAAGTTCCTGTTGTTTCCTTCTCCACTTTCTGGGAAATTAAGTTGTCAGCAAGACAAGTCAGGAATTTATTGGACCTTTCATTTTTAGCAGAGTTGGACTTCCAATAGATATCCTGGTAATTGAAATCTCCCGTGACCACTGTGTCCCATCCCTTTGAGAATTTTGTACTCTGTTCTAGGAGTGTCTTGTTCAAGTCCACTGCCTGGCTTGGTGGTCTATAGCAGACTCCCACCATAATATCACTATTATTTCTTACTTTTTTATTTTTACCGAGAGACTCTCAACTGGACTTCCATGTTCAGATTCACGTATTTCCTCACAAGTATATATCTTCTTTACATATAAAGCTACTCCTCTGCCCTTCCTTATTTGTCTGTCCTTTTTAAATAAGTTGTACTCTTCAATCCTAATATTCCAATTGTGAGTGTCATCCCACCAAGTTTCAGTAATGCCTGTTAGGTCATAGTCCCCTTCCTGTATTAGGACTTCAAGTTCTTCCTGCTTGTCTTCCATACTCTGTGCATTGGTATAGAGACATCAGAATCCATGTTTTATGCACCCTAAGGTTTTTGTTTCTGTACTTACCTGTGAGTTAATGTTACCTAGCATATATGCCACTCCCCGCAAAACTTTAGAGTTCTTATCTCTAGTTATTGGCATCATACTAGGCTTTGCATTTTTGTGTCACTCCCCCATAGGATTTAGTTTAAAGCGCTCCTTATTTGTTCACATCCTTTTTGAAGTAAGACCTCCAGAACTGTGCACAGTACTCCCAGTGGAGCCTGACCAATATGGTGTACTTCAGGTGTATGACATCTTGTGATTTGGATGTTGCGTCTCTGTTGATACCCCCAAGACTCCATTAGCCTTCTTTGCTGCTGTACCACACTGACTGCTCATATTTAACCGAAGATCTTATTCACACACATTCCTACCCAAAACTGTATCCCCCATCCAGTATGCATGCTTTTCATTTTTGTTACCCAGATATAGAACTCTGCACTTGTCCTTGTTGAGTTGCATCTTGTTCACATCTGCCTACTTTTCCTGTGTGTTCAGATCTTGTTGAACTCTATCTCTATCTTCCAGGGTGTTGGCTACTCCTCCCAGTCTTCTGCAAATTTAATGAGTAGTCCATCCACCCCCTCATCCAGAACACTGTGGCACCCTACTGGACACCTTCCTCCAATGCGATGAAATGCCATTAACGACAATACTTTGGGTGTGGTTCTCCAACCAGTTCCCTATCCTAGAGTTCAGTCTGTATTTCTCCAATTTACCTGTCAGAACATCATGGGGAACCCTGTCAAAGGCTTCACTGAAATCCAGGTAAACAACATCAACAGTGTTCCCACAATCCAGTAGGCACATCACTTGATCAAAGAAGGAAAAGAGATTGGTCCGGCAGGGCTTATTGGGGTCAAATCCATGCTGACTTCTCTGCCTTACCATATTGTCCTTCAGATGCTTGCAGATTGACCCCTATAAAATCTGCCCTTGGACAGAAGTCAGATTGACTGGCCTATAGTTTCCTGGGTCATCCTTCCTCCCTTTTTTGCAGTCTGGAATAACCTCCTCAAGTCTTATGGCACATCTCTTGTCCTCCAAGAGGTCATGAAGATGATGAACAAAGGCTCTAGGAAGTTCTTTGCACTCTCCCAGGTGCACTCCATCTGGCCTGAGAATCTGTACTGATCCAGTGCAGCCAGGTGCGTCTTAATAACCTCTCTGTCCATGTCAGCCAGCAGCCTGGATACCATGTCTTGCCTATTGTCGTCTGTAGATGAGCCTGTTCTTTTCTTCGGGGTGGGGGGTGGGGGGGGGGAAGTGAGCCAAAATAGGCATTGAGCCTTTCTGGTTACTCTCTGTCCTCTGTCAGAGTTTCTCCATTTTCAGCCAACAGTAGGTCTATCGGCTCTTTTACCTCGTGTTTGCCCCTCACATATCTGAAAAAACTTTTCATGTTGTAGTGAGTCTCCCTGGCCAGCCTCAGCTCACTCTGAGCTTTGGTCCTGTATTCTTACAATTAATTGTGTCAGCCCTCTTTGTTCCACGCTTGCTTGCAATAGATCATGGTTCACCATTACTACAGAGGGAGGTATCTTCCTTGTAGGTTTCATATAGAATGTTGAGCTGGAATTCCTGCTTTCCTGTTGGCTAGTACCTGTACTGGTTTTTAACTGCTAAAAAAAAGAAGAAGCAGTTGCCTCATGAGCATTGCACTGTAACTATCAAAATACAGAGGTGCAATTTTTCAGCACAGAGGAAGGTAATCTGTATTCTGTGTTATACTTGTAAATACCATTTGTTATTACTGAATGGAGGATCAGATTACCCCACTGTTATTACCTACTGGGGGATATTTTCTGTATAGTTACATTTAAACCAAAAGCCTGAAACAGAGTTGAAAGAAAGAAGGGTCTGGAATTCTGCTGTGGGGTAAGTAGTACTCAGGATATAAAATCTAGTCTCTCAATTTCTGCTTACAAAGGTCACATATGAACCCTGAAGAAACTGAAAATCTTATTTCATAATTCCTTCTGGGGGGAAAGTGTAGTGCTACCTGTTACATTCACGAAACAGCTTTAAAACATATAACTTCTCCATTTATATACTTAGTAGAGATGCTTAAGGAATGGTAAAAGGAGAGGTTTCCTTTCAGCATTTGCAGTGCATATTTGTATTTGTTTGTGCTTATGGAATTGGAGTATAGTGTTACTCTGACTTCATTAATCCTTTCAAATGCAGACTTATGAGTGTGCTTTAATTTAGAAGGTATGAACATAAGAACCCTGCTGTATCTGACCAATGCCCCATCTAGATCAACCTTTTGTTGTTGTCTTTTCATGTACTCTGAACATGGTTCCACTTAGCCATCATAGATAATAGACATGAATGGACACATCCTCCATGAAAGTATCTAACCTCCCTTTAAAGCAATCTAAACTAGTGTCAATCATGTCTCATAGTAGTGAATTCCACAAATTAACAATGTTTTGTGTGAAGTAGTACTTTCTTTTGCCTCTCTTGTATCTATTGCCTATCAACATCATTGTGTGGCATGAATTCTAGTATTTGGGGGTTGTTCTGTGTATATCCTCATCCAATCAATGTTCATTTGGTTTTCTTGGGCAAGCTGCTGTCTTGTACCCAGGGCTAATGTATCCTGAAAAGGGATTTTGCCATTATATATATAAACAAGTGGAGGACCGGCACAACTTGTGGGTGGGGAATTCCACTACCCCCATCACCGTCCGATGTAACTCCCTTGGAGCCCAGCCACAGCGGTGGTGGTATCTGGGAGCCACTCTGAGCCTGGAGGGCTGCCAGGCTCTGCTGCCACTGGTTGAGCCTGGAATGGCTGCTGGGCTCCACAGCTGGGCATGGAGTGGTTACCCAGTTCTGCCACCATGGCTGGGTTTGGAGTAGCTGCCGGGCTCCACTGTCACTGTGGCTGGGCTCAAAGTGGCTCCCGGGCTCCACCACCAGCCCAGCCAGGCCTGCCAGCAGCTCCCAGACTTCACCACCTCCATGGCCAGGCCCAGAGCAGTTCCCAGGTTCCACTACTGCAGCTGGGCTTGGAGCAGCTCTCTGGCTCCACCACAGCCATGGCCAGGCTTGCTGGCAGCTCCCAAACTCCACCACCATAGCCAGACCAACCAGCAGCTTCCAGACTCTGTTGCCACTGCAGACATGGCCACTGCAGCAGCAAGCCCCAGGATCTTCTCCAGCTGCTCAATGGAAAAAAAATCTGTTTGGGATAAGTGTGGCATCAATCCATGTGTTTAACTATCCACAGATGGGTGGGGCACACTTGGGAAATAGATGTGGGCAATCTGAGCTCCCAGGCGCCCGGCAAGGCCGTGCTTCCCGGGGGCTGCTTTGCCGCCTCACCGGATGCGAGGCAGCGACAATGATGCATTCCTGCATGTCTCGGAGGGGTGGGGCTTGCCCTGTTACGAGCCAGCGCCCCGCTCCTGCCTTTGCAGTTGCTCCGCATGCTCTGTGTGACAAGAGCACGCATTTGGGAGCAGCAGCCGGGCCTACCTTGTAGTCGGGAGGCCTGGGCTGGTTTTGGTGGCAGCACGAATGGCTCGCCCCCCCCCCCCCCGTTCTTGGTGTTTGAAGGTGGCGGCGGCATGAGGCTTCGGCACCTTTGGCGGGGCGCAGCTTCAGCAGTTCTGAGACCTTGTTGGAGGGGCTCTGGCAGCTTTGGTGACGGGGGCCTCGGTGGCTTCGAGGGCAGCGGCGTGGTCCGGCAGTGGCCTTCTCAGTGTGGCTGCATTCCTGGCTGGCTTGGCCCGGGCTTAGGCAGCTGGGCTCAGGTTTGGAGCGGCGGCCACCTTTTGGGCTTTGGGGCCTTTTGGGGGGGGGGGTTTGGTCGGCATTGCGCCCCCCCTCTCCCCCCCAAGTTTTTTCTTTCTGTCTCCTCAGGGAGGAGGCAATTTTGGTGGCCCTTTTCCCAGTGTCGGGCCGGGGCCCTTCGTTTCAGCAAGGGAGTGGTTTCCTCCCCACTGGGGGTTTTGGGGCAGTTTTTTGGGGGCTATTTTGGGGAACAGGGGAGGCCTGCAGGCCTCTCTGTTTTTGGCCATCCAGCATGGGCTTATTACTGTGGCCATTTTGTTTAGATTGCGAACTTCTTGCTGGGTGGCCATTTTAGTAGGCTGCGCCTCTTGCTGAGTGGCCATTTCAGTGGGTCTGGGCCTCTTGTCGGGTGGCCATTTCGTGGGGTCTGTGCTTCTTGCTTGGTGGCCATTTTGGGTAGGTCCTAGGCTGCCAGCCTGGTTGACATCTTGGTAGGGTAGCAGGCCCTTGGAGTGCTGTTCCACTTGGGGCGGCCATATTGGTGAGGGCACATTTGTCAGGGGCGGCAGCCATTTTTAGCTGGTTAGAGGGAGGCCATTTTAGATCATTCCATTTTGGGTGATAGGCTTGTTTCAGATAGTTTGTTTATACTTTACTGGCCGAGGCTGTTTATACGTCTGTTGTACCTTGGCTTATTAATAACGCACATTTATTATGGCTTCAGGAAAAGGAAAAGGTAAGAAACCGGCCCCCAAGAGGCCCCTAGTGTGGCCTCCACCTGTTACTCCTTCCGATGATGATGAGGAAGACGATCCCGTGAATGCCGCCATTTTGCAGCGGCTAGCAGCATTGGAAAAAGACCGGGGTTTACCACCTATGGGCACTAAGGCGAGTGGGGAGTCTCATTTGTCTTTTCAGGCCCAGGTTTTGGCACGTTTAGCATTCCTTGAAGACAAAAGAGAAGCCAACGCTTTGGAGCAAGCTGCCAGATTGTCATCAGGACAGCTGGGGCAGAGCACAGGGAGCCAGCAGGTGGCACTGTATTCTGCACCTTATGATCAGGGAGGTAAGGAGATTGGAATAACAGGTGATGGGGCTAGGTGGCCATGGGGCCCTGCTCACCAGGGTGCGGTTGCCTCGCACATGTTGCAAGCTAGTTGGCCTCCCTATGTGCCCCCGTGTGCTCCACCCACGAACACACTTTCTTGGCCATTCTGGGGTTACTTCCACCCAGGCATGGGCTATGCAGGTCCAGGTGGGGCATCATATGATGCTGTCCCTCTGGGGGCGCTGCCCAGCGGGGACACAGATTTGCCCTTGGGCAATCATCTGTCCATCGCCACTATGGAAAAAATACTTAAGGGTGAATATGTGGACGTTTTCAGTCTTCTCTATCGGGAGATAGAGAAGAAAGGTAGGGACAACTTGGATGAGCGTGAAAAAGAGCGCTTAAAGTGCCATGTAGTGGACAGGACTTGGGCCAACTGGTACTCGGGATTCCTTATATATGCCGCTGTCATTGTACAGCACCAGCCTTGGAGGGCTTTGGCAATCATCCAGTACATGGATATCATCTATAAAGCCTTCACGGACTTCCCGAGCCCGGCTTGGTTGCTATATAATGAGGAGTTTAGGATGTGGGCAGCCATGAATCCGTCCATGCATTGGTACAAAATTAATCTGAATCTGTGGCTGCAGATCATGTCACCTAGCAGGGTGTTGGGGGGAGAAAGGTTGCACAGTGGTCACTCAGTGAGAAGGGCACATGTGCAGTCAGGTTCCCGCACCCAAGCGGGGCAGGTGGTTCAGCAACGCCTGCTTTGCTGGGAGTTTTCCTCCCAGGGAACCTGTGGCCGTAAGACTGTGCGCAGGGCCTCATGCCTTTGCCAACTGCCCTAGGCCTAAAGGCCAGGGGGGTGGTAAGGGAGTCAAGCGTGCAGGAGGAGGGGGGAATTATAATTCCCCCCCAATAAAGGTGCCCAGCCCAATTAAATTGAGTGTTTTGACAGTTTGGTTACGTCGCTATCCAAAGGTTTGGGATCGTGCTTACCTGTTGGAAGGGTTTACGTTCGGTTTTTGGATACCTTTCCAGGGGACAAGGGCATCTTTCTTAGCTCCTAATTTGAAATCTGTATTGGGTATGGAACAGGTAGTTTGGGAGAAGATTGCCAAGGAGTGTAAGGAAGGTAGGGTTTTGGGGCCTTTCAGTTCCCCTCCAGTTGCTAATTTGAGAGTTTCCCCATTGGGGGTTGTGCCTAAGAAGGCACCGGGTGAATACTGCCTCATTCACCACCTCTCCTACCCTCGTGGGGAGTTGGTGAACGACGCGATACCAGAAGATTTATGTTCGGTAAAATATACTTCTTTTGATCAGGCCATGTGGGTGGTTTGCCTCTGTGGCAAAGGGGCAGAATTGGCAAAGTGCGACATTAAGTCAGCCTTCCGTCTCCTACCTGTTCACCCAGAGGACTTCGAACTACTCGGATTTGCCTTTGAGGGTAAGTTTTACATGGACTGGGCCCTTCCTATGGGGTGCTCGGTGTCCTGTGCTGCTTTAGAGAGGTTCAGTTCCTTTTTGGAATGGGCTTTGAGATTCAGGACGGGTCCGTAGCTGCCGCTGCAACATGAGGGCCACTGGCTCTCAAGCCCGCATAGCACTGCAGGGGTCAAGGGTTCCCTTGTGTCAGCCACCCTGCCAGTCTCTCGTGACCACCCCTCAAGCATTTTCCGAAGATGGAAATTGCCCATGGTGTCCTCATGAGCCCGTTTGCAGGGAGGGTGGGATATAAATATGATGAAATAAATAGATAAATATAAATAAAGTGATAGCAATGTAAGAGTTTCAAATTAAAGCCAGTTAGTTACACAGCACTGTTTGTCTGTGTTTTTTTTTTCAAACACCCACATCAAGGAAACTTCAGATTCTGGAGTACTGCATATTTGTGGGGACCTTGCCTAGCAACATCTTTCCTGTTCTTTTTCCTCTACCTTTGTATAGACAAGCACTGAGCATGCTGTCTGCACAATTCAGATCAATAAAAGTACTGACATTTTAACCTATTTTGTTCTATGGATTTAATAAATGGTACTAAATCGGCTTAAATCCAAATATTTTGACTTAACCAGGTTGTAGCTCAGGGCTGTAAATTATTCTCTTTCCCTGTCTCATGAATTCTGTCTCTAGTCTAGTCTGTTATTCTGTCTCTAGTCTAGTCTGTTATTATGCCAGCTGCCATCACATCTATCTACTAGTCTGTTTCCCTTTCTGTTCAACACCAATAACCTAGTCTATTCCTCTGAGAAACAGAAGGTCAGCAAAAGACCATATTAAGCATATTTACATGACAGCACTGAACCCAATTTTACCTGTGTTGGGCCAAACTAAGGTTTTGCTTATGATGAGTTCAGTGCTTACTTCCAGTCCTCTAAAAGTGGGCAAGTTGTGTGGCAATGAGCATAGGCCACAGTTTTGCACACCAGCATGGGATCTCTATGAGGTTGGTGCCATGCACAAAGCTTATGATTGCCTGCTGTCTGCTAGCTACCCTTAGGAGCTTTGGGGAGGGGCATGATAATGTTGTGGTGTATGACACTGCAGCAATGCCATTTCCTATTACATACCCAGAAGTAAACTCTCAGCGTCACAGGAATGCTCTAGGAATTCCACAAATCTCTGTGGTAAAAGTAAACATAATGGCATCATTTTGCTTCTGCTGCTCTACCAAGCATCAGCAGGAGCCTGGCCACCCTAACAAGTTGTAGAGTGCGTTCAGATGGGCAACTAATCCCACCATTGGCCCAGCTCTAATTTGATCCTGATCTTTTTTATTCAGTGTTGCATGACCAGACAGCTCCCTTGTGAATCCCTTACCACACGCAGACTCCGTGGTGGATTGTCTAGACGGTGTCCACCTGAAGAAGCCACATGGTCGGGTTTTTTTTTTTTAAAAAAGTTTGCGCATGCACATATGTGCCTCACCATCTACTTGTTTTTCCACGCATGTGAGGACTTGAATATTAAAAGCACCGCCAGTGGTACCTTCTAGGTACCATTTAAATTAACAAAGTTCAAAAGTTTCACGGGCCCTTCAGAAACATGAAATTGTCTGGAACGTTTGAGCAGAACTCTGCGGCCATTGCGCGTGTACACGTTTATGCGCATACTGCTAAGAATTTTTTTAAATAGCAGCTGTTTGGAATGGTCTGGAGTCAGACCATCTCAACGGGCTGATTGCGTGCTGGAATGACCAGGTGAGGGAAAGTCTGCCATTGGCCCATCGGCAAGCTTTAGACTGGACTTTCACCACTATCTTTTAAGTATGGCTCCCTGGTGGGGATCGACAGGCTGATCATGGCAATGGCATGTTTCCCAGATGTCGCTATCTGGATGTGCCTTTTAAATCCTGCAGGCACTCATTCCTGGGTTGGATCTAAAGAACTGTCTGATCACGACCGTAGTCTCTGCCTGCAGTAAGAATTTCACACAACCAGTTCATAACAAGCCCATTTCTAGTGGTGCTAGAAATCTAGTGGAGCTAGCGATCACATTGATTGTAGAGTTGCCACTAAACTTCATTACTAGCAAACTTGCTGAAGAATGGCCATGTTTTCTTCCTTCTTTGCATATTCTTACACAATTTTGCCTGTACTGAGATTTAAGGCATATTTCTAATATCTTGTTCAAAAGGGAACTCTGTTGGACTTCAAATAAAATTATAAAAATTAGAATTGATCAGTAAAAATAGCATTTTTTTTCTAGAGGAAGATTACATATTTCCAATTTATTACAGTGTGTGTTCAAATAATTACGTACAAGAGGGCACCCAAATGATTTACTGGTTTGGGATTATTAGTAACCATCCATAGCCTATAAGGTCGCAAGGTAACAGTGAGGGCTATATACAGACACAGATGACATAGTTTATTCTGACTAGGCATTAGACATAGCAATGTTTTCTTCTTTATAACAAGGAGCTGTTCAGGTATATAGTATGACTCTCATGAAAGGAAGATAAGTAATATTAGAAATATACTATTTCAAGCTATGAAACAGGAATCAAATAGTTAGAAATCAGCCCAATATCATTCTTCAGCATAAATCCATCACTGACAGAAATCAGGAAGCAAAAATACCCTAAGTAGCTCTACTCTGAATCTTTATTTATTTAGATATTAATAACCCCATTTTTCTTCCCAGTGACAACCAAAAGTAGCTTACAACATTGTTATCACCTCCTCCATATTATCCTCTGAATAACAGCCCTGTGAGGCCAAAAGTGACTGGCCCATGGCAGAGTAGGGACTGAAACCTGAGTTAGCTGATCCTACTTCACCATTCTAATTACTATGCTCAAGTTCATTCAGTGGGGCTTACTCCCAGGAAAGTGTTTTTAGGATTGCACTGTATGGGAGTAAACCAATAGTGAACATCTGTATATGGACATTAATATAGTTAAAAGGAGGTACTACTTCACCCAAAGAGAGATTAACATGTGGAATCCACTGCCACAGGAAATGGCGGTGGCAACAAGCATGGATGGTTTCAAGAGGGAATTAGATAAACATATGGAGCAGAGGTCCATCAGTGACTAACAGCCACAAGATATAGTTAGGAACTCTCAGTCTGGGACAAGTGATGCACTGTATTCTTGGTGCTTGGAGGGGGGCAACAGTGGGAGGGCCCACTGCTGGACCTCCTGAGGGCACCTGGTGTTTTTGGCCACTGTGTGACAGAGTGTTGGACTGGATGGGCCACTGGCCTGATCCAACATTGGCTTCTCTTGTATTCTTATGTTCTTATAGTTGCACAAGAGTTGGATACTTAGCGGCAAATGACTGTGTAACATTCTGTACTGACCCCTGTTAAGGAATCCCATGGCAATACCAGGAACATTTTATTAAGTTTTCCCCCTCATATACCAAAACAGGTATTCCCAAATGAATGCAGTAATTCCCAGCAACCTTTCTGAGTTCTTTTACACCATTTAAAATCTTAATGACTTGGTCAAGTAACTTAAAAAAACTCTGCCTATTAAAATCACCATAGCTAGGGAACCCAGCCTTAAATCCATCTGTTATGCGGAGATTAGAAATTTCCATTCTTTAGATTTGTGTGAATTGTCATAAACACAATAAACACACCTGGCACAATTCCATATTATTAATGACTCATTTATCACCCTAAGGTGCAACTTCCTCAATTTAGTGTTGACCAGGAGTGAAAAAGGAGCTTATGGTGATATATACAGAATCATCAAACCCCTCCCCCCAGCATTGCTTAAATATGATTCTTCTCTATTCCCAATCTGTTGTATTGAAAAATAAAGCTATACATTAGAGGTCATCCTGAGCCTGTGGAAATAGAATATAGTTAACAGAGGACAGCATAAGTCAGTCTAATGAAGAAGCCTCCTACAGGAGGATGAGCAAGACATGCGTGTATAATCTCATATGTGTTCCTTTTCTCAGCCAGCAGGATGACTAATTATTCCTTTGAGATGCGACAATGACTTAGATAATCTTCAGTGTGTTGTAAAAGACTATACAGAAAAATAGCCTATTATGTAAACTGAAATCTTATTTTCTCACTGAAGGGTGTATTGAAAAACAAAATTATTTGGTGGGGCAGAGATTAATTTGTACTAAGAGATATGTTGGGGCTTTATATGCCTTTCTAGATGTCACAACACATGATGTAGAAGCTTTCCTCATAATCACAGATGGGTGCAGGTTGGTCACCATGATGAAACAGATATACTCTTCACATGTTCAGAGGCTTTCTCTACTTCATTATTACTTTATAGGGGAATCCCATACCCCCAGCTGGATATTTTTTGCTGCTGCTTTGAGCAGCAGCAAGAGAAAAATAACATTCTAAAAAGGAAGTTTGCTGATGACGTGATATCACTTCTGGGAAAACCCTGAAGTGATGTCATGCCTCCTTAGGAATTTGCTAAAACTCTGTGATAAAACCATAAAGTTTTTTGGTGATTTCTAGAAAGGATTGATAACACTTCTGGGTTTTCTCTATTACTTCACCCATTTCAAGACTGGGTCTGGGCTGTAACAGTTGCTTGAAAGACACAACGGGACTTGGGTACTGACTGAAGAAAGTATTACACAAGAACTGAATGGGTATTTAGAAGCAGTTGCTTGAAATGTCATATGGCGTAAATGCTACTGTGTAATGAACTCTATGGCTGAGGACAGACTGGGATTCTGAAGCGGAAGGAAAATGGGGCCAAAAGCAGCGGGGAAAAACTGCTCCAGAGCTGGCTGTTCATACTGGCCAGACTCCTGCGGGAGCATGCCAGAATGGAGTGTTCAGACTGCTGCAGAGTGGCCCCAGGTGGGCTGGCCTCCGTGGCTCGTGGCAGGGCCGTTTCGGCAATATGCACATGGGCGCCTGTGTGCATAGGCACATAGCCGCATCAACACACTGCTGCCTCCGCTTGAATCCCACCTCTTCCCGTCCACACAGCAGGGAAGCGGGATCCAAGCAGCAGACAGCCCCTGGACACCACTTTCTGCCGGTATCCCTCTGAGGCAGAAGGGAAGTGGCTGCCAAGCAGGTGAGTATGGAAGGGAGCCTGGGAACAGCTGTGGCTGTTTGAACTGGCTCCCTTCCCCCGCTTCTGAAGCGGAGCTCTCCCACCCCAGATTGCCAGTCTGTCCTCAGCCTATGTTTTCCTGACTCAGGGATGCATTCTGATTATATTATTTCTTATTGTTAATTTATTGTAATCTACTATCTTTTTTAAGCATTGCAAACACACAAGGCACAAGGATAAATTTTAAAGCTATGTGGCATATTTCATTCTGAAATAAAGGCCGAGGACAGACTGGCAATCTGCCCCGCTCTGCCTCCGCTTTAGAAGCGGAGGCAGAGGGGGTGTTCACATTGCCGCATCTGCCCTCTGTCGTCGGCGCGGACTCACCCGTCCGCGAGGCGCCGTCCATCCACTTCAGCCGGAGACCACTTCGAACAGGTCTCCGGCTCTCCGGCCGTGCATCCCTGCCGCTTCGTGGCAGTCTGGATGCGTCGGCAGCGTGCCGGAAGCGGGGGCGGAAGTCTGAACGCACCCGCGTCCGCGCGCCTCTGCCCCGCCTCCGCCCCGGGACAGCGCAGCCAGTGTGAACGGGCCGCACCAGGCTGCTTTTCCCGCGGGGCTTTTGGCCCCGTGTCTGTCCCGGGGCGGATCTGCAGTCTGTCCTCGGCCAAAATGTCATTAAAATAAGGTTTAAAAAGGTGAATTTACCTATAGGCCATACAAGACCAGTTCCAACAAGCTTGTGGTATAGTACTTTCCCAACCCCTCACTGAAGAATCACCAACTTGCAGAAACAGAGGAGCCAGAACTAACAATATACTATAGAGAATAAACAAAAAATAATCTTGTGGCACCAAGACAAATATTGAGTGTGATATAAGATTTCATATGCTAGCAGGCTCTGCCCCACAGAAACCTATATCACAAAAAATCTGTTAATCTGTACAGTTCACAATACTCGTTTCTGTTTCTCCAAAGAGTGATACTCAAGCACACACACATACACAAACGTAGAATTAGCACTGTTTTGGAAGATGTTTAAGACCATTGAACAGGAAAACTGAAGTTTCTGATGAATTGTCTGGGAAACGTACATACATACTGGTCTCCAGAGGAGGAGCTGATATCAGGAAGGACACAGTAGACAGCTCTTGGCTGTTGAGAGTCAAACTTCTGATAGCTGAAGAAAGTTAAGTAGTCTCAGTGCTGGGTCTCAAAAGTGAATATGGCCTGTTGAGTTTATCCTATGAAGCTAATCTTATTTTATTGCTATGTGTAATTCACCCTCTGAAAGCCCATATGATTGGACTCCCTTACTAGAAGACTGGAAGGCAGCACACATAATGGTGATTTTTTAAAAAGGGGGATCATGGGGGATTCCAGCAGATTGTATGCCAGTCTCTTCTGAGTAAATAGATGGAAACAATTATTACAGACAGAATTATTAAACATACAAAAAATACAGATGTGAAGGCCAGAGTAGGGAGGCTATTTGGGTGGGGTGTCCTCCCCCCCCCCCCCCCGGTCTTTGTTTTGATTTTTCTGAAGGTAAAAATTAAGAAATCATGAAGAGCCCTGAGAAAAAAACTCCTTTTTCACACTTAGTATGTATACCATGAAAAAGTCTGAGGACTTTCTCAATTTTCCCAAAAGAAAAGCGCTGCATAGTTTAAACTCTGTTTTTTTCTGAGCCCAGTTCTGTGAAATTCAGAAGCCACCTAGGAGCATGATGAAGTTTCCAGCTCTCAAGTCCCTAAACTCAATCCAGCCACCTCTTTCCCTCTTACCTTACCTTGAATGGCAGCAGGAGCAGAGGGGTGGCCTTTCTAAAGTCCTCCATCCATCCTTGGTATTCCAGTCCAGCTATCATGGAATGTGGGGAAAGTAGGCACCTGAATCAACACATCTTGGCTATCATGGAAAACTGTACTTCCTGATGCCTCTGACATACTAGTCACTCAAGTTTCCAAAGAGGAATCGAAAGAGTTCTTCTCAGGCTGAGTTTCAAATACAAGACAGAGATTCTTGGTTCAAAGTATAGCTAAACATTACTTTATCTGGGCAAATTAATATTTGAAACAGTCCTCCTACCTCAAATTTCAGCAGAATCACTAATCTTATATACTAACACACAAGCACAAAATTTTCTTCCAAAATGAGAATTCATAAATTGACTTGGCAGACAAGTAAATTATGCTAGAACTTTAAACTAAAGAAAAAAATAGGATCCATGGTGGTTTGGCAAATGATTCTTCAATATACCATAGTGCAATTGTAAGTAGATTATATACCTCCCCCCACCCATCTTTTCTTTTTCTTGCTTGTGCCCAAAGCAAAGAAGTTGCATAAACCCTCAGGCAAGTAGAACAAACACCTTTAGATTTAATTTCATTTTTACTGCCATGTTCTAATAATGAAGTATAAAACAGCTCTTCTGAGAGTAGAAAACACACAGGAAGGATGTCAGATACTCTTTTTACATTCCTGTCATTAATGATGCTATCTTAAGATGCTTTAGTAGCATTACATATTGTGCTCATGTTATCAATACTAATAATATCTATACAGCAGCCAAGATGCATAATTAATTTCCCACCACCTCTTCTGTTATGCTACATGAAAGAAAAATTAGGGCCTTGGCTCTTACATGTTCCAAAAATTTCAGCACCAGAACCATGAAGCATAAATGTGGAACAGAAGAAAAACAGTGAATGGAATACAAAACAACAATTTGGCAACACAATCGTATATTCTTTTGAAACAGTTATACATGACCTCTAGGATTTGAGTATATTCTGAATTGGTCTTGTCAATGTGCAGTTTACATTTCCAAATTAGCCCCTGAATATGTTTCTTGATAATCTAAAATAAATTTTTCAGGTTAAAAGGTGTCATGAAATGTTCCAGAGCTGCAATGTCTTCTATTTTTTTCAAGTTGTAATTGCAAAAATTAAGGATGGATGTGAGGTTCTTGTAAGTATCCATTTGTGGTAAGAACCATATGCAGAAATATATGTTCAGGATTAATGATAGCAATGGTCACTTGGACACCTTTCGCCACATGCTTCCTCATGACCATGGTATGTCTCTTCAAAACTATCTTTTATCAGAATGTTTTGTTTCATTGACTTTATTATTCGGATGAAACCTTTCCACACAGCTCTGTTTATCAGACTTTTAACAATGCCTGTATTACCACATCTTACAGTGTTTCCCTTTCAGAGTCACTTTGCCCTTTCTCTGTCTCAGTTTTGCCCACTCTAGCAAACTTGGCTCTGTCTACAGATGTGCTTGCCTGACCTGTTTTATAATGTACTCTGAATAATGCAATGAATAGTCAGTAACTGTGATAGGAGGAAGTGTCTGCATATTGTAAGCTACCTAGTTAAACTGGGCATAACCTTTCAGAGCATGTTGTTCAGTGACAACAAACCATACAGTACAAAACAAAATCTCTGTGACTGCAAATGAAGTATGCTGGTACCACTGCAGTCTACATAAGAACATCTGAGAGTGGAGTGTGTGTGTGTGTGTGTGCACGCGTGTGTGCATGCAAGTACTCATGCATTTGTGTAGGGGAGCTATTTTATGAATGGAAGTTGTCATGAAGAATCTTCACATTTGCTGTTAGTCCAGGTGTTAAAATGTGGCTATGATGTAAGAACATCACGATGGGGACAGCATATCAACACTGAAGAGGAAAAGATAGTGACACCCTGTAGCATTGTCTTTGCTCAGGGATAGAACTATCCAGCTCCAGAACAGCAGATACAAATTGAATTAGTAAGACAAGATTAGAAAGGACTAGCCCTGTGCATATTGTTAGTAGTCTTTTCTAGTACTGAAATTACTAATCCATAGTAGCTCCATTTACCAATATTTATGTTTCAAGGAAATTCTGAAAGACAGCCAAAGCAGTATAATGGAAAACCATAACAGAGCCTCACAGATATCATGGTTTGCTTGTACTTGGAATGGTTCTAAAAAACTGAGGAGCAATTGTTTAATAAAACAATAGTTATGGAGCATCACAATCTTTTAGGTGTTACACAATCAATAGTGGAGGAGGAGGCGATTGGATTTATACCACGCCCTTCACTTGGAGTCCCAGAGAAGCGTACAAACTCCTTTCCCTCCCCCTCCCCACAACAGACACCCTGTGAGGTTGGTGGGGCTGAGAAAGCTCTGAGAGAACTGCTCTTGAAATAACAGCTTTGACAAAACTATGGCTTGCCCAAGGTCATCCAGTAGCTGCAAGTGGAGGAGTGGGGAATCAAACCTGGTTCTCCAAGATTATAGTCCACACACTTAACTACTACACCAAACTGGCTGTGAAATAAATTTTTCCATGTATCTTTGTTCCCTTATTACATATTCTTCGGCATTTTTATGTCTTTGTCACCACTCAACGTCTTATCCCAGTGAAGAGTGATAGGGGAAATTTGCTAACCCTCATGAAGTACATGGAAGGCACTACAGTTGTTTGATGGACAGATGGTCACATGCTAAAAGTATTTCCAGCATCTTATTTGCATTTTTTAGCAGCCAAAGCCATGCAGAGAAGATAAAAATAATGTGCTTCCTAGTTAAGGTACTTCAGGTGAACATGATGAACATCCACAGTCTATGGCCACTTCCACAAGCAACTCCTAAATTGCTTGTTGTGTTGCCTTGCATCTCTGCAATAACATCATCCATCTTATTAAGCAGGTTTGAATATTAACTTCTTGTTTCACACTCTTAGAAATACCATACCAATTTTCTAGTGGCAGGGGAGGACGTGCCCCAAGAAGGGGAACCAGCGTTCTTTGTTTTTCCTTAACAATAAATAGTTGTGAAGGATGATCCCTGCAATTCTGTTCTTGGGAACAAAAAAACTCCTATCCAGCTGACCATTTGATTGAAGTACATGCATTAAAAATGACTGTTTCTCATACTGAATGTTGCATTAATCCAATTCATTTTTTAAAGGAGGTCTTAGAAGAAATTATTATGAATGGGGCCTGTATATTGGTATAAAAGTCTGGGTCAGTTCAGAAACAATTTCAGTGATAGATTGTTACATACTTACTCTTTTCTTCTATGGCTCCAATTCTTTCATAACTGAAGAGGTAACAATCCATAACAGTTTATCATATGACACTTTGCACTTTTAAATTTTTAAGTGATGACTGCAAGGTGTGATTTTATATTTTATGTACCTAATGTTAGGTCTCATTGCTTCCATGTACCTTGAAATGGGCAGCAGTAAAATACAGGGCCTGATTTTGAACCTAATCTGAATTTATTGGTTGCAACTTGCTATTTATCCCTTCTGGACATTATAAAACACTGACAAGATTCAAAGTTTTGAAAGTACAAAATGCTTTCAAACTTTGCACATGCATTAATAAGGAAAATATAACCCAATACAGACACATGCATAAATAAATGTAGCAAACCCTTCTGTTGTGTCAGTCCACTACTGGTGTCCAAGAGTCAACTTCTCAGATACCATGGGAGTATGTCTGACTTCATATTATATCTGCCTTTCAGGCATTCTTCCATTTGGTTGTGATCATATTATTATTTTAAAAAGACTGGCTAAATGTTTATAGAGACACTAACTTCACTACTTCTATAGTGGAGGAAAAATTCTGATACTGTGGTAGAGGTACTTGTGTGAGTCTTCCTCCAGTCTGTAAGCCATTTTGCAACTTCATAAGAAGTACCTGGTCAGTCACAATTGTTGTCAAAGGAGAGCAGCAGTGTCTAAACAGAGCAAAGTCATGCACACATGTCCAAACCAACTTGCATATCATAGGCAACAGTTCATGTCAAGCTGGGAAATTACATTGTCCCAAATTTTCTCCAGAAAGACATCACAGACGATTTATCTGGCTGCCTCTGCTCATCATGCTGCAGCTGCTGCTGAGCTTGGTTTGTCTGAACCAGCCCCTACAACTCCACTTAAGTCAAATGGGATTCAGACCATGCTGTGAGACAGGTTGGATTAGCAATAATAAGGAGGCAGATTGAGCAGCGAGTGAAGAGTTAGAAATGACTGGTGGTGCAAATCCATCTTTACAAGAGCTTTTGTTTGCTTTGTGGTACAAGAGCTGTGTGAGGTTTATCCTTCTAAGTAGTTGGGAGAAAATGCATTGATGTTTTTGACCTCAACATTATCCCTTTGGTTTGTTTTGACCCCCTAATTTTATGCCCAAGGATGTGGCCTTGCTGGAACATGTTTAGAATAAAAAATGCAGGGACTATGGTGAAGATATTCTGAGGCAAAATGTGGCAGCACTGTGCCTCAGGTGAAATGCTTTGGTCTTTCAGATGGTTCCAAAGCCTTCATAATTCTACAGCTATATTCAAATGATCCATTTGTTAACCTGGATTTCTGGGGTCATTAAAATATTTTCCTCTCACTCCACAGTAGTTAATTACACAGAGAGAAGGGGGGGGGGGGAATCAGTTTAAAACTAGGTATGGGAAGAATGCTGACAAAAACATAAATTAGAGGAAGAACTTAATTTAAAAAGTGTCAAAAAGGATAGATAGTCTTAGTTCAGTAATAAAGCCTGGTTCAGGAGCCTTCTATCTTTAAATAAAGCATTCACACACTCGATTACCTGTACACAACCAATCTTTGATTTCCAATCTGGGTCTGTTTGCATTTTGTGTGATTAGCATACAAATGCCAAAAAGACAAAATGTGACTACATGGGTGATTATGCCTGTGACTTTCACGTAAATGGCATATCAGTTTGGAAGTAAAACTGTTTGAGATGTTTGTTTTGAAATGACTTGATTTACTTACAGCCTGTGATCAGTATAAATGTATGCTGTTTGGCTATTTTTTTCATGATCCAACTGTAAAAGAGGTAGGTGGAGTAGAACTTGGGCTAACTCACCAGTACAAGTTGGCAAGCATATTTTTAGCTGACAGTGTGCTCATAAGAAGTCCTCTGTACAATCACCCAAAATGACAATGAGGGAAAAAAACATTGTTGTTTAAATCTTGTAAGGGGCTCTCTATTTGAAATCAGTGTCTTTGAGAGTTAGAAATAGCTATACTTTATGAATCCAGTAACGAAAACCAAAGGAATTATGGGGCATAACCTGAGGAAGGGTGAGCAGTTCTGATCTTAAAATTCTAGCTTCATGATTACAACCCTGTTGATTAGCATCATGGATCACTAACCCTATCACCCTGCCTTCAGTAGTAGTCAGGGCCATTGTTAACAGGAGCACCAAATTTATTAATTAATTTAGAAAAATTATTATTATTACTGTTCTTCTGACCCAACAGTTCAAAAGCCAACCCTCTTAACACGCAACCATCACAGCTAAATATTTAGCAACTATTAAGGTGGTTTTCCAGTCCTCATCTCCAAGAAAAAACTTGACTTTTTATTTACTTACTTGTTTGTTTGTTTGTTTGTTTATTATGTTCAATTTATATCCCACCCTCCCTGCAAGTGGGCTCAGGGCAGGTTACAGGTCACATAGGACATGACAATAAAACAATAAAATATCATAAATTACAAAGTTAGAAATTTAAAAGTTAAAGAACAATAATAAAACCACCACTTTGGGGTCAGGAGGCAATTTTTCTCCGGGCTGGTTTGGCCAGGGATCCTGGAGGATTTTTTTTTCATCTTCTGGGCATAGAACAGCAGTGCTGCAGGTGTGGAGGGGGAGGTATTTGTGAATTCCCTGCATTGTGCAGGGGGTTGGACTAGATGATCCTGGAGGTACTTTCCAACTCTATGATTCTATGATTCTATTCTATAAGTCATTTTCTTGATAATAACAATATGATGTACTTCTTCTGAGCAGTGCCAGTGACATTGGCCACTGAACACAAGGCCAGGGCTGCTGGCAGGGGAGGCCAAAAGATGGGAAAATGTGGATACCCTCTGCCTCAACTAAAAGCTTTTTGAGATGATAAATTCTCATAACCTATCAAGAGGGAAGACAAATACCTTCTTCTCAGATAAGACCAAATTTCACAGTCCAATAGGCATTAAGAGAAAACTGGAACAAAATATTTTTTAGATGGTATATAATCCCAAAGGATATTGAGAAAGTAGACAAAAACTACAAATGAAAATGCTGAAAATATCAAGACAGAGGTGAAACCTTTTACCATATGTGATGGACTAGTAAAAATCAAAAAGATATTGGAAGGTAATACATGAAAAATGCAGAACATATTAAAAATTAAAATCCCCACGGAAGCCAAGAATTAGGTATACTACCTGATAAATTACCAAAATTTTTGGAAGGGATATTCAAATATATAGTGAAAGCAGTTAGTATTATCTACACAGCAAAATGGAAATTAGACGTCCGTTCAAGTTCAGAAGAATGGGAAAATAAACTTGTGGTGTATGCACTAATGGCAAAATTAACAACCTATTTGAAAAACAGATGAATTACAAAATTTGAGAAGAGATGGAGTGTGTATTATGCAAGGAGAAGACAAATTTAGAATGAGAAACAGTTTAAAAATGTATATAAATGTATTGCAATGCAGAAGCAGAATGAGAACAAGTTTTGAATATAAGTATATAAGGAAGTGGATTTTGAGCGGAAACATCTTTTATTTTCTTATTATGATATATACAATACAATACAATAGACTCACCTTTGTACTTTGATATCTTAAAAGTTATAGTGAGTATGTTGAAATTGCAAAATACTGAATACTGAATATGTAGTAATGATGAAACTAATAATGTTGCAAAATAGATCAGTTATTAAATTTGAAATTGAAAATATTGAATATAAAAGTATCCCAACAGAAGTAAGGACAATTGTATTTTATAGATAATGTCTTAAAAATTATAATGAAGGTGTTGTTGGGGAGAAATATTTTCTGTTTTACACACTCCATAATATATCATTATCCTTGATATCCATATTCTCCTTTTTGTATCCCCTCTATCACATTTTAGCCATGCTTTATGCTTCTTCTCTAGAGAACTATAGGAGGCAGCTTGCAGCTAATAAACTAAAACCACAAACATTAAAACAAATCCATTATAACACAAGCATTAAAACACAGGCCAATGCCTTCAAAACATGATTAATAAAAAACAGGACTACACCATTAAAACAAACCAGGATATAGCAACAACATTAAATACACACTGAGCAGTAGTGGTTAAAGCACCCTATTCCCTTTCTCCTGCTCATAGGCTCTCTGAGTGGTCTCTCTGACCTCCCATGCACTCTTCTGAGAGTCCCTTGCTCTTTCTCCCTGGCTTGCCTGAAGCATCCTCTCTAAAACTCTCCCTGGAGGTAGGCACACCCCTGAACCCACCAATCTCTCCCCTCCTTCAAAAGGGCTAGCAGGGACCTCCCGATTGGGGTCCAATGGGGATGTTTCTGCCTCCTGGAGACTCCACCCCCCCATCTCTACCCTCAGCATGGGGTGGGACCATCCAGCTGTCTGGCCCTGCTTTCCACAGTTGTTGTGTTGGCAGCTGTTTCTTCCATGGACTCTCCCAGCTGCGGGTCCTGGGCAGCCCTGCCTTCTCTCCCTGCTTCTCCAGGCCTTCCTTCTCGGCTGGCTGTATCTGCCGGTGGTCCGCTTTTCCTCTGCTTGTTGGGGCTGGTGCTGTCATCTGTCTCCCAGCCACCCAGTCTTCCCCTAAGCTGCCCTGCCGGGGCCTGGAGGTAAGCTGGACTGCCGGGGCCTTCATCACTGCTGGAGGTAGGCTGAATGGCATCTTGGAGTCCGGGGGTGCCACCTCCGGACAAGGAGGCACCAGATGAATCTCATGGAGGATGGCATTTCAAAGGTGTGGTGCCACCAGTGAAAAAGGCCTGTTGTCACCAACTTCACATCTGAAGGCAGAGGAACAGAGAACAAAGCCTCAGGAGAATGTCTTAACCAGTGGGCTGGACCACACTGGCAAAGGCAGCCCTTCAAGTACCTTGACCCCAAGCCATTTAAGACTTAAAAGGCACAAGCCTGCACTGAGTTGTGCCCAGAAGCAGATGGGCAGCCAATGCGGACCTTTCAGCACAGGGGTAACACAATCCCTGTATTCAGCCTACATACCTGAGTCTTGTCTGGATAGGACTTCATTTTCTTGGCCCTCATCCATTCCATTACCTATTCCAGGCATCTGTTCAGGACTTCCACAGACCTACCTGACTCAGCTAATAAGGAGGAATAGAGATGGGTATCATCTGCATATTGATGACAGTGCACTTCAAATCCCTGGGGGATCTCTCCTAGTCATTTCATATAGATGTTAAACAGCATGGGAGATAAAACAGATTCCTGCCTGAATGCCATGGAGTTGACTAGCCCCCCCAGCATAGGGTTGCCAGCCTCCAAATGGGGCCTGGGGATCTCCTGCTTTTACAACTGATCTCCAGCTGACGGAGATCAGCTCCCCTGGAGCAAATGGCTGCTTTGAAGGGTGGACTGGATGGCATTGTACCTTGCTGAGGCCTGGCCCCTCCCTTTCCCAGAGCCACCCCCAAAGTCTCCAGGTATTTCCCAACCCAGCCCTTGGCAACCCTATCCCAGTATCACCTTCTGGAATCAGTCTAACAAAGAAAAACAAAGAAGAGTGGAATCTCCAGAGCGCAGGGGGCTACTCTCATCTCAGCTAGCCTCTTCAGAAGGATACCATGGTTGATGGTATCAAAAGCTGCCAAGATAACCAGGAGAAACAATAGGGACTCACTCACTTTGTTGCTCTCCCAGTGAAGATTATAAGAGCTACCAAGGCTATTTCTATCCCAAACCCAGGTCCAAATCCAGATTGAGATAGGTCTAGATAATCTGTTTCCTCCAAGACCGCATGCAACTGTATAATCACTACCTGCTCAAGCACCTTGCCCAAGAATGGAAAGTTGGCTACTGGGTGGGTGGAGTTTAGGCCAGTGGGATCCAGGAATGCCTTCTTCAGGAGGGTCTTCATGGCTGCTTCATTTAAAGCAGTTGGAAGGACACCGTCCTGCAGAGAGGCATTTAATTACCTACTGGACCCAGTTGACCAACCCAGCCCATTTTGGTACCAACAGCCACTAGGGACAAGGGTTGAGCCTAGACATGGTGGGCTGCACACTTCTAAGCAGCTTGTTCACTTCATTAGAGCTCATGAGCTGAAATTGATGCATGCAACTAGTATAGACTGTGTTCTGACAACATCCTGAGATTTAATTGAACCAACCATGGCATCAAAGTTATGGATATGAGCATCACATTTTATTACATTTTATGTGCAAATGCATCACAAAAGTGTCACAATGGGTCTGCATGTTTCCTGGGTTGACTTTTTAGGTGGAAATGCAGGTACCCCCATTCTTGGTTTCCTCCTCTTCTCCAAGAAATTATCAGCATTCCTGGTGACTTTATTTCAGTCTTTAAAATGTTGGGAATTCCTACCCTGGATCTTCCACTTAATTTGAGATCTGCTGCACATGATTGATGGGAGTGCAAATGCAATAAAGATTGCAAAATGTTATGCATATGAAAAGGTCTCTGTGAACATTAATGACAAAGTACAGTGTAAATTTCATGCCAGTGGTGACTGAAGGAGGACCTTAACAGATCTTTCAGTTGTGCAGTATCTTTCAGCATGGGAAGAAATGTATTTGGGTGCATTTTCATAGAAGTGATACCATATATGACAAGGTAACATTTAATTATTATTGTGAATATTAATATTATTAATAATAATGCCAAACTTCCCACAGCTCATGTTCTCCAATTTTTTGCCATTAATTTCTGCTCTTCTGACTTTATTATAATTAAAGTGGCAATAATGAGCCTCTAAATGCAAGTACCTCTGAGAGCAGTTTGTTTTATTTCTATCTGAGGGCTTTACTGTACATGATGGTGGGAGATCTGTGAATGGGAATGGACTCCCACTGCTTTTTAAACTGCAGATAGCAGTTATGTCCCCGTTCAGTTCAGATCAGGGCCATGACATGGGGGGAGAACTTTTCCTCCCTTTTCATTTTTGCAGTCTCAGTTGCCCTCTCAGACTCCTGGCATGTGTGCCAAACTGCCAAGTGCCAGATCAGTGTGTTTGCCATGCAGGCCCAGTTCTTTGCTCAGCCCCCAAGGCAAACCCCCAAGAGGCAGGGCTGCCAGAGATCAGTGTTGCTGGTGTTCAGCTTGCTTTGCACATGCCTGGCCAGGGAAGACTCTTGTGTCCATTCTCCCGTTTTGTTTGTTAGCACACCAACATATTTATAGGTAGACTTTGCAGGTTGTTTGGCATTTGGAGACAAAAGGCTGCTTATCCTAGGGCTAGAGTACTTTTTTCTAGAGTTAGTACTTTTCTAGAAATTTGGTAAGGTAAAGGTAAAAGTAAAGGTTTCCCTTGCTCGAAAGTTAGTCAAATCCGATGCTAGGGGGCAGTGCTCATTTCCGTTTCCAAGCTGAAGAGCCAGCGTTGTCCAAAGACTTCTCTGTGATAATGTGGCGGCATGACCAGGGGTCCGTTGGGGCCGGAGCGAGGTGGAGCGAAGCTCCGCCAGCTCAGGAGTGGCCACTAGGGCAGCCATGGGCTGAATCAGATTCTCTGATCTGATTCAGCCTGCTGCTGAATTTTGGCGGCAACTTTAAAAGTGACTGGAGGGGAGGGGGTTTGAGGGAGAGGCTTCAAACTTGCAGGGTAGCTGCTGGGACCTCTCCCCCAAATACCCACCAAGTTTCAAGAAGATTGGACCAGGGGGTCCAATTCTGCGGGCCCCCAAACAGGTTGCCCCCATTCCCTCCATTGTTCTCTATGGTAGGAAAAAAGGTAACATTTTTTCCCACCATAGAGAACAATGGAGGGGATGGGACAACCTGTTTTGGGGCCCATAGAATTGGACCCCGTGGTCCAATCTTCTTGAAACTTGGTGGGTATTTCGAGGAGAGGCCCCAGCAGCTACCCTGCAAGTTTGGAGCCTCTCCCTCAAATCCCCTTTCCTCCAGCCCATCATATACCCTATGAGTTTTTTCCATTGATTTCAATGGCCCATAGGGTATAATGGGGCTGAAACCGACATTCCCTTTCTGACACACTTCCAGTGATGTCAAGGGACGTGGTATATGCTAATGAGTTATGCTAATGAGTTATGCTAATTAGCTCCTGCAGCTCTTTTTCTACGAAAGGACCCCTGGGCATGACTAAATGCCAAGGTGCACAGAACGCTGATACCTTGCCATCAAAGCAGTACCTATTTATCTATTATTTATTTATTACTTCACATTTTTACCCCGCCCTCTCCACAAGAGCGCTCAGGGTGGCTTACAATATGGCACACAGTGCCAGATCCATATAAAACAGTTAAAATAATTTAAAATACAATAATAACAATAACAATTCAGTTTGCAGTATAAACTGCAAATAAAGTGCTCGCTGTGATGTTAATGCCAAGCATTCAAATGGCATCAGACTAGTAGCCTTTGTGCTAGCATCAGGGCAATATTCTGGCCCTGTGTCCAGCCAAGGCTTCCCTCAGGGCTAGCCCTCATCGCTGGTGGAACTAGCGATGGTTGATGGTAAATGATGGTAAGTGGTGGTGACTCCTAATCAAAGGTCTGGTAGAAGAGCTCCGTTTTACAGGCCCTGCGGAACTACATAAGATCCCACAGGGCCCTGATCTCCTCCAGGAGCTCATTCCACCAGGTAGGAGCCACCACTGAAAAGGCCCTGGCCCTGGTTCCCATGAGCCTGGTCTCCCTGGGGCCCGGGACCTGAAGTCAGTGTTGCAACCCCGACTGAAGTGCTCGCTGGGGTATATGTGGGGAAAGGCGGTCCCTCAGGTATGTTGGACCCTGGCCATATAGGGCTTTAAAGGTAAGCACCAGCACCTTGAAGCGAATTCAGTATGCTATAGGCAGCCAGTGCAATGCCGCCAGCACAGGCCAGATATGGTCCAGTTTAGCGAGACCCATGAGTAGCCTGGCCGCAGCATTCTGCACCAGCTGCAGCTTCTGGATTTGCACCAAGGGCAGCCCCATGTACAGAGTGTTACAGTAGTCTAGCCTTGAGGTGTCTGTTGCATGGATCACTGTAGCCAGGTCCTCACAGCCGAGGAAGGGAACCAACTGCTGTGCCAGCCGAAAATGGTAAAAGGTCGACTTGGCAGTGGCTGCTACCTGGGCCTCCATAGTTAAGGAAGGATCCAGAAGCACTCCCTAACTCCTAACCCTCAGTGCCAGCACCAATGGCACCCCATTGAAGGTCAGGAGTGGGACCCCCTTCCCCAGACCACCACAACTCAGGCACAGGACTTCTGTCTTTGCTGGGTTCAATTTCAGCCAGCTCAGCCTAAGCCAACCAGCCACAGTGTGCAATGCCCGGTCCAGATCTTCTGGGTTGGAGTCTGACCAGCCACCCAACATCAGATAGAGCTGGGTGCCATCAGCGTACTGGTGACATCCCAGCCCATACCTCCAGGCAATCTGGGCAAGGGGGTGCATATAGATGTTAAACAACATGGGGTAAAGCACCGCCCCCTGAGGCATACCACATTCAAGTGGGTGCTGCATGCATTGCTGCTCTCCTAGCACCACCCTTTGTCCCTGACCTTGGAGAAAGGAAACGAGCCATTGCAAGGCCTGTCCCTGTATCCCCACGTCAGCGAGGTGTCGGGTCAGCAGCTGATGACTGACCATGTTGAACGCTGCTGACAGGTCTAACAGCAGCAACATCGCCACACCGCCTCGATCCAGATGTCTCTGGAGGTCGTCAGTAAGGGTGACCAGTGGTGTCTCTGTCCCATATCCCAGGCAAAAGCCAGACTGGAAGGGGTCTAAGACCAAAGCGTCATCCAGATAGCCCTGTAACTCTATCGTCACAGCCCTCTCTATTAACTTGCCCAAATATGGCAAGTTGGAAACCGGCCAATAGTTGGCCAATTCGGCAGGATCCAGAGTTGTTTTTTTCAGGAGAGAGCAGACCATCACCTTCTTGAGCACCCCCAGGAACTGCCCTTCACAGAGGGACTTGTTGATAATCTCCCGGGCGGCAGCTCAAAACCCCTCATGGCCTGTTTTAATCAGCCAGGAAGGGCACGGATCAAGGATGCATGAGGTTGGGCGTACAGTCATGAGCAATCTGTCAACTTCCTCCAGACTGAGTGGGCCAAACCCATCTAAGCCCAGAATCAAATATGTGCAAGGGGCCTCGAGTTCGCTCACTATTTCAACTGTGGCGGGTAGGTCACGGCGGAGCGTCAAGACTTTATCAGCGAAATAGCTCGCAAATGCCTCACAGCCAATCTCCAATTCCCTAGCGTTTGGTCTGCTCACAGATGCAATCGAGGCCGCATAAAATTCTCTTTTAGCTGCCTTGGTTGCCATCTCATAGGCTTTCATAAACATCCTATAAGATGCTCTTGTAGCTTCATCCCGAGTACGCTACCACCATCTCTCTAGCCATCATAGCTCTCACTTCATAAGCCGCAACTCCTGGGTATACCAGGGCGCAAGCCTGCTGCAAGAGTGTAGAGGGTGCCAGGGAGCAATCTCATTGATGGCTGTGGAGAGTCGGCTATGCCAGTCCTCCACTAGCTCATCTAATAAGCCGTCAGGGGGCATCAGATCCTGCAGGGCCATCTGGAACTGCATAGGGTCCATTTGGCTCCACAGGCAAGCTAAAATAAGCTTGCTGCCTAAGGGTCGGAGTGGAATGTTCAGACAGGCTCCCAGGACATAGTGGTCCGACCATGGTACTGCCAAAGCAGTAATCCGGTCCACTGTCACCCCCGCAGTGAAGATCAAATCAAGCGTGTGTCCGGCCCGGTGTGGGGGGCTGAGATGAATTGGGAGAGTCCCAGTGCCGCCATGGATGACACCAGGTCCACTGCCTGAGTGGAGGCTGTGTCATCGGCATGGACGTTGAAGTCACCCAAGACCACTAACTTGGGATATTCCAACACCCAGCCTGATACAGCTGCCATCAGGGACGGCAGGCTGCTGGCCAGTGCATTAGGCGGTCGGTACACCAGCCAGACAGCCAAACTTTCTACAGCCGCCCACACCAGACCAACACACTCCACACCCACAATCTCCACCAGCGGGAGTGCCCTGAAGGAGTAAGCCTCCCGAATTAAGATTGCCATGCCACCCCCCACCCCCAAGTCCGTGATTGGTGTAGGACCGAGAAGCCCAGGGGAGGAGTTGGGAGAAAACTACCGTCTCTCCATCCTGCACCCAGGTCTTGGTCACGCACACCAGGTTGGCCTTCTGGTCTATAAGAAAATCCTGAAGGACTTTGGTCTTATTATTTATCACCATGGTGTTGCACAACACCAGTGTCAGAGGGGAGTGTTTCCTAGCCCCACTGCCAACAACTGTCAGGATGGGTCGCAGGCTGGAAGGTCGTCAAGCCATTCTGTTTCTCAACGCCCTTCCCTCATTTCTCTGCCTGGACCCACCACTATACCTTCCCCTCCCCAGGAGCACCGGAATCTGTAGCCCAGGCATCGCTTGCAATTTCTTGCTTTCGAACTGCTAGGTTGGCAGGAGAGAAATTTGGTACTGAATGCCTAATCTAACAATTGTAATTTTGACATTTATAGCAAATACATCTATTTTGTTTACATTATTACTTTCTAAGCATTTGTAGCAGAACATGAAAAGAATACAGAATGAAAAGACATCTTCCACAGATTGGGAGAGTGGGCAACAGCATTGCAAATGAAGTTTAGTGTAGGTGGGTATAAGGTGATACACACTGGAACAAACTTCAAATATGTGCTAATGGGAGTCTGAATTTGCTGATAGTGTGAAAGAAAGAGACCTTGGGGTTGTAGTGGATAGCTCAATGAATGGGTCAACCAGTGTGCTGCTCCAGGGAAAAAATGCAAATTCTATACTGGGGATTATTAGGAAAGAGATTGAAAATAAAACAGCCAATATTATAATGCAAGGAGAAATATTATAATATCTATATTGCACCATCATTTGGGATACTGTGGTCCCTTCCAAACGAGTGGGATAATCCAGAGGGGAATTGAGGCTTTTTTGCCACAGCGCAATTTGCCCCGCAGTTGCATGATCACACGGGCTCCCTGGACCTGCCGGGGCAAACTGCCACTGTGTGATCAGACGCAACTGTGGGCGAGTGTTTTTTTTTTTTTTTGTGGTGGGTTTCTGAGGTGCTCAAACGGGGGATCGATGCTTCGCTGGAAGAAAGGGGGGAATGGATGCTTCGCTGGAAGAAAGGGGGGAATGGATGCTTCACTGAAAGAAAGGGGGGAATGGATGTTTAGCTGGAAGAAAGGGGGGATCAATGCCTCACTGGAACAAAGGAAGGGGGGATTGATGACTCACTCCTCCCCCCCACGGGCTTTTGATGATGTGCACATGGAAGAGGGAGAAAAACAACAGTGTGGCGTCGGAATAGCGTGTGATCATGCTATCCACAACGCCACACTTCTGCGCTGGTGCAGTCACACGGGGAAAGTCTGGCTGTGGGCTGTGGCAAACCGTTTGCTACCAGTCTTTCACCAGTAGCTTTTTACCCAGTTTCTCTGCCAAATCAAATCGGTTTGCCCTGGCTTGCCGATGGTTGTGGGACACTTCCCAGATGTGGTGGTGTGATCGCACCAGTTTGATCTGTCGATAAAGCGTCACTCTTGTGTGGCAAATAGGTATGTGTTGAAGGGACCTGTGTGTAGTTCTGGTCACTGTATCTCAAAAACGACACTGCAGAGCTGGAAAAAGTATAAAAAGAGGGCAACAAAGATGATTAGGAGGTTGAAGCACATTTCCTTCAGGTTAGAAAAAAGATATAAGTCGCAATAAATAAATAAAAAAATAAAAATATATATATTCAGACTTTCCTATGAATACTAATGATAGAAGGAAGCAACAGGGGAAAGTTTTGGGCCTCTGGACCTCGCTTGTAGGCCCCTGTGAAATGGGATGCCGAATTAAGTAGGCCATTAGTCTGATCCAGTACAGCTTCTCTTATGTTCTTACAGGAGGGGAAAACTGAGAATCAGCAAGTAGCAAGGGAAGGTCACTTAACCCTTTCTCTGTGTGTTGTTTCTCCACTAAATATCACTTCTAAGCAATTGTATGTTCTTGTTGGAAGTGAAGGACTGGATGCTGTCCCATGCCTCAGCCTCCAGACTACATGGCATAGGGTTGCCAGGTATGGGTTGGAAAATACCTGGAGACTTTGGGGGTGGAGCCAGGAGAGGGTGGGGTTTGGGGAGGGGAGGGGCCTCAGCATAGTATAATGCCATAGAATCTACCCTTCAGAGCAGCCATAATTCTCCAGGGGAGCTGATCTCTGTCAGCTGGGGATCAGTTATAAAAGCGGGAGATCCCTAGGCCTCACCTGGGGGCTGGCAACCCTAATGTGGCAACAGAGGCAGACAGCTAGAGAGGGGAAATCCTAAACTTCCTTCCTGTGTTTACTCTTCTGCCACTGTCCCTTTGATATGTAGATTGTATTCTCAGGGAAAACTCCCTTCCTTCCATTCATATTCTTCCACAACTCTCTTTTCCTTGCACACACCAAGAAGGAGGACACACAGTTGGCCTCTCACAATCTGTGTCCATCCTTAGTAAATTAAAATGGGATACTATCCTATCTCTAAGCTTTCTTAAATGACTAATATTAGTCTTAAACTAGAAAAGTGGTTCTGTGTAGCTTTATAAGCTTGGTACAGAGATGCTCCTGCATGTGCAGCTTTGTTCAAAGCACTCTGCTAACTAGTGGGTACTGGACTAATTCTACCAGTTAATCCAACAGTTCTCAAGCGTTGTTAGTAACTTTCTGTGTTACAGCTATTTTTGGTCATTCAAGAACATAAAGAAAACATACACACACAAAAGCAATTTTAAGGGGGCGTGGCGTGGCGTCAGGAATGGCGGATGCATAATCCTGCTGCTCCATCTCCCGCGCGTCTCTTCCCGGCCCGATTTTAAGCAATTGCCCACAACGCACCTACAAGCAGGGGTGTCGAGTTTGGAAAATCCTGGGGGGGGCGGGGGCTCTTCCATGCGCGTGCCCGCCAGGACCATGTCTCCACCGCCCCTGCCTCCCCCCCGCCTGACCACTCTTGCTTCCGTCCCTCCCTCATCCGGCCCCTGGACAGATGGAGGGAGGACGGAGTGGCCAGGCTGGGGGGGGGGAGAGGCAGCGGCCCTAGGTAGGGCCCGGGGAGGCGCGGCAGAGGGCGCTCCATTTTCCCGGGGGGGCTCAGTCCCCCCTGGGAAATTTTGGGGGTGGCTCGAGCCCTCGAGCCCCCCTGTAGTTGACGCCTATGCCTACAAGCACTTTAAAATGAAGAAAGGCGACCTGCTGAAGCTGAAACAGGCTCCAAGTACATCACGCTCGATAAAGGAGCATTTTGAAGCGGAGCCAAGCAGATCGGGGCAAGCTGTTAAAGAAAACAAAATGGCGACCGGCTCAAGAACGGAGGAAAAAATCCCGATGGAAGCAGCAGACTCAGCGATACTTGCACACCTTAAAGCCATGGAGGCTTCCCTGATGGAAAAAATGAATATCCTATCTTCTCATATGGAGGACATTAAACTTTCAGTCACAGAGGCTGTGGAAAAGGCGGAGACGGCACTGGAAAGAAGCACTGTAAATGAGGCGAGTATTCAAACCTTAACAGAAGCATCCCAGGAGCACAATGATAGACTGATCCGTATAGAATCTGAACTTAAGGCTGCAAATTTAAAATTTCATGGGATATGGGAGGAGGCAGAGCAGAATGCAGACTTAATTTCTTTTATGGCAGCATTTATAGCAAAATCTCTACAATTAGAAGAAGGCTTGGTGCCAGTGATTTCTAATGCTATGAGAGTTAGTCCTAAAATGATAAATAAACGCCCAGTCCCCAGAGATATTGTGATAACTATTCCTGATGCCAGAGTCAGAAAGCATATTTTAATAGAAGCAAAAAAACCTGGCATGCTTTTATTTGAAGAGGAGCAAATTGCTATATTTCCAGATGTACCAAAGGATGCTCTTATGATCAGAAGAAAGCTAAAAAAGATTACTGAGCAACTTGCAGGCATGAATCAGAAATACAGATGGATGCCTTCTGGCAAACTATATGTATATCATCAAGGACAACATCTTTTGGCATGGGATGAAGAGTCTGGAAAGGAACTTTTACTAATTCTACAAGCTGAGAGTCCTATGGAACAAGAGGGGAAAAATCAATAAAAAGAAAAAGCCTTTTTCCTTTAACTCCATCAAAGTCTAGTAAGATGCCAATTCAAACAGGCACTAAATAACAATTTTGCTACGAACTTTAGAGTGGGTTTTTAAGATAAATGGCTAAGTTTTATTGTTAAAGGTGCATTTCAAACGCTGTAAGATGTCTTTAGTATATGTTGGGCATATTATCACATTGGTATTCAGGGGCGGGGTGGGGGCGGGGGGGGCTGCAGTGTTTAGGGAGCTCCCTTAAAAACAGAGTCAGGTGGCAGATTTTCTGTCTACCCTCAGAGTAGAGGGTTCCTGGTTCTCTGTTCAGTGTTTATGTAGGTATTTTAGTGGGAATTTTAGCAGGGGAATTGGTATAGGGGTTCAGTTTTGTTTTAAGGTTTTTGGTGCGTTTTAATTATTTCTGAGTAACATAAATGGATTCATACAAATTCCGTACTTTAAACGTCCGAGGTTTGAATAACTGCATTAAACGCAGAAGGGTTCTAAGAGAGTTACTACAAACAAAGCCTGATATAGTCTTTTTACAAGAGACTCATTTGAAAAATACAGATAAACCTGTATTAAATTCACATTGGTATTCTCAACAATTTCAATCACCAGGCTCATCAAAAGCAAGAGGAACGGCGATCCTTGTGGCTAAAACAGTGAATTTTATTTGCAAGGACCAATTACAAGATCCACAAGGAAGATTTATTTTTATTAAGGGTTTATTAGATAATGAAACAGTGACTTTAGTTTCTTTGTATGCACCTAATAATCAACAAGCCCAATTTATTCAATCTATTTTTCTGCAACTAAAACAATTTCAGGATGGCTTAGTACTTATAGGAGGGGATTGCAATTTAATAATTGACAAACAATTGGACAGGTCTGGTACTAGCAAAGGGAAAAAATGAGGGGGAAAGAGATTTACAGAATTACATGATCTATTAATACATTTTCAATTTTTAGATGTATGGAGACTAGGACATGAGAGAGACAGAGATTATACATATTTTCCCTCAAGGCACCACACTTACACTCGCATTGATTTTTATTTATTTCAGATTCTATGGCAAACCGGATTCAGGATTCAATGACTGGCCCAGTTAGATGGTCTGACCATGCTGATGTAGAATGTCAATTATATAAAACGAGTAATGAAAAACAACACAAAACATGGAGACTTAATAACTCAGTTTTAATGGGTGAATTAAACAGGAGCGAAATAAGTGGGATGATTCAAGAATACTTTAAAATCAATGACAACGGGGAAGTGGATGATAATACAGTCTGGGAGGCGTTTAAGGCGGTTCTTAGGGGTAATCTTATGTCTTTGACGACTTATCTGAAAAAGGAAAAAAAAAGAAAATCATTGGAGTTAAGAGAAAAAATTAGCTCATTAGAAGCAATACACAAAAAAACTTGTAGCAAAAATTTTTATAAAGAATTACAGGCTGTTCGTAAACAGTTAGACACTTTAGATTCTACCCAAATCCAAAAGAGGCTTTTATTTTTAAAACAACAAGTCTGGCAAAAAAATTCAAAATCTTTAAAAATTTTAAAATGGAGGGTCCAACGCAAAATCATAGAACGCAAAATATTTGCTTTAAAAGACTCAAATGATATTAGGTTAACAAAGTCGGCTGAAATAGCACAATGCTTTGCCGACTACTGTAAAACTTTATACACTTGCAATCCCTGTACTGAAGAAAGGCTTAAAAATTTTTTTAATAAATATATTACTGCTAAGACTTTGACATCATCTCACAAAGCTCTCTTAGAACAACCCATATCTAATCAGGAAGTATTGGATGCTATTAAACATTTAAAATCAAACACAGCTCCAGGATGTGATGGTTTCACACCGGAATTTTTTAAAATATTCAAAACAGAGCTAGCAGAGCCTTTAGGGAAAATTTGTAAAAATATCTTAGAAACAGGTATACAACCTCCCTCTTGGAAAGAAGCACACATAATTACAATCCCCAAAGAACATAAGGACAAGGAATTGCCGGCCTCATATAGGCCGATTGCCTTATTAAACTGTGACTCCAAAATATTTTCCACAATTTTGGCTACTAGGCTTCAAAAAATAATATCTGACTATATTAATCCGGATCAGACAGGATTTATTCCATTACGTTCTATGATGGATAATATCCATAGAACACTAGACATTATTTCTTTCTGTCAAAATAAAAAACAAGAGGCAGTCCTTTTAACTGTCGATTTGGAAAAAGCGTTTGATAGCATTAATATATATTATTTGAAAAAACTACTAGGTATTATGGACTTTGGACCTTTCTTTTTAAATGCTATAAATTCAATATCCGATACACCAGTAGCACGGGTTCGCATTGGAAACTGCCTTAGTTCGTCTTTTGATATGCAAAGAGGCACACGACAGGGATGCCCTATGTCTCCCCTGTTATTCGCGTTAGCGATTGAACCATTGGCAAATGCGTTAAGAACACATTCAGAAATAAAAGGAATTAAGATAGGCCCGGAGTTGCACACTATTAGCTTATATGCAGATGACTTGTTAATTTTTATTACAGATCCGATAAAGTCGTTGGTAGCGGTGCAAGAAGTTTTTAATAATTTCCAAAGTGTTACGGGTTTAAAAGTTAATATAGATAAATCAAAGATTATTCCTATTTGTCTTACAAAAGACAGGCTAAATTCAATTCAAGCAATAAGTCCTTATAAGTGGAATTTTACTTCATGGAGGTGTTTGGGAATTATTATACCTAAAAATTTACAGGATATAGTTAAGTGTAATTTTTCTTCCTTAACTCAAGAGGTTCAAACAAAAACAAAACAATGGGAAAAACAAGGTTATTCCTGGGCGGATAAGTTGCATTTAATTAAGAATTTTATTTTCCCTAAATATCTTTTTTTATTTAGAGCGATCCCAGCTTTTATTAGCAATATAGATATTAAAAAATGGCAAAAGCAACTTATAGATTTTTTTTGGAATTTTAAAAAAGCCAGAATTGGTTATTCGACATTACGTCGTACAACGAAGCTGGGTGGGTTAGACTTCCCAGATTTACAGTTATACTATGACGCAACCCTTTTATCAATAATAGTACGCATATTGAAGACTGATACCAATATTATTTGGAAATCAATAAAGGAAGCAGAGTTAAAGGGGAATTCGCTATTGGAAACTCTTTGGAATTTCCCTAAAGTTACATTAATTAATAATATACAAAATCAATCATTAAAGACCTTATTGCAAATATGGTATAAATATAAGAAAATTCTGTTGCCAAAGATCTCTCATTTCTCAACTTATTTGAATCAAGAACCTTACCGGGTTTATGCCCGGTAAGGAAGAATCTTATTTTAATAGATGGTCTCAGGCAGGTGTGCACTCCATAAAGGACTTTTTGATCAATGGGAAATTATGTACAAAAAAAGAATTAGAGTCTAAAATAGGAGAATCGATTCCCTGGTTTCGATATTTTCAAATATATAATGTGTTATAGTCATTGGAAGCACAAGGAATATTTTCGGCTCCACTTACAGAATTAGAAATAATTTTGGCCAACCAACAAATAGAAGTCAAGGGGTTAATTTCTAAGTTATATAAAATCTTACTTAAACATAGTAAGCCGTTAACATTACCAATGCAAAATCAATGGAACAAGGAGGGTAATGTTCTGCTGACAAACCAAGATTGGATCAATATTTGGTTATTACCTAATAATACATCTAAAATATTTAATATTCGTTTTAACACCTTCAAAGTATTTAATAGATGGTATCTTACTCCACATAGACTTCACAAAATGAACCCGGCAATTCCAGAGAGTTGCTGGAAAAATTGTGGGGCAATTGGTACATTTTCTCATTGTTGATGGTATTGCCCAAAAATTCAATTATTTTGGAAAACAATTTTGGCACAAATTACTTTAATAACAGGGATAACATTAAACTTGTCACTTGAAGGCATACTGTTGGAGACCGGTTTGTTTAATATAGAACATAAGGTAACTAAAATACAAATCTCTATATTGATAGCTGTAGCAAGGATTGCTATTGCACAAAATTGGAAAGTAGAAAAAGCTCCATCATTGTATTGCTGGCAAAATAAGTTATGGGAATATTTTGTGTATAATCATATTAGGAATGTAGGTAATCAGGAAAAAGCGCAACAATTGTTTCAAGCAATATGGTTTTCTATTGTTAATTATTTAACTAAAAGTAAGATTGTTCCAAAGAACCCTTTTTTTGAAAAATTATTATATTTTTAAATGATATTAGAAAAGTTTTTTACTTATAACCTCTTTGAACGTAATATGTATATTGGTGAAACTGTTATATGTATATTGTTACTCTGTATGACTATTTGTATGAAAATAAAAAACTTTTGTGGGGAAAAAAAGCAATTTTAAGCAACTGCTGCTTTCCCAGCAGTTGCTCTAAATTGCCTTTATGCCACATCAAACCAGAAGTGACATATGGTGATGTTGTATAGCAGCGATAGTCTAAATAAACCCTCCAACTTTTAAGATATAGAGAGAATTATTTACCATGGATACAATTCTCCCTAGCTGCACTTTTGATGCCATGATGAAAAAAATGATTATACTTTGGACCTTCAGCCTATGACAGATTGCATTTTGCATGGTTTGGTAACATGGCAATGTGTCTGTTCTAAGACCAAACCATTTTGTAATTGATAAAATGAAATAAATTATTCTAAACTTGAAATTAACTTTCAAATGAAAAGCATCTGTTTTTATTTTCTTATGGTCAAGATAAATAGAGAATTTAAGAAAGATAGAATCTACATGGGCTGTGTGAGTCAAAGCTTTTAAAGGTCTTAGTGGATACAAAAGACCATTGTGCAAACAAACTGCCTCATATTTCCTATATTAAGGGAAATTCTGTAACTACTTTCCAGCTGCATGTGTAGTTTCCCCCAGCAAGGGAGGGGGGAGGTAGCAATAATTTGCCTTAAATAATAGTGACACAGTGGAGTGCTTACCTGGGGATTATCCCAGCACTGGAGTAGTTGGGCTGATTTTCAGATATTTAATAACAATTACAAGACAGTCATATTATAGAGTTTTTGGTAAACTGCTAAAACTGCAATCTGAATAAAAAGCGCCAGGGGCTTCAGTGAGGAGGAGCAATTGGGTGCAGTCATGAATGAAAAGACTGTAGAATGAATGAAAAGATTGTAGAGCACAAGCCACTCTTCTTGCAATTAGGTATCACTACTTTCCTCCCTATTTGATTATAAACTTTAATTTGTTTCCCAGCTGAACTTTCTTCTCCAGTTTTAATATTATTATAACTGGCTTCCTAATAATTTCTAATTTGGAATTTGTCTTTTTTTCAGTGGTTCACAGCTCTCTATTTTAGTCGCTATGCCACACTGGCTCTAAAGGGTTAAAAATAACCCTAAAAATGGTAGATGACTTCATTTGGCTTGTGCAGTACTGGAATCATTTGGCTTGTGCATTATTGGAATTTGAAGCATATAACTTCTCCAGCCACAAAGTTTTTTTGGGAGGGGATAGATTTGTAACAGCAGTTTTTAAAAACCAAATAAATAATCTTTCCCCCCTGTTTAATTTGCACTTTTCTTATCAACACTTGATAACTGTCATCATTATCATTCACTTCCTCAACCTGATATGCTTTGCTATCTGGCAAAATAATGACAAAGCACATTTCCCATAGAGGCTTCCAGGCTAGATGCTAGACAGATGTGCCTGATTTCACTACATACTCTAGAAAGGGTAGATGGCTTGTGAATTCACAGAAGATTCATCTGAAGCACCATGAAATAAAATGTACGGAAAAATATAATATTCACAATTAAGATTTTTAATGAATTGCCTTGTTAATCCATACAGTGTATGCATGTTGCAAAATTTTCAGACTTAATTAGTATACTTGGTGATTATTTCCTGATGTACACACTGATTAAGCATTGTCCATACACTGAAGCTTGAAGCTGAATCAGTCTATAAAGTAGCACCTTGTTTTGTAACTGGAGACTCAAAATGCAAATAGATCAACTTACGTAAAATTAAATTAGCTCTAATAGAACCCATTTGGCTTGAGCAGCTGGTGTCACATTATAAACAGAGTTCTCTTGTTATGAGAAATAAAGGGCTTCTGTTGACAGATGCTTATATACTTTTAAGTGACACATACACAGGAAAAAAAATCCCTCAAGTAATGTTTAAGAATGAGCCTTAAGTGAATGAATAAGTAAATGCTGAATAGAGTTAGGTAATGTTTTCCACAGCTCTTCACATTGTAGATATAAGATTAGCTAGCACTATGCATTACTAAAATAGACATATTTAAAATCTGCTAAGCATCACATGTATTAGTGCAAACAATACAGTACCTCCATTCTTCTTAGTTAGTACTTGGTACTTGAATTGAATTGAGAGATGATGTTCTTCAAGAAGTTTATTTTTGATATTCAAATCCTAAATGTGTTTCCTATCACTGTCTGCTTCTCTTCCTGTCACCTGCCCTCTTATCACCACAAGAGTTTCTGAAAGCTCTGGTAGGAATGTAATTTTTGAAATTTTATCCAGGTTTCAATTTGGTAACCATTTCCATTGATTTGAATGAAAATGCATTTCCTCTTAGAATTCCCCATCCAACTGAGATGAAGTTCCCAGCAATTGTTGCTGTCATCCCCTCCCAAATTACCTCTGGAGAAGAACACTTAACAGGCTGTTAAGATCCTCCCTTGCAAGTTAGGCACAAGGAAATATGATGATGAAAAATGGAAAACCAACACATCTGGTGGAAAGTTACAGACCTATTTCCCTTCTTTTTTAAAAAAAAATTATTTTATTTTTCATGTATTACAGTTATCAACTCACAAGACATCCATATTTCACTTACATCTAAGGAGGTCAAAAATGTTACATATATTCTATACCGTGTCTTTACATGTATTGTACTTTTCGATATCTAAGGCAGAGCCCATACAAGCCGCTGCCTCTAACACTCAAGTTACATATATTATTATTTCGAGTCTATTTTTCCTTATCACGATCTAACCATATATACAGCAAATTCCATCTTTTAATAAATCCCTCTAGATATTTTCCCTGTAGTAACAAATTCAATCTATCCATTACAGCCTTCATATATCATATGATACACTTCACTCCAATACTTCTGTATTTTTTCACATTCCCACCAGACATGGTAATATGTTCCCACACTTCTCTTACATTTCCAACAGTTGCCAGAGGCATTTTTATAACACTTAGCCATTTTAACTGGTGTCCAGTGCCATCTGTGGAACATTTTCAAAATATTCTCTTTATAGGAAATAGCTCTCATAAACCTTACCATTTTCCAAGTTCTTGCCCAGTGGTTCAGTTCAGTATTGTAACCACAATCTTTCATCCATAGAATCATAGTTGTTTTAACCTGTTCATCCAACATATAGTCCTCTAATAATAAATTATACAGTTTTTGTATCAGTTCGTCACTTGAAGAAAGCCATATTTTATCTAAATCATTGTTCTCTTTCTGAAACCCACTCTTACAATCTTTATTAAACTTAGATTTAATTTGTAGTCTTTCCCACCATGTCAGTTTTAGATTTTCCCATATATTGTTTTCTTCCGTTTTCAGTTTGTTATTTTCATCTAACAATATATCATACATTACTTTTTTCATATCAGTTATTAATGAAGGTTTAATCATTACCTCTAAGGGAGAGACTCATTTTGGAGTTTTATCATAGTATCTCATTTTAATCAATCTCCAAATCTTCATGAGGGCTCCCCTTACAATGTGCTGATTGAATACAGAGTGCACTTTTTCCTTCTCATAATAAATATACGAATGCCACCCCATTGGTAAATTATGCCCCTCCAATTTCAAAAGTCGTGTATCTTCCAGAGTGATCCAGTCTTGTATCCATACCAAAGCTGCAGCTCTATAGTACAGCTTCCTGTTAGGAAGACTAAATCCTCCTCTTTCTTTTTTCTCTTGTATTATTTTCAGTGTGATTCTGGGCTTTTTGTTATTCCAAATAAATTTACTACATATTCTTGTCAATTCTTCCAAATATTTCACACTTCTTAATATTGGTAAATTTTGTATTAAAAAAAGAAATCTAGGTAAAATGTTCATTTTAATCACTGATATTTTACCCATAAAGGAAAGTTTCAGATTATTCCATCTTGTTGTATCTTTTTGGATATCTTTAATTAATTTACTATAATTATTTTCTACAAGTGTCGTATTTCTGTCAGAGATTATTATTCCCAAGTATTTAACTTTCTTTACTATCTCTATACACAAATTTTTTGAATATTTTCTGTCTGTTGTGGCATACAGTTTTTGGTAATCATATGTGTCTTTAGGAAATTCACCTTCAGGCCTGTCATTTGTCCATATTTATGTATTGATTTTATCAAATATGAAGAAGTATTCACTGGATCTTCAACAATAAACACAAGATCATCAGCAAAGGCTAATAATTTATACTCCTCTTCCTGTATTTTCAAGCCTTTTATATGGGTGTTGTCTCTAACCTGTTCATTTAAAGATTCTAGTACAAAAATAAATAAAAGTGGGGAGAGCGGACATCCCTGTCTTGTCCCTTTTTAAATTTCTATATCCTGCATGAATTCGCCATTCACCATAATCTTAGCATATTGCTTCTTATATATAGCTCCTATTATTGACAGAAAGGAATTACCGCAATTCCACATCTCCAGCTTGTGCAACAAAAAACTCCAGTTCACATTGTCAAACGCTTTCTTGGCATCAAGGAATATCAAAGCTAATTGTTTACCTGGATGCAAGTCGTAATATTCTAGAACATTAATTATTGTCCTTATGTTGTTTCTAAGCTGTCTCTTGGGGAGAAACCCTGCCTGATCTTGATGAATAGCTTGAATAAGCACCTTCTTCATTCTTGTAGCAATTATTGTTGCAAAGATCTTATAATCCATATTCAGTAACGATATTGGTCTATAATTTTTAATTTATTTTTCCTGCATGTTTGGTTTATGCATTAATGTAATTAGCGCCAGTTTCCAAGTATCTGGTACTTCTTCCGTTAATGAAACTTCTTGAAAAAGATCTTTTAAAGGGAACATTAATTGATCTTCTAGTTTTTGATATAATTCCATTGGGATGCCATCCGGCCCTGGTGTTTTGTTCTTCTTTTGTTTTCTCATCGCTTCAACCACTTCACTAACAGAGATTGGACCATTTAGAATCTTCTGCTGACTTTTGTTAAACTGTTTCTTATTATATTTATTTAAATAATCTAATACCAAAGATTCTTTCTGCTGCTCTTATAGTTTTTTATAGAAGGTTTCTATTACTTTCTTTATATCTTGTATGCTATTTTTCTCTTCACCTTTTTCATCTCTCAGATTCTTAATTATTTTCTTTTCTCTTTCTTTTCTTAATTTGTATGCAAGCCACCTTGTAGGCTTGTTAGCATTTTCAAAGTAATATTGTTTTGAGTATTCTATTTTTCTTGCCACTTCATTTGCTAACAATAAGTTCATTTGATGTTGTAGTAGCTTTAGTTTTATTCTTGTTTTCTTTTCTCCTAACTCGCTTCTTTCTTTTAAGTTTTCTTCTACCTTTTTAATTTGTGATACCAGTTCTTCATAATGTTTTCTTTTCTGTTTCTTTCTCCATGCACCTTGGTTGATGAACCAGCCCCTCATATACACTTTAAATGCATCCCAAACAATTCTCATAGGTATATCTTTTGGTATATTTCTTTTAAAATATTCCTTAGTTTCTGTTTCCATTTTCTTCATGAAGTTCTGATCCTTTAATAAGTTAATACCTAGAGTCCATCTTGCTCTTTTTACTCTTGTCTGTAAAGTCAGCATTATTGGACTATAGTCCGCAAATGTGTTAGGAAGTATCTCACTTTCTATTATGTCTCTTATTAATGCTGATAAGGACCATATCATGTCTAACCTGGACCACAAATTGTGTCTAGCTGAATAATAAGTGAAGTCCTTTTTTTGTAATGTTTTGGGTTCTCCACGTATCTATTAAACTATATTCCTCTGCTAATTGTAAGAAAGATCTCGGGAGTATTTTACCTTATTTTTTTCTTTTAGTTTGGCTCCTTCTCTCAAGCTTAGGTTTGAATACAGCGTTGTAATCTCCTACAATGCATATCTCTTCTATTTTTTGTTTTGTAATTATTTTCTGTACTTTCTTTAAAAAGTTTTCTTGGTTCTGATTGGGTGCATAAATACTTAAGATTAATATCTTCTTGCTATTATTTTGAATTGTCACTGCAATTATTCTCCCATCTTCTGCTGCATATATCAATTCTGGAGATAACCATTCCTTCACATATGTCGCTACTCCCCTCTTCTTTTTCTTGTCTGCTGCAATAAAAACTTTACCCAGCTTCTTATTCTCTAGGTAATGTATATGGTTCTCCTTGATATGCATTTCTTGTATACAAATTATATCTGTCTGTAGTTTATGTCATTGTAGGAAAGTTCTCTTTCTCTTCTGATGCTATTTAGCCCATTTACATTTACTGATAGGAGTTTAAGACTTTTCATTTTCATCATTTTCCCCTTCTCTCCCTTGCCCTTTGTTTTCTTTTGGTACCTTATCAGTACTTGTGACGATGTCCCGTAGGTTGGTTTTTTCCCCTGATGTTTTTTATCCTTCCCTTTTTAATCTTTTGTTGCTTCTTCTTCTTCTTCTTCTTCTTCATTACTCTCTACTTCCTTCTGCCATCCTAAGTCTTCCCCAAAGTTATCCAAAAAGTCCTCTAATTTAAAAATAGAATCAATCTTATATCTTGTCCCTTGATAATTAAAGAGTAAGCCCTCTGGTGTTAACCACTTATACCATATCTCATTCTTCTGTAATAGGTTAGCTAGTCCCCTGTAATTTTGACGCTTTTCCCATATTCTCCACAGTACTTCTTTTAATATTCATATTTCACTATCCTGTAAAATTAATTTAGTCTTGTTTGCTTCCCTGAGGATCTTATCACTTGTTGCTCTTATCCCTTGTTGCTCTCCTATTCAGCTTAATATGTACCTCTCTGGGAAGCTTATTCCTTCTAGCAAATGCTGTATTTCTCCTGTAAATTTGGTCTATATCCTTTTCAATTTCTTCAAGTGGTCCTATATCCAGTTGTTCTGACAAGCTTTTAACTACTTCCTCCCTTAAGTTTTCTCAAGTGTTTCTGGTATATTTTGACACCTTATCATAAGTGCAGCTTTTTCTACTTCTAAATCTATTAAAGATTCTTCCAATTTGTCCTCTCTTAACTTGGCTTCTTGTAATTCTTGCTCTATTTTTTGTATTCTATCTTCTGTTTTTTGAATGTTTGCAGTTATTTTTTGTATTTCCTGTCTATTTTCACTTATCTGCTTCTTAATCTCATTAGTTTCTACCGTAATTTGACCTGCTAGTTCCCCTATTTTTGTATTTATTGGTTCCATACATTACTGTATAAGCGCTTTTAAATCTTTTATATTCAACTGTGAAACACTTATTGTACTCTGTTTGAGAAAGTTTTGTATGCCTGCTTGACCCGGGGATTTAACTGAACCCTTTCTTACTATTCCTGAATTAGTGGCCATTCAATTTTAAATCCCTTTCTTGTATGTATTTCTTTGTATACTTAATATTTATATCTTACAACTATATTTTTATTATGTTCCAGCTTACAGTATTTTTATATATCCCTTCCTCTGGTTTTTGTTTCTCTTCCTATTTTCTAGTGTGTTTTATTACTATATTACTTAAACAATGGTACCCAGACCTTATATGCACCAAATTACCCACAACACACTCTATACAGTATTACATAAAACAAGGTTTGCAGTCAATGTTCTTGTGAGAAACCTCCTACTCCCCTTATACACTCTTATAAATCCATCCACTCTATAACCTTTCTTTACCCAGCTATCCATGTCTCTTTTTCTCCTCTTTATCACTGAGTCCTTTTACTTCTACACCTCTTTCCTAGCTTCCGTCTGCCAATTCAGCTCCTTGTGCTCCGTTCACCACTCCCTTCATATCTAACTTTCATCTTCTGCATAGTACTCCTCTCTCTCCACTCCATCTCCTCATATCTCTGTCTTTTACTGCTGTCTGAGTCCACCTCTTGCCTCCATCTTATACGTAGGTCTCTGCTTTCTTTTTGGAATCAACCCTCTGCCCCTCCTCATACTTTGTAGGGTCTTCTCACTGCCTCTCCACCTCCTCGCCTCCCAGATTTCACCCAGACTTCACCTGTTCTGTTCCCTCTCGAGGCTCTCTCACCGTTTCCACACCCACCTACGGAAAAATCAAAAAGAAAGCAATGAAGGAGGTACCTGGTTTTATCTTTAATTTCACTTTAAGCTCCAATATATCTTTCTCAGCCTCTTTGGCCACTCTTACTTTAACTAATTGCAACTATATTCTACAGCAATGGCTGCCCCAAGGACACCTCTCAACCTTCCTCCCTCTAATTACCCCCCTTATCTTTCCTAGCCTTCAAGCTTTCCTAAACAGTAAACCACCCAAGAGGACATAAGATTATACTTAGCTTCAGTTTTCAGTGGTGTTTTCTTTGAAGTTTCATTTGTTGACTCTATTGGCTCTGTGTAAGGTGATTTATGTGCCCGGCGTTTCTTGTCGGGCATTTGAAGGAATCTCCTTGCCTCCAAGCACACTTGTAGAGGAGGTGTAGAGCTTCATACTCTTTCACCCCCCCTCAAGTTAAGCTTCTTGCTTTGAGTTCTTTCTTCCAAAGAACCTTTCTAGTTGTAAAATAAAGTTTAAGAGATTGCTATTAAGGAGCAAGCCGCGGAGCTCAAGCTCTCACAACTGCTCTCAATGATACAGGAACCAGATCTCCTCTACTTGTGCATTTCTACTGCACTGTCAGACCTATTTCCCTTCTGAGCTCCTGTTATGAACTGACAGAATTAATTAAATGTCCTATAGACCAAGCAGGATTTAGACCCCATTGTAGTTGTGAAGACCAGGTTCTCAGCTTAGCAACTTTAATTGAGGCAGGGTATCAGAAGTATCTTAAAACATCAGCAATTTTCATCAATCTGACTGCTGTTAATAATACAGTCTGGAGGGATGGTCTGCTGTACAATTTTTTACAAGTTTTCCCCTTCAGAACATTATTTTAACTCCTAAATAACATGCTGAGTGATAGAACTTTCCAAGTAATTCTGGGTCAGTCAATCAGCAAGCAGAAGATATTGAATAACGGTCTGCCCCAGGGCTCGGTCCCTACTCCAGTTCTTTTCAATCTATATATCTCTGATGTTCCTGAGATGATATACAGGAAGTTTGCTTAAGCTGATGACATGGTGATTGCAGTAAGGCACAAATTAATTGAAAGGACTACGGAAATGCTGACTAAGGACCTCAGAATTTTGGCTGAATACTACTGTAAATGGTGACTTATCCCAAGTCTAAGAAAAACAGAACGGTACTGATTCCATCTCAATAACAATCTTGCCAACCATGAACTGAATGTCTATCTTAATGGCAACTGACTTACACGCAACCATTTACCAAAGTACCATGGCATTGCCCTGGACAAGACCTTGAACTATAAACACTGCCTTACCAATGTAGCAGCAAAAATATGCATGCAAACAACTTTCTCCAAAAATTATGTGGAACAACTTGGGGTGTGTCTGCTACAACACTTAGATGCTCAGCTTTGAAATTGGTGTATAGTATTTTGGAATATGGTGCTTCGTTTTTTTTTTTATAATGATAAAATGGATAAAAGACTTTGGATATAACATTAATGTAGATAAGTGGTTAAAAATTTGGAAGTCTATAAAATACTTGAAAACAGTATCTTATAAAGAAAATATTCATAAAATATTTTACCGTTGGTATTGGTCACCAGATAGGCTAAACAAATGTTTTAAATCTACATCTAGTCTTTGTTGGTTATTTGGAAATAATATCGGCACACTTTACCACATGTGGAATATGGTGCTTCAGTGTGGTTCAACAGCCCCATGTCCACAGACTTGATGTCCAACTCTCATTGTATTAACAATGAGGACCATCAGCAGGTGTATTAAACCCACTCTGATCTATTGGCTATCCATGTTGTACCACATCGCTCCCCCGCATCTCCAAAGACAAGATGCTCTTCTTTGTGAATATAGAAAGATCACTGAAAACAGAGAGTTGCCTATCCACAAAGACATGGCTGATGCAGGCCTATCTCGATTAAGATCTTGACATCTGGCAATAAGATCTGCACAAATCCTGCAATTAAAAAATTTCAATCTAGGAAATTAATGGTTGTGAACATGGATGCAATCAGTCCCACTCGATATCCATAACCTGGTGAACACCAGTGAGAGGCCCACAGGATTTGACTTCGCACTTAAAGTATGGAAGACGGCTAATAGAATAGGAACAGTCTTGGCAGTTGTGCAGACCTGTTGCTTAAATGGGGCAAAATACCAGGACCCAAATGCAACTGTGGTGTAGATTCCATCTGTCACAGGAATGTGAGCATCATGTTTTCCAGGGAGATGCAGTGGAGATCTTTAAACTCTCCCCAGCTGCGATTGAGTAAATTGAAAAATTTAGGGGGTTTGCCCAATCAGTCTGCATACCCATTGTATCAACTTGGTTATGTATTTTATATTATTACATGCTTCCTGTGTGTAACTCTGCCATACAATAAATTAATAAACTTGCCCTTAAACAACATAGTGTATGTTGGCCTGTTGAGAATGACACACATGTGCTGGCTCACTGTTTCCCCTTCCCCTTTCATGCCCTGGGTGAAAAGAAATAGGATCAGTGAATGAACACAGAGGATTTCCCAGTGTTTCAGAATGAAACACTTCTGAATGTCTGAGGTAATTTTGTTTGAAGTAGTTACTCCTTTGAGAGTAATAAACAGGGTCAGGTTTTGATTACTTAGGTTCAGAATACACATACCTAACTAATTATAGATCAATTTTTAAAAGAGTAATTGGGGGGGGGATTTAGAATAAGTTTACTAATCCAAGCAGTCATGGGAGGCGTTTCTTCACTGTCGTAATCAGACACTACAAATGCCACCCAGTGGTATAAAACCTCAGGTAAAAACACCGTAGAAGTAAGAATGTGACATGTACTTAATATAAAAGATTGTGGTAAAGAAATGCAGTGAAGGAATTCAGATCTTTAGTAGTGTAATAATTTTGTATGGTAGATAAATTCACTAAACAGTCCAATGTTATGGGTGAAAAAGTTTTAAAGAGGAAATAACTGAATAGACATGAATTCACTTCCCTAGTGCAATTCACTGTCTAGTGCAATGCCATATTTATATGATTTCCTTTCTACCATGTTCTGGGTGGGATCCTGTGGATCTGTTGTGCCAACAAAGGATACTTTTGGCAGAAGAAGCCTTCCTCTCACACAAGATGGCCTTCCTTCTGCTGGAGAAAAGTGCTTCTACTGGCACAATTAATCTGTGGGATCTTTTGAAACAAATAGCCCTGGATTGGATCCAGACACTGCCAGCCACAAAACAGAATTTTTCTACCTCCATCCCTCCCATTGTAGTGACTTTTCTCCACAAAATGATGCTCTCAAGGGAGAGGGGACCATTTTGATTCCATTAACAAAAGTGTCTTCCATTAATGGAATCCAAACTTTGGATCCAACCTCCTGTCTAAATAATTACACTGGGTATGATAGCTATACATAAAACCTTCCCCACTCCCCAAGTTTAGTAGCAGTTGAACAACTCCATCCCCCAATAGTGTGGAACCAGAATGCAGTTTATGTTTCTAATGCTTTCTCTGTGGACTCTCCATTTTAAGCCCAGAGAAAGGAAAAATAGCCAGTACTCATTCCAGACTGAAATGAAAACAGCCAAAATCATTGTACCATAAAGCAAAAGGACAATACAGAGCAAGCAAACTAAATCCAAATGTGTTTAAATTGCTGCTGTTGTTTGCACGAGCTTTTCAAATGGCCTTTATAGAAATGGGGGGAAATAATGAAAATAAGGGCAAAGTTCCAAGGGAATGCAAAGCTTTGATACTTTTCCCTTGCTAACTTTTAACATATTCCTGAGCTATGCTGTTATGCAGTGTAAAGTGGCTCTCTCTCTAGGTTTGTATATTCTGTTCATTGATGGGGGACAATTAACAAAAATGGGTAATTTGTCTGTTCTTTGTCTAAAGCTGCTTTTGAATCATACTCATTGGCAGAATGGCAGGATGCTGAAACTGGTTTGCCCACTCTGAGTTTAAAGAATGTGTGCAAGAAGCACTGGAGGCAGCTGTTTGGATTTCGGAGAACTGAATTGATATTGCTGTGAATTTAGGTGCTCTCTCTGTACTCACATCTGTAGAACCTACTCAGCTTGGTTAGTAAACAGCCTATCAAAAACAACCTGAACCAAATATCCAGTCTTCTCTTTTCAAAAGGATGGTTGCCATAGGAAAATTCTTTAAAACACTTTTTGTGCAGGGGTGGGGGTGGATATTGTTTTGTAAAGCTGTGGACTTCTGTCAAATTAAAAGCTGCTTGGGTTAAAATAGTTTAAAATTATCTTAAAACAAATAATGTGTTCAACAGCTAACATAATAAAGATATGCAGTATGTCCAGAATACAAAGGTGAAGGTTGGATCATTAGAGGGGGACTTTGGCACCCCTTTTGGGGTGAAAGGGAGCATAAAAAAATGAGGGGGCAGGGGGGCATCCAAGGCGAAAAGTGAGTAAAGCTCAAATCTCATTTCTAGTTTCTTCAGTGTACAAAAATGGGCCTGTTGTCTTACACAGTAGTGTCTTCTAGTTCTCCCTGTATTTATTCTCTTGAAAGATTTATGTTCTTCCTCTCATCCCAAAAACGACTTGGGTGTGGTAGATTTTCAAAATAATTTTGGTGGCAGTATCTGGGTTCTTTTTGAAAGAGTGTGTATGCATGGGAGAAACATACTACTTTTGTTATTCAGTAGCAATAAACTAGTTCGGCATTGCTCCTGAGCTATATGTAGACAAAGAGAACCATAGCCATAGCTGGAGATCATTTTGGAATTTCCATTGTAAGTGTTCACTGGGTTTACCAGGCAAGCCACATCTTAACTGTGTAGTAGAAACATAAAAAAACACTTTCACATGGGCATGCAGTTCTCCATGCACTCACATCTGAGCTTTAGAAAGTTATAGCTGGGATGCTGATGTCCAAACTAATTCTTCTGAGAAAAATGCAGACAGCTCTTTTTCAGATGCTCTGAAGACCAATTAACCAGTTTGAATTCAGGATAAATTGATTTGGCTGTCTAACGTCTCACAGTTGAGTCACATTACTTTTTGGGTAAGATCTTCAAAATAATGCTGTATAAAATGCTTTTTACAGTAAAAAGTGTCATAATATTAACAGATAAATGACCATTTTACATGTGCTAATTATCTATTGGTATTAGGAAATTTAGGGTTTCCCACCACAGAATTTTGTGCTGGGGATGTTTGAGATTTTTCAACCTATGCAATAATTGGTCTGATCTCCACTAAGACAGGTAACAAATTGGAGGAGTTTTATTGTCCATGCTGGTGGGATATTGTGCAAAGCTGCACAAACAGATATCTCCTTTTCTTCTGTGCCTCACTTACATTTCCAGGTTGTCTTAAAAATGTTGCATTGGGAAGTTTCCCTGCAGACATTTCCAAGAAGAAGCATAAAAAAACCAAAGTCTTACTGTAGAACAGAAATATTTTTATGGTATGTTGATTGCTTGCCCATCATTAACTTTACAGTTCTTTTATTATTCATTTCCTTGGATTGTTTCAGAATGATCTGAGACTCCTGGCAACTGTGTGAGAACCATATAATAATGGGCATGCATTCCACACAATTTCTTATTGGTTGTTATCCATTCCTAATTTGAATTCTCTGTGATCTGTCATCTTGCATATTTCTGAGAACATTGTGCTCTGAACTTATTAGGGATGGAAACAAACTGGGAAAGTGCAGTTTTGTTCTTGGTTCATGGCATACAGTTTGCGAACCACACACCATCATGAACTTTTTGGTGCTAGATGAACTGGTTCAATTTGTGAGGTTTGTGATTGTTAACCCCCCCCCCCCTTCCCAGTGTGCTAGAAACACCAAACTCACAGAGGATCTCTGGCTGACTATCTCCTACCTGCTTTCCAATTTTGGTGAGGGTTGAATTTACGGGGTTTGAGTCATGGCCCCCTAAAGAAGGTGCCTCCAGAAAAGTGCTTTCTGGGCAAATGGCAGATGCAGGCTCAGGAGGTTCAGGATTGTATAGAACTGATCCTGGGCAAGCTAAAGATACCAAACTCACAGTGGTTTTTTGGCTGACTTTCCTCTACCTGCCTTCCAAGTTTGGTGAGGATTGGATTTATGGGGTCCAACTCACCCCCCCCCACACACACACACAAAAGGTGCTCCCATTCTCCATTGTTTCCAAGTCCCTGAGAATCTTTGCAGTACAAACTGAAGTGGAGGGGAGGCATTTTTGCAGTCCAGCAGAACCAATGCAAGGTGCCCAGCAGAAACAGTGCCACTGTGACACTGCAAACCTAACAGGACTAAGGCCAAGCCAGGAAAGTGCTTTTGGGAAAAATGTCAGGCACAGGATCAAAAGCGTATTGAATGGATCCCCTGCAAGCTACACACACCAAACACATAGGGAACCTCACCCTGCTGCCCACTCCTCTACACTCTCTCCAAGTTGGGGATGGATTAAATTTCTGGGGTCCCAGTTATGGACTCCCAAAAAAGGCCTCCCCAGTGCTCTCTCTGGAAAGGACAGCTGCAATTACAGGAGTCTATGGAATGGCTCAGGAACAAGCCAGTGACACCAAATACACAGGATAACTTCACCTGGGCAGACCCCCCCCCCAGCAAGTGGAAGCAAGGCAAGCATTAGCCCTACACTCACAGTCCCCCACCAAGTCTCCAAAGGTATGTTCTGAAGGACAGAAAGGCAGTCATAACAACAGACTTCCCAAAGATGCTCCCCAAAGATACCACATGACAGCTTGGTGGGCGCCCCAACCTCACCAGACCAGTGGAAATCAGAGTTTTCCATTTTATGTAATGCAATGTCAGAAAGGCAGACATCTGACAGGGGTGAATTCTTCTACTGTGCGGGGGGTGGGGGGGGGACACCTGTTGGGTTGGCTGGGCCACCCAGAATTCTTCTAAGATAGATTTGGAAGGAAAGGAAGGTAGACATGACAGGAGGCTTCTGACAGGGGCTCCTCAAAATTACCCCACAACCACTTGGTAGGCACCCCAGATGCACCAGACCAGTTTTCCATTTAAATTGGCTTGCAGAATAAAGAAGGGCTGTACAGTTTCTTGCTCAACCAAGTGTTTATGGATTAAAGTGTTGACGTATGTTCATACACTGAAATAATGTACGGGGACTATTTCAGGTATGTTTCCAAGTAATCATTGTGCCTCTAGGGCTGCTTCCATAGTGGATGTTAGGAATGGCTCTTTTGCAATCTCCAAGTTGGGGGTGGATTACATTTCTGGGGTCTGAGTTACAGATCCTCAAAGGTCTCCCACATTTATACCCTCCCATTCCTCCTGAGTGTGAACACCTCTGTGTGCCATGAGGGTGAAAGTAAGTGTGAAGGGTGCTGATCATGAAGGGAAGAAGTCCTCCACCCCCTGCAAACCACAGCCCCCACCCCCAGGCACTGAACCCATCCTGCCAGGCCACTTGAGCACTGCCCAGCAGGGCATCACCAGGGGTCTTGAGGCCTCATTCCCCTGATCTGCTCTTGGCCCTGGGGCTCTCAGCAGACACAAAAAAGTTAGCATTGCCCAGAGACACCAGCAGTTGCTTTGCTAACACTCTCTGGAGAAGAGGACTCTGACAGCAGTGATTTGGGGGGCGGGGGAGCGTCTTCCCCTTCCACATCTCAACTTCCAGTTGCTGTTCCTGCCTTGAGTACACCCCTCTGTGGCCCCTCCCAGCCCAATGCTAGAAAGCAGCTGTGCCTCCCACCTTCTCCAATCCTGGGGCCACAGTTTGGAAACATTTTCACACCCTCCCCAGTGACCTTTGAGTGGCAGAGTGCCAGGTGTGCTACATCCATGTCTGGAGGGGTGCAAAACAGTTATCCTCCTCTATCCCCCACAGGCATCTTTAAAGAGTGCATTCCAGTATGTTGCCACCGGAGGAAAGAGTGGCAGACAGCAGAAGGGAGAAATGCCCATTCCCTCTCAGCAGAGAGAAGCAGAAGGGGAGCAGAAAGCCCCTCCAAGAAGGGCTCCCTGCACTCAGGTGCTGCAGGTGGGACATGAAGGTGGGCCACTCTCCAAGAGGTCAAAAAGGTAAATGGAGGGCTCAGGAAGCAATCACTCGCCTTGCTATTGGTGAGATGATTGCTGTGGATGGCCAACCCTTTTCCCTCATGGAGGGTGTACCTTTTTGTTGGCTTTAGTGGTGATGGTCAAGGCTCAGGTCTCCGGAACAGAACTGGCCATGGCAGACCTCTGGAGCAGCAAGCAGGACTGTTGGGGCACAGCCCAGGCCTCAGGAGGGGACAGTCCTGCCACTGGGCTACAAAGTTGTTTTGCTCCATGTGCAGGGGATGGATGCAGACCACATGGTGCAAGATATCACCACCACATGATACAGAGAAGCCTGAGGGAGTGGGTGGTAATCATCTATGGCTACATGGTCCCAGATGCTGGCACCAACATGCTGGCGGAGGTAGAGGCTGTGTGCCTCAAGGGCACTGTCTGCCTGGTGCATATGCTTCAGCTGTTGGTGAAGGATGCTCTGGGGCTGCGGAGCACTGTCAAGGCCATCTGGGATGCTTTCTCCTTCAGATGCGGTCCTTGCTAGAGACCTGCTTGCCCCCGGCTGCCCACTTCATGCACAGCATCAAGTCTGCACATCTACTGCAGGAGAAGCAGGGGGAGAGGAATGAGGAACTCCACCTATGCCACAATTGTGTATTTGGTGGAGCAGAAGAGCACCACATAGGTTATCATCTCTTACATGAATTCTTGCATGGGGAAGAGGAGTTCAGTATCAGCTCCAATGACTGGTTGATCCTCTCATGAATGGTGCATGTCCTGAAGCCCTTCCAGGACACAACCAATGTGCTGTGTGCCCATACAGCAAGCCTGGGACAAGTCATCCACCTGATTCAAGGGCTGGACCAGATGCTGGCCTCCCCCCTGGAGCTGGCTGTTCTCCCATGGATCAGGGCCTCGGCAGAGAGGTTGCAGGTAGGTGTTGCCACCAGGTTGCATCCTCTCTGCAATAAAGGGGAGCACAAGCTGGCCTGTATAGACAGTGACCGCTGGGTAAAAGGCAGTATTGCTCTCCCGAATTCAGAGCTGTTGCAATGGAAGTGTGAGCTCTGCCAGAACTGTAGAGGCTACAGGCCAACAGATGTCTCCAGAGGAAACAGTGGGTGGAAGAGGCCAGGGAGGAGAAGGAGGAGGAGCTACAGCCCAGCACCTCTTCCTTAAAGAGCTCAACCAGAGAGAAGCCCCACTACTGGTTGTCATGGTGAATGGGGAGTTCAGCAGCAGCGAGGACATCAGGCATACAGTGGCAGAGGATTAGCAGAAGTGATGGGGAGGGAATACCTTGCTAAGTCCCCTGACACCACTGATGCCAATCCCCTGGAGTACTGGTCATGCAAGGCTGTCACCTGGCCTAACTCTCTTGCCTGGCCAGGATCCCTGAGTCCACCTAACTCCCAAACACCAGCAGGGGAGAGAAATTCACAATCAGGAGGGTATAAAACATGGGTCCTCAGCCAAGGCACTTGGCATGAGCAGAAAGGCAAGGTGGCTCAGAGCTCTGAGTTCTCCTAACTCCCAAACCTCAGTATGGGAGAGGTGGGTATAAAATGTGGGTCCTCAGCTGAGGCACTTGGAGTGAGCAGAGAGACAGGGTGGCTCAGAGCCCTGAGTCTAACACCCAAACCCCAGCAGGGGAGTGAAGTTCACAATTGGGAGGGTATAAAACATGGATCCTCACTTAGCTAAGGCACCCAATAGCTAAGCCACACCACTTGTAGGGCTGCCAGGTCCCCCGGCGACTGGGATTTTCCCTGCCAAAACAGCCCCCAATCCACCAGTCCGGATCAGGCCAGTGGGGGACACCCCACCCCCAAAGTGCCCAGCTCGGGCTGACGTGCCTGGCGCGGTGATGTCACTTCCATCATCACATTGGGCACATCACTAGTCAACGCTCTAGCAATCAGCCTGGAAACTCTATGGTACCATCATAGGCTGATTGCTAGAGCATCGGCTGGCGACGTGCCCAACATGATGACGTCACCCAGAAGTGATGTCAGCATGCGGCATATGCGCTTTGCATGCACACGCATGTCCCAGCCTGGGACCAACTCTCCCCACTAATTCAGGTAAGTGACTTGGCAACCCTAACCACTTGGCATGAGCAGAGAGACAGGGTGGCTTAGAGCTCTAAGTACATCAAACACCAAAACCTCAGCAGAGAGAAATTCACAATCAAGAGGTTATAAAATGTGGGTCCTCACTCAGCCAAGGTACCCAACAGCTAAGCCCCACTGCTCAACATGAATAGAGAGACAGGGTGGCTCAGAGCCCTGAATCCACCTAACACCCAAACTCTAGAAAGGAGAGAAGTTCACAATCAGGAGGATATGAAACATGGGCCCTCACTCAGCCAAGGCACTCAGTATCTAAACCTCTCTGCTCAACGTGGGCAATGAAACAGGGTGGCTCAGAGCCCTGAGCCCACCTAACACTCAAACCCCAGCAGGGAAGGGGAGTTCACAATCAGGAGGGAATAAATTAATGTGTTCTGCTAGTCAACTTTTAACAAGTTCCTTTACTCTCTGTGTAACTCTGAACAGCCAGCAGATCAAAGGGTGTGGAACTGAGCTGAGATTATATATAGCTTTCTGATCCCATGGAGCAGAATGGAAACTCTGCTATTGGCAGCCAGAAGTGCCTATTAAGCTTCAGAGAGCTCCTGTTGGTGTTTCCAGGGCTGGAGAATTACACCCTCTGTTGCCTTGGAATTTTGTAAACAGTTTAATTGAGCGGAGACTGTCTGGAAAGGCATCCATTCACAAACCGCCATGAACTGCAATGAACAACCCCAAAGTTTGTGGAATGCTTATGCCAGGCACCCTTCCACAAACATTGCTTCACAAACAGTGATCTGGTCTAAATTTATGATGAACTTTCCTTTGTGAGCTGGTTCATTTCCATCCCCAGTAGTTATATTCTTTCATAAGAACATAACATAAGAGAAGCCAATGCTGGATCAGGCCAGTGGCCCATCCAGTCCAACACTCTGTCACACAGTGGCCAAATACACCAGTTGCCCTCAGGAGGTCCAGCAGTGGGGCCAGGACACTAGAAGCCCTCCCTCTGTTGCCCCCCCCCCCCAAGCACCAAGAATACAGTGCACCACGTGCCCCAGACTGAGAGTTCCTATCTATACCTTGTGGCTAATAGCCACTGATGGACCTCTGCTCCATATGCTTATCTAATTCCCTCTTGAAGCCGTCCATGCTTGTAGCCACCACCACTCCTGTGGCAGTGAATTCCAAGTGTTAATTACTCTTTGGGTGAAGAAGTACTTCCTTTTATCTGTTCTAACCTGACTGCTCAGCAATTTCATCGAGTGCCCACGAGTTCTCGTATTGTGAGAAAGGGAGAAAAGTACTTTTTTCTCTACCTGCTCTATCCCATGCATAATCTTATAAACCTTGATCATGTCACCCCTCAGCTGTCATTTCTCCAAGCTAAAGAGCCCCAAGCAATTCAACCTTTTTTCATAGGAAAAGTGTTCCAGCCCTTTGTCCTTCTTACTCAGATCCCGAGAGGCTCTGCAAGTGGCAAGAGGCTAGCAGTGGCAAGACTAATCAACAGTTGAGGCACAAGTGGGAAATGAGCGTAATGTCCCGCACATATCAGTGTTCATTTATGAGACCTTTTGATACTTCAGAGGATCACATAGCTGACATTGCTCAACTCTGATCCTTTGCAAGTGTCCCATCCACCCACTTCTGCCAGAGACTCTTCTGCTCAGGGATCTATGAGAGAGTAGAGCATAATAAATGTTAACTCTGATTAGTACCTGAGCAAAATATAGTTGCTTGTTCTCATATAGCACCTTCAAGGGGCCTCATTAGATGAGACCCTGAAAGACACATGACAGTATCTTTCCAGCTTTTTTGTTTGTTTTTGCATGAAGTTCATATTCTGAACAGGGCTATGCAGGGGGGAGGAGTTAAAGTCTATCACCCTATACAATATCAACAATTGTTACTAACACACCCTCCCTACTGTTGTTAGCTGATGAAGGAGAAAAGATGCTTGCCCATCATCATCTTTTCCATTGTTAATGGGTGTGATATGGCTATGCTTGATGAGACCATAGTAGAAAGCTATGCTCCCTCTAAGCTATGGAGTCCTGTGAGCAAAAAATCTACTTTCTGAGCGACCGGCATTAAAGTTGTGAGCAAGCGATTTGGCTGCTGCATAAATTAGTTGGCTCTGGAGCCATCCTCCCTGAGCTAAGACAAAAATGTGTGAGCCGGAGGCTAAAAAACTGTGAGCTAGCTCACACTAACTCAGCTTAGAGGGAACAGTGGTGGAAAGGTTAAAGCCTCCTTCTCCAGTGTATCCCCAATGCAAATTGGGTATCCACAATCATGGAACTCACAGTGCTCTGACTAGTCACCTTTTAAATGACTGAAATCCTGGACTCTAGCAAAGAGATTTATCCATCACATTCCCTGGCTGATTTAACAATCCATAGATCTGAAAGCAGAATGCTGCTCTATGAATCTGGTTTGAGAATTTTTATTTTGTATGCAGTGTCTCCTTGTAAAGTGCTTAGATGTTCACACCCTATGTGTTATCTTAAAGGAATGAAGTTCATCAGTAGTGTCACTAACACACTAGACCCAACAGCTGTTACCTTTAATCAAATCAGTGTTTTTTATTAATGTAAGTAGGACTTGACCTAATCAGACTCATTATAGTCCTTTGAGCCTAGAATCTTTACAACCAAAACATTCGTGAATTATGATGCAGTTTAGACTGTTACAGTTATCTTTGTGCATGACTTGCAGATTAAACTGTTTGCTATAGTTTTACTGATGATGAACAGGGCTTTTTTTGTAGAAAAACCCCAGCAGGAACTCGTTAGCATAAAAGGCCACACCCAACAGCAGAAACTCATTAGCATATTAGGCCACACCACTGATAACACAGCTTATTAGCATATTAGGCCACACCCCCTTGTTACCAGAAGAGTGGTCATCCAGCCACACCCACCTTTTGCTTCTTATTCTGTTTACCTTGTTTGTTGTCAAAACCCAGGGCTTTTTTTGTAGCAGGAATTAATTTGCATGTTAGGCCACATACCCCTAATGTAGCCAGTCCTAATGAGTTTCTGATGTTGGGTGTGGCCTATTATGCTAATGAGTTCCTGCTGGAGCCAGGAGCCAGCTGGATCTCCATTCCTGTGTGTTTCTGCCCAAAAATAGCCCTGATGATGAACATAATAATTTTATTGGAAATATCTTACAAAGACAAACCACAGATTTTTGTGTTGACATTCATTTTCCTTCCATTCACTGTATACTCTTAATAGCAGCTAATAGGATGAAGATAAGATTTACACACCTTTGACATTTTCCTCCAATTTAAAAAATATTTTTACTTGAAATAAATTCCATTACTACACCAATCAAAGCTGCCTTTAAGAAATTAATTTATTAAATTCACCTTTAGACACAACTATACAATAACTAACAAGATTGTGGCTAGATTTTAAGGGGAAGAAGATAACCACTCACTCATCTATAAATGTTTCTTTCTTTATAACAGCTAATATAAAGTGACTCAATTAAAGGTAAGCATGTTTTCCATGAAAGAGATCTAATATTATAATTACGTGTTTTTACAAGATCAAGGGGGAAAGTATGTATAAACCAGCAGGTTTTTTCCCCCATTGCCTTCTGGTTTAATTCTATGTTACTTATTCTGTCTGAGTTTCTTATTCTGTCACTGTTTCATGGATTTGACTTTCAAAAGCATCCCTAGTTCTTGGCTGAATGCATGAGAATGCTATTATCTGAGAAACTTAGGACAGCGGTACTCAAACAACACTCTAAACTTCAGCTCAAGGCCATCAGCTCATCTTGTCACTTTTAGAGGTTGCCCCCACTTCAGATCCTACCCACTTACAATTTCATAGGCAAATGCATGAATGCACATAACAATGTAATTTTAAAAATGGATTTCAGGATTACATCATCAACAGACCAATCAGATTGGCTAGGGGAAGTTAATGTGATTCACAAAACATGTTGGCTGTGGCTGGGGATGAGCTAGTATGGATGTTTTCTCAGTTCTTTTGCTAAGTGTACCACAGACTTTTCTGTGCTTACTTTAAACCATTAAATCCTCACCTATTCAATATGTCATGGCCCAGTTCTCTGACTTCAACCTATCAGAGGAAGAGGCAGGAAACTCATCAAGGGGAACCTCCTTAGCACGAGGTTCCCACAGAGGAGTAGAAGAGGCTTCAAAGGGTAGAGGAATATCCATCATCTACCTCAGAAGATGCCACCTGCCCTTACCCTCTGCCTTAGAGTCCTCAGAGTCCTCAGAAGACACTTCACTTCTTTCCTTTGACCTGCAAGGCATAAGAATAATAGAATCAAAGAGTTGGAAGGGACCTCCAAGGTCATCTAGTCCAACCCCCTGCACAATGCAAGAAATTCACAACTACCTCCCTCCCCCAGTGACCCTGCTCCATGCCCAGAAGATGTTTAAAAAAAAACCTCCAGGATCCCTGGCCAAACTAGCCTGGAGAAAAATTGCTTCCTGACCCAAAAGTGGTGATTGGCATTTCCTTGGTTGAGTAAGAAAGGGCCATGAGAACTAAGCACTGATACAACCTTCCCTGCCCTCCCTCTCATGATCTGCCTAAGTTCACAGAATCAGCATGCTATCAGATAACCATCGAGCCTCTGCTTTAAAACCTCCAAAGAAGAACCCACCACCTCCTGAGGAAGCCTATTCCCCTGAGGAACCACTTTGTCAGGAAGTTCTTCCTAATGTTTAGACAGAAACGCTTTTGATTTAATTTCAACCTGTTGTTTCTGGCCCGACCTTCTGGGGCAACAGAAAACAACTCTGCACCATCCTCTAAAGAGGCAACCAAGTCCCACCAACCTTGAGCACAACTTTTTAAATTCATGGAGTGAGGTAGCAGTGGTGGCTGTATACTCTAGCAAGACTATTTAGAACTTTGCTTAATCACTTATCTCAGCATCTTACTTGGTAATTAGAGTTTAGCCATCTCTAAAACAAAGTTTTGGAGTCCAGTGGCACCTTTAAGGCCAACAAGTGTAAGCTTTCATGAGCAAAGCACACTTCTTCAGACAAATTGGAATAAAGTCTCCTCAAGGGCTACTTACACGGAAAAAGAGGGTGGGGCAGCCATTAGGAGGGAACACTGTTATGTCTGGACATGAACAATCTTCCACTCAGGCTTAACTGCTGCTGGTGCTTGCAGCCAGCATAAGGAGGTATGCCTGGGCTTGTCTGACAGGCCACCTAGATGAAGCATGGGGAGGCATGTGTGGGCTTATCCGGGCAGACCACCTAGTTGGAGCTTGAAGCCCCAGAACAAAGGAAGGCAGGATCCTGGAACCTGCCTGCGGATTCGCCCCTGAGGGCAGCCAGCCAATCTGGAGCCTGGAGGCCTTTTGAACTCACCAATTGTATGGGGGCTGAGTGTGGCTTAGGTGTATATAATTAGGACAGTTGCCCCATGTATAGCATTCCTGTTGAGATTCAATAAACTGCTACTTGTTGAAATCACTATGTCTTCACCTCTGCCATGTTAAACCCACTATTTAACAGCCACTCAGAGCCAAGGCCGCAGTCACACTGCCCTTTAAATCCAGGAGCCCTCTCGGATTTAAAGGGACCGCAGTTTTTTGTTTCGGGTTGGGATATTTCTACATCCCAACCCTGGTGGCATCGGTGGTGGCTGGTGGAGGAGGAGGCGGCGGCGGCGGAAGAGGTGACAGGCGGTGGCAGAGGAGGCAGGCAGCGGCGATGGCATGCGTCGGTGGAAGAGGCGTGCGATGGTGGCATGTGGCGGAGGAGGAGGCAGGCAGCAGTGACGGCAGAGGAGGCGAGCAGCGGAGGAGGTGGCGGTGGCTGACAGTGGCGGTGGCTGGGGGAGGTAAGTTGGGGGGGGGTTCCCCTTTTGCACTTGGGTGCTTGAGTGCCCAAGTGCAAAAGGGGGGGGAAATGGAGGAGGGACGATCTAGACAGCCCTCTCTAGCAATGATTGTGAGAGAGGGCTGTCCAGATAGGCTCAATTGTGGGTTCCTCGCATGACCACTGGGAAAATAGTTTTCCCGGGGTCGGAAAATGCGGGAGGAACCCGCAATTGAGCCTGCTTCGGCACGGGACTAGCTGTGGCCAGTATGATTGGTCCCTTTAAATGCGGGAGGAAACATCACTTCCTCCCGCATTAAAGGGCCATGTGACTGCGGCCCAAGATGCATATGCAGAGCTGAAATTGGATCAGGTGGCTGGTAAGATCAATGGATGGCAGCAAATTAGCTTGTAAATGCAAGAGTTAACACAGAGGTGTGAGAATAAAGCTAGAGTCCAGCAGCACTCCCAAGACAAACCAAGCTCAACCCTGTACATGCGAGAACAGAAGTTAAGTGTGTTAAGTTAAGTGCACACAGAAAGCTTACACTTTGAATAAAACTTTGTTGATCTTAAAGGTGACACTGGACTCAAACTTTGTTCTGTTTCTTCAGACCAACATGGCTATCCACCTGCATTTTTCTTCATGGAAGCCAGCTCCAAGTGAGCTATCCATGCTCCTGTCTGAGTGCTGTTCTTCCAAGTTTCCTTTAGCACTTTAATGGCAAGTTTCCCAAAATTCTTATTATTGGGACTCCTGCTATGTTGCCTTGTATCATCTGTGTGGATACCAGAATGAAGTGAGATACAATGTGAATCACCATCAGTGATAAGTCACCCCCTCCACTTGCCTCAGAATCAAACTGGACAGTAAATCACCATATAGCTCAAGTTATCCTGAGCCAAATTCCAAGTGCTTGGGACACCAAAATCCCCTAGACTGCCAAGGAGTTCTATACCCCACCCTCTCCCTGAAGTGGCAAGCACAGGCCACCTGCCCAACCCACCACTGGTTGCTGCCACTACCACAGCTACATCTAACAAGAAGGCACATTCCAGAGGGAACAAGAGTTCTCTCTATCTTAGAGCAAACATCCGAGGCAGAGAAGAATTTTAGGACTGTATGGTCACCACTTTATGAAAGCAAGCATCACAATTTGCTGAAACTACTTCAAGAGTTTCAAACATCAGCAAAAATTCTATATAGAGATGCTGCATATGCCCATGTTAAAAAAATTGGATTATCTCCTATTTCATAAAATTAAATAGATAGCATGTCTTTCTTAATTAACATTGCTATACATGCTGCAGGGAGTGGCAGATTATTGTGGCTGCCTGATATGTTTTCAGGATGTCCGTTTGCTGGAAAACTTATAGATGCATAATCACAGAAGTAGGTATATGCTAGATTGTTAACATATATACATATATATAACAATATACATGTGAAACAAGTATTCTCAGAAACATACCTGTTATTTCTGTGTTCTGTTGATCTCTTAGTACTTAGAACCCAGTTTGTGCAACTAATTTTGGTTAACAAGATTATATTTAATGCAGTTTATTTAAAACATTTCTCTCCCACCTTATCTTCTCAAATTCAAGACAGCTAACAATAAAACAACCCAAGTGTCAGGACACAAATTATGATATTTCAAATTAGCAAAATTAAAACACAGATCAGAATATACAAATTACAATTTCAAAGTCAGTCAAGAATTAAACCACACTAAAACCTTTGATAGAAACTTATGTGTAGATCTAGCACCACTGTTAATTTTTTGTTTCTACTTTATATATACACTTTCCACCCTTTTTCTGTTTTTATTAATTGCTGAATTTGAGTTTTTTCTTTATTCTGCTTTTAAATAAATAAATAAGATTATAATCACACCAGAGTTAAGAACACAAAGAATTAGAATAAGCACTGCTGATTCTGCTGAAACAATTTGACCTCCATCAAATGCTCTCTGGAATAAAACTACCTTACATGCCATCCTTATCGTAGTGAGTGAAAGTACCCTCCTTACCCATTGTGGCAGGCCATTCCAAAATATTGGGCCCACAATGGAAAAGACCCATGATATTGCTAAAGTAGCCCTAAAGGAGAGCACCTCAAGAAGTAGGCTGTCTGACCCAAGAGAGAAGCCTTGCCTGCCACATTATGCACCAACTGGAGCTTCCAATATGTCTTCAAAGGTAGCCCCATGTAGAGAAATGTTGCAGTGGTCCAATCTGGAGGTTGCAGTAGTTCAGTCTGGAGGCTGCGGTAGTGTGGATCAGCATAGGTATGTCAGTAGACTCTAGATAAGAGGGGACAGTTTTCAAGCTAGAAAGAAGGGAAGAGAAGTTATTTGGCTTTTGCCCAGGCCAGAGATTTATTGTAACACAGCAAGGGCCCTATTATAAAACCCTTTGGAAATGGCACGACACAAAGTAAAGTTAAAACAAAAAAGTTGATTTTATTGAACAGGCATGGTTGAATTAGGAATAGGGCAGGGGATGAGAAGTTGAAGTAACTGCTGTTGATTATACAAATTAGAATATTTTGAACAGGCAGCAGAGTATAATTGAAGCTTATATTCTTAGCAACTCAGTTCTTAACTGTGAGAGGTCTGTTTGTTCTGGAGATTTCTTTCAGCAACAGTGTGTTTTAATAAAGTTTCATAAAACTATTTTAGTTTCCTGCAAGTTAGTACTTTCATCCTCTTTTTGAATACCTCCCCTATAGGATTATAACTTTCCCCTTTCTCACTCTTGAAGAGTCTAAGACCATTTCCCTTTTCACACAAACCAGGGGTTCCTTCTGCATTGAACCCTCTGAACAACTGGGTAAAAAATAACCTTCTCTTTCTAGGAATGATAATCCTTTTCTGTTTGGCTGGACTGGCAGTTTCCAACCTCCTGTCCAGTTTCTTCTGTCAAACCCCAGTTCTGGAGACTGTGAATAAATGGAATTCAGCTAGGGTGACACTTTAAGTTCTGATTTTTGAACTTTCCCTCAATTGTGTTGCTACACAGTAAGGGCAAGGAGTTGTGTCACTTCACTTCCCAAGTGACTTGTCTGTTTCCCTCAGACCAACATACACACTCCTCCTGACTGGCAACTGCCAAGCCAAAACCCAAAGGATTACTGACTCCCTCTGACAAGACTTTTGAAAGCTCTTTTCAGCTGGCACTGACCAGTCAGAGAGCAGGGGCTGCATGCAGGCAGCAGCCTGTCAATCAAACCGGGTTTTACAGTGACACATTAACCCCTAATCTCCCAGCTCTCTGCTTTTGAGGCACTAAGCATCCTGGTTTTGGTGGTCAGTTCATCACACACACTTCTTAAGTTTCTACTGTGGAGATTCTCTGGTTTGATCTTAGTCCTGTTGGGTTTGCACTGCCATAGTGGTGCTGGTTCTGCTGGGCAAATTGTGCTGGTTCAGCTGGGCTTGCAAAAATGCTGACCTTCATTTTCTACTGCAGAGATTCTCTGGGATTTTCATTCTGTTCTGCTAGGTTCCATTGCGGCTGCTGCTCCTCCTCTTCTTCCTTTGCTATTTTTCCTCCACACCAGTATTGGGATTCAGGAATATCTGGAAATACTGATATTTTTCCAGGTCCAGTATACCTGAACCTGAAATGATTTTTTTTTTGCACACCCCTACTGTAAAGCACTCTGCATAGACCTTCTCTTGAGGTCAACTCAGAGACTCCAGTTGATGTTGAATGCCACAGCTCAGTTATTATCAGGAGCTAGATGAAACATGCATATCAGTCTTATTTTACAGTCATTCCATTGGCTGTCCATCAGTTACTGGGCTCAGTTTAAGATATTAGATATCACATACAAAGCTCTTTTTGGCCTTGAACCCTGCATGACCACCTCTCCCACTATGTTCTGCCATGACAATTTCACTCATTTGAGCAGAGCCTTCTGCAGGTACTACCCTGCAAATGGGCAAGATCAACAACTTCCTGGACATGTGCATTCTCTGTTGTGGCCCCCACTTTATACAATGGTTGCTTGAGGAGCTTGGGAAGGCTCCCATTCTTCTGGAATTCTGGAACTATGCGAACTTGAATTATTCAGTAGGACATTTTTATATAGGTAATAAGCTATACTATAACAGAATGGTTCAGGAAGATGGGAAGAGGATTGTGCACTATATTAATGTGTACAGTATTGCTATTGTATGTTTTTTTCCTACTGTGTAATATCTGCATCATTTAACATGTTCATACTTACACCTTATTTCAAATTTGTTGCAGATTTATGCTTGGTTTCAGATTTCTCCAGTTCTAATCCTATTACATTGCTCATTGAATGTCCCATCCTGTTGATTGTATTGATTTACACTGTGTGATTTACCTTGAGTCTCAGTGAAAAATGTGGACTATACATAACGCAAATAAATAAACACCACTCACAAACCACCAAAAGTACATTAGAAAAGCTCTGCTTCATAAAGCCTCAAAAATCTTTACAAGGTTGGTGTAATAGATATCCTGGAGGCTAGTCATCACTTCACATAGGATTATTTCCTCTCTCCTATCACCATTTCAATTCCCCACCTATCCCACTGCACCTGGTTTCCAAGTGAGAAATGTAAAAGAAGAATATAAACTGGGTTTGAGGGGTTCAGAATGCATAGTGAAAGCTGTTTCAAGTATTAAAATACAAACAGTGTGGAATGTTTCTGACTAAAACTATTTTATTAAAATAATTAAATAAAATTTTATTTATAGAGAGCCACCTAGTGGGCCTGCCTTCTCTAATCCCTGAAACAAGGCAACTTTTTTTCCTTACTGTTAGTTTTGTACTTTTCTTGTTGGCAGGATACAAAGAATTACCATAGGAAAGGCAGAGTGATCTAGCTGGGATGTGATATCCTATGCACATTTCACCCCAGTGCTCTTTAATCTCTATTTAAAACCATTGGCTGGGATCATCAGGAATGTAGAAGTAGATTGCCACCAACATGCTAACAGGACCCACCTTTTTCTTTTATTACTTAAACATTCAAAGGCTGCTGAGAATGTCCTGAGCCAGTATCTTGAGACTATGGTCAAGGGGCTGAGGGTAAACAATTTGAAGCTTAATCCAGGTAAGATAGAGGTATTGTTGTTTGTGAGGACAGATTGGTTGGTTAGTGTTGATCTACCAGACTCAGCTTTCCATACTAGATCAAATAAAGAGCTTAGGGATGCTCTTGGATGTGGTCTTGTTACCATATACACAGGTCACTGATATTGCTAGGAGCACCTTTCATTGAACAGAAAGAGAGATCAAGAGAAGCAGAGAGAGAGCATGAAAAATAAATGTACCATGTGAAAATGAAAGAAATTCTGTTAAGGGCTAAATTACCCATTTGTCAAAGAAATGGGGAAATCACCTCACTAGAACTGAAGAAATTCCCCCAGCATTTTTGCAATCCCAGGAGAACCAGTGCAACCACAGAGTGCCCAGCAGAACTCAGTGCCATTGGGTTCACCTCAACGGAACTGATGTGAGGCCCATAATCACACTCAAAGGGAGGGGGGGCTTGGAAGCCCAGCAGGACCAGTGTAATGTACTAGTACTGAGCAGAACCCAGTGCCATTGTGACAATGCCAGCTTAACAGGCCTGATATGAAAGCACAGAATCACAATCCAAGTGGGGGGGATTTTGAAAGCCCAGCACAACCAGCCCAGTGTACAGAATGCTCAGTAGAACCCAGTGCCACTATGGTATTGCAAGCTTAAAAAGACCGATCTCACAAGAAATCCAACCGGGGAGGAGAAGTTGCAATTTCAGCACAGCCCGTTACAATGTACAGAATGCCCAGCAGAACCCAGTGCCACTGGCATTGCAAGCTTAAAAGGATTGACAGAGTCACAAATCCAAGCCAGGTGTGTGTGTGTGGAATTTTGCAAGCTCTGCACAAAAAATGAGAAGGGAACACAAAGGAACCTGGTAAAGGGGGGAGCAGAGACATATGGCTGGATAGGATGAAGGGAGCTGGGCAAATCCTGACGCATCTAAGAGCCTGGCAATTACCCATGGGCTCAATCACCCTACTGTTGGTTAATGCTTTGTCAGGTATGCTGGTAGTGGTGGTTGCCTTCCTAGCCTGTAAAGTGGAAGTGTTTCTTGGGCTTGAACCTAAGATCTCATGTTTCCTAAACCTAGTGCTATTCCACTGACCTATGGCTCCATTTCAATTCCTCTCAGTCCTGGTCTATATGGCTTGTTCTGAATATGATTGGAGGGAGGGAGGGAAAAGGAAACTATAAAATCATGTATCTTTGTTGCATTTATTATGTTAGAGGATTGTTCTACAGAGTAGGAGATTTGGTTTTTAGTCCTGTTTCTCTTGTTCCTGTATGATTTTGCCTCTAAAATCATTATTGATGTCTAACTACCCAAAAGGTAATGTGGTCACAAATATCCCTCTCATTGCAGAACACAGCCCTCCCCCTCCCCTATTGTAGTATTCTTTCACAGTGCTACTACAGGGTTCCTGGTGCTGGTCTCTGTGAGGTTCATGTTGTGGTTTTCATCCTTCCTTGTACATGTGGCCCTCTCTTTTGAAAAAGTTTTGCTCTTGTCAGATAGAACTGTGCTCTTTAGAGCGGACTTTATTGCCAAGGACAGACTGGCAAATGGAAACAGGACAAAAAGCCCCAGGGCAAATTGTCCCGGGGCTTCCCATTTGCATTGCCTAGATTGATGTGGGACCATACCGGGGAGGAGCCACAACAGAGTGTTCACACTGTGGGGTGGCCCCTGGCGGAGCCGCCGCAGTGGCTTTGGTCCATTTTGCCAATTTGCACGTAGGTGCATGGGCGCAGCAGCCAGATCAGCGGGTTCACATTACTGGCACCGCTTGATGTGCGGCTTATTTGCATCCACACTGGCAGGAAGCAGGATGAACGCGCACCCAGACGGCTTGACACCGGTTTCACCAGGTGCCTGTTTAAAGCACGATGAAAGCGCTTCAGGACCGGGTGAGTGCAGCACGGCAATACCAGGCAGCTGCGGCTGTCTGAACAGGCTCTCTTAATCCACTTGCAAAGCAGATTTATATCGGGCCAAACTGCCAGTCTGTCCTCAGCCTATGTTTCTGGTTGCTACTTAACTTTGTTCAAGAGTCTGTCTGTCAGTCTGTTTATCTACCTACCTACCTACCTACCTCATACTGCTTCTTAACTTATTAGTTCTAAGCAGATTGCTAAAATATAGAAAAAGCTAGACCTCATTTGAACAGCTGCAAAAATCTACCACAGAGGCACAAAATCTCACAGCTGAAAGAGTGATAGGTCTTCTATTATCTTCTATTAGAAAAGAGGTAATGTCTCCATATGATCTGTATTTTGGAGCAAAGGAAGAATTAAAAGATTTCTGTGCTCAGAAAAGTAATTACATTCAAAGGTCACATGATACAGATTTTCTACACTGCCTGCACCACAGTCCTATACTCTATCAGACTTTGGTATCTTAAGATACCTCCCTTGCAAAACTCTAGATGGTAGAGCATTAAGCCATGTCATCATAAAGGCACATCTATAGCAAAGAACAGTCTAATATGAGCAGTAATTGGGAAGCTCTTCAGGTGGAAGAATACCAGCAAATTGAGTAGAATAAACACATCATGCTCTACAGATTGTACTGTTATAATCATACTTAAATAGACATTTCTTAATTGTTCTCATGGCTTCCTGTCCGGTAACTGAATAAAGGGAGTCCAAGGAAAGACTGAGGAGCTGTAGTCATTGCTTGACAAATTTATCCCAGTGGGAATCATAAGAGTCCTCTCTGAGTAAGCTGATGTAGCTCTTTTGGATGCCAGAGTGTATAATTTTAATTTTAAGGGGAAAGCCTTCAACCAAGCCCATGCTTCAAGAGATGGTTGCCCCAATTCAGCTCAGAGGGCTATCCCCTCTACACAGTTTGGAATTCTGCAAATGAAATGTAGGAATTTAAGAAGAACTGAATCCAAGGACTCTCCTACTTTATCAATCCAGATACCAGCCCCAAATAAACTTTGCACAGCCAACTTGACATTAAACAGTTTGATGGTGACTGGGATTTACTGTACCTTGGATGAATAAAAGAAATTACAGATAACATTTGATCCTACTGTGTCCAGTCTTTTAACATGAGAAGCTTGCACTGACCAAGTTAATCTCTGGTCAAACCAACCTTCCTTAATACCATTACCATGACTTTCCCACTTGTGGTGTACATGAGACTTCCCCTCAAAAAACAATGATATTGGATTTTTAATAGTTAACTATCAGGCGGTCTTCAAGACAGTAGGAGACAAAAACCTCTATCAGAGAGGACAGTCCTGATGTTGTTCTTGATAGGAAAACTGCATCATCAGCAAAAAGTAGTATAGAAACTAACATTAGGAATGGATGGAGAATAACAGTCCTGGGTTGACTGGTGGCTGAAACCAGTCACAAATGGCAGCTTGTATGAAAATCGTGGAGTTTCAGGACAGGTATGCAGTGCTCAGTAAGGGAAATCTTTCTTCTGATGTTTACTACCCCCAGTGGTAATTTTCCGTTTAGGGGGAAATATACAGTTACCTCTGTTTTCCCCAGAATAGGTAAATAACAGTTTTGATGTAAGGTGAAAGATTCCATAGCATATTCTTTTCCCATCCAGAGGAAGGGTACATATCCACACACATGAAGGAGGGGAGGCAAATGGGGAAGTGTGCAGTCATTTTTCCATCTAGAACAAAGGGACATGGATGTGTGTGCCTCCTTCTCCTTCACACAAAAGAGAAAGAGGAGAGAAGCTGGTGTTGTAACGTTAAAAGGAAGGAGAAGAAAGTAATTACAGTAGCACAGGAGGGGAGGCAGAGAGCTACTTTTAATTACTTGGAAAGTGACTCATCATTCCTGAGTGACCTTCTGCCCACCTCTGCCTTTGTATGTTCTAAGTGCTCATGTGTGGACATTATTTCCCCTGCAGGACCTGAAACCTTCTCTTGGGGGCAACTATGAAGCTGAAGGATGTGTGATTGAAATTGTCCAGTCTTCCTTTTTCTCTGTGTTTGATTGGTGCTTGAACCAGCTGTGCTACCAGGAGACTCTTGTCCTCAGGAGGCTGCAGCATGTTGCTGTAAAAGTCAGTTGTTAGTTTGTTGTGCCATGGTGGTCTGTTCTGGGAAGAGTGTTATAGTACCTCTGTAGCTGCCCTGATATGTTTTGAGTGTGTCCTGGATAGGACAACATCACATGATGGAGTCATTAAACATCCTTCTGCACTGATTGGTGCCTTCTGTGCAAAGGTGATATGGAATTATGATCAGCATGCATCATCACATTTGGTGGGAAGAAGTGGTGTTTCTGTGGATGTTGGGAGAACATTGGTGTTACTGTATTACTTTTACTACTCTTATTTAAAGTATATGATAGTTTTAAGTATGGTAATTTAAAGTATGATTCTCCTATAGTAGATAGTAGATATAGTAGATATTTCTTGAAATGCATAAATCATGACTGTATTGTGTTAACAGTTTTCTGGCATTAGTCCTGCTTTGCTGGTAGCTACCATAAGATTTGTGGCCCTAATTCCCCAGCCTAGCATGATCTCATCAAAGCTTAAAAACTAAGCAGGGTTGGCTACAGTTAGGGCTTGGATGGGAGACCACCAAGGAAGAATAGAGTTGCTATGCAGAGGAAGACAATGGAAATCACTTTTACTGATCTCTTGCCTTGGAAACCACATGAAGTAGAACTTCATGGAGTTGACATGTGTTCCTTGCAATTCAGTGGCATGCTGTACCTTTTTAACCATAATAATGCACTTCCGATGTGGCTCCTGACTGAAGAATATGTTTACATATACTGACCCATCCTAGCAGGTGGTGTGTAACTACATCAGTAGCAATGGACTATATGCATCCTAACAAAAATATTAAGAGTCAGTCACTGAAGGGGTTCATGGAAGGCATAGTGAGTGACTGGAGCCAAAGAAAATGAGTCCCTAGGAACTTACCCCATCCTGCAAGCAGGAGCCACCATTAGAAAGCACTTTGTGGCCAAAAGGTGATGGTGATGCTGAGCTAATGGGTCTATCGAACCCTTAGTCTAAATTTTGGCATCCTTTGGGAGAAAGGTGGGCTAGCATAAATAAATAAATATAACCACTTGATTCTAATTTTGAAACCATTTTATTTTGAACAATTAGATTCTTTCTTGAAATATTAAATACGTACTTTTCCTAGAGTGCATTTTTATTTTGTATTTGTGTTTCTTTTGCTATTGCTAGGATTTCATTTATTATTTAAAATACCAAAGGGAGGTCACAAATTTCAATTATTTGCCTTGGTGAGTTTCCAGTATAGATGCCCAAATTCACTTTGTTGTATGAAAACAAAAATGTTGTATGAAAACAAAAAATGAAATCAAAAATGGCAATGACAAAAAGAAAATAAAAGCTGGTCAAACACTAAAGCCTTAGGAGGGAAATGTGTGACCTTAAGAGAGATTTGTGTTGGTGTTCAGTTGTGAAGGATAGTAATGGAAATATAGCTCTTGCAACACAGAACTAAGAGGCTATTATATGTGCCACTCAAACTGAAGCCACATCAGAATAAAGCTTTTCCCCCAGCCCCACCCAGAAGCGTGTCTCCTTTTGTCATTTTAATTGGTCTGTGGTTGTGGAGTGGGACCTCTATTTACTTTTGGCTTGGGGGTTGTGTTTACCAAGCCTGGTGGAGGCCAAGTGACATATCACTGAAGCTTAGTTCCTGCAAGCTCTCCTGCTATATCTTGAGGCACTTTTCTCTTCAGTATCTGTGCCTGTCTAATTCGTGAGCTTCTGTGAAGCAAGCACAGGAGGGTACAAGGCCTACAGGGAGGAATTACACCTAATTACTCAAATAATTGCTAGGCTGTTGCCTTCTTAGTCACTGAAAATAATTTCCAGGTCCCTGGCTTTTATAGATAGTCTTCTAGAGGCAGGAGGACACAGCCCCCTTTTTAACTCAGCCCATTCACTCACAAAATCAGAACACTCGAGCCTGCAAAATTAATAAGCACCACTTCCATTACATATATTTTAGGTTGTTGTTGCCGTGGCGATAAAGTCAGGGACATTGAATCTCCTCTGTTGAGCCATTGTTATCATCCCTGGCCATCTGCTGCAGAGGAGTGATATTCCATCTCATTTGCATGATGACTGATATATGGGAGGTTTGGAAGGACATATGCCACAGCAATCATGTGATGAAAATTAAAGTGAAAGTTTTGGGCCCAGAGCCGAAAAAAAATCTGTGTATGCGCATGAGGCTGTTGATGTGCAAATGTGAATCATATTGAGAAGGTCTGAATAGGGAGGTGTGACGTAAAGAGGGGACACAAACGCAGGTGCTTATCTCCAGGCAGTCAAAGGCACTAGATGTCATATCATGGGAACTACCTTTCAAAGGCACAGCTTTAGTGCACAGTTCAGCACACAAGGGAGGAGAAACATTTAAGTTTGAGCAACCACGAGAAAGTAAGTTTTTAACAACTCCCCCCCCCCTAATATTGAGAACACAGTGATGTTTACTGTCAGCAACTCTCTTTTATGGCTTGTTGTGGTCTCTCACAAAAAAAAGTGAGAAATCAAAATTCCAGATATTAGTACTGAAAGCTTTATATTTGTATCTCAAATGGATATTTTTTTTAAAAAAAAAATTTATTAGCTTGAACTTTGCTTTGTTGTTTAAATTGTACTGCTGATGATAATATGCTTGGTCATTATGTGAAATGCTATTTTGGGCCTCAGTTTTGTGGGTTTTTTTTTAAAAAAAGATCATTGCTTTGACTCTGCTTTTCAAATAAAATGTCATAGCATAATTGCATTTACATTGCTTCAGTAAAGCTTTTGTTCATATACATTTTAGAACTGTGCAATTTGCAGCTCTGGTTTTTGATATGAAGAAATAATCACCCGGGCTCGCTCTTGCTCTCCCCCCCCCCCCCCCCCACCTTGAAACTTAGGAAACTGCGGCTGTAATAATAATGTCAGTGAGACCAATATATCTGTAACAGTGATTCAGAGTAGGATTGTTCAGTTGTAAGATACTTGAAAAGTGAAAGGTATACCCCAGGGTATGGAAAACAAAGCACAGTATTTGCAGCATCCAAAGACCTAGTAAAAATAGTTTTTAATGATTGCCATGTGTAATTTTTTTAAAGTGTAAAAAGTTCCTTATTTCAAGCCTAATGTCTGTATCCTGATGCCCTGAGTATACTTTGACAGTTTTCACTAAGTTGTTCTGGTGGAAACTAAAAGTGAAGATTGTATTTTTTTAGGGTAGCTTTCTGTGTCAGTGAAATCTTAAGAAAGTTAAGTAACAGTCATGGAGGCAAAAAGGATGAGAAATGGTAATATTTTGATGCAGGAAAAACTCTCTAAACGCTTTAATCAGAAATAGCTCTCCCCACCCCCCGCTTGCCTCTCTGACTTTCTTTTGTCTTTAACAAAGCACTTAGATGTTTGGCTTCCCACATATGTAAATAATAAGAGTCTCAGCTGTAAAGCTTGTGTGCATTTTTCATCTAGTATTGGAGCACAGGACTTCAGTACTAATCCTGCCTATAAAAAAGTAAACTCACAGATATCAAGAGGTGAAAACATGTTTGGAAGCTAGTTTTTTTTAAAACAAACTAAACTCTGTTAATTCACTTTCTTGGTTTTTTATTGTCTTGTGTACATGTTTTTATGAAGTTATGGAATATATTTACAGTTTTTAAAAATGTATTATGATATCTGAAATCCCTATCTGCTGCAGGGATTTTTAAAATATAATCAGCGTTAGAAAGGAAACTTTATAAATATGGACTCCCCCCCCCCCCCGCACTTTCCTAGTTTGCTGTTTGTTTTTAACACAGATATCATTTCTGTTTTGTAACTATTTCATACCTGCAAGCTAAGATTACCAATCTTACTTTTTTTCTCCTTTGCTAAATATTCAATTTACTGAATGGTAATTATTGCTATTTGGCCTTCTTGGCTTACTGTATTATTAGATTAATATAGATTCCTTGTGCCAAATTAGTGGAAATAATTCTTTGCAGAACAGCCAATCATTTTCTTTTTCAGTTTGCATTTACTTGGGGGAAAATGATTCATAAAGCCTTTGAGTTCAAAAGGACTTATTTTTTTCAATTGCAGTATAATATGCAGATGAAAGTACAGTGCTGTTGATTTTCTTCTGTTATTACTAAAGGAGCTGAAACACTGTGCCACTTGCTAGTTGTAAAAGTCTGCAATTAGGGGGCCTTTCATTACAAATACCATTTTAAATCATCTGGCTTTCGAACAATTGATGAGGAAACAAGTCCCAGATGCAGGGGGGGGGGGAATTCATGGAGCTGTCCATGGTGCCTCTGAAATTTATATTTGTGGCTCTGTGTGTGTGGTATGCAAAAGTTTTTTTGCACAGCAAACTTGCTAAAAGTCCTGTGAGCATTTGCTGCACTAACTTCAGATAATTTTATTATATTCCTTTAACAGGTTAACCATTTTACAAGAGCACCCTCCTCTCACCCCCCCCCCCCAAATATTAGAGCTTCAATTCTGTATAGTGAAGAACAAAACTGAAGTTACTCAAATTCAGTATTCTAACACTGCAGTCCTAAGCAGAGTTGTGCTCTTCCAAGTTCATTGCTATAATGGACTTAAAAGGGTGCAACCATGCTTAGGATTTCAATGTAAGAAGTTTTGAATGTTTCAGTAAGTAAACCTAGTAACTTTTTTTTAAATGTTGGGTTTATTTATGGCTGTAAATGGGGTTTGTGTTCTAGCTCAGCCCAGAGTTCTAACATATACCTTTTTGTAAGTAGTTTTGCTAACTAAAGTTAACTGCAACCTGCAAGCCTTCCAGTTGGAATTAATATTTGAATGTATGATAAATGGTTTCTATGACAGTAGCACAATGTAAATAATAAACTCCACACTTGGGTTTACCTGACTGCTCTTGAAATGAAATCTTGTCCTTATGTGACCTACCATGTTTTTTATGAGGTATATCAAGTTTGTTTGATATGAAATTGGTATGGGAAAAGAATTATTAAGCCGAAAGTTTAGCATCATGAAATTTAAAATCCCAAGCGGTATATAAACATTAAAAGAAACTTTGGGCTGCTAATCCTAGGAAATGAGTTTTATGGATTGAATTCAACAAGGCTTCAGAAATGGTTCCATCTGCTGCCTAGCAGCTGGTGAAAGGATAAATTTAATTCATTAATTCATTTGGAAAAAAGGATCCAAGTAGTAAAGACTTCATTGCTCATAATGCACATAGGTGGAAATCAAAACTGAAATGTGGCATAATAGATCATCTTTGATAATGAGCAATATTTTTGTCACTATTTTCCCAACAATCCTGATAATGTATCTAATATGTTTTTCAATAATGTGAACCGCTATTTTCATTTTTAAGAAATCATTACGGCTATAAGTCTATAGTTCCATTTCTAAATGTAGCCACTTGTGGATTCTTTGCATTGTAGTGACTTGTATACTAAACTTTGTTTTATACAACTTTGAAAGTTTGAAGTTATTTCTTAAATTGAATTTTGGGTTCATGTATCTATCAGTGTAACTCCCGGAAGGGCTCATGAGTTGTTGAAGCATTCAGAGTGATACATCTATTTTAATCAAGGTAAAGAGTCCAAATTCAGGGGTCAGAGGTTGCCCAGATTCAGAAAGTCAGCAAATACTTATATACCTTTTAAATTTTTTTTACTGTGCTTATAGGAAATAGTATAGTCTGCTTCCTTCCCTCTTTCCATACTAAATGTGTGCAAATAAATTTTACAGATATTGAACTTTATAGTCAAATGATCTTTTTAAACAAAAAATAAGTTTGCGACAAAAAGTTAAGATACCTACCACTAAGTTAAGATACCTACCACTAAAACAGATTATTTCACATAAAAATAATTTAAGTAAGAATTCAAATTAAAAAAAAATTGCTCAGGGGTTTCTGTCTGTCACTTCACCCTTCTTATTTTTAATCTATGTTTAAAATCTAGCAATAAATAAAAAGTTACCCAGACTTTGAGGCTTGTGATGAATTGCTCTGTTTTCTTTAACCTTCCATATTAACCACACATAGCTAGGCCAATGTGACCATTGTTGTTTACAGATGGATGCACTAAGTGATAAAGTTTGGACAGTAAAGCAATTATAATGCATGTCATGTTGAGCATGTGAAATGTGTGCATTTGTGAATGTTTGTACCTGAGATGATGATTTCATGAATGATATTTGGCTTTCCCTTTTTCCTCTTTAGCCCATAGCTCACTGTGGTGGGTTTGTTGGATTTACTATAAAGGTTCTGTTCGCACCCTGTGGGTTGGGTTAAGAATTAGGATTTATGCATTTACTTCTACTGCTGCATTGTTTATACAGCTTTGGTTTAGTTTTGATCCCTTTTTTGCCTTTGAGGCTCTTCCACAGTGTCAGCTGCTGACTGATAGTAGGAGAACGGCCTCGTGGTGTGAATGAAAGGGACCTAGCGGTTGGTAAACAGAGATAAGGAATAAATAGAGCACAGGCAAAAGGAGATAGTTCTGTGAGAGCCCAGATTGCCGCCAGTCTGTTCAAGTGAGATGCAGTGCCTGTCCTTTTCCCAGATTAAATTAGTGTGCGAAATCTCCAGTGACCTCCTCCCCTTCTCCCCATACTCTTTAGCCAAGCTGAACAGCCTCTGCTGTAAAGTATTCATTTTATCCAGGGACAAGTTGGACAATAGAACTCTCCCTGATACTTATGGACAGCTGTCGTCATTCAGAGAGCTTTTCAGCATTTCATTTTTCATAGGAGTTAAAAGGGTTTATGTCTTGTAACTGAAGAGAGGGCAGAAATACATGGATGCCAACTCTGAGGTTGCCTGGAAAGAGTGGGGGGGAATATACCTTTGCCAACTTGTGAAAGACTGCTCATCTTGTTGTTTTGCTGTTATTTAAAGGGCTTTCATTGTGATAATGTGATTATACTGAAACATGAACTGGATGGAGGAAATAACAGGAACATGCAGGGTCTTCAAAGTTATTCCAATTATTAAAGGTCACCAGTGCAAACCTTTCTGAATGTCCCGTTCCATTCCTCACATTGGTGGTACTTAAATTTGCTGCCTCCTCCCCATGAACAGACTCCCAAGAAATATTAAATCCTCATGAGATACCTCTGTGGTCTCATATTTTTGTAGTGATTTACTGCAAATATATTCAGCATCTGACTGATTAAATAGACCTTCGGCAACCTTGAGGGTCACTGTGTAGAGTATGTACATAGAAAATGCATCAGCCCATTGTACCCTGGCAGCTAATGAGATTGGTCGTTAAGTAAATGACACAAAGCCTACAAAAAAAGCTTAGCAGCTCACTAGAGTATCACAGAGTGTCCCTGCACACCACACAACGACACAAACACTGGACTAACCTAGCCCACCCCTGCTTTATTCTACATCACTGCTTCCCTGATGTCAGCGCGAGAGGCAGAACAAAGGCTAAAAGGCACACGGTAAGTCAGTCTGACAATTATGCCCTAGGGAGAAAGTAGAGCAAATCTTAGCCTAACCATAGCCTTGAAAGTCCGTTTTGGACAAGTAGGTCATAATGATGGGATTGCTTTTGTGCCCGTCCAGAACGGGGGGAAATGTTTTTGGAACCAGTGCCTTTATTCTCTCTCTTGTCATCTTTACAAAAGTTTTGAATTTCGAAAGTAAAGTGGAATGGGACATTCGGCAAACATTATGTTGCTGTAACTTATGAGTGTGATGTGGGGAGAAATGCTTTTTCATACATCTAAATACAATAACCACCAACCCAGATGTCTCTTCATATTGTCAACTTCACAATAATCTACTCTTTCTACCTTTTTGTAGCACCAGAATCTTTTCAAGATACATAACAGAAAAAACAGTGTATTCATTTCAAATTTCAATCTACTTGCCAGATGCTTATTCACTTGAATAAATGGCATGGCATTTAGAACCATGTGTACAGAAATGAAGCTTTTTATCATTTTGGATTTTCAGACAGCAGCCAGAGTATTAAATCATGGTGTCTTTTTTTCTCTCTTCATTTGTCCACTTGCTTTTGCTGAAAATAAAAGAATGATGTGAGGATGTGTTGATTAACAATCATAAACGTTGTTTTGTTGTTTAAAATAAAAGGAGTGGGCTAGCTGCTAGGTCTGTTTGCTTGATAGGGTATGTTTTGTTTTAACGTTCACTTGTGGTTTCTGAGTTTAGTTGATCAAATCATTCCTTCCATACACTTCTGCCTTTTTTTTCTTTCTGAAAAAAAAATGGCAACAGGAAGTGGCAAGAAAGTCTTGCTATGTACCTCAAACGTTTTGTGCATGCTTCTATCTTTATATTCACAGGAGTGGGAGACAGAATTAAACTGTAATTTATAATTGCAAGAGATCTCAGATGCTATGTTAAATTACTCACATACTTTAATAAAAGTGAGGACATTATTTATCTTTGATAATTAATACATAAAAATCTAAGAGTCTGTTTTTACAATACTACATTAAATTATCTTTCTTTTATGATTTAGAAGTTACCACATTTTGGGAAACACAAAGTCCAGTGCTTTTCAATACGATTTTTAAATGTAAGTCTGTAAAATCAGATTGCTTCACTAAACTTCTCCAACTCCACTGAGGTCAACTCACAAAACCACACTGAAAACACATTTATTTTAGAGGGAAGTGACACTGACCATGAGAAAAGTTGCTCCCAACTTTTGCAGCACAAAACGGTAATCCAGACCAAAGTGAAGTCAACAGGAGCTTTGATATAGGTAAGAGGGAAAGAAAAACCACTGTTATTTGCATATAGCATGAATCATAGATTAGTTGCTATTGGTCTCAAGGAGTTTATGTTGTCTATTGGATGTAAATTGTTAGCAGTGTTAAAAGCATGGTTAGTAATTTGCATGTAGAAAATACCAGGTTATTCTACACATGGACTTTACACCTTCAGTTTCTCCTGTTTGGACAGCTAAGTGAGATAAGTGTGAACAAGCTGAAGTCCGAAGTTATTATTTTACCATATGTTCTTAGCTGTTTATATCACTGTAACATGATACATGTTTGTTTAATTCAATAAAGTAGCATACAATATAACTATTCATTGTTACCAAAACAAAAACACAATCTTCAGCTTAATAAAGTAATTGTATGTATTTAGGACACCATCTTTAATTCTGCAAGACAGCATGAAGTTCCAGCTAGAACTTAACTTTGAAATCTTCTAATTGGCATTAAATTCCTTTGCAAGTTTGAGTTTCTCTTTACAGGTATACAATTTCATTGGAAGTATACTGAGCATCATCAAGTGGTTTTTACTGCATTGTGTTTGCACTTTCTGCAGTTATAATGAAAATGATGATGTGTGCATACCCATCCGCTGTCCAACCAGTCAGATGACTATATGTTGGTTGTTCTTCGTGAAATAAAAGTGCAGGCTATCACACCTTAACAAGAAGAATCCATGCAGTATAACAATATTACTGTAGAAATGTCTCTCAAACTTTAATTGGTCTGAGAGACCATAAGTATGTCCATACCCAAAGTCAGACAGGCACAGTCTATTGCTTCATGAGCAATATTTAACCATCTTGTATTTGGGACAAAGCATGGCACTCTAAAAACACCATGGCAGAAAGAAGCCCCCTTTTAGTCAAGTAGCTGAGATCTACCAGCTGACATCAGGATCTTGAACTCTGTATGACCTTGCTGATTCATTGCTAACTCAGGTTTTCCTTATTTTAATTTCAGAAGCCAAAAGTTGCCAAGTACTTCTTACATGTTCCTAGCATAACTTTTTACAAGTTGCAAATTGCAAACACCTATGTCCGAAACTTAAGCTTCCTATCAGTGCAATTCTAAAAAGAGTTAACCTTTCTAAATCCATTGAAATCAATGGACTTAGACAGTGTAACTCTGTTTGGGGTTGCACTGTACCCATGTAGTGGCACATAGTGTCACACATATTCAGTGTAGTAGGTTAAAATCAAAATCTCTGTTCAAGTATCTGATTGAGCAAATTGAGAACAGCTTTGAGGTTCCTGCCCCTCTACATGAAAAATTCGTGTATGCAGATTACTGTAAACTTCAAAAATGTATAGAAGTATAATTCTAAGTTTTAAGAGTATAATCACTTGAACTCAACTTCAACTATACTATTCATCTATTTTGTATAATTTTTTATACAAAACTAGATTTATAATTACATCAAAAGTTTATTATTCAAAGTGAACTTTTTCCAATATTCCCATTGCAAACTGTTGCTTTTTAATAGGTAGTATTGTCTGAAAATCAGAGAAATTCCAGTGTCCTGAGAAAAATGCTAACTGCGGTATGCAGGATTAAGTGTCCTTTAGTTAGCATACTACTATAAGTGTCTCAGATCACAGATATACTTGCAAATTTTTATGAATGGTTGTACAGGGGATGTGTACTAGTTGTGTGATAATTTTTCACTAACTAATTTATATATAAACAGTATAAATCTAAAATGTAATGTCTCTGAAAGTTAATAATTTCTTTGAAGCTGCCTAGAGTGATTTTTTTTCATTTTTTCTTACAGTGTAACAGGAAACTTGTTCTGATAATATAATCATTTATGTAAAATATACAAACACAGGCCATAGTGTTCAGGATATATGTAGTGCATCTGGATGGTTGATGCCAAAGCTACTGTTATGGATCATCAGGTCAATAATCCTTGTACTAATGATTTACGTGCTATAGAGTAGTGACTCTTTTGTCTCTCAAGTAAAAACATCCACATTGTAGAAATGATCTCCTGCTCTACCCATATCTGATTCTCAAAAACTACATCTCTTGCTTGCTGGTAGGCAGTATTTACAGTATTCTGTATAATCAAACATTTAAATGAAACTTCATGTCTTAAAGACACTGTCATTTCTCACAATTCTTGTGCAACAGTTCTTCAGTCACATCCTCCCGTTAATTATAATGTAAACCCATTTACAAATAAAATTGTTCTCCTTTATAAACATACGTTGTGCTTGCAAGAATAGCTAAGCTACTTAAATGTATTCTCATGCATCTGTGTCTTGAGGCCCAATTCCAAATATGTTTACTCAGAAGTAAGCTCCAAGGAGCTAAATGGGGCTTACTGTAAAGGACATGTGCATAGAAAGGCAGCCACAAAGCCCTACTTTATGCATATTTACTCAAAAGTAACTCCCATTGCAAGGGAAGTACAGTTGTAGGCTGCAATACTAAGAACACTTCCCTGGGAGTGAGTCCCATTAAATAAAAGGGGATTTACACCTGAGTAGACTTGCTTAGGATTGCTCCCTAAATTGGGTTTATTATGTGTGTCTAATTAGCTCAGCTTTTAACATTTTTAATCTAACATAAATATGTGTTCCCAAATTCTTGTTACATATCCAAGTTCTGTATTAACTTTTATAACCAATTAATACCAGAAATCAATATTTATATTATCACCTTGTATAGATAGTCAATTGATGTATTGTGTCAGACAACGAAAGGTGTTTCTTTTGTTTTTTAGTGAAACAAAACCACTTTGAACACAGAAATCGGCTGATCAATGTAGACATCAAGCTATGCAAACTTTATTGAATGTAATTCTGGAACTAGTGATTAGAAATGTGTTTGTTACTTTTACCTGATAGCACAGATGATGCACAAATGATGTTTTTACCATGTTAGAAAATGAAGTTCATAAAGTAGTCCTGTGTCTGTTCTTAACTGAATGTAAGCACCATGCATATTTGTCAAAAGAGCCCTTGTTGTTGAGCGGGAAAATGCAGGATCTTATAAGTTTGTGGTCAACTTGTTTGAGCAGAGCTTTATCTTCTCTGTATATGAATTAGCACTGCCTGCAAAAAGGGTTAAAGAAAATGCATTCTGTTGCATCTGCTTATTAAATCCCTTACTTTAGTAGAAATTCAAATTTTGTAAGATTATTCGTTTTATTGATGCATATAATTATAATCACAAGCCATCTGCTGATTTGGCAGGCATGGTTAAAATCTCTAACTCTCATAACCTTTCAAGTACAGTGCCCTTGGGACTCTATTTCACTTTTATATTTTGGAAAACATGTATGAACAAACAAGAGAGGTCATCTGCCGAAAGTCAGACCTGTAAACATTTCTCAGTATTAGAGATTCTGGGCCTAAGAGTAAAAAAAGTATTTTTCACTGAGTATTTTTTAAAAAAATTCTGACTTTAGGAACAGATTATTTTTTCATGCAATTGGGGAATTTGAATTTTTCATAGGGATTAAAGCTTTGTTCTCTCACTCCTGGGACTTGGGTTCCATGTCTAAACTAAAAGAACAAATATTGCTCAGCTGGATTGTCACAAGCGAATGGAACACATTTGACCTTGCCTGTAACTGGAGCACATTATATTTGGCGAGCTGGGGTAGTGAAGTGGCTGAACTACAAATCAAGAAGTCCCCACTCTGTCATGCCTTCAGCAAGCCACCCTTTCTCATCTCCCTCTCCTAATGTGCCATGTAGAAATAATAATCTTGATCTACCTTATAGGGTCCTTGTTACAAGAAGATCATGTATATGAAGCAAGCAGTCTGAACATTTAAAAGTGAACATAAGAACATAAGAGAAGCCAATATTGGATCAGGCCAGTGGCCCATCCAGTCCAACACTGGCTGAGGACAGACTGGCAATCTAAAGCGGGGCAGGCACGCTTCGCAAACGGAAGAAAGGAGCACGTTCAGACATGCGCATCTGTCCCTCGGCTCCGTTGCGTACTTACCCGTCTCCCAGTCGCTTTCCTTTCGCTTTAACAGGACACCGGTTTTTCCCGGTGTTCAGGGGCCTTCCTCCGCATGCCTCCCGCTTCCAAACAGTGTGAACATGTGCGCACATGTGAAACACATCAACGGAAAAAAAAAGCAGCGGCATGCGCAAGCCACGCGTGCTGGCTACGCAGCAGTCTGAACGCTCCGTGGCAGTCTGAACACTCCGTATCGCCGCTGATCCGCATTGCTCTGGCCAGTGTGAACGGCCAGCTCCGTGGGTTTTTCCCCCCGCTCCAGTTCCCTCCGCTTTCCCTCCGCTTTAGATTGGCAGTCTGTCCTCAGCCACTCTGTCACACAGTGGCCAAAAACACCAGGTGCCATCAGGAGGTCCAGCAGTGGGGCCAGGACACTAGAAGCCCTCCCACTGTTGCCCCCCTCAAGCACCAAGAATACAGAGCATCACTCGCCCCAGTCTTAGAGTTCCTATTTATACTTTGTGGCTAATAGCCACCGACGGACCTCTGCTCCATATGTTTATCTAATTTCCCCTTTAAGCCATCCATGCTTGTAGCCGCCACCACCTCCTGTGGCAGTGAATTCCAAGTGTTAATCACTCTTTGGGTGAAGAAGTACTTCCTTGTATCTGTTCTAACCTGATCTGTTTTATCTGTGCTGTATAAAAGTTGTATTATTATTATTATTGTTATTGTTGTTGTTGCCGTAATTCTCTAGAAAACTTTTTCGGACTTCCAGAAAGAGCATTTCTGTTTTTAATATGGGAGAACTGGCTATATGTTTTGCATGTAGTGTCTTTCACTATGGAAATCCAGAGCCCATTTAATTCTGAGAATGAGAAACACCAATACACAGAATATTATCACCTTTTATTTTGGCCTGCCTTTTAAAAAGAGTTAACTATATGCATATTTGTATCCTTTTGGCATCTGCACTCTGACTTCTGCTGGCAAGACAAGAGAGAGTTTTTTGAATGATCACACTTTAGTGATATGAAATGATTTGATTTATCGGAACATCCTGGCACAAAGGAGAACACTGAGGTTTGGGTAAGGAAATAAAGTAGAACTGAAGACTGCAAAATTTGCAGTACGTTTGAAGTATCAAGGGAATGCTCCAAATCCCAGAGGGCTAAAGTCATGTTTGAGATGCCATAATGTAGTCCTGCGTTGATATATTTTTCACTGTATCATAATAAGCTAAAAGTTTCCCTTCTGTTTAATTAATTTGTATAAAGAAGTATATGCAGCATGCATATTACTTTGCACCTTTTTGGAAGCTGCATTCTCACACCACATCCCCTTTTATGGGGAAACAGGAGGTGAATGCACATGTTTGAAAGTGTCTGCACAGCTGAAACTAGGGAAACCGGCTGAAAGTAGCTCTGGTATATTTCACAACTAATTAAGTATGACATCTGTTGAAACTCAGGAAACCAAATCTCCCTCCTCCTTTCTCAGATAGCTATTTGAACTGCTTGCCTTTCACTTGGAAAACATGAAGGGTCGTTTTAGAAACAAGAAGATGTGCAAAGTAAATGGAAACAAATTCAGAAGACTAGTTTTGTGCAGATGTTTGTTGGGGTGTGAAATATTAAACATCCATGCTCAGAAAAAATAATGACTGGCATGCATGTCTTCATCACCTATGCAAATACATATTTGTGAATGACTTACCAATAGCTATCAGGTGCATAAAGCAAAATAAGTAAATCAGTCCTCTGAAGTGCCTGGCCCATTGTGACAACTTTGCCATGGGATGGATCTAACCCCCCCACCCCCCCGAGTGGAGCCCTTTTAACAGTACACCATTCCCACTTCCTCTTTCCTATTGCACCTCCAAAAAACCCCTGCACCTGAGGGTCAGATGGAAATGGCATGAGAAACAATTCACACATCTGTTATAAGAAGGTTAAATTGGCTGGAATCTCCTCCCTTGCACAAGGGAAGATGCTCTTTCTATAATTTTAGTTGACAGTGGAGACATGTTTCATATTTTTTTCACCATGGCGGTGGATGCCACAGGCTACATGCTTGAAACTCACCATTGTTTTGTAATTGAATACCTTGAGCCAAACTGTGTATGCAGGAAATTTTGCTATTTATCCTTTATAGTACTGTTAGTATGCAATGTACTATACTGTCTTTCATGCAGATCCAAAGCTCCAGGAAGGCTCCAAAATGCACATGGAACTTCCACATGGTCACAGCTTGAGAATGAGGTCTTATACAGCCTTGCAACTGCACCATGATGCAGTACATTAAACTCTTCCTGCTGGAGGAATAAAGGATAAGAGAGAGAGATCAAGATCATCCAGTAAATCTATGGCTGAGATATGACTTCTGGTCCAATCAGGCCCACATCCTGTAACATTTCCATTGGCCCTGGTTCTTGTACATCCTTCCTATGACTCTTCAAAGTTTGAATTCACATGCACCACTTAGAGGATCTTCAGCCTTTCTTCTGAAGTTGGTGTGAGAAACAAGAAGGCAGTTTTAAAATCTGATTGTACTGGATATCTGATCTGATTGATGTGGGAAGGTTGATTTACTATCCTGAGCCTTTCACTGCATGTTTTGAAAGTTTCATAGAAGTTTTGAAGGGTTCTTCCTTTTTACTCCTTCCCTAGCCAGTAAGTTAAGGTTATTGTATCTTGTTTCCTCTTAGTTTTGCTCATATAGTTACAACGAAGAGAGACCACACCATACTGGGGTCGATTCTGTTGTAAATGCTGTCAGATCACCTTGGCCTTCCCAAGCAAGGAAACACCTAGGCAAAGTGTTTTCATATTCATCCTAATTCTGGTGCAGGGTGTATTTCATCCTCTGTTGTTTCTGGGACTGATAGGAACAGTGTAGCAGGTTGAATTGTATGCCATTGGTGTTTACTTTGATGCAGATCTGGGAAAGAGCATTCTGAGAGGATTTAATCCATTAAAATCGCTAGTAAAACTGCTGTGAGGCATCCTGGATGGGTGTCCAAGATGGAAATGGCATGTCCCAGCTTTTCCAGCAAAATGAAAGCAGAAGGAAAAGCTTCATTTGGTATATAATACAGCCGCTCATTACTAACTAAACCTTGAAGTGTGATCATATCACCCCAATTTTTTGTCATTGGTTGCTTATTTACTTCCATGTCAACTTCATGGTCTTGGTACTTACATATAAAGCCCTACATAGCCTGGGACCTACATACCCAAAGGACCATCTCTCCTGGCACCAGTGCATGTGCTAACTTTTAGCCTATCAGGGCTTAAGCTCCTCATCCCTGAAACCCATTAGATCATGTTTTTCTTTTTGACCTGGTGGCTGTTCTTTCAAATACACTCCCAGATAACCCACTTGGCACAGTTTTGGAGACATTAAAAAGTCTTTTTGTTCAAAGAGGCTTTTAAGGGCAGTTGAGCTGACCTTTAGTGATGATTGTGCAGTTGAATGTGTACAATAAATTTAGGGGTTTTTTAGCCTTTTTATATTTAATAATGTTTTAATATGTTTGTGTGATATAGTTTAAATCTTCATTTGTAATTGCCTGGAGCCACCAACTGAAGTGGGAAAGGCAGGATATAAATATTTAAGTAACTAAAATGTGTATTTTTAGAAGTGCATTAATTTGTGGACAACCTCAAATCCTACGGGACTTCTTACGGGACTCCTGTCTGTGGAATTGAAATGCTCATCATAAAAATATTAACTATGTGATGAAATGATGACTTTAAAAAAATCAGTGACTCTTTTATCTATGGCTATGTGGCATGTTTAATGCCCTGCTACCCTGGGGGAAAATGTTTTTATAGCCTTTTTTAAAATCTTACATCTTTATTTGTAAATCTAGTGTTGTAGATTAATATAGTATGCATATTGTTGCAGGAGAGCTTGGATAACTTTATTTCATTACATTTTATATAGTTCCTTGAGTAACCTTGTTTTTCATCCTTGAGTATCAACTCATGTTTTCCTTGAGACTCTCCTCCCTGTAGGGTTACCAATATTTCTTCCCTTCCCTTTTCACCCTTAGCTCTTTTGAGTGCCTTATTGCTGTTTCATTCACACATGAAGTTCACTGCCATTTAAACATATAGATTTAGATACCACCAATCCATTCCACTAGAAGGGGTGTTTTCATCTAGCACATGGAGCTTTCCCTGATGCAAGAAGTTCTTCTGTTGGAGATAGGGTAGCCAGGTCTCTCTAGCCAGCCAGCAGGGGATGGGAAGTGGGCTTACTGGTAGGGAGTCTCACCGATGTTTCAGTGATGTGTCCACATGACTTCCAGTGTGAACATAGGCACATCGAGGATGACACACTGGTTTTTGGACAAAAACTTTATGGTAGAATTAGCTGCTACTATGGAGTTTTTGCCCCAAAACCAGAGCGTCACCTCCATGTCCCTGACATGCCTACATCACTTCTGGGTCATGTAGGCACATCACTGACATGCTGAGTGTTCCTCACTTTTTTGAGGTAAGTCATCCCCTGCTGGCCAGTTGTTCAGCAGTGGAGAAGTGGGCCTGGGGGCAGGAGAACCCCACCCAAATTGGGGGGGGGGTCTGGCATCCCTAGTTGGAGAAGAGAAGATTCTCTTGTGCCTGGGGTAGTTTTCTCACACCTAAAGAAAGCATCAGTTGCAGATCAGCAGGGTCTAGCCTATAGCTTAGAAACCACCATGGCTTTTCATTTTACAAGATGAAAATGGTTGCTTCAGAAACACTGCTCTTGAAATTGAAGTCCATGATGCCAAAATGAAGGCTCTTCCAAATGTGTACGTATCTGATTTGTCATTCATGCTCTCATGTATTCTCATACCTCATATAAAATTCCAGTAGCTAGATTTATAGCCTGACTCCTACATGATTATAAGCAAATTACACTTCTGTAGGAATATCAATATCTTGTTGATGTTATCAACTGCCTTTCAGATGAATACATTCATGTTTCATTTGTAACCCTGAGAGTAGCAAACTTGCAAAACCTGAAAGCAGTTCAGGTTCCATGGGTTTCTGGAGGCCAGAGGGCTTGACATTTTCAAATTTCATCACACCCTTCCCCTGCCTCTGTAGACCAGAGCCCAACTTGCAGCCCAACCTGTACCCAGAGCCATGAATATGCTTACTTATAATCTAGGAATCTAGTAATTCCATTCCTCTTTCCCCCCAGCTATTTCATGGTAATGCAATTTGAACTTGTACACATGACACCAACTTCTATTGACTTCTTTGTGCACATTTATTTACTGGAGAACTCAGATATCTTTGTGCTTCAATTGGTTTCTCTGATTTGTGCTCTTTATACATAAAAACTGAGGCTGAAAATGGCCCAGTATGTGGTATTTGAAACGTCATCATAATTTGTGTGCCACCATTGTTTGGGAAATTACTGGAATATGTATCTGAGAGCCATACTAAACTGTGCTAAATGAATAGATGCCTCCAAAAATGTCAGCCACATATGTAATTACCCTCACACACCACTCTTCTGTAAAATCTAGTAGAACTTACCTATGACTTCTCATCACAGTAACTGAGCTTCCCCATCCCATCAGTGACAGCCAATGTTATGGCACAGGAAGCAAGAAAATGCAGAACACTGTGATGTCAGGGCACAGGTAAGTTCTTTTAGATGCACAGTTGCCCTGTATTTAGTGATGTTTGATTTTAGTCCTCAGATGTGTCTAGCAGCTACAAGGACATATTTCCTTGGGCAATGGTGAATCACTTCTTTACATGGCCTTTAACAAGGCACTAGCAATCAGGGTCCTTTACTGATCTTTAGGGCTGGCAACCTCCAGGTGGTGGCTGGATATCAGCTGCAATTACAACTGATTTCCGGGTGACAGAGATCAGTTTCCCTGTACTTCTTACTTACCTATGTACTTCTTACTGTTTTCACAACCAGAGTAATAAACAATAAACCCTCAACCCACAGAAGGAGAGTCTGAGAGTTACTACTAAGAAAGTTATCATTTAGCTTAATAACAGCTGCCAGAAATTTCACCACACAGAGAGTAGTTTGTTTATTTCTGAGTAACCAGGATGATTTCGCTTCTGAAGAGAGAAAGTCCTGATTAAATAATGGGGAGATCAGTTCAGTTCTTTGATCTGAAAATCTGGGGTGGTCAAAAAGAATATGATCCACAGAATCGATTTTGCTGATGCCACAATTACAGAGCCTATCTGAATATGGAATTCCATTGAATCTTCTTAACATCACTGCTGAAGGTAGGGCATTCAGGTGTGCAAGCATGAATGCCTTTCTGTATTTAGGAAGAGTTACCTCAGACAGATAGTTAGGCATTTTTGTTGGAGGGAGAATGCCTACTAAAAAAGATGAACACACTCTGTGGGCTCTAATCAACATACTCTCATAATCAAAGTCCCTCAGACATTTTCTAAAGAGCTGGGTCAATTCTTACCTACTCATGGTTTCTATCACATCATGGACAATGCCCAAACATGATAGTTTATGATCCAGTAATCTGTCCCAATCACTTGTGTGATAGTCCAATTTAACTAGTCCAAGGAGGCATGATTCTGGGTTTGATTTTAGGATCCTAATTTTCAGATTGAATTCTCTTCCCCAGGCCTGTGCTTCAAAGGACATCTCCCCAACTTTGGCTCTCAGTATAGGAATCTTCATAGTGATCCATTGATGTTGTCTGTTACTGCTCTCATCCAAACTCCCCCCCCCCCCCAGCATATAGCATATTCTTGGCAACTCTAGCTTTGAATACTTTAATTGCTGCTGGAACATATTGGCCACCAGAGGAGTAATACAATTTTGAGATGGCCTTCCCAGTACTCATAGCAACTCTTACAACAGAGTTCAACTGCACCTTCCAAGAAAGGCTTGCTTGAAAAATAATTCCTATATATCTGAAATGTTCCACTTGCTCCATAGATTGACCTGCTACTGACCACTTGTACTTCTTTATCCTTTGTTTTTTTACTGAAAAGAAGAACCTTTAACTTAGTAACATTAATAGCTAAGCCCTCACTCTTGTCAAGATCTGTGGTCAGCCTATGCAAGCTTATAGGTTCCTTTTCAGAGTCCTGTTCACTGGAACAGGACTCTGTGAACAGGACTCTGAAAAGGAACCTATAAGCTTGCATAGGCTGACCACAGATCTTGACAAGAGTGTGGTATCATTTGCATATAAGAGACAGGGTAATTTAACATGAGTCAGGCAAGGTGAATGAAAGATTCCCTGTAGAAAATGGCCACTTTGAAAGAAAAATGAAAAAAAAGAGAAATATATGCAATAATTAATTTTATAACTAACATAAACCCGTTTTTCTGCTTTAACAAGATAAGATGCATCACATTTAACAGTTATATAAAATGGTATTAATTGGCATATTTATGGAATTTTAAAGTATAGATACCTTTGTTTTCTACAAGCAAAATCACAAAGATGCTAAACCAAGGGAGAGCTACAAACTGTTGCACCCTATGCTGTTTAAAAACATTCCACTCATTCAAAAATAATATTAATAATGAGTTTCTTCAGTGCTCTCCCACATTTTCCAATTTTTCCATCAGAAAAAAAGTGAATGTTATACATTTTAACTGAGAAAAGACTTATCTTAAAAGGGATTTCACGCAATGTGAAAGAAAGAAAAAATTATAAGATTTTTTTAATGCTCATCAAACTTCCCTGCCCCTCGAGGAGCAACCTTTGGAAAGGTGAAATCTTTAGTTTGATTCCACTGAAGATTTCTAGTCTTGGGAAACTCTGGGCTCTACTTTTAGGTTGGCAACACTAATCCTGGAGGGGTTTCTGAAGATATGGCTGGATTCTGGACTACAGTTGGAGGCTCGGGTCTCCTCTGAGTTATGTAGAAATGTTTATCAGCTTCACTTATGTCAAACCCCACAGTTAGGGATGGGCATGAACCAGGAAAATGCGGTCCGTGGTTTGTGGTAGGCCTAGTTCACGAATCACAAACCATCACACACTTTTGGGCACCAAATGAACCGGCTCAGTTTGTGATATTCATGATGTGGTAGAATGTCCCCCCCACCCCATGCTGGAGGCACCAAACCTGCAGGGAATCTCCAGCTGACTCTCCTCTACATGCCCTCCAAGTTTGGTGAGGATTGGATTTACAGGGTCCAATTTATGGGCCCTCAAAGAAGGTAAACCCGGAAAAGTGCTTTCTGGGGAAATGACAGGCACAGGTTCAGGATGTTCAGGAGAGAACAGAACAGACCATGTACAGGCCAGAGTCATCAAACTTGCAGGAGACCTCCCCTGATGCTCCTCTACATGCTCTCCAAGTTATGTGCAAATTGGATTTAGGGGGTTCAAGTTATGCCCCCCCCCCCAAAAAAAAGATGCCTCAAAAAAGTGTTTTTTGGGGAAATGTCAGGCACTGGTTCAGAAGTAGAAGCTACACATATTAAACACACAGGAAACCTATTGGTGTTTCCAAGGCTGGAGAATCGCCACCTCCATTGCTTTGAAGTTACTTTGCGCTTTGAAGTTTGGTAAAAATTTTGTGCAGAGAGAGTTGGTCTGGAAATGTATCCATTTTCGAACCAGCACAAACAGCCACAAACTGCTTGAAAGTAGGGTTGCCAAGTCTGGGTTGGGAAATACCTGGAGACTTTGGGGTGGAGCCAGGAGAGGGAAGGGGCCTCTGCATAGTACAATGCCATAAAGTCTACCCTTCAAAGCAGCCATTTTCTCCAGGGGAGCTTATCTCTCTCAGCTGGAGTTGTAAAAGCGGGAGATCCCCAGGCCCCACCTGGAGGCTGGCAACCCTACTTGGAAGTTTATGGAAGGTTTGTGCTGGTTGACCTGCCACAAACTTCAGTTCATGAGCCACAGACCAACTAAAATTCATCATGAACTTCATTTCACGAGCCAGTACATGCCCATTCCTACCCACAGTTTCCCAAATCAGGCTGTGCAGTATGGGAAAGTGAAAATAGCTACAAAGGTATCTGCACTGTAGCTAACAGGAGAAAGGAAAGGACTGGGCAGGCAGGGCCAAAAACTACCAGTATTAGCTTCCTTGGGGGTAAAGGCTGTTTAGACCTCCTCAGGAGTCAAGGCCTACTCAAGTGCAAGCCAAGAAAGCCAGGAAATGGGTGTGGCAGGAAGAACGAGAGCAAAAGCCTAGAGCAGGAAGGGAAGACAGGAGAACAAAGGCAGGAAATATGGTTGCCAACCTCCAGGTGGGGCCTGGAGATCTCATGTGTCCATATTCTCCAAGAGTCAAATATTTGAGACTAATTTGTACTGCTATCTGCACATTGCTTTCTTAAGACTTCTCACATGGCACATTATTATAGATACAAGCAGATAGTACTGGTTCATAGGGGAAAATGGTATATAATTGATAAACTTCTTAAGGTTTGCCAAGTTAAAGACAATGATACATTTACATTTTTTTAAGGTTTGCCAACTTGAAGGGCGTTAGGTAAATAGCTTGCCCACTCCAGAACAGCTGATTTCGGGAGGGATGTTGAAAGACCTGAGTCAGAGTGAGGTAACGAGAGAGGTCCTACGACTGATAGCCAACTTAAAAACTGATAAATCACCAGGCCTGGATGGCATACATCCAAGAGTTCTGAAAGAAATTCCAATGTGAACTTGTAGATCTCCTGACAAAAATATGTAATCTTTCTTTAAAATCTGCCTCCATTCCTGAGGACTGGAAGGTAGCTAATGTCACCCCCATTTAAAAAGGGTTCCAGAGGAGATCCGGAAATTGCAGGCCAGTCAGTCTGATGTCAATGCTGAGTAAGTTGGTGGAACAGAAAACCATTATTAAGGAGAGAATTAGTAGGCACATTGATGAACAAAAACTATTGAGGCAGACTCAGCATGAGTTCTGTAAGGGAAGATCTTGTCTCACTAACATGTTAGTGTTCTTTGAGGGGGTGAACAAACATGTGGACAAAGGTGACCCAATAGATGTTGTTTACCTTGACTTCCAGAAAGCTTTTGATAAAGTTCCTGATCAAAGGCTTCTAAGTCAGCTCAGTAGTCATGGGGTTAAAGGACAAGTTCTCTTGTGGATCAAAAACTGGCTAATTCATGTTTAGTACAAGGTTTTTATTATTTTCACTGTATGAATGCTCTTGTGGATGTATTGCACTTTGATTGACTTTCTTATTTGTATATTTTGAATTTGTTAATAAAATTTTAAATTAAAAAAAAACTGGCTAATTAATAGGAAGCAGAGGGTGAGTATAAATGGGAAATTTTCACAGTGAAGGGTGGTAAGCAGTGGGTACCGCAGGGATCAGTCCTGGGTCCAATGCATTTTAACTTGTCTATTAATGATTTGGAGTTGGGAGTAAGAAATGAAATGGCTAAATTTGCAGACAACACTAAATTGTTCAGAGTGGTGAGAACTAGGGAGGATTGTGAGGCTCTCCAAAGGGATGGGTGAGTGGGTGTCAACTGGTGGACCTCCTGATAGCACCTGGTATTTTTGACCATGTTGGACTGGTTGGGCCATTGGCCTGATCCAAAATTGGCTTCTCTTATGTTCTTATGAAGATACCTCAGTTACCACAACAAGCATCTGCTTCATGGAGTAAAAAGAAAACTTTTTACAAAGGAAGCCTGTGCTTTATTATACAAGTAGCAAAACTAAAAGGTTTACCAAATTTTTCATGGGCTACCATACATGACTAGTGCAGTATGTGTGTTTTTCTTGGTGGGTTTCAGGTTGTATGAGCTTGTGAGAGACACAAGAGTGTTACTAGAAAATTAGTTTTCCTATTAACCATGACAGTGCATCACTAGCTTCTTGTGCCTCAGCTACAGAATTGCTTTAAGCTAAAATTAATTTCTAGGCTGTACTCAATAAAACACATTATATCATTGAATATATCTTTAGAAACTGCCAGTTGTCACTGGACTTGATTTTTCACTCCTAAAGCCAGGGGTTAAGCATAGGTACACACTGTACTGGGATCTAGCCTAGTGCAAGCCTAATACCATGATATGGTTGACTTATATCATTTCAGAAATAAAATAGGCATTTTTCTGTCATGACTCTTGTATGGGGTGGAAGCATGGGGTTTAGTGGAGAGTTGCATCACAAGCTGAAAAATGTTGGATATATCTGGCTGTATCTCCTGATATTTATTAAATAATTTTTTGTTCTAGAAAGGCCTGCATAATGTATCTTTGAAAAAGTAAATACAGTTATTTTTGGGGTGATAAACCTACCATTAATATAGATATGGATTGTTAAACTGGACAGTCGTGGACATCTGTAGATCTTGTATCATGTCAAATGCACCTGAGTTCAGAAGAGCATTAAGCATTGTTGCGTAGGACAGAGAAAAGTATGGAATCTATAAAAGGTAAAGGTTTCCCTTGCTTGAAAGCCAGGTGAATCTGACTCTAGGGGGCAGTGCTCATCTCTGTTTCCGAGCCAAAGAGCCAGCACTGTCCGAAGACTTTTTCCTTGGTCATGTGGCTGGCATGACTAAACGCCGAGGCACACAGAATGCTGTTACCTTCCCACCAAAGTGGTCCCTATTTATCTACTTGCAATTTCTTGCTTTCGAATTGCTAGGTTGGCAGGAGCTGGGGCCAGAGATAGGAGCTCTCTCTATCACACAGCACTAGGGTCTTGAACTGCCAAGCTACCAACCTTCCGGTCTGCAGCTCAGTGTCTTGACTTCTGAGCCACTGTGGCTCCAAAGGAATTTATATTGGGAGGCAAAATGAAGTCAGGAAGAATCAGTGGTTACAGACACAAAGAGCAGGACAAGCACTGTGGCTGTTAGGTTGGTGAGAAGGAAGAAATGTTGGCAATGGATCAGTGTGTCTTATGAGCTACATTTTGGTATGTGGTGTTTATAGCTATTTGGCTATTTATTTGCCTTAATACAGATCTACAGAACTCTTGAAAGCCAATAAGGCAAAGGAAACCAACCTGCTTCATTTAACTGGGTGGCTCACAAGTTGCAGAAGTTTTAGTTGTTTATCAGAACACTTTCTTATTGAATTTGGCAATTCTGAGTGAAGTTTGCAAAGTGCTGAGAATTCACTGAAGTTTTACCTGAAAATTGGGAAAGATGAAGCAAAAATTGAACTGTGAAGTGCATTGTGGCTTAAATTTTGTCACAGACCATATTCCTCTGGCACTTAGGCACTTTATGGCTCATTGAAATGGAATGAACGGGAATGAACAGGAGTGGGATGTGAGAGGAATGCACTCTGCAATGGAGGACTGCTTCAGCAACAGAAAAGGGTCCTGCTCAACCAGAAACAAGGCCTAGTATTCAAGCCTGTCTCTGTAGTGATATAGTTATTAAATCCATTTTTTTGGATGACCTATAAGACTTCTTTCTCCATGTTAATATTTTGTGTTGAGCGTAAAGCTCTGGGGAGTTATTTCAGTTTTTGTGTTTTGAAGACTACATTAGATTTCTGATTATTTCCTTTGTAACTAAAATGTTGTTCCTTGTCTTGTACCTTTTCACATTATGTTTTAACCACAAGTTCCTTCTAATTGTTTTCATCTCTGGAGCTACACGAGCTTCTTCTGGAGGATGATCACTTACAGCTTGACCAAGGCCAGCTGACAAATGTCTGAATTATAAAAAAATTTAAATGTTACAAATATCAGATGAAGAGGGGCAAATGGCAATTTAATTGAAATATGTCCATGTACCCATCCAGGCTGCAAATGGGTTTTTCAAATAAAGGCTTCTGCTTAAACCTGGCCTTGGACTGTCATAAAGAGTGAAGGACAGAATTCCAGAGCTGGAATAATATTCCTTCATAGCCACACTATTCTTATTGATATATAGAGGGCAGAATTGTGGATACATACTTTATAGGAGGGAAGGTTTTCATTAGGTATGCAGGGTCCAAGCCATTTAGGGCTTTTACATCTTGATTTGCACTTAAAAGGTAACAGAAACTACCAAATGCTCCACCAAAGTATCTTCCCAATAAACATTTGAACAAAGGTTTTCCTAACAGCCTAACCTTACCTGAATTCTATTCCTTCCATTACATCCCCCCTCTATTCCTGTTCCTTATTCTCAAACTCTCACTTCTCCCCAGAGCCTCATCTGGATAATACCTGCTGAAAGCATATTGCCAGCTCTTTGAGTTCTTGTGTTCTGTACTGTATATAGTATTCTACTGGTTCTGTATACATATTTATGATGAAAAGTAGAAAGGAGATCCTTAATTTTAGGTTAAAATCTCTGTGAATGAACATGTCCAGAAATTGTAAAATCAAGCAATTGTATTAATCAGTTAAGTCTTACACAGCCTTCTGTAGGCCGTAGAGAAACAGACTGTCTTTCAATATATGTGTGGTCCAACTTTCACTCAGTCACAGGCATTCCATGCCAAGTTAAGGCAGTTCTTTTAAGCCATAAGGTATAACCCATTTAATAGGAATAGGATAAGGTATAATAAACATGTGTCCCTCCCGGTCAGCTTTTCCTTTTGCAAGGTGGTTGTTGCAACGGATTATTCATGAATTCACAGAACCATTTATAGTTCATTTTGTTCAGCTATTTTCAGACAGAATTGTTTGCATCCATTCCCTGGTGGATGCCACACATATCAGGTCCTGTACCAGTTTAGCATCCATTATTCATGGATCAGTTTGTTTATTTGTTTAAAAATTATAACACACTTTCAGAAAATCTTCCAAGGTGGCTTACAATAAAATCTTCAAAACAAAGTTTGAATTGTAACTTGGGAGATCCAAAATCTTTAGAACAACTAAAATATCAGAAGACAGTGGAAAATAAAAGAATTGATAAAACACCTGTAAAGAGAAACCAGTTATAAGTAAAAAATTAGCATCAATTTAGTATCTGTCATTTAAGAGTTCTGATTTTAAAATCCAGATAAAAATCAAGAAAAGCAGAGGATTAATCATGGTCATCAATCAACATGTTCTTAAACCAGATTCTAAAACTTAAAAGAAAGAAGGGTACACAGATGTTCCAAGGAGGGAGTTCTAAACTTTCGGTGCTGCCACTGAGGCCGAGGACAGACTGCCAATGTAAAGCAGAGGCAAAGCGGAGGGAACTGGAGCGGGGGAAAAACCCCACGGAGCTGGCCGTTCACCCTGGCCAGAGCAATGCGAATCAGCGTCAATACGGAGCGTTCAGACTGCCACGGAGCGTTCAGACTGCCGCGTAGCCAGCGCGCGCGGCTTGCGCGTGCCGCTGCTTTTTTTCTTTTTTCGTTGATGTGTTTCGCATGTGCGCACATGCGCACATGCGCATATGCACAAAACTTTTTGCTGGTGCGTTCACACTTCCTCCGGATGCCTCCCGCTTCTTCCAGTTCACACTGTTTGGAAGCGGGAGGCATGCGGAGGAAGGCCCCTGAACACCGGGAAAAACTGGTGTCCTGTTAAAGCGAAAGGAAAGCGACTGGGAGACGGGTAAGTACGCAATGGAGCCGACGGACAGATGCGCATGTCTGAACGTGCTCCTTTCTTCCGTTGCCGAGGCGTGCCTGCCCCGCTTTACATTGTCAGTCTGAACTCAGCCTGAGAAGGCTTTGTCAGATGTACCCAATTGTTGATTCTCTGACGATGTGAGGTATGGTGCAAGAATGTTTCAGCTTTCCTTAAGTGTGTGGGTAAGTTCCTGCTGGAGGATGCAGTCTTTGAGATGCCCTGGTCCCAAATCAAATGATTACTTCTGAGGATATGAAGAAGGTATTTGGGAAGGGCCATGGCATGATATGGTTGCTTGATCATTTCCCTTTTTGACCTGTAATAGTGAGCTGGTTGAGGATAATTAAAGCGTCATTCCCTGAGGGGTCTGTTCTTGCTTCCATGATAGTTAGATGCTGGATCCCCCCCTCCACCCCCCCCCCCATCTCACAAACCTGCTGATGTATTTGGCATTTTTAGCAATGATGCTCAAGTGAGTGGTAGCTCTAAATTCTTTTGGATAAAACTGATGGTCTGGGTCTTTACCAAGTTTGGGGATGGACTGGCTTGAGAACCTTGGTTGATGACTTAAGCTGGGAGAAGCACAGAGGATTATTGCCCCTTTTATATTTTTTCTGGATGTAGCTTTACTAAGGTGTTATGTCCGGTGCTTGGCTCTTTGTCTGCAGCCAGGGAACATACCTGGGCATTTTTACCTGTAATGGGATGTGATAACAACAGAGCTTCCTTCCCCAGAGAACAATGGACCTAGGGATCCTGCTGGTCCCCCTATCAGAGGCTGAGGATATTTGAATGGACCTGTGACAGCCTCTGGCAGGAGACTAATCCCTGTTGGACCAATCCCCTTAAGGGGGGACACGGTCAAGGTGTGATTTACCTGTAAATATAAGTGGCTTCCCCATCCCTTTGTCCCCATGCTCCATCTTGACCCGCAATAAACCACAATGCTGATTTCACCATTACTGGCCTCTCAACTCCAATACTTTTCACTGGCGATGAGGATGGGATCCCAATGAGCGACTCCCCAGCTGAATCGAGCAGCCCTGCACCGAGCACCCATCCGCCAGCTCCAGGCACCACCAAGCTCCTGCACACCGAAGCACCACCACAAGCCCCCAAGGACACTGCTCGCTGCGCTGCTTCTGCAATCATGGCTGATGCCCCGGGACCAATACTCCCTTTTGACACGTCTCACCCAGAGACCTGGGAGGCCTGGATCAAGCAGCTGGGCTGCGCTTTCATTGTCCGGGGCATTACCAATGCGGACATGAAGCGAGCCTGGCTCTTGAGCGCTTGTGGGGTAGATGCGATGCGGATTGCCCAGAGCCTGCTCGCCCCACAAGATCCCCTCGAGGTGTCGTATGACGTCCTAACCAAGGCTCTCAAGGATTACTTCATCTCAAAACCCTCCAAAATGGCTCTGTGCCTGGATTTCATCAGGTGCCAACAGCAGCCCGGAGAATTGGCTGCAACATTCCTGGCTGACCTCCGCCGCATGGCGGTGGGCTGTGAGTTCTGCCACACAGACGACCACATAGAGACAGCGTTCATGGGGGGGGCGTACAAGAAGCCAAGCTATGGCGCCGGCTGATAGTGCTTCCCGAGCCAACCCTCGAAAAGATGCTACAAACAGTCATGGCTTTCGAGGCAACTCTAAAAGACTAGCCAGCTACTGAGGTCCAACACACCGCTACTTCCAGGTCTGAAGATGAGGATGTCCACCAGCTCCAGCAGCACTCACAGAAGGGTGAGTCCAGCTCCTCCCAGCCCTGCTCCCAGCACCCGGCATCTGCCGCCGCTCTTCCTTCTTCACCCAAAAACAGGCCACCCCCAACATGTGCTAGCTGTGGGGATCCCCACGAGTGTCGTTCCTGCCATTTCCGGGATGCCGTCTACTGATCCTGTGGTAAAACAGGGCATATTGCCAAGGCCTGTCGCACCCGGACCCGCCGACACTCAACTGCTGCCACTCGACTGCCGCCTCTAACTACGAGACGATGGATAGCCTCACAACAGTATAGGTACTGAACCTTCCCCAGCCCCTTCCCGGAGCCTATACGGTGGACCTACAGATCGAGGGCACCCCTGTTCCATGGAGGTGGACTTTGGGTCAGCATACTCCATAGTCTCCGCTGCCACTTTTAAACGGATCTGCCCATGGGGAAAACCCCGGCTATGCTGACCGACGGGGCCAGTGCTCCGGGATTTCCAAAAGAACCTGGTCACAATCAAGGAGCTGGCCAGGGTCAGGGTACAGTACCACAAATTCGACGGGCCCCTTGACCTTCTCATGGTGAACGAGACCTCATGAGTCTCCTGGGGCATGCCTGGTTTGAGCCCCTCGGGGTGGGGCTCAAAGGGGTGTACCATGTGGGGGCCACAGACTACGCTTTGGTCTGCGCAGAATTCCCAGCCATTTTTGATGGAACAATTGGCTCCTACCAGGGGCCCCCGGTCTCCCTGGACTTACATCCCACGATCCGCCCCATCCACGTGGTGGCCCAGTGGCCTCCCCTGGCCATACAGCCAAAAATAGAGGCTGAGTTGGACAAGCTTGTGGTGCAAGGCATGCTCGAGCCAGTCTCCCACGCTAGGTGGGAGACTCCGATAGTGACTCCCTTGAAAGCGAACGGGGAGGTTCGCATTTGTGCAGACTACAAATGCACGTTGAACTTGGCCCTGAGAGACCACGCATACCCGGTGCCCATGGTCAGCCACGTTTTGGCCTCCCTTGCCAGGGCCAAGTATTCGGAAAGCTGGACTTGGCACGGGCCTACCACCAGCTCCCCATGGACAATGCCACGGCAGAGGTGCAGACGATCATCACACACAAGGGAGTGTTCAAGGTAAAGTGGCTCCAGTTTGGGGTCAGCATCGCTCCTGGGTTGTTCCAACAGCTAATGGACTCTGTTTTGAAAGGCATTCCGGGCGTGAAGCTGTTCTTTGACGACATCCTGATCACAGCCCCGGACATCGCCACCTTCAAGACCCGACTGTGGGCCATCCTCCAGCGATTCCAGGACACCGGCCTAAAGGTGCGCAAGGACAAATGTACCTTGGGCATCCCATCTGTGACATTCCTGAGCTTCTCCATCAACACCCAAGGCATCCACCCCACCCCTGAGAAAGTGGCAGCCATCACGAAGGCACCCACTCCCACATCGAAGGCGGAGCTACAGGCCTTCCTGGGACTCCTGAACTTTTACCACGCCTTCCTCCCCCACAAGGCGGCGATTGCTGAACCCCTACATAGGTTGCTGGACAAAGGGGCCAAATGAGCTTGGGGGCCGCAACAAGCATCGGCATTCCAAGCAGTGAAAGAATTGTTAGTTTCGAACGCTGTCCTGGCTCACTTTGACGAGTCTTTGCCGGTTATTCTGGCATGTGACGCGTCTCCTTACGGGGTGGGGGCAGTCCTGGGCCATCGGCTTCCTAATGGGCGGGAGGTTCTGGTGGTTTACTACTCCAGAACATTGTCATCGGCAGAGCAAAACATCGCTCAGATCGACAAAGAGGCCCTGGCCATCATTGCAGGGGTAAAAAAATTTCATGACTACCTTTACGGTACAGCATTTACAGTGGCCACTGACCACAAGCCGCTTCTGGGTCTCCTCGCTCCCCACCACCAGATTACTTGGGAAGTGTGTTTACTCCAGGGTTATAGAATTCCTTCTCCCAGAGGTTCAGAGAGTATGCACTCCTGCCATTGTTCACAGAAAAGTGAAAACATTCATGTTGTCATGTGCTTTTGAGAAACAGACTTAAAGTCACTATTCTTTTTTTATGCTCCACTTTTGCTAGTGTGGCTGCAGTTGTTTTAATTTATTTTAGTTCTTAATATCACTATTTTAATGATTTTAACTGCTTTATTTATGTAAGCCACCTTGGGAACCATCAGAGTAGAAATATAATGAAAAGGAAAACTCTGGCTGTTTTTTTCATAGCAGCTCAAAGGATTTGTTTTGCTTATTCTCTGTACTACACAAGAATACAATATTTCATTTTTCCCTTATTTTTACTGATGTGTGTGTTATTTCCTTAACTGTCACATTTAAAATACAGAACTATAATTGTTATAAGAGCAGAAAGAATTTCTGAAAATTTGTGGCACTATCCAGTCACAATTTTCCAAAACAGACCATTTTCACTATTCCTTAAGATACTTCCAAAAAGTTGCATAAGCTTTGTTAATGCTGTTTACTGTTCTAGTGATCTCTGCAGCATACAACTGGTTCAGGTGCACCTCAGGGCTGCTGCATTTCCTCAGTGTGGTAGTAAGGCATGGGGTGTACTCAAACACCTGCCAGTTCAGCTTATGTTCTGTCCATTGGTCAGGAACAGGAAGCTGACTTTGCAATGATGAGTTCAACTGTTTGTCACCTTGCACAAGGCTGCTCAGCAGGCTGCTTTACTGTTTTCCTTCTTAACTGCTCAGTACAGTGGAATTGGCCTTGCTGCATAAATGTTCTGCTCAGCAAGCAGTTGTTTACACAGACAAATCAGTCACAAATCATACAAAGCAGTCATAAATAATACTATTTTTATAAAAGATTAACTCCTGTCTTTTGGTGTTTGTCTAAATAATCTTCCGTGACTCTAATGGCTGCTGATCAGTTTGAAATGGCAATGTCCTTGCACATGTGTAGTTTTGCAAAAAGCAGTGCAAACCTATTCAACAGGTGCTCACGGCTGTTTGGCGTGAATCAAAATGTCTAAGTGATTGGTTCACATCTTATCAATAGCCTTGAACATGGTAAGTTCAAATGTTGAACAGATTTATGGCAAAACTCGCACTATCCCTATGTGCAGCTAGCATAACCTATCCTCTATTTGCTTTCTCCTAAAATGAAAGGTGCATAGAGGTCTGTAGAAATGTATATACAACATTCATACCACATGTAGAGGGGAAGGAATAGCTGCACCACTTATCTGAACTAGTGCTATACTGCAAAAATATATTTTAACAAAATAAACTAACAGTCAATATATCTAATTCTCAACATTGCCAAATCTGTGAATACTTTAGGAGTCAGGAGCCATGAACAGATAAAACAGATTATTTTACAAACCTGAAAAAATGCCCTAGGTTTGCAGGAAAATCTGAAATCTAAAAAAAACCCAACAACCACACATGGGGAGTTAACCCTTCCAAAATAATAGAAGCAGCACCTGCAAATTTAAGAAACAAATGCCCTCAGTGGCCTTTGCTAAGCAACTACACAGTACTGCTAACCTTCAAGGGTTGGTTTCATTCAGTAAAAGGCAAGGAGAGGGAAAGCAGACACACAGACTCAGTGAGGGTAAAATGGAGGAGAAGAGAATGCTCTTTGAGTACCCTTGTGGGAAAAAGTGGGGTATAAATGTAAATAATAAATGTAACTGGAGGTGGGGGGGAAGATAAAATGCAAGTTGGTTGGTGAGTGGGAAGGAGAGAAGGAAGCAGGGCAATGTGAGAATATGGGGGTTGCCGGGTGGAAGGAAAGAGAAAATAGTGTGGTGAAGTGGATGCAGGGCAAAATGAGGTGCCCTATGCAAGCCCATGTGGGTTTCCCACCATTCAACTAGGCCTGGCCTGGCTGCTGGAACTGCACAACTGGGCCAGAGTTTTGCCAGGGTGAAGGAAGGAAGGAAAACTGAAGGCAGGGGGAGGAAAAGATAGGCTGGCTAGTGGGTGGGCAAGAGAAAAGGAAGCTGGAAAAAGGGAAAGGCTGTGGGGGCTCCCAGAGAAAGAAAAGAGGAAATAGGAGTGGAGGTTAAAATGACATGCCCCTCCCCCCCACAAGTCTTTGAGGGAGCCCTCTTGAGTAATAACAATTCCGGTATCTTTTATCAACTACAGCCCACTTGAAATGGAATGAGTGTATTCTCCCAATGCCATCCTTTATGTAGGAGGATGTAAGAAAACAACAAACAGCAGGATCAAGAGGCCATGAAATTCAACAGGTATAGGGTTAAATATAATCAAGCAAGAAACAGCATTCACTGGTTATATTAAGGTAGTTAACATCTGTAATAGTGGGGTATCTCAGCATTGCTAACACTCATAGTGAGATTTTTTAAAAATCCCAACTCCATGTACAGCCCAGGGTGTGTGTGTGTGTGTGCGTGTGAGAAAAAAGTACTTATGATTTTTATCTGATGCTGAATGAGTTTTTTTGTTGGTTTTTTTAAAGGATGCATCTGAATGCACAGGCAGAAAGAGGACACAAAGTGCGAGTGATTCCATGTCTGACAAGTATGTCAGTTTAATGACTCAACCATGACCCCAGGGGATAGATTTAGTTTGCCGACTGTAAATGCAAAAGAAAAGGGGAAAAAAGCAAAAGCAGCACAAGCTACAACTTATTTGCTAATTATTACCAGGGCATGACCTGTCCCTGTGGCTACTGTGCAGGCACAATGCTGCTTGGCATGTTGCTTGAGATGAATTTTGACAGGAAACATCAAGGTGATCATGTGTGTGCTGTGTGGTGTGTGGTGATCATGGCTGTGCTGAAGTTCTCAGCAGCCATAGAAAGTGAATGTGTGAGTGATTCATGCACTCCCTTTTTGAGCTCCTGATGTAATATCCAAAGAGAGAGTACTCTTCTTGTGTCTCATACCAATACATCTTAACATGGAGGCGATTCATAGGTCACATTTATGAGCATGAAAAACTGACACACACATCTTTTGCCTTACTATTTAATCATAACCTTTGCTCATCCTCATCTAAAATGATTTGTCATGAGAAGCATATTATACGTTTATGATTTCTCTTAGGGTTTGTTTTGCGTTACAAATGTTGTTAAGACTGACTTGAATTTTTACTACAGTTGTTCTTTTAACAAAATGATAGGACTTTGAAAACTCTGGTCCATAAACCTGAACAGGTTTAAAAACACTAAAATGAAATATCATGACATGAAGTGTGACAAGAAGCAACCATGCTCATAATAAAATCTTAATTTCTAAAATGGGAGATACTAGAGATACTTTGTCTAAAGCTGTCCTGAAAGGTACCATTTCTGTTATGGGTGTCTTTTCTCACAGAAGTATTACTGCTAGGGCTGACAGCTCTGGATTGGCAGATTCCTAGAGATTTGGGGGTAGAGCCTGGAGAGGGCAGGGTTTGGAGAAGAGAGGGACATCAGCAGAGTATAATGCCATAGAGTACATGCTCCAAAGCAGCCCTTTCTCCCAGGATACTTAATCTCTATTGGCTGGAGACCAGTTGTAATTCCAGGAGACCTCCAGGCCCCACCCATCAACCCTAAGGATTAGTTTTTATTGTTGGGGCCCATGGATTCCTTCTTGCTGGACTCCCTGTCCAGTAACAGAGACAGTACTTTTGTCCCCATTGTACCAGTATGTCCAAAGTGCAGCTCTTTTTTTTCCTTGAGGGGGAATGGCAAGTATTTACATACCTGGAAGAAAGTAAAGTGGTGTCCATGACTAGAGGCTAAAGATGCTTCATGTTGATGGTGACCCCAGTTTATCTGGAGGATTTGGAGGTGGAGCCAGTTGGTATAGCTCTGGTCCCTGCCTCCATGGGTCTGTTTGTGCTGAAAAGTACAGAGTGAGTCTGATGTCTCTGACAGCAACAAGGTTTTACTTGTTTTAGGTGAATGTTTACCCTAACTTCTGCTTCACAGTATGGATATAATGACATTTTTATATCCTTATGTGCCAGTGTATGCAGCAGATTTTCATATATAGATTATATACACACACACACAACTGAATAGCTTTAAAGCTATTAGCACTGTAAATGTAAAAACGGGAGAAAGGATAATGTGCATAGTGCTTAGGGAATTATTTTTGGCCTGCTTCTTTGTCATTGAAAATGCGTATTACACTGATATTTCCATAAAAATGGAAAGGTTTGTGGTACTTTTTCCTCTGTAAAATCATTGCACAACAAACATCACCAATATGTAAACAAGGCTCCAGCTCCCGTGTTTGTCCACAGCTAGAGCTACAGATGAACACAGTGTAGTTGTGTGATGACAGGAACAGCTGACTCATTAGTAGAGAGCAGTGAAAGGTAATTAACCCTGGGAAAAGTACAGCTGCCATGCGAGCTGTTCCTTTCTGTAGGATCTGATTAGAAATTAGTGTTAAACCACTGATTCTTTTAAAAATGTCATTGATAATTCACTTTCACTTTCAGGTGTGGCCCCCAAAAAGGCGGCCTAGAATGGTACTTAGGTTTGTTTTTTAAAAGACTATTAAACGAAAAAGGCTATTTCAGCGAATGCAACACACCTGTTTGGCTCCCAGTGGAGTTTTCTAATTATGATTACTGAATGTTTTTAGGACACCCTCAAAATCTATGGACAACGTGGAAAATGCTTGGAAAAAAGTACTGACAGGGAATCACTATTTCAAAGAATGAAATTGGTGCTCTTTTATCATGATCAACTGATTGTGCATATTATTTTAGCATCTGTTGGGATTATTTCTGATATTTGTCCCTATCTTATCCGCACAAATGTCCCAATAATCTTGGGGGAAAGTGCTCAGAATAATAATGTTGCATTGTAAAATAAAGAACAAACCAAATGAGCACAAACTAAAAAAGTTTATAGGGAAAGCAATTTTGACACAGGATATACTTTTTTGTTTATATTATCACCGGCTTTGACAGTATGCAGAAGATGATTTTTTAAGGAGGAGCAAGTAAGACTCAGCCATAACTTTCAAAATACATAATCAAGGGTCTTGATAGAAGCAGATGTGTGAAAAAACCCTCATGCTAGCCCATTGTGCTAAGTTCATCATAGAATATCCTGCTTTTCCTCTTGCACAAGATGTTGTGCATGCAGTTTCTGGACACTATAAGATATAGGGAGGAAAGTGCTAGATATCATGCAAGGTCTTACACAAATACAGCTGTGCTAAGTTGGCATACATTTCTGCTTCCACATCACTGGATCCAAGCCTAACTCTGCAATCTTTGCTTCATAATTTCTCCAGAGATAAAGTCAGTAGGGTCAGATTGCTGACTCTTTCCTTATTTTCTAAATGTTTCTATGGAATTATTTGAAGATGGAACAAAAAAAACACAAAAACCTGAGCTCACAATTCATCGATAACTTCTGCTTGCACCCCATTCAAATGAAGCAGTGATGACATTGTGGATGGCATTCATTTCTATGGGACATTTAGAAAAAGTTTCTGGGGGATGGAAGGTGCTAATGAGCCATAATAGTACTTGCATTTGAGCTCTTTCATGCATGGAATAATAAAGCACTTTACAAAAATGGGTAGACATTATTTTCATTGCAATCAATGGTAATTTGGCACTTGCCAATAAACCAGTTGGTCCATCATCATGAGGATGAAGTAATGCCAAAATGGTCCATAGCCACATTGGTGATGTACAGAAATATTCTTATTTCAGTCCAGAGAATCAGGAGCATGACTAGATTATTATTGCACTCTAGTGATCCCTAGCTATTTGACCAATGGGGCCAGAGATAACTGCTGGGCACAACTTAAGTCCCCCCCCCCCATCCCCTGTTCTTTTGTTTACAGTTTAAGGAAATATATGCCTGGATGCAAACCCTCTGTATCTTTTCCTGACTCATACATCTATAACCCCGGCAAATATTGTAACATCTATGTGCCTTATGCATTCAGTCAGACTGTGATCTAGTTTTATTCCCACTTATTCCCACAGCCGCCCTGAGCCCGCACGCGGGGAGGGCGGGATATAAATACGAAAAATAAATAAATAAATAAATATAAACTTGTAGCCCTAGTTTTCCATGGAAATTTGAAATCCAGTTCTGAAAGCTGGCATCAGATCTGCTAAGCAGCATCAGTTCCATCAGTTGATCAGGATCATGGGATCATAGTAATAGAGTGACTAGCTTAGTGGTGAGATGCTGGGCGATCTGATGCTTTGACACATCTTGGACATGAACTAACACTTTGACACATTTTTGAATGGAATCAGGATATACCAGGTAGTATATTACATCTACATTAAACTTAAAGATTGCAAGCTTTTTTCACCATAAGCCTGTGATATGTCCAAGAATTCAAAGTGTTCAGTCATCTTACTTGAGCACCTCAGAAACTGGGGAACTGTTACAGAAAAAGTGGTTTATAGTTTTTTAAAATACCAAACATGGTAACTTATGCATTGTCATCAAAGATTTTCCAGAAGGGCCATGCAATAAGTGCTAAAAAGCCCTGGCTTGAATAGTTAGGGTAGTTAGAAATCTTGTATGGGCAGCAGACTGCATTTCACACAACACTGTTGAATTTAATGACCATATGTGATTTGCATGCTCAAAGATGGCACACTTCTTTCTTTTGTGTGACTCAGCTCCCCTCCCCTCCTTGGGGTATGTCTGTCAAGTCTATTGAAGGGAGAAGCCTTTGTTCTCAAAGGAGAGAGAAGGATTGTGCCTGAAAGCCTAGAAGAATGGCACCTTCTTATTTTTATTGCTTTTGAAGAATTTCTACTGTATAATGTTAACATTTTATTTCAAATATATTTTTGTCTTAGGTCAAAAGTCATAGGATGGCAGTAAAATAATGGAAATATTTTTAAGTATTCTAAAATAAACCACTGAAGTGAGTAAATAGAGGGTTTTCTCTCCATTTTTGACTACGCAAGATCAAGTTTCAAATTTTGTCATATATTTAGCATTCACTGGCCTCAGAGAATTCAGTATCATAGATCGCAAGGTTGTTGTAAGTTAGAAAGAAATTTAAAAACATTTGTACATACCAAGTGCTATGAGACACTGTCACACAAATACACACAAACCAAATTGCTCACACTTTGCTTACAGAATTGGGTGGCCTACAGGAAACATGTATATATCTTCATGGGCACAATCAAAGGAAAAGAGTGAAGTTGCAATCTCCAGATGGGGCCTGGGATTGTCCCAAAATTACAATTTATCTGTCAACTACAGAGATTGGTTTCCCTGGAGAAAATGGCAGTTTCAGAGGGCAGACTCTAAGGCATCCTGGTGGAGTTGCCTGGCAACTGGCAGGGGAAGGGGGGGACTTACCGGGAGCAGGAGGGAGGCCCAGCCAGCATTGTAGTGACATGTCTACATCACTTCTGATATGACCTGGAAGTGACATCATCACTCAGCAACATTGGGGCTCTGGTATTTGGTAAAAAATTCTATGGTAAATGTGGTTTCTACCGTAGAGTTTTTGCCCAAATACAAGAGTGTCTCCCCAACATTGCCAACTTGATGACAACACTTCCGGATCACGTTGGAAGTGTCGTAGATGCATCGCTGCAACATCTACTGGGCCTCACTCATTTTCTGGATAAGTCCCCCCTGCTGGCGGGGGGGGGACTGATTGGCAGAGGGATGATGGGGCCTGGCAACCCTACATCCAGGGTCTCTCAGAGGTTGAAAGAGGCCTATTCCACTCCAGCCTTCTCCACCACCAAGGTCTAGGGCATCTCCAGGCCTTGCCTCCACTGTTCCTCATGAAGGAATATATTAACTCATAGTGTGCTCTACAGGTGGTGTGGCCTGGTAAAAGGATCCAAGTTTAAAGTTGCATGATGAAAGTCAACCTGGTCACTGTCTCTCTGTGACTGTAAGTATAACCTCATTTGGTGATAAAAGTCTATATTTGAGGCTTTCTCTACATGTGAGGCTGAAGCCAAATGGCCTTCCTTCCTGCATACCACAGGATAGTCCCTGATGGCATCACATCCCTGCTGGGCTCCTGCCCTCCCCAAACTACATCTTCCATGATTCCATCCCCAAATCTCCAAAAATTTCCAAACTTGGAGCTGAAAACCCTAGAAAGAAGTAATGGGGATTAAGCACATAGAGATGTATCTTCCATTTCCTACAGGATTGCCTTCAGTTCCCTACTTTCCCTGTGGCCACAGTGTTAAAGCTGATAACAGTACTTATCACTGTAGTAGTGTCTTCATCACCACTGCATAGTAAGCAAAAGATGGGGTAAACCTTCTCCCTTTCTCACCCACGATAGCAGCAGTGGCAGGGGTGTAGTTGGGAGAGACTCTGTACCAAGGAGCAAAGCATTTCCCTTTTGCACAGCCTCAGCTTCTATGTGTTGCTTCTATTAAGCATAAGAACATAAGAGAAGCCAACGCTGTATCAGGCCAATGGCCCATCCAGTCCAACACACTGTGACACACAGTGGCCAAAAATACCAGGTGCCATCAGAAGGTCCACCAGTGGGGCCAGGACACTAGGAGCCCTCCCACTGTTGCCCCCCCCCCCAGCACCACTTGCCCCAGACTGAGAGTTCCTATCTATAACTTGTGGCTAATAGCCACTGATGGACCTCTGCTCCAAATGTTTATCTAATTCCCTCTTGAAGCTGTCCATGCTTGCAGCCGCCACCGCCTTCTGTGGCAGTGAATTCTGTGCGTTAATCACTCTTTGGGTGAAGAAGTACTTCCTTTTATCTGTTCTAACCTGTCTGCTCAGCAATTTCATTGAGCGCCCCCGAATTCGTGTATTGTGAGAAAGGAAGAAAAGTACTTCTTTCTCTACCTGCTCTATCCCATGCATGATCTTATAAACCTCAATTATGTCACCCCTTAGCCGTCATTTCTCCAAGCTAAAGAGCCCCAAGTGCTTTAACCTTTCTTCATAGGGGAAGTGTTCTAACCCTTTTATCATTCTAGTTGCCCTTTTCTGCACTTTTTCTACTGCTATAATATCTTTTTTGAGGTGTGGCAACCAGAACTGTACACACTACTCCAAATGAAGTCGCACCATTGATTTATACAGGGCCATTATAATACTGGCTGATTTGTTTTCAATTCCCTTCATAATAATCTCCAGCACAGTGTTGGCATTTTTCATTGCAGTCATACACTCTCGACATTTTCATTGAGTTATCTACTACGACTCCAAGATCTCCAAGCATGTTAAGGAGTGACACCTATTTAATTTTATATTCACCCCATAGTGGTGGGCCTTTTCCTTCTTCCTGATGTGACTTTGTAGCAAGAGAGGACCAGAGTTGATCCATAACATCCCTCCTATAGTCTACTGTGGTTGGGCATAGGATTGCCAGCTCTGGGTTGAAAAATTCCTGGAGATTTTGGGGGTGGAGCTTGGGGAGGACAGACATTGGGAGAGGGGAAGGATTTTAGTGGGGCATAATGCCAAAGAATACACCTTCTAAAGAAGTGATTTTTTTCCAGGGAAACTGTTCTCTGTAAACTGGAGAACAGATGTAATTTCAGGCAATCCCCAGCCACTACCTGGAAATTGGCAACCCTGGCATTGGGAGGACCTTCCAAACCCTTTTAACCACTAAACACCCATCAGAATAATTGGGTCTTTTGATGACAAGTAGTCTTTTTTGTAGGTATAGTCTGCGTAACATTTTTTCAGGTCAATTGGTTTGTGCTGCATACTCCTTTGAATAACAATGGTGGACTGTGAGTGGAACATTAAAGTCTGTTGGTCCCAGTTCCTCCTTTCCTCTCCTATATTATCAGTGTGTATCAGGACTGCCAGGTCTGGGTTGGAAAATACCAAGACTTTGGGGGTGGATCCGGGAGAGGGGAGGGTTTGGGGAGGGGAGGGGCCTCAGCATGGTACAATGCCATAGAGTCCACCTTCAAAGCAGCCATTTTCTCTAGGGGAGATGATCTCTGTCAGCTAGAGATCAGCTGTAAAAGTGGGAGATCATCAGGCCCCACCTGGAGGCTGGCAACACTTGTGTGTAGTGCTGGCTATATGCGTACCAAAGTCTGATGCTGTAGAACCTTCATTCATTTCACTGAGCCTTTCCCAAGAAATACTTGATGGATTGGGCCCTTCAACTTTTAAAATGGTCTGTCCAAAGCTTCTGAGCCCTTTCATGGGCTAAGAGCTGGTGCAGCATAATGGCTGAAAGAATAAGTTACAAAACAGGAAATTTTTGGCTTGGATTCACTGGAAAGTTTCTGCAAATGAAAGGGATTTCCATCCATGTAGGATAACTTCCCCATGTCCCCTTCTTCTCCAGCTGTCCAAAATGTCCCCTGAGATGCTGCTACTGGGGAATGGGGGGACCTCAGGAGCAGCATGAGAGGGAGGTCCAAGGATTGCAGCTGGAGGGGGAATCAGTGAACACCTCCCTTGTTTGCACATGCAGAAATTCTCTGATAGAGCCAAGCTCCTGGTTGAAATTTTGCCTATGCTACAGGCAGCTCACTCTTTCTCCTCTTCAGTCCCACCCTCTATAGGGATAATAATATCCATTTGCTCTTTCGAGTTGTTGCAGGGATTACAGCAATGGGCTGAAGTGGTACTTTCCACCAATTCTCCCTTCCCATGCTGCAGGACCATTAGGGTTGCAGGTCCCCTCATCGTGTCATCACATCGAGGATGTTGCGTGGCGATGCTCTGGTTTTTGGGCAAAACTCACTTCAAACCATAGAGTTTTGCCCTCAAACTGAGTGTCGCTGTGTGACGCCCACAATGTAATGATGCCACTTGTGGGGAATGACATAACATCGGGGACTTTGCACAGCAATGTTGCTGTTTAGGGGCGGCGTTTTCCCTGTCAGACAGCTGGCCAGCAGCAGGCAGAATCCCAGAAAACCTGGGGAAACCCTTCTGGGGCCTGGCAACTCTAAGGACCCTTCCTCAGGATTTTTATCTCCCAAGAGTAGCTGGGGGGGGGGGCAGTGAGCTACAGTGAAAAGTAAGAGGAAGGCATATGAACAACTTGGAACACTTGAAATCACTATACAAAGAGAGCCAGTTTGGTGTAGTGGTTAAGTGTGTGGACTCTAAACTGGGAGAACTGGGTTTGATTTCCCACACCTCCACTTGCAGCTGCTGGATGACCCTGGGCAAGCCATAGTTCAGTCAGAGGTGTTCTCTCAAGAGCAGTTCTGGAAAAAGCTCTCTCAGCCCCACCTACCTCATTGGGTGTCTGTTGTGGGAGGGGAAGGGAAAGGAGTTTGTAAGACGCTCTGAGACTCCGAGTGAAGGATCTTTCCTATTATATAAAGCCGTTTTAAGATTCCAAGGGGCAAGATTCCATGGGGCGCCAAAATCAGTTCACTGGACAGACTGCCACTCAAAAGGGGGTCCCTGGCCTTTGGCTGCATTCTCTCCCTGCTTTGCCTCAGTCCCGCCCACAGAGCCGCCAACCAGCATCCCTGCCTCAATCTGGAGGGAGCCAGCGAAGGGGAAGGACCAACTGGGTGCTGGGCCCACTCTTCTTCTCCGCCCACTGCCAAGTGGGTCTAACTGTCCCCTCAGTGGCCTGCTTCTGTCAGTGAAAAGACCATGGACATTCAGCATAACCCCCTCCCCTGCACACTGCTAGCATGCCCAGAATAAACTGTCAGAATAAACTGTCAGAAACAGGGGGGCATTTCACACGGCACCCCGTAGTGCTTCAGGACTGGTACAAGAACTGAAGAACGCTTGGGAGGAGGTTTCAAGGTAAACCGGCTCAGGAACGCTTCCCCAATGGGAGAGGCATGTTTCTGTATGAAAGGGCCAATATGTTCCATTAGGGAACCGGTACTAATACGGTTCTGTGTGAAATGCCTGACAGAACCCGTTACTGAAGAGTTCCTGAAACGGAACATATTGGCTGTGTGAAATTCCTGCTTAGTGCCTGTTGCTAGGCAACCCAGTTTGCTTCTCTAAAAGCCCCTTTCCACACCTATGTTGGGCTCTGGGAGAAAACTCATTGGGGCCAGCTGAACAGAATGCCATAGAGGCTACCCTCCAAAGCAGTCATTTTCTCCAAGGGAGGGGGGAAGACCTGCTGTCTGGAGTTCAATTGTAATACCTGGCGATCTTCAGGCTCCACCTGGAGGTTGGCTACCCTAGGCATAGCAGTCAGTGCTTCTGAGCAGGTTCTGCTAGACCCAGGTTCTTCCTGAGTGGGTGATTTCGGGCCAGTCACAGACTTTAAGCCTAACCTATCTCACTGGGTGGTTGTGCAAGTCAAAAACGGGGAGAGGAGAATGATGTCAGCTGCTTCGGTCCCCATTGCAGAGAAAGACTACTTTTCCTCCAGTGGAAGTATGGTTATCAATCTCCAGGCGAGGGCTGGAAATCACTCAGAATTACAAGTGCTCTCCAGATGGCAGAGATCAGTTCCCCTGGAGAAAATGGTGGACTCTACTTCCTTATACCCTGCTGAGATGGACCTTTTATGACAGCCAATGTGACATAGCAGTCAGGGCTTCAGAGTACGGTGGAAGCTGTGGGGGGGGGGGAATGGAAACTTGAAGAGTGAGGTTGATGATTGGCTGGGAAGGAGATAGGGTTGCCAACTCCAGGTGGAAAATTCCTGGAGACTTGAGGGATGGAGCCTGGAGACAGTGAGGTTTGAGGAGGAGTGGGACCTCAGACAGGTACAGCGCCATAGACTTCACCCTCCAAGCCAGTGAGTCCCTCATGGGGAACCATTGTTGCCAATCTCCAGGTGGGGACTGGAGATCACTCAGAATCACAACTGTTCTCTAGGGGGAGGGGGGAGGAGATGGAAAGCTGAAGCCAGGGGGCAAATAATGATACATTGACAGTTGACTGGGAGGTAGGGTTGCCAACTCCAGGTTGGGAAATTCCTGGAGATTTGAGGGGTGGACCCTGGAGAGGGTGAGGTTTCAGCAGGGGTGGGACCACAGAGAGGTGCAATGCCATTGACTCCACCCTTCATACCACCCATTCCCTCATGGGGAACCATTGTTGCCAATCTCCAGGGGAGGGTTGGGGATCACGCTGAATTACAACTGCTCTTCAGATGGTACAGCTCTTCCCCTGGAGAAAATGGTGGACTCCATGTCATTATACCCTGTTGAGGTCGCCACAGCAAATTGACACTGAATGCCCAAGGCCGGGGCACTCTCCCAGAGCCTCTTTCTAAAGCCTGTTGTATTTATTTCCACAACGGGCCTTATTCCTAGTGGGGTATAAATCCAATCTCCTCCTTCTCTTCTATTATTATTATTGTTGTTGTTGTTGTTGTTATTGTTGTTACAAATATGCACAAGTTCTGCTTTACTTCTCTTTGTGCAATGGGATTATATATTTTGAAGACATGAAAAAAATGTTAGCTTATTTTACTATAAAGGACACTGCTCAAGTACTGGTCTTTGAGCTTTATTATCGTAAAAATGCTTTGAAATAATAAGGCTATGGTATAGTTTTATTCAAAATAATGCATGTCTTTGTAATCTAGGCCTTGAAGTAAGTGTCTAGTTCGATAAAACACAGTTGCCATAGTTACCCCAAGAGAACAGATGATAACTTTTTTTTCCTTCTACAATGTAGCTTTGAATTTGGAAAGAGCTAAACAAGCATGCAGAAGTTTATTATTTGGTTACTCAAGCTGATTGATTCTATGATGAAAGGAAAGTCTTAAGAGTTAACTTTTTGTAATTGTCATACATTAACAAACTTCTTCTTCAGCTGTTCACATCATCCAATCCAAATATTGGTAAAACAACATTTTGAAAAATATAAGGCCCTGCTTTTTAACATGTGGTTAATAAAGTTTTCAAGTGTGTGAATTGTTTAAAACTGCATGCTAAGGTGTGGGGGACATAATCTCTTCCAGTCCAAGGTCCAACTTTGTTATTCATTATGAACACTGCCTCTTTAAAGGCCTGATGGGAGGGAAATTGCATTTATCATCATGAAGGTGTCTTCTAGTATCAACATTGCTGTTCCCCCCCCTTTAGTATCGAGATGTGCTGCCCCCAAAGTTTAATGGAGGTCATCACTGTTGCTTTTCTTTGCTGCAAATAACCAGAGTTCTTCCCATAGTTGACTATTGAGGAGCAAAATGATGTACTTCCATGGATTTCACCTTCAGCTTGAAAGCAGCGTGATTAACAGGACTTTTACAAAGTTTCTGTGTAGTTACAAGGACAGCTTCAATCTTCTGTCATTTTTTTGCATTACCTATGATTATGCTTTTACCACCCAAATGCATTTATTTTAAAGGTAACAATACAGACTCGGAGAATAGCTTATGTTTCATCTATATTTATCAGCACTCACTGTACATTTGTGTCTTCATTACCAGGAAATATTAAGGGACATTGTGCCATCGATTCCTGTTTACAGTTTATTATGCAGAGATAGGAAACACTTAGCATGTAAAATGAATGTAGAAATTATTCCTGGATAGAAACACGGACATTTCCCACTCGTTGGCTCTTTCTCCTCCATCACCGGATCAGAGTGTAATTGTCAGTAATCAGGCCTGCTTGCTGCTGATAAAACCACTCTGAATGCTAGCAGCCTTCTTTGTGTGATGACTCAATTATTCCAGAAGTGCCTCATCAAATCTGCCCCATCAGCTGGGCTAATAAATAAGGAGAAGAAACTGGCCCCCCAAAGCAAATTATAAATCCATTTGCATTAACCATTTCACTGGTCCACGATCTAGGCTGAAATAAGCATGGCAGATTGTGTTAAGCTTATTTGAATATGTTTATAATGTTTACAGCAGGCCCCCCCTTCTTCTTTTTTAACACAAGGTGTTGGAACTATCAGCCATGAATAGCATCTAAATGCAGTTATGTTAATGACAGTAAGGCCTTGGGCATCTTTGTGAGACATTTTGTTGCTTAAATCAGGTGAAAGTTAAACCTTTCTGCCAGGCGAAATATGATCTTGCACAAAGCATCATCACTGTTGCTGCATATATATATAAAAGAAGGCAGGGGAGCTTGCTTTTTACAGGTACTATGAGGACAAGGGCAGAGGTTAAAAGGCATTGTGATAGAAGGAACGTGAACTGTTGTAGGGCCATACTAAAATAAAGCAAAGGCAGTTGTTTTGAAATACGGTGCCTATTGTCTCTCACAGTTTCAGAGACACATTCAAAAGTTCTCTGCCTCTGGGATTTTCATTCGGCAACCCTACCACCCTTTGATAGCATGGTGGTGGCTTACCTGCTGTGCCTCCTACTGCTGAGGTTGCCAAGCCTGGCCCAAAGCCAAAGGGACCCAAGAATTGTTTAACAGCCATGGGTTTGTCAGCTGTAGGTTTGGAAATCCCTGGAGATTTGGGGGTGGAGCCTCAGGGGCAGAGTTTGGGGAGAGGAGGGTGTTCAGCAGGGATGTGATGCTATGTTCCCTCTAAGCTGAGCTAGTTCAGTTTTTTAGCCTCTGGCTCACACATTTTTGTCTTAGCTCAGGAAGGATGGCTCCAGAACAAACTAATTTATGCAGTAGCCAAATTGCTCGCTCACAGCTTTAATGCTAGTAGCTCACAAAGTAAATTTTTTGCTCACAAGACTCCACAGCTTAGAGGGAGCATTGCATACAGGCTACTCTCCAAAGCTGTCATTTTCTCCAAGGGATCTGATCTTTGTTTTCTGGAAATCACTTGTAATCCTAGGAGAACTCCCGGCTCCATCTGGAAGTTAACAACCCTAGTCATGCCAGTGGGTTGTGCATCAAGCCTAAGGCACCGGTGTAAACTACGGGGGGGGGGCTTGAGGGCTCGAGCCACCCCCGATATTTCCTGGGGGGGACTGAGCCCCCCCGGGAAAATGTCACGCCTGCTGCTGGCGCCTTGCTACCATGCCTCCCGGGCCCTTCCGAGGCTCGCCAGCTGGTGCCTCCCCCCCCCCCGCCACCGGCCTGGCCATTCCTCCCTCCTTATCTCTCCCTCTTCCTCTTTTAGGGGTGAGGGAGGGAGTGGCCAGGGCAGAGGGGGAGGGAAAGGCACCAGCAGCACCGGCTGGTGAGCCTTGGAAGGGCCGGGGAGGCGCGGTGGCTGGCAGTAGGTTTTCTGGGGGGGGGGGCGGAAACATCGCCCCAGCGAGCACATGCGCAAAGCGCGCATGCTAAAGAGCCCCCCCCCCCCCGACTTCAGAAAAGTCTACGCCCCTGGCCTGAGGTACAGATTGGCTCAAAGGGCCCTGATGTGTGTGATGTGCATACCCTTGGCCTCACTGGGAATGAGGCAACCTTGACATAAAGGGGACATGCATTACTCACCAAAGAGGGAAAATGATTGTGAGGGTATGGTCAAATATAGAGGGGAATTGCCAATGGCAGGTAGAAGGCAAAGTAAGAAGAGTTGTCCCCCCCACCCCATTGTGCCAAAGCCATATGTGGCAGGGTAAGACCTCTCAAACTTTCCAGGTGAGCAGAGGCTGTCCTGCAGTCCAATTTCTCACTGCTTGTATAGACTAGCTATTTATACTTAGGTTACATGAAGGGTGTGCACAGCCAATCTATATACACCCTTAAATCAGTCTGTGATCTCAAAAGTATGTGCGGCCTCAAAAATATGAATGGGTTCTACATGGATCCTCTGACTTGCAGCTCTGTGAAAATGGATTTCAGAGGTGATACAGGTGGCAACTGGAGATGGGGCACTGGTGGCAACTCACCTTTGGAAAGCTCTCCCTCTTGAGGTTCCCTTGATGCTTGTGGACTATTTTCTAAATATTCTAGGCTGCTGAATGTTGTTGTATGCCCCTTGAGAGCCAGTTTGGTGTCATGGTTAGGAGTGTAGACTCTCATCTGGGAGAACCAGGTTTGATTCCCCACTCCTCCACATGCAGCTGCTGGTGTGACTTTGGGTCGGTCATAAGTTCTTTCAGAGCTGTTCTCTCATGAGCAGTTTTCGAGAGAGCTCTCTCATCCCCACCTATCTCACAGGATATCTGTTGGGGGTAGGGGAAGGGAAGGATTGTAAGCTATTTCGAGTCTCCTTCAGGTAGTGAAAGGCGCCTTATAAATCCAGTCGCCTCTTTTGTTTTTATGGCTTTTTTACTCTTTTTGCTTTGTGAGCTGTATGAAGCAGCTCTCTTGAGTGGCAGCATATTAATGTTTTAAAGTAAGTAAATAAAATAAATAATAAATAAAATAAATAAATAAAAACCAGCATTGGCCACAAACAGCACAAAACCTTTGTACAGCCGTGCTCCTGTGATTTTTGCGACCTACTTAATGAATTGGAGGCCCCAGAAAGATGAGAAAGGGTCTAGTGTGCTCAATCCAGCTTCCACAAACAATATTAGGTCTCCTTCCATTGTTCTGAAGGCACCAGATACGATTCAAGTAGATTAAAGAATCTATTGAGAATATCACAATCTTCTCTGGAATGCAGGTGGTTTAATTCCATGTTCAGTAAGAACTTTTTAGGGCTTATAGTTAAGTGTATGAAGTGCAGATGCACTGAGGTAAAGTGGTTTTTGGACTAGGACTAAAGAGGCTTGGATTCAAATCCCCAGTCACCTGTGAAGCTCACTGAGTGAAATTGGTCCCAGCATTCTCTCAAGCTAACTAACTCAGAGGGTTTGTTTTAAGGAAAAAATGAAGGGCTACATCAGTCTGAGGTCCTTGGACAAAGAGCAAGATGAAAATGGAAGATTTGATTTCGATTTAGAACATGGAAATACTTGACCATTCACGCTGAAAGTATGCTTATTCAGGGTTTGAGACCCAGTGCTAAGTGTTACAGTGCTGGACTGGTACTCCATCAAAAGAAATATGCACTGTGTGTTTCTTGCTACTCTCATATTTCTAGTTTATACTATATTATGTCATGAAAAGTAATATCACTGGTAATAAAATATGAAATTGGAGCTACAAATAGTTTTTGTTATTGTCTGATCCACCTAGGGTTGCCAGGTCTGGGTTGGAAAATACCTGGAGACTTTGGGGGTGGGTCTGGGAAAGGGTGGGGTTTGGGGAGGGGAGGGGCCTCAGCAGGGTACAATGCCATAGAGTCCACCCTTCAAGGCAGCCATTTCCTCCAGGGCAGCTGATCTCTGTCAGCTGGAGATCACTTGTAAAAACAGAAGATTCCCCAGGCCCCACCTGGGGTCTGGCAATCCTAGATCTACTCTCCTGTGTGTGTCAGAGGCAATAATGTCCAGTGGGATACATGCTCAGTCTTGAGATCATGTGAGCAAATCACCACATGTGGGAACATCCAATCTACATGCATTCTCACATGGTTTGACCAATTATGTAGTAGGAGTTTGTTTCATGTTTCAAATTTGTTTTTCAGAAAGAGCAAAAGGAAATTAAATAATAATAATAATTCTATGGCATTGTGTGAAGAACAGCCAGGAAATCCTAAGATTGTCCAGCAGCTGCAAGTTCTGGCTCACAGCATTATGCTAGTGGCGAGCTAGACTTGTTTTTTTTAGGGGCTGAGAGAGCTCTGAAAGAACTGTGACTAACCCAAGGTCACCCAATTGGCTTCATGTAGAGGAGTGGGGAATTGAACCAGCTTCTCCAGATTAGAGTCTCTTAACCACTATACCAAACTGGCTCTTGAGGAAATGAAAGATAATCATTCATATATAGCTAACATCTAGATTTGATTACTGCAATGCATTGTATGTGGGCCTGCCCAGAAGCCAAAGTTGGTACAGAATGCTGCAGCCAAGATGGTTGACTGAAGTAGTATCATATTGTTCCTGTCTTGTTCTACCTTCACTGGCTTCCAATTTGCTTCTGGGTTCAATTCAAGGTGCTGGTATTGACCTTTAAAATCTTGTACAGCCTAGGACCACCCTTCTCCCATACAAACCGACCCAGTCACTCCAGTCATCCTCAGAGGCCTTACTTCAGTTGTCCCCACCATCTGAGTATATATGTGTGGTGACTTGAGAAAGGGCTTCTCAGTTGTGGCACCAAAACTTTGGAACTCCCTCCTCAAGGAGGTTCATCTATCTCCCTCTATTGGTGTCTTTTGCCAGCAAATGAAGACTTTTTTGTTTCATCCAACATACCCCCAGTAATAGTTTTTGGCCCTCCTCCTAGCTTTGGTTGTTTATATGTTTTAAATTTAATTTTATCTTTTAACTGTATTTTAACTGTTTAAATGGTTTAAAGCTTTTATGTTCACCCCCTTGTGGACCCAGATTGGACAGAAAGGAGGCATAAAAATGTTTTAAAACAAACACACACACAAATAAAAACTTATCTTGATGATTCCCCAAAACAGAGCAAAAAGATTTTATTTCCAAAGACATGTTGAAAAACCAATCAAATTTATTTTCAAAGCCATTGCTCTGATATCCGTATATAGAAAAATATGAAAACCATGAAAGTCTTAACTGTCTGTGTAACTCATTCTGAATTTTAGCCATTCATGTATTTTATAAGCTTTTTAAGGTAGAATTATTAATTTCTTTTCTAAAGCCTGTATTATTTCAACTTTTTCTTGATCAGTTTAAAGCAAGAATATTTAGGAACAATTTTTTTCAACTTCTGTATACCTTAGGGTAGATTAGTATTTTAGGTATTGTAGTGATTTTAGTTGGTAGTAGTCATAAAATATAATGATGATGATGATGATGATGATGATGATAATGATGAAAAATATGAAAACTTTAAAAAATGGGGAGGGGGTTAAATTCCCTTAAAACAGAGGAGCATTATCTGTGCATGTGCAGACAGCACTTATCCATTGGAGTGGTGGTAGGGGGGAAGCACTTCAGGCAAGCAATGGCTGCTGAGTGAAGCGAGGAGGGTGGGAGGGCAGAGCACCAGCCAGGGAGAGCTACAGCTGTAATATTACCAGGCTAGGAGAGGAGCCCTCAAATCCTGCCCCTTCCTACCAGCGCTGCCATGGTAGGAAGTGCGTGCCACAGCTCTCCAACTTGCAAGCACAGGCAATGCAGGCAGGAAAAATGGTGGTGTGGCGGGAAAAAGGAATGACTGGGGGAACCAGAACTAAGCAAGCACTGCACTGATTGGGGGGGGGGGGAGGCAGCAAACTAATGATGGAGGGCAAGAGGGCAGAGCTCCAACAAGGGGGGGGGGGAGGCCAAGCAAGCGCTGCACTGACAATGGGAGGGGCAAGCTAGGCAGGGAGAAAACTGAGGATGGGAGGGAGGCAAGGAGGCAGAGGTCCAGTGACAGGCACTGAAGATGGGGGGAAGGTGTGTGGGCAGAGCAGCTCCCTCTCCAACTGCCAGCAGCCTCAGAATTCCAAAGTTCAGAACACATAAAGTCAAGGGAACCAGGTCAATGGGGTAGCAGAGGAAGAAGATGACCTCCCGTATTATATGCAAACTATTATTTTTCATTATATACACAGTGATATCAGTATGTACCTCACAGACATTTCCATGTAAAAATGAAAATAAGCAGGTCTCAGTCTGCAAGGCATTTACAGTTCAGCAGTAGGCAAGGAGGCAAAGAGCTGGTGACTAAGGAGAGAGGCAAAGGTGAGTGTAACCCCAGAAAAAGGATTCTGTCAGTTAACACCATGTTTTAATGAAGCAAAATGTTATTTTAAAAAAAAATTATCAGTTTACTACTCTTAACTATTAAGAATACAACTGAATATGTAATGTAATTTGGAATGGTAGATTTAAATGTAATACTCCCTTTGGGGGGACAAGGAAAATACTCTACATAGCCAAGATGCTATGAAGTTCACCTCCATGCTAGAAAGGAGATGGACCGGGTCTAAGGACTGGATTCTCACAATTTAGGGCACATCAATCTCCAGTTTTAACATATTTATTATGTTGCTTTTACCCCTCAGCTGAACCCAAACAGATGATAACCAGAAACCAAGCTTGTCATTCTTTTGATCTGTTAGAAAAAATCTTTACTATTTTGCAAGCTAATTTAACAAGCTACCCCATATATACAATTATGATCTGTAATTCCATTTGTCATACATTGTATGACAAAGTGTGCATGCACACGAAAGCTCACACCTTTGATAAAATTCAGCTTAGAGGGAACACTGACTCAGACATAGAATTAGTGAGGGAATATTCCTGTGAGTTTCCCACTTGTCATATTGCTGTTTTCGATCTGCAGCTTTGCAAGGATCAACATCTGGAGAAATGAATATCTTAAGCTTGTTGTCTGAATTAGATGGGTATGTTTTGTTCTGTTAAAGGCAGCTGAAGTTGGGGCTCATTCACAGAACTCTTTACAGTTGGATAAACTGCAGTCCCAAGGTTGCTGAACTCTATAGGATAATCTGTACAACAAAGACCATTGGACTTGCCTGGGGTAGACACTTTGTGCATGAAACTATGATATGGAGACATGCAAAACTCCTTCTGCTTCTTCAGCTGTGGTCAGCTCAACAAGTCAGGTATCATCTGGTCATAAGGCTTTTTTTGGAATTCCACAAATGGTGGCAACAAGATGAAACTTTATGAATTTTTCCAGTAAGTAGCTAAAAATGAGGTTTCTGGAGTATCACATCTGTGGAATATCATGAACTAGACATGAAGCGACAAACATGCATGCGTGAACTGTTAGTTGTGCTGAGGCTTGATAGACAAAGCATTCCTGAAATGTTTACACACAGCTCACAGACTTATTAGCACACAATTTCCTGTGAGATCTTCTGATCTAGATCTGCCTCGTTGGGCAGACGGCAGAGCCATTCTGATTGTTTGTGCTGTACTCTAGCCAGGCCACAACACCCAAGACAGCAATGAGCAATCACATGTTAAAGTGCTCTCTGAGCTATGTATAAACAGTCCAGGAGTGTTTTGCATGTTGGGCAATGGAGACTGGCCCAGATCACTTTGACTGTTCTAACTGCAGCTCAACTAACAATCAAGACATGCACAAGAATTGCATGGTGCAGCTTTTTTTCTTGCCTATTATTCAAATGATACATGAGGAAGACGCGTTTAGTACTTGCTTCCCCATGGAAACTTCCATGCATACCTTTAGCTGCTCATAGAAAATTAGCATGTCACAGGAAAGTGGTTCTAAGATAATTTTCTTAAATTGTGCTAGGCTATTACATGCTAGGTTTCACAACAGAACATTCAAACGTGATCTACACATGCAGTGCAAGCTGGGGAAGCTGAGTATTGCATTAATCTGTGGGATATGTGGATAGGACAACCTCAGGGACTCATAAATTAAATGGATTGTTTTAATTCATTTCAGTCTGGTTTCAGGACTGATCAAGGGACTGAAATGGCCTTGACAACCATGGTGGATGACCTGCGTCAGGAGATGGATTTGGGGAATATGACCCTGTAAATATTCCTGGACTTCTCAGCAGCTTTCGATGCCATCAATCATGGTATCTTTCAGGGTTGGTTGCAGGAGACATGGTTTTGCAGTGGTTTCAGTCCTACCTTGAAGGTGTGTTTCAGAGTGTGGTGCTGGGGGCCTCTGGTCTCTGGGATCCAACAAGGTTCCCTCTTGTCCCACATGCTTTTAAACATCTACATGAAGCCACTGAAAGAGGTCATCCAGAGATATGGGCTGAGTTTCCACCAATATGCAGATGATACTCACCTCTACCTTATGCTTTCAGCAGATCCCAGGGAGGCAGTGGAAACTGTGAACAAGTGCCTGGAGACAGTTTGGGGATGTATGTGGGCTAACAAAATGAAATTTAATCCCATCAAAATGGAGATGCTAACAGTGGGTAGCAGGTTGGACCCAGAAATTGGGATATCCTTTATTCCGGATGGGATTGCACTCTACCTAAATGGGTAGGTTTGTACCTTGGTGGTGCTACTGGACCTGAGGCTCCTGTTGGATAAACAGGTGGTAGTGGTGGTCAGGGTGCCTTTTTCTAGTTCCTTCTGGTGAGTCAGCTGCTGCCCTTCCTGACGGGAAAATATATTGTTACTATGGTGCATGTCCTGATAGTATCTAGATTTGATTACTGCAATGCGCTCATCCTGAGCCTGTCCTTGAAGACTGCCTAACACAGAATGCTGCAGTCAGAATGTTTGAATGGAGTGTGTCACAAGGATCACATCACTTCAGTCTTGTTCCATCTAAACTGGCTCCAGTTTGGTGTAGTGGTTAAGTGCGCGGACTCTAATCTGGGAGAACCGGGTTTGATTCCCCACTCCTCCACTTGCACCTGGCTGGATGACCTTGGGCAAGCCATAGCTCTGTACCAGCTGTTCTCTCAAGGACAGCTTGGGAAAAAGCTCTCTCAGCCCCACCTACCTCACAGGGTGTCTGTTCGTAAGCCGCTATGAGACTCCAAGTGAGTGAAGGGCGGGGTATAAATCTAATCTCTTCTTCTTCTTCTTCTTCTTCTGAGTTCAATTCAAGGTGCTGACCTTGACCTTTAAAGCCCTATATAGGTTAAGGTCAGCATATCCCATATGAACCTACTTGTCCACTCGAGCCATCTTTGGTAGTCCTACTTCGGGTGCCTCCACCACTGAAGACTAGACAATGTAGCAATCCAGGAAAGAGCCTTTGTTTTGTGGTGCCAAAACTTTGCAACTCATTCCCTGAGGTGAAGACTTTTGTGTTTTGTCTGATGTACCTCCACTAATTGTTATTGACCCTCCTCCCTGCCTGTGTTGTTATGTGTGTTTGTGCTTATTTGTGTTTATTTAATTGTTTTATAGGTACTCTTTATTTTAAATGCTGCTCTAACATCTTCAGTGTTTTAATGTTTTGATGTTCGCTGCCTTGGAAACCCTATTTTGGTGGAAAGGCAGCATAGAAATGTTTTAAATAAATAGGTGCTAAAAGTACTCAGAGATTACTGAAATGTAGCATGTCTTCCCTCATTATTATATGTAAAATGTTCCTTTCACAAGGAAATCACAGTTTTGATTATGGAGCTTGCCTAAGTAGAGTCAGACAACTGGCTTCTCCCCAAGGAACAGTAGTGTTTGCAGTTACCACCTGGTAGTATTTTAGAATAGGACTAATTAGGTTGTGTGAAGAGTTGCAGAGAGCAGTGGCTTATTACAAAGGTCAGGAAAAAGGCATGAGCGGGGGGGGGGGGGGGAGAGCAAGGGCTATTCTCAGACTTGCAAAGAGCAGCAAAAGGGTAGGAATAACATGTAAAAGAAATAATTTTTAGTAAGCCATGCAATAGTAAACACAAATATTACACTGGATAAATCTTAACCAATTGTGTAAGTGCAAGATAATGTATTGCGCAGTATAGTCTGCATAGCCATGCAATAAAACATGGAACATTCCAAACATTAAATAAATCCACTCATTCCAGTTCCAAAGCTCACTGGAGGCTAGACACCTAGACTCTTTCACTATGGATATAAAAGTCCAAAAGTCACAGCAGCTCTGATCTATTTTAGCTAATGGTAAAAGGGGTTGGGTTCTGTGTGTATGGAAGAGATCTGTGATTGATGTTCTGCACAGTTTAGGCCTTGGTCAGTGGCTAAAACCACATTACTATATGAAAGTCTTATTACCCAGAGGCATACAAACAATAATATTCAATGACAGGGAGCTTACAAGCCTCAAACATGTATAGCACAAAATAGGAATGAAGAATTACTCCATAAATCTGATGTCTTTGTCAGAGCTGCATAGTTAACTTGGGGGGGGGGGGGGAATGGTGCATGTTGTCATAACATTTTTTAAAGGCAGTTAATTAGAACTTTGGATATTATTGGTGCTTATTCTGTTGATTAAGGACTAAAATCTGAAGTCCCTTTGATATGACTGAGATCTTTTGCTCAGCATGAAACCCCATTCAAACTTTCCGTTACAGAACACTTCTTATGTTCTGTCAGGGAAAGGGTTAGAATGAGATGTTACAGCTGCCTTAGTCAGAAAGCCATGGCTCTTTGCAGTCAGTCTCCAAAGTTACATCTGCCCCTGCCCTTGGTGCACTTTCCTAAGTGGATCTCAGCTGTTCTGTCTTAACTCTCAGTCCCTCAGGAAGCAAGAGACAGCAGATGGGGTTAGGACAGAGGGCTGATGCTCCTGACAGTAAACGGCCTGGTTGCTGAGCTGAAGCTGTGAGCGTCAGGAAGCGCCTTGTCCCTGGAGAACCAACCACTGAAGAAAGTTGAAAACAAGCCTTTTGAGAAATGCTATTAAAAGTAGTAAAATTTACAATTGTGCAGATGATGTGCTGCTGTGTGGTTATTCGGATGCTAATGAGTTTGACATTAGGGAACTCCAAGGGTTTACAGCTACTCCCTTATGTGATTTACTGCTTTATTGGCAATCTTTGAGAAAATAAGGGGAAATGTATTGCTAATAAATATATAACCTGGCTGATAGGATTTTGGAGAGGCAAAAGCTGCTAAATTTAAATTTATGGAAGAAGGTCCTTTCAGTGGGCTTTTGTTTTAGGATAATATATTGCAAACAAAGAGACAGAGGCAGGTGCAAAGTGGCTCTTCAACCGAATTAGATTAGTAAATTAAAATGTTATCGGGGTACATAGCCTATTTTCCAGTGGCATGTCTGTTATAAGATTAGCATCCATTAAATCAGTTGGGTCATTTCCCTCCTATGCCTCAGTTTGTTTATTTGCTTTAGCACTTCCTAAACTTTTTCTTAGTTTGACATGGTGTTGTTATTAGAACTTGGAGCCTTGGGGCATAAAGAAGTATGCTAAAGTGATTATTCAAATAATATTCCACAAATTCAGCATGAAAAAGCACTACAGTTTCAGGTGTAGAAGTTAATTCAAAGTATTTCACGCACAAACAGAAGATGTGCCAAGTTGTGCAGTAGGATGTGCAAGGCTGTACAGTAGGAAGGAGTTGATATAGGCAGAAATTCCTAGAAAAAAACTTTTTAAATAGGAGAAGCAGATTAAATAAATTAAAAGTATATCAGTCCTGAACTGGATAGCCCAGGCAAGCCTGATCTCATCAGATCTTGGAAGCTAAGCAGGGCTGACCCTGGCAAGTACTTGGATGGGAGACCTCCTTGAAATACCAGCAGTCAGGAGGGGAAGGCATGCTTTATTTAGCCACCTCTCTGAATATCCTCCAGGTTCTCAGTAGGAGTCAGTCACCAGAGGTTGCCATGACTTCCAGGTGCACACACACACACATGGACATAAAAATAACAAAAAAGTATATCTCTGCCACGATTTGCTCTATTCACACAGACACACACGCAGAGACACACACACACACACACACTGTGGACAGCAAAATTAACAATGTTTGTTCTAGTTAATATTTTCAGAACACTTTTGAAATTGTTCTAAACTACAATGGCAAAGTTTTTTTGATAGATTTTGTATATTCCACACTCAAGAGAAGAGCAACCAGACCTCAGCTGAAATAGCCAAGATGCAGGTGTGTTCATTTCTGAAAGCAAGAGAGATGGCCACAGAGTTTTAGGAACTTTTGTGCAAACCTCACTGCAGTCATTGGGATTTTCACGGGGGACCAGTAATTCTTTAATTCAGGTCCATTCATTTCAATGGATTTGTATATGAGACGTTCTGGAGAGAGAGGGTTTTTGCCCAAAGCCCAGTATTATTCAATTACAATCCTTTCTTTGTGCATCAAGAAACCAGTTGATGCCAGCACTTCTAAAAAGTTAGGTTAACTTCTTACTTGTTATTCTGATGCTGCTGAGCACATTAAACAAACACCTGCATTTGCTTGGCATCACAGGTAGATACGCCAGTATAAATGTTTAGCTTTTGCTTCTAAAGTGTTACTCTGTCTTTATACAACTATGGCGTGGATCACTTAAAATTAGCATTTATGATTTTCTCAATCATCCTTACAGTAATTGTAAGCAGGCAAAGTGATTTGCAATCTTTATTTTGTGAAGTGCATCATTATAATATTCTGGTAAAAGATAGGAAACTGAACTTACTAATAGTAAGCTATTTGGGGTTGAAGCAGGACTGGAATCCACCAGATTGAGTCTATTGGGTTGTCACAGGTTGAAATCATATGAATGTTGTGAAGTACTGAAAGATTGGAATGTGATTGCAAAGCAGCTTTATTACATGGCCATCAATTGATTCAGAAATGAGACACAAGCACATTTAATATAACTGTCCTGTTCTTCACATGTGCATGCATACCAACAGTAGAACAGAGTTGAAAATCGTTTGTAAGAGCCATGTACAAATTCCATTTTTAAGTTTCAGGGACAAAATTTATGCAAACTCAGATGAAGAATTTTTCCTGGGGAATGAGGCAAAGCTAACTGGCTCTGTCATTCCATCCAGGGAATCCCTTTCTTCTCCTTAGATGTAGTCTATACATGTATGTAAGCTTATCCAGTACTGCATAATTTCTAGGGAAAAAAAGATCTGTTGGGAGCAAGTCAGTCTGGAAATAGCACCCTCTGGTCTGGAAACTTTCCCACTTATCCCTTTTGATTGAAGATTCTCTGTAGTTCCTTACTGATCAGGAAAATGCACTCTGCACTTGCTCAGTGGCATTTTAATCTCTATATTCCTAAAATGAGTATGAAGTCTGATTATATGTTCTTTGGTGGTAGAATGCTGAGGTATGAAATAGAGTTATGTGTCTCCTACATCCAAGGCATTCCTTTTCAGTGTGCACTGAAACAGAACAGAAACCTATAACAGAAATATGCCATGAAAATAAAGTTTGTATGGTACTTGCTGAATAGTTTGTCATGTAATCTGTCCCTGCATTCCATACCATTCTGAGTTTTTTAAAGCAACAGTATAGAACAATTGTGTTTCTGTTCTCCTTACAGCCATAATCTAAAACTTTCCCCACCAGTACATAAATGCCGCAGCCATACAAGTGAGATAATCCGGGGGGGGGGGGGGGAGGGGAGAGAAGTGAGGCTTTTTTGCCCCAGAGCAATTTGCCCTACAGTTGCACGATCACATGGGTCTGTGGACCTGCCGGGGCAACTTGCTGCTGCGTGATCAGACGCAACTGCAGGTGAGTGGGGGTTTTTTTTTGTGGAGGCGCTTAAACGGGGGATTGATGAATCGCTTCCCCACCCTAAGGGCTTTCAATGATGCGCACATGGAGAAGGGGGGGACAACAGTGTGGCGTCAGGATAGCGTGTGATCAGGCTATCCCCGATGCCACACTTCCGTGCTGGAACGATCACACGGGGAAAGTCCGGCTGTGGGCCGCAGCAACCCATTTGATACTGGATTTCCCCCAGTTGTTTTTTACTCCGCTTCTCTGGTGGATCAAAACAGTTTGCGATGGCTTGCCAACAGTTGTGGGACGCCTCCCAGATGTGCTGGTGTGATCACGCCGCTTTGATCCATCGGTGAATCATCCCTCTTGCGCGGCTAATGGGTGCGTATGATTACACCCAAACTAGTAAGAATAAAGACATTAGAAAAGGGAATGTATTATTTGACTAGTGATAGAAGTTGGGTGTCATTGCAGGAAGATGTGCTGAAATGAATGTCTAGAATTAGATTCTTGAATATGATAATCTGTTTAGAACTGAGATGCAAGTTGGGCAGCATGAAATATTTCATCAGTTTAGAATGTGGAAATGTTCTTGAAATTTTCTGTACACACTCTGATTTTAATGCCAAAGACTTGGTATCATAAATAATTAATTTGAAGCAGGTTTAAGATTTATTTGGGTTCAGTTATAACCCTTGTCACAATAATGGAAGTTTACCCACAGACCTGAATGCAGGTAAGATTCTCACATGTAGCCTCCTAACAGGAAAAGGGTCACAGATAACTTAAGCCTCAATTTCTATTGCAGTTTCTGTGGTTTTGCTCATTCACTTTGCATTATTTCTTACAGAGAATGAATTCTGGGATTATCTGTTAAATCAGACAAGACAATTTGGTCCGAGAGACGGATTTGATCATTTCAAATTTGCACATAAGTTTGCTCTGAAGCAAGGAAAGGTGGGCAAATATATTTATTGTTTAGTGAAAAGTCATTTGTTGCACTGCTATTTTGTTTGGCAATTTGATTCTGTTCCTCCAAATTTTGGATGCCTCTAAATTCTGAATGGTACTTGGTTTATACAGCACCTTTTAACCATTAGACTGATTTTTTAACATCTCTGGCATGGGGCAATTGTATTTTCAGAATCACATAGCATCTTCTCAATTGAAATATATATTTACCATGTACCAATAACATTTAATACAGGAGATATGTCCTTTAAAAATCTCTCAATTACAGTGTTGAGTTCTTGCTTTTGTTTTGTTTGTGAGACTTCGAAGTATTTTGACTGTGAAGTATTATATCATTCTATTGAATTAGAAATCATGTTGTTGTTGTTGTTGTTTTAAAAAATGGCTTCTGCCATGTTTATTTAAGAATGCGTATCCTTTTGTACAAAGAATGCCTGGCAAAAGTTTTTCTTTTTAAACAGCTAAAATTCAATTCCACCCTGTACTGACTATCTTTTATACAGCATAATATTTTTACATATTTGTTCAGAAAATATAAAGCTGGCACTTGCCCCCTAATTTCATAAAGCTGCGACTTTATCCTCTGATGCCTTGGTAAAGCAGACTAATAGAAATCCTTGGCACACATTAGTTACCTAAGGGAATAATAGAACTATTTGCTGTAATCGTTTGGCAAAAGGACATAAACATATGGCTTTGGTTTATATTCAGCACTGCCAGTTGTGCAAAGTTGCATGGATGAGGTATGCAACAGCAGTGACAACTCTGAAATCAGAAGTGAGAATCAAAATAAATCATCCTCATTACAGAACCGTCCAAGCTTGTCTCTGGTCTAACATTTATGTCGCTGTTATGCATTTTCAAATATGAGATCCCTCTTTGAAAAATTCTCCTTCAAAAATATACATAGCATTTGGCTATCAGTAATCATAGTGTCCTGGAATGGATTACATGGTATGTAGTCTCAAATTGAATCTGTTTTCAGATTTAGATTTAGTGTTTGGACTTATTTATTTTAGTTTTGGAGCGGGAGATCAAAACAGCTGAAGCAGGCAGACCCACACCGTTCCTTTTACATTTTGAGGACACAACAGTAATGCTAATTTTTTTTTTAAAAAGTCTGAAAGTTATTCAGGTTCAGAAAGCTTTACCACACTATGGAAAACATCCCTAAGAGCTATTTTGAAATCCTGTACCTGCTGATTAAAAAACAAGTAACCAACATAGCTGGAAAATCCATCTGATATTCTTAAACAAGGATGTAAAATGTGAGATTGTTTCTGTTTGAAACTCTAAAAGAAGCCACATGGTCTAGTTGTCATAATAGTTCTACAACTTTCTTTTTAAATTATATATAAAGATCTGTAAGTTTCTCCCCAAGCAAATGGTGAAATGGTAATATTTTTTTTATTTCTGTCTCTGACATTGTTAAATATGATCCATGTTTTAATATCATAGAAACTCAAAACTATCCTGATATAGCATGAAAATCAATACAAATGTGTATCTACAAAGGAAAAAAGTGACATTTTAATTTTCGTCCTACTTGATCTAGATTAAAAGTGTTCATATAATAATCAGTTGACTCGCTCCAGTTTTTCTCCAGGCAATAATTTCTTTAATATACATTTTATAAATTTCAAATGAGATCTATAACCTGGTTGCAAATGAGACAAATGGACACAGTTATTCATAACCAGGTAAACTCTAAGAATTTTGATATACCCTAATCCTTTGCAGCATAACATCTGTTTACCACTGGCATAATAACTTTGCAATGTTGGTGTTTTCCATGTGGGGACAGGCCTGTGTAGTTTTCCTGTTGGACCTGTGACTGACAATATAGTGCAGCAGTGAGGGGACTTCCACATGTCAGGTATCTCCAGTCAAGCAGTGAAGATCTTTAGGCTGCAGTGGCTTCTAAGATTGCCAATGGCCAGTCAGGCCCTAAGGTTGCCAGGTGGAGTCAACACACTGGTGGGGAGATTTGGGCGCATTCCAGGAGTGGGTGAGGATGTTGTCGATGGGCTGACATCACTCAGAAGTGACGTTATTGCATTGGCGATGTCAGGGGTGACACTTTACTTTTGGGGCAAGACTCTATGGTAATACTGGCATTAAACCTTAGAGTTTTGCCACAAAAGCAGAGCATTACACCTGACATTGCTGATGCAATGATGTGACTTCTGCATGACATCAGCATGTCGGAGACACTGCATGGGGATGTTGCTGTTTGGGGGTGGGGTTTCCCCCACTGGCCAGCTGTCCAGTGATGGAAAGGAGTGCACAAAAGTGGGGGATCCCTGCCCAGACCTGGGGAATGGTAAGCCTATCCTGCCCACTTTCTGAAATCACTTGCTAGGCACCAGAAAAGTATTGGCAGGTGCCATGGCACCAGTGAACATCACACTGGGGGGGGGTTAAGTTAACATGTATCATTTTTGTACACCATCGCTTTTGGCACGTGAGGCTGACATTACACAATATCGACTCATATCCTTTGATATATGCTCAGACATTATACTTTTTAGTAGAGACTGGTTATGGCATTGGGCTGGTAGCCACCAAAATGTTTGGCAAGCATAGCTGGGCTGAGACAGTGTAAAGAGGCCAGTTGAATGAACTGGCACCTCCAGGTGATGGCTGTCCATATGACTGCAACAGTTTCTGTGATGCTAGAGGCCACTGCATGGAACCAGCAGACTGTATAAACTGGTCATAGTGTTAAGTATAAGTAAGGAACAGGTGAGAATTCAGCACCACAATCCTTTGAAGAGTTACTCTGATCTCAGTGGGATTAGACTGGAGTAACTCTGTATAGGATCGCACTGCAAGTGACTTACCCCCTAGTCCTCACAAATTAATGAAGCAGTCCTGCATACACCTGAATGTATATAAGGTCATAATGTAGAGATGAGATGAGAAAGAGGTTCTCAGGCAGCTAGCTTTTAACATAGTATATAAGTCTTTTGATAATGGTTTGAACATTTAAACAGGCTACAATACAGCTACAGAGACAGATCATTACATCTTAAAGGTAAATCCTTCCCAAATGGTGCATATCTTGCTATATCAACTTAAACTGTGCAAGTCTGTAAAGATTATAAAGGTGTACCAAGAAAGAACCATGTACTGTATATTTTGAAAGGACACAAATCAAGAGAGAGAGAGAGAATGCTATGGTCAGTGTTCCCTCTAAGCTGAGTTAGGGTGAGCTAGCTCACAATCTTTTAGTCTCTGGCTCACACATTTCTGTCTTCACTCAGGAAGGATGGCTCCAGGGCAAACTAATTTATGCAGCAGCCAAATAGCTCACTCACAACTTTAATGCCAAAAGCTCACAAAGTAGAATTTTTGCTCATGGGACTCCACAGCTTAGAGGGAACATTGGCTATGGTATATACTTTTCCTACCTTCTATTCTTAACTGTATGTGATCTCAACTTTTCAAAATGGCACCAATGATTCATACCAGCAACCGTGGCTAACCTTTAAAGCATAAAGGAAAGACTTTCACCAGGTTTATGAAACTCTTAATAATGAAAATCCACATTAAATATCAACACAAATGCTGGTTTCATCCTTTAAACTCAACAAAATGTGCACTTTTTTCCTTCTGAAGGTTTTATCAAAAATAACCAGGTTAATTATAATTTTTTGATCTGGGACATTTCTTGTCACAATTGGAAGTTACACCATTAAAACAGGGAATTTGTATTAGTTATTCAATATAATGTCTATAATAAAAATAAAATAAAATAAAATATCATCATCATCATCATCATCGGCAGTTGGCATCAACAGATAAGTGTTTAGCATGGATGGTGGGTGGCACATCAGCATCTGTGCCAGTAGAGTGTTGCAGTCCATAATGTTGTGCTAGCAATATGTCATCTTCTTGACTCAGGATTTTACCCTGATTCAGTACTAAGAGCTACAGAAGCTACACCAGCAGCAGTCATTCATCTGATGTAATGCCCATGGCAAAAGGTTTTTTGTTGTTGTTTTTAAGTGGGTTTTTTTTGGAGCATTGAATGGAGCACAACAAGATGTGAATAATGGGGATGAAGAAACTTGCAGTATTTTGAAGCCGTTTTTATAGTCATAGAGCTAGCTACAATACTTAGGTACAATACTAAGGCCTTTCTCAATGAATTATTAAACCAGTGTATGAGCTATATCACTTCAGACTGCACAGAGAACTTGCATGATTGATTGTTTCTTCGTATAAAAGCATTTGCTATCTTTTAGATGTCAGAAAGGAGGCTAGAACCTCTGAGAAAGCTTATTCACATTATTTTGCATGGTGTATTGAAAATAAATACAGGATGCATTCTTTTAACATACATAATTAAAAGGAAATAAAAATGTTGCTGTGTCATCCAGATTCTAACTCCCTTGTCCAGAACTTCTGCTTAGTTCTAATGAAAGATCATCCCAGTAAAAGATTTAACCCTGCAGTCCTAAACAGAGTTATCCCTTGCTAAGTCCATTGACTTCAGTGAACTTAAAAGGGTTCAACTCTGCCTAGGCTTGCCCTGTTAGTGGTGTTCGGTAACTGCAGTTAAGTGATGCCAAGAAGCCTCGTCTGTCAAGCATTCTCCAAGTTTGTATGAAAGGCAAAAACCTGCTTAAATGACTGAGAATTACACAGAGCATCCATATCCAGTGTGCATTGCACCCAATTTCCTGAGCAGTAATGCCTTTTGGGGGGGGGGTGTTTTGTGTGAGTGGACTGTTTTATATGCAAAAGACACCCACAGACCAGGATGATGGGTTTACACTGCTATGTTCATCATACTAAATAGGCCTAGCCAGTTTAATCTTAATCTGTTTAAACATCTGTCATAAATTCAAATGATTTTCCTAAAGAAAGAAAATCAATAGAAAGAATCACCTATATTGATTTGGCTGGTGTCCTTTGCCCATTGTGTGGTTTTTAAATATTCATGACAAAATAAAACCCAAGTAACTGCTGCTGGGGAAAGAGGCAGCCGGCCCTCCCCCCTTTTTTGCTTCACAATTAAAAGAGAAGTACAATGATTGGTGTGGTATTTATTATGAAATGATGACAAAGGGGTACCAGTGGTTTTAATAGTTTGAGCTTACAGGAGCAGTTGTTAATTTTGTCAGCAGAGTTGCAGGTGAAATAATGCACATTGGATAAATAGTCTGTATTGGTTTAACTGAACATAATATATAGTGTGTTCTGGAGTTGTTTGTCTCAATAGACTATAGTAATCAAAAGTAATGAACCTATTATGTGCAGGACCTTGGAGAGCATAGAATGGCAGTAAAAGTGTGGCACATAAAAGGTTTATTAAAGGAAATTAAAGTCCATCATTGCCACACCTGCTCCCCTATTATAAGTCTATGGCAGGTCAGTGCCTTCAATCACTAGTCAGCATCAGAGAACACAGCCATGTTTCCCATTACCATTGCAGTCACATTGCAACCAACCCCATGTACGGTTTAAATAGCAGCGAGCAACTACAGGCAAGTTTCAGTCTTTGATCAAACAAACATGTTATTTTTATAATCACAGTGGCTGCTAATCATTAGCAGTAAATCAAGACATTCTGTTTCTCACCACTGGGTGCTGTTGAAAATATGTATGTATATTCTTTTCTGGTTTCAGATTTCATGCGACAAACACAGAAGCAACAGAGTTATTCAAGTATTTGCATAACATTTTCAAAAATCTGTTCAAGCATTTGACTGCTTGTTTATTCCTGTAAAGAGCTATTTAGGTCATATGTCATGTACCATATGTTCCATGTCTCATGTAGTCCTTTGTAATAATTAGCTGGAAAAAATAGAGAGGCACACAAATGTTGTTTCATCTTTCAATTGGTTAACTCAACCCCTTTTCCTTCTTCATAGTCTTGAAAGGGGAGGTATTCTGTGCTTTGTATGTAGACCTTATAATACAGCTCAGCATTATTGAGGGGTATCCTTCAACATTTGACCAGGGAAAATATGTACACTTTTAAACAATTAGGTGAATAATGAGTTAGTAATAATGCACATGAAAAAACTATGTTCATATTTATAATTTCAGTGGATAATGAGCAGTTAGTAAGTCCTGTTTGCATTTTAGACAGCCAGTGATGTTCCATCCAAATAAAAATCACTGAAAATCTGCAATGTGAGACTGAAGCATTGCTAGCAACGAGGGAATACACTGAGTAGCAGTATGATCTAGATAACATAGGCTCATTTACACAGCCATTTAATATGGTTAGATTTGAATTAGTGAAATCTGAGACCTACATGTTAGTCTCTCCATATGACATAGCCACACATTATACAATCACATGCTACACATTATAGCAGAGACATGAAGAAGACACAGTGAAGATTAAGTTTCTACAGATGCACACTATACCAAGTCCTTCTCTTCTGAACAAATTGCTTGATCAGAATATCAATTTTTTCCACACTATGGGCTAATTTTTCCAGGTCACTGGTCAATTAATTTACTCTGTGATAGTAAGATTGCATTCAGACACCAGAAGGATCCTATCTGTGGAGATCCCTCAAGGATCTATTCTCAGCCCTCTGCTTCTATCTCTATACACTGTCCCTGGGTATCCTTATAATATCTCATCTCTTCCCTTGGAATTTTCCTCCTCCATCCAATCCTGTATCTCCAGTTACCTGACCAATTATGCAGATATACCATTATTGCAGATTGTTCTAGTGTATTTTCTCCACCACCCATTTTCTCTCTTCTGACAATTTTTAGGAATTATTTTCCTTTGACATGGATCTGTCTTTCTGATGTCTGTAAATCACCATGTGCATTGAGGCGGTCTATAAATTACTCAGTGAGGACAATGGAGGAAAAATCAGCTGTTTCTCAAGTCATACACACTACCACACATATGCACACACTTTTAAATGGTTTTGAACTGACTGTATAGAGGGAAAAAAGCGGTTTATTTATATTAAAAAATTATATGCTGCCTTTCCAGAGAACCTGCTCAGACCAGTTAACAAAGTAAAATGTGACAATATTATAAAATAGCACAAAAATCATAAAAATTAACAAACTATTAAAACTTACAGCCATTAAAAACCCTTTCCAATTTGAAAATGACCTTATTGATATTATTAGTTTATTGTGCTAGGAAATAAGGTAGGGAGAGAATGGTTCATTGGTCTGGACCTTTTTGAAAGTGATATTTGCATAAGCCCCACACTTTCACAAACCCTTTCTTCCTATGAAACTTGTGAAATACTAACTAGCAAAAAGGGGACCTGTGTCAGCTTCACCCATGACTGTTAGAATACTTAGCCAGCCTTGAAAGGAAGGCATAAAAACCAGAGAATCATTTGCCGAAGACAAACTGGAATTCTGCCGCGCCTCCGCATCGCGGCAGAATGGGGCGGGGGAATTTCCCCCACCCCACGGCGTTCCTACACCGCCGGAAGGAAGCTGCCCGCAGCGTTTAGACTGCGGGCGGCTTCCTGCAGTGGCGGGCGGACGCCGCACGGCCGCCCCTGCCCACGCGCGTTCGCAACCTCTCCGGTGGGTGGAACACGCGAACGGGGCACACCACACCAGCCGAGCACCACTTTAAAGTGGTGCTCGGCTGGTGCGCAAGGAGCGCGGCGCTGGACGCGATGTGGCCATCTGAACGGCCGCTCTGCCTCCGCTTCTGAAGCGGAGGCAGAGCGGCCGAGACGGACAATCTGTCTTCGGCCATTGTAAGTTTTTAATTAGCTGGAAACTGTATTTTCATATTCTAAATTCTGTATTCCCCTTTCTCAATTGTCTCATTTGTGTGCTTTGAATAAACTTTTACAAAATTGAAGAAACTATCCATGCAGTCTTCCCTGCAGGCCCACTGCTCAACTCACACTACAAAGAAAGAGTCAAGGAAGGAAAGGCAATTGCCTTGCTAGAAACAAGAACCTTACCAGGGTCTCCTTTGTCATACATGTGCCATCCAGCACCAGAGATCAAAGACTAGGGCAGTTCATCAGTGTTACAAAACAGTTCATTCTCATCAAAAGTGTGGTAGTTCTACCTGAGAGTAAAGCATTTCCAGCTGTTAAGGACAGGGATCTTCTAAAACTACAGTGTGGCATGTGATGTTACTGGCAAGCCTGGTGATTGGCCAGTCAGTAGGGAAAGTCCTTGGAGGCTTTATAAGTGAGCTCTGCCTCTTCCATGTAGGCATTTGCCATGTACTACTGATCTGCTCACCTGCCTTGGGGATCATGGGACTAGCTGGTCATTTTGGGACCAAGGAAGGATTTGGGAGGAGGGGGCTCTATGACTGGGAATTCTTCTTCATCTGATTCATGGTGTTTTGGGAGGCAGACAGATTAACTAAGCCTGGTCTTTGACTGGTTAAGCCATAATTAGTTGAGGCAGAAATAGGGTGAATTGCTTGGGACTGGTAGGGCTAAAGTCAGCCATCTAAAGGTATGATAAGATGGAGGGCAGTTCCTGAATAGCCCAACATTTTTTTATGTGAAGAAATGTTCCTGGTGCTGAGCATCACTCTAATTGTCATATGGCATGTTGGAGAACGGTGTAGACTCTACCCAACTGACTAAATGTATTTTTGTAATCTGTCTTGCATCTCAGTGAGAAAATTGGGCTATTAATATTGCAGTTTTAAATAGCTTCCAAACATCCTCTAGGGATTTGACCTTCTTTTGTTTCCCTTTCATGAGTCTTTCAACTGTTCCCTCGAGAAGTCCTCTCTTTTGAAATCAAATGTTGCTGTATTGGACTTGAAGGGTAACTTTTCATTGACATGAATGCTGAACTTAATAGCATTGTGGTCACTGTTTTGAATCTGTGCAACAACATCTACATCTCACACAAGGTCTTGAGCCCGCTCAGGATCAAGTCCAAGATCAGTCCCCATCTGGTTGGCTTTGTGAGTTAATGTTCCAGTGCACATTCATTTATGATATCTAGGAATCTCATTTCTACAGCATGACATGAGCACATATTTACCCAGTTGGCAAGGGTAGTTGAAGTGACCTAGTATCACATTATCTGCTTTAGTCGCTCCCCTTGTTTCCTGCAAAATGTAGCATTAAGATATAATATGTAAGAATATACCATATTATTTTAAAATATATAGTGAAGACTTCAGATTAATAGAATTGTGTTTTCTGATTTTAAAATAATGAACATGTTAGTGATGAAGGCCACAGGGGAAATTGCTGTTGGAATGAAGTTACAGAACTTTCTCTTCATGTTTAGTCACTCCATGCCATATCTCTGTCAATGTCTGTCTCTGTTACAACCTTGTCCATAAACAACAGATTCACCATTATGCTGTATCTGATGACGATGTTTGTTCCTAGTGTTGTTTTTCCAAGCTCCCTCACCACACCTGTGTGATGTTCCAAATCCATTGCAGCTACCAGTGTGACATAGCAGTGCAGTCTTTTATGAGCAATGCATCCCTCCCTCAGTACTTATTCAACTTCAGTGAGATCAGAAAGCAAATCTTCAGAAGTCACTTGTAGACATTGGCACTTGTCCACAAAGAATAATTAGCAATTGCTTAATTAAATATTTTTCCATTATGAATATCTTCTGAACTATGCTTAAATAATATTCACAGATGGCAGTTTATATGAGTGACAAGATTAATAAGTTCTTGGCCTATGGAAACTTCATAAGACACATTAACAGTTCCTCTGCTACTGCCTTCAATGCTGAGTAGGATTAACGAAAGACTTTTTGTTACTATTATAGATGGATGCAGATGGTGAAGATAAAAAGCTGCGCACACGCTCGAGGGGAACCAAGGGTGAGTTAGAAGACCACTTCTATGACCCTGTGCCCATCACACCATGAAATATAATTATTTCTGCACATGGTCCCACATGGCTATTCAGTGAGTCTACACCTTCCTTAGGACTCATTTTCATTGAGAGGATACAAACTGCAGACATAAACAGGTGAAATGTGATTGGATGTATGTGAGAGTGGGTGTGTGTGGGGAATCTTGTTAATGTATGGTTGTTTTATGTATTGAATCCAGTGGCACCTTTAAGAACAACAAAGTTTTATTCTGGGTATAAGCTTTTGTGTGCATGCACACTTCTTTAAATATCTTCAGTACCTAAAGAAATGTGTATGCACACGAAAGCTTATATCCAGAATAAAATGTTGTTGGTCTTAAAAGTGCCACTGGACTCAAACGTTGTTCTGCTGATTCAGACAAACATGGCTACCCACCTGAACCGCTTTTATGTAGGTTTAAGTTCCCAGAAGAGATCAGGGCCCTGCGGGACCTTTTACAGTTCTGCAGGGCCTGCAAGACGGAGCTCTTCCACCAGGCTTTCAATTAAGGAGCAGCCCTCACTAGTACCATCAACGAGCCCAGCCCACAATTCCAACAGTGGGTCTACTCCATTGTGACTCAGGAGGCCATTGAGATGGTAAAATGTCTGTAAGCACTTTTGAAAGCAATATCATGCCATCTTATGGAAATATTACTAGCACCTTGATTCTATTGACCTTATGATTTTACTGTATTGAATTATTTAAATGCGTTTAATGTATCTTAATGGTACCTGTATACCGACTTCGTAAGCTGCCCTGAGCCTGCTTGTGGGGAGGGCGGGGTATAAATTGAACCAATAAAATAAATAAATAAATTAAATAAATAAATAAATAAATAAGCCAACTGATGCTTTTGGGTATTTTGAGATGGAACAGCTTTGATGATGCAAACAATGATTTGATAAAAGACTACCCTGTACAAAATGATGTGCTAAATTGGATACCCCATGCATATACAGTTTCCTGTGTTTCTGTTTTCTGTTGGATCAGTTTTGCTGCAGGCAAGAAATAACTATTTTTAAATTAAATTTGGCTCTGTTTCTTTCTGAAAGCACTACAATATTTCTAATGTTTTTAAAAATATCTTTTTGAATTTATGATAAAAAGTTAAACTTTCTGTTTCTCTGTCATCAGTTAAGGAACAGATGGTAATGTAATATTGAGATTAAAAGGCCCCTTAATGAGCTAAACATCTGGAAAACATGATTGACTAGCAATACAACCCCTTAAGGAAAATAAGTTTTTATTATAATTGATAATGCTTTTTGTGACCCTTGATAGTGAGTGGGAAATGGGCATGTGTAAAATAAAATAAATAGGACATTTTGCCTTCATTTGAAATGCATTCTGGTTACAGAGTTTGTGGCAGAATTTAAACAACTAGATATTTATAAATTTAATTTGCCAGTACCAGTTAATGGGATCATGTCAATTCCAAGGGTGTTTTCAGATGTGACCCCATAAAGACACTGTGAAGTACCTATTCCTTTTTCCCATGTGTGAATGTCTCTAATGCAAGATAGAAAGGGGAAGAGAGCCATTTTTACACTGAGCATATATTCTGACCAGTTTTCTTCAAAAGGCAATGTAGGCATTACTTGCAAAGGGGCTGTAGGGACCTATCCTTGCTCCTTCAGAGCACACAACCAGAAGACAGGTTCCACTTCCCCTGAGGCCTCCTCACGTTGTACAGCAGAAAATCAACTAGGCAAACTGCACAGCCCATTCTCATTTCATACACACACATTACCTATGCACATGAGCAAGCAGACCAAACAAGTCTGAAACTGTTGACGCATGTGGACTTTGAGGACTGAATGTATTTCTGGAGTTCAGTTGATTCTGTCTGCTTGAGACTCTGGAGAGCAGCTGCCAATCAGCAGAAGGCAGCTTCATATGTTTACATGGCTGGGGTAGTATTTGAACAGTCCAGCCACATGAAGAGGGGCTGGCAGGCACACACTGGCCGTTCCTGGCAGGTTGCCATTTCCTTGTTTAGGACTCTGCTGATGGAGTTGGTCCTTTAAATGTCACTCTAATTACACTGGTTGTGCAAAGCAGCTTCCCCCAGCTAGGATAAGGACCACCTCATGGGGGAATGCTTCAGTGGCGATCACCAGACATGTATATGAGCGATCACCAGACATGTATATGAGCTTATTTAAAAGAAACCTCTAGTGATAAATTATTTACTGTTAAAGTAAACATCAGAGTTGAGAGTTGAATTGTGCAGTGTTGCAACAGTGTGTTAAAATGAGAGCCTACCCAAACACTGTAACATCCCAAAGGAAGAAAAACGGTTGTCGAAATGCCCAGCTTTCCTCCTACAGTCATAATGTTTAAAAAAATTTATGGAATTTTCTCATGGTTGTTGTAAAGAAATTATTAAAACAGTTTTGCCACCCCTCACCCAGTCACTGATATTGTGCTTATAAAGAACACCAGATTGGATCCAGTATCCCACTGAGAGAACAGGAATTTTGTTTCTCCAGAAGATCTTTACTGTATGAGAAGAAGCCCCTCTGAAGGATCAGCCAGTAAAGCTCCCTTATGCTTCAGTCAGATTTGTTTTTAAGCTACATTGTATGTGTTTTTTGAAAAATGCTGAAATGTTGTAAAGTGCCATCACAAATTTGATAGCCCTTTCAACAAAATAGAAAATTAAGCCAAACAGTGGGAATGGTTTGACTTCATTTCTAATAAAAACAGAGCTTAGGGCAAAGACATTTTGTTCATGTCTCCCTGCGTGCGTACAATACGTATAACTGATATGAATAAAACCAGGAATAAAAGGCTATTTTAAGATCTGGCTCTACCCAAGCTAAAATGAATGAAGCATTTCCACAGAGTTCTGTAAGATCTGAATCAGTCCCTCAGTGAGGTGAGCAATTGCAATAGCATAATGAAGTTACTGCTGCATATCTGAACACTGTAGAGAGCCTCCCTCCATTTAAGTCTGCAGGGAGTGACAGAGTTGCTGCCCAGGTTTTGTTTAACAGTTTCTAATCAGAGTTAATGCACTGCCATACTTTCTTTAAACATTGAAAATGTGATCCCTCTCATTTAGCTAGCTAGTTAAACATACTTAGGGTTTAAAATGCCTGTATCTTGCACACATGGGCTTAATACAGCCATAACACTTTCCCAGAAGTGGGATAGCGGATGCTGCCTGTGCAACATGAGCAATCTTCAGAACCACCTGTTGGCTCTTTCAATATGCTGCGTATCCTTGTGTGGGCAGGTATTTGTAAACACCAGCTTTTCTCCATTCCCAAATCAAATTATCACTTAGGAAAATAAAGCTTTCTTGTTGCACATCTAATTAAACAAAACTAGAAAGGTACACTGGTTGTTTTTCTCTGTGGAAGAGCATCGTCTATATCCTGTGCAGAGTTTAGCAGTTGCCATTAACAGCGATAATCCTGTGGTTAGGGGGAAATAACGAGTCACCTGTGCTGTCTCAATCTCTGCTCCGTCGCTGAAAATAGGCAGGTGCACAGAACTCTACATGTAAACTGATTCATTCTTCCCTTCTGTTATCAACAGTACACGTGGATTCAATAGCACAGGAGCTCAGGTAAGTTCCAAGAAGTTTATCTCTTAACTTCATTACAGGAAAATACCCTTGGTCTGCACGTTTATTGGCTATTGTTAGAAACAGAGTGACTCTGAGTTCATAACGCTTTGAGGGTTTTTTATGTGCCAGGAGGAGGAGCAGTGACTTTTAAAGTTCACCAAAACATACAGCCGATTAGTAGTCCAGTGGTTCTTAAAAGTATGAAAGTTGCAGGTTTTTGTTTAGTGTGTGTCTTAAGCTGGACATGAGGTAGCCAATATCTCCTCTGCTTTCCAAACAGACTTCTTCCACAGAACTAAACATAAAAATGGATTTCTTTCCCCCTCTCCCTGTTGTTTGATGGACTGCATAGAAGCTCAAAAGAGACAACGATGCAAGTAGGCACATCCAGGTAGCCACTGACAGTGGCCTGTAGCAAGATGGTGGGCAGTGGCAAGAAGTGACTCTGCTTCACATGGCTCCTGCAGTTCTTCTTCCTCACTGCCTCTGCTATACTTTACTGGTATACTGATCAATATACTGTAAGTGTGTGAGTCTAGTGCCATCAAGTCACAGCCAATCTATGGTGACCTTGTAGGGTTTTCAAGCCCAGAGACTTACAGAGGTGGTTTGCCATTGCATTACTCTGCATAGCAGCCCTGGAATTCCTTGGTGGTCTCCCATCCAAATACTTACCAGGCTGACCCTGCTTAGCTTCTGAAATCTGATGAGACTGGGCTAGCCTGGGCCACATACTGTATACTGATATATTTTACTGAGAGGGTGGATGTGTCCAATAGGTGTAAAAAAATATTTTCAGAACATATTATGGTTGGGTCTGCTGAGTTGCAGGTATAGTAGCAACTTCCACTGGCAGCATGGGAAAAGCACATAGGATAACAGCAGGGGTCCTTTCGTGGAAAAAGAGGTGCAGGAGCTCATTAGCATAACTCATTAGCATACCTCATTAGCATATGCCACGTCCCCTGACATCACCAGAAGTGTGTCAGAAAGGGAATGTCAGTTTCAGCCCCATTATATCCTATGGGCCATTGAAATCAATGGCAAAAGCTCATCGGGTATATGAGGGGCTGGAGGAAAGGGGGTTTGAGGGAGAGGCTCCAAACTTGCAGGGTAGCTGCTGGGGCCTCTCCTCAAAATACCCACTAAGTTTCAAGAAGATTGGACCACGGGGTCCAATTCTATGGGCCCCCAAACAGATTGTCCCTTCCCCTCCATTGTTCTCTATGGAGGGAAAAATGTTAACTTTTTTCCTACCATAGAGAACAATGGAGGGAATGGGGGCAACCTGTTTGGGGGCCTGTAGAATTGGACCCCCTGGTCCAAACTTCTTGAAACTTGATGGGCATTTCGAGGAGAGGCCCCAGCAGCTACCCTGCTAGTTTGGAGCCTCTCCCTCAAACCCCCTCCCCTCCAGTGGCTTTTAAAGTTGCTGCCAAATTTCGGCGGCAATTCGGCAGCGAGCTGAATCAGATTAGAGAATCTGATTCAGCCCGTGGCTGCCCTACTGGCTAGTCCTGAGCTGGCGGAGCTTTGCTCCTCCTTGCTCCGGCCCCAACGGACCCCTGGATAACAGGAAAAGCAGACAGGGATAACTGGAAAGGACAGCACTCCCAGCCATTTGTTTAGATCAGCCAAATGTCTAAGGCTCCGCCTGGCTTTTGCATTGTTTCTTGAGTGAAGTTCAGGCCCCTACCCACAAATGCCCAGCACCTCCCCAAACAACCCGGCACCCTCTCCAAACATCTGGCTTGCCAGGGGAGGGGAAGCACATCTCAGCCCATGCTTGGCTTGCTGCCAGCACAATTGCTAGGTAGGGCCCACTTGGGCAGGTGGAGGGAGGTGGTGCAGGTAGAGCCCTGGGTGGCTATGGACAGAGTGCAGGCACCCTGGGTCCTGGTGGCCAGCAGAGGAAGGAGGAGACAAAGGGATGCAGGGAGTCCCCCCGCCAGACAAAGGAGCAGGGGCGAGAGGCTGGCCTGCAAACCACCCCTGGCAGCCACAGCTTATCCCTCCCCTTGCTTTGTGCCATGCTACCTGGGGCACTGTGTGGGGCTGGGGCTGCCTCACCACTTGCCAGTGGCCCACCACTGCATCACATCCAGGCAGCAGCGGGCAGCAAAGTGGCCCTGAAGTGCCAGGTGCAACTGCTCCATGGTACCTCCTCCTCCTCGAGCAGGTCCCCCCACAGTGCAGTGCTGCTGCTGCTGCCCAGGAAGCCCAGCAGTCATAGGTGGGCCAGAGGTGCACCATGGCAGGTGCTGGGTGGGTCTGTGGTTCTGGTGGGCCCCTATCCTCCCCAAACCCCACCCTCCCCAGGTGGCACCTTAGGGTACCCCTAACAAAAATTTTCTCAGTACAGGGCTGGTGAAGTTTGTTAAAGTGCAACATGGCCTCATCTCCTCCATTTTATTTTTATGTACTTGGACTGGGTGGGGAAAAGTGAACATTGACTGCTAAACTGTCTTTCTTTATCTTCTTTATATTCAGTAAGCTTGAAAATGCATTCTCTTGACTTTGTAGAGATCATATCCAAGAGCCTTCTTTTCTAATGTAGGAAATCCTCATGTGGATGTATATCTGTGTATTGGCCATCAGTAGTCCAGTGCAGTCACCAGGAAGCTCCAAGGCTAGAAAGAGCATCCTGGTGAAACTTATCTACTCTTGAGGAGAGTATGGGGTTCATTTTACATAGAAGCAATAGAGATTCCTGAAAACCCCCAGCATGGGCATCTACATCTGAATTCTATGTGTTAAACCACAAACCAAATTGCTGCATAATTTTTATTTGCCCTTGTGTTGTTACAGGGTCACTGAGAGCATTAAATAAAATAGTATATAGCATATTATGTAGATTAAAAGATGGCAACAATCCTTCACAAGAAAAAAAAATCTCTCTCAATTCTTCACATCCTACTTCTAAAGTGCTGTAGCAAGGAAATTTGAAGGACATGTCAGAATCCCAGTGAAATTTAGCTTTCAGCTGAATGGCCATGCAACAAAATGCATCTTTTATCAAATGCAGGCATGATAAAGGCTTGGGTTTACCAAGCATGACCACCAAAAATTCTGAAATGAGACTGGCCTGTGTCTGACATGCAAATCAAGAAACTTAACATCTTGAAGCTAACTATACATATAACACAGTTATCTGTAAAGTGGTGCCTTAATGCCTTTAATTTATTTATTTCATTTGTGTCATTCATTTCTCCCCAGTGAGGACACAAGCCACTTACATCATTTTCCTCTCCTTAAAAAAAAGTTTCAGAGAAGCAGACAGTGAAAGCCTTTTATGTTTTAGAATGCCAAATTACTCCCTCCTGCTCCTGGAGGCAGGGTTCAAAACTTGTATTTGGAACTATGCCTTTTGAAAATCACAGGTGGAAACTAACTAGGAAGAAGTACAGAAGCTGCAAGTGGAGAAAGGGTTAAGTACTTTCTTTTCTTTCCCATTCTAAATAACTGCCTCCTGAGCTTTTAAAGTGCCATTCCCCTAATAAAAAAAGAGCCAAGACCATCTTACTCATGTTTATGAATCTCATTTGATGAGCTGCACAGTGCATTCTTAAGCAGAGCTGATTTTTCCACTGACTTCAGTAGGCTTAGGAGGCCCTGCTTTGCTTCTACTGTCGGGCTATAAATCAACTTGCTGCTGAGTTACCAAAGCTTTATCTTACCAATGTTCCATCTCACCTGCAGAGTCTTGTGAGCCAAAATTCTGCTTCATGAGCCAAACGATCTACAAGGATTAAAACTGTGAGCGAGCCTACATTTAAAAAAAGAAGGGAGGGAGGGAGGAATGGAGGGAGGGGAGAGGTGGAAAGAAAGCAAATAGATGGGGAGAGAGGAGTGAAAGAAAGAAAAAGAAATAAAGAAACAGGCCCCTCACAGCCCCCCCCCCCCGATGCTGGCGGTAGGAGGCTCTCAGAGGAGCCCTGGGCCATGTTCCTGGAAGAAGGCCATAGGGTGGAGGTAGACATTTGGTCTGGGCAGGAGAAAGTGAGCCCAGGATCTTCTGTGCTGCCAGGAGCAATGTGCTCCACATGGCACAGGAGATCCTGGGGCTCACTTTTCCAGCAGCCCAGTTTAAACCTGACTGCAGGAGAAAGCAAGCCCAGGGTCTTCTGTACTGCCAGAACAATGTGTCCTCCTGATGTCTGTGGAGTGTGGCATGGGCCCAGGAGGGGAGGCATGGCACCAAATCACTCTGCGCTGCCAGCACTCAGAGCTTGGCTTCACTACCCCCCCAGCCTGGACCTCCATCATCTCAGTGAGAGGCCCAATGGCAGCTGGAGGCTCAGGGAGGAGTGCTGGGCTACATTGCTGGCCATAGGCCATATATAGGATGACTCACTGGTGGCTGAGGATAACTGGGTGCAGTGGTGTTGACAGAAAAGTGGCCTGGGCTTCGGCAGTAGGGCACGGTCAGCAGGGCAGCAGCTCCCAGCTCATACCACTTGGCCAGAAGGAGGGCTGCTGTGAGTGGGTGCCCGTAATAGTGCAGTTGGAAAGCTAAGCAGGAGGACAGGGCTGTCCACTACTCTGGCCCCTGAGTGGAGATAAGAATCTGTGCACTGGGAGCCAGAATTCTGTGCTGGCTGGAAATCTGTGAGGGCCTGATATCTGTTCCCCCTTAGGGGGAACCCTGCTTACCATATATGTCCTCTTCTTAATTTATATATATATATATATATATATATATATATATATATATATATATATATATATATATATATATATATAAAATAAATTAAGAAAGAGGACATATATGGTAAGCAGGTACATATATAGATGTAGTGAAGCCCATTGTAAAACCAATACGACGGGCTCTAGAAAGATCTTGGCCTCGCCCTCCTCCCCACCAAATGATAGCTGTTCTCTGCCTGCCACCAACTCACTGGGCTTGATGGGGGGCATGGTGATAGGTAAAGATGGGGCTGGCTGAGGGAGACAGGCCATGGCCAGATCCATTGGCAGAACTCCTGCCACCGCACTTCCTCCTCCAGCTGCGATAGGACCCACCCTGTTCGCCACCACCACCCACTACCCTCGGGCAGGTTCTTCGCCAGTGCATAGAGAGGCACACCCGCCTCTGCCTCCCGGGGGTTGCAGTGCTGCACAAAGAAGAGGTCCCTCTCTTCCTCCCTCCCTCCATCCCACCCCACCCCCACCTGAACAGCCACCTGATGACAGTTGGGCTGTTCTGCCCAGCTGGCCGCGATGCTATGGACCAGTGAGGAACAGTCCCTCCCTCCCTCTCTCTCTCGTGTTGCCTTGCACCACACTGAGGCTGAGACACTGGGCACTGCTTCTGTGGGCGGGACTGCGGCAAGGCATCTAGTGGCCAGGGACCCCTTTCTGAGCGGCAATTCAGGGAGCCAACTAATTTGGGAGTGCATGGAACATTGCTACTCAAAAACAGAATATACATATATATATATATATTTTTATATATATATATATATATATATATATATATATATATATATATATATATATATATATATATAATATAAAACACCCAAGGAAATATTTTTTAAAAGCAACAGTATATTTAAGTTCTTAAGACTTTCATTTTCCTAAATGACGTGCACAGTGCTTTAGCTGTTAAAACATTTTGGTTCACTTCAGACATAACATGAAATCATAGTTTAATTTGCTTATGGTTAATGTGATCATCCAAGCATTTGTTGAGGCAAATAAAGTGATCATGTCGGAGCCAAATTTTGATTTCACAACTAACTATAGTCAAACTAAGGCCGCGGTCACACTGCCCTTTAAATCTGGGAGCCCTCCCGGATTTAAAGGGACCAGGGTTTGTTACTTCGGGTTGGGATGTTTACACATCCTAACTCTGGTGGTGGCAGCGGCTGGCAACAACAGAGGAGGCAGGCAGTGGCGACAGCAGAGGAGATAAGCAGCAGAGCAGGCAGCAGCCAGGGGAGGCACCCTTCCCTGATCCCCACCAGCCGCCTGGTAAGTTTGGGTTTTTTTCCCCCTTTTGCACTTGCACCCAAGTGCAAAAGGGGGGGGAGAACCCGAGAGGGACGATCTGGACAGCCCTCTCTCACAATCATTGTGAGAGAGGGCTGTCCAGATAGGCTCAATTCCGGGTTCCTCACGCAACCACCGGGAAAATACTTGATTTTCCCGGGGTCAGAAAATTCAGGAGGAACCCACAATTGAGCCCGCTTCGGCGTGGGACTAGCCGCGGCTAGTCTGATTAGATGCAGGAGGAAACAGCACTTCCTCCCACATTAAAGGGCCGTATGACCGCGGCCATAATCATGGCTTTATGTTATGTTTGAATTGAGTCAGTCTGTTGTATATGATGTTAACTGAGCTTCTAATGCCCATTAATCACCTTTATTTAATACTTCCTACTAGGGGAGTGCAAAAAAAAAAATCCTGGTATTTTTCAATTTGGGTCTATTGGACCCGGGTTGTTGTTTTTTTGGTATTTCCAAAAAACCCTGAATCCCAATATTCATATCCAGGATTTTTCAGAAATCTTGATCCCCCCCCCCCCCCCAAGGTCTAATAGTCTAGAGAAGAAAAATACTGATTAAAAAAAATTACAAGCTGGCGAAAGCCGTTAAATAAACTTTTGACTTTTTAAAAAACAGCCTGATCCTGAGGCTGGGCTGACTTTTCCTGCAACATGATTGAAACGGCACCACAGGAGCAGCTGGTCCCAGGATCTGCATACGGTGGGGAGGCAAGAGAGAATCAGCTAGGGTGATGAGAGCTGAGAGCTCCATACCACTTCGGCTGGGGCTGGCTCCTCTTGCAGCTTGGTTTAAACTGAGCTGCAAGAGGAGCCAGCCCCAGTTGAGGTGGCTTGGAGCTCTAAATTCCTGCCACCCCAGCTGATACTCTTTTGCAAAGAAGGAGCTGCAAGAGAGGATCAGCTGGGGTGGCAGGAAGGGAGAGCTCTGTCCTGCCTCAGCTGGGGCTGGTTCCAGCTGAGGCAGCATGGAGCTTTCAGCTCCCACCATCCCAGCCAATCCTGGGCTGACTTCTCTTGCAGCTTGATTTAAACCAAGCTGCAAGAGGATCCCACCAGCCATTTGATATAGCGGAATATACCCAAATAAAAGCCAACAAAAATTGACTTTATTCAGGCTCAGCTAAATTGGTAGCCAGTCAGGTTCTCTGATCTGTATTTTTCAGGTATTTTATTGGGTGGCTTGCTTCATGTGGAATGCATACCCCCACTTCCTACCTCAGTGACTCTAGAGAGATAAGGAGTATATGCTGCTCCCCAAAAGCTGTTAATGAGATGAAAAAGTGAACAATTGATAGATGAGTTATCTGCCATTTCCTGTAGGTAATCATGTAGGTCACACTAAACTAGAAGAAGCCAAATGCCCATCTTCAACTTAAAAAAAAGATATATTTCTTACAATTAGAAGAATTTACAATTCTGTTCAGTTCAATAAATGCTTGTTTATCTGCAATATTAAGATTTTTATGTCATGTAAGCGTGTTTCATAGTTTTCATCTAAGTATTTATAGCAAGTGAAAAAGCTACGACTGAATCCTATGATCATCACAGGGCTGATCCCATAGTGAGGAGTAGCAGCTGTCTATCAACCCATTTATAATCAATGAAAGGCATCAGTCCAACATCATCAGTCATGATGAAGGGTGTCAGTAGTCTTGCAGCACTAGAATGGACACCTGGCCATCTGTCCTGGATTAACCATTAAACAAAATAAACATGTGCTTAGGGCTACAAGGGAACGGGGGCACCGCTAGGGGTTGGTTATATTGCTTACAGCTATTTAATGTTAAATAAATATTTTCTAAAAGTTTATATTTGATATAGTTGTGGGTCTAGCCTGGGGAATGGCATGGAAGAAAATGAAATTCTTAATCTCTTATTTCACCTTCAGGAGTTTTAGTATCTTGTCATTTAAGCAATGGAAGGGCCGAGGGGCACCATTGTTGGGCTGTGCTTAGGGCATAAATTGGCTTTAATCTGGCCCTGCTGGCCATCGTCTGCAGCTCATAGGGTGCAGATCACACTCCTGGGAATATTTAGTCTGTGACAAACTGAGCCCTGAAACCACTGGCAAGCAGCCTAAGTAAATGTACATATGATCCTTCATTAATTTGTATTATACCTTGTCAATATAATTGGAGCCAAGTGCATATATGACAAAGTCATTTTCTACATTCATCAGAATCAACGATATAGACACAATAGAATTGAATTCTACAGGTAGAAGTTGCATGTTTTCAGTGCACATGTACATATACATGTGTGTTGAACCATTTCTGCATATACATTTGTGGAATGCTTTCTTCCTGAGTATTCAGAAAGTAGATTAGATGGAGGAATATTCTATCATTATTTACTTATTTTTCACTTTTAATGATTGCTCTTGAATTGAAAAAAATTCTAGGCATGCGACTTTCCCCTCCCACGGATGGGCATGTATATAAAGTAGTATAGTCAAAGTAAAGTGTTATCACTTGAACCTGCTGAATGTATAGATTGGCTGTGTCAGAGTCCATTGCAGTTGTTGCTTGCTAAAGTGGTCTCTGATGTTAAAACAATGGAGGCATTAACTGCATGGGCAATTGATTGTATCTTGGTCTCCTATCAGCCAAACTCCACAGCATTCTCAATACAGATGGAGCTGTTATATGGGACATTATAAAACAGTAACCCCTGTTACAGAATATCTGACTGTTTTCACCTTTAGATATATATGAAGTTGCTTTCATAAATAGTTTAAACAGAAATTATCAGCATGTAGCACACATATTTATAATATTAATGAGGCTCATCTACACTGAACATAATTCACAGCACTAATAAAGAGTTTATGCTGAAATTCTCTTACCCTTATTACTGCATCCTGTATGTCAACCATTTGCACTACCATTAATTAAGCAAGTTATAAATGTAAACCATTACTGCAATAAACTTTATAGGTCTGTAGTTTTTCTGGAACCTCCCTTGTTTCTTTCTCCAGTTTTTAGACCCCTCATTAATTAGCTATATTTGAAAGCCTGACTATAGCTCTGATAAGTTTTAGTCATTCTAACAACCACATCCTAGTAAATAGGTTCCATTTAAAGGTATTTCTAGACAAAGGGAGATCCCTTCTACATGATTCTTTACTATACAGATAGGCTACCATATAGATGGGCTCTCTCAGACTTGGTAGTCTCTTGCTTACACAGATTATGCTCTGCCATCGAAGAGAGCAGAGATGACCATATAAGGGGCAAAGGCATACCCAGAACTCTCAGCACATTGAGTATGTAGTACAGATGAAAAAACTGAAGAAAAATGCTAAAGCTCTCTGTATTCTCTGTGTGCCATCACACTTATGCTAATTTCAATTCATTGTGGTGGTGACTCACCATCAGTGTAAACTAGACTTACCCACAAACCAAGAAAAAAATTACTAGAGCACTGTCCCCAAATCCACCATAAGTCCCATGGCCCCATCCCAGTTCCAACAGAAACTGCCGGGCCTCCCACTGGCTTTATCACTTGAACAGGTATGGACCAGAATGTTTTATTGTAAAAGCTGGCAAGATTGGTACAAGAAAGCAAAAGCTGCTTAGATGGAAGTTTGTCTACCTTTAACAAAATGTGCCCCAATTCCTAAAACTGAGAATTCTCCTTCTTTTTTTGTTTAAATAACTTACATTACAAAGCAAACACATTAATGATAGCTGATAATTTAAATTTCAGTTTCTGAAAAAAAAAGTTTCAACACATTTTCATTGGTGGAAGAGCCACTTAAGTTGGAAGAAGGGTCCTTAGGCTGGAGATAAGCTACACAGAGGATAGTGGGATCTGCCCCAATAATTAGAATGTAGATTTTGTTAGAGTAGACTGATAGGATCTAACTGAGGGATAGGTATGAAGCCAGCCAAGTTTGATTCTAGGGTAGACACTCCCCAGGTTTCAGTAGGCCACTAGTTGGCAGCAACTTACACCAAAGTTAGGGTTCTCTATTTGAAAATAAGTAAACAATTTAAAACTTGTGTCCTTGATTACTTTTTAAAATGTCTTAAAATAAATAAATATTCCTTTAAAAAAACAGATGAGTAGGAAAACTTGGTGAGTTCCTTGAGGCATCTGTTGATAAAGGGAGTTTGACTAAATTTTCTGCTTATTGGCTATATGGCCAAGGGGGCATGGGGAGTCTACTCCATTGGTGCTACACAACATTCAACTGAATCCTAGCTGCTGTTCAGCATAGTTGGGGCAGGTACTGGATAGGGCTCAGCAACAATCAACACAATTCTGAGCAGGAAATAAATAAGGTGCAAAAAATGTTGTTCTTGCCACTCTCCTTTGCTAAAAAAATAACAACCAGTAGTGGCAGGATAGAAGAAGAAGAAGAAGAAGAGATTGGATTTATATCCCGCCCTTCACTCACTTGGAGTCTCAGAGTTGTTTACAAACTCCTTCCCCTTCCCCTCCTCACAACAGACACCCTGTGAGGTAGGTGGGGCTGAGCTCTTTCCCAAACTGTCATTGAGAGAACAGCTGGTACAAAGCTATGGCTTGCCCAAGGTCATCCAGCCAAGTGGAGGAGTGGGGAATCAAACCCGTTTCTCCCAGATTAGAGTCTGTGCACTTAACCACTACACCAAACTGGCTCTCAGATAGTACACAGCAGCAATTGTTCTTCTCCATTATAGATTTCTTGCTCTCTGCATGTTCATATACATAGAATTCTTTTAAAAAATAAAATTTGGTGTGTTAAAAATAAACAGCAATAATACAATCCTTATTGTATGTTGTATGCCTTAAACTGTATGGCTGGGTTGCCTGTCCAATGATATTTAGATTTCCCCCCTCATGTTTCACAATGAACTCAAGGCACGCATAGATTTCATTATAGCTGCATGCCTTCTCCTGGGTTATTACCAACTTCCTATCATTCTGGCCCTTTTACATGCTTCTTTTTATTTCCTCAGTCATTTCACAGTCCAATCGTTCCTTTTGGTCAGGTGGCCTATAACATTAGTTTACTGTCTGAAACATCTCCAGCCTCAAAGCATAATGACTCAATAGCATTACCCATTCCTCCCCATCCTCCTCATAGGAGAACTAATAAATTCTCTTTCTCCAACAAGGCTACACCACCACCCCTTCCATCCATATTATTTTTAAAAAGAAACTGTCCTTTGATATTGAAATTTTATCCTGATTTCAGTTACATCATAATGTGTCTTCTCCTAAATTACTATGTACAGCTGCCCTCCCAGCACTATCCCACTTTCTTCTTCAGCTATTTTGCCCTAATATTAGTGTTCATGAATCCTTATCCCCCTTTTATCTTCATTGCCATCCAAACCTTTATGTGTATGCCTTTCATCTCTGTTTGGTCAGTGTGCTTGCCCTGATGTCATTAAGCGTAGATTAAACTAAACTCCTCCTCAGAACTATAATTGCTCACCCTCGGTATGGAATGAGCATTGATCTTGTTGAGCAGGAGGTTTTCTCTCCATTCTTTTTACCCCTCTTCCAAATCATATCATATTGTACCATCCTATTGTGTGGTCTTAATTCAGTGATTGACCACAAGTAGACCCATCCCATTGCAGGGCACCATCTAAATCGAAAGTGTGAGCTTTGACCAAGGATCTATTGTATATGTACATATTTACTCAAAAGGGAGAAGAATCTGAATGTAGAGCAAAAGCCTTTAAAAAGACTTTATGACAAAAATTTCTGTACATATTTGTAACTTGTATGCAAATGTAAATCAATTTTTCTTTTTCATAATAACATGCCTGGTGGGAGGGAACCCGTAATTTTCCTTTGGGATAAATACAGTATATGTTATGTATTGCTGGAATTAACAATGCATTAAACACCAGCTATCGGTGAAATCAGTATTATATATGCAAGCTGAATGTTTTAAGAGCTCCATATTTGGATCAGATAGATCTGATCAAAGAGGGGGAGGGAATATGGAATGGAATCCTGTTTCCCCTGTGTTGAACCCAAAGGAAGTAGTTTGTTTCATAGGAGTAATTCTAGGATGTTGCCAAAGTTTTGCCTGGTTCACAAATGAATTTTGCTGGCTTCTTATTCTTCCTTAATATGCAAGGCAACCAACACCTCTCTAAATTGTTCTCCGATTCAGGATATTTACTTCCAAGTGCTTCGTGGCCAAACCTCTTGGGCTGGGAAGCTCTGGAAACTTCATTTGCTGTTCATTTATTTATTTGGAAAATTTATATGCCCCTATTATGGACCCCATCCAATTCCCTCTCTCAGAGGCTAGGTTTTCCTTCTGTTTCTCTGGCCCTTCACTGACTGAGTAGCCCTGGTAACATCATTTCTTCTCCCTTGAAGTAATTTTGGCTGTCCCATATTGGGTCAGTAATATATACTGGCTATTAGCTGTATATATTGCTCAGTCCAGGAACCTGAGAGAAGGAATAGAATCACCCTTCAACTTAAACCCTTGAAAATGGCACTTGAGATGCTTTTAAAATTCAAAAACAACAAAAGGTTCTATTTAACATTGAGGGGGGAAATCAGATGAAATCAAGGGCTGAAAATACTGAGGTAAAAACAGTATATGCACAGACTTTTGCTCTTATATGTCAGGCTAATGAGAAGTTTTAAATTATTCACAGGAGTTGGTGCCAACCCCCCCCCCCCCCCCGGGGGAATGCCTGCTTGTGTCATGGTTGCAGCAAAATGACCCCGTCCCCTGGAAAGGTCCTTGTTCCTCCGACCAGCCTTCTGAAGGCTTCAGCCACCACTGAAGCTATCCTCCCAGAATAGTGGTATTTCTGAGGCTTGGATTAGTAGCTGTCCCCTCTCTGCCAGCTCTTTCTTTCTTTCTTTCTTTCTTTCTTTCTTTCTTTCTTTCTTTCTTTCTTTCTTTCTTTCTCTTCTCTTCTCTTCTCTTCTCTTCTCTTCTCTTCTCTTCTCTTCTCTTCTCTCTCTCTGTCTCCTTTCTGTCTTGCTTTCTGACATACTTCTGGTGATGTCAGGGTGTATGGCATATGCAAATAAGTTATGCTAATGAGTTATGCTAATGAGCTCCTGCACCTCTTTTTCTACGAAATGATCCCTGCCCAAACCCTTTGTCTTGGAACACCAGTACACTTCTTGAGTTGTTCACTGACTGTTAAGGTCTCTATAGGCAGTTTCTAATCATACCAGACTAGGGTTCTCTGTCCTCCTCAGAGATAACTCTCCCTGTTTGACTGGGTGGGGATTCTTCTTCTCTCTCTAGAAGATCTACCCCCTTTCCTTTGGCCTGAATAGGAGTCTTATTCTACTATCCAAACCTGCTTGCCAAACTTTCCCCCAGTTCTCTATCTGTGTTCAAATTGTCCTCAGCTAATGCTGAATTCAGACTTTATTTAGTCATGGCTTTGTCAGCACTAAATCCTTTACTCTCAGGGCCAGTCTCAAGATGGTCTCAGTACACATCTCTTCTCAGCTAAAGCAGGAATCTGACTGAATCTCCTCAGCATCTAGCTCTCACACGACTTTTTTTTTTCTCAGCTGATGCTAACTAATCCAATTGAGCCTGTCACTCAAGGAACTATGGAACTGTGAAGAATTAACCTTTCACAGTCCTGTAGTTGTATATACAGCACTTTTAAGCCTCTTAAAAAGTGTAGTCCCTCACAGCCCCCTTTCCGGGCAGATCACAAAGTAAAAACAATACAATAAAGCCAACAATAAAACAAGCCAGGGACATAAAACAGCATAAAATATAATTCTGTAGCCTAAAATGATATTCCCAAAACAGTCCTCAGACTAGAAGTAGACCATAAGAATAGCTTAAAAGGGCAGGCTCCTATAATTAAAAGCTTGTGTTAACTGAATTGTTTTGGCCTGATACCTAAAGGACAGTAAAGTACCAGTAGGAATCAGGGAAAGCCTCAAGGGTGTGGACATACCAAAGGTGAGGTGCCACCAATGAATAAATATTTCTTATGGTCATGACCCACTTCACTACTGAAGACAGGGAAACTGAGTGAAGGTCTTGAGAAAAAGATCATAACTGGCAGGCTGGATAGTACAAGAGTACCATGGCAGTATGCTAACCCCAAGCCATGGCTGTATGGAACCCCAAGAACTAGTACTCTGAATTGTGCCTGGAAAAGCCAGGTAGCCAGTGGCAGCAATAGCTGTTCCAGAACCATCCCTTTTTACCAGATGGTTTATGTTGTTTCAAACAATGATCAGTGGAGGAGCATCTAGGTCTTAAGCCTTGTAGTGTAAAGAAAAAAAGGTGAATCAGGTGGGTGTTCAGTTGGATGTGAGTAGGTTTCCAGATACCTTTGTTTTCTCACTAACAGCAGTATGAGTGCATCTGGGTTGGGCTTAGAATCGAGCCAATTTTACTTGAATTAATAAGTATATATTGCTTCAGCAGTATGACCTTACACTGAATATTGTGAGTGGACTTACTTATCATTACTCATTCCCCTAAATACCTCAAATAATCACATAGACTGATAAAAGTAACCAATCAATTCACATTTGTCTTCCAGATATGTAACACTATGAATTTTTGGGTGATGGTGTCTTTCTCAGCATTCTCATATATGTTTGCAGAGCCCTCATTGTCATATATTGGTCCACATCCAAAAGTACAGCTCAGGGCACTATAGATGCCACCTGATATTGTTTAACTAGCTGTTCTGTAGATAGCATCTAAGAGCAAGTTGTCCAGTTAATTTTATCCCTCTGCACTTACGCCTTATACACACGTAACCATACCCAATATAGTGGGCCCTTAGGGCAGATGCACCTTACCATCCTGTGTGCAGTAGTAGATGAACATTAAGATCATACTGTAGCAAGAAATAATTGAGATGCACCCATTTTCTATGAAGGACCTTTTTGTCAATATCTTTCCCCTGCCAGCAACACAGGTCCTTCTAGGCAAGAGTTGGGAAATCTTCTGAATTTGCATACTGAGCTTCCATCCAGTAACGAACACAAGTTCTAACTGACTGGTTGACTCTACTTTAATATGTAAAGCCCCTTATTTAATCCTTGGCATCTATAGCTAAAGGATTTTAGGTAATATTGCTAAGAACTCAGGTAGAAACCCTAGACAGTGTGTAGCAGCCACGGCTACATGGACCATTTGTCAACAGTATATATAGTGGCTTCTTGTATATTTCATGCATTAACTATACTTTTCCTTAAGCAAATTTATGCAGCCTTATATCCCAATCAGGTTGATGCATTTGCCCTGGATTGATGTCACAATGTTATCTCTCTGCTTCTATGAAGTCATGCTGTGTGATGTTGCACTGGAAAAGGAAGTGGGCCAATCCATCCTAAGTGTTAATTTGTTGGCATAGCAAATCTGTGCATCTTTAACCCTTGTATTTTATCTCTGTGGGTTTCACTTCAGCACCTAGACCAGAGGGAGAAAAAAATCTCAAGTAGCCTAACAATGTATTTTAACTACTTTCCCAACAAAAGTCTGTTCAAAACTAATACTGAAAGAGTGAGTTATATTGTCTCCTGATTCATAAAAAAAATCTTCTCCCTTTTTATGAGTCTCAGATTACCCAGTAACCTTGACAGTTGAACCAGTGTTCCATGACAACAAGCAGACCATTGATAAATAGCAACAAAACTATTAGCAGTTGAATTTATGAGATGGGTAATAGAGGAGCTAAATTATAGGCTTACTGTTTGACAAACTACAGCTTGACATATCTTTGCAAATATGTGTGCATGCATCTCAGAGAGGGGAAAAAAACCTTTTCAAACATCCTGATCCTTTATTTATTTATTTTATTGATATCTGACTTTTTACCAAGTCCTCAAAGTAGCAGGAATGTGTAATTTGATGACAATCAAACCCCAAACCAAGTACAACCTATTCTTTAATGTCTTTATCATAACTAACCCATATCAGTTCCTCCAAACTGGTAAGCCATGAAAATTGGTGTAATAAATAATAAGCTTCTTTTCACTGTGACAATACTTTATGCTGTCAATACAATAGATGCAAAAAATCTCGTATTCTGGGTCAGATCAGGAATTGGAGCAAAAAAGTTCTCACTCAGCCCAGTCTGGGCAGATGTGCTAATTGAAAGTGAGCCATGGAAAAGGCACTTGTATAAGTGTGGCCACACCAGCCCATGATTAATGAGACTGCATAAAGCCTGCATGGTTAGCCCACCTTCTCTCATCTGTGAATCGGGATTCTCTTCTTCCAAGAGATGGACTTAAAGCTGCCACTGTCCATATATGGTGGACTGCGGAGTAGTGTTAAATAGAAAGTCATGACAATGGATAACTGTTTGGTTTGCATAGCTGAATGGTCGAGAACACTGCAAAACTGGTATGTGGATAACAGGCATTTTCAGAAAATGTTCCATATCAACTATTTATTACTGTGTGCTATATTTTGCTCTATATTAGCAATAATCAATTTTAATAGTGAACTACAAATGTATTTATGTATTTTAAACATTTGCGCTGCTTCTTCAGAGACCTCTTCAGGGGCACCTCACAATATAAAACAAGATTGGTACCCAAACTGAACCCAGAGAAAGGCAAATTGGCTTTAAATGGGTTCCCAAAAGAAATAATGTGAGATCTCTGTAGCTTCTGTATACCAGGGTGGATCTCATTAGTGGTACCCTTGAATAAAATTACAAATAAAGAGAGTGAGAGAGAATTATTGTAAACACAATTAAATAGCTTTATTGTATACAAAATAAAATAAAAAGAATAACAACATAAAGAACCTATTCTGGGCACCTGAGAACTAAATCCCATAGTAACTACATATGCACACACACACACACACACCAACAAGAGGGCACACTTAAAAGGGTAGGAGGGAGGAAATTGAGAAGTTTTAGGGAAGGGACATACAACCTGAAATCCTGGGCTTGAGGTCTGGAAAGGTCCAGAGGCAAACACAGTGGAGGTCCAAGGAGCAGAGCAAGGAGAGGAAAAAGGGCCTCCAACACAGTTGCAGGGATGTTCAGGTAGTGGGAAAACCTGGCACATTTTCCACTGGGTTGAGGTGGGGGTTTTTTATGAGAAAGGGTCCCATAGCTAGACATGGGAACCCACTTTTCCAGGAAACTGATTAGTCAAAGATATGAAGCTTGAATTTGACTAGGCAGTTTGAATGTAACTGCTATCAATACCTGGCAGGCAGATTAGTAGGGAAATACCTGACATTCCAAGGTGGGGTGATTGCTGGACAGTTTTAGCATGTTGAAAAGGAACTGGGAGTGAATGATGGGTTTAAATGTCCTCCTGATGGCTGATCCTGGGTGAATTGGATGTTAGGCTGCCTTTATTGATGGCTGGATTGGATTGGTGATACTTAAGGGTTGTCCAGCAATTTATAGCTGGAAATGGTTCAAATTCCCTTGATGAAGTATCCCTTGGAACACTTTTAAAGCCCTAAATGGCCAGGGTCCAATGTACCTGAGGGACTGCCTTTCCCCATATATACCGTAGAGGACACTACAGTCAGGGGCACAATATCGCCTCGTAATTCCAGGCCCCAGAGAGGCCAGGCTCGCCACCACCAGAGTGAGGGCTTTTTCAGTGGTGGCTCCTTACTGGTGGAATGAGCTCCCAGAGGAGATCAGGGCCCTGCAGAACCTTGTGCAGTTCTGCAGGGCCTGAAAGATGGAGCTCTTCTACCAGGCCTTCAACTAGGAGCCGCCACCCCCACCCCCACTACCATCAATGGCCACTATAAATTTGTGGTGGAGGCCAACTATAGCTGTGAGCAAGTTATACCATCTGCAGAACAGGAGGCTGCTGGGTACTATATAGCATACCATCTTATTTTTTGCCAACCGCTGTGAGCACTTCAATGTGATTGTTGATTGTTGATGTTTTAACTGATTTTAAATGTTTTATATGAACCTTGGTGCTTGGGCCAAGCCTTGTTAACCGCTCTGAGCCTGCTGGTGGGGAGAGCAGCCTATAAATATAACAAATAAAAAATAAAATAAAATATGATTGTTATAAGGCATACCCTGGAGCTTAGCACTGAAAAGTTTTTGTTCTTGAAAACAATATACCACTTGAGATGGGGGAGATTGCATTTAATTAGTTTATAATTCCAGCACACCCTTCCTCTCCTGGGATTTCTCAATGTCATTGCTGAACCCAGGTGCCTTTATGAGACTCTCCAGGTTTCAGGTCTTCTGTCACTTAGTTGTTTTAATAGGCAACCCTTTTTAGAGCCTAAGTCCCAAAATAAAGTCCATGGGGGTCTTGGCTGGAGGAAGGAATGAGGTGCATACAAGATAGTGATCCCGCCCTCCTGCCCCATGTTTTTTGTTTCATGTCTTTATATGTATTTTAGCCCTGGTTTAATGATGTGTTTTGGGGGCAGGGAAGTAATAGTTTTAAAATGTGATTTTATTGTGTACATTTTAATTTGTTAGCCACTTTGGTGGCCCTTGTGATGATAGGAAGATGGGATATAAATTTTGTAAATAAATAAAAACATACAATCAAACCATTAAAAAATCCAGCCAATAAAAGCTGAGGGAACTAAGTCATCAGAGTGTGGGCAGTGCTCAACATGTTACCCTGTCATCATCATCACGGAGATGGTACAGACTGAGAAATGAACTATGGTTTGAGCAGGACTCAGGCCAGTTCATGGTTCATTTTGAACCAATTTGTTTGGTCGCATCAAATCCAAAATGAACCGCCTTTTTCCCGCGGAGGTTCATTTGGTTAGTTAGAGCAGTTTGTTCTCCAGAAAGCCTTGCACTGATTCAATCAATTCCTAGTAGGCAACACTGGGTGTGGCTTGTAGAGAGCCCTAGAAACACCCATAGCACCCATAGCAGTTGTCCATAACTTGATTGGCAGTTCTGTGAGCCAACCACGGAGCTCCCATTCTGCTTTGTGGGAGGAGATTTATATATATATATCACACCAGGGGTCATTTCATAGAAAAAGAGGTGCAGGAGCTCATTATCATAACTCATTATCATAACTTATTTGCATATGCTAAACCACCTGACATCATCGGAGGGAGGGAGGGAGGAAGGAAGGAAGGAAGGAAGGAAGGAAGAGCTGGCAGAGAGGGGACAGCTACTAATCCAAGCCTCAGAAATACCACTATTCTGGGAGGATAGCTTCAGTGGTGGCCAATGTTCCCTCTAAAATAAGTTAGTGTGAGTTAGCTCACAGTTTTTTAGCCTCTGGCTCACACCTTTTTGGCTTGGCTCAGGAAGGGTGGCTCCAGAGCAAATTAATTTATGCAGTAGCTAAATTGCTTGCTCAGAACTTTAATGCCAGTAGCTCACAAAGCAGAATTTTGGCTCACAAGACTCCACAGCTAAGAGGGAGCATTGGTGGTGGCTGAAGCCTTCAGAAGGCTGGTCGGAGGAACAAGGACCTTTCCAGGGGATGGGGTCATTTTGCTGCAGCCATGACACAAGCAGGCATTCCCCCGCGGGGGGGGGGGGGGCTGGTACTAACTCCCGGAGCTGTGCTCCCCCAAGCTCCTGTCACACACTGAGAGTGACTTAGGTAGAATTGCTTGCTGCTGAGCTTTCCTGGGGGCACCAGCTGGGTGGGGCTATAACCCAGACTTCCCAAATCCAATCTTTGACCATCTTGGAGGGTGCATGGAGGAGAGCCTGCTGAAGACTCCCTGTGAGTTTGGCACCTCTAACTCATGTGGGGGCTGTTCTACCATCTCCAAACTCACAAACCAAATCAACCACAAACTGGTTCAGGAAATGGGAAAAGTTCATGAAAGTTCATGGTTTGTGTAATCCAGGGGTGGCCAAACTTGCTTAATGCAAGAACCACATAGAATAAATGTCAGATGTTTGAGAGCCGCAAGACACAAACATTACATATATCTTTACTGGAAAATATGCAAATTTGCTTTTTATTAACATTAAATGAGACTGCCAAAAATAAAAACAAAAAGGGTAAAACATACTGATAATGATACTTATTTGTCCAATGATATTTATTTGTTTGCTAATGATTTTTTTGCCTAAGAGAGACGGGTGGAAAGAAAGAGAGAGAAACAACGAAAGCAAATAGGTGGGGGGAGGGAGGAAGAGGTGGAAAGAAAGCATCATCATGTTATTCTGTCAAAATGACTGTCAGGGAAGAAAGCATGGCTAGCATACTATCAAAATGTTTGCCCTTGTTTATAGCCCTACCACCATGGAAATATCATGAGAAACTATGGTTATGCAGATATGGCTAAAACTATCAATACTGTAGTGTCAGTACTAAATTGTTATATTTTTATCAGTACTACAGTAGGTATTTTTGGCAATAATTTATTACTGCATCTTTCATGTAGTGTAACTCAACACATCACCAATTTACTATACCTCATCAGAGTAGTCTCTCATCAAAGTTACATTCTTTTAAATCCATTGAAATCAGTGAGCTTAGAATGTGTACCTCTGCCTAGGAATGCACTTCAAATTACTTTCAGTTACAAGCTTGACAATGAGGTGTTTGTGGTACACAATCATACATAAAGGAAATGTACAGGAAATTCTTGCAAGTTTAGGAGTTTCACTGTGCAGGCTAGAGCTTTTCTACCTCCATGAAAGTTCTCTTTATTTTCAGGTAAGGACCTGATCCAAATATGCCTCCGTTTGTTTCTCCACTGAAATTTGCACTAGAGAGTTATGTACGCAGCTGTGTGCATATAGAATCAAGATAAGCATGACTATTTTATCATTTCAAGTATTCATTAGGGCTGAAATAAAGCAGAAGCACTTTAAGCAAATATGTTCAATACTGTAGAATACACCACCCTTTTTGCTTCTCACAATATCATCAATACTACAGCAAAGCAAGTATGACTAGCAGCTTCAGGAGTCAAAATAACTGAGACAGATTTCTCAGTTCCATAAGCAGTTGCAAAATGGCTGTCGTATTTTCCAGTGTTTTGTTTGTCTCGTCAGCACCAAATTACCGGACAAGGTCAAGACATGGTGGTAGCAACTGCACCGAGAACTTTATGGAAGCAAGATTAATAGAAGTTTGTCATAGTCAGGTTAGGAATCACGTAACAGCATCAGATTAAGAGCCTAGTTGTATTAAAAGGGAGGATAGAAACCTAAGTATTGTAGTTGGGGGCCTGGCGTTTTATTTGTTTACTTATGTATTAATGAAAATATTCATACCTAGCTGTTCCATAAAGCTAAGGGCAGCGCACAATAGAGCAAGAAATAAGATCAATTTTGCATAATGAATTTACACCAGACTTAAAAACAATTCAACTAATTTAGCTGATTGGTACCAGGTAGTCTGAAAGTAGCACCCCTCAATCCAGACAAGGTCAAATGATAATGCCCCAGGCAAAATCAGGAAATGGCAGAATTAGGAGACTAGAAGCATACTGTAACAAGGCAGTAGTGGCCAAATGAAACATCCAAACATTGGATTCTAAATAACCCCCTTGGATTCATTTCTGAGGAGTACAGAACAGGAGAGGGGCTGCAGCCTAATGGAGAGGGACAGTAGCATCTTTCAACTTGAAAGGGCAATATACACAAAAATATAATAATCTGAAAAAAAAAACATTTTAAAACATTATAAGGAACAGTGTTAAGACTAAGACAAGCAACAACAAAAACAACAGCAAACAATTACAATCCAGAAAAAAATGTGGTAAAACCTTCCCGGCATTAATCAAAATTTAAATTAGCAGCAAAAATTAAGGATACCAAGTAGTACTAAACTTGACAGGAAAAGCTGGCTTTGCATCTAGCATCATTCCCTGGCATTTCCAGCTAAAAGGTATCAGGTTCAAAAAAATTCTTTCTCTGCCTGAGACCCAGGAGAGCCACTGCCCGTCAGAGCTAGTTGATACTAAACTAGGTGGGCCAACGATTTAACTTGGTATAAGGGAGCTTTGTATGCTGACGGTAATAGTTAAAGATTAGAGATGCCAAGGAGTTTCATTTCATAACGAGTATTTTTATTTATTGTGACATATTCAAGAAGCTACATAGTTTAGTAGAGTGTGCCATATGTATTAAAAGAGACTGAGAGATATTACATTCATTTCTAAAAGGTTCTGTTCTGATAGAATAACTGAATTTAGGAACACTGAAATCCTGTGACAAATGCAAATCAATTATATGTATCCACTATTTCAATACTGCACACATCCAATGTCATTCATTTCTTTACAGTATGTTCTCTTAAGGTACATGCCAATACATTCTACAAGCCATTTTTTAAAAAAAAATTATAAGGTGAAAGGGGCTGTGTTGACTACACTGGTAGACAGCTTTGAAGTTAGGGAATAGCACTTTATAGAAGAAATGTAGGCAAGTGTTAGGTCACATTACACTGGGCACTTTCACACATGCTAAATAATACTTGTTGTAGTCCACTGCAGCGACTGTTTAGAAGTGGGTTTTGCCATTTCACGCAGTAAAATCCAGTTGCAAAGTGCATTGAAAGTGCATTGTTTAGTTTGGGTGAAAGCATCCATTATTATTGCAAAATTAGGTCTTCATGGAACTTGTTACCAGTATTCCCATCCCATGATGTTTTTTTCTTTAATCCTATGAAGGCACTCAGGGACATATAATGATTTTCAGTCAGCAGTTTCAGTTTACTTTTCATTTGAAGGAACTGGTTTTACAGATTGGGTGTTCCTGGCAAAACACTGCCACATCCTTTCTCTGATGGACTTGGATATCACTAAGATGGAGATCTCCCTCCCTCCCTCTCATTTTTATCACAACTATCCTTTTAAGACCTTAGGGAAACATGTGGCCTTTCTATTCACACTTTATCTCACAGTCATTCTGAGAAAAAAAGGGGCAGGTTCAAGGTTTCCCAATGGGTTTCATGGCAGAATGAGGTCATGAACCACAGTCTCCACAGTGCTAGACCAGCATTCTAACCACTGCACTATACTGGCTCAAATATTGACACTACCCACTGCAGTCTCTCATCTGTTTTTGTACAAAACAGCTACTTTAGTCTGTCTGTTCTTCTTACTCCATACCTGTTGTGCCGCATACTATATCATATAAGAGAGGCTATCTGCATCTTGGTCCTTAATATATCTATCAGGGACTTTAGGCTGATCCTGCATTGAGCAGGGAGTTGGACTAGATGGCCTGCATGGCCCCTTCCAACTCTGTGATTCTATGGTTCTAGACAAGGCTATATAATAAGAATGTGACAATCCCAATACTGACATTATAGTGTGCATATGGAAGAACCAATATCTGTTGTAATCTCTCAGTGCCTTTTAGTTTGCTATAAACAAATTCTGTAACAATTATGATGAATTTATATAGAGCTATTGAAAAGTATCCATTATAATGTTCTCTGGTATTGTGCAGTATTGCATCTAGGGTTGCCAAGTCTCGGTTGGGAAATACCTGGAGATTTTGGGGGTGGAGCCAGGAGAGGGAGGGGTTTGGGGACGGGAGGGGCCTCAGCATAGTACAATGCCATAGAGTCGACCCTTCAAAGCAGCCATTTTCTCCAGGGGAGCTGATTTCTGTCAGCTGGAGATCAGTTGTAAAAGCTGGAGATCCCCAGGCACCACCTGGAGGCTGGCAACCCTAATTGCATCAGATTGAGAGAGGTTTCCATTTAAGAAACACACTGTTTGTAATGTAACTTTTGCAGCAGTGCAGATCTTCACATTTGTCTGTGTCCTTCATATTTGTAATGGTGGCTTGCCAAGAAGATCCTGTGCCAGAACACATTTTTTTAAAAAGGAAAAAAGCTTAAGTTAGTCATATGCTACCATCCAAAACAATCAGAACTAAAGCCAATTTAGTGCACATAAGTTACCTTGGAAATATTAATTTATGCCATTGAGCCTCATAATATGTGTAGCCAACAGGGAGCTGTCTGGAGACAGGGATTTTTGCAAATCTTTCAGCTAGATCAATGAGTCGAATGCAAAATCTAGCAACCAGGGGCATCATATAAATTTGTGATGCTCCCTGGAGGAGCTGGGGTCCAGCAACCAATGACTGGATTACACTGATCCATAAATGCAGTTTTTCATCTGTAACAGATATAATATAAATGCTGTTATTCATATGGCATAACTGGAAGATAACCACAAGCAATGATACAAATAGTGTAGAATGTTACAAGTAGATGGTGACCTCTTAGGTATATACAGATCATCAGACATTCCCATGTGAATTGTGCTACCCCACTGTAAGCAGACTCATAAAACTTGCAACTGAGATGGTATTAACTCTCATTTGACTAAGGAGCATATGTTTCACACAATGTGGTGCGAGGACATCTCTGCAATGATGTAATATCTTCGGTTGCAATGCCCACACTGATTCCTGCTATCCAATCTGGCAAGTAACCCAAGCACACTCAATTCAGTGGGCCTGTGGGGAGCGGATGCGTTGAATGATCCTATCCAACCTCTACTCAGCCCTCTAACAGCATTTCCTTTATTTATATAATCAGTTGACTAGCATGACTCTAGTTTTGTTTCCTTTCTCAAAACATTCTAGAAAGGAGGCTGCTTGTCATCTAAAGAAACCCTGGCCCACTATGTCATGTCTCATGGAATGCAGGGGTGTTTTTCATTCAACCACCCTTATTGTGGTTTCATGAAAATATTATAACAAAAAACATTCCTGGGGCATTGATTAGAACAGTCTCTCATTCATGCTCCTAATATATGGCTTCCTTGATGTCTGAAGATCTAACCTACGTGATTTAGAAGTGCCAAGCGATTATTTAGTTAGGTGTTTTGTGTTTTACTGCAACATTGTGGCATATTATACCTATAGTATTATGGTTAAGATCCCCCCCCCCCCCCCAAAATATAGAATGGCTATGCTAGAATATATGGCAGACACAAGAACTCTGCTTGAATAGATGTGGGCTTAAATCCAACTTTATTTGCAAAGGGGAGAATTTGGTCTATTTGGATGCATGTGTGCATAGATGTATAAATAGAATTCAGTATTACTGAACTATTAAAATATACCTTATATGGCATTTTGTTTGTGCAAGTTCTTAAAATCTTTATCTTGTTCATACACCACTGGAGTAGGTCAAAAGTCTGATTATTTTGCATATGCCAAGGGCAGTCTTTGAATTCATGTCTGAAATATAAATTAATACCAGGTCTCTCAGGTCCTAGTATACTCTATTCACTAGACCATGTTGTAACAACTAGACAACTATTCTATTCTACTAACTATTCATTGAGCAAACAATTATCTGCCAATGCTATGTTCCTATTTCATAGATCAACAACACAAAAGGTAAAAAAGATATAGAAATATAGCTTTGAACTGAAAGTTCAGTTTCATCCATCTAAGCTATGTATAAAGCTCCATCCATTTATTCATAAAGACGGGAAATAGAAACAGAGTTCTCAACCATACGCATCTGAACATAACAAACAAACTTGATGTATGTACGTGTAATTTTCACATTAGCTCTTTTTAGGGATTACCAGTCCACTGTAAATCTTTTCTTATCCCTTATTGGATGGATATAGTCTAGTCCAGAACAGAGTTTAGATTAATATATGTTTACTCGGGATTAAGGATGATCTGAAGCTTTTTAAAAAAGCCTCAGACTTTTCATAACAATGGAAGGAAAATTTGACTGAGTCTGTGTCTTGCTCTTTAGATCCACATTCACACACAAAAGACCAAACTGTCTGATCATATTATTCTTGAAAGTAAGATATAAATCTGTGCAACATTTAATTTTCATTTTGTTCCCTTATTTATACTTTTGCATAAATTTAGTGCCTACAAAAGTTCCATGGCTAAGAAGAGAAAAGCTGAAGAGCAGATCTTGGGAGTTCCAGTCAACAAACGAAAGTCTCTGTTAATGAAACCTCGTCACTACAGTCCCAGTGTGGAAGGCAAAGGGGAAAATGAAGACAATACAGAACTGCAAGATGACAGCGGCCTCATCAAAGCAGGTATATCACGGACAGTAGGCTTGCCCACTCATCTCAAGGGATATTGTCCAATAGAGGTTACAGAGATTTGGCCTTGTTGTGTGGAAGTACCATATGCTGAAGTTGAGAAATAAATATAGCAATGTAAATTAAAGCATCTCATATACCATCCCATTCTGAGTTCAGGAGATGGGTCAAGAAGAACTGCCATGTAGGTCAGCCATTGTTTATTGGGAAGGGCTTAGTGTAACCACCAAACCAAGTCAAACTGTGAAACAGGGATTCTTCTGAACTCTTCCTTTCTAGTTCTTGCATTTCTAGCTTACCCATCCTCTAAGGCAGGGTTGTCGAACTCATTTGTTACGAGGGCCAGATCTGTCATAAATGAGACCTTGTTGGGCCAAGCCATTGTCATAAAATGTAATGCCAGGTAGCAGAGATATAAACTTCATAAAGGACACAGAAAACACAATTGAAGACTTTTTAAACTTCAAATAAAATATGCTTAAACACTAGCAATCTTGCAATATATTGTCTATTTAACATTCTGATAACTGACTCCTCTGCTCTGAATTATTGCATCAAAATGTCTGTGCTGTAGCTATCAGCTGTGTATAGGTAAGCTGCAAACCTACTTTTGATTTATTGACATTCATTACAGAAATCTCATGCTCAGTGTTCCTAGCTTAGGACCCAGGGAAAAACATGAAATGGCTGGGCATTGCAACCTTTTGTACACAAGTTGCTTCATGTGCTGGTCAAGAACATGAGAAGGCATCCTAACAATGACTGAGGGTCATGTGTTTGTCGACAAAACTCTTCCCCAGAGAAATAACTACCACTTCCTACAAAGGGGGTGAACTTGGTCTGGACACACAGTCTAATCCACCTCACTGGCTTGTTGTTATTCTTCCTCTAAAATAGTTCACATTGCTTTCTTACTGAGAAATACTGGATCATGTGGGCATGAATACAGTGAAAGGGGGAAGGGAACCCAGTTGCACCCAGGAGAGCCCTGGCATAAAGAGCCCAACAAAACACACAGAGAGAGAGAGAGTAGCAAGGCACACAAAAGTTCATACCTTGAACAAAACTTTGTTGTTGTTTTTTTAATTTTTTTTATTGAATTTGCAAACTATATCTACATCTAATATGCTAATTTCTAAGCTAAATTACCTTATACAGAGAATACTGTGTAAAATGTTCAACTTTATCAAATTAATAAACCTGAAAAACAAAAATTTTCTTGGTTTAACTAGTTACTTATGATGCTGCTTCTATAAATAACAAAGCTGATTGGCTGGTGCACATAACGTTGAAGAAACGCTTATTACTTCCATTTACATTCTCATATAGTGCGCAAACATTTAACAACAATATAACATTTATTTCTTCTTCGGTCCTCTTCTTGTCTTTTTAGTCTCTTTGCTAGCTTTGGGAGCAGCAGCTCCCTTTTCCGAATCCGACACTTCTTCTTCACTTTCTGAGCCATCAAAACTGTACATACTTTCCTGCGATGCTAGCGAATCATCTGAATCTCCCTCTGTTTTCTTTTTCTTGCTTTTTTCCAGAAATGTTTTCGCTTGTTCAACAGAGTCAATTTTATAGTTCTTGCCTTTGTAGCTGAAAAACAGTCCCTCTGGAGTATTCCAACGGTATACAATTGACTCAGACTGAAGCCAGGTAGTCAAACTTCTGTAGGCTTTTCTTCTTTTTCTTATTTCAAATGGTATGTCCTTTAAAACCTTGATCTCCTCTTCTTGGATCTTCAGCGTTGTTCTGTTTGTGGCTTTTAACACCACATCTCTTGTTGATCTTTTGGAGAATCTTATCATGATTTCACCTGGCAGGTTTTTCTTTTTAACAAATTCTGGATAGATCCTGTAGACCAAATCCATATCGCTTAATATTTCTTCTGCTTTCAAACCTGCCACCGGTGCTAATGCCTCACTCACCAGTTTTTTAAGATCCTCCCCTTTTTTCTCAGGAACATTCTGAAGTCTCAGGAAATAGTTTGAGCGTTCCATCTGAAGTTTCAAAACATTGTAACATTGGAAAGCCTTTTCTTTCTCGATTTTTTGTAGTCTTGAGTCATGCTTACTTGTAGTTGCTTTAACTTCCAAGAGATCCTGTTGCAGCTTTTCCGTTCATTTGCCAGACTCTTTCATTTCTTTCTGCATTGAGTCCATTTTAGCATTGAGAGTAGTCATCTGATCCACCAGGGGTCACAGCAGCGCTGAAAGCATTGAGCTCATCTCTGTGGTATCGCCCTTTGAACTCGGAACTCCGCTTCCTGGTTTAGGGGAGGGTCTTTGTCTCCCCGTCATTGTTGCTGTTTCGCTTTTGTTTACAGTTAGATAAGACGGACCGTAGAGAAAGCTATCTTTATCGCACTAATGTCTTTTAAAAGCTTTTTTCTTCATGCATACGATCCAGCCCTCCAGCATTTCCAGAACGCTTCTGGTACAGCAGTAACACCGTGGGAACGTCTCGTAATGTACACTTCATTAAGGGAGGGGGGGAACGCGATCCACCCAACCCGTCCCAGCCGCTTTATTTACAGTCTTTGTTTGAGACTCACGTTTTCACCATTGCGTATCAGGAGGGTTAATTGTTTCTCTGCCCGGCATTCTCTGCTGCTTCTCGGTCACGCTTACGCAGCCCGAAGGCTTCCACGGCTGGGGAACCTATGGGGGTGTTGAAGGGGGCCTCTATCCTGTGGTCGCCACCGTCAGGAGAGGCTCCCCCTCGTGCCACCCCAGGCAGAGCCCCTTCGCTAGGGTCTCTGGGGGTTCGGCACCTGTCCGAAGCCCCTTCACCCCGCCGGACGTGGGTTGCCTCTCCCGCAGAAGCAGAGGGAGGCATCTGCCATTGAGCGCGTCTCTTCCAGAAGTCCAAAACTTTGTTGGTTTTAAAGGTGCTTGGTATTTCTCCCTTGTGATTGAGGCAGCCCAGCAAAGCAAGCTCTCCCTGGTTTCCTCCCTCCCTTCAGGGAGGAGCCTCAGCCAATGGAATGAAACAAAGGCTGCCCTTTGTCTCCAGCAGCCTGGCCAGGAAGTAAGCTGGGAGGGGGAGGGGGAGGATCCTCAGCTAGTTGTTTACCAGACTCTCTCAATCGCATAGGAGAGCCTTGTCTATCGATCTCTCCTGTGCAATTGAGAGAGACTGGTAAAGCAAAGTATTGAATCTGCCTCCCTCTGCAGCAGCAGAACTGCAAATGGAAGTAGGAAACAGCCAGGGCCTTGGGGGCCTGAGTGGGGCCCTCCAAGGGCCTGATCCAGCCCATGGGCCGCATGTTTGACACCCCTGCTCTAAGGAATCATGATTGTCTCCTCCTCCATTTTATCTTCACAACTTGGTGAAGTTGGTTAGTTTGAGATGCAGTGGCTGTATTGGTTGGACCAGTGCTGAATGGGAATTTGGACCCAGCTCTCCGCTAACTTAATACAGCACTTTAAGTTACTACACCACACTGGCTATCCAGTATATTGGTAAATGAGTAAAATATCCTCTGTCTACAGAAGTCCTTCTGTCCCAGGTAAATGAAAAGGGCAGAAAGTCTCTCTTCATTACAGGCTGCCTCTCCAGGGGCTTAACTAGACAAGACATTGTAAGATTTGTGGGGAGGGAGGGTTAAGTATATTTCAGCTGTGCTCATAGCAGGGTGGACATCCTAATATGGTGTTGGATAGGGGCTCATATAATTGTAGATATGTTAGCATTGATCCATGTTCTCAGATCTGCAGCCACCAGTGTTACAATCACTGATGTCACACTGCCTTATGCTATGATGTGGGGGAGAAGAGGAGGGACAAAGTAATCAGATTCCATGCCATTGCTTGCTGAGGGGTTGTTTTATCTCAGGGCTGTAGTAATCCCTTTCTGAGTACCCTGAATCTGGTTTTGTGAGAGAGAATATGTATTCCTCTACCAAATTTGTGGTATGTTTTCCCTCTTCTGAGATAACAGCAATAGAACAGAGCCTTCCTGTGCTAGCAAACTGGGTTGCATCGGTAAGCATACTACTTTAAAATAATAAAGCTATTTCCATTTAATTGAAAGGCATACCTCTAACAAATGGGTGCAAAGTCTAATTATGGAATCTTCTGGACCATATTCCCCCTGGTCAAGAGACCGCAAAGAGACCAAATACAAGCACTGATTTGCCCATAGTGTGTAACACAGCTGTTAACAATCTGGAATTTATCTACCTGAACCACTTGAAAACATTGCAAATTTTTGCTCACAGCCAACTCAAGAAAAGTAATGGCTGAGGACAGACTGGCAAAATGAAGCACAAGGGAAGCGGGGCAAAAAGACCCGTGCCGAGTTGTTGTGGGGCTTTTCATTCGCACTGCATAGACTGATGCGGGACCGTACCGGGGAGGAGGCAGAATGGAGTGTTCCACTGTGGGGCGGCCCCTGGTGGCGCTGCCATGGTGGCACATGGCTTTGGTCCATTTTGCCGACCTGTGTGTAGGCGCATAGGTGCATGGGTGCAGCAGCCGGATCATCATGTTCACATTACCGGTGCCGCTTAATGTGCGGCTTATTTACGTCCACACTGCCAGGAAGCGGGATGAATGCACACCCAGACGGCTTGACACTGGTTTCACCAGGTACCTTTTTAAAGCGGGATGAAAGCGCTTCAGGATGGGGTGAGTGCGGCATGGCAATACCAGGCAACTGTGGCTGTGTGAATGGTCTCTCTCAATCCGCTTGCAAAGCAGGCCTATATCGGGCCAAACTGCCAGTCTGAACTTGGCCCATGACGGTGCAGCTTCTAAAAATAAAGTTGCATGGGAGCTATCAAGCCAAGCAACAACAACAACAAATTCACCATAAATAGTTCAGAAGGACATTTCTTTTGGTGTGGGTCCAGTCTCCTGAAGGAAAAATGTAAGAATTAATAAATGTTTTCTTTTAATGTCTAACAAACAGTTGAACCAGACAATTATGTAAACTGGAAATGACCCAAAATGCTAACAGTTTGGCAGCCGTAAAGTGAAATGCATTGTGGTGGCACATGTGCATTTGTGTCCTCCTCCTCCCTTGCACAATAATCTGCACTTAATAGGAATATTTTAAACTATGTAACTAAGCAACAGAGGTAATTGTTGCTTTCTAGAGCTTTTGTTAGGCACTCCACCATAGCCCAAATATGCATAATTAGGTATAATGTCTATAAATCATTATTGTACACATGTGGGTAGTTAAGTGGATTGAGAGAATAGTTCAATGAATTGGACATATTCACTGAAAATGCTTTTTATTTGTTTTCGGTAGTTGATAATACTTTGAAATTATCATAACCCTTTACACTTTCTCTTAATAGCTCACTGTGGTTGAGAGAAAACTTCATTTGCATTTTTAGATGATATTTAATTTATTATTTAAACCTGAAGTTGGTTTGACATAGATTTTTGCAAAGGATCAGACCATCTTCTCTTTTATTTTAAGCTTGTTTATCTCATTTTTTTCCTCTAGGAAGTAAAATGTGGAACGTTCCAGTTTATGTTGAATACAACCCAACAAAAGAATGCACCCTATAATCAGCATTATTGAAGGGGCCAGTGTTGTGGCTAAATTCTTCCCTTCATCCAAAAATGCTTTTAGTTACTATGGTAATATTTACTTGATCCTGGCAGACCAGTGTTGATTTTAGGGAGATAATTACCAGAAAAGAAGATGATGGAGATGTATTTTTGAGTGTCCTTGTCAGAAAAGAAAATGTTTAGAAAAAATTAAATGAGACACAAAAGGGTTTATTGTCTTTCAGCATTTGACACCCTTTCCTGTTGCCTTTACTACCTACTGTTTCCTGCTGTGATTTCAAAGAAAAGAAGGTTTCTTAAACACAGGATACACGTCTTTCCCAGTCCTTTAGGAAATCTATTCATTACCCCCCAAAATCTGCTTTTCCACTTGTAATCTAATGTACTCTTTAGTGTTGTCACTGCTGTGGCTATTTGGAACTTGCTAACTAAATAGTTTTCATAATTAAGGTCTTTCATTAAACCAAGAGTGACCCAAAGTATCCATTTTGTAAAATTTCTATGGAATACTAATCCTTACCATTGATAAAGCACTATTAGTTTTCAAAGTGTATAACAATAATTTCAACAGCCTTATAAGGTACAGCATTGTTATTATCATCCCTATACTGAAATGTGAGGGTGTGTATGCTGATGCTGAGTGATTGTGGTTTGCCTCCAGCTCAGAAGAGATTTGAAACAGATCACAGCTTATTCTCTTGGCTACAACAAAGAGAAATAACAAAGTTTTTGGTTACCATTTTTCATTCATCTGTTACTTATGAAAACTTGAATGGTTGATGAACCAGCTGTGACCCCTTGTGGGAAGAAATTATCTAGCCACATATCCATGCTTTGCTACTGGTTTGATTTCTGCAGTGTGTTGTATGCGGGTCTGCACTTGAAAAGGCTTTTAAAATGTTGGCTGGGCTGTAGACTGGAGCTGTCTGTAGTGATCATGTCACCTTCATTGCTTCCAGTTTGTTGTCACTGTGAAGGAATGGACTCACAAACCCTTCCCTGTTTCTTCTGATTGGACTCCTGGGAGGTCAGAAAAAGAGCCTTGTGGTCATCCCAAGCATCTGCTTGGCAGTGCCACCTCTTACCCTTGCTTCCCAGGGGTGCCAAAAACAAAATGAACAACCACCAACTACCAGCAATGACTTTGAGTATCTCCTGCCAGATGGAGTCATATGTCTTGCACGGTATACCTATGTTGCTATTTAGAAACATCTAATCTGTTTCGCTGTGGGCGCAGCCAATCACTAGGTGATCAGACGGCATGTTTGGGCAGGTGGGTTTATTTGTCTTTTTGTGTGCATGCGCATAAATGAGGAATTGAACCCCCACATGAAAAGTTCTCCGTGGAGTTCTCCATGGACCAATTATGCATTTATGCACATATTTCTAAGGGAGGGGGATGGTGCTAAGTCGGGATGGACTGAGCAGTCCATTCCGATGGCCTGAGTATGCGCTTGAGTGATTAGACTAGGGAAAATCCATCTGTGGCCCGTCGGCAAGTGTTAGGACCCAACTTTCCCTGGTGTCTTTTAACTCTGTTTCTGTGGTGGGGCAGCACGGGGTGCTGACGACTGCAGGATCTTTCCCAGATGTTGCTGTCTGATCATGCACTTTAGATTTGTCAGGCATTCGCAGCTAAGTTGGATCTTAAGGCACATCTGATCGCAGCCTTATTCTCCAAAGCTTCATGACTCTAGGTGTGACTTACTGCAGTGGGATGAAGTTGTAAACCATTATCATAACTAAGAGCTTGAATGCTCTGTACTGGAAATTTGATTACTCCTATCTCCAACCCCCCTCCATTCTGCCAGCTGTCATTCTGCAGCAGGGCTCTTGTCCATGGACAGAGAGCTGTAACAGTAATTGAAACACTGGGGTAAATTCTTTGGTGCAGGGTGTTTCTCCACAGTCACAATTCAAAATCTTTCTTTAAACCTATGCAGTTCTAAGATATCTAAAGGATAGTTTCCTCCTGCATTAACCTAAGGTAAAATTTTCTGAGGTCTTTATCTTGCTGCCCTTGCTTTAAGAGGTTAGACTGGTAACTTTTAGATAAAGAACTTTGCTTTTGGTCATAGCCTGGCTTTGGAAATCATGTCTAAGGGACATTGGAACACTGGATGTCCATCCTAGCTTTTTATAATAATTAGTTTTATTATGGCTTTTGTATTGCTGATGACTTTGTATAGTGTGTGTGATTTTATTTTTGTTTGTTAGAATGTCAGAGTGTAGGATCTGGGTGACCCAGGTTTGAATCCCTGCTCTGCCTTGAAAACTCACTGGGTGACCTTGAGCCAGTTGCTCAGCCTAACCTATCTCACAGGGTTGTGAGGAGAGGAGAACTGTGTGAGCTGCTTTGGATCCCCATTGGGGATAAAGGTTGAGTACAAATCAAGTAAATCAATAAATATTGTGTAGGCACGTTTGTAAGGCACTTTGACAATTTTTCAGAAAGGAGAGCAGGGCATGCATGTTTTAAATAAAATGAATAATGCTTCCAAGAAACAAGTCCATATATCCCTAATGAACAGCAGGTTCTTTTCTGACTTCCCAGCCCAGTCATTTTTGTGTTGCAGCCCACCTACCCTTCCTCCCTCTTCTGCATACTGTGTGTGCGGAGCATCAGGAGGGAGAGGATAGTCGACAGCAGCAGCATAGAGCTCAGGCAAATGGAGTCTGTGAAATTGCTACTCAATATGAAAACTTAGCTTCAGTATAAAGTGCTAATAGTACTCAGGTGCATGCAGCCTTTTTGTCCACTGTAGAGCTGAAAAGAATATTTTCAAGGATGTCAACTGTTCCTAGCTCCATGATAGAACTGATCACATTGTGCCATGTCATTTCACCATCATTGTGCTAAAGCAATCACTCACCTTTTGGACTGACTTGACCACACAGGAAAACGATAGCACAATATGCAACTATGTGTGGATGCAACTATTATACTAAAAAAAACATGCATGGCCTATGCCCCTTCCCCCCCCCCCCCCAAGTAATGCTTAAATTAATACACTATTAAGCACAAACCTTAAGCATGTGATGAAGCAGATGTGTGCTTGTTCAAGCATGAGCCATACTGACATCTGAATCACACTTACTGAGGTGGATCCACCAGTGAGATGAGCACATTACATGGATCTGCTGTGTATATTTACACCATAACAATTATGCTGTTTAATTGACCTCTGTATTTTGTATATATGTATTACATGTATATGTATTATAACGATGTTCTGTCAATATGATTCTTGATGTAGTATGTTCAAGAAATATCTTGTTAAATATCTTGTTAAATATCTTGTTAAAGTAATTATGGTTTCAGACCATTTACACTAGAGCAGCGTAACTGATATAAATAAGTGGATTGCAGACCCAGGGGGAGGGGCAAGAGCAAAGAAAAGAAGAGCACACAACCATGGCTTTACTGACACAGCATGGGGACGGATCCAGCATTGGGTGACCACCCTGCCACCCAATGAACACCCATTCCTCCAGCCAATTTTTTTGGGGGGGAACATGGAGTAGCAAGCCCTGGAGTCCTCCTGGGCACCTGCCACTGGGTGGTTCCCTTACCACCTGGTGGTAAGTCAGCAGCCAGCCCCTGAACTGGGCATGCTGCTATATGGATCCACCCCCAAGACCCCAAAAGGGAGTCTCAAATGAGGGAGGCACAGGCACAGCCCCTCCACACAAATGGATCTGTCCCAATGCCCAAACTGCCCAAAGCCATGATGGAAATGAACAAAAAACAAATTCAAAATGCAACCTGTAACAACTGAAAGCAAAAAGGGAGGGGAGGGAGAGGCAAGAAGAATGGGGATAGAATCTCAGCTGCTGCCCCAACTTATAGAGGCAAGGTGGGACCATCGGGGGCAGCCTGATCCTAGGACTGCCCTCGGAGCCCTCCCCTGAACCAGCCAGCCTCAGCACCAGGATTGGCCAGGGGTCCAAGCTGTGCATGTTTCCTCCTGGCTTTCCACCCCTGGGCTGCAAACATCAGGGCCATAGCTTGTGGTTAATGTTTTTACTGTAGAAGTAATTTATGTTACTTTTGTGCTTTCTCTCCTCCCCCCCGTACAGAAGAAAACATTATAACACCAGCCAATAGTAGCCCTGATTTGGATGTGCAAGAAAATGTTCATCAAAAGAAGGACAATTATACTAGCTACCAGAACCTCATGTCCAAATCTTTAATTAGCTTTGAAAAAATAGGGAAAAATATACCAAATCACCCAGAGAATGACAAACTAAAGGACAGTAGCAGCCAGTCCTTAAAAATCAAGAATAACAATGTTGATGAATGCTACATGATTAACTCATCAGCAGGAAACGATAGAATTGGTGTTTCTGATTCACAGTACTGTTCCTCTGAGGATAACGAAAGCAGTTCTGAGATTCTGGACAATGAATGGGACAGTTCCTCCAACTTCTCTGAAGAGACAAGCTTAAAACTTCCATTAAATAAAGAATATCTTGTAGGATGTAATCAGCAAGATGTCTTAAAAGCACCAGGAATCAAAAGCGAGGGAACAGATTTTGAGAATTCTGATATGGTTTGTGATTCAGAAACAGGGCTGCAAGAATCACGAGAGTCTCGTGCCGAAACATTCAGCAGCAGAATCCAGAATCCATTTCCAGACAGCGAGGAAGATGAGTGCCTCTCAGAAAGCACAGAACTGTCCTTTGACCTGGACAAAACAAAGCAAAATTTGAGTTTGTTAGAACAAGCAATAGCCCTGCAGGCAGAGCAGGGTCACATCTTTCATAGCACTTACAAAGAGCTGGACAGGTTCCTCTTGGAGCATCTTACTGGTGAAAGAAGACAAGCCAAAGTAATTGATTTTGGTGGAAGACCAATTTACAATAACAAACGTAAGTTCACTTTCTTTATTTATAGTAGCTGGCACATTGATTTCGACACCTGGTGGTAACTTACTCTTAAATTTCACCGTGACAGTGTTTTGCATTTTACCTGGCAGTTTAGCCATTTGAACTTTACTGTATATTACTTGTCGTAGATTTTCTGGACTGTATGGCTGTGGTCTTGACATTATGCCAAGACCATGGCCATGCAGCCCAGAAAATCTACAACAACTAATGAACTCCAGCCATGAAAGCCTTTGACAACACTTTACTGTATACTTTAGCTATGGTTAATTGTGGGCTTCTGATAAGTGAGTCTATGGATCCTGCTCAACACACTTCCCAGGTAAGATTAAGGTAGGGATGCCAGCCTCCAGGTGGGGCCTAGGGATTCCCTGGAATTACAGGTCATCTCCAGACTACAGAGATCAGTTCCCCTGGAGAAAATGGATCCGTTGGCCTTTTTGGCATTGTACCCCACTGAGGTCTTCCCCAGGCTCCATTGCCAAATCTCCAGGAGTTTCCCAACCCAACTCTACCTCCCATCCCCAGCTGATGGCCAGAGGGGACCTGGCAACCCTAGATTCAGGAGGAACTTCTATGAACAGTTAGAGGGTTTAGACCCTAATGACTTTGTTGGGTCCAGTATTGCGTCCCGTTTCACCAGTAGATGAATTGGGCCTTTGCAGGTTTGCTCATTGTGTTCCTTTTCTTGCAAGAACCCTCATCCTTCTGCTGTAATTCAACTTAAGAAGACAGTGGAAGGAAATAATATCTTTCACTTCCCTGATGTCCGTGGAAGCAAGGACAATATGCTGTTGGCTTCCATTGGGAGTGAGCAAGGCATTTCACATTGTTATGAGTTGCAGTGATATAGAAAGGTGCGATGATATAAAGAAGGGTTGGATCCAGTCAGTTTTTACTCAATCTCACATTAATTCCCATCCTTATTACAGTCCCGATACCATATGGCTTTTGTCCATAAAGGACCCATGATCACCAACACAGTTTTTTTTGTGGTCAAAGAAGACCACATTCTCCCTTTTCCATTAATAAAAAAAACAGGTTGGAACCAGCCCCTGATGTGTGGACATGTGCTTTTGGTTGAAAACATCAAAGGTTGTTAAGTGATAACTTTTCCACCAACATTTCATGCATGAAAACAGGAAACAGTTGTGTACCTGAATCCCTTGTTGTCACACAGACTTTCCCTAGGTACTCCGCCCTCTTGCACACTGCTGAAATCTCTTTTCAGCCTGCTGTATTTTGCATTACTTTATTCTATCCTAGGTTGTTCAATAAAACCAGTAGCAGGTCCAGGGTGTCTTTTCTTTTTTTAAAAGAGGTGCCGGAACTCTCAAGAGGGCAACAAAGTTTGCAATCTGTATTCTGGAAACTCATGAATTTTTAAACATTTTTAAAAGAATTTTGTCAAAGAGGTTTCAGAACTCTGAGATGGAAGCTACGTGAGGTGAGCGAAAGATTGTGGAGGAATCTTTAAGACCTTTAAAAATGCCATATAACGGAATTCTTGAGGCTTCACCCCTCTAGAAGTTAAATTGCTGAAGAGAAAACTGATTCCTGTTATGCATACATCCAGGGCCTCTGCATTTGACACACATATACACTAGGGTTCCCAGCCTCGAGGTGGGGCCTGGAGATCTTCCATTTTTACAACTGATGTCCAGCTATCAGATATCAGCTCCCCTGGAGAAAATGGCTGCTTTGAAGGGTGGGCTCTATGGCATTATACCATGCTGAGCCCCCCCCCCCCTCCCAAACCCCCCCCCCTCTCCTGAATCCACTCCCAAAGCCTCCAGGTGTTTTCCAATCCAGACCTGGCAACCCTAATATATTCAGAAACAAAAGGCCAGTGTAGTGTTTCACTTCCCTCTTCTATTCCTCCATAACCTATTTAGTAAAAGTTATTGCACATGTTCAAACGATGACTACTTTATAAGAAATACAACCAGGACTATAGTGAAATTAAACATTCTATTGTGAAATTAAACATTTTAACATTGTTAAAATTTTAAATATGAAAATTGTTATGGTCTGTTTGCTAATATATCCTTCTTTAGATGTTCAACGCTGAACAACCAGGGCCTCCGCATTTGACACACATATACACTAGGGTTTCCAGCCTCCAGGTGGGGCCTGGAGATCTTCCATTTTTGCAACTGATCTCCAGCTATCAGATATCAGCTCCCCTGGAGAAAATGGCTGCTTTGAAGGGTGGGCGCTATGGCATTATACCATGCTGAGGCCCCTCCCCTCCCAAAACCCAAATTAATGCAAAGTACAGCGGGCTGAAAAGAAATTTCAGCAATCTGAAAGAGGGTTGGGTGCGTAGGGGAAGTTTGTGTGAGAACAGGAGATTCAGGTACACAAGTGTGTTCCTGTTTTCATGTGTGAAATGTTGGTTAAAAGTTATCACTTAACACTACCACTGATATAGCAATTTCACTGGGTGTTTTATAGATATGCTGGTATGGAAGCTCTCTGCACAGCTTCCCCAACAAAATGCCCTTGGCATCAGTTTTGTAATAGAAATATTACAACAGATAGAGATATCTGTGTGTTTTTCAGGCATTGCTTACAATTCTATGTTTTTGATAGGTCATTTGCTTATAATCCACATTCCCAAAGTGTTACACTAAAATTTCCAGTCTAAGATTTAGTGTTCCCTAGATTTCATTCCATTCAGGGATGGTTCTAGTTTGCTGGTTCATGAATCAAATGCTATTGTAACCACATGTTTTAATAAAAAAGAATACAATAATTGTATAAAGCAGAATTTCTGACCAAAAGCTGAATCTGTTATGCCTTCATCCTATGTCTTAAAACTAGTTGGCATGGTATAATACAATGTTCAGACAATGTCTTTGTTTCATTTCCTCCCCCCACCCATTCAGATTTGCCTAGGCCTGAAAAGAGGGAGACCAAATGTCCCATCCCAGGATGTGATGGCACAGGACACGTAACTGGATTGTATCCACACCATCGTAGTCTTTCTGGCTGTCCACACAAAGTCAGAGTGCCACTAGAGAGTAAGTATCATTTCTTCAGTACAGAAATGCACATTGTGGCAAAACTCTGGGTGAGTTGAATACAGTGTTCCATCAGCAGAAGGCACTGAGTGTTTCGGATCTTTCCCCCAGTGCCCTGCCCCCCCATCAGTGCTTTCTCACTCCTGGAAATTTTATTCCCAGGGTTGCAGGACCCAAATGGTCGAATAGGGATGTGGTTCAGGAGTTTACAGCAGGTAAGGCGGGGAGGGATCAAAATAAGATTGCCAAGTCTGGGTTGGGAAATACCTGGGGACTTTGGGGGTGGAGCCAGGAGAGGGCAGGGTTTGGGGAGGGGAGTAGGGCTGCCAAGTCCCCCGGTAGAGCGGGGGAAACACCGATTTTTAAAGCTTTCCCCCGCTTTTCCAAAATTGGCCACCGGGGGGACAAAATGGCTGCCAGCAGGGGAACCTCGGAGCCTGCCCTGGCCAGCCTCTTGAACTTCTTAAAAGGGAAATTTCCCCTTTAAGAGCTGAGCCAGCAAGAGAGCCCCGCCCAGAGATTAAGGAGGGACTAAGCTCTTTCTACTGCGTGCAAGGTTGCTGCTGAGTAAACTGCTGGGGTAAGCTGGGGTCTGCGAGCTCTTTTCCTTCTCTGTCTCTCCCCCTCCCCCTCTTTCTTTTTTCTGTCTGTCTGTCCACTGTGGTTTTGTCAAAGGAATAAACTGTCACTTCCAAAGAGGTAAACATCACAAGGAGAGGTTGCCTGTAGAAGGTCTGGGAGTGGGATTGTTTAAAATGTCTTGTCGTGGCTGTTTGGGTCCCCCCAATCCTCATTTCCCTTCTGCAAATAAAAGTTGGGATTCCTCATTTTTATGCCAATTTTCTGTTTCTTTCAACCGTGTCCCCCCCTCCGGCAGTAAAAATCTGCATTTTTAAAAGCATTTGTACATCAAGTAACCGGTATTTTAAATTAGGGATGGATCCAACTAGCTTTTCTGCTGGCGAAAAGGGGAGGACAAAGGTCCCCTTTAGCCACCAAAAAGCCTATGCTGGGGGGGGGGGGAGAAGTTATGGGACTTACATGGACAACAGCTGGGTGAAACAAGGGCCGGAAATAAAGCCTGGGAATTGGGCAAGAGTAAGTGAAAAAGCTGTCTGTCTGTCTGTCTCTCTCTCTCTCTCTGTCCCCATCCAGCAGAGGTCTATCAGTGGCTATTATTAGCCACAAGGTCTAAATGGAACCCTTTGTCTGGGGCAGTGATGCTCTGAATTCTTGGTGCTTGGGGGGCAACAGTGGGAGGGCTTCTGGAGTTCTGGCCCCGCTGCTGGACCTCCTGAGGGCACCTGGTATTTTTGGCCACAGAGTGTTGTACTGGATGGGCTGTTGGCCCGATCCACTGTGGCTTCTCTCCTGTTCTTATGATATGAAAATCATATTTAGCACTTGTGTAGCACTTAGTGCTTCATATTCTGCCGAGATGAGGAAGGATTCAGTAGGGCCGTTGCTCAGTGATAGAGCATCTGCTTGACATGCAGGAGGTATCAGCCTCTTCAGCTAAAAAAGGATCAGGTAATAGGTGACATTAAAGATCTCAGCCTGAGACCCTGGAGAGCCACTACCAGTCTGAGTAGTCAATACTGACCTTGATGGACCAATGGCCTGATTCAGTATTAGGAAACTTCATGAGTTCATGTGGAAGCATGTGGAAGCAACATCACAGGATGTGACATCACAAAATGATGTCACTTCCTTTCTCCTGGCTCCACCCCCAAAGTCTCCTGGCTCCACCCCCAAAGTCCCCAGATATTTCCCAAGTTGGACTTGGCAGCCCTAGAGGGGAGGGGCCTCAGCATGGCCCAATGCCATAGAGTCCACCCTTCAAAGCAGCCATTTTCTCCAGGGGAGCTGATCTCTGTCAGCTGGAGATCAGCTGTAAAAGCAGGAGATCCCCAGGCCCCACCTGGAGGCTGGCAACCCTAGATCAAAAGGACAAGCAACTATTTACTCTTCTGTTCCTCAGCAGGTTGTCCATGGAGTCACACCAATCTTCTTGAGCTTTAACCCCTTTTGCTTTTTACATCAGCACAGCTCTGCTGTTGGAGAGGAAGAGAGGAAACTTTCATCCCTTTCCCCCTCTCCGCTATAGCCTTCCTATCTGCATTTATTAGTCCACTCAGATTCTGTGCGGTAGGAAGAAACTTTCCTCAAGTTGGAAATTGCTGTTAGTGGAAGGGAAATGTGGGAAAGGGGAAGGAAAATGTGGGAAAGAATCCATAGAATAGTGGATTCAGTCTTAAGTGTGGTTTCACTAAGATGGCTGGTACTACTGCACCCCATTTTTTTCTTGGCTACACTACTGTGTGAATTAATGCCATTTGGTTGAGGTCAAAAGGTAATCTCTTGGCTTACATGATACTCTGAGTCAAATTTATTTGCCCCAGAGGCCCCACTGTTTCGTCATTGTCATTGTCGTCGTAGTAGCAGCAGCAGCAGAGGCTAAAATGGGTTGGCAGAGAACCAGAAACCCAGGCAAGCTCAAAGGTTATCTCCCCCCCCCCATAACATTTTAAGAATACAGCACAAGATTTAAAAAAAAACAGCTCCTGATCTTGATTATGTGAACAAACATGTTTGCTAACAACAACAATAAAAGCTATTTGAAACCAGGAATTGTGTGTGTTTTGTGTGCCATCAAGTGGGTTCTGACTAATGGCAGCCCTATGAATTAATGAGCTCCAAAACATCATATCTTTGACAGCGTTGCTCAGGTCCTCTTGCAAACTGAAGGCCATGGCTTCTTTTATTGAGTTAATCCATCTCATGTTGGTCTACCTGTTTTCCTGCTGCCTTCAACCTTTTCTAGCATTATTGTCTTTTCCAGTGAGTTTCATCTTCTCACAGTGTGACCAAAAGTACAATAACCTCACTTTAGCTGCTGAATTTTGAGTTCATATTTATACTAATCATTTCTTCTTTTTGTTTAGTCCTTGCCATGCATGAAAATGTTCTGAAGTGTCCCACTCCTGGATGTACAGGAAGAGGACATGTCAACAGCAACCGCAATACTCACAGAAGGTAATCCTACATACTCTGGTCTAGCTTATTTAAAAAGTTAAGATTTTCCTTTTATCAGTCACTCAGGCCTAATGGTAAAACAATGGTAGCATATAAGACTTAGCTACCCACTTTGGGTCCCCACTGGAGAGAAAAGTGGGGTACAACTAAAGTAAATAAATTAAAATAATAAAGAACAATAGACTAACTGGATGAAAGATCCCAAGAAGGTGTGGAGGGGAGCTGTGGAGGCCGAAGGCCTGGGATAGCTATGGGAAGAAACATGGCTGGATTTCTACAAGTAAAATAGATGAAGAGGGCCTAGCTCATATGAAACCTATATAATATTGTGAGGAGAGTGAGACTATAGTGCTAATTTCATATGAAATAAGACACTCCTAGTATTTTGATGGGAAGACATGTATTTTTGTATTATCAATTAATCATGTGTGGCAAATCTTTTTTAAACAGTCTTTCTGGTTGTCCAATTGCTGCAGCTGAAAAAATGGCAATGTCTCAAGAAAAAAATCAGCTTGACTCTCCTAAAACAGGGCAGTGCCATGATCCAGTTCACAGGTAAGGAACAGTATGGATATGTTAGTGAAAATGAATTTGTAACTAATGTTTTCGTTTGTAATACCCTGAAATGTTCAATCATACAGAGTGAACTTCACAAAAACAAGTTTTTATTCCATAATGCCCTGCACAAGACCGAGATGGCTCAGACATGTTCTGGATTCAGCATCATGGTCACTGAGTAAATAGACTGCTGTGCCAATTCACACAACTACTGTTTGAATGTTTTTCAGTCTGTGCTGCTGGCTTTATTGTTCCACATGGATTGAATTACAAACTGGCTTTGTGAATCAGCGGCCATGAGTATGACAGGCTGTTTTGCATACCGTTAGCAAAAGGGTGGAGCTAGACATTTGCTTTTGTGGCACCAGCTCCACATAATCAGTTACAGCCTTTTCAGATATTACATCCACACATAGCAGGACCCCAGCACCCTGTATATCAGGAGCATGCATAACTGGGGTTGGGCATGAACCAAATTACAAAACTAAGTTTGCCATGAACCAGGCTTGGTTCATGGCGCTGTGACTCACAAGTGAACTGAGAAGGCATTTAAATGCCTTTCCAGTTGAAGCGATTTTAGCAAATCCCTTTTGCTCCCTCCCGCTTCCAACAGTTGACTCATTGAGTTGCACCACTGTGGCTGCACACTTGGGGAGCTGCTGCCAGCAGAAAGGAAGGAAGGAAAATCCATGAACCTTACAAACTTAATTGGCTTGCGAAGTGGGGGAGGTTTGTCCCAGGTTGTGGGACCCCAAGAACCACAAACTGGGATGAACTTCCATTTCCCTGGTTCATGCCCATCCCTAGTTGGGAGCCCCTCCCCCACACCAAAGTGTCCAGCAGGCCCACAATGGCCTGCCAACTTGCAGGGGTGGCATCCATTCCCTGGGGTTTGAGCCCCAAGTAGGGGAGATGAAAAGAGGGCCAAGCTGCCAACTTCAGTGGAGGTATGGTGGCATGGCTCCCAGGGCCAGCCATGCCCAATTCCCATGCTTGCAAGGGGGTAGGGTGCTAACAAATCAAGCCCGCTGGCTCATCCAACATCAGGGTAGGCCACTTCCCTTGCCTTTGGGAGCCCAAGGCAGTGGGGAGATCTGACCTGGATGCAGGGAGAGATCCAGTTATGTGTGAACTGACCACAGGATTTTTCAGTTTTCTGTTTTGTGTGTACCAAAGCATGAAAAATACATGTATTTCTTTGTTCATACAACATGGCAACTGCTCATATTGGGAGCATTGTTGATAAACCTCCACTGGTCCGCACTCCTGAAAATTGGATTTCCCCCTCACATGACACACAACCTCACCCCTTCCCCTCATATCCAGAAGGATGCAAAGGCTGAAGAAAACTGCTCCAGTCAGTACCTCTACACCAAACCAGACTGACTGCAGGAAAGCTGGGGGCAGGGGCACTGATCCTTTTAATCACCAAAAAAATGAATGTTCTCCTTCTCAAATTGTGTTTCCAGGCAAGCAATTTGCAAGGCAAGCTCCCTCCTTCAGTGACTTCAGCAAAAAGGCAGGAAAGTGAGAGAGAGCCAGTTTGGTGTAGTGGTTGAGTGCGTGGACTCTAATCTGGGAGAACCGGGTTTGATTCCCCACTCCTCCACTTGCACCTGCTGGATGACCTTGGGCAAGCTATAGCTCTGTACCAGCTGTTCTCTCAAGGACAGCTTGGGAAAGAGCTCTCTCAGCCCCACCTACCTCACAGGGTCTGTTGTGGGGAGGGGAAGTGTTATGTATTGACCATGCGGTCGCCATGTGCTCCCTTAATTGTGACCACATGGCCAGAGCACATGGCCAGAGCACATGGCCAAGAAACTACCTGAGCTTCAGCCAGGTAGAACAAAGGCCAGGTGGATTCAAACCAGCCACCAATCCTGTACCTAGGTTTCTCCCAGGGAACCTATGAAATGTAAATAGACTTCTAATAGCCTATCAGGCCAGTTGGGTGAGGTCAGGGGATTGTCCCTGACCAGCATAAAAGGAGGGCTTCGAGCCCTGGATTGTATGCTTCATCCGGACCAGCAATAAAGATCATGCTGTTTCACTGTTCCACGGACTCCCGACTCCAATACTTATCAGGAAGGGAAAGGAGTTTGTAAGCCGCTCTGAGACTCCAAGTGAGTGAAGGGTGGGATATAAATCCAATCTCCTCCTCCTCCTCCTCCTCCTCTTAATAGCTGGCCACCAGTGTCCCTCTGATTGGCTGGGTAGCACCCCCACCCCACCCCCAGTATTTTGGTGCCTTCCTTTTTCAAAGTGTGGGGGGGCACCATGATAAGGCTCCTAGTCAGTGTAGGAACCAGACTTTCCATAGCTAACACAAGCTTTGTTTTCAGGAGATTTGTACAAGTTTATTTCATGGTGATTTGTTTTAAACTTATTCAAAAAGGACAGGCCAATGTGGCTGAGAAAGTGCAGTACAGTCCACTTTCTTCAGAAGCACTTTAGACCTCTTCTCCCCATTTCAGTGGATTATATCGAAACTATTTTCTGATCTTAATTACTTAGAATAATGTTTTCAGTTTCTATTTACTATGAAGGGAATCCTACACACAGTTCAGCTGCTTCCATCATATAGAAATCAACATACTGAAGCAGTGTTACTGTGAACATAGTTGCTACCTCTGCCAGATTCCCCTCTCCACACACAGTCATACACGCAGGCTGTTTTCCTGAGGCATCTTTAGCAGCATTTGTTTGTAGATTATTGCAGTAGGGCTGCCAGCCCCCAGGTAGTACCTGGAGACACAGCCCCCCCCGGAAATACAGGTCTTCTCCAGAACACAGAGATCAGTTTCCCTGGAGAAAATGGCTGTTTTGGAGGGTGGATTCTATGGCATTGTATCCCACTGAGGTCCTTTCCATCCCCAAATCCTGCCCTTCCCAGATATTTCACAACCCAGAGCTGGCAAGCTTATATTGCACTGATGTGATCACTCATGATTCTGTGGGAATCCCAGGCAAAAGAAAACCACCTTTCTTTTCACATTTCTAATCTTGGGTTCACTGTGACTTCCACAAGTAGTCTATGGAGCATTTCCCCAGGTGAAACCACCAGCTGTCACTGCAAAGCAATGGTGGGAGGAAAAGGATTTCCCACCCTTCCCTATAGGAGCCTGAAGGCAGTGGCAGAAACAGGGGCATTGTAGTCAGCACCATGCAAGTATGCAGCGGCTGACAGATCAGCAGCTCCCATGGAGGTGAGTAGCCCCAAATGCACAGCACAGGCAGACGGCTAGCCAGACAAGCAGGTGCTCACGGAGTGCTCTCACTGAGGCCCTCCCTTCACTTTTATTGTTGTCTCCCAGAGCTGACAAATAAGGGCAGGAATTCCCATTCCCCCCCACTCCCACACACCATTGCTCCACAGTGGCAGCTGGCAGCTCATTGTGGTGCAGTACTTCCCTTAAAAATGAGACAGACTTTAAGCATATGGGCCACTTTTGGATCTACATGGCTAGTTTTCATTGGTCAAGGGAGCACAAGCAAGTTGCTAATCTTCACTGCAGCTCAGAAGTTGATTTCTTCAGCCCCTTAGTTAGTCTGGATACAGCTGCTGAAATGGCCTTGAACTGTTGGTAAATTTAATTGTAAACATTGCTAGGGCTGCTGCTGCTGCTGCTTTCCTGTAGCTCAGTTCGCAAGCTGCACTACAAGAACACACGTGCAAAAACAAAGCTAAAAGGGTAAGCCAGTTTAGGATGTGTACTTAAAAATAATGTTCTGAAGCCTTTGCACTTGCAGCTCATAATTGCCAGCCCCATTTCTGATTTGAGCCATGGGGAGTTTGCCCCTTATTGAGGAAATAAAAGAGCATTACATTTCAGTGTTTCTTGGCCCATCAAACTGCTTCTACTGTAGCTTAGTGTTAGTCTTTTCTGTGTTCTACGCTCTGAATATGGGTTAGACTTAAACTAGAGAGGATGCTGGAAGATCTATGAACAGATTTCCACTGAGCTGTTATTACTAAATCACAGCCATGCCCTCCCCCAATATGGATCAGGCTGTGGCATGGATGTTGGGGGAGTTTATTTCTTGCTGTTTTCCCAGCTGCAAATGCCCCCATGAACTGTTTTTTGCCTTGGTGAGGGCATGCAAGTAAGTTTCCTGCATATTTTCCTCCAAGGGGAAAAGAGGAACTTTGGGGAGTCTATTTAAGATTGGGGAAATGGCACAGGATGGGAAAGTGAGTCCCACAAACACACACACACACACACACACACAGAGCTGTGATTTTGGGCAGGAGCGGCCACAGCTGCTATTTAGCAATCAACAATGTGCTGGGGATCCGTTCCAGCATCACACTTAGTTTGACCTTCAGTCTGTTATGTCAGGTACTCCACCTCAGGAGAACGAAGCCAGTGGTCTCATTGTTTTGTCTTCTTCTTTGTCTCTGCAGGACAAACTTAATGAAGCAGCTTGAGTTATCTCAGTACAGCTGCAGATCTGCCCAACCCAGTCCCTCCCCCAGAGCCACTCTTACGAGAGAGAAAGAAAAGGGTGGGAAAGTACCCTTTGACTATGCCAGCTTTGATGCCCAAGTCTTTGGCAAACACACAATGGTGCCAACTGTTCAAGGACAAAAACCCGCACAATTCCTTGAGTGTAAGTGAAAGACAGATGCAATTCAGTTTCATTTTTCCCTTTTTTTACATCTGTGGGTTGTAAAAATAAAAAAAATCTGATCAGCACAACTAAAACATTCGAATTGACCATAAGATTTAACGATGTATTTTAGCAATCCTCTCCTCTCCAAATAACCTGTGGTTCCAATCTGGGTGACCATTTGAGGCTACAGTTCACATGTTGCTGTGGCCAGAAGATAAACGGTGTCTTTGTGCAAGTTTAGAGGATTGAGTTTAAGACTTCTCATGTACATGGATACAGTCACACACAAACATATACACAGCGAGAATCAGGGTACCCAGTACAGGTGATCTATAAAGTCCTCACTCAATTGAGGGGATCTTGTTTTTCTTTTTTGACTTCAAAAGGCAGCCCTATAACAAAAGAGAGAACACAGGATCTGTCATATTCTCCCTATGCAATATGTGTGGTTCTTGTATGGAAAGAACCCCACAAAAATCAGGAGGCTGTGTGAAATGGTTTAATTCTGTAAGGCCCATGATCCATCCTGGAAGGCTCAGTACTTTGCAAGATATTGCTCAATGTTGCCCTTGGCATCTGGGAACATTTTGTAAATGGGATAAGCACCACAGTGCCAGGAGAGAAGTGTTGCGATTATCCTTGCGGCAGAGCCCCGTGCCGTTACTGCCCATTGCTTCACGGCTGCAAGGAGTTCATAGAAAACTTCTATCCACATGATCCTGAATTTAGTGAATGTAAATCAGTGTCATGTGGCAATTAGGTATGCAAGCATAGAATGGGAATGTGCTGCCACTGTTCATGGAGTATTTTTACTCAGCTGCTCTCTTTAAATAGGGTTTTTGCACTTTGTATCCAAACTAGTGTTTTTTTCTTTTGGATGGGAATTTCAAGAGAAATTTGGAAAGTGGATTATATTATCCAAGGGGGACCAGGGAGGAAAAATGGGTGCTTGCTTGGAATTCAGCAAAAAGTTAATAAATAGATGGTCTTTGGTAGCTAAAATAAAAATGGGAGCATAGGAAGAAATTACTAATATTAACTATCATAGTCAGATCAATAAAAGCAAAAAGACACCGGTAGCAAAGGTTAGCAGAAATGCAGAAAAACAACCATCTGATGAGACCAGCAGTGTTTTAACGTCAGAGTTCATGAACTGCTATTTTTGAACTCTGCCTTAAATAACATTTCTGTATCAAACAACAATTACCTGTAACTCATTGTGCTGATTGCCTTAGCTCTTTGTTCTCTGTTTAAAATAACCCATAAGAAATGTTTTATATTAATTTTCCATGTGAATATAATTTTTTAAAAATTTAACTGCTAAGAGTCAAATTTATTTACTGCAAAGAATGAAGGCATTGCTATAAATGTGAGGCAAACGGTGTTTGGCTATGACTCAGCATCATAGCTAACGCTGACCAATTTCATTGGATTTTCTATATATTTCCATATAAACTGGAGTTTGATGTGACTCATTGTGCTTAAAAGTTGCAAATCTGTTTGCAGCCATGTCTTGTGTGAGACAAATAATTATTCATTCATATATAATTGAACGTAAACATAAGTACAAAGAAGTTCCTGTGTAAGGAATTCCTGTGACATAGTGAAGAAAACACCCATAATTTTGTCTTCAAATGAAAATTTACCACTGAAAATGGAAGTTAGTACCTGACTGTTTTGAATAATGGCTGTCAGATTCCAACAGTGTCAATGGCAAAATGTTCTAGTTTTGTTCAGTATTATGCTTTTAAATAGTAAGTTTCTAGTCAAGAATAGGCTTTCTTTTGTTTATTCTTCACATATTTTATTATACGGAATGATGAATCTGTAAATCTAATATGTTCAATAGAGGGATAGTTGTATACAAGCTTTTCTAATCAAATCTCTCTTCAACAGCAAAGCATTTTTCAAATCCAGGAAAATTTTCTAATCGGCTGCCTAGTGCTAGTGCCCACACACAGAGCCCTTGCCATGCCAACTCTTATGGCTACGGTCAATGTAGTGAAGACACCCACATAGCAGCAGCTGCTGCAATCCTGAACCTTTCCACCCACTGCAGGGAAGCTGCAGAGATCCTCTCCAACAAACCACAGAGTCTGTCTGCCAAGGTAGGCTAGTCCAAGAACCTGGAGGGTGTGCTAGCTACTGAACTGTGCGAATAAACTGTCTTTCATGTGAGCGATTGCATTCAGTTCTTTCCCTCCCCCACCTCAAAAGAGCACCTCCTTTCTGCATGTTCTTTTGAAGAGACAGGAATAGATTTGGAGGGAAAGAAACAAGAGGAAGGCAAAGCAGTGTGAACAGTCCCTATAACGGGTGTCAAAGTACGGGTGAGGGAAAGAAAGGGGGGGGGAGTCCAAATCCAGTAACAGTGGAGCAGAATATGTACCAAAAGACCACTTTTTGCATAGTGCAAAGGCTACTATAAGTTATCATCTATGGGACTGGTACAATGAATAGATATGACAGTTCACAGATCCAAATACTGAGATTTCTGTTGCTGATGAGTCCCACTGATTATCATGGAGTTGATGGTTAAAGCAGGTGATCTGTGAAGGGGAGGGAGAGGTGATTTACATATCTGGCAGTTTATCTCGTTGACGACTCCCAATTTGCCAGCAAACTGTTTTGATTAAGAATTGCAAAAAGGGACTTCTTATTACAAAATCTGACTTCATAGGATGTAAAATACCTCTGACCATACTGCTTTGCAGGAAAATGATGACCAATGTAGTTACCACCAGTGTTCCTTCTAAGCTGACTTAGTGTGAGCTAGCTCACAGTTTTTTAGCCTCTGGCTCACACATTTTTGTCTTATCTCAGGAAGGATGGCTCCTGAGCAAACTAATTTATGCAGTAGCCAAATCACTCACTTACAACTTTTAATGCCAGTAGCTCCCAAAGTAGAATTTTTGCTCACAAGACTCTACAGCTTAGAGGGAGCATTGGTTACCACTGGGTATTGTTGCTATTGGTGCCAAGAACTCCAGCAGGCAAGAGAATATGATGGTCTTCTAGTTTCATACAAAGCTATTGGGGGCACCATGGAGAAACATGGTGGGGGAAAGGTGTTCAAGAACAACACAGAGAGCATTGAACTTGATGGTAGTCTCTGAGACAGGTACTTGCTTGCTTGTCAAGCTTCTTCCACTACGTAATGCAGCAGCACTCCTACAACGGCATTATCTGACTCTCGGTCATCCTGGCTGAAGATAGGTTCCTTCAGTGGGACTCCCACGCCATATAACTGTCTGCTGTTCTTGATAGAAAGCCTCTACTTTTTATCAGCTGTGAAAAATCAAATTGGATGTTCCAAGCCTGTATTCAGCAAAGCAGAATCTTCTCCTTTGCCTTTCAGAACTGCTGTTGCAACAAGCCAGGTTCTTGAAGCCAATGATGGCAACAGCCTGGAATTCATGGCCCAGCAATCCAGAGAACTCCTTTTTAAGGATCATGGGTTTGTTGCTGGTTTTCTGTGGGTCCACAGCTTTATTCATTACATTGGCCAGAGAAATTTTCTAGTGCTGGGCTATGGCAAAGGGATTTTTTTCCTCCTAGCATTGAAAAGGAAGCTGATGCCAGAGGCTGTATTAAATTGCTTCCCCTACCTTTGGCTGACCTTAGAAACAGACCTTTCTTGCCAAAGAAAGGCAATAAAGGGACCATGCATAAGATTTTTCAGCTGTACACCTGTTTTGTGTTTGCCAAATAATGGAAGGCGGTCGTAACCACTCACAGTGGCATTTGGGGCATATAGTGAGAGGTAGGGGTGAGTTACATCCTGAAATAATTTTTTTTTCAAAAAAATAGTCTTCATGCCTCATTCTCTGCCAGGCATCATTTTTGCCAAACTTCCAGCAGGGCCTGATGACAACCCAGCGGTACAGAATATCTGACAGAAGAATTAGAATTAGTGTCTGGCCAGAGCCAAGGCAAGCAAGGCTCAAAGAGATGGAGTAGCCAAAATCCCACATATTCTTTTTATTTGGATTGGACAGGGGTCTCTTTTAGGAAATGGGGTTTTTTAAACAGGAAAAAAATATAAGGCTATATTCTCTGGATGCATGTGGCTAAAATAAAGCAAATTATTGTTGTTTAAAAATGCAGAGTCAATCAAATATAAAAAAATTGGTTTGATTTTGAAGTAATAATTCCTCTGTGATTCTCTTATTAGTGGCAAAGCTTGGTTTCAATTATGTCTGGGTTTTTTGTTTATCTTTAATATGGTGTTATATACACTTATTTGGAATTAGTTTTTTTCTTCCCTCACTATATCATTGTTGTTGTTATTTTTCTTATTTACTAGTACTGATACTATGGCTAAGTCACTATTACTACTACTGCTACTATTACTACACAGGAACATTTATAAATCCATTGGGAACAACTGTGCAGACCTCATGTATAACAGTGGTCTGTTCAGTTCCACATATTTCAGTGCTGTTTGTACAGTAAAAGTTCTTGATGGATTAGACCTTGGTTTTTAACAGGGTGAAGTAAAAACACAACAAACAAAACCTAGGCTCTACCTCCTGCAGCCCACCCCAACTCTAGTTAAAACAAGTAAACAGAATATTTGGCGTTGCTTAATAGGCCTCCTTTTGGCATGCCAAATAGTATTTCCTCTCATTTGATGCTATCCATTCTGTTAACCATCGTGTAATAAAATATTAGCTGGGTATTGAGGATGGGGTGGATGGAGAAGTAATTATAATTATCCTCACCAGCTTTCAGAATTCAACACTGGGGATGAGGGCACAATCTGCTGTTGCCTTTATATAGTCTAATCTGTCTATTGTATTTCCTGATTGTGTTCATGCACTTTGAAGAGACCACTGGGTTCCTTTGTGTTAAAGTTTCAGAATTTTTATTACTCTTTCAAACAGCATAATGAAAAAATATGCCCCAACTCTGACTAAAAACTAAATGTATGTTTTTATGAATGAGGTATGACAGCTTTCTGCATTCACAAGTTTTCAGACTGAAAAGCAGAGGGTCCTATATAAGCTGTTGATTGGTTGTATTAAATTTGTATGCCTCTCCATAGCAATGAGCAAGGTGAGCAAGAAATATGAATAACCGTAAACAACAAATAGCAACATCCATGAAATTAGATGGTTTAAGAACATATCCTTTAAAGCAGTACAGTACAAAACTATCAGAAATATAGTTACCAGAAATTGTAGTGGCCTCAAGCAAAGCCAAAAAAATGGTGCATGGCTTTGATCTAGCATATGTAATTATAAAAATTTCTTGAGATTAATTGGAATTATTTTGGATCCAAAGTAAGTCAAATTGAAAATATTCTACATTTATTTATAGCATGAAAAATCCTTCACCCCCATTTACACTACTGCCAGTCCTGATGTATTTGGATGACTGAAGGTGGATCTCAAAGCTATTTCTCAAGAAACCACCTGGAACATGCTTATTCTTGATCACTGAGATCCAGAAATATTCTGAAAGATATGTGGAGCAATTGGAAGCAGGTCTTCTCAGAATCCTACTCTATTCTACTCAATGTGGCTTACTCCCAGGAAAGCATCTTTAGGAAAGAACTGACAGATTACTCCAAAAGAAATGCCAGGGCTTCATGAGAAGCTTCTTAATCTACTCCTTATGTGTAGCCAAATCTTTTTGCAGCCATTGTTAACAAAATGCTGTGAGACCTGATCAGACTGAGAGAATCCGCCCTAATTCTAGTTCTTGCTGTGTATTTCATCATACTACAGATTTCCCCTTTTCTGTGGTTTATGTTGCTGCTGCCAGTCAAAGAGGTAGACACAAGCAATGCAGTCTATCTTTATCCTCTTTATTGCCTCTTGCCAACTATTCTGTTTAATGTTTGGGTGGGTTTTTCCCCACATGTTTAGACAAAACGGCATATGCATACTGTGCCTTGAAAGAAAACAAAACAGAAAAATAAAGGCACTTGCTTGAAATACGTCAAGTTCAAAATATGCTGCTTCTGTTGTTGTTGGGGATAAGTAGGCGAAAAGCATCTATGACAACTTGCTAGATTTGAGTATTAGTAATGGTGAAGCTGATGAATAAATCTGTATCTATAACAAGTAATTAAGAAGTATACAAAACTTCTGCATAAACTGTTCCTTACCCATTTTAATGTATGATAGAATCATTAAAGGTTGTAAAATAAGATTAAGTAATACATGCTGAGACTTAGTGCTAAACAAACTGAATCAACACCTTTCACGTTATCTACCAAACAAAGAGAAGAGAAGCAGTATTTGCTCAGGGGGTCTCCTACAAAACTCTCTCTCTCTCTTGAGATAGCAACAGCAGCTCTGGATCTCTGTGCAATGACCTCTTTAGTGAGTTAATACCATCAATCATAACAACAACCTGGCAGAATTATGAAACAAATGATAGGAAATTAGCAACATATAGGTTACATCCATATTTTATAGTCTAATAGCCAAGTCACCAAATCTTTGGATACTTAAATTCAGTGACTGGAGCTGTGAATGGGCAAGAACTTTTCAGAAAAAAATGTAAAATCTAAAAAAAAGGCCAAACACTTTGGATTTTTTTTAAAAAAAGGGAAATGATAAAAGAGGTGCCTGTAGCTTTAAAAACATATATTCTCTCAGTGGCTATTGTTAGGCAACCGCAATATTCCAGACTAGGTTCTATCAATAAAAGGCATGGGAAAAGGGCAAGGCCCTTTCCATGCCTATTTTGGCCTTTGAGGGATGGATCTGTGGGGCCAGGCTTGACTAGGGTTGCTAGCCCCAGATTGGGAAATTCCTAGAGATTTTCTGCTGGAGGCTGAGGATGGCAGGATTTGCTACAGAGTCCACCCTCCAAGCTGCCCTTTTCTCCAGGGGGACAGATCTCTGTTGCCTGGAGTTCAGTTGTAATTCTGGGGGCGGGGTCTCCAGGTCTCACCTGAGGATTGGCAACCCTAGGCCTGGGTGACTTGATGACACCTAATTTACATGATTCAACAAGGCCTGGCTGTTGTGCAGCAGTTAGAGCTTCAGAGTAATGTCTGGGAGGCGCAGGTTCAAATTTGTGGGAGGGCACAGTGGTACAGCCTCTGTTTTGGCATGCAGAAGGCTGCAGGTCCAATCCCTGGCATCTCTAGTTAAAAGGATTAAGCAGTAGATGATATGAAAGACCTTCACCTGAGACCCTGAAGAGCCGCCGGCAGTCTGAGTAGACAATAGTGACCTTAATGGCCCAGTGGTCTGATTCTGTATAAGGCAGATTCATGTGTGTTCATGTGTGTTCCCTATCTTGCTGTGGAAGGTCATTGGGTGATTTTGGACCAGCCACATACTTTTGGACTACACCACTGGGTTGTTGTGCTGATGAAAAAAAAGAGAAGCGAATCATGTAAGCTGCTTTGGTCCCTGCTGTGGAGAAAAGTGGGGTATAAATAAAGTAAATAAATAACAAATATAGCTGAAGATGCGGGGACAAATAAAAGATAGGTTGGTGAATGGCTGATAAGGAAATAATAAGGCAGATAAAGGGGAGAGGATATGGGGGTTGATAGGGGAGGGAAAGGGGAAATAGTATAGGGAGGGGGATACAGGGGAAAGTGCGGGAACCCCCCCAAGTCCTTGAGGGTTCCCTACCATGCAAGGGGGCCTGGCCTAGTGGTTGGCACCACACAACTTGGCCATAGTTTTCTTTGATAGAGGCTGCTGGGGAGAGACAGTTTAAGACAGAGGGGCAGATGAAGATAGGTTGGCTGGGTGGGAAGGGATTGGGAAATTCCTAGAGATTTGGAGGGTAGAGCCTGGGGAGGGCAGGGTTTGGGGTGGGGAGGGACCTCAGAGGGGTATAATGCCATAGACGTCATCCTCCAAAGTAGCCATTTTCTACAGGGAAACTAGGGTTGCCAATCTCCAGGTGAGAGCTGGAAACCACCCAGAATTACAACTGCTCTCCAGATGAAAGTGATCAGTTCCCCTGGAGAAAATGACTGCTTTGGAGGGTGAATTCTATGGCATTATACCCCTCTGAGGTTGCTTCCCTCCCCAAACCTCACCCTTCCAAGGCTCTACTCCCAAATTTCCATGAATTTCCCAGCCTGGAGCTGGCAACCCAAATAGGAACTGATCTCTATAGTTGGAGGTCCATTGTGATTCCATTAGATCTCCATGTTTGCAACCATAGAAGGAGAGGAGGAAGGAGGGGAAAAGGGGAGAGGCTATGGGGGATGTCAGGAAAAGGAAAGAGTGAGGAAGGGGAGAATAAGATGCCTCTCACAAGTCCATGTGGGTTCCCACTTGTCAATGACCATTAAACAAGATAATGAAATACTGTCTCTGAGTTGGGGGAGGGAACAATGAGGGATGGTTCCATCATCCATTGCTTATGCGGCTGTTCAAAATCATCTGGCTGGCCACTGTCAAAACAAGACAGTAGCCTGCATAGACCTTTTTGGTCTACTGTGACAGTGCTCTTGTGTGTTTTTGTTGCACTGTAGTAGCATATCTTTTACTGGTACCACTGAATGTGGACCATTCTATCTTGAGATTTTAAATACTGAAAACATTGGGATAATGAGAAGGAAAGAACTACTGAGGGAGAGAGATGGAAAATAGCAAAGAAAAAAAATAGAATGCTGAAATAGGTATCCTTTTGGCATTTGCTGCAACAGCAGCAAAAGTTACAGCAATTTTTATACTGGCCTGAATAAAAAGCCATGCTGTAAACATGGGATCCATCCTCCTGTGAGCACAAGGGGCTATTTCTCCATGCTTATATTTGATTTTTGTGTGCATCTGTGAGCTCACTTAAACCCCATCTGTACACTGCTACAAATTCACAGCCTGGGTATTTTCCCGTCAGAATTAGGTGTATGCTCACCAACCAAATTTCTGCGTAGCTCAGAAGATAACCCTAGCCAATACCTTCATGCTCATGCTAACAAGCCTATATTTTCCTCCAACTAAACATCTTTTCGGGAGCAGCTACATAAGACTGGGTTCTCAGCTGTCAGATGCATTTCCTGACATGTTTGGATCTGTGATTTAATTTGAGAAGACTTTGACTGTTTTTGTGGAATTTGTTGCTGTTGTCTCTGCCTTCTGAGTAGCTGGTATTTTGTCAGTGACAGAGAATCTGCACTATTTACAGGCTCTGCACTATAAAACTACTGCAACCCCATCACATGGCATCTTCTCCTAAGCCATCTGTCACCGAGGTCTGGCATTTTATGTGAATGCTGGTCTAGCAGACTTAACCCAAGTTTTTTTTTATTATTATGAAAAATGTCAGCAACTACAATATTTAGCATTTTACTTTACGGTGGCCATTAAACTTGATTACGTGTAGCTCTGTTTCATGGCCATACTTATACATCAGCAATGAAGCCAAAAACACACAAGGGTAATCATGGCAACACAGTCAAGTTCAGCTGGCACTGATACAGTTAATATCTTGGATTTTTGTAAGTAAGGTTTACTAATGCTGGTATAAAATGTATTTGATATAATACAGATGGCATAAGATGTTTGGTTACTAAGTTATTATCCAGGATAAGCCATACTGTCAAATTCAGGGCTTAAAACTATCACAGGAGATTAAACTATTTACTAAAAAGGGGCAGAAAGATACAACTAAAGCATCTTAGTATGAACATATTAGAAGTGTATTTACTTCCCATAAATATAATAAAACATCTATCTTTTTAAGCCATGGGATTGAAAATGTGAACTCTTTCATGCAAGAGGAGCAAATACAACAGTTTCTGACTTGCACACAAACAATTGGCCTGATTGTTTTCAACTTTTCAAAAGAAATTAAGAAAGTGGTGTTCATGATTTTACGCAGACATACAGATCAGTTGGGGAGGGGCTGTGGCTTGGTGGTAGAGCATTTGCTTGGCACACAGGAGGAGATGTGAAGAATCTCTGCCCAAGACCTGGACTACTGACAGTCTGAGTATACAGTACTGATTTTGATGGACCAGGGGTCTGATTCAGCATAAGGCAGCCTTATGTGTGTTTATGTGTGTGTTCATCACACAGTTGTTATATTAGCCAAATCATATTTTTTAAAAATGTGTGCAGGGGAGCAGCCCATGCTATTTATTTACTTTATTTGTAGCCTGTTTTTCTCACTGAGCTTCAAGGCAGGTTTATATAGTATAAATAATTGGGGATGAGGTGGGATATTTAAAGCAAAATGAGTTCATTGGCAGGGTTGGCTCAAGCCATTCAGCTGCTCCAAGTGGGTTGGCCCTCATGCCACCCCAGCAAGATTTGGGGCAGCACTGAGGAAAAAGATTTTACATTTTTAAAAACCTTTTTTGCTGGCCTGCTCTTGGCAGCCACTCTTGTCCCCTGCCCTGTCTCCTTGTTTTCAGTGGCAGGTCCCAGATACTTTCAGGATTAGGTGGCACTTCTCAAGGACATTCCCTCTGATTACAGCAGGAGGAAGGGAAGGAGAGAAAAGATAGGATGGCTGAGAAAGCCAGGGGCCACTGGGATGAAAGTGCCACCACAGTCGTCATGGTGCACCATCTTAGGCCATGGACTAGCCTTGTTAATTGGTGTAATTTTTCAAGGATTGATCCTGTTAACAGGATTACTTTGCATGCTGCTAACAGGATTATCTTTGCTACGTGGCTACCATTCTTGCAAGTGAATTCATACCTGGCATTTTTAATCAAAGTTGGAGGTCAACCACTGAGATACAGATTTATTTAAAATGCCGATACCTTTCCACCTTCATTATCTAAACATCAGCCTTCAGCAATAAAAATATACTGATGGAGATACAATAATACCACAGGGCATGCAATTAACTCTCTATCGTCCAAAGCATTCTCTGAAATAACAATGTCTTAATCTGACATAGAGTGACCATCAGGAATAAATTGATATATGACACAAGGGGACTGCAGGATGTGAGAACGGTCTGGAAGTGTCATCTCCCACTCTTGCACAAGCTCTTGCTCCATTCCTGGAAGAGCTCAGGCAAGAGAGAAGAGGTGATTTCTGCTGATTTCCCTTATCCTGCATCCTGCACCATTCAAATTGAGGGTGAGTCCATTCCAAATCAAGGCTAAGGAAAGCTTGCCCATCATTAGATTTTAGACAACAAGCAGGGGAAAAAATTCTCCAACCCAATCAGGGTTGCCAGCCTCCCGGTAGGAGTTTCCCCGGAGTTACAACTATCTCCAGAGAACAGAGATCAGTTCCCCTAGAGAAAGTGGCTGCTTTGGAAGGTAGACTTTATGGTACTACACCCTCTTGAGGTCCCTCCTGTCCCCAAACCCCTCTCTCCCCAGGGTCCACCCCCTAATCTCCAAGTATTTCCCAAGCCAGAGTTGGTAACCCTAAACCCAATGTACTGATGCAGACCTCCCCTTTCAAGAAATAAATAGGTGTTATTCTGGGTATTCTGGGTGTTTTCTCAAACTCAGTACAAGTGGCTAAGATAGAATTTGTGGAAGCCATGTGCATAATAAGTCCTTATCTCTTCTGAAACTTCTTGTGTTGACTGCTCAGCATGTATGGTCAGAAGATCCAAAGGGCGCAGTTCTTCCAGCTCACCATAGATGCTAACAGCGGTGTACTGTTGATACTGTTTTCTTTATGGTGGGGACAGAACCCTAACTTTCAGGACTGATCTTGTACATTTAACCTGCTCTCTGCAGATGTTCATGTAAAGTTTATGGAACAGAGCAAGAAATATTACTCAAATGCGATACTGAGACACAACTCAGAATATGACTCTGATATCATTAGGGAGCTACAGCTGTGGGAACAGTAATAGTGTAAAATAAGGTTCAGTGTGAAGAAGGGTAGTAGTATCCCCTAGAGCATTCCTTCCCATCCATGTAGTTCCCAATGGAGTCTATGATTCAGAGACACAATCTGCCCCTTACAATAAACCTTTTAAAAGAGCTTTCTAATTCAAGCCCCATTTCAGATAAAGGGAGATTGATGCTGATGTATGAGACTCATGGGGAAAAAAAACTCATATCTGATTAGTATATTTCTTTTCCTTCCCCCTCTGATGCAGATGTTGCAATATTTCTAGGGTGTGGGGGAAGGGGTGGGATGTAATAATAATACTGTTGATGAACTAAGTACTGAATTAATGCTTTTACTTTCATGGGGATCATATTCTCAGTATTGAGTGAAATGATCAAGGAGATTTAAAGCTAAACTTTTTTTAAAACCCTCAGATTTAGTATATATATTTTACATTTAAGAAGCATCTTATTCAAATTCTGCCTAATGTGTTTAAGCACAGATGCATGGAAAGAGCATTACTGAGGTTACACTTAAGTCTTCTGAAGAATTAAACATTAACTGTAAATCGAAAAGCTGGTTTTAGATTTAGATAAATTTAAATAAAAGCTTGCTTTCCCCCTTATCCCTTAAAAGCCTCACATGTCTTCTGTTGCCACTGCAAACTGTTCACTGTCTAAACATTTCTCTATTTCCTCTTGCATGTCAGGGGGCTGATATAGAAGTGGATGAAAATGGCACCCTGGATTTGAGCATGAAAAAAAACCGAAACCAAGAAAAGGTTACTCATCTAAATTCGACCACTGCAGCAGTCCCCACTCCTTCCTCTTCTCCCTTCAAAACAGGCACCATTCTGGTAAATACCACCTTCTACCAGGCTTTGTGTGAGAAGGAAGGCTGGGATATGCCCATCAACTATAGCAAGACTCAAGGGAGAAAGGAGGAGGAGAAAGAGGTATTTTTTCTCTTTGTCAGTACATGGGAACAAAATAATACTTCTAATCTTGGATGACTATCCCTTAGTGCATGGTTAGAGGTATGCCAAATAATGCTTCTCCTAAAATGTATATAGTTACCTAATTTATTTATTTAATTGGATTTTTTTCAACCACTTGCCCCCAGCAGGCTGGACTCAGAGTGGTGTACGACATGGTCATAAAACATCAATTAGAACCATAGAATCATAGAGTTGGAAGGGCACTCCAGGGTCATCTAGTCCAACACGATGCAGGAAATTCTGCACAGTGCAGGAAATTCACAAATACCTCCCCCCCACACCCTCAGTGACCACTGTTCCATGCTCAGAAGATGACAAAAAACCTCCAGGATCTCTAGCCAAACTGGCCTGTAGAAAAATTGCTTCCTGACCCCAAAGTGGTGATCAGCATTTCCTGGGCTTATAAGAAAGGGCACAAGTATTAAGCACTGATGCAACCCTTCCTGCCTAACTTCACAGAATCAGCATTGCTGTCAGATGACCATCTAGCCTCCATTTGAAAACCTTCAAATAAGGAGAGCCCACCACCTCCCGAGGAAGCCTGTTTCACTGAGGAACTGCTCTGTCAGGAAGTTCTTCCTAATGTTTAGCTAAAAACTCTTCTGATTTAATTTCAACCAGTTGGTTCTGGTCTGACCTTCTGGGAAAGCAGAAAACAACTCTGTACCATCCTCTATATAACAGCCTTTCAAGTACTTGAAGATGGTTATTGTTTCATCTCTCAGTTGTCTCCTTTCCAGGCTAAACATACCCAACTCCTTCAGCCCTTCCTCATATGACTTGGTCTCCAGACCCGTCACCATCTTCATTGCCCTCCTCTGGACACATTCCAGCTTGTCTATATCCTTCTTAAATTGTGGTGCCCCAAACTGAACACAATCTGCTAGATGAGGTCTAACCAGAACATAGTAAAGTGATACCATCATTTTGTGGACACTATACTTCTGTTGATACAGCCCAAAGTTGCATTTGCCTTTTTGGTACCGCATCACACTGCTGACTCATGTTCAGTGTTAAAAACAAGTTAAGACCGAGACAGAGAAATGTAGCTGGAGATGGTGCAAGAAAAGCCAGTAACACTGCTATCTCATGGGGGGGGGGGGGGGGGAGTGCCAGGATGGAACTGTTGTTGTCTTCAACCAAATGTTTGGTAGAACATCTCTGCCTTACAGGCCCTGCAGAACTGTAAAGTCCTGCAGAGCACAGATGTTATTTGGCAGAGAGTTCCAACGGGTTGGAGCCAGGGCAGAGAAGGCTCTGGTTGAGGACAGCTAGATGTCTCCCAGCCCAGGGACCACCAATAGATCTTGATCTGCAGAATGCAATGCTCTTTTGGGGGTATACCAGGAGAGGCGGCCCTGAAAAAGTAAACACCATTCATTTAGGTGGTGTATTGAGGACTCAGAACTAATTAAGAGAGCCGTCAAAAAATTGTTAGTGACAACTTTTTCTACCCAGAAAGAGGGATTTTAAGAAGGTATGCACTTGGAATTTTATGAAAACTTCCAAAATCTAGAGAAGGCAGTCAACATTATGAGAAACTACTCTTAAAATTTTAGGAACTAGGTCCTATACAGAAAGCTGGAAAAGCATTCAAGTATGAGATTCAAAAACCTAATTTTTAGGAACATGATGACTAGGATTTTTCCTTTCCTGAAAATATTATATGCTGTAATGTATAGGGTTGTTCTTCATTATGACCGTTATGACCAAAGTACATTCAGCTGAATGCAGAATTAAGACAGGGATTCTATATGACATATTCCCCATAAAATTTATTTCCCACAGGTAAGACCCTATTGCATGTTTGTTTGAAATGTGTCCTCTTCAGCAAAGATTCCATTTTTCTCTTTGTGTTCAGTAAAGTTATTTCCTATTCCTTCTTGACTGCTTGGCTGTGTTGCAGCTAGGCTTGCCAGGTCTCCCCTTGCCAATGGTGGGGGGGGGGGGGGGGTAGGGTGGCCAGATCCAGGTTGGAATGGAGCCTGGGGAGAATGGGGACCACAGTAAGGTACAATGCCATAGAATCAACCCTCCAAAACATTCATTTCCCTCAGTGGAACTGATCTGTGTAGTCTGGAGATGAGCTGTAATTCTGGGAGATTCCCAGGCCCCACCAGGAGGATGGCATCCCTACTTGCAGACCACATGAACAGGATGAGCTAGGAAGGGCTTAAATGTTGCTTTTTGTTTTGTAACAAGCTAAAGTCACTACATATTTTTTAAAAAATATATTTTTATTATTTTTATTATAATAAAGCAGTTACAACTAGGGGTGTGCAGTTGAACTGAAACCCCCCTAAATAATGCCTATTCGGCATTATTCTGCCCGCCGAAAGCCAAATCAGATTCTCTAATCTGATTTGGCTGGCTGAACAGGGGTTCCCCGAATGGATGCCGTTTATTCAGCATCCATTCAGGGAAACCCTTTGCTGGGTGAGCCAAAGAAGCCATGGGGAGGCATTTAAATGCCTCCCTGCACCCTCCTGGGTCCTTCTTGACTCACCTGGCTCGGCGGACAAGCTAGGAAAGGTAGGGGGGCTCTGCCAGGCTTCTCTGGCTTGCCCACCCCAATCAGCTTGCATTGCCAAAAGTGGCATTTGGGGGTCATTCGGCTGGCTGAATCACATTCAGCCTAATTCGGCCGAATCCGAATTGGGCCAATTTTTTTTTTTGCACATTCCTAGTTATGACATAACTATCCCAGTTTTTTTAAAAAATATATAACAATGGCTTTGGCTGCTTAAAAGTACAAACCTTGTAGCCCCACTTCAAAGGAACAAGTTGATTCCTTGGTGCTCAAGAAAACCAGCAGGTTGAAGCAAAGAACATTAATAATTAATGTGGAAAGAGAAGAGATGAAATTTTATATGGAAAAGTATCACTGGGAAGTCTCAGGAATGCTAGAACCACTGGTACAGGTGGGGGTCCCCCATTTTCAGGCACCCCTCTCTGCCCCCCCCCCGATTACCCCCAAACAGGCAAGCTGGAAATAAACGTGATGTGCATACTTCACCCAGAAGAGATGTAGGCATGTCAGTGACATTGGGAGCGGTTTGGGCAAAACTCTATGGTAGAAGTTAATTCTATCATAGAGGTTTTGCCCACAAACCAGAGAACTGCCCCAACATGCCTACATCACTCCCGGGTGACATAGGCACATCACATTTATTTCTGGCTTCTTCCCTCTTTCTCCCAGTAAGTTCACCCCATCCCCCACCAGCAAGTCCAACAGACCTGCCAACCCTAGCCTCGGTCAAGGGCGTAGACTTTCTCAATCCCCGGGGGGGGGGGCGGGGGCTGACCATGTCCCGCTGCTCTCCCCCCTGCCCCAGGGAGCCGCCGCCGCCGCTTCCCTCCCCCGGGCCGTGCCCGCCCGCCGTGCTTCCCGCCCCCCTCCCTCCCCCCGCTCACCTTGGGCGCCGGCGGGGTAGGATCGCTGCTGCTGGAACCCCCCCCCCGCCTGGACCCCCGGCGCGCTTCCCCCGAGACGCAGCCAGTCATCGCCAACTTTCAGGAAACTTGGCGCTCCCCCCGCCCCAATCCTCTCTGCTCCGCTCCAAGAGAGCCGGCGCGTCGCCCTTGCGGGCCCCCGGCTCCCACTCCGCCTCGCATTTCCCGGGGGGGGGCTCAGCCACCCCCAGCAAAATGAACACCCGCCGGTGGCCAGTCAGCCGGCCATCGCCGCCTCTCTCTCCCCCCCACCCCGCCCCAGGGAGGCAGGAGGGCAGGCCGGGGGTGGGGGGGAAGGAGAGGCGGCGATGGCCGGCTGACTGGCCACCGGCGGGTGTTCATTTTGCCGGGGGTGGCTGAGCCCCCCCCGGGAAATTTCGGGGGAGGCTCGAGCCCTCGAGCCCCCCCGTAGTTGACGCCACTGGCCTCGGTACTGCTTAGATTGTCCACATGGGAGAGTCTGTCACTGTAGCTATATATTAGGTTTTAAAATCATCAAACCAGTGCAATGGAAAATGAATGCTGTATGGATGGAGCTGGGAAAATCCAAAGTTTCTCACCCAGACACCACACCAGGCATCTTGGCTTTGTTGTGGTCTTTCTCAAAATTTCGCAGCAAAGCAGCTTTGAGAAATATCAGAGCGAAACTGGTGGAAATCAGAGAGGTGAATGAATGCACTGCAATGCTTTGGGGAAATGGGAAAAAACTTGCTTCCTAGCAGTATCTGCCCATGTTATGTGCGGTTTAGTGCTAAAGCAATAATCAGGTTCAGTCACCAAAGTAATCAAGTAAATAATAAAAAATAAGTCACATTCCATTCACTGCTTTCTGTTCCTCACAAAGATACTAGAAGAGAACATCAATATGCATGTCAACATAGCATATCAATTTGGCCTACAATGGAGATTGACTAGAAAACAAAAATGCAGCTGTGGGCCCATACCCACCCCTCGTAAATAACACAAATATTTACATAAAGTAATTCATCATGTGTAAGAGATACTGTACTAAATTATAATTTAAAACCTGGTGATTTCCTTGATTTTTGTTATACCCTTTTCATTTATGTGTTTACCGAGTGTTGGCAGTTGTCTTTTGTTTGTTTGTTTTTTTCTTTTTTCTCTCAATCTTTTTGGCCATGTTTTCTATATGAACACTGATGCCAGGACTAGGCAAAGGGGAGGTTTATTTGGACTTGCTATTATGGTGAAAAATCAGCCTTGGACCCTTATAATGCCAATTGAGTGGCACTTCGATAAATTAGGAATCAGCACAGTTTGTTCAGATGTGTCTTTTTCTATAACTTAGGAACGGTACATGCAAAATGGCTGCCATATGGAAACCATATTCAATTGCTTCCTGTGATGGTGTCTCCTTATGTCAAGCAGTTTGTGGCCAGTAGTATCTCACTAGGCTGATCAGAATTTTCTCCATGCCAGTGGGAAAAGGCCTATGGCACTATGGATGAAACGTCAACTAGTCCCTTTGGTGAGCTGCTGTATGTAAATAGCTTGCTTCAGCAAGACAGCTGCAATGAGGAACAAGTTAACGCTGTGTCCATACAACAACTGTTATGTGCATTGTACTCTCTAACCCTAGGTGTGACAAATCAGGATCTGTTGTGACAAATCACCTGTTGTGACAAATCAGGATCTCCAAACCCCCAAGCCAGGCAACTATCATACCCATAATCTTTTGAGCATCCTGCTTTTTTGGCAGGAAGACCCTGGTGATGCCAGCAGGAGGTAGTCTGAAGCAAACCAGCCAAGAGTCAAGGAAGATAAACTACTAGGGTAGCAGGATGAGCTCAGAAACAAAAAGAAAAGCTGATACTGCCCCACCCCACCCCATTTGTGTCAGGACTTGGGGCTGGTGGTGCGTGGATGGGTCAGATATCCTCTTCTTCAGGGAACAGTTCTGCTTTTTGAAGCCCGACCTCTTCTGATGGAAGTCTTCTTTTTTTAAAGACCTGTCCTCCAAAGCGTCCAGGTTTTGCTTTTGTCTGGTAAAATCAGTTGAAGTAACTGTAAAGGCTAGATTCCTGAGCAGCCACAGGCTGCAACTGGAAAGAGGGCTGCTAAAACTAACAAGGTTATTTGGGGTGAATTAAAGATGCTGCACATTAGGAAGGGAGAGCAGGGGCCTTGAACAGTTCCCCATCAACAGTTTTACACCTGGGTAATAGGCAGAGCTTGCACTAAGGTGAGTTGTGTTTGTACTTAAGTTTTTGTAAGTATGTATAAATATATATCTATCATTGTAAATCAGCACATGAAAATTTTGTTATCTACCCCTTTTGAAGATTGTTTTTCGTTTGTCATCTGAAGATGACCACACTAACAGTTAAGGTAGCCAATGTCCAACTGGAACCTGGAGAGCTCCCAGAATTACAAATGATCTCCAGACTACAGAGGTCAGTTTCCTTGGAGAAAATGACTCCTTTGCAGGGTTTAATCGATGATGTTATGCCCCACTGTGGTCCCTCCCCTCTCCAGACTTCACTCCCAAATCTCCAGGAATTTCCCAATGCAGAATTGGCCACCCTACCAATGATATACCTATCCCCATCTCTACATCCAGCCTTGCCTTTCAAGCAATCTGATCTCATGCTGCCTTGTTATCCTTGTGGCAGTTGAGGACCACAGTGCTTACAATTGCAATATGACTGCTTATTTCATCATCAGAGAATAGATCATGTTAAAGCTCACTGCAGAAGATCCCTCCATATATCTCACAACATGTCTGGAGGACCTTCTGTAGTCTCTACATGTATACACACATCTCCCCAAGACTGTTGCTGGAACAATGCTGTAGGCAGCCAGATAGCCCAGGAAGTTCATTTCATCTCAGCTGTTCGAGGTGGCAAGCCAAAGCTTGAAATAAACCCCACAATATACTACTGTTTGTTTGTTTGTTTTTGCTATGTTTGTGTGTATCTGATGAAAGGCACAGAAGCAGCAGAATAGGGTGTAGCAAACCAGGAAAATCGATTGATAATTTCATTTTAACAAATTGCAAGACGTTATCAAGCAATTACAGTGCTCTGAACACCAAAAGTTCATCATTTCCTTTGGTATAACACTTGCCTATAAATAAAGGATGAAGCTCTGGGAAAGCAATGCCTTTAAGAACTAAAGCAACTGAGAAGTGGTTTGTACGTGTGTGGTTAGATGTCTCCTGTGCAATTTGGCCACTGTACCCCTAAGTATATGCACCACTGAAAGCAATATGCCCAGTCAGTAGCACTGAGTTTTTTTAGGCAAGGGGAAGGAGGAGGAGGAGATTGGATTTATATCCCACCCTTCACTCAGGGTCTCAGAGTGGCATACAAACTCCTTTCCCTCCCCCTCCCCACAAGATATACCCTGTGAGGTAGGTGGGGCTGAGAGAGCTCTTTCCAGAACTCTTCTTGAGAGAACAGCTCTGACTGAACTATGGCTTGCCCAAGGTTATCCAGCAGCTGCAAGTGGAGGAGTGGAGAATCAAACCTGGTTCTCCCAGATTAGAGTTCGTGCACATTTAACCACTACATCAAACTGGGTGTTGCAAGAAGACTGGAGGCATAGCTGGAACAGGGTGGTGCCAAAATGAGGCTTTGTCCCACAATGGGAAGAGAGGGAAACTGGTCTCGTAAGTAATCAGCATATCTAATTCTCAAAATGACTCATCTGTGTATGATTAAATCTGAGGAACTGGGAAACACAGAGGGAAACATCTAATTTGCAGAAAAATCTGAAAAGTTTTTTAAAAATGGGAGGAAGAGTTTAAATTCTCCCCAATCAGAGGCGTGTTACCTCCTCTGCACTGCTGTCACCTGTGTTGGGAGCATATGAGAGACAGAGATAGCAGAGACGGGGAGAGCAGGAGCCACTGTCACGCTCCCCACCAGTGGCTGGAGCAGCAGCAATGCAGTCGGGGGTAGGAGGAGCAGGAGCTGCCACAGACTCTGTTTCCTCTGCTGCTGAGGCTGCTGACGCCAACCCTGCTGGCTCTTGCCTCTCCTCTGTGAGTGTCTTGAACAGGAGGATCGGGAGGACCCAGTGCTGCTCACCCTATCTGTCACTGAGGCTAGCCACTGCCACCATCCTCCACCATGTGAAGCAGGTGGGAGGCCAGGAGAGGAGAGAGCAGGAGCAGCACTGCAGGCAGTTGGGCTGTGGTGGTCCAATGGCTGACTCAGCAGAAGGATGAGATTCCTCCCACCACAGTTCTCACAGGTTCCTGCTCTTATTGTATAATCATGGAATGCAAAAGAGGGAACCATGTGAATGTGGGGAATAATTTTGTACCTGAGACATATTTTTTTTACATGGTATTGTCTATGGACAAGAGTCTAGGGAACAAAAACTCTACAAATCATAAAAATGTCAAGGAGCTAAAGCAAAGACTTACTGTTTCTGTTTATCATTTCTTGTTGTTTAGTTCATAGGCAGAACGGTTTTTGTGTTTTGCTGGTCATGTCTACAAAACATTGCCTCCATTACGTACAGTACAATTTCGTGTCCAAGTGTCCCCTTTTTAAAAAAGAAAAGAAAGAAAACCCTGAATTTTGAAAAATGGTACATGCTATCTCCAAAATCAAAGTGCCGAGAATTATCTGGAGTTGTCAATTTAGTCCAACTGCATGTTCCCCGAAGATTTCCGGGTTTAAAATGTTAAGAGTGCCAGATGCTGTTATCTGTTATTCGTGTCATTATGTTCCAATCTTTGCAAAAATCAACATAAACTTCCATCTGTACATTAATGGAATTTATTCCTGTTTTTGACCCTTGAATGTGCATTGGAATACGTTCACTGGTCAGGATCCAAAGAACTAAGCAAGTGCTTCTGTGTGCTCGGGGGGGGGGGGGGGAGGGATGGCAGATTAGGCTCATGATTCCAAAACAGCAAACACTCCTTCCTATCCCTGTAATATTGCACACTATAATCTGATGGAATTCCCAAAGTAGAGTGAGATATAGCACCAGGAAGCCTTCTGTTGAAAGAATAGTCCTACTAGATCTTAGAAAGCTCTTTGTTTAACCTGAAATATAATGCTTTAGCCAGGACGGAGCAATGGATACACTATCCTATCTTCAAAAAAGGCAGAAAAATCATTCAAATTTATCACATGACAGCTTCTTTTTATAGAATGAGAGCTTTTTTAAGAACAGGAAAAATTGTGGTTAAAAACAAAAGCTAGAAGCAGCTCGTGCCCCACCCCAAAGTGTAATGCCCCAGTGGTACCCACCTGACCAGTCAGTTATGCCCACCCATAATTCTCCCTAATGAATGGAAAGCACTGATTTTCCATTCAGTTCTTTGAAGTTCCACCTGGAAATCTGGCAAGCCTTTCGAGTAAGAAAAGCTCACTATGGCCTTGCTAAAATAACTCTTTGGATTCCTGATACTTGTTCCATCTCACTTTGGAATCTCAAAGCCCTCTATTGTGAGGGCTTGTTGCATCAGTTCTGATTATGTTAACAGCCTGCTTGTGAGCCAGTGAAGCTAGTGTGCCTGACTTTAAGTTGTTGGGGCTGATGGTACTGAATGCACTCCATAGACGGGTGTTGTTGGGGCTGATGGTTGGGGCTGATTTGCCACTGAATGCACTCCATAGACGGGTGTTGTGTCTGATGTTATATGCACAATCTATCACATTATATCCTCCCCCAAGGAACTGAGGATGGCATAAATGGTTCTCCCCATCCTTCATTTTATCCTCACAGCAACCCTGTGAGGTAGGTTAGGCTGAGAGGCAGTGACTGGCCAAAGGTAATCCAGGGAGCTTTATGGCTAAGGGAGCATTTGAACCAGGGTCTTCCAAGGCCTACCCTAACCATCACATATGCTCCAGCAGCAGTGATTTGTGAAGAATGTTCAATATACACAATAAAGTAAAACTGAAGTCCAGTGGTACCTTAAAGACAGTGTCACTGCACTTCTTCTTGTTGTTTTTTCACTTTGCCACACTATTTCGCTACCCCTCTGGAATTAATATACACGAGCCATTACTTGATGGTCCATTCATCAATAGTTGTAGATCCATATTGTTGTGCTTCTCCCAGAGTCAAAAATAGCTTAGGAAATGTCTTTCATTTGATTATTTTCTCTTGGTATAGGAACATGTAAGCTTACACAGATCTCTTCAACATGAAAGATGGAAATGTAGCTAAATCTTGCCTATAAATACACAATGAATTTTTTGTTACTGATGATCAGTAAGTCATAGAAAGAAGCCTTGGCAAGAATACACATGGGCCTCTTTCCCACAGCTATATGTAACATAACAAGAAAACCCATATCCCTCAGATATGACAATATTTTTTTTGTTCTGTGCTTAAAGAGGTCTGTCTCTTTGTAAATCTTGATCTCAGTGGTACCTGTTTTCTCTGAACTGATGTGATATTTTCTAGATAAAATCAATACTAAAGAGAAGATAGCAACATTGTAGAATAATATCTTCCTCTGTTGTTTCAGAAAGATCCTGTGAACTGCTCTGAAAGTCTGGAGGAAAAGAAACACTCAGGAGAAGTACCTGTCCCTAGTCCCAAACCAAAGCTCCATTCAAGAGATCTCAAAAAAGAGCTAATTACGTGAGTTGCAAACCATGTCATGATTTTCATCCTCCCTCTCTGGTCTTAAGACCATACACTACTGTTTTTGCAGGTTTCGGAAAAGCTGGGCCCCACACATTATGGCAGAGAAGTGGCAGAGAAGTAGTTTCTATATAAACCATGAAACCTTATTAGTACCTTTGTTGTAAACTCTGTTCATACTTGCAGAAATGCTCTCTTTCATGTTGGCCCATTCTATGTATCAAGGCACATAAGATGGGATTGCTTGAGAGAGTTGCAGTGATGGTTGAGATGGATGACCCTTCAGCTTTGGTGGAAATGATGGCATGTTGTGCAGCTGCTTGCAGAATTCAGTCTTATGAGAAACTTGGCTTTCATTTTGTGAAAAAGCAAGTGGCTAGCCCTTATCATTGCCAAAGGTATGCTTGAAATGTATGGACACTGTCTGCTGAAATCACTAAGAAGATGCTGGATAATATTTCCAGTGACTCAAAGCAAAACTTCAGTGTCTGCTGTAGTTCCTCACCCCTTGCTAGAATAAGTTATGCAGAACATTGACTCATTGTTCATAATATATACAGGCAGGGGTCCTTTCGTAAAAAAAGAGGTGCAGGAGCTCATTAGCATAGCTTATTTGCATATGCCACACCCCCTGACATCACCGGAAGTGATGACATCATCGACAGTGTGTCAGAAGGCAAGAAGGGAGGGAGGGAGGGAGGGGGAAGGAAGGAAAGGAACAGGAAGGAAGGTAGGTAGGTAGGTGGGAGAGAGAGAGAGAAGAAAGAAAGGAAGGAAGGAAGGAGGGAGGAAGGGGGGAAGGAAGGAAGAAAGAAAGGAACAGTAAGGTAGGTAGGTAGGTGGGGGGAGAGAGAGAGAAGGAAGGAAGGAAGGAAGGGAGGAAGGGAGGGGGAAAGGAAGGAACAGGAAGGTAGGTAGGTAGGTGGGGGGAGAGAGAGAAGGAAGGAAGGAAGACAGACAGATGGACTAGGCGCTTCTCCCCCCCCTTGCTCGGCCGTTAGTTAACTTTTCATTTCAGAAAAGGTATAAATTGTATCATAAAAATCAATAAATATAAATTAAGTGAAATAGTGGTAGTTTTATTCAATTTATTTATTGAACTAATTTCACATCATCTAAAGCTGCAAGCACATTTGATTTTAGAATCAGTTTAATGAGACAAATGTACCCTATCACTCTTTTCTACATTTTTTTAAAATCAGGAGTGAGATTGCTTGTTGAGATTCTCATCACAGCCTGCAAGTTAATGTGTGATGCTGTACTGAAGGATAAGCTTTCTGAAGTTGGCATTAGCAAATTTTACCAGTTTGGGGGTCTGAATTACCCCCAATCTAAGGCTTTTGCTTCTAAAATTCTATGTATGTTTGGGACAATGTAGGTTTGTGAACAGGTCTTTTCTGTAATAAACATCAATAAATTAAAAGTACATTTTCAGCTTAGATACACATCTAAACAGCATATTCAAGATTGCTACAGCACAGACACTGGCTCCAGATTTTGATGCAGTAATTCAGAGCAAGAGGTGTCAGAGAAGACTGCAGGACTGTGCAGCACAATACTAACAGGGGCACCATGCATTTCAGGTTGCCCTCCCTCTGAAGTACCGCTCCCTGTAGTGGAAAAACTGGTAGGGTTTGGGTGGGGGAAATCAAAACAAGTAAAAAGCACGATGCACTCCTTTAAATTAGGTTAGGCAGGAAGGGAAGTCCATATGCCCACAATCACCACGGCCAAAAGAGGGAAATTCCTGAGAAACGTCACTTTCTTAAGGTGAAGGGACTATAGGAAACGAATGCTCCAGTTAGCACGCCCCCCCCCCCATCAAACCACTCCTGAGGCTCATTGCACAGAAACGTTAAACATGCAAGGAGGACACACTTCCTTAAGGAACTTGGCACCTGTGATTCATTCACTTATGTCCCCACTCACATCTACAGCATAAAGTTCTCTTCCGCGGCGCTGGCCCCTCCACCTCAGGGTGAGATAACCCGTGCTCTCGGCTACTGAACTGGAAAGTAACACCAGCATTCTATTTGCACTTCAAAGGGACGTCAGCTGCCCTAGTCTACAGCCCGTGGAGGCAGCCAAAGAGGAAATGTGTAGGTTGCAGCAGACTTCAGGTGTACCCAACCTACAGCTCTAAAAACCCAGAAAAAAGAGGGGGAGGGAGGGAGAGATGTGCAGTGTAAACGAAGGAAGTCTCAAAGGAGACTCAAAGTAGTTCCTTCCCAAGCAAACGAGGTCAGGCTCACCAAACTGCACAGCCAGATCCTGTGTTGCTGGAGCCACAAGTTCCCTCCTCCGGAATTGAGGGCTCACTTCCCATAAAGCACGCACCAAATTGCAACCTTCTGGTTGCAAAGTTGTATTTCTCTTTTCGTTCCTTGCAGAGGGTCGCAGCCAATGCTCCCTCTAAGCTGTGAAGTCTCGTGAGCAAAAATTCTTCTTTGTACTGGCATTACAGTTCTGAGCTAGCAGTTTGGCTACTGCACAAATTAGTTTGCTCTAGAGCCCTCCTTCCTGAGCTGAGAGAAAAATGTGTGAACCGGCAGCTAAGGAATTGCCCAAGCAGGGAGACAGGAAGATGCAAGGGTGGGGGAAGAGCAGCGAGCGAGGCAGGAAATCCACACACACACCCCCGGCACAGAAAGGCGCGCCTGTGGGGGAATCAGGGCCAAAGGCAGGCAGATTTAAAAGGCCCCCGGGGAGTCAGACAGTTACCCAGCAGTGGGGAGGGATCCGGGCCCTGCTTGGAGACATTGGCTGGGCAATGGTCAGCAACGTCTCCCGTTGCAGGGGCGCCAGGCCAGGAAGCAAGGACTTTGGGTTCCCAAGTGTCAGGCGGGGGGGGGGGGGGTGCCTGGAAGGGCGGCGAGACTCCTCCTCCTCTGCTGGGCACTTTTACTAAGTCCGGCTGGTTTTGCCTCTCTCTCCCTCTTCCCCCCTCCTGGTTTCTTGTTCTTTTCCCACTCTCTACCGCACCCCCCCTTGGCCCCCCAGGACCTTTAGGCTCACCTTGGAGACCAGGGACACTTGAGGCAAGGGCTCAGGGATGCCAGCCTGGGGAAATGGGAGCCATCACTGCCTCTCGCCACTGAGGACGAGCTTGTGCCCAGTCCACCCATTGCTGCTGCTGTTGCCGCCACGGAGAAGGAGATCCGCTGGAAGGCTCCATGCAGAGACTGGGTGCGGAGCACTTTCCAGCCGGTGGGGTGGGGAGGGGAGTGGAGGAAGCCAGCCCTGACTTGAGAGTAAGGCCCGTTAAGGAAGCGCTTCCTACCCCCAGGACCGGGCTGCGAGGCACAACCATTCCAAGGGAAGCCCTGGAAAAGGCAAGCGTTTCTGTCGCCCTGCCTGGTGAAGGGGTGGGAGAGAACACAGGTTCAGAGGCTCCGCTCGGGCTGGGCTCCAGCGCGCACCTGCCAGGGAAGAGAGGGGCGCCGCCGGCCCCGGGAGTGTCAGGGGGGAGGGAAGGAGGGGGCTTCTCCTGGGGCCGGCGGCGCTTGCCGTGGCCCCGGGAGTGTGAGTGGGGGGAAGGGAATTCTCCCCGGGCCTGCCATGGCCCGGGGAGGGAGGGGCTTTTTCCCAGCTGGCGGCGGCCTGCCGCGGCCCCGGGAGGGGAGGGGATTTTTCCCTGGCCGGCAGCGGCCTGCCGCCCCCGGGAAGAGTGAGCGGGGGGTGGGGCTTTGTTAAGTCCCCGCCCCCCACCCTCCTCTCTTCTGGAGCGGCGCTCCGGCGTGCCCCGGCCCCAACGGAGCCCTGTATACAGGTTGTAGTATTCAGCTTTTTATAGCATAGAACTTTGATTGTCCAACTGCACGGTTTCAGTTTTCCAGTATTTAGAATATTCTGCTGTACAATGGTTCTGTTGTAAACACCAAAATTCCTCTTTACTCTCTAGTAAAGTAAATGGACCATTTACTCCCTGCGGTTTTATGTTATAAAGCCCCCCCAAAACATAATCTCTGCATGTTTCCATTAATGAGTGCAGAAAAGCCTGCAACCGGGGCGGGGGGGATGCTGCTTCCAGCACACCTGTGATCTTCTAGGTTACTCCCCTGGCTGCTCACAGAAAACTAAGAAATGCATTCATATCTCTAGAGCTGTGGATTCTCTTGTCCTGGTCCCTTCTGTTCTCCAGCCATTAGTGGTGATTCTGCAGCCTTCTTCTTCCCACCCCCTCAGTTCTGTGACCACAGGACTGAGATTTTCAAATGTTAACAAGTGGGCTGGCCTTACTATTTGTCTGGGAAGCCTTCTTATTAAGATCTATATTACAGAAATGTTATTTAGCAGCTCCTCTGGTTTCTGAGATTTCATCAGGAAGTACCCACACATTCTGAGGGATGAAAACACTCAAACACACAAGTTAATTAATGTGGCAACCAACTCAATTGTAACACTTCACTGAAGTGCTCTGAGCAGAATGAAGCTCCCTTGAAATGTTTTGTGTCATGTTCCTTGAATGATCTGTGAATTTTTCTTTTAAAACATTATCCAAGTAGACCTTGATGAAATTATTTGGGTATATTCTAATTTAGCATTATTTTGCTCCCCAAAACTTGTAGGTTTCATAGGAGCAGAGTGTTCCTTTCCTATTGATAATTTCTATCACTTCATGAAAACCTTTGGTATTTACCACGTTCTGATACTTGCCTTCTAGATTATATAAGATTGAGATGAAGTACCTCCACATTACAGTTCCCATAGACCAAAGGTCACCCTGTATCTCTAGTTCTAAAGGCTGATGGCCATATTGTGTCCGCGCTTGTAGATCTTGACCTATGTAGCTTATGGCTTAGGTTGCCTTTTATGAAGAACATTTGTTAATAAAGTCAATTGGGGAAAATCAGTCATTTTTCCATTGACCATTTAAAAACATTCAAGTGATGATATTAAGTCTGAGGATCCAGATGACCATTACAACCTTACTGGAAGTAATTTCTTCTCTCCATATTTACAATAACTACAAACCTTGCATGAGATTTTAAAAGCATCCATAATACTTGTGCACTGCATGCTGATGTATACCCAAAATGTGCTGGGCCACACAATTTAATTCAGAAACACTTAAGCATTGCTATATAAAGAGTCTAAAGGTAACACTGAGGGCATAGAGCGTTTACTAAATATTCATTGGCAGAAGAGGTAGTTAGTGAGCAATACAAATGGCTCCATCATGAAGAAGTACCTATAATGACATTAGCAATTGTAAAGAAAAATTCTATCTCCGAGACTCAATTACAATGAACTTTCTTCATTATAAATATAGATTACACATTTTGAAATATTAATAGTCTCACCAATGATTATATTGTGCCAAAGCAGCTGTATGACTCAGAATGAAATAAGTTGTCCGCATGATATACTACTATGTGAAAGAATATTGTGGATTCTGTATTCATTTGTTAAATATTGTTTTGGGCCCCACACAATGAGTTGGGTTTTTTTTGTGGGGCTGAACAAGAATAATTTTGCTTCAAAGGACATCATGAAATAATGATGGGGTTAAACTACCAAACAGAAGGGGATAAGGTAATTTTATCAGTGGTGACCAAAAAACACAGGCTTAATAGCAAAGACCAATCTCACTCATCATGGATGTTTTCAGAAAACAGAAATAAGGCTGCTGAGAGATGGAACTAGGAGCATGAAATTTTAGGGTCCCGTCATGATGGAGTCAAGATACAGTGTATTGCTTCTAATCAGGCATCTTGTATATGTTTTCTGAGTAAGGGGTGGGATCTAAAGAGGTGTGATGGGTGGGGGTACCAAGAGCTTTAGCCTGGGCCCATGGTATCTCTTAAGAGCCTTGGTGAAAACAGACTTAAGTAGAAATGGAGATCTCTGAATCCTTAAACAAACAAACAAACAAATAGACTTAGAGATCTCCATTTCTACTTATGGCTGATGAAGGGAGCTTTGACTCTCGAAAGCTTCTACCCTGAAACTCTTGGTGGTCTCTAAGATGATACTGGACTTGAATCTAATCCTGGATATGTGATTTGGCTTCACATTTATACACGTACTAGTCCCCAGTAACATGAATATGCATTGTCTCTTTCTTACAAACAAGTGTATGCATATACATGCATTTTGAAAGCGCATTAACTGAAACATGTGAACCAGGCTATTGTCTCGTAAAGTTTGATTAGCATTAATTCAAACAGTTTGTTGCAAAGAAAAACATAAATGGAACGAAGAGTGATTAACACATGGAGTTCACTGCCACAGGAGGTGGTGGTGGCTACAATGGATGGCTTCAAGAGGAAATTGGATAAACAAATGGAGCAGAGGTCCATCAGTGGCTAATAGCCACAAGGTATAGATAGGATCTCTCAGTCTGGGGCAAGTGATGCACTGTATTCTTGGTGCTTGGTGGGGCAACACTGGGAGGGCTTCTAGTGTCCTGGCCCCACTGGTGGACCTCCTGATGGCACCAGTATTATTGACTGCTGTATGACAGAGTATTGGACTATGGGCCAACTGGCCTGATCCAACATTGGCTTTTCTTATGTTCTTAAATATTTGTACTAGTTTATATCCAGACTTTAACAGGAAACAACTGGAGAAAAATAATTAGTATATACTTTTTATTGACAGGCATGCTGTTGAGCAACAAGTGTAAACATCTCTTGTTGACCAAATCATCTTTAAATTGGAAAAAAGTAAATGCTGAGAAGCACTTTTCCAAGCAGTTCTAATTAATACTATCTGTAGAAGCTTTTGAATTGATAGTGTCCCAAATAAATATCTCAGCCAGTAATCTCAGGATGTGTCTAGGACAATAATATTCCAGTAGCCTTGGGCCTATCTGTTCTTCCTTGAATACATGAAGCTGTCCCACCACTGGTCTATCAACATCAGTATTGCCTGTTCCGACAACTGCTCTCCAGGGCTTCAGTATTGAAAATCTTCAATACCACCTATGACCTGATCCATTTCAACTGGAGATGCTAAGGACTGAACTTTGGACTTTCTGTTTGCCAAACAGATGTTCTACCCACTGAATCATAGCCTATTTCTCTTTAGCAAACTCAACCAAGAGCTTTGTGGCACTTTAAGACTAATGTGTTATCATGACAAGCAAATTGTATCTCAAGTTTAAAGCAAACTTGGGCTGTAATATAGAATATATTTTAGTGAAGAACATCTGAAGAACCCTGCTGGATCAGACCATTGGTCCAACTAGTCTAGCATCCTGGCTGACACTGTAGCCAACCAGTTACTGGGGGGGGGGGGGGGAAACAACAGGGAATAGAGGCTGAGGCCTTTTGCTGATGTTGCCTTTTGGCTCTGGTATTCAAAGGTTTATTGCCTATGAATGTGAACTTCCATTTAGTCACCATGACTAGGTGCCACTGATAGACCTGCCCTCTGTAAATCTGTCTAATCTCCCTTTAAAGCCATCTATGCCTATAGCCATTACTAGTGAATTCCACATTTAAATCACTTGTTGGGTATGGAAATATTTCCTCTTGTCCATCTTGAATCCACAGCCCATCAACTTTGTTGGATGACTCCAAGTTCTAGTATTTTGGTAGAGGGAGAAAATGTTGTCTCTGTCCACTCTCTCTACCCAGTGCATAATGACATAAACCTCTATCATACCCCCCCGTCATGTCTTTTCTAAACAGAAAAAGGCCAACACTCTTCAGCCTTTCCTTATACAAAACATGCTCCAACCCCTTAGTTATCTTGGTTGCCCTCATCTGTACTTTTTCCAGCACTGCAATGTCTTTTTTTGAGATACAGTGACCAAAACTGCACACAGTATCCCAGATGAGGCCACATCATAAATCTATAGAAGGGCATTATAATGTTGGCTGCTTTATTTTCTGTCCTTTTCCTGATAATCCCAGCACAGAGTTTGCCTTTTTCATTGCTGTGGCAAACTAGGTTGATATTTTCATTGAGCTATGACCCCAAGCTCTCATTCCATCTCAGTCTCAGCAGGTTCAGACCCCATTAGCATTTACTTTAAATTGGGATTTTTTGTCCCAATGTTCATCACCTTACACTTACCAACACTGACCTTCATTTGCCACACTGTCACTCACACCCAGTTTGTGGAAATACTCTTGGAGCTCTTCACAGTCAGCCTTTCTTCTCACCATCCTGAATAATGTTAGAGGGTAGCCCTGTTGGTCTGTGGTAGGATAGTTAGATCCAGTAACATTTTAGAGACCAACAAGATTTCAAGGGTAGAAGCTTTCTACAGTCAAAGCTCCCTTCATCAAATATGAGAAGGAAAGGAGATCTCTTATATCCCAGGAGTCTTTATATCCCAGACAGTCAGAAGGTAAACAAACTGAATAGTACTGGCAGCTGTACCTATCCTTGTGGGACCCCACTGCTTACTTCCCTCTATTAAGAGAACTGTCCATTTGTTCCTACTTAATTTATGCAGTATGCAACTTTCATAATGCTGTAAGCCTTTCTGATAATCTTGTTCTAGTTTTTAGCCTAGATTCAGGGCATTTAGTTAGGAGATTATGCAAGTCTTTATATTAAATATATTATGAATTTATTGCAAGCAGATATATATCCAGAGCCAGATCTACCTTATGCCTAGCAAAAACACATATTTGCATAAAAAGAATCTCTTTTTCAGTTGGGGTGTATTGAATCGGCAAAGTACTTTCTCCCAAGTATAGAAAAGTTCAACAGCTGTAGTATTTACCCATTCATTTAGGGTATTCATTTATCAACTTACCTGTGTGAACATCCCAGACTCATAGTAGCATCAACATAACATCCGCATTCATGAAACCTTCATGTATTTATATTAATCTCTTTGTGCCTTTAAGACTTTAAGGTGTCAGCTTTGTTAGTTTTGCTGCAGCAGACTAACCTGGGTTCCCCTCTGTAATGGATCTCAAGTGTATAAACATTCCTATGGTCCTGACATCTTAAAGTAAATATATATTAATGAAATATATTCATATACAAAGGGAAGAAGACAACCCATATGTGAACTGGCACAGCTAAGTAAAAAAAGTTTATGAGCATGTGCATTTCCCCTTCATTTTATTGCCTTCATTTTATTTCCTTAGGTGTCCAACACCAGGATGTGATGGCAGTGGTCATGTGACAGGAAATTATGCTTCACATCGCAGGTAAAAAAAATTGAGAACAATTCATAACAAAATTTATAAATGTCTTATTTTTAAAATAATATGTTTCTCTGATGGACACGGATTAGTTTACAGATGGTACAAATCTCCCTACAGTTCAAATGTAGCTTCTGAAAACAAAGGAACTCCACACAAATTTTGGAGTTATATGAAGTATAAGCAGGGGGCTGCTAGGGCTTTTAAGAGCATCTCATTTTCTCCTCCCTCAATATATCCTCTTTCCCTTTCCTGAAAGTCTCAATAGCTTCTCTTTCCTTCTTCCTTCTCACCCGCCAACCAACCTATGCTTCATCTGTTCCCCAACTTCAGCTATATTTATTATTTATTTTCTGTATCCCACCTTTCTTCCCAACAGGGACCTAAACAGTTTATATCATTCTCCCTCAAATTTATTGTCACAACAACCGTCTGAAGTAGGTGAGGCTAAGATGTGGGACTGCCCAAAGTCACCAAGTGAGATTCCATGTCAGAGTGGGGATTCGAACCTGGGTTTCCTGGATGCTAATATGCAAATCTGACCATTAAATACTGCCGGGGGGGGGGGGGGAGGCCTGCTGTTGAACCGTAACGAGCACCTGGGCCTGGATGAGTCATGCAAGCCATGTGATAGCAAGTTGCCTGGTGGTGGCTGGCAGGTCTGGCCCCAATGAATCCTCCCTCAAAGGCCAAAATAACCATAAAAGGGCCCTACCCTTCCCCTCCCTCCTTCATTGTAATGACAGAAATCAAGGCTTGAACACAGGCCTTGTTGTGGTTGTCTAGTAACAGCCACTGAGGCTATTTGTTTATTAAAACTACAGGTGCTGTATCTATCATTCTGGGGAGGGGGTTACCCAGGGGTCCTTTCGTAGAAAAAGAGCTGCAGGAGCTCATTAGCATAACTCATTAGCATAACTCATTTGCATATGCCACACCCCCTGATGTCACTGGAAGTGTGTCAGAAGGCCATACCCCTGACATAACCGGAAGTGTGTCAGAAGGCCACACCCACCACTCAGGCTCCACCCCAAAAATCTCCAAGGTATTTCCCAACTCAGAGCTGGCGAGCCTATCTGATGGCACACATGGGGGGAAACAAACCAACCACCCATGTCAGGTAAAGAGGGGGGATACCAGGATACCAGGTCAATATATTTTTATTCTCCGTGGCATTGATGGCTGAGGTGCTTTTAGTGTTCATTTTCTGTTTGACTGGCAGCCTTCCCCTCTGTTACAGTTGACTATGGATTTTATATTTTATATCAGTGCCATCAGTGTTGTTTTTGTCAGCCACAACAAGGTCACTTTCAGAGAGGAAAAGCAGGTTATCCATTTTTAAACAAATAACGTTGACAAGCCTGGATCCAGAACAACAACGAAATCACATCCACTAATTTTTGCCTAAACAAAATCCAGTGATCTAGAGTTGTGGTCTTCAACCTAAAAGTTGGCAGACAGAGCCACTTGCCCCCCCCCCCACAAGCCATTTAGAAGTCCCCACACATGTATAGACACAGCAAGGGTGCCATAGCTCTTACTTCTCTTTGGATGCACATGAAGAAGAGCAGGATGGCAGGGTGAGGTCACCTCCGGGGTGCCAACTGTTGGTTCATTTATCACTAAAATAAACCTCCCTCCCCTTGGGAGCCGTGAAACTTTTTGTTGTGCAGCTCATGGCCAGAATAAATGGGTAAACACTTCACATCTCCCCTTTGGAGATGGTGTCTCAATCATATCAGTCTCCTGCCAGCCAATCCAGATATGGCTGAGGGGGGGGGAGGGGGAGAGAATATCATGGAAGTAACCTCCAGGGTCATCTAGTCCAACCCCTTTCACAGGAAATGCACAAATACCTCCTTCCCTCACACACACCCAGTGACCCCTGTTCCATGCCCAGAAGATGAAAAAAAACCTCCAGGATCTCCAGCCAAACTGGCCTGGAGAAAAATGGCTGCCTGACCCCCAAAGTGGAGATCAGCATTTCCCTGGGCGTGTAAGAAAGGGCCACGAGAACCAAGCACTGAGGCAACCCTCCCTGCCCTCCCTCTCATGATCTGCTTAAGTTCACAGAATCAGCATTGCTGTCAGATGTCCATCTAGTCTCTGTTTGAAAACCTCCAAAGAAGGAGAGATAGAAACAGAGAGATCGAAATATAGATAGATAGAGAGAGAGAGAGAGATTTGCATGGGATTATTACATTAAGAATGTGGCCTCCTCACTTCCTGCAGAAAATGGTACAACTACCGAACCACATAATTCTATCCTGTCATTCTGCTACACATGTATACTAGGCAGGTACAAGAACCCTTCTAACATTAGGATTCTATGCTTTTACATTTTTTCTGTGAAAAGTAACTGGTGGTGGTGGAATGTACCATGAAGGTACAGCTTACTTACAGCGCCACATGGTTTTCCAAGGCAACCTTCTGACAGATGTGGATTACCATTGCCTGCCTCTGCATAGCAACCCTGGACTTCCTTAGGGGTCTCCCATCCAGGTACTACCCAGGACCAACTCCACTTAGCTGATGGGACTGGGCTAACCTGGGCCATCCAAGTCAGGGCAGAGACACTCAGAGGTGGTTTGTCATTCCCTGCCTCTGCGTAGCAACTCTGGACTTCCTTGGTGGTCTCCCATCCAAATACTAACCAGGGCTGACCCTGCTTAGTTTCCAAGACCTGACGAGATTGGGCAATGTAGGTCAGGGCTCTGAAATTATAGGTGCTGAAATTTAGGGAGCTTTTTACCTGTAAACCCATCTGTGCCTCTGCACGGATGGCAGTGTGCATTTTTAGCAGACACTCCAAACCCCCCTTTTTTTTTGTTACTTCGCAGGAGCTGAAGCCCTTGGCACTAAACAAAAGGTCCAGTCTATCTTAGTGGGCTCTGGGTGCGATGAAACCCTGAGAAGGGCAAATAAAAAATTCTCATGAGAAATTTCTGAAGGACCTAATTGTAGCTAGACCCAAAGTCAGGACAAATGAAGCATTCTCTGAGCATGGTTTCATATGCATGTGCATCAGAGAGAGAAAGAGACCTAGCAAAACCCATTAGTGAACCCGGTAACATCAGCCAGACCATCTCAGGTTCATACTCCTGCTCATCCTCTAATGCGATTTATGCCATCTTCATGTTTCTGCAATGCCCTTCCACCCTCTATGTTGGACAAACAGGCCAGTCCCTTCGACAAAGAATAATTGGACATAAGTGTGACAGTAGGAATAACAACATCTAAAAACCAGTGGGGAAAACATTTTAGCTTCCCAGGACATTCAGCTGCTGACCTAAGAATAGCAGCTCTCTTACAAAGGAATTTCAAAGGGAGAGTAGAAAGAGAGAATGCTGAACTGCAACTGATAACAAAGCTCAAGACAACACATCCCCCTGGCCTGAATCTAGACCTGGGTTTCCTGTCTCATGACCAACATTGATTTCTTCACACCTACTATTGCTCTGTGTGTCACACCTAATCCACTCACACCTGCTATAGTCATTTCCCTGGTAATGTCATTCGGCATCTGAAATTACTCCACTTTCCACTATATAGTGGAGAAGAAGAGGTTGGATTTATACCCTGCCCTTCACTTGGAGTCTCAGAGTGGCTTATTACACTCTCCTTCCCTTCCTTTCCACACAACAGACACCCTGTGAGGTAGGTGGGGCTGAGAGAGCTCTGCAAGAACTGTGACTGACCCAAGGTCACCTAGCAGCTGCATGTGCAGGACCAGGGAATCAAAACCCAGTTCTCCCAAATTAGAATCCGTGCACAACCACTACAACAACTGGGACAGGTGGACTCACATTCGAGCTGTATCTGTAGAGGTGAGCAGTGACTCAGAAAATCTCTGACCCTGCCACAAATTTTGTAAGCCTTTAAGGTGCTACTGGATTCTTGCTCTTTTCTGCTGCTACAGGCAGACTAACATGGCTCCCCATCTTCATTTATTTTATGATTGCTTTGGAGGCGGTAGGGTGAGAGTGAAGAAATTGAGGCTGAATGGGGGGGGGGGGGAGTCTTCCCAGGATGGGAGTTTCTTGCTTGGAGGAGGTAGCACGCCTTGCCTATGTCCTCAACCTGCTTTTGGATCCAGCTTTACTTGAATGCTCCTTATCCCCACCCCCACCCTGGTTTTTAGATCTCATTTTGCCAGCTTGCATTCTCCACCCTTCTGCTGCTGCTGCTCTGGGACTCCCTCAGACTCTCCCACCCCAAACTGTTTGCAGCTCACTGATTCTTGGAGTGTGTGTGTGTGTGTTGAGGCTGCTCCACGCAGCCAGGCCACCTTCCCGGGGGGAGGGGGATCTGGCAGCAGGAAGTGACCCCACTCCCCCCCCATTCCTCTCCAGGAGTGCGGACTTTCTCTCTTTAACCCTTGGAGTGCATTTCTGCCCAGAAGCAAAGAGGACGTTTGAGGCAATATTGCAGGGGAAGGGGGGGCTGGTTGGGAGAGAGAGGAGACAGTTGTGACTTCGCAGCTCCCCCCCCCCCCCGGGACATTTGGAAATCGCCCTCTGCGAAATAGCTGCCTCAGCATCTGGTTATGCAAGATAGGGATGCCAACCTCCAGGTGGGACCTGGGGTCCCTCGGAATTACAGCTCATCTCCAGACTAGAGAGATGAGTTCCCCTGCAGTAAACGGATGCTTTGGACAGTGGACTCTCTTCCCCAGGAAAAGTGGGTAGACGGGCAGCCTTCTCGCCGGAGCTCCTGCAACGGTGGTGGGTGGGAGTGGGCAGACAGCCACAGGAGCACTGGCGGGGAGGGCGGGGGAGGGGGCAAACGGCCTTGCCAGAGCTTCAGCAAAGGGGCCGCAGGACTAGCAGCAACAGCGGTGGGTGGGAGTGGGAAGACAGCCACAGGAGCACCAGGGAGGGGGCAAACGGCCTTGCCGGAGCTCCAGCAAAAGGGGCCGCAGGACTGGCAGCAACGGCGGTGGGTGGAAGTGGGCAGATGGCCACAGGAGCTAGAGCCCGGGCTACAAGGCTGCAGGAGTGCTTCCCCCCATCCCTCCCTCCCTCTCTCCCGCCCATGCTCCGTGGGGCCCCAGACTGGATGCAGACTCTGCAGGCCTTTCTGCAAGCCCCTCCTTACCTTCCTTCCTCCTGCCTCCTCAGGAGACTGAGGGCTCTTGGGACCAGGGGGCGGGGCTTGGTCATGTGCCCATCGGCCCCGCCCCCTGGCCTTTTCACTCCCGGAGCTGCGCTTCGCCAAGCTCCGGCTCAAACGGACCCCTGGGGTTACCCCAATGTAATTTTTCTTTAGATTACAGATTTTTCTGCAAATCTGGGGCTTTTCTCAGTTTTATAAAAAGATCAGTCTTGTCATCTCATGACCCCAGTCTCTGGATTTAAGATGAGGCTATGTTGAGAACTTTATTGACAAGAGGGGGATCTGTATGGACTTGATGGGGGCATCTCACCCCCCCCCCAACAGTTTCTTCTTTCCCTTCACTGAAAACTCCCTATAGTTCTCCTCTTTTCCTGCTTCCTTCTCTTCTTCTATCCCAACAGCCAACCCACCTTTATCTGCCTCCCATCTTCAGCTTTCCTTCCTTACCTCCCCTTGGCAGCATTTTCCCAGAAAAACTACGTCCTAGTTGTGCAGTGCTGGCCACGAGGCTGGGCCCAATTGTGTGGTACTGGTTGCCAGGCTGGGTCCAATCTGCCAGCCCACAGGCTAGGCCCAGTAGCACAGTGGAGAATTTTCAAGGACTTGTGAGGGGCACCTCACTTTCTTCAGTATCCCTCTCCCTAAACTATTTCCACTTTATCTCCTCCTGGTGGCCCACATATGTTCAACTTTCCCTTTTTCTTTCTATCCTCCCCCACACCAATAAATTTACATATTATCTGCCCCCCCAGATGATGATGATAATGATTTCTACCCCACCTATAATACATCTTTCTACACAATAGAGACCTAAAGCAACTCATATTATTCTCTTCTCCTCCATTTTACCCTCACAGCAGCCCTGCGGGGTAAGTTAGTTTGAAAATGTGTAACAGGCCCAAGGTCCCCCAGTGAGCTTCCACTGTAGAGCAGTGATTCAAACTTGGGTCTTCCAGATTCTAACATGAAACTTTAACCAATGTACTATACTGACTTTGGGGGGGGGGGGGACTGTTGAGCACTAGCAGAGAATTATAGGAAATACAACTGTGAAAGAAAGCACAAAAAACAAATATTTTTATTAAATAAAATGTTATTATTTAATATAAATGTGAATATTTCTTAATTATTCACAAGTAGATAGCAAGTAAACAATCAAAATGTTCTAATTCTGTGAGGGTTATGAGATATTCAAATAGATCTGCTCCCAGCCCAAAGTATGAGATTCAAAGCCAAAGTATGAAATCTAAGACAAGGTTTCTGGATTTAATTTCACTTGTTTCAAATAAGCAAATCTTTTCTTCAGCATTTTCAAGAAGTTTAAAGCAGTTACAAGTAATGGGATATAACCCCAAGGTGGAATATCAACTCCATTCACAGAAAGACACACAGTAACATGCAATATTAAGAAGAAGAGGAGGAGGAGGAGAGTGGATTTATACCCCCCCTTCACTACCCAAGGGAGTCTCAGAGTGGCTTACAAACTCCTTTCCCTTCCCCTCCCCACAACAGACACCCTGTGAGGTAGGTGGGGCTGAGAGAGCTCTGACAGAAACTGCTCTTTTTTGAAGAACCGCTCTGACAGAACTACGGCTTGCTCAAGATCATCCAGCAGGTGCAAGTGGAGGAGTGGGGAATCAAACCCGGTTCTCCCAGATTAAAGTTCACGTACTTAACCACTACACCAAACCAATCCAATTTTTTACCGAGACCAATGGTTCAAAAATGTTCTGATAGTTGCTGCCAGGCAACTCCAGTGAATCCATCCTCAAAGGCCAAAGGAGCCCTGAAAATGACTCTGCTACTCTCCCTGCCTTTTACTGACAAAAACGAGAGCTTGAATGCTGGCAATACTGTTGTGGCTACCTAGCAATAGTCAATAAGGACATCTATTCCTTAAAGCTACAGGTACTGCTACTGTTGTTGTTTTTTTAAACCCCAACATTTAAAAAAAAAAACAGATTTGAGGAACCTTTCAGGTTGTGGAATGATCTGTCTTGTCTGTTTGTGGCTCTAGTTTCCAGATCTAAGTATCCAGATTTGGCTGCATAGAGAATTAGATATATTGACAAGCAGGGCCCTGTAAGGAACTTGTGGGGAGTGTTGTCCTATTCCCCTGCCTTTGTTTCCTCCATATCTTCCATTCTTTCTCTGCCATTATTCCTGTCTCTTTTGCTGTCACCTGTTCTCTGTCAGTCTTCACCCCTTATCTTTCTCTCCCTACCCCTTATTTATGATGATTCCTCTATCTTTTTCTGTCTCCTTTCCCCCCCCACCCCTTCTTGGTCACTCATCCCTTCTAGTGAAGGGGACAGTGTGGCTGGAGAAATGATGAAAGACTTTGCTGTCTGGCTGTTGCTGTAAACCAGAACTTGGGGGGAGGGGGGTGCGAGGAGAGATGGGGAAGCAAGAACTATCAAGGGTTCTGGGTTAAGGAAGAGAAGGACAATCAGCTGAGAGTGTGAGCTCACAGACCTATTAAGAATGGAGTGGAAAGTAGTGAGGGCTGGAGGCCTCTTCCTTGGGAAACAAGAAGTGTCAACAGTAGTGTTATTTCTTGTGATTTTCTGATGCATGAAACTTTAGTAAAGTGGATCTTGCATCTAGAAAGCTTTGCCAGTCCTGCTGTTGTTTATATTTTCTAGACTTATTTAGCTAGTTTCCCAAGGGTTCAGATGTATAATCACAATTTAAGAAAAATACTGTATAAACAGAATACCCAATTAAAATAGTAATTACAATTACCTCACACCTGCTTAACCCTGGATGTTGAATACAAGCCCAGACATGAAAGTCACAGAAAACAGGACATCACTGTATTTAATGTCTCTAGCTAAATTACCTCAATAGTTTGGTTATCTCTGATTATATTTCTCTTGGTGTTCTTAGAAACTGGGGGTGACTACAAGATTTACTGGATAATTCACTCCAGTGAAGTCGGCTGTGTTCAGACACAATGACAGTCAGCTAAGCCCCAGTGTACTGTCAGTACCTCGAGGATTTGCCCTGGACTTGTCTGGTGGCTGCATGTGTCCAGGAGGCAATGACAGGCACACGCCATTAGGGGTGTGCAAAAAAAAATCGGTATTTTTCTGGTTCGGGTATATTGAACTTGAAAAACATCAGTTTTTTCCAATATTCCCAAATCCCAATATTGACATGGCATTAAGATTTGGGAATTTTTTCAGAAAACTTGAAATTTTTCAACTCCATTGTACTCATAGGGTACAATGGAGAATCGATTATTAATCGAGTTGTGCCACCACTGCTGCTGCTGCAGGGCTTGGAGGAGAAGGCATTTAAAGAGACCACAGCCTCTTTAAATGACTGCTGACTTCTCCAAGTACAGATGAGCGACTCAGCAAATGAACTCAGAAGGCATATGCCTTTTGAGTTCATTAGCTAAGTCGCATGGCAGGGAGTAGGCCCTGTCTCTTTAAATGCCTACTGCCTTCTCCAAGCGCAGCAGTGGCAGGACTTGGAGGAGAAGGCATTTAAAGGGACTGTGATCTCTTTGAATGCCTTTTTGGTATAGCTGAATGCACCCAAATAAAAGCTGGGGGGAAATTGGCTTTTTCAGGATCAGCAATACCAGTAGCCGAATACAGATCTCTGATCTGCATCCAGCTTAAAAATAACTGGAAAATACCAGTAAGTTATTTTTCCGGCACAAATAAACCGAATGCACACCATATAAGCCATTTCTAGTGCTTCTCCCTTGTACCTGCCTCAGTGGTTATGTCACCACCTCAGGGGCTCCCCTTAGTTGCTAGGGCAGGGAATCAACCTTGCATGCCAGTAAATGGTTTAATGTGCCACTGTTCAGCATGTGTGCTATTGATTGTCTAGTGGTGGATCTGGGCTGAAGTATATGGGATAAATATGGTTAATAAGCCAAGAAATAAAGACAATGGGAAAAGAGATGTTTCAAAAGCAAAGTCTTTACACTTAGAAATGTAAATTTCAGCATATCATAATGCTCAAGATGAGCACTATAGTGTAGATTCTTCTTAGGACTATTTGTGCATCAAGGCCAGAAAGGCACTCCATGCCCACCCACACCTGTAGTGCTCCTGCAGCAGCTACTGGGCCAGAATGGAACCAGTGGCAGCCAGTTGGGTCAATAGCTAGCCTGCCAATGACTGGCCCAAAGGCACCTGGCACTGAGGTACACCTGGCAAATGTAGCCCACAGGGCACCTGCTATAGACACGTCAATCCCCAAGGGCTACTTTTCCTAGGTATGTCTTGGTACTGAGTTTCAAGTGCTGCCAAAACAGCACTGAAGTGCCACAGAAAGGGGAAATGGGTAAAAGAAACTCTCTGCCTGTCCTTCACCAGCCTGGCTGAAGAAAAACTTGGAGGAGCAGTGGTTCACAGGAAGTACCCAGCTGTTTACAAGTGGTTTGATATTTTGGGGAGAAAATTATCTTTTTCTGAAATTCTGCACTGTCGAAAAAGCCAAGTCCTGTCTGACTCAAGTCCAAAGGAGTTTACACAAATCTAAAGTGATGTTCAGAAAGAAATGTCTTTGGTAGAATGCTGAACTGAAAAACTGTAGACAGTCCCAACAATTGCTGGAGAATCAATGTGACAATAAAAAAATAGTAGTAATACTTAATAAAAATGAAATATGTAGTATTTGTATTTTGTTCGTAATTCAAGACATATGTTTTTCAGAAGTGCTTAACTTTTCACATAAACTCAGTAATCTTCATGGCACCTCAGTTACAGAACTCTGTTGTTGCTGTCCTCATATTTCAGATGTAGAGCTAAGGCTGAAAAATATTGGTTTGTCTATAGGTGTTCACCAAGCTTATCGCTTAGGATGGAAGCACCTAATACAAAATAAGGCAGGGATAAGAAAAAAGGCTGTATAACCCCATTCTGGAGAGGGGGGCATTTACATGGGGGGGGGGGGTTAGTAGGCAAGAGGAGTGCTGAAAACTGTCCCCTACCCACTGATTTTCTCTACCATCACTACCATAGTAATATCCAGACTTGACTATTGTAATGCATGTTTGTCCATCACCATCCCACTGCACTGCTGCCTCTTGCTGCAATGGTTCCTGAACTTTCAGGGCTAGAATATAAAATATATTCTTCATGCATAAATGGACACATTGTGGGAAATCCCATCCCCCCAAACTGTACCTTATCAGAGAGGGAGAAATCACTATCACACATGACAGTGGAAGACAACAGTTTTTCTCAGCTAAAACTTGTACATGGGACAGCAAAACAGGTTCTTCCAAGTAACTATTGTGCGTCTTTGTGATCACTGTGCAGTCACACTATGACCAAGGATAATTTCTGAACTTTCTAGAGCTACGTTTTTAGACACCAGTTCTGTCCACCCCAGGCAGAAGGTGTCAGCATGCATGCTCAGGACCATGGCTTCCTTCTCTGTTCTGTCACAAAATGACACAGCTGGCCACATACACCTGTGGGGAAATGGAGATGCCATGAAGATACAAATGACTCCTTGAAGAATGCCATTTACATTGTCTTCTTTGTGGCCTATGTGTTGGCACACAGTGAACAAGAGACTAGCAAGCTGACCATACCTGAGGGTGGTAAACTTATGAGATCATGAAAAGGGAGTGTTAAGCACTGCTGTGCCAAAGACTTCATCTGCTCTGGCCTTCATAATGTGTGTCAAATGGTGAAGACTGGGTAGCTGCTTTGTGTGTAAGCTCTTGCTGAAGGCTATGGATATAGCCTCAGTTCTGACTGAGAGGGCTATAACCCTAGTGGGAAGATGTTTGCATGCAATATCATAATGAAATCCAATCACAGCTGTAGGGTTGCCAACCTTCAGGTGACACCTGGAGATCTCTTGCTATCGAGATCCATTCCCCTGGAGAAAATGGCTACTCTGGAGGATAGATTCTATGACAATATATCCTCCTGAGGTCCCTCCCCTCCCCAGGCTCCTCCCCCCATATCTCCCGGTTTTTCCCAACTCAAAGCTGGCAACCCTATACAGCCATGACCCTGTGGCTGAGGTGAAGGAACAAAGCCCATAGCATGACTGCTCAGATGCTACTTGAAGAACATCAAGTTCAGGTAAGCAACTGTTCTTAGGGTAGCCTCAGATGAGCTGGTTCTCATTTATTACAGGCAACTGCTCTTTGGCTTGATTTATAATGTATAGTTTAAATATTTTGAACACAATCTCTTTTCTTTTTCTGCTTTAGCATATTCAAGGAAGCCTATTTCCCATTTCTCTTTCCTAGTGTTTCCGGCTGCCCATTAGCTGACAAGACACTAAAATCCTTGATGGCTGCTAACTCTCAAGAGCTTAAGTGAGTATTAGCAACAAAAGGGGAAAATGGAATTGCTCTTCTTCTTACATCTGCTTATTTCAAAACTCACTTTCTGTGTTACGAGGGTCGCAGTGGAACAGGTTCATGGTGGGTGTTTGCTCCTCAGAATCTTTCCAGGTCCTCTGTTTCTGAGATTCAGATGCAAAGTGTTTTCCATCTATCTTTCCTATATATGACCTTTTCCTTAGCTGTTGGTTGTCTGAGTGAAGTGCCCTTTCACCAAGTTTTCCATCAGTACAACTCTAAATCAAGTGCCCATTCATCACCGCAAAAGAGAGGGCCCCTGCAGCTTCACCAGTGGGTGTCTATTAGAGGTTGAGAGGATGTGGTATGACATGTTGTGATGCCGAAGAACACTTGTGGTAGATGGCCAATAGCACCAATGACAAATCACTCACCACCACTACTCATTTATTGATAATTTCACATGGGTAACTGTGTTAGTCTGTCACAGCAAAATAAAACAGGAGTCTGGTATTTTAAATACTAGCAATCTTTAATCCAGTATCTGATCAAACAAACTCTGATTTATGAAAATGTATGTGGGAATAAATCTAGTTGGTATTTGAGGTGTATGATGCCCAAGCTTCACTTTTTGTTATGTGATCTGTGTTTTTTTAGGAGAAAATCATGGTGTGTGCCAAAACAGGATGTCGAGCCAGTCAGAATCGTATTTATTTATTAATTTAATTAAAATATTTATATCACACTTTTGATCTACAAGTCTCCAAAGTGAATAACAAAAATACCCTTCACAATACAAATAGAAACAAACATTAAATAATATACTTATTTATTTACAAAATTTATACCTCAGCTTTCTGCCCTCATCAGGACCATTAAATCAGTTAACAGAGTAACAACATACCTAATAGAAACATGTCTTAAAAACCTATAAAACTAAACAGAGACACACTATTAAAGCCATTAAAAAGCATTCTAAAATGCACATATAAAACACAACAACAACAACAATTAAAACACTGGGCAGGAATTCATATATTTTATTTGAAACATTTTTATGTCACCTTTCCTTCCTACCTCCCTCCCTCACAAGTTGTCTGTTGTGGGGAAAGAAAGGGAAGGAAACTGAAACTCCGAGATCCAACTCCCCCGCCCCATAGGGCTCTCAAAGCAGTGAATATAAAAACATTAAAACCTTGAACATGAAAACAGCATTTAAAATAATAAATATATAAATGCATTGTCAAAGCCCCCTTGTCCCACAAGAAGGCTTTGGATGAAGGTCAAGAGAAAAAGGCACAAAACTGGGGAATGAATCCTCACAGCCAACATAACAATCCACCACCAGACTCTCTAAGCTAACCCTCAGCTGAGAGACTGAGTCTCCAGCCATACCAGATGTTAATCAAGAAGTCAGCCCTGCAAGGTGGGACACTTGTAAACTGAGTTCTAAAAACAATTACTTTGGTAGCTGTAGCCAATGTAGGCAAGGTTTAGACTGAAGCCCCAAAACCTAAGTAACACCACAGGAGTATCTCCCTTATATATCATTGTGTTTTCGGGTGGCACTTTGCTGAACATTTCATGCACCTCCAAATCAGTTGGCTCCATGATGTGTCGTTCAAGCTGTCCCTATCCACTGGCTGCGTTGCCTGAGTCTTGCCTTCCACATTCTAAACAGTTTGCTGTTCCTCTCCCCCGCATAGCCCTTTGGAACACAGAGGCAAAGGCCAATCAGGATGCAAATGCAAATGACCTCTAACATTCTAAACAGTTTGCTGTTACTGTTGGGAGTCATTGAATGAGTCCTGAGGTAAAATACATATCCCAATCTTCCCTTAAACAGTCACTGGAGTCAGCCTTGTAGCTAGGGATATTTTGGGGAGGGGCCACCAGCTAATTAAATCAAAGTTAATTAGTGAAACTCCTTAGAAGCCAGCCTTCTTCTAAGGCAGCCCTGCAACCCTGCCAGACTCCAGGGCAATGCCTAGCAGCCACAGCTTCCGCTCCTTCCCCAAAGCACTGCATACCTGCTCAAGTTGTGAAGCTAGGCAGGGAGAAGCAGGCAGTGGGCAGCAGCAGCATCCAGGAGGGAGATTGGCAGAGGGGGAGAAAGAGATCTGATGGTGGAGGTGGGAAGAGGCAGCAGGACACTCTCCTCAGCCCATTCACTTGGGCTAGCCCAGCAAGCCCACCTGCCCACCCACCACACCACCGAGCAAGCCAGGCACCTCCAGCTGCTGGAACTGCCGCCACCTCTGCCGCCACTGTTCTGGATGTTGCTGGCTGGGAGTGGAGCAAGGCCGGTGGGGAAGCAGCCAAGGTACTCAGTTGTCTGGCAGCCAGGTCAGAGGCAGCATGGCACAGGCAGCAAGTTGAGGTACTTTGGTGCTAGCCTGGGAGGGAGGGGCCCAGAAGAAATGCTAGGGGACCGGGCCCTGTGGGCCCCATGTTAGCTACAGGACTGACTGGAGTTGTCAATCTCCCTGTGGGGCCTAGAGATCTCCCAGAAATTACTGTGTTCCCCAGCCACAGCACATCATTTCCCCTACAGAAAATTTCCCAGCTATTACAAGTGATTTCCAGATGACAAAGCTCAGTTCTCCTGGAGACAATGGCTGCTTTGGGCAGTGGACTCTATGGCACTATACCCTGCTGAAGTCCCTCTGTACCCCAAACCCCACCCTCCCCAGGCTCTACCCCTCAAATATACAGGTATTTCCCAACCCAGAGTTGGTAACCCTGTAACTGGCTATGGAACCACTTTCCAGACCCTTGGAACCCAGAAGACAAGGCATAGGAGGAGGTGCTTTTCTACCTTAGCTGCCACTACATAACCCCAAATCAACATAAATTAGGGGTAGAGGGAACCATATGTGTTACCATGAGGCTGTCCTCCCATACTACCCACTTGGGGCAGCAAAAAGGACTTGAGACAGCCCTGCCTTATGGCTAAGCAGAAGGAAATAAACATGGCTTGCCTCCCTCTATTTTCCCCTTCCCTCGGCTGCCCCGCCAGCCACAGCCGGGACACTCACTTGGAGTTTCCTTCTAGAGCCTGTTGTATTTCTTCCCACAATGAGCCTTACTCCTAGTAGTTAATAAGGTTTATTAAAAGAAATGTGCAAAAATATACAAATATAGAAGCAGTGCAAAACAGGGAAGAAAATAATAAAATTTAATGACCAGAATACTTATTCAGGCTTTAGTCCACTGACTACCAGGTCAGACTGAAGTGTCAAAGTACTGATAGAATTTCAAAGTCCAGAATCCAAGAAGCAGGTGTTCCAGCTGTACAAGGCTCAACCTACAGCTAAAAGAGAGACAAGAAGGAAGGCAGGCCTAAAGGGGGGAAGAATCAAACTAAAATGAATCATCTTGCTTTATACCAGATTGCCCACATTTGGCCTGATCCTGTTTGGCCAATCACATGGGTTGCAAAGATGCACAACCCATGCTCACAGTCAAGCAACTTATCCACACCCAGGGTTCTTTGCACTAATGAGATGGAATGTGAGTGAAAAACTTCTCCTGAAGCCCCCGGACCCATGATCTCACTTGCACCTGTGCCTGTAAAGCATCTGCTTGGCATGCAGAAGGTCACAGGATCAATCCCTCACATGTTCAGTTAAAAAGTTAGGTAGTAGGTGGTGTGAAAGACCTCTAGCTAAGACCTCGGAGAGCTGCTGCCAGTCTGAATAGACAAGACTGAACCTTCATGGACCAAATTGACTTATTCAGTATAAGGCAGCTTCATGTATTCATATGACTCCATCTAATCCTTTATCTCTCTGGAAACAGCTAGTCAGTGTGACATTAATTTCCCAGAGAAGAGCCTTCAGTAATTTGACTGGGCCCAAAAGCTTGAACTTGAAATTTGAAATGCCAAGAAATGGCTAGACAAGGCAAGTTTCTAGACAAACATAAATATACAACATCAAACTAGGGAGGAAAGTGAATAACAGTTACTGAGAGTATGATAGACTGATCAAGCTAATAATGGCATTGATAGAAATAATATTAGGGTTGCCAGGTCCTACCTTGTTCCCGGCGGGGGGCTTTAAGCTGCCAGCTGGGATCTTCTGGCGTGCATGTTAAGTGCATGCACCACAATAACGTCACCTGGAAGTGATGCCATTGCATTGCCGATGTTGGGGGTTGAAACACTAGTTTTTGGGCAAAACTCTTATCAGTTTTTGCCCTCAAAACCATAGTTTGCACAAAAACCAGAGTGTTACTTCCCAATGTCAGTAAAGTGACGACATCACTTCTGGGTGACAGCATCGTGACAAGGATGTTGCATGACGATGTGCCTTTTCAGGGGTGGGGCTTCCCCTGCTGGCCAGCTGGCTGGTGGCAGATTGGAGCCCCAAAGACCAGGGAATCCCCCAGCTGGACCGAGGGTCTGGCAACCCTAAATAATATTTTTGTCAATAATAGTAACAGCCTCACATATTTTTCAACAATCAAAGTACCCCATGGTTCTCTAGAACGATGAGCTGAAAAGTCAATCCAACAGGGAGGGAGCAAGACAAACTTCCCTAGGCAGTTCAGCAGTCTCAGTATTAGTGCAAAGAAAACGCCCCATGTAATATTAATGTGCAAATACACTCATATGGGAGAAAGCAGGCTTAAAGGTTAAAAGCAATGATTATATTGACCCAGAAAGCAAATAAAAGCATTGTAGTAAAACATAGTATTAAAATCAGCTTTCTTTGCTCCAATCAGTTGTAATTCCTGCACACTTTTCAATGGCAGTTTCATATTACAGATCATGTTACAGTAGTCAATCTAGTTGTCACTAAGGCATATTTTACTATGGTAAAGATCATTTTCTCCAGTAAGCAACTCACCTGATAAACCAGCCTAAACTGATACAATGTTCTTCTGGTCACAATGCCACCTGATCTCCAAGATACCGCACTGGATCTGAGAACAATCCAGACTTACAGGAGTGAGTTATAAAAGGGAGGGAGGGGGCCACTCTTCATTTATCCTTGGCTCAGCCATATTCCCAAACAACAGTATTTCTGTTTGGCTTGGATTAAGTTTCAGTTTGATCAGTGATTCCGGGCATTAGAGCAGACCTTCCAATGTCTCCCTAGAATTGCATGGAAAGAATCTATAGAGCTGGTGTCATCAATATGGTAGTCTCTCTGCTCCTAAATATTACTAAGGGGGAGAGACGGAGAGGGAGGGAGAGAGAGAGAGAGAGAGATGGTGGAGGCAGTTGTCTGTGTGTCAGTGTTATTTACTGGTAACTTGTTGAGCTGCCAACAAAGAATGGACAGGTTCATATGGCAGCAGGCAGTTCTTCACTCCAGCAGACCTTGAGAAAGAAACTGTTCTGATTTGTTTAAGCCAGCTGGAAATATCAACTTGTGCAAGAAAGCTGGATCACACAAGATACCCAGTCTGATTTCAAGATCAAAGCACTTGAGCTAAGCTTTCAAATGTGAGTGTTTATCCAAAACTGACCCAACAAATCTTTCCTTTTGATCCTTCACCACTAGATACAAGCCATCTGAACACAACTAAGGAAGGCTTTAAATCAGATGAGTCTATATATTGCAAGTCATAATCAAAAGGGTGAATATTTAGAGCCTTAAGGAAGCCTCAGTGTTCTGTGCATCAGTCCACATAATACAAAGGAAGGTTGGCAGGCAATCAACCAGTTATCACCGGGAACATTTTGGCTAATGAAGATGCTTGGATAAAATATGGTCAGGGCTTCCAAATGTACTTAGCAGAATTCTAGATTTACATAATGTACCTTCAAAAAGTGCAACCAGTGTAGAGCTGTTACTAATTTGGTTGCAGGAAACAGAGACATATTTCCTAAGGGCAGTGATTCTGTTAAAGAGCCAATCACTTTTTCCCAGCATTCAAATTATACATGCTGTCATATGGAAAATGTAATTTTTTCTCTCCAGATACTATACTAGTTTTGGTAGTGAATATTATGCCTTTCCATTCAGTTTGGGAAATTCCTGGAGGTTTGGGAGTGGAACCTTGGGAGGGTCTTGTTTGGGGAAGCATCTCAGCAAAGTATAATGGCATGGAGTACAGCCTTCGAAGCAGCAATTTTCTCCAGGTGAACTGATCTGTGTATTCTAGAGATCAGTTGTAATTCCAGATCTCCTGGCCCCACCTGGAGGTCAGCAACCTTACATTGATATTGGCTGCAATCACACACACTAAATAATCCACTTTCAGTGCACTTTCCAACTGGTTTTTGCCAGTTCACACAGTAAAATCCAGTTGGAAAGTGTATTGAAAGTGAATTGAAAGTGGATTATTTAGTGTGTGTGATCACAGCCTCTGTTTGTGTAATTGATAGTGTTAAACCTATTGGGCTATTTGATTAATATAGTAGAGTTTGCCCAGTTATAGAAGTGTGAGACTGTGTGTAGTAAATAAATCTCTCAGAAAGTATACTGCAAAAGTAAAACTTAGATTTATTCAAGGAGATTCGGTTCACATTCAGGTTGCAGTTGAAAGGAGAGAGAGAAGAAAGTCTAATCTAAAGAATACTTTCCCTATCACAAGTGGTCAGCTAAATCAGGTATCGTGTCTATGGAAGTATTAGGGCATTGTTTCAACAGGAGAGACCTGTAGAGACGTAAAAGTCATGCAGAGAATTGGGAAGAACAAAGGACACAGAGAGAGAAGAGAGGGCAGAGGGCAGCTCCCAGGTTAAGACAAAGCGAGAGACATCCCATTTAAGAAGATAACAATTATACATGCTTAGAGTGATGTTTTGTATGTCCCCCCCAATGTCCGAAGATGCTGAGTTGCTCACTCCAACAAAACCCTACCCCCCAAACTGCACCATTTTGCTAACTCTGTAAAATGTGATGACTGCATTTCTTCCTCAGGATAGTTAAGCACTGCACTATTGTGCTATACCAATAAATCTTATGGGCTCAAAAGTGATAAAGAGTTGGATCCCACCAATCATTTCTGCACACAGAAGGCAGGGAGGATGATTTTTGGTGATTCCTTCCTCTCATGGCAAACCTCCAACTCCCCCCTCATACAGTTACCCAGGGCCCATTTCAGCCTCACTATGGCTCATCTCAGAATACTACCCCGTCTCATCCAAACTCCCAAACCTCCACCTCTAACTTCTCATCCCGTTAGCCCATGTCCTGTAATTAAAAAACCAGTTTATTGGATGCTCTTGTCTAACTGGTTCTACCAGCTAGGCATCCATCTCTTAGAGAATGACTGGCACCCTCCTAAGCTTCTCATATCTTCCTCCTCCCCATTTGACTCCTTTCCCCTTGATTACTTGTTCATTTTCAACAAGTCTCACTCCTCAGAAATCCTAGAAGCACAGCATTTCTTTGAGTACAGCCACTGCAAAGTCTTGATGAGAAACCACTTATTTCTTAGTGCACACTGTGGGCATGACATTTCAGTGATGGAAATTAATGCCAGTCAAGCATGCTATATAGAATGTGTGTGCCTTTTAAAGGAGTGATTTAATTAAGATAGCATTGTCACATCAGAAAAGTTTAAACTATATGAAATATATCTCAGCTTGCATATAACATTACTATTATTAATGGAAACATGAATTCAGGGATTATTTTGGTAACGGGCCTGCAAGGGATAGCTTTATTTGTTCAGGAAATATTTCAGTGCAGTTTTTCAGAGCAAACAGTTACATTGAATGTAAGTACTGAAAATAAATATATCTCATACCAACAAGCTCTGCAGCTGGTCTTATGTTCCTTTACCAGTAGTCTGAAGAATGGGGGTGGGGTGGGATCACGAAGTCTGTAACTGTGGCAGAAACCCACTAACACAACTGCTATGGAACATGATAAATTTCCTTCTTCAGGTGTCGCTTCCTGTATTTCCAGTTGCACACAAAGGGCCCATCCAGCCAAGAAGCTAACAGCCCCTTCTTTCCTGGTGCCAAGGGAACTGTTCAAATTCATACCCTGCTGCTGCAGTTTGTCTTGGATTGTTCTGTATCTCATCCAGTTTGGCTTTAGGAATTAAATCAGAAGTATGAGATACTCCTGTGTAAACGTGTTTCATGATGTGTAACTAGCTCTAAAGGTCCATCTTTTTCTGTGTACCACAGGTGTCCTACGCCTGGATGTGATGGCTCTGGTCATGTAACTGGAAACTATGCCTCACATAGAAGGTAAGACTACTATACTTGTTCTGCAGCAAAAAAATAAGGAATGACCACAAAGAGCAGTGAAAATAAATTGCTTTTCTTTTGTGCATTTCTTTAAGCTTGTCTGGTTGTCCTCGGGCAAGAAAAGGTGGTCTCAAAGTGACTCCTACTAAGGAAGAAAAAGAAGACCCTGACCTTAAGTAAGTGGAATAACAAAGGTTTGTTACAACAGAGAGAAGAATTTGATTTGGCTAAGCAGTGTTCTATTTTGTCTATCCTAATAATGAAACTAAAAACAGCAGTTTTAAGTTGTGCATCCCCTACACTTGTCGATCAAACTCCGGCAAACCAACTGAGCTAAAGCTTAGACAGTCTCTTTATCCACTCACTCTTCGTCCTCCTTGCCTAGTCCAAGGAACTGATAACAGTTGTGTTTATACGTATGTGGGCTAGAAGGAGGGTAAACAGAGAGAATATAAGGAGATTCTGCCTAAAGATTATTCATTTATTTACTTACCACATTTACATCATGCATTTCTTCAACCAGAGAATTCAAGGCATCTTACCTAGGATTCCCAGGAGGTTTTCACATTCAGGCTCTGATCAGACTATGCTCAGCTTCCACAAGGTTTCTCTTAGACTTAGACAATGTTCCCTCTAATCATACCCTGGGATGCTCAGGTCTAAGTTAGGTTGGGGAGATTTTCAGAGTTCATTCAGAGATGTACACAGATTATTTTCTGTTTACTATGTTTGTTAACTATTTTTTAGCCTTTCAAGACAGTTAGAGCAGAAAAAAAAATCCAGAATCACAGAGTTCAATAATTGTAAAACCATTAAAACATTGTTAAAACCAGAATTAAACAATCAAATAATTAAAAGATGAAATTCAAATAATCAGATGACAATAGGTCTGTTCACAAGTTAGAGAGAAGACATGTACAGTCTGTGTACAGTGTGCGCTTGATTTTTCTTTATGCATTTGATAAGTGATGATCATGTTACATTCAACACCTGTATAGCTGAATGTATGATAGAAACAGCATGTTTATCCAGGTACTGGTCCCCAGTTTCATTCATAAAGCAAACATACATTGGCTGTTTCTTACAAACAAGTATATGCATATACATGCTATAGTAAGACAGTGTGGAAGCCCTACCAACAACTAAGCTTAAAAACAGTCCTGCCAATTAAAAACCACTAACAACAAAAACATTTTCACTTTTCACTGGAAGGACAGGACCAAGTGAATCTCTTGGGTTAATGCTCTTTTGTTTAGATAGTTTCCTTGTTTTGAATGCTTTCAAAGCTTTGCTGAGACTTTGGGAGCTTTTGCATACCTGTGTCTGAATTGTGATTGGTATCCAGAACATGGCCTAATGGTAAAGAAAGATTAATAAAAGATTCTCTTACACCCAAAATGCACTTCCTGACATGAAAAACCAAAATTTTGCTCAGTATACATACATGTATTTTAGTGCAAGATGCAGTTGGCGGTGCCTGAGGACCTCACTTTCTATTCTTGGTGACATGTTAGGGCTCCTTCAATGGCCACTTACCCTGTTTCCCTCTTCCCATGCATCTCCCTAGTGCCAGTTGGTAAAAGGAACACATAACATGATCTTCTTGCAGTCGAAAAGAGCAAGAGTTCAGTAGCACCTTAAAGACTAACAAAATTTATGTCAGGGTATGAGCATTCATGAGTCACTTTTGTGAGTATCTGAAGAAGTGAGCAGTGATTCATGAAAGCTCATACACTGTCACAAATTTTGTTAGTTTTTAAGATATTACTGGACATGAATTACTCACTACATGGTAATAACTACCATATGGAATAACTTAAAGTTGTGTGGTAGCCAGAATATGTAAACTGTGCCTCAAACAAGATTCTCAGATTTTCCTTGCTGTCACTTCGAATTTGTTCTTATCGGATCCTGAATGACTTCTGATGGCCTTCTGCTCCAGTGCAGACATGTGGGGGCATAGGGATGACCTCACATGAGTCTTGTGGGAATTAAATATGCTCCCATTCCCCCCCCCCCACACACACACATACAAAAGCCATACACATGCATCCTGATTTTATTTATTAATCTGCACACATGTAGGATATTGTCATAGAGGATAGGTCCATCAGTGGCTAAGCCATGGTGACTAAAAGAAGTCTTCACATTCAGAAGCAGCCAACCTCTGAATACCAGTGTTAGGAGGCAACATCAGGGGGAAGCCTTGGTCTCTGTGCCCTCTTTGTTGGCCCTCCAGGGCAACTGGTGAGCTGGTGTGTGAAAGAGGATGCTGGACTAGATGGACTGCTGGGCTGATCCAGCAGGCTTTACTTACTCTCTTATGATTATGTTAACATGCTAGACTTTTACCTTAATATTACTGTCTTAGTATATTCATCAAATAGATATTTTTATTTACATTTGTTTTTATTTATTTCCACTTTTTGTAAATAACAATAATAACAACAACATCAGTTTTGCTGTGCTTCTGTAGATGTCCAGTGCTAGGCTGTGATGGCCAAGGTCACATATCAGGTAAATACACTTCTCATCGCACTGCTTCGGGTTGTCCTTTGGCTGCCAAGAGACAGAAGGAGAGTCCTCTCAATGGGTCTTCACTGCCCTGGAAACTGAACAAGCAGGAGCTGCCACACTGTCCTTTGCCAGGCTGCAACGGGCTGGGTCATGTTAATAACGTTTTTGTCACCCACAGAAGGTATCACTTTGTGTATTTACTTATTTTTTTCCTCTTAGTTCTGCAATCCAATGCAATTGTGTTGGTTTAAAAAAACATGTTAAACTTGTGAAATAATGGGAGGTGGGCATTTTGCATGAGTTCTAAATTAATCCCAGGCTATTTCCTGAATGACAGATGTAAAGGAAGCGTATTTCAGGATATCATTAGTTTTACTGTAACTAGTCAATGGATCAGAAATCTTAATTAGACATAGGAAATCCACAAAAGTTTCTAATACATCCTTTAAAAAGGGCCAAATATCCATATCGCCATTTCGCTACTAAATTACTGGAATGTTTTTTGTGGACCTTTTTTCCAGTAGGCTGTTTGATCTGTCATATTGCTAAATGAGAACAGATTCAAGGAATCCTCTGGCTCAAGGTCATTGATCCTGGCACTAGCTGGATCAAAACTTCGCAAAGCCAGTATACAGTACCGAACTCAGCAGCTGGGTGGAGAGGGGGAGCATGACAAAAAGAAGGCTGGGAATAACTTGTCATTCTACTGACGTTTTGATAATTGTACAGTCAGATACGATGTTGGCAATCTCATGTACCAGATACACCATAGGAGCATGTTTATAATGAGAATATAATTTACTGACATCGGCACAGAAAAGGAATACTTTTGTACTGATAAGACATTGGAAGCTGAGCTGTAACAATCAAAAATGGGTTTCTACTTTCAAACAGGCCTTCTTTTTTACTCTTTTCAGCTTGTCAGGATGCCCTCTAAATGCACAAGCCTTAAAAAAGGGCAAAATTTCTGAAGAACTAATGACCATCAAGCTGAAAGCAAATGGAGGTAAGAAGATATAAAACTGAGTTAAATTATTTCATTACAAGTTTTAAAAATTGCTTTCATTGGTAATTACCTAGTACTTTTCATTACAAACATTTAATCTTAAGTGTTTCATGAAGTGTATAACTGTGCTGTTCCTTGAACAGGACATGGGTAACCTGGGGTCTATTTCTATGCTTCACCCTCTTGATTATGTCATCATCATTATCATTAGGATTATAATTGTACTCTTGGGAATACAGGTATTTGCTTCACACTACCAGCCCCTCCAGTTGTTCTCCTCTATTTTTACATTACTCTGTCTGCCACTTGTTATGTATTGAGGAATGTTAAATTCTATGAAAACCCAGAAGTATCTAATTTTATTATTTCCGTGTGTGGATACTGTTTTCCAGTCTCTTAAAATTAGTTTGAAAGAATTCCTTTCATCCTGATTTTGTCAGGATTCAGATTCTTCTTTAGCCCTGCTTAACCCTTTGCTTTTCAGACCTCTGTGTTCAACAGCTGAAATCGATATATAAAACTCTGTTTCATTGTGGCAGTCATGTCAGGTTGTAAATCTAGTTAGGCTAGCACAGAAGGGAAACCTGAGTAACAACAGCAAGGTTTGTGGCATGTGGTATAGACAGTGGGCTGGCTCATGCCAAAATGATATCCATTCTGAATAGAGTTGCCAAGTCCAGGTTGGAAAATACCTGGGGACTTTGGGGGTGGAGCCAGGAGAAGGTGGGGTTTGGGGAGGGGGAGGGGCCTCAGCATGGTACAATGCCATAGACTCCAAAGCAGCCATTTTCTCCAGGGGAGCTGATCTCTGTCAGCTTGAGATCAGTTGTAAAAGCGGGAGATCCCCAGGCCCCACCTGGAGGCTGGCAACCCTAATTCTGAAATACCTTGAGATCTGTTGAGCTCCGCAAATGTTAGGAATAACAACATGCCTTCCAGCGCTGGTCTCATGAAAACAGGGGCATTTTTTTTCTCACTGCCTGAGTATCCCTCCCTCTATTGCATATTGCTGAAAGGCCTTCTCTGCTTTATAGCTCATTCTCTGCCCTTAAAATAATGTGATGGGAGTTCTTGGCACTAATTCTGGTTAGTGCAAAATCAAGTATCAAACGTGCAATTGTGATACGATCAAAATGGGTGGTGATACATAAAGGCTTAAAAATATATTGTTCCATTAGCCAGAGGAACCAGAGGAACTTTTGTCTATCCCTTCAGAAAGGTGTTATTTTACATTAACTCTTGTGCAGGTTTAGAAAATGAAGAGGAAATCAGGCATTTGGATGAAGAAATAAAAGAACTGAATGAATCTAACCTTAAAATTGAAGCAGATATGATGAAACTTCAGACACAGGTAAGAGAGTAAGCATGTCACTGAGTCCTAGCAATAAAGTCTACTTATCTTAGACTGATCCAAGAATGGTGAATTCTGCTCTAGGTGGCACACAGAGAAATTTGCTTTAACGATGCCATGTCTACCACAATTATTCTTGCAAGTCTGGCATTGTGGCAGGATATAGAGTGGACAAGCAGAATGACCTAAACAAAACAGGCTGATTTGTCAATGTTTTGGCTTCATCTGCCTTTCTATGCACCCTGAAACAAATTTAACATGAGTGCATGAAATAGCCTTCTATTGTGTGTGATCATTGTCCAGTACTATCTACTTTGATTGGCAACAAAGTGTGAAACAAAGGTCTTTCATGATTCTGTTTTATGTTCCTTATTAGCTGGAGAAAATAGGACTTGAACTTGAAATGTGCATACAAAGCTTGAACTCTACTACTGGAGCCTAGGGCTGATAGATTGCCCAGTGCAGGCGGAAGTCTCCCACTTTCGAGCACTCCCCTCCAAATCACCCCCTCTTACTGGCAAAAACTCGGAAATCATCACCATGTTCCCACAAAAACTGGAAGGGACGTAGGCATGTTGGGGATGTTAGGGGGGGTGATGCTCTGGTTTTTGGGCACAACTCTATGATCTGAAGCAAATTCTGCCATAGAGTTTTGCCCAAAAACCAGAGCGTTGCCCTCAACATCTCTGATGTGCCTATGTCACTTTCTGGTTACGTATGCACATTGCAACGCTCCTCCCCACTCCTGGAAGTCCCCCCCCCCCGCTGGTGCGATGATCGGGGCCCTTCCCTGTATTCTGTGCCACATTTCTTTCTGTTGATATTAAATGCATAAGTGTATACAATTCTTCTTGCCTCACTTGGTCCTTTCTACTGGCATAAGCTGCAGTAGTCATTCTAAAGACAAGGAGAAAATGTGTGGGGGATTGTGCTTGATAGGCTGGGTGTTTTCTGGAACAGATGTGGAGTTAAACTGAGCATAATAGTTTCTTGCTTATGGAAACCATAAGTTGTCTACCCTTGCCCTACATTAAAACAAACAGGATCAGGTCACACAGACAGTTAACATAGCTACTGAGTTCAAGTAACATAATTTAACAATCCTCAATAATATAGTGAGTGCTTCCTATAAACTAGGCACATTTTGTCTCAGGAAAGTTTGGTTCATGCCTGCTGGCCCTGCCTTCAACCTCTATCTATCTTGTTTTTGTTATGCTCTTACTTCAGGGAGCACATAATGGCATATATGGTTCTCTTCCTCTTCCATTTTATCCTCACAACAACTCTGTGAGGTATGTTAGTCTGTGAAGGGGAAACTGGATAAGAGTCATGGCAATACAGGGATTTGAACGCAGATCTCCTCAGTCCTACTCCAACAACATAACCACACTGGAATATCCGTTCATCTAAATCTCTCCATAGAACCTTACATGTATGTACACTCCAAGAGGTACTGGATCTCAACATGTGATCTGTATTCAGAGGCTATGTACACTGGGAAACGTGTGTAGGCCTTTGTGTACACATTCTAATGAACATGAGAAGGTTGGGGATGAGGCCAACAGACCCATTTCTCTGCCCACTCCTCTCCTGCATGTTTATTTGTACCTGGACTGAACATCTGCATAGGGATCAAGATTGATTACCTAGCATCAAAACTGTGCCCCTCATTCATCCAGCATAGCCAGCCAAATGCATGCATTTTAATTTCCTTTTCAGGTGACAATCTTCCTAAATCAAGTGTTTCAGATAAGGCTGTTCAACTATATTCCTCTCCTGACTTACTTTGAACAACACTGACAACAAGGAAAATGTCTCTTTTCCAGAACCTTCAGGCCCTTGATCCCAAAAATTTCCATGCCTTCTTCTAAACATCCCTTCTCTGATGTCCTTTAAGCACAGAATGTGTCTGATTTCAGTCTTTCAAGTATTACCAGACTTTTAAGTCTGTTTTGGAAATACCAGAAATATTCTAGTCTCTTGAGCAGAGTCTCTTAGCCTGCCAGATTTGGATCAGACCCTGAATTAGCTCCTTTGTCAACCCCTTTCATTTTCTATTTTTTAAAATACTTTTAGTCTTCCCACTCTGTCCTAATCTCAGCCCATTCTACCAACATAACCTCGCCCAGGAAAGTAGCTCAAGACCTAATGCCAGGTTTTCTGCTATTGTAATGAGTCAGCAGGGATCCTGTAGGAAAAAGGCAGCCATGTAAACAGCAGCTTGCTTGCTTCTTTTTCTCAGTGCCTCAGGGCAAAGCTCTTCATTTTTAACCATCCACTAACCCTTCCCCCATTTTGTCAGCTTGAGTCCTGCTGTCTTTCATCCATTTGTGATCTCACTTCCCACAAACAATGCCTTTTTATCCAACAGGGTCACAGTCTAGAGCTTCATTTAAACATGTTTCTCTTGTGAAACAACAGCCGAAGCCACTGGTTTGGAAATAATAGGACATGTCCTAATTAGGAGTGTCTTGTGGCATTGATGTGCATGCAACTGAAAGTATCTGAGGTTCAGTTCTGCACAAATGTCTTGTCCTGACTCTTCTGAGGAAGGGATTGTGGGCAGTTGTGTTCAAGGCCAAGAGCCCACTTTCCACACTGTCATTTTGCTTCGTGGTTTCAGATAACATCTATGGAAAGCAATCTGAAAACAATAGAAGAAGAGAACAAACTTATAGAGCAGAACAACGAGAGCCTGCTAAAGGAGTTGGCTGGCCTAAGCCAAGCCCTCATCTCCAGTCTTGCAGACATTCAGCTTCCACAAATGGTATGTCTGTGACTACAACGTTGGCAGGTTGCTCTGGGAACCCACGTTGCAGATCTGTTAGAGATAGTCCTTAACAGTTCAGGTGATTCCACTCAATCTATTATGGAAATGTTCATGTCAAAAATTCTAGATGCAATTTTTAAAAAGAGCAAATGGTCTGTGCTTGCACAACAGTGGAGGGAAGTGGTTTTGCCTAATTTCCCCCTTCACTGCAGCCTCCCATGGTGTGGCCCTTTGTTCATGATGATGTTTTTGGGTGTGCACAGGGGGAGGGATGCTGGAGAAAGGGGGATGATAAGGTGGTCCTCTTGTACAAGCTTCTTCCACTCACATATCTGTAGGATCCAACCCCATATTTTTGTAATAGGGAAAACCCAATGAGTAGAGTAGGATTCTAGGACTAACGTGTTAAGTTGTAAATGTGCTACCTGGAATCCAACTACATGCACACCTGAGGGATGGGGATATCCAGTGGGATCTTTTTACTTTTTTTCTTTGAACAGCAGAACTTCAAGCAACATCACACACTACTTTGCTCAGTTTCAGAGACTGTTTGTTCTGCAGTAATTTGGGCTGCCAGTCAAGAAACCCAAGTCCAAAGTCTCTTCAGGTGTGTGAGAATATTGCTTGGTTCTTGCATCATGGCCATTTTCACAGCATGAATAGATTTGCCTAATTATTTAAGTTTGTGGAGGGATGGATAAGGATCACATCAGAAGGCCCAGAACTTCAAGGACAATGCGATAACATTATACACAGAGGCCTGGATCCATAGATTCATGCAACTTTATATGCCCAGGAGAGCTTTGGACTTGCATTTTTTGCATGTTGTCTGGAAAAACCTTTTTGTGATGCTGAGGGCAGTTTCAAAGATAGTTTGTGATGTGGCATGGAAGGTCTGTTTTACAAAAAGGAGAGGTACTAGGGATGATCAGACCTTTAATTAGCTCTTTCTGGCAGGTGAATGAAGCTTGGGACTATCTGACTACCCAAGGAATCTTACAAGCATTTGAAGGCATGTTTTCTAAGCACCCTTCACCAATCTGCTGATTTATTTAAAATAAAACAATACTAGCTATGTCAATGAGAGTGTTGTCCCTCTTTCTGGGTCACCCATCCACTTTGTACTATCTGAGGTTTTGGAGAGTGAGGTGTAGAAATGGAGCAGAATGGGTTTTAATGGATCCAGAAGCAGAACCCAGTTATTTTGATGGGTCTTGGATAAAACCAAGTACACAATCTATTAAACTTGGGGGGGGGGGGTGTTTCAAACCCTTGTCCCTTGCTTTTTCTGCTTTTTTTTTACAACTGGTCCTTGATTTCTTTCTTTTTCTTTTTTTACAACTGGTCTGACCAAAGCACTTTTCTTCAGATCAATAGTCAGCTCTAGCAAAAGACTATATAGTCCAGGCACTAGAACTAAAGTCCCATGGACAAAAAGTGTTTCTGAAAGCCCATTTCTGCTGATTCCTCTATCTAGGTGACAGTCTGCATCTAGTCTGCATGACAGCCTGTGTTTTGGTGTAACGTGTCTTATCTTTATTCAGGGCCCAATCAGCGAGCAGAATTTTGAAGCATATGTAAATACCCTCACCGACATGTACAGCAATCTGGAGCGGGACTATTCCCCAGACTGCAAGGCTCTGCTGGAAAGTATCAAACAGGCAGTGAAGGGTATCCACCTGTAGGATGGGGAAGCTGCTGGGCAACGGGAGTTACTTAGCAGCAACAGAATCCAGATGGACCTGTTGAAAGTTCCCAGACTGCTTTGAAGTATCAGTTGCTGTGCTGCATTTACAACTACCACATTGCACTATTTTTTTTTCCAGCTGACATAAAAAGGACAGACAACATAACAGACTATTGTATTAACAGCAATGATTCAGATCACGAAATATATTTATTTCAATATGATTCATTTTTGTTCTTGTTGTTTTGCACTCTTTTCTTTTTGTAAAGTGAATGTAAAAAAAGTGTGTGTACCTATTTTTTTACATTTAAAAATTTATTTTCAATCAAAGAGTTGGGATTTTTTTAAATCTTTTAACCGCATTTCTTGCAGCCTGCCATATTTTTACAAATGTGTTTGTTAATTTATTTTCCAGTGGGATTTTAAATAGACTGAAAGTTTATAGTGTAAATTGAATAATTTGCTGGGTTTGTACAGGAGGAAGAAGAAAAACTATGAAAGAAGCAAATAACAGAACTGTGATTCTAGTTTTATTTTCACCATATCCTGCTTTTTATAACAGCTTTTAAAAAATGAAATAAGAAATGGGTTTGTTGTTTGCAGTAGCATGAAAAGTGAATAACCAGGGATGCAAAGGAGAATGGTGCCCTCTGCTGGAGGAACTTAAGCTCTTCAAGGGCAGCATGCTGGGAAAGTTCAAGAATTTGTTAGCAATAATGAAATATAGCAATCAGCAAAGCATTGGACTCAGTTGTGTGCGTTTAGCCTACACAGAATGATTATTTTAAACCATTCCAGGAAAGACCAGGGTTGATTTATGCATCCATATTTTTGTCATTAAAAATACAGTTTTATCCCCTTAAATGTGATAGGCTTTGAAATGATCTGATTCCTTTTGGTACAGAGTATTGTAAAAACATTGGTCAGTTGACCGATATCAATATAATTTCATATTGGAAAAATGCATTCCAAGCTGATGATTTTGTATATATGACTATGCCAAGAAGACCTTCCCTGAAATGGCATTTATTATTCTTGGAAGAATGAGAGAATCTAAGAAGCCTGCAGGTGCTTTTCTGTACTGACATGGTGGAGTACAAGCCCCACTAAAGTGAATTGAGGCCACACAGCAACAAAGTGTGATGGCTGAACCTGTGTATTTATGGGTTTTACCCACATTGTACACTGACTCTGTGAATCCCAACACATGTACTTCAAAGCAAGCTCCATTCAGGTTTGAAAGGGCTTAACATTTAAGAGTTAGCACAACTGTTAACAACCCATTTGTGAATCCCTGTGGTATGGACAGAGCTATCTCAGACAAGGTAGTGAGTGAGATACTACTTACCGAAGAGATGTGCATACCTATCAGAGTCCTTTGGTGCTTTGGACTCGGGTGCTGCATGCATTTGGAGCTGCACTTTAAGATGGTCTTAGTTTCAGTTGACTACATTCCTCATGGGTAGGTTTCCAAGTGCTACAGCTCTTAGGCAGAAATGCATACACTCATGTCCCAAACAGTCTTTTTGGTACATCTGTATTCAGTGAATCTGTAAAGCAGTCAGTGTGGTAGCAGATATAAACAGAAGCCCAATGTCTATTTCAGGGATTATAAGTAATAAATTTCCTCCCAGAATTTTATTTTTGTTTGCTTTTAATGAAGGTGTCTATGACCAGCTAAACTGCCTTTTTTGTATGCACACACGCCTCATGAGCATATGTGCCTCAGTGTAAAATATATACATGAATCTAGCGTGCATTTAATTTTTGTGTGATACAATGGAAGTGTTTATTTTTATTAGTCTACTTTATATCTCGACTGGACATGACAGCATTAACAGGCTTGACTCGTGCAATTCTATTATCATGTCCCAATCTGAGGGTGCGTCTTGGAGCTCATTCAACTTTCATATGCTGTGGTCACTGTTCTGCATTAAGTGGGGCTTGCTGTCAATGGGGGTGGGATTGATTTGGCCCTCAGACCTTTAGTTTAGACAGGAGAGATGTCTGGGTTTTTTTAGAAGCTGTGTTTATTTTGTAAAAGAAACACTTTGACAGAAGCTACAGTATGTGCGGATATAAAATAGAACACCAAATTTGCTATTAAATAATTGTACTTGTTTTTAAAAAGACATTTGCTATACTTCAATGCATACAAAAAGGAGTTCACTCATGACAGAGACTAAAAGTTAATTGACTAAATAAGAAATTTGTGATATATTTTATTTAATTTAAATTAAGAATCTCTTACTGACCTATTTATTACTATTATTTCCTATGGCTTCAAGTTAATTTATCTGTGTTTGGATTATTTGCTCAGGATATATCTTTGTATTTATTTGCCTCCTTTGTACTTGATGTTTTGTAAGGTGCACTGTGATTCCCTCCCTTCCCCTTTATTTTCCTTTTCTTTCTCAGATTAATTTGCATTGACAAGCTGTCCTGTAAATTAGACCTTTTGTAAAAAGCAATGATGTATGCATTTTTTAATTTTGGAGTAGTTTGTATACTGTTCCTTCATACAATTAATATTTCTTACATCAAAGCAACAAAAATTGTGTTCTGTGCTGTTCATTTGGTGTATGGTAGGAAATAAAATTGATACTGAACAGGTTTTACAAGTTCTTTGGTGTCTTCTGTTGACAGATGGCATACACATTTTTACTGTACCTGAGAAACAATTACTATGTGAATTGTTTTGTGTAGGAAAAGTGTCATTCCTCTAAACTGACAAGTCTAAACTGGCTTCTGTGACAAACGTTTTGGTTATATGTCTGTCAGATAAAGACAGAAACACGAAATCCCCCAGAAACTACACAGGGAATGAAACCGAGAACCCCACTGCTACTCCCATTGCTTAAACATCAGATTTTCACTTCTTGGCAGAGGGAGACTGTCCCTGTACCAGAACAAGAAAGGATTTGCACTGACCTTTAGCAGCTGCTTAATGATATTGAAACAGAAAAGCCAGAGTTTCCAGCAATTAGGAACTTCTTGTTGCCCAGCAGATTTCTGAAGAGAATTACATCGAGACTCTGTAAAGATAAAGGCCTGCTCTTAGAAAGAAATTTCAGTGACTTCCAGAATCACACTAAGAAACAACATAATTATTGTTTAATTGCCAGAATTTACACTACTTGTTTTAGAGTATCTAGGCATCATTTAGGAAGGGCTGGAACACAAGATCATAGAAATCACTACCTTACTTCTTTGTTTTCACACATTACCTATTGTGGCTGGGGAGTTGACAAATTAGATGTCAGGCATCCTGAGGACAACATTTCCCAGGGCGCTATGGATGCTGCCAAAATTGCATCTGAGGCTTTCTTCTCACTCATCATCTAGTTCCACCAGCACTACACCCTAAGGTTAGTGGGAGGGAGAAGGGAAGGGGAGTTCTTTGGTTTGGGCATCTAATTCAAGCCAGAAAAGTAACGGGGGCTATAATTCAAGTATATAAATACACTATCCAGTTTTCTAAATATGGGTGGACCAGTGGCTTAAATAAAGGCATTACTTATTGGTCATGTTATTTTCAGGTTCCTAATATAGAATTTAGTTTTTATGTTTCTTCCACATGTTGAGTTGTTTTCACTGATCTATTTACTGCAACTTCAAGATCCCTTTCTCATTCACTCACTGCCAGTTCAAGCCCCATCACTGTGTATGTAAAATTAGAAGTTTTGTTCCAAGGTTCACACCTTTATATTGATCCTCATTTGCCATTGTTTTACCTGTCACTCAGTTTGGAGAGATCCCGATCAAGCTCTGTACAATCTGCTTGGGTTTTCAACATCCAGAGGAAATCAGGTGTTATCTGCACTCTTTAACTATCTTACTTGCTCATCCATAATTCTGACAAGCTATGAATGAGTTAAATTACACTGACCTCAAGCCAGATCCTTGAGAGACCTCACTGCTTATGTTCCTCCACTGTACAAAGTATTTATTTGATCTCTCTGATTTCTGTTCTTTATTCATAAAAAGTGATATCTCTTATGCCATAATGACAATGTTTACTCAGGGGCTTTTAGTAAGGCACTTGGTCCAATCATATACTATCTACTTGTTGGTTTTATACTTTCAAAAGTTCTGAAAAAGTTGGTGAGGAAGGTCTTGCTTTTGTCTGGGTGAGCCTGATACTTCCTCAGTAATGCTTTGTTTTTTGTTTAATATGGTTACTATTTCTGGCTTTAGTACTGCCTTCCACCTATTTACTTGATAAATATTAGGACAAATAGACCTTTGATTTACTGGCTCCCCAACTATCCTTTTCCTCATTGGTTTTTTTATTGGCTATGTTCCAGTCTTCCAATTAAGGGGGATAACTTCAGAATATTTCAGTTAGAAGATGAATAATTTCACATTTGAGCATCCTAAGAAAACTCAGGTGAACAGCGATGACTTGTTAATTTGTAATTTGCCAATTAGCTATAATTGCTATAGTTATTATGGCCTGTACAAAATCAGGACAGCTATTCTGAAAATATTTTTTTTTGTTGGTTTGGGTTCTGTTGTGTATTGTAATTTAATTTTGAATGTATCTACAAACAGCAGTTTGGACTTTTCTGAATGTCACCCACACTTCCCTAAATTCCTTTTGCTTCTTTTTTCTTACAGAAATTTGGAATAAATTTCTTGTGTTAATAGCTGCTTTGAGCCTCTTTTGAAAGGGCAGGTTATAAATGTTTCAAAATAAATATTAGTTATTTTTTTCTGATTATGACTAAATTTGGGTGTAAAATCATATGTATGTTAAATGGGAGGTCTAAAAATGAGATGATCCATTGGAAAAAATGCAACTAGGCAGAGTTTCCTGAGCTTTTATATTCTGTATCTGGATGTTAAATTCGCTTTCCAAAGAGTGCTGAACCACCACCGGAATGAGCTTGAACAGCCTACTAAATACCCATCCTTTTGCCTCGACTTTGTTAAAGCCAAGTAACAGATATGATTTTATTGTGTGTGTGTGTGTGTGTTTGAAGCTCTTGACAAGTAGCTTTTGTATGTAGAACATGACACGTCAAGAGAACATGAAAGTCTGTGAAAGCTAAATGTTCTTAACATTTCATGAAAGAAAACTTGAAGATAGTTTCAAATTTTATTTACATACTTTAAAAATAATATTCTACATTCTGGAAATGTCTAGAGAAATTTATGTAACATAAAACAAAGACATAATGCAAACCGGATTCTTCTTAATTAATGTTTTCACGACTAAAGTAATAAACAGCCATTCATCACACACTACAAGGCAAGCCTAAGGTTTACTACCTGCATCATAATGTGATTTCACAGACCAGATGAATGGAGCATCCACACAGCACTGAAAATGTTGTGATTCCTTCAATAGTTGTCAGCAGGGATGGGGAACAAGAAAACATATTCTTGTCTTACAGTTTCCATTGCTCCTATTAGCCCACCTCAGTTGAAGCCTGAGCTTCATTGGTCCAACAGAACCTTTAACCATTGTTATGTGGTGCAGAAGCTACTTCTTTTCGAATCTGCTGGCCTTGCCACACTGATCCATACATCTAGTAACCTTTCATTTCGCTTATGGTAACATGCTCGGGGGGGGGGGCGCTGTTTATGAAGGTATCCCCAATACAGTAATCAGTACAAAATGCAGCAGCTTATCAAGCACAAATCAAGAGCACAAAGAACCTTTTCTGGGCTTAGTTGAAATGGGAAGCGGGCTTGCTGTGAACATCTACCCCATATTCTTTGTCTCAGTCATTCTCTCAGAAGACTTTGAACAGAGCTGAAAGTATAGTGTTGGAAACGTTGTTCTCTGAGGAGGCACTGTGATATTACAATATTTCTGACCGGTTGCCATGTTTTGTCTTGTTTTAAAAAGGACATTTTTGCAAGTAACAACAGTATTGCCTATCAAGGTAAATAATGTGTTGTAGTTTTGAGAAATTTCAGGGAATGGTAATGTTTTTCTCTCCCTCCCAGACTTCCCTTATCATTTGGCTACAAGGAAGAAGGCTCCACTTACATTTTGTACCCCCTCTTTTCTCTCCACTACTCTACCTACTACTTTAAGGATCTTAGACTAAACCTTCACTACAGGGAGATTCCTTGGATACAACCCATAGTTTCTAGTCTAAAGTTCAATATACAGCTGTCATTTTAAATTAAAAATTAACTAGCCTGTTAAACGATATTTCAGTTTGGAGCATGATGTGAAGCAAATGTAAACAATCTCTTGTTGCAGCACTGTCTGAGGGAAGTGTGATATTTTTCTATTTGTGCTATTTTTTCTTCAGACTCATAGTTCAAGACTGAATTTCAAAAAAGCAGTACATTTTAAAGATCATTTGTGCTGATGTCAGCTTTATATTTCATGCTAACAAAGCTGGATCTGTTTCAGTTTGGTTTTAGGCCAGACTATGGGACAGAGATAGGACTAGTGACTTTAGCTGATGTCCTCTGTTTGAATGTAGACAAACACTGTGCTTCTTTGCTGCTCCTACTGGATCTATCTGCTTTCAGATTTCTTGCAATCCAAACAATCTTGCTTTGTTTATTGGATGTCCCATCCCATTGATTGTGTTGGACTTGCTCTAGTGTGATCTGCCTTGAGCATCATTGAAAAAGGCAGACTATGAATAAGATAAATAAAAACTGAAGAAATTAGTATTGATCAGTCACCTCACCTCCCTTTCTAAAGCACAAATTCTAAGTAGGCACAGAGTCATTCTATGGAGAATTAATGAGTTGCTTGTCCCATGTGATACCTTCAACCTAACCTAACCAGCTGGTATCCAGCTTAAGAGAATCATCTACCACACAGATCCAACAATATATGAATCAGGCCTCAAGGGTAAGTGGGTATCTTAAATTTGTTTCCCTCCCTGAAACAAGTAATCAACACGAAGTTTTCATTGTGTATAGCTTGCGTATGTACAAATCGATGGTGCAACCTCATTCGGAGTACTGTGTACAGTTCTGGTCACCACCGCTCAAAAAAGATATTATAGCATTGGGAAACGTGCAGAAAAGGGCAACTAGAATGATAAAAGGGTTAGAACACTTTCCCTATGACAAAAGGTTAAAGTGCTTGGGGCTCTCTAGCTTGGAGAAATGACGGCTGAGGGGTGACATGATCGAGGTTTATAAGATTATGCATGGGATACAGCAGGTAGAGAAAGAAGTACTTTTCTTCCTTTCTCACAATACAAGAACTCGTGGGCACTCCATGAAATTGCTGAGCAGTCGGGTTAGAGCAGATAAAAGGAAGTACTTCTTCACCCAAAGAGTGATTAACATGAGGAATTCACTGCCACAGGAGGTGGTGGTGCCTACAAGCACAGACAGCTTCAGGAGGGAATTGGATAAGCATATGGAGCAGAGGTCCATCAGTGGCTATTAGCCACAAAGTATAGATAGGCACTCTCAGTCTGGGGCAAGGGATGCGCTGTATTCTTGGTGCTTGAGGGGGCAACAGTGGGAGGACTTCTAGTGTTCTGGCCCCACTGCTGGACCTCCTGATGGCACCTGGTATTTTTGGCCACTGTATGACAGAGAGTTGGACTGGATGGGCCATTGGCCTGATCCAACATTGGATTCTCTTATGTTCTTATAGCTCTAGGAGCTCCCAGCATTTGTCCCCACTCATACCCTTCTGCTTACATGATTCTATCCCAAAGCGATACCCATAAGCTAGTCATTGCATACCAATTTCTCCTGCTGGATCAGGGTGAAAGAAGCCAGACATACATTAAATATTTGCCCAACAGTGAAATACAACTGGCTACATCATACAGATACAGATGTAGTTAAAAAGAAAAAAAACCTGAGCACTGCTACAATTTCCATTTCACCCACAATCAGCTATGAAGATTAGAACAGATGCAAAAAAGATCTTCATAATGATAATCACAATGTGTGTTACAGAGGAGGCAAAACCATAGAGGCATGCAAGCAGCATATGCTTTCTCATCTATTAGTGCCAGGACCATTATGTGTCAAATGGGGTTTTTAATCATGTCTAAGCAGGGCAAAACAAGTTACTCTGGGATATGGAGGAGCATCTGTGTATTTGTGTGCATGTGTACAAGAGATCTCCAAAGTGCAGGCAGAAGGGAAATTGCTACTTTTGTTGTTCCACAAAGGCTTGCGTATGACTTCACATTACACTAGGGTTGCCAGGTCTGGGTTGGGAAATACCTGGAGACTTTGGGGGTGGAGCCAGTAGAGGGCTGGGTTTGGGGAGGGGCCTCAGCATAGTACACTGCCATAGAGTCCACCCTCCAAAGCAGCCATTTTCTCCAGGGGAGCTGATCTCTGTCAGCTGGAGATCAGCTGTAAAAGTGAGAGATCCCCAGGCCTCACCTGGAGGCTGACAAGCCTATATCACACTGAATGAGTTATGTTCTATAGTGGTTGTCATACTTTTATTTGTGCAAGAGAAATAGAAACTAACAGAGCCATATGTCTGGATTTAGTTTCACTTTTAGGGAGAGATAGCACAGCTACTCAACTTTTAATTTTATTCTGTAATATTTTCATGGTTTTGTTATAGGGCTGCCAAGTCAGCCCGGGGGGCAGGGATCCCCCGCTACAGGGGTTCCCGATCCACCGGCCAGCATTCGGCCAGTGGGGGAAACCCCACCCCCAAAGTCGTCCAGCCAGGATGACTTCCCCAACGTAATGACATCACCCGGAAGTGGCGTCATCACGTTGGGGGCGGTACCATAGAGTTTTGGGGCGATTGCCAGAGCGTTGCCCTGGCAATGCCCCCAACGTGGTGATGTCACTTCCGGGTGATGTCACCGGGCGCACATGCAAAGCGCGCGTGCCGGGGGAGCTCCCGGGCAAAGGAGGACTCCCCCCCGCCGGTGAGTAGAATCGACTTGGCAACCCTATTTTGTTATACAGTATATTATTTTATACTCTGGTTACTGCCTTACTGCTGCAAAGGGCAAAGCCATGATAAAAATATCCTACATAAATCCTGAACAAACTTTTAAACATGAGCACTTCCATGAGCAGAAGACCCTTTTGGGAGACAGAAGAGCATTCTTTGGACCCAATCCAGTAATTTTTTTCCTGTTTTTAATTCAGCTTCAATAATCCACCTTTATAGTTGTAATACTCTAGAATTGAGACCCAGACAAATAAGGATCTGGAAAGTACTGGAGTCGGGAGGCAAGTTGTATGATGATCATAGCAAAGACTTTATTAGTGAGTCACCATGTTCAGGAGATGGTCAGATCAAGCATGCAGCCGGCCCTGCTTATATGCCGGCCGGAGCCACACCTCTGGCCGCACCCAAAATACCTGATAGGGGCTTAGCATATGCACATAGTTCTGATAGGGCCTTAGGTCTTAAGTTGTAGTTCATAGGTCCCCCGCGGAAGACCTAGGCTGGCTATTGGTAGTCGTTTTGGATCCGACTGTCTATTGTTCTACCTGGCTGAAGCTCAGGTAGAATCGGGCCATGTGCTCTGCCGTATGGCGGTTGCCATTTCGTGACTAGTACACAACAGGATCGATCACATCTCATAATTAGTAAACAGCAGTAATTTTACTCTTCATGTATGGATAACTCTCTACCTCTATTTACATAATGTATGGGTTCCTCCTGACTGAAATGTCCAGCCCAGGTACCAGTGCTGTGCATTTTCTTTCAATACCACAGGTTGCTTGTTTGAAGTTGGGGGGGGGGGGAGTTTCACAGAGACAGACTGGATTCATTTCACTCTAAAATCATTTATGAGGCTTATAAACATACAAACATTATGAAGCTGACACATACCTACATCAGTATCTTACTGGAAAAGTGTTTTCCAGGATCTCAGGCAAAGAAAGATCTTTCCCAGCACCTGTCATCCAAGATCCTTTCACTGGAGGTGACAAGGACTGGATCTGCCTGGGATCTTTCACATGCACTCTGCCACTGAACCACAGCCCCTCCTTCATCTTTCTCAGTGGGTACATATTTGAATGTGTGAGGATCGTTGGTAATGAGAAATAGTAAGACATTTGTGAAGTGAATGAGCATTCCAACAAACATAGATTTTACATTCTGTTGTTTGCATGGGGGGGGGGGGACACTTAAAGGCTGCAGTCCTAAGAGTACTTTCCTAGGAGTAAACCCCATTGAATAAAATTCAGGTTACTTCTGAGTAGACATATTTAGGAAGTATTTCTTTGTCTTGTATGAAAAAATATACAGCCTGAGACTCTGAAGAGTCTCCAGGAGCATGAAATTCTTGGATGTCAGGCATTAGAAATGCTGGGTCATGTAGTGTTCATTACCCAGAGGTTTGCCAGAATCTGGCTGCTTGTGTGGAGAACTGCATCAGTTGAGTGAACAGCTATTTTGCAGATTATGCCCTAAATCTCTATAAATGACTTCTGAGGACACACATCCCGTCCCTCACACACAGAATAGCTTTACTAAATTTTGAAATCCCAAAAGAGAATATGTCAAAATGTATGCTGTATGTATCTCTATGTACCAGTGCCCTCTACTGGAATTTCTGAAGATTTGTAGATTAAAACTACCTGTTTGATTCAGAGCATATCTATCTATACCACAGTTTCAAGAGGGTTAATATTTCCTCTCCTCAGGGAATTATGGGAAATGGAAAACACCCTTGCCAATCTACAAATTCTTTGAATATGGCATGAGAGCTAAACTGATATAAAACAGTCATCATGAAAAAAAAACACCTGGTATAAAACAGTTCAGGTCTTGTTTTCCTTGTTTAACAACTATGTATTTTAGGAGTTTATGGCTTTCTAATCCAACAGAAACTGATTAGCAAAAAACATTTTGTTTTAAAGATGATGCAGCTGGCTCTGTCAGACACATGAAAAATTCACATGAATGTGTACTTCCAGCGAGATGATGTTCTTGAGGAAAGTGTGACTTACTTCTGTAAATTCATATACACTTGTACATAATAGAAGAAGAAAAATGTACAAAGTTGTTCTAATCTCTGTCAGGCTATGCTGACACAAACCATTTACAAACATATTTTAAACCCTAAATGCCCTTCAATTGCTGTGGTGTTTACTTGAAAACTGGAAGTAAAGAGAACAACAGGAAGCAATACAGATTTCTTTTCAGCAAGGAATGATATACTACACAGTTTGCCTGAATGTTTCAGAAATATGGGCCATGCTCTCACCCCAGCTCAGAATGCTTCTGTTTTCCATCACAGAGTAGAGCACCTTTTTTCCTGGTTCTAATAACTAAAGTGAAACTAGCACTAAATGTGTTCTTTCAGGTGAGAAAGAAAGCATTATTCTGTTGTATTCATCAAACATATGTGAATAGTACAGTGGTAGATTACACTTATCTGAATAATCCTCTGAAAGTACCCAACACTTGTACGATGCAGATCCAGCCTTCTTGTGAACAGAATTTAAAGAATATTAAAGATTTTGAGTAGGTCTGTCTGTTAATCTGAAGTAACTCTTAATGTCAACATGAGTTAAAAGGTTCTATAGGGGATTAGAATGAATAACTTTTTAAGAACCCCAGCCTCACCATATTCCACAGCCCTTTGTACAACTGGGATGTTGGTGCCTAAGCACAGGTGAGTAAAAGATGTGTGGGAAGTACATACATACATTGTCTTGTGTAATGGCTTTAATAATTCATGTAGTTGCTCTCTCTTCCTTACTTAATGAGCCGGCCTACATTCACCCTCGTTCCTGCTCCCTCTCTTGTCCAGTAACTCTGTTGTGGTTTTGTGTATCTAATCCATCTGTCACTCAATTACAGCTACAGCACCTGTTATGGACTTCTGGAGCTTCATTCAAGCTGTAGACAAGGTATTCACAAACTGGTCCTTGTCAGTCTCTCATCACACTGAGTACTCTTTGGTGAATTCTTTTGGGTACCCAATAATGAGCAGAAGACAGCAGAGCTTTTTTTAATTAAGCAGCTTCATTCTCCCCCCACCCCATTGCTTAAAAGGGCTATAAGCAGATTGTGGGTTACTTGTGGGGAATATACTATCAAGCCTGTACTAAAATATTTGTTTTCTGCATGAGTAATCATAATAAATAATGTGTTGATCAGTGACGAGGAATAACCCCCAAAATGACATTTCTCTTCTTTTCTATGCTATCTGTTGTGACTTCTTAAAATAAAACATGCATAGACTAGAAAATTTGCTCATATCTATCTCTATATATTTGCTAAGGATTTTGTTAGTTATTCTTGGTAAAAATATATTTAAGCAGAGTAAAACTGATAAGCATCAGCAGAGTACAGACTGAGAGACTGAGTCCATGTGTATTTAAAAGGTAAAAGTTTACTATAAACCTAACATGGGAAAAGGTAAATGGGATACAAAATAATAAACAGAACTAGATTGCTACATCTTTACAGCTAGAGAGATAAAACTGGAATGGTGTCTCCTTCTCCAAGCAAGACAAACAGCAAGAAGGAGAAACTATAAAATGTTAAATACCTGATACATGGTTTTCCAATCGGAGAGCAAAGGTTCTTACAAAGTTCCCAGGTTTTCTATTATGTAAACAGATTGGGTACAAACAAACATGTGACTTCCTGTTGACTAATATAAGCAACATTAACCCTGTAAATACTGAAGTGTTTTAAACTTGTTATACCCAACAAATTAAAAAAAAATTGTAGCAAACAAAACATATGATAAGTGTGCTGCACAATGGAACAAAAATAAAGCATTACCATTTCAAATACATTATGAAATCTTTATACTATGTATGATCAACTTCAATAACTGAACCAGAGGAGTTAGCCGTATAAGTCTGTTGCTGCAAAATAGTAAATGGACGGTATCTGACAAAGAGCTGCGTTTCTTGAAAGCTTATGCTACAATAAAGTTTGCTAGTCTTAAAAGTGCTACTGGACTTTTTACTATTTTTCAATAACAGAAGTTCTGTAAGAACCAATATGAGAAAAAACAATAAAGAATTCAAAGTAAGGATTTAGTAAGGATTTGTCAGGTCAAGATTGCCAAGGAAGGAGCACTAGAGGACAGAATTCTGGGGGCCTGGGAAGCTAAAGGAAATGCTGATGGTGTTCAGTTGTAAATTCCATGGCTCCTTGATTGAGAGAAGGAAAGGGAATACTTGAGTCACCAGCCCTCAGCCACACCTGCCTGGCTGATAACATTGGGGAGGGGAAGTAAACTAGGGATGAGCACGAGCCAGAAAAATGCAGTTGTTCTTAGTTCCTGGTGCATCCAGGATCACAGATCATCATGGACAAAAAACCATTTCTACAAACCAAAAGCCCTGAGAAGGAAGTTGATGTGGTGGCTTAAAAGCCCTGAGTCCACCCCTGACACTCAACCCTCAACGTCTGCAATAATCTATGTAGACGTGGTGGCTCCAAGCCCGGAGTTCACCCCTGATACCCAAATCCCAAAGTGAGCAATGATGTACTATAGATGTGGTGGGACAAAGCTCTGAGACGGAAGTAGATGTTGTGGGTCAAAGACTGGAGATGGGAGTAGACTTAGTGGGTCAAAGCCCTGACAAAAAAGTAGGTATGGTAGCTTGGAGCCCTGAGAAGTAGATATGATGGCTTGAAGCTCTGAGAAGCAAGTAGACATGGTGGGTCAAAGCCCTGAGATGGAAGTAGATGTGGTGGCTCAAAAGCCCTGAATCCACCCAACCCCCAAAGTGTCACGACTCCCATCCAGGGCTGAAACATGCAACCAGTACCTGAAAGAGAGATGGAAAGGTATAAAGATACTATGGGGAGGGTGTGGAAGTGTTTCCACAGGTTGGATTGGAAATGGGGCCCTTTGATTTGAGCAGATGGGATGAGATACAGCTGCTTTCTGGCACCAGGCTGTTGTCAGAATCTGCCAATTCAGACAATATATTAGTCAGGCCTATGCTTAGTTTCTTGCATGCATGCCTTTCACTATCCTATGTATCTATCATGTATTGGGGTCTATGTAACCGTAATGTATTATGCTTGTCCAGACCGGGAGGGTGACAACAATGATTTGCGAGAACAAGGCCTCACATCCCTGCCTCCGCATTCCAGCTGCTCCGGCAGGAACTTCAAGGGAGGATGCCTCTCATCTCTTATCACATGCAAAGAACCTTGGAGCCATTGATTGTTATGTGAACTCGAAACATCTGAGGGGTCTGGTTTGGGAGAGGAAATTTACTGCTTAACACCTCACTTTTTTCCTGTGAGAACCAAACGGTCAGGACACCTTTTAGCCCGCCAATTTTCCCTTAAGGGGATTGGCTATCTATGGGTAATTCAAACTCCTTGGAATGGTATAATAGACCCGCTTGTATAATTTGTCTCATCTCTGACAATAACCCGAGATGCTGTACTAATGTAGAAATTGGGAATAAAGAACTGTGGTTAACCAACCAAGATCTGATCCTTGACTACTTTGAGCAGAACTCTCACAGATTGTCAGAGATCTCTGACTGGGATTTAGCCGTTCCTGACCATGTCAGACGACGACACGGTCCCCATCAACCCTACCCCCGAAGATGTTCCCGTTACCCCGACGGACCAGGGGAACGGTGGTGGTGGCGGCGGAGGAGGCCCCGAAGTGCCGGTGACTACGAGTCAGGGGGCTCACTACCTCCCGCGCCTACCTCCTCATCAGAGCGTGACCCCCAAGTACGCCTGGAGCCATTTCGGTCGTCGGACCGTGGATTCGTGGGTGCACGATCGGAAAGGGGCACGGGTTTCGTTCGCTGGAGACCCGCTCGATCGAGGGAGACCGAGCTACATGGGAGACGACTGCGAGCCGATCTACCGAGGAGAGCCGCGTCGCCCGCCGTTCGAAGGAGAGAGGACAGGTCCGTATGGGCCCGATCCGTACCGAGAGGAGCAGATGCCCCACTTGGATCAGATGATGGGAGAGTTGCGACTCCAACTCACCGCAGAACTACGCGAATTGGCCCTCGATCTCCAGCACCAGTTTCGAGACGCTATGAGGGTAGTGCAAGGAGCTCTCCCCGGTCAGGGGATAGGAGTTCAGCAACAGCCAGCGGCGCCCGGAGGGGTCCCGATTCAGCCTCAGGTGCCCGCCCTGCTCGCCCAGCCAGTCCCGCCGGTCGTCCCGGCCCCGGTGCCCGCCCCAGCACCCGCCCCGGTCCCGGTCGCCCCAGCCGTCCGCCCAGCCCCCTCCGACCCTCTGACGACTACTTTCGATGGGGACCCGGAGAAGCTGCGTTTTTTCATGTTGGAGATAGAGAGGTTCCTGGACAGCTGGGGCCACCTCTATCCCACCGAGAGAGAACGGATTGGCTACATCGGTTCCAAGCTGAAAGACACCGCCAGCGATTGGTACGTGAGCCTGCACGACTCCCCAGGACCTGAGCTGCGTTCATTGAACAACTTCATGTGGGCCCTCCGTCATCAGTTTGAAGACCCCCTGGGTGAGGAAAAGGCCCGTAATCAACTGCGGAAGCTGTTCCAGGGGAGATCGACGGTGAGGGATTACACCGACAAGTTTCGGCGCATCGCGGCCAAGATCCACGGCTGGCCGGAGGAGCTCTTCATGGAAAAGTACTGGGAGGGCCTTAACCCGGAGATCTATGAGACCGTGCTGCTGGGGGGCCGCCCGGGCACGTTGGCCACCTGGATGAGAGCCGCGACCGACATGGAAGAAAGGTTCACCTTGATCAAAATGGGGTCCTCGGCTACGGCGGCCAGCAAAGCAGCCCCGAGAGCGAAGCCACGGCCCAGCGTGCAAGACGTCCGAGATGCCCGGTTCCGGCAAGGGCTGTGCATGAAATGTGGGGAGAGTGGCCACTTCGCCTCAGCCTGCCCGAGAGGGGGAGGGAAAGGCCCGAAGACCTCGACGCCGGTAGCAGGGAGCACCCCTAGCCGCGGGAAAACACTGATTAAACCCCGGGCGTTGCAGCTGGAGGGAGCTACCAGTGATCAGGGGGAGCTGGAGCTGATGGAGACGCAGATGTCGGGAAACTCCAACGACCTGCAGTGAGCGGCGCAGAACTGCAGGTCCCCCGCCAAGAAGCGCCATCTCCGGTGAGCATCCCTGGCCCCCTATTATATATGGTAGTGACTGTGGTGACCCCTGGATCAGGTACCCACATGAGGGTCCGCGCATTAATTGACTCTGGGTGTGCGCGGGACTTGATTAGCCCATTAGTAGTGGAGGGGTTAGGACCAAAGGTTACCCCACTGGTGGAACCTCTAAAGTTTACTCAGATGGATGGGTCCGAGATGAAGGAGGAGTGCATAGCAGAGACTGAGAGCCTGATTGTGGGGACGGGGGAACATTGGGAGAAGCGAGCTTTTGTCATCACCCCAAATGCCCAGTTCCCTATGGTGTTGGGAAGTCCCTGGCTCAGTGCGCACGACCCCTATATTAAATGGAGCGAAGGGAAGATCTCTTGGGTAGACGAACGCTGCCTCACGCACAGATGGGACCTGGAGTGGGGACCCGGACCGCCGATCACTCCTCCCCCGGCCCCCGCGCTCGCTCTCACCCCCACCCTGGTGCCCAAGGAGTATAGAGACTTGTTGGAAGTATTCAGCGAGACCGAGGCGGATGAGCTACCCCCCCACCGACTGTCGGACTGTGCTATCGAGCTACTCCCAGGGGAGAAACTCCCGAAGGGGAAACTGTATTCCATGAGCCCTTTAGAACGGGAAGAGCTGCGAAAGTTCCTGGACAAAAATCTAGCGCGCGGCTTCATCCGCCCAGCCAAGTCCCCCTTTGCCGCGCCGGTGTTGTTCAGGAAGAAAAAGGACGGGGGTTTGCGATTATGCACCGACTATAGGGGACTGAATGCGGTCTCCACTACCAACGCTTACCCCCTCCCTTTAATAAAGGACCTGTTGGCGGAAGCCGCTAAGGGGAAGGTTTTTACCAAGCTGGATTTACGAGATGCCTATTTCAGGGTGCGCATCCGGGAGGGGGATGAATCCAAGACTGCCTTTAATACCCCCCTGGGACAATTCGAGTACCTAGTGATGCCGTTCGGCTTAAGTGGTGCGCCCGGGGTCTTTATGAGTTTAATTAATGAAGTGTTGCACAAGCACCTATTTAAAGGAGTGTTATGTTACATAGATGATATCTTGATCTATTCTACTGATAAGAAAGAGCATGTGAAATTAGTCAGGGAAGTCCTTTCTACCTTGCTGCGAAACCAGCTCTATGTTAAGTTATCCAAGTGTGAATTCCATCGTGAGTCAGTGGACTTCCTGGGCTATCGCATTTCTCAGAAGGGTCTGGAGATGGACCCAGCTAAGGTGGAGGCAGTGGTGCAATGGGAGGCTCCGCGAACGAGAAAACAATTGCAGAGCCTATTAGGATTTTGCAACTTCTACCGAACCTTCATAAAAGACTTTGCTAGGGTTACTCTCCCCTTAACGGACTTACTAAAAACTAAGGGGAGGGGGCCCGAGGCGGGGAAGCCAGGAGAAAAGATTGCCTGGAACGGGGAGTGTCAGAGGGCGTTTGAGACCTTAAAGACTCTTTTTACTTCTGAGCCCATCCTAGCACACCCTGATGAAACCAAAGAATTCATAATCCATGTAGACGCGTCTGATGTAGCCATGGGGGGGGCTATATTGCAAAGCGGGCCGGAAGGGAAATTACACCCCCTGGCTTACATTTCGAAAAAATTTAACGACACGGAGAGGAATTGGTCGGTTTGGGACAAAGAAGCAGCGGCCATTAGGTTGGCACTCACTACGTGGCGGCATTGGTTGGAGGGCGCGCAAACCCCGTTCGAAATATGGACTGATCATAAAAATCTGGAGGCGCTGCGCACTCAGAGATCCCTCAATGCCAAACAACTGCGGTGGGCTGATTTTTTCTCCAAGTTTAACTTTGTGCTTAAGCATTTTCCTGGGAAGGCTAACTCCTTGGCAGACGCACTGTCCAGATTGCCCCAACATGAGAGTGTCAAGGAGGAGGTGTTTGATTCCATGTTCTCCCCCCAGCAATTAGGGGGGGCAGTAGTCACTCGGAGCCAAGCTAAGAAAGCGCAATTGGACATTGGGAGATGTGATTGGGGGGGGGGATTATGCTCCCGAAGAGGTGGAAGAATTAGAGGCTTTGGAGGAATGCTCCAAGAGAGAAGATCAGTGTTGGCTTCATGGAGATAAACTAGTGGTGCCAAGGGTCAAACGTAAGGAGATATTGTTGACCTGCCACTCGTCTAAACTAGCAGGGCATTTTGGATTCCTAAAAACGCTTAATTTAATCCAGCGTCAATTCTGGTGGCCGCGCATGCGCCGAGACGTCTCCGACTTCGTCTCGGCTTGCCAAACTTGTTTAATGTGCAAGAAGCGGGGGGGGGAAGGTTCCTGGACTGTTGCACCCGCTACCCACCCCTTCTCGCCCCTGGGAGGCCATAGCCATGGACTTTAACACCAATTTACCCCCCTCCAAGGGGAAGACGGTTATTTGGGTGGTGGTAGACACGTTTTCAAAACAAGCGCATTTCACCCCCTTCAAGCAATTGCCCACCGCCAAAGGGATGGCCAAAGCTTTCTTTAATCACGTGATAAAATTACACGCTTTTCCGAAGAGAGCGGTATCCGACAGGGGCAGTCAATTTGTTGCCAGCTTCTGGCGGGAGCTCCTGAAAATGATGGACATAGAACCAGCCCTGAGTTCGGGTTACCACCCAGAAACTGATGGCCAATCCGAACGAACTAATCAAATTTTGGAGCAATTTTTAAGATGTTACACCAATTATCACCAAGACAATTGGGTGGAGTTATTGCCATTTGCAGAATATAGCTACAACAACGCAGTGCACTCTTCCACGGGAGTCTCTCCCTTCATGGCGGTAGGAGGTTTTGAAGGGAAACCATTGCCTACCATTGAGAATGTTCCCAGTGCTTCCCCATCGGATTTTAAAAGTTGGTGGTCTAGCCTCCAAGACTCCTGGCCATTAATAGGCAAAGCACTGGACCAGGCAAAAGAGGATTATAAAAAATATGCTGACCGAGGACGAGCAGCAGGCTGGGATCTCCAACCCGGGGATTCTGTCTACCTCTCCACAAAGAATATCCATGGGTTGCAGCCCAGCAGAAAACTGGGATGGAAATATGTTGGACCCTATAAAGTGTTACGTAAAATATCGGATGTGTCTTTTGAACTGGAACTGCCTAAATCACTGAGTTCTGTACACCCTGTGTTTCATTTCAGCCTACTGAAGAAAGATCCTGGGCCGAATGCTTGGCATCCAGCTCCTCCAGTTCCTCCTCCACTGATGAAGGAGGGGGCCCCTCACTTCGAGATAACTGAAATCCTTGACTCCAAGATGCGGAGAGGCCGATTATATTACTTAGTTAGATGGCTAGATTTCGGCCCGGAACACAACGAATGGATTCGCTCAGAACATGTTCATGCTCCCAAACTGATGAAATTGTTTCATAAAATGTTTCCTGATAAAGCTAGGTGAAGTGAATTATGAGGAGGGCAGGGTGTCAGAATCTGCCAATTCAGACAATATATTAGTCAGGCCTATGCTTAGTTTCTTGCATGCATGCCTTTCACTATCCTATGTATCTATCATGTATTGGGGTCTATGTAACCGTAATGTATTATGCTTGTCCAGACCGGGAGGGTGACAACAATGATTTGCGAGAACAAGGAGGCCTCACATCCCTGCCTCCGCATTCCAGCTGCTCCGGCAGGAACTTCAAGGGAGGATGCCTCTCATCTCTTATCACATGCAAAGAACCTTGGAGCCATTGATTGTTATGTGAACTCGAAACATCTGAGGGGTCTGGTTTGGGAGAGGAAATTTACTGCTTAACACCTCACTTTTTTCCTGTGAGAACCAAACGGTCAGGACACCTTTTAGCCCGCCAATTTTCCCTTAAGGGGATTGGCTATCTATGGGTAATTCAAACTCCTTGGAATGGTATAATAGACCCGCTTGTATAATTTGTCTCATCTCTGACAATAACCCGAGATGCTGTACTAATGTAGAAATTGGGAATAAAGAACTGTGGTTAACCAACCAAGATCTGATCCTTGACTACTTTGAGCAGAACTCTCACAGCTGTGAGGGGCCAGAGGGGGTTGTACTTGGGACAGCAGGAGCAGGAGGGAATTGGGACCTGGGAGGGGAAGATGCCTCCCCCCCATCTCTGACCACTGCTGCCAGAGGATTCCTCTCTGAAGAGTTGTAGCAACTATTGGTGTCTGGATGTTGCTAACACCTCTGTTTCATCTTGGGAAAGCCTCAAGGTCAAAGCAGGGGAAGAAGGCTCCGAGACCCCTAATGATGCCCTGCTGGGGCAGGACTCCACGGGGGGGGGGGGGGGGGGCTGGGTTTTGTGCCTGGGGATAGGGGCCTCTGGTTCTCTTGACGGGGCTTCTTCCCCCCATGTTGAGCATCCCTTCCCCCTACTTTCACCCTCATAGTGTTCACTGAACCCTTGCACTCAGCATGAGCACAAGAACAAGATGCCAATCTGATCCCTGATTCCAGAAACCTTCAAAACCCCAATGACAGACAGCAGACAAGATCAGTAGCCGGGGGGGGGGGGGGGCATTAAGAAAGGCATCAAATAGCTAAGTCCCTGTGCTCAGCAGGAAGAGCAGAACCAGATCCCTGGTTCCAGAAAACGCCCAAATCTTAGCAACAGACAGCAGGCCAAGCAAATAGAAAGCAAAGCAATCAATCAACTCTGCTAGCTCTGTGCCAACAAAGGAGGGGGAGGGAGGAGAGCTCACTCAATATATAGTTTTCTGAGGCCACTGACCACAATGGGAACTCTTACTGGAATCCAGCAGTACCAAAGAAGGCTTTGGAAGGCTTTTTTTGGTGTTTCCAAGACTAGAGAATTCCACCCCCAGTGTTGCCTTGGAGTTCTGTAAACACTTTAATTGATCAGGGCCAATCTGTCTCCACTCACGATCCACGCTAAAACTTGGTGAAAATTCGTGATTATAGAGCCTTCACAGATATCACTTCAAGGACCACAAACAGGCCAAAGTTTGTCATGCCCATGCCTATAGTAAACTATGCGGGCTGTAGGCCTGCCAAGCCCCCGCCGGGGCCGGGGGAAACACCGACTTTAAGCCCTGTTACCCGCTTTTTAAACATTCGGCCCCGGGGGACAAAATGGCGGCCGGAAAAGGGACACTCTTTCCTTTCAGTCCTCCAATCTCTATGGCTATGAAAGCCATAGAGATGAGGGCGCTCTCTGCTGCTCCTCACATGTTGTGGCCAGTGGCCTCGGAGGAAGAAAGGAAGGAAGGGTCACAGAGCGCGGGAAGGGAAAGTGAAAGGAACTAAGGTGCCTTGCCTTCTCCCCTTCGCCTTCGGGTGTGTGGCAAATGAGCAGCCAGTGACCGAGCCAGGGCAGCTGCCTCCCTCGCAGTCGCCGACTCGCCGACAGCCTGACAGCCTCTCGGCTCTCGCTCTCCCTCCCGGCCCGGCCGCCCGGGCCGCCGGCCGCGCTGCCACGTGGAGCCTGGGCTCTGGAGCCGCAGAAGAAGAACCCGTCGCTGGCGCTGCATAGCACAGGTGAGGAACCCTCCCCCCCACCGGGCTTGCTGAAGCACCTAATGGTATGGAGCGGAGGCGGCCGCAGTCGCTTCCTTTCCCCCTTCTTTCCCTGGCTGTTTCCCTCCTTCGGGGAGACGAGAGGGGAGGCGGCTGCCCTCGGGGGTTTCCTGCAGCTTCATCAATTCATCTCCGGGGAGATGAGAGGGGAGGCAGCAAAGGCCCTGGCGCCCTCCTCATATTGTGTTCTGGGCTTCAGCTCTTAGGAAGAACGCTCATTATCTGCCTCTATAGAAAATACATTGTCAGAGAAGCAGGGAGGGGGATACAAAAGCGTAGGAAATCAAAACCCTCTCGCCTTTCACCCGGGTCAGATTTCCTTTTGAGGGCTCAGCAAACCATTCTTGGAATGTATAAAAGTCTACGGGGAGGCCGTTCCTGGGCAAACAGACTCCCCCACACGGCCGCCCCTTCCTCACCAGCACGCCAGTCTGCTCAGTGGATCCCCTGCCCAGTCGATCCCTCTGTTTTTACCCCGCCTCCTGCTTCTGCTCGCAGTTAAGTACAAGGAGGGGAGATCCGTTTGCAGGGAGGCTGCACTGAACTGTGGTGCCCGTCAGCTGGGGGCTGAAACCCTCAGCAACGTAGAATGGGGTCGTCTTTACTCCTTTCTTGTATTGCTCAGTGATGGGATATCTAACCTATTTGTCCCCGCCCTAAAGAGCCCACCTCCTCCATGTTATCATCACAACAACCTTGTGAGGGAGGTTAGGCTGAGAGTATCCGTCCCAAGTAATCCAGTGAGTTCCATGACTAAATTTTATGTATGTATGTATTTAGTTATACCCTGCCTTTCTTCCCAATAGGGATCCAAAGCAGCTTATGTCATTCTTCATTTTATCCTCACAGCAACCCTGTGAGGTAAGTTGGGCTGAGAGGATGTGCGTGGCCCAAGGTCACCCAGCGAGCTTCCAAGTGGGATTCAAACCTGAGCTTTGCAGATTTGATTCGGACATTCTGACGGCCACCCCACTAGATCTCATGGGGATCTAGTCTAAAACTGGCATCTACATTTGAAAAGATTTCAATGAAATATTTGGTTGTGAGGTGGTTGTTTGAGAGCCCACGGAGGCAGAGGTTGCTGCATCTCCAAACAGATTGTACCCACATAAGCAACATGCCCCAATGCCTTCAGTCCTGCTTAGGGTTGCCAACTTCCAGGTGGTGGCTGGAGACATCCTTGCATTACAACTGATCTCCAGGCAACTGATCAGTTCACCTGGATAAAATGCCCACTTTGGAAGGTGGACTCCATAGTATTATACCTTGCTGAGATCCATCCCCTCCCCAAGTACCTCCTTCAGCTGTATACCGCAAGTGACATAGCTGCACCGGTGATGAAGCAGCAGTGGCCAGTACAAAAGGACTGTATCAAAAAGTGCACTGTGTAATCAGTCTGCTTTTTCAGGGAGAAAAATTCTGTCTCACCGAAACGTTGAGTCCCATCTTGGATGGATTTCAAACTGGGTGTGTATTCAGCGTGGCTGATTTTATAGTCTGAGAGACAGCATGGTGTGCAGTGGTTAAGAGTGGCAGACTCTAATCTGGAGAATGGGGTTTGGTTCTCCACTCCTCCCCATGAAGCCTGCTGGGTGACCTGGGGCCAGTCCCAGTTCTCTCACAACTTTCTCAGTTCAGTGCTCCCTCTAAGCAACGAGTCTTGTGAGCAAAAATTCTACTTTGTGAGCTATTGGCATTAAAGTTGTGAGCGAGCGATTTGGCTGCTGCATAAATGAGTTTGCTCTGGAGCCATCTTTCCTGAGTTCAGACAAAAGTGTGTGAGCTGAAGGCTAAAAAACTGTGAGCTAGCTCACACTAACTCAGCTCAGAGGGAACACTGGTCCCATCTACCTCACAAGGTGCCTGTTGTGGGGACAGGAAGAAAAAGTGATTGTAAGCTGCTTTGAGACTCCTTAAGGTAAAGAAAAGCAGGGCATAAAATCCTATAATCTATCACATTTTTACCCCACCCCTCTTCCCATGAGCTCATGCTTGTTTACATGCGGTTAGATTTAGACTAAATTTTTTGCTAACGGAAAGGAGCACATAATTTCGGCCAGTTCCCTCTTCCTGCTGCAGATCACCAGTTTGTCCTTGCCATTCCTGAGGGTCCCCTGTTGGAAGAGACCCCTTCCCATACCAGTAAGGAGCCATCTCTGAAGCACTGTAATATGAATTTGGAACTCTGTTAGCACAAAATAAATCAATGAACAGTAAACAGTGCTAGAGGCACCCTCCCCGTATTGCATTCTGGCTGTCCTCGGGGGGGGGGGGAGATGAGAGGGGAGGCAGCAAAGGCCCTGGCGCCCTCCTCATATTGTGTTCTGGCTGCCCTCGGGAGTTTCCTGCAGCTTCACACTGAAGGCCCTGGCGCTCTCCTTTCTTTAGAGCTTCCTTTGCTGTGCCTCGGTCTGGAGACTGGACCCGATCCAGCCACAGCAGATTTGGCCAAGGCTAAAGGAAAGGGAGTGGAGGTGGGTGGAGGAAGGCTGGCCAGGAGGTTTGAGGTGAGTGGTTTCCATTCGGACTTTTGCCAGAGCCCAGAAAGGTTGGGCGGGGAGGGGGGGGGCATCCACGGTGGGTGGCTGACTTTTGCACGAAGTTTTTTGTAGAGGAGGATGGCTGAGGAGAAGGCCAACGGGGCATGTGTGTGTGTTCCTCCCAGTCAATGAATGGTGTGTGTGTTCCTCCCAGTGAATGAATGGTCACCAACACCAAGAGTCGTCATGAGAGTGGAGGGGGAGGCCTCCCGAGAAACTCTTCTGACCCTTTGTTTCAAAGGATGAAACTTTGACTAGACAACACCACTTCACATTCCAAGGGGAGTACATTGGAATGTCCCCCACAGAGTGGAATCACCCAGGGGGCTGGAAACTTTAGCTAATCAACACTGGGCTTCTCCCTCCACTCCTTTCAGGGTCCTGCAAGGTCCCTCCTACTTCTGATCTGCTGCATGTTTATTAGGAAGTAGATCCCAGTGTGTGCAGGCACAGGAAAGCTCATACCCGGAATTAATCTTTGTTGGGTTTAAGAGAAGAAGAAGAGAGTGGTTTTATACCCTGCCCTTCACTCACAGCGGCTTACAGGTAGCTCTGCATATCTCTAAAGGTAGCAGCCACTGGAGGGGCAGAGTGGAGAAGCTGGAAGTTTTCCTGATAAGGCACCAAACAGACTTTCTTTTACTCCTTGCCCTACTGAAAGAAATTATAAGTCTTTGGAGGCAGGTTGATGTTCTGTTTCCAGCTTTGATGAATCAGGTGGGTTTTTTTGCCTGCCTGCCTGTACCCTCAAGAAAGGCAATTTCTGTCATGTGCTAGGGAAGGGAAAGCATAGTAGCTGATTTCAGTGTTTCTTTTACCAGAAAACAGGGCTACCTTATTGTAATGATTCCTATAGATTGATCTTATTTGGGGAGCTTCATCTGTATTAATAATGAGGATCTGTGTTCAGTAGATTTTTATCCCCCACTGCCACCATTTTCATTTAGAGTTGGGACCTGGTCTAGAAGAAAGTGGGGCTGGGGGTTTCTTCCTTCTGAATTTCCTCTGGTCTCTGAACTGAGGACTAGCCTTGACATTTATACCAGGAAATCTTTCCTTTAAGCATATTTGAGGGGGGAAAGTAGGACTGCCAGAGAAGAGATTTATAAAAATGCACAAAAGGGCAACTAGAATGATAAAAGGGTTGGAAAATTTTCCCTATGAAGAAAGGCATGCTCCAATGGTCCTGATTTTACTCTCTGGGCCATGAGGGAGACCACCACATGGGAGTCCTTTGGTGGGATCATCCTGAGTCCCATGGAGCTACTTAAGGGTCTTTATTTTCCTGGCTGGTCCCTGATCAGCCACCAAAGCACCCCTCAGATAGTATTTGCCCAGCAAAAACAAACACATTTCAAGGTACAAATACCAGCAGCAGAATATGCTCAGGTAAGAGTGCCTGGCCTGGTCAGAGATTCTGTTTCCCTCTTTCGTTATCCGTTGTTATAAGATTCCAACTGGGATATGAAGAGGATTTTTTAAGACAACATTTTAGAATCACATAAATGACAATGAATCATTTATGCACTGCAAATGTTGTTTGTCACACCTAGAGATTATATACACTGAGGAAAGATATAGGTGGATATTTCTAAAACAAATAAGAGCTACTGACAATGTCAAAGGAAAGATTCTTTGCTCTCATGTAGTGCTCTTCCATGGAAATATGAGGTTAGTTAAATATGGAACTTAAAAAAAACGGGTGGGGGAGAAGAAAGCACTGGGTTATCATGTGAAAATGACAGCTAAGAGTAGCTCAGACAGATAGCCACCTGAATAGAAATCAGGACAGAAGACAGAAAGAAAACCAAGGGAACAGGAGAACATCCAGCCAAGCCTTTGATTAAACACCACTGTAGTACAATATCTGTAGTGCCTAATTGCTGCATATGAACACAGTGTGGAAAACACACTGCACACACTGAAAGATCTTCCAGAGAACCTGATCTGAGTTCATTTCCAAGTTCTACTACGAACTGGCTGTATAACCTAGGCTAGGGACTTCAAGCTTGCCAGGCTTAGGAATTACCGTTAAAGTTAAGCAACATGGAATAACTTCAATTTTTTTAAAATATCATATGACATATGGTCTCATTTGGTCAAAATTAAGCACACTGAACCTTGTTGATTTCAGTGGAACATTTCAGTATGTGCTTCTCTTTCCTACTGAAATCAGTGAAAAGGGCTTCACTTTTGGCAGGACTCTGTTATGACATGCTTAAACTGTTTTTGCTACCTTACCAGGCCATTTGTTTGCATTGTTCTCCAGTTCTGTAAACTGAGTCTAGTCTGAATGCATTGTTTATTGGAGGCCCTTGCTGTCAGGTGTTAGTAACAGCAAAACTGCATTCTTCATTTGCTTTTCCAGTGTTTGTATTTTTTGATCTCGTGGGGTATGGTCCGTCAGAATATTCCAAGGAGCTCAGAGAGAAATACTTTTGGAAGGTAAGTTACAGCTGTATTTTTGGTACAGAATATAGTTTTTGGAGAATTTTTTCCCCTCCTACTTCCCCTGTGTGATGCAGCTCTTGGGGATTTCAAAGATGATCTTGTTCTCTTTTCTGGTGGTGAGATTTTAGATGACTTTGATTACTCTAATGCTTCTATGGAACATCCTGTAGCTTAGGCATAGGCTGAGCAGCCTTGCATATATAAAAACAAACTAGCACTTTAGAACCCTTATGGCCTACCGACACATTAAATTTACAGAGCAAGAACACTTTCTCTGGGTTTTTTATCAGCCAAAATGTAACTAACTTCTGTTAAGGGAATTTGCAAAATCAGTCTTATTTAAAATCATAAGAAGTGCCCAATGTGGTCGTCTCAGAGTCCACATACCCTGGCCTGACCCCTGCATGATGGAAAGGATTGATGAAGTGTATTGATTGATATGAAATTTGACAGGAAACCCACTTGAAACACACACCACCAACATACGCAAATACAAGAGGCAGAAATGATGAGAAGCAAATATTGAACAGGTTTTTTTTATTTATTTCACAGAAGGAAGCTGAACCTGAAAGCTTGAGTTGCCTGAGTCTTTCCAGTAAGTTCATTTCTGAAGAATTATTTTAAGGAGGTCGTTGTTGGAGGGATGTCAGCCTCCAATTGGGACCTGGGAATTTTCCCAGACTACAAAAGTGGGTTCCACTGGAGAAAATTGATGCTTTGGAGGATGCGCATATGGTGTCGTACTCCACTGAGGTCCCTGTCCTCCCCAAGTCTCCTGGCTGGCAACCCGACCCTCCACACCTGCCACTGGTCAGGGGGTGCCTAGCAATCCCAAGGTTGTTTCATTATATGATGGTAACTAGGGTTGCTTGTTAGGATTTTGGGTAGGGGTGATATATGCATACCTTTAGTTATGTACTCCTCCCCTCCCAGTTGGTGGACATAGAGGAACACTTCTTGGCCTTATGGCTAAGATCAGGTGTCATACCTGCTCTAGTGTGATTATCTTAAGCTTCCAAATTGTCAAGTTCCTGAAGCATAAAGACTTGTAAATTCTTTTCTGTGGCAAAGGGAATGTGACTGACATACTTGGCCACAGAGTTACCTGAGATTTGATAGAGCTTCTGAGGCTTGCAATTTGTGTGTGACCTGAGAAAAGAGCAGTGACTGAGTCTTACCAGATTGGGAATGGCTTCCAATGTTTAAGGGGGAAGCCCAGATTTGTTGTGAATTAAGTGATATTATCTAGCAAGCTTCCATGCTAGCACAGTCTGTGAGTATGGGTAAAGGTGGGATAAAGGGAAATATGGTTCATTTGTGATGTATGGACAGGTACCTGAAAATATTAAGATGTTGGAGTGCCAGACTACCATCTGGGAGACCCAGTTTCGAATCCCTACTTCTGCCATGGGAAGCTGCTAGGCAACTTCCAGCCTAACCCACTTCCCAGGGTGGTTTTTGTGAGGATGGGATGGAGGAGAAGAAAATCATGTAAGCCCCTTTGGGTCCCCATTGGATAGAAATGTAAAATATACTTCAAGTAAATATCATCTGTATTTGTGAGCTCCACCTTAAAGGAATGAGAGGCTATCTGTGATTGCTGATTTCCCCTTCCGCATTTTGGTACTCAGGATTTGGATTCCATCAGAAATTAGAAAAGTCATGGCAAGTGGAGGAGGTCCATCAAGCAGTGGAGGTCCATCAGGCAGTGGTGAAGCGAAACGGAAAAAATACCTTTCAGTTTTTAAAGACGAATGGCTGAGAGAAAGTCAATTCAAAAGCTGGCTTCGTAAAAAAAGACTTAGAATCAGCAATATGTGTTTGGTGCCACCGCGCAATATCTGTGCGTTATGAGGGGAAAGGTGCCCTCATAAATCATGCAAAAGGTATGAGGCACAAAGAAGTGGAGAAGCAGTACAGACAAACACCACAACTGAGAACCTTCTTTGAACAACCAGATTCCTCGGAAGCAAATCAGGTTACTGCAGCTGAAGTGATAGAAGTATATCACAGTGTAATGCACCATCATAGTTATGCAAGTCAAGACTGCACAAATAAACTGCTGCCAAGAATGTTGCCTGATTCTGGCACAGCAAAAAAGATGTCTTGTGGACGGACAAAAGCTACCAGCATCGTGGAGAACGTTTTGGCACCCAAATCACTGGAATTGTTGCTGGAGGACCTGAATGCTGCACACTTTTTTTCAATAGGTTGTGACGCCTCCAACAAGGGAAATAGGAAATTCTTTCCTGTGACTGTTCGTTACTTTTCTGTAACGGAGGGAATTAAAGAAGGATTGCTTGACTTCTACAATGACAACGAGGAGACCAGTGAGGCGATTGCAGCACAGCTCTTCAGTGTGCTACAGGACAAGTGTCATCTTATGCTGCTGACAACGCTGCAGTTAATTTTGGGAAACACAAGTCAGTGTTCCAGAAACTTAAGCAGCTCAACAAGCGGCTGATAGACGTGGGCTGCAAATGCCATGTTCTTCATAACTGCCTTAAAACTGGGAAGCGAGAACTGAGTTTTAATGTAGAAGTCTTTGTCTTGCAAATATATAGTGAGTTCTCATGCTCAGCCAAAAGTACGGACTCCCTGAAATCCTTTTTTGAATGTGTAGACCTGGAATATAAAGATCCGATTCGGCATGGTCCAACACGGTGGTTGTCACTTATGCCCGCTGTTGAACGGGTTCTTCAAAGCTGGCCCGCACTGAGGGCATACTTCCTGTCAAGTGGGGGAAAAGCATGTGAAAAAAAATTGTGGGAAGGATTCAGTCCAGAGGAGGAGTCATCTCTTCCTCTGTGTTACGTATACTTCCTACACAATTTGATGGCCTTGTTCAGTCCAATTGTAAAAAAACTGGAAAGTGCCAATGTTAGCTGCGTTGAACTCCACGGAATCTTGGATAACCTTCGTGACAAACTTAAGTGGAGGAGAGAGAACAAATTTTATGGAAGATCTGCTGCAGCCATTCTAGTCAATGTCTCTGCTTATCAAAAGTCAAAATTCCAAAAAGAAGTGGACCAAACACTCTCAAGTTGTATTGAATACCTTGAGAAATGGTATAATTTTGAAACATCAATTTTCAAAGACATGTCACTGTTCTCACTTGACAGGCCTGTGAATTGGGATCATTTGCAAAGTCTTGTCAAAACTTTGGATTTTGGCCCTGATGTAATCGACACAGACAAACTTTTTGATGATGTCTGTATTGTATCAAAAAGCCAAAAAGAGATTTCCTCACAGGAAGAGAGGATAGACCTGAGATGGGTTGAGATGTTTAGGCGCATTCCCGACAGTCATGACAGCCATCTGTGTAAGCTGGTCTCTTTTGTACTGTCTATCCCTGTATCCAATGCCTACTACGAGAGGGTCTTCAGCCTAATGACGCAGCTCTGGAGCAAGGAAAGAAACTGCCTGAGTGACAGCCTTGTTAAAGCGGAACTTCAGGTGAAACTGAATTTCAGGATGTCATGTGAAGAGTTCTGCAACTTTATAAAATCAAAACCAGAGTTGCTGAAAGCAGCAAGGAGCCAACATAAATATCGCTTTATTTCCCAAAAGCAGAAAGCAACATAAACATGACAGTTTCTCTTGTTTTTTTTTCACTTGTTTGACATGTGTTGTTTGCTTGTTTTTTCCTTCTGATTGTTAAATGTTTAAATTAAAGCATTTTATGTTTCTTAAAGCTTTTTGTTATTTTTGCACTGGAAGGAGGCCTAAAAGCCTAGAGGTAATGTAAAATGGGGGAAAGGTGGGGGGTAGAAATGTATATATGACACTGAATTTAAATTTTAATTTTTGAAAGGGAGAGGCGGGTTTGGGGGAGTGCCTGGAAAGTGACATCACAGGAAGAGGTGGGATTTTGGTGCAATGTACTGGAAGTGACATCATCTGAAGGGGAAGTGACATCACTTGCCATTTGACCTGGAAGTGACATCACAGGAAGTGATATCACAGGAAGTGACATCACAGAAGTCTCCTGGCTCCACCCCCAAAGTCTCCTGGCTCCACCCCCAAAGTTCTCAGATATTTCCGGAGTTGGACTTGGCAGCCCTAGCGGGCTGTCCAGACCTCTTTGGAGGAAAAATTGGATATAAATGAAATGGTGCACTTCAGGCTAGTATACTATTCACACTAATAGCAAATCATGATATGTTTAAATGTAATCTTTAGATTGGGTCTGGGTGGCGTAAAGGGGGGGGGCAGGAGGAATGTCCTCTCTTCACATTTTCATTGGACTTCTGTTCTAAAACCTCATTTTCCATTTGAGCAAAGCAGGAAATATGGGTTTCTGGACTAGCCATTAACAACAATGGCAGGCAGTCAGCCTAGGGAAATGTCAGACTCCAGGGCTGTAGCACCAGTTGCCTCTCCCAGGTTGCGATCACACACGCCAGTTGAAGCAGAGGGGAAAAGAGGCTATTTCCTCCGGAGGAATTTGACACGCAGTTGTGAGATCGCACAGCCTTTTGAAGCTGCCGGCTGCAGGCTCACTGTGTGAACAGATACAACTGTGGATGAGTGGGGGGGGGGTTTGCCATTTGTTTCCCTTGCACTTAAATGAGGAATTGCACCTCTGCACTGAGGGCCCCCTATGGAATATGCGATGATGCACATACTGATAAGGGGGGGGGGGGGCACAGCATGGAGTTGGGATGGCATGATCAGACCATCCCGACAGCATGAGAGTGTGCTTGAGTAATCAGACAGGGGAAAGTCCGTCTGTGGCCCATTTGCAAGTATTAGGACTAGACTTTCTCCGGTGTCTTTTAACTCCACTTCTGTGCCAGAGCAGCACGGGTTGCTGATGACTGCGGGACATTTCCCAGATGTTGATGTCTGATCACTCCCTTTAGATCTGTCAGGCATTCGCACCTATGTTGGATCTAAAGGAGCATGTGATCGCAGCCCCAGGCTTCTTTGGGATTCTTTGGGATTCCTCCCTGGTTCTCCTAAGGTGTACTTTTTAAATGGTTCCCAGAGAGAGGAACAGCCCCAGGCTCACCTACTTCCTCTCCTCCAAGTTCCTGAGTTTGAAAAGTGGCATGTTCCAGGGCCAGGGTGTCCCAGGTATGGGTTGTCAGGCCTCCTAGCCCTGTCCCCTGAGCCTCCTCAAATTGCTGAGGCACTGGCCTGTGCAGGCCTAAAAAGGGACACCTGCTGCCTCTCCCGCTCTCCTATTGGGCCTGTACAGGGTCCAGAGAACTGTGCTAGCCAGTCATGAAATGGAGGGGGGACCCTTCACTACCTGAAAGAGGCTCAGAGTGTCTTATGATCTCCTTCCCCTTCCCACAACAGACACCCTGTAAGGTAAGTGGGGCTGAGAAAGCTCTCTCAAGAATTGCCCTTGAGAGAACAGCTCTGAAAGAACTTATTACTGACCCAAGGTCACATCAGCAGCTGCATGTGAAGGAGTGGGGAATCAAACCTGGTTCTCCCAGATTAGAGTCCACGCTGTTAACCACTACACCAAACAGGCTTGGCCATCCCCCTTCACCTTGGCTACTCCTTGCCACAGCTGCCAAACTTTCTCGGCCTGCCAGGTGTTGGATGGCTGCCCATGGGGCTGGACACCTGGTGAGGATCTCTGCCACTGCTGCACTGGTTCTGGCTTAGCAACCCAGGCTGGCTGCCTCTTCTTGGTTGCCACACTAGATCTCTCCTTCCTTGTTGCTGCTTCTCCAAACCTCCCCAGCTGCACTGTGTCTCATGGCCTCTAGAGCTGGGGCTCCGTAGGCACCAGGTTTGTTTATGGGGCTGCTCCATGCCATGTCAATCAGGGCATCCTGGAGGGATGCTATGCCCTCTGAGGTCAGGGGCATGGGTGCCTGCCAACCAATGAAGGAAAGGCAATAAAGCTCAACCTTCAGAACAACATAGCCACCAGATAGGGCTAAATTAGGATTACCAGATGTCCTCTTTTTAGAAGACATGTCCTTTTATTTTTGGTGCCTGTCCACTTTTGGGCTCTTTAAAAAAAACTGATGAAAATGTCCTCTTTTTGGGTTGAAAGGTTAGGAATATTCCTAGTTAGCAGCAATTATCACAGCTTAAATAGTAGGGTTTTTTTTAAATGAGATTTGTCAATTGGGAAATATGTCCTCTTTTTTGCTTGTCAAAATATGGTAGCCCTAGGCTAAATGCAAGAGCCACGGTGGCTCAGTGGTTAAGACACTGAACTGCAGACTGGAAGGTCGGTAGTTTGGGAGTTCGAGACAGGAGTGCTGTGTGACAGAGTGAGCTCCCATCTCTTGTCCCAGCTCCTGCCAACCTAGCAGTTCGAAAGCAAGAAATTGCAAGTAGATAAATAGGTACTGCCTTTGTGGGAAGGTAACAGCGTTCCGTGTGCCTCGGTGTCTAGTCATGCCGGCCACATGCCAACCACAGAGACATCTTCGGACAGCGCTGGCTCTCCAGCTTGGAAACGGAGATGAGCACCGCAACCCTAGAGTTGGATTCAGCTTGCTTTACCTAGGCTAAATGCAACAAGTGTCTGGACAAGTTTAGATAACCACCTTTGTTTGAATAACTGCACCTGCTTTGAGATGATGTTTGCTTTCTCAGGAAAGAACAATAATGGCATTCTTACCTGATTCATCTTTGATTTGGAAGGAATGCATAGAGCATTTGGAAAGGTCAATAAAATAAGAAGAAATCTGCAACTTTTAAAATATTATATGCATTAAAGAAATTTTCAGAACCGGAGATTGCATTAACATTTAACTTGCAAAGACACTCTTAAAGCAATTGCTCAGTACCAGCAATTTTCTCAAACTCTGTTTTATTCCTGTGATTTTTACTTCTTAAAGAAGACTGGTGTCTCACTCACTGTAGCATCTCTTCAGTTCAGAGAATCTCCTGGTTGTGCTGTATAAAATAACATGCTACAATAAATCACTTTGTGCCAAAAGTGCCCAATTTTTTGTTTTTCATAAAACTTATAGATATGAATGCAGGGCACAAACCCCTTTGGGAAACCTAGTGAGAATGATCCAATCCATCAGTGATTTCCTGATGGCCTTTCAGCTGAAAACTATCACTTTTGGCCATTTGCACTTCCTATTTTTTCAGCTGCAAAAATAAATTGTATAATATGTGCAGCACTGACTGTGAACATTGGGTTTGAGGAGTATGAATGTGATAAGTGATGAGTGCAGAAGAGAGCGACTGGGTGCTTGCGCATGTGTCAGTTGCAAAGAGAGAATGCAAGCTCTCTGATGGGTGTGTAGAGAATACAGTCCTTCATCTGGAATCTTATGGCTCTCTACTTTTCTAGAGACCCACATTATCTTGAATATTTGATACGGTTTAATTTGTATGCATATAGTTATACCAGATTTTGTATTTCTGTGATGCACAGATACCCTTATAAGTGTTTTGTCACTTGTTTTGGTCTGTTTTTCTTTGTGTTACAGGTTCTGATTTGTGATCTGAGATCCAACTTTCTAGCTCAGATTAAATATATGTGGATAGTTAAGAAAACTAACTGGGGTTTGTCAGGACAGCCTACTGACAGTAGGGGCTTCCTAGACTTGCTCAAAAATACTTTTGGAGACAACTAATTGTTACTGAAATCAGTCCCGATGTCAGGCCTGTCATGTGAAGAACATCCACAAGAAATCTCAAAAAGAAGAAGAAGAAAAGACAGAAGGGAGGTGGATATTTAACCAGAAAATAACTTTATTGCACTACAGAGTTACAGAATAAAGAGGGGAATTAGAATGGAGATAGTACAAGACAGCAACAATACAGCAGTATCATTTGACACAATCCTAGAGTTAAGTTGTATTACTTTAAGTTAAATACCCAACTGGAGTTATTTACAGTCCAAATTGTGTACCTCCCACATTGACAGTCCAGAGAAAACTAGTCTAGGGGCTGTTATTCCTGTCCCAGAACACTCATGGTACTCCCAAGGGCTGTCATTGCACTCTGGGGCTGTAATTCCAGGGCCTGAAGACTTCTGCTAATCCCAGGGAGTGTCATTCCACTCTGGGGGTTGTCATTCCAGTTCCAGAACACTCATGCTACTCAAGGGACCATCAGTCCAGTTCCAGAACACTCACGCTACTCAAGAGACCATCAGTCCAGTTCCAGAACACTCATGCTACCCCAGGGACCATCAGTCCACTCTGTGGACCATCATTCCAGCCCCAGAGCAGTCTATCTGGGCCCAGAGACCTTCATCCAAAATCCATCCTGCATTTTCACTGCAACTTTATCTGTGCTGTAATATATTTCAATGGAGCCCATTAGGGGTGTGCAGATTTTAAAAATCTGGTATTTTTTGAGTTTGGGTATTTTGAACCCTAAAATTGCCGGTATTTCCCAATATTCCTGAATTCCAGTACCAGTATGGTATTCAGATTCTATAAATATTTGGGAAAGCTGATTTTTTTTCCAATGGTCCCCCAAAGGCTATAACAGAGAATTGAGCCAAGGGTATCTGGAGCTCGGGGGGGGGGGCTGTTTTTTAGTAGAGGTGCCAAATTTGCAGCATACCTGCTGGTGCCTCTCCTTAAGCCCCCCAGAGTCTAAAAAAGATTGGACCAGGGGATCCAATTCTATGGGCCCCTATTTTCCATTGTTTCCAATGGAGGGGGAAAGGCATTTAAATGGAATGCAGTCCCTTTAAATGCCTTTTACATGCTGCAGTTGAACTCCAAAGGCATTTAAAGGGCTCATGGTCTCTTTAAATGCCTTCTCCAAGTGGTAAGTTCACCTGGAAGGTGGTTAAAGGGACTGGAAGCCCTTTAAATGTTCTCCAGGTGAACTTGCCACAGAGCTGCGCAGCTTGGAGAAGTCATTTAAAGAGAACACAATCCCTTTAAATGCCCTTTAAGTTCAGCTATCCAGCACCCCCAAAAGTCCCAAATATTTTCAGGATTTTCAGGGCTTGGCCATTTTGGATAGCCATTCAGTAACCAGCTTAAAAAATACTTGGTTTATGCTGAATGCACACCCCTAGAGCCCATGTGAGTCAACTGCCATTCCTGGCTCCCATTATATCCAATGGGCCTTCAAGCCTCTCCCATTGTTTCCAATGGACAAACACATCCTTTGTTTTAGTGGATCCTACAGCACATATACCAAATCCTCCCAAGAGGACTGGAGCAAATGCAGCATGCAGACAGACAAAGGAAAACTGGAGAGGGAGGAGGGAGGCAGGAAGAGTTAGAGGGGAGCTGGGAAGGACACAACCCCTCCCTCACCTTCAGCTAATTCCTCCAGATTCCCTCCTTCACTAGCATGAAGCCACCACTGTGAGTGAGTCCTCCAGTAGCTCTCATCGGTCAGCAAGTGACTATCCAAACCCGTGCTGCTGGTTGTATCCATATGTATCCTAATCAAGTGCAGCAAAGCTATAAGATTAATTAGCATTTAAATAGCATTTTTGAATGTTCAGAGTGATTCACATAAATTATCTTATTGCTATCCTTACAACAATTCTATGTTTATCCCTGTATTTCAGATGGGGAACTGAAGTGGAGAGATAATGGCTTGCTTAAATCCACCTATGGAGTTCATCCTGCTACATGAAAGAAGGAAATCAGATTAAGACTTTCTAGAGAGTTAAGAGGAAGGAGACCCTTCCTTACATTAGAAATAATGACAATAAATATAGATACCACATGGTAGTGAAACAAATAGTGTAGAAGATTATTTATTTATTTAAACTGTTTATATGACTGACTGTCTCTGGACTATCTCAGTCCAGTGTTGTCGAGTAACAACAATAATATAAAAGACAATAAAACTGTATATAACCATAGAGTTAAAAACAATTACAAATTAAAAGAATAAACATATAATATATTAAAACTACATTAAAAGTAGTCCAAAAGAACCTTATGCTCAGTTAAAAAAAACCCAGCTCTTTGCGCTATGCCGTCTTTTCAGAGTCATGCTCTAGTCGGCTTACAATTAAAATAACTTAATAGTATAAAACCAGAAGTCATTGAAAACAACCCACTGGACATAAACAGCATACAACTATCCAGAAAACAGACTTCAGTCCAGCAGCAGACCATTTTTTCTTAAAGCTGGTAAAATAAAACTCCTAATTAAAAGCCTGGGTAAGAGGATGTGTTTTGTGATGGTGCCTAGAACACTGTAAAGTAGGTGCCAGGCAAGCCACAAGGGAGAAGGTAAGGTGGTTCCACTATAGCAAATGCCTTGTCTCCAGTCACCATGTGCCTCACCTCTGAAGGTCAGGGCACAGAGGTCAGGGCTTGGGAGGCAGATCTTAACCGGCAGGCCAGAAAGTATGGGAGGAGATGGTCTTTCAGGTACCCTGGCCTAAAGTCCTTTAGACCCTTAAACACAACATTGAATTGTGATCAGAAACAGATGGGTAACCAGAGCAGATCTTTAACCAACCCCTGAAAATAGCCTGGCAGTTATACTTTGGACATACTGAAGTTTCTAGCGTGTTGTCAAAGTCATCCCCACATGGAGTATACTGCAGTAATTCAACTTAAATGTGATCAGAGCATGATTCACTATGGCCAGATCATGCTTTTTTAAGGAACACTTGTAGCTGGCATACCAGCCAAAGCAAATAAAAGGTGCTTTGTGCCATGGAGGACACCTAATCCAGTCAAACTCCCAAGGTACAAACCTGCTCCTTTAGGGAAAGTACAACCCCCTCTAGGAAGAATGGACTAAGCTTCAGTTTATTGGTTCTTTTCCAGCCCAATGCCTTCTCCAGGCACCTATTCATGAGTTCCATAGACGCACCTCACTTTGTTGTTAAGGAGAAACAGAGCCAAGTGTCATTTGCTTATTAGTGACATAACATTCCAGATCCCCAGATAACCTCTCTCAGCAGTCTCATGTAAATGTTTAATAGCATGATGGAACAGATGGAACCCTGTGGTACCCCAAAGCATAAATGCCACATGGCCAAGCAGTAGCTCCCCCCTTCTGGAATCAGTCAGTGAAGTAAGAGGCACCTAAGCATGGAGCCCCCCACTCCCAACCCAGCCAGCCTATCCAAAAGATCACTATGGTTTATGGAATCAAAAAACATTGAGAGGTCGAGGAGAATACATATGGACACCCCCATCACTTTCCTGACAAAGGTCATCAGCTACGATGACCACAGTTGTTTCCATCCCAAACTCAGGCCTGAATCCAGACTGGAATGGGTCTATATAATCCATCTACTCCAAGACTTCCTGGAGCTGCATAGCCACCACATGCTCAAGCACCTTGGCTGACAATGGAATGTTAGCCACTTGGAGACAGTTGTTTAAGTTATCTGGTCCCAGGGATACCTTGTTATGTTTTACAGCCTTGCTGAAAAGCTGAGAGGGTAAAACACCCCTGATCTCTCCCAGCAAGCTCATCTAACATCATGGGGCAGCCAATGAAAAACCCAGGCCTGGGTTATTGCAGACTGATCAGACAACAGGAGCACTGAGAACAGGCCTTGTTTGAAGGAACAAATCTGCCTCATGGCAACATGCAGGAAGATTCAGTTCAAGTGTGTCAGCCCCGATCATGAAGGGTTTTTAAAGAGAGCACCAGCACACTAAATTGGTCCCAGAAATGAATAAGCAGCCAGCAATGAGACCTCCAGGGGGTCTGTTGGGGCCGGAGCGAGGCGGAGCAAAGCTCCGCCAGCTCAGGAGTGGCCACTAGGGCAGCCACGGGCCGAATCAGATTCTCTGATCTGATTCGGCCTGCTGCCGAATAGCCGCTGAAATTCGGCGGCAACTTTAAAAGTGACTGGAGGGGAGGGGGTTTGAGGGAGAGGCGCCAAACTTGCAGGGTAGCCGCTGGGGCCTCTCCTCGAAATACCCACCAAGTTTCAAGAAGATTGGACCATGGGGTCCAATTCTACGGGCCCCCAAACAGGTTGCCCCCATTCCCTCCATTGTTCTCTATGGCAAGAAAAAAGTAACACTTTTTCCCAGCATAGAGAACAATGGAGGGGATGGGACAACCTGTTTGGGGGCCCTTAGAATTGGACCCCGTGGTCCAATCTTCTTGAAACTTGGTGGGTATTTCGAGGAGAGGCCCCAGCAGCTACCCTGCAAGTTTGGAGCCTCTCCCTCAAACCCCCTTTCCTCCACCCCCTCATATACCCTATGAGTTTTTGCCATTGATTTCAATGGCCCATAGGGTATAATGGGGCGGAAACTGACATTCCCTTTCTGACACACTTCTGGTGATGTCAGGGGATGTGGCATATGCTAATGAGTTATGCTAATGAGTTATGCTAATGAGCTCCTGCACCTCTTTTTCTATGAAAGGACCCCTGGAGACCTCAGAATAAGAGTAACATGATCTCACGGTCTATTCCCTGTAACAAATAGGTTGCCACATTTTGCACCAGTTGCAGGTTCCAAATTGTCTTCAAGAGCAGACCCATGTACAGAATGTTCCATTAATCTAGCTTCAAGATTAAAGCACGGATCAGCGTGGCTAGAACAGGCATCTATAAACAGACCAGCTTCCTGACTACAGATAGTTGGGGAAAAGTATGTTTCACGGTCATGGGTATCTGGTTCTTCCACAGAAGACCAGGTTCCAGTAAGGATTCCAAGATCTGAAGAGACTTCCAGCAAAAGTCACATGCTTTTTTGGCCCATAGTGGAAGCAAGCTCTGTGATGTTGTTGTTTTTAAAATCTGCACAATATGGAAAAAGTAAGCGCCTAGTAGCACCTTAAAGAATAACAAAATTTGTGGTAATCTTTTCTACTGCTACAGATAGCAGTACAGCTACCCATCTTGATCAATCTGCACAATATGGTATCAGAAGCTGTTGTATGTGAGCATACATGAGAGTAAAACAAAATACTAAAGTTCAAGCCTTCAGGATGGGGATGGTGAAACATACATTTCACTAGATGCCAAGCAGTAATGAAGCTTAGCACAGAAGGCACAAACACAGGCTAGCCTCATTAATTTCTGGAAAAGGAGGCACAGCTGAAATATTGAAGAAACCAATAAGAATTCAAAGGCACTTTCCAAGTCTAATGAGTACATCATTTTAAAAGCATGACTATCACCTGAGAGGAATGTTATTGAAATGCTTTCAGCAGTGCTTGGTAGTTGATAAGGAATAAGTTGACAACATTTTGATAGCTGACAGCTGCTAAAACTGAAGCAAGATATGCCAGGTTTAAGTGCCTAATGAGATACAATAGCAGCTTGACCAGTGATCAGTTAGAGAGCAGGAAAGCAACCACACTCCCTGACAGCACAGAGCTCCTCCTGTATTTCACTTCCAGTGTATATCTCCAATCATCCCTGAAGTCCTAGTTCATGACTCCAGTACCCTTCTCTGTTAGGTGTCTAATCCATAGGCACTCACAGCTTCTGACTTTGTGGCAGCAGACTCATCAAACCAAAGATAGCATTTCATTCAATGTTAAGCAGTCCTGACAATGTTCTGACACACATAAAATGCCATTTTTCCTACAATCTTACAATACCTTTCTGATCCTGGTAGCAACTTTACAACATAACAATATCTTCATTAGAATCAGCCAATGTACTTCACGTTCAAGTACAATTTTTGATTTACATAGAACCAGTGGCTTTTTAGATAAGGGGCGTGTGATAGTACTCATCAGAATGGGCACTTTTCTTCAGGGCTCTCCCAATTTCTGAGGGCGGAATTGGTGGAAATTTGCATAAACTTATATATGAGCAGCTAGGGTTGCCAGCCCTCCCCACCCCCATGGGAGAAGGGGATCCCCTGCTTTGAACTACCCCCTCACACACACTTCGGGTGCAGTGGGCAGCAGAGAAAAAATAGCTGTTGTCAAAAGATGCTGTAGCATCCTCCCCCCCTCCCCAGTATCTATAATAGTCTAAGGCTAGAGTGTCACAGTGTTACAGAGTCTAAGGCTAGAGTGTCACCTTGCCCTTAAAAACTTGAACACACAGCTTCCATATGCACTCAGAAACTGTTAGTTAACAAAGAAAGGAATTAGATTGGGTTACTCTCATTCTCTCGCCAAGTTCCCTGCTGCTGCAGCAGCTGAGATATAGTGGACAGACAAAGCAGTTTGTCAATCTATTACTAATCAAAATTCACAGGTCCTTTGTAACACAACAGCGTAGCAGGTTTTCAGGTTCTCTAGAACTTTGATCAGGTTGGTTTTCAATACAAAAGCAATCTATATCCCTCACAAAACAGAAACAGAAATAAACACTGTCTGTCACGGGTTGGGTGCCAACAGGTCAGGAGTCAGGCAGAAGTCCCGGACAGTCCGAGATCAAACCAAAGCAGGAACCAATTGCCAAGTCCAAAACACTGAGCCAGAAGCAGAGTCAGTCCAAGCCAGAGTCAAAGCGGGAAAACTCACAAGTAAACCAGTCCAAGGAGTCAACAGAGCCGAAGTCAAGCAGGTCCAGAGTCAAAAGCCAGAGGTTCCAGAAACAGGTCCAGTCACAAGCCGAATGGGTGCAGAGCTTAGCCAAGAAGACTAGTTGCTAGCACAAGTTGGTAGTCCCTGTGCTGTGCCTAAATACCCAGCCACTTCCTGTGCTAGTTAGCAGCTGGCAGTGAGGTCCCAGCTCCTATTAAAACTCAGGGCTTAGTGATCTGCGACCACGCAGGCGTGCCTCTTTCCTTCTCACAGCTAAGTCTTGCCTGCATCGGGATCTTAGACGGTCCACCCGAGGAGGTGAACCAGGTGGGCTTGAACTTAGCTGTGGCTCAGCTGCTGCTGGTGCTGGGGCAAAAGCCTGGGAGGGAGGTGCTTGCTTGAGTCTCATCTGGCTCAGGTAAAGGCTCCTCTGGAGCTGGAAGCTGATCCTCCACCTCACTTAGATCAGCAGAAGGCAGATCCCCAGAGGCACTCATGACACTGTCATACTTTGATTAGCAAAGCTGAATTTTGAAAGTCACACATACAGAATCAATAGATGCTGAATTGGATAGAGGTACCTCAGAGTTGGAAAGCTGGATGTTGTTCTTTTTGTTTAGACAATGTCTTATGTCTCCTCAGGATAAAAATTCAGAATTCTAGACAGCATATTTGTGATCATTTTCTTCTTACAATTCTAGAATTCCCTCTGGGATGGCTCAGTTCACTGAGGTAAAGCATACTAAAAACAGGCAGCCTGAGCAGACATATTTAAAATTATATAAATGGAAAATATTGGTAAAATTAAAATAGATGTAAAGAGAAGTATACTCTGGCTAGTTCAAAATTATATGTCCTATACTGTAAATTGTTGTGGGTTTGTCGTCCCCCTCCCAATATTGTCACTTTGTTATACAATGATTCTATTGAATTGATGTTATGTTTATAATAATTCTTACAGGTTTGTTTTTGAAGCTACATAGTACCAAGCACTACAAAAAAAATTTTTTTGACTCTGTGGTATATAAATTTATTTTACAAAATATGTTAAAATTTACGGCTTCCTTTAATTGGGTTTGAATTCATTATCTATCTACAACTGTTTACAACAGGTTTCCAAATTTACCAGTGCAAGGCAAGCCCATAGCCAGGATTTTTTAATTTGGGGGCCTTTAAATAAGTTGGGGACACCCCCCCCCCCAGACAACCGCCCCCCAAGGGAACACCACAAATAAAATAAAAAATTGGAAGTCGAAGGGCCTGGGTTGCATGGGAAGTTGGGGGGGCTTGGCAGTAAGTCAGGGGGCTGGGCCCTGAGATGCCTCACTGTAGCTATGGGCCTCGTGCAAGGTCTTTCACGACCGATGAAGACTGAAACCATAGTAACAGTTCTTTGCAATTACTTCGTACTGCATACCATCAATTCGCTTCTGAATTTCTGCCTTCTAAATTAATTTGCGCAAGGTTGTTCATGACTGATGAAGATTCATACATCAAGTCAGGAATTTAGCCATCATCCTGTCTTGTTGCCATCTTTTTCTAGTTTGTAAATTCCTTATAGAAATGTTTGTTTCTAGTTTTTTCCTACTTGCTTTTTTGGATATGCCATTTTATTTGTATATAATTGCAATTTGTTATCATTGTAAAAAACTTCTTGACAGTGTTCCTATGTATTGCTATTGTGGGCATATTTTAGTTTTTGTAATTTTGTAATTAGAACTATTTTTTACACTTTGTAATTTTTGAATTATATATGTACCTTCAATATTTCTTTTTACAATTATTCTGTAACTATCCTCAGACCTCTGGTACTCCTCAGTAACCTCCTTTTTCAGTGAGTTTAAAATTATAATAAATCATTCTCAGGAAATACTTCTACTATATGACAGAAATGGATTACAGTTAAACTATTATTTTACTTAACAAGCTACAGCAAATTTCATCTATTCTTTTTACTAGTATTGCTGTGAATGTTATTTTCATTGAATTGCTGAGAATTTTTCAAGTAAAGATTTGAAGTGACTTAATAAAAAATAGCTTCTTCATACTAAGCAAGCATGCTTCCTGAGCAATTTAATTGAAAAAAAATTGCCCAGCAGCCTTGCTAAAGCACCACAGTTTATTTCTAGGTTGTGCAACATCAACAAAATAGTTCAATTCCCATTACAAAGCACTTGTGCAAACACAGGCATTTTCCCCTCTGATGACCTCATTCCTTGCCTTTGAAGTTACACTGAAGGATATATGGTTGCACACCTATAACCAACATGAAGCTGTAAAATCATTGTTCCGGGAAATGATATAAAATGCAAACATAAGAAATAAAAACAAAAACACTGAATTCATTAAATCCTCCATTTTCTCATCACTAATTCACATTAATGGCACACACTCCTCAACTTCTGCTCACAAGCAATAACTAAGAATGGAAGAATGCAGATGTTAAAAAGCTGAACCTGGAAAGAGAGCTACACTATCCTGCACACGTGTAAATTCTTTAGTCAGGTTTATATAGATTTGGGCACATGTACTACACTGGGTCAAAAGTGGCCGCCTTCAGTTTGTCACAGTCATTCTTTGGCACTGCTGGCTGCTGCATGGAAACTTATCCCCATCCTAACTGCTGTTCTGTGTGACTGCAAGAAGGAAGTGCAGTGAACACCTCCTTACAGGACACTACTAGGGATGGCCAAACTAAAAGCTGGCAATATACAAGGCAAATTCTTTAATAATGGAATGAAAAGTGGCCATTTTACTTGATCAAATCCAATAGTAGTTTCCAATGGTTTTAATGGGAATCATGGTTCTGTGTGTAACTGCTCATCTGGTATAAAATTGTCAAGGGCAGTACTCCACACAAGGGTATTGCAGTCAGGCAGCAGATAACATCTAGTCTTAGAATCTGGAATTCTCTCTTGCAGAGTACCAAGAGGAATGATAACATTGCTATGTGAGTTTTCCTTTTTTTCCCAGGATTGTCAAACTGCAGATTTATTTTACAAAAATGAAGTACACAGGACATGGAAGCTAAACAGTGCATCCCCAACCCACACTCTACTTTCTTTCTGTGTTCTTGTCCTTTCAGCATTTTTCTCCCAACCCAGCTGTCAGTAGAAGACCCTGACAGGGAGATACACTTCGAACAGTGAAGCACAGCGAGGTGAGGTGGGGGAGGGGCATGACTGATTTATTCTCACATCTGTGCACTCCACTTGTGTTTAAAACAGCCACCCACCCCCCACCCCCGATTTACACTGAACAAGGCTCATGAATATTGGGTTTGGCAGAATATTGGTGCTTTTAATTATAATAAAGATATACAAGTGATTTGGAGTCCTGAGATACAACATGATCCTTCTCATCACTCATTTCTCTTGGGTTCTCCCAAGTGTGCATGTGATTATGTGAATGTTTACTCTTAACTATTATGGGGAGAGGGGGAGTCCAAGTCTCTGCAACTTTTTCCTTTGCCTGTGTCTCCTGAATAGCAGATAGGATGGATGGCTCCTCATAACCTATGTTTGCATATTTGTGGAACCTTAAACCTCTGCCTGCCCCCCCCCCCGAAGATCTGAATGGCAGAAGGGTTGCCTATAGCAGGGGAAGGGGAGAGTCTTAATCTCTGCCTCTGTTCTTCCAGTTTCTGCTGCCTTTCCTGAGCCAGCATATGCAAACAATGTCTTTGCTCTTCTTCCCTGAAAATCAGGCATGCCAGCTTCATTAGGCAGAAAGAGGACAAGCTGTAGTCTCAGTACATTCCGTCAGTTCTTCATGCTTATCCCTCCCTGCAACAGTCAAAGTTGGTAAGCTGTCTTCTCAAAGACACTGAGATGATACAATGATTGCCAGAAACCTGAAATGCTGTCCACACAAACCACAGTTGTTTTGGCTGGAAGTTGACTAACTTGTAATTAACCATGGATGACTCCCCTGTCAGCTTTATAGGTGCTGATTTAATCATTCCCTCCACTGCCCCCACCTCCCACTGATAATGAAACAAAACAATGAAATGTCAACCGCCAGAACAGAAGGTTTTGGACTGCTTCTGAATGTCAGAAATCAGTTGATTTAGAATAAAAGCATTAACAATATACAGGGCTCTTTTTCGGCCGGAACGCACTGGAACGGCATTTCGGCTGGCATTCGAGCCCGCCCTGCCTCTCCCTGCCGGTGGGAAAGGGCCTCAACAGGAAAGGGCGGGAAAGGAGGGAGGCTCTGGATCTCCACACGGAGATCTGGAGTGTGGGACCTTTTCCCTCCAGCCATTTGCTCTTAAAGGGAATGTTCCCTAAGAGCAAAGAGCCGGCGGGAACAAGCCCCGCACTCCGGATCTCCACACAGAGATTCGGAGCCTCCCTCCAGCCCTTTGCTTTTAAAGGGAACATTCCTTTTAAGAGCCCAAAGCCAGCACCAAAGGGCCCCGTGTTCCGGATCTCCATGTGGAGATCCAAAGCCTCCCTCCAGCCCTTTGCTCTTAAAGGGAACGTTCCCTTTAAGAGCAAAGAGTTAGCACCAAAGGGCCCCGCACTCCAGATCTCTGCACAGAGATCCGGAGCCTCCCTCCAGCTCTTTGCTCAAAAAGGGAACGTTCTCTTTAAGAGCAAAGAGCTAGCGCCAAAGGGCCCCATGCTCCAGATCTCCACGGGGAGATCGAGCACGGGGCCATGGATCTCCGTCGTCATGCCCTGGTCCCGGTAAGTGCCTCCCCCCCATCTCTTTCCCCTCTTTCTCTCTCCCCTTCCTTCCTTTCTCTCTCCCCCCACCTACCTTCCTTCTTTCCTTCCTTTCTCTCCCCCACCTTACTTCCTTCCTTTCTCCCCACTTACCTTTCTCTCTCTCCCCACCTACCTACCTTCCTTCTTTCCCTCCTTTCTCTCTCCCCCACCTACCTTCCTCCCCCACCTACCTATCTTCCTTCTTTCCTTCCTTTCTGTGTCTCTCTCTCCCCCACCTACCTACCTTTTTTCTCTCTCCCCACCTTCCTTCTTTCCTTCCTTCCTTTCTTTCCCCCACCTTCCTCCCTCCCTCTCTCCCCACCTCCCTCCCTTTCTCTTTCTCTCCCCCACCTTCCTTCCTTCCTCTCTCCCCCCACCTACCTTCCTTCTTCCTTTCTCTCCCCCACCCACCTACCTACCTTTCTCTCTCCCCACCTACCTACCTTCCTTCTTTCCTTCCTCTCTCTCCCCCTACCTACCTTTCTTTCTCTCTCCACCTACCTTTCTCTCTCCCCCACCTACCTTCCTTCTTTCCCTCCTTTCTCTTTCTCTCCCCACCTTCCTTCCTTCCTCTTTCTCTCCCCCACCTACCTACCTACCTTTCTCTCTCTCTCCCCCACCTACCTTCCTTCCTTTTCTCTCTCTTTCTCTTTCCCCCTCCCCCCACCTACCAACCTTTCTCTCTCTCTCTTCATTGTTGTGTGTGTTGGCAGAACACTTGACTGTTGCTTGGGGGTCATCTGCAGAGAAACAGAGTTGTAACAAAAAATAAGCATGGTCAGCAGCACCTTGGAGATTGCCTGTTTTGTGAAATTTAAAAGGTGGGCAGAGTTTTTGAAGAAGATGATTGTCCCTCTTCTCCTGCCACTGGGCTGACATCTGTCTTTAATGGGCCAGCAAAGTTGATGTTCTTAAACCTCCTAATAAGAGATATTTCTGCTTCTGAAGAGTTGACTTCCAACGATTGGTGATCCTGTGATGGTAGTGATACTTTGATGTGGTAAAGCCCACCTGTTAATAGGATAATTTTACCCGTGGGACAGACTCTGCATGGTAACCACTCCACTGGTACATAATTGCTTGTAAAAAATATTCTAGTGTAATAATTCAGGTGGGTAGCCGTGTTGGTCTGAAGCAGCAGAAGAAAGTTGGAGTCCAAAGTTTCATCCAAGGTATAAGCTTTTGTGTGCATGCACACTTCTTCCATCTGAAGAAGTGTGGGTAGCACATGAAATCTTATACCTTGAATAAAATTTTGTACCTTGAATAAAATAGTCCACAAACTGCTCCTGTCCAGTGTATCCACAAACCTAAAAGAAGAGGAGATTGGATTTCTACCTCACCCTTCACTACCTAAGGGAGTCTCAGAGCAGCTTACAAACTCCTTTCCCTTCCCTTCCCCCTCCCCACAACAGACACCCTGTGAGATAGGTGGGGCTGAGAGAGCTCCAAGACAACTGTCCTGGAGAGAACAGCTGGTACAGAGCTATGGCTTGCCCAAGGTCATCTAGCAGGTGCAAGGCGGGGGAGTGGGGAATCAAACCCAGTTCTCCTAGATTAGAGTCTGCGCACTTAACCACTACACCAAACTGGCTCCTAGGGTTGTTCTGCCAGTGAACTAGGGTTACCAACTCCAGGTTGAGGAAATCCCTGGAGATTTGGGAGTGGAGCCTGAGGAGGGTGGTGTTTGGGGAAAGGAGGGACCTAAGCAAGGCATAATGCCATGGTTTCCACTTCCCAAAGCAGCCATTGAACTGATCTCTGTAGTTTGGAGCTCAGTTGTAATTCCAGGAGATCTCCAGACCCCACCTGTAGGCCGGCAACCCTAAAAATCATATTCAGTGTCCTAGTTCTGCAGGAAGGCAAGTTGATTTCAATGGGAACCTAACCTTTAGGAATTGATTCCAATCCAGTGTGGGAATAATTGCTGGACATAAGATATTGGTTCACACAAGATTTTGTACAGATGGGACAGAAAATAATATTTTTATTGGTTTTGTCAAAACCATTTTGACAACAAGGTAAACAGAATAAGAAGCAAAAATGAATGTGGCTGGATGACCACACTTCTGGTAACATCAAATGTGGCCTAATATGTTAATGAGTTGTGCTGTCAGGGGTGTGGCCTAATATGCTAATGAGTTCCTACTGGGCTTTTTCTACAAAAAGAGCCCTGACAATATACATGAACTGGTGTGGTTCTGGGTGGATTTTGATTAGTAAAATCCCAGCCAGTTCCACTAGTGATGTTATTTTGTTTCTTTTTTTTACCAAGGATGATATGATATTGAAAAGAGAATGAATGATCCCAGTGTTTAATGTTTCACAGTTCCAGACTTGAATGAAGGCAAATGACACAATAAAAAGCTAAAAGCAAGCTATTCTTTCAGGAACATAATGTTCTCAGATACTTTTACTTTATTACTGGTTGGAGGAGGGGAATGGTAGTACCATAAAATTAAAGGAGAGGTAAAGGTTGTTGTAATTTATTCTTACATGTAATAAAAAACACAACAACACTAAAAACAGCATGGAACAATAAATATACATTTACTCATAAGAGAAAGCCAGCTATGGAATGATAATACTTAGATTAGTCATTCATTGCTGTTATTCTCATCAATTCACTGGAAATATTATAAAAAGGCATTCAACCTATGGTACAAGATTTGATAGTTTATGAGTGACATAAAGCCATAAAATGATGTTTAATCTTTGTTTGTCTTGGGAACATCATTGTATTATGTGACATTTCTCTCTTTTATTCTCTCTAAGATAATTTTTGTTTTTCATTCCCTATTTTATCCTGGCACATTAATTACTGCCTCAAGGTCAGGCATTTCAAAGCCCGGTATGTGACTCATCCCATACAAGATCTTATTATTCCTAAAACACATGAAATACAGGAAACACATTTGGAGGACTCTAAAATTAGCATGATTTTATTGCGAAATTATGGAAAGCTATTTATAATGTGGTTCACATGAAGGTGCTATTTGACGTGCAGATACTATTTGCAGAGCCTTTCAAACATTAAATTGCCTACCTGCCTACCTAAGGGACCGCCTTTCCCCATATACACCCCAGACAGCACTGCGGTCAGGCACTCAACTTCCGGGCCTGAGGGAGGTCAGGCTGGCAACCACCAGGAATAGGGCATTCTCGGTGGTGGCTCCCCACTGGTGGAATGAACTCCCGGAGGACATCAGGGCCCCGTGGAACCTTTTGCAGTTCCGCAGGGCCTGCAAAGCGGAGCTCTTCCGCCAGGCTTTTGGAGCTGCCGCTGGAGGGAATGGCCCTTAGCAGGTGGCTGGTTAGTCACCTCTAGAACATCTGTGGTGGAAGCCTCCTGGCCGGAAATAAGTAGGATGCTGTTTTTGGTGCTGGTTTAGTATTCGCTGCCATCTACTCGATTTTATCGTTTAAGTTGTATTTTAATGTGATTTAAAATTTTTTACATGTTACTCACTTTAACCCTGTATGTTCTTGATTTTATGTTGTTAGCCGCCTAGAGCCGGCTTTGCTGGCTAGGCGGGATATTAGTCGAATTAATTAATTAATTAATGCTCAACAACAACAGTTTTTAACCACAGCTAGAAATTGACTAGGCAAGTTATCTGCATTGGATGCTATTTGCTTGGCTTACAAACTGCACTGGAACCTGACTAGTTGCAACTCCAACAAAACATTACCTACATATCTAAACGAACAAGGACAAGATCCAGTCAAGTATGTTTCCTTGTCTAAATATTGCTCTGATCAACAACACTTTATGGCATGTGTAATTTTATTAAAGGCTGAGAAGATCCATAGCATCAGATCTCTGGTGGCACCTTTCCTCCCCTTTGAAACAAATAATCCACCAAAGCAACAGGTAGAAAGGTTAGTACACATTTAGGTATATTTATTGTATGCATTACAATGGAATGGTTTACTTCCCGCCTCTGATATTTGTGTGCATTGTTTAAGATTCATGGGGTGGAGTCCTTGCTCTGTTAGAATTGTACACTGCTCGAGTTCCTTTGTCCTGAAACCAGTAACTCCCATTCTTGTATGTCCTTGCTTATAAATAGCTGTTGTTCTGAACATACCCATCTCTGTAGGGTTGCCAGTTCCTCAGGACAGCCAGCAGGGACGGGGGGGATGGGTTTACTGGGAGCAGGGAGTTTCATTGCATGTTTCAGTGATGTTGTGATATCATTTCTGGGGGAAACCATGAAGTGACACCAGTCCTCACTAGGAATTTCTGGAAATGTTATGGTTTTACTATAGTGTTTCTGGCAATTCCTAGAGAGGTGTGACATCACTTCCAGATTTTCTCTATGTATTGCTGATACTCAGTCCTAAATACATGCAATTAAAAGCAGTTTAAATTGATACTAATGGAATTATCTTGCAAGTGAATACAATTAAATTCATGGCCTAAATATATGATAATTTTTCTCTGGGTCCATGTGACCAAAAATGCATTGTGATTTCTATGCTGGGAACTTAATTCTGAACATCTGCTGACCTAATTAAGATTGGGACCTAATTTAGATTGAGTCCAAAACACTCCATATTTTCCTGAACCTGAAAGGTCTCCAGGGGGTGATATTTACTCTGTTGGGGAAACCTAGGTGTACTTCATCAGTGCACATGAATCACCAATGAGGCAAACAGCACCCTGAGGAACATTTTAGGTTGGGAACATTGGATTAGTGGGAAGGCTGGAAAACTCCTTTGCTCACATGCATGGTCCAATCCAAACTGGATCTGCTCGCGTGTATGATTAAATTCCCACCTCAGAACTTTGAATACATGCTTGATTGCACAGACCCAGGGAGCACTGGAGAGGAAATGCACTGTATCAGAAACAGGATGTTCAAGCTACACTAAAGCAATACAGTATAATTATTACCCTGTTTGAGGGTCTACAAGCAATGGTGCCCCATAATCACTCATGTGCTTTCATTATTTTATTTAAAGCTACTTAAGAGTCATAGATCTGATAGATCAGAATGAGAATGGTCATACTAGCAAAAATTCTTACATGCAGCTGACAAGCAAATAACTTTTAACTGTATTTAAAGGAGCAACAAATACTTTATGCACTGTGTTGACTTAAACCCTAATGTATACAAGCTGGAAATGTACAAATATGGACATATCTCTGAACATTTCTTGAACTGTTTTGTTTAGCTAAGGAAAAAATGTGAAATATTCTGTTAAAAGTAAAAAAAAAGGACTTTTCATTTCATCTAAATTTTCACAATCCCGTTAAGATTGGAAATAAAAACCTATTTTTGGAACAATGAGTCACTTGGAAAAATCCTAGTATAGTATTTATGAAACAATTTATAACTCTCTAGACAGTATTCAAGAATGCTTTGAAGAAATACAGATGTAGATTATAGTTTCATATTGGATTGAAATATGGAAACACTCTGCGTATTGTAGATGAAGGAGTAGTTTGCTGAATACCTTGTGAATTTGAACAAGAGACTTCTTGGATCATCGCTCATTTCTGTATGCTTATTTATTTATCATATGGCAGAGTTACTCACAGGAAGCATCAAATAATATAAAATCCATAACCAAGTTGATACAACAGGTATGCGGACCAATTGTGTAATCTCCCTAACCTAAATTTTCAATCCACTCAATTGCAGCTGGGGAGAGTGCAAAGAGCTCCGTCACATCTCCCTGGAAAGCACGATGCTCACATTCCTGTGACAGAAGGAAAATAGTTTGGCAGGCTGTACCACAGTCACATTTGGGTCCTGGTATTTTGCCCCATTTAAACAACAGGTCTGCACAACTGCCAAAGCCTTTTCGTATTCCTTATGCTATACCAACTTTTCTCAACCCTGTTAAGTGCTTCATAAAACAAGTTAGAGTTGCTAGGCAGTGCTAGGCCTAGCAACTGCTGGAAATTTGGGAGGCAGACTCATGGGGACACGGGTGTTGTGTGTGTCATGATATCACTTTAAAAGAAACCCAGAAGTGACATCACATCTAGCGTTGCCAAGTCCTCCAGGCGGGTGGGGGTTTGCCTGCCCAACAGGCCATTTATCCGTTGGCCCGGAACTGGCCACTGGGGGAACCCCAGCCCCAAAGTGCCGGTATCGTGGCAACGTGCACTCTCTGGGTGACATCATCATGTAGGGCCCATTGCGGGGGATGCTCTAGCATTTGAGTTTCCCCTTCAAATGGCAGTGCCCCTCCCCCAACATGATGACATGACTTTCGGGTAAGCCCTGGAGAGGGACCGCCTCCCCCCCCCCCCCCCAGCTGGGTAAGACCTGGCAACCCTAATCACATCACACTTCATGAATTGCTGGAAATTCTCTAGCAAAACCACAGCGTTTCCAGTGATCCATAGAGTTATGTGACATCACTCATAAGTTTTCCCCAGAAGTGGAATCCTGCCATCCATGATGCTGGCTTTCCTCCACTCCCCTTGGAGCTGGCCAAGAAGCTATTGGGCTACAATTAAAAATGAACAAACAAACACTCTGATATGCTGGCTAACTCATTTAGTAAAACATGTTACAATCAATATATAAATCTGATGTTACATTATAGAGAAATATAGAGCCTTATAATAATACAAAGAGAAGTCCATCCTCATAATGTTACAACCAGCACTCGGATGTAAGCTCGTTTCATCAAAGTCTTCCTCAGGAGTATTCTTAGATTGGACCACATATTTTCAGTTGGGTTAGGGTCTGATTATGGGCCTTTAAACTAAATGGGACAACAAAAAGATATGTTTTTTGCATTTTGTGGAAAATTAATGTTCCAGAGTAAACCTTTTAAACACACATCCTTTATAATAGGATATTTTTAACCTAATGTTGTAGTACTTACATTTGTGCTATCTTCAGACCACAGTTGTGAGCTCATGTAGTATAACAGTCTTAGGTAGGGTTGTCAACTCCAAATTGATTTGGGGATGGAGCCTTAGGAAGTAGAAGTCTAGGAAGGAGAGAGATCTCAGTGGGAGTTCACCATAGAGTCCATCCTCCAAAGCAGCCATTTTCTCCAGGACACAACTCTCTGAAGTCTGGAGATCATTTGTAATTCTGTGCAGTTTGGAAGTTTAGCCCTGTTGAACTAGTGCAAAATAAAATCTGCCTACTGGAAAAAGCCTTTGTATAATCTTCCAAACGTACTGTGAAAGTGTCCAAGAACTGTGATGGTGCTTGGATGAGGATGGCAACAAGGCGGCCATAGCCATATCAAAGCTGAGAATGCCAGCCAGATGGTCCTTGTTCATGGAAAAACTGAGTAAAAAGGAAAAAGAAAAATGCAAACTGTTTCCGTGCACACTTGTTATGGATGTCAGCCTCCAAGTGGGGCCTAGAGATCCCACAAAATTACAGCTCTACTACAGAAATCAGTTTCCTTGAGGGAAATGGCTGCTTTGGAGGATGGACTTTATGGCATTGTACCCTACTGAGGTCCCTGTGCTGCCCAGGCCTTAAGTAGACATTAAGTAGCCATGAACTTGTTTTGAACTAGAGGGGCTAAAGTTAGGATAGCGGAATGCTATAAAAACAACGTTTTATTTATTAGGCAACCACTTTCAACCATTTGCTATTGTAATTTAATTTACAATATATTTTGCTTTTGCTTTCTCCACTATATTTATTTTGGCTCTTCATGGTTTAATTGTATTAGCTAATTATTCAACTGTAGTGAGTGGATTAAGTCTACAAACTGGAGTAAGTCTGCAGCAAGTGATTCTGTCTTTTCACTGCATTTATTTTTTATGATGTGTACCTTGTTGGCGCCTGTATTCACTGTCTGTGTAGAACTTGGTCTTGTGATTCAATAAACCATTTAGCTCATTTCAGTTAAACTACTGGCATGGATCCTCTGATACTCTGGCAGAATGCTCTCTTAACTTAAGAGTGTTGCAGCAATGGACTGGTGTTCCATTAACAGAACAGTTGTTGCACAAGAGGTCTGGACTACACAGAATTTGCACAACTGCAAACTGAAAGGGGACAAAAATAGAGAAGAAACATCCACCCTATTTAGCACTCCAAAGTTAAAACCACTTCAGCTGTTGTATGTAGAACTACACAGGAATTATTATAGACAGAGAATTGATTTAAAGGTAAAGTGTTTATTTTAATGGGTTTTTTTAAAATATATATATAATTACAAAAGACTGTAAGAATTACTTTCTGTTAACAAAAAGGTTACTGAGATCAGCTTTGGTCTTTATTGTCGGAAGCTCACCCCTACCCCCGTCCCAGGAAAGTTTTGGCTTGAGAGACTGGCAGAAGACACCCCCACCCCACACTGTAGCCCTGAGCCTAACTGGGACCTTAAAGCACTTTAGAAATAAATTTCTTGCAAAAATGCAGCTGCAACATTGCAAGCGCTGTACCTTATACAAGCAAAAAATGGTGCAGGATGCAATGTGGTTTTCCTTGTGGATGAGACTAGTGTTAAGTTTAAAAAGCCCTTTTGGTAACATATTGTCTTTATGTAAGTGGGAGGCCATCGTAAGATCCACACAGGAATGCCAGCTACAGCTTGGGAAATTCCTGCAGATTTGAAGGTGGAGCCTGTGGAGATTGGAGTTTGGGGAGGGGAGGGGAGGGAGTTCAGCAGAGTCCACCCTTTTAAAGCTGCCATTTCCTCCAGGGGATCTCTGTATTCTGGAGATCAGTTGCAATTTTGGGAGCTCTCCAAGTCCCACCCTAGATTCACACTACTGAGTCAGTGTTCCTTGTTTATCATAGTCCACTGGGACTAAATAGCATCTAGATTTATAAGTAAAAAAACTTTTGTTATGAAAGAGACTATATAACTTTTCTTGCTTTTTCAAATAAAGCACACACACACACATGTAACAACAGCTGCAGTGGTCACTTTCCATCTCACTGTGAATGGTTGCAAACCGTCATGTTCTAGTGTGGTTTCTTCAAAACTGCGTTACTTAACCGTAGCTATACTTGAACAGCTGCTGGCACATGTCCTGCTCACCAGTTGAGAACAGGGAGCCAATTGTTCAGCCAACTATTTGGATTCAGAAAATTCAGATATTTGAGCTGTATACTTACATTATTTTCTCACATTAGATGGCTCTCTTACAACTGCTGCCCATTATGGGCCTGTTGTTGCTTCCATTTTTAAAAAGATCACAGGGAAAAAAAGATATATATTTTTAGTTCTGTTTACTACTTAGGTGTACCACCATTCAATCCTATGCAGAGTGACTCTACTGAAGGCAATGAATTTAGACTGGAATAACTCTACATAGGATTGCACTGTTAGTGTGCCATGGATTTGTCCACATATACACCTTTTAAATACGATCATCATAATTGTACCAAAATATTACTTCCATCCAGGGGTCATTTTGTAGAAAAAGAGGTGCAGGAGCTCATTAGCATACATATTAGCATAGCTCATTAGAATATGCCACGCCCTCTGACATCATCGGCCAAATGTCAGTTTCAACCTCATTATACCCTATGGGCCATTGAAGTCAATGGCAAAAACTCAGGGTATATGAGGGGCTGGAGGAGAGGGGGTTTGAGGGAGAGGCTCCAAACTTGCAGGATAGCTGCTGGATTGTATCCCTGAAATACCAACCATTTCAAGAAGATTGGACCACGGGTTCCAATTCTATGGGGCCCCAAACAGGTTGCCCCATCTCCTCCATTGGTCTCTATGGTGGAGAAAAACGTCTTCTTGAAACCTGGTGGGTACTTGGGGGAGAGGCTCTAGCAGCTATCTTGCAAGTCTGGAGTCTCTCCCTCAAACCCCCTCCCCTCCAGCCACTTTTAAAGCTGCTGCCGAATTTCGGCGGCAATTTGGCAGCGGGCCGAATCAGATCAGAGAATCTGATTCGGCCCATGGCTGCCCCAATGCCCACTCCTGGGCTGACAGAGTGTCGCTCCGCCTTGCTCCGCCTCGCTCCAGCCCCAAAGGACCCCTGCTTCCACCTTATCCTAATAATAGAACATCAAAGTCCTAGAAGTAGTTTTATGTACAACAAATCACACAAAAAATTAGCTTAATGTTCAGCCTAATTCAAAATACCTCTATTTTAGTTGATTTGCTGCAGAACTCACTGACAAACAGCCTCTTTGAAACTAATTATATTATCTTTATTAAGGTTGCCATGGAGCTGATTCTTGATCAAGCTGAATTTTTTTCTACTCTTGGACCAGCTAATAATTATTTCTCCCTTAGCAAAAGCAGGTAGATAATATTTGCAGTCTTGAGTTATGAACCCTTATAGTAGGCAGTATTTCTCATTTCCAGCTTCTTGTGGCCTGGCCTCAAAATCCCATGCTGGGCACCCTTGTTTCTCAGTCTTGTTCATGTAATTAAATGTTGTTGTTTTTTAACCTCTGTATCATGAAAGAGCTAAACCACCCTGCTTACCGAACCATCAGAGTAGGATTTAAAGGGAGAGGTGGAACAAAACAGAAGCTCCTCTTTCACTTGTTGCAAGTCAGTGTGGTACACACATGCCCCGTCCTCTTGAAAGATGGGTAATTTGGCTCTTTCTCAACACAAGGAAAGGTTGCAAATGCCATTTGGCTACAACACATTATGTTGAAACCTACCTCTGTCAGAATTTGCTGCTCTGCTGTTAAGATGCTTGCTTACTGAAACTGAGCAAATTCATAAGAACTGTAGAGACCACAGCCCTTGTTTGTCATTACACTGAAATCCGCTACCAGCTAGACATGGCCATCCAAGGAAACATATAGAGAGATATGGCTGACAGGCTAGGACATTGGCCAAAACTAAACCATCGAGACAGAGGTAGGCACAGCGTCAAGAAATATAGAAATAAAAAGGTAAGAACTTGAGTAAAGAGACTGTGTGAGTACCTGTGGAAGTAAGGATAGACAGAATGAAAGTTAATGGTAGTGGTATGTCCCACGGGACAAATTATCAAAAGAGTAAACAGTGGAAGTCAGCTGAATTAGTACCATAACCTCCCAATGGACAGGTTGGGGCATCTTCCATGCAGAACAGCCCAATGGAATCAGCCACATAAGAAAGCAGCACAGCTACTGCAGCAACAAATGAGTTCCTAGCAGTTCATGTGAGTGCAGTGACTCATTTTTCAGCCACTTTGCTCATACGAAACAGTGCCAGAGAGTGAGATTCATCAGTGCGATCAACAAAGAATTTTGTGACACCAATTCAACTACAGTTCAGGCTCAGCAGAAAAGGTAACAGGATGGAATTTGTGGTCAGCTAAAGTGTCCTCAGCACATCATCAAGGATATACAGCCCTTCCTTCTCCCAGGCATTGGAGGGCAGGCTTACCCTTCTTTACAGATAACTTCCTACCTTTGAGCTATTTACTAGCTACAATTGGTTGACTAATAGAAACAAATACTCTACAATAAACCCAATACAAAGAATGATGACATCCAGAAAGCAGAGGAGAGCTTTTTAACTCTAGGATTTTGGCAGCAAACCATAAATTCATCAAATTCCGACATGAAAATTTCAAAGAGAGTCTCTAATATAAAGCTGATGAATTGGAATCCATTATTGAATTTGAAACTATTAAATCTGGCCTCAGCAAATCCTGGGAAGATCAAGTTCAGTAGAGAAAATAATAGATTATTTTGTTCTCGTTATGCAAGCAGCAGGTCACATCCACACTGATCATTAATTTGATTCCATTATATATTCATGTACTCTGGGCACAAAAGCTTCTGCCACAATAAATGTGTTAGTCCTTCAGGTACCACAAGATTCTTTGATGTTTCTAAACCAAGTGTAATGAAGCACAATCTGTTCCCTACCAGAGATATCATGACATGAGAGGGATCCCAAATGTGCTTAATTCGTATTCTGTATTTCATGTAGCTTGATAGTTATCCCCCATCCATCAGATTCAGTTGTAGAAGAGCTAACTTTTATTTTTTATTTAAATTAAGGTATACAAGTAGCATGTGGTGTGAGTGATCAGCAAAGTGATGGCCATTCTGTATGAACTTACTGACAATAAAAATGGTTTCTTATGTATATGTGGTACTCTGTGTGTGTGTGTAGAATGCTGCACATAGCAGCCAGCTTATGGCAACCCCATAGGATTTTCAAGGCAAGAGGTGGTTTGCCATTGTCTTACTCTACAGAGCGGCCCTGAAATTCCTTGGTGGTTTTTCCATCCAAATAGGTACCAGGGCTGACCCTACTTAGCTTCCAATATCTGATGAGACTGGGCAGGTCAGTGATGTGTAGTGCCAGTAACTGCCATTTTTTAAATTTACCCTTGCAAATGCAGACAAGACTGAAATTAGGTTTATAGATCATTTATTGGCATAAAGAATAAAGAGATAAGGAAAACTGCACCTACTTAACGTGCACATAGGTAAAGGTTTCCATTGTTCGAAAGCCAGTCAAATATGACTCTAGGGATGCGGTGCTCATCTCCGTTTCCAAGCCGAAGAGCCAGCACTGTCCAAAGATGTTTCTGTGGTCATGTGGCCAGCATGACTAGACGCCGAGGTGCAAGGAATGCTGTTACCTTCCCACCGAAGTGGTAACTATTTATCTACTTGCAATTTCTTGCTTTCAAACTGCTAGGTTGGCAGGAGCTGGGACCAGAGATGGGAGCTCACTCCATCATGCGGCACTCGGGTCTCTGTCATGCAGCACTCAGGTCTCGAACTGCTGAACTACCAACCTTCCAGTCTGCAGTTCAGCATCTTAACCACTTGAGCCACTGCAGCCCCTTGTGCATACCAGACTGCTATTAAAGGCACAGAAACAGAGTAAGAAAATCAGCAGCAATCATTGCTATCAGGAATATGAACTAGTACAGTTAAGACTGTCGGGCTAGGATTTATGACAGCCAGGCTCAAATCCCCATTTTGCTTGTTCCAGACACTCTGTCAGCCTGCCTACCACACAGCCTAGCGGAGGGAAAGAAGAACCACATATACCCCCCTAAATTATGACCTCATCAGAGGCAAGGCCAGGACTATGGGCAGCACAGCAAAAAAGTTGGGGACAGAAATACAAACTAAGCACTACTAGATGGCCTCATGAGGAACGAACTAAGATTTACACTCAAGGAAACCTCTTCACCGCGGAGGGACTTTGTCTTGCTGCTCCTTTCATCATGACTGCAAAGTGACGCAGGACGTTGGTCTCTACATGCAACAGGTCTTCCAACAGAGGGCAGCTCTATAGGACAGTGCAACTAATCTTGACTGACGGTTTGAAGACGACTGCGCTAGAGAAGCACAAGGGACGTGGCAAGAAAAAGCCGGATGATTGTTTTGAAATCGAAGTATGAATAAGAACATATTTACTAAAATATTGGGTCCGAATTAGTATTATGCTTAAGAATAGAAATGAATGGACGGGTTCAAAATGCCTCGGCTTTACCCAGACCCTTACTCTTTGCTTTCGCAATTAACAACTCCAACGAAACGCAACACGACGCAATTTAGCAGCCAAAAACAATGACTCCGATTCGGAAACCACCATTGGCTGCGAAAGTTCGACGACAACAGTTTTCGACGCCGCTTCCTTACCTTCCCATTGGTTTGTGGGTTGCGGGGCGGAATCTCCAGCAGCCTGCGTAGAGCCAACAAACCGCGTCCCGTCTGAAGCGACACAGAGGCGGAGTTTTCTTCCCCCCCCCCCTTCCCGGTTGCGGTGCGGTCACGTGAGCCCAGTGTTTACATCCTCTCAGCTGTTTGGCTCTGTTCCCTCCCCTCAGCCCTGTAGCGCCTCTCACTTCAACACAAACAGTCGCAGCCAGCGAGAGTGTGTGTGTGTGTGAAGGCGGGACGGAGAAGGTTAAACGCTGAAGGAGGAGGAGGAGGAGGTTCTTGTTATCTCTCCCCCCCCCCCCCCCGTTTCGCCCAGTGGCCAACACTGAAAACAAGTGGAACCGGTGACTGATCTTGCTCCGCGTCGGTTCCCCTGCGCCCTTTGTTATTATTTTTATTTATTTTTTTAAAATAACCCCGTCTTTCTTACCAACTCCGTTCGCTGCCTCCCACCCCGCTAGCCTGCGAGATTCAGAGAACACTGCGGAAGGGTAAGTGTCTGACCCGGAGGGGGGGGGGGGGGAGAGTCAGGAGGGCAGTTGCTGAGGGGGAGGGGGGGGAGTTGGAGGCCCGACGCACTTGTGGTGGCGGCGGCGGCGGCGGAGTAGTCGCGCGGCTGCGCTCGAGCGCAACGTCCTAGCTGAGGATGTCGGCCTTCTGCAGGCCGTTGAGAGCCCCGAGACGCGAAACGAATCGAGTCCCGAGCCGCCCCTCCCTCCCGCTCCCCCCTCCCTCCCGTAGTTCAGAGCCGTTGTTACGTTTGATTCCTTGAGCTGGGACTGGAAATAGGGCGCCAGGGAGTTAAGGGGCTTTCCGTCTTTTGCTGCGTAGTGACTTATTGTCCTGCCGGCGAACGGATCCGAGTACGTGCGGCCAGACGGAAGAGCAGCAGCCTGTGTAGCGCTTATTTCTCCGAGTCGGGGGGGGGGGGGGGGGGGTCCCGAGAACAGTCGGGAAAAGATCCTGGGGCGTGTGGGAGGGAGAAGTGGGGGAGACGACGTTTCGCTGCCTCCCCGACCCCAGCTGTCAAAGAGGCGGGCCCGTCGGCGTGAGGGCTGCGCAGCAGGGACTATAAAAGGATAAACAACTTGGTGAGTCGCCGCCGTCTGTTCCTTTCTCGCTCTGCCTTTTGGCTGCCAGTTGGCTTCGTTATTAGGCGGTACCAAAGAGGAAGAGACCAAATGAGCTAAAACAAAGGGACGGAGAGCACCCGACTCTCCGTGTTCAAGGTGGGAAGGGATGGGGGGGGGAGGGGAGTTGAGATAAACCACCTCCTTAACTCCCATCCCCTCCGCCCAGGACTCACCTACCTACCAGAGGCCCTCTCTCTCTCCTAACTACCAAAAGAGGCTTTCTTTTCCGTGCATCTGACGAAGTGGTTCTGACTTACGAGAAATCTATGCCACAACATATTTATTAGTCGTAGTTCCTCTTCTCGTCTAAAGGAACTTAAAGGGCCCCACAACAAGTTGTCACATTTCCTCTTCGATTTGCAGGGCTGGTTCTGAGCTGAGTCCTGTTAGGGGGTGAGGGCTGACTTCAGAGAAGCCACTTGGCTTTTCATCTGCTTCTCGTTTTGTCTGGAATAAGGAAGATGCAATCAGTCGTTTTGCATCACTTGCCTCTTTCTTGCATCCTTCCTAGAAGCTTTGGGGCTGTCAGGGTCACAGCTGGCAGGGGAGGCATTTTTGAGTCTCATTTTTGAGCAGTGTACTTTGTCATCTTACCAGTTCCAAAGCATCAGGGCCCTTGTGCTAGTTCTTTGACCTTGAGGGGGAAAGCAAAGAAAGAGTATTGTGGGAAGAGAGGAATTAATGTATTTGTAATTGAAGTTTGTGCTCTCACTGTGCTGATTGGAATATAGTGAATCTGGCCTAGTGATCAGTCTGATCTCTTAAGATTTTTTTTTAAACATGCATGTGCCCCTTATAGCTGTATGGAGGGTGATGGGGCATGGCTTGGTGCATAATACCAAGTTTGCTACATGCAAGTATGTAGCAAAGTTGTGATATATGCTGCCCATTATGCTAGCCAATGCACAATAAATTATGTATGCTCTAAAGATATTGAACATAAGAACTGTCCTTAAGATACTTTTCTGCCAAGGTGACCTGATCATGTGGGTATGCCCTAATCATGTTACTTCCCACACTAACATTGGCATACTGTAACTGTTGGTACATAGTGTAACACAAGATGAAACGTAGATTAGCATGAACAATGACTACATTTGTTTAAATTAGAAATGTGAAAACTGAACAGAAGATTTTGGGTTTCTTTAAAGATATTTGAAAGAGAGACAAGGCTTGAAGATACGTACTGTTTCAGAGGATTGAATGAAATAATCAAAACATGTTTTAAAATAATATTACACAATTCCTTTCTACTGATGAAAACCTTTTCAGGATTCATAATACTGCTGTTTAACTGAATTACTGAACAGCTTACTCGAAACATTTACTGTTGGAAAGTTAATTTCAAATACTGCAGAAAAATGGAACATCTTTAGGTATTTGTAGCAGTAGTGAAATCTGGGAGTCTGCATGTTGCTTCAACATGGTGTTCAGTTCTTCATACCATTTAGGCATGGCTATTATGTTTTGTTCTTACCCAGGTCAGATTACTGTAAATGTGTTTTGTGTGGGGTGGTGACCATTGTACATGGGCTGGAAGCTTCAGATAGTGCTTTGGGCACCCTGGTGTGTAATCTGTATTGCTTTACAGGAAGACTGGGAACTAGCCAAGTTACCTATAACTAACTTGTTACTGGATTTTGTACTATCTTCCTTTGTGTGCCTGCCACCAGCTGAGATTCTCTTCAGAGGTTCTCCTGTGTTTTCTTTCCTTGGTGAAGTAAGGTGGGTATCTGCAGGGGACAGGACCTTCTCTGTTGTGGCACACTAGTTGTAAAGGCCTCCTCACATCCATTCAGCTGGTGCCAGGTGTCTTGAATTTTTGATACAATGTTAAGATGTATCTTTTGTCACTGACATTTTGATTTTTTGGGTATATGTATGTCTGCTGTTTTTCTTCTAATGATAATGTTATTACAAAGTGAAATTTCCTGCTACCTGTTTTAAAATGTGTCCTTAGAATTTTTTTGTTATTAACCTGCTGATTATTCCAACAGTGTGATTATTTCTCTATTTTATAGGGGTCTTTTTAAAAAAAAAATCCTTGTAATTGCCTTGAGAACCAAATATTGGCTGAGAGTACAGAGTATAAATGATTAAAATAAATGCAATACTGTCTCATCTTTTTATCACTTCCTTACTCTCATCATCTTCATCATGGGAAATAAACCAAGTGTTTTGAAATGTATGCACACAATATGAAGGAATAAACTAATGAGGAAAAAGTGTTTTATGCCATACAAATCTTCAGTTTTTTGAAGCCCATGAAGCTCTGAGTGAAAGTTCAGAATTGGAAGCTATCAGTTTTTTAGACACATTCTCTGATTAGAGAACTAATTTTAATAATTTTACGCCATGTAACTCTTCTCAATGGAATATTTACCAGCATAGAATGAGGGTATACATTGAATAAATAAGGGCAACCAATTTTCTTTATCTACAGTTACTGTGACATTTAAAGTAGCCCTTTTTTATACATAGTTCTTGGATAGTAAGCCATCATTTAATTTTTTTCAGATTTGCTTCTTTGTATAAACATATATGGTGGGGTGGCTATTATATTTGATTATGAGTGTTGAATGCTTCAATAGTGAAAGTGTAACTGAATAACCAAATTAATATGCCTCAACTATATCGTGGGTGTGCTTATTTTCTTTATGAATATGTGTTTCTTTGTTTCTGCATGCTAATGTACACATAGGCCCAGACAAAAATAAAACATTATTTATTATAGTATGGCTAGTTTCTATTACTAACTATTACAACCACAAACCTATATTGGCATAACAACAACAGCCTTAGCTCAGGTATACAAAAAGGAAAAAAGACAAAACAGTTAATTAACTAACCATTCTGACAGAACAAACTTCTCCTCCTATATGCACTATAAAGGAAGTTTGCCACCGCTTGGATGGTATCAGCCCTATTTGAGGCTAAGAAGTTCATTATCTTACTTTCCTCAGATTTGCCCTCCAAGGATCGCACTATAGGAATGAGGGGAAAAGCACCATGTAAATCCTGGTTAAAATCTACAAGAGAGAAGTACATGGTCTGTGCCTTCAATCTCCTTTAGCCCACAAGGGCATAACCTATCCAAGAATGGTATTTTTTTAAATCTCGCATATAGCACAGCTGAGGGGAGCACATTAAAATGGGCCAGTGTAAACACCCTTCTAATGCGGGGATCAGGCAGGAAAAATACTCTGCAAGTGGCCCATTGAAAGAAAACCCTCAATAAATGGGAGAACAGTGCCCAGAAGCAAGACTTCTAAGTTCTTGCATGTCTATGTCAATTTATCTCTGCTTAATCATACCAAAAACATGTTTCTCCGAGAGAAGGGTAAAATCATCCTTGCTAAGCCCCATCAATGTAATTTCCCCCTCAACACATGTCAACCAATCTGATAGGTGAGATTCACAGAGCATATAAGCAGGGGTCATTTGGGGCAGGAGTGAGGCGGAGCGGTGCTCCGCCAGCCCAGGAGTGGGCACTAGGGCAGCCAGGGGCCAGATCAGATTCTCTGATCTGATTCAGCCCGCTGCCGAATTGGTGGCAGCTTAAAAAGCAGCCAGAGGGGAGGGGGTTTGAGGTAGAGGCTCCAAACTTACAGGGTAGCTGCTGGAGCCTCTCCACCAAATATCCAAGTTTCAAGAAGATTGGACCAGTGGGTAATGTTTTTCCCACCATAGGGAACAATGGAGGGGATGGGGCAACCTGTTTGGGGGGCTGTAGAATTGGACCCCATGGTCCAATCTTCTTGAAATTTGGTGGGTATTTTGGGGAGAGGCCCCAGCAGCTACCCTGCAAGTTTGGAGCCTCTCCCTCAAACCCCCTCCCCTCCAGCCCCTCATATACCCTATTAGTTTTTGCCATTGACTTCAATGGCCCACAGGGTATAATGGGGCTGAAACTGACATTTGGCCCACCCAATGACTCTGGAATGGCTTGCATTGCCGAAACTGACGTGTGGGGTCATTTGGCAGCCGGAACAGATGTGGCCTGATTTGGCCGGATCTGAATCGGGCCAAAAAAGTCATTTGCACACCCCTAGTGGGCACAAATGGCAGTGGTGGCAAGCCCTTCCCCCAGCGGGCCTGTGGAGGAAGTGAAGCAAGAAGAGGTTTAAAGTTTAAACCCCTTCTGTTTAGAGTCACGTGGCAGCAGCAGCACAATCTTTCCATTGTATTCTATGGGGCCCTGCTAGCTTCGCTCCCCCCCCGCCCACTTTGGCAGACCAGCTGGGGAAGGGAAGGGGAGGCTTTTGAAGATGCTCCCCCCCTTTTGCTTCCCTTTCTGACACACTTCCGGTGATGTCAGGAGGCGTGGCATATGCTTGTGAGTTATGCTAATGAGCCCCTGCACCTCTTTTTCTACAAAATGACCCCTACAAATAAGCAATGAGACTATTAGACCCCCTTCTATAGAGGAGGCGTGGCCAGAATTTAAAAGTTGAGAGCCGCGCTTTAGTGACTAAGCATCTGATTTGTTTCAAGGCTACATAAGGTACGCGAGTTGGGAGCCCTAGAATTTTCCTGAGAAATTTGAATTGGACTCTTTCAACCATTTTGTTAAAGGCAGAGATCCAGATTGGAGCACTGTAGAGTAGTGTAGCACATGTTTTGGTTACCAACTATTTTATTTTTCCTATTTTCCATCTGACAAAAGATATGGCTGACCCATACCTAGAACACAGCTGTCAGCTGTAGCTCTAACAGGCTTTTTAAAAACTAAGATGTTTGGTATAGTTGTGATTTTTCAAACAGTACAGTTTATGTGCCATTATACATATTTTTGTTTGATTAGATTTTTCTGTTTTCCTTAAAATTTGTTTTTTAGAATATCTCCCCCCATTTTATCATGCTTCATGCATTAATTCCAATTTCAGCAGAATTATGTATAACATTTTACAGGTGTAGAATGCTTTGTGTCTGATCTTTGCAATCCTTTTGGTTTCTTTTTCTTTTCTAAGTTTTCTTCGAGTGGCATTTGAAAAATTATTTTATTTAATTTAAAATTTGATCATATACAATACATACAGAATAAATCCTACTATCTTATGATCTTAATTCTTTGGTTTTTAACTGAATACACTTAATAACTTTAAACCACTTGGACAAGGCTGTTGGTTTCTTTTGCTGATGGGGAATACACCTGTAAGAACAGTGCGTTGCCCAAGATAACTTACTATGTGTGTGTCTATGGCCATATGCAAAGTAGGAACTGTCAACTGACATTCTTAGCCATTGCATATTACCTGAGTTTAAGATTCCAAAGGGCAAGGTTCCATGGGGTGCCAAAATCAGTTCACTGGATGGACTGCCACTCAGAAGGGGGTCCCTGGCCATTGGCTGCATTCTCTCCCTGCTTTGCCTCAGTCCCACCCACAGAGCCATCGGCCAACATCCCGGCCTCAGTCTGGAGGGAGCCAGCGAAGGGGAAGGACCAACTGGGTGCTGGGTCCACTCTTCTCCGCCCACTGACAAGTGGATCTAACTGTCCCTTCAGTGGCCTGCTTCTGTCAATGAAAACACAATGGACTAACAGCATAACCCCTTCCCCCACACACTGCCAGCGTGCCCAGAATAAACTGTCAGAAACAGGGGGCCATTTCACACAGCACCCCGTAGCGCTTCAGGACTGGTACAAAGAACTGAAGAACGCTTGGGCGGACGTTTCAAGGTAAACTGGCTCAGGAATGCTTCTCCAATGGGAGAGGCATGTTTCTGTGTGAAAGGGCCAATATGTTCCGTTAAGGAACCGGTACTAATAAGGTTCTGTGTAAAATGCCTGACAGAAACCATTACTGAAGAGTTCCTGAAACAGAACACATTGGCTGTGTGAAATTCCTCCGACCCCTCTCTCCTGCTTAGCTCCACCATGGCTGGCTGGCTAATGAGGTGGGCCAGCAACCATCAAACCATTTCCTTCAACCCCCTGCAGTGTGGCTCATTTCCCCCCCTAGGGTTGCCAATCTCCAGGTGGGACCTGGAGATCTCCCGCTGTTACAATTGATCTCCAGATGACAGTGATCAGTTCCCCAGGAGAAACGGGCTGCTTTGGAGGGTAGACCTTATGGCATTACAGCTTGCTGAGTCCTATCCCCCCCCCCAAAAAATGCTGCCCTCCACAGGAGCCACCCCCCAAATCTTCAGGTACTTCCATCACAGGGTTGCCAGGTCTGGGTTGGAAAATCCCTGGAAACTTTTGGGAAGGATCCAGGAGAGGGTGGGGTTTGGGGAGGGGAGGGGCCTCAGCGTGGTACAATGCCATAGAGTCCACCCTCCAAAGCAACCATTTTCTCCAGGGGAGCTGATCTCTGTCAGCTGGAGATCCATTGTAAAAGCGGGAGATCCCCAGGCCCCACCTGGAGGTTGGGAACCCAATTCCATCATCAGAGCCGACAACTTTCTCCTCAGTGCCCATTGCTAGGCAACCAAGCTTGCTTCTCTGAAAGCCCCTTTCCACACCTATGATGGCCTTTGGGAGAAAACTCATTGGGGCCAGCTGAACAGAATGCCATAGAGGCCACCCTCCAAAGCAGACATTTTCTTCAAGGGAGGGGGAAGATCTATTGTCTGGAGTTCAATTGTAATACCTGGCGATCTTCAGGCTCTACGTGGAGATAGGCTACCCTAGGCGTAGCAGTCAGTGCTTCAGAGCAGGATCTGCTAGACCCAGGTTCGTGCTGAGTGGGTGATTTCGGGCCAGTCACAGACTTTAAGCCAGCGGTTCTCAACCTGTGGGTCGCAACTCCTTTGGGGGTCGAACGACCCTTTGACAGGGGCCGCCTAAGACCATTGGAATATAGAGGAAGCCTGCTTGTGGAATTGGTAGGTAACAGCCATTGAAGAAGAGTTAAAGATCTGCAAGACTAGTAATTTCACACACATGATACCAGCAACACTGTGCCCAGTGCCTGGCAGTTGTGTGAGGGAAACAATGTCTATGCCAGCATGAGTGAAGAGTCACTTTGAAGAATGTACAGTGTGTCATCAAGCTTATAAGAAGAAGCTCCATAAGTAGTAGCTTTGTTACTTGTTGCTTAAAGAAGTATTTTCTTTTGTTTGACCTGTACCTATTACAGATCAACTTCATTGGATGCCCCCAAGTTCTAATATTACAGAAGAGGGAGAAAAACTGTCCATTTATCCATTTTCTCCACCCTATGCATAATTTTATAAATATTATGCCCCCATAGCCATCTCTTTTTTCTGAGCTAAAATGTCCCAGGCTCTTCAGTCTTTCTTCATTTTGACATTTTCATCCAGACATCCATTACAGCTCAGAGATTTTTCAGTCTTTGTTCTCAGCCAGTTCAGACCCCACCAGCATATATTTAATTTTCCCCCCTGGTGTGCATCACCATATACTTACCAGCACTAAACTTCATTGGTCATGTTGTTGTCTACTTACCCAATTTAGATAGGTCCTCCTCCTGTAGCTCTTCATAATCCACTTTGGTTTTTACCATCCTGAATACTTTGATATCATCTGCAGACTTGGTAACTACACTGCTCGCTCCCAATTCCAAATAGTTTATAATTCCTAGAATTGTGGCTTGTGCATGGTTACAAATCAATATAGATTGTGTGTGTGTGTGGGGGGGGGTGCAATAAGGAAGGTAAGGAGACATAAATCATCCATCAATAGAGTTGCGCTTGTGGATGAAAAAAGATGATTTTACCTCTTCCCCCTCTTCATTGCAGCTTTCTCTCTGTGTGTAGAGGAAAATACTGTAAACTGCTTTGGTTGCCACTGTGGAGAAAGGCAGGCAAGATATAAACAGTACATGAATAATAAATATTGCTGAGTATGGGGGGCAGATAAAAGGGTGAATGGCTAAGGAGAGAATGAGGTAGGGAAAGGGGAGAGGATATGAAGGTTGCCAGGAAGAGGGAAAGGGCAAATAGTGCAGGGAGGGAGGTACAGAAGAAAGTGATTCCCCCCCCCCCCCCAAGTCCTTGAAGGTTCCTGACCTTGTAAGTCGGCCAGGCTCAGCAGCCAGCACCACAAAACTAGGCCATACTTTTTCTAGTTAGAGGCTGGGCTCTAGAGGAAGGGCTGAAAACAGTGGGGCAGATAAAGTTAGATGCCTGTTGAGTGGGAAGGAAAGATGAAAGCAGGAAAGGTGGACAGGCTATGAGGGCTTTCACGGGAGAGAAAGTGGAAATAGTGGCGAATAGAGAAGTAAGATGCCACCTCCAAATCCCTGCGGGTTTCCACTTGTGATGATCACCATGTCTGGGTTAATAAACTAATTGTCATGTATTAATTGTCTAATGTATTAATTGTCATGTATTAATTCATTCCCCTTCAGCAAGAGGCCTCTATTCCCAGAAGTTCTTATCACTCCATTGGGTACACGTCTGTTTGTAGAACAGACACTATATGGTGTTACTGATATGAATTAAGTGGTTTATTAGAAGGCAGTACTGCATAATAAATTACAAAAGCATATTGCAAAGCTGAATTAAATACATGATACAGGAATACATACGAAAAAGGCATGCATACAAAACCATCAGAAATATGTATATAGCTACACAAAATAATATAAACTATAGAAACTAATAAACAAGGATTGCAGAAGCATGAGCAGATAAAAAGTGAGTTTACCGCATTGTTTGAAACCTGTAAAGGACATACTGACAGTGGAGAGATGAACCGTAAATCATTATGCTTGAAACAAAAGGTTGATAACATGAAAGCAAACTTAAATGCATGGTAGTCCAATCTAAATGTTAATTAATTGCCATCCTTCTGCCCTTCTAGTTTTAGCTTGGTTTCCTGGCAAGTGAGCTGATGCAGTTTCATAGCAACATCCAAGGATCCAAGAAGGTTGAAGAGACAGGACCCTCTCAGGCTTATGGACCTGTCAGCCCTCACACTCCTGTAATTAGGAGGGGAGGGTAGAATGCAGAGGCAGGCAATGGTCGCCATAAGTCAGTTGTGATTTGACAGTACTTTCCACCACCACCAGTAGCTTTTCTTCTGTTTAGAGTTTGTCTGCTTTAAGGATGTCTTAAGGCCTCCAAAGGCCTAGCTTCATTCATAAGAACATAAGAGAAGCCAATGTTGGATCAGGCCAGTGGCCCATCCAGTCCAACACTCTGTCACACAGTGGCCAAAAATGGCTGACCCTGCTTAGTTTCCAAGATCTGATGATATTGGGCTAGCCTGGGCCATCTTGTTCAGAAAAAGGAGGGTGCTTGTGGTCTCAAAAGGACAGCTGCAACTGAAACCAGTCTTCGTCCTGGACTTTTCTATATTTCCCTTGTGCGGGGCACTACCATGGTGGGACCCCACTCTTCAGGGTGGAGACAGACGCATGACTTAATGTTTTCTTCATTCATTGGTTACTTGGGTACCAAATGTCCTTTTTCCGCAACATCTTTCCAGTATCCCAAAACAGTATATTGTCAGGTATTTTATCTGTGAGTCTTCATGTTTGGTCAGCAATTGGACTTCCAATTATGAGTTTCAGGTTGGGATTGAAGGAAAAATACTCCTGGATAGCATGATTTGTGCATGCAAATAGTTGGGGCTGTTTGGACAAGCTTTAGACAAATTGCCCTTTGAATGAACACTTTCTTTCAGAATAAAGAGGGACTTTCCCAGTATTTACCATACTTGTGGTTAGAGATTAAACATGGAATGCGCAATGCGCAACTATCACTTTGTGCTGTATCACTGCAGTCACAGCAAACTACACAGAGACAGAGGTGGTAATCCATTTTGTACAATTTGGAACCATGCGCAACCCATTTCAGTACTCAAACCTTAATTTTTAAAAAGTGTGGATAACTTTGAAGAGTGATCAGGTAGTTCACGTGTCTCTTTATCATCCATAAACAATTCAGGATCCAAGAGCATCTAAGCTGTGTATACAATTAGGGCAGAGCACGCCTCATCTGTGGTTGGTAGAGCCATTCATCAATAGAACTTCCTTTTATAAGGATCCCCACTTTCTGTTACATGCAGCAACACTAATTACACAGTTGCAGATGAAAACACCTGTGGTGGTAGTTCTGTGACTGCCCTGACCCATGTGCACTTATTTCTCTTCCCTTTAATCCATGCATGGGTTAACTCCAGCTATATAGATTGCCAGCAAAGTGGACCCGGTGTATGAGGGGGAAAGCATGTGTTCAGCAGAAGACTCATAGGATTCCAGCTCAGCATTGCTCATCCTCTGCTGTGTTCCAGTTCTGTCCCCATTTGCTGCTTGTACTGGCTGAGTTCTGCTAGCATAGTAGTTCCACTAGTTTGTAGTGCTGGCACAACAGTAGTAATATGCTAGCATAATGAACTACACCAGCATAATGTTGTGTTCTTCTGGTGTAGGAAAATTCAGTAGCAATCCTATCTGCCAGTAAGTGTAATATGATTATATAATTGCTTTGTTTTTCACTTTTGCTTAGTTTGAAGCCCAGTGCTGAACATCACTTTTGCTGCACTTATTTATTGTCCTGATAGTAGTGACTTTGAGACAAATGTATTTGGACAAAATGTTTTTTGTTTTTTTTAGTAAGCAAGAGTTGTTCGGATTCTTGCTTTTTGTGAGTGGGGAGGGGAGTAAATGTCTATAATGTGTTAAATTCATAGCTAGAGGATAAAGTTTCAGATGTCAAGAATATAGCTGTATGTTATTTTTAGATATAACCTTGCTTACATTTTTTCATGCTCCAGTAATTAGTCATAAATGTACCTTAAGTCATTTGCAAGTACACTGATTAGAATTGGCTAGGTGTCCAAATTTTGCTGACAAGTGTCAAACCTCTGTAGTACCTAAAGCTAGCAAATATTTTTTGCAGCTACATATGAGTGATGTTGTTTTTGTATGTTATGCTGCCTTTTGAAAGCAAGTTGACAGAATTGCAAATACTTTTTTTTAAGCTTTACCAGAAGTTTCCAACTGGCTGCTCAGTGCCCCCCCCCCCAATTCTAGCCAAGCCAAATAGAGTGTTCTGCATTTTCTTCTCCTTCCTTCCCCTTATTGGAAAAATGTTGTCCAAAGGCCCTTCTTTCCTTACAGATATTTTCTGTGGCAATTACAACATAAAAGTGATTTATTTAAGGTAGATACTGAGAAAAAGAAAAAGAATAGGGACAGTACTAGATTTACATGAATAAAATATGATTTAACCAGCTACCATAATTCTCACAAATTAAGTTTTGGATAAGCTATAATTGCTCAGTTCTTCATCCACTGTCCTCATTTAGCTAATTGGTATTACTTTTATTATATTATCTATATTCTGTCTTTCTCATTAATAATCAAGGCGGATTACACAGTGTAAATCAATGCCATCAATAGGATGAGGCATCGAATGAGCGACGTAATAGGACTGGGATTGGAGAAAACTGAAACAAAGCATAAGTATTAAACATGACATGCTAAACAAGAAGTAAATGGTATTACATAAGTAGAAATAGAATGCACTGAGAACAAGATAATGAGCAACAGGTAACACATACCTTACACAGTACTAAAGTCTACAGATCCATTTCCTTCTTTGATACATCTGAGCTATTCCTTTGTAATATAGCCCTATCATCTTTATTAAAGTGCAATCCTGAACAGTTCTGTTTTACATTGTTTTTGGAATGCCAGAAGCATGGGAACTTGCTTCATCTGCTCAGGCAGGGCATTTCACAAGGTGGGGCCTCTATAGAGAACTCACATGTGTGGCCAGAACCTGCAGAAGGCAGATGAGCAAAGTTGTTGTGGTGGAGCATAGGAGGAGATGCGAGTTTTATGCATGATGATAAGAAAATAAAAGGGCTGCACCAGTCACAGGAGATAAAAAATAAAGCCAAGGCCAATGATGCAAAATTAGGTTAAAATATATTTTATTACTCAGTTAAAATTCCCCCCAAAATTCCCTACGCATTTCACCAACAGGCTTCTTTAGGGGAATCTGTAATGTATAATATACAACTACACCACTGAGTTTACATAAATAATAGTATAGTTAAAATTGTTTAAATATATAAGATGTTATATTAAAGGTCAAAGTGGGAGGCCAGTGGGGTGACTGCAGAATGGGCATAATATGCATGCTCCAGCTAGCTTCTGAGAATAACTGAACGATGATATTCTGTTGTTGTTGTTCAGTCGCAAAGTCGAGTCTGACTCTCTGTGACACCATGGACCACATCATGCCAGGCCCTTCTGTCCTCCGATGTCCTCTGGAGTTTGCTCAACTTCATGTTTATTGCATCGATAACACATGGCGTTCTGCACCAGCTGAATTCTCCAAGTTGACTTCAAGGGGAATCCAATGTAGAGTGTGCTACAGTAGTTTAGTCTCAGTGTTATTGTGGCATGGATCCAGGCAGGGCTGCTGAGTGAGGGGGGCTGGGGGACAAAAATTGGGGGAGCCAAGTCAGCTGGAGGGCGCAGAAGCCAATGAATTTATTTTGATTTATTTTAATGCAGTTCTGGCTGCAGCCATTAGGGACACAGGGAACTCTGAGCACAGTAAAAGGCACTCTGCTATCAGCTAGGCTTGCCTTGCATGCTAAACCCATCAACCAAGCCAGGACTGGCACTTTACTATCAGCTAGACTTGCCTTTCATGCTAAGCCCATTAACCAACCAACCACTGGAGCAAGACAAAACAGTATACTGACAACAGTTTAGGGTGTGGATTAGAGATGTGAAAGCTCAGAAAAAAACCAGGAAAAAAATGGGGAAAAAACTGTTTTTTCCCGGTTTTTTCCTGAAGCCTTTTTTTTTTTTCTGAAAAATTGTAAAAAAAGAAAAGAAAAAAATTGACTATGGAACATTTTATTTTAACATGATGAATAAAATATTCTAAGACAAGGTGTTCAAATATTTTCCAAATCATTTCTAAAAAATATGTATGGTATCAGATTAATCTGATTTCTGTGCACTGAGGATAAGCAAGTCCTAGGTTACAAACTGAACTCCCCAATGCAAGAACAAGATGCATTTCTTCCTTTAGGAGGTGCTGTTGTCACAAGAAAAGAAAATGGTTTCAGTTTTGTTTTTGCATGTGGGTGGATATACTGGCACTCAGGCTTCACTAGGCCTCAAAGCATTGGAAAAAAATACAGAGCAACAAAAAGGACCTGAAAGTACAGTTTTTAAAGGTCCATAATAACTGTGATAATGACAGACACAACAGAGTAGCTGAAGCAGAGACTGAAACTGATAATTAGAGCTCAGAAAATGATTCTGATTAAATTTCATGCCCATTCATTGAAACTTAGGCTGTGTTCACACACACTAAATAATCCACTTTCAATCCACTTACAATGCACTTTCCAACTGGATTTTGCCAGTTCACACAGTAAAATCCAGTTGGAAAGTGCACTGAAAGTGGATTGAAAGTGGATTATTTAGTATGTGTGAACACAGCCTTAGTCTCACACTCCCTTCTATACACTTCCCCCCCTTCAATTATTTTAATGAGAATAGGGTTTTTTTAATTTAATACTGTGGAGAGGAAATATGAATAATTGTTACTTCTAGATTTTTAAAAATTGTTTTGTGGAGGGTTTTTTGTCTGTTCTACATAAACTAGTAAACAGTTCAGGAGAGTGTTGCTCCATTTGTTACAATTACAAATAAATATTATTAAAAAAGTAAATTCTGTTTGTAATAATTGTTTGGATACACTATTTTTAATATGCCAGTTGTGATCATTTCATGCTAAGTAAAATTGGCCATAGTCATATTTTATGTTCCTAAAGTAACAGAATGACTTTCAATCTGGAAAAAAGTGCTAATGTAGCTTTCCCCCCCCCAATTTTTCCAAAAACTTCAATTTCCCCCCCAAAAAACTTGTGTTTTTTTTTTTCTGAGCTTCAAAATTTCCAGAAATTTTACATCTCTACAGCTGATATAGTAATTGCCAACCGCAGGTCATTTTTTCCAATGGTCTAGCCTTTCTCTCTTTGTTTCCTTCACCCGGCTTAGCCAGATCTTGGAAAACAATAGTTAGGGTGTGGCAGCAAGATAAAACAACATTTCCCTTTTTTCTTCTCCCTCTTTTCCATACTTTTCTCATTCATTTCTCTTTCCCTCCACCTTTTGGGTGTGTGTGTTTGTGTCCCCAATTTATTTTCAAGTCTTGGTCTCAGATCCTTCTCATCTCTACCCTGCTTGGCAACAGAATGTACTTAACAGTAGTACAGTAGGAAACCTTTGTTAATATTATGAACAGAAGGGAGGAGTTAATATTTCCACATGCTCTAACAAAGTAGTAAAAAGATGCTCTCTCCCTCCACCCTTTATATGCTTGGTAGTGGAATGTTTCTGTTTTAGTGGTTATGCATGTGGAACAGAAGTTAGAACTCCCAGTTCAGGCACTATGTTGTTGCCATTATTATTGTGTTGGTGGAAGATCTAATAGCCCTTTGTAAAAGCTACTTTGCTGTATGACAAATGATGTAACTTTTTTAATATAATTAAATTTCAATTTATAACAAATATCATACCCAGTCTTTCTCCCCAGTGGGGACCCAAACCTGCATTGTTCTCCTGTCCACTGTTTTATCCGCATAACATCCATGTGAGGTTGGTCTGGCTGAGAGTGTGTCACCCAGCAACTTTCCTTGGGTTGGGGATCTGAGTATCAGGGACATATGACAGGCTGCTGACATGTTGCCTGTCGTGAAGATAACCTGGTTCAGGTTGTTCCAGTTCCCTTCAGTTTTGGCACTGCAACGTCCATCATCATTCTGAAGTCAGTGGCCGGTTTTCAGACATGTAGCATTTATTTTGTGTGTTATGCCAGCCATAAACAAGAGACCCTTTGCTTCCATTGCAGATAGCATGGTATGGTCCCAAGCCACCCTGAGCCCATTTTTGGTAGGTAGGGTGGGGTATAAATGTAATAAATAAATAAATAAATGGTGTGGTGGTTTGTCTCACCTGAGCCGGGATTTTCCCATGCCTTTCAGTTTTGGCCCTGAAACTCCCACAATCATCCTGAAGCTGGTGGACAATTTCAAGTCTCTTATCTTTATTCTCTGATGAGTTATGTCTGCCAATGTGGTGTAGTGGTTAAAGTGTCTCATTAGGATCTGGGAAACCCGGGTTCAAAGCTTCACTCTGCCATGGAAGTTTGCTGGGTGACCTTGGACCAGTCACACACTTTAAGCCTAACCCACCTTAACAGGGTTGTCACGATGATAAAATGGAGGAGAGGAGAATGATGTAAGTCACTTTGGGTCCCCATTTAGCATTGCCATCCTCCAGGTGTTTTTGGTATTTTTCTTCAGCTTTACTCTAATTATCAGTATTACAGTTGATTTGTAAGTGGGTGTGTCACAGTACCTCTCTTTTGTTTTGTTTGATTAGGTATGATGTGGTTTATATTTCTTGTTGTTTCTTTCTCTCACTCAGTGTATGTAATGCTGCCACCAAGAATATAATTCCAGTCTTTAATTAACCTTTCCCACAGTATTGTACCCAAGCTCTAAGGCTCTTTTGTTGGACTATGTGGTTCTGAGGATGAGACTTTTATATTTTAAACAGCATATGATTCTGGATTGACAATAAACAAGATAAAAAAAAGATCACACTCTTAATACATTTCAAGTTCTCCAGAAATTTTTCCTGTTTATGTTTTTTGGGGGGGAAATTGGCACCATTGCTGGTAACCACATGCTGTGGTTTGTTGTGAAATGAGAAATTCCTGGTGTATGTGCAGGAGAAAGGATCACATGAGCCTGAGGACCTCCTGGTCTCTTTTCTGTAACAAGAAACCATGGTTTGTTTATCTGTGAATCACACCTTAATCTTGCCTGATTTGAGTACAAGTGTCTTTAGTTTGGGCATGTGTGAAAATAATTACTAAATATGTAGGTACTATCCATAAGGCTGCTTTGAGTCAGTTGCCATTAGAAGACTAATACTTTTTTTTGTCTGTAAGAAAATACAAGGTTGGAGCAAGGCTAGCAACTGTTGCCATGGAAAATGATTATGTAAGCAAGCATTTGATAAATCCACCAAAATTAGCAAACTTGCTGTTAATGTGTTGGGACTGAAAGACATAACCAAGTTTATGGAAACATTAATACAAAGTTTATGGAGCTATAATAAGAAATGTTCTTAGGATCATAGGTGATGTCTGTCTGTCTATCATCATCTGTTTTAATTTACCTTATATGCTGTGAATATATAATTCAAAAAGCTTTGGGGATATTTAATTTTAAATTTATTCTACTACTAATTTTAAATTTATTCTACTTTCTCTACTTTTCCTTTTTGTTACAGTAGGTTATAGCAGAGGCCCCCAACCTTTTTGACCCTATGGTACCTTTAGAATACTGACACAGAATAGTGAGCACAACCACTGAACCTCAGGAAGTGATGATGTGCATAATTCTAATAATAACTCTTCAGTATATCAGACAGAAGCTCTGCTTAGCAGGATGTCTTTTAAAATAAGCACATTGTTTAAATATATTTTCTTTCATACACACAGCTTACCACCAGTCAAACAGTGAAGATCCTTGTGCCATCCCCCCCCCCCCAAGCCACAGCCTGCCTCTGCACAGCAAACCTGGTCTTCCTTGGTGATCTGTCATCCAGATGGTAACTAGGGACAACTCTGCTTTAGCTTTTGAGATGTGATGAGCTTGGGCTAATCTGGGCTACCCAGATCAGGGCAATATCAATTTTTATATATAAATAAAATCTGCACAGCCAATCAGCTCTCAAGTGGCTAATCAAAAGCCCTTCTGGACAAAAGTTCCACCTATTCCTGCCCACTTTCTCAAAACATTTGTGTGCCAGGAAAGGTGTATGCAGGCACTGTTACTCCTATAGGGGCTAGAGAGTCAGCAGTATCAGATGTTCAGCCCTGCAGGTCATTATAAATTCTGTAGATGGCAATTTTGCTATGATTGTAATTTCAGAAACTGTAAATGTCACTTCTAGTAAACAATGCACTTTTTAGTTTTCAAGTATTTTGATAGCAATAGGGGCCAGAATACAAAAAGCCAAGAACACTATTTTATCTGTGCCCCTGTGGGGGCCATTATGTTGAATTTTTTTTCTTCATAGGTACCATTATGCTTGGCACTATTTGCACACTTGAGAAAATAACTGCAAGACTTTTTATTGTAGTTGGCTTTTAATGCTGCCATATCCATTGAGACAAGCTTCTTAATCAAGGTATCACCCTGTACGCTGTACAGCAAGGAAGTGGATGATGGAACCAGTGCCAGAGTAGATACTGATACCAGTGATTCCTTTTCTTGTACTTTATCACAGAAGAAACCTTTTTAAAAAAATCAGGATTATTCCAGGGTAATCTAGTCAGTTTTAAGTAGTTGTGTATGTTACTCATCTAGAACATCAGCCAGTTGATGTTTGTACTTAGTCTTCCAACCTTTTGGGCATTATACTTGTTCTTGCACATGTTATTATCCTTTGCCAATTGGATTGCTGATGTTTGAAGTACACAGTTTGCATTATCAAAGTAACTAATACTTCATATTTCCTTTGGCAAAACACTGTATTCTGCATAGGTAGCAACATATCTGGCATGGGTCACATCATCTTTGTATTTAATGGATATAAGCAGCTGATCTATGTTGTTGTTATTGACACTTTTTGGAAATATTCAGCAGAGGAGTTTTATTTAGTTCGTAACCACCTATGTGTTCATACTTTTTGACCATCTTGCATTCTGATTGCATCTGTTCTCAGTGGTTTATTTCAGGACTGAAAATTAGTCATCACCTATTATAACATTGGCTATTAAAGAAAACAAGGGGGGACCCGGGGGGGAGAGAAGAAGCCAATCCAGCAAGGCCCGGTGGCTCTGCGCCACATGGGCCTTGCCATCCCTTCCCTCCTCAAGCTTGCCCCGGCGAGGCCCGTCTAGCGCAGAGCTGCCGGGCCTCGCCGCTCCCCCCTCCCACCCCCTTGTTGCCTTGGCCGGCAAGGCCTGTGCGGTGCAGAGCCACCAGGCCTCACCATTCCCCCCTCCCCCTTGGTTCTCCCGGCCGGCAAGGCCCGCGTGGCCCACGTTTTAACTTTTCAGGAAATTTAAATATCCCCGAATATTTTTTAAAACTTTTCGTATTTTTCTGCACACGGGGGGAGTGCCTCCCATGTGTAGAGAAATCTATCTGCCCCCAAGTGCCCCCCCAGATTTAGATATCCGCATGGGGGGGCACTTCAGAATTAGTATATAGATTATACCCTAGGCTTTAAGAGGTCCCACACTTTCCCACTACAAAATTTTTGAACAGAAGCCTTCCATGGTGCAAGCTAAAGGTGCTTTAAAATTAAATAGTGTATATGTAATAACCTGAATATGTACTATACATGTAAATAAGTTAATGTAGATATTTACATGAATTTTTCTCTGTAAATTACACTCCTGATTAATTAAAAAAGCTGAAGAGGCTAAATGATGGTCTTAGATGGACAGCATGCTTGCCAGAACTGACTTTGGTTGCTCATAATGTTACAGGGTGTAAACTCAATGTACCCTGAAGGTTAGATTAGCCTAAGATTAATCACTTATTTTATGAGCATACAAATTGCACAATTGTACTTGTATACATTTAACATTTAACATGGCATATACAGACCACCACCCCTGAGGAGAGAGCATTTATGTCTTGGTATTTTTGGCAGTGGCTGCAGTGGTTCAAGTGGTTAAGATGCTGAGCTGCAGACCAGAAGATTGGTAGTTCAGCAGTTCGAGACCCAAGTGCCATGTGACGGAGTGAGCTCCCATTTCTGGTCCCAGTTCCTGCCAACCTAGCAGTTCAAAAGCAAGAAATTGCAAGTAGATAAATAGGTACCACTTTGGTGGGAAGGTAACAGCATTCCGTGTGCCTTGGCATCTAGTCATGCCAGCCACATGACCACAGAAACGTCTTTGGCCAGCGCTGGCTCCTTGGCTTGGAAACAGAGATGAGCACAGCATCCCTAGAGTTGTACTCGACTGGCTTTTGAGCAAGGGAAACTTTTACCTTGACCATTTTGACACATTGATTGCCATAAATGACATCTTTTTGTTGTTGCACTCTCACCCCACTATGGCCTTGTGCTGACCTACCTGATACCAGATAAATCAAGCTCTTGAAGCAAAACCTGCCTGAAGACTATAGTGCATGCAAGGGGGCTTGCATCAGATGAGGATCTGTGCCTGTTCATTATTAGTTTTTCTTGAACACCAGCTGGGTGTCATCAAGAAAACCATTTTTGTTTACCAAACATACATACAGAACCCAACTAATATCAGTAGATTTGGTTTGTTATCAGTAATGATGATAATCAGTAATGGTTTTAAATTATGGTGCTGGAGAAAACTCTTGAGAGTCCCTTGGACTGCAAGGAAATCAAATCAAATTAGTCAATCCTAAAGGAAATCAACCCTGACTGTTCCCTGGAAGGACAGATACTGAAGCTGAAGCTCAGATACTTTGGCCACCAAATGAGAAGGGAGCACTCACTGGAGAAGACCCTGATGCTGGAAAGGATTGAAGGTAAAAGAAGAAGGGGATGGCAAAGGATGAGATGGTTAGGCAGTGTTACAACAAACATGAGATTGAATAAATTTTGGAGAATGGCAGAAGCCAGGAGGGCCTGGCGTGATGTGGTCCGTGGGGTTGTGAAGAGTCGGACTCGACTGTGCAACTGAACAACAACAATGAAGTCTAGAAAAGGCTTTGTATTTGTGCTGTGGCAGTAATGGCAAGTGCCATCAAATTACAGCCAATTTATGGCAACCCCATAGGGTTTTCAAGGCAACAGACATTCAGAGGTAGTTTGCCATTTCCTGCCTCTGTGTAGTAACCTTGGTATTCCTTGGGGTCTCCCATAGAAATACTAACCAGAGCTGGCCCTTTTTAGCTTCCAAGATCTGATGAGCTCAAGCTAGCCTGGGTCTTCCAGGTATAGGGAACAAAAAAAAAAAAGGAGTGCTTCAAACCACTAAGCTTCAAACCACTAAGTTAGGTAAACTTCTACATTGTACAGCCATTCATATTTCTTAACTCCTGGAGCCTGTTTCCAAATAAAACCAGGAAACAGGATTATACAGGAAAAAGGCTAGGTGCCAGAAAACTACCCTAGGCTTTGAGAGTAGCTTTTCAGTCCCTGCAGGTAAAACTTGAGTTCACTGGATAGCATGTAGTGATGGGTCTAGTTCAACAACTCCATTGTATCATAATAATTGTATAAAATATTTGTATTATTCTGTTACAACTGCATTTGTACAACAAAACATTTGCTTCCCCCTATGATGTTTCCCACCACCACCTCTCATGAGCTATACAATCTATAGAATCTAGCAGTTTTGCTGTTGTTATTATGCTAGAGAAATCAGGTAGGCAAATCTTATACTATTATTCCCACTTTGTATTACTTACGAGAGGTAGGTGGAACAGATGGGAAAGCTCAGTTTCTGAGAGTGCAGATCACATCACAGACTGAAGGTCTTCTGCAGCCCCACATGTGTTGTACACTGGAAACTATAGGAATTTAAGTAAAAAAAATTGATTTAAGTAAAAAAAATTAAATAAAAAAAAATTAAGTAAAAAAAAAAATCGAAAAACACTTTTTAAAATCTGACAACATATAGAAGTTCTTGTTTCCCTTAAGAGAAGGCACATTAAATGTGGCTAAGGAAAGCCCAAGTCCAAAGTTTTTTGACACACATAATAGGAACTTAGGATATGAGAAGTATGAATCAACGTAAACTTGAAATCATAAAATGAAAAATGGAATGTTTCAACATTGCATCCTGGGAGTGTGCGAACTAAAATGGACTGATTAGGGAATTTTGAGTCTGAAAATTAATAAGTGTTTTACTCAGGAAATTACAATCACAGAAGAAACAGTTGCTCTAATAGTGTGGCAAGATGTAATACAAGCAATCAGAGGCTATAATGCAAAGTCTGACTGAATAATTTCAATCAGATTATGGAAAGCCTATCAACATATAATTAAAATTCAAGTCCCAGCTACAGATGCTGATGAGAAAGAAATTGAAAGCTTTTATGCAAGTATCCAGGAAGAATTGATCACATACCTCAGCAAGATGTGCCTATAATCCTAGGTGACTGGAACACAAAAATAGGAAATGGACTCAGATACTGTTGAAAGATTCGGGCTAGGACAGGGGTGGCCAAACTTGCTTAACATAAGAGCCACATAGAATAGACATCAGATGTTTGAGAGCCACAAGACATGAACCAATATTACATGTTTTTATTTGAAAATATGCAAATTCTTTTTATTAACATAAATGAGACTGCCAAAAATAGTAACAAAAGGGGTAAAAGCCGGTATTGATAACGATATTTGTTTGCTAATTATATTTAGCTTCCCCAGCTGCCCTGCCGAGAGCCACATAATATGTGTGTAAGAGCCGTTTTCGGCTCCCGAAAGCTTGCCCCCCCCCCCCAGTCAAGGAGCGAGAAACAGGAGAGTGACTCCAGAAACAGGAGAGTGACTCCTGGAATTCTGTGAAGACAATCACCTGTTCATTGCAAACACCTGTTTCAGGCAACTGAAGAGATAATTGTATACATGGACATCACTGGAGGGCCAATACAAAAATCAAAGCGATTGCATAATCAGAAGCAGAAGACGGAGAAGCTCTACTCTCTCTACTAAAACAAGACCAGGAGCTGATTGTGTTATAGACCATGAACTGTTAATATTAATAATCAGAGTAAAGCCAAAGAAAAACACCAAAACATTCATACAATCTAAATATTCCTGAAGAGTTTAAAGACCATGAAAAGAACAGATTTGCATTACTAAGTTCAAGTTCACGGGAACCAGAAAAACTATGCATTGAAACCAGAGAGATTATCAAGGAAGAATGTGCAAAGACTATTTTTATAGTCAAAAGAAATGAAAAGTCTCAGTGGATGTTTGGTGAAACTCTTGAAGTTGCTTGAGAAGCAAAAGTGAAAGGTGAAAGAAATAGAATCAGAAGTCAAATGCAGCATTCCAGTGTCTGGAACAAAGAGACAAAAGAATTATTGTAATAGCCAGTGTAAAGAATAGAAGAAAACAACAAAAAAGGAAGGACGAGAACTGTTCCACAAGATCCAAGAAATCAAGGCAAAATTTAAAGCATGGTTAGGTATGCTGAAAGATCAACATGGAAATACGTTAACTGTGCAGGATGAAATAAAGAAAAGATTGAAACAATACACCAAAGAACAGGTTCCTTCCAAGAAGAATCTGTTGAAAAAGAACCTGCAGTTTTAAAAAGTGAACTGAAAGCTGTACTCAAAGCAGTTAGGATAAACAAATCACCATGTTTGGATGGAATATTAATAAAGGTATTTCAAGCCATAGAAATGGAGTCCATCAAAATCTTAACAAGAATATGCCAGTAAATATGGAAAACAAGACAATGGCCTGCAGACTGGAAATTCTCAATCTAAGTCCAGTTCCAAAAAAGGAGACCTCAAAGACTGCAGCAACTATAGGACCATCACATCAGTTTCTTATATGAGTAAAATGATGGTCAAAATTTTACAACAAAGACTGTTACCATATATGGTATGGGAAATGCCAGATGTTCAGGTTGGATTCAGAAAAAAAAAGAGGCACTGGAGATCGCATTGCAAATTTACATTGGTTACTGGAATACATGAGGGAATTTCAGAAGAAAATCAGCTTACGTTTCACAGATTACAGTAAGGCTTTTGACTGAATCATGAAAAGCTATGTTTTTTTAAAAAAAATGGGCGTGCCATGTGATTGTTTTGATGTGCAACCTGTACTCTGGGCAAGAGGCTACTGTTAGGACAGAATATGAAGAAACAGAATCGATTCCAATTGGCAGAGGTGTCAGACAAGAATGTATTTTGTCACCGTATGTCTTCAGTCTATATGCAGAACATATAGCAAAAGCTGGATTGGATTTATGTAAAGGTGGAGTGAAAATTGGTGGAAGGAACATTAACATTTTGAGTTATGCAGATAACACCCCATTACTGGCAGAAAATAGTGAAGATTTCAAATGACTACTGCTGAAGGTTTAAGCAAAAAGTGACATAGCAGTATTATAGCTGGACATCAAGAAGACAAAAGTAATGACTACTAAGGGATTACAAAACTTTAAGGTTGACAATGAGGAGATTGAAATTGTTGAAAGATTTTCTTTTTCTTGGCTCAATTACCAACCAAAAGAGAGAGGACAACCAAGAAAATTGAAGGAGTGAGACTTGGAAGGGCAGTCATGAAGTAGCTAGAAAAGATAGTTTAGTATAAGGCCCAAGATCAAGATAATTCATGCCATAGTATCCCCCATTGTTATGTATGTGTGTGAAAGTTGGACAATAAAGGAAGCTGGCAGGAAGAAAATTGATTCATTTGAAATATGATGTTTGAGGAGAGTTTAAATGATACCATGGACCACCCAAAAGATAAATAAGTGGCTTTTAGATCAGAGATGTTGAACTCATCTGTTATGAGGGCCAGATCTGACATAAATGTCACTTTGTTGGGCCGGGCCATGTGTGCCATAAAATGTACCACATGGTACCAGAGATATAAACTTTATAAAGATTATTTAATATTCCGAATGCATGATTGAATTAAGTGTGGTATGCAGAGGGGCGGAGATATCAGCATTGGTGTGAGATGCAGATTTGTGGAGATATCAGGATTGGTAATGAGACAGGAAACCTAGGTCTCAGTTTGGTACAGGAGGATTCAGTCCAGGAGCATGCAAAGAATAAATGGAAATAAGTCTGAAGAAGTGTGCAGTGACTCACAAAAGCACATACCCTACCACAATTTTATTAGTCTTTAAAGATGCTACTGGACTCGTACTCTTTCCACTGCTACTGGAAACCACAACATTCAAAAACCATCGGGGGAACATTTTAACCTTCCAGGGCATTCAGTTGCTGATCTAAGAGTAGCGGTTCTCTTACAAAGAAATGTCAAAGGGAGATTAGAAAGAGACTACTGAATTGTAAGTGATCATGAAGCTCAAGAAGACAATGGTCACCTCGAGACTGGGTTACTGTAATGCGCTACATGGGGCTGCTTTTGACCCAAATCCAGAAGCTGCAGCTGGTACAGAATGCAGTGGCCAGGCTGCTCTTGGGTCTCCCTATGCGGGAGCACATCCAGCCTATGTTAAAAGCACTACACTGGCTGCCTATAGCATACCGAATTTTGTTCAAGGTGCTGGTTCTCACCTTTAAAGTCCTATATGCTCAGGGGCCTACATATCTAAGGGACCACTTTACCCCACATGTTCCCCAGAAAGCACTACGATCAAGCTCGCAAAACCGCCTGGCTCAGGCCCCAGAGAAGCCAGGCTGGCTGTAATGAGAGCCAGGGCCTTTTCAGTGGCAGTTCCACATTAGTGGAATGAGCTCCCGGATGACATCGGCCCTGTGGGACCTTTTACAGTTCTGCAGGGCCTGCAAGATGGAGCTCTTCCATTTGATTAGGGAGCCGCTCCCAATAAATTGAGACCCTGGCCCCAATATCGACATCACTTTTAGCATCACTATTAACAGCCTGTGTAGACTAGGATGTTATTAGCTATTCAGTATTTACTAAAGGATGCTAATCCTAGTATTACAGCTATAGTGGTCAAGTTTCTTGCCGGTGCAATCGAAGTTAGATCTATGCTCCTAAAGGAGTGATTTATATTGTTTATTATGTTTCTGAATACCCATATTGTGTTGTTGTATGTTGATGTATCTTACTGCTGTGCCATTAAAGGTATTTGACTTTGACTAGGATGTTAGCTGCTTATATGTTAATGCTGGACTCTGCTAATGCCACCATCATTTATGACTTGCACTAGCACTTTATGCTTTATTTTTATAATTACATTGTTGTGGTTTTTATTTAATTCTTTTTTTATTTAATTTATTTTTATTTTAGTTTTATTTAATTCTTTTATCTGTTCAATATAGTTTGTGTAAGCCGCCCTGAGCCTGCCTTGGCAGGGAGGGTAGGATAAAAAACAAACAAATAAATAAATGCAAACTCCTGGCCTGCATTGAGACCTAGGCTGCTTCTCTCATTATCAATGCCTGCAGTGGTCATTTGGCATCTGAAATCACTTCACACTCCAAGATATAAGGACAGATGGACTCACTTTCCAGCTGTATCTGAAGAAGTGAGCAGTGAATCATGAAAGCTCATGCCCTGCCACAAATTTTGTCAGTGATTAAGGTGCTGCTGGACTCTTCCTCCCTTTCACTAATAAAGGATGCAAGCTGTGCTGTTAGAAATGGAAAGAGGGATCGCTCTAAGTGCCATGGGGGACTATCTCTCTCTCAAGTATGCAGGCACACAAAAGCTTATACCTGGAATAAAATGTTTTTGGTCTTAAACACAGGTTTCTCTCTCTCTTTCTCTCTCTCTCTGGCATGCTCCCTCTAGCTTCCCCCCCCCCCTGAAGAAAAAGCGTGATTGCACACAGAAGCTTATACCTGGAATAGAATATTGCTGGTCATCTTAAAAGTGCCACACAACACAATTTCCCCCCTCTCTCTGACTGGGGGGGGGGGGGGGTAGACCTCAGCCGAGGTCCAGATGGCCCAGAGTGATGAACACTCTTTATGCCTTCTCTGCCTCAGTGAGGGACACAACACCTCCAATTGCCAGGCCTACCATCACCTCACTCCTAAGGCATGAGAGGGCCGCACAGCACATCTGAAGGTGGCTCTCTGGGAGAAAACCTTACAAGCTCCAAGCCTCCAATTGGGGGCAAAGCAAAGGGGAGAGACATCTGAAAAAGTTGCTTCAGTAAACTCTGTACTAGTCCCTCCCACATCCTGTACTCCAGAGACTGAGACCGTGCTGCCTCTGAACCTCTGGCAAAAAAGCCAAAAAAAAGTCCAAACATGTTGTCAATGAATCTCCAAATTCCTCCCACTCACTAACCCAAGTCTCCTCAAACAAGAGGATTGAGCCACCCTTGAGGAGGAGATGGTCAGTCAGCCGAGAACCACGAAAACATCACCTGAAGTCAGGAACACTGAAGCATACAGCATCGTCAGCTATCGTCCCCGCTTCACTGCCTCAGTATCAATCACCATCACTTTCAAAAGACCAGCATTGGGGGGGGGGGGGGCAACTCCATTCTTGACACTGATACCTGTCGACCCCATAGCACGTGTCTCACTCCCTCAACACTGATCTCCACTGATGCCAACTGACTTTGATCAGTCGTCACCAGAGAGCCCAAGCTCGAAATCGAGACATCAGAATTGCTTGATGTAACCTTCAGATATTGGAATCCTCGACTATCCTAAACCAAAACGGTGCCAAGATAGCTCTCCCAGTCGTTCACATGTGACCCCATGGTTCCTGATTTTGATGATGTACCCACTGCAGTGGGGCTCTTGTGACACCCCTTTTCTCAAATTCCATGTGGCAAGGTCATCCTGAGCCTGATAGTCTTCTTACCCAAGACAGCTTCTCACTTCTGTATAACACAGGACGTTGTCTTACCAACTTTCTTCCCTGCTCTGCATTCCTCCCCTCAAGAGTTCACATTGTAGATATGAGAAGGTTTCTTTTATTTGAAATGTACACAACATTTCAGAATAGATAGGAACTTGTGTGTCTGTTTCTGAGGGCATAATAAGGGGAAATCCGCCTCTGCCCAAACCCTACCCAGGTGGATGGTTACAGTGATGAAGAGAGCTTACAGGGAGTCAGGGATTGATTGCCCCCTCACACTATCAGCACACTGCACTAGAGCACAAGCCGCCTTGATGGCCTTCATGACCAGTCTGTCCCTTTGAAAAAAAAATATTAAGAAAAATATTCAAAAATAACATGAGTCAGATGACTGGTCTGTACCTTCAAGATTTCTGCAAAGCAGCAACATGGTCGACTCCATCGACATTTGTGAAGCACTACTCTTTGGACATCCATTCCAAGAGTGAGGCAGCTGTGGGAAAAGTAGTGCTGCATTCAGTATTCTGCTTATTATACCCACACCCTCCCCCTTTTCCTTCATAAGTGATCTTGCTATTTTGCCATATGGGACTGTATAGAAGCCACGAAGATGAAAACAGGGTTACACTTGCCTGTAACTGCTGTTCATCAAGTGGTCTTCTGTGCAAGCACACATCCCTCCTTCCTTTCCTTGCTATGAGCTACTTGGTTCACATCTACCTGCTACGATGGCAAAGGGAGAACTGAGGGAAGAATGCTCACCCCTCCCATGTCACATGATTTTTGGGTGGGAAATCACACTGAACAGGGATCCTCTTGACCCCCCCTTTTGAAGACAGTTGAAGGGACTAGTCCCTATTAGTCACACTGCTTTAACACAAGTCACAGTTGTGAAACAATCACAGTGTTTGTTAAACAGCTACAGGAATGGAGTTCTGAAAGCAATTCGGAGGAACAGTGTTGCTATGTCTAGGCACTCTGTAGAGCTCTGTAATTTCCTAAACCTAAGAAGTCTTTCCTATATTTGTAACATCTGATAGGTCCTATATAGAGATACGGACAGAGGAATTGCATTTTACCCATTTCTTTTGAATCCCTTGCTCAGTCTGGTGCTATGCTAAAAGCATGCTTGTGAACTTTTTGTTTTTAATAAATACAAACCTTTGATGCTTGTAGTAGTTCTCTGTACCACATAGATGGCCAACATCTTGGACATTCTATTCTAAAAGGAGTCCCGGGGTACAATGCTCTCTCTAAGCTGTGGAGTCTTGTGAGCTACTGGCATTAAAGTTGTGAGTGAGCAATTTGGCAGCTGCATAAATTACTTTGTTCTGGAGCCATCCTACCTGAGTTAAGGTAAAAATGAGTGAGCCAGAGGCTAAAAAACTGTGAGCTAGCTCACACTAATTCAGCTTAGAGGGAACATTGCCAGGGGAAGGCGGCAAGTGGCTATTCCTCCAGGGGTGCACAAGGCAGTAAACTGTCCTCATGATGACCAGGCACTGGGCAGCAGGGGACACAGGCAAGACCTCAGACCTTGGGAGGGAAGTTAGGAGTCCTGATGCTCCTAGTTATCTTTAAATGTTAACAAGCCGGAGGACCTGCGACACTCGTGGTGGTGGGGAGCTCCATGTCAAGGAGAAGGAAGCACCCGCAGGTGAGCTTTCTCCCCCCCCCCCCACGGGCACTGGCGGTGAGGCCTGAGCAGCTCTCAGCCACTGGGCCCACCAATCTCCCCCCCCCTCCCACGGGCACCAGCAGCAAGGCCTCTGTGGTTCTCAGTCACTGGGCCTGCTGATCTCCTCCCCCCCCCCGGCACCAGTGGCAAGGCCTCATTGGCTCCCAGCCACTGGGCCACCACAGTTCCCAGAGCGTACTCTGTGCATGGTCAGGGAATGCTCCTTTACTTTTGGGGGGATTTAAATATCCCCCATATAGTTTTTTTTTTAAGTTTTAGGATTTTTCTGTACACCTGGGGAGTCCCCCAAGTGTGCAGGAAAATCTCTCTGCCCCCTAGGTGCCCCCAGTGTGCAGATTTAGTAGCCACAAGCAGGGGGCGCCTTGGCTATTAGATATATAGATGTTGAAAGAAAATCAGCAATTCTTAATTTCACAATTGCTTCATTAGTGCACAAAAAAAAGTATGACCAAATATTTGGGCTTATATGCCTGGGTATCATAATTGTTGTATTTGCTTGCAAACAAATGTTTTATAATTATGCTGTATGTTTTATCTTTACTGCGAATACTTAGTAATATATGCTTGTTCCAGTAATATATGAATTGAAAGGTTAAAAACAAGTGATCAGTGAACTCCCATCTGCTTGAGTTGGAATGGGTTTGGCATTAATGAGTGTCTGGGAGAATATATGGAGCCAGGGAGCGGGAATCCTTTTCTCTAAGTTCTCTTCTGGCTCATTATGTTGATACATGCATACTGATGGTGTGGGTTGCAAGCATATTGCCCTGGGAGCTGTGGTGAAGGGGGGGGGGGAATCCCCTGGGTAAGTGGCTTTTATTTTTTTCAATATTACTGTCTAGTACAGAGAATTTTTAACAGTAAAATTTTTTAATTTCTTAAAAGGACAGGAAACCCTCTTACCTGGAAGAAATATATTTATTCCTGCCTATTTTACCTCCCTTCCACAACAGCTTAACAATGTCCCAACGCAACAACAACAAAATATTTTTTAGAAATTAAAAACTGTTTATCCGGTAGGGGATAATATTACACATTATATGTGTGTCTACAAAAAATTGGATTAGCTGAATGCTTGCTGCTTCAAATTCTGAGCTAGAATCATAGAATCACAGAGGTGGAAGGGGCCATCCAGGCCATCTAGTCTAACCCTCTGCTCAATGCAGGATCAGTCCAGAGTATCCCTGACAAGTGTTTGTCCAGACAGTGCCCTAGGCAGCTGATTCTACTGTTGCACAACTCTTACTGTAAAAGTACCTTCTTGCCTTTAATTTAAACCCATTATTGCGAGTCCTGTCCTCTGCTGCCAACAGGAACAGCTCCCTGCCCTCCTCTAAGCAACAGCCCTTCAAATACTTTAAAGAAAGCACGTAACCCTGTCCATGATGCCTTTTGCTGCCGCATTTCATCAAATTAAAACCAGGCTGTTAGATTTGGAGCGACAAAATTTATATAGCATAGCTAATAGAACTTGCTCCCCTCTGAATTTTGAGATTCCCCTTCCAATAGGGCCGATAGCCTCATACCTAACATCTCTGCAGGTACCCCAGCAACGCAGAGCGTTTACCCTGGCCAGATGCAATGCTATGCCATCAGCCATCTTATATGGCAGATTTAACAAGGTTTCGCATTTGGCCAGTTATTGCCCATGCAGAAAGAGCTGTGTGGAATCAATTACTCACATGCTTTTGCACTGTGACTTGTATGTAGATCTAAGGAGCACACATTTACATTCTCTGTTAACTAGTATGGGTGCTTGTTCTGATGCACTCAAGGTGCATAGACTTCTAAGAGATTCCAGTCCGGACACCACGGAGAAGGTGGCCAAGTTTCTTTGTCTGGTCTTAAAGTTGCGCCAAAGGTTCTTTTAGAATTTTTATATATGTGTTTATAACGGGTTTTAACATGCAGAAATTGTTTTTCTAATTTATGCCAATAAAGGCTGACTTGACTTGACTTAAAGAAAGCAGTCATGTTCCCCCTTAGCCTCCTCTTCTCCAGACTGAACATTCCCAAGTTCCTCAGCCTTTCCTCATAGGGATTCTTGGTGAAATCATGTTAAATTGAGCACATAATCATAATCTACAGTCATATAATTACTGAAAACTTGGGGTTGGGGTTGTTTGCCAACCTCCAGGTGGTGGCTGGAGGTCTGGTATTACAACTGATCTCCAAGCGACAGAGATCAATTCACCTGGAGAAAACGGCTACTTTGGAAGGTGAACTCTATGGCATTATACTCCATTGAAGTCCTTGCCCTCTCCAAGTGCTGCCCTCTTCAGGCTCCACCCCCAAAATCTCAAGGTATTTCCAGCCTGGAGCTGGGAACCCTAGGTTGGGTCCACTGTAAAACTTCTGCTTGCACTAGAGCTTTTCCACAAGCGTAATTACAATGATAGCACAAACGGCTACTGCAGTCCTAAGTCAGACTTATTGTATCTTGGGCTCCCAACCTCCAGGTGGCACTTGGAGATCTTCGGCTATTACAGTTGATCTCCAGATGACCAAGATAGATTCCTGTCGAGAAAATGACTTCTTTGGAGAGTAAATCCTATGGCATTATACCCTTCAGAGGTCCACCCCCAAAACCTTCAGGTAGTTCCCCAACTTGAACTAGTAAAGCTAATCACATCCCTTCTTGTGTTTCTGCTTAGGCAATATAAAATATAAGGAAAGTGTTTTAAGTATACAAAAAGAACTGCACAAAGTTCATTTATGTACCACTTGTGCATTTCTGGATCCAAGCTTTGATTTCAGGGTCATAGACAGGATTTTTTTCAGAGGAGGTTGCCGGGGCGCTGAGGGTAATTAAATTAAATTTAGTTTAAGGGGTTACCACGAAAACATCCCGAGGAATGGGCTGCATACTTGCAATCCTATTCTCAGTCAGCAGGAAATCACAGGCTTGCTGTTGCAGAGGAGAGGCATGAGCCAAGTGGCTGCCATTGAAAGTGAAAGGCAAAGGGCTTCTCCCTGGTTGGGCATCGATCCTTGGTCTTGGCAGCTGCCATTGGCCCAGGAGAGCTCCCTTCTACAGGGGCCCAGCTGCTCCAGTGCCACGGCTACTGCCACCCATGCTTTCTGGCCCAACTCAGGCGCCTGGGGTCTGCGCTATATGTGCACATGAGTTCAGTGCCCTCTCCTCCTGAGGGACTGGCCTCTTCTCCACGTGGCTGAATCCCAGCACGCTGTGCTTGGGTGGATCTCATTGTTGCCGGTCCCGGGATAAAGTGGCAGCACAACTTTAAGGAAAACATTGAGTGGGTTACTGGGGAAGATTGGCTGGGGGCCTGCTTGATATTGGTTTTCCCTTTTCTTTGATATGAATGTATGTATTTATCAGATGTATTTACAGATATTTTTAAATCATTCTTTACCAGTGAGGAAAGTTCTTAAAGAAGAAAAAAACAGGCCAAGAAAAGACGCTTAGAAGGAAAAGCCTCCTACCTTATCGCTGAAATATCTTTTTAAAAACAACAACTAGGTAAGTGAGTGATGTCTTCTTTGTTTCAATAAGTGGCTGATTCTTCCATAGCAAGGTTTGCTTTTCTTTGCTTAATAGTTTTAGCATTAAGAATGCTTTTTTAAGGGTTGCCAACCCCCTGTGGGGGCTGGGTTTCCCTCAATTTAGGGGCCCCAAATCCACTGCCAGCCAGCTGACAAGTGTGGGGAGTCCTACCCCTAAACAGTCCAACCTCCCCGGAGGTGATGTCATCACACTGGGCATGTTGCGTGGGGGACGCTCTGGCATTCAGCTAAAAACTCTATGGTGACCATAGAGTTTTTAGCTGAATACCAGAGCGTCCCCTTTAGAAAGTGGCCAGCTACCCACATGTGCCAGAAGACCCTGGAGGAAGGCCAGGATTTCCCTGCCAGCAGAAAGGTGAGACCTGGCAACCCAAGCTTTTTTACCAATGTAGACAGAACTGACATTAAGCTAATGGACTTGTAAGTTCCTGGTTCCCTACTTAAACACTGCAGATGCACTGGCTACCTTCCAATCCTCTGGAAAAGAAGCTAATTTTAGTAATATAGCCCAACATCCTTTATTTCAGAGTATTCCCAATAAGCTGAACATTATATGACACAAAATTTCTGTATAAATTTAAACATATAATTAAATAAGAGAGAGGGCTCATGAAAATCTCAAGAGGCTCCTAATTAACACAGTTATCTTGCAGAGTACAGTCAGCCATGGGACAAAATGAAGAATTAATTGTTTCAGATAACTATAGATTAACAAAGCCAGAATGGTTCCCAGAGAAAACCTGTTGCAAGACAGGCCCAAAAGAGACAATAACAGAACACCACTAGTGGTCACATTCAGCTCTCAACTCAAAACAGTTCAGCGCATCATCAGTGACTTACAGCCTCTACTGGATAATGACAGTTCTCTTTCAAAAGTACTGAGAGGCAAACCTTGTATATGCCATTAAATGCCAACAATGCCCTTCAGTTCTCTACATAGGGCAAACAGGTCAAACCCTATGCTAAAGTATAAATGGACACAAATCTGACATCAAAAATTACAAAACTGAGAATCCTGTAGGAGAGCATTTCATCCTCCCAAGGCACTCAATGGGGGACCTCAAAGTAGCTGTTTTATTGCAAAGGAATTTCAGAAACAGACTTGAATGGGAGATTGCTGAATTACAAGTTATTACAATGCTCAGGACAATGGAACCCCCAGGGCTTAACAAAGGTATCAGATTCCTATCTCACTACACATGCTAAGTCACTCAGTTCTCACTTGTACACAGAATTTAATTTTGTTGGTCTTAAAGGTGCCATTAGACTCACACTTAGTTCTCATATCTGTTAACTTTTATTATCAGTATGTCAATTTGCTGCTATCCACAGGTTTAACCATATGCTTTATTCCAATCTTAGCTGTATTGATTGCTCAGTTACTTATGCTAACTCTTTTATTATCTGTATGCCAATCTGATGCTATCCACAGGTCTCACCAAACGTGTTATTCCAATCTTAGCTGTATTTATTGCTCAGTTACTTGTGCATGTTAACTCTAACTAGCCCTTCCTGGCAACTAAATCCCTCTCCACCTATATGTAATGTTTGAGGAAATCTGTTTCAGTGTAGCTGAAGGAGTATGCATCTACACATGCTAAGTCTCTCAGTTCTCACTTATATCCAGAATTGAACTTTGTTGGTCTTGGAGGTGCCACTGGACTCAAACACAGTTCTCATATCTATTTGTTTACTCTTGTATTTGTATGCTAATTTACTGCTATTCACAGATTTTACCAACTGCCTTAATCCAATCTCAGCTATAATCACCCAGTTACTTATGCATCTTGATTCTAACTAGCCCTTCCTGGAGACTAATACCCCCCCCCACACACACACACCTAGATGTAATGGTTGAAGAAGTTTTGTTTTGCTGTATCTGAAGAAGTGTGCATGTACATGAAAGGTTATACCGTGAATAAAACTTTATTGGTCTTAAAGGTGCCACTGGACTCAAACTTTGTTCTGTAGAATACTCAGGCCAAGTGCCAGTCCCCAAGTTAGTAACTCGAGGTTTTTTTAAACGAGTTTTTTTTTCCTGAAGGGGAATTGGCATGTGGGTATGGAATAGATTTTTTAAAAAAAGATTTGTTTCATCTGAAGCGCAAATGCATATTTCTTGGCTAATTTTCACCTATTTGCCTTTTGAAACTTTCGTATATTTTCTTCTCTTTATAAAATTCACAGTTACAATTATCAGAAATTCCACTGTGAATGAAGCTTTTGGGTTAATTCAAATATAGTCATACTATAAAATATAAACACAATTGAATATCATTAAAGTGGTTGTTTATGTCTTATGAAAATAAAGCATATTCTCTTTAAAATCTTTTAGGATTCACTTGCAAAGCACTGTTGAGCTATACAGGATTGCATCCACTTCTGCATGGAAACATCAAACAAGCACCTGCCAATGTATGTCCAAAGTTAATTGAATTGTTAGAGAAATCATCATGGGAGGAGCTGTGAGTGCAGGAGAAGACAATGATGATTTAATTGATAACTTGAAAGAAGCACAATATATTCGCACCGAGAGAGTGGAGCAAGCCTTCCGAGCTATCGATCGTGGTGATTACTATCTGGAAGGATACAGGGACAATGCTTATAAAGATTTGGCTTGGAAGCATGGGAATATACATTTATCAGCACCTTGCATTTATTCCGAAGTAATGGAAGCCCTGAAACTTCAGCCAGGATTGTCTTTTCTTAATCTGGGTAGTGGAACTGGCTATTTAAGCACTATGGTGGGACTGATACTAGGTAATTTCATTTTTAAATTATTATTAATCAGTATGATAGACACAATCTTGGTAAACATAGTTTTACAAACATGCACTCGTGAAACTCTCATTCAGTTTAGTAAGGTTTTAATAGAAGAAGAAGAAGAAGAAGAGATTGGATTTATACCCCACCCTTCACTTGTCGTCTCAGAGCAGCTTATAAACTCCTTTTTCTTCCCCTCCCCACAACAGACACCCTGTGAGGTAGGTGGGGCTGAGAGAGAACAGCTGGTACAGAGCTATGGCTTGCCCAAGGTCGTCCAGCAGGTGCAAGTGGAGGCGTGGGGAATCAAACCCGGTTCTCCCAGATTAGAGTCCGCGCACTTAACCACTACACCAAACTGGCTCTCCTACTCAAACTGGTAATAGACGTTACAATTAAATTGTTCTCAAAATATTTCAGATTTAAACAATCTCCAGCTGTTCAGAAAGTAATAAACTAAATTACACTCTATGTCTGCCCTCATTATTTCAAAATATAAGTCATGTTTATAAGAAGAAGAGTTGGTTTTTATATCCCACTTTTCTCTACCTTAAAGTGTCTCAAAGCAGTTTACAATCTCCTTCCCTTCCTCTCACCACAATAGACACCCTGTCAGCAATGCTCCCTCTAACTTGTGGAGTCTCGTGAGCAAAAATTCTACTTTGTGAGCTACTGGCATGAAAGTTATGAGCAAGCAATTTGGCTACTGCATAAATTAGTTTGCTCTGGAGCCATCCTTCCTGAGCTAAGACAAAAATCTGTGAGCCAGAAGCTAAAAAACTGTGAACTAGCTCACACTAACTCAGCTTAGAGGGAATACTGCCTGTGAGGTAGGTGGGGCTGAGAGAGCTCTGGGAGAACTGTGACTGGCCCAAGGTCACCCAGCAGGCTTCATGTGGAGGAATGGGAAATCAAACCCAGTTCGCCAGTTTAGAAGCCACTGCTCTTAACCACTACATACACTGGCTCTCATGGATAAGAATCCAAATTATACAGCAAAATATAACATGATTATTAACATCATAAATGGGTTAGAGATTTGGGATTAAAAATACACTGGATATTATTCTTCATTATAAACAAGTTTGACAGCTGACTCACTGCTCCCTTGTGAGAAGCAGCAATTTTTGTGAGTGGAATAGGGTGGGTTTTTTTGTAGTAACAGTGATCAGCACAGCACAGCCCTGGGCACATTTTCTGTCTGGCATGCAGATACATGAATTCAGAGAATCTGACACTGCCAATACCACTTTCTTAAAACACTAAATGAATAAAGGCTTGCTTCAGAGGCCCTTATTAAAGCAAGTTGTCTCAGAATATTCTGCTAAAAGAGAGATTACGAACCGTTCATGTGCTGATAGCCTTTCCAACCAGTTTTTACCTAAAAAAAGTTCCTAAACGTATTTTTACTGTACATGGTTTTTTCAGTGACTCAGCTGTTTTGTTTTCTTTTGATTTATAAGGCACTTAGGGCCAGTTCATACAAGACATTATCTTCTCCCCACACTGTCCCATATAGATAACAAAACTGTACACTGATTTATACAGTCACAGCAATAGCTAGTAAAGTTTTGTGGAAATTGCAGCTCCCTATAACTCTGTGCAGCCTAGTTCACACTGTTACATTTTCCCCTACTGTTGTGGACATCTACATAATAGCAGATGAGTGAGACAAAAAATGTAGAATATAATGTGGAAGCTAGCCAATAAGTAAAGGAAAAATAAAGCCAGATCTTCTTCGTGGTCTCTCTGTATCACACCCATGGGAAACAAGGCGCCTGTTCCAGCTCCGACTGGTAAACTTTGCAAGCTCAGTAGGGATTTTTGCGCCTTTGTTCCCCTGTGTTCTGTGTAGGAACTCCCACCACGCATGCTCATAGGGGTGTGGCATGGACATCCCACCAGTTCTCCTCTGACCACTGTGCTGATCAGTCGATGCTTTGCTTCAGTCCGGTGAAATTTGCTTCATTGGATTTTTCAGGTTTTTCTTCAGCTCAGTACTCTCATCTTCATCTTCATTGCTTCTGGAAGCTGCCTTGGACCCCACCAAGATGGTGGCAACTGTTTCCACACAACAAGAGACTTCCAAGCCATCAACCAAGTCACCCAGGCACACTCCACCCTTGGGGCAGGCCTCTCAAGCCTCTAAAAAAGCCCTCTCTGATACCAGCCCTTTGTCATCAAAGAGGTCAGGGTCAATTTTGAAGTCGGCATCATCTACCCCTGCAAAGAAGAAGATGAAGGAGAGATTGGATTTATATCCCATCCTTCATTACCTAAAGGAGTCTCAGAGCAGCTTGCAATCTGCCCTTCCCCTCCCCACAACAGACACCCTGTGAGGTAGGTGGGGCTGAGTGAGAACTTGTGACTGACCCAAGGTCACACCAGCAGCTGCATGTGGAGGAGTGGGGAATCAAACCCAGTTCTCCCATATTAGAGTCTGCGCTCCTAACCACTACACCAAACTGGCAGGGAGCGCAGGGAGGACAAGAACCAATTGAAGGGCAGTCTGAAGGCCCTCAAAGTAGGCTCTCAGCAGAGGTCACAGAGCCCCAAACACAGCTCTATGACCCACAAACACACTGCCCCACTGTGGTTTGACACCAGATCTGACTTGAATTTTGCCAATCCCTCCGTTGATGCTACTGGACTTGTCCACCCGACAGAATAATTCCCCAGTGCCAAAATCCCAAGCTGTGCCATTCATTACACATTCAACAACTCCTCCTATTGGAGCCAGATGCAGATGAAATTGACCTAACCCAGTGAAGCTCACCATCACAGCACTACAGGTCATTTAGCTGAGGAAGCTCCACGCCAAACTCGGTTGGGCACAATCAACGCCACCACTAACCCAATCTCCACATGGGTGATCGCAGCACCAAAACCCATCTTTGGGTTTCCCCTCATTGGCACCAAAGCCATTTGCTGCATGGAGAAACAACTATTCCATTCCAAGTGCCCACTGGACCACCACAGATCCCTGGGACCAGCAGCAATTCCAGTACTTGTATAGAACCTATCCCCTGCCTTCCACCCAGAGTCGCTTCCGACTGGGATCAGAGATCGGCATACTCCCACCGGTCCTACTCGCCCTGTAGACAGCCATCAATACCAATGCCCCAAACCACCCAACCCTCGGCACTGACAAGCCACCCATCCAAACACTACAGGACCTCATGGAAGGGAACACTGGAATAGCCGAGGGAGACTTCAGCATCCATACTGATGCTGGCCTGGTCACTATCGCCTCCAGCTCAGAGGGAGGACATGTGTATGTATCCCAAATGCGTGAGATCTCTGACACCGATAAATCGGACAGTGGGTCAGACAGTGAGTCAGATAGGGATGGCTCAAGCCACCATGCGTGTCATATCGACCTTTCTTTGACACTACAAGTTACTGACCATCTTCTGAACTCCCCATCAGAGGATTGGAAGTCCTATGATGAACTTGTTAAGAGAATGGTGCACAAACTCAGCCTATCCAGCGTGCAGCCCTAACCCATAGTGACCGACTCCATCTTCGATATTGTTCAATTCAACATATCCACAGCTATTGCTCTCCTTGTGCCTATGATGATGCTACATGCAGCCAAAACTCCCTGGATCAAACCATTGACAATTCCAATATCCTCCAGGCGGCTGGATCACATGTACAAGGTCCAAGAGATGGGTGCCAGATTCCTGCTCTTTCATCCCAGGCCCAAGTCACTGGTAATGACTTCCTTGTCAAAGAGCAAACACACTCACTCAACCCCACCTGATAGGGAAAGCAAGCAGCTAGATGCTTTTGGGTCAAAGTTTTACTCTGCAGGAGTGCTAGGGGTCAAGAACTCTTAACTACTTGGCCTGCATGGGTTGTTACCAGTACACCCTTTGGGAGCAACTCTCAGAGCTCCTCGCTGACCTCTCAGATGACAAGTGCACGGCTACATAGAAGCTGCAGAAGGAAGGCATGCTTCTTGCTAAACAACAAATAAGCTCCTCGAACATGCCCTAGACACCTTTCAAAGATTATCACTTCCGCCATTGCACTGAGTAGACACTTGTGGCTCCTTACCACCACCCTCCAGACTGACACATGTTCCTACATTGACGACCTTTCCTTCAATGAAGAGGGCCTCTTCCACTCCACGGCAGCCACTGTCCTCCAGGAATTGAACAAGAGCATTAAAGCCTCCAGGAACCTAGGCATTACAGCACCATCACACACCTATAAGACCAGATCCTGGCTCCAAACAGGGCTTTTGACTCCTATACCCCCACCCCACTGGAACCGCCTCTCAGAACTTGACCACCACACACCCGCCTCCACTCCTTCCTTCCAGCATGGAGGTGAATCACCTTGGACCAACGGGTCCCCGCCGTCATTTCACAGGGCTACGTGATAGAATTTGTCCAGATATCCCCATGCCTGTGTTTGTCTCCACCTCCACATCCGACTTACTGAAGGAAGAAGGAAGAAATGCAAACACTTCTGAACAAAGAGGCTATACAGAGGGTACTGCCAGACTCCTGGGGCATGGGGTCTACTCCTGGTACTTTACTTTTCCCATGAAAGATGCCAGCATCAGGCCCATAATGGACCTGAGGGCCCTGAATGAGTTCATTGCCTACCACAAGTTCAAGGTGATTGAACTGCAGAACATCCTGCCACTCCTCAAGGAAGGGGCATGGATGGCCACACTAGTCCTCCAGGAGGCTTACTTCCATCTAAACATTGTACCCCACCATAGGCAGTACCTTCGATTCACCACCTACCCAGGGGACTCTTTCCCAGATCCAGACAGAGGAGGACTTATTGCAGTCTTCAGTTTTCTCCTCTCATGGACAAAGGCATGAGTCACTCCTTGCTTTGGGTCTACCTGGCTGCCATCTCAGCACATCACCAAAGGGTGGACAGGCACTCCATCTTTGCCCACCTGGACACCAAACGCTTCCTAAAGGGACTCTTGTACATGGACCATTCTTTTAAGCACCCAACACCTGCCTGGGACTTACCTCTGGTCCTACGGATGCTGGCAGAAAAACCCTTTGAACCAGTAGCAACATGTAACCTGCAGTTGCTCGCATGGAAAACAGCTTTTTTAATGGCCGTTACATCAGCTAAGCATGTGGGTGAACTCCTAGCTCTCCTTGACAGGGTCTCCTCGGCACCTGACATGAACTTTCTCCCGAAAGTGGTATCAGTTTCATTTACACAACATTACTCTGCCAATCTTCTACCCAAGACCCACAAACAACACAGAGAAGAGGCTCCACTTTCTGGATATCAAATGAGTCCTGTTATGCTACCTAAATAGGATGTCCTCTATCAGTGTTGTCTACTTCTCTGTCTTGCAGTGCAGTTCTAGTATTGCTTAATGGTCACACCAGACTTCTTACATAATAGGTGGGAGTTCCTGCACAGCACACGGAAAGGATGCGAAAATCTCTGATGAGCTTGCAAAGTTTACCGGTCGGAGCGAGCACAGGCGCCTTGTTTCCCATGGGTGTGAATGTACAGATGACCACTCGAAGATCATCAATTACAGGTAAGCAACCTGTGTTTCTCTTCTCCCTGCCTGCCACTTTTTTTTTGCAAGCATTTCAAGATAAAGTTTCTATAAAAACACTGCCTTCACAAAGGCATCTAAAGCATTTTACCTTCCTAAATGAAATTATAAACTCTGCCTGATTCCACACACATTGCAGTTTTGGGACTGACAGCTCTTTCTTCTCTCTCCCCCCCCCCCCCCCCCGGCCTGAGCTTCTGGTTATTAGACGCAGGTGCAATCCTGTCCCTGCTTGGTTCCGCAGACACCGCTGCCTTTGCTGTAGTCTCAAACTTTTTCCTTCTATGTGTCTCAGCCCTTTTCAATTCATTGCTCATCCTGAGCCCACTGAATGACTTGTTAACTTCCTTCTCTCTAGCCCTTCTTTGTATAGCATAAATCCCACACCCTTAGTCCCTACTGTTCCTAGACATGGAAACACTTCCATCAGTGTTGCCTACTTCTCTGTCTTGCAGTACAGTTTTAGCATTGCTTAATGGTCACACCAGGCTTCTTACATAATAGGCAAAGTAACTAATGGTTCAGTGAGTCTTACGTTTCTACTGATTCTTGATTTACAGGCCCTTTTGGAATAAATCATGGAATAGAACTTCATCCAGATGTGGTAGAATATGCAAAGGAAAAACTGGAGAGCTTCATAAAATATAGTGATAGTTTTGATAAGTAAGTATATCCTCTGTTCACTTCATTTTGTCTATAGTATTACTTTAGTGGATGTAAATCAGGGACCATTGACTTATTTGTGAGTGGGCCTGTGGGGGAGGGGACGAGGCAAAGAAGCACAGGGTTGCTGGCCAGCTGGCAAGCATGGTCACTTGGAGGTTGGGCAGCTGCGGGGGCCTTGGGCCTGCCCTTTCACCAGGTCAGCCAATTGGGACTGGCCTGCGGTAGGTAGGGCTATGGGTCCCTGCAGGGATTTAAATGGCTGCCTGGGCCACCTGGTTTTCACTTGAGTCTTCACATGGGGTTTTTCCTTCCTATTCCTCCCTTGATATATTCTGTGTTGTAACATGTTGTTGGGCAATGTTTTCTGATCATTTTCAATTGTCACAACTTTGGTGGCAGTATCAGCATGTGGCTGGATCCATTTTCGGGGAAACAGGCCTGCGTTAAGGGATCCCGGGGTGTAGGCTTTCTAAGGACATGCCCAGCTCGGGGGCTGTTGGTGCTACCCCCACTCTCAAGTGGCAGGTGGGACCACACAGTGGTGGTGGTTCGTACCATCCAGTGGTTCCCCCCCGCAGGCAGGCTGGAGTTTATCAACTGGCAGGCGGGTCAGTCAATGCCTGGATCCGTTTTGCTCCATGCTGTGCCAAGGCTTCTTACAGCTATAACCAATAAAAGTTGTGGCCAGTTTGATCAAAAAACCTGATTGTATGTGTGGTCTGTTAATGTTATGAAGCAGGGGCTTTTCAACTCCCCCTTCTCCCCATCCCTTCAACACTGGGCCAGCAAACATTTACAGGATTTTAAAACTTTCATGTTTATTATTGAAACAGTTATGCAGGTTTTGTTTTAGCATTTTAAGAATTTTCATGACAGTGAGCTGTGTGTATAACTAAGGTTTGAATTGCATATGTTCCATTGTAATGAGTGAATGTCCTACAGCAGTTGCATTATCATTAATTTTGGCCTATCTTTCATGATATTGTGTCCTTTTATGACATAGATATGTACAATATCCATGTTGTGTCTGGGAATGTTTCAGCCCTCCCCCCCCAATATCCATCCATTTCCCTGCCAGACCCTGTCCAGTATACCTAGCTGTATAGCACAGAGACTGGATCATCCCTTTTTATTCAAAGGTAAAAGCTGCAGTATTGCGTTTACAATGAAATAACTGCTGAGTTTCAGAGAATTACATTTTTGACTGTCTAGTTATGGAATAATATGTAATAAGCAATAGAGTCTGTGTTACTTTTGCTATCTTCAATTTTTTTATTTGTTAATGCTAAAAATGAAAAGGCTTACATTTTAAAATTCAGATTTTATTAATTAGATTGAAGCAATTTCAAAACAGTATATCGATATATATTTCAAGTATGTGGTAATTGCTGATTTCTACTTGGATACTATATTTATGTTTTCCTACAGCCCAACCTACCTCACAAGTTCAATATTTGTATATAGCCAAGGCATAGAATTCATTGCACACACCAATGACAATACCAGCATTTGTATGCTTTCTAAAGCACCTAAAATTTACTGCTTCTGCTGCAAGCTGTATGATTGATTCTGTCTGGTTGGGGTCATACTGTTAGCATACTGTTCCTGAGATTGAAATATACGGTTCATTTATACAGTTTATCTCATTTCCTGCTGTACTGAAACTGTAGCATCAGAATTTGCATTGTTCTTAGTACTCTCATTGAAGATAATGGAATTACTCTGAAATGCTTAGTTTTTGGGGGCATCTTTAATTAAAACCAATCAAAAGAAGGGTAACTATGTTCAGATTTCATACTTCTAAATGCGGAACATACCTACTCCAAATATTATTTGCCCTTCTTAATGAAAAAATGATTTTAGGACAAGGTATGAGATTTCAGAGAAACAAATACATGTGTTTTGGTTTTAGGTTTTTTCTTTTTCTTTTAAAAAAAACTCCCTTCCTTTTGGTTTTGAATGAGATTTACTGTGCAATCCTAAATAGAACTTTATCCTTCTAGGTTGGGTTTAGAAGGGTGAGACTCTGTTTAGGAATGCACTGGTTATATTATAGTGAAGTAGACTCAGTTTAGGTTTAAGTTGAAGATATGTTTGATATCCAGAAATTCTCATAATTCATCTGAACTCTCATTCATCTGGGCTGGATCCTAATCACCATGACCATAGCAGTGCTTGTAGAGCATAACTTCTCCTCTTGCTTGAACTTGTGCTTTTCAAAATGCAGGTCCTCAAAAATGCTGTGGGATACAACATGAGGGTCCACAGTCAAAATGGGGAATGGACAGAAATCCTTTCCCATCACAAGCTAAACAGGAGTTAAAATCAAACCCATTATCATTATAAAACTAAAAGAAGGGTAAGAATTATATAGAAAAATGTTATACCCCTAAAAGGAATGAATTTCATGAAGTATCAGTATGCTAAAGGCAGCGTACAAACTTAGACATATTATCAACAATAAAACAAGTATAAAAAGTGCAATTAGTGATAAAAAAAAATCAAACCAACAGCCATTAAAAGCCTGGAGAAAAAAACAGTCTGCATTGATTTAATGAAAATTAAGAGAGTCAGGTAGACATTTCTAGAATGAAAAGTCTAAAGATGAAATGCCATTACAAAAAAGATCTTGCACTATGCAGTGACATCACAGTAATGCAAACTAGCATTTTCCAAGGCTAATATGATGCTTTCCATGCCCCTGTCAACCAGAAATGAGTACAGCTAGAAAGCCAGCTGAAGCTGATAGAGAGCCTTCCTGGCTATGGCTGCCATGTGGCCATGGCTCATCCAAAAATATTTTGAAATTGCAAATCTGCACTTTTAGAAGGTATGTAACTTTATCTAATATAATGGGGAAACTCTTTAGTGAGAATATGTAGGCATTTCAAGTAGAATTTCTCATGAATTGTTTTCTAAAGGAGTCATGATTCCATTTTTAGCATATGACAAGCAATGTCTCTAACATAATGACACCAAACCAGAATGTTCACAAGACAATAGAGTTTGCATATCACTTTTAATTATTCTCAAGGGAAAAACAATTTCCAGTGCTGGTAGGCTGTACCTTTAATGAAAAAGTTATACAGCCATATCAGTCCACACAAACATCCAAAAATAAGAACAAAATCTGTTTAATACCTTTTTGGACCTAAAAAGCTATTAACATGGATTTTGTTCTTATACCCAGAATGAGCAGCCCTTGAAATATTAAAAAATACCCAGGATGTTTAAATATTCCTGCACATTTTTGTGTAATTAAATTACACTATTTAATGCTGATATTTTTTAACAGTCCCTGCCCCCTGATTTTGAACATTCTGGTAAAAGGTATAAAGGTAAAGTGATACTGAAGAAGTATTGGAGTCTGGAAGTAGGTCATTGAATACTAATGTGTTTAAAGTTAGGTTAATTCTCCTATCATTCATGAGCAGGAAACCTTCCTTCAAAGAAAAACTTCAGTCTTGCATTACTGTCATGCATGACTGTATCACTCTGCCAGACTGGGGGGGGGGGGGGGGGGGGGATATTTCTTGTGCCAGCCACATATGGACATATACTTCCTTCCATCATTGTCTTATTACCCCAAATCATCAATATGCATGTATCTTCTTCCTGATGATGGTATAATTAACTTTGAAACTGATGGCCTGTCTACAAAGTATCTGTCATCAATGAAGATGAGATTATATCAGTGGTCATGAGAGACTGTTTATGTACCTCTGTATGATGTTTGGAGGCCAGTGCATCTTAGAGGGAGGACTACAGGAATCATAAGGTGCAGAGCTTTAACAGACTGAAGCAAAGACTCAAGCAAGCGTTCTCATCATTGGACAGAGCATAGTTTACCGTGTTAGTGGCTGGAAGCAATGACTCTAAAGCATTGATTTACAGGCATTTTACAACAGGCTATTCAATCAAAAGAACTTGTTCAGTTGTTGTATAATGCTGAACATTATCAACTCTGAAAATCAGCAAATCGCACAACAGGATCTGTAACACCATCAAACTTAGTGTGTGGTAGATTTATACACTTTACATATGACAACTCTGACACTATCAAAATTAGCATGGCTGGCAGACTAGTGTTCTTGCCCACACTGGTGGTAGCTTAGCAAAGAGATGCAGAACCAGATGTAGGGCTAAAAAAAAAGCTTCAGTAGGGACAGTGTTACAGATCCCAGATGTTCTGGAGGGAAACTTGCCTACTGCAGTTATAGATGGAAAGTCACAGCCCAAATTAATTACACTTAAGAATGGCTTAATTTACAGATGGCAATCCCTCATCAATACAAGATATTGCTACAGATTTGGTCTGCCACCTCAGGAGTGCAATAGGAAAGGTTGGATGTACTGCAGTCACACAAACAGTAGAAGTGACAAAGTCAAGGCATCGTGCTGTGAGCAAGGTACACTAAGCAAGGTCCAGAAATGTAAATATGTGATGACAGCACTTGATCAACATTATGCTTACTATTGGTAAGGCATTGTTCTCTGAACCCATGGAACTCAAGCAAGCAAAAGAAGAATAACAAGACTTGATTGTAAGGTCTGGTGGCCTGCACCCATCCTTAAAGATTCTGAAAGTCATAGGGAAGCATGTTCAGTACTCTTGATTTACTGCATTGAAAGCAAGAACCTGGGGCTTAGAAAAGCAAAGAAAGTGATGGCTGGGAACCCTAAGCAAGAGGCACGAGACACACAAGAAAACCTTATAGGCTATATGGCAAATTTTCTCTTCACAGCTGCTTAAGTACTTTGACAGTAAGAGCCCCAAATTGAAGAATCAGAGGAAAAATCTGTCAACAGTGATGTGCAGGGTGCTGATCATTGCTTGATTCCAGACATTTCAGAGATGACATGAAAGTTTTTGTAGCATCCAAAAACAATTCCAACTTCAGATTCTGGTGGAGCTAAATTGAAAAGGTACAGATCCTTTTGTTCACTTGTGCTCAGAAAGATCCTTTTCAATCTGGTTTCAGGCTTGGTTATGGGGCTAAAATTGCTGCAGCTGCCCTGGTGGAAGATTTTTACCAGGAACTGGACAGGGGGAGTGTGATCCTGTTGATTCTCCTGGACCTCTTGGCGGATTTAGATACCATCAATCATAGTATCCTTCTGGACTACCTTTTGGCACTAGGATTGGGAGGCAACCTTATATGGTGGTTTCAATCCTACCTGAAAGGTAGGTTTTAAGCTGCTTGTCCCCTTGTCCTCTAACATCCCACAACATTCCATCTTAACCCCTGTGCTTTTTAATCTGTATATGAAGCCACTAGAAGAGATCCTCCAGAGACTGGGCTGAGCTGTCACCAATATGCAGATAATACTCAGCTCTGTCTTTCACTTCCAGCTGATCCAAGGGAGACAGTGGAAACTGTACCAGTGCCTGGATGGATGAAGACTAACAAATTGAAACTTAATCCAGACAAAACTGTGGTGCTGCTAGCAGGAGGAAGGATTGACTCAGGAATTGAGGTGTCTTGTTCTAGATGGAGTTGCACTCCTCCTAAAGGAGCAGCTGCATTCTTTCCTGGGCAACCCCACCCCCCCTCCTGTTTTGTTTCCCATTTTGCTTCCAGGCCCAATTCAAAATGCTGGTATTGATCTTTAAAACCCTAGCATACTTTAAGGGCTGTCTTCTGTCATATTAACCTATCAGACCACTACAGTAATCTTCAGGGGCCCTGCTCGGGTGCCCCTTGCCATCTGAGGCTAGATGAATGGAGACTCAAGAAAGAGCCTTTTTGGTTATGGCATCAAAATTATGGAATTCCCTGGGGAATTCATCTGCCCTCCTCTCTCATTATCCTCCACTAGCTGGTGAAGACTGGTGAAGACTTTTTTGTTGTGTTTGATGTCCCCCAACTGACCTTCACTTCCTATCTTTCCACATGCACATGCACACCCACCCACACATTTTAATGTTTTTGATCATTTGCTGCCTTGGGGACCCTGGTGGGAAAGCAGCATGAAGTATGTTTGAAATATATTGAATAATAAAAAGATGGAATTTTAAAAACCACTTACATGTCTTCAGGTGCATCTGTCCTTTCATTAGGCTCAGTCCTAGAAGTTATGATTACTGAAGAATAATTTGGTTCCAATTTCTGCCTTATGAGCAGTACTAGGTAGATAGATAGAAATGATGCAATTGTCTTCCACGTCAAATGCTCACATTATCAGACAGCAGCATGGTAGCAAGCATACATGTATCCAAAGCTGCTGCTCTTGAGTCTGTGATATAGAGACTAGAAAAAATTAACTTCTTGTTTTACATCTCTTCCTGCCATTCTACATTCATGCATGGAACTCATAACCTGCAACCGTTTCATGCACACATGCACATTTCAAGTGGAAGAAATTTCAGCTCCTCCTGTGCACAGCCAGCTGCATATGAAAAGTAGTTGTTGATAACTGGAATAATTATAACAGAACTGGACTTCTGGACTTCATTCACTGTGAAGAGATTGTAAAAAAGAGCAAGAGTCCAGTTGCATCTTAAAGACTAACAGAATTTGTGGCAGGGTATGCTCGACGGTGTTGTTGCTCATGGTGCTCATCTAGCTTTTAACAGGGAAAAGAACAGCCTGGACCAATATCATGGGTAGAGTATTTTAAGGGTCTGTTGTGTGCTTTTATTGTAATAAATTAGCTCACATAGTAGTTGTTTTTTTCTCCAGGGATGCAGCAGCTCCAATGCTTTGACAGCAGATCTCTTTGGGTATATTTCTCAGTTGTGAACTTTCTTAAAAGTTTAGCATGCACGGCAGTTGATCCAGCACCCCCAAATCATTTAGAAAACTTTGCCTACTGAATACTTAATTGTAAGAGTAGTGTGCAAATTCTAATTTTCTTGTATCAGTTCTAGTTTGGGGGCATTTTATGGATTAAACTATTGTAGCTACAACTCGAAAGATAACAAACATAGATTGTGCAGCCTAAAATCCTTTAGAACGTTTGGACTAAACAGATTATGGTAGAACAGTTGTGCAAATGTATGACTTTTCTTGTGGATATTATGTCTTTTACAGTTTGAAATATTGCCTGTTAGAGGTGCAGCTTGTCAAATGCCGTAAATTAATTCAGTGCCCCAAAATCCTTTGGGGGTGGATGATTTGCTAATATTGCCAGCCCAGAAAATCTGGTCCAAAATCAAGGAAAATTAAAACCATACTCCCTAGTCCTCCTTCCGACACAGGTCACCCAGCCAGGCTACTAGAGGGTATCTGAAAGCCAATTCAGAAGCCAGACTGAAAGTGTCCTGATGGATAGGATCATATACAGAAGGCCAAGATAACTCTCCAATACCACATTTTACAAATTGATATCTTCTGATCCCACAAAGGAATGCCAGAAAAATCTTTAGAAGTTACGAAAATGCTACCCACATACAGAAGAACAAATTTGTATGTATACAGCCTGGGTGGGAACCTTGGTCAGATACTTTCTACCTGCTACCCACAATACACAAACCTGGTAACCCAAGATGCCCTGTTACCTCAGGCATTGGCACTATCACTGTGGGGATGTGATGGACCGCCAAGGGGGGGGGACAAAATTCCCCAAGCCCAAGTCACCTGAAGGGCCCCTGAAACCAATCTCATGCTGTATTCAGAATGTATCTTGATTTATTTCCTCCTAATGCAGTTCTGCACCACTGCCATTAGGGCAAGGCAAAGAATAGTAAAGAGCAGTCTCTATGACTATCCACATGCTGTGTCTTTCTGTGACGAAAGAGGCAAACACTTGCATATCCTGTTAAACCCAACAACCAAGCCAGCATTGGAACAAGGCAAGAGTACAGCTCAACTCATGGCTGCTATTGCCATTGCTGAAATGCAGCCTCCTGGCAAGGTTTTTCCCACCCCCAGCAGTCTGTTTCCCTCTTCCTTTCGTTGTACACATGGTTTGGATCAGGGTCATATGGGGGGGGTAGGTAGAGTCTTTGTTCGGTGGCCCATGGTGGCTCTTGTCAGCCCTTGGGTTGTCTGGCTATATGGACTCCATCCTCGTGCCTTATACCATCAGCACCCCCTGTTATTTACAAGACACAACTGACTTCCTGAGGAAGTCATAATCCATCAACAAAAACAAGTGTGAGAACTTTTTATACTCCCTGGACATACTGTTACAGAGTAGAAAGTCACTGTTGTATGAAAAGAACACTTCAGAGGGAATATACAACATGAACGTGCTGAAGTAGAACTCATAAAAAAAAATCAAACCCTATATATTTTTCTGGCTTAAACAGAGACTTGGTTTTCCTCAGACACGGCAATCTCTAAGGAACGCACTTTTTGGAAATTTTAAGTTGCTGTTTTTAATATGTTTTATCAGACTATAACCTTGTAGCAAAACAAATTAATTTTCACTTAAATCATTTGTTTATCTATTTGAATCTCTGACTTCCGTCACCATCCAGAATGTGTAACTGCTAATTCAGTTGATTTTTGTGATGGGTTTAATACCTACCTTTTCAACACCAACTCCTCCCTTTCCTCCTTCACTGAGACTTAAACTTTAAAAGCTTATATACCAAACCTTGGCTCCCCCCACCAACCAGCCTCATAAAAAAATTTCAGTAGGATTTTCTATCACATACCTGTCTGACAAAGTGGGCTGTGATCCACGAAACCTCATATAGAAAAAATTGTTTTTGTCTCTTTCTAAGGTTTGCCTTAATGTAAAAAGGAAGACACATGTGTGCAACACTGAGCTAACTCTGCCTTTGGGAAGATTGCCAAGAATATCCTGGAGGATCTCAAGGCACATAGAGTTTTTCTCTTATGTATTATACAGCTGAGCCAAATAAGAGTTGTTAACAGTAAAAACATTAACTTACTAAAACTCTGGACCAAATAGACATGTTTTTGGCAGCTTTTATAGACAGGCAAATAGGCATTTGCAATTACAACCTTATATCTGTGGATCAGTCTCCTTCAAGTTCAGAGCACATCATGAAAATTCAGACTGGTACTCAAGATCATAGGTATTGCCACTGTTGCTTTCTATGGCACAATTTACTCCCTCCCTCAACTGGTAATGGCTGAGCAAGTTTTGAAACTAATATCAAGTCATGTATACTTCTATGTATCAAAGTATTTTAAAGTGCTGTTATTGAACCTTTCATTATATTTATAACCTGCCTTACTATTTCTTTGTGGCATAGATTTTTATGTGCAAAGCAAATAAGAGTAGAAATGTTTTTCCAAAAGGCCAAAATATTGTGTGTTTCTTTACCTGGTTCAATAATCTGAACAAAGACATTTCAAAGGAAAATTACTAATGTATGTTAATGGTTTACAACCCAGTGATTGTCTTATTTCTTGATGACTGGATAACCAGCTACCAAATAAATATACTATAATTAAATATATATTTAACAACTTTTTTACACAGGTACATGATGAATTTTGTTGGTAGGCTTGCAGCCATAGTTTTGCTGCATAGAGCAGCATAATCATCATGTTTGCATATAGAAACTACATTTTTAATAGAACAAAATATTTTAAAGTAGATATCATACATATGCATAACATGGACTTGTAGCTTGTGTTTGGTAAAAATAAATAGAATTCAGCATTCTTCTTTAGGGAAAAAAACTTCTGCTCTTGAATGCTCTGTGTCAAACAATTATTTACTGTATTCTTTTTTTGGCATCTAGATCAGTATTTACTCTAGAACTAAATTTGCCTGCATGACTGTCCTCCTACATATATCTGTCTTTCAAAACATTAAGTATATTCCTAACTTTTAGCAATCATTCCTGTCATCAAATTAATCATCTGTGTCTGCAGAGATTTAATTCTCTATTTGAATGGAAACTTCTTGGTTCTTGGACAGCCAAAAAGTACAAAGTTTCACCATTTTTTTTTAAAAATCTGGCTTTTATTGAAAAGATTGTTTCAGGCAGCAAAACAGAAGGTGATATTGACTCTAGACTACACTTTGGATGATTTTTAATATATTTTGGTAGCTGCTTTATTGCTATTTGGAGACAAAAGGCATATCTTTCCTTAATCGATATAGGCCGCTTCAGATAAGTCCTTTTTAAAAATGAAAAGTTCCTTGGCATTAGTACAGAAGTAGCAGTGTCAGGCTCCTCTTCACTTGTTTATTGAAGGGGGAATGTGTTGTCTTTTCTGCTCCCAGTCAGCTTCTAGAGGTAGAATATTCATCTTGGAGGGAGAGCAACAGGGCAAAGCTAGGTTGCCCACCTTCTAGCAACCTACCAAACCCCCAAGTGTTCAAGCTGATATGATCACTACTGTGCAAGAAAGTCTACATTTCATCTGTGAGCCATGTGAAACTCTCACCATTCTTCTAAAGAAATCTCTACAATGGTAAGTGACCAGAATCATAGTATTACTTCTTGGATAAGTCTTAAGGGTAAGACAGGCCTCTCTTATAGATGACATAAGAGAGAAAGTTACCTTCCTTTGATCAGTCTCACAGCAGTGCTGCTTTATCTCTGATGAAGTTCTGGGGTTCTGACAACTCCATGATGGCTAGGAAAAGAAGTTCTTGAACTATAGATGGAATTCTCTGAAGAAATCCTTCATCATACTTCAGCCAAATGAGTATACATATTTACAACTAAAATACAAATGATTAAAGAATGGAAGTGGAAACATTTCCAAATTCTGGAAATTTCCGCTAATGGCAGAAGGCAATCTGTCACAATTTTGCTTGTTTCAACAAGCGACAATAATCCTTGGATTTTTTTCATGCTGTTATCATAGCACTATTTGGAAACCTCTTCATTTTTCAGATTTCACAGTGGAAAGTTACTGTCAAGAACATATTGGAATCATTATTTCATTTTTATCTAAACGAAGAGCATCCAGAGGCATCCAAGTATTGCAGAATTCATGAAGAAACTGCAAAGCAAATGTTGCTTCTACTCAGAATTCATTAGTTTCAGATTTTCAAAATAGGAATAATGAAATTATGCAGGAAAAATCCAAATGATGGCAGTATATTCATTTGGAAAAAAGATGTGCTGCCAAGTGATGAGTCTGTTCAGTCTACATAAATCCTGCACAGTATGATTGTACTGAGGAGTGCACCGAGCTTGGAATAGTTTCTACTTCATTTGAACAGGAGATAGTGATTCACATTTCTAAGAAGTACAGATCCACGCTATACATTTTCATCTGCCAAATACAGTTATTCGAGAAATGACAGATCAGGCCATGGCCAAAGCTCTGAAGAGTACAATTTTCAGGACAAACTTCAGTATGGAGTCAGTGCAGATCACTTTTTCTAACAATATTAAGCACTTTTTATCCATAAAAAATTAATTCTTTCACTTTTACAATGTAAACCACTAGTTGTATGATCTAAACAAAATGATGCACTGCAGCTGCATTTTTGGTTCAAATTGTCATTCAGTCTATATTTGCCACATACATTAGTGACGGCTAATATACCTTTAATAGTATTGTTGCATATGCATATTTGTAGGTAATAGGTTGTTGGGAGAGGTGGGGTGTATATTAAACTGTTTTTAATTAAAACACATGAAGCTGCCTTATACTGAATCAGGGCTTTGGTCCATCAAAGTCAGTATTGTCTACTCAGACTGGCAGTGGCTCTCCAAGGTCTCAGGCAGAGGTCTTTCACATCACCTACATCTTTTCACTGGAGATGCTGGGGATTGAACCTGGGATGTTCTGCATGGCAGGCAGATGCGCTACCACTGAACCACAGCCCCTACTAAAAAATGGCCATATAAAGTTTATTACAATAAAACAAAGTTAATTATTATAATTAAAATGACACATAAAGCAGTCTTGTATCAATACTGTGACTATTGTCATTTGACGGAAATACAGAAGTTCTTTATTTTTGTTCAGAAAGCTTTCCATGTCTGCCTGTATAATACATGATACATAGGTTTATTATTATTAATTAAAATGTTCTGTCTCCACTCCTGCCACCCCACATCAATTACAGTGGCTAAATACTGCTTAAAAATTCAGGTTTGAACTACACCTCAAAATACATGTTAAAACACAATGGCTTCGTTCAGACATCTCTCTTATACATAATTCTCTGTTGGTGGTGGCACTCTCCTGAACATTCCACATGCCACCCCAGCCTTTGGTCCCCTGGCCTGTCAATTAGAAGCTGTCCTTATCCACTGGCTGTGAATACTCACATGCCATTGGCTGGGTGCTGGGTCCTCTTCCCCGCCCACTCCTTCAGTCTCTGTGCCCTGTCAGAATTTCTGGCAGATGGCTTTTTCTCTTGACGAAGACGCTTCTGCTGCTTCCTTCCTGTGGGGGGATTAACTGTTACCTCAGTGGCTGTTGGTAGGTGAAATGAAATGGCAGTTACCTGTGTTTATAAGATGGCTGCTGTCTGTGGTTTGTTTAAAATGTTCCCCCATGAGGTTCAATTGAGCTGTAGTTCCAGAGAGAGGCCTGCAGGAGTATCACTCACTGGGTTGAATGAGGCTTCCTCATCTGCTGGCCTACAATTCCCAGCTGCCCCAAGGCCAAAAAGTGGGACCATCCCAAGGGGTGGGGCACCATCAATATAGACTCCAGCCCATCCAAGGAGGACTGTGTTTAACCCATTTTATTTATTTATTTATTATTCATATTTATACCCCGCCTTGTTGGGCAAGCTGTTGATTCATGCCCTTTTGGTTCATAGTATGTGCTTACTCCTGCAGTTGTGCCTTATTCATTTAGTGTGTATGTGTGCTCCATAACTGCGTAAATACTAAAATTATTCTATTTGGGCCAATAATTTGTGTTGTGCTCTGACCCCATAGTCTCCCCCGCTCTGCCAATACCAAAGGGAGGGGGTAGCCAGGGAAGCAAGGAAAGCCCAGACCCTTGGGTTGCCAACTTTCCAGGGATCCTCCAAAGATTCCATCTCCAAATAGGGAGATTTGGCCACAGGGGTCTCATCGTCCCTCTAAAAAGGCAGTGACAATTCAGTGACTGGTGGCAGGGAACTTAAGGAGTGAGATACGCCCACCGGACGAGCATGAGAGGCGAACAGCTGAGTTGTAAACTGGAGCCCATTTTGCCACAGTAGGCAACCAAGCTTGGTTCAGACAAAGTAAACAAACCCTTCACAGGCCTTTGTGAAGAATTAATTGGGACCAGTCCCAGGTAGAGAGATTCCTGGAGATTTTCTAGGAGAGTCTATGGAAGCCAGGGTTTGGGGAGGGGAGAGGCCTCAGCTGAACAAAGTGCCATAAAGTTTACCTTCCAAAGCAGTTATTTTCTCTGGGCAGGAGAGATCTGTTGTCTGGAGTTCAGTTGTGATCCCTGGCGATCTTCAGGCTCTACCTGGAGGTTGGGTACCCTAGGCGTGGCAATCAGTGCTTCAGAGCAGGGTCTGCTAGAGCCAGGTTCTTGCTGTTGAAGCTGAGAGGATGATTTTGAACCAGTCACAGACTTTCAGCCTAACCTACCTCACAGGATTGTTGTGCAAGTCAAAAGGGGGAGAGGAGAATGATGTAAGCTGCTTTGGTCTCCATTGCAGAAAAATACCACTTTTCCTCCTGGGAAATTTATTTATTTAACTTTCTATCCCGCCCTCCCGGCCAAGGAAACCATTGTTGCCGATCTCCAGGTGAGGGCTGGAGATCATTCAGAATTACAACTGCTCTCCAGATGGCATTGATCAGTTCCCCTGGAGAAAATGGTGGACTCTGTGTCCACCACCACCACCACCCCGTGACAGCCAATGTAACATGACAGTCAGCTTTAGAGCACGGTAGAGGCTGGGGGGGGGGGGGTGGAAAGCTGAACAGTGAGGGGGAAATAAAGGTAGGTTGATGCTTGGCTGGGAAGCAGATAGGGTTGCCAACTCCAAGTGAAGAATTCCTGGAGATTTGAGGGATGGAGCCTGGAGAGGGTGAGGTTTGAGGAGGGGGTGGGGCCTCAGACAGGTAGAATGTCATGGACTCTGCTCTCCAAACCAGCTACTCCCATTTGGGGAACCACTGTTGCCAATCTCCAGGTGAGGGCTGGAGATCACTCAGAATTACAACTGTTCTTCAACAGCAGAGATCTTCCCCTGGAGAAAATGGTGGACTCTGTGTCATTATACCCTGCTGAGGTTGCCACAGCAAATTGATGCTGAGTGCCCAAGGCCTTGGCACTCTCCAAGAGCCTCTTTCTAGAGTCCATTGCTTTTATTCCCTCAACGGGCCTTATTCCTAGTAAAGACATAATGCAAATCTATGGTTTATTTTAAGTAGGGTTAGTTTTTGAAAAGAGATCTTATATACTCACACAAGTCCTGGTTTGCCATGACAGAATCTGGTGTCATTTCTTTTTCACTGTGAGAGGACTAGGTAGGATTAATTTAGGATGTCTGCATTCAGACATCACATCAAACCATAATTAAGATAAACTGGTTTAATAAATCAGACCCTGATTTCAGGTCCCTTTTGATATACACTAATGTACCCTTGTTATTTTAAAATGTTCAGATTTCTTTTTTCCCTGTGCCCTGGATGCATCTGTTTCTAAACTGTTTTGGCAGAAGTGGAAGTGTAACGGAGTAGCTAGGTTCCTTATAAACCTAACCCCCCCCCCCATCTATTTTTTATAATCTAAACATGTTGAAAGTTTTTAGGGAATTATACTTGGGATTAAATTAAATTTCAGTCACTTTGGCAGATTGAAAAACAGTTCATAGTCACACTGCCACATCTCCCCGAAGAAGTTCTGATGAATAAGTGGATAAGAAACTAAATCCAGAGTTGGTAGCTGTGATCTATTGAAAGAACATTTATTAGTTAACAATTTGCTTTCAGGCAAAACTGAAAGTGCTGATTCTTTCTTTTTTAAGTGCCCAAACACCTATGTCAGGACCAGCATACTTGAATTACCTTTAAGGGGTGTGGTCTTCAAAAATTTTCATAATAATTTCTGATATGGATTTGGGGTAGGTCACTATTTTGTTATCCTGCACCACTGAGAAACCTTTTATTTTTAAAAATATATATCATTTTTTTTAAAAAAGCCCCCAATGGAGAGGGGGGGAATGGCCTCTCTGGCAGTCAAGCCTAGCAGGAGTCCAGGCACTCACTAGCCTGCCTGCAGGTTTCCAGGTGCAGGGATACACTTTCCTTCCTCCAGTGCCAGTGGTAGGGAGAAGCCTCCAGCAGGAACAATCATGGTAAATTTGGTCCTTTCCCTTTTAAAATGTAAAGAGTCATGGGTGGAGGCCTGGTTTACTTGACAACCAGCTGGTAGTTGGCATCTCTCTTCCTGAGAGAAAGAGAGATGCCAGCTGACAGCTGTTTCCCAGGCCGGCTTTTTCTTTTCCCTTTCCCATTCCTGCACCACCCTGAAACACTCCTGAAATCCTGGGAAATAAATTTTCATTACTCCTGGATTATTATTATTTGTTTTGTCATTTCCGGTGTCCCCAAGCTGATCCGAAAGAGCTAATTTCAGTTCAGGTATATCTGAATTGATACCACCACCTCCTTCCCCCATATCTTACCTGCCTATCAAATCAGCCTGCCCTTAAGATCATCTCAAGCCCTTTATTGTGTGCTCTAACTTTTGAAGTGAGAAGAACTACAAATAGAGATATGGCTTTCCCAGTAGTGGTGTCTTCTGTATGGAATGCCCTGCTCACGGTTTTACTTAGTACATAACTTACTATCTTCAAAGTACCTTGTAGAGATAACATTTTAAATTAATTTTATTTATTGCACAGCTGTTATATAGTTATTGTCATAAACTCACCCCGGCTCTATTTGTTCTTCATGCATGTTGTGTGCTTGTGTGCATGTAAAGCACATTTTCTTTTTGTTGCATCACTGCCCCAAATTAAAATCCAAGCTCCAACTTTACCCGTGTCTTGGGAAACACTGCTAAAGCCTGCCTCTGAGCAAGTACAAAGGGCAGAACTTTCCAAATACTTCAGCTCATCCTGTGTGCAAGTGTGTGTGCATGCTGGAGTGTGAGCGAGATATCTTAGACAATATGAAGATTTTGAATCACAGTCTGCTCTGTTAAACAGAAAAAAAGTTTATTGCTACAGATTAAGGTAGAGCACAGGTCAAATAGCTGTCAGTGCCTTGTGGTTACAGATCTAATGAAAATAACATCTCTCTATGTAATAAAGCTGTTTTGGGGTGGTCATGTTCGATGTGCTCCCTTGGCGCTCAGTTGGCTGCAAGAGCTGCCACAGGATGGGGACCCTGACCACTGGCTGCGTTGTCTTGATTCCTGCCCACAGAAGCAGCACCAACCCAAATTTGCCTCACAAGGCTGGGAGGCGACAGACGCTCCAGCGGGGGCTGAAAAAGGGTGGACGCCTGGAAGTTGGCAAGCAGATGGGAGAACAATGGAGGCGGCTGGACGCCGGACCTCGGCCCGCTCCTGGCGGCGCCACAGCCGCTGCCTGCAGGTCCCCAGGTGGTCCGCAAGCTGCCCGGAGGCCACCAGAGGCGGGCAGCCATGGGGAAACCTTTGATGGGCACAGGCAGCCACACATGGGGCCTGAGCCTGCTCGTGCCGCGACCGAGGCCTGCAGGTGCTCCGCCAGCCAGGGCATCACAAGATTGGACTGTTGCTAGAGCCCGTTGTATTGATTTACAACGGTCCTTGCTCCTAATAAAACATAAGTCTAAAGTAACTTAACAATGCAAAACAGTTTCCTCTGACAACCGTGCCTGGCTGTCAGTGGAATGAATGTACCTTCAGACCCCTCCTGCAGCATTAGGACAAAGCATTTGAACAAAGAATTAACAGATGATTCAGATTTTTAATCCTTCCTGTCCTGTGTTAGCAGGAAGTTTCTCCCAGTCCAGATTTAGGGGACTGATCCCATGTGTGAAGGTGCACCCAATCTCCTTCCAATCATTCTGGAGCTCAGGTCTCACATATCTCTGCACACAGGTCATGTTTTGCAACAGCTGTCCATCCTCTTTCTCTGGCAGGTAGGCAAATGGTTATCTTCCTGTCAAAACCCATCTCTTGCTCTCTGACCTTTTTGTGCATTTTATAGCTCTCTAAACAGAGAAAATAATTTACTTTCAGGATCCACAGAATTTCTCGATGCACTTCAAAGCACCTTATAGCTCTGAATCACAACAGTTAACATATTTTTTTTATTGATTATAGTTTTCAGGCTTTCAGTGCTTGTTTCTATTTTTGTTATTTTGCTGCTAACAGAGTGTATTTTTCATCTGTTTTACATCTTAAGTGGGTAGATTGTCACTTTATAGGTGGCAGTTGGGGGATGTTTTTGGCTGTGCCGTTTTATGGGCTGTTTATTTCTAGTATTTAATTGTTAATTATTTTTGTGTGTATGTGTGTTCTTATGAACTGCCTCAAGCAAATACCCGAAAAGATAGCCAGTAAGTGTTAAGTAGATAAGGACTAATGTTGGCTGCTGAGGTATAAGCTATCACTGTTAATTAATTGTTGTGAAGGTATTTGTTGGTGGATTGATGGTTGTTTAAAATCTGTTGATGATTCACTTAGATTCTGATTATATTGCTATCCTTTTTTAAAATCACATAAGGCTTGGGTTTTGGAATCTGGGCTGCTTAGGATGCTATTGAATATCTTTCCAATTTCTTGTCAAAGAAAACAAAAATGCTTTGTTTTGATAAAGGGTTCTGACATTTGAATTATGGAATTTTTGAAGTAGGAATTGTTAAAGCATACCAAAATGAATATTGCTGATCTGATCTGTTTTGATAGGGGAGGAGCTAATTGATGGGCAAAACTGGGCAAAACAAATTAGTGTTTAATATAAAGGTATAAAATTAGGTAAAATATTAAATAAGTAGGAATAAGTTCTGGCATAAGAGCAATCTAATAGTTATGTAAGAATACATTGGAAGTGTCATATTAATAGTATGGCATACTCGATAGTAATTGAAAACATCCAAGCTATTTCAAGAACAGTTTAGCAAGAACCGCCCTTATTTATTAATTTGTTTATTTATTAAAATACTTTTCTCTGTGGGATCAAGGCAGTTTACAAAGGCAACACTTGGTTGACATTAAAAGCTTAAATCAACACTGAAATTCAACAACATATGTAAGGATTCTGAAGTTATCTTGGATACCTGTCACTCCTCTGTAGCCAGTTATCAAAACAACCACTAACAGTGCTATTCTAAACATTTTTTCACTGAACTTAGAAGGGTGATTGTACTGCCAAGTAGTCTCTACTGTATGTTTAATATTAACCTTTCTCAGAAGAAAGCTGTTTACATGTGCACCATGAAAAATGAGTGTTCTGCATTTGTAGACTATTGGAGAGAATTTTACAGCATTAAATCTCTGACAAATTACAAATGGAGATGAAAGAGAGATTTCACTTACAATACATTTTAGTAAGATGAAGCATAAGAGTTATGTTTATATATTATTTAGTAATACAGAAGGGTTTTTTTTAAGGCTGAAATAGGTATGTTGGAGAATTCATAGTTCCAAACATATAACTGGATTCATGTTTCTTATTTTTTCGGTTTCTTCCCCATAGGCTTTTTTTAAATCAAAGTCCCATCTGACTTTAAGTAATTTAGGGGCAGCAGCTCCTAACTCAGATTCAGAGTCGTTCTCTGAGGAGCTGCTCGATGTGTCTCCATGTCTTCCCAAATTGTAGTCGCTGTGGTCTGGTGTCTTGTCATCCTGTGCTGTTCCTTTCGGTTTGTCCATTGTTTGACACTGCTCCAAGAAGGCTATGACTTTTGGAACAGAGTCCACTCTTTCTTTTTTGTCCTTAAATTTAAAAGTGAGCCCTTCAGGAAAGAGCCATTTGTAGGGCATAGAATTTTTCTGTAGAAAGGTTGTCAGATTGCTTCCTCTTTTTCCTGATTTCAAATGGAATGTCTTTTAATAGTTTTATGTCTGCACCTTCGATTTTTAGGGTAGCCCCATTAGTTGTTTTAAGTACTTGATCTCTGCTTGATCTTTTGGACAATCTCACAAAAATCTCTCTGGGCAGATTATTTTTCTTGATGTAATCTGGATAGGTCTGATAAACGATATCCATATCCGATTGTAAAAGTTCTGCTGTAGTATCTGCAACTGGTGCCAAGGCATCACTTAAAAGCTTCTACAGATCTTCTCCATTGCATTCTGGGACTCCCAGGAATCTCAGTACATAATTTGCTCTTTCCATTTGCAGTTGTAACAGTTGATGTTCATCCGAGGTTCTCTTTTTTCCCACTACCTCCAGTCACTGTTTAAGCTTTTTAGTCTTGGCATCCACTTTTTTAACTGATTTGGCAATTTCCTCTGATCTTAAATTGGTTTCTTCAAGCTGTCAAATTTTGTGTTGAGAGTTGTCATCTGGTCCAGCAGAGGGCACAGTGCAGCATTTAACATATTTGGGAAGTCTTTGGTTGCTTCCACTTTAGATGATGACTTATTTGAACTCGCAGTTCCAGGAGAAGGTCTGACTTTAGGAGCCATGATTTTCATAGTCAGAGACGGGTTGTTTACATTTGGGGAAAATTCTTAAAAAGTCTCTGGAGCCAGTTAGAGAAAACGCTTTAGGCTTATCTGGCTCCTATTTCAGCTGAGGATGCTTTGGTTGCGCCCCTCCTCCTTTCTGATGACAGACTACACATTTTGACTAAAGTCTTGTCTTTCATTTCACTCGGGGGGGGGGGGGGAATAGGATTTTTTTTTCAGTGCTTTGTAAAATTTCTATCAGCAAAAAAATGTTTTCCCCAGAATTTTTCTGTGCCCTCACATTTCTACACAAGTGTTCCAGATATTTTATAAATTAAGTTTAAATGGTATTTTGGTAGTCAAATATTACATTTTAATTGACTGATTTCAGAATATTGTATCATGTGAATCAAACTTAGTATGACTTTGATAAATTTTACACTGCTCACTGTCAAGACTATTGAACAACCTTGGGGTGGACTGGGAGGTAAAAACACCCTGGAAAGTCCCCATTCCCCCAGTGGAGCAGGATGGGAAGAAGGGCCTACCCCGACTCAACCCCCCCCCCCACGAAGTGGATGGAAGAAAACAGGCTCACTACACCATCCTGCCTTATATTGGGGTGGGAGCCATTAACTAATAACTGCAGCTTGTCCTGCTCCCCTGCCCCCTCACAGGAGCAGCCAGCTCATAGCATTGGTGTTGACTCCCACCCATTTCTTATGATGGGAGGCATCCACCTCAAGCCATCAGTCTGCTGGGACTTTCCCTGGTGTCTTTAATGGCAAATCTGCCCATGGAATAGCTTGTCCTTTGAACAATAATTTTAAATTTTGTGATAAGGGTTTTTTTTCTTGGAAAAGACACAGCTTCAAATATTTAAGCATATTCTATTGTAATGCAGTACACTTAGGACTCTAAATTTGTTCTACTACTGTAATGCAGTCTAACTACAGAATATAATATACATGTAGATTATGTTCTTGATTGCAGATACACCCCATTGAAATTCTGCTACAGTTCAGTGCTTTTTTCACGCAACAGATTTAAAAATCTGAAATGTTTGTTCTTTTGTAGGTTTGAATTTTGTGAACCTGCCTTCGTAGTTGGCAACTGTTTGCAGATAGCATCTGACAGCCATCAATATGACCGGATTTATTGTGGAGCTGGTGTCCAAAAAGACCATGAGAACTACATGAAACTCTTATTGAAAGTTGGAGGCATTCTAGTTATGCCCATGGAAGATCAGGTGATTTTTTTAAAAAAGGGTTTCCTTGCCATATTTTTTAATGTTGTAATTAAAATGTAGTAGTCGTGTACAGGCTCTTTTTCTGAATTACGTTCATCTTATCAATTGCCTCAGTACAGTGACTACAACGGTATTTTGTAAACCTTAAACCAGAGAATGGTAAAATACAATTTATGTGCCATACATAGCCTAATATTCCTTGTTCTGTAACCTCCAGAGATATTCCCAGGATTGCCGACTAGAAAGAGTGGGGGCTATTTCTTTAGTAAATTTTGTGCAGTCTTTTTGACATATCCTTCCCTCGGTTCTGTAATGATGATGATGTACCATGTAACGCAACAAAAGTCTACGACCAAAAATAAGCTTGTTCAAAATGTTTTTTTGTTTAGAAGTATTTTCTTTCATAGACACAATTCTACATATTGGACTAGGTAAGAAATCCTTATTGGGTAGTATCTTTTTTTCATTTTGTAGGCATCTAACACATTTATACAAAAGGAAAACCTGCTTCTTCTCCTGGCTAGCCTTTTTACACAAATGAGCCCTTCTTTCATAAGCCCAGCCATTTCTAACCTGAACTGTTACTAGTAATAATTGATGTAGAAGGTCTGGTGAGAGCTCTTTGCATTTGTGTATAGTAAGACAAAGAATGTAGACAGATTTTGATAGTAACATAAATGATTTTTGAAAAGTGACCAGCATTTTATGTAGTGATGTTATTAACAACTTCCACCTTAATTATCAAAAATACATTCAAATTGGAAAGAACCAATGATGTCAATAGAATTTCCATTTGGTTGGGTTAAGCATTTTAGCTGTGCAACCCAGTCATGTTTAGTCAGAATCAAAGGCCACTGTGTTTTTAAAATATTATTCCACTGTTTGCACAGGTGAAGTACTTTACATAAAGCCATTCCAGTGTTATACCATAAACGTCAAAAATAAAAAAGGCCCATCTGGCCATGTTCGCTTTCTAAAAATCACTTGGTGGGTGCTAGGAAAGGTGTCACTAGGTGCCACAGTGCCCACATGTGCCATGTTGGGGATCTCTGATTTAGCGTATGGTTGATTAGTGAGTATTACCTTTTCAGTACTACTACTATTTGCAACTTCATGATCAGGTTTTTTTATACAGCAAATTTCTTAACTTGAGCTATCTATAGTAGTGTAGTCCCTGTGACAGGATGCACAGTACTTTAATATTCAACTAATAAAATTGCATGAAACAGATGGGTCATATTTGAAGCTCCCACACAATTTCATTATTCACCACTTTCTGGAGCAATATAGGAGTCTAGCCAAGGGAAAAGGTAACTACACCACATGAGTAACTTGGGAATTGGCCCTAAAAAGTCCACATACTGGAAACATCAGATTACTAAAGGTAAATATTTACATTAGAAGTCCGAGTTAATTCTTAAAGTGTACAGGCACATTGGTACATGTTCTGTCTCAGGTTTCAATACATTTTCATTGTCACAAGGACAGAATGTTTTGAGAAGCATGAAACTTTGAGTGATACAATAATACTTAGCACTTATTTTTCATTCATAGATCTCAAAGGGCTTTTCTACGGTGAGTATAATTATCTCCATTTTGCAGATGGGGAAACTTAGGTACACTGAAACATGACCTGCTCAAGCTGACTGTATCCCTAATAAGCCTGCCTAGCTGTAAAAGTAAACAAAGTGCTTTGTAAGCATTACCATCAATTAAATTGTCATACAAATGCTGTGTAGTTTCTCAGTTTAAAACCGTGTTCCATTATTAGTAACTGGGATAGAGTGTTTCCTCCCCTAAATTGAGAGGTTTACATCATACCACTTTTGTTCAGTAATCACTGATGACAGTTAATTGAAATAAAAAACACTGCACTGAAGCAAGGTCTGTTGAAATAAATAGTTATACTAGTGGCCTACTCAGAAGGCAATTTTAAGGAAAAAACTAGATGGGGGGATAGCATTGATTTCTCAGTTAGATATTTCACTATTGAGGAATAAAACGAAAACTGGAAACTGCTGTACCATGATCTTATAATTCTATCCATTGCAAGTACCAAAGGAAGCCCTTTTAAGAGAATTTGTGCACTTTAGGTAACAATATGAATGTTTATCTTTTGATCTGCAATATAGAAGTGGCATATAAATTCTCTAAATCAATATAGCTATCTGAATTAAGTAGTAATTGTTCCTGGGCTATTCATGGATTTACATGCATCAGATTTCAGTAAAAACATTTTAAAAGTAACTGTGTTACCTTTGTTTACATTAACATTAAATAATTTCAACATACAAACTTTTATACCATTAGCAAAGCTACACTATTATTTTTTAGAGTTAGTAAATGTTTCTAAAAGGAAAACAAAAGATATGAAATCTCTTTAAACATAGTGTAATATACATGGTTCACCATTTTACAAATCTTTTCTCCAAAACTGAAGTGCAATAGTGTGAAAAACTTAAACAGGTATAGATGGAAATAGTTTGTTTAGTCATTGTGTGATTCTTTTTAATCATTTTCAATGATTCCATGCAGCTAACGCAAATTCTAAGAACTGGACAAAATACTTGGGAAAGTAAAAATATCCTTGCTGTTTCATTTGCTCCACTTGTGCAACCAAGCAAGAATGATAACAGCAAAAATGATACAGTGGGACTGCGTAAGTACCATTCATTGTGCCTTTCCCTTGTGTGTAGCACAACTGCTTGCTAGAAATGATACTTATGTCAATATGCCTAAATATAATTGTATTAGAATGCCTTTCTTTGTAAAACAGCTGAGTTCTGATGGCTTCTTTTTGACATCAACATTAGGGGCACTCTAGTCAGTTGAAAAAGGATGTGTGCACAGCTCTCCCTTCCCCCCCAAACCTGGTACAGCATTCTTGCTTTCTACAAAACTACGTTTTTAGATATTATGCTGCTATACCACATTTCATTGTTTTCCCTCCTTTGACAATGTACAAGTTGTCTGTTACTTTTATGACATTTTATTTCTTAATTTTTCTGGTTTCACTGAAAATAATAGATGTTCATGATTTCACTTGTTAAAGTCACATAGTTGCACAAATACTAATTAAGGTTGAGTATTGACTGGGATTGACTTGGATTCCCCCAGTAAATCCCATGGAATAAGGCTTCCTTGCTTCCTTCTTGCAACAGCCCAAAGTGATCCCTACTTTTAGGGGACTATCAGGAACAGCATTATGTTGGGAGTATGAAGTCTGGAGCTGGAGGATGGAATAGGCCAAAACTATTCCCTCCTTAGTCAAAACTTTCCACAGGATCCAAGCCAGAAGCATCTCCAAGTTGATGTGTTATCCTATGAATTATGGCATTTTAGTCTTCCTTCTTTTTGTGCTCTGCTCTTCCTATCAAAATACCCCTCTAACCTCCATTATATTAATTTTTACTCTCATTTCCTTCATATTGGCCATGAGGAACGTTCTTTTATTGCTGACCTTTATTTTTAAAAATAATCTCAAGACTGCATTTGCAGTTTCTCCCTGTTTCTATATATGAAATTGACTTCCTGCAAACTCTGGTTGAAAAGAAAGAAAGAAAGATTATATTTCATATAGCATGATAAATAGATGGTTTCTGCTGATATGAGCTTTTTGTCAGTAGAACAGAACTTTCCCCCACTGCAGGCCATTGCTCTCCCCAAAATACTTCTCTTGGGGGACAGGGTACTCAGGAATAGTATGAGGAGATCTCCAGCAGAAAGGGGGAATTTGGTAGAAATTATACCTTTCCTTCTATTATACCTCTTCCATTATACCTCTCTTTCCATTAATAGAAAAAATATATGGATTCAACCTGTCTAGCACTTGGTAAAAGGTAATTAATATTTTTCTTGCGGTAAGCCTTTACGGTAAGCTCAGTGGTTAAGACACTGAACTGCAAACCAGAAGATCGGTAGTTCAGCAGTTCGAGACCTGAGTGCCACATAACGGAGTGAGCTCCCATCTCTGGTCCCAGCTCCTGCCAACCTGGGTTTTTATGTTTTGTTTAATATTAATAATGTTATGGTAGTGGCTCTTACCATTTTATTGTGTTATGCTGGAGAGAACTCACATAGTAAAAATGCCTACATGAAGGGGGCCATGGCACAGTGATGGAGCATTTGCTTGGCACGCAGATGGTCCCAGGTTCAATCCCAGGCATCCCCAGTGAAAAGGATCAGATAGAAGGTGATGTGAAAGACCTCTGCCTGAGGCCCTGGAGAGCCACCAGCAATCTAAGTAGGCAATACTGACCTTGATAAACCAAGGGTCTGATTCAATATAAGGCAGCTTCATATGACCATAAAAAGATCCCTGCTGGATCAGACCAGTGGTCCATCTAGTCCAGCATCCTGTCTCACACAGTGGTCAGTGAGTTCCTCTGGATGGCCAACAACAGGGCATAGAGGTCGAGGTCTTCCCCTGATGGTGCTTCCTGGCTCTGGGATTCAGAGGCTTTTGTTGTTGTTCAGTTGCACAGACGCATCCAACTTTTCGTGACCCCATGGACCACACCATGCCAGGCTTAGTGCCTTTGATTGTGGAGGTTCCCCTCAGTCACCATGGCTACTAGCCACTGATAGTCTTATCCTCTATCAATCTAATCTCCTTTTAAAGCTGTTTATTCCAGTGGCCATCACTACATCCTCTGGAAGCTAAATCCACATTTTAATCACTCTGTGTAAAGTAGTATTTCCTTTTGTCCATCCTGAACCTACTGCCCATCAGGTTCATTGGATGTCCTAAAGTTCTAGTACAGGGATGTCGAACTCATTTCTTATGAGGGCTGAATTTGACATAAATTGGACTTTGTCGGGCCGGGCCATGTGTGTCATAAGATGTAATGGCAGATAGGAGAGATACAAACTTTATAAAGGACACAGAAAAAAACCCCACAAAGATATCATAGCAGCTATTCCATTGGAGCCCCACATTAGGGGCTAATACTTCTCTGCAAAAAAGTTTGTTGTACTCTATATTTTAAGTGTGGTTAGTCCCAAACCTTCCCCCCCCCCCAAGAAATATTAACTACAAAGCCTAGGACCCAGGGGAAGACCATGAAACAGCTGAGTATTGCAAGCTTCTCCTCCCCCCACAACAGGTCTACCCAGAACCTGTTGGCATTGGGGTGGGCATTATAGGGTGGTTTGTGATAATAATTTTGTGTGTTCTCTTTAGCACTTGTTTTGCTGTCATTCCATTGGAGCTCCACATTAGGAGGGTGTGTGTGTTAAAAGTAGTATCTCTCTGCAAAACTGGAGTCCCTTGAGTTTGCAGAACTCTATATTTTAACCCTGGCTGGTCCCAAACCTCCCCCCCCCCCCCCGCCGCCAGTTAAAACGTGCCTGCCTTAACTGGAAAGGTGGAGGAATTATGCGATTTTGCAAACCCAGTTTTAAAATAAAAAAGAAGCACAAGGGATCACAGCAGAGGGAAACACCCCCCTCCCCATTTCCTACCTGTGACAAGGACTACAGAGGCTTGGAGCAGTGGCTGGGAAGTTTGGCAGCCTTTCCTCATAGGGAAGGTGCTCCAGTCCACTAATCAGCTTGGTTGCCCTCCTCTGCACTTTATCCAGCTCTGCAATGTCCTTTTTGAGATACAGGGACCAGAACTGTACCCAGTATTCCAAATGAGGCCGAACCATAGATTTATAAAGGGGCATTACAATACTAGCCATTTTATTCTGAATCCCTTTCCTAATAATCCCTAACATAGAGTTTGTCTTTTCAGTTCTGCAGTGCAGTGGGTTGATACTTTCATTGAGTTTTCCACTATGACCCCAAGATCTTTTTTTTTTGTCTCAGTTTCAGCAAGTTGAGACCCCATTATCCTATACTTGAAGCTGGGATTCCTCCCCCCCACCCCCCACCCATGCATCACTTTACATTTACCAACATTGAACTTCATTTGCCTCATTCTCACCCAGTTTGTAGAGGTCCTCTTGGAGCTCTTCACAGTCAGCCTTGGTTTTCTCCATACCGAATAATTTGGTGTCATCTGCAAACTTAGCCACTACACTACTCACTCCCAGTTTGAGATCACTGATGAATAAATTAAATAGTATTAGCCCCAATACCAATGCTTGTAGGACCTCACTGCTTACTTCCCTTCATTGTGAGAACTGTCCATTGGTTCCTACTCTTTGCTTCCTGTTATTTAACCAGTTTTTAATCCATAAGTGAACTCGTCCTTTTATCCCATGACTGCTAAGTTTACTCAGAAGTTCATATGTCTCTGGAGAGCCAGCATATAAAAGTTCTAAATGACTCTTGGGAGCTGATGGAAGATTTTATGCATAAACTGCATGGAAATACAGAGAGCTACTTCACACATCTTCTAGGAACGTTTATGGCCTAAACGATTATGACCTAGATGCTGCTGTAGCACAAAACATCTGCTGAATATAACTGCACTTAATGGCCAGTTAGCTATTCCTCTGGGCCAGACAGAACAGCAGTAGCATTCCAAGGTACTGTCTTCTACTTTAGCAGCTCCTTGGTGAGAGAATAAAGTTTATGAACAGGAATAAGGGTTTTGTAGTGTGCTGCAGAGATAGTTTCAAGAAAATCTTGTATGCTTGGTATTGCTGAGGTGGTCTGATTATTGTAGGCTTTGCTGATACCTTGGGAAGAATTTGCAGCTTTCTGGTGGCATTTCCCTATTCTTCCCACTTGTCACTATATATAACCCATGACCAGTGTAGGCTTTGCTGCAGCGTTTGGGTTTTGTCATGTGATTTTACAAACACTATCACCCTTTTACTTTTTTCCCATTAAAGAGTAGACTTGCTGTCTCAAATTGTTGTTGAGAATCTCTCAAGAAGTCTAATGCCTGTTTAGGAATGTAGAACTAGCTGCATGTTTGAATCCCAGTAAATGTTGACAATACTGTGCTGTTTAAGCACTGTTACTTGCGCTCTTGTGCTTTTCATAGTATGTGGTTCTTGCCTCTTTTTTTGTATAAATATTTTGTGTGTGTGCATGTGTGTTAGTGAGCATGAAATTCATGGTGACTTTTGATGATCCCTAGTGGGGCTAGGATGTTTCAGAGAGGTGGCTTATATTATCTGACTGTGTCCTGACCCTGGTATTCTTTGGAGGTTGCCCTTCCAGGGTTGACCCTGCTTAGCTTCCGAGATCTGACAAGATCAGGATTGAAAGTAATACTAAGTTCAAAGTGTTCAAATGTTACTGGCCTTTTTCTTATCTTTTTACATTATTGCTTATATTAACTTCATGCTTGACCTAGAGGCCATTCATAATATTTTTTCTTTTTTTCTTTTTCCAGCCCCCTGTGCTGTTAGAAATCTACAGGATTTGGCTCGTATCTATATTAGACGCACTCTTAGAAACTATATAAATGAGGAGATGCAAGCCAAAGGCGTTGTTCAGAAGCCACCTCCAAAACGTAAACGCAGAAGATGCCGTAGGCGCAGAATTAACACCTATGTGTTTGTAGGTAATCAGCTCATTCCTCAGCCTCTAGATAGTGAAGAAGATGAAAAGATGGAAGAAGACAACAAAGAAGAAGAGAAAGATCATAGTGAAGTCTTGAAACCTGAAGAACCCCCTCGAAACCTCTTGCGTGAAAGAATAATGAGTTTACCACTTCCTGAATCACTAAAAGCTTACTTGACGTACTATAGAGAAAAATAACTTGTTCTAAGTAGAAGTGATAATGCTGACTTGATAGTTCCATTATTCTTGAAATGTAGCATTTATTAAGAAATAGGTGGACAAATACCAGTAGTCTTTCTCCAAGACTAAAGTGCAGTGATGGAATGAAACATAATCTGTCTTAACTTCACTACAAGGACTTGCATTCAGCAGTAGACTTCTGTTTTAAATCCATTTTTCATTACCTTTTGGAAAAGATGCTCTTTTAACTCTTATAGAAATATATTCCAAAGCAGTATGCAGCGCTAATTAAGAATTTGCATGATAAATCTTTTTTGCCCAGACAAATTTGTATTGATGGACATTAGTGAAATTTTGTATCTGTGAACAATTGAACAAATATGTTGAGACATCAATTGAATCTGTCTGCATTAATTCTCTTAGGGAAGTTTTTGAACATGCAGACATTTCTCATCTCACATTGAACTAGAACCCTTTCTTATTTTACCATGGCTATGTTGCAATCATTGTTACTGTCTTGATATAAGTGTATTCCAAGGAATACATGAGTGCAATAACTTTGCGTGCAGACACTGAATGAGCTGGCTTTAATTAAATATAAACATTCAAATTCAGAAATGTCAGACAGTCCTGCTATACTTTCTTTTATATCTCTTGCCAAAAGATCTCAAGAAAAGTGGATGCTTCTCTCAGAGCCTTAACAAAAAAAAATGTTTATTATAATGGTTTTTTAAAAGTGCTTCAGCCCTGTTTCTTTTGCACCAATCTGTAATATTCATAAGGATTTCTCAACTTTTCACCATCTATGAAAAGTATTTAGTTTCTTTTTAAAGGTCATGGTACAGAAAGCATATTTCATATATAAAAGATTGTAATTTAGGTTTCAACTACTATAGTTAGTACTTAAATGGAGTAGAATATGTAAAAAAAGGTTAACCAGTACTGCGTGTTTGAGTAGTTGTAATGGTAGAATTTTTAAAGGACTTGTTCAGCAGGTGCACTTTAAATGGATTCTGTTCCTTATTTATCTCAGATAAGGCAATACTTGCCATCAATATTCTTCCTTTTTCAAATCAATAGAGTTGCAAGCTTGGGGACTGACACTGCTTGACTACTTTGTTCCAGCTGCCAATTTTTGTTTCTATTTAATGACATTGTTTGCAGGGGTTATTTTTCTTTTTTGCATGATGGAGAGCCTAACTTTCACTAGCTTTATAATTTCAATATTTTGTGTAAAGTATCAGTGGGATAGTATCAAGTTCAAGATATGCTGTACAAAACTGCTGTTGTAAAGTACTCGTGATCTGTTGGGGCCCAATCAAAAGCATTCCTTTATGGAGAAAATTCCTGCAAAACTTACTTCTGTGATTATATCAATATAGAATGGAAAACCTTTAAAGCAAAATAAGATCCATTTTCATATGTTCTCGCAACCAGTAGATGGAAGTCAGTCCAACTCCACCAAATTTGGTGGCATCCACTTTAAAATAACGAGTTGAATCTAATGTTTCTGTGAGCAGAGTGAGTTTACTGATACAATTTTATTGGCTTCCTCTTGTCTCAGCAGCCCTGTGCATGCCATAAAGTCACTGCTGGGCACTGGAGGGCTGCCCTGAACAGGATAGTTCCATGCTGCATCTTTTCAGAGGGCTTTTGGGGGATCAGGAACTTGATAAAAATCACTTGCAGAAACGCTGGTTCCAACACAGTTGAAAACATCTTATTGAATACAATATATAGATTATTTAGATTTCCTGCTTTATTTGCTATTTAAAGTTTTCCCTGGCTAGCTGTGAAAATTCAGCTTCATTAAAAGGAAACTGTTTAGTTTGTTAACCAGCATGTTGAGTTGATTTCTGAAAATTACTTTATACAAATGAACATACTTGTTTCTGCAAATAATTCTTCCAGCCTTGTTTCACGGTTTAAGAACATATAGTTTCCTATACAGTGAAGCAACTGCAGGAATTCTAAAGGTAGAACTATGGGGAATACTGCACATCTGTTTCAAATAGAATGAGAGTTATGGCATTCTGAAATTCAGCTTGTATCTTCTAATTTTGGAATGTCATATGCTGTCCTCTGTGTTCATTTAGATTGCAAATGATAATTTTCTTTAAGGAGAAACTTTATATAGGAGGCTTTTGAAGAATGACTTCATGCATTTTCCCTTTTTGTTGTATTCTTGTTCAGATAGTAAGTGAGACATGTAATTATTTGTTGTGTAATTTTCTGGTGTCACGAAAACAATGCTTCTTTTGTGTTTGTGAATTTATTTCACATTCTTGAATTTATATTTACTTTTAAATAAAAGCATAAAATTCAAATTGAACCCAAATTAAACCTTTTGGCATAATTACAATAAAATGATTCTGGTGGTTTTGTTCTGATTACTAGTGCTCCATTTTTTAATTGATTTTGCCACTTGTTGAATTTGAAGGATGTAGATTATTTACTTATTTCATTGAATTTCTTAACCGCCCACCCCGCTTTCGCGGGGCTCAGTGTGGTTTACAGCAGGATAATTTAATACAAATTATAAAACCAACGAAAACCATAAACATACAATATTAAATAACATACATATTTAAAACATTCCAAGAACAGATGGCATGTCCAGCATCCAGATTTTCGGGGGGGGGGGAGGGTACGGGCAGATGTAGGAAACTGTCTCTGGCCTCAGCCAAAAGTCTGGTGGAACATCTCTACCTTACATGCCCTGCAAAACTTTAATAGATCAGACGGCATGGATGTCATTCGGCAGAGTTCCATCAGGCTGGGGCCAAGGCTGAGAAGGCCCTGGCCAAGGCCAGCCAGATATCTTTGGGACTGGGAACCACCAGGAAATTCTTATCTGCTGATCTCAGTGTCCTTCAGGGAACATATTGGGAGAGGTGGTCTTGAAGGTACATAGGTCCCTGACCACTAAGGGCTTTCAAGGTAAGCACCAAAACCTTGAATCTGATCCAGTGCTCCACTGGCAACCAGTGCAGCTCATGCAGCACTGGGTGGATATGTGCCCTCCGTGGGGTCCCCGTGAAGACCCATGCAGCTGCGTTTTGTACCAGTTGGAGCTTCCAGGTCAGTCTCAAGGGTAGCCCTATGTAAAGCAAGTTACAATAGTCCAACCTGGTGGTGACTATTGCATGGATTACTTGGCAAGGTCGGGGAAAGATGGGGCCAGCTGCCTGACTTTGTGCAGTTGGAAAAATTCCCACTAGACAACACTGGTAATCTGGGCCTCCATAGATAGTGGGGTCCAGATCACCGCCTGGATCTTGACAGTAGGTGCCAGTGTCAGAGGTACCCTGTCAAGGGCTGGGAGTTGGCTCCCCAATCCTGAATCACCCTCCCCCCTGCCACAGAACCTCTATCTTAGCTGGATTCAGCTTCAACCAGCTTTGCTTCAACCATCCCACCACAGCCTCCAGCCCCTCAGCCTGATTTTGGGGGGCAGAGTCTGGGCGGCCACTCATCAGCAGATATAGCTGGGTGTCATCAGCATATTGGTGACACCTAAACCTGAAACTCTGAGACAGCGGGGTGAAAAAGCATTGGGGAGAGAATCGCCCCCTGAGGCACTCCACATATTAGTGGGTGTCTAGTTGATGTTTCTCCTCTTATCACCACGCTCTGTCCCCGGTCATAGAGAAATGAGATCAGCCACTACAAGACTGTTCCACGAACTCCTACATTTGCAAGGTGGTGGGTCAGAAGATCATGACTGACCACATTGAATGCTGCTGTAAGATCTAATAATAGCAGCAGCGCTGACATGCCTCAATCCAGCTGCCTACAGAGATTGTCCGTGAGGGCAACCAACACCATCTCCGTTCCATGGCCAGGGTAGAAACTGGATTGGAATGGGTCCATTACCGATGTTTCATCCAGGAAACCCTGGAGGTGCTTAGCAACCGCTCTTTCAATTACCTTACTCAGAAATGAGACATTCGAGGCTGGGCAGTAATTGACCAGATTGGTAGGATCCAAAGTTGGTTTTTTCAACAGCGGAACAACCACAGCCTCCTTCAGCCCATCTGGGTAGACCCCCTGAGTCCAGGGACAGTTTAATAATGTCTGTCAGGGCCCCCCATAAACCTTTGCTGCCAGCCTTCACTAGCCGCAAAGGATAGGGATCTAGGAGGCACGTGGTTGGCCTAACGGCACCCAGAATCTATCGACATCAGCTTGAGAAAGCCAGCTGAAGGTTTCCAAAACTGATTCCAAAGACGGCCATGGGGCCTCCAGTTCATTTATTGTATCAATAGTGGCTGTGAGGTCATGGTGAAGGGACAAGACTTTTTCCACAAAAGCTTGCAAAATTCAGAGCTGAGAGCCAATAATTAGTATTTTGGTTCCTCTAAGTGAGAGTAGTTAATGATCCAATCACCCAAAACAATTGCACTGAGCGTGAGCTTGTGGACACAATATCACCACCACCTCATAGGCTTTCATAAACATCCTATAAGATGTCTTCGTTGTGAGTTCACTGCCACACTCTCTCTAGTCATCTCAGTTCCCACTTTATCTCCCTGAGTTCCATTGTATACCAGAGGGCAATTTAGCACGGGAGCAGAGAGGGCATTGGGGGGGGGGGCAATCTCATCAATGGCTTCAGAGAGACAGGAATTGCAGTTTCTAATGAATTACCAGAGGGCATCGGATCCTGCAGAGCATTCCAGAATCCTACTGGATCCATGAGTCTCTGCGAGTGAGCATAATTATATGCTTGTGGTTGACAGTACTGCTTCTTCTGGCAACTTTATCTTGAGAGGTGTGTGCATTAGAAGAAAAAGCAGACCTAGCAGAATTTAATAATAGGAGTAGGTTTTATACCTCTCTTCACCCTAAGGAGTCTCAAACCAGCTTACAATCACCTTCCCTTCAGATCCCCACAACAGGCACCTTGTGAGGTAGGTGGGGCTGAGAGAATTCTGAGAGAACTATGACTGGCCCAGCAGGCTTCATGAGGGAAGAGTGGGGAATCAAACCCTTTTCTTCAGATTAGAATCAGCTGCTCTTAACCACTACACCATGCTGGCAGGATAACTGTCGTAGTAAAAGAAACACAGATACTCTGCAGTGACCACTGACAGGTTTTATTTTAAGTAGCATAGCATCCCATGCTACTTGAGTGAAGAAATCATATATGTTAGGTGTCAAAAAAGGTTAACCCCTGTAACTGGCCTACTTCCTGTTGAGCCCAGCTTTGCTTCTGCTTGAAGACGCCCAACGCATGTGGTCCCCAGGCTGGAGCAGCCTCCTTCCTTGGCAGCACCACCTCCTCCGCCCTTGCCTCCATTTTCATTAGCGGGAATAGATGAAATGAAAATGGTTAAATGCTTCAGATGCCTTTTACTGACAGAAACAGTTAGAACCCTCCCCCGAACATTCTAATCTCTCACAGTTGATGCTTGGAGCTGATGCCATTTCAAAAGGTATTGGGGGAAATTCAACAGTCCCTGAAGTTTAAAAAAAAAACTTGGATTTTTCTGCAGACTTAGAAAGGTCTCTGACTATGTAGGAAAAGCTGTTGAGGGAGAGTGAGCTCTCTTTTGGCAGATATAAGTATCCACATAGAAAAAAAACAACTCTTGTTATTAGTATATAGATTGTTCTGATGAGAAACATTGGCAAACAGTTCTGGTTAGATGGCATCTACGTCACACACATCTACTGAGTAACTCCCGTTAGTGCCCTTCTACTACCCAGTAATATTGTTCGTTTGCTGAAGTTAAAGGCAAACTAAGCATTAGCAACAGGGGAAGTTTATTATATGCACTTTTTCCCAAAAGAAAAGGAGAGTGTTATTGGAATGCTATAAGTGGTAGCATATTGTTAGCAAAAAAATCTTTTAAAAATTATGCATTTTGAAGGTATAACAAGACCTCCTGGCACATAATCTACAGTTTGAGGGAAACCTTCCCTGATTTCACCGATTTGTATTCTTGTTTTGCAGTATTCCTATAAAGGCCATAACCACCATCACTCAGTTTTGAAACCACAGGCTACTCATTTCCACCTAGCACCCTGAGTGACTGACTATATGTAGTAATTTAAGGGACACTGAGCAAGAAAGTTGAGGGGGAAAGAGAAAATATTTCAGTATTTGCCTTCTGTTTCTTTCAGGAATTCTTGCTGCAGTTTCCTCATATCTTCCCAGTAAGTGTCAATTCTTTTAGATTGGAATCAGTTAACTGTACCAGAGAATAATTCTGGGAAGTGTTGAACTGTATTGATATTGGTGTCTGTGCTGATTCGTCAGAGCCTGTAACATTTGCAGCTAACTGGGAGCGAAGCAATTAGGCCAAATAGTCCTGAAACAGATACAGTAAATAAACTGTCTATTGGAGAGGTTGGAGGAATCTGTATAGCAACACCCTACTAGCCACTTTACCTTCTACAGGTAATGTTCCAAGCATTTGGTATTCATTATATTTCTGATAGCCGATAAAAGCCTCCCTAGTCAATAGGTCCGCCAGTTGGGAGAATGTCACATAGTTCCAGAAACACAGCAACTTGAATTCTGGTAAAGAGCTTTTTCTCTCCCCCGCACCCCAAGAACAAGATTTCAGGGGGTATTTCCTGCTACCCAGGGAGAAAGGAAACAAGAAAGTTATGTTCTACAAACAGAAATCATTCCACCCATGGAAAAACTGAGGGATCTAAGCTAATCTATGGCCCTATCTGCATTTAGCATTTGCTCTACTGTCTTACCAAACCTACACTGCAACAGAGATTCCCATCTGCATTGCATGCCACTTTCTCTTCAATTGACTGTCGAATTTTATGGCAGTGTCCAGGCTGCATGCCGCTTTCACTTCATGTGATCTCGGTTTTATGGTGGCTGTCTGCATAGATTTATGGCTGTTTTATGACCATTCAGGGGTGACTCTGCAGTCAGTACGCATTGGCCTGGGATATTTGAATGTGGTTCTGAGCCGCATCTTTTTCTGTTCCAGTGTGGGCTTGGTAAAACAACAGAGCAAATGCTAGATGCAGATTGGGCCAATGTTGAAGGACAAAATAGTACATAAAACTGGAATCACTGACTTGCTTGTGCACAGACTGATGCTATTATTTTGATACATGAAAGACTAATTCCTAATAAAGCTTAGAAGTCCTGCCTCACCAATTTTTTGGAGTCCTTTGAGAAAGTGAATAAGTGTGTAGATAACAGTGACCTGGTAGGCATGGGACAAGAGGCTGGGTCCTCTTACAGGTTAAAAACTGTTTAAACAACAGGAAGCAAAGAGTACTAATAAATGGACAGTTCTTTCAATGGAGGAAAATAAGCAGTGTTGTCCTACAAATTGGTATTGGGGCTAGAACTGTTTAGTTTGTTTGTAAATTATTCGCATCTGGGAGTAAGCAGTGTACTGGTGAAGTATGCAAATAACACAAAATTATTCAGCATTGTGAGAACAAAGGCTGACTTTGAAGAGAAAAATCAAATATATGGTAATAGAGTTTGAACTTGCTGAGACTGAGAAGGAAAGAGACCTTGGGGTTGTAGTAGACAGCTCAATGAAAGTGTCAACCCAGTATGCAGCAGCTGTGAAATAGACAAATCATATGTTGGGGATTATTAGAAAAGGGATTGAAGTGGCATTTTTCACCTGTTAAACTTGCAAGGACTGAAAAGGTGGGACCTAGCAATTGTTGGTATTGTGGTGAATCAAATACTGATTCTGTCCACACTGATAATATCCACACATATCTCAAAAAAGACATTGCAGAGCTGGAAAAAGTACAGAAGAGGGCAATGAAGATGAGTGCATGTATTTTTCCTATGAGGAAAGGCTGAAGTGTTTTGGACTTTTCAGTTTAGAAAAGAGACAGCTATATTGGGATATGAGTGAAGTTTATAAATTTATGCACTGGGTTCAGAGAGTAGACAGAAATAATTTTTCTCTCTTTCCCAAAATACTAGAACTTGCGGGCATCCAATGAAGTTGATGGGCAGTAAATTCAGGATGGACAAAAGTAAATACTTCTTTATATGACGAATGATTAGAGTGTCGAATTCTCTGCCGAAGGATGTAGCAGTGGCCACAGACATAGGCAGCTTTAAAAGGGATTACACAGATTCATGGAGCATAGGTCTATCAGTGGCTACTAGTTATGGTAATTGAAGGGAGCTTCCACATTCAGAAGCAGTAATTCTCTGAATACTAGAGCTAAGAGGTAACATCAGGGAAAGCCCTCAGCCTCTATGCCCTGCTCTTGGACCTGTAGAGGGACTGGTGCTGGACTAGATGGATTTAGGATTGCCCCCTCTGGGTTGTGAAACACCTGGAGATTTTGGGGAGGAGCCAGGGAAAGGAAGGGCTTAGGAGGGGAAGGACCTCAGCTGAGTATAATGCCATAGAGTCCACTGTCCAAAGCAGCCATTTTCTCCAGGGACATTGATCTTGGTCATCTGGAGATCAGTTGTAATAGCGAGTGATCTACAGGTGCCATCTGGAGGTTGGCAATCCCAGATGGACCACTGGTCCTCTCCAACAGGCCTCTTCTTATGTTAAGAATTGGTTTTAAGGCTTTTTGTATTATTCTGCAAAATAATTTACTTCTTTATTATTAATACTCAGCCTAATTAGTACCACAGCTAGTAGCAGAAATTTCTACACTATGCTAGAATAAGAACAGTTTGGTGCCTGCAAATCTTTCCTAAAAGGGAGAGTAGAACACCAAGATAAACCATCACAAACTCTAATAAAATACTTATAATTATAGTCTATTAATATCACCTCTTACATCTATAAACATTCATAAATGTAACATCCAAATGCTGGTGGTAACAGCTCAGACACACAAAATAGTGCACGCAGGCATTCAACACAATTTAAAGCAACAAGGTGCTTTTTTTCTGTGCTCACAGGCACACACTAATGTGTACAATGTGCTATTTTTCTTGTGATTGTAGGCACTAATTAGTTAGTACAATGAGCAAAAACCATACTGGGAATGTTTGTATGTAATTTTTGGATGTGTTAGGTGTGAGGAATACTATGGTTATGATGTTTTATAGTTCCAAAAGTAAACCAGATGTGAAGAAGTTTTCAAAACACGAGGCTTACCTGGGACACGCTTCTCATTGGTGATGTTTGAACTGAGGTCCATCTATGTGAATATTATCTGTATACGACAGCTCCTTATCAAGTTTCTTGGAAGCCTGTTTTAGCATTATATTATAGTGGACACTCAGTCTGTAATTAATTGTTTTTGGAACTTATGGTTTTTGCTCATTGTACTAATTACTTATCTGTGGTGACACTAACAGACTCTAAATATAAGTGTATAAGTATTTTTATTATAGTTTGTGATGGTTTATCTTGGTGTTCTGCTCTCCCTTTTTGCTAATTATACGCTGAGAGTCTTTCCCTTCTTGTTTGCTCTGCAAATCTTTCCTTGCAGGAGAAGCTGGGTTTAAGGGTATTAAGGCCACCAATCCCATGCAGAGAAGGTGCATGGTACTTGCTTGCCTCCAATCTCAACTCATAAGAATGGGGAAATGAAATTCAAATATTTAGTGTTCAATCTCCAGATTTTCAGAAATAGAATTGAAACTGCTCCAGCCAGTTCTGTGTTCAATGTGATGCTAAACTTAAAGGTACTGTGCACATGTAAAGCTAACAAAGTAACATTTCTGAAAGAAAGGTTTAGGTAAAATATGTTTTATAACAAGAATGTTATTAGATATGAAGATAGATGGAAAAGATAGAAAAGGTAATTAAATGGCCGAAATGGACAAGTGGACTAGAAAATTGAACAATCGAGACTCAGAGACTTTCTTAGAAGAATGGAAAGATTTGAAAGACTATTTAGAACAATATTGGGACATGAAAAATAACATTTTTACACTGTCTAACTTCTGAAGGGGAATATAGGGAATGTTTGTAAGCAGTTTGGAAACAATGATATTTGTATGTGATGTAAGGTTATTATTATAAATATGATATTACACATTATAAGCAGAAATGTTACCTGTAAGAGATAATACCTATAAATTTTGTGAATTACAATGAATGGAATAATGGTGCAGGGGAGGTGGGAAACCACAAGTTTATTATATAATCAAGATACACAGTTATACGTGAATTATTGTTGAGATAACATTGATAACAATGTGTAAGATAATAAAAGAGAGCAAAAATAAAAAGTTTGTTAAAAAAAGAAAAGGAAAGGTAATTAAATGGAAGTGAAATATTAAATATTAAAAAGTAAATTTAAGCAAGTTTTATATAAGAAGAAGAGAAGAGATTGGATTCATACCCCACCCTTCACCACCCGAAGGAGTCTCAGAGTGGCTTACAATCCCTTTCCCTTCCCCTCCCCACAACAGACATCCCATGAGGTAGGTGAGGCTGAGAGAGCTCTTTTGAGAACTGCCCTTGAGAGAACATCTCTGAAAGAACTTATGACTGACCGAAGGTCACACCAGCAGCTGCACGTGGAGGAGTGGGGAATCAAACCCAGTTCTCTCAGATTAACCACTACTCCAAACTGGCTCTCCAGTTTGTAGCTAAATGTATGATTTTAAGTATAAATGAGTATAGTTTGTACTTTATGTTTGTATTCTGTGAATTGAAATATATATAAAACAGAAAAAACAAAGTAACATTTCAGTTGGCAAGATGATAGGTAAGTAACTTGATTCAGTTCTTTGGTATATAAAAGGAGATTTTGTTCAAGATGTGTCATTTTGACCACATACATTCATTAAAATAGAGGGGCCGCAGTGGCTCAGAGATTAAGATGCTGAGTTGCAGACTGAAAGGTCGGTAGCTCGGCAGTTCAAGACCCTGGTGCCACGTGACAAAGTAAACTCCCGTCTCTGGCTCCAGCACCTGCCAACCTAGCAGTTCGAAAGGAAGAAATTGCAAGTAGATAAATAGGTACTGCTTTGGTTCTGTGTGCCTCAGCATTGACCACAGACCCCATGAAACATCTTCGGACAGTGCTGGCTCTTCAGCTTGGAAATGGAGATGAGCACCGTCCCCTAGAATTGAATTCAACTGGCTTTCGAGCAAGGGAAACCTTTACCTTTTCCTTTACATTCTAATTAAAATACAAAATTGGTGAAATATCAAGTAAGTTTTTGAATTTAACAATGTTCCTAAACAGAACACTTTAGAAAAAAACCTTTAACCCCCTTTGAGTGTTCTATCCTTTATTTCTAATAACTGAAAGTGCTGTTTGTAAAAAACAGAAATAGTTCAGTTATGCCACCAGAGGGCAGTATGACCACACAGGAGAATTAGAAAAGAAATTCTAGTAAAGAAAATTACAGTATCATTAAAGCTAACTGTAGATTTCAAAAGTGGCATAGAAAAATTATTTGTTCACGTACAGATCTAGCTGTATAGCAAAAAGCTCTAGAAACTACACAGAAAAACAGCACGCTCATTGTCTGGTTTTGTTCATATTAGTATGGTTAAGAATAATTATTTATTTGATTTATTTACTTCATTTATATTATACCTGTCCTGTCTCCCCAGTGGGAATTGCAACTAGCTTACATCATTCTCCATTTTATCCTCACAACAACCCTGGGAGGTAGGTTAGGCTGAGAGTGCATGACTGGCCCATGGTCACCCAGCGAGCCTTCATGGCAGAAGAGGAATTGAGCCCAGGTCTTCCAGGTTCTAGTTCAACACTATAGCCACTATCCCACTCATTCACAGATTTCTTGTTATGAGACTAACCTTTATTCTCTCTCTCTCTAAAATTCAGTGTAAACTTGACATCGCTTTTTGGAAATTACCTGAGAGAGCCATTCTCTCAGGAGCAGTTCTCAAAAGAGCTCTCTCAGCCTCACCTACTTCACAGGGTGTCTGTTGTGGGGAGGGGAAGGGAAAAGAGATTGTAAACCACTCTGAGACTCCTTCAGGTAGTGAAGGGCAGGGTATAAATCCAATCTCTTCTTCTTCTCTCTTCATGTATTACTATGCCAGGTGGGTCCCATAGTCTGTTGAATGTAGTAAATTTTAAAATTCCAAAATTCTTAGGGGGGGGGGCTTTTGATTTTCTTCATGGTCTCTGTGCAGTCTCACATCTGGGTATAGCGCCTGCTCTGGACCTGACCTGGAAAGTTCTAAAGCTATTCTCAGCACCATTTTTGGTCAGCTTTCCCTCAGCTCTGGAGAGCAGGCATCGATTGTGCATGCCTAGAGCTGAAGAGAAAGCCGCCTCCCACTCAGTTCTTTCTGGTTGCTGCCCGTAAGTCCCATCATAGTAAGGTAAGTGAATGAGAGATACCAGCAGTGGGGAAGGCTGGGTGGGCATGTGTGACTGTCTCCCCAGTGGGAATGACCACGCAAAGATCATCAGTTACAGATCAGTTACAGATAAGCATCCTGTTTTCCCCTCGTCATTCCCATTCTGATTCATAAACTGAGATTCAAAAGACATTTACAACTGAGATAATTTCCACCACTCTTTATGATAGCTGTTACTTTTCGTCATAAATACTGCTTCCATTGTAACCCATTTTTTGCTAACACGCCCCCCCCCCCCCCAAAGCTCTGTCCTTTCTTTTACTAACATGGCTTGAGGGGCTACATGTGTGTGTGTGTGTGTGTCCGTTTCCAAACTGCCTTGGTATTCCATTTTAGTAACTGGTTGCTAATGTTTTTTTTTTCCCTGTCATTTCAGACAGACCCATTTTAGTAACTGGCTGCTAGTGGGATTTATTTACCTGTTCATACAAATCCACTTGTGTCGGGTTAGCAAAGTGTGGCTGAGCTGCTTTTGAGGGAAACTGCTTTCTTCCATTTCCTACCCCTTTGCTGCAATTCTGAATCGCTGTGGTGTACTGCTTAAAATGTCCATAGCACTTCCTACAATGCCTCTTTTTCTCCCACCCCTTTTCACCACACAATCTTCCTCAGACTTTAAAAAAAACATTCTAAGTGGAGTGCTATGGCTCTAAATCAATATAGCACTTCAGTGTTATACCAACATCATTGAGAACCCTTGACTCCATTGTCTCTATGGAGTCAAGGCATCACAATAGTGCTGCTATAGCACTGAAATGCTGTATGGGTTTAGCACTATAGCACTCCACTTAGAATGTTTAAAAAAAGTCTGAGGAAGATCACATGATGAAAAAGGGGAAGGAAAAAGTGGCATTGTTTGAAATGAACATAGTACTTCAGAGACAGCTCATTAACAAAAGGAAATTCACTGTACGAAAACCCCATCCCTGTATCACTTTACTCCAAACTGGGCCAACAACAAATAACATCCAATTTAGAAAAGTCTGAGGAAGATCATGTGGTGGAAAAGGGCTGGGTATCCTGGCTCTTGCCCTATTGCAAAAAGGCATTCACAGCCATATAAGGGTCATAGGCACACCCACTCACCAAGTGAAGACAAGGCTCCAAAAGGGCATAAATCAAGTAAGAAGGGCAACCACAAAAGGAATGTCCCATCTTTCAACAAGTCTCTCTGATTCTTCTTCCAGCGAACTGTCTTTGGGTAAGTTCTCCTCTGATGAGTGATCATTTCATTCTTCTAGGGATTATTGGGTTGGTGGTGCCTATGTCGCAGGTTTGCCATCTTGGGCCATTAGGAGGAGGGAGAGGAAGGCCAAAGGTCCTGCGGCTGTGTGGGGATCCACCCACTCCTCAGGGGCCTCATCAAGGTGGCCCATGTTTAATGATCTTGAGGACCCACCTGGCATTCTTTTGCCGTGCAAGGAGAGGGAAAGGATACTGCATGGTTATTACATTGATGTATTTACCCTGCTCAAGCCTGAGGCTAACAAGGACATACTTGACCCACACCCCAGAAAAAGAAGAAGAAAGGACCTGTTGAGTGCACTTTTTAAAACTGAATTGCAGGGTCTAATGTTTTCACAGGTGTGGTTTTGTCCACTTATCCAGAGTGAGGCTGGCACCTGTCCAACCACCTTGGCAATGTGTTGCATGCTCAGACTCTGGCCAGGGATGCCGCCATGATCAGCTATGACGAAGCATTTTACAAATGGGCTTCTCACAATGATCTAGCCAGGTGGCATTTAATCAACGATAAATTGTGGCTTACAAAGGTCAGCCCACAAGTGAAGGACAAGGCTGCTTCTCTTTGGGTCTCTAGAGTGGGATTCCAGCAGCAATGTTTGCTGGGAGTACAGTCAGGGGAAGTGTCAATGCAACCATTGAAAATTCAGCCATAATTGTGACAGCTGCTTTGGGCCTCATTCCCATCCAGTGTGCCCACGGGGCTGGGGTGACCAGTAGCCCTTTCAGGGCAGCCAGTCCTCCAACAGTGGCAGAAACAAGGGTGGAACTGGCTCAGCTGCCACCTCCCACTCTAAATAATTTACATGTCACAGATTCAGGGTTAGGCTTGGTGTGCACCCTCATTCGTACAGACCTCTTCATTTACTTCTTGAGCTTTATCCCAACCATTCTGCAGTATCCATTCTGTGGGAGGACTCCATGCAAGGCTTCCACATTCCCTTCACAGGTCCTCATGTGCCGTTTGATTCAGGTAATTTAAAATTAGCCCGTGATTTCTCGGATATTGTAGCTGCTAAGATTGCTAAAGAGTATGCCACAGTCAGGATTGCCAGCCCTTTCAATTCCCTTCCTTTGCCAAATCTGGGGGGTTGTCCCGAGCAAGTCCCTGGGTGAGTACTGTTTGATTCACCACCTTTCCTACCCAAAAGGTTCATCTGTTAATGAGGCCATCCTCCAAGAATGCTGCTCTGTGCGTTGTGCATCATTTGATTATGCAGTCAATTTAATTAGGACTTGCAGCCCTGGGGCTCTTATGGCGAAGGTGACATACAGTCTACATTTCGGCATTTACGAGTCCACCCTAGGAGTCACTGCTAGCTGGGATTTAAGCTTAATGGGTCTTGGTACTTCGACAAGGCAATACTTGTGGGCTGTTCAGTGGCTTGTGCAACCTTTGAGGCCTTCAGCACCTTTTTGGAATGAGCAGTAAAAGACTGCGCTCATTCTCACTTCTTCACTCACTAGCTGGATGAATCTCTGTTCACCGGGCCTGCAGGCAGCCCTTCTTGTGTGACCTACTTGGCGTCCTTTCAGGCTCTGGCACGGGAGCTGGGGGTTCCTTTAGCAAAGGATAAGATGGAGGGTCCATGCATGTGTTTGGTCTACCTTGGGATCTTGCTTGATTTGGTGCAAGGCTCCTCATGGCTCCCTGAAGACAAATTGGCCACCCTTAGAGCCCTAATCACTGTAGTCATGGCCTGCCAAAAGTGTACACTTAAAGAAATTCAGGTCCTTTTGGGCCACCTCAGTTTTACATGCAGGGTGGTTTCACTGGGGCAGGCTTTTTTGTGCTCATCTGGCCAGGGCAGATGTGGCAGATGTGAGGGTAAAGCTACAATCCCTGTGAGGCAGAGTGAGTGTATGCATGCATGTCTTAATCTACATCCAAGCAGTTAACCTGTCTTTAGCATTACAAATGCTTAGTTGGGCAATTGAAAAGGATGCAACAATGCCTCACGTATCTGTCACTGTGAAAATGCTGGGATATATATATATATATTTACTTTAAACATTTGCCAAACTGCAGGTGGCAGCAGTGGCTGGGGAACAAACCTGCAGAAAAGCAGCATGACAGCAGACATGTATATCTGGCTTCGTAGCACAATCAAACGTGTTTGAGCTGTTCAAACATCAGTGAACAGTTTATCAAACTTTTGACCACACTGATTGCAATTGATGATACAGGCTACAAACAGAAGTTGTGAGTGGCTGAGAATTCTGGCAGAACATACCTAAAAGACTCTGGTTGGGATGACAAAGGAAACATGGAATTCCCAAACCCATGTTTTCCTCATAATGCCAACACAGGGGCAAGAAGCATTTACAGAGGAGAATCAGTGGTCAGGAAGGGAACTGATTAATAATTCCCCTGTACATCAATGCTCCACTTCGTATTTCCTCTGGATACAGCTTACATTTTCTCAGCTTTGCTATACAGGTAAGCCAGCTGGGGGAACCCGGAGAATGCATTTTGCAGAAATGGATTCAGAATGGGTGGACCATCCTTCTCTCTAGGACACCACTTCATTCCTGCAAGGTGCTTCAACCTTCATTTTGGTGTTATTTTTGAATGGAGGATGGGGAAACATGTATTTGTTCTGCCCTAAAAGTCATGATAATGAAATAAAATCAGACAAACATACTTTTTTACAGAATGTACAATTGATGTCTGGATTTCATTATTATGAAAAGTGGTCATAGCCGCTGATTTATGAGGCATAGCTCTCCTTTACTACTGCAGAAAGCCAGAGGGCATTGCATATTAGAATTCCTCATTAAAAAAAATACACCTCTACAGAGAAAAGTAGCATGGCAGAAAGAAGACAGCCAGATCAGAAGCTTACTCTATGTGATTTGGTAGTGTAGCATAGTAGCTAGGATAATTCATTATAATTTAAGGGGTTCCTATTTCATATCTTCCATCTGCCCCATACTAAATATAAGGCAAAGCTCTCATCATCAATCTCCCATCTGCATTATGAGGATAACCTTCCTGGTTTTCTTCCCAGAAACAGGAACCTTCCTAAACATAGTCAAAGCTTGCTCTAGTGTTCTCTACACAAAACAAATGTTTGAAGGAGCTGGGGGTGAAAACCCTGGAGAACCAAGTCGAGAACCATGTAGAGGGGCAGGTCATGTGATCGTTGGTGAGAGGTGGCCAGAGGGGATCTTTCTACGTGGGCCAATAATAGCTCTTGACAGCCCAGTTTCTGCAACAACCACACTCCCCTGAATCAAAGGATTGTTCAGGATTTAGCTATAGTAAAGCTTTGTTTGCAGTATGCAGTTACAAATAACTACATAAGATACCTTAGTACAAAAATGCACTTTAGTTCTCTCTCTCTCTCTCTCTCTGCTATCAAGTCACAGCTGGTTTATGCTGACCCTTCCTGGGGTTTCAAGGCATCAGATGTTCAGAATTGGTTTGCCATTGCCTACCTCTGCATAGTGACCCTGGTATTTCTTGCTGCTGTCCCATCCAAATACTAACCTCTGCTTACCAGCTGAAATCTAAAAAGCGCAGGCTAGTCTGGGCTATCCAAGTCAGGTCAGGGCAGTTGTGCCTTAGCCTCTGGAAACTTTGAAGTTATTTTTTTATACCCAAAGGTTTGACAGTGTGCTGTTTTCCTGGTCAGAACACCATTCTTTGTTTAAATTACAGATAAATAAATTGATCCTAAACTTATCTCACTGCTTGCTTTCCCACCTCATCCACTCAGTATCAAGATCTCAATTAATTCCTTCCTGGGGGTTCTTCTGGACAACCAGTGATTGAATGCCAAGGTCTGCAGGAATGTTCAGTGTCTGCAATTGATGAAAAAAAATCTCTTCATGTGAGTCATCTAAAATACACTGCTATTTTGAGTGTATGGAGACAAATTGGAAGAGACCGTAGGGTCCATGTAATTCAGGAATCTGCCTCAGTATGGTACAATTTTACACGGCTACAAGGACACACCAAAAATTAATTTATTAGTTACCTATAAAATAAGCCTAGTGGCCTCTCTTCATACTGTATCTGCAGTCCAGTTGCTGGACACACACTAAATTTGGCAGCAATTAACAGGCATAAAATCAGGTGTATTTGTCTAGCAAAATATTGGCTTTCTGGAGAAACTAAATTGCACTAGTGTTCACCAAATTTTGAAATGATGTAAATGTTAATTTGGGGGGACTGTGATATTTCATGGCAGTAAATGTACACATCTATGATATTAACCTGGGAGTAAAACTAGTGGGGTTTTCTTCCAAGTGAGAAGACTGAGTGTATGACTGAATTGCATAAGTGCAGAGGTCCTTTCTGGGCCACTGGAAAACTATTGTCTTGCAACATTTATGAGGTATTTGGATTCGTGTCAGTGGAGCCCAGTGAAAGTGCCCATTCTGATTGATGTGCTCACTGCATACTATGAATGAACTTTTTGCTCATATGTCTCTGTCTCACACACATTGCTCATCTGCCCTCTAACTGGGCTATAGAGTAGCATGGGAACCACCAGTGCCAGCTGATTGTCACCATGAAAGAAGAGTACAGAGTTGGAGCTCCTGTCCACATCTAATTAATACAGGTTGTTTATCAGAATAAAATTAAATAGTCCAGAAGTACCTTAAAGGGCAACATTTTTTTCCAGGGTATTAGCTTTCATGAGGCAAAGCTCATTTCACCAGATACAAATAAGAATAAAGATCCATCAGCCTTTATATCCAAGTCAGAAGGCAGGAGTGGTGTTGCAAAGAAAGGCCAGCTGGAGTCAGAATGCAGAGGTAGAACGCAAAATGTAATGAGCTTGATTAGAGCTGGGAGATATGCACAGTGGTAGGAAATGCAGAAAATCAGCATTCTGTACTGAAACAAAAATCGTATGTCCCTCTTCAGTCATGGGGGGGGGGGCCTTGTCTGTCTTTTTAATGTTTGCTCTCAACACTTAGACCTAACAATGAATCCTGTAAACTTCACAAGCTTGTTATAGTAAAGAATAAATTAGACCAATAAAATATACTATTTTTTTTACCAGTTTGGTATATGTCATTCAGTGGGTCCATTGTCGTGACAATGCCCAGGGATATACGGATCTGTGAGCCGTATAAACTCCTTTTCTTTCCTTTTTTGCTTTCTTCTTATTTTTGTTGTCCTTGTGAGCAAATGAACCCAAAGTAAATCTATTTCCATCTTTAGCTGAAGTCTGTATTGGGTGTGTGAACTATTTCCATGACTCTCTAAGATACGTTGCCTGTGGTATTGATGTTTGTATGTCCCGTAGTTTAACGGAGGCACCAGCATTTTCAGCTGGCACCTGACCTTTCCCACCAGTTCTGCCATTGCAAGCAGACTGACATTCTCTGTGTAGTATGTAACTTCCTTTTTGTTATCATCGCCAATCGTGCAATTATGCAAAAATACTCAAAAAATGTTGAAAACCTATCATGCTTACCCTATATAAACAATACGTTTTTGTTTCTGACAGGTAGCTATTTAGTCTGTAGTAGCAGAATAAAATTTGAGTCCAGCAGCCCTTAAAAACTAAATATTTTTTCAGAGTACCAACTTTCATGAGTCAAAGCTCACTTTGCCAGGTACAAAATGTGTATCTGTATTTTCCTCTATTTTTTCACGAATTGTTTTAGCCCTTTTTCTTTCCTTTCTTATCTTACTCTCCCCATACCTATTTTGTTTTATGTTTCCCGATCATTCCCCTCATCTGTGGTCAATTCAACATAGATTGCAAGGAGCGGGAACTTATTTCTTTGGTATTGTGCCAATGTCATAACATTGTTTCTGGCATGACTTAGAAGTGATACCATCATACTGGAATGATGCTCTAGCATTTGCCAAAACTGTATAGTTTAACCATACTGTTCAGGATGAATGCTAGAGTGTCACCCTGACATGATACTGTTACTTCCAGTTCACTCTAGAAGTGATGGCACTGGGGCAATGTTGATTGTCTTCATCCCCTCCCCATTTCCCCTCTGCTGGCCAAGTGAGCAATGGCAGTGAGAGTAAGGCTGCTGGCGGGAGACCTGTCATCTCTAATTATAAGCCCTCCTGTGTTACAAAAATGTTTTGCCTAACCTAACAGACTTTTTGCAGGCAGTTCTTTCAAAGAAAAGTCACACTGGGATCCTATTGCTCTAGGCAATAGGTGGCAATTATCCCATTTTCTCATTCTATACCCTAAGCCTAAGGGAGGTTAGATAAAGATGACTTGCCTGGGCCAATTCAGTGAACTTTGGGGTGAAACGGTGACTGAACTCAAGCCATCCCATTTTCTTTTCATTGAATCATGATGTCATGCATTCCCTCTCAGAAACAAAGCCCTTCATGGCCTTGGCCCCTCCTATTTGCAGGACTGCCTCTCCCTATGCCCAGCCATGACAATTTTGCTCAAGTCAGCAGGGGCTTCTGCAGTTTCCAACCTGCAAATGGGCAAAATCAACACCTGCCGGTATACGTGCTTTCTCTCTTGTGGCTCCCGCCCTGTGGGATGGCCTGCCCGAGATGGTCAGTTTTAAGTACTGAGTGGAAGGCGATGAATTCAAACCAACAGGCTTTTGTTCAGTGATATTGCTCAGCTCCAAAGTCAGCTCTATGAGAGCGGCACCTTAATTTATACTGTTCCAACACATAACTTTCAACAAAGTAACTATATACAAGCAATACTATTGGACCTAAGCAGGGCTCAGCGATTGGGTATCTGGATTGTCTTTAGGACCAATGGGAGTATTTATTCATCAGCCAATAGGACATGGAGCTTCAGGATACCAGAGCCCTTTCAAGCTATTGCTACTTCAATGATCCAAAACACAAACACAACAGTCAGGAAGGTGCCTACTCTCCTGGCTTTCTGCAAACTATTCAAAACTCAACTATTCAAGAGGGCTTTTCTGTGTAGGTAATAGGGCTGTATTGCATGAAATGGCTTTACAAACTTGCTTGGAAAAATGATTAGGAAATGTGGTCTATACTGTTGTGTATAGCTTATTGTAAGTAGGGTCCTATTTCTGTAAATTTCTGAACAGCTTAATAAGTTGTCAGTTCTTTCTGTTGGCTCCAGACTTCTAAAAACTCCTAATACACTGGTTATTAAATGTCCCATTTTTGTGACTGTATTGGCTCACTATGTGTAATCTGCCTTGAGTCCCTGTCAGAAAGGCAGACAATATTTAATTAATTAATTACAATACAATACAATACACAGCCTTTATTGGCCTACACTGCAGGAGCATCAATAAAGAAACAGTAGCAAACAGCTAGCAGTAAACCAAACAGTAACCGACATGACTAGATGGAACTAATCAGAGAGGATTAAGCCTTATACTCCCTTATCCTTAACTTCCAAACATAAGCTAAAAATTCAGCTACAGACAGAGTAATTACCGAGAACTTGTCGGACAGTAAAATTTTTAGGTCACTGTCAGGCAAGTTCCTTGAGAGGGATAGGTGGGGGCCAATCAAATAGCTACGCATAGTGGAGTAATGGGGGCAGCATAGAAGGATATGGGCCACTGAGTCAGGTTCACTAGGAAGACAACTACAGGTTCTATCCCTATAAGGGATACCCCTATATCTGCCTGACACAACAGCTGAGGGGAAAAGATTGAATCTTGCTAACATGAAAACCCGCCGATGAAGCGGAGCTATTAGGTTGGAAAAATAATTAATTAATTAATTAATACTCAGCCTTTTACAAATAAAGAAATAAATAAGGAAGAGAACAACTCGTCCAAGTCTATGAAGATTTTTCAAGTCTGTCCCAGTTTAACAAAGATTATGCTAGCGCTGGAGAAGGTGTAGGAAAAAAAAGGACAAGGTATTGGAGCCCATTCCTTATAACGAAAGGCCAATATTTATGTTATTTTGTTTAGGGCATGCGTGTGTGTACCAAGGCCATGACAGAAGTTGAAAATTATGAATGGCGTGGATAATGTGAATATAGATTTTTATTTGCCTCTTGCAACCCTGGAATTCAGGATCATAAACAAAACAAGGATTGATTAGTGGCTGATAAAGAAAAACAAAGAAATTGCATCTTTAATTAACAGATTTACACAAGATATGTCGATGTTATTGGCCCAGGAGAAAAGGCCTATCAGTGGCTATTAGCCATGGTATATGAAGAAGAAGAAGAAGAGAAGAGATTGGATTTATATCCCGCCCTTCACTCACTTAAGTGTCTCAGAGTGGCTTACAAACTCCTTTCCCCTCCCCTCCCCACAACAGACACCCTGTGAGGTAGGTGGGGCTGAGAGAACTCTTTTCCAAGCTGTTCTTGAGGGAACAGCTGGTACAGAGCTATGGCTTGCCCAAGGTCATCCAGCCAGGTGCAAGTGGAGGAGTGGGGAATCAAACCCGGTTCTCCCAGATTAGAGTCCGCGCACTTAACCACTACACCAGAGTGAAACCTTTGTCATCAGAGACAGCATGCCATTAAATCTGAGTTGCCTGTGACAAATGGAAGTGATTTCACCTTTTGGTACTACTTGTGGATGTCTTGAAAGCATCAGCCTGGCCATGGTAAGAAGCAGGATGCTAGATTAGATAGGTCCACACTTTGATCTAGCAGAACTCTCTGATGCTATGGCATTGGAACACTTTCCAGTGGATCTCCATATCTGCTCCACCCCGGTTTGGTCATGTAAGGCTTATCCACACAATCCTATGAAGTGTGGCTCAGCTGTCCTTCTCTGGTAAACTTGCAAGTCCTTTTTAAATATACATGGGACGACAAAGGCTGGAAGATGCCTCAATACATAGGTTTGCCTGCTTCACTGGAAATAGAAAATTGATTTAATTTAAGGGGAGAAGTTTATTGCATCCCTATAACAGAGGCATGCACAAGCTTCTGAAAGGCAAAATGAAAAGGCTTGTGAAATGGTGTGCGCATTAATGTGAGGTAAGGGGATCACTTGCTGCTTAATGTAAGGAGTTTGCTCTGGGGAGGCTGTTGAAAGTCAAGACGAACTCTTCCATGTTTCAGCTGGATAGAAGAAACATATTTTTCCTGATAAGTAAAAATTGTGGTTTGAATGACAAAGTAACAGCTTCTATCATTTGGGTTAAACCCCCCCCCCCCCAAAAAAAACTATCAGCTGGAAAGGTCCTTAGGGCGTGATGTCTGTGTTGTATTCTTATTATTTTACAGCCACAGCTAGCAGAGACTTTGGGATGCAAAAGGCCCTTTCTGATTGGCTAACAAATAAAGACTCTCATTGGTCCTTAAGCCACTCTAGGTAACCAATTGCTGAGCCTCACTTAGGTCCAATAGGATTGTTTGTACATAGTTACATTGTTTGAAGTTATGAGTTGGAAACAGTATAAATTAAGGTGCCACTCTCATAGAGCTGTCTTTGAGCTGAAGCAATGGTTTGAATAAAAGCCTGTTTATTTGTTTCATCGCCTCCCGCTCAATAGTTAAAAGTCTGTTCCCTGAATTTTCTTCCTTCACCTTTCAAAATAGTTAGCTTCTCCCAACCCCTCTGAAGAGACTAAAGAAAGCATATAATGAGATTACCCTTAGAAGATACTTTGCCTGCTCAAAATAATTATTTCTACTTCTCCAAAAACAATAAAAATAACATGTTCATTGCCAGGGGTCATTTTGTGGAAAAAGAGGTGCAGGAGCTAATTAGCATAACTCATTAGCATAACTTATTTGCATATGCTAAACCACCTGACATCACCGGAAGTATGTCAGAAGGAAAGAAAGAAAGGAGAGAGAGAGAGAGAGAGACAGAAAGAAAGAAAGAAAGAAAGAAATGGCAGAGAGGGGACCGCTATTAATCCAGGCCTCAGAAATACCACTATTCTGGGAGGACAGCTTCAGTGGTGGCTGAAGCCTTCAGAAGGCTGGTCAGAGGAACAAGGACCTTTCCAGGGGATGGGGTCATTTTGCTGCAGCCAGGACACAAGCAGGCATTCCCCCCGAGGGGTGGGGGGGCTTGCACCAACTCCCAGAGCTGCGCTCCCCCGAGCTCCAGCTCGAAAGGACCCATGTTCATTGCCAATCTTCTGTGCAGTCCCACATGGGGACTGCACATAAACAGGCCTGCCATGGAGAGGTTTTTCTAGTTAACAGCTTCTAGGGGCGCTGCACACTGGAGCTGAAACAAGACCATTCCTGCCCAAATGGTTGCATGCTCCTATGCTCCAGCAGCATCCCCACTCTCAGTTCCTTTTTTACCACCAAAAGATAAGTTTCTGCCTCTCCTTTTGCAAGTCTTCATTCTTTGATAGCTGTGTGTGAGTTTCTAATGGAGCCCCTACCCCCCACACACACACCTTGCTTTGCAGTGGGTGGACAGTGATTCCTCATTGTTCAATAAATGCACCCATGGTGGTGCAAAAATAACACAGGCAGATGAGCATGAACTCTGCTTGTTCTGCTTGGGAGTAGGGCACAATGTATCTTCTTGAAAGAACTGCCAGTGCTTCACACCTAAAGCAAGAGGGGATTGGGCATCAAACCTCAAAGCTGCACTTTGGGAAAAAGCCGTTAAGCCTGCCAATGCCCCATCAAACCTGACTTCCACTCTGGAGCGCCTGCCCAAAACTTCTTCCTCCGAATTGGCCAGATCGGTTCCATTGATTCCCTGATGTGAGTCACAATCTTGATCACCACCAACCTAGAGAAGCTCCTCTGAACCACCAGCCAAGAAGTTCAAACTAGGGGTGGGCACAAATTGGGAAAATGCAGTTCAGTTTGGTTCTTGGTTTGTGGCGGGCCCGTGAATCAAACCACAAACCGAATCAAAATAAAATGGCCTTATATGAACCAAACTGGTTTGTGATGTTTGTGACATGGCAGAATGCCCCTCCACCATGTGCCAGAGAATCCAAACTTGCAGGGGATCTCCAGAGGACTCTCCTCTACCTGCCTACCAAGTTTTGTGAGGATTGGACTTTGGTTATCCAAGTTATGCCCCCTCAAGAAGATGCCCCCCGGGGGCCTTAACCTCCCAGATCTAGGAAGATACTACCAAGCAACAGCTCCAGCTAATGCAGTCAAAATGACAAACAGCTCCGGATATAGGCTGGATGCTAATTGAGCAGTCTGCCGCAGCGCCCCTATCTCTGCATGAAACACTGTGGTGCCCCAAGAACAAGAGATCCAAACTAACCTTGGACAACCCATTTCTGGCGCACACCCTAAGGATCTGGGATGCCACAAAGAACCTGCTTGCTCCCCCCATATCACCACTCTCCACCTTCACCTTCCAGGAGTGGTTTCCACCAGGTCAAGAACCAGGGAACTTCCAGACATGGACCAAAGCGGGACTCACGAGGCTCCAAGACCTTACCAGGAATGGTAAACTCTTACAGAAAGCGAAGCTTGAAGAACTGGTCAATCACCAAATCCCCTGGCTCACATACTACCAACTAGGCAGCTTGTTCTCCTTTCTACTAAACAAAAAGAGCCCCCACAGGGCCAAGACACCATTCGAGGTACTACTATTAACCTACTCGGAACACTCCAAGAGCCTTCTCTCAAACATCTACAGAATACTCTCAGACTCCTTTGGCCCCCATCAACTTCACTACCAGAGGGCTTGGGACAAGGACCTCGGCCGAACGCTAACTGAACAACAATGGTCCTTGATCTGGTCCTCGACAGCAAACAAATCTGGAATTTTCAACGTTAGATATCAATTCTTCAAACTGACCTCCAGATGGTACTACACACCAATCCGCCTACATCACTTCAACAAGAACCATTCACCCCTATGTTGGAAAGCCTGCGGAGGACGAGGTGACTATTTGCACTGCTGGTGGTCGTGCCCTCAAATCCAACAGTTCTGGTCTTCAGTGACTAAGGAGATAACAACCATCACATCTCAATCTCTACCTCTAGACCCAACAGTCCTTCTACTGCACCTTAGGGACCCCTCTCTAGGAGAAGAGCCACTTCTCCCTCTGACCACCCTCCTCCTCACGGCGGCCAAAACATCCATAGCGGCATCTTGGAAACTCAATACCGCTCCATCTCTAGACTCATGGCGAAAGAAGGTCTGGGAACAATTTATCATGGACAAAATCACGAATAGCCTCAGCCCGCCCAACCCCTCCATTGATGCGACCTCCTCCCGATTTGTGTGCACCTGGTACCCATTCCTAACATACATGACCGCCCAGAACTTACTTCCCCAGGATCCTGGCTATTCCTCCTGGCTCCGTCTCTGAAACCTACCACTCTGCCTCTTTCATGACTCTCCTCCCCTGCTCATACCACACACCCCACTAGACTTAATGGTTAAGACAGCTACACTCAGGTTAAACAGATTTAGCAAACCACCAGACACTAACTTGACTCTTTCAAAGATACTTACTTGTGATTGTACACTGCTTGATATGATGACTTTGGGTTTTTGTTTTGTTTTGTTTTTGTTTTTTGGCATTGAAAATGTTGACATTGTTGTATCCTGCTTTGACTTGCTATAATAATAAAAATTATATTACAAAAAAAAAAAAAAGAAGAAGATGCCCCCCCTGGAAAAGTGCTTTGGGGAAAATGTCAGCCACAGCTTCAGGAGTATATAGAATGAGCCCCATGCAAGCTAGAAACATCAAATTTGCAGCGGACCTCCCCAGGAATCTCCACTACATCACCTCCAAGTTATGTGTGGATTGGACTTGGGGGTCTGAAGTTACAGCCCTATATGAACCTAACACCCCTCTAGTGTGCTAGAGACTCCAAACTTGCAGGGGACCACCAGATGACTCTTACCTACATGCCCACCAAGTTTGGTGAGGATTGGACTTAGGGGGTCCAAGTTATGGTCCCCCAAAGAAGGTGCTCCAAGGAAAGTGCTTTGGGGAAAATGTCAGGTGCAGCTTCAGGAGTGTATAGAATAGACCCTGTGCAAACTGCAAACACCAAATGCACAGGGAACTTCACCCTGCTACCTGCTCCCCTACAGTCTCTCAGAGTTGGGGGTAGATTACATCTCAGTTACCAGCCCCTCCAATGGTCTCTCACATTTATACCCACCCATCCCTCCGGACTGTGAGCCCCTCTGCATGCCATCAGGATGAAAGTGGGTGCAAAGGGTGCTCATCATGTGGGAACCCCAGGCACCAAACCTATCCTGCAGGGCCAATGGAGGCCAGCTCTAGTAAGGCAGCACCAGGGATCTAAAAGCCTCCTTCCCCTGATCTGTTCCTGGGGCTCTCCACAAAAGAGTTTTCAGCACTGGTATGCCCAAGATACCTTTGACAGCAGTGATTCAGAAGGTTGAGAGCCCCAGTGATCCCTCTAAGCTGAGTTAGTGTGAGCTAGCTCACAGTTTTTTAGCCTCTGACTCACACATTTTTGTCTTAGCTCAGGAAGGATGGCTCCAGAGCAAACTAATTTATATAGTAGCCAAAACACTTGCTCACAACTTTAATGCCAGTAGCTCACAAAGTAGAATTTTTGCTCAAAAGACTCCACAGCTTAGAGGGAGCATTGGTTGGGAGAGGAAGCATCCTCCTCTTCCACATCCCAGCTTCTTGTTGCTGCTCCCACCTCAAGTACACACCTCCATGGCCCCTCTCAGCCCAGCTCCAGAAAGCAGCCGACCCTTCTCCCTTGGGCCCAGGAGACAGTCAGCCACCACATGTAAGCTGTAGCAACTTTCTTTTGGACTTTTCTGGTGCTCTATGAGAGCAGTGAATGGACTATGCTGCCAGTTATGTGAGTTAAAATAGCGCACAAGGTGACCAGTGGGAAAATGATAGCAGATGCTTCCAACAAAGGTTTAAAATGCCATTTTCTGAGGTTACCACCTCCAGCCTGGAGGTTGTCGCAAAGCACAAAGACACTCACACACACACAAAGCCATGTGAGGCTTTTTGCCTAGAGACACATACCACTAACTCCATGAAGGTATGAACTCCATACACGTAGCTTGAACCCCCTCCTACAGCTCTTGAGCATCCTGTGAGAGTCCAATGGACAGAGCAGAAGGAGGCGGCTCTGAGACCCATGCCGCTGATGTGCTGGGGACATTCTCCAGGGGGGGGGCTATGTTTGGTGCCCAGGGACAGGGCCCTCTGGTACATGGGAGGATGAGAGCTTGATCAAAATGGGCGTTGATAATAAAGGAGGGGTAGGGGGTTGTATGAATGAAGGAGGTACCCACAGCAGGAGCTAAGCCCCAGTGCTCAACGTGATCAGAAAGGCTGGTGGCACACAAAGCCCTGGTTCACCAAACATCCAAGCTGCAGCTCAGAGAGTTGAAAAAAGGGGGTGGGGTGGGGGTGTATGCATGCAAGTGGAATCCACAGCAGCAGCTAAGCCCCACTGCTCTGCATGAGCAGAGAGACTGAGCTCTGAGTTCATCTATGCAAAAAGCAAAGAGCTTCCAGTAAAGCTGATCAACTTCTCTCTCTCTCTTCCAATCCTCTCCAACTCCAGGAGGGCTGGACTTCACCTTGGGCTTTATATAGTTTGCAGATCCCATAGAGATGAATGGGAGCTCTGTTATTGGCAGCCAGCAGTTCCTATCAAGCTATGGAGGGTCCATATTGCTGTTTGTAAGGCTGGAGAATCCCACCTCTACTGTTGCCTTGAAGTTTATTGATAGACACTTGGTTTTCCAGAAAAAGTATCAGTTTTACAAACCATCCTTAACTGCCCCAAAGTATGTTAAAAATGCATGTGCTTCAATGAACATTGCTTTATGACCCCCCCCCCCCCCGAACCAGCCAAAGTTTGGCACATGAGCTGGTTTGTGCCCATCCCTAGCCCAAACTTAAAATCAAACATAAGGAAAAGCATAGATCAGATCTGAAGTATTGTACATCTACCAGATCTGATGCCCAACCCCCAAGAGGTTTTGGCTCCTCCAAAGATTCCATCACCTGGGCCTCATTCACACCACCATGGTCAATTTCCAAAGGGGAGATAGAAATGGAACCAACGCCTCAGCTCCGGGCATGCTTGAATCTGAATCCAATCCACTGGTTCTGTGCTTGCAACCTCCTGCCTTTATTCCCTGGCCTCTGCATCCATACCCATATTTTATATCTTGATGAGTGGGGGGATTATTACACTTTGAGAGCCAGAACAGATAAAAGTCAGAGTCTCGGCACAGACCACCTCTTTACCCACCACTGGCTACAGTTTCTAGGAGACCACTTTCCCCCATTCCAGTCTCTGATCTGGAGGAAAGTGAAGACAGGGTCCTCTGTTCTGATGTCAACTCTGAGACATCCCCAAACTCAAGCTCAGATGAATGTGTAGGAGATCCTCTCCCAGCATCTCCTACATAAGATTTACTTATGTTTGGAGAACATATGTTGAGGATGGCCCAATCTCTTGAGATTAAAGTGGCAACCACTGATCACAAACCTAAAGCTAAGATTTTGGGCCATCTGTACTCAGAGTCACCTGGCATTATTGCCTCTCCCATACTGGAAGCTTTGAATGACCTAACACATGAATTGTGGCAGAAGTCAGTATCCCTCCAACCCACATCTCGGAGGATAGATCACTTCTATAAGATCAAACTGTATTCTATCAACTTTTTGACTATTCATTCCCCCACCCCGCTTCCTCACTCATAACAGAGGAGATGCAGCCCAGGAGGTGCCAGTCCTATCATGCCGTGCCAACTGATAGGAAAGATAAAAAGTTAGACACCCTGGGGTACTCCTCTTCAGCCTTGGGTCTCAGAATCTCAAATTATCAGGCCATAATGGCCGACTATCAACTCTTTCAGTGGGAAAGGATTCTCCCTTATCTCAAACTATTACCTGAGGAAAAACTAAATTGTTTCGGACTAAGGTAATCAAGCTGTCCAAACAGCAGATTGATGCTGGCCACCATACAGCTGACTCAACAGCAAGAGTAATAGGCAGCTACATTGTGTTATGGCATCATGCCTGGCTCAGGTCGCCCGCACTACCTGTGGAGATAAGACTAAAAGTGGAGGACCTGTCACAGATTAAAAAGAATAAACAGACTGCAATATCACTAGGCATTATGCACTGAAGCCCTTCCCAGTTTAAACAGCTACCCTTCTCGTCAGCCCTGGCAGCCTTGAGAGACTATAGCTATTTTAGTCCCTCAAGGTCACAGTATCCTGCCTCCAAACTCTTTCCACCTCAACAGAGTTACTTTAAAAAGGAATAGCCCTCCCAGAGTTAGACAAGGATACCAGTCCCAGACAGGGATACTAGTCCCAGACAGCCAAAGACTATCATTGGCCTTGTAAGGCTGTATTCTGACTAGCTTTACCTTTGACAAGTGTGAGATTTGGAGATAGGCTGTTGCAATTTATTAGCGAATGGGAGGCTCACCTCAGATAAGTGGGTCCTTTTGATAATCTGACATGGTTATAGTTTGGAGTTCCATGACACTCCATCCTGTCTTACAGTCAACAGGGCAGTGAATAACTCCTAGCCTGAGTTGGAAGCCCCATTGCAGGCCCTATTGGATAAGGGAACAATTAAAAAAATCCCAGATGCCCAATTCTCTACCGGTTTCTGTTCCCATTTCTTTCTTTTTTTAATTAAAAGATAGTGGGACTAGACACATTCTAGATCTTCAGGTCGTAAATGTCTACCTCTGTTAATAAATTCTGCATGGTCTCACTAGTTTCGGTTATTCAATTATTAAAGTTAGATTTATGGTTCATTGTTGTTGATTTAAAAGATGCCTACTTTCATGTTTCTATCCATTGCTGATATCACAAATATCTGTAATTCCATTATGGAGAGACGTCTACCAATATACCATGTTATCCTTTGTTTTGGCCTCTGTCCCTTGGGTGTTCACGAAATGCATGGCCCTGGTAGTGGCCTACCTACATTTACAGGGATGTACCATATTTCCGTACTTAGATGATTGGCTTTTAGTAGTCCAGTTGAGAGAAAGTCTTCTAGCCCACTGCTCTGTTGTCTTAAAGAATTATCAGGGACTAGGCCTCCTGATTAACTGGGAAAAGTCAAGGATGACCCCTTCTCAGAGAATACAGTTTATTGGAGCCATCTTGGCTCTGTATCAGCCACAGGGTTCTTGCAAGCCGATAGAGTTGAGGCCTTTACTAATATGGTGGGAATGTGTACCTGTAAACATTTTCAGACAGTGTGTAGTGTACAATGCCTGCTGGGTTTGATGACTTCCACAACAGCTTTATTATCCCTAGCAAGACTTTCTATGCACCCTCTCCAGCACTGGTTCTTGTCCCAATGCAAACAAAGGTTCATACACAATGGCATAGGTTATCTATTCCTAGACCTATGATCAATTCCCTACAGTGGTGGTCCTTGGATCAGAATTTGAAACAGGGTGTTTCATTTGGGGTTCCCCAGTATGAGGTTATGTGAACTACTGATGCTTCTTTGATGCTTTCCATGGACTGGTGGCTAGGAAGAAGGCAACTGAACAAGGGTTAGGATGACTGAATCTTATAGGGCAATAACCAATTTGCCCAAATGGGCCATCCTCCACATGTATGAAAGAACTAATGTTGTCTAACTTCTGTTAAGCTGAGCTGTACTATGTGTTACTCTCACAGTAGGATTACAGTCCCAGACTTCCGGTTTCAGTGAGCTCAATGGCGGGCGCATTTTCCCAAAGCTCCAGGAGACACAACCTGGACTCAGTGACCTGAAGGGGTGCCGAACTGGCTTCGGACCCCAGGGACCCTTGGAGGGGGACCCTGCCTGAGGCATTTGGGGGTAGCCTCTCCCGGGATGGTGATCCTGAGATCGAGGCACCCCCTGCCTTCATAGGTTTATCCACTGCTGAAGACTCCAGGCACACCTGAGCGCACACCAGACAGCTGCAGAAGTCAGTTTGCAGCAAGGGAAAAATCTCCTGCCAGGAACGCATGGCAAAATGTGAGTGAAGATGTTTCTATTTACTGGAAGATTCTCTGTTGTGAGCTTATAGCTCAAAGTGAGAGGGAGTAAAGTTTAAATCCCCCCATCTCCTCTTAAAGAATCAGATGCCACAGAGAATCTGTACCTTTAGAGTGGCTGAAAACTGAATGAGACTAATCTAAGCAGTTTAAGTGAAAAAGAAAGACTTTTGACTACCTTGTGGAAATTTTCCTGTGAATGTAAACTAAAAACGATGACTGGACGGGAAGAAAAGATGGCGGGGAAAGCAAATCCTTCTCCTAAGCTCCATCTACACTTCCAGGCACAAAGTCTGAGTCCAGTACAGATCTGACTGTAGCACTGGCAATAGCTTTATGCCCTCTGATGGACCAGCTGAATACTGTCAACTCCAAGCTGGATTCCTTGCAGCAACAGGTGGCAGAGGCAAACAAGAGATCTGATCAGGCAGCTAAAGTGTTGGCAGAAGTTAAAACCAAAGTTGAAAAGACTGATTTAAAGCTAGTCATGCTAGAAAAAGAAAGGATTTCTGACAAAAGATAACCTTTTGAAACTTCAGATGGAGAGGTCTTCTCTTTTTTTGAGATTCCAGGGCATACCTGAACAAAAGGATGAAAACCTCAAAAAGATTTTCAGTGATGCTTTAGCTCCAATGGCGGATTTGCAAGCAGATCAACTACAAAGCGATATGGATATGGTCTACAGGACCTATCCTGAATTTGTAAAGAAAAAAAATCTGCCTGGAGAAGTTATGGTGAGGTTTTCTAAAAAGTCAACTAGAGATGTGGTGCTCAAGGCCACAAACAGGAATGCCCTGGAGATTCAAGAAGAGGATATTAAAGTGTTAAAGGACATTCCATTTGAGATCAGGAAGAAACCCTATAAAACCCTAACTACATTTCTTCAAACAAAAGGCATTATGTATTGCCAGCTTACTCTGGAAGGTGTGGTATTTAGCTACAAAGATAAGAAGCAAAGAATTGATTCAGCTGCAAAGGTCAAGAAATTTTTGGACTTCTGCAAAAAAGGAAAAGACAAAGCCCCCCCCCCAGATGACTCTTTAGATCTACAAGAGAGCATTTATGGTCTAGATGGCTCAGACTTATCTGGAAGTAAAAGCTCAGAAGAAGTAGTGTCTGATTTAGCTTTGGGAGCAGCAGCACTGAAACCCCAGAGAGGAAAGAAGAAAAAGGGAAATAACAAAGAAAAATAAGCTGTTTTTGTTGAAAGTCTAATTTGTTTATGTAACTCATTTTGAATTTTAGCCACTCATGTATTCTGTAAGCTTTTAAGATAGTATTATTAGCATTTTGAAGCCTGTTTTACTTTTAAGTTTTCTCTTGAAAAAATTGAAGCAAGTATAATATAGTAGCATTTTTTTTACTTCTGTATACCTTAGGGTAGTGTAGTATTTTAGGTATTGTAGTGTTTTTAGTGTTCGTAGTTATAAAAATCAATAAAAAATATTCAAACCCCCCCCCCCAGTAGGATTACAGTCTCCCCCATCAGTGGCTACTAGTGCTCCAACTTATTCATGACTTCTTTGCATGATAACAGTGGCCAATAGTACCCCAAAATCTGCATCACTCATGTAAGCAGACAAGCACAGGCAAGGAAAGAACAGATGCATTGCTCTTGGAAAAAGCAGATGTAGAATCCCAAGCACAAGAAGGAAATATGTTGTCTCTACTGTGACTTGGCATCAAAGAGTTTCCAATGAGCATGATTATCTTACAAAAAATACTGAGTCCATTGAAGACTGCCAGGCAGTAATATCTGGAGGTAAAAGAATGAAGACAGATATTGTTCTTTAAAGTAAATGTTTTAAAGGAGTTTTTTTTTAAAAAAAGCACTTAATTCTTCCATTGTCCCTATTAACTCGCTAGTCTTAAATAAAAACAGAAATAACTCCCATCTTAACCAGTTTTTTTGTAATATGTATGTGCCCTTTATTTGCATGAAAGCAGACAGTTTTCTATTGATAAATTTTTCAAGAGAATGAAGGAATGTAATGAAAATCATTATTTTTATGTTGCTGTTGACATCTCCCATGGTTCGTGAGTAGACAGAAAAACAGCCCCACTTGATACAGATGCTAGGCCAGTCACACCATGTGAAATCCAGTTGGATTGTGTTGCCAGTAATGCATCCTGAGCTGCAGAAATTTAACCTTTCATTCTAGTCAATGCCTAGCCTGAGAAAAAAAATGCCTAGCTAGGGATGTGCATTCAGGATTCTTGGAATACTGGTAATTGGGTCCCCAAAAAATTAATAAAATACTTAGGAATATTCAGGGCTAAAATTTTAAAGTTCCCAGATCTGTTTTTCTTCCATTTAACAGGCTTTCTAGGCAATGGGGTGGGAGTGAGGCAGCACTTCCAGGCAGTGGAATCAGACGTGAGCACTAGAGCTATCTGCCCAGCTACAGTAATTCTCTCAGAGCCCTACATGGCCTGCAGTCATGAAAAAAGTGAAAGACTTCATGTTCCTGGGATCCAAGATCACTGCAGACGGAGACTGCAGCCATGAAATTAAAGGATGCCTGCTCCTTAGGAGGAAAACTATGGCAAACCTAGGCAGCATAATAAAAAGTAGAGACATCACCCTGCCAACAAAAGTCTGTATAGTCAAAGCGATGGTATTCCCAGTAGTAATGAATGGCTGCGAGAGCTGGACCATAAGGAAGGGTGAGTGCCAAAGAACAGATGCTTTTGAATTATGGTGCTGGAAAAGACTCTTGAGAGTCCCTTGGACTGCAAGAAGATCAAATCAGTCAATCCTAAAAGAAATCAACCCTGACTGTTCCCTGGAAGGCCAGATACCGAAGCTGAAGCTCAGATACTTTGGCCACCAAATGAGAAGGGAGCACTCACTGGAGAAGACCCTGATGCTGGGAAAGACTGACGGTCAAAGAAGAAGGGGATGGCAAAGGATGAGATGGTTAGGCAGTGTTATTGACAGGGGTCAATTTGTAGAAAAAGAGGTGGAGCTCATTAGCATAACTCATTTGCATAGCTCATTTGCATATGCCACACCCCTAACATACTGGACGTGTGTCAGAAAGCAACACCCATCTCTCAGGTGAGTGAAACTGACCTGCTGTTCCTCCATTCCCTTCCCCATCCAATACTTTGTGCAATAAAAATAAACATAAAGAACACACCCTCATTCTCTTCGCGCTCCCTTGAAACCACCAGGTTTCAAGTAGACTTGAGATACCCAGGACATGTGCACCACCCATCCCTTTCCCTTCCCCTCCCCACAACAAGACACCCTGTGAGGTAGGTGGGGCTGAGAGAGGTCTTTTGAGAACTGCTCATGAGAGAACAGCTCTGAGAGAACTTGTGACTGGCCCAAGGTGACACCAGCAGCTGCATGTGGAGGAGTGGGGAATCCAACCCGGTTCTCCCATTTTAGAGTCCAACTCCTGACCACTACACCAAACTGATAAGGTGGAAGCTGCTAAAGGGTTGGTGAAATTTCTCCAGTACTTATGTGCCATGTGCCCAGATAAAAAATGGTATACTTAGAAAATTTATATGCCACCTTGAGCAAGTCTCTTGAAAAGCAGCACACAGTCATAAAAGGAACAATTATAAAATTATCAATATTAAAACAAAACATTAAAAACAATAAAGACCCTAGCAGGGCTTTCCCCAGGGCGCTGCACCTCTGCACTGCTCAGGGAAGCCAAGGAGGGGGTGGGGCTTGGTCATGTGCCCGCCCCCTGGGCTCCTCACTCCCAGAGCTGTGCTCCTGTGCGCTCCTGCTCCAACAGACCCCTGGTTATTGATGCAACGAACATGAAGTTGAGCAGACTCCGGAGAATGATGGAGGACTGGAGGGCCTGGAGTGATTTGGTCCATGGGGTTGCGAAGAGTCAGACTTGACTGTGCGACTGAACAACAACAACAACAGGCTGGGAGTCCCAGTTACAGACACCTGCAAGTCAAAGTAGATGTTCATTAGCTCTTGGGAGGAAACAGGGTGCTTTGCCTCACAAGAAGTTAGATTGTATGGGGTTGAAAAAAGGCAATTGCAAGTTACTGTTCAGAAGGGCAGGTACACAGAAAAAGTCAAGGGCAGAAGGTTAGTGAGTCAGATTCAAGAGCTGGTTAGTCAGTGCTCAAACTCAGAGTGCAGTGTAGCCTAGTGTAGTATCTAACTCTCTTTGGTCAATAGTCAGGGGGAACAGAATGAGCAATAAGAGAAGAGTGCAGCAGGCCCCTGGGCGTGAGGCAAAGAAGAAGAGTCGTGGGAAGGGTTTCAGGTTTCTTCTCCAGCACCACAGCAGTCTCTCACTATCCATTCTTCCAGCTAGGATGATGCAGTGAAGAGGCCCTCTTTATTGAGGCTGCAGTTGGAGTTCTGCCAGCAGAGCTGACTGAGGTTGATGCTGGCTCTGGACAAGGGTCTTCTGGTCTGGCTGCTCCTCTTCCACCTCTTGTGACTCAGTAGGAGGTGTAAGGCTGCACAACATGTTATGGACTTTTGCTAAGATATGAGAGATACACATGAACTATGCCATTAGTTATGTGAGACATGAGAGTACACTAGGTGACCAGTGGGAAGATGGGAAGAGATGCCTACACTATAGGAACAAAGCACCATTTTCTGAGGTTACCACCTCCAGACGGGAGGATTGATATCAGAGATCAAAGACACTCTCTCACACAAAGACAGGAGGTTGTAAACTTACATCTGCAACTCTATACACGCATACCCCTTTCATGTATACCTCCTGGTGCTCCTTCCTGCCAGCCTTCATCTCCATATGATACATCAAAGAGCATCACACCTGGGCGTGAAGATACTGGAATGCTTCCTGAGGACCAGTTCCCATGGTCGGCATTCCTGTGATCCAGAAGATCGATGCCAGATCCCGCTGGCAGCGACATCCTGCCCTGACCATCAGATAGATCTGAATATTGACCCATCCCCTATCACCCCCTTAGTGGCTAGAGATAGCATACGGACCCTCTGTAGGTTTTCTAGGGATGACATCATATCATGCCATCCTCCCAGGTACCACCTCCCAATAAAAGATGCTCCCCAAGGTTGCAGTTCGGTTCGAGTTCCGATCCTAGTTCCCTCTCCTGACCTAACCCCTCCTCTCACGGATTCCTGGGTGCACCACTGGGATCCACCACGTGGTCTTCTGCCGGTTCAGAGCCACGATCCTTTATCGTTTTCCTGAGGACTCTTCATCCCCGTTTTTCCGGCCAGATTCTACTGCATCTATATAGGTAAATATCACCCTCGACGGAAACCATCAATTACCTGCTCATGCACAAGCCTCTGTAACTTCTAAGTTCCTAGTACTGTATGTATTTATGAATAACAGAACAGCGTTGTCTTGTATAACTTTTTATAATACTTTAGTAAACAAACTATTTTTCATCTTTTAAACTGAGTTCGTGTCCATTTCTCAGAAGTATCAGTTAGCGCATCCTCTGTATACACTGGTTAAAGGTCCCGTAAGCCTGCTGCATATTGATAAGAGCTAATATTCCCCAAATATTAATAACATAAAAGAGCAGTGAGGCTAACAGAGGAGCATCCTGTGCTATCTTTTGAGCTAAATTTGGGGGACAAGAATCTTTGGGCTCTTGAGTTTACCTCAGGGACCCAGAGGATGCTAGAGGAACTGGAGAAGAGACTAGGCCCCCTTCTATAGTTCCTCCAGCACCCAGCAGGTCTTCCAAGGGAAGGGAGGAAATGACACTAGAGGTGGCACAAGAGAAATATATGGTGATGAACCTCAAGGTGCTGCCATTTCAATCCCTTCTCCCTCAGGCATTTCATTCTCTCTCCCTACCCCCTGACACATTTTATCTACCTTGAGCCCCTCACAGGAGGCAGCCCCAGTGGTGCTCCACAGCTGCTAGTCAGTGTAGGTGCCTCTATTCCTCCATCCTCCAGAAGCACATCCAGAGGATGAAGGATCCCTGTTTTGCATAGAACAAGCTGTGTAGGGCTAGGAGCAGTTGAAGGAAAGACCTGGGTTATCTCTCAAGGATTGGGTTCAAGAACCTTTTGATGAAGCACCACCAGGTGGTGCTTCTTCAAGCTGTGAGAGAGGCTGGTTGGTGGCCATGCAGCCACCAGCCAAACCAAGAGGTGAGTCACTCAGCAATCCCTTCTGGTGGTCTGCTCTCCAGGTCTTCTGTATGGAAGGACACCAAATATCCCTGAGAGAGAGGTCTGGTCAGTTGACAACAGCATGCAGAAGCTGTGGGCAGAAGCTGGAAGAGCAGATGGTCACTTGCCACATTGGCAAAATGATCTCTGTAGATGGGCAGCCCTTTTCTATTGTGGAAGATGGTGGGTTTCACAGGCTGCTCTGAGATGCCTATACTCGGTGCATGATCCCTGCTCATACCATACCGAGCAAGAATGTTTAAGGCAGTGTTTAGGGCTTCCAGGAACCACGTGAAGGCACATTTGCCCTGAACTTCTGGAAGTATCCTGCAATTCACATCTGGACTTGTCCTCAGGCACAATATGCATACCTATTGGTGACTGTGAACTGGTGGCACCCGAGGATGTTTTGGGTAGAGGTGGAGCAATCAGTGCAAGGCAGGATGAGAGGGGCTGCCAGACCAGCTATCACCAGGCTTTGCTCCATGTAGATCTACTGGATGAGGTGCACACAATGGCCATCTCTCCTGCCTTTAAGGAGTAGTTAGTGGCATGAGTAGGGAGGGATGTCTCCATGGGCTACATGGTGACTGATGATGGTACAAATATTAAGGCTGATGATGAAAACACTGAAATTGTTTATGATTTTCTATCCCTTGGCTCAATCATCCACAAAAAGGGACACTACAACCAATAAAGCAGAAGGAGATTGAGACTGGGAAGGGCAGCCATGAAGGAACTAGAAAAGCTTCTTAAGTGTAAGGATGTGTTGGGAGATCATTCATTCATAGTTTGGCCATAAGTCGGAAGCGACTGTGTCCTGAAGCACATTTTATGTGGCCCATCTCCTTCATGTGGTAATGAACAGGGCTATTTTTGGGCAGGAACACACAGGAACAGAGTTCCCGCTAGCTCCTGAGTTGGCCACACCCAGCAGGAACTCATTAGTAAAATAGGCCACACCCAACAGCAGAAACTCATTAGGACCGGCTACATTAGGGGTATGTGGTCTAACATGCAAATTAATTCCTGCTACAAAAAAGCCCTGAGTTTTGACAACAAACAAGGTAAACAGAATAAGAAGCAAATGGTGGGTGTGGCTGGATGACCACTCTTCTAGTAACATGGAGGTTTGGCCTAATATGTTAATAAGCTGCACTGTCAGGGGTGTGGCCTAACATGCTAATGAGTTTTTGCTGTTGGGTGTGGCCTAACATGCTAATGAGTTCCTGGTGGGCTTTTTGTACAAAAAAAGCCCTGGTAATGAAGGCTGCCTTGGGTTTGGGTTCTGTAGAGAGTCCCAGACTGGTCACTGCAATCCAGGATTTCCAGAGCACTCAATGAAATTGCTGAGAAGTAGGATTAGAACAGATAAAAGAAAGTACTTCTTCACCCTAAGAGTGATTAACACATGGAATTCACCGCCACAGGAGGTGGCGGCAGCTACAAGCATGGACAGCTTCAAGAAGGAATTGGATAAACATATGGAGCAGAGATCCATCAGTAGCTATTAGCCACAAGGTATAGATAGGAACTCTCAGTCTGCGTCAAGTGATGCACTGTATTCTTGGTGCTTGGGAGGGGGCAACAGTGGGAGGGCTTCTAGACTCCTGGCCCCACTGGTGGACCTCCTCATGGCACCTGGTATTTTTGGCCACTGTGTGACAGTGTTGGACTGGATGGGCCATTGGCCTGATCCAACATTGGCTTCTCTTATGCTCTTATGTTCAAAGCCTGTTCTGAAATATCACCAGTCTCTTCTCATTCAGTGTGGTGGCTACCCATCTGTGGAAGCAGGCTCTGATAGGCATGCCAGAGCACCACCTGATCCTTGACAACAGCACTCTGTGGAGTTCCACCTGCAGCAAGTTTGAGCATCTGGCAGAGCCGAAGAGTGCCCTGGACATGGTGGCCTTGGAGGCCAGCATTGTGCAGGGGGAGAGACTTCTCAGCAATGAGGAGTGGCTGACTCTGTCATCATTCTCCTGATCCATATACTTTCGGATGAAAATGGTCACCTTTCTGGACCCAGACAGAGGATGTGCAGACATTGTTCTAGCAGTATACATTCTGATGCAGAGACTGCAAGAACATATTGAATCCGACCTGGGACCTCTTATCAAGCAGAAGGTCAGCATGTTGGAGACCATGAGTGAACTGTGCATCAAAGGCATCCCCACTAAGCATGTCATCCACCTCATTCACTAGAGATATGTTTATTTTACAAAATTTCTATGCTGCCTTTCTGCCCTCACAAGGGCTACCAAGGCAACTAACAAATTAAAGCATACATAATAAAAATCACATTTTAAAACCATGAAAATCAACACACACACACGCATCTTAAAGCAATTAAAGCCAGAGATAAAGTACACAGAAACAAAGAGCAATAACTGAAACATTAGGCAGGAAGAAGGAATCACTGAGTTTTAAGTATTGAGCAGGAGGTGATGAATTCAAACAACAGGCTTTTATTCAGTGATATTGCTCAGATCCAAAGACAGCTCTATGAGAGCGGCACCTTAATTTATACTGTTCCAACACATAACTTTCAACAATGTAACTATATACAAGCAATACTAGTGGACCCAACAGTTTATCTATTTGCTCGTCAATCTTGGGCTTGAAAGCGACGAGGCATCTTAACCTCTGAGCCACTGCAGCCCCTAAAAGGTAAAAGTAGGTTAGGCTGAAAGAGTGACAGGACCACGGTCACCCAGTGAGTTTCCATGGTAGAGTGGGGATTTGAACCCAGAGCTCCCAGATCCTAGTACAACACTCTAACCACTACACTACAGCTGCATAATATTTTTGCTGTTGTCTGTAGCTGACAGGAAATGCAATGGCCTTGTTTTTGTGCTGCATGAAAAACTCATTTTATTTTGAAACTTAAGGTATCTAGTTTCCATTCTGTTCTTCACCTTAATAGCTCTGGCTGAACAGCTGATATACCACCCCAGTCATCCACCATAAGCAATTTATATGCATATTTTGCTTTGAAAAGTCACAGCTCCCATCAGTACTTTGCACTATCCCTACTCTGTTGCATGACCAGTAGGTGCTACTTAGAAGCACACTAACACTAAGCAAATTGCAGCAGTTTTGGAATTTGTTTTCAGCACACAAACCAAGTTGATGGCCCTCAGCTATAGCGGATGACAGGCACTCTGGGCCTTCTGACTGCACAGCTAGAGCTTGTCTGGTATGGGGGGGAAATACCTCCAATCAACTTCCTAAGCACATTGTAACAAATCACATTAAAGTGGAGAAACCGCTAAAGCAAAAGAAAATTACTGTTTTAATTTCCTTTCTCTCTTGCTTCCCTGCAGTACACACACTGTCTTACCCAGTGCCACCCATGACTGGCTAAAGAACAGTTTAGCCGTAGGTGGAAAGAACTACCATCTCACAGGAAGGAGAATACACAAATGCACGCAAGCATAAATACATTAAAGAGGGGTATGTGTGTTTTTCTTGGTGCTGAGAACTATATGGTGAAAACACTCCTCAGCTGAACTTCTCTGGTTCAAATTCCTCACCTACAGATGAGCTGAACCACCTTGCTGAATCATCTCGATATTGCTGCCTAGTGTGTGACTTGAACATAACATTGAGCAGCTTCTCGGTTGCATGGCAGAGGCTCCTGCTCCAAGTTCATGGCTTGGTCATGCCTTGTTAGTCAGGGTTCATTAACCTGCTCTGCCGTTGCAACTTGCAGCCTCTTCTGTACCAGCAGTTAACAAACTCAGTTATCCCCCACGATCAAAGTCAGGTCAGTAAAGTGACCTATTTTTCAAGCAGAGATCACTCCTAGTTGGCACCTTTTTTTGTGCATGCACAGGCGGCTATATTGTTGATAGGACATGTGAAGGATATGTTCCTTGCCTTTTCAACCTGGACAAGACAGTGACATCTATCATGATCACAAAATTACAACCTTCATACTTCATGCTATCATACAGAATCTCCAAAGGAGTAAGTCTCAACAAAAATGTCCAAATGTATTTTCTTTCCTATTAACAATGCATCTTTTATGCTGGAGGTGAGGGAGGCACCCCCAGAAACAGTGGAGGCGGGGGAGGGGAGTGGCAGGTGTGAGAAGTAGCAGGCACAATGAACCATTTTTGACCTGTCTATTGCAGATGAACAGCCCATCTAATATTTGTCTTCCATGATAACTGGCTGTTGAGCCCAGAAGGTGAACTGGCAAGCAATCAAACATCCTTGGTTCTTCTCACCATTTTCTTTAGAAACTTTAAGCAAGGGGGATATTTCAAGTATGTCTGAGCAGAACTCTGTTTTGATTTATGTGAGAGAGTGAGATGTAGTGATTAGAATGTTAAACTTGGACCAGGCAGTCTGGTTTTGAATCCCTCCCTCAGTCCACAAAGCACTCAGAGTGACCTTGGGCCAATGTTCAACTTAAAATCTTAAATATTATTGTTGTGATTCCTATTTAGGAGTAATTTGTGGTTAGATTTTCAGCTTTATGGTGGTTAGATTTTCAGCTGGAAAGCATCCATTCCAGTTTTGTACCTTGTAAGTAATTTTGAAGTATCTTCAAAACTATCAGCAGTTAACAAATTAAGCAATATCATTCTAGTGAGGGACAGTACAATGATGTTGTACAGTAGTATAGGCAAAATACATAATCTAAATTAAAATCTTTACTGTGGTTTTATGTGCTTTTTGATATTGTACCTTTTTACTTTCAAAAAAACTTTGCAACCTCTTAGTGAAGAAATGAAAGATAATATATTTAATGTTCAATTATAGGATTAGAAATATCTTCAGGTGAGCATCAAATATTCCAGTTAGTTTACAGATAATCTAGCATTGCAAGCCACCCTTTCCTTGGAACCCATTTTATCCACAATGTATCACAGAACAACTGATTAGAACTGGATCGAACAGGCACTAACAAAGCAATCCTTAACAGCTTTACATTCTTCTGAATCCACTGAGATCAATGGGTTTAGAAGGGTGTAACTCTGTTTAGGATTGCACTGTATTTTTCTTAAATCCACATCTAATTCCTTGTGTTGGTCTGGTTGATGATTGGATTGCTTTTGAAATAAATTTAGCTTGATTCCCTTGAGAATATTTCCAGTTTCAAATAAAAGCACTGGAGTTGCTTTGCTTTATCTTATGCTATTAAATAGAAAAGAGCTTTTCTCATGTTAGGATATTAAGAAAGGGAAGCGGATCTAAATGAGGATCAAAAAGCACCTGATTCCACCCCAATTGCTGTAGCCAGGAACAAATCCATTCCACTCCACTTCCAGGGAGAGCCCAGAAATTGCAGGAAGTATGAATATGTTCATATCTGAATTTCTATAAAATAAGTTAATGTAATGTCAGTGCACAGAAAATATATAAGGGCTGCTGTTGCTTTGCAAGCTTCTTATAAAATATGGACTTGTAATATAATGCTATATCTGGGCTGTGCAAAGAGTGTGCCAGGGAAAATGGACTAATTGGTGATGGTGAGACAGTGCCAAAGTACTGGACAAAGAGACATGTGCCCAGCTGAGGGAAACCTTAGACTGACACACATCCCAACAGATGGAAGACCTGATGCCATCCTCCCAGCCTCCCTAAGATGACTGCACACCCAGGTAGACGGCATGCCAGCCTCCCTGAGACCTGCAGCCATGTGGAACCAGCCTCCAGAGTAGTAGAGAAGCCATGTTTTGTAAAGTCCACATGAACTTTCCTGTTTAAATGCCATTATGAGTAGCATTTCCAACATGCAGGCATTTTCCCCACACCACCTCCTTCCAGCAACACTACCCTGAAACAGCACGTACAAACTTGGTCACGACTTATCCCTCCTGAGCCCATCAAGATAGCCAGCTGTCAAGCATCGGACCATTAATGTTAATGGCTGGCCAAGCACCTGAAAGGACTCCCTTTTCTCCTTTTTTTTGTCTCGAACACTCCTCTCTGAAAAGTGTCACTAGTTAGAAACATTGTCAATTGCCCAATCATTAATCCCATGCTACTGGTCTTCTCCTGACCATCAATAAATGGTTTTTCTAGTCTTCCTGGGGACCACGTGACTGACCAGGCCAAGCCCGCCCAGTCACCCTTTTTGTGTATAAAAGGAAAGAGATTGGCCATGTGCTCTCTCGCATCTCCTAACCAGGGCTCCGTTGGGGCCGGGGCGCGCAGGAGCGCCGCTCCGGGAGAGAGGCGGTGGGGGGGCGGGCACTTAACAAAGCCCCGCCCCCCGCTCGCTGTTCCCAGGCTGCGGCAGGCTGCCGCCGGCCAGGAAGAAGCCCCCTCCCTCCCCCACTCACTGCTCCCGGGCCGGCGGCGCTCCGCCGGCTTCGGGAAAGAGAAGCCTCTTCCCTCCCCCCCCGTCACTGCTCCCGGGGCCGGCGGAGAAACATGGCGACGAAGAAGGCTGTGTGTGCCTTGGCCGGGGAGACCGCAGTCAAGGGCGTCGTTCACTTTGACCAGAAGGTAAGGGCCGTCCCCCTCCGCAGCGCTTGTATGAGAGGAGCGCAACGCGGTCTCTCTCGGCTTCGGGCTGCTAGCGCCGAGGGGCCTCTGAGGGGGCTGTTCCCGCTGCGCGCGCGCTGAGGCTGCAGCCTCCCGGAGCGGCCCTCCATCCCGGTTCGAAGTTTCCTGGGAACGGGGGGGAGGAATCTGAAAGGTGGGGAATGCGGGCGCGCGCCTTTTTTTTTTTAGCAGCAGGTTAAAGTATCCGTCGGCAGGTCAGGCATGCGACCTCTACAGTGGCAGTTCTGGCTTCACGGTTGCAACCAGGTCTGCTGAAAGATGCGTAGCCTTGCTGTTCTGGACTCTGGCTAGGGTGTGGGTGGGTGCAAGTCGGCTAGGGTCCGATGTTAATGTGATGCTGGCTAGGCAAAGAGCCTCCACCTGGGGCTTGCCATGCAAAGAGCGCTGCAAGCGGCTGCGCATGTTTGCACTGCCAAGGTCTGTGACACCGGCGTGCAAAGTATTGCTGGCTTTGCATGGATCGCCGCACAATTTAAACAAGATGCTGAGCCCTTGGAAAGTCAAGTGGGAAGGCTTTTGACTAGTTATACTTTACGCCGGGCTTTTGAACCGAGTTAAGGAGTTTTCTGGGGCAACCAAAACAGAAACTGGGAGGACAGTGATTAAAGCCTAATGAAGGGGTCGTGTGTCTGGGGAATGGAAACTACCCCTCTCCCCCCCCCCCCCAAAATCAGCAAAACCTGCTTCGTCTGATGTTTCACATGCAAGGAACTGCTCTTACAGTTTCGTCCCTTTTGTTTAAATACAGTGTTTTTTTGCAAAATAAAAATTCCTTAACAGTAATTTGGTGTAGCATACTTAGGTTTTTGACCGTTTTGGTTTACTTTCCCCTGGAGTATGTTTTCAACCTAGTCGCAAGCTTATCTGGGTACTTGTTTCATAGTAGATAAAAGGGGGAGTGTTCTGTTAACCTGCGTGATGCTTCCCCGCCCCGAAGAGCGGAAATTGCTGAGTCGTAGGTGCTGGAGAGCAACCTAAGGAGGGAGAATAGGGAGCGAATGGTGAGTTTGAGACGTAATCCGTTGGGCAAACAGGTTTTAGGTGGTTGTGCGAGTAGCACTGTATGAAAATGTTCATGATGGAAGGCGGATAGGAGATGCATGTAATGAGTATAGTTGGCAATCATTTTTATTTCTAAACAGTCCATACCCGTCAGGTTTATTGTTTGTGTTCTGTATCTGCAGGCCTGCAAATATCCAATTACGAACTTGGATAGTTCTGTTTTTGATCATTCCTTATTGGGTTGTGGTTTGCTTGTTTGTTTTGGCAGTAACTGCTTTTAGTCTTGGATCAAGACAAAGCCCAAGGGCTTGTGAATACTGCAGAACTGGTCTAAGTGGCAGTATGTTTGAGTGGTTTTGAATTTTGATACCCAAACTTCTTGTCAGAGCAGTTCTTGTAAAAATTCCAGTACTCCATGGATATTAAAGGCGCTGTGTGTCTGGGAACATTCTTAATTAAGGAACCTACCTACCTGTTCCTTCCTTTCCCCGTCCTTCCCCTCTCCCTTCCCCTCTCCCTTCCCCTCTCCCTTCCTTCCTTCCTTCCTTCTCTCTCTCCCCCCACCTACCTACCTACCTTACTGTTCCTTTCTTTCTTCCCCCCTTCCTCCCTTCTTTCTTCCTCCCTCCTTCCTCCCTTTCTTTCTTCCTTCCTTTCTTTTTCTTTCTTCTCTCTCTCTCCCCCACCTACCTACCTTTCTTTCCTGTTCCTTTCCTTCCTTCCCCCTACCTCCCTTCTTGCCTTCTGACACACTGCCGATGACGTCAGGGATGTGTGGCCTTTTGACACTTCCGGTGACGTCAGGGGGTGTGGCATATGCAAATAAGTTATGCTAATGAGCTCCTGCACCTCTTTTTTTACGAAAGGACCCCTGCTCCTAACTAACCCCCTATCCTATCTTTGGCTCTTGGTGTAAGCACTGCCCAGAGTCTTCCACATGCTTCTGCTGGCCAGAACATGACCCCATTACCTTATAGTTCTTCCCCTTTCCTGCTGCAGGATCATTTCGACTCATCAGGACCGGTACATATAACTCCACCAACAATATTCCTGCTAATGCGAATGTCTCCGTACCCTTTCAAATCAATATTTCTTAGCTCTGTGTTGACGTGTGTGTGATTGAATTTACTGTTGTGTGTGTGCAAATCCCCTCAGTAAAGAAACCATTTCTTTAAGAACTGTTTATTTCTGGGTCACTGGAATAAGCGGGACTTCTGTATACATATGTAATTGATCCCTTTTGTTGCCTATTGCCATTTAATAACAACATTCCCCACATTTATTAATAAATCAAGGCAATTTGGCTCACAGCTACAGACAAATACATTAATAATCCACTTTCAATCCACTTTTGAATTGGATTTTGCCAGTTCACACAGTAAAAATCCAGTTGGAAAGTGCATTGAAAGTGGATTGAAAGTAGATTTTTTAAATAACTTTATTTTTATTTCCATATTTTGAACTTTACAATTCAAGAACAATAAACTTTATGATTTGTACAATACATCAAAGAAAGTGGATTAGGTAGTGTATGTGACCGCAGCAAAGATTGATTTCATCATGTCTTGTAAAAAAAAATGGTAGTGTTGTTCCAATCATGTTGGTACAGTTTTTATGACAGGGAGTGTAACTTTATCCAGAAATCAGACCATGAGAAACAGCCTCATCTTTCACTCACTTCCAGATATTTCTTGCCTTAGTGTGTTTTCTTCCTGCTTCAAAGAAAGAAATTGGAGCACTTGTCAGTATCAGAGGAAAGAGCTTTTCAAATTTGCGTCAGAAGAACAGGCTCTTTTCGACAAGCTAATTCCCATTGCTTTTTATCTGAGAGTAATAAATGCAGGGGGAAGCTACTAGAAATGTTGCCTGTAATTGTCTTAATTAGGGGAACTTACCAAATACCCAGTTTTATACTTCCTTTTTCTATTAAGTTTTATTCCATTATTGCAATGTTGTCTCCATGGGAGAAATAAGGAGTCAATTTTCTTGACAAAACAAAACAAAATGCCATCACAGATTGGCTGTTTACCTCCCAGTAGAGGTTTACTTCCATCAGAGACCAAGGGTATATAGTCTTTTGTTCTGGACTAAACTTGCAAGTGAGTTCATTGTTTCTTCATTTGGTTCATAGCAATAATCGTGAACTCTAATTCTTTTCACTGGTCAAAGCTGACAAAAATTGTTAGTAAGAACATTAATTTACACAACAGTTTTTTAAAACACATAGGACCTGCCCTTGTGGTTGGATACAGGTGTTTTAGGAGTGAGTAAATTTCAAGTCTGCCAACTATGGTCTAACCTAAGAGAAATGCCAACAGCTTTTCCCCATCCAGATTTCCCTGTTGTGGGGAGGGGGGTGAGGTAAAAATACCAGGACTGATGGGAGAGGCAGAAGTGTACAGGCTCTAGTAAACACCTGTCTAAAAAGAAAGTCCTACCTCTGAAGTTACAAAAGCCCTGTTGAAAACTCCAAATGAAAAGAGAGAGCCTACTGTTCTCCAGAGCCCAGGTCTACCAATACAGTGGCAAGGGCTCGGTAGACCTGATCTCCGGAGGCCAGCCAGGACTCATGGGGGGGAGAGAAGGGGCCTGCCAATCTCCTCCCCGCCCCTGGTTGCCCTGGTGAGCTCTTCCCGCCAGCTCTTCCCCCTGCCTCCACCCCCCCAGTGACGGTGAGGTCTGCATGGCTTCCACCTGTGAGGTCTGCATGGCTTCCACCTGTGGGGCCTGCCAGCTCTCCCCCCGCCAGCTCTTCCCTTGCCCCAACTGATGGCGAGGCCCGTGCCTGTGACTTACCAGTTGCTGCTGCTGCTGGTGGTGGTGGATGGAGAAACCTTGCCAGGCCTCGCTGCCATGGGGAGGAAGAGCTGGCAGGGGAGAACTCTTCCCCCCACTGACAGCGAGGCCCAGTGAGGCCTGGCAAGGCTTCTCCACCCACCACCCCTGCCACCAGCAGCAGCCACAGATCCAGAAGGTAAGTGGATTCCCCCCCCCCCCCGGGTCAGCCTGAGCAGCTTTCAGCCGCCGAGCTGCCTCAGAGTTCCAAGAGCATTCCCTGCGCATATGCAGGGAATGCTCTTTAACTTTGGGGGGGATTTAAATCCCCCTGAAAGTTTTTTAAAGTTTTCAGATTTTTCTGCACATCTGGGAAGCCTCCCAGGTGTGCAGAACAATCTCCCTGCCCCCCCAAGGTGCCCCCCCGCGGGGATTTAGATATCCACACACAGGGGGCACCTTTGCCATTAGTATATAGATATATAAATTCATTAAATTTATTTCAATTTTTACATAAAAACAAGACCAAACAACCATGATTAACATAATTTTGGAACAGTTGGGTAAGACTTGCTAACTTTGCCATAAATGGAGTATTGACTATAAGACTACATTGCCTTATATACATTTCACTCATTGCAATTTAAAAGTATAGTAGATTCTGGAAATACTTATTAGGAATGACCCCTCCTTCAGTTAGATAAGATACTATTGGAGACCAAATCGCTTGAAAAAGCTTTTGTTGTCCGTTGATAGTGCTCCAAGTGTATCAGTTCCCAGTTGATCTCTGACATAACTTTTTTTTTTTGCTGTCTCTCCACTTCTTCTCATTCTCTTCTCCTATCACTCATGTTCTGTTTTTCTTGTTCTGTTTCTATTACTTGCCTCTGCAATGAATCTCATGATATTCCTGAGGATCTCAGGCATGAGGCATCTGCTTTGCATGCAGAAGGACCCAGGTTCAATCCATGTCATCTCAGATTAAAATGATCTGGTGATTAGTGATGTGAAAGACCTGAGACCATAGGAAAGCTCCTTCTAGACAGAGTAGACAATACTAGCATTGAAAGAAAAAGGGCCTGACATAGTAAGACAGCTTCAGCATGTCTCTTCCCAGGAGTAACTTGGGGGTATATAAGGGGCATGGGGGGGGGGGGAGGGAATCGGCACACAGCTTTTCTGATAACTCTTCTCCACAGACATTAGTTTAAATCCAAGCCTCTGAAAGCAGTTTTGAGTTAATCTAACAGGGGCCTTATATTTGACTTCTCAAACAACGTTCTCTTACACCACATCATAAAATTTATTTATTATTTGCATTTCTATCCCACCTTTCCAGGCAAACTTGCTCAAGGCAGCTTCCAGCAGGTAAAATACCATAAAAACAATGGTTTACAAATTTAAAAGGCATAACAAAATTTACAAATAAGACAACAGATACTGGCAGTAAACAGTCACACAGTAAAAAAAAATGGTGGCAGAGGCTCGGCCAGCAAGTTCCAGAGGCGAAGTTGTCCTTAATCCCCTGGTGGTGGCTCCTAATCAAAAGCCTGGTGGAAGAGCTCCATCTTGCAGGCCCTGTGGAACTGTAATAGGTCTTGCAGGGCCCTGATGTCATCTGGGAGCTCGTTCCACCAGTATGGGGTCGCCACTGAGAAAGCCCTGGTTCTAGTACTGACCAGCCAAACATCTTTCGGACCGGGGAGAGTCAAGTGGTGTTGTGAGCTTGACTTCAGTGCCCTCTGGGGCCACATATGGGGAAAGGCAGTCCCTCAAATAGGAAGGCCCCAGACCATATAGGGCTTTAAAGGTCAATACCAGCACCAGCAATGCTTTTGAAAGGAGTTACAAGAGGAATATGATGCACTGGGGTCAACTGTTTAAAGAAAAAATGTTTTTAAAAATGTGGTCAAGCTCAAATCTCTTACATGACCCAGGCATGTCTTCAAACCCCAGCCTTTCTGTCTTGCCATTATATCTACATAAAGCCCATTTGCTGCACAACAGGAACACTGCAGGCCATTTCCCTGCTGTGCAGATATTTAAAGAACGATGGAAATTGTGGGTTCTCCTTAATATGTTCACTTCATTACCACAAAGTATTTTAATCTTCCAGTCACCAGAAGAACTGCTTTCTGTTGCTAAATGAGCACCATGTGAGTCCACTACCTTTCTAGTTCTATATGAATTAACGAGCTTGAGAAAGATATTGTGAACTATGTTGTCAAGCTCTATTGGTGAAACGCAATATTGCAGGATGGCAGTGGTTATCATCATTTTCCATTTAAGGGACATATTAAGAAACAGCTTGTCTGAGAAGTTAACCACAAGAAAGAGACAAAGAATATGAATTGCAGAGGTCACTGCAACTGCCATTGATCTTTTGCTAAAGTCTGTTTTTACATGTAAGTATTGCAAAATATGTTACCCCGTGATTTCAAAGAAGCATCAAAGAAGCCTATGAGTTGCATGCTTTACACCAGACTTCAGAAAATGTATGAAAATTCCCAGTTTGGTGTAGTGGTTAAGTGCACAGATTCTAATCTGGGAGAACCGGGTTTGATTCCCCACACCTCCACTTGCAGCTGCTGGATGACCTTGAGCAAACCATAGTTCTGTCAGAGCTGTTCTCTCAATATCAGTTCTCGAAAGAGCTCTCTCAGCCCCACCTACCTCACAGGGTGTCTCTTGGAGGGAAAGGGAAAGGAGTTTGTAAGCCGCTCTGAGACTCCAAGTGAAGGGCGGGGTGTTAATTCAATCTCTTCTTCTTTTATAAAGGTCATAAAAGTGAATGTATTTAGTGAAAGCCTATCACTGGCACCATATATATTTGTCCTGTTTTTAGACTGATTTATCAATAAATAAGCAGGATGCCTATAGCCAGAACGTACACGATTCTTATTTGAGTCCATTTTAGAGGGTAGCAATTTTTATAAGGAAGTCCAAGAAAGGTTGTCAAATGCCTTTTCAGCATCAAAGAACATGAATGCTGCTCCCCCCCTCTCATTTTCCACAAGCTCTATTGCATCAATAACAAAGCGCACATCTTCATTCATATAGCTCTTTGGAATAAAAACTGTCTAATCAGGATAAATTATTTTTGTTAAACATTTCCTTAATCTTTCTGCCAATATTAAGCAAAGAGTTTATAATCCATGTTCAGCAGTGAGATAGGTCTATAAGGCTGTGGTAACATTGGGTCATTATCTTTTTATAAATCAGTGATATATGTGCCTCCTGCCATGATGGAGGCAATATTTTCTTTTCACTTAATTTGTTCATCACTTTTTGTAGTGGCAGTATTAGCTCTTCTCCCAAACATTTGTATTACATTGCCATTAGGCCATCCAGGCCTGGGCTCTGTCTTAAAGTTTTTAAATAGCTTGAAAGACTTGTATTGTGATTTTTTGATGCAAAATGTCTCTATTCTCTGCAGTAAACTTTGGAATGGATATATTTTTATATAATCATCTAATACTTCTTCCGTTAGCTTCTCTTTCTTGTATAGCTGTCAAAAAATAACATTAACTGCTCATTTATTTGTTTCTCCATATAAATTATTCCATCTGTCTTTTGAACTCCAGTTATTGTTCTCCTTTCAGTTTATTTTCTTAAACAATGAGCCAAGTATCATCCAGGGGTTTTGGTTTTTTTGCATGTTCAAAAGATTTTTGTTTTATAAAGCTTAATTTCTTATGCATTTCTTTAGTTTGAAGCAAGGTCAGTTAAGTGCTTGAAATTTTGTCATTAATATCACAGATTCCTAGATATCTGTTTCTCCTTCTAAGACTGGCTGATTAACTGTCCATTTATAGCTTCCACAGTTCTGCAGTTCATCATTACCAGAGAGAAGGGAAAGGGGAGGAAATGAAAAAAAAACAGCTCTGGAGTGGGTGGAGCAAAAGGGAGTGCTGAAATGGCTTCCTCCCATTTAACCAAACAGCACAGTGAGTCCACCTATCAGCTGATCAGTTTAAATGCTTCCCCTTCACATGCTGATGCATGCCACCACTATGGTGCAACTTGGGGAGGGAAGGGAAAGTATTGAAAGTCTCTTAAAATACCTTCCTTTCCCTCCCTGAGTTGTGTCACAGTGCCGGCATGCCTCAGTGAGTGAAAGGAAGGAATTTAAAGAGTCCGCTGTCGCTTTAAATGCCTTCCCTTCACTTGCTTAGGCATGCTGACACTGTGGCATGACTCGGGGAGGGAAGAGGAAGTATTTAAAGTTTAGATGCTTGACTCACAGAGTCATGCATGTGGCTCAGCTTTGCAAAAGCCATTTACAGGGAAATTTCCCTTTAAATGGATTCTGCAAAGCCAAGCCACATGCAAAGAACCCGGAAGTGATGCACGTTCACATGGAAGGTGGGTGAACTTGTGCTGCTTTCACTAGTGAAGCTGAGCCCAAATAAAAGCTGGATAATATTGGCTTTTATTCGGGCTCAGCTAGATCAGTAGCTGAAGCAGATTTGAAAATCTGATTTGGCTGAATAAATTCCTGAAGAATACTGATAAGGTATTTTTCAGGTATTTATTTGTCTCAATGTATACTGAGCGCACACCCCCAGCCATAGGGTCACCATAAGTCGGACGCAATGGTACATAATACGCACCTTTGAAACACGAAAACTGAATGTATAAAGTAAAACTGAGTGAGGTGTAAATGAAGTAATAAATTGTGATAAAGCATGGATGTATTCCCTGAGGATGGGGAGAGAGAAAAAAGCTCAATTCTTCACATATGTTATAGCACAATATCTTCCAAAAGGTACTAATGTAAGAGAACAAGCCACAGCTGACAGAGCAATTCAGCTGTCAGCTAACATCTGTGAAAGAAGGGTTGCTTCATTACACTTGAACTTCCAGTTGCTCATTAAGAGTCTCACATGTTGGGATTCAGTGGCTTTTAAAAGGTGGCTGTCTCATGTAAAGTAATTCTGACAATGATGAATGAATGAAGAGCAAAATGGAGCCTTCATATTATTGTACATCACCAAATGTCAGTGGCACACAGGGCATAACTTTAGCACAAGATGAGAGAGACATTTGGCAGGCAACCAATAAATTTGATTAAGTGGCTGAGGGAAGAACATTTTCCTCAGGGAATCGACAGTTATCTAGTAGTGCAATTCTCTTAATTGAGCTTCTTGGAGAATCTTTTTCCCCCTGGAAATGCACACATGGGATTATTTTTTGGCAACACATACAAAAAGGCAACTGCATACCTCTCTCAAGTCAAGACTTAAATTTTTCCTGTGTTATTACGTTAATTAAACTAGTACTGATGCTAAACATTTTCTCTATCTAGCTTGTTTGCTGAATTTTCCATGCTAATTCTAATATTCTAATTATAAAATGTTGACTGTAGAAATGTCATAGCATAAAAATATGATGCTTATACATTTTTGTGCAGTGCTTACATTGGAAACCACATCATATATATATACAGCAGCAGTTTGGCCTGATTTCCTTGCTCTTTTCTTAAATCTATCCTCTCCTCCAGGCTTCCTCTATGAAATCTTGATCCAAGTCACCATCATGATTTCCACTTAACACCTGCTCTGTTTCAGCGACAATCCTTTCTTCATTACCTCTAATTCCTATTACTCTTGGCTCCTATATTTTCCTCACAGCTTTGTTCGTAACTATATACTAACCTCTTATTGTTCATCTTCTCCTTCCTAGATTTGAGATTACAGTTTTAATGGTCTTTTACCATACTAGGGTATTATGAGAAAAAGGCACAAGTATGGGTCCATGTTTGGATGAAAGCCATCTAGAAACTCTCATGAACTCCTTAGTCAAAGAAAGATAGGCTATAAATATCATAAATTATGAGTAGGGGCCTTTGAGACTCACAGGGAGGGATCCCACCTCCCCTCCAGTTCTCACTGGCCCAGTGCATTCCTCAAATTCCCTTGCAGCCACTGGGCCCACCGTCTTCCCTCCCTACCCCATGCCACCCTCAGCGGCTCCCTCGGAGCTGCTCTAGGCAAGCTCATCAAGGCTTCCTTTCCCCCTCTTCCACTCTTGGCAACTCGCCTGGAGCTGCTTTGGGCAGGCTCGCTGAGGCTTCCTTTCCCCCCCTCCCTGATCTTGGTGGCTTGCCTGGAGCTGCTTTGGGTGGGCTCACTGTGGCTTCCTCCCTCCCACGGTGGTGACTGGGTGCCACTCTGAGCTCCAAGCAGAACCTGCCTTCACCGCAGCTGGACACCGAGTGGCTCCTGGTGTCCACTGCTGCCACCACCAGGCTCCAGGGCTCTGCTGCAGTTGCCACCAGGCTCAGCTGCTGCAGAAGCAAAGAAAATGCATAAGCAGACAACTTTAACATTTTAAATTGTTTTTACTTTACTTTGCCAAAAGTTTCACATTTTTCTGCACACCTTGGGAGTCCTCCAAGTTTGCTGGAAATTCTGTTTACTTTCTGTGTGGCCCTGAACTGCAAATGTACCTATCCATGGATGGGGGCCATACATTGCTAATAGTATATAGATTTCTGCTCCTGCTTTGTGTAGTAATTAATTCCTTAGGTAAGTAAACTAGTATTTACATCCAATATGATTAAGTTCATGAAGTGAAAGGCGCTTTGGTAATAACAATGAAGCCAAACAATCCAGGCATAATGTGTTTTTTTTAATCAGTTTGTTAATGAACAAGAAATCTTTCTTACAAACAAAACATGTCATGGCATGCAATGAACTAATTACTATTCAAAGCATTTCAGAACTGATTGCTTAGGATTTCTATAACTTCTATAAATTCTTTGCTCTTAGTATAAGCTGCAATGTGTATGTAAGTCTGGTGAATAGACCATTGCGCCAAAATGGCTTATGGCTATGGTCTAGAACAGCTGGTTCTTGGGATTTTAAGTAACTATTTATGATTCAACTTTCAAAATCTGATGTGCTGAATATATCCAGTAAAGAAGGATGGAGGCAGTTTCCTCTTTGGAAACCATTGTCATAGAAAGCAATTAAGTCACTAAACAACATTTAGCCTTCTGTAGCCATTGGCGGCTTTTTGATGGAAGGGCATATATTTTAAGCTTGTTCTGAATCTAGGCCCATGACTAGCATGAATAATCAGGGGCTATATATTTTTCCAGTGGGCAAATAGTAGCTCTGCTGGATTTGAGGTTGGTAAAACATAACCCTCATATGCCTGCTTTTCAAAAACAAAATAAATTTGGGAACTCATTCATAGAACTTCCAGACCACGTCATTTGACATGCAGTGTGATATTTAGAACATGTCATTGAGTCTGTACTAATTTTCACAACATTACATGTTTTGGTAGCCCTAATGGATTTTAATTAAGTCTATGCTCCCCCTTCATGCACAGAATTGAACAGATCTAGCTACATAGTGTACAGTCATGCATGCTATAGTGTTTCAAGCAGGAGGGGTTTCAGAGACATCCTTCATAAAAGTAACCTTTTCTGGCATTTTAGTGCTTAACTTCTTGAAAATATTAACACTTCATCACATTGCATGTTTTTAGAAAAATCCTTACTGCATAAATTAAGATAGATGGGACATAGTAAGCAGTGGGAGGGGACACAGGTGCCTGGAAAAAACTGATTTAAAATTTATTTTTAAAGGGATTTTTAAAAGCAGTTATGAAGGTAGAATGCCAACTGGGGGTTGGGGGCTCTCCAGTGTATTGCACTGAGTGCAAAAGGTATGACTATCTGCCAGATGGATAGAAGTCATGGGTGTGTGCTAGGTGACAAGAGATGGAATGTCTCTGGTTCAGGATGGCTCATCTCTAAGAGATGAAGGGGTAGTTGTTACTGTTCTAGAGGGAAATGGGTTAGTGTCACATGAGTCACTTGATCCTACCTCACTACCACTGGAATTGGGGGTTGCGGCACGCTCTGCCACCCTGACTCCAGGTCCCTTGGGCAGTCGGGGCCTCAGTTGCATGAGTAGGGGAGGGGGGTTACATCACCACACCCTCTCCCTGGCTCCTCCTGATGGGACTCCTCTATTTCTCTCAGTGGTCTCTCTGTTCTATGCCAGGGCATTCCTCCTCTGCCCCTGCTGGCTGCCCCTCTTTTATTTCTCCCTCCTCCTAGAATCCCTTCCCCTGGCTCTCCTCCCCCCTTGCCCCACCCCCTTCTTAAGCCTAGATGCTGAGCCTTGGGAGGGGCCTCAGCATCTGTTCCTTCCTCCATCCCAGGACCTGCCCCCCAGTGGTGCTCTGGCTGTGGGGCCCAGGAGCATGGGTGAGCCCTCATGCTGGGCCTGTGGCCCAGTGCAGCAGGCTCCGTTGGTGGTGTCCTGACTCCTGCTGCTCCGGGCACTGCACTGCTGTGGGCGACCAGAGACAGCATTGGCAACAAACCAATGGTGGCGGCCCAGCTGTTAGCGGGCTGCAGGAGCTGTGGTGGCAGCACAACACCTGTGGCAGCCCGACTGGTGCTGGCCTGCAGGAGAAGTGGCCACGGCATGATGGAAGCAGTGCCCTGGCTGGTGGCGGGCTGCAGGAGAAGCAGCGGTGGTTCCTCCTCTTGCTGGACGGCCCTGGTAGGTCCTGGAGCCAGGTCAGAGGCCTTTTTGGCGGCACCGGGGGGGTATCGGGCTCCCTGGGGTGGGGGAAGGCCCACTGGTGGGACAGTTAGGACTTACCACTGAGAGGGTGACAAACAATTTTGACTGCCTGACAAGATCTAGAGGCCACAGGAAGAAGGTTGCAGGCCTAATGTGTCTGGGGAATTATAGATGTTTATATACAGGGCTCCGTTGGGGCCGGGGCGCACAGGAGCGCCGCTCCGGGAGAGAGGAGGCGGGGGGGCGGGCACTTAAGAAAGCCCCGCCCCCCCGCTCGCTCTTCCCAGGCTGCGGCAGGCTGCTCTGCCGCCGCCGGCCCCTTCCCTCGCCCCCCCCAGTCAGTGTTCCCGGGACCGGCGGCACTCCGCCGGCCCCAGGCAGGAGAGGCCCCTTCCTCCCCCCTCCCCTTGGGGCCGCGGCAGAGCGCCGCTGGCCCCGAGAAGTCCCTTCCCTCGCCCCCCCCGTCAGTGTTCCCGGGCCGGCGGCGCTCCGCCGGCCCGGGCAAAAGAAGCCCCTTCCTCCCCCCTCCCCTTGGGGCCGCGGCAGAGCGCCGCTGGCCCCGAGAAGTCCCTTCCCTCGCCCCCCCGTCAGTGTTCCCGGGCCGGCGGCGCTCCGCCGGCCCGGGCAAAAGAAGCCCCTTCCTCCCCCCTCCCCTTGGGGCCGCGGCAGAGCACCGCTGGCCCCGAGAAGTCCCTTCCCTCGCCCCCCCCGTCAGTGTTCCCGGGCCAGCGGCGCTCCGCCGGCCCGGGCAAAAGAAGCCCCTTCCTCCCCCCTCCCCTTGGGGCCGCGGCAGAGCACCGCTGGCCCCGAGAAGCCCTTTTCCTCCCCCCCTCAATACTTCCTCCCTTCCTTCCTTCTCTCTCTCCCCCCACCTACCAACTTACCTTCCTCTTCCTTCCTTTCCCCCTTCCTTCCTTCCTTCCTTCCTTTCTTCTCACTTTCTCTCCCCACCTACCTACCTACCTGTTCCTTCCCCTCTCCCTTCCTTCCTTTCTTCTCTCTCCCCCACCTACCTATCTACCTGTTCCTTCCCCTCTCCCTTCCTTTCTTCTCTCTCTCCCCACCTACCTGTTCCTTCCCCTCTCCCTTCCTTTCTTCTCTCTCTCTCCCCCACCTACCTACCTACCTTCCTGTTCCTTCCTTTCCCCGTCCTTCCCCTCTCCCTTCCTTCCTTCCTCCCTCTCTCCCCCCTTCCTTCCTTCCTTCTCTCTCTCCCCCCACCTACCTACCTTACTGTTCCTTTCTTTCTTCCTTCCCCCCTTCCTCCCTCCTTCCTTTCTTTCTTCTCTCACTCTCTCCCCCCCACCTACCTACCTTCCTGTTCCTTTCCTTCCTGTTCCTTTCCTTCCTTCCCCCTCCCTCCCTTCTTGCCTTCTGACACACTCCCGATGACGTCATCACTTCCGATGACGTCAGGGGGTGTGGCATATGCAAATAAGTTATGCTAATGAGCTCCTGCACCTCTTTTTTTACGAAAGGACCCCTGTTTATATACAAATGCTAGAAGCATCCGAGGTAAAATGGGGGAGCTGGAATACTTAGTCTCAGAGAAGAACATAGATTCAGGTGGGTAGCCACGTTGGTCTGAAGTAGGGTTGCCAAGTCCAGGTTGGAAAATACCTGGGGACTTTGGGGGTGGAGCCAGGAGAAGGCAGGGTTTGGGGAGGAGAGGGGCCTCAGCATGGTACAATGCCATAGAGTCCACCCTTCAAGGCAGCCATTTTCTCCAGGGGAGCTGATCTCAGCTGGAGATCAGTTGTAAAAGCAGGAGATCCCCAGGCCCCACCTGGAGGCTGGCAACCCTAGTCTGAAGCAATAGAATAAAATTTGTTTCCAGTGACACCTTTAAGACCAACAAAGTTTAATTCTGAGTATAAGCTTTTGTGCACATGCACATTTCATCAGTACATAGACATTGTGGGCATTTCAGAAACTTGGTTGAATGAGGATAATCAGTGTGATACAGTGATTCCTGGATATGAATTACATTGGAAGGACAGGGAGGAAAGGGTCGGAGGTGGAATGCCTCTGTGTGTCAGAAAGGGTATACAATCCAGTAAAATTGTGATTCTAAGAAAAATAGATGAGCTTACAGAAACTCTGTGGGTGGAAATAGTGTGCCCAAAAGGAATCTTAACTCTGGAAGTTTATCTCCCACTAGATCAAAGGTTGGAGGATGATTTTAAAACAGCAAAAAGAATTAAGGAAAGCAGATAAAATAACTGTATCATACGAGTTGACTTTAACTCCCCACACATTGATTGGGTCTATATTATGTGTTCAACTCAGGAGAAAGAGACTGAGTTTCTAGATACTCTCAGTAACTGTGCCAGGGAGGAGATGGTCACAGAACCTATCAGGGGAGAGGTGATCCTGGGCTTGGTCCTAAGTAATGCCCAAGACTTGGTGAGAGATGTAAATGTGATAGCACTGATTGGAAACAGTGATCACAATTTTATTAAGTTCAACATTTATGTAAACAGGGAGTTGCCCAAAAAGACTAACACAACCACTTTTAACTTTAGAAGGGGTAACATCTCTCATATGAGGGAGCTTGTGAAGAAGAAACTGAAAGGAAAGATAAAGAGGGTCAAATCCCTTCAGGGAGCTTGGAGACTATTTAAAACTACAACCTTAGAAGCTCAGATAAAATGTATAGCACAAATTGGTATCAAGACAAGCCTGCATGGTTAACGGACAAAGTAATAGAAGCAGCAGAAGGTAAGAAATATTCCTTTAAGCTGTGGAAGGCTAGTCCAAGTGAGGTAAATAAAAGGGCGCACAGGCTTTGGCAAATAAAATGCAAGTCCATGATCAGACAGGCAAAAAGGGACTATGAGGAACATATTGCCAAAAACAAAAAGACCAACAATAAAAATTTCTTCAAATACATTAGTAGCAGAAAACCAGCTAGGGAGGCAGTGGGGCCCTTGGATGACCAAGGAATTAAAAGGATTACTAAAGGATGACAGGGAAATGGCAGAGAAGCTGAATGCATTTTTTTTGCCTCTGTCTTCACTGTGGAAGATGGGAGGTTCTTACCCACTCCAGAACCACTCCAGGAGGGGTGTTGAAAATGGTATTGAGATGATGAGAGATGAGGTCCTACAATTGATGGACAAATTAAAATTTGACCCAGGCCCATATGGCATACATCCAAGAGTTCTGAAAGAACTCAAATGTGAACTTGTGGATCTCCTGACAAAAATAAGTCTAATATCTCTAAAATCTACCCCCATTCCCAAAGATTGGGAGGTAGCCAATGTAACCCCCATCTTCAAAAAATGTTCCAGAGGAGATCTGGGAAATTACAGGCCAGTCAGTCTAATGTTGATACCGGTTAAGTTGGTGGAATCCGTTATTAAAGATAGAATTCACAGGCACACTGACAAACAAAAGTTATTGAGGAAGAATCAAAATGGATTCTGTAAGGGAAGATCTTGTCTCACTAATCCTTTAGAGTTCTTTGAAGGAGTGAACAAACACGTGGATGAGAGTGACTCAGTAGATGTTGTTTATCAAAAGCTTTCTGGAAGTCTAGGTAAAGTTTGTCATCAAAGGCTCCTAAGTAAACTTAGCAGTCATAGGATAAGAGGATTAAAAACTGGTTAATTAATAGGAGCATAAATGGGCAGTTTTTACAGTGGAAGGTGGTAAGCAGTGGGGTACTGTAGGGCTCGGTGCTAGGTCTAGTGCTTTTTAACTTGTTCATTAATGATTTGGAGTTGGGAGTAAGCAGTGAAGTGGCTAAGTTTGTGGATGACACTGTTATTATTATTAGTATTTAATTGTTTTATTTATAACCTGCCCTCCCCTGTACAACAGGGCACAGGGCAGGGGGCAACATTTCCAATATACAGTGCAAATATCAAATATTGCCCCAACCTGGATAGCTCAGGCAAGCCTGATCTCATCAGATCTCAGAAACTAAGCAGGGTCGACTCTGGCAAGTACTTGGATGGGAGACCTTCTTGAAATACCAGAGGCGGAAAGCAGGGGCAGGCTTTATTCAGCCACCTCTCTGACTATCCTCTCAATTTGCTGATCTTTGACCATAATAAATCAAACTGAATTGAATATCCTCCAGCTCCCCAGTAGGGATCAGTCAACAGAGGTCGCCATCACTTCCAGGGGCATACATAGTCAGTCACCAGAGGTTGGCATAATTTCCAGGTGTATGTGCACATGTGCACACATGCACACACACATACAAGAAAATATAAAAACACAAAATACCAACAAAAATATCAAATATCAAGTTAAAACAGTTAAGAACAGCCTAAACTATTCAACAAAAGGCTTACAGATGGCAGATAAATATACAGCTTAGCATCTTTTCCTGGTGGAGGGAGGAGGAAGGAGGAGCCAGGTTGGATGGAACCCATTGCTGTCATCAACCATAAACTTGGCAAAACATTTCTGTCTTGCAGGCCTTGAGGAATTTCATTAAGTCCCGCAGGGCCCTGATGTAATTTGGCAGGGAGTTCTACCAAGCAGGAGCCAGGACCAAGAATGCCCTGGCCCTAGTTGAGAACAGCCAGATACTTTTCGGGCCAGGGATTACCAGTAAATTCTTCTCTCCTGAGTGAAGTACTCTTTGGGGGTTATAGCAGGAGAGGTGGTCCCAGAGACAAACTGGCCCCAGACTGCATAGGACTTTGAAGGTCAAAACCAGCACTGTGAACCCCATCTGGTATTGAACTTGGAGACAGCACAGCTGGCAGAGCACAGTTTGAATGCGGGCTGTCAATGGAGTTCCTGTTAGAATCTATGCATTTTGACAGTGGTTGTTTATGAGCACTGCTGGGTGCTAGACTTCATAGCCTATGACCACCTTCATGGAATTCCTCCATCCTACATGCTTATCTGTGTAACTGGTGTAAGGATCCTGTGACTGAATGCATAAATGCTGGGGACTTGCCCTTCTCCCGGAATACTTGCTCCATGTATTACCTGGATAGTTGGAGCAATCCAAGGGCCCCAATGCAGTTTTTAGTTCAGTTCTCATGGGAAATGTTTCTTCTAAACAAGAAATGTTGTTTCCATCCTCCCTTTGTGTGTGGACTGCCTGCATAACCAATGTTAGGGTTTTGTTTCAGTTGTAGAGTTGCGTCACATTTTCCACTTTGAAAAATTCATGCAAGCTTTTAAATAATTCCTAAAAATAAGACATGCTGAGACAGACAAAATGTTTAATATATTCATGACATTATTTCTAAAATATTTTTCAAGGTCAGACATTTAATTGATTCAGATGCTGTTGCTGTCAGCATCGGCTCATCCATTTGAGGTATGAAATTTTAGTCATTTGTTTTAATGAAAATCTTCTTCAAATACCTGCAGTATATGATTTGCCTTGGCTTTGTAATAGGATGGAAACGGCTCCTATATCAGCAAATGCCATTGATTAGGCAAGATCTTTTGTACCAACTGTTAATTAAGGTAATGTTCTATGGGCTGCTGTATCTTTCCTCCCATTCCCCAAATACTTATTGCTTTGGCTTAGCTTGTTAGTTGTCATGGCTACTTACAAAGGTCAATGGGCAACTGGCATTCTATGACCTGCATTCAGCTCCTGTCAGAAGTTTCTCTGGCCCCTCTACCAGCCATGGAAACCAGATGCCTTGAGTACTGACAAATGAGAGGCAACCTCCACTTGAGCTTGGAGGGGGCAACAATATTAATTAACAAATATTAATTTATTCAAGTATTTTAACCTAACCTATCAGGGGTCCAAAGTGGCTTACAAAATACAAAAATACAATTTAAATAAACCAGTACATTAACCCACATGGAGCTGCCATACTGAGTTAAACCATTGGCCAATCACTAGTCTAACTCTGGTTGGCAGCAGCACTCCAGGGTTTCAGGTAGAGGTCTTTCATATCACCTGTTACCTGACCCTCTTAACTGGAGGTATTGAGGGTTGAACCTGGCATTGTTTGCATGTAAAGCAGATAGTCTACTAGTAGGGTTCCAATCAGTGGCTGACAACTATTAGAAATCCGAGGGGGGGAGAGATGGGGGTACCATCAGGCAATAGTGGGAAATCACTTCCAGGAAAAAAAAATGAAACTGACATCACACCTCTCTAGAAATCAATGGAAACTCAATGGTAAACCATAGAATTTGCACTGACTCCTAGAGTGGACTGATGTAACTTTTGGGTTTTTCCTGGAAGTCACATTGTGCCATTCCCTGACAGTGATTTTTTCCCATTATTTTTCTCTCTCTGGCTACAGGAGCCAGTGATAGGGATTTCCCCATTCTGGCAGGAAAATGGGAATGCCTGTCTACTAATGAACCACCCCCTGCATTGGTCATGAATCCACTTGGCTGCTTCACTGAAGACCACAGGCTGCACGCTATGGGCTAAACATTCAAAAGGCTCATGCCTCTAGCCACATTCAGGCACACAGGAAAGAAGGGGTACAACCCCTGTAAATGAATAATGATTGATGCCAAATATTCAGCCTGGGAAACAGAAAATGCAGGAATCACAACTGTTTCGGAGCTTTAATTCTACTACTGCCTATCTGCCAGCCATGCCTTCTCTTCTGCCCTGTCATGATACAAATACATGCTATCAGAGACAAGCCTTGGCAGGGCAGCTTGGGCTGCATCATGTTGCAATGCTACAGTAGATTTATGGTATTTCAGAAACAAAATACAAACTTTCCCATAATATTTTATGTGAGATGGGATTTTGTGTATGTGTATATGTTCCAAGTTTATACTGTACCCAGAGAAATGATAATTAGGCCCTGGTAGCCCTGAGTTGTTCATCTCTTACCTTGAAAACCTATGGAGCTGCCTGAAGTCAGCTGTGACTTGATGGCACTTCCCACCATGAAACCTGGTGCCCTAGGTGACCTCCTAGTTCACCTATGTGGTCAGACAATCACTGCTTATACCACCTTACACTAAAAAGTAGTAATGTTCATGCTATGTTTAGCCTGGCTAGCACCACTCCCTGAGAGATTTTGCTTGGGAATCTGATATGGGTAGTCCACCAAGCATTTAAGAGTGGGATGCTCCACTCCTGCTCCAGTCAGGCCATAAGATGCCCTTTCATCAGAAAACAGGAGATTCTCTGAAAAAAAGAATTGAGAACCTGAAAGGTTAAATGAATACAAATTAGGGGGCCCAATGTTAAAATCAATAAATATGCAGCATAAATATTACATCACAAATATGTCTTTATTACAAATGAGTTTAAAAACAATTATAGGCCCAAATGTTCATAGCACTGCTCATGATTCTCTGAAAAAGCCCACATAATTGCAGGGGCTGTGGCATAATCTCATGTTTTCTTATGGTAAGTGTTCCTTATGGGAGAAGCAGCCTTTTGCCTATTCTTTGGGCTCAGCCCAGTGCTATAGGATGATCTATACTGTTTTGTTCCCAAGGTAACCAAATTATGGGAGAACTGGGAAATTGGTTTTCTTAGTCATTACCATCAGGGGTCAATACGGTAGGAAAGAGGTTAAGGCTGTATTGGTATTTGTTGTGACCCACTGTCATGATCATGGACCTATAGTGGTGCAGCCTACAGGTTCTGGGGCGGCCTAGGGGCTCCAGGTAAGCCTGTACTGGAGCAGTCATCAGGGCCTACATTTCCCAGGTTCCCTCTGGAACCTGTGATTGGGTAACAGGAGATTTTGGAGAGAAAACTACACACCAACAGGAGACCAGAATAGGGCTGCCAAGTTCCCCCAGGGGTGGGGATTCCCCTGCTAAATGGGTCCCCCAATCTGCCAGTCTGGATCCAGCCGGCAGGGGGAACCTCACCCCCAAAATGGCCCAATCAGGCTGACGGGCCCAGCGTGATGACATCACCCAGAAGTGACATCATCACGCTGGGCACATTGCCAGGGTGATGCTCTAGCAATCGCCCTTAAAACTCTATGGTACCATAGAGTTTTAGAGCGATTACCAGAGGGTTGCCCCAGCAACGTGCCTGGTGTGATGACGTCACTTCCGAGTGATGTCACTGTGGCACATGTGCACTTCGCACACACTGGACTCCCAGAGAAGGACCAGGACTCCCCCACTTTTTTAAAGGTGAGACTTCATCTTTAGACTACTGGATTATAGACTTAAAAAGAGAATTCTGGCTGAAGCAAAATATAAAGGACACTTAGATTACAAGAACATAAAAATAGAAGTATATCAAGACCTAACATCTGATGCCATCAACAGAAGAAGAGAACTGAAACCTATAACAAACCAGCTTCAATCACTCAACCAAAACTACAAGTGGACTGGTCCTGCAACCCTTCAAGTCTTCAAGGAAGGAAGGAAGTATCAAGTGCAGGACCACACAACAGGCCTTCAAATGCCAAGGAAACTAGGTCTGAATGACCCACCAGAGGGCAGCAAAAAGAAGCTTCAAAAGAAAACACAGCAAGACCAACACACCGGAAAAAAAGCAGCAGGAGCCATATAAAGTTTTAAAATGTGAAGTAATCATAAAATAATTACAGGTTGCAAAAATAAGTATGCAAATGTACTAACATTACATAGATACAGAAAGTACAAGACACTTAAGAATCCAATTTTAGTGCTTTTTTTTTAATAATATTTTTTATTGATTTTTTCCCCTACACCTACACTAAAAACTACAAAAAGAAAAACTAAACTATCGTAAGGTATACAAGATGGACAATTTGTTACATAATGTATACAGTTAAAATATCTAAGAAGCGGTTTTAGTACTTGGATCCACTCTTACAATAAAAATTTTTGCTGATACAATTATAACATGTTGAAATTCCTGTCTCGCAAACAGATTAAAAGATTTTTACACTACGTTTACATTAATACATGATGTGTAAATAAGTTTATACAGTAACAACATTATTTTTTCTTTGGTTCTCTACTTTTCTTCTGCTTTTTACTTTTGGCTTTTGGGGCAGCTGCCCCTTTTTCAGAGTCAGAGTTCCCACTCAATGTTTCACTACTCCCTGAGTCATCAAAGCCATACATACTCTCCTGCAACGCCAGTGAATCTTCTTGTGCAGCTTCAGCTTCCTTCTTTTTGCGTTCATCCAGGAATTTCTTTGCTTGTTCCACACTATCAATTTTACATTTTTTATCTTTATAGCTGAACTGGAGGCCTTCCGGAACTTGCCAGCGATAAGAAATTAATTCAGATTGTAACCACAAAGTCAAATTTCAATATGCCTTTCTTCTCTTTCTTATTTCAAACGGAATGTCTTTCAATACTTTGATTTCCTCTTCTTGAACTTTCAAAGATGTTCTATTGGTGGCTTTTAGCATCATATCCCTGGTTGATCTTTTGGAGAATCTAACCATTACTTCCCCTGGCAGGTTTTTCTTCTTAATAAATTCTGGGTATGTCCTATAGGCCATATCCATATCGCTTTGTATTTTTTCTGCTTCCAATCCTGCCACTGGGGCCAATGCTTCACTCAACAGCTTGGTTAAGTTCTCTCCCTTTTGTTCTGGTACATTTTGAAACCTCAAGAAAAAATTAGAACGATCCATCTGAAGTTTTAAAGCACAGTCTCCTTGTGAGGCTTTGTCTTTTTCCAATTTTGCCAATCTTGAATCCTGCTTATGCCGAACAGTTTTAAAGTCTGAGAATTCCTGTTTCAGCTCCTGTGAATTCTTATTTGACTTTGCAATTTGCCTTTGCATGGAGTCCAGCTTAGAATTGATTGCAGTTAGTTGATCCACTAGGGGCCGCAATAGTGCTGAAAATGCCACGTTCAACTCAGTAGTTTCGTTCTTTGATCCCGGAAGGTTTCCTCCGACTCTGGGTGAGGGGCATCTCCCCGTCATCTTCTTTCGTTTCATCTTATTGTTTACAGTTAGATAAGGGACACCATGAAAAAGCAATGTCTATTCTTCAAATTTACATAATCTGGAAGCTCTCTTTTTCCTCTGCGCGATCCAGCAATTCAACACCATCTAGACACTTTTACTTTCACAGCAAGACCATGGGAAAGTCTTCCGTCTTAAGGTAAACAATGCCAGTGAAAGGTGGGTGGGGGGTAATACCTCCATCCCTCACCCTAAACACTTTAATTCCAAAATTAACGGAGACTCACGCTTTAGTCCATTGCGTAGCTATTTAGCCATTGCCTCTGTGAGCAGTCTGTCTTGCAGCTTCACGGCAGCACTTTGTAGCCTGAGGGCTTCTCTGGTGGGGGGAATCTATAGGGGTAAAGAGATGCCTCAATCCTGTGGTCGCCACCGCAGGGAGAGGCAAACTCAAAGAACCCCTGACAGGTTCCCTTCACTAGGGTACCTGGGGGCTCAGCACCTATCCGTAGCCCCTTCATTCCCACCGAGAGCAGAACACATCTCCCTCAGTGCGGGGAGATGAAGCCACCATTACTGCAGCAGCCACCAGAAAATCCCAATGTTAGTGCATATTTTAAACTAAAGTTAGGGGGGAGGGGGCAATTTAGGAAAGTAGCTGATTAACACAAAACATAGGCAGGTTGGGAAAGGAGAAATAGAATATTCTATTCTCCTGTGAGAGAACAGGAGCCCAAACACCTGCGGTTGATTCATATTCCTTATTGAATAATTAAGATAGTACTTTAGAAAGTTAGTATTTAATCACTACAATAGTATTAGTGTCAAGGGGGGAATTAGTAATTTAGTAATAAGTAATAATAGGTAAGTGGAGTACAATTTAAGGATAGCATAAGCAACAGGATGGGTAATTAGGAGTGAAAACACAAACAGTAAATAACCCATATTTCACATAATAAAATTAATTAATAAAAGTTGCATTTCATAACAAGAACTCTATTTTAGAAAGACAAATTCTAAGTGTATAATTAACTAATAAATATTGATTATCATAAGTTACTGTGTGATTAATTTACAATCTGCATTGTATTATTGTTAGACAAGAAACTCAAATTAAGAGCTCTATATCACCTATAGTATAAAGTAAATAATTATTTAACAAAAGTTGCATCTCAAGAACTTTATATCATATAATTAAAATACAAGCATCTAACTAACAGAAGCAGACTAATAATAGTTTCTGTGTTACTAACTCAACTACTGTACCGTGGGGCTGTTATACCACAAGGAGCTCAAGGTTGGTCATCAACAATGAATCATGAACCACAACATAAAAATACTAGCACTCAACACCAGAGGTCTTAACAACGTCGTGAAATGAAAAAGAGTATACGCAAACGTAATGGAATTACATCCAGACATCCTCTTATTGCAAGAGACGCATCTAAATGCTTCAAATACACAAATCTTTAAAAACAATTGGTTCAAACAACAAATATTAGCCCATGGCAATTCTAAGTCCAGAGGAGTAGCCATACTCTTATCTAAAAAATATACACTTTATATGTCAAGACATATTAAAAGACACACAGGGTAGATACATCTTCATAAAGGGAACTCTAAAAAACACAGCAGTAACAAATGGATCGATATATGCTCCAAATCAAGGTCAATTAAAGTTCATAAGGGAGACTTTGTCTGAGTTAGATAAATTCAAAGAAGGGGACATCATCCTGGGAGGCTGATCCAGTTTTAGACAGAGCCTTCCTAAAAAAGAAAGCCCAAAAATACAAAAAACCCTCAGTCCTAACCAAATTATTCACAGACCATGAACTAATAGACATATGGAGGAGAAACCACCCAGATGAGAAAGATTTCACATATTTCTCATTCAGACATCAAATTCATACACGCAGAGATTACCTACTAGTATCGCACAGTATTCAACAAAGAACACGCTCACCACAAATAGGGTACAGATTATCGTCTGATCATGCATGGTTGGACTGTGTTACCACAAAGGAAGAAGAAACCAGAAGCAAACTACAATGGATCATAAATAGATCTTTATTAACAAATTCTACACACATTTTAGAAATAGAAACGCAGATATGGCAATACTTTCAGGAGAACACAGATAATGAGATTGCTCCCACGATACTTTGGGATGCTTTTAAACTGTCTCTGAGGGGACATCTCATATCCAAAACTTCACAGATGAACAAATTAAGAAAAGAAGCGAGACAAAATCTGATAATCACTGTACGAGATCTAGAAAACAAACACAAACAAAATTGTAGTAGGAAAATTTACCAAAAATTACTTGCAGCAAGGTGAAAGTTAGAATTATTGGAAGAATCTGCTGTTTTTAAGGCAAAAGGTATGGCACAATTAAAGCGTTAAAAATCTTAGCCAAAGAGAGTCAATTCCACACGCATAGACAGAACAATCTGTAGTATAAAAGACAAGAATGGTAAAATACACACCATAAATAAATCCATAACTCAAACATTTGGGGACTCTTACAACAATCTATACTCATCAAATAATATGCCACAAAATAGTATCACAGAACATTTTCTTAAGCATCCCATATCAAAAATAAGAGTCGAACACAAAGAAATAATGGAAAAACCCATCTTGAAACAAGAGATCATGGATTCTATCAAACAATCAAAAACAAACAAATCACCAGGCCCAGACGGTTACACCAACGAATTTTACAAAACCTTTGTTCACATATTAGCTGAACCATTAGCAATGGCATGCAACCACATACTACATTCAGGACAGCTTCCCTCATCGCAATCGCAATCAAACCCTTAGCCAACATGATTAGGAACAAAGAAGAAGTTGACGGAATCCAAATAGGGAAGAAAAATTATAAACTTACATTATTTGCTGATGACATGATATTATTTTTAACTAATCCAAATAAACCTCTGATCTCGCTCCAAAAGGTACTAAATGATTATAGTGAAGTATCTGGCCTAAAAATAAACCAAACAAAATACAAAATATCGCCAATCAATATAACACACACACACACACACAAAATTCTAGAGACAACCCAATACAAATGGTCTGAAACACTAACATATCTTGGAATCAATATTCCAATGAACATGAATGACTTATTAGAACATAACCACTTGAGAATAGTTAAGGAAATTAGAATCCAATTACAAAACTGGGAAAAAAACAATCCATCCTGGATAGATATGTAGACACAATCTAATAAAATCCTTTATTCTCCCCAAATTTATATTTCTTTTCAGAACCATACCGTTGGAAACACCTGCCTCAAATTTAAAAGAATGGCAAAGTATATTAAATAACTTTCTAGGAGCACAAAAAAAGCACAGAATAGGAGCACAAGTTTTATACAGAACAGGCAAAATGGGTGGAATGAAACTCCCCAAACTATACAACCACTACCAAGCCACCCACCTTGCCAAGATTATAACCCTGTTTAAATGGAAAACCTTCCGGACTGGATAGATATAATATCAGAAAATGCAGACCCATACACCATTAGAGATATTATTTGGCAACAAACCAACCGCAGACCTAAAGAAACAAAACACAATAAACTTCTAAACTCTTCACTAACAATATGGGACAAGCTCCAGAAAACTCTTACAACTACAATATCAAGGTTCTCTTCATTTTATGGCCAAACCTGGTACCCTCCAGGGCAAAATGCCCAAGATTATATAAAATGGAAACAAGCAGGCATCACTGAATTGGAAGACTCTACAGTACGCAAAGAGATAATGGACAAACACACAATAGAACTCAAATTCAATTTAAGTATACCATGGTACCAATACTTTCAGATCAATCAGCTTTGCTCAAAAATAAAACTCAAGAGAGATCTTACAAAAAGCAGCAACTCCTTTTGAAATTCTAATAAGGAATGCAGATGAAAGCAAAAACGGGGTTATATCCAAAATATATACAATCCTAATGTCGTTACAAGAAAACACTACACTACAATATCAGAAATACTGGAAAGAAATTTGCAAGACAGATCTCACACAAGATAAATGCCTAGACATTTGGAGAACATATGAAAACCACTCCCCCATAATCACTCAAAAATGGCAAAACATCAGAATACTGTCTAAATGGTATAAGACTCCTCAACAGATATCACGAATCGCAAAAAACTCAAACCCCCTCTCTTGGAGGGGATGCAATGGGATAGGCAACGAGATACATTGCTGGTTTGTTTGCCCTATGGTATCATCCTTCTGGGATAAAATAACCGAGGAAATAAGGAAGATAGCAGAACACACTATAGACAAATCACTGGAAGCGCTACTTCTGAACCTAAGAGCAGAAGAGGCTATTAACATCACACAAAGGAAAAGAATTGCCATGTTACTATTTGCAGCCAAAACCTCGGTAGCTTCCACATGGAAATCCAATAGCAATCTAACGGTATACCTCTGGTACAAGAAATTATGGAACTTATACATAAATGAAAAAGTTTCAGATATAATGAAACAAAAGAAATCTAAAGGTGAACATACTGACACTGCATGTATATGGGGCCCAATACTAACACATCTAAGTATTAAAGACACTATTCTGGATGTAAGAAAGATTCTCCCTCTTTGGTAACATTAGAAAAAATGCAATCACAAACTGTTATGGAATGTATAAAACTGTATTAATGCATCAATCAAAAGACTTGAGTCTATCCTGTATATTATTGTTGTATTAAACAAACAAATAAAAATTTAATTGGAAAAAAAACCTGTAAGAGAATAGGGCTTAGCCAACCCCCACCCCACACCCAACAGAACCGTAACCCAAAACCACCCCAAGCAGGCCGCCCAATTTAAAAAGTCCTTTTACTAATATCCTCCTTTTAAAAATATATGTATTTCCCCAAACCCTACCTTTTTGATGTCTTCTTCAGTCCAGGTAGAGTCCACCACGATCCACGCAGTCAGGTAGGCCAAAGCAGGGACAGAGCAGCAGCAGCTAAAGGCCTGAAGCCAGCAGCAGCCACCACACAAGAGCACAGCAGCAACACCAGCCTTATAAGGGTGCGCAGACATCTGCAATTTGCAAATGCAGGGCTGTGATTGGCTGTAGGGACCCCTCTCCACCTCCTTCCCTGATCCCAGGGAAGACAAGAAGGCGGGGGAGGGGGGAAAAAGCTGCTTTAATTGAACAGCCCCACCCAATTGCACCCAAGGCTCCTACAGCCCACCTGGATTGTTCCAGCACCCCCCAGGGGGCGGTATTGCCTACTTTAGGAGCCAGTGCTATATATGCTGTACCATATGGTATATAAATAATGTATACATGCTTATTTACTACTACTACTACCAGCACCACCACTTACTTATTTATTGCTTGCGTAGAGGATGCTGGGTAGTGCAGCCAGCCTGGAAAATCTTCTCTTTGGCTTGGAGTATTCTCAGCCAAGATGTGGTTCTCCTGGCCTCCCAGCAAAAGTCACTGTTTTAAGCCAAGCCTGACCTCATAGGGTACTGCTTGTGGAGATTGAGATCATTTTGGGGTGTCTCTCTTGGGAAAGACCACCCCTGCATCCAGTGCTGAGGATGCTGGCAACAACACTCGCACACCCACCACCAGGACTCTCCCAAGCAACCAAATAAAGCAGAAAATTTAAAAAACAAGACCTTCACAAATCACAATGGAAAACCACAACAGAACAACACCAGATCACACTCAAAGACAACAAATGCACAACAGTGAACCCACAAACAGAAGCTGACAAAAAACCCCACTAACCAAAACATCAGTACAGGAAAGGAAACATCAGTACAGTCTGAAGAGATATATTTAAAAACCAACCAGAAAATTAAAATATTTAAACAAGAACCGATAACAAATGTTGAATCACAAAATTAAAAACATTGAGCAAAAATTCTCACCCCACCGACAAGCAACTAATACTAATTTCCTCCTTTAAAAAATACATGTATTTCTCCCAAATCTTACCTTTTAGATGTCTTCATCAGTCCAGGTAGAGTGCACCATGATCCATGCAGCCAGGCAGGCCAAGGCAGGGACAGATCAACACCAGCTGAAGGCCTGAGGCCAGCAACACCAGCCTTATAAGGGTGCACAGGCATTTGAAATTTGCAAATGCATGGCTGTGATTGGCTGTGGGGATCCCTCTCCTCCTCCCTCCCTGATCCCAGGGAAGACCAGGGGAAGGCAGGGGTGGAAAGTCTGCTTTAGATAGGTTCTGGACTCTTCCACCACCACCCTTTTTAAATTCAACACTCCCTAATTACACCCAAGGCTCCTACTGCCCACCTGGATCATTTGAGCACCCCCCCCAGAGGGTTGTATTGCACGCTTTGGGAACCAGTGCTATATATGCTGTACCACATGGTACATAAATCTCTCTTATATATGAAGCTGTTTTCAAGTGGCAAGATTCCATGGGGCGCCAAAATCAGTTGGCTACAAGGACTGCCACTCAAAAGGGGTCCCTGGCCACTGGCTGCATTCCCTCACTGCTTTGCCTCAGTCCCCCCCACAGAGCCATCACCCAGCATCTCAGCCTCAGTCTAGAGGGAGCCGGCAAAGGGGGAGGACTGGGTGCTTCGTCCACTCTTCTACTCCGCCCACTGCCAGGTGGATTTAACTGTCCCCTCAGTAGCCTGCTTCTGTCAGTGAAAAGACAATGGGCTTTCGGCATAACCTGGTCCCCTGCCCACTGCCAGCGTGCCCACTTTCCTATCAGAATAAACTGTGAAAATGGCTCCGCCATGTCCGGTTGGCTAATGAGGTGGGCCAGTGACCATCAAACCATTCTCTTCAATCCCCTGCTGGGTGGCTGACTTTGCCCCTAAAGTTTCCAATTTCCAGGTGGGACCTGGAGATCTCTCACTGTTACAATTGATCTCCAGTTGGCAGAGATAAGTTTTCCTGGAGAAAATGGTGTACTCTATGTCCTTATTCTCTGCTGAGATGGACCCTTTCTGACAGCCGATATGACACAGTCAAGGCTTCAGAGCATGGTGGAGGCTGCGGGGGGAGATGGAAAGTTGAAGAGTGAGGTTGATGATTGGCTGGGAGGAAGATAGGGTTGCCAACTCCAGGTGGAAAATTCTTGGAGATTTGAGAGATGGAGCCTGGAGACGGTGAGGTTGGAGGAGGGGTGGGACCTCAAACAGGTACAATGCCATAGATTCCATCCTCCAAGCCAGCAAGTCCCTTATGGGGTACCATTGTTGCCAATCGCTAGGGGAGGGATGGAGATCACACTGAATTACAACCGCTCTTCAGGTGGCAGAGATCTTCCCCTGGAGAAAATGCTGGACTCTGTGTCATTATACCCTGCAGAGGTTGCAAAAGCAAATCAACGCTGAGTGTCCAAGGCTGGGGCACGTTCCCAGAGTCTCTTTCTAGTGCCCATTGTATTTATTTCCACAACGGGCCTTCCTCCTAGTAAATAAATAAGAGTCATATCAGAGCTCTTAATTTGGAAAAAAGCCCCAATTTTTTTTAAAGGATAGTCATCAGAAAAATTAAAGATTTGTTTGGCTCTTGTGGGCTTCTTATTTATTTATTTATTTACTGCATTTCTATCCCACCTTTCCAGCGAACTGGCTCAAGGCGGCTCACAACATAAACATAAACACCAAAGTGGTTTACAATTTAAAATCATAAATACACAACATTAAAAAACGACTAACATAGCTGTACTGGCAGCATCTACATGCTCCTGGAGAGTAGCGACAACAGAAGGTTTGGCCTGTGGAACCAGGGCGATGTTGTCCTGCCATCTCCCCGGTGGCAGCTCCTATTCGAAAGCCTGGCGGAAGAGCTCCGTCTTGCAGGCCCTGCAGAACTGTAACAAATCCCGCAGGGCCCTGATGTCATCCGGGAGCTCATTCCACCAGTATGGGGCCGCCACCGAGAAAGCCCTAGCCCTGGTACAGGCCAGCCGCGCATCCCTCGGACCGGGAATAGTCAAGTGATGCTGGGTGCTTGACCTCAGTGCCCTCTGGGGCACATATGGGGAAAGGCGGTCCCTCAAGTAGGCAGGCCCCTGACCATATAGGGCTTTAGAGGTCAACACCAACACCTTGAACCGGATCCGGTATGCTATAGGCAGCCAGTGCAGCAGCCGCAGCACAGGCCGGATATGGTCACTCATAGGGAGGCCCATCAATAACCGGGCCACGGCATTCTGCACTAGCTGCAGCCTCCAGATCCGAAACAAGGGTAGCCCCAAGTAGATAGCGTTACAGTGGTCTAATCTCGAGGTGACCGTAGCATGGATCACCGTAGCTAGGTCATCACGTTCGAGGAAGGGAACCAACTGCCTAATCAGCTGAAGATGGTAAAAGGCTGCCTTGGCAGTGGCTGCTACCTGGGCCTCCATTGATAAGGAGTCATCCAGGAGCACTCCCAGACTCCTGACCCTCGGTGCTGGCACCAATGGCACCCCCCCGAAGGACGGGAGTGGGGTACGTATCCCCGGCCCACTCCGACTCAAGCACAGGACCTCCGTCTTCGTTGGATTCAGTTTCAGCTGACTCAGTCTGAGCCAGTCTGCTACGTCTTGAAGCACCCACCCCAAGTCATCTGGGGTAGTGCCGGACCGACCGCCCAGCAACAGATACAGCTGGGTGTCCTCTGCATATTGATGGCACCCAAGCCCATGCCTCCGGACAATCTGGGCAAGGGAGTGCATATAGATGTTAAATAACATTGGGGACAGCACCGCCCCTTGAGGCACTCCACATACCAGTGGGTACCTCTGGGAGGTCTGTTCCTCGAGCGCAACCCTCTGTCCCCGATCCTGGAGAAAAGAAGCAAGCCATTGTAAAGCAAGCCCCTGTATCCCCGAGTCGGCAAGGCGGTGGATCAGCAGCTGGTGGTCGACCATATCGAACGCGGCCGACAGATCTAACACCATACCGCACTGATCCAGATGTCTTCAGAGGTCATCTGTGAGGGTGACCAGTACCGTCTCCGTCCCATGACCTGGCCGGAAGCCAGACTGAAACGGATCCAGCATGGAAGTGTCATCCATAAATGTATCCGTCACTTCTCAGAGACCCACAGAAAGGGGTTGTGTGTGTAGGACAGAAATCATACGGACAATCAATGCATGCACATGAGAGCCAGTGTGTGGTTAAGATCAGCAGATTCTAATCTGGAAATTTGGTTTGATTCCCCACTCCTCCACATGAGGCCTGCTGGGTGACCAAGGGCCAGTCCTGGTTGTCTCAGGACTCTCTCAGCCCCACCTTCCTCACAAGATGCTTGTTGTGGGGTGAAAAAGGGAAGGTGATTGTCAGCCGCTTTGAGACACATGAGGCCTGCTGGGTGACCTTGGGTCAGTCCCAGATCTCTCAGGACTCTCAGCCCCACCTGCCACACCAAGGGCCTGTTGTGGGGAGACGAAGGGAAGGCAATTTTCAGCCATTTTGAGACACTTGGGGCTTGCTGGGTGACCTTGGGCCAGTCCCTGTTCTCTCAGGACTCTCTCAGCTCCACCTGCCTCACAAGGTGCCTGTTGTGGGGTGAGGAAGGGAAGGCTATTGTCAGCCATTTTGAGACACTTGGGGCCTGCTAGGTGACCTTAGGCCAATCCCTGTTCTCTCAGGACTCTCTCAGCCCCACCTGCCTCATAAGGCACCTGTTGTGGGGAAATGAAGGAAAGGAGTTAAGCCAGCTACTTTGAGCCTTTTTAAGGTAGAGGAAATCAGGATACAAAACCCTACCATTCTTCTTCTTTCTCATGTACATGGCTTTCTTTGATGAGAAGACAAACAGAGAAAATATAAAGCTGCTACAAGAGCAAAATCCCACACGTGACAACTACTGCAATAGCTACCGAAAGTCTGTAAGGAACAGTCTGAAGATAATGAGAGCAGACCCTAGACTAAGGCACAGTAAGAGACAAATCGCCCCACCTTGCTAGAAATATTTAACAGCTATCATTATTCCTTGCTAACTAAAGGCATCATCTGTGTCTGGAGGAAGATTTCCTCAGTTTTTTAATAAATGGCCTAGTAGAATGTTTAGTGTTTTAATAAATATCATCCAATATAGCCCAACACATGCCATTGATCCTCTGTGTCCCTGAAGTGATTACAGGCCGTAAGTGCAGTGTGGTGTAACTAGCACCACCTGACATGGATCAGGAGACCCAAGTTGCCACAGTGAAGTTCACTAGATAACTTTGAGAAAGTCTCCTACCACAAAGGGTAGCAGTAAGAATATACTGTTCCTGGTCTGCACAGACCACCCAGCTTTCTTAGGCTAAGAGATAGCTACCTATATTGTAGCCAAGTAGATATACTTAGCAGCTTGAATAACCTTGACTAGCCTAGGGATAGGTACACACTGAGAAAATGTGGTTGGTTCATGGTTTGTGGCTGAATCACGAACCAAACCACAAACCAAAAGGTTTGTTTGCAAACCCCATTGAAAAAGACCACAGTCCCTTTAAATAAAGTTTGTAGAAAGTCTGAAAAACAGCTGACTGGTGGAGAGCACCTTGCTCACCACTGATCAGCTGTCTTCTGCAGTCTCTTTAAACTTTAAAGGGACCCAGATACATTAAGAGTACTTTCAGAGCATAAACAAGGAAATGGATGAGATGGGGGGGGCAGGGCAGTAGAAATACAGTAGCTCCACACAAACAATTTTGACATGATTACCACCAAATGCATCATGAAAAATGCATTTTTTGTGTAGTATAGGGCAGAAATTCCCATTTGACATTTAGCTCAGCCCTAGTTGATAATATAAAAATATAATCATAAATCCTGCACAATCCAGACTGTCTCATGTGCTGAGCACTCTATGCCTTGAGGGGATCTCTGCAGGCATTCTACCAAGTCTTCTGTTGGATACCGTAACTCTGCATGCAAGTGGATCCTGGAGGAAAAGGGTTAAAAGAATTCACTTATTTATTTATTTATTATTTGCATTTACATCCCGCCTTTCCAGGCAAGCTGGCTCAAGGTGGCTACCAACAAATTAAAATACCATAAAACAATGGTTTACAATTTTAAAAACAAGACAAAATACAGGTGGCAAACACAGTCACATGGTGAAAGCAGCAGCAGAGGCTCGGCCAGCAGGTTCCAGGGCAATGATGTCCTTAGTTCCCCCGGTGGCAGTAGGCTGTTATTAATGAGACCTTTATGGCTCGGCTTCGGCCCATTCATCCCCAGCTGTAGGAACTGAAAATTGAAATTTCCCGCACTGCCTACTGTAACTGTTTTAACTGGTTTTATTGTATTAATTTGATGTTTGGTATTTCTTGACTGAATTGTTTTAAGGTTGTATTGGTATTTATTATTGTGACCCACTGTCATGATCATGGACCTATAGTGGGGCAGCCTACGGGTTCTCGGGCAGCCTAGTAGCTCTAGGGAAGCCTGTACTGGAGTAGTCATTAGGGCCTACATTTCCCACATTCCCTCTGGAACCTGTGATTGGGTAACATGAGATTTTGGAGGAAAACTACACCAATAGGGGACCAGAATAGGGCTGCCAAGTCCCCCTAGGGGCGGGGATTCTTCTGCTAAATGGGTCCCCAATCCACCAGTCCAGATCCAGCCGGCGAGGGGAACCTCACCCCCAAAATGGCCCAATCACGCCAATGAGCCCAGCGTGATGCTGTCACCCGGAAGTGACATCATCATGCTGGGCACATTGCCAGGGTGACACTCTAGTAATTGCCCTGAAAACTGTATGTTACCATAGAGTTTTAGGGCGATTAACAGAGTGTTGCCCCAACAATGTGCCCAGTGTGATGACATCACCTCTGGGTGATGTCACTGCAGCGTGTGTGCACTTTGCACAAACACTGGACTCCCAGAGTCTCCCCAACTTTTTTTAAAGTAAGACTTGGCAACCCTAGACCAGAAGGTGATGCCTGGGAAGAGGAGATAAAAGGCCTTCCTTAGAGTGGGAGAGGGTTCTCTCTCAGGGAGCAGGGCTGGTGGAAGCTGCTTCAGACAGAGGGATCCCTCATCCAAAAAGGGGTGAGTTAGACTGAACAGGTACCTTAGGAAGGCTAGGACTGTGCAGATAGATGGATTAGGATTTATTCTTTTACTGATTTATCTGCCTTTACTTTGCTCATTTTCCCTACTTCTTACTGATCTAAAGTTGTTGTTAAACCTCTGAATAGTTGTTACTCTGTCTGGATCCTCATGCCTCATTTGGTCCTGTACAAGGGGAAACCTGTTGTAAAAGTCCTGTAAATGGGAGTAGGGTAAGTGCTCTGGGCCCTCCCAAGAAGACCCTTACCAGGAATGAATGAATGGGAGTCGGGAAGCAAACTTAGGGACACACTCCCCCTCAGTTCAGATATCTCTCTCTCTTTTTTTGCTATCCATACTTCAGTATTCGTAAAGTGCCTCCAGTTAGATTCTCCTACCCTAGAAGGTGATTGGTGGTGTTCAGGTTGCCATCTTGGGGACATGGAGAAGAGCTGACACTGCTGTGGCTTCCTCTGCAGCCTGAATGTATTGAAAACAAAACCTAACTGCCATTAAGTCCCTATGGGGTTTTCAGGTAGGCTTCCAAGGCCCCTGCTGGGGATGGGAGCCACCTCCCCCCAGGCTGCTTTTCCCAGTGCCAATCAGCAGGGGATTTACCACCACCAAAAGGAGCATAAGGCCTGTGTCAGGGTGGTGACATCACTTCCACCACACACAGAAAGTGACATCACCATGTTGCTGGTGACACAGGGACACACTAGTAAAAATGGCTTCTACTGTAGAGTTTTCCCCCAATTACCAGATAGTCCAGACAGTTCTAGTGACACAGTGATGTCATGTCTGATGTGTGCCAGAAGTGATGTCACTGGATTGTTGGTGATGTTGGCCTAGGACTCTTTTTGCTTCTGGAAAGTCCCCATCCCCACCCCCTGCCAGCTGCCAGGAAGTACCTGACAACCCTATTTTCGAGGCAAGAGATGAGCAGAGGTGGTTTTGTCATTGTGTTCCTCTTTGCAAACACATGTTTGTGACAAGTCTACCATCATGGACTTCCACAGATTTTTACAGCAGTTCATTCAGTTTGTGGTGGTTTGTGGAAGGCACAGTAAGCAGGGGTTTAAAGGGATTTTGCATCCCTTTAACCCCGTTTTCTGTTCCCTGCAAAAGCCACAAAAACAGCTGAGCAGCAGCAACAAGCAATAACGAAAGATCAAAAATTAAAAACCATTGAGCAAAAATCCTCACCCCTCCCCAACAAGGAACTACAGTTAATTTTAAAAAATCCTACAGTAATACTTTTAAATGCAAAATAAAATTTTAAAACTCTCCCCCAAAATTATTAACTGTAAGAGAGTAAGCCTGGGGGCATGGCGATGCATGCGAGGAAAATGGCCACTTAGCCCCAGAGCTCATTCATTTCAAGACCCTAATGACTACTCTAAAAAGCAACCACGTGATCATATGGAAAACCAAAATAAAGAAAGGAAAGCTCTAACAAAAAATAAACCTGCTCAAGTGAAAATCGAAGCAGGAAGCAGCTATTTTGAACCAAGAACAGCAGAAACAGCTCTAGATGGCACAGCGAACAATGCAATCAAAATGGCTGCCAGGCCCTCAGAAGAACCGGTAATAACTCCTGCACTAACTAGCAACGACTTGTCAGAGATAGAAGAGTGCCTAATGGTTAAATTAGGGGCACTATTTGAGCCAATAAAAGAACAACTAACACAAATAAAATCATCTATATATGAAACGAAACAGATCACAGTAGAAGCAAGGACACTGGCAGAAGAAGTCAAAGAGGAAAACACAAAGGCTCAGGAAGAAACAGAACAGTTAAAAATAAAAATGCTTGCTCTGGAAATGGAGGCAAGACAAAATAATCTGAAACTTCGCGGCTTCCCAGAGCAAATGGAAGAAGACGCAGATCTGCCAGCTTTTAAATCCAGGTGGCTAGCAGTCATTCTAAAGCTTGATATGGGAGAGGCACCCACAATAACGAAAGCTTGTCATCTGGGAGCTCCTCACAACACCAACAGAAAAGGCCCCAGAGATATCATCTTTAGACTACTGGATTATAGACTTAAAAAGAGAATTCTGGCTGAAGCAAAATATAAAGGACACTTAGATTACAAGAACATAAAAATAGAAGTATATCGACCTAACATCTGATGCCATCAACAGAAGAAGAGAACTGAAACCTATAACAAACCAGCTTCAATCACTCAACCAAAACTACAAGTGGACCGGTCCTGCAACCCTTCAAGTCTTCAAGGAAGGAAGGAAGTATCAAGTGCAGGACCACACAACAGGCCTTCAAATGCCAAAGAAACTAGGTCTGAATGACCCACCAGAGGGCAGCAAAAAGCAGCTTCAAAAGAAAACACAGCAAGACCAACACACCGGGAAAAAGCAGCAAGAGCCATATAGAGTTTTAAAATGTGAAGTAATCATAAAATAATTACAGGTTGCAAAAATAAGTATGCAAATGTACTAACATTACATAGATACAGAAAGTACAAGATACTTAAGAATCCAATGTTAGTGCATACTTTAAACTAAAGTTAGGGGGGAGGGGGCAATTTAGGAAAGTAGCTGATTAACACAAAACATAGGCAGGTTGGGAAAGGAGAAATAGAATATTCTATTCTCCTGTGAGAGAACAGGAGCCCAAACACCTGCGGTTGATTCATATTCCTTATTGAATAGTTAAGATAGTACTTTAGAAAGTTAGTATTTAATCACTACAATAGTATTAGTGTCAAGGGGGGAATTAGTAATTTAGTAATAAGTAATAAAGGTAAGTGGAGTACAATTTAAGGATAGCATAAGCAACAGGATGGGTATTTAGGAGTGAAAACACAAACAGTAAATAACCCATATTTCACATAATAAAATTAATTAATAAAAGTGGCATCTCATAGCAAGAACTTTATATCATATAATTAAAATACAAGCATCTAACTAACTAACAGAAGCAGACTAATAATAGTTTCTGTGTTACTAACTCAACTACTGTACCGTGGGGCTGTTATACCACAAGGAGCTCAAGGTTGGTCATCAACAATGAATCATGAACCACAACATAAAAATACTAGCACTCAACACCAGAGGTCTTAACAACGTCGTGAAATGAAAAAGAGTATACGCAAACGTAATGGAATTACATCCAGACATCCTCTTATTGCAAGAGACGCATCTAAATGCTTCAAATACACAAATCTTTAAAAACAATTGGTTCAAACAACAAATATTAGCCCATGGCAATTCTAAGTCCAGAGGAGTAGCCATACTCTTATCTAAAAAATATACACTTTATATGTCAAGACATATTAAAAGACACACAGGGTAGATACATCTTCATAAAGGGAACTCTAAAAAACACAGCAGTAACAAATGGATCGATATATGCTCCAAATCAAGGTCAATTAAAGTTCATAAGGGAGACTTTGTCTGAGTTAGATAAATTCAAAGAAGGGGACATCATCCTGGGAGGCTGATCCAGTTTTAGACAGAGCCTTCCTAAAAAAGAAAGCCCAAAAATACAAAAAACCCTCAGTCCTAACCAAATTATTCACAGACCATGAACTAATAGACATATGGAGGAGAAACCACCCAGATGAGAAAGATTTCACATATTTCTCATTCAGACATCAAATTCATACACGCAGAGATTACCTACTAGTATCGCACAGTATTCAACAAAGAACACGCTCACCACAAATAGGGTACAGATTATCGTCTGATCATGCATGGTTGGACTGTGTTACCACAAAGGAAGAAGAAACCAGAAGCAAACTACAATGGATCATAAATAGATCTTTATTAACAAATTCTACACACATTTTAGAAATAGAAACGCAGATATGGCAATACTTTCAGGAGAACACAGATAATGAGATTGCTCCCACGATACTTTGGGATGCTTTTAAACTGTCTCTGAGGGGACATCTCATATCCAAAACTTCACAGATGAACAAATTAAGAAAAGAAGCGAGACAAAATCTGATAATCACTGTACGAGATCTAGAAAACAAACACAAACAAAATTGTAGTAGGAAAATTTACCAAAAATTACTTGCAGCAAGGTGAAAGTTAGAATTATTGGAAGAATCTGCTGTTTTTAAGGCAAAAGGTATGGCACAATTAAAGCGTTAAAAATCTTAGCCAAAGAGAGTCAATTCCACACGCATAGACAGAACAATCTGTAGTATAAAAGACAAGAATGGTAAAATACACACCATAAATAAATCCATAACTCAAACATTTGGGGACTCTTACAACAATCTATACTCATCAAATAATATGCCACAAAATAGTATCACAGAACATTTTCTTAAGCATCCCATATCAAAAATAAGAGTCGAACACAAAGAAATAATGGAAAAACCCATCTTGAAACAAGAGATCATGGATTCTATCAAACAATCAAAAACAAACAAATCACCAGGCCCAGACGGTTACACCAACGAATTTTACAAAACCTTTGTTCACATATTAGCTGAACCATTAGCAATGGCATGCAACCACATACTACATTCAGGACAGCTTCCCTCATCGCAATCGCAATCAAACCCTTAGCCAACATGATTAGGAACAAAGAAGAAGTCGACGGAATCCAAATAGGGAAGAAAAATTATAAACTTACATTATTTGCTGATGACATGATATTATTTTTAACTAATCCAAATAAACCTCTGATCTTGCTCCAAAAGGTACTAAATGATTATAGTGAAGTATCTGGCCTAAAAATAAACCAAACAAAATACAAAATATCGCCAATCAATATAACACACACACACACACAAAATTCTAGAGACAACCCAATACAAATGGTCTGAAACACTAACATATCTTGGAATCAATATTCCAATGAACATAAATGACTTATTAGAACATAACCACTTGAGAATAGTTAAGGAAATTAGAATCCAATTACAAAACTGGGAAAAAAACAATCCATCCTGGATAGATATGTAGACACAATCTAATAAAATCCTTTATTCTCCCCAAATTTATATTTCTTTTCAGAACCATACCGTTGGAAACACCTGCCTCAAATTTAAAAGAATGGCAAAGTATATTAAATAACTTTCTAGGAGCACAAAAAAAGCACAGAATAGGAGCACAAGTTTTATACAGAACAGGCAAAATGGGTGGAATGAAACTCCCCAAACTATACAACCACTACCAAGCCACCCACCTTGCCAAGATTATAACCCTGTTTAAATGGAAAACCTTCCGGACTGGATAGATATAATATCAGAAAATGCAGACCCATACACCATTAGAGATATTATTTGGCAACAAACCAACCGCAGACCTAAAGAAACGAAACACAATAAACTTCTAAACTCTTCACTAACAATATGGGACAAGCTCCGGAAAACTCTTACAACTACAATATCAAGGTTCTCTTCATTTTATGGCCAAACCTGGTACCCTCCAGGGCAAAATGCCCAAGATTATATAAAATGGAAACAAGCAGGCATCACTGAATTGGAAGACTCTACAGTACGCAAAGAGATAATGGACAAACACACAATAGAACTCAAATTCAATTTAAGTATACCATGGTACCAATACTTTCAGATCAATCAGCTTTGCTCAAAAATAAAACTCAAGAGAGATCTTACAAAAAGCAGCAACTCCTTTTGAAATTCTAATAAGGAATGCAGATGAAAGCAAAAACGGGGTTATATCCAAAATATATACAATCCTAATGTCGTTACAAGAAAACACTACACTACAATATCAGAAATACTGGAAAGAAATTTGCAAGACAGATCTCATACAAGATAAATGCCTAGACATTTGGAGAACATATGAAAACCACTCCCCCATAATCACTCAAAAATGGCAAAACATCAGAATACTGTCTAAATGGTATAAGACTCCTCAACAGATATCACGAATCGCAAAAAACTCAAACCCCCTCTCTTGGAGGGGATGCAATGGGATAGGCAACGAGATACATTGCTGGTTTGTTTGCCCTATGGTATCATCCTTCTGGGATAAAATAACCGAGGAAATAAGGAAGATAGCAGAACACACTATAGACAAATCACCGGAAGCGCTACTTCTGAACCTAAGAGCAGAAGAGGCTATTAACATCACACAAAGGAAAAGAATTGCCATGTTACTATTTGCAGCCAAAACCTCGGTAGCTTCCACATGGAAATCCAATAGCAATCTAACGGTATACCTCTGGTACAAGAAATTATGGAACTTATACATAAATGAAAAAGTTTCAGATATAATGAAACAAAAGAAATCTAAAGGTGAACATACTGACATTGCATGTATATGGGGCCCAATACTAAAACATCTAAGTATTAAAGACACTATTCTGGATGTAAGAAAGATTCTCCCTCTTTGGTAACATTAGAAGAAATGCAATCACAAACTGTATGGAATGTATAAAACTGTATTAATGCATCAATCAAAAGACTTGAGTCTATCCTGTATATTATTGTTGTATTAAACAAACAAATAAAAATTTAATTGGAAAAAAAAACCTGTAAGAGAATAGGGCTTAGCCAACCCCCACCCCACACCCAACAGAACCGTAACCCAAAACCACCCCAAGCAGGCCGCCCAATTTAAAAAGTCCTTTTACTAATATCCTCCTTTTAAAAATATATGTATTTCCCCAAACCCTACCTTTTTGATGTCTTCTTCAGTCCAGGTAGAGTCCACCACGATCCACGCAGCCAGGTAGGCCAAAGCAGGGACAGAGCAGCAGCAGCTAAAGGCCTGAAGCCAGCAGCAGCCACCACACAAGAGCACAGCAGCAACACCAGCCTTATAAGGGTGCGCAGACATCTGCAATTTGCAAATGCAGGGCTGTGATTGGCTGTAGGGACCCCTCTCCACCTCCCTCCCTGATCCCAGGGAAGACAAGGAGAAGGCGGGGGAGGGGGGGAAAGGCTGCTTTAATTGAACAGCCCCACCCAATTGCACCCAAGGCTCCTACAGCCCACCTGGATTGTTCCAGCACCCCCCAGGGGGCGGTATTGCCTACTTTAGGAGCCAGTGCTATATATGCTGTACCATATGGTATATAAATAATGTATACATGCTTATTTACTACTACCACTACCAGCGCCACCACTTACTTATTTATTGCTTGCGTAGAGGATGCTGGGTAGTGCAGCCAGCCTGGAAAATCTTCTCTTTGGCTTGGAGTATTCTCAGCCAAGATGTGGTTCTCCTGGCCTCCCAGCAAAAGTCACTGTTTTAAGCCAAGCCTGACCTCATAGGGTACTGCTTGTGGAGATTCAGAGATCATTTTGGGGTGTCTCTCTTGGGAAAGACCACCCCTGCATCCAGTGCTGAGGATGCTGGCAACAACACTCGCACACCCACCACCAGGACTCTCCCAAGCAACCAAATAAAGCAGAAAATTTAAAAAAACAAGACCTTCACAAATCACAATAGAAAACCACAACAGAACACCAGATCACACTCAAAGACAACAAATGCACAACAGTGAACCCACAAACAGAAGCTGACAAAAAACCCCACTAACCAAAACATCAGTACAGGAAAGGAAACATCAGTACAGTCTGAAGAGATATATTTAAAAACCAACCAGAAAATTAAAATATTTAAACAAGAACTGATAACAAATGTTGAATCACAAAATTAAAAACATTGAGCAAAAATCCTCACCCCACCGACAAGCAACTAATACTAATTTCCTCCTTTAAAAAATACATGTATTTCTCCCAAATCTTACCTTTTAGATGTCTTCATCAGTCCAGGTAGAGTGCACCATGATCCATGCAGCCAGGCAGGCCAAGGCAGGGACAGATCAACACCAGCTGAAGGCCTGAGGCCAGCAACACCAACCTTAGAGAGCCAGTTTGGTGTAGTGGTTAAGTGCGCAGACTCTAATCTGGGAGAACCGGGTTTGATTCCCCACTCCTCCACTTGCACCTGGCTGGGTGACCTTGGGCAAGCCATAGCTCTGTACCAGCTGTTCCCTCAAGGACAGCTTAGGAAAGAGCTCTCTCAGCCCCACCTACCTCACAGGGTGTCTGTTGTGGGGAGGGGAGGGGAAAGGAGTTTGTAAGCCGCTCTGAGACTCTTGAGTGAAGGGCGGGATATAAATCCAATCTCCTCCTCTTCTTCTTCTTCTTATAAGGGTGCACAGGCATTTGCAATTTGCAAATGCATGGCTGTGAGTGGCTGTGGGGATCCCTCTCTCCCTCCCTCCCTGATCCCAGGGAAGACCAGGGGAAGGCAGGGGTGGAAAGTCTGCTTTAGATAGGTTCTGGACTCTTCCACCACCACCCTTTTTAAATTCAACACTCCCCAAGGCTCCTACTGCCCACCTGGATCATTTCAGCAGCACCCCCCCCCCCCGGGGGTTGTATTGCAAGCTTTGGGAACCAGTGCTATATATGCTGTACCACATAGTACATAAATCTCTCTTATATATAAAGCTGTTTTCAAGTGGCAAGATTCCACGGAGTGCCAAAATCAGATGCCTACAAGGACTGCCACTCCAAAGGGGTCCCTGCCACCGGCTGCATTCCCTCGCTGTGTTCTGTCAGTCCCGGCCACAGAGCCACTGCCCAGCATTTCGGCCTCAGTCTTGAGGGAGCCGGCGAAGGGGGAAGACTGGGTGCTGGGTCCACTCTTCTCTTCCACCCACTGCCAGGTGGGTCTAACTGTCCCCTCAGTGGCCGCCTTCTGTCAATGAAAAGACAGTGGACTTTCAGCATAACCCCCTCCCCCGCCCACTGCCAGCATGCCCACTTCCCTATCAGAATAAACTGTGAAAACAGCTCCACCATGGCTGGTTGGCTAATGAGGTGGGCCAGCAACCATCAAACCATTCTCTTCAACCTCCTGCTGTGTGGCTGACTTTCCCCTAGGGTTGCCAATCTCCAGGTGGGACCTGGAGATCTCCCGCTGTTACAATTGATCTCCAGATGGCAGAGATCAGTTTCCCTGGAGAAAATGGTGGACTGTGTCCTTATACCCTGCTCAGATGGACCCCTTATGACAGCCAATATGACATAGTAGTCAGGGCTTCAGAGAATGGCAGAGGCTGTGGGGGGGAGGGAGAAATGGAAAGTTGAAGAGTGAGGTAGTTGATTGGCTGGGAAGGAGATAGGGCTGCCAACTCGAGGTGGAAAATTCCAGGAGATTTGAGGGATGGAGCCTGGAGATGGTGAGGTTGGAGGAGGGGTGGGACCTCAGACAGGAACTATGCCAGACTTCAACCTCCAAGCCAGTGAGTCCCTCATGGGGAACCATTGTTGCCAATCTCCAGCTGGGGACTGGAGATCACTCAGAATTACAACTGCTCTCTAGGGGGAGGGGGGAGGAGATAGAAAGCTGAAGCCAGGGAGCAGATAACAATACATTGATAATTGGCTGGGAGGGAGGGAGGGTTGCCAACTCCAGATGGGAAATTCCTGGAGGTTTGAGCGGTGGACCTTGGAGAGGGTGAAATTTCAGCAGGGGTGGGACCTCAAGACAGGTTGAGTGCCATAGACTCCACCCTCCAAACCTCCTGTTCCCCTAGGGGGAACCATTGTTGCCAATCTCCAGGGGTGGGATGGTGATCACACTGAATTGCAACTGCTCTTCAGATGGCAGAGATCTTCCCCTGGAGAAAATGCTGGAATCTGTGTCATTATCAGAGCTCTTAATTTGGAAGGATGCCCCACCAATTTTTTTTAAAGGACAATCTGTCATCAGAGAAATTAAAGATTTGTTTGGGCACTGCTTGTGGAGGTTCAGAGGACATTTTGGGGTGTCTCTTGGGAAAGACCACCCCTGCATCCAGGGCTGAGGATGCTGGCAACAACACTCGCACACCCACCCCCCAAGCAACCAAATAAAGCAGAACTTTTAAAAACAAGACCTTCACAAATCACAATGGAAAACCACAAGAGAACAACACCTGAGCACTTTCAGGGACAACAAATGCAAAACAGTGAACCCAGAAATGGCAGCTGACAACCCCCCCCCACTAACCAAAACACACAAAGGAAACATCAGTACAGTCTGAAGAGATATATTTAAAAACCAACCAGAAAATTAAAGTATGGCAGCAACCACCAGAAACAAGTTGAATCACAAAATTAAAAACATTGAGCAAAAATCCTCACCCAACCCCAAAAAGCAACCACAGTTAATTTAAAAACAACCCTATAGTAATACTTTTAAGGGCAAAAAACTACTACAGTTAATTAAAGAAACAATCCAACAGCAATACTTTTAAATGCGAACCAAACTTTTAAAACTGCCAAAAAAATGTAACTTTAAAAGACTACGAAGCCAAACCCTTACCCCACCCCAACAAGCAACTACACGTAATTTAAAAACAACCCAAAATGATACTTTTAAAGGCAAAACAAACTTTAAAAACTTTCCCCCAAAATTATTAACTGTAAGAGCGTAAGGCTTAGCCAAACCCCACCTGACACCCAACAGAATCATAACAAAGCCTCCCCAAGCAGGCCGTCCAATTTAAAAAGTCCTTTTACTAATATCCACCTTTTAAAATATATATGTATTTTCCCCGAATCTTACCTTTTAGATGTCTTCTTCAGTTCAGATAGAGTCTACCACGATCCAGGCAGCCAGCCAGGCCAAGGCAGGGACAGAGCAGCAGCAGCTGAAGGCCTCAGGCCCAGAGGCCAGCAGCAGCCACCACACGAGCCCAGCAGCAACACCAGCCTTACAAGGGTTCACAGGCATTTGCAATTTGCAAATGCATGGCTGTGATTGGCTGTGGGGATTCCTCTCCACCTCCCTACCTGATCCCTGGGAAGACCAGGAGAAGGCTGCTTTAGGTTCTAGGCTCTGGACTCTTTCTTTATGCTTCGACTGCCCTCCCTTTTAAATTAAACACACAACCCCAATTGCACCCAAGGCTCCTACCACCCACCTCGATCATTGCAACACCCCCAGGGGGTGGTATTGCCCACTTTGGGAACCAGTGCTATATGATATATAAGTAATATATAAATGCTTATTTATTACTACCACCACTACCTGCTTATTTATTGCTTGTATGGAGGATGCTTGGCAGTGAAGCCAGCTGGAGACTCTTCTTTGGCCTGAGTTTCCTCAGCCAAGATGTGGTTCTCCTGGCCACCCAGCAAAAGCCACTGTTTGAAGCCAAGCCTGGCCTCATAGGGCACTGTTTGTGGAGGTTCAGAGATCATTTTGGGGTGTCTCTCTTGGGAAAGGCCACCTCAGGTTCAGGGCTGAGGATGTTGGCAACAACACTCACAACCACCACCAGGACCCTCTCAAGCAACCAAAAGCAATAAAGCAGAACTTTTCAAAACAAGATCTTCACTAATCACAACAGAACAACACGAGAGCACTCCCAGGGATGACAAACACACAACAGTGAACCCACAAACAGCAGCTGACAACCCCCCCTCCCAGCTAACCAAGACACACAAAGGAAACAGCAGTAAAGTCTCATGAAATATATTTAAAAACCAACCAGAAAATTAAAATATTTAAACAAGAACCGATAACAAATGTTGGATCACAAAATTAAAAACATTGAGCAAAAATCCTCACCCCACCGACAAGCAACTAATACTAATTTCCTCCTTTAAAAAATACATGTATTTCTCCCAAATCTTACCTTTTAGATATCTTCATCAGTTCAGGTAGAGCGCACCACGATCCATGCAGCCAGGCAGGCCAAGGCAGGGACAGATCAACAGCAGCTGAAGGCCTGATGCCAGCAGCACCAGCCTTATAAGGGTGTGCAGGCTGTGATTGGCTGTGGGGATCCCTCTCCCCCTTCCTCCCTGATCCCAGGGAAGACCAGGGGAAGGCAGGGGTGGAAAGGCAGGGGGAAAGGCTGCTTTAGATAGGTTCTGGACTCTTCCACCACGGGACTCTTCCACCACCAGCCTTTTTAAATTCAACACTCCATAATTGCACTCAAGGCTCCTACTGCCCACCTGGATCATTTCAGCGTCCCCCCCCGGGGGTTGTATTGCACGCTTTGGGAACCAGTGCTATATATGCTGTACCATATGGTACATATATCTCTTATATAAAAAGCTGTTTTCAAGTGGCAAGATTCCATGGGGCTCCAAAATCAATTGGCTACAAGGACTGCCACTCCAAAGGGGTCCCTGCCACCATCTGCGTTCCCTCGCTGTGTTCTGTCAGTCCCGCCCACAGAGCCACCGCCCAGCATCTCGGCCTTAGTCTGGAGGGAGCCGGCAAAGGGGGAAGACTGCAACCAAATGAAGCAGAACTTTTACAGACCTTCACAAATCACAACGGAAAGCCACAACAGAACAACACCAGAACACTCTCAGGGACCACAAACACAGAACAGTGAACCCACAAACAGCAGCTGACATCAGCTAACCAAAACACACAAAGGAAACACCAGTACAGTCTCAAGAAATATACCTAAAAACCCACCAGAAAATTTAAATATTTAAACAACCAATAACAAAAGTCGAATCAAAAAATTAAAAACATTGAGCAAAAATCCTCACCCCACCCCAACAAGTAACTAGTTAATTTTAAAACAATCCTACAGTAATCCTTTTAATTGCAAAACAAACTACTACAGTTAAAGAATCCAACAGATATACTTTTGAATGCAAACCAAACTTTTAAAAAAGCCACCGTTTTTTAAACTTTAAAAGACGACTTATCCAAACCCTCACCTCACCCCAACTAGCAACTACAGTTAATTTGAATGAATTGGCTTCTGGGTTCTACAAGAGCAGTCGTGTGTGTGAGCTCCTCACACTCGCTTGCTACGACGTTCAAATTTCCAGGCAACAAACAACGCCTCATATTTCTCTTGAAGAGAGAGATATGGTACGAAACTTGGTGCACTCTTTGGGGGGGGAAGGCACCCCCCCTTTTGAATTCAGTGTTCTGAGACAGAAATTTGAAAGGCTCCCCGACAAGACACAGTCTTGCTGGGAACAAGAAGGACTCAGCTTGAGCTGAAAGAGTTGCCAGGACCCAATTCATCCACAACAAGAAAAGCTACAATTCCAAGCTAAGTATAAGCTTTAAGCCTTTAAAGCAAGTCTGTTTAGTTTCTCTCAATAATCTGTAAGGGAGGAAGGAGGAGGAAGGAGGAGCAGTAGCTTGTTGGAGAGTGATACCCTGGTTTGGAAGGGGGTGGGAGAGATTCAATCCCTGGTAAAGCGGCTGGTAATCTTTGAGGACAAGGGGGGGATGATCAGGAATGTGGTGACATATTAAGCTTGCGACAAGACAGAGGAAAGACCCAAGGACAGGTAGGCATTCCAGTGAGAGGGCAAGGAGACGTGCCAGGAGGACGTCAAAACTGATGTAGTGAAGCCATGCAAGAAGATGTTTAGGCATTGTGAAAAGAAGGTGACTGGAAAAAGCAAACAGAGCGAATGGCATCTGAAACATGGAGATAGCAGTGTGGAGGCCCGATTGCAGCAGTATTTGGGGGAAGAGGAGGAGGAGAGGAAAGTCAGACGGAGTCAGACAGAGATAAGCATAATAACAAAGACAACTAACTATTAAGATGTTTCAGTAAAAAGGAGAGCACAATAAAGAATATAGCAACAGTAATAATAACAGTAGTAGTAGTAGTACAATAGTAATATAATAGAAGTGAAAAGCAGGTGGAAAAAATAGTAACAGATTGTAAGAGGTGGAAAACAAAGGAAACAAAGGAAAACCAAAGGAATAAACATAAAGTTAAGCTGCAAAAACTAATTAAGAACAGAGTTAGATTTATAGTAAACAGAGTAAACATCAACTATTATAAGGTAAGTCCTACAAAGTGAAAGAATCATAATAGATGGCTTCTGGTGGTAGTGGCGGCACAAGAAAATACTCTCTTCCCTCACCAGGACAACTTAAAAGTATGAGCCAACTAAAAACAACCACAATGACTACTTCACAATTAACTATAAAAGACTTAGATTGAAGAAAGTGTAACATCTGCAGTGAAGGCTACAGTTGAAAACACAATTAAAAAAGAAATGGAGCCCATTCAGTTAAAAATGCAGGAAATAACAAATCAAATTTAAACTGAGACAGGGGACATTAAAAAACAAATATTAGAAAATAAACAGGAAACTCAAAAAATTGCAGTTGGTAATGTTAAAACAAATAAGAGTGTACAGGATTCGGAATCTGATGTACAAGAATTGAAGATAAAAAGTGACAGAATAGAAGAAACGTTGATTAGTTTGGAGATGGATAGGGCAGCTCTGATACTTAGGTGTCAAAACATACCAGAAAATATTGGAAATAATTTAAAAGAAGAAGTGGTGGAAAATCTAGCAACGCAATTAGCACTAGGAACAAAAGAAGATATGTCAATGGAAATTGAATCAATTTACAGAAGAAATTCAGCTAACGCTAGGAAATACCACGTGACGGCCATATAAAATTTCATAAGGAAGAAACAAAAGAGAAAATTCTAAGAGCTACAAATGAAAATAAAGTTACTATACCCGGTGAGGAGATAAGATTCTTGAAGGAAGTTCCTTGGAGAGTCGGGGAAAGAGGAATCAATTATCAAGTTCTGACTGATCTTTTGAGAGCAAAGGGGATCCCGTATAAATGGCTCCCACCTGAAGGACTTTTATTTGAATTTACAGGAAGGCGGCAAAGAATAGATTCGGTATTCAAATTGGATATTTTTGGGGAGAAATATGGAGAGGACTTAGGCTGGCAGAAAGAGGAAGGAGAGGAGGAAACAGAAGGTGAGGAAGGACAAGCCACCGGAAAAAAAACACAAAAGCCAGATACAAGGAGGGGAAGAGGAGGACCGGACAGGACACCATCTCAGATGCTGACTAGATTCCGATACAGAAGTAGGACAGGAGAAGACAAAAACAAAAATGAAGCACCCTAAAAAAAAATTAAACTTCTTTCTATAAATGTGAACGGATTAAATGGACCGCAGAAGAGGAAAAGGATTTTTCATCAAATCATTAAACTACAATCAGACCTAGTATGTTTACAAGAGACTCATATTAAAAAAGATGCAGTAGATATCTAGAAGTTAAAAATTTAGGAAAGGTATTTGCAACTTCAGATGTAATAAAGAAGTGGGGAGTAGTAATATTTGCTAAAGATCACCTGCATCCACAGTTTCTCTACTCCTCAGAGGATGGGAGAATGGTAGCTATTAAAATAACAAGACAAGGGATAGAGTCACTGATTATCAATATATATGCACCGAACCAAAATCAAGAAGTATTCTTCAAAGGACTGGCAAAGGTCCTTTTATTAAGAGAATTCAGTAACATTTGTATTATAATGCAGATTTTAATGCAGTATTCGATCCAGAACTAGATAGGAATAGCCAAAAAAATAAAAAACAAGGAGCAAGATTACCGGAAAGCTTCTTACAAATAGCAGAAGAGTACAACTTGGTAGATGGATGGAGGACCAGGAATATAAAAAAGAAAGATTACACCTATTATTCAATAAGACATCATCCCTGGTCCAGAACTGATGTGGCATGGTTATCCATACCAATGTTAAATGGTCTGTCAGAAGCTGAAATTTTGGCAAGTACATTTGCGGACCACAATCCAATAATCTTTTCCTTTAAAGAAATACAAAAGAGAAAGAGATGGATAATGAATACCAAACTTTTGAAAGATCAAGAATTTATAAGAAAAACTAAAGAGGAAAATCAGGACTTTTTAAAAAGGAACATACAACCAGATATATCAAGAAACATAGTTTGGGATGCATTTAAAGCGTTTATGAGGGGCCGATTTATCAATCAAGAAGCTTGGAATAGGAAACAAAGAAAAATGAAATACGAGCAGCTAACCAAGCAAATTAAAATAGAAGAGGAGAAAATGGAAGCAAATACTAAATATGAAGATGGTATAATAAAGTTAAAATTATTACAACATAAAATGAACTTGATACTAACTCAGGAATTAGCTAGAAATATGGAATATACCAAGCAATGGTACTTTGAAAACGCTAACAAACCAACAAGACGGCTAGCTTACAAACTTAGGAAAGAAAGGGGAAAACGTGTCATATAAAGGTGAAGAAAAATATAGTACTCAAGGGCAAAAACAGATCGCAGAAAACTTTTATGGAAACTTATATAAGCAAGAGACAGAAAATCCCTCTCAAATTTAAGAATACCTACAGAAAAGTAACAAGTGTAAATTCTCACGAGATCAGAAGCCCATTCTTAATGAGCCAATCACGATGCGTGAAATAGCAGAAGCGATAAAGAAACAAAAGAAAAAGAAATCCCCAGGTCCAGATGGTTTACCAATTGAAAAATAGCAAAGATTTGCGGATCAAATAATTTTCCCATATAAAGAGCTACTGGGAAACATTGGTAGTACAGGGACTCTGCCAGATACCTGGAATCAAACAATTATAACCCTAATACTGAAACCAGAGTCAGAGGCCAGTTTACTAAATAATTATAGACCAATCTCTTTTAAATGTGGATTATAAAATTTTTGGAAGTATATTAGTGGACAGATAGAAGAAAGTGCTAATTCAGGTTATTCATAGAGATCAAACAGGCTTTCTCTCTAAAAGATATATGAAGGATAATATACGGACACTTATAAATGTATTAGAATATTATGAAGCCCATTCTGAGAAGCAAGCAGTATTAATGTTTTTAGATGCAGAAAAAGCATTCGATCATTTGTCCTGGGAATTCCTGTTACAAAAACTAGATATGTGGGAAGGTGGAACACTATTTCAATCTATGGTCAGGGCAATTGATAAAACACAGTCTGCTCAGGTCATAATAAATGGGGATTTAACACATAATATACAGATACAAAAGGGAACACGACAGGAGTGTCCTTTATCACCGCTATTGTTTATATTTGCATTAGAAACATTGAATGACCAAGTGAGAGAGAATGAGCGAATAAATGGTCTTAAATTAAAAGGGAATGAATTTAAATTAAAAGGGAATGAATTTAAGCTACGAGCCTTTGCAGAAGTACTGGCTGAGGCAAGAAGTACTGCCAAAGCAAGAGGAGTGGCAATTTTGATACACAAAAGGAATTATATTAAATTAGTAGATGTATTAAAAGATGGAGAAGGAAGATATCTTTTGGCTAAATGTACATTTCAAAACAGACTGATAACATTAATAAATATCTACGCTCCGATTAAAGGACAGAATTTTTTTTTGATAAAGGCATTAAAAAGGATACAGAGATTTTCTGAGGGAGAAGTGATAACAACAGGAGATTTTAACATGGATGTTACTAAAGACAAAATAATTAGTTGGAAAAAATGGAATTTGATAGAAGCATATGAAGCTTTAGGTTTAAACCCACAACCAACCCATTTCTCCAGTAGACATAAAACTGCTTCATGTTTGGATCATATAATTTTCCAAAGATCTAATAATTGGGAGTTGAGAAGTATAATGACCCATCCAATATGGATTTCAGATCATGCCCCGATAGAAATTGATATAAAATGTGAACAGACTAAAAGATTACGGAGATATAATAACATGATTATGGCTAAAGAGAAAGGCAAAAAATTCATGGAAAATCAGTTAAAACTATATTTCCTGGAAAATAGAGGAACAGCGGCCACAGATATCCTTTGGGATGCTGCTAAAGCGGTAATCAGGGGACAATGTATAATGAAGGAAAAGGAAATTAAAAAAGAATGGTTCTCTAATAGGAACAAAAAAATTGAAGAACTGGAAATGTTGCAAAAAAATCAAGTTAAGAAATTCTGCCACAATAGGCATAATTAAAGAACTTAAGGAGCAATTAGATTGTCTGGACTCCATGGCACTCTGGAAAAAAAAACTATGGTAAGGAATGGATTTCAGAGGTCTACAATAAACTCAACTAGGAGACTGGCAAACTATTTGAAGGGCAGAAAAGATAAGCAGAAGGTGGAAAGTATTAGAGCAAAAGTTAATACGTCAGAACAAATAAAAACACACCCAAAAGAGATCAGAGAAGCCTTCCTAGACTTTTATAAAACTTTGTATGGGAAAAAGGATACAGTTGAATTTGAGGAGCAAATAGGAGTAGGGCTAGAAGATTTGGAAAAGGAAAGTTTAGAGAAAGAAATTACAGCTCAAGAAATTGAGGAGGTAATAAAAGGGTTTAAAACCTGGCAACTCTCCAGGTCTGGATGGCTTTACAGCAGAATTCTACAAGGAAATGAAAGGAATTTTAATCCTGGAATTACAGATAGTGTTTAATGCTATACTAGAAGGAGGAAGGGACCCTAATATCTGGAGAACAGCGGAAATAACTCTAATATTGAAACCTCAGAAAGAGCCTCAAGAAGTGGGTTCATGTAGACCAATAAGTTTATTAAATCAGGACTATAAAATTTTTGCTAAAATAATGGCGAATAGACTTAAAAAAGTAATCCCTCACATAATAAAAGAAGATCAGTATGGATTTGTGAAAGGTAGGAATATAGCACATCCTATAAGAAATATACTAAATGTATTATGCCATCAACAATCTAGACGTTCAGTGAAAGCTACAAGCTCTGTGTTCCTTAGATTGAAGGGGGAGGGATTGGGGAGAAAATGTTAAAATACCTAAAATGTAACAATGAAACGATGTTACTGTATATCTATCCTAGCAAATAAAAATACTTAAAAATAAAAAAAAATACTTTCTGTAAATATTAATGGATTGAATAATCCTCAAAAAAGAAAACGCATATTTACACAGCTTAAAAAACAGGTGGATATTAGTTGCCTATAGGAGAACCGTGTTAAGCAAAAAGATGTTAAATATCTAGAAAATAAGAAATTAGGTCAAGCATTTTATGCATCAGACACAAAGAAGAAAAGGGGAGTGGTGATCTATGTTAAAGATTATTTATGCCCTGAACTGGTTTATTCAGCACACAACGGTAGAATGGTAGAATTACAATTATGAAAATGTATAAAAAGATATTAATTCTAAACATATATGCTCCAAAGCAAAATCAAGGAAATTTCTACAAGACTTTAAGAGAGATTCTAGCAGCACAAAATGTAGAAGAAATGTGTATTCTAGGAAAGATTACAATGCAGTATTCGATACCAAATTGGATAGGAAAAACCAGGCTAAAAGGGAAAAATTCAGGGAACTTACTACCAAAATCTTTTTTGAAACTAGCGGAAGACATGATATGGGCATCCACTTCAATGTGAAGAGAAATACTGGCATGTGAAAATTCTGCCAAATACATACGCCGATCATAGCCCGATGATGTTAACTCTACAGGGATGGTATAAAACTGGAAGATGGCAAATAAATAAAAGTCTATTAAAAGATCAAAAATGTACTAAGAAAATGGAAGTGGAAATACAGGAATACTTTAAAAGAAACATACAACCAGATGTATCAACTGTAACAGCACGGGAGGCATTCAAAGCATTCACGAGAGGGTGGTTTATAAACCAAGAGGCATGGAGAAGGAAACAAAGAGGGAAACAATATGAAAACTTGATGTCACACATTAAAAAAGGAAGAGGATAAATTAAAGAAGAAAGAAGATACAGGAGAAAAAACAAGAATGAAATTTAAAACCTTACAACATCAAATGAACTTATTATTGACACAAGGAATCGCTAGGAAAGTAGAGTATTCAAACTATATTATTTTGAAAATGCCAATAACCCGACACAATGGTTGGCTTATAGGTTAAGAAAAGAAAGAGAATAAAATAATTAAAAATTTACATAATGAAGAAGGGGATGAGAAGAATGATATACAAGACATTACAAAGATAATAGAAGACTTTTATAAAACTGTATACCAACAAGAACAACAAGATGAACAAATTGAAAGAATATACAAGCAAATATAATGAGAAGACATTCGAAGAAGAACAGAAGAAGATACTTAATGAACCGATCTCAATAAGTGAAGTAGTAGACACAATTAAAAAACAGAAGAAAAATAAAACACCTGGACCAGACAGAATACCATCAGAAATATATCAAAGTTTTGAAGATCAAATAATGCTCCCGTTAAAAGAATTATTCCAAAACATAATGGAAAAGGGAAAAGTACATGGGACCATGCATTAATTACACTCATACATAAACAGAATACGGAGGAAGAGGAACTAAAAAACTATAGACCCATCTCTTTACTGAACTCAGATTATAAGACATTTGCCATGTTGTTAGCTACAAGGATGAAAAGGGTTTTAAGTCAGGTAATTCATCAAGATCAGGCAGGTTCTCTTCCAAAAAGACAAATAAAGAATAATGTAAGAATAATAATTAACACCTTAGAATATTATGAAGCACATCCGGAAAAACAAGTTGCATTGATGTTTCTAGATGCAGAAAAGGCATTTGACAATGTGAAGTGGGAATTTATGCATAAATTAGAGGTATGGGACTGCGGCATGAACTTTCTCATAGCAATAAGTGCAACTTACAAAACGCAGTATGCAAAGGTTGTAGTGAATGGAGAGCTTACACAGGACATTAAAATACAGAACAGAACAAGACAAGGTTATCCCTTGTCCCCACTCCTAATCATATTCACTTTAGAGACGGTAAATGATCTGATAAGGAAGAGTGAAAAAATAAAAGGACTTAGGATAAAAGGAGAAGAGTATAAGCTACAAGCCTTTGCGGATGATTTAGTATTTATTCTTGAAGATCCAATAAAATCAATGCCAACATTAATAAAAATAATACAAGAATATGGTGACGTAGCTGGACTTGAAATAAAGTTTAGAAAAACAAACATGATTGTAAAAAAATGTACTCCGGCGCAAATTGTTAAATTACAGGAAATATCAAATATAGAAGTAATGAAGAAAGTGAAATATCTAGGAAATATAGTCTCTAATAGAAATACTACACTGGTAGAAGACAATTGTTATGCATTATATAAAGAAATAAAAGATGGAATGACTTAAAAATGGAAAGACTTAAAAATATCATTTATAGGAAGAATATCAATGGTAAAGATGAATATACTTCCTAGATTTCTCTTAACTCAAAACTTACCTGTATTAAGGAACATGAAATTTATGAAAGATTTAGATAAGATATGCAGTGAGTTTGTTTGGAGTCATAGGAGGCCAAGGATTAGGTGGGAAACACTACAAGATAAAAAAGAAAGAGGTGGATTCAGTCTTCCAGATCGGGATCTTTATTATAAAGCGTCTGCGTTAACTTGGATGAAAGAATGGGTACACTTGGAAAATATAAGAACTCTAAATTTAGAAGGACATAACCTACCTATGGGGTGGGAGAGGGTGCGCATGCTCTAAGTCGTAAGAAGCCTTCACCTTCCCCCCTCCGTGGACAGAAAGATAAATGACTTAAAACAAATGTAAACAACTCTTAAAAGTGCTGGAAAACGAGCTAGATAGAAATAAGGAACTAGAGAACAGCGTGGAGCGAAAACTTCCCGGTTAATTACGAAGAGAAGCTGTTGTGAGCTTACAAACTAGAAGGACGCTCTGAAGAGACCCTCCGAAATGGCAACAACTGTGAAAGGTTTGTCAGAACAATTGGCGGAATTTCAAAGTTTAATGATTGACTCCCAGGAGAAGATTAAAATAGCATGCAGAAATTAAGGGGGTGAAACAACTGGCCTTAAAAGCAGAGACTTTAGCAAGAGAAAATAAAGACTACATTACACAGCTTAAAAAACAAACTGTGGAACTATCTGATAGAAGTAGAAGGGCGAATTTAATTATATATGGCATTTCAGAAGATATTGCTCCTGAACAATTAGAGAAATGCATCATAGACTGGCCATCTGAGCAGGGAGTAGAGCTCGATGAGGACCAGGTGGAGCACGCTCATAGATTACAAGGAAAAAGGAGGGGGGGACCGTGCCCTGTTATAATTAAATTTGCAAGAGAGAAACTACAAAGTCAGATATACCTTGCTTTAAAGAAAAACAAAGAGCTGAAGTTTAGAGGGAAGAGGGTCTTTATAAGACAAGACTTTTGCCAAGAAACTTTTTAAAAGAGGAGTGTAATGAAGCCATATGCTGAGAAGCTGTTTCAAAATAAGATACAGTTCACTTGGGCTTACCCAGCGTCAAGAGTGATCTATGAAGAAGGGAAGAAGCTGCTTGCAAGGAACCCAGAAGAAGCTGCGAGACTATTAGAAAAGTTTGGAATAGACCCAGGAACTGCAGAGATGGAGGAGATTCCAGCGCTAGAGGGAGAGGAGGAGGAGGGAGCTACTACACGCCAGGAGGAACGACAGAATGCTCACTTAAAACACAGGAAAAGGGAAGTATACATAGGTCAAGTCTTTATAACAAAATGCTATAATTACAAATGAAGGAGGGGGGGATGCGCACACCTTAAGGTATAGGGAAGGGGATAAGATATTTTCCCCAGCAACGAGCCCTCTACCAGGGGAAGGAGGGAGGGGGGGGGAGATTGGAGAGGTGGGGAACATGGGGGGAAATAAATAAAGCTAGTAACCAGCCGGGAGCAGAGAGGAAGCTTAAGCTAAAAGATTATGGGTAAATTGTTGAAGTTGCTTTCACTGAACATCAATGGCCTGAGTTCTGACATCAAAAGGTATAGACTCACCAGATTTGCAAAACAACATGACAGATATTATGTGTCTACAAGAGACACATAAAGCAAGAAAGGATAAAAACCACTATTTAACCATCCAAAATGGGAAGTATTAGCTGAAGCGAGAAGTACAGCAAAAGCGAGAGGGGTGGCTATCCTGGTACATAGAAGGAACGATATTAAGTTAATAGAAGCGCTAAGAGACGGAGAGGTAAGGTACCTTTTGGTTAAAGCTACATTCCAAAATAGGAACATAACATTGATAAATATTTATGCCCCAAATAAGGGACAGATTTTTTTTTGATAAAAGTACTTAAAAAGATGCAGAAATTCATTGAGGGGGAAGTGATTATGGCAGGAGACTTTAATATTGATGTCTCTAAAGATAAAATAATTAGGTGGAAAAAATGGGACTTAATAGAAGCACATGAAGCCTTAAGATTAAGCCCCAAGCCAACGCATGTTTCAAGTAGGCACAAAACTGCTTCATGTTTGGACTTTATAATCATTAAAAGAGCAAATGGATGGGAACTGGGAAGTATAATAACCCATCCAATTTCAGACAATAGAGATAGACAATAACAATAGAGATAGACACCAAGTGGGAACACACGAAAAGGACGTGGAGGTATAATAATATAGTTACGGCTAAGGAAAAGGATAAAAAGGCTATCGTGAAGCAGCTAAAGTTATATTTCCAAGAAAACAGAGGAACAGTGGCCACAAATATCCTCTGGGATGCTGCTAAAGCAGTGATTAGGGGACAATGCATAATGAGGGGAAAAGAAATAAAAAGAGAATGGTACTCTAATAGGGAAGGGAAAATACAAGAACTTGAATTATTACAAAGAAATCAGATAAAGAAATTCTGCCAAAATAGAACACAATTAAAGAACTCAAGAGGGAATTAGACGTCCTGGATTCGAGGGCGCTTTGGAAGAAGCAAGCTATGGTAAGGAATGAATTCCAGAGGACCACAATAAATTCAAGTAGACGATTGGCAAATTATTTAAAAGGTAGGGAAGAAAAGCAAAGGGTGGAAAGTATTAGAGTAAATACACAAATAACCCAAAGGGGATTAGAGAAACGTTTAAAATTTTTTATAAAACTTTATATGGGAAAAAAGAGGTAGGGAAGTTTGAGGAACAAAAGGCTCAAGGTTAAAGGATGAGGACAAGGAAAGTCTAGAGGCAGACATCACATCTCAAGAGATAGATGAGGTAATAAAGGGGCTAAAAACTGGGAAATCTCCAGGTCTGGATGGTTTTATAGCAGAATTTTATAAAGAGATGAAAGAAACACTAATCCCAGAGCTTCAGATACTGTTTAATACTATACTGAAGGGAGGAAGAGCTCCTGATACTTGGAGAACAGCAGAAATAGCCTTAATATTGAAACCTCAGAAAGACCCCCCAAGAGGTGGGTTCATATAGGCCCATAAGCTTATTAAATCAGGATTATAAAATATATGCCAAAATAATGGCAAACAGGCTTAAGAACGTAATTCCTCATATAATAAAAGAGGATCAATATGGGTTCGTGAAGGGAAGAAGCATTGCACATCCCATAAGGAATATATTAAATGTACTATGCCATAGGCAGTCCAAGAAGATAGCATTACTTAAATTGGATGTATATAAAGCATTCGATACAAAAGAAAATTCTCAATAAAAAGTATTATATAAAACATATATTAAAACAATTCAAGAAATCTACAGAGAAGGGACAGCAGTAGTTAGAGTAAATAATAAACATACAGAGGAATTTTCAGTTTTGAGAGGGGTAAGACAAAGATGCCCATTGTCACCAACTTTATAATGGCAATGGAGCAATTGGCCGAAAGAATTAGGAATTCAGGAAGAATAGAAGGATGTAAGATAGGTAAAGAGGAGATGAAGCTAAACCTATTTGCAGATGATATAATTATAATCATGACTAACCCCAAAGAAGGGATTAAAGAAATGAAAGTCATACTAGAAGACTTCGAGGCGCTATCAGGATTAAGAATTAACATAGGAAAATCAGAGATAAGGTATTGTAATGTGGATCGAGAGGAAAGGGAGGAAATTAATAGATTAACTAAAATAGGACTGGGTGCCACAAAATTTAAGTATTTTGGAATAGAAATTTATAGGAACATAAATAAAATAGAGGAGAAAAATTATAAAAAAGTATGGCAGAAGGTAATGAGAGAAATGAAGGAGTGGAAGAGGAAAACTCTGAATATAACAGCTAGAATTAAAAGTGTCAAGATGTTTTGGATACCAAAACTGCTATATTTATTTCAAGCGTTACCACTAACACTTAGCAAACAAAAAATTGACATTTGGAATATAAAAATAAGAAAATGGATCTTTGGAAGCAAAAAATATAGAATTGCAAAAAAGTTGGTATATAATCACAGCTCAGAATTAGGATGGGGAGTACCAGATATAGCAAGTTATTATGAAGCTTTTCAGTTAAATGCATTATTAGATATAGGAGAAGGAGGAGATCAGAAATGGGTCAAATTCAAAAATGAGGCGAATGAAGGAGTAGGAAGATTTGGTATATTCACAAGCAAACAGATCAAAGATTATAAAAGGAAAATAGGACCTAGGGAGAGTACCTTGGCAGTTTGGAGGAAGTGGCAGACAAAGTGGTTAACAAGGACGTCCAAATGGGCGCCGCTCGAAACATTAGAAGGGGAGGGGGAAGACCATGGATGGTGGGATTTACTTAAACAAAAAGGGTACAGAACACTACAGGATATGCTGACAGCAAATACCTTAAAGCCACTTCGGATCATAGAAGCGAAAGTAGGAGCAAAGTATTGGTTAAAAGTAGCAGGCCTATACGCCAAGATAAAAAAAAATAGAAAACAATAATATGGATATAGAAGAACCAATAAAAGAGATATATAAACTAATGAGAAAATCTAAAAAAGGAATAGTGGGAGCAATATATAAGAAAATGGTCTCAGACAAAGAAGGGGTATAGGACAGCTGCAAGGGAAATGGAGTACAGAAACCAAAATAACGAGGCAGAAAGCAGAAAAGTTAATGGAAGGGAGTAAGAGAATAAAAATGCATAAATTTAGAGAATTAGAATTAAAATTCTATACTAAATGGTACAGAACTCCGACCATCCTAGCAAATATGTTCCCAGGCTTAAGTCCTAATTGCTGGCACTGTAAAAGTGCGAAAGGATGGTATTCCCATATGTGGTGGGAATGCCCAGAAGCTAAAAAAACTATGCAATAATATACTAGAAGTAATAGATAAGCTTTTAAAGGTAAAGCTTAATATAGACTTCGAATTAATGACCATAGGTACACTAGGTAGCGAGAAAATAGAGAAAAATAGTCAAGATCTATTGAAAGCAATAATACTAGCTGGGAAAGCAGTAATAGCATTAGGATGGAAAGATAAAAGTAAGTGGACAAGGGAAGCTTGGCATAATTATTTGTTTGATTTTGTCCAGTCGGATATAGCGGCCATGTTGACACAAGATTCGTCATGGGAAGATAGAACAGCAAGGATTAAGAAGAAATGGTCGCTCTACCTGAATTGGATTAGAGAAGAGAAGAAAGAAGACGTTCGGTGGAAGATGCATGCCTTATGCTCCTGGCAGGAAGAGGATGATTAGACTGAGGGGAGAGGGAAGGGGAGAAAAATGGAAAAATTATTTAAATGAATAATGGAATAATGTATTATTTAACAACTGATAATAATAAAAAAAAATATGGGAAAAAAACCCCTACCTATGGGGTGGCACACATATACATGGTATGAGAGGGAGAAAGTCCACTCCATTTTTCAACAACACACAATAAGGGGTGCATTGATGAAAATCTGGAAACAAATAAAGGAAAGGTATTATACCAAAATCCCCAAATGGGTACCACCATTAGAAGCATTCATAAAACCCACACTGATTACAGAAACTAAGAGGGAAACCTGTGAGGTGCTGCTTGATAAAAATAACAAATTAATAACTGAAGAAAATGTCACTTGGCAAATGCTGAAACTAACTTGGTGGGAAAAGATTCAAATAAAAACGAGATATAATAAAGATAGTCAAAAGGGTTTTTATGAAGGGAAAAATGAGCTAGATAAAATCTGGTTGTCATCGAGTGATAAGTTAATTCAAAAATTATATAATCTATTGCTTGAGGATTACATGTATGAGGAAAGAGTAAAAACTACTTGGTTACTTGGATGAAAGACTTTGGCCGTAATGTAGAGTACGATCAATGGCCTAAAATATGGAAAGCTGTAAAGTTCATGAGAGCAGTTCCATATTAAGAAAATATTTACAAGATGTTCTATAGATGGCATTGGACGCTAGATGAAATAGCTAAATGTTATGCTCACACCTCCAATGCATGTTGGAAATGTAAGAGGAATGTAGGGACATACTATCACATCTGGTGGAGGTGTAGTAAGATCCAAAATTTTTGGCAAAAAATACACAGAAGGATACAAGAAATAACGAACACAGACGTTCCAATTATGCCAGAAACATTTCTACTAAATATGCTCTCAGAAAATTATAACAGATATGACAGATATCTTATTACTTAGATATTGAAAGCACCTAGAATCGTAAGAGCAAGGGGTTGGAAAATGGACAAGTTAACGACAAGGGAAGAAGTTATACATAAAAAAATTGAGGTGGCACAACTCGATAGATTAAATATAATCCCACAGGGAAAAGATCAAGAACGATATACAAAAAGATGGAAACGACTGTATGTATGGTTGGATCAAAAACAGGAAAGGTCGACGCAAAGGTATGCAAAAATGAAAATAACGTAAGTGAGTACATATAAAAACTCAATAAATAAATCTGTTAAATATATCTGTATACATGTATGTATGTATGTCCCCCAAATCTTACCATTAAGATGTCTTCTTCAGTCCATGTAGAGTCCACCACAATCCAAGCAGCCAGCCAGGCCAAGGCAGGGACAGAGCAGCAGCAGCTGCTGAAGGCCTGAAGCCAGAGACCAGCAGCAGCCACCACACCAGAGCCCAGCAGCAACACCAGCCTTACAAGGGTGCACAGGCATTTGCAATTTGCAAATGCATGGCTGTGATTGGCTGTGGGGATCCCTCTCCACCTCTCTCCCTGATCCCAGGGAAGACCAGGAGAAAGGGGGGGGGGGAGGCTGTTTGGATCGGTTCTGGACTCTTCTTTCTTTATGCTTCCACTACCCCCCTTTTTAAATTCAACACCCCCCAATTGCACCCAAGGCTCCTACCGCCCACCTGGATCGTTCCAGCACCCCCCAGGGGGCAATATTGCCCACTTTGGGAACCAGTGCTATATGTGCTGTGCCATATGAGATATAAGTAATATATAAACATTTATTACTACCACCACCTGCTTATTTATTGCTTGCACAGAGGATGCTTGGCAGTGCAGCCAGCCTGGAGAATCTTCTCTTTGGCCTGAGTTTCCTCAGCCAAAATGTAGTTTTCCTGGCCTCCTAGCAAAAGCCAGTTTTAAGCCAAGCCTGGCCTCATAGGGCACTGCTTGTTGAGGTTCAGAGGTCATTTTGGGATGTCTCCCTTGGGAAAGACCACCCCGGGTTCAGGGCTGAGGATGTTGGCAACAACACTCACACACCCACCACCAGGACCCTCCCAAGCTACCAAAAGCAATAAAGCAGAACTTTTAAAAACAAGACCTTCACAAATCACAATGGAAAACCACAACAGAACAACACCAGAGCACTCTCAGTCACAACAAACACACAGCAGTGAACCCACAAACAGAAGCTGACAACCCCCCCAGCTAACCAAAACACAAAGGAAACAGCAGTAATGTCTCAAGAAATATATTTAAAAACCAGCCAGAAAATTAAAATATTTAAACAACAACCAATAACAAATGTTGAATCAAACAATTAAAAATATTGAGCAAAAATCCTCACTGCACCAACAAGCAACTAATACTGATATCCACCATTAAAAAAATATATGTATTCCCCCCAAATCTTACCTTTTAGATGTCTTCTTCAGTCCAGGTAGAGTGCACTACAATCCATGCAGTCAGGCAGGCCAAGGCAGGGACAGAGCAGCAACAGCTGAAGACCTGAGGCCAGCAGCAGCAACCACACAAGAGCCCAGCAGCAACACTCAGCCTTATAAGGGTGCACAGGTATTTGCAATTTGCAAATGCATGGCTGTGATTGGCTGTGGGGATCCCTCTCCCCCTCCCTCCCTGATCTCAGGAAAGACCAGGAAAAAGCAAGGGGGGAAGGCTGCTTTAGATAGGTTCTGGACTCTCCCCACAACAGGCCCCTTGTGAGGCAGGTGGGGCTGAAGGAAGGGAAGGGAAGGTTTCAGCAGGGAACCAAGAACAGAAAGATTCCTGAGAGAACTGGGACAGGCCCAAGGTCACCCAGCAGGCCCCATGTGTCTCAAAGCAGCTGACAATTGCCTTCCCTTCCTCTCCCAACAACAAGCACCTTGTGAGGCAGGTGGAGCTGAGAGAACTGGGACTTGCCCAGGGTCACCCAGCAGGCCCCATGTGTCTTTCCCATCTGGAAGTAGGGTTGCCAACTCCAGTTGGGAAATTCCTGGAGATTTGAGGGGTGGACCCTGGAGAGGGTGAGGCCACAACTGGCCATTACACTACTGGTACATAAATGTGTCTCAAAGTGGCTGACAATTGCCTTCCCTTCCTCCCCCAATAACAAGCACCTTGTGAGGCAGGTGGAGCTGAGAGAGTCCTGAGAGAACTGGGACTGGCCCAGGGTCACCCAGCAGGCCACATGAGTCTCAAAGCGGCTGACAATTGCCTTCCCTTCCTCTCCACACAACATAAGGGAACAGGTGGTTTGGAGGGTGGACTCTATAGCACTGAACCTGTCTGAGATCCCACTGATGCTGAAGTTCCTCCCCTCAAATCTCCAGGAATTTCCCAACTGGAGTTGGCAACCCTACTTCCCAGCCAATTGTCAATGTATCATTATTTGCCCCCTGGCTTCAGCTTTCTATCTCCTCCCCCCTCCCCCCCTAGAGAGCAGTTGTAATTCTGAGTGATCTCCAGTCCCCACCTGGACTGGATTGGGGTGCTGAATTTAAAATTGGGGGGTGTGGAATTTAAAAAAGGGGGTGGGGGAAGCATAAAGAAAGAAGAGTCCAGAACCTGGTCTTTCCTGAGATCAGGGAGGGAGGGGGAGAGGGATCCCCACAGCCAATCACAGCCATGCATTTGCAAATTGCAAATACCTGTGCACCCTTATAAGGCTGAGTGTTGCTGCTGGGCTCTTGTGTGGTTGCTGCTGCTGGCCTCAGGTCTTCAGCTGTTGCTGCTCTGTCCCTGCCTTGGCCTGCCTGACTGCATGGATTGTAGTGCACTCTACCTGGACTGAAGAAGACATCTAAAAGGTAAGATTTGGGGGGAATACATATATTTTTTTAATGGCGGATATCAGTATTAGTTGCTTGTTGGTGCAGTGAGGATTTTTGCTCAATATTTTTAATTGTTTGATTCAACATTTGTTATTGGTTGTTGTTTAAATATTTTAATTTTCTGGCTGGTTTTTAAATATATTTCTTGAGACATTACTGCTGTTTCCTTTGTGTTTTGGTTAGCTGGGGGGGTTGTCAGCTTCTGTTTGTGGGTTCACTGCTGTGTGTTTGTTGTGACTGAGAGTGCTCTGGTGTTGTTCTGTTGTGGTTTTCCATTGTGATTTGTGAAGGTCTTGTTTTTAAAAGTTCTGCTTTATTGCTTTTGGTAGCTTGGGAGGGTCCTGGTGGTGGGTGTGTGAGTGTTGTTGCCAACATCCTCAGCCCTGAACCCGGGGTGGTCTTTCCCAAGGGAGACATCCCAAAATGACCTCTGAACCTCAACAAGCAGTGCCCTATGAGGCCAGGCTTGGCTTAAAACTGGCTTTTGCTAGGAGGCCAGGAAAACTACATTTTGGCTGAGGAAACTCAGGCCAAAGAGAAGATTCTCCAGGCTGGCTGCACTGCCAAGCATCCTCTGTGCAAGCAATAAATAAGCAGGTGGTGGTAGTAATAAATGTTTATATATTACTTATATCTCATATGGCACAGCACATATAGCACTGGTTCCCAAAGTGGGCAATATTGCCCCCTGGGGGGTGCTGGAACGATCCAGGTGGGCGGTAGGAGCCTTGGGTGCAATTGGGGGGTGTTGAATTTAAAAAGGGGGGTAGTGGAAGCATAAAGAAAGAAGAGTCCAGAACCGATCCAAACAGCCTCCCCCCCCCCCCCCCTTTCTCCTGGTCTTCCCTGGGATCAGGGAGAGAGGTGGAGAGGGATCCCCACAGCCAATCACAGCCATGCATTTGCAAATTGCAAATGCCTGTGCACCCTTGTAAGGCTGGTGTTGCTGCTGGGCTCTGGTGTGGTGGCTGCTGCTGGTCTCTGGCTTCAGGCCTTCAGCAGCTGCTGCTGCTCTGTCCCTGCCTTGGCCTGGCTGGCTGCTTGGATTGTGGTGGACTCTACATGGACTGAAGAAGACATCTTAATGGTAAGATTTGGGGGACATACATACATACATATATACAGATATATTTAACAGATTTATTTATTGAGTTTTTATATGTACTCACTTACGTTATTTTCATTTTTGCATACCTTTGCGTCGACCTTTCCTGTTTTTGATCCAACCATACATACAGTCGTTTCCATCTTTTTGTATATCGTTCTTGATCTTTTCCCTGTGGGATTATATTTAATCTATCGAGTTGTGCCACCTCAATTTTTTTATGTATAACTTCTTCCCTTGTCGTTAACTTGTCCATTTTCCAACCCCTTGCTCTTACGATTCTAGGTGCTTTCAATATCTAAGTAATAAGATATCTGTCATATCTGTTATAATTTTCTGAGAGCATATTTAGTAGAAATGTTTCTGGCATAATTGGAACGTCTGTGTTCGTTATTTCTTGTATCCTTCTGTGTATTTTTTGCCAAAAATTTTGGATCTTACTACACCTCCACCAGATGTGATAGTATGTCCCTACATTCCTCTTACATTTCCAACATGCATTGGAGGTGTGAGCATAACATTTAGCTATTTCATCTAGCGTCCAATGCCATCTATAGAACATCTTGTAAATATTTTCTTAATATGGAACTGCTCTCATGAACTTTACAGCTTTCCATATTTTAGGCCATTGATCGTACTCTACATTACGGCCAAAGTCTTTCATCCAAGTAACCAAGTAGTTTTTACTCTTTCCTCATACATGTAATCCTCAAGCAATAGATTATATAATTTTTGAATTAACTTATCACTCGATGACAACCAGATTTTATCTAGCTCATTTTTCCCTTCATAAAAACCCTTTTGACTATCTTTATTATATCTCGTTTTTATTTGAATCTTTTCCCACCAAGTTAGTTTCAGCATTTGCCAAGTGACATTTTCTTCAGTTATTAATTTGTTATTTTTATCAAGCAGCACCTCACAGGTTTCCCTCTTAGTTTCTGTAATCAGTGTGGGTTTTATGAATGCTTCTAATGGTGGTACCCATTTGGGGATTTTGGTATAATACCTTTCCTTTATTTGTTTCCAGATTTTCATCAATGCACCCCTTATTGTGTGTTGTTGAAAAATGGAGTGGACTTTCTCCCTCTCATACCATGTATATGTGTGCCACCCCATAGGTAGGGGTTTTTTTCCCATATTTTTTTTTATTATTATCAGTTGTTAAATAATACATTATTCCATTATTCATTTAAATAATTTTTCCATTTTTCTCCCCTTCCCTCTCCCCTCAGTCTAATCATCCTCTTCCTGCCAGGAGCATAAGGCATGCATCTTCCACCGAACGTCTTCTTTCTTCTCTTCTTTAATCCAATTCAGGTAGAGCGACCATTTCTTCTTAATCCTTGCTGTTCTATCTTCCCATGACGAATCTTGTGTCAACATGGCCGCTATATCCGACTGGACAAAATCAAACAAATAATTATGCCAAGCTTCCCTTGTCCACTTACTTTTATCTTTCCATCCTAATGCTATTACTGCTTTCCCAGCTAGTATTATTGCTTTCAATAGATCTTGACTATTTTTCTCTATTTTCTCGCTACCTAGTGTACCTATGGTCATTAATTCGAAGTCTATATTAAGCTTTACCTTTAAAAGCTTATCTATTACTTCTAGTATATTATTGCATAGTTTTTTTAGCTTCTGGGCATTCCCACCACATATGGGAATACCATCCTTTCGCACTTTTACAGTGCCAGCAATTAGGACTTAAGCCTGGGAACATATTTGCTAGGATGGTCGGAGTTCTGTACCATTTAGTATAGAATTTTAATTCTAATTCTCTAAATTTATGCATTTTTATTCTCTTACTCCCTTCCATTAACTTTTCTGCTTTCTGCCTCGTTATTTTGGTTTCTGTACTCCATTTCCCTTGCAGCTGTCCTATACCCCTTCTTTGTCTGAGACCATTTTCTTATATATTGCTCCCACTATTCCTTTTTTAGATTTTCTCATTAGTTTATATATCTCTTTTATTGGTTCTTCTATATCCATATTATTGTTTTCTATTTTTTTTTATCTTGGCGTATAGGCCTGCTACTTTTAACCAATACTTTGCTCCTACTTTCGCTTCTATGATCCGAAGTGGCTTTAAGGTATTTGCTGTCAGCATATCCTGTAGTGTTCTGTACCCTTTTTGTTTAAGTAAATCCCACCATCCATGGTCTTCCCCCTCCCCTTCTAATGTTTCGAGCGGCGCCCATTTGGACGTCCTTGTTAACCACTTTGTCTGCCACTTCCTCCAAACTGCCAAGGTACTCTCCCTAGGTCCTATTTTCCTTTTATAATCTTTGATCTGTTTGCTTGTGAATATACCAAATCTTCCTACTCCTTCATTCGCCTCATTTTTGAATTTGACCCATTTCTGATCTCCTCCTTCTCCTATATCTAATAATGCATTTAACTGAAAAGCTTCATAATAACTTGCTATATCTGGTACTCCCCATCCTAATTCTGAGCTGTGATTATATACCAACTTTTTTGCAATTCTATATTTTTTGCTTCCAAAGATCCATTTTCTTATTTTTATATTCCAAATGTCAATTTTTTGTTTGCTAAGTGTTAGTGGTAACGCTTGAAATAAATATAGCAGTTTTGGTATCCAAAACATCTTGACACTTTTAATTCTAGCTGTTATATTCAGAGTTTTCCTCTTCCACTCCTTCATTTCTCTCATTACCTTCTGCCATACTTTTTTATAATTTTTCTCCTCTATTTTATTTATGTTCCTATAAATTTCTATTCCAAAATACTTAAATTTTGTGGCACCCAGTCCTATTTTAGTTAATCTATTAATTTCCTCCCTTTCCTCTCGATCCACATTACAATACCTTATCTCTGATTTTCCTATGTTAATTCTTAATCCTGATAGCGCCTCGAAGTCTTCTAGTATGACTTTCATTTCTTTAATCCCTTCTTTGGGGTTAGTCATGATTATAATTATATCATCTGCAAATAGGTTTAGCTTCATCTCCTCTTTACCTATCTTACATCCTTCTATTCTTCCTGAATTCCTAATTCTTTCGGCCAATTGCTCCATTGCCATTATAAAGTTGGTGACAATGGGCATCTTTGTCTTACCCCTCTCAAAACTGAAAATTCCTCTGTATGTTTATTATTTACTCTAACTACTGCTGTCCCTTCTCTGTAGATTTCTTGAATTGTTTTAATATATGTTTTATATAATACTTTTTATTGAGAATTTTCTTTTGTATCGAATGCTTTATATACATCCAATTTAAGTAATGCTATCTTCTTGGACTGCCTATGGCATAGTACATTTAATATATTCCTTATGGGATGTGCAATGCTTCTTCCCTTCACGAACCCATATTGATCCTCTTTTATTATATGAGGAATTACGTTCTTAAGCCTGTTTGCCATTATTTTGGCATATATTTTATAATCCTGATTTAATAAGCTTATGGGCCTATATGAACCCACCTCTTGGGGGGTCTTTCTGAGGTTTCAATATTAAGGCTATTTCTGCTGTTCTCCAAGTATCAGGAGCTCTTCCTCCCTTCAGTATAGTATTAAACAGTATCTGAAGCTCTGGGATTAGTGTTTCTTTCATCTCTTTATAAAATTCTGCTATAAAACCATCCAGACCTGGAGATTTCCCAGTTTTTAGCCCCTTTATTACCTCATCTATCTCTTGAGATGTGATGTCTGCCTCTAGACTTTCCTTGTCCTCATCCTTTAACCTTGAGCCTTTTGTTCCTCAAACTTCCCTACCTCTTTTTTCCCATATAAAGTTTTATAAAAAATTTTAAACGTTTCTCTAATCCCCTTTGGGTTATTTGTGTATTTACTCTAATACTTTCCACCCTTTGCTTTTCTTCCCTACCTTTTAAATAATTTGCCAATCGTCTACTTGAATTTATTGTGGTCCTCTGGAATTCATTCCTTACCATAGCTTGCTTCTTCCAAAGCGCCCTCGAATCCAGGACGTCTAATTCCCTCTTGAGTTCTTTAATTGTGTTCTATTTTGGCAGAATTTCTTTATCTGATTTCTTTGTAATAATTCAAGTTCTTGTATTTTCCCTTCCCTATTAGAGTACCATTCTCTTTTTATTTCTTTTCCCCTCATTATGCATTGTCCCCTAATCACTGCTTTAGCAGCATCCCAGAGGATATTTGTGGCCACTGTTCCTCTGTTTTCTTGGAAATATAACTTTAGCTGCTTCACGATAGCCTTTTTATCCTTTTCCTTAGCCGTAACTATATTATTATACCTCCACGTCCTTTTCGTGTGTTCCCACTTGGTGTCTATCTCTATTGTTATTGTCTATCTCTATTGTCTGAAATTGGATGGGTTATTATACTTCCCAGTTCCCATCCATTTGCTCTTTTAATGATTATAAAGTCCAAACATGAAGCAGTTTTGTGCCTACTTGAAACATGCGTTGGCTTGGGGCTTAATCTTAAGGCTTCATGTGCTTCTATTAAGTCCCATTTTTTCCACCTAATTATTTTATCTTTAGAGACATCAATATTAAAGTCTCCTGCCATAATCACTTCCCCCTCAATGAATTTCTGCATCTTTTTAAGTACTTTTATCAAAAAAAAATCTGTCCCTTATTTGGGGCATAAATATTTATCAATGTTATGTTCCTATTTTGGAATGTAGCTTTAACCAAAAGGTACCTTACCTCTCCGTCTCTTAGCGCTTCTATTAACTTAATATCGTTCCTTCTATGTACCAGGATAGCCACCCCTCTCGCTTTTGCTGTACTTCTCGCTTCAGCTAATACTTCCCATTTTGGATGGTTAAATAGTGGTTTTTATCCTTTCTTGCTTTATGTGTCTCTTGTAGACACATAATATCTGTCATGTTGTTTTGCAAATCTGGTGAGTCTATACCTTTTGATGTCAGAACTCAGGCCATTGATGTTCAGTGAAAGCAACTTCAACAATTTACCCATAATCTTTTAGCTTAAGCTTCCTCTCTGCTCCCGGCTGGTTACTAGCTTTATTTATTTCCCCCCATGTTCCCCACCTCTCCAATCTCCCCCCCCCTCCCTCCTTCCCCTGGTAGAGGGCTCGTTGCTGGGGAAAATATCTTATCCCCTTCCCTATACCTTAAGGTGTGCGCATCCCCCCCTCCTTCATTTGTAATTATAGCATTTTGTTATAAAGACTTGACCTATGTATACTTCCCTTTTCCTGTGTTTTAAGTGAGCATTCTGTCGTTCCTCCTGGCGTGTAGTAGCTCCCTCCTCCTCCTCTCCCTCTAGCGCTGGAATCTCCTCCATCTCTGCAGTTCCTGGGTCTATTCCAAACTTTTCTAATAGTCTCGCAGCTTCTTCTGGGTTCCTTGCAAGCAGCTTCTTCCCTTCTTCATAGATCACTCTTGACGCTGGGTAAGCCCAAGTGAACTGTATCTTATTTTGAAACAGCTTCTCAGCATATGGCTTCATTACACTCCTCTTTTAAAAAGTTTCTTGGCAAAAGTCTTGTCTTATAAAGACCCTCTTCCCTCTAAACTTCAGCTCTTTGTTTTTCTTTAAAGCAAGGTATATCTGACTTTGTAGTTTCTCTCTTGCAAATTTAATTATAACAGGGCACGGTCCCCCCCTCCTTTTTCCTTGTAATCTATGAGCGTGCTCCACCTGGTCCTCATCGAGCTCTACTCCCTGCTCAGATGGCCAGTCTATGATGCATTTCTCTAATTGTTCAGGAGCAATATCTTCTGAAATGCCATATATAATTAAATTCGCCCTTCTACTTCTATCAGATAGTTCCACAGTTTGTTTTTTAAGCTGTGTAATGTAGTCTTTATTTTCTCTTGCTAAAGTCTCTGCTTTTAAGGCCAGTTGTTTCACCCCCTTAATTTCTGCATGCTATTTTAATCTTCTCCTGGGAGTCAATCATTAAACTTTGAAATTCCGCCAATTGTTCTGACAAACCTTTCACAGTTGTTGCCATTTCGGAGGGTCTCTTCAGAGCGTCCTTCTAGTTTGTAAGCTCACAACAGCTTCTCTTCGTAATTAACCGGGAAGTTTTCGCTCCACGCTGTTCTCTAGTTCCTTATTTCTATCTAGCTCGTTTTCCAGCACTTTTAAGAGTTGTTTACATTTGTTTTAAGTCATTTATCTTTCTGTCCACGGAGGGGGGAAGGTGAAGGCTTCTTACGACTTAGAGCATGCGCACCCTCTCCCACCCCATAGGTAGGTTATGTCCTTCTAAATTTAGAGTTCTTATATTTTCCAAGTGTACCCATTCTTTCATCCAAGTTAACGCAGACGCTTTATAATAAAGATCCCGATCTGGAAGACTGAATCCACCTCTTTCTTTTTTATCTTGTAGTGTTTCCCACCTAATCCTTGGCCTCCTATGACTCCAAACAAACTCACTGCATATCTTATCTAAATCTTTCATAAATTTCATGTTCCTTAATACAGGTAAGTTTTGAGTTAAGAGAAATCTAGGAAGTATATTCATCTTTACCATTGATATTCTTCCTATAAATGATATTTTTAAGTCTTTCCATTTTTAAGTCATTCCATCTTTTATTTCTTTATATAATGCATAACAATTGTCTTCTACCAGTGTAGTATTTCTATTAGAGACTATATTTCCTAGATATTTCACTTTCTTCATTACTTCTATATTTGATATTTCCTGTAATTTAACAATTTGCGCCGGAGTACATTTTTTTACAATCATGTTTGTTTTTCTAAACTTTATTTCAAGTCCAGCTACGTCACCATATTCTTGTATTATTTTTATTAATGTTGGCATTGATTTTATTGGATCTTCAAGAATAAATACTAAATCATCCGCAAAGGCTTGTAGCTTATACTCTTCTCCTTTTATCCTAAGTCCTTTTATTTTTTCACTCTTCCTTATCAGATCATTTACCGTCTCTAAAGTGAATATGATTAGGAGTGGGGACAAGGGATAACCTTGTCTTGTTCTGTTCTGTATTTTAATGTCCTGTGTAAGCTCTCCATTCACTACAACCTTTGCATACTGCGTTTTGTAAGTTGCACTTATTGCTATGAGAAAGTTCATGCCGCAGTCCCATACCTCTAATTTATGCATAAATTCCCACTTCACATTGTCAAATGCCTTTTCTGCATCTAGAAACATCAATGCAACTTGTTTTTCCGGATGTGCTTCATAATATTCTAAGGTGTTAATTATTATTCTTACATTATTCTTTATTTGTCTTTTTGGAAGAGAACCTGCCTGATCTTGATGAATTACCTGACTTAAAACCCTTTTCATCCTTGTAGCTAACAACATGGCAAATGTCTTATAATCTGAGTTCAGTAAAGAGATGGGTCTATAGTTTTTTAGTTCCTCTTCCTCCGTATTCTGTTTATGTATGAGTGTAATTAATGCATGGTCCCATGTACTTTTCCCTTTTCCATTATGTTTTGGAATAATTCTTTTAACGGGAGCATTATTTGATCTTCAAAACTTTGATATATTTCTGATGGTATTCTGTCTGGTCCAGGTGTTTTATTTTTCTTCTGTTTTTTAATTGTGTCTACTACTTCACTTATTGAGATCGGTTCATTAAGTATCTTCTTCTGTTCTTCTTCGAATGTCTTCTCATTATATTTGCTTGTATATTCTTTCAATTTGTTCATCTTGTTGTTCTTGTTGGTATACAGTTTTATAAAAGTCTTCTATTATCTTTGTAATGTCTTGTATATCATTCTTCTCATCCCCTTCTTCATTATGTAAATTTTTAATTATTTTATTCTCTTTCTTTTCTTAACCTATAAGCCAACCATTGTGTCGGGTTATTGGCATTTTCAAAATAATATAGTTTGAATACTCTACTTTCCTAGCGATTCCTTGTGTCAATAATAAGTTCATTTGATGTTGTAAGGTTTTAAATTTCATTCTTGTTTTTTCTCCTGTATCTTCTTTCTTCTTTAATTTATCCTCTTCCTTTTTTAATGTGTGACATCAAGTTTTCATATTGTTTCCCTCTTTGTTTCCTTCTCCATGCCTCTTGGTTTATAAACCACCCTCTCGTGAATGCTTTGAATGCCTCCCGTGCTGTTACAGTTGATACATCTGGTTGTATGTTTCTTTTAAAGTATTCCTGTATTTCCACTTCCATTTTCTTAGTACATTTTTGATCTTTTAATAGACTTTTATTTATTTGCCATCTTCCAGTTTTATACCATCCCTGTAGAGTTAACATCATCGGGCTATGATCGGCGTATGTATTTGGCAGAATTTTCACATGCCAGTATTTCTCTTCACATTGAAGTGGATGCCCATATCATGTCTTCCGCTAGTTTCAAAAAAGATTTTGGTAGTAAGTTCCCTGAATTTTTCCCTTTTAGCCTGGTTTTTCCTATCCAATTTGGTATCGAATACTGCATTGTAATCTTTCCTAGAATACACATTTCTTCTACATTTTGTGCTGCTAGAATCTCTCTTAAAGTCTTGTAGAAATTTCCTTGATTTTGCTTTGGAGCATATATGTTTAGAATTAATATCTTTTTATACATTTTCATAATTGTAATTCTACCATTCTACCGTTGTGTGCTGAATAAACCAGTTCAGGGCATAAATAATCTTTAACATAGATCACCACTCCCCTTTTCTTCTTTGTGTCTGATGCATAAAATGCTTGACCTAATTTCTTATTTTCTAGATATTTAACATCTTTTTGCTTAACACGGTTCTCCTATAGGCAACTAATATCCACCTGTTTTTTAAGCTGTGTAAATATGCGTTTTCTTTTTTGAGGATTATTCAATCCATTAATATTTACAGAAAGTATTTTTTTTTATTTTTAAGTATTTTTATTTGCTAGGATAGATATACAGTAACATCGTTTCATTGTTACATTTTAGGTATTTTAACATTTTCTCCCCAATCCCTCCCCCTTCAATCTAAGGAACACAGAGCTTGTAGCTTTCACTGAACGTCTAGATTGTTGATGGCATAATACATTTAGTATATTTCTTATAGGATGTGCTATATTCCTACCTTTCACAAATCCATACTGATCTTCTTTTATTATGTGAGGGATTACTTTTTTAAGTCTATTCGCCATTATTTTAGCAAAAATTTTATAGTCCTGATTTAATAAACTTATTGGTCTACATGAACCCACTTCTTGAGGCTCTTTCTGAGGTTTCAATATTAGAGTTATTTCCGCTGTTCTCCAGATATTAGGGTCCCTTCCTCCTTCTAGTATAGCATTAAACACTATCTGTAATTCCAGGATTAAAATTCCTTTCATTTCCTTGTAGAATTCTGCTGTAAAGCCATCCAGACCTGGAGAGTTGCCAGGTTTTAAACCCTTTTATTACCTCCTCAATTTCTTGAGCTGTAATTTCTTTCTCTAAACTTTCCTTTTCCAAATCTTCTAGCCCTACTCCTATTTGCTCCTCAAATTCAACTGTATCCTTTTTCCCATACAAAGTTTTATAAAAGTCTAGGAAGGCTTCTCTGATCTCTTTTGGGTGTGTTTTTATTTGTTCTGACGTATTAACTTTTGCTCTAATACTTTCCACCTTCTGCTTATCTTTTCTGCCCTTCAAATAGTTTGCCAGTCTCCTAGTTGAGTTTATTGTAGACCTCTGAAATCCATTCCTTACCATAGTTTTTTTTTCCAGAGTGCCATGGAGTCCAGACAATCTAATTGCTCCTTAAGTTCTTTAATTATGCCTATTGTGGCAGAATTTCTTAACTTGATTTTTTTGCAACATTTCCAGTTCTTCAATTTTTTTGTTCCTATTAGAGAACCATTCTTTTTTAATTTCCTTTTCCTTCATTATACATTGTCCCCTGATTACCGCTTTAGCAGCATCCCAAAGGATATCTGTGGCCGCTGTTCCTCTATTTTCCAGGAAATATAGTTTTAACTGATTTTCCATGAATTTTTTGCCTTTCTCTTTAGCCATAATCATGTTATTATATCTCCATAATCTTTTAGTCTGTTCACATTTTATATCAATTTCTATCGGGGCATGATCTGAAATCCATATTGGATGGGTCATTATACTTCTCAACTCCCAATTATTAGATCTTTGGAAAATTATATGATCCAAACATGAAGCAGTTTTATGTCTACTGGAGAAATGGGTTGGTTGTGGGTTTAAACCTAAAGCTTCATATGCTTCTATCAAATTCCATTTTTTCCAACTAATTATTTTGTCTTTAGTAACATCCATGTTAAAATCTCCTGTTGTTATCACTTCTCCCTCAGAAAATCTCTGTATCCTTTTTAATGCCTTTATCAAAAAAAAATTCTGTCCTTTAATCGGAGCGTAGATATTTATTAATGTTATCAGTCTGTTTTGAAATGTACATTTAGCCAAAAGATATCTTCCTTCTCCATCTTTTAATACATCTACTAATTTAATATAATTCCTTTTGTGTATCAAAATTGCCACTCCTCTTGCTTTGGCAGTACTTCTTGCCTCAGCCAGTACTTCTGCAAAGGCTCGTAGCTTAAATTCATTCCCTTTTAATTTAAATTCATTCCCTTTTAATTTAAGACCATTTATTCGCTCATTCTCTCTCACTTGGTCATTCAATGTTTCTAATGCAAATATAAACAATAGCGGTGATAAAGGACACTCCTGTCGTGTTCCCTTTTGTATCTGTATATTATGTGTTAAATCCCCATTTATTATGACCTGAGCAGACTGTGTTTTATCAATTGCCCTGACCATAGATTGAAATAGTGTTCCACCTTCCCACATATCTAGTTTTTGTAACAGGAATTCCCAGGACAAATGATCGAATGCTTTTTCTGCATCTAAAAACATTAATACTGCTTGCTTCTCAGAATGGGCTTCATAATATTCTAATACATTTATAAGTGTCCGTATATTATCCTTCATATATCTTTTAGAGAGAAAGCCTGTTTGATCTCTATGAATAACCTGAATTAGCACTTTCTTCTATCTGTCCACTAATATACTTCCAAAAATTTTATAATCCACATTTAAAAGAGATTGGTCTATAATTATTTAGTAAACTGGCCTCTGACTCTGGTTTCAGTATTAGGGTTATAATTGTTTGATTCCAGGTATCTGGCAGAGTCCCTGTACTACCAATGTTTCCCAGTAGCTCTTTATATGGGAAAATTATTTGATCCGCAAATCTTTGCTATTTTTCAATTGGTAAACCATCTGGACCTGGGGATTTCTTTTTCTTTTGTTTCTTTATCGCTTCTGCTATTTCACGCATCGTGATTGGCTCATTAAGAATGGGCTTCTGATCTCGTGAGAATTTACACTTGTTACTTTTCTGTAGGTATTCTTAAATTTGAGAGGGATTTTCTGTCTCTTGCTTATATAAGTTTCCATAAAAGTTTTCTGCGATCTGTTTTTGCCCTTGAGTACTATATTTTTCTTCACCTTTATATGACACGTTTTCCCCTTTCTTTCCTAAGTTTGTAAGCTAGCCGTCTTGTTGGTTTGTTAGCGTTTTCAAAGTACCATTGCTTGGTATATTCCATATTTCTAGCTAATTCCTGAGTTAGTATCAAGTTCATTTTATGTTGTAATAATTTTAACTTTATTATACCATCTTCATATTTAGTATTTGCTTCCATTTTCTCCTCTTCTATTTTAATTTGCTTAGTTAGCTGCTCGTATTTCATTTTTCTTTGTTTCCTATTCCAAGCTTCTTGATTGATAAATCGGCCCCTCATAAACGCTTTAAATGCATCCCAAACTATGTTTCTTGATATATCTGGTTGTATGTTCCTTTTTAAAAAGTCCTGATTTTCCTCTTTAGTTTTTCTTATAAATTCTTGATCTTTCAAAAGTTTGGTATTCATTATCCATCTCTTTCTCTTTTGTATTTCTTTAAAGGAAAAGATTATTGGATTGTGGTCCGCAAATGTACTTGCCAAAATTTCAGCTTCTGACAGACCATTTAACATTGGTATGGATAACCATGCCACATCAGTTCTGGACCAGGGATGATGTCTTATTGAATAATAGGTGTAATCTTTCTTTTTTATATTCCTGGTCCTCCATCCATCTACCAAGTTGTACTCTTCTGCTATTTGTAAGAAGCTTTCCGGTAATCTTGCTCCTTGTTTTTTATTTTTTTGGCTATTCCTATCTAGTTCTGGATCGAATACTGCATTAAAATCTGCATTATAATACAAATGTTACTGAATTCTCTTAATAAAAGGACCTTTGCCAGTCCTTTGAAGAATACTTCTTGATTTTGGTTCGGTGCATATATATTGATAATCAGTGACTCTATCCCTTGTCTTGTTATTTTAATAGCTACCATTCTCCCATCCTCTGAGGAGTAGAGAAACTGTGGATGCAGGTGATCTTTAGCAAATATTACTACTCCCCACTTCTTTATTACATCTGAAGTTGCAAATACCTTTCCTAAATTTTTAACTTCTAGATATCTACTGCATCTTTTTTAATATGAGTCTCTTGTAAACATACTAGGTCTGATTGTAGTTTAATGATTTGATGAAAAATCCTTTTCCTCTTCTGCGGTCCATTTAATCCGTTCACATTTATAGAAAGAAGTTTAATTTTTTTTTAGGGTGCTTCATTTTTGTTTTTGTCTTCTCCTGTCCTACTTCTGTATCGGAATCTAGTCAGCATCTGAGATGGTGTCCTGTCCGGTCCTCCTCTTCCCCTCCTTGTATCTGGCTTTTGTGTTTTTTTTCCGGTGGCTTGTCCTTCCTCACCTTCTGTTTCCTCCTCTCCTTCCTCTTTCTGCCAGCCTAAGTCCTCTCCATATTTCTCCCCAAAAATATCCAATTTGAATACCGAATCTATTCTTTGCCGCCTTCCTGTAAATTCAAATAAAAGTCCTTCAGGTGGGAGCCATTTATACGGGATCCCCTTTGCTCTCAAAAGATCAGTCAGAACTTGATAATTGATTCCTCTTTCCCCGACTCTCCAAGGAACTTCCTTCAAGAATCTTATCTCCTCACCGGGTATAGTAACTTTATTTTCATTTGTAGCTCTTAGAATTTTCTCTTTTGTTTCTTCCTTATGAAATTTTATATGGCCGTCACGTGGTATTTCCTAGCGTTAGCTGAATTTCTTCTGTAAATTGATTCAATTTCCATTGACATATCTTCTTTTGTTCCTAGTGCTAATTGCGTTGCTAGATTTTCCACCACTTCTTCTTTTAAATTATTTCCAATATTTTCTGGTATGTTTTGACACCTAAGTATCAGAGCTGCCCTATCCATCTCCAAACTAATCAACGTTTCTTCTATTCTGTCACTTTTTATCTTCAATTCTTGTACATCAGATTCCAAATCCTGTACACTCTTATTTGTTTTAACATTACCAACTGCAATTTTTTGAGTTTCCTGTTTATTTTCTAATATTTGTTTTTTAATGTCCCCTGTCTCAGTTTAAATTTGATTTGTTATTTCCTGCATTTTTAACTGAATGGGCTCCATTTCTTTTTTAATTGTGTTTTCAACTGTAGCCTTCACTGCAGATGTTACACTTTCTTCAATCTAAGTCTTTTATAGTTAATTGTGAAGTAGTCATTGTGGTTGTTTTTAGTTGGCTCATACTTTTAAGTTGTCCTGGTGAGGGAAGAGAGTATTTTCTTGTGCCGCCACTACCACCAGAAGCCATCTATTATGATTCTTTCACTTTGTAGGACTTACCTTATAATAGTTGATGTTTACTCTGTTTACTATAAATCTAACTCTGTTCTTAATTAGTTTTTGCAGCTTAACTTTATGTTTATTCCTTTGGTTTTCCTTTGTTTCCTTTGTTTTCCACCTCTTACAATCTGTTACTATTTTTTCCACCTGCTTTTCACTTCTATTATATTACTATTGTACTACTACTACTACTGTTATTATTACTGTTGCTATATTCTTTATTGTGCTCTCCTTTTTACTGAAACATCTTAATAGTTAGTTGTCTTTGTTATTATGCTTATCTCTGTCTGACTCCGTCTGACTTTCCTCTCCTCCTCCTCTTCCCCCAAATACTGCTGCAATCGGGCCTCCACACTGCTATCTCCATGTTTCAGATGCCATTCGCTCTGTTTGCTTTTTCCAGTCACCTTCTTTTCACAATGCCTAAACATCTTCTTGCATGGCTTCACTACATCAGTTTTGACGTCCTCCTGGCACGTCTCCTTGCCCTCTCACTGGAATGCCTACCTGTCCTTGGGTCTTTCCTCTGTCTTGTCGCAAGCTTAATATGTCACCACATTCCTGATCATCCCCCCCTTGTCCTCAAAGATTACCAGCCGCTTTACCAGGGATTGAATCTCTCCCACCCCCTTCCAAACCAGGGTATCACTCTCCAACAAGCTACTGCTCCTCCTTCCTCCTCCTTCCTCCCTTACAGATTATTGAGAGAAACTAAACAGACTTGCTTTAAAGGCTTAAAGCTTATACTTAGCTTGGAATTGTAGCTTTTCTTGTTGTGGATGAATTGGGTCCTGGCAACTCTTTCAGCTCAAGCTGAGTCCTTCTTGTTCCCAGCAAGACTGTGTCTTGTCGGGGAGCCTTTCAAATTTCTGTCTCAGAACACTGAATTCAAAAGGGGGGGTGCCTTCCCCCCCCAAAGAGTGCACCAAGTTTCGTACCATATCTCTCTCTTCAAGAGAAATATGAGGCGTTGTTTGTTGCCTGGAAATTTGAACGTCGTAGCAAGCGAGTGTGAGGAGCTCACACACACGACTGCTCTTGTAGAACCCAGAAGCCAATTCATTCAAATTAACTGTAGTTGCTAGTTGGGGTGAGGTGAGGGTTTGGATAAGTCGTCTTTTAAAGTTTAAAAAACGGTGGCTTTTTTAAAAGTTTGGTTTGCATTCAAAAGTATATCTGTTGGATTCTTTAACTGTAGTAGTTTGTTTTGCAATTAAAAGGATTACTGTAGGATTGTTTTAAAATTAACTAGTTACTTGTTGGGGTGGGGTGAGGATTTTTGCTCAATGTTTTTAATTTTTTGATTCGACTTTTGTTATTGGTTGTTTAAATATTTAAATTTTCTGGTGGGTTTTTAGGTATATTTCTTGAGACTGTACTGGTGTTTCCTTTGTGTGTTTTGGTTAGCTGATGTCAGCTGCTGTTTGTGGGTTCACTGTTCTGTGTTTGTGGTCCCTGAGAGTGTTCTGGTGTTGTTCTGTTGTGGCTTTCCGTTGTGATTTGTGAAGGTCTGTAAAAGTTCTGCTTCATTTGGTTGCAGTCTTCCCCCTTTGCCGGCTCCCTCCAGACTAAGGCCGAGATGCTGGGCGGTGGCTCTGTGGGCGGGACTGACAGAACACAGCGAGGGAACGCAGATGGTGGCAGGGACCCCTTTGGAGTGGCAGTCCTTGTAGCCAATTGATTTTGGAGCCCCATGGAATCTTGCCACTTGAAAACAGCTTTTTATATAAGAGATATATGTACCATATGGTACAGCATATATAGCACTGGTTCCCAAAGCGTGCAATACAACCCCCGGGGGGGGACGCTGAAATGATCCAGGTGGGCAGTAGGAGCCTTGAGTGCAATTATGGAGTGTTGAATTTAAAAAGGCTGGTGGTGGAAGAGTCCCGTGGTGGAAGAGTCCAGAACCTATCTAAAGCAGCCTTTCCCCCTGCCTTTCCACCCCTGCCTTCCCCTGGTCTTCCCTGGGATCAGGGAGGAAGGGGGAGAGGGATCCCCACAGCCAATCACAGCCTGCACACCCTTATAAGGCTGGTGCTGCTGGCATCAGGCCTTCAGCTGCTGTTGATCTGTCCCTGCCTTGGCCTGCCTGGCTGCATGGATCGTGGTGCGCTCTACCTGAACTGATGAAGATATCTAAAAGGTAAGATTTGGGAGAAATACATGTATTTTTTAAAGGAGGAAATTAGTATTAGTTGCTTGTCGGTGGGGTGAGGATTTTTGCTCAATGTTTTTAATTTTGTGATCCAACATTTGTTATCGGTTCTTGTTTAAATATTTTAATTTTCTGGTTGGTTTTTAAATATATTTCATGAGACTTTACTGCTGTTTCCTTTGTGTGTCTTGGTTAGCTGGGAGGGGGGGTTGTCAGCTGCTGTTTGTGGGTTCACTGTTGTGTGTTTGTCATCCCTGGGAGTGCTCTCGTGTTGTTCTGTTGTGATTAGTGAAGATCTTGTTTTGAAAAGTTCTGCTTTATTGCTTTTGGTTGCTTGAGAGGGTCCTGGTGGTGGTTGTGAGTGTTGTTGCCAACATCCTCAGCCCTGAACCTGAGGTGGCCTTTCCCAAGAGAGACACCCCAAAATGATCTCTGAACCTCCACAAACAGTGCCCTATGAGGCCAGGCTTGGCTTCAAACAGTGGCTTTTGCTGGGTGGCCAGGAGAACCACATCTTGGCTGAGGAAACTCAGGCCAAAGAAGAGTCTCCAGCTGGCTTCACTGCCAAGCATCCTCCATACAAGCAATAAATAAGCAGGTAGTGGTGGTAGTAATAAATAAGCATTTATATATTACTTATATATCATATAGCACTGGTTCCCAAAGTGGGCAATACCACCCCCTGGGGGTGTTGCAATGATCGAGGTGGGTGGTAGGAGCCTTGGGTGCAATTGGGGTTGTGTGTTTAATTTAAAAGGGAGGGCAGTCGAAGCATAAAGAAAGAGTCCAGAGCCTAGAACCTAAAGCAGCCTTCTCCTGGTCTTCCCAGGGATCAGGTAGGGAGGTGGAGAGGAATCCCCACAGCCAATCACAGCCATGCATTTGCAAATTGCAAATGCCTGTGAACCCTTGTAAGGCTGGTGTTGCTGCTGGGCTCGTGTGGTGGCTGCTGCTGGCCTCTGGGCCTGAGGCCTTCAGCTGCTGCTGCTCTGTCCCTGCCTTGGCCTGGCTGGCTGCCTGGATCGTGGTAGACTCTATCTGAACTGAAGAAGACATCTAAAAGGTAAGATTCGGGGAAAATACATATATATTTTAAAAGGTGGATATTAGTAAAAGGACTTTTTAAATTGGACGGCCTGCTTGGGGAGGCTTTGTTATGATTCTGTTGGGTGTCAGGTGGGGTTTGGCTAAGCCTTACGCTCTTACAGTTAATAATTTTGGGGGAAAGTTTTTAAAGTTTGTTTTGCCTTTAAAAGTATCATTTTGGGTTGTTTTTAAATTACGTGTAGTTGCTTGTTGGGGTGGGGTGAGGGTTTGGCTTCGTAGTCTTTTAAAGTTACATTTTTTTGGCAGTTTTAAAAGTTTGGTTCGCATTTAAAAGTATTGCTGTTGGATTGTTTCTTTAATTAACTGTAGTAGTTTTTTGCCCTTAAAAGTATTACTATAGGGTTGTTTTTAAATTAACTGTGGTTGCTTTTTGGGGTTGGGTGAGGATTTTTGCTCAATGTTTTTAATTTTGTGATTCAACTTGTTTCTGGTGGTTGCTGCCATACTTTAATTTTCTGGTTGGTTTTTAAATATATCTCTTCAGACTGTACTGATGTTTCCTTTGTGTGTTTCGGTTAGTGGGGGGGGGGTTGTCAGCTGCAATTTCTGGGTTCACTGTTTTGCATTTGTTGTCCCTGAAAGTGCTCAGGTGTTGTTCTCTTGTGGTTTTCCATTGTGATTTGTGAAGGTCTTGTTTTTAAAAGTTCTGCTTTATTTGGTTGCTTGGGGGGTGGGTGTGCGAGTGTTGTTGCCAGCATCCTCAGCCCTGGATGCAGGGGTGGTCTTTCCCAAGAGACACCCCAAAATGTCCTCTGAACCTCCACAAGCAGTGCCCAAACAAATCTTTAATTTCTCTGATGACAGATTGTCCTTTAAAAAAAATTGGTGGGGCATCCTTCCAAATTAAGAGCTCTGATAATGACACAGATTCCAGCATTTTCTCCAGGGGAAGATCTCTGCCATCTGAAGAGCAGTTGCAATTCAGTGTGATCACCATCCCACCCCTGGAGATTGGCAACAATGGTTCCCCCTAGGGGAACAGGAGGTTTGGAGGGTGGAGTCTATGGCACTCAACCTGTCTTGAGGTCCCACCCCTGCTGAAATTTCACCCTCTCCAAGGTCCACCGCTCAAACCTCCAGGAATTTCCCATCTGGAGTTGGCAACCCTCCCTCCCTCCCAGCCAATTATCAATGTATTGTTATCTGCTCCCTGGCTTCAGCTTTCTATCTCCTCCCCCCTCCCCCTAGAGAGCAGTTGTAATTCTGAGTGATCTCCAGTCCCCAGCTGGAGATTGGCAACAATGGTTCCCCATGAGGGACTCACTGGCTTGGAGGTTGAAGTCTGGCATAGTTCCTGTCTGAGGTCCCACCCCTCCTCCAACCTCACCATCTCCAGGCTCCATCCCTCAAATCTCCTGGAATTTTCCACCTCGAGTTGGCAGCCCTATCTCCTTCCCAGCCAATCAACTACCTCACTCTTCAACTTTCCATTTCTCCCTCCCCCCCACAGCCTCTGCCATTCTCTGAAGCCCTGACTACTATGTCATATTGGCTGTCATAAGGGGTCCATCTGAGCAGGGTATAAGGACACAGTCCACCATTTTCTCCAGGGAAACTGATCTCTGCCATCTGGAGATCAATTGTAACAGCGGGAGATCTCCAGGTCCCACCTGGAGATTGGCAACCCTAGGGGAAAGTCAGCCACACAGCAGGAGGTTGAAGAGAATGGTTTGATGGTTGCTGGCCCACCTCATTAGCCAACCAGCCATGGTGGAGCTGTTTTCACAGTTTATTCTGATAGGGAAGTGGGCATGCTGGCAGTGGGCGGGGGAGGGGGTTATGCTGAAAGTCCACTGTCTTTTCATTGACAGAAGGCGGCCACTGAGGGGACAGTTAGACCCACCTGGCAGTGGGTGGAAGAGAAGAGTGGACCCAGCACCCAGTCTTCCCCCTTCGCCGGCTCCCTCAAGACTGAGGCCGAAATGCTGGGCAGTGGCTCTGTGGCCGGGACTGACAGAACACAGCGAGGGAATGCAGCCGGTGGCAGGGACCCCTTTGGAGTGGCAGTCCTTGTAGGCATCTGATTTTGGCACTCCGTGGAATCTTGCCACTTGAAAACAGCTTTATATATAAGAGAGATTTATGTACCATGTGGTACAGCATATATAGCACTGGTTCCCAAAGCTTGCAATACAACCCCCGGGGGGGGGGGGGTGCTGCTGAAATGATCCAGGTGGGCAGTAGGAGCCTTGGGTGTAATTAGGGAGTGTTGAATTTAAAAAGGGTGGTGGTGGAAGAGTCCAGAACCTATCTAAAGCAGACTTTCCACCCCTGCCTTCCCCTGGTCTTCCCTGGGATCAGGGAGGGAGGGAGAGAGGGATCCCCACAGCCACTCACAGCCATGCATTTGCAAATTGCAAATGCCTGTGCACCCTTATAAGAAGAAGGAGAAGAGGAGGAGATTGGATTTATATCCCGCCCTTCACTCAAGAGTCTCAGAGCGGCTTACAAACTCCTTTCCCCTCCCCTCCCCACAACAGACACCCTGTGAGGTAGGTGGGGCTGAGAGAGCTCTTTCCTAAGCTGTCCTTGAGGGAACAGCTGGTACAGAGCTATGGCTTGCCCAAGGTCACCCAGCCAGGTGCAAGTGGAGGAGTGGGGAATCAAACCCGGTTCTCCCAGATTAGAGTCTGCGCACTTAACCACTACACCAAACTGGCTCTCTAAGGTTGGTGTTGCTGGCCTCAGGCCTTCAGCTGGTGTTGATCTGTCCCTGCCTTGGCCTGCCTGGCTGCATGGATCATGGTGCACTCTACCTGGACTGATGAAGACATCTAAAAGGTAAGATTTGGGAGAAATACATGTATTTTTTAAAGGAGGAAATTAGTATTAGTTGCTTGTCGGTGGGGTGAGGATTTTTGCTCAATGTTTTTAATTTTGTGATTCAACATTTGTTATCAGTTCTTGTTTAAATATTTTAATTTTCTGGTTGGTTTTTAAATATATCTCTTCAGACTGTACTGATGTTTCCTTTCCTGTACTGATGTTTTGGTTAGTGGGGTTTTTTGTCAGCTTCTGTTTGTGGGTTCACTGTTGTGCATTTGTTGTCTTTGAGTGTGATCTGGTGTTCTGTTGTGGTTTTCTATTGTGATTTGTGAAGGTCTTGTTTTTTTAAATTTTCTGCTTTATTTGGTTGCTTGGGAGAGTCCTGGTGGTGGGTGTGCGAGTGTTGTTGCCAGCATCCTCAGCACTGGATGCAGGGGTGGTCTTTCCCAAGAGAGACACCCCAAAATGATCTCTGAATCTCCACAAGCAGTACCCTATGAGGTCAGGCTTGGCTTAAAACAGTGACTTTTGCTGGGAGGCCAGGAGAACCACATCTTGGCTGAGAATACTCCAAGCCAAAGAGAAGATTTTCCAGGCTGGCTGCACTACCCAGCATCCTCTACGCAAGCAATAAATAAGTAAGTGGTGGCGCTGGTAGTGGTAGTAGTAAATAAGCATGTATACATTATTTATATACCATATGGTACAGCATATATAGCACTGGCTCCTAAAGTAGGCAATACCGCCCCCTGGGGGGTGCTGGAACAATCCAGGTGGGCTGTAGGAGCCTTGGGTGCAATTGGGTGGGGCTGTTCAATTAAAGCAGCCTTTCCCCCCCTCCCCCGCCTTCTCCTTGTCTTCCCTGGGATCAGGGAGGGAGGTGGAGAGGGGTCCCTACAGCCAATCACAGCCCTGCATTTGCAAATTGCAGATGTCTGCGCACCCTTATAAGGCTGGTGTTGCTGCTGTGCTCTTGTGTGGTGGCTGCTGCTGGCTTCAGGCCTTTAGCTGCTGCTGCTCTGTCCCTGCTTTGGCCTACCTGGCTGCGTGGATCGTGGTGGACTCTACCTGGACTGAAGAAGACATCAAAAAGGTAGGGTTTGGGGAAATACATATATTTTTAAAAGGAGGATATTAGTAAAAGGACTTTTTAAATTGGGCGGCCTGCTTGGGGTGGTTTTGGGTTACGGTTCTGTTGGGTGTGGGGTGGGGGTTGGCTAAGCCCTATTCTCTTACAGGTTTTTTTTTCCAATTAAATTTTTATTTGTTTGTTTAATACAACAATAATATACAGGATAGACTCAAGTCTTTTGATTGATGCATTAATACAGTTTTATACATTCCATACAGTTTGTGATTGCATTTCTTCTAATGTTACCAAAGAGGGAGAATCTTTCTTACATCCAGAATAGTGTCTTTAATACTTAGATGTTTTAGTATTGGGCCCCATATACATGCAATGTCAGTATGTTCACCTTTAGATTTCTTTTGTTTCATTATATCTGAAACTTTTTCATTTATGTATAAGTTCCATAATTTCTTGTACCAGAGGTATACCGTTAGATTGCTATTGGATTTCCATGTGGAAGCTACCGAGGTTTTGGCTGCAAATAGTAACATGGCAATTCTTTTCCTTTGTGTGATGTTAATAGCCTCTTCTGCTCTTAGGTTCAGAAGTAGCGCTTCCGGTGATTTGTCTATAGTGTGTTCTGCTATCTTCCTTATTTCCTCGGTTATTTTATCCCAGAAGGATGATACCATAGGGCAAACAAACCAGCAATGTATCTCGTTGCCTATCCCATTGCATCCCCTCCAAGAGAGGGGGTTTGAGTTTTTTGCGATTCGTGATATCTGTTGAGGAGTCTTATACCATTTAGACAGTATTCTGATGTTTTGCCATTTTTGAGTGATTATGGGGGAGTGGTTTTCATATGTTCTCCAAATGTCTAGGCATTTATCTTGTATGAGATCTGTCTTGCAAATTTCTTTCCAGTATTTCTGATATTGTAGTGTAGTGTTTTCTTGTAACGACATTAGGATTGTATATATTTTGGATATAACCCCGTTTTTGCTTTCATCTGCATTCCTTATTAGAATTTCAAAAGGAGTTGCTGCTTTTTGTAAGATCTCTCTTGAGTTTTATTTTTGAGCAAAGCTGATTGATCTGAAAGTATTGGTACCATGGTATACTTAAATTGAATTTGAGTTCTATTGTGTGTTTGTCCATTATCTCTTTGCGTACTGTAGAGTCTTCCAATTCAGTGATGCCTGCTTGTTTCCATTTTATATAATCTTGGGCATTTTGCCCTGGAGGGTACCAGGTTTGGCCATAAAATGAAGAGAACCTTGATATTGTAGTTGTAAGAGTTTTCCGGAGCTTGTCCCATATTGTTAGTGAAGAGTTTAGAAGTTTATTGTGTTTTGTTTCTTTAGGTCTGCGGTTGGTTTGTTGCCAAATAATATCTCTAATGGTGTATGGGTCTGCATTTTCTGATATTATATCTATCCAGTCCGGAAGGTTTTCCATTTAAACAGGGTTATAATCTTGGCAAGGTGGGTGGCTTGGTAGTGGTTGTATAGTTTGGGGAGTTTCATTCCACCCATTTTGCCTGTTCTGTATAAAACTTGTGCTCCTATTCTGTGCTTTTTTTGTGCTCCTAGAAAGTTATTTAATATACTTTGCCATTCTTTTAAATTTGAGGCAGGTGTTTCCAACGGTATGGTTCTGAAAAGAAATATAAATTTGGGGAGAATAAAGGATTTTATTAGATTGTGTCTACATATCTATCCAGGATGGATTGTTTTTTTCCCAGTTTTGTAATTGGATTCTAATTTCCTTAACTATTCTCAAGTGGTTATGTTCTAATAAGTCATTTATGTTCATTGGAATATTGATTCCAAGATATGTTAGTGTTTCAGACCATTTGTATTGGGTTGTCTCTAGAATTTTGTGTGTGTGTGTGTGTTATATTGATTGGCGATATTTTGTATTTTGTTTGGTTTATTTTTAGGCCAGATACTTCACTATAATCATTTAGTACCTTTTGGAGCAAGATCAGAGGTTTATTTGGATTAGTTAAAAATAATATCATGTCATCAGCAAATAATGTAAGTTTATAATTTTTCTTCCCTATTTGGATTCCGTCGACTTCTTCTTTGTTCCTAATCATGTTGGCTAAGGGTTTGATTGCGATTGCGATGAGGGAAGCTGTCCTGAATGTAGTATGTGGTTGCATGCCATTGCTAATGGTTCAGCTAATATGTGAACAAAGGTTTTGTAAAATTCGTTGGTGTAACCGTCTGGGCCTGGTGATTTGTTTGTTTTTGATTGTTTGATAGAATCCATGATCTCTTGTTTCAAGATGGGTTTTTCCATTATTTCTTTGTGTTCGACTCTTATTTTTGATATGGGATGCTTAAGAAAATGTTCTGTGATACTATTTTGTGGCATATTATTTGATGAGTATAGATTGTTGTAAGAGTCCCCAAATGTTTGAGTTATGGATTTATTTATGGTGTGTATTTTACCATTCTTGTCTTTTATACTACAGATTGTTCTGTCTATGCGTGTGGAATTGACTCTCTTTGGCTAAGATTTTTAACGCTTTAATTGTGCCATACCTTTTGCCTTAAAAACAGCAGATTCTTCCAATAATTCTAACTTTCACCTTGCTGCAAGTAATTTTTGGTAAATTTTCCTACTACAATTTTGTTTGTGTTTGTTTTCTAGATCTCGTACAGTGATTATCAGATTTTGTCTCGCTTCTTTTCTTAATTTGTTCATCTGTGAAGTTTTGGATATGAGATGTCCCCTCAGAGACGGTTTAAAAGCATCCCAAAGTATCGTGGGAGCAATCTCATTATCTGTGTTCTCCTGAAAGTATTGCCATATCTGCGTTTCTATTTCTAAAATGTGTGTAGAATTTGTTAATAAAGATCTATTTATGATCCATTGTAGTTTGCTTCTGGTTTCTTCTTCCTTTGTGGTAACACAGTCCAACCATGCATGATCAGACGATAATCTGTACCCTATTTGTGGTGAGCGTGTTCTTTGTTGAATACTGTGCGATACTAGTAGGTAATCTCTGCGTGTATGAATTTGATGTCTGAATGAGAAATATGTGAAATCTTTCTCATCTGGGTGGTTTCTCCTCCATATGTCTATTAGTTCATGGTCTGTGAATAATTTGGTTAGGACTGAGGGTTTTTTGTATTTTTGGGCTTTCTTTTTTAGGAAGGCTCTGTCTAAAACTGGATCAGCCTCCCAGGATGATGTCCCCTTCTTTGAATTTATCTAACTCAGACAAAGTCTCCCTTATGAACTTTAATTGACCTTGATTTGGAGCATATATCGATCCATTTGTTACTGCTGTGTTTTTTAGAGTTCCCTTTATGAAGATGTATCTACCCTGTGTGTCTTTTAATATGTCTTGACATATAAAGTGTATATTTTTTAGATAAGAGTATGGCTACTCCTCTGGACTTAGAATTGCCATGGGCTAATATTTGTTGTTTGAACCAATTGTTTTTAAAGATTTGTGTATTTGAAGCATTTAGATGCGTCTCTTGCAATAAGAGGATGTCTGGATGTAATTCCATTACGTTTGCGTATACTCTTTTTCATTTCACGATGTTGTTAAGACCTCTGGTGTTGAGTGCTAGTATTTTTATGTTGTGGTTCATGATTCATTGTTGATGACCAACCTTGAGCTCCTTGTGGTATAACAGCCCCACGGTACAGTAGTTGAGTTAGTAACACAGAAACTATTATTAGTCTGCTTCTGTTAGTTAGTTAGATGCTTGTATTTTAATTATATGATATAAAGTTCTTGCTATGAGATGCCACTTTTATTAATTAATTTTATTATGTGAAATATGGGTTATTTACTGTTTGTGTTTTCACTCCTAAATACCCATCCTGTTGCTTATGCTATCCTTAAATTGTACTCCACTTACCTTTATTACTTATTACTAAATTACTAATTCCCCCCTTGACACTAATACTATTGTAGTGATTAAATACTAACTTTCTAAAGTACTATCTTAACTATTCAATAAGGAATATGAATCAACCGCAGGTGTTTGGGCTCCTGTTCTCTCACAGGAGAATAGAATATTCTATTTCTCCTTTCCCAACCTGCCTATGTTTTGTGTTAATCAGCTACTTTCCTAAATTGCCCCCTCCCCCCTAACTTTAGTTTAAAGTATGCACTAACATTGGATTCTTAAGTATCTTGTACTTTCTGTATCTATGTAATGTTAGTACATTTGCATACTTATTTTTGCAACCTGTAATTATTTTATGATTACTTCACATTTTAAAACTCTATATGGCTCTTGCTGCTTTTTCCCGGTGTGTTGGTCTTGCTGTGTTTTCTTTTGAAGCTGCTTTTTGCTGCCCTCTGGTGGGTCATTCAGACCTAGTTTCTTTGGCATTTGAAGGCCTGTTGTGTGGTCCTGCACTTGATACTTCCTTCCTTCCTTGAAGACTTGAAGGGTTGCAGGACCAGTCCACTTGTAGTTTTGGTTGAGTGATTGAAGCTGGTTTGTTATAGGTTTCAGTTCTCTTCTTCTGTTGATGGCATCAGATGTTAGGTCGATATACTTCTATTTTTATGTTCTTGTAATCTAAGTGTCCTTTATATTTTGCTTCAGCCAGAATTCTCTTTTTAAGTCTATAATCCAGTAGTCTAAAGATGATATCTCTGGGGCCTTTTCTGTTGGTGTTGTGAGGAGCTCCCAGATGACAAGCTTTCGTTATTGTGGGTGCCTCTCCCATATCAAGCTTTAGAATGACTGCTAGCCACCTGGATTTAAAAGCTGGCAGATCTGCGTCTTCTTCCATTTGCTCTGGGAAGCCGCGAAGTTTCAGATTATTTTGTCTTGCCTCCATTTCCAGAGCAAGCATTTTTATTTTTAACTGTTCTGTTTCTTCCTGAGCCTTTGTGTTTTCCTCTTTGACTTCTTCTGCCAGTGTCCTTGCTTCTACTGTGATCTGTTTTGTTTCATATATAGATGATTTTATTTGTGTTAGTTGTTCCTTTATGGGCTCAAATAGTGCCCCTAATTTAACCATTAGGCACTCTTCTATCTCTGACAAGTCGTTGCTAGTTAGTGCAGGAGTTATTACCGGTTCTTCTGAGGGCCTGGCAGCCATTTTGATTGCATTGTTCGCTGTGCCATCTAGAGCTGTTTCTGCTGTTCTTGGTTCAAAATAGCTGCTTCCTGCTTCGATTTTCACTTGAGCAGGTTTATTTTTTGTTAGAGCTTTCCTTTCTTTATTTTGGTTTTCCATATGATCACGTGGTTGCTTTTTAGAGTAGTCATTAGGGTCTTGAAATGAATGAGCTCTGGGGCTAAGTGGCCATTTTCCTCGCATGCATCGCCATGCCCCCAGGCTTACTCTCTTACAGTTAATAATTTTGGGGGAGAGTTTTAAAATTTTATTTTGCATTTAAAAGTATTACTGTAGGATTTTTTAAAATTAACTGTAGTTCCTTGTTGGGGAGGGGTGAGGATTTTTGCTCAATGGTTTTTAATTTTTGATCTTTCGTTATTGCTTGTTGCTGCTGCTCAGCTGTTTTTGTGGCTTTTGCAGGGAACAGAAAACGGGGTTAAAGGGATGCAAAATCCCTTTAAACCCCTGCTTACTGTGCCTTCCACAAACCACCACAAACTGAATGAACTGCTGTAAAAATCTGTGGAAGTCCATGATGGTAGACTTGTCACAAACATGTGTTTGCAAAGAGGAACACAATGACAAAACCACCTCTGCTCATCTCTTGCCTCGAAAATAGGGTTGTCAGGTACTTCCTGGCAGCTGGCAGGGGGTGGAGATGGGGACTTTCCAGAAGCAAAAAGAGTCCTAGGCCAACATCACCAACAATCCAGTGACATCACTTCTGGCACACATCAGACATGACATCACTGTGTCACTAGAACTGTCTGGACTATCTGGTAATTGGGGGAAAACTCTACAGTAGAAGCCATTTTTACTAGTGTGTCCCTGTGTCACCAGCAACATGGTGATGTCACTTTCTGTGTGTGGTGGAAGTGATGTCACCACCCTGACACAGGCCTTATGCTCCTTTTGGTGGTGGTAAATCCCCTGCTGATTGGCACTGGGAAAAGCAGCCTGGGGGGAGGTGGCTCCCATCCCCAGCAGGGGCCTTGGAAGCCTACCTGAAAACCCCATAGGGACTTAATGGCAGTTAGGTTTTGTTTTCAATACATTCAGGCTGCAGAGGAAGCCACAGCAGTGTCAGCTCTTCTCCATGTCCCCAAGATGGCAACCTGAACACCACCAATCACCTTCTAGGGTAGGAGAATCTAACTGGAGGCACTTTACGAATACTGAAGTATGGATAGCAAAAAAAGAGAGAGAGATATCTGAACTGAGGGGGAGTGTGTCCCTAAGTTTGCTTCCCGACTCCCATTCATTCATTCCTGGTAAGGGTCTTCTTGGGAGGGCCCAGAGCACTTACCCTACTCCCATTTACAGGACTTTTACAACAGGTTTCCCCTTGTACAGGACCAAATGAGGCATGAGGATCCAGACAGAGTAACAACTATTCAGAGGTTTAACAACAACTTTAGATCAGTAAGAAGTAGGGAAAATGAGCAAAGTAAAGGCAGATAAATCAGTAAAAGAATAAATCCTAATCCATCTATCTGCACAGTCCTAGCCTTCCTAAGGTACCTGTTCAGTCTAACTCACCCCTTTTTGGATGAGGGATCCCTCTGTCTGAAGCAGCTTCCACCAGCCCTGCTCCCTGAGAGAGAACCCTCTCCCACTCTAAGGAAGGCCTTTTATCTCCTCTTCCCAGGCATCACCTTCTGGTCTAGGGTTGCCAAGTCTTACTTTAAAAAAAGTTGGGGAGACTCTGGGAGTCCAGTGTTTGTGCAAAGTGCACACACGCTGCAGTGACATCACCCAGAGGTGATGTCATCACACTGGGCACATTGTTGGGGCAACACTCTGTTAATCGCCCTAAAACTCTATGGTAACATACAGTTTTCAGGGCAATTACTAGAGTGTCACCCTGGCAATGTGCCCAGCATGATGATGTCACTTCCGGGTGACAGCATCACGCTGGGCTCATTGGCGTGATTGGGCCATTTTGGGGGTGAGGTTCCCCTCGCCGGCTGGATCTGGACTGGTGGATTGGGGACCCATTTAGCAGAAGAATCCCCGCCCCTAGGGGGACTTGGCAGCCCTATTCTGGTCCCCTATTGGTGTAGTTTTCCTCCAAAATCTCATGTTACCCAATCACAGGTTCCAGAGGGAATGTGGGAAATGTAGGCCCTAATGACTACTCCAGTACAGGCTTCCCTAGAGCTACTAGGCTGCCCGAGAACCCGTAGGCTGCCCCACTATAGGTCCATGATCATGACAGTGGGTCACAATAATAAATACCAATACAACCTTAAAACAATTCAGTCAAGAAATACCAAACATCAAATTAATACAATAAAACCAGTTAAAACAGTTACAGTAGGCAGTGCGGGAAATTTCAATTTTCAGTTCCTACAGCTGGGGATGAATGGGCCGAAGCCGAGCCATAAAGGTCTCATTAATAACAGCCTACTGCCACCGGGGGAACTAAGGACATCATTGCCCTGGAACCTGCTGGCCGAGCCTCTGCCGCTGCTTTCACCATGTGACTGTGTTTGCCACCTGTATTTTGTCTTGTTTTTAAAATTGTAAACCATTGTTTTATGGTATTTTAATTTGTTGGTAGCCACCTTGAGCCAGCTTGCCTGGAAAGGCGGGATGTAAATGCAAATAATAAATAAATAAATAAGTGAATTCTTTTAACCCTTTTCCTCCAGGATCCACTTGCATGCAGAGTTACGGTATCCAACAGAAGACTTGGTAGAATGCCTGCAGAGATCCCCTCAAGGCATAGAGTGCTCAGCACATGAGACAGTCTGGATTGTGCAGGATTTATGATTATATTTTTATATTATCAACTAGGGCTGAGCTAAATGTCAAATGGGAATTGCTGCCCTATACTACACAAAAAATGCATTTTTCATGATGCATTTGGTGGTAATCATGTCAAAATTGTTTGTGTGGAGCTACTGTATTTCTACTGCCCTGCCCCCCCCATCTCATCCATTTCCTTGTTTATGCTCTGAAAGTACTCTTAATGTATCTGGGTCCCTTTAAAGTTTAAAGAGACTGCAGAAGACAGCTGATCAGTGGTGAGCAAGGTGCTCTCCACCAGTCAGCTGTTTTTCAGACTTTCTACAAACTTTATTTAAAGGGACTGTGGTCTTTTTCAATGGGGTTTGCAAACAAACCTTTTGGTTTGTGGTTTGGTTCGTGATTCAGCCACAAACCATGAACCAACCACATTTTCTCAGTGTGTACCTATCCCTAGGCTAGTCAAGGTTATTCAAGCTGCTAAGTATATCTACTTGGCTACAATATAGGTAGCTATCTCTTAGCCTAAGAAAGCTGGGTGGTCTGTGCAGACCAGGAACAGTATATTCTTACTGCTACCCTTTGTGGTAGGAGACTTTCTCAAAGTTATCTAGTGAACTTCACTGTGGCAACTTGGGTCTCCTGATCCATGTCAGGTGGTGCTAGTTACACCACACTGCACTTACGGCCTGTAATCACTTCAGGGACACAGAGGATCAATGGCATGTGTTGGGCTATATTGGATGATATTTATTAAAACACTAAACATTCTACTAGGCCATTTATTAAAAAACTGAGGAAATCTTCCTCCAGACACAGATGATGCCTTTAGTTAGCAAGGAATAATGATAGCTGTTAAATATTTCTAGCAAGGTGGGGCGATTTGTCTCTTACTGTGCCTTAGTCTAGGGTCTGCTCTCATTATCTTCAGACTGTTCCTTACAGACTTTCGGTAGCTATTGCAGTAGTTGTCACGTGTGGGATTTTGCTCTTGTAGCAGCTTTATATTTTCTCTGTTTGTCTTCTCATCAAAGAAAGCCATGTACATGAGAAAGAAGAAGAATGGTAGGGTTTTGTATCCTGATTTCCTCTACCTTAAAAAGGCTCAAAGTAGCTGGCTTAACTCCTTTCCTTCATTTCCCCACAACAGGTGCCTTATGAGGCAGGTGGGGCTGAGAGAGTCCTGAGAGAACAGGGATTGGCCTAAGGTCACCTAGCAGGCCCCAAGTGTCTCAAAATGGCTGACAATAGCCTTCCCTTCCTCACCCCACAACAGGCACCTTGTGAGGCAGGTGGAGCTGAGAGAGTCCTGAGAGAACAGGGACTGGCCCAAGGTCACCCAGCAAGCCCCAAGTGTCTCAAAATGGCTGAAAATTGCCTTCCCTTCGTCTCCCCACAACAGGCCCTTGGTGTGGCAGGTGGGGCTGAGAGTCCTGAGAGATCTGGGACTGACCCAAGGTCACCCAGCAGGCCTCATGTGTCTCAAAGCGGCTGACAATCACCTTCCCTTTTTCACCCCACAACAAGCACCTTGTGAGGAAGGTGGGGCTGAGAGAGTCCTGAGACAACCAGGACTGGCCCTTGGTCACCCAGCAGGCCTCATGTGGAGGAGTGGGGAATCAAACCAAATTTCCAGATTAGAATCTGCTGATCTTAACCACACACTGGCTCTCATGTGCATGCATTGATTGTCCGTATGATTTCTGTCCTACACACACAACCCCTTTCTGTGGGTCTCTGAGAAGTGACGGATACATTTATGGATGACACTTCCATGCTGGATCCGTTTCAGTCTGGCTTCCGGCCAGGTCATGGGACGGAGACGGTACTGGTCACCCTCACAGATGACCTCTGAAGACATCTGGATCAGTGCGGTATGGTGTTAGATCTGTCGGCCGCGTTCGATATGGTCGACCACCAGCTGCTGATCCACCGCCTTGCCGACTCGGGGATACAGGGGCTTGCTTTACAATGGCTTGCTTCTTTTCTCCAGGATCGGGGACAGAGGGTTGCGCTCGAGGAACAGACCTCCCAGAGGTACCCACTGGTATGTGGAGTGCCTCAAGGGGCGGTGCTGTCCCCAATGTTATTTAACATCTATATGCACTCCCTTGCCCAGATTGTCCGGAGGCATGGGCTTGGGTGCCATCAATATGCAGAGGACACCCAGCTGTATCTGTTGCTGGGCGGTCGGTCCGGCACTACCCCAGATGACTTGGGGTGGGTGCTTCAAGACGTAGCAGACTGGCTCAGACTGAGTCAGCTGAAACTGAATCCAACGAAGACGGAGGTCCTGTGCTTGAGTCGGAGTGGGCCGGGGATACGTACCCCACTCCCGTCCTTCGGGGGGGTGCCATTGGTGCCAGCACCGAGGGTCAGGAGTCTGGGAGTGCTCCTGGATGACTCCTTATCAATGGAGGCCCAGGTAGCAGCCACTGCCAAGGCAGCCTTTTACCATCTTCAGCTGATTAGGCAGTTGGTTCCCTTCCTCGAACGTGATGACCTAGCTACGGTGATCCATGATACGGTCACCTCGAGATTAGACCACTGTAACGCTATCTACTTGGGGCTACCCTTGTTTCGGATCTGGAGGCTGCAGCTAGTGCAGAATGCCGTGGCCAGGTTATTGATGGGCCTCCCTATGAGTGACCATATCCGGCCTGTGCTGCGGCTGCTGCACTGGCTGCCTATAGCATACCGGATCCGGTTCAAGGTGTTGGTGTTGACCTCTAAAGCCCTATATGGTCAGGGGCCTGCCTACTTGAGGGACCGCCTTTCCCCATATGTGCCCCAGAGGGCACTGAGGTCAAGCACCCAGCATCACTTGACTATTCCCGGTCCGAGGGATGCGCGGCTGGCCTGTACCAGGGCTAGGGCTTTCTCGGTGGCGGCCCCATACTGGTGGAATGAGCTCCCGGATGACATCAGGGCCCTGCGGGATTTGTTACAGTTCTGCAGGGCCTGCAAGACGGAGCTCTTCCGCCAGGCTTTCGAATAGGAGCTGCCACCGGGGAGATGGCAGGACAACATCGCCCTGGTTCCACAGGCCAAACCTTCTGTTGTCGCTACTCTCCAGGAGCATGTAGATGCTGCCAGTACAGCTATGTTAGTCGTTTTTTAATGTTGTGTATTTATGATTTTAAATTGTAAACCACTTTGGTGTTTATGTTTATGTTGTGAGCCGCCTTGAGCCAGTTCGCTGGAAAGGTGGGATAGAAATGCAGTAAATAAATAAATAAATAAGAAGCCCACAAGAGCCAAACAAATCTTTAATTTTTCTGATGACTATCCTTTAAAAAAAATTGGGGCTTTTTTCCAAATTAAGAGCTCTGATATGACTCTTATTTATTTACTAGGAGGAAGGCCCGTTGTGGAAATAAATACAATGGGCACTAGAAAGAGACTCTGGGAACGTGCCCCAGCCTTGGACACTCAGCGTTGATTTGCTTTTGCAACCTCTGCAGGGTATAATGACACAGAGTCCAGCATTTTCTCCAGGGGAAGATCTCTGCCACCTGAAGAGCGGTTGTAATTCAGTGTGATCTCCATCCCTCCCCTAGCGATTGGCAACAATGGTACCCCATAAGGGACTTGCTGGCTTGGAGGATGGAATCTATGGCATTGTACCTGTTTGAGGTCCCACCCCTCCTCCAACCTCACCGTCTCCAGGCTCCATCTCTCAAATCTCCAAGAATTTTCCACCTGGAGTTGGCAACCCTATCTTCCTCCCAGCCAATCATCAACCTCACTCTTCAACTTTCCATCTCCCCCCGCAGCCTCCACCATGCTCTGAAGCCTTGACTGTGTCATATCGGCTGTCAGAAAGGGTCCATCTCAGCAGAGAATAAGGACATAGAGTACACCATTTTCTCCAGGAAAACTTATCTCTGCCAACTGGAGATCAATTGTAACAGTGAGAGATCTCCAGGTCCCACCTGGAAATTGGAAACTTTAGGGGCAAAGTCAGCCACCCAGCAGGGGATTGAAGAGAATGGTTTGATGGTCACTGGCCCACCTCATTAGCCAACCGGACATGGCGGAGCCATTTTCACAGTTTATTCTGATAGGAAAGTGGGCACGCTGGCAGTGGGCAGGGGACCAGGTTATGCCGAAAGCCCATTGTCTTTTCACTGACAGAAGCAGGCTACTGAGGGGACAGTTAAATCCACCTGGCAGTGGGCGGAGTAGAAGAGTGGACGAAGCACCCAGTCCTCCCCCTTTGCCGGCTCCCTCTAGACTGAGGCTGAGATGCTGGGTGATGGCTCTGTGGGGGGGACTGAGGCAAAGCAGTGAGGGAATGCAGCCAGTGGCCAGGGACCCCTTTTGAGTGGCAGTCCTTGTAGCCAACTGATTTTGGCGCCCCATGGAATCTTGCCACTTGAAAACAGCTTCATATATAAGAGAGATTTATGTACCATATGGTACAGCATATATAGCACTGGTTCCCAAAGTGGGCAATACCAGCCCTTGGGGGGGGGCTGGAATGATTCAGGTGGGCAGTAGGAGCCTCAGGTGCAATTGGGAGGGTGTTGAATTTTTAAAAAGAGGGGGGGAAGCATAAAGAAAGAAGAGTCCAGTGGCAGCATAAAGAAAGAAGAGTCCAGTGGAAGCATAAAGAAAGAAGAGTCCAGAACCTATCTAAAGCAGCCTCCCTCCCCCTGACTTTTCCTGGTCTTCCCTGAGATCAGGGAGGGAGGGAGAGGGGGTCCCTACAGCCAATCACAACCATGCATTTGCAAACTTCAAATGCCTGTGCACCCCATAAGGCTGGTGTTGCTGCTGGGCTGTTGTGTGGTGGCTGCTGCTGGTCTCTGGCTTCAGGCCTTCTGGTGCTGCTGCTCTGTCCCTGCTTTGGCTTGCCTGGCTGCGTGGATTGTGGTGGACTTTACCTGAACCGAAGAAGACATCTAAAAGGTAAGATTTGGGGGAAATACATATATTTTTAAAGGAGGATATTAGTATTCGTTGCTTGTTGGTGCAGTAAGGATTTTTGCTCAATGTTTTTCATTTTGTTATTGGTTGTTTAAATATTTTAATTTTCTGGTTGGTTTTTAAATATATTTCATGAGACTTTACTGCTGTTTCCTTTGTGTGTTTTGGTTAGCTGGGAGGGGGGGTTGTCAGCTGCTGTTTGTGGGTTTACTGTTGTGTGTTTGTCGTCCCTGGGAGTGCTCTCGTGTTGTTCTGTTGTGATTAGTGAAGATCTTGTTTTGAAAAGTTCTGCTTTATTGCTTTTGGTTGCTTGGGAGGGTCCTGGTTGGTGGGTGTGCGAGTGTTGTTGCCGTCATCCTCAGCCCTGAACCCGGGGTGGTCTTGCCCAAGAGAGACACCCCAAAATGACCTCTGAATCTCCACAAACAGTGCCCTATGAGGCCAGGCTAGGCTTAAAACAGTGGCTTTTGCTGGGAGGCCAGGAGAAGCACATCTTGGCTTAGAAAACTCAGGCCGAAGAGAAGATTCTCCAGGCTGGCTGTACTGCCAAACATTCTCCATGCAAATAATAGATAAGGAAGTGGTGGCAGTAATAGTAGTAAATAAGTGTTTGCATATTACTTGTATACCATATGGTACAGCATATATAGCACTGGCTCCCAAAGTGGGCAATACCGCCCCCTGGGGGGGGGGTGCTGGAATGATCCAGGTGGGTGGTAGGAACCTTGGGTGCAATTGGGCGGGGGGGTGTTGAACTTTAAAAAGGGGTCAGTGGAAGCATAAAGAAGGAAGAGACCAGAACCTAAAAAGGGTAGTGGTGGAAGCATTAAGAAAGAAGAGTCCAGAACCTGTCTCAAGCAGCCTTCCCCCCAGCTTTCTCCTGGTCTTCCCTGGAATCAGGGAAGGAAGGGAAGGTGGAGGAGGCTCCCCACAGCCAATCACAGTCATGCATTTGCAAATTGCAAATTACTGTGCACCCTTCTAAGGCTGGTGTTGCTGCTGGGTTCTTGTGTGGTGGTTGCTGCTGTTCTGTCCTTGCCTTGGCCTGCCTGGCTGCGTGGATCCTGATGGACTCTACCTGGACTGAAGAAGACATCTAAAAGGTAGGATTTGGGGTAAATACATATATTTTTTAAAGGAGGATATTACTAAAAGGACTCTTTAAATTGGGTGGCCTGCTTGGGGTGGCTTTGGGTTAGGGTGTTGTTGGGTGTGGTGTGGGGGTTGGCTAAGCCTTACTCTCTTACAGTTAATAATTTTGGGGAAAAGATTTAAAAATTTGTTTTGCATTTAAAAGTATGGCTGTTGGATTCTTTTTCAATTAACAATTGTAGTTGCTTGTTGGTGTGGGGTGAGGGTTTGGCTTAGTAGTCTTAAAGTTAAAAAAAAATGGTGGCAGTTTAAAAAGTCTGGTTTGCACTTAAAACTATTTCTGTTGGATTGTTTCTTTAATTAACTGTGGTAGTTTGTTTTGCATTTAAAAGTATTACTGTAGGGTTGTTTTTAAATTTACTGTGGTTGCTTCTTGGGGTGGGGTGAGGATTTTTGCTCAATGTGTTTAATTTTGTGATTCAACTTTTGTTATTGGTGGTTTTTTAAATACTTTAATTTTCTGGTTGGTTTGTAAATATATTTCTTCAGACTGTACAGCTGTTTCTTTTATTTTGGTTAGCTGGGGGGGGTTGTGAGCTTCTGTTTGTGGGTCCAGTGTTGTGCGTTTGTGGTCCCTGAGAGTGCTCTGGTGTTGTTCTGTTGTGGTTTTCTGTTGTAATTAGTGAAGGTCTTGTTTTAAAAGTTCTGCTTTATTGCAGTTGGTTGCTTGGGAGGCTCCTGGTGGTGGGTGTGCAAGCGTTGTTGCCAGTATTCTCAGCCCTAGACCCAGGGGTGGTCTTTCCCAAGAGAGACACCCCAAAATGACCTCTGAATTTCCACAAGCAGTGCCCTATGAGGCCAGGCTAGGCTTAAAACAGTGGTTTTTGCTGGGAGGCCAGGAGAACCGCATCTTGGCTAAGAAAACCCAGACCAAAGAGAAGATTCTCCAGGCTGGCTACACTGCCAAGTATCCTCCATGCAAGTAATAAATAATCAAGTGGTGGTGGTGGTAAAAGTAGTAAACATTTATATGTTACTTATATACCATATGGCACAGCATATATAGCATTAGTTCCCAAGTGGGCAGTACCACCCCCTGGGGGTGTGCTGCAACAATCCAGGTGGGTGGTAAAAGCCTTGGGTGCAATTGGGGGGGTGTTGAATTAAAGCAGCCTTCCACCCCACCTTCTCTTGGTCTTCCCTGGGATCATGGAGGGAGGTCGAGGTTCAGAGGGGTCCCCACAGCCAATCACAGCCATGTGTTTGCAAATTGCAAATGCCTGTACACCCTTATAAGGCTGGTGATGCTGCTGGGCTCCTGTGTGGTGGCTGCTGCAGGCTTCAGGCCTTCAGCTGCTGCTGCGACTTTGTCCCTGCGTTGGCCTGGCTGGCTGTCTGGATCGTGGTGGACTCTACCTGGACTGAAGAAGACATCTAAAAGGTAAGGTTTGGGGAAAATACATGAATTTATAAAAGGAGGATATAAGTAAAAGTACTTTTTAAATTGGGTGGCTTTCTTGGGGTGGCTTTGGGTTATCATTCTTTTGGGTGTGGGGAGGGGTGGGGGTTGGCTAAGCCTTACTCTCTTACAGTTAATAATTTTGGGGGCAAGTTTTTAAAGTTTGGTTTGCATTTCAATTGGATTTTTTTTAAAAAAAATATAGTAGTTGCTTGTTGGTGCGGTCAGGATTTTTGCTCAGATGTTTTTAATTTTGTGGTTCAACTTTTGTTATTGTTTAAATATTTCAATTTTCTAGTTGGTTTTTAAATATATTTTTTGAGACTGTACTGCTGTTTCCTTTGTGTCTTTTGGATAGCTCGGAAGGGGGGTTGTCAGCTTCTGTTTGTGAGTTCAGTGTTGTATGTTTGTTGTCACTTATAAAAGGAGGATATAAGTAAAAGTACTTTTTAAATTGGGTGGCTTTGTTGGGGTGGCTTTGGGTTATCATTCTTTTGGGTGTGGGGAGGGGTGGGGGTTGGCTAAGCCTTACTCTCTTACAGTTAATAATTTTGGGGGCAAGTTTTTAAAGTTTGGTTTGCATTTCAATTGGATTTAAAAAATATATATATATAGTAGTTGCTTGTTGGTGCGGTCAGGATTTTTGCTCAGATGTTTTTAATTTTGTGGTTCAACTTTTGTTATTGTTTAAATATTTCAATTTTCTAGTTGGTTTTTAAATATATTTTTTGAGACTGTACTGCTGTTTCCTTTGTGTCTTTTGGATAGCTCGGAAGGGGGGTTGTCAGCTTCTGTTTGTGAGTTCAGTGTTGTATGTTTGTTGTCACTGAGAGTGCTCTGGTGTTTTTCTGTTGTGGTTTTTTCCATCTTGATTTGTGAAGGTCTTGTTTTTAAAAGTTCTGCTTTATTGCATTTGGTTGCTTGGGAGGATCCTGGTGTTGGGTGTGTGAGTGTTGTTGCCGGCATCCTCAGCCCTAAACCAGAGTAGTATTTCCCAAGAGAGACACCCCCAAAATGACTTCTGAACCTTTCGAAGTAAGGCCCTATGAGGCCAGGCTTGGCTTAAAAGAGTGGATTTTGCTGGGAGGCCAGGAGAAGCACATATTGGCTGAGAAAACTCAGTCCAAAGAGAAGATTCTCCAGGCTGTCTGCACTACCAAGCATTCTCCATGCAAGCGATAAATAAGCAAGGGGTGGTGGTAGTACTGGTAAATAGGTGTTTACATATTATATACCATATGGTACAGCATATATAGGAGGAGGGAGGAGGAGGAGGAGATTGGATTTATATCCCACCCTTCACTCACTCGTAGTCTCAGAGCAGCTTACAAACTCCTTTCCCTTCCCCTCCCCTGCCCCAACAGACACCCTGTGAGGTAGGTGGGGCTGAGAGAGCTCTTTCCCAAGCTGTCCTTGAGAGAACAGCTGGTACAGAGCTATGGCTTGCCCATGGTCATCCAGCAGGTGCAAGTGGAGGAATGGGGAATCAAACCCAGTTCTCCCAAATTAGAATCCATGCACTTAACCACTACACCAAACTGGCTCTCTGGTTATATAGCACTGGTTCCCAAAGTGGAAAATACCACCCCCTGGGGTGGGGTGATGGAATGATCCAGGTTGGCAATAGGAGCCTTGGGTGCAATTGAGGGGGTGTTGAATTCAAAAAAGAGGGTGGTGAAAGAATAAAGAGTCCTGAACCTGTCTAAAGCAGCCTTCCCCCCCTTTTCCTGGTCCTCCCTGCAATCAGGGAAGGAGGTGGAGAAGTGTCCCCACAGCCATGAATCACAGTCATGAATTTGCAAATTGCAAATGCCTGTGCACCCTTGTAAAGGTTGTGTTGCTGCTGGGTTCTTGTGTGGTGGCTGCTGCTGGCCTTGGGCTTCAGGTCTTCAGCTACTGCTGTTCTGTCCTTGCCTTGGCATGGCTGGCTGCCTCGATCGTGGTGGACTCTACCTGGACTGAAGAAGACATCTAAAAGGTAAGATTTGGGGGAAATACGTATATATTTTTAAAGGAGGATAGTAGTAAAAGGACTCTTTAAATTGGACGGCCTGCTTGGGGAGGCTTTGGGTTATTGTTCTGTTGGATGAGGGGTGGGGGTTGGCTAAGCCTTACAGTTAATAATTTTGGGGAAAAGTTTTTAAAGTTTGTTTTGCATTTAAAAGTACTGTTGTTGGATTGTTCTTAAATTAACTGTAATTGCTCGTTGGTGTGGGGTGAGGGTTTGTCTTACTAGTCTTTTTAAAGTTAAAAAAATGGTGGCAGTTTTAAAAGTTTGGTTCTCATTTTGAAGTATTTCTGCTGGATTGTTTCTTTAATTAACGGTAGTAGTTTGTTTTGCATTTAAAAGTATTACTGTAGGGTTGTTTTTAAATTAACTGTAGTTGTTTGTTGGGGTGGGGTGAGGATTTTTGCTCAATGTTTTTAATTTTGTGATTTGACTTGTTTTTGGTGGTTGCTCCCATACTTTAATTTTCTGGTTGGTTTTTAAATATATCTCTTCAGACTGTACTGATGTTTACTTTGTGTGTTTCGGTTAGTGGGGGGGGGGCGTTGTCAGCTTCTTTTTGTGGATTCACTGTTGTGCATTTGTTGTCTTTGAGAGTGTTCTGGTGTTGTTCTGTTGTTTTCCATTGTGATTTGTGAAGGTCTTGTTTTTAAAAGTTCTTTATTTGGTTGCTTGGGGGGGGTCCTGGGGGTGGGTGTGCGAATGTTGTTGCCAGCATCCTCAGCCCTGGATGCGGGGGTGGTCTTTCCACCTCAAGTTGGCAGCCCTATCTCCTTCCCAGCTAATCATCAACCTCACTCTTCAACTTTCCATCTCTCCCTCCCCCGCGCAGCCTCCGCCATTCTCTGAAGCCCTGACTACTATGTCATATTGGCTGTCATAAAAGGTCCATCTGAGCAGGGTATAAGGACACAGTCCACCATTTTCTCCAGGGAAACTGATCTCTGCCATCTGGAGATCAATTGTAACAGCGAAAGATCTTCAGGTCCCACCTGTAGATTGGCAACCCTAGGGGAAAGTCAGCCACACAGCAGGAGGTTGAAGAGAATGGTTTGATGGTTGCTGGCCCACCTCATTAGCCAACCAGCCATGGTGGAGCTGTTTTCACAGTTTATTCTGATTGGAAAATGGGCATGCTGGCAGTGGACAGGGGAGGGGGTTATGCTGAAAGTCCATTGTCTTTTCACTGACAGAAGGCGGCAACTGAGGGGACAGTTAGACCCACCTGGCAGTGGGTGGAGGAGAAGAGTGGACGCAGCACCCAGTCTTCCCCCTTTGCCAGCTCCCCCAAGACTGAGGCCGAGATGCTGGGCAGTGGCTCTGTGGGCGGGACTATCAGAACACAGCGAGGGAATGCAGCCGGTGGCAGGGACCCCTTTGGAGTGGCAGTCCTTGTAGGCATCTGATTTTTGCACCTCGTGGAATCTTGCCACTTGAAAACAACTTTATATATAAGAGAGATTTATGTACCATGTGGTACAGCATATATAGCACTGGTTCCCAAAGCGTGCAATACAACCCTCTGGGGGGGGTGCTCAAATGATCCAGGTGGGCAGTAGGAGCCTTGGGTGTAATTAGGGAGTGTTGAATTTAAAAAGGGTGGTGGTGGAAGAGTCCAGAACCTATCTAAAGCAGACTTTCCACCCCTGCCTTCCCCTGGTCTTCCCTGGGATCAGGGAGGGAGGAGGAGAGGGATCCCCACAGCCAATCACAGCCATGCATTTGCAAATTTCAAATGCCTGTGCACCCTTATAAGGCTGGTGTTGCTGGCCTCAGGCCTTCAGCTGGTGTTGATCTGTCCCTGCCTTGGCCTGCCTGGCTGCATGGATCATGGTGCACTCTACCTGGACTGATGAAGACATCTAAAAGGTAAGATTTGGGAGAAATACATGTATTTTTTAAAGGAGGAAATTAGTATTAGTTGCTTGTCGGTGGGGTGAGAATTTTTGCTCAATGTTTTTAATTTTGTGATTCAACATTTGTTATCGGTTCTTGTTTAAATATTTTAATTTTCTGGTTGGTTTTTAAATATATCTCTTCAGACTGTACTGATGTTTCCTTTCCTGTACTGATGTTTTGGTTAGTGGGGTTTTTTGTCAGCTTCTGTTTGTGGGTTCACTGTTGTGCATTTGTTGTCTTTGAGTGTGATCTGGTGTTGTTCTGTTGTGGTTTTCCATTGTGATTTGTGAAGGTCTTGTTTTTTAAATTTTCTGCTTTATTTGGTTGCTTGGGAGAGTCCTGGTGGTGGGTGTGCGAGTGTTGTTGCCAGCATCCTCAGCACTGGATGCAGGGGTGGTCTTTCCCATGAGAGACACCCGAAAATGATCTCTGAACCTCCACAAGCAGTGCCGTATGTGGCCAGGCTTGGCTGAAAACAGTGGCTTTTGCTGGGAGGCCAGGAGAAGCACAACTTGGCTAAGAAAACTCAGGCCAAAGAGATGATTGTCTAGGCTGGCTGCACTTCCAAGCTTCCTCCTTGCAAGTAATAAATAATCAAGTGGTAGTGGTGGTAGAAGTAGTAAATAAGTGTTTACATATTACTTATATACCAAATGGTACAGTATATATAGCACTGGCTTCCAAAGTGGGCAGTACCACCCCCTTGGGGGGTGCTGGAATGATCCAGGTGGGTGGTAGGAGCCTTGGGTGCAATTGAGGGGGTGTTAAATTGAAAAAGGGGTGGTGGAAGCATAAAGAAAGAATCCAGAACTTCTCTAAAGCAGCCTTCCCCCCCATGCTGCCTTTTCCTGGTCTTCCCTGTGATCAAGGATGGAGGTGGACAGGGGTCCGCACAGCCAATCATCACCGTGTATTTGCTAATTGCAAATGCCTGTGCACCCTTTATTAGGATGGTGATGCTGCTAGGCTCTTGTGTGGTGGCTACTGCTGCCTTCAGGCCTTCAGCTGCTGCTTTGTCCCTGCCTTGGCCTGGCTGACTGCCTGGATCATGATGGACTCTACCTGGACTGAAGAAGACATCTAAAAGGTAAGGTTTGTTTAAAAAACATATATTTTTTTAAGGAGGATATTAGTAAAAGGTCTTTTTTAATTGGGTGGCTTGCTTGCGGTGGCTTTGGGTTATGGTTCTGTTGGGTTTGGGTTGGGGGTTGGCTAAGCTTTACTCTCTTACATTTAATAATTTTGGGGAAAAGTTTTAAAAGTTTGGTTTGCATTTAAAGATGTTTCTGTTGGATTTTTTAGATTAACTTTTTAAGTTGCTTGTTGGTGCGATCAAGATTTTGCTCAATATTTTTAATTTTTTGATCCAACTTTTGTTATTGTTCGTTGTTTAAATATTTGAAATTTAAATGTAAAAAAAGTAAATTGGAAGGGGGAAACTTTGGAGCCTCTGAAAAAAAACAAATGTTGAGGCAATTACTTTCCCCTTTTTTCAGCAAGGACCTCAATCCCACTGGGAGAAGCCCCAAACCGTAGAGCTGCAGTGGGAGTCTAGAATGGGTATACAGGAGGAGTTTTAAAAATTATTCTAACTGCTGTGAGCTGTAGCTGTACAATAAAAATGGACTTTTAAAAAAAGTGGGAGTACATGAATTCCCATTTGACTCCTGGTTTTGTTGCACTCTTTTTCATAATTAATCTGGAAAACAATTAAGCAATGAAATTATAATTGTTTCTTCTCTTTGTGGTTGAACCTGACATGTTCTGCTCTTGTCAGGTTCTTTCCTTTTTCTCTTCTCAATCCTTCGTAGCTGAAATGTACTGGGTTCAGATGTGTAGAGTGATCAGCTCATAGTTTATTAGTGATTCAGCTTAACTCTAAGACAATTTAAGCAGGGCTGAAGCCTTGCTTATATGCATGCAAAACACACACACACACACACACACACACACTCCCCGTGATAGGCTATTTACAAAACATTACTACTCTATTGGTTTATTCCAGAGTCCTGGTCTGCTATTGTTCTTGTGCTTCAAGCCCAGCCAGTCTCTAGGGTGATTCAATCAGGGATGATTCAATCTCAATGCACAACAGTAGTCAATTAACCTTCATTGCTCTCATGGCCTTTTAAACTGCTGCATGAGGGGGGACCAGCTTGCCCTGCTCCTTTATGCTTTAGTCATAGAATGTGCTCAATAACATTCATGTTGCATGTCATGTGTCATTAACAAAATATTTGGTTTGATTTCTTGCATGTTGCTGTATATAACTGTAAGACCAGCATTAACCCCCTGGGGAAAAAATGATGATCTTTATAGTTTGCAAAGGATCAAAATGCTCTGCTTCAGAAGGAAAAAGAAGCTAGCTGTGGTGTACGGCTGGGCAGCATCCTTATGGACTTTTCTGATTTATAAGGGCAGCGTATGAACTATGAGATCAGTTGTGTGGGACATGAGAGTACACTAGGTGACCAGTGGGAAGATGGGAATAGATACCTACACTACAGGATCAGAGTACCATTTTCTGAGGTTGCCACCTCCTGGTGGGAGGTTGATACAGAGAACAAAGACACTCTCTCACACAAAGCCATGAGGTTACAGACTTACACCAGCAACTTCATACAGATATACACTCCTTGCACATATGCCTGCTTGTGCCCCCTCCTGCCAGCCTGCATCTCCATTTGCTACATCAAAGGACTCCACACCTGGGTGCAAAGACACCGGGATGCTTCCTGAAGGTTCCCATGGCCAGTGTTCCTGTAACCTAGAAGATCGGCGCCAGATCCCACTGACAGCAACATCCTGCCCTAGCCATCAGATAGATTTGAATATTGACCACTCCTTTAGCACCCCCTTAGTGGCTAGAGATAGCAAACAGACCTTCTATAGGTTTTCTAGGGATGGCATCATATCTGGCCATCCTCTTAGGTACCACCTCCCAATAAAAGCTGCTCCCCAAGAGTTACAAGTTAGTTCTGAGTCCCAGTTCCTGCTCTAGTTCCTTCCTTGTCTCCCATCCTCCCTCACGGCCCTCTGGGTGCACCACTGGGGTGTGCCACATGGTCTTCTGCTGGTTCAGAGCCACGATCCCTTATCTTCTTCCCAAGGACTTCTCATCCTTGTTTTCCAGCTGGATTCCACTGCTTCTATAGAGGTAAATATCACCCTCGACAGAAACCATCAGTAACCTGCTCATGCACATGTCTCTGTAACTTCTATCTAATTTCCTAGTACTGTATGCTTGCATGAATGACAGAACAACATTGTTTTGTACAGCCTTTTATTATATCTCAGTAAACAAACTATCTTTATACATTTTAAATTGAGTCTGTGTCAGTTTCTCAGAAGTATCGGTTAGCACCGCCTCTGTATACACTGGTGAAGGTCCCATACTGCATATTGATAAGAGCTGATATTCCCCCATAAATTGATAAATAAGAGGAGCAGTGAGGCTAACAGTGGTTAGTCTGACAACCATTCCTTATTCATCCTTTTGCTGTGATTTAACTAGTGTCAGCATCAGACTTTGGCATAACTCAGTGGCTGCTGAGGCCTGAGTTTCTTGGGAGGGCAAATCGCCAATCCACTGTGGCACAACAGCAGAAGCTGCCACTGACTGCCTTCTTGCACTGTGTTGTGGTGGCAGGGCTGAGTCCTTCCAAGCCCACCTGGGAATAGCAAGAAGGAACAGCTTCTACCTCTTACTTCCCTCTGCCATCTCTTGGTTTGGCAGTAACTGTTGCTGCTGTAGTGGCCATCACTGCTCAGTGGCTGGATGTATAAGCAGCAACATTCACCAAGCAGCAGCAACTTGCACTGCTGCCATCTGATTGAGAAGGGGGTGAACTGGTGGAAGAGGACAAGGCAATGGCAGCAGTGGCAGAGTTAGTGGTGAGGACCACCAGAGGGCCATCTTATCCACAGCCCCCCCCCCCCCCCACAAAAAACACCAGAATCCAGCCTTATTTTTTTAACTGTTGTGGGAAAAGTTGGCACTTCTACAAATAAAAACACAGATGATCTGGCAATGGATGAAACATTTTTTATTTCTATCCCACTTTCCTCCCTGATTGCAGACTCAAAGCAGCTTTTCACATCATTCCATTCTCCTCCCACAAGAACAACCCTATAAGGATAGGCTGAGAAATTGTGACATGTCCAAGGTCACCTGGCAGGATTTTATGGTCCAGTGAGAGATTCAGACCTGGTCATTCTAAGTCCTACTCCAATGCTCTAACCAGTACACCACAGCAGCCAGGAAGGAAGGAAAAATAGAAGGGAGGGAGAGAGGGAGGAAATGTGTCAGAGAAAAATGTTTTGTGGACTCCATGCTTAGCAGAAGCATCTTTTCTCTCCCAGTTCCCCATGTAGAGATAATTCGGTCAGAGTCAACTTTATGGGACAATTGGCATACAAAATATCAGGCTAGCAGGGCTTCTTTTGTAAGTATTTCATGCTAATGCACCCCAAATGCTTGGGATTGTCTTCTAAGTTATGGCCATTTGCTATTCTCATCTGAGCCATTTCTCTCCAGTTCAATTCATGAAGGAAAATTAATGCCTCATAAAGTCCTTGTCTCCAAGGGCCCTATTGATTATACTTAAAAGAAAGTTTGATTTTTTTAAAAAAAAATTGCATCGACTAAATTACTTTTTAAAAATAATGTGGTGTGCAGTCAGTGTAGGTGATGGCTGGCCATAATTGCAGGAGAGTGGCGACTGAAGGACAGTCTCACATTTTGACAAAGAGTTAATATCAAACAGTAGAGAGTCATAGCTGAGTATTCAGCTTTCTGGAACCACAATGGAAGTGGAGACAACAAATTTATTTCAAGCAGTAGTAATACATCTCTGTTTAACTCAGTCAGTATCTGTGTTCCCCCATTATGCTCAAGGCCTTTAAAACCAATATTTATAAAAGAGCTCGGGATGGGGGTGGAGGGAGCTGACACACACAATCAGCTGGAGGAAAGGAAGAGCCCAGATCTGATTGGTTGCTTTTACTGGCTATGTCACACTGAGTCTCTTTCCTGGACAATTGTACAGTGTTGTTTAGTAATAAAGGTAACTCTATGATAAGTGAGACAGAAGGGGCTGTGTTTTTTCTCATTTGCTTCAACTGTTGGGAGGAAAACAACATAGGACCATTGTTCCTGTTAGGCTGCACTATGTGCTCCCTCTAAGCTGGGGAGTCTTGTGAGCATAAGGAGTGAGCTCAAGAGGAACAAAGAGAGCATGGTACCTTTAAAAATGAGATGAGTGGTGATTGGACAGGGGCTGAAGGGCAGGGCAAACTGAGAGCAAGAGCTTCTTCTGCCAATGGTTGTTTTTTCCTATGTCTGCTTTGGAAGGAACAGGAAATATGCAGGCCGAAAAGCCCCCTCAGACCCCCAAACTTTCCTTCCTATTTCTGTGAGAAGGTGATGGAGGAGCAAAGGGGTGAAAGGAGATGGTGGTATTGCAAGTAGATCTGCTTTGGGGAGGCTGGCCAACTGGCCAGCTTCTTCTGGTGAGCTCTTGTGTTGCAATTGTGGAAATCCATGAGGTACAGGGTGAATTCCCCGTGTCCTGTGGCTGCCCCCTTCCCTTTTATTTTAAACACCAAAGCAGAAAGAAAGATGGAGTGTGTGTGTGTGTATGGACAGAGAGAGAAAGAGAGAAGAGTAGAAAAATCCCTACAAATTAAAAATAATATATCATCTTTTAATCAGGCTTCTTACTATTCACAGCACCAAAAAGTTGAAATAAAAAATGTGACTTCAGCTTGTATTATTGCTTTGTAGATTAAATTATCTAAAGTATTTTTACCAAAGTAGCAACCTGGTTTTTACAAAGTGAAAACTCCCGCTCAGTCTTGGTCCCTTTCTGCACTCTCCTTTTAATCCATGTTCACTGTGGTGTCCTCCAAGCAATTCTGTACTAAAATCAAATTCAACCTTCTTTTTAATCCAGGTTTTCCCCCCATTCTGTACAAGGAATATTGGAATGTTTGGTTGACATACACTAAAGCCACCTCAAAAAAAGAAAAAAATGCTATTAAGTGACCTCTGTGCCTGAGAGGAGAGAATGGAGAGTGTCGGTCTTATTTTGACATACGTATTGCTTTACAACTGTTGACCTTATAACCTTAGCTTGTTATTTAGTTTTCTCTTTGCATATCTTAAAACATCTTCATCATGTGACATGTTAATTTGCTATTCAGCCTGTCTATAAGTCTATAAGTTTGAGCCTTACCTTCCTCCAAATGTATTTGAAAAATGTGCATGCACATGAAAGCTCATACTTTGGTGCCACTGGACTCTAAATTTGTTCTTCAGTTTAGAACAGTATGGGTTGCAGCCCCAAAGTGGGTTGCAAAGCCTCTGCAAGCGGGTTGCAGAGCAGCCCTTTCCCACTGGCAGCTCCTGTGCCATTTGATTCCACCTGTGTCTTTAAGATGGATACAACAATAAGGATATATAACTAAAGTCATGTATACATTCGACTTAAGTGCAAATACCCATCACAGTCCTGTTTACTTTAAACAATAAAGTCTCAATGTAAATGGAATTCCGTCATCTCTTTGTTGATTTAAATATCCTGATTGTCATTGCTTAGAGCCTATCTTTAAGAATGGTAGCTGCTTCTTCATGTCTACTGTGGCTCTGAAAGAGAGGTGGATTCTAGGGGCAGAGGTGGAAGAAAAGGCTCAAGGGGGATGTGGGCTGTGTTTCAAGCAGAGGAGCAAGAGCAGTGTGCACTGCGAGCATTGTTGTGCTCTTCTCACAGCCTTCCGAACTGCAGTCATGAGCGACAACCAGCCGATGGCTGAGCTAGAGCATAAGCACTTCTGCTATTTTTCTCCTCCCTCAGTCCCATGTCTCACAAGATCCCATTCAGCTGGCTAGCAATCTTGCGGGGGTGATGCTTTTTCTTTTCCACTGAGCCCTTTCCTTATTTGTATTTCTCACAATGAGAAAGGTAGGCACAGGCTACATGTCAAAAAATCAACCTTCAGCAGTGGATCAGATTACTGGTGTTGTCAATTTTCAGGTAGCAACTGGAAATCTGCTGTTACAACTGATCTCCTGACATTTTCCCCCAAAGCACTTTCCTGGTGACATCCTCTTTGAGGGGGCATAACTTGGACTCCCAAAGTCCAATCTGCACATCAGTTGGAGAGCACATAGAAGAGAATCAGAGGCAGCTCCCCAGTGAATTCGATGTCTGTAGCTTGCACAGCATCCATTTTGTAAACTTCTGAACCTACACTTGTCATTTTCCCAGAAAACACTTTCCTGGGGGCATCTTCTTTGGGGTGTGTGTGTGTGTCATAACTCGGACCCCCATAAATCCAATTCTCACCAAATTTGGAGGGCAGGTAGAGGAGAGTCAGCTGGAGAGCTCCTGAATTTTTGGTGTCTGTAGCATTCTGGAGGGCATGCAACAAACCATGAACCAAAATGAACTGCATTTTCCCAGTTCATGCCTGTCCCTAGTGCTATTCCTTTTAAGTACCAACCCTGCTTAGCTTCAGAGATCTGACAAGCCCAGGTTATACCATGCTGCCTTCCTTGCCCCTTTGTAGTCTTAAGCCAATTAATATGTTGAAAGTAAAAAGTGATGCTGACAATGTGGCTTGACATTTGTTTATATTCTAAGTTGTTATTAGAAGATGTTGTTATAAACACATTAAGATGCATGGAAATGTAACATTTTCTGAAGAAAAACATTTCTAAGTAATTCAGAAGAAACCTAGTACCTGCTGACAAGAATGGATTTATTTAACTTAAGTGCTCTCTGCACAAACTCCTGTGGGTTCCGCTCACATCAGTCATCAGTTGCAACTTATCCCCCAGACTGATTGATGATAAGATTAAATATACACCGAGCCACTTGTTTGACTTTGCTGGGTAGCTGCAGGTCTGGTACAAGAGCATGCACACATGTATGGACAGTTTTTATGTGTCTGTGCTGTGTCACACATGAATGGTTTAGCAAAGGAGCAAGGTGCAAATATTTAATCTCACTGGATCATTGTCCTGTTGCCCAAGCAAAAAGTTTGCCAAGTACTAAGCCATCCCTTTCACCCATCTACACATATATAGCTCTGCAATTAGGCTGTGCTTGAAGTCCCCATAATGACTTCCAAAATGAATAATACTTCTCTTTTATTTATAGTAAATCTATTTAAAATCCTACCTTTTAATATTCTGCCCTTTTGCTATTTCCTCAAGTGCTTTTCTGAGAAATAGCAGCTGTAATAACATTGAATAATGGCAAACCATAACCTCAAAAGATAAGAGAAGGAAAGTTCAGTTCTATTTAATACTGATTCTAAAAACAAAGCACTATTCTAGAAACAGATCTGACATTGGTGAAATCTTTTGATATAATTCACCATGCTTACAGTTCATTTCTGAGAACCAGCTGACTCTTGCGAATGGGCACAAATGGGCTCATGAACCAAAGTTGTTGATGAATTTTTGCCTGTACATGGTTCGCAAAATGAAGTTTGTGGCAGGTCAACCGGCACAAACCTTCCATGAACTTCCAAGCTGTTCATAAAGGTTTGTGCCAGTTCATGAGCGGATAAATTTTCAGACAGTCTCTGCTCAATCTAAATGTTTTTCAATCTTCTAAGCAATGGGGGGTGGAACTTGGAGGGCATGTAGAGGAGCATCCAGGGAAATTCTCCTGTAACTTTGATGTCTCTAGCTTGTACAAGCTTTGTTCTATACACTCCTGAACCTCCTAAACCTGCACATGTCAAAATGAATGCCTGTCAATGTCATTTTGTCAGGTGCAGGTTCAAGAGTATAGAGAATGGATACTGTGCAAGCTAGAGACACCAAGCTCAATGAGAATCTCCAACTGACTCTCCTCTACCTGCCCTCCAAGTTTGGTGATGACTGGATTTATGGGGTCCAAATTATGGCCCCCCAAAGATGCCCCCAGGAAAATATTTTCTGGGGAAATGACCATACTTTCCTGGGTGCACCTTCTTTGGGGGGGGGGGGGCATAAATCAGATCTCGTAAATCCAATCCTCACCAATCATGGAGGTCAGGTAGAGAAGAATCAGCCAGGGATCCACTGTGCATTTGGTGTGTCTAGCTTGCACAGGATCCCTTCTAAAAGGTCATTAACCTCACAAACTGAACCAGTTTGTTTGACTGCTAAAAGTTAGAAATGGTTTGTGGTTTGTGAACCAGGCATACCTCAAACCACAAACTGAACCAAAATGCATTTTCACAGTTTGTGCCCATCTCTACTTATATAGTAAAAACAATTAAACATGCAATTTTCATTAATTTCATTATTAAACTTGAAACCAAAATAATATTCATTAATATCAATATTTATCCACTCTTCAAGTACTTGTCTGTCTGTCATGTGTTTAAAAATGATGGCAGGAGAGAGGAAAGAGTGATCATATAATTCTACAGGGGCAGCCATATTAGTTTGCTGTAGCAAAACTGAAGAGAAGTACACTAGGAGTATATTAGCAAAAATAAATGTACATTTCCTCCCAGCTTGTCCATACTTTCACCTTTCATCTTGTTCCCCTTACTGCAAACTATGACTGTAAGTTCTTTGGGGCAGACACCTGTCTTGTGTCCTAAAAAGCATGGCATTTTGAAGGCACCATATAAGTAATAAATGTACTATACAGAATACTAAAAGCATATTAAATGCACTATGTAAGTGATAAAAATAATAATATATTGGGAGGAAATTCTGTGTCCATTTTGGTTTGGCTCTCTGGATCCAGCTGCATGCTCTCTGAACAATTCGTTTATCATACAATGAATATCTGTAAAGCAGATCACTGAAACCATCTGCCTCTGTATTCTGTGCCTTCCTTACATATCTAGCGGTGATACTAAGCTCTGTTTTTTTAATGGGTTCCATGACCTCTGTCTTAAGAAGTAATGTCCTCCATTAATGTCCCCATTAAGCTTATTTAGGCTGAATAGGGAAGTCACAGAGACTGGGGGGAGGAAATCCAATGAAATTAGAGTCAACAAGCCGGAGGACCCGCGATACTCGCGGGGGTGGGGGTAGGTGAGCCTCTTCCCCCTCCTCTGGCCCTTGCTCGAAAGCCAGCTGAATCTGACTCTAGGGGGCAGTGCTCAACCTCTCTCCCCTCCCTCCCCCTGCCCTCCCCGAAAATTGCCGATCTACAAAGTTTGCCAGCTTGCAGTTACTGGGAATGCAACTGCTCCTGCACACAGAGGTTCCACTTTTTCTTTTTTTTAAAAGGTGGGCCTAAGCAAAACAAACTGAAATAGAAACTAATTTCTTGTACGGTTACCCCTGCTGTCTGCTGGGGAAGGCTTGTGGTGCCAGATCTTGCCCTCCTCCCTGTTGCCCACATCGGTACTTTGCATCCCGGCCAAGACACCAACTCCGCTCCCTCCTAAAGGTTCCAACCGAACTGCCCCACCTCAACCGCCGCTTTCTCCAGCCAGAGCCCACCACGTTTGGAAGACACCAAATGGCACCCCAAACAGGGGGAGACTGAAGGGCAAGACCTGCTGCTTGCCGAGGCTCTCCCCCCGCCCTCCCCCGTCCCCCCCCAAAATCGGTGGCAGTGGCAAGACCCGCTACTCACCGAGGCTCTACCCCACCCTCCTGGAAAATTGGTGGTGGCGGCAAGAACCGCCGCTAGCCAAGGCACTCCCCCCAAGCCGCTCTAGCTTGGGCCCGAGTGGCATTAAGCCACTCAGGCCTGGCATTTCCCTCCCTCCCACCCCCTCCCCCGGCTCCCAGGCCTGAGCGGCCAAGCGCTGCTTGGGCCACCACTTCTCCCCCCTCCCCCATTCACCGCCTCCCCCCTCTCCTGCCCCCTTTCAGAGCCGGCAACATGGCTAGGTGCAAGGCCCACTGCCCCGCCTCCCCCCTCTCCCCTTCCTGCCCCCTCCCCCCCAAAGAGTCCCGGCGGGCCTCGCCGGGCCCGCCGCTCCCCCCTCCCCCCCGAAGAGTCCCGGCAGGCCTTGCTGGGCCCACCGCTCGCCCCCTTCCCCCCTCCCGGCCGTGGCCATTCGTAGAGCGTTCCCTGCGCATGCGCAGCGGTTCTCTTTTACTTTTCAGGGGATTTAAATATCCCCCGAAAAGTTTTTTAAAGTTTTGGGATTTTTCTGCAAGCGGGGGGTCACCCCCCACCTGCAGAACCCCCCCTCTGCCCTCCAAGTGCCCCTCGTGCGCATTTAGGTATCCGCACGGTGGTGGGCCACTTGGCTATTAGATATATAGATGGTGTATCAGGGCTGAATTAGAAATCAGCTTGTTAATTCTAAATGTTTAAAAGGGATAACCAGTATCTTCCATAACTTATCTGCAGTTGCAGAGCTGAATCCTATATATCTTTAATCAAAAGTAAAACCAGCAAAGTAACTGTTCAGGAATAATCAGAACATCAGACCTCTAAATGTGACTTGTTCCTGTTGTAAATTCTAGAAATGTACAGCTCGGTCCTGTGAATGAATTCTATGTCTATTCCATAGAGAAAGCAGGTGATTAGCTGCACAGAGCTAAGGTGTCACCTCCTGATCACTGCAGCTTGTGTGTTGCCCCCAGCCTGCAGAATGTAAGGCTGGGCAGCATCCTTATGGACTTTTCTGATTTATAGGGGCAGCGTATGGACTATGATATCGGTTATGTGGGACATGAGAGTACACTAGGTGACCAGTGGGAAGATGGGAATAGATGCCTACACTACAGGATTAGAATGCCATTTTCTGAGGTTGCCACCTCCAGGCAGGAGGTTGACAGAGAACAAAGACACTCTCTCACACAAAGCCATGAGGTTACAGACTTATACCAGCAACTCCATGCAGATATACACTCCATGCACGTATGCCTGCTTGTGCCCCCCTGCCAGCCTTCATCTACATTTGTTACATCAAAGGACTTCACACCTGGGCACGAAGACACCGGGATGCTTCCTGAAGATCAGTTCCCATGGCCAGCATTCCTGTGATCCAGAAGATCGGTACCAGATCCTGCTGACAGCAACATCCTGCCTTGGCCATCAGATAGATTTGAATATTGACCACTCCTTTAACACCCCCTTAGTGGCTAGAGATAGCAAACGGACCTTCTATAGGTTTTCTAGGGATGGCATCATATCTGGCCATCCTCCTAGATACCACCTCCCAATAAAAACTGCTCCCCAAGATTCCAGTTCAGTTCCAGTTCTAGTCTAGTCCCTGATCTAGTTCCTTCCTTGTCTCCTATCCTCCCTCACGGACCCCTGGGTGCACCACTGGGGTCTGCCATGTGGCTTTCTGCTGGTTCAGAGCCGCGATCCATTATCTTCTTCCCAAGGACTTCTCATCCTCATTTTCCAGCTGGATTTCATTGCTTCTATAGAGGTAAATATCACCCTCGACGGAAACCATCAGTAACCTGCTCATGCACATGTCTCTGTAACTTCTATCTAATTTCCTAGTACTGTATGCCTGCATAAATGACAGAATAACATTGTTTTGTACAACCTTTTATTATATTTCAGTAAACAAACTATCTTTATACTTTTTAAATTGAGTCTGTGTCAGTTTCTCAGAAGTATCGGTTAGCACCGCCTCTGTATACACTGGTGAAGGTCCCGTGAGCCGACTGTATATTGATAAGAGCTGATATTCCCCCATAAAACTGATAAATAAGAGAGCAGTTAGGCTAACAAGAAGGCATTGTATACTAGGAGCCTAAGCTGTAAGCAAGCACAATAGGTGAGAATAAAACTGCTTGCATGCATGTTTTACTGCTTGCAAGTTAAGATAAGAGCATTCACATAGAATTTGCATTATTTTTGAGGTTTTTAAATCAGAACGATATATACAACTGCAAACACCAATGTACATGCAGCATGCACACTTCCCCTGCAAGTGTGAACTGGCCTTAAAGTTTAATAGTATAAACTTTTGTTGCAAGATCTCCTTGCATGTTCCATTTCCCTTCAATATAATATTCACACTATCTTAAATCATCTCTACATACCGTTGAAGGGGGTTGTTAAAATAGTTGAATAATGATGCATAATTGCATAGTTGATACAAGCAAAGTTAACAAAGGTTTCACAAAGGGTTTTGTTAAGTGCTGTTTTTGACAGCCTCATATTAATTGCTAAGCTGTCTGTGCTGTACTCTGAGTAACAGCGAGAGAGAGGTAACACATACTAATAGACTTTGACAAACATAATTTCCTAACACCGCCACTAATTGTATGCAAGTCTTTCAGTCAGTGAAGAGGCAAGGTTATATTGACCAGATGTTGAGAGATCGGCAGCTTAATTCATAGCTTAATTATTTTTCTTAAATTATTAGCTCTGTCTCTCTCATATGTGCACACACTCTGGTTGTGTCTCAATGGCAGAGCAAATTGCTTTGCATGCAGAAGGTTCCTGGTTCAGTCCTTGGCTCCCACCCCCTACCAGCAGACAAAAAAGACCTGGAAACCCTAGCAATAGTACAGCTGGATTCGAGTCTGGTAGCACCTTAAGAGAACAAGATTTTTTTTGGGGGGGGATATAAGTGTTTGAGAGAGTCAAGGCTCCCTTTAACAGATACTGATGAAGGGAGCTTTGTCTCTTGAAAAGCTTATACCCCAAAGGTTTTGTTGGTCTGTAAGGTACTATGGACTTGAATCAAGCGGCTTGAGAAGAGGCATTGCAATTTAAGCAGATCCCACAATACTTCTTGTCAGACTTAGCTTGGAGCAGAAAGAGTATAACAGGCATTCTGTGAATAAAAGTTTATAACATGTCCATCACAGCACAAAAAAATCTGCAAAATCAACAGGAAAAAAAAAGCAAAAACTTGCACAAAAATAAAAGTGGAGACTTGTAACTAAATGCTGCAGAGGAGCCAATGCACGTCCTCAAGACATGGACAATATCATTACAACATAAACATTCTGAGTAAAAAGACATATTGTTCTCCTGAAATCCAGGACAGAGAGCACGGCGGGGTGGGGAGGAAATTTAGTCAAACAGAAGTCAGATGACAAGATGAGGAATCAAAGGAAATTAAGGAAATAATGTGCTCCTGTTGAACTGATCTAGACTCCAGTAGCCAAAGAATTGACTGGCTAGGACAAAATGAGCTGCAACATACCCACTGCTTTGTTGCTCCTGCAGTACCTTCCCACAGTACAATGCTGAAGTGACAGCAGAAGCCACAACCATAGATCTCCTCTGTAAGGACTAGACAGCAGATTTAGCAGCCCTATTCCTCCATGTCTCCTTCCCTTGCCAGCCCATCTTCATCCTTCCCATACTGCACAGTTCTCCTTGTCTCTAAGCCTAAATGGTAGTTTTGCTCCAGTCTTACTTGACTACTCTTAGGCTTCTTCAGCTCATTTCCCACCACCTCTTGCCACAGATGGCCAGCTGATTGCAGGTCTGAGCTTGGAGTACAAAGTGCCTGCTTTATGCTTTATGCTCCAAGCTAACTCTGGCAAGTAGTGCTGTGGCATCTGTTTAAACAGCAATGTCTCTGTTTGTGTAGATATCACCTTTTTTTTGGTAATTGGGTTTTTTATCCCATCTTTTTAAATTTTTAATTTTTTCTGAAAGCCTGGGTTTTCTCCTGGTGTTTGTAGAAACTTCTTCCCTGTCTTTCTCTATCCCCACTGGGCAGATCTTTTAAACCACACACAGGGTTTCAGGTTCAAAATTAGATATACTGACATAAAAAGAAGAGACAGAAAGACCATTTGCTCATCTCCTTTACTTGTGGCCAGGGCTCTTTTTGTAGAAAAAGCCCAGCAGGAACTCATTAGCATATTAGGCCACACCCCATATTGCCAGAAGTGTGGTCATCCAGCCACACCCACCTTTTGCTTCTTATTCTGTTTCTCTTGTTTGTTGTCAAAACAGTTTTGACAAAACCAATAAAACATTTTTTTTAAGTTTCCAATTCCATAGTTTCAATAATTAACATTATATTTATTTTAAAAGTAACATTAACAGTAACACACACTGTTGAATTCAGTGGAATTTCCTTTTGAGTAAACATACACAAGATTGGGATGCATAGTTCCAACCCTATGCATACTTGACAGAGTATAAGTCCTGCTGAACTCTATGGCATTTACTTCCAAGTAAATATGCATAAGTTTGGGCTGCACAATTTCCCAAGGATTTTTGGTTCACAATTTTACGTATAGAGTACTGAGACATTATAAGATTGAGCTAAACCATACCATTCCACATCCCAGCATCCAGACAGAGAGGGGGGAAAGGATGGAACAAGGTAGAGCATTGTGGAATGGGGGTGAGAGGATGAACAACTTGTTTATTTCAAATATTTCTGTCCCATCTATACAAAATCTTGCTTGAACCAATATCTTACATCCAACAATTATTCCCACACTGGATTGGAATTAATTCCTAAAGTTTCCTATCAGCTTGCCTTCCTGCAGAACTAGTACACTGAATATGAATTTTTAGGGTTGCCAACCTACAGCTGGTGTCTGGAGATCTCCTGGAATTACAACTGAGCTCCAAACTACAGAGATCAGGTCAATGGCTGCTTTGGAAAGTGGAATCCATGGCATTATGCCTTAAGTCCCTCCTTCTCCCAAATCTCCAAGGATTTCCCCAACCTGGAGTTGGCAACCCTAGTTCACTGGCAGAACAACCCTATGTTTGTGGATGCACTGGATGGGAGTAGTTTGTGGACTGTGCACCAAAGGAACCAGTCCAACAAAATTTTATTCAAGGCATAAGATTTCATGTGCCACCCACACTTCTTCAGATGGAAGCTTATCTCTTGAATGAAACTTTGGACTCCAACTTTGTTCTGCTGCTTTAGACCAACACAGCTATCCACCTGAATTATTACACTATCACATTCCAAAAACCCAGCACTGGAGACATTTTCCATTAGATTATGGGAAGAGGATTTTTATACAAAGGCTTTCACCTAGACTTACGCCATCACAAACACTTAAAATTACAGCAGTGCCCTCCTTTGAGACTTTCCCTTAGTACACACTTTTAAAAAGTCTACAGTCCTTACAATGGCAAAATAATGCCACAAAAGATTAAGGTCACGGGACTAAGGAAGGCATAGTAGTCCATTTATTCATTATGACCAGGGGTCCTTTCGTAAAAAAAGAGGTGCAGGAGCTCATTAGCATAACTCATTTGCATATACCACACCCCCTGACGTCACCGGAAGTGTCAAAAGGCCACATATCCCTGACGTCATGGGCAGTGTGTCAGAAGGCAAGACGGGAGGGAGGGAGGGGGAAGGAAGGAAGGAAGGGGGGAGAGAGGGAGGAAGGGGGGGAAGGAAGGAACAGGAAGGTAGGTAGGTAGTTGGGGGGAGAGAGGGAAGGAAGGAAGGAAGGGAGGGAGGGAGGAAGGGGAGAGGGAGGGAGGAAGGGAGAGGGGAAGGAAGGAACAGGTAGGTAGGTGGGGGGAGAGAGGGAAGGAAGGAAGGGGCGCTTCTCCCCCCCACTGGGGCTGGCATTTCCCCCCCTTGCTTGGGCCTGAGTGGCGGGAGGTGGGACGGGGCTTCCTCGGCGGGGCCGGCCGCGGCCCCGCAGAAGGCAACGGGGGGCGGGATGGGGCTTCTCGGTGGGGCCGGCCGCGGCCAGCCGCGGCCCCAGAGAAGGTGACGGGGGCGGGACGGGGCTTCCCCAGTGGGGCCGGCAGTGGCCAGCCGCGGCCCCGCAGAAGGCGATGGGGGGCGGGATGAGGCTTCCTCGGCGGGGCCGGCGGCGGCCAGCCACGGCCCCAGAGAAGGCGACTGGGGCCGGGACGGGGCCCACCCAGCCCCGCCCCCCGGCCCCTTCTCTCCCAGAGCGGCGCTACGGCCCCAACGGAGCCCTGATTATGACTGACCCTTTTAGTGGTCTTTGGAACACACAAATTTAAAAGCATCAAAATATTTGATTACTGGAATACCACGTGAGAAACCATCTCATGCCACTATAACATACAATCGCATATATCTCCATCCACATAACCATGTAAGAAAAGAGAAGTATACTGTATTGGTATTCATGTCTACCAGATCTGTTTGCCTTGTTCAGCCTGGAATAAATATCATCCCCTAGTTCGGTCCTCAGTTTTAATAACACAGACATTTTCTCCACCCACATTCATGCACTGAGGAGGCAGAAAAGGAAACTAAAGTATTCATAAAAAACTCCTCTGTGTTAAGAGACCTCAAGCATGCATGCACCTTACCTTGAACTCTGTGACCAAAGACTACTAAAAACAATATATTTCCAAGAAAGACAAAGAATTAAAATAAGGGCAAATTTTTAAAAAGAAAAGAAATGTAAAAAGGGAACAGACAAGCAAGAAAAATCAAACAAATACACTGGGGGAGGAGGGGGGTTAGAAATATCTCCAAGGCTAGGTATTTCAACTGAGCATCTTTCAGGGTTGTGCTATTAAGCCGCTCACTGAACATATGCATTTCCTGCCCTGGGAAAGGAGCCCTGGAGCGTGCAGGGCATAACTGGGCAACGTCCCCCGGCTGGCAGCCTTCACTTGCCTGGGTGCATCTGGGGAGGCTTGGTCGGGCTCTGCCTCACCAGGTGGGATGGTGCCCCACTGCTGCCAGACACCCTGTCACCACACAGGCTCAACCTGGGTCCTGGGAACAGCAGAAAACCAGCACCATGAAACAAGCCAGGTTTTTTTTTTTTAAAAAAAAGCCAGGCCTTGCGCCCAATCTCCACACAGAGATGCGGTGTGAGGGGCCCTTTCCTGCCACCTCCCTGCACTTAAAGGGAGCTCTCCCTTTAAGTGCAGGGAGCTGGGAGGCCAGGCTTCGCGCCCAATCTCCATGTGGAGATGCGGTATGCAGGGCCCTTTCTTGCCAGCTCCCTGCACTTAAAGGGAGGTCTCCCTTTAAGTGCAGGGAGCCAGGAGGCTAGGCCTCAGGCCAGCAGGGTGGGGTGGGGCAGGTTCAGATGCTAGCCAGAACACCATTCCAGTGCATCCCGGCCCCAAAATAGCCCTGCTTGTGGCACTTGTAGATAGGATGGCTACAGTCTACAGCAGTGCCTGTGAACTTAATGCTCAATACAATGTGTGTCTAGGGAATGTTTCCATAGTACGTTTAATTTTCTGTTCACTGTGTGATAGCAGAAAGGAACATAAGTGTCTTTTACTAAACCTAAATAATGTTTTTGTTTAATGATACCAGAATAATTTTCTAACATGCTGATCTTGTCATTCTATTATTAGCTATACACCAAAAGCAGAATTAAAAGAAGACAAAATGTAGTAAAAGAGCAGAACACACCACATTCTGCACAGTCTGCAGTCCAGAGTGCGTTGCAAACTGAACCAAATGTTTACCTTATTAATGTCAGATTTATTATCCACTGGCATGCTTCTTACCCCTTGAAGAGTTGTTTTGTGAACAGCAGGTGTGCATTGTTAAGGATGTATTTGCATGGCTAAAATGTCTATCAGCTTTAAAACCAATGTTCTATGTTTTCCCTCATGAGAGCTAGGAGTCTGGGTAACACAGATTTGTGCAGAAATATAGTATTTTCACTCCAGCACATTTTTTGGTCCCCAAGGAAGGGATTTACTAAGCTTTGTCTAATCATTAACCATTGGACCATGTTTAGCAGTTGACAAGGAGTTCACTTTGTATAGCTGGCTGAAAAATTTCCCTTGAGATTTAACAGTCTCACAGCAGCAGCCAAGATAAAGTAAAAAATTGTCCTTGTAAAACAATTTCCACCTCAGCTTGGCAATACATCAAACATCAGTTCTGGTGTTTGATAAGTGTCTCTTATAAAAAGAATGTTCATTTTATGGGTTTGCAATTTTTGAAGCAATTTTTAGATTGAGTGTTTTGCTTACTATTGATTCATATTAGATAGGAAAGAGAAGACAACTATTAGGTAAACTGAAGAGATGAGTATTAAATCAATTGGCATGTCACCAAACTACTTTCAATCTCTTAAGTTCTGGTAAATGATGACTGCTTTCAGATTGCTATCAAAATCTGTGATCTTATACACATTCACTTGAAACTCCAACATACTAGTTTGGGACTTCCTTTTGAATAAACATCCATAGGAAGAAAATTATTTAACATCATTTCAGTACAAAAATACTAGAGTGCATGCTATCTTACGCATACTACAAATAATGATTTCCTATTTTCTAAGAAACTGAAGTTAGATCTTTATTAAGATTAGACCTTAAGAATGCCTGTTCATCAATATAAATATTTTTAATTAAAGGGAATTGCTTCTGTTTGGAAGCAGTCAGAAACTTACTGTTCTGAGATTTATTCTGGCACCTTGATCTATGTTTCGGTTTCCTGGGAAATGGTAGTGATATTTAAGGGAAAGGCTAAGCTGGTCTGTACCTGACATGGTTTTCATCCAGCCAGAGCAGTTAGCTAGTCTTTCTGCAAACAGAAGTGTCCTGATGAACATTTCTACATGTAGTATTTCATTCTGTTGACTATTGCACTATCTACTTCTATTGTGTTCTTTTGGACTGTGCCTGGGACATGCAAAAGTTTTGCATGTAACCACAGCAGAGAAGACTAGTGAGAATGACAGAGAGTGCCTACAGCTCCCCCTCTTTTAGTAACAGACAGTTACACTTTGTGCCCTTTTGTTTGCTGCTTTGTCAGGCAAACAAGGCTGCAGAGACATGCTGGCAGGCAGGCAGAAAACAGAGTCCTAGAAGAAACTCCAGGGAAATAGCCAGTTTACATGTTCTGCAGAATAAGGGAGTAGATGCAAAAGTTTTGCTCCCCTTCCAGAATAGTAATGTGCCTAGGAGACATGGGGGAAAAAAGACCAGTCAAAGAGGATCAGATCATTATTACATGGGAAAGAAAACTGCTGAGTCAGAATCAGAGACCTAGTACCCCTCCCCCCCCTTAATCTCCACCAACACTATATGTTTTCTGTTCAAATCCTTCTGCACTGTCCATACTTGTAAGACTAAGGCTGGTCTCTCTAGTTTGGCTTCATCAGGTGCAGGGCTTTGATGGAGTTCTGTTTATGTTTCAGACCTTCTAACTACATTAACAGTCATATCTGAGATTTGTTGTTTTCCTTTCTCTGATTTTGACAATTGTATCTGAGATGTCCCTCTTCCTGGCAATTAGAGCAACCCAGCTCTCTTTTCTTACTTGGCGCTGGAGTGTTTCACCTCACACAGTTGTCTTTTGTTGGCTCTGTTTTCTCTGAGGGAACACAAATGTTGTTTTCCTTTATGATGGGTTGGAAAAGAGATCCTCTCAAGTCCCCTTCTATTTCATCTGAAGAAATGGAGGCTAAATCTATAGTTTTTAATTTTATGTCTCTAATGTACCATCTTAACTGTGAGAGAACTTGGTTATTAAACTGTTCCAGACCAATTAATTGCTTTAGTTCTCCTAATGTCTTTACTTTGCAACCCAACTGGCTAAAGCTCTGTCTAAGTGAAAACCTAGCTATGCATATGTTTTCCCTGTTTTCTTTTAATTTCTCTGAAAGTTTTCTGGCTTTGTTCTGCCATGAGTCCATACCTAACTTTCACACTTCCTTTGTTCCGTCCTGGCATCAGCTCTTGAGACGCTGGGGCTGAAAACCTTTCTGGAGAGTGAGCAACACATGGCCACTTTAAACTGAAATTCTTTATTCAATTCCAAAGCATATTCATCATAGATCAGGTACTCACAATCTTAGGTGAAGGCTGGGTAGCAGAGTTACATCTAGTGATTCCAATCTTCATTAGCCATGGTGAGAAAGAGATGGTCTCCCTCTCATCTCGCGGATTAGGCAGAAAAACAAAGGAGCAGGAAGGAAGCTAAACAAATCTCCCGCTTCTCATAATCTAGCCAATCAAAGGGATGCCTCTGGTAAGGACTACAATACCCAGAGGCACTTACATTTAAAGCTACAGCATCTATCTGACTTCTATTAGCTGGCTGGGGCAGCACACTCCCCACCTGGAACCCTACGGGTTCCACTACAACATGCATTACTAACGAAGGCTTATAACTATAACAATGCATAGCATGCTACTCTGCTAACTATGTTTTAAACAGAAATAAGGCATGCAAAACTTGAGTCTTCAATCTTCAAGTTCTTCTTCGGTGTAGAGCAGGACCATGTCAGTGATCAGCCGGGTGAAAGTCTTGGTTGGCCTGGAGCAGTCCCATATGATAACATGGACTTCAATCTATTGGGCACGAGTTGCGGCATGCATCCTTCTGCTTCAGCAGCATGACGTGCTCCTCCACCTGTTGCAAGGATCTATCTGGTTGGAGAAGGAGTTCAGGACCTTTCAGCCAGGGAGACTCAGCTAGCCAGACACAACTCTCCCCACAGGTGACTCCAAGGTACGATACTGCTGCTAATGCCTTGGGTGACGCGTTGGAGAAGACGTGTAGGTCTCTACGAGAGGCAGCGGCTGGTGCGATTGGAACTGGAGCTGCACATCTCAAAGGATCGAAGAGGCTGTTCGCCATTGACAGAACACCTTGTCTGGTAAACTGCTTTCTTGAAGCTGGCACTTGACAGCTGAAAGCATCCCTCTGGGCTGGACATGGCTTCAGTTTGGAGGGTCGCCCATTGTCTACGATGCTTGTGGTGAAGATGCTTGTCAGATTTGGCATCTTCAGACTATCTACACCCACATTCCCAATGATGACCCATCCCAGCTCTAGTCTCTGGGCATGTGGTGTGCCAGGAGGTCCTCTAAGCAGATCGTAACTGGCGAGTAGGTCGGGAATGTCTGTTCCCAATAGGAGCAGGATATCTGCTTCAGGGTCCAAGGCAGGAAGTTGCCTTGCAATAGGTGCTAGATGATGATGGTGGAGTGCAATCTCTGGTGTGGGGATCCGATCACGATCAGCCGGTAGGGAATCACATTCCAACAATGATGGCAGGAGAAACTGGGCTTCACCACTGAGTGATTCAATCTGGAACCCAGCGGCTATCCTCCCCGCCGTGCACTGGACACCAGCACATGTTTTAAGAGTATAGTGGACTTCCTCACCTTGCAGGCCGAAGAGCTCGAAGAACGCAGGACTGGCCAAGGACTGGTTGTTCTGCCCATCCAGGATGACATACATCCTCGTTGCCTTCTCCGGATGGCCTACAGGAAAAACCTTGGTGAGGCAAATCTGATGGCAAGACAATTGACTCTTCGCGGTGCCACAGACCTGAGTGCAGTGGGCCTCAATGGGCTGAGCTTGGGTGCACGCTGCATCTGTGGAAGGCAATGTGGGAGAGGAGCTAGGTGCAGGGTGCTGTGGCAGATCAGCATCTGGATGCAAGGTGCCAGGGTGCTCGCTGCTGTCACACACATGACACAAGACGACTGCTCTGCAGGCCTTAGAGACGTGGTCCTTGGACTCACAGCACTAGAAGCATAGCTGGTACTCCTTGATCAGGGCCTTCCTTTCCTCCAGTGGCTGCATTCGGAAACCCCTACATTTGTTCAGTGGGTGCGGCTTCTTGTGAAACAGGCAAAATGACTCCGTCGTCTCTGCATGCTGGGCCGATGGCTGTGGTGCCAACGGTGCCGCCATCTGCTTCACTGGCTTCACCTTCTGCGACCTTTCCGGGACAGCAGATAAGCTTGTCTTCCAAGTGGGCACTTCAGATTTAACTTTGGCATCATGTAGAGGTGCCTTCTCCATGCGAGAATCTATGTGGTGTGTAAACCATCCACACTGGTCATCGTTACAAACTTGTGCAGCGTTGCGAACGAAATTCACCAGATACGAGAAGGGAGGGTACTGGCCTTGACAGATAGCCTTGTAGCTGGCCACTGCCTTACTCCACTCAACCTGCAGCTCAGGAGGTAACTTTACCTTGACCTCCAAATGTGCTGCGCATTGGTCGAGACTTGCAAGTCCTGGCAGTGCTGAGTTCACTTTGGCTGCCTGTAGGTTTTCAAGGATGTCGGCCAAGTCCCACAGCTTCTCAATGGTCTTGTCCATTACAATGGGAAATTTCTTCAGCTGTCTCAGGAGCGCAGTTTCAACTGCCATCGGTGATCCATAGCGAACATCGAGTCTCGCCCAAACCCATCTCAATGCTGTGTTCAGGTCTGCTGCATGCGCTGCATGGAGGTTTCTTGCTAGCTCTGCAGACTGAGGACCCAGCCACTCGACCAAGAGCGTAAGATGTTCACTCGCACTTATCTTCATGTTCCCAATTGCCTCTAAGAAGAGCATCTTCCAGAGGTAGTAGTGCTCCGGACGATCCATAAATTTCTGCATGCCCCTGTCCTTCAGGTTTCATCTGATGTTCTGAGACGCTGCACAGCCACCGATGTAATAGGCGCCGGGAAGCCCTTGATCTGGGGAGAACAGAGCAGGAGCCATGGAAGTCAGTGCAGGTGCCACAGAATTCAGTGCAGGGCCAAAGTACAGCTGTGCCGGAGCCACGGTGCTGCTGGAGGAAAAACAGGAGCTGTCAGCATCCTCGTGAACCCAGGAATCGCAGGAGCTGTCAGCATCGTCGTGAACTCTGGCTGTGCCAGAACCACGGGTGCCACTGAAGGAACAACAGGAGCCGTCAGCGTTGTCATGTACTCGGGTGGTGGCATGGGAGGATGTTTCGTGTACCCTGGCGGTGGCATAGAGGGAAGTGTAGGATTTGCTGGGGGCCTTGTAAACTCTGGGGCTGCGGGGTTTGAGTGGTGCGGTCTGTACTCCAGCTAGTGGGTGAATGTACGTTTCCTGCTCCTGAACATAGTTCAAGACACGTTGAGACGTGTCTAGTTCCCCAAGGTTCGCTGGGTTGAGGTTCAACTCAGGATCCCAATATCCTTCTTGTAGGATCTCAGCACGAGCAGCCATCTCCCCAGCTTCACGTTCAGCCTGTAGGGACTGTAGCCTTACCTCCCTGTCGGCCAGTTCCACCTTCATCCTGACAGCTTCTCTTTTCAGGGTCTCTTCCTTCTTGGTGAACTCTGCTCTCTTGGCGGCCATGGCGGCATCGACCTTTGCCTCAACTAACCTCGTGGCATCTGTCTTGTACTCACCAGAGGAGCGACTGGGGGCGCCAGAGTAACGAGATCTATGAGAGGATCCGGTATACTGAGACATGAGGGAGGATCCGGTATGTTGAGATGTGAGGGAGGGCGCAGGATGGTGAGAGGCCCTGTCATGAAGTGACCTGTCGGAGCCCCCGGTGCACTGAGACTTGTAGGCGTCCTTAGACCTGCAGCCTGACTTATGAGAGACCGCAGTGCATTGGGTCTTGCAAGAGGCCACCGAACTGACGGACTTGTTGGAGGCAGCTTCACCATCATGCTTGCTTGCAGCTAGGAGGAGATGTCTCTCGCTTTCTTCCTCAATGCGCCATGCCAAATCCTGGTCAGAGGTGATGTAGGCATTTTCTTTTCCCTGAAGATCTGCCTGGAGAGTTTGCCTTTCCACTAGGGCTTCAGCTGCATCCAACTGATTCAGGATGCTAACAATACGTTTGATACATTCTTTCCACCCCACAGCGTGAGCTGCGAGGGCCTTTCGCAACGTGCACATATGGGTCAGACTGGTAGTGCTGGCTGCAGCATCTATGTCTGTCTGAACCTTTTCCCAAGGCTTCTGCAACTTCTTGTTCAAAAGCACTTTCTGGTCCAGCAAATAATCACGCATGTCAGGGGTTAGCTTTATTTTCTTCCCCTGCAACATATGTTCATCTATCTGTAAGCTTCCATTCACGTCATAGTTGGGGCCTCCATCGTTACCCACACTGTGGGTGAAGTCCAGTATTGTTACTCTGTACATTTTTGCTGGATTTCCCCCCTCCTACTTAAAAAAGGCACATTTTTAAGGATCTCTTCCTTTGCACGCACGAAACATGGACGGAGTTGCATGTAGTGATGGAGGCCCCAACTATGATGTGAATGGAAGCTTACAGATTGATGATGCACATATTTTGCAGGGGAAGAAAATAAAGCTAACCCCTGACATGCGTGATTATTTGCTGGACCAGAAAGTGCATTTGAACAAGAAGTTGCAGAAAGCTTGGGAAAAGGTTCAGACAGACATAGATGCTGCAGCCAGCGCTACTAGTCTGACCCATATGTGCACGTTGCGAAAGGCCCTCGCAGCTCACGCTGTGGGGTGGAAAGAATGTATCAAACATATTGTTAGGATCCTGGATCAGTTGGACGCAGCTGAAGTCCTAGTGGATAGGCAAGCTCTCCAGGCAGATCTTCAGGGAAAAGAAAATGCCTACATCACCTCTGACCAGGATTTGGCATGGCGCATTGAGGAAGAAAGCGAGAGACGTCTCCTCCTAGCTGCAAGCAAGCATGATGGCGAAGCTGCCTCCAACAAATCTGTCAGTTCGGTGGCCTCTTGCAAGACCCAATGCACTGCGGTCTCTCATAAGTCAGGCCACAGGTCTGAGGACGCCTACAAGTCTCAGTGCACCGGGGGCTCCGACAGGTCACTTCATGACAGGGCCTCTCGCCATCCTGCGCCCTCCCTCACGTCTCAACATACCGGATCTTCCCTCACGTCTCGGTATACCGGATCCTCTCATAGATCTCGTTACTCTGGCACCCCTAGTTGCTCCTCTGGTGAGTACAAGACAGATGCCACAAGGTTAGTTGAGGCAAAGGTCAATGCCGCCATGGCTACCAAGAGAGCAGAGTTCACCAAGAAGGAAGAGACCCTGAAAAGAGAAGCTGTCAGGATGAAGGTGGAACAGGCCGACAGGGAGGTGAGGCTACAGTCCCTACAGGCTGAACGTGAAACTGTGGAGATGGCTGCTCACGCCGAGATCCTACAAGAAGGATATTGGGATCCTGAGTTGAACCTCAACCCAGCGAACCTTGGGGAACTAGACACGTCTCAATGTGTCTTGAACTATGTTCAGGAGCAGGAAACATACATTCGCCTGCGAGCTGGAGTACAGACCGCACCACTCAACCCCGCAGCCCCGGAGTTTACAAGGCCCCTGGCAAATCATACACTTCCCTCTATGCCACCGCCAGGGTACACAAAATATCCTCCCATGCCACCACCCGAGTTCATGACAACGCTGATGGCTCCTGTTGTTCCTTCAGTGGCACCTGTGGTTCTGGCACAGCCAGAGTTCACAATGATGCTGACAGCTCCTGCAATTCCTGGGTTCACGAGGACGCTGACGGCTCCTGTTTTTCCTCCAGCAGCACCGTGGCTCCGGCACAGCTGTACTTTGGCCCTGCACTGAATTCTGTGGCACCTGCACTGACTTCCATGGCTCCTGCTCTGTTCTCCCCAGATCAAGGGCTTCCTGGCGCCTATTACCTCAGTGGCTGCGCAACATCTCAGAACATCAGACGGAACCTGAAGGACAGAGGCATGCAGAAATTTACGGATCGTCCAAAGCACTACTACCTCTGGAAGATGCTCTTCTTAGAGGCGACTGGGAACATGAAGATAAATGCGAGTGAACATCTTACACTGTTGGTTGAGTGGCTGGGTCCTCAGTCTGCAGAGCAAGCGAGAAACCTCCATGCAGCACGCGCGGCAGACCCGAACACAGCATTGAGACGGGTTTGGGTGGGACTCGATGTTCGCTATGGATCACCAAAGGCAGTTGAAACTGCGCTCCTGAGACAGCTGAAGAAATTTCCCGTTATAATGGACAAGACCATTGAGAAGCTGTGGGACTTGGCCGACATCCTTGAAAACCTACAGGCAGTCAAAGTGAACTCAGCACTGCCAGGACTTGCAAGTCTCGACCAATGCGCAGCGCATTTGGAGGTCAAGGTGAAATTACCTCCTGAGCTGCAGGTTGAGTGGAGTAAGGCAGTGGCCAGCTACAAGGTTGTCTGTCAAGGCCAGTACCCTCCCTTCTCGTATCTGGTGAATTTTGTTCGCAACACTGCACAAGTTTGTAACGATGACCAGTGTGGATGGTTTACACACCACATAGATTCTCGCATGGAGAAGGCACCTCTACACGACACCAAAGTTAAATCTGAAGTGTCCACTAGGAAGACAAGCTTATCTGGTGTCCTGGAAAGGTCACAGAAGGTGAAGCCAGTGAAGCAGATGGCGGCACCATTGGCACCACAGCCATCGGCCCAGCATGCAGAGACAATGGAGCCATTTTGCCTGTTTCACAAGAAGCCGCACCCACTGAACAAATGTAGGGGTTTCCGAATGCAGCCACTGGAGGAAAGGAAGGCCCTGATCAAGGAGTACCAGCTATGCTTCTAGTGCTGTGAGTCCAAGGACCACATCTCTAAGGCCTGCAGAGCAGTTGTCTTGTGTCATGTGTGTGACAGCAGCGAGCACCCTGGCGCCTTGCATCCAGATCTGCCACAGCACCCTGCACCTAGCTCCTCTCCCACGTTGCCTTCCACAAATGCAGCGCGCACCCAAGCTCAGCCCGTTGAGGCCCACTGCACTCAGGTCTGTGGCACCGCGAAGAGTCAATGGTCTTGCCATCAGATTTGCCTCACCAAGGTTTTTCCTGTAGGCCATCCGGAGAAGGCAACGAGGATGTACGTCATCCTGGATGGGCAGAGCAACCAGTCCTTGGCCAGTCCTGCGTTCTTCGAGCTCTTCGGCCTGCTAGGTGAGGAAGTCCACTATACTCTTAAAACATGTGCTGGTGTCCAGTGCACGGCAGGGAGGATAGCCACTGGGTTCCAGATTGAATCACTCAATGGTGAAGCCCAGTTCCCCCTGCCATCATTGTTGGAATGCGATTCCCTACCGGCTGACCGTGACCGGATCCCCACACCAGAGATCGCACTCCACCATCCTTATCTAGCACCTATTGCAAGGCAACTTCCTGCCTTGGACCCTGAAGCAGATATCCTGCTCCTATTGGGAACGGACATTCCCGACCTACTCGCCTGTCACGATCTGCTTAGAGGACCTCCTGGCACACCACATGCCCAGAGACAAGAGCTGGGATGGGTCATCGTTGGGAATGTGGGTGTAGATAGTGTGAAGATGCCAAATCAGACAAGCATCTTCACCACAAGCATCGTAGACAATGGGCGACCTTCCAGCCCAATGGGCGACCCTCCATCCTAGACAATGGGCGACCCTCCAGCCCAGAGGGATGCCTTCAGCTCTTGAGTGCCAGCTTCAAGAATACCTAACTTTCACACTTTCTTTGTAAAGCAAGTAATTAGGGGTTTCCTCATATTTCTGTGTAAACTTCACTCAGTTTGCCACAAGTCTATTGGTGCAAATACATCATTCTGTTCTCATCTTTGACCCCAAAGTCTCTACAAGCTCTTTCAAAGCTAATAAAAAAAGGTCTCCACATCATCCTCTTTTTGATATTGGGGAAACTTCTTTTGTTCCATTGAGGTATTTTCTCCACTTCTTCAAGGATGTGGTAATTCTGCCCTCAACTGCACCTCTGTCACCTTTATCACATACATTTCTTTTCCATGTTCTCTCTCAGCTTCCCCTCTCTCTCCAGCTGTGCCATCTCAGCTTTTCCCTTAATCCTGCCCCTTTCCTTTTTTGCCTCAATTCTGGCTTTCCCCTTTTCTGCCAATATTTTAGCCAATTCACTTTTTGTTCTCATACCTTTGGGACTGCCTCTTCATATATACCCCCCAAACGGCCTTACACTCTGGATATAAGAACCTCCTGGTGATCCCTGGCTTGAAGGATATCATGCTGTCCTCAACCAGAGCCAGGGCCTTTTAGGCTAGGCTTTCCATAAGAAATGGTCACAGATTTAGAAACATCATTCATTTCCAAATTAGTGAAGGAGTTGTTGCCAGCCTGTGGCATTACACATCACCCCACCAGAGCTTCTCATCCCCAAGTCAATGGACTGAATAAAAGATTCAGTAGTAGCTTGAACCACACACTGGAGACATATGTTGTGAATCTACCTAATGACTGGGATCAATGACTTTAACATCTTTTATTTGGGTATCAGGAAGTGCCACAAGACAGTTCTGGATTTAGTCCTTCTGAGCTACTGTTTGGATGCCACGTGAGAGGATTAATGAACATCCTTAAAGAAGCATGGGTAGGCAGAGAAACCATCGAAAGCAAAGATGTAATAACCTGTTTATGGGAAATAGAAGAGAATCTACAAGAACTAAGCTGCTGCTTCAGACCACATGCATCAAGCCCAACAGAAGCAAAAAACCTGGTATGATGCCAAGGCCAGAGAAAGTTCATGTTTTGAAGATATGAGCTGAAAGTAGTGTGGGTAGGAACTTTTAAAATTGTAAACCAGATTTCTAGTATGAATTATTTGTTCAATGTGGATCCTGGGGTGAAGGCAAAGTAAGTCATTGCATGTCAACATGTTAAAACCTTACCATGATAGAGATAATCTGATCATTATGGCCAGGGAAGAAAAAAGGAGGAAATTGAACTAACCAACTGGCGACAATGAAGGGAAGTACAGTGAGTGAACTTAACACTGACCCTTATCAAAGAACAACAATGGCAAGTTCAAGTGGACTTAACAGCATAATCGGACCATCTTTTCCAACTTCCCAGGGAGAACTCAAGTCTCAGCATACAATAGTTACTGGGCCTATTGTCTTCCACCTGACAGGGTAATTGGTCCGAATGCCACCAGTATTGAAAGAGAAGTTAAAGACATGTGAAACCTTGGACTTACTGTGGCCTCAGAAGGTCCTTGGGCCTTACCAGTCACTCTAGTTCCAAAACCTTATCAGACGGTAAGATTTTTTGTGAATTATCGAAAATTAAATAAAATGACAGCCCCAGATGTATATTTTATGCCCAGGGTGGATAAATTGATTGAAACAACTGGTGCTGCCCACTTTATTTTCACTTTAGACTTGACAAAAGGGAATTGTCAGGTGGCCCAAAACAGCATTTATAACCAAAGAAGAACTCTTTGCATTTACACAGCTTTTGGTCTTAGGAATGCCCCAGCCACATTTCAAAAACTAATAGATAAACTTTTGATTAGTTAAAAAGATTTTGCACTTGTTTATATAGACATTGCAATTTACAGCAAGACCCGAAAAGAACACATACAGCATCTAGCAACAGTGTTCTAAAGAATAAAGGAGGCTGGTTTAACAGTGAAAGCCTCAAAGTGCCAAATACCTATGTGCTCCCATCCCAAACCAGTACCTTGATACATCTCCGAGCTGCAGAGGATGAAGCAGGAGATAAGGTGACTACAGTGCATGTGGCAGCATACTCCTGATGAAGCTGCAGGAACATCTTATAGGACATTTATGAAATCCTATGAGGTGGTGATGAAAGCCGCAAAGAAGGAATTCTAGGCATCCTCCATTGCATCCACGAGTTTGTGCCCAGCTAAATTATTTAGAGTAATTCGATCACTAAGGGAAATCAAAATAATAGGGAATCGGCTATCAGCTGTGAGGAATTTGTGAGCTATTTTGTGGATAAAATTTTGTTGCTCTGCCACAACTTGTCCGCCACTATTGACACAGTAAGTGAGCTGGAGGCCCCTCGGCCATCTTCTGTTCCAATATTGAACCAGTTCAGTCAACTCTCCCAGGATGAGGTCTACAGGATTCTGGCAGCTGTGAAGCCCACCACTTGCCTCCTTGACCCATGCCCATCATGGTTGGTAAAGGCCACTGGTGACAAGATACGGGTACTCCAGGAGATATTATCAATCAGTCCCTGAGCACAGGGACCTTCCCAGGGTCCTTAAAGGAGGCAGTGGTGAGACTGCTTTTGAAAAAGCCATCTTTGGACACCATGGTCCTAGCCAACTACCGCTCAGTGTCAAACCTTCCATTCCTGGGCAAGATAGTTGAAAGAGAGATAGCAGAACAGGTCCAGAACTTCCTGGATGACTCCTCTATACGAGATCCATTCCAGTCTGGCTTCTGCCCTGGCTATGAAATGGAGACAGCACTGGCCACCCTCACGGATGACCTCTGGAGACATCTGAATTGTGGCGGGTCAGTGCTGCTGCTGTTCCCATAACAGCAGTGTTTGATATGGTTGATTATGATCTCATGACCCACCACTTTGCTTGTGCTGGAATATGGAGGACCACCTCACAGTGGTTAGTCTCCTTTCTCCATGGTTGGGGACAGAGGGTGGTTCCTGAGGAGTTTCTCTGTGATACTCCTTGGTATGCAGTGTCTCTTGGGGTAATCCTCTCCCCAATGTTATTTAATATCTATATGTGCCCTCTCACCCAGCTGATCCAGAAATTTTGGCTAGGTTATCAGCAGTACACTGATGACACTGAGCTATATCTGTTGATGGACAGCCGGCCGAACTCCACCCTAGATATTTTGGCCAGCGCATTAGATGCTGTGGCTGGTTGTTTACAGTAGAGTCAACTGAAACTAAATCTGTTGAAGACGTAGGTACTCTGCCTGAGCTGGGTGTGGTATCAAGTATATGACTCCCAACCCTTGGTGGGGCACCTTTGATACCAACACTAGTGGTGAGGAGCTTAGGAGTGATCCTGGAGGCCTCATTGACAATGGAGGCCCAGGTCACTACTGTTGTCAGATCAGCTTTTTATCATCTTCACCTTAGCTGGCAATTGGTCCCCTATCTCTCCTCCCACATCATAGCCACAGTGATCTATGCAATAGTCACCTCCCGGCTGAATTACTGTAACTCACTCTATGCGGGGCTGCCCTTGAATTTGACTCAGAAACTTCAAATGTTGCAAAATGCAGCAGCGTGCCTCCTGGCTGGGACACTCTTGCGAGCACATATATACCCAGTGCTTCACCGGCTGCATTGACTTCCAGTTGAGTACCAGATCAAGTTCAAGGTGATGGTACTAACCTTTAAAGCTGTATGTGGTCTGGGGCCAATACATCTGTGAGACCGCCTCTCCCAATATGTTCTCTTGAGAGCCTGTTTGGCTGACCAACACCTGCTGGTAATCCCCAGCCCAAAAGACATCCATTTGGCCTCAACCAGAGCTAGAGCCTTTTTTCTCTGGTAGAACACTCTCCATAGTGAGATCAGGGCCCTGGAGGACTTAGTACAGTTCCACAGGGCCTGTAAAATGGAGCTGTTCCACCAGGCCTTTGGTTGAGGTTACAGATGTCAAATTTCATTGGCTTCCCTTGTCCTACTCTGCCTCAGCTTGTCTTGCACTATGCACTTTAATTGTTCCATTGGCAGACATTTTACCCACCTTCTGGTAGGCCAGCCCTTGGGCACATATGCAGCATAAACCATGGAGCTCGCCCTCATGTACTGTATTGTGGGTTTTATAGTTTTTAAATTGTATGTATTGTGTATTTTAACTGGTTACCCAATTGTTGTGACCTGCTTGCAGGGGAAGGGGGGGATAGAAACCCCCCAAATAAATAAATAAATAACACAGTAAATGGTTAATGTGTTAACCTGGTCTGAGAATCTTGACAGATAAGGGATTCAAATGGAATTCTACAGTTAAGGGTGACTGCTGAGGGTGGCAGTTAGAGTTAAGATGGGAGGATGGAGAAAGAATCCTGAATTAGAGAAGTGAGACCAGTAGTTCTTCCCTGAGGTAAATAGCTCCTAATTAAAGGGGATGCTTTTAATCAAGAAGTTAAGAAGGAAAATTTGAACATGAGACAAATAAGCTTATGCCTGTTCATTTTAGCAGTGACTGCCAAGATCTCTCTCTCTCTGCAGTTTTAAAGACCTCTGCAGTTTTAAAGTAACAAAACAGCTACTTTATTGTGACAAACTATCTGTTGTTTATAGTTATATAAAGTTACTTCATTTCTGTTGCCTGTTCACCAGCAAAGTCCCAAACCTGATACCTCCCCCATAGAAGTGAAATAAAGCAGTTTGTTTGTTTTGAATTACTATCAGCCTCTAAGAACATATGAGTAGCCATGTTGAATCAGGCAGTCCAACACACTGTGTCACACAGTGGCCAAAACCTGTCTTATCAACCCTTCCTTATCCTAAATTATGGAAACAACCATTCAATTGCTATGTAATATGTCTTCATGCCACTGCATGACTCACCCCTGTTTCTACTATATAGGCTCCTCTGTTTGAGTGTTGCCAACCTGCTGCAAAAGGTTATGGAGGCTTAGAAGGAGCAGGTGGCAGTATTGGTGGCCTACACCTGTGAAACACCCAGGGGTCATTTTGAGCAGGAGCTTGGGGGAGCGCAGCTCGGGGCGTTGGTTCCAGCCCCCCCCCCCCCGTGGGGGAATGCCTGCTTGTGTCATGGCTGCAGCAAAATGACCCCATCCCCTGGAAAGGTCCTTGTTCCTCCGACCAGCCTTCTGAAGGCTTCAGCCACCACTGAAGCTATCCTTCCAGAATAGTGGTATTTCTGAGGCTTGGATTAGTAGCTGTCCCCTCTCCCAGTGTGCTCTCTCTCTCCTTTCTTTCTTGCCTTCTGACATACTTCTAGTGATGTCAGGTAGTGTAGCATATGCAAATAAGTTATGCTAATTGAGTTATGCTAATGAGCTCCTGCACCTCTTTTTCTACAAAATGACCCCTGGAAACACCAGAGAAGGAGGAACTGTGTCAGTGTTCTCCAAGGCTGCCAGCAGTACCACCAGTGGGAGCCTTGTGGACCAATCATACTGGGGGTAGGTGCACCAGGCTGGGGAAGTTACTTCAGGAGTCAGGTGTGATTAGGGAAGAAGTGCTCTTGTGATGGCTCTCAGGGATCCCATTGGAAGGAAGGAAGTTTCCTTACCAACAGCTCAAAGGAAAACAGAGAAGCAACTGCCAGCATGCCCTGAATCTGATAAATCAGGGGGTGGGGGGTGGGTCTGGAATTCTATGGGATGCATATCTGTAATTGCAAACAATTGCAGAATTGAATTAAGACATTGGAGAAATCCCAGAACAATCCCCAAAAGGCATCAGTTTGTTTTTAGTTTTTGTTTGTTTAGGTTGGAGATTTCTGGATGCACACCCTTATTTGGTATTTCTGAACTGTTTTGGCAGCTTTTGATAGCATGCATCAGTTCTTCTTCAGCATCTGGAATATCTAGACATCTTTACTGTATGCTTCTTGAATGGTTTTGTACTTTTTCTTTTTCTTCTTCTCCAGAGAGATTCCAGAAAGTTATCTTGGGTACTGGGGACAGAATATTCTAATATACACTCTATCCCACAGTATCACATAGGTTGAGGTGAATTTGTCATCTTAGAAAAGATGAAATGAACTGTATAAGTGCAGTTATTCAGTTTCCAAAAGTCATGTGACTGGAAAGATCAATCTCCCAGAAAAATGTCAGTAGATACAGTCAGTTTATTACTTCCGAAGGAGGAAATTGCAAAGGGTGTAGGAAATAAATTCAGTGGGCTGAATAAAATGGCTTTAACTAAGCAACTTCCTATCAGTGCCAGTTCTGAGGTACACCAGAGAATGTCAAACACTACATTATAAATGACCTTTCAAAGAAGTAGTTGCTAATCACTTCTGCATGTCAGCTTTTCACTGAATCTGAATCCCGCCAGTAAAACTTTATCTTGCAAAGTGAATTTGTCAGATGAACCTACTGCTCAAAAGAAATCCAAGTTCCAGCACAAGTTGGACTTTATCCTGCTTTAAGGTATGATACTGTAAGGTTGTGTGCACACTTGAGAGGAGATGGATGGAGCATGATAGTAGGGTCTCAGTTAATTACTCTCAGCATTCCATAACTAAGAAGTCTCTGATTTTTTAATATATTTATTTCCTTCACTATGTTTCCCCCCTCCAGAATTAAATCCAAACAAAAGGTGACTATATAAACTAACTTGTTATTCCAGTTTGGTCAAACAATTTTATTATGCTGTATACTAATTTGTTGCTCATCCTCTACATATGTATGGACTGGCAACTTCCATTTCAATGTATCTGAAGAAGTATTCATGCGCACAAAAAGTTATACCTTGAATAAAACTTCATTAGTCTTGAAGGTGCCACTGGACTCAAACTTGGTTCTGCTGCTTCAGACCAACATGGCTACTCACTTGAATTTATGGTATGTTTTAACTTTTGATCCATTTTGCTGAAATAAATGTGTTATGTTCCTATATGAATTACCTATGGAATTGCAAGGTAAGACTTTACACCACATCTCAAGAAACTGAGAGTAGTTAGTTTTGTATAAAACAGATTTCTGACTGTTCATTCAGCTGGTATTAATTGTGTTTTCAGTTTGTAGCTTCTGGACTCCTGTTTTATTCTGAGTTCCATACTGTCACAGATCAATTTAAGGGAAGTTCACAAGGCAAAGGAAAATGAGTTTTACTGCATAAATGCCTCAAGATGTCAAAATTCTAATTTGCTTGAACACTAGCAGAAAATGCAGAGTGTTTATTCAAGTGGTTTGTCATACAGGCTTTGTAAGCTACTTATATTATCTCAAAGTAGCCCTCATGCTCACCTTCTTACTTTTTCTTCTATCAGCATTGGTCCAGTAATATCAAACAAATGGAATATGAGGTTATACATGGAATGTATCTTGGGTTTGCCAAACAGCGTATACAATCTGTCAAGCATAGGCACAGTCTAAAGAAAGTTCAGCATTTCTAGGGATCCCTGCGCAGAAAAAATAACATCCATGCAAGAAACTGCCTATACACAACATGAATTTAATTGCTTACGAGAAGATCATATGACCAGGGGTCCTTTCATAAAAAAAGAAGTGCAGGAGCTCATTAGCATAACTTATTTGCATATACCACACCCCCTGGTGTCACCGGAAGTGTCAGAAGGCCACACACACCTGACATCACTGGAAGTGTGTTAGAAGAAAGAAAGGAAGGAAGAAAGGAAGGGAGGGAGGGGGGAAGGAATGAAAGGAACAGGAAGGAAGGAAGGTAGGTGGGGGAGAGAGAGAAGGAAGGAAGGAACAGGAAGGAAGGAAGGAACAGGAAGGTAGGTAGGTGGGGAGGAGAGAGAGAGAAGAAAAAGAATGAATGAATGAAGGTAGGTAGGTAGGTGGGGGAGAAAGAAAGAAAGAAAGAAAGAAAGGGAGAGAGGGAGAGAGAGAAGAAAAGGAAGGAAGGAACAGGTAGGTGGGGGGAGAAAGAGAGGGGGAGGGGAGGGAGGGGGAGAGGGAGAGGGGGAGAGGGAGAGGAACAGGAAGGTAGGTAGGTAGGAGGGGGGAGAGAAAGAAGACAGAAGGTGCTTCTCTCCCCCCTTTTACTTGGGCACTGGGGCCCAGCGTTTCCCTCCCTCACCCCCCCAGGAATGGTGAGGGGGAAATGGGGGCTCCTTCCCAAGCGGGCGGCCTGCCGCTGGCTCGGGACATTCAGCGGGGGTGGGGGAGGGTTCCCCCCAATGTCGGGGATGTTAAGCAGTGTGGGGTGGGAGAGGGTTTTTTTCCCCTAGCCGGCAGCCTGCCGCCGGCTCGGGGACATTGAATGGGGGGGCGGGGTGGGAGGGGTTTTTTTCCCTGGCCAGCAGCCTGCGGCTGGCTCAGGGACATTGAGCGGGGGTGGGGGGGTGGGAGGGAGGAGGTTTCTTTGAGTGGGGGTGGGGGGAGAGGGTTTTTCCCCAGCCAGCCAGTGGGTGGGAGGGAGGGGGTTTCTTTGCATGGGGGGTGGGGTGGGAGAGGGTTTTTTTGACATTGAGCAGGGATGGGTGGGTGGGGGGTTTTCCCCGGCTGGCGGCCTGCCGCCGGCTTGGGGACATTGAGCGGGGGTGGGGCGGAGGGTTTCCCCCCCGGCTGGCGGCCTGCTGCCGGCCCGGGGACATTGAGCGGGGGTGGGTGGGGGTTTCTTTCCCCGGCTGGCGGCCTGCCGCCGGCTTGGGGACAGTGAGCAGGGATGGGTGGGAGGGGGTCCGACCAAGCGGCGGCCGTGCTGGGGGTGGGGCTTCGTAATGTGCCCACCCCCCAGCGTCTTCACTGGCGGAGTGGCGCTCCACTTCGCTCCAGCCCTAACGGAGCCCTGCATATGACTGAACTCATGCTATAAGAACTGACTACCTACTGAGAGTTCCTATTACATCTGAATGCAGCAAAATAGACATGATGTAACATACAGAATGCACACCATCTTTGAAATCAGTTGATATATATTTAGAAAATGAAAGTGGCTCGAAACTTCATGAGGATCAAAGAAGTTTAGTTGTGTAATATTTATTTCAATGGGATTTTGATTTCCAGATTTTTCTGCATTGTAGCTACTGAGTTTAAAGATGGGTTTTATATGATTTTTTTTTTAAAAAACACCAATATGAGTACTTCAAATATATGTTTATGTGCCAGGATCAATATGTGTATGGTGTTCATTACTTAACAAGGTCAGTGGTGAGTTCAGACAAAAGATCTATTTATCAATATAGCCAGAAGTTAAACAAAGAGATTTGTTAGATAAAGAGCTGTAATGTGGGCATATGTCACAATTGCTTTGCTCTGTTCAACATGGTAGTTCATCTGAGCTTCGATGTACTGAAGGGTGTGCATAGAGGCTATAAGATTTCTGGGCTCACAGGTAAAATATGAGTAACAGAATGAGGAATTATTTAAAACAACTTCAATATGAACAGCAGTAAACCATCATGTACAACAAACTGTAAGTCTTGTTCTAAAAGGTTATGTGATCTTAGGAAAACTCCTCAAACAAGCAGTTCCATAACACTGTTAAATACAAAGTAATGTTTTTACATTATAAATTCTATCACTCGAGAGATCTCTGAGCATAGATCACTAGGTATTATCCCAATCTCTCATGCCTATTTTATGTTTGTGTTTCTTTGACTTTCTGCCCAGAGATTCTGTCTTTAAATTACCCTGAACTGAAAAAGAAGTATGACCATTTGGAACAAAACTTTGAAAGGGTAAATAGTAATAAGCTCATGTCAACTTACATCACATTTCCAAATTGTAATATTTTAAAGAGTGTTTCTGTTGGGAGCAGGTTCCAAAACTCTGCTGTTTTTTAGGTGTACACTAGTGAGGACCTCCAAGGAATGAGTGAGGAGAGGACATCCTATTTCCCCTGCCTATTTCCCCTGCCCCTATTTCCCCGCTCTTTCTCACCCCTCATTTGTCACTCTTCTTCCCTCTCTCCCCTTTCTCACACACTCTTTCCTCCTCTACCCCAACCCCTTTTCTGTCACTGATTCCTTCTCTTTTTCTTTCTCCCCCACACCTTCCCGGTCACTCATCCCCCCTCTCTCTTCCCCATATCTTCTCTGTCATTCATCCCCTCTCTTCCTTCTCCCACTCTTCTCTCCCACTCTTCCCTCTCACTATTAGGCCGTGGTCACATCTCGCAGTTCCCTTGCCATATGTCCTGCAGAACAGTTGCCGGGATTTTTTATTCTGGGATGGGGATGATCATACACGCCCCCTGAACCACAACCATTGCAGGTGCAGTGTTCAGATAGCCCTGCCACCGTTGGTGCGGCATGAAATTATTTTTAGAAGTGCTTCGTGCATGCGCAGATGTGCATGGCCAAATCTGCTGAACCAAAAAAACAACAACCCACGGCCAGAACACACAGCCTCCCTTGGAGCGCCTGTCTCCCGGATGGCCCCATGCTTCACTTTCCCGGTGAGGTTTTAGCACTGGGGTGGCAGGAACTGGGTTCGCCCCAATTCTCTCTCTCTCTCTCTCTGGCGTGTTCTTTTCTCTCCCTTTTCTGCTTCATTCCCCCCTACATTTGACCCGTGTGTGTGTGTGTGTGTGTGTGTGTGAGAGAGAGAGAGAGATCACCTCTCTGGCTGGCTCTCTGGCTGAGGGAGGATTTGCAATGGAAATGATGCCTTTGTTTCAAGGGGGGGCATTGCTCTTTGTTGCTCAGATAAATTCCCCCACTCCACCCATATATTCTTGGGAAGGGAAAATAAAACCCTCTGCCTTGCCTGACACTGATGAAAGTTGCCAATTTAAACTATAAACATTTAACTGTACCAGAGTTTATTCGGGGGCCTGGCTGCCTCTTTAAACCCAAGTGATTTATGCCTCTGTTGTTTGTACCTTTAAAACTGTTCTGCTGGCCATTCTTCTTCTCTGCTGTCCCTTTAAGGAGGCACCCAGGCCGAGGGAAGGGAAAGGAAAGGAAAGGAGAGGAGCCGGCAATCCGAGGGGGGAGGAGAAGGTTGCACTTGGAAGGCTGCATCTGTTTCTGCTGCTTCCACTGATCTGTTCAGATTGGTGAAAATGTGGACTTAAAGCGCAACTATCGGGAAAGTACTTGATTTTCCCAGGGTCGGAAAATGTGCTTGGGACCTGGGATCATTGCAGGAGTGAGCCTGCTTTGACTTGGGAGGCAGATCAGCCTGTCTGATCAGTGAATTTAAATGTGTGAGGGAACAGCGGTGAAACCCAATCAAAAGGACTGTGTAACCAGACCCAGATGTCACCTCATCTCCCCCCCCATTGCTTCCAAGGCTCAGGCTCCTCTTCCTCCCTCTCTCCACCTTCAGCCCTGCCATTTAGATGCTAGGGACAGCAGAGACTCCTATGCCTCTTCCCCTGACTGCACCCAGAGCTGCCACCTTGATACCAGGGGGAGTGAGAACTCCCACACCCTCTTCCCTACCACCTCCCACTCTTCACCAATGACTCCTGCACACACTGCCATCTCCTGTGTTGCTGCCTCAGCAATACACAGGGGGAGGAACATCACTGCCTCAGAAGCAAGGACAGCCGGGGAGTTCCTAGCCTCCTCCCATGCCCACCTCCAGTTTTGGTGCTGCCAAGGTGGGGGAGTGTAGCTGCCTCAGCAGTTGGGAGCGCTGGCAGATTCTGCACTTCCTCCCCACTCCTCTTGAGTTTTGCTGCCTTAGTGGCTGAGGGGGGCAGAAGGCAGTGGCCCTCCTCCTCCTGTCCCCTGCCTCTGAAGAACAGTTGTGTGTGTTTATGCATTCAACTGTTCTCTGTTTGAATTTTTGATACCTCCCTCTTTTTTTTTACTTTTAGGATTTTTCTGAAAACCAGGGTTTCCCCCTATGTTTATAGAAAAATCATCTTTCTCTCTCCATGGTCTAAATCTGCAGATTTAAGTATATACCGTTGGGGCCATGTTGATAATTAGATCTACTGATGTAGACTATGCACACAAGCACAATGTGTTGTATTTATTACCTATAATACAAAAGGGACCTCAGGGGTGGGGAGCTAAACTATTACAGTTAAATGAGCAAGTCAGACTGTGAGTTTCTTTATCATTGTCTTCTTTTTCCTGAGCAAGTTTATTTGTGCCTTTTGTGAGTTCACAGTGCACTTGCCACAGAAATGGAGAATCCTCTCTTGGTAACGATATCTCATATCTCTGTTTTATCAAGTTTGAAAATTATATCTTTTCCTTGGCAATTGGCCTTGCAGAATATCATTAGGAACATAGAGGCACTGAATTGTTCAGTCTTCGCTATACAGTGGGCAGCAGTAATAATGAGGTAGGTATTCAAATTGATGTCTGAAACTATCACACTGCATTTGATCAGAGCTGTTGCCATTGTACTTGTGTTCTTTCTGGTAGTTTATTTGCTCTTGGGGCCAATCCTTATTTTGATTTACTTTTTATTGATTTTCTTGTACATAAATTAAGGGAAAAATCTTTGTCCCCCATGTACAAAAATAAGACACAGAAAGAAAGCTTATAAAAGTATGCAATTAAAAATAAACTTTGGAGAAACCACAGGAATGGATGCTGGAAAAATGCCTACTGAAACCACAGTATGTGGGAAACACAGAGATGATGAAAATAATTATTTCACTGAATTACAAAAATTAGAAAAACGAATTGAAGATAATATGAAAATAGTACAGAATTAGAAAAAGTACTTCTTGTTTTCATTCTTTCCAAGTCCACAGACTGATTATGTAGTGGTTGCTTTGCAAGTGCATAAAGTAAAGGCAAAAGGTAAAGGTATCCCTTGCTCTAAAGCCAGTCAAATCCGACTCTAGGGGATGGTGCTCATCTCTTTTCCAAGCCGAAGAGCCAGAACTGTCCAAAGACATTTCTGTGGTCATGTGGCCGGCGGTACCTATTTATCTACTTGCAATTTCTTGCTTTGAAACTGCTAGCTTGGCAGGATCTAGAGCCAGTGATGGGAGCTCACTTTGTCCATGGCACTAGGGTCTTGAACTGCTGAACTACAGACCTTCCAGTCTGCAGCTCAATGTCTTAATCTCTGAGCCACTACAGTCCCTATACAAGTACATACTTGCTCCTTAAGAGGGAATACATAATGGCTGTCAACTCTGGCTTGGAAAATTCATGGAGGTTTGCGGGGGAGCCCAGGGAAGGTGGAGAAGAGTTGGAGCTTAGTGGGATGTGATTCCATAATATTGAAATTCCAAAGTTGCCATTTTCCCTTGGGAAACTTGTATCTGTAATCTGGAGATCAGGTGTAATCCCAGGAGACCTCCAAGCCCCACCTTGTGGTTGATAAGCCTAATACAAATCATTCAGAACAGGCAGATCTCTCTGTACCCCCATCTTATCCATACTGAAATCCAATTTATTAACCCTCTACATCTCATTATCACCTACAGACACTGATTTAAGATCTTCATAGTCTTACTTGACTCAGTGGGGGGAGGGGAAGAGTAGCACTGAACATTATCAGCTTATTTGTGACAGCCCAGCCTAGAAATCAGATGATTTGTCCTAACTGCTTCATGTAGATAGCCAGTGGCTGTGGTCACCTGGTCATTTCACTACTGAATTGGGTTTCACCACTGTTCCCTATCACATTTAAAATTGCTGACCAGACGGCCGCATCCATCTCCCATACCAAAGTGGGCTCACTTGTGCAGTCCTCCCCGTTTCCTACCGAGTTTTCCAACACCTGAAAAAGCAAGTACTTTCTGGATATTTGCGCTGTGAATCTGCAGTTTCGCTGATCTGGACAGCCATCTCTCACAGGGGAGCTGCCAGCTTATACTCTTGGTCAGTATGATTCTGATGTTTTCAATTGTTTTCAATACCTGCCCAAGTCTTCTTTCTTCACAAAGACATTGACCTATATGTTTTGTTTACCTCTGCAAAAAATAGTTGGCTGGATGCATCTTGTTACAGTGGATGAAATAGTGTATTATTAGCTTGCTGGACAATTAGGACCTGAGTGATATTAAAAGGAAGGGGTGGGCCTTTTGGGTAGTACTGCCCTTTCTTTTTTAAAAAAGAGAGTCAATATAGCATTTTTAATCAAATGTGGTTTCATTTTGTGGTCACTGCACCACAAGCCCCCATGCTACATTGCCACCATATCACTAATGCTTTCCTGAGTTATCATTTAGTTCCCATTACCAAAGTCAATGATTCCCATTCTGTACAAAATGCCAAAAGTTAGAAAGGCACATTTTGTCAGGCCTTTCTGCATCCCCCATCCCTCACAAATCAGTACAAACATTATTGAGACCTGATATCTTCATTTATACCACTGGTATTAACTAGTGACAAAGACATAATTGACTTCAAAACTAAGTTAATATTTCATCCTTTGTAGACCAATTTCAGTTGATGAAGAAGTGGAAAACTTGAAAACAAACATTAAAAATGGGGAACATTATCAAGTAAAATGGTCAGAGGGAAATTAATGTTTTGTAGGATAAAGCTCTGGCAAACAAAATCAATGAATGGAGACTGCGTAGATGTACTCAAACAGGCAGAGACAAAGAAACAAATAGACAATTAACAGCAAAAGAGTCAATTCAATTTATTTAATCAAACTATTTGGCTGAAAGGACAGGTTGTTGAGTGTGTTAAGTGCTGTCAAGTTGCTTCCGACTTATGGCAACTCTATGAATTAATGTCCTCCAAAATGTCCTATTGTTAACAGCCATTCTCAGGTCTTGCAAACTGAGGGCCATGGTTTCCTTGATTAAGTCAATCCATCTTATATTGGATCTTCCTCTCTTCCTACTGCCTTCAGCTTTTCCTAGTGTTGTTTTTTTCCCAGTGAGTTTTATCTATATACTAATTCCAAGACTTTTTTCCTGTGTGGATGCTTATATTTGCCAAAAGAGAGCTCACTCTCCCCCAACAGCTTTTCCTACATAGTCAGGGACCTTTCTCAGTCTGCAGAAAAATCCCAAAAGTTAAAAAAAAAATGTCAGGGACCGTTGAATTCCCCCCAATACCTTTTGAAATGGCATCAGCTGTGAGAGATTAGAATGTTTGGGGGAGGGGGAAGCTGTAACAGTTTCTGTCAGTAAAAGGCAGGGTTTTTACTGGCATCAGTGTAGGGTTGCCAAATACCCCCCTGGCCACTGGCAGCAGATCCAGGCTGGGAAACTCCTGGAGATTTGGGGGTGGAGCCTGGGGAGGACAGGGACCTCAGTGAGGTACAATGCCATAAACTCCACCCTCCAAAGCATCCATTTTCTCCATGGAAAGTTATCTCTGTACTCTGGAGATGAGCAGTAATTCCAGGGGATCTCCAGGTCCCACCTGGAGGCTGGCATCCCTAGGCAGCACCCTCTGGGTGACTTGATACCACCTGATTTGCATGACTTAATTAGGCCCAGCTGCTTTGCTACTGTTCATCAGCAGCCACCCTATGAAAGCCATTGTGATGGAACAGTTAGAGCTTCTGTGGGATCTGTGAGACTCAGGTTCAGATCTCCATCTTGCAGTGGAAGCTGATTGGGAGATTTTGGACCAATCACATACTTTCAGCCTAGCCAACTTCACAGGGTTGTTGTGCAGATAACAAGGAAGAAATAATAATGTAGGCTGCTTTAGTCCCCACTGTGGAGAAATACTGTACTCTTCCTAGGTAGAGGCTGTGGGGGAGAGGGGTGGAGATGGAAAGCTAAAGACAGATAACAATAGGTTGGCTGTTGGGTGGGAAGGAAATAGGGTTGCCAACTCCAGGTTGGGAAATTCCTGGACATTTGAGAGGTGGAGCCTAGGGAGGGTGGGATTTGAGGAGGGACTACAGACCAGTATAATGCCAATAGACTCCACCCTCCAAACCAGCCATTTCCTTCACTTCAACTGCCATTGCCAGCCTCCAGACAAGGGCTGGATAGCACCCAGAATTACAACTGTTGTCGGGATGACAGAGATCAGTTCCCCTGGATAAAATTGTCTGCTTTGAAGGGTTGCTGAGGCTGCTTGCCTCCCCAAGCCTCACTGTCCCAAGGTTCCACCCCCAAATCTCCAGGAATTTCTCAACCTGGAGCTGGCAGCCCTAAGGTGAATTGATCTCTGCAGCTGGGAGATCCACTGTGATTCCCAGAGTACTGCCACTGCTGCTGTGGGGGCAGAGGATGCAGGCAGGAGGCTGGGAGAGTGATGGGGGCAGAAAGAGAGAGTGATGGAGTGGGGGGGGCAGAAAGAATGATGGAGTGGGGAGGCAGAAAAACAAAGAGAACAATGATGGATCAGAAAGAGAGAGGAAGTGACATACATGGAGGAGAGGGAGAGTAAGAAAGGGGGGCAGAAGGGTGGAAGAGGTAGGGGGAGAAGGGAGGCAGCAAAGGTGTGAGGAATGGAATAACTATCCCACAAGTTTCTTGCGCGTCTCCATTTGTCTTCTTATAATGTGGACAAGGTATTATAGCCTCGGTTTGGTCATTTTAGCTCCTAGCAGGACTATTTTTGGGCAGGAACACACAGGAATGGAAATCCAGCTGGCTTCTGAGTTGACCATGCCTACAGCTCCCCCTCGGGTTCCCCTGGCACCTCACAAGCTACAGGGTGTCTGGGGAAGCCAAGCTGATCTAGGGAAAGAAGGCAGTTTAAACTGCCACCCCTCCTCGGGTTCCCCAGGCACTCCACAGCTGTGCTGTTGGATGTGGCCTACTATGCTAATGAGTTTCTGCTTGGCTTTTTCTAAAAAAAAAAGCCCTGGCTCCTAGGGAGAATTCAGGCTTGATTTAATCTAGAACCCACTTAGTTGTCTTTTTGGTGGTCTACTCTTTCCTCCAACACCTCATTTCAAATTAATCAACTTTCTTCCTGTTAGCTTTTTTCACTGTTCATCTTTCACACTCATACACAGTACTATAGTGTGAATTATCTTGTTTTTGGAAGGAATCTGTCGTCCTTTTGTAGGTTGACGTAGGACAGGTTCCTTGAGACATCACAGTAAGATGTGGACTATATGACTTTGCATGTTTGTTTGAGCTACACAGAATTCTTTTATAACAAAGAATCTGAATGCTTGTTTTGAGCTACATAGAATTATTTTATAACAGAGAATCAAGAAAGTTTGAACGGTGCTACTTGCAAAGCATGATGGGCCCATCAGCCTACTATTTCTGCATCATGAAACATTGCCTATAGGAAACAAGCTATAGCATTCAAATGTGAACATAAGAATAGCTGCATAAAATAGTAGACCATGTCTGCAGGAGTGTAGATAGGGAATTAAAAGAGATCTGCATTTCTGAATTTCATGAGGAAATATATAACAAACTAACCATGATACACTTAGATCTTACGTTGTCACATTTTCATTTTTAAATGGTACTTTACACTCTCTACCGTAGCATTTCACAATGTATATCTTTTGTTCACCATGAAAAGCTTACACTAGCTTGAGGATTGATTTGATAACAGTCACATATATCATTCTTTAAAACTCCTCAGGTTACTTCAAAATGGCTCTTTTCCTCCTCTTTTTTTTGGCTAATTTTTTTTTTTAAAAAATCAGAGCATGGCAACAGATGTTCCAGCTGCATAGGTTCCAGGATTCAGTTGTCTCCTTTGCACACAGCTACTCATAGGGGTTCTGGCATGTGTACATGTTGACTCTATAAGCAATGCTTTCTCAAACAGAGAATAGCAAAGACAAATATCTGGATAAATAATAGCCTGAGGGACCCAGTGGAAGAAATGTGAAATTGTCTTCTGAGATTTAGCACAGTGGGAAGGTTCTGAAACAGGGCCCTTGTATAAGCAAAGAGGCCAGCAAAGTTAATTGTGCATTCTGGGAGCAGAAATAAACTCAATAAAAAGCAACTGAACCTACAAAGTATGTTGTAAGTCCATCAGTTTACACATGGCATCAAAATATAGTCTTGAAGTCAGAATCCTCTTGGCAGTCACTACTAAAATGAACAAGCTAAGCTTCTTTGTCTCAATATTACTTAAGGCTGTGAAGGCAGGAACATTCACATAAGTTCCAAATTGTCTTCTTACACACTTGATAGGGAATCCCCCCCCCACTTCCTAGGAACTATTTTCCTCAAAGAAATACTGGTCCCACTTCCCTGTTTCAGGAACCTCTCTCAGTCCTTCAGTCTGCTTAACTGAACTAAACAGTGTTCACTGTCACTGTTAACTACCACTCTCTCACTTGCAACTGTAGAATTCCATTTGAACCCCTGTCAGTCAAAGTTCTCTGGCTGGGCTAATGCATTAACCATTCACTGGCCATTACCACTTCCATCACTGCAACTGACCTCTTTTGTTGCTACTATCTGGAGGCCAATCTGCAAGGTCTCCATTCTTCTTATCACTTGAACATGAAAATATCAGTATCATAGGTACAATGGATGCCAGGAGATCTCTCTATCTCTCTCAGTATTTTGACACAGCATGATGGACACAGCTACAAAATGGCTGCCACAAAAGACCTGCTACAGGAGACAGAGTCAAACATAAAATGGCTGCCACAGCTTACCTTCAGTCATACAGTGAAGATCTTTGTGCTGTGATAGTAGCTACTTCCAAAGCATCCTTTAAAAAAATCTGCACAGCCAATCAAAGCTCCAAAGGACAACCAGAAGTTTTATTTATTTATTTATTTGTTTGTTTGGATTTATATCCCGCCTAGCCTGCACAAAGCGGCAGGATTTTTGCTGGACAAAGGCCCCACCTGGTCCCACCCACTTTTCCAAAACTCTTGGCAGGCTCCAGGAAAGTGTTGGCAGGTGCAACGGTGCCCATGGGCACTGTGCATGTTGGGGACCCCTGCATTAGAGATACTTTCAATGAGGCCCATCTCCTCCTGATGCTTCTGCTAGGGTTGCCAGGTCCCCTCATCACCTCAGTGGGAAGAATTGGGGGCATTCTGGGGGGATGGGGATCCCCCAAGCCCCACCCCCAAGAGCAAGCACCCACCTGGCCATCCCTCTCCCTCCCCTCCTGCCTGAGATAAAGGGCTTTAGCTGATTGGTGGGGACCACGTGGTCCGTCGACCAGCTGGAGGGCCCTTTAAATCTAGCAGGAGGGTGGGAGAGGGTGGTCATGGGCTTTAAAGGGTTTTTCTGCGAGCCAAGTGTGTGGCTGACAACCACCCCTCTCCCTCCCTCCTGCTAGATTTAAAACACCCTCCAAATGATTGGTGGGCCACGCAGTTCCCGCTGATTAGCTGAAGCCCTTTAAATCAGGTAAGAGGGGAGGAAGGGGGTGGACAGGTGGGTCATCACGCTTGGGGGCTTGGGGGCAGGGCTTGGTGGGGGTGGACTAAAGGCCTCAGATGCGGGGGAACCCCCTCTCAGACCTGAGGGCTGGCAACCCTAGCTTCTGCTGATACTGCCCCATAAAGGACAGGACATGTTTCAGTGATTTGGAGGGAGCTAGGTAGAGGTGTTTGAATCCTGTCACTTTCTCCATGATCTCATCCAGAGAGTGACAGGTTCTGAGTTTTGAAACTGAGCACAGAAAAAAAAAACATTACTTTCTTTTGGGGGGGGGGGGGAAATTACTTGTGTTGAGCAAAGCACATTCAGAAACCAATCAAAGAGGAGTGTACCTTTGACTTACATGTTTTGCCATAACACATGCACGATCAGCCCAACAATCAGGATGTAGTCTTACAGTTCTAAAGCAGCCACATTAGTGCTGTCATATAATGCTATACAGGGGTCATTTCGTAGAGAAAGAGGTGCAGGAGCTCATTAGCATAACTCATTTGCATATGCCACACCCCCTAACATACCAAAAGAGTGTCAGAAGGCAACACCCACCCCTCAGGCTCCACTCCACAGGTGAGTGAAACTGACCTGCTCTTCCTCCATTCCCTTCCCCATCCAATACTTTGTGCAATAAAAATAAGCGTAAAGAACACACCCTCATTCTCTTCCTGCTCCCTTGAAACCACCAGGTTTCAAGTAGACTTGAGATACCCAGGACACGTGCACCACCCATCCCTTTCCCTTCCCCTCCCCACAACAAGACACCCTGTGAGGTAGGTGGGGCTGAGAGAGGTCTTTTGAGAACTGCTCATGAGAGAACAGCTCTGAGAGAACTTGTGACTGGCCCAAGGTCACACCAGCAGCTGCATGTGGAGGAGTGGGGAATCAAACCTGGTCCTCCCAGATCAGAGTACAACTCCTGACCACTACACCAAACTGATGGGGTGGAAGCTGCTGAAGGGTTGGTGAAATTTCTCCAGTACTTATGTGCCATGTGCCCAGATAAAAAATGGTATACTTAGAAAATTTATATGCCACCTTGAGCAAGTCTCTGGAAAAGCAGCACACAGTCATAAAAGGAACAATGATAAAATTATCAATATTAAAACAAAACATTAAAAACAATAAAGACCCTAGCAGGGCTTTCCCCAGGGCGCTGCGCCTCTGCACTGCTCGGGGAAGCTGAGGAGGGGGTGGGGCTTGGTCATGTGCCCACCCCCTGGGCTCCTCACTCCCGGAGCTGCACTCCTGCTCCAACAGACCCTTGATGCTATATAATCTTGCAAAGTAGATGTTCTTCATGTCCCCTGAGGGTATGAGAAACTGGCTTCATTCTTGCCAGTATTAATCATTGCAGTAAACACGTCACTCATGCTTCAGACTAATCTGTTACACTTAAGATTTTTCATTTAAATCACCATTAAGCTTTTTGTTGTTCTAATGAATATAATTCTGAAGATAATTCTCATAACTGTCTCTTATTTTTTGTACTTCTGTGGTACAATATACATACTTTTAACAGTATTTCTTGTCTCTTTAAAGGGGTCTGAGCTTGTTACCATATGTACGTGCTATGAAGTCACTTCTGACTTACAGCAACCCTGTGAGTTGGTGTCCTTGAAAACATCCTATTGTTAACAGCCTTACTCAGGTCTTGCAATCTGAGGACCGTGGCTTCCTTGCTTGAATCAATTCATCTCATGTTGGTTCTTCCTCTTTTCCTACTGTCTTCAACTGTTCCTAGCATTTTGTCTTTTCCAGTGAACCTTTTCTTCTCACAATGTGACCAAAGTATAATAACATTAGTTTGGTCATTTTAGCTTCTTGGGAGAGTTTAGGGTTGATTTGATCAACAACCCACTTATTTGTCTTTTGTCAGTCCATGGTATCTGTAAAACTCTCATCCAATAGCACATTTCAAAGGAATCAACTTTCTCCCTGTCAGCTTTCTTCATTGTCCAGCTTTCATATCCATAAATAGTAATAGGGAACACTATAGTGTGAATTATTTTGATCTTGGTCACCAACAACTCATTCTTAAACTTAAGAATCTCTTCTAGCTACTTTATGGCTGCCTTTCCCAGTTTCAATCTTCCTCTGATTTTCTGGTTCTTGGTTGCAGCCTGAACTCTCCCTAGAAGCTAAAATGATTCAACTGAGGCTATCATACTTCAGTCACATCATGAGAAGACAAGAGTTACTGAAAAAGACAATAATGCTAGGAAAAGTTGAGGGCAGCAGGAAAACAGTAAGATCCAACATGAGATAGCTACTAACACTAGGTCTACCATCACAATACTAGGTCTACCATCACAAACTTCCATAAACTTTCACAGCAGTTTCTGGCGGTTTGTGGTGGTTCGTGGATGGAGCAGAAAGCAGGGGTTCAAAGGGACTTTAAACCCCTGCCTTCTGTTCCCCATGTTTTGCACCTCATCCTCCATCCCTCGTGCCATCACCATCACAGGGGTCCTGGCCATGCTCTTCCTCCCCCTTGGGGCTAGCTTGTGGCTTCAGAAATTGTTGGGGGAGGCAATTCCTTCACTGGCCCTTCTCTTCAACCTGCTGAGGCTCCTTCTCCCCTCTCTGGCTGACTTGGAGTCTCCAGCCATCTCCTTCCCAGCCTGCTGGGCTGGCTCCCTTTTATAGCCTGGCTCCTTTGTCGCCCCACCACTTGTACCTCCCGTGCCTGTCCCCTGTCTTGCCCCACTCAAGATATAAGTCTTGACACTCAGTGTCAGGGTGGGGTGGAGCTGTTATGGGCTGAGCATTTCTTGCAGTGGCCTCACCTCCACCAGCTGTTCTGCCAGCCCAGGAGAGCAAGGCAGCCCAGATCCTACCACCCAGCCCTGACAGCTTTCACAGCTAGGCTCTTGATCAGCTGCCCATGTCACCGCCGCCTCTTTGGCCCCCTGGCATGTCTGGGTAAGTCGGGGATGCTTCACAGCTGGTGCCTGCACTGCCATCATTGATCTTCCCTGCACCAAGTGGCTTACTTGGGCAGCTAGTAATTAGGGGGCCTCCTGTCCTGGGAGCTTGAGGAGGGTCACTGCAGGGCCTGGCTAGGGCTGGTTGGGACACTGTGAAAGCAGCAAAAACAGCTGAGCAGCAGAGAGGTATTCCATGCCACTCACCTGTTTCAGGCTGTCTTGTGCAGTCCCTTTAATCTTCCCTGCACTAAAGTGAGCAGCCTGGGGGCTTGCTTGGGCAGCTGGTCATTGGGGTGCCTCCCATCCCAGGAGTTAAGGGAGGATCGCTGCAGGGCCATCTGGGACTGATCAGGACACTGCAAAAGTAGGGAAAACAGCTGAGCAGCAGGGAGGCATTCCACATTGCTCAGCTGTTTCAGGCTGTCTTCTGCAGTCCTTTTAAAATTTAATCTTCCAACCAGTCATCTGTTTTGGACTCTCTTGTGCAGCAGACAGGAGGGGGTGAAGTGTCCCTTGCGAGGCACTTCAGCCCTTCCTTTCTGCTGGCTGGGGAAAACCGCAGCAGCAGACAAGAGGAGATGAAATGCTACGTGGTTGGTAATTCTCCACTTCCTTTCTACTGCCCATGGCTTTCTGCATAGTATTTAAATATGCCAAATATTTAAATGGGTAGGCTGTGCTAAAGCAGCTTGTCCATGGCTGCCTTTTCTGGAAGATCAACCTTGACTCCAAACAGAGGCAGCAGCCCCTGCTGGTATTGTTTATCATTGCCTGCACACAATGTGTTGAGAGGTGCCCAGCCCCCTCACCTGATGTACCACACAGACACCACCAGGTATGGAAAAATGTTGCTCAGCACCCAGGGATGCTATTTCCCAGCCAAACCCTGCCACACAGCCAGTAATGTGCTGTTCTGGACATTCCCTCTACTATATGAATGTCTCATGATACTGGCCAACAATCCCTCCCTCTTGTGATCAGTCTACTTGATCCCTGCCAAACTATTTAGGGCAGGGATGTTGAACTCATTTGTTATGAGGGCCGGATCTGACATAAATGAGATCTTGTTGGGCCGAGTCATGTGTGTCATAAAATGTAATGCCAGGTAGCAGAGATATAAACTTTACAAGGGAGACCGCCAGTTCTTTACCAGACACTCTCAATCACACAGGAGAGGTTTGCCTGTCTATCTCTCCTGTGTGACTGAGAGAGACTGTTAAAGCAAGCTGTGATGTGGCAGCAGCAAGAGAACTGGAAAAGGAAGTAGAAAACAGCCAGGGCCTTGGGGCTGGATGGGGGGCCCTCCAAGGGCCTGATCTGGCCCCTAGGCCACATGTTTGACACCCCTGATTTAGGGCCTACACAGTCAACTGACCAGAACCACCATCCCCCCAATATCATGAAGCAGGTGAGAAAAGGTATCTTGAGATGCCAGTTAAGGGGAACTTTAAAAATCCTTGCTTGGCTCTAAGGTAACTGGCTAATCCCATGATGTTAAAGGGGAAGCTGGGTGGAAACAGAAGGAAAATGCTGCTCTGAAGAGGTGGGGCACCAATATAAGAACATAAGAAATGCCGATGTTGGATCAGGCCAATGACCCATCCAGTCCAACACTCTGTCACACAGCGGCCAAAAACACCAGGTGCCCTCAGAAGGTCCAGCAGTGGAGGCAGGAATCCCTCCCACTGTTGCCCCCCCCAAACACCAAGATTACAGAGCATCACTTGCCCCAGACTGAGAGTTATGTAACACTTAGCTTCACCTCCTGATTGGCTGCTATTAACATCTTGCTGCCTAATGAGAATGCACATCTCCTTTGAAATAAATTGGGCCTGGGCAAACTGCTCCCTGGCAATAATGCCAGGAATTCCACTGTGTGCTTATGTTTTATTGACGTTTAAATATGCTATATATGCTTCATTTGGAATGTATTTGAAATCTCAAATGTTTAATGTTTTGATGGTTGCTGAATTAGGGGTCACTATTTGGATGGAAAGGCAGCACAGAAATGGGTTAAATACTAATAATATTTTCCTGATGACCATATTTATGTCAAAGTTTATAGCATAGAACTCCACTCAGTTTTAGAATATTTTCATCTTAGTAACCAAGAAAACTTAGCTTCTAAAGAAGCAGAGTCCTGCTTAAGCAAAGGGAAAATCAGTTCAGCTCTCAAATCTGAAAATTCAGATCAATCCAAAAGAATATGTTCTATTGAGTCAATTTGGTTAGTACCACACCCACAGAGTCTATTAGTGCATGGAATACCATTAAATCTTCCTAACAACACCGCCGATGGCAAGGTGTTCAAATGCACAAGCATAAATGCCCTTCTGTACTTTGGAAGAGATCATTCAAACCGCTAATTTGGCATTTTTATTGGAGGAAGAATAACCAACCGAAAACGATTGATATACTCAGCATGCTCTGACCAGTGTGTTCTTATAATCAAATTCCTCAAACATCTTTTAATTGACTGACTATATTCACAACTACTCATAGTTCCTATCATATCATTGGTAATGCCCAGATGTAATATTTAAATTGCAAATATTTGTCCCATCACTCATGTGATGATTCGGCATAACTAAACCAAGAAGACCTGATTCTAGATTCAATTTCAACATCCTAATTTTCAGATCAAATGCTCTCCACCAAGGCTTTACTTCAAAAGACATCTCCCCAAACTTGGCTCTTAAAGCTATTCCTGCCACATCTCAGAGTTCTCAGAATGTTGTGTAAAAATATTAGTAATGGTCTATCAATATTATTTCTTACCACACTAATCCAAACACCTACAGTATACAATAACTGCCCAGAAACTTTAATATTATATGTTTTAACTGCTGCAGGAACATGTTGCCCACCAGAGGAATAATAAAATCTTGAAATAGCCTTCTCAGTACTCACAGCTATTCTTATAACAGAGTTCAAATGTACCTTCCAAGACAGATTCATTTGAAATATAACTCCTTAATATTTAAATTACTCTACTTGCTCCATAGACCGACCTGACACTGCCCACTTATATTTCCTCATCTGTTGCTGTGTTGTTGTTGATTTTTAATAAAGAGAAGGACCTTCAACTTAGAAACAGTAATACCTAGGCCCTTTTTGGGGCAATACTCTGAGAAGGAGGCTATAAGTTTATGTAAGCCAACCTTGGATCTTGAGGGAAAAGCTGTATCATCAGCATACAAAAGACACAATAGCTTAATATGCGCAAGATAAAGCAGATGGAATTCATATTTGGAAATATAAGAGCTCATATCATTGTTACACAAATTAAATAACAGAGGAGTGATGATACATCCTTGCTTTTTCACTCCTTTGCTCAATACAATAGCTTTAGTCAGTTCATCAGACACACCACATCTTATTTGAACTGTAGGCCGATCATATAATTGTTGAATCAAACATAGGAGACACCTGTCAATAGATAATTTCTTCAGCTCATCCCATAAACTCTGCCTAGGCACTGAGTCAAAGTCAGCTCTAAGATCCATAATGATCACAGCCATCATGTCATCCTTTGAGCTAGTGTATTTCTCTACAATAAGCTGCAGAGTATGGTAATGGTAAACTGTACTAACAAATCTGTGAAACCCAGCCTGCTTTTGTCCCAAAATATCTTCATTCTCTAGCCATGACAGTAATTTCCTATAAAGCAAGGAAGCATATAAATGGCCCACCATTGACAGAAGACCTACTGGGCCATAATTACATGGATCTGTTGGATCACCTTTTTGGTAAGTGGTAAATGATGACTATTATTGTATGTTGCCAAGAGGTAGGTGACCTGTCTCATTAATCTGAGTAAAAATAAGTGCCAAAATCTTGGCTCATCAGTCAGCATCCACTTTTAATAACTCCAAAGGCACCAGATCAGGTCCTGATTCCTGACTAGATTTTATCTGTGAGATTAGAGATTTAATTTCTGATACTGAAATTGGAGACCATTTATCTATTTCTGGGTTTTTTAGAATATCTGATTCCACATTGGTGCAGATAACTAGACAGTTCTTTTAACTTCTTATCTGAGTATATGCTTTGGATCTGCTAGGTCAACACTATGTTCCATCTCACTCCAAGTTATACTTAACATCAGATCTTTTGGATGCTTGCAGTTAGGGAGCTTGTTGAGGTTTCTTTTTAGTGAATCTGCAATCTTCATTGTTCAAGACAATGTGTATCAAGCCAGTTCATGCAAGGCATGATAGTTCTTTTGTTTACTTGCTTAATACTGGGCATGCTGAGAACTTCAACATAAATACAATCATTAGGTGAATTTACCTTGCCTGAACTCCTTTGATTACACAGGAGGTGAGATCATGGCTGGATCAACTCCCATTGAGTGTTAAAATTTAGAGATGTAATGAAGCAGGAGAGCATTTGTATGAATATCTGGCCTTCTGTGTTCTTGCTGGTTTGTCCTCATTTGGGTTTGCTACCTAGTATGGCCTGGAGCATAAGTATTGTACATATGTAATAAAAAATTACAGCAAGTTTCACAAGTACTCCTGACTATTCCAAGCAAACATTATTTGCATGTGCAGAGAATTGTATCCACTAGCTCCATCCTGGATCATATATACAAATGAATGGCCACAGGGAGCCCTACACACAAACAAATCTATGCAAGTAGGCTTTAATTATGTTAAGTTCCTGCTTTTTGAAGCATTCCAAACTGCATATATAGAGCCTACTTGTGTACACTGGAGAGCACACAGGCCTCTCTGCTGATTCTTTTAAAAAATTATTTGTGGATGTTGGCACTTTGGACTGGGTGTGTGTGATCCCATATATACATGCAGAGTAGTACACTCATTGAACAACTGAACATGATTTCTGCTTCTTCAGACCAAGACAACACATTTGAAAAATATTTACTATCACCTTTTATTAGCATATTTCCAGTAGAGAAAGGAATGGCTCTGTGCTAGTAGAGAGCCTGCTTTTCATGGAAAAGGTCCCAATCCCGAGTGTTTCACATTAAAATAATCAGATAGTAGATGACATCAAAAATCTGAGATCATTGAGAAAGCCACTGCAAGTAAGGGTAGACAGTACTGACCTGGCTAGACCAATGATCTGACTCAGTAGACAGCAGTTTTGTGTGGTCATTACAGCCTCATTTATCATGACAGTTTTTTGAGGCTGGGAATAAAGACAATGATAGTTTTATATACATACATTTCTAATATACCTTAAAGATTTCAACAAATACCTTGAGGGGATGGACAGAGAACAGCAAAGAAAAAAGGAACCTCACTTAAGCCATCATAATAGCTTGATTACAGCTTAATTTTCCCAACAGAAATAGGCTCTTTGGGAAGCAAGAACAGGTGAATGATTAGCAGGATTCATGATGCCAACTTACCTAAGCATCAGGAACCAGGCAAGAGAGAGAGAAACATTTGCCAGCTGAGAGATTTCATACTTTAAAAAGAGTTCTAAAGAAAAAACCCAGATTTCCCATAAAATGAGGAAATAAAATAGAATAAAGTTTCTTTTCCATAAGAAAGAAATTTACGTTTCCATAAAAGCATTCATGACTAGACAGCTGATGACGAAGTCTGAATAGCAAAGTGGTAGGAGAAGGTTTTGAGACAGATTTGAACAGTGACCAAAGCAGAATGGCACACAGGCCTCTTTCTCCATCCTCTTTCTGTTTGAAATTGCTTAGAGCCTTTTTAGGTTATTAGCTCATATTATTACTATGCCAGCAGATGTGCATCTAAATGAGTTCCATTAAACTGCATAATAAATGCACCAGGGTTATCTTCTGAGCGACAGACAATGACAGCTTGTGGCTGCCACTTCCAGGTAGACATCGCCTCTTGGTTCTTTTCAGTCAGCAGGTGTTTAGACTGGCACTGAGACCATTGGGAAGAAGGACTGTTTGAAAGGCTTTTAAGATTTTGTGTTTACCCAACTGCCTTCTTTGGGTGTTTGGGTGAATTTTAAATGTTGCTCAAAGCCACTGACTGCCTGTTCTTCCTGATTAATGCATGATGTCAACAAAGATATGTAATTATGCTTATACTTTCTTCACAGATGCAATGACAAACAGAAAGGAGTGAGCCAGCAATGTGTAAAGGCTTTCACAAATTAGAATGTTTGCATATGCATTTTTAATTTAAAAACTTATATCAAACAAAAATATTTTTATTGTATAAGAAATCTGTTCAAAGAAATGCAGCCAGTGGAGTGCTGGCACCATACTGGCCTTGGTAATAATTCAGGAGATGTCCAAAAATATGCAGTATGCAGTGAAACTCTCATAACATACAGAGTTTGTTCATGTTTGGTGAAAATGACAATTAGATATAGTGGGTATCTCAGAAACACGGTGGGATGGGAAAATCAATGGGATATGATAATCTTTGGGTATAAACGCTATCGGCAGGACAGAGAGGGGTGGGTTGGAGAAGGTGTTGCATTGTACATCAAGGAGGGCATAGAATCAAATAAGTTAGAAAACATTAGGGTAATGAACTCCCCAGCAGGAGCAATATGGGTGGAAATACTGGGCCCTAAGGGTTACTTAAAAGTGTGATGTACCACCTCCCACATTATCAAGCCCTTGAGGCTGATCTTGCAATGGAGAAGAAAATAAGGGAGGTAACTAAATCAGATAATGCTGTGATATTGGAAGACTTCAACTGCCTTCACATTGATTGGGTAAACATGTGCTGGAGCCATGCTGTAGAAGTGAGATTCCTAGACATTGTAAATGACTGCACACAGGAACAGTTGGTCATAGAGCCAACCAGATGGGTGATGATCTTGGGCTTGGTGAGAGAGAGACCTGGTGAGAGATGTAGAAGTTGTTGCATCAGTTGGGAACAGTAGCCACAATGCTATTAAGTTTAGCATTCACGTCAATGGAAAGTTACCCCTAAAGTTGGGGTTCCATTTCCGGTCGTGGCAGCAACAGGAGGTGCAGGCATTAGCTCCGTTACCAAAAGTTGAATTCGTCCCTTCTTAGGAGGCTCAAAGCGTTTGTTTTTGGAGTTCTCATAGTGATCCTGGAGAGAGCACTATGCTGGGCATTTTGGTTTTGGGGGGGCATCGCTGGACGGCAGTCTGGGACACCACCTGAACCTCGCCTGTGTAGGAAGGAAGACAAGGTGGTTCTGTGGCTAGCACAGAATCTCAGCTTCGCCGGGAATCATAAAGAAGCATCTACAGATAGGAGTTTAAACTTCTACAGACCTGCTTTCATTCATCGGCTGAGACTTTTTGGTGGTTTTTTCCTTTTTTTGGTTTTTCCTTTCTTTGCTGTTGCTGGGCTGAAATAAACTGTCCCTTTGTGGAGCTTTTCGGCATCGGAGAGGACTGGGGAGCTTCGGAGCAGCATAGACCAGCCAAGCTGATTACCGATATTGGATCTTAGGAGGCGGCGGGCAAGGCTCTTGACTTGGTTGTTTTCACCTTTCTGGTTTAAGCTGGGCTTAGCTTCGGAGATACCTATGCACATCACACCCCTTAAGGAGTGGGAGACTTGGTCTTGTGCTGCAAGAGCCAAGGGAAAAGCCTTGAAAGGGAAGCTGTGTTGGTGTGCTTTGGGAGTGGGAGTGGATGAGCAGCTATCAGCCTTTAACTTGGGCATGCCGGAACTTCCAAGTTCCAAACTACTGTAACCTATTGCAAATTGCTACCACCTGCATTAGTGCTGCTGTGGACATTTCTTATCTGGGAGAGAGAGTTGTGCCATTCTATGGACTTTAGCTAAGAAGAGAGTCTCTAAAAGTTGGAAGAGTGCTTTTTTTTCTGTTTTCCCTTGCTCCCTCTTTGTACGGCTCTAATTTGAGTTGGATTATAATATTTAAAGAACTATTGTGGGGTAGAAGGTAAAAACAAAACTGCTTTTAGAACTGTGGATTTAATTTACTGGGCAATTTGGTTTGTTTTATTTACATACTCTGTTCTTCCAGGTCCATCTTGATTAGCATTGCTCCTTTCCTTGGTTAATTTAAGGGGAGAACAATTTTGGGGAAATTAAGGTATAAGTTGGTTAGTATAGGTAAGAGTTGGATTTTAGGTAGTTAGATATATAGATAGAAGTTAGATGGTATAAACTATAATAAACAATTATAGGTAGGGTGAGAAGTTAGTATAGTTTAGAAAATAGATCTAGTAATTATAGGGTGGTGTACTTTATAGCTGATAGGTAGTAGTAAGAGTTTAAAGTTAATAGTTGTTAGAGATAGTTTAGTTTGATTAAGGCATTATGGCAAGTGGGGGAAGGAAGCCCTTGTTCTCTGGAACCTCTGGTATACCTCAACCAAGTTCAAAGGAACTTAATGTTCAAATATATGAACACATAGCTGAGGCTATGAACCAAGCACTTCAGAATACAATCCCGACTCTGATTGTCAAAACATTGGAATCAATGCAAGCAAAATTAGATCTAATCACGGAACAATTATCAACTCAAATGGAAGAATTTAAAAAACAAGTTTTAGAAAATAGACAGGATATAAATAAATTACAAAATGCAAATCAAGTAACAAATTCAAAGGTGAAGGAGGCAGATTTATAGCTACAGGAGTTTAAGGATAAATATGACTCTATGGAAACATTGCTTATGATGTTAGAATCAGAGAAATCAGCTACCTTACTTCACTTTCAAAATATTCCTGAGAATAAAGATGAGAATATTAAAGATTTTATGATTAAATCTTTAAATGATTATTTAGGTTCAGAAAGTTCAGAGGAGATAGATAAGGAGGTTGAAGTGGTTTTTAGGTGTAATTCGGCGTTTGCTAAGCATAATAAGGTCCCGAGAGAGGTTCATGTACGTTTTGCTAAAAAATCGATCAGAGATAAAGTTTTAGACTCTACTAGGGTTTTGCTTTTTACCATATAAGGAGTGGAGATTCCAGTATTGAGGAATATCCCATGGAGGGTGTGTAAGAAGAGGTAGGAATATCAGTGATTGGCTTTGGCTTTGAGATCGAATGAAATAAATTATAGATGGCTTACTCCTGAAGGAGTTTCTTTCTACTACATGGGTTCTAGACACAATTTGACCTCTATCTTTAAATGAGAGGATTTTATAAGGAAATATGGCAAGGAGTTAGGTATCCCAAAGGAAGTGAGTAGCGAATCAGAACATGAGGGACAGGAGATGGCAAACCAGGAAATAGAGAAGGAAAAGGTTAAGATAAATAAAAGCAAACCTAAATATAAGAGTAAGACTAATGCCTCTAGTATAACGACTGGGCTCCAGTTGAGGAAAGAGGGACAGAAAAATATGCAAGATGGACAAGAAATCAATTAAAATTGTATCAATTAATGTCAATGGTATTAATATTCCACAGAAGAAAAAGAAAATGTTTCTTCAAATTCAAAAGTTAGGTGCTGATATAGTCTCTTCAAGAGATTCATATTAAACAAAAAGACAAGAAATTGCTTGAATATAATAAACTGGGTATTTGCTTTGTCTCTTCTGATGGTTATAAAAAAATGTGGAGTTGTAATGTACGTTAAAGGATATTTGATGGCTGAAAAGGTACATGAATCAGAGGATGGTAGGATCCTATTGGTTAAAATCCAGAGATGCTCCAGAACGATGTTATTGGCCAACATTTACGCAGCCAACCAGAAACAGGATCTATTCTATGAGAAATTAAGAGCTCTGTTATCTGACCAAGTGTGTGATGAATTATGTATGATAGGGGATTTTAATGCCATAGCAGATGAGGAGAAGGATAGGAGGTCCTCTAAAACTAAACCTAAAAGGGGCAATGTGTTACCTGCACCTTTTTGGCATACTGCTGAAGAACATAAACTGGTGGACCTTTGGAGGGTTAAAAATGGGGAGAAAAGGGATTTTACTTTTTTTTCTGCATGGCATAAATCGTGGTCGCATTTAGACATTGCATGGTTCTCAATGCCTATGCTACTGGATCTTCGTGAAATTGAAATTTTGCCGGCTTCTTTCGCTGACTATAGCCCTTTGATGATAATATTACAGGACACTCCGAAATCCATGGTCCATGAAAGCATGGTTATTGAATGATGAGCAATTTGTAAAAGAATGTCGGTATGAGTTTAAAGATTTTTTTAGATTGAATATTGTACCGGAAACTGAGATATCGTCTGGAATGCATTCAAAGTGTTTGCAAGAGGCAGAATAATTAGGCAGCAAATATGGCTTCGTAAACAAAGAAAAATGAAATATGTAAATGTTTTAAATTTAATTTAATTTAAAAAGAAGAGATGGAACTGAAGGGGGTCCCTCAATTAGAACTTATTAGATTTAGACTAAGGAAAGCCCAACATTTATTAAATTGTTTTCTTTCTGAGGAGCTGGCAAAAAAGATTACATACGCCAATCTTTTTTTGAATATGCCAACAAGCCATCCCGATGGTTGGTGTATAAACTTAAAAAAGAGGGCACGGATAGATTTATCAAAGTACTCAAAAATGGAAAAGACAAGGAATGTACTAAGATTAATGAACAAAAAGATATTATAGAGACTTTCTATAGGAACTTGTATAAACAAGATAAAGTTGACCCCTGTGAAATTCAAAATTATCTTGATAAACATGTGGGGAAATTTTTTTTGCAAGATCAAAGAAACTCCTTAAATCATCCAATTTCAACTTTTGAAATATCAGAGGCTATAAAAAAAAGGGAAATCCCCGGGATTGGATGGTATTCCGTTTGAATTTTACCAACTTTTTGAGGAGCAACTAACTTTTCCTTTGAAATTGACTTTTCAAAATATATATAAGGAGATGAGAATACCGAAGTCGTGGAATGAGACTTTAATTACTTTGATACCAAATCAGGATTCTGATTTGACCGAGATTAAGAACTATAGACCTATTGCACTTTTAAATGTGGACTATAAGATCTATGATAATATTTTGGCTAATCATCTTAAAAGGATATTATCACAGAGAATTCACTTGGATCAGGCAGGTTTTTTACCACATAGACAACTCAGACATGACATTCGTATTATTTTGAATATTCTTGAGTATTATGAGTTGCATTCAGAGGAACAATTAGTTCTTCTTTTTGTTGATGCGGAGAAAGCGTTTGACAAGCTAGCTTGGGGCTTTATATTTCTTCTTTTAAAGCATTGGGATTGTGGAGACTTCTTTTTTAAGATGGTGAAATCGATTTATGTTAAACAGGAGGCTATGGTATCATTCAATGGAGTTTTTACATCTAAGTTCCAGATTCAGAAAGGGGTGAGACAGGGCTGTCCCCTCTCCCCTTTATTGTTTATTTTCGCATTAGAAACTTTGTGTGATATTGTGTGGGAAAAGCCTGAGATAAAGGGTCTGAAGATAAAGGAGGAATCCTTTAAACTCTTGGTGTTTGTGGATGATCTCGTTTTTATTTTAGAAGATCCATTGGGATCAATCGATAATTTGTGTGATATATTATTTCAATATGGTCTTCTTTCAGGTTTTAAGGTTAACACTAAAAAGACAAAGATATTGGCGAAGAATTATCCAAATATGGTTGTACAGCAGCTTAGTAAAAAAAAATTGGGTTTGAAATTTTGGCCAAAGTTAAATATTTAAGAGTCACCAATAGATGTAGTACATTGTTTAAGGATAATTATCTGAAAATGATGTTAGAAATTAAGTTAGATTTAGAGAGTTGGAGTAGGCTTCAAATTTCCTTATTGGGTCGTATAGCAGTTGTCAAAATGAACATTCTTCCACGTTTGATTTTTCTCTTTCAAACTATCCCTATTTTAAAGAACCGCAGCTTCTTTAGCAAGTTGGATAAGCTTATTATAGCGTTTATTTGGCTAAATAAAAGACCTAGAATCAAGCTTAAATATATGCAGGACAAAACCCTTCAGGGTGGACTTGGGCTACCCAACTGGTATTTATATTATAGAGCAGCGGCTACGGTTTGGTTGAAGGATTGGGTGGAGCTAAAAAATATTAGACTCTTGCATTTGGAAGGCCATGATCTTCAGGTTGGATGGCACACTGTTTTATGGTATGGGGTAAAAAATAAACAATTTAAATATCATACTATATGCAGTTCCCTATTAAGAATTTGGGAAGAGATTAAGTATAAATTGTATTTTAAAACTCCACAATGGGTTTCACCACTGGAGGCCTTTATAAAGCCCTCTTTACTGATTTCTGGGGAAAGATCTTGCTATAGGGAATTACTGGATATGAATTCTGAACTACGGCCAAAGGAGCAATTGGAACAACAAAATATTATCCTTACTTGGTGGGAATCTATACAACTGAAGTCCAGATATAATCTGGATAAAAAAGTAATTTTTTATAAAGAACCTATTGAATTGGATAAAGTTTGGTTAGGATCTGAGGATAAACTTATAAAAAAAATATAACTATTTTCTTGAATATAAGATGGAGGATGAAAAAGTCACGCACAATAGCAAAGTGATTCAACAACCACACAAAGGGACGCACTCCTCGAAATTTGTGAGAAGCCACAGCTGTGGTCCCTGCCATCCCAGGCAGAGATGCACACAACAGATGCATCCAATACCTCACTTTTTGGTCTCCAAAAGGCCGCGGGGAAGTGAGAGGACTCCCAGCCGCAGCCCATCATGCCCGTGGCTGGTGGGAGAGTCGTGAAGCCTTCCCTCCACCGCCCTGGCGACCGGTGCAAGCCCCCCCATGGCAGCGGCTAGCATGTAATATTTTAAAAATTCACACCTAATACTGACATTTGGAGGTTCACCTCAGACTTATCATTGACACGTAGGGATAAAAAAGAATATGCACCATTTGCATGCCAGGGATGTGAAACGGGCTTTTTCTTCTGCCCACAGAGTGCTTGATCAACCCCCCCCCCAAAAGAAAAAAGATGAAACTGAGTGACGTTGCGCAGATAGCACAGATAGCGCCACCTGGTGGAATTGTTCGGTAGTTGACAATACCAGTTGAAGTCCGGTAAAGAACAGCAGTCAGTTTAGACAAGCATGAAACCAGACTGAATGCCAGAGGGCAATTAGTGATATGTGAGCATTTGGGTAGAAACGCGGCTTCACACCGCAAAGAGATGTCGGCGTTTTTTTTGGGAACTGGAATGATTCCGGCAGGAAAGTCAGATGTAAAATCGACTTAGTGTGTGTGACTGCAGCCAGAGGGTGATTCTGCATCTAGCATTCACTCCACATTTTCTCAACTGGGAGGAAAAAGTGCAACTAAAAACCACATTCAAATACCCTGGGCCAATGCCTTACTGACTACAAAGTCACCCCTGAATGGCCATAAAATGGCCATAAATCTATGCAGAAAGTACCATAAAATCCAATTATCAAAGGAAGCCAAAGTGGCATGGAGTGTGGAGGCTACCATAAAATCCGATTTTCAAAGGAAGTGAAAGCAGCACGCAATGCAGAGGAAAATTTCTGTTCCAACATGGGTTTGCTAAAAGAACTAAGGGAAAAGCCAATGCAGAATCAGTCAGAGTGATTAAAATGTGGAATTTTCTGCCGGTAGATGTAGTGATGGCCATAGGCACAGACACCTTTAAAAGGGGGTTAGCCTTATTCATGTAGGATAGGTCTATCAGTGGCCACTAGGCATGGTGACTAAAGGGAACCTCCACATTCAGAGGCAGTAAACCTTTGAATACCAGAGCCAGGAGGCAACATCAGGGGAAGGCCTTGGCCTCTCTGCCCTGTTGTTGGACCTCCAGAGGAACTGGTTGGCTACCCTGTAAGCAGGATGCTGGACTAGATGGACCACTGGTCTGATCCAGGAGGGCAGATTCTGGTGATGTCATGATTAGAGGGTGTCTGAAACCAAGTGCTGGTGAATATGCATTCATTCTAGTAGGATTCATAAAACTGTATTTTGCTAACTTCAAAAACATCCTAAAGCTGTATTCTGGAGAAGAGGAAGGTTGCCCTAAATATGAAAGTTGATGATGGCTAATGCCAGACCTCTGATTCCAGTGTCTTTAGATCCTGAGAACCCAACCATCCTGACACCAGCAACCTTGCTGACACAAAAGACAGGTGAATGGCCGGCACCTCAAGGGACCTTTGTGGCCAAAGACATGTTCAAACAGCAGTGAAGACAAGTCCAACTCCTTGTGAACACCTTCTGGGAGCACTGGAAGCAAGAGTATCTTCCAACTTTACAGAGCCGATGCAAGTGGGAAGAGGTCAAGCCTAACCTGCAGGAAGGAGATGTCGTGCTGCTGAGGGAGAAAGATGCACCCCACAACTCATGGTCCATAGGACTTGTAGATTGGACCTTGCCAGGTGAGGATGGACTGGTCTGCAAGACTGAAGTCTGTGTTATCACACACGATGGCCCACAGGACCGTCCCTGGCCAACCAAAACTTTCACCAGGCCAATCACTGACGTGATCCTGCTCTGCACCAAAGAAGAACTTGAAGACTGAAGACTCAAGTTTTGCATGCCTTAATTTTCTGTCTAGAACATAGTTAGCAGTGTAGCATGCCAATTATGCATAGTTATAGTTATAAGGCTTCATTAGCAATGCATGTGGGTAGTGGAACCCATAGGATTCCAGGCGGGGAGTGTGCTGCCCCCAGTCAGCATTAACTGTAGATAATAGTAGTTTAGTAAAACTGCTGTGTATATTTAAGTGCAGTTGCCCCTGGGAATTGTAGTCTTGAGCTAGGTATCCCAAAAGCATCCCTCTGACTGGCTTATCAAGAGTAATTTCCTGAGCTCAAAGGCGCGAAGATAGGAGTTTTATTGTTCTTTTCCATCTTCATTGTCTATCTTTATTGCAAGGAGAAGGGGAAACCCATCTCTTTCTCACCACAGCAATAGAAGATTTGAATCATAAAGATGTAACTTTTCTACCCAGCTATCAGCTAAGGTTGTGAGTACATGATCTACTGAATGCATGTGAAGTTAAATAAAGATGGTTTAAGTTTATACAGTGGCTGTGCGTTGATCACATTCTAGAAAGCATTCCGCTCATATGGAGCGAAGTGCCGGACAGAACAATGGCAGTCCATTTTTGAATATGATTTCAGAAATTCAAGAAAGTTTTGTAAACCATGATCTGATTTTAGTGCCTTGTGACAGTTGGGGGTGGGGAACTCCAGTGTGTAATTGCTATCCTTGCAGGATTCATACTGTGCAAAGGGCGTCATATATGCAGGCTCCTACCTTAGCTGTAGCAGCAAAACCTCTGTTGCAGTGAGTCCATGGGATTCAGTCACCTATGTTTTTGTACTATAGATGCAACCCATGCCCATTATTTACAAAGAAACTCTAATTGCATTTGATGATGGTGGGCTGCAGACTCTATGAAGTATCAATCGTTATATTCTCTAAGATAATGATATCAATAAAGAAGATTTAATGTTATATGTGTGGATTGCATTGATACCAGTGTTAATGGTTGCAAGCTTAGAACTGACATGTGCTACACTGGGCCCCTGCTCATCTTACATTATTTTTTTTTAATACCCCAAGATTTCTATGGTTTCTTTTATACATTATACAAGTAGAGGTGGGAACCCAAAGTTTGAATCCAGTGTCACGTTTAAGACCAACTAAGCTTTCTTCCAATCCAATCCAAATACCTTTATTGGCATAAAAAAGGGGGAAAAAAGAAGAGAGGTATCAGCTTTCATGTGCATGCACACTTCTTCAGATACATACATATGGACTAGTAATTTCCATTTCATTATATCTGAAGAAGTGTGCATGCACATGAAAGTTTATACCTTGAATAAAACTTTGTTGGTCTTAAAGGTGCCACTGAACTCAAACTTTGTTCTGCTGCTTCAGACCAAGATGGCTACCTACCTGAATCTGTATTTTTTAATGTTCTCCTTTATAACAGACTCATACATGAAATAATCAAGGACCTAAAACAACAACAGCATTTTTTTAGCTTAGTCCTCTCTTTACTAGGTTACTCCATGAAAGACAAACTTTTTATGCTGGGGAATGTTCAAAAATATGACAGCCCTTACATGCTTAGATTATACAGTCTAGAAATCTAAAATTTCAGACACTCACCTCATTCTTTACAAGGGATGGGATAGCTTTAATTTCCTGTGTGGGCTTTTTTGCTCGGTTTTTAAAAATCATATTTTAAAATATACAACACAGCACTATGATCTTATAATATATGAGTAATAATCCATAAAAAGATCCTTGCTTCATAAATGTGTCTTGTGTTTCAAAGTTTTCTGCATAACAATATGTTGTCTAAGATCCCAGCTGGAAAATTCTCTTATCTGGATTCATTGAGGAGGCTGAAAATGTTGAAATGCAACTTTGTAAATAATGATATTCTCTTCTACAAAAAAGCTGCATGAGCTGTAGAAAACTATTTCTAATTAAATAAATACAGTATCTTTCTGATAGATTGCTCTTTGTATGGCCTTCTCCAAGGGACCAAAGTAGTGACATAATGTACCAGATTTGCTGAAATATTTAATGAAAAGGGAAATGTAAGGAGAGATTATAATAAATATCATAAAACAGAAGGCTAGGAGGAAGGTGGTGATGAAGAACTGGAAAAAAATATGAATGAAATAGAAAGAAGATTCAGCAGCTGGTGAATAAAGGCCACTCAGGATAGCCCTTGATGATTAATATTAGAAGCAGATGGTTTTAGAGACAATGTGAGGGGAATGATCATCTGATATTTGGCTTTATATACAGCCTATTTGTTTTGGGAGCAGGGGCTCCACCAAGTTCCACCAGCAATGCCTAGTAGTGGATCTTCAGCAAATGTTTTTCATAGCCCTCTTTTTAAACTGTGCAAAAATGGTTGTCCTAAAACACAAACATAAACATACATTGAAGTTGCTTTTGGGTTGGGACCATAAAGAGAGGATTTTGTTCTCAAAATTTCTCATCTGATTTCATTTAAGCTCCAAAACAATGTAACAAAAATAAAAAAGAGATGCTTAACTATTTTGCTTTTTTTGTACTAAAATGGAACATGAAGACACTGGGAAGAGCAGAATACCAACACCATATGGCTCATCAAGGCTTGCTGAGTGACGGATGCCGCTATCACAGAAAATGAGACATTAGCACCCCATCTTAATTTCATTACATGAAAATAAGTCCAACGGAAATCAGAGGGATTTAAGAACAGGTTGTAAGTCTGAATTCCTCAAACACTTTACTCTCCAGCCATGCAATCCCAACCACCTCTGTTCGCCTCTTGCCTTGAAAACCCTATAGGGTCAACACAAGTTGGCTGCAACTAGATGGCACTTTGCACACACATGGCTATCCCAGAGAATTTTAATAAATTAAGTTTATGAAGTTGCTTATGTTTTTATACATATCTGACTGTCAGGAGTACTGGAGGCAGATCTATTTTAAATTACACAGCTTTATCTCAACTGCAATCCTGAACAGCAGAGAGCTCTGATACAGCACCACCATTACTTGGCATGGTCCTTATTTTAAAGCAAGTAATTGCTTTACTTTATTTATTATTTGTATTTAACAGCAGATTATATTAAATACAATTAAAATTTAAAAACACAATATAAACATTAAAATTAGTGGTCCCAGCACAATAACAGAAAACAGCTTACTATGAGAGATTCTGGCTCATTAGTACAGCTGGAATGATGGCCAGTTGTCAGCAGGTGACAACAACTTCAGGGAGGCCATATTTGGGTGCCTGCTGCCTCAGCCAAAGGCCTGGTGGAACAGCTCCATCTTGCAGCCCCTGTAGAACTGAAGAGAGATCTCAGGGAGATCATGTTCTACCTGATCTCAATAGGGAGCATATTCCACCAGGCAGGGGGCAGGGCAGGGCAGAGAAAGCCATGGCCCCGGTTGAGACATCCCTCGGGCCAGGGACCACCAGGAGATGTTGATCCTTAGAGCATAGTGCTCTTTGGGGTGTATATGGGAAGAGGCGGTCCCTTAGATATGTTGGTCCCAGGCTGTATAAGGCTTTGAAGGTTATTACCAACACCTTGAGGCGAATCTGGTACTCAACTAGTAACCAATGCAATAGGCAGAGCACATGCCAAATGTGAGCCTGCATAGGCACTGATGTCAGCAGGCACACCACCACATTTTCCACCAGCTGTAAATTCTGGATCAGCCACAAGGACAAGCTTGCGTAGAGCTCTGACTTACATTAGCAGGTTTAGAGTGGGAAGAACAAAACAAATACAATATTTGGAAAGACTGGAAAAGATTTATCGAATTTGGTAGAACTTAGTATAGTGAAAGGGCTGCAGTGACTCAGAGGTTTAGACGCTGAACTGCAGACTGAAAGGTCAGTAGCTCAGCAGTTCAAGACCCTAGTGCCATGTGACAGAGTGAGCTCCTGTCTCTGGCCCCAGCTCCTGCCAACCTAGCAGTTCGAAAGCAAGAAACTGCAAGTAAATTAAGAGGTAAACCTTCGAAGGGAAGGTAACAGCATTCCATGTGCCTCAAAGTTTAGTCATACCAGTCACACGACCATGGAAACGTCTTCAGACAATGCTGGGTCTTTGGCTTGGAGATGAGCACCACCCCCTAGAGTCAGATTCGACTAGCTTTTGAGCAGGGGAAACCTTTACCTTTACCTTGTATAGTGAACGTAAATTAGATGAGAAATAATTACTGGCAATATTTTGATTTTCTTCATATTTATTGAACCATGTTTTTTTTTATTCCACGGCTTGTTCATTTATCCAAGAAGCCTCCTCTTTGACCATAAAATAATAAGTGCAAAGAACATAGTGCAGTGTAACTTTGAGCATAATATATGTGCACACAAACATTTAGTTTGTACAGATTATCTTGAAGGAATGGCGTACCATAGAGACAAGACACAATTCTAACACCTAGGTGTACAGTAATCTGCTTTGCAAAGCTGGGGAAATATAAAATTTCAAAGTGGAATTCTTCCTATAGTCATTGCTCAACTTTTTCTCTAGTAGCTTACATTTACATAATTTACCATAAATGTTTGCAATAAATCCCACTACTGAAATGAAAAAACAAACAAACTCACCTCTGAAAACTGGCTTTTACTGTTCCTCTGGGCAAATAACCTGTTTACCAAACATTCTCTTGCAGATCTTCTTAGGCATGTAATACTGGTGGTTGCTTGTGACAGTTTAATATTGATAGAAAGCAGGGCCAACAGTGTAATAGCCTTTATTCAAGTGCAACTTTACAATCTTCTGCTATATAAAGAGACATAAGTATCTATCAGGGGATCTGCTTTGAATTGTTTATATCATTCCCCTTGGACTGGACTCAAAGGGTTACCACTGCAGATCAGTTGTCATCAGAGTGGAATGTATCTCATGGGGTTTTACAGAGTATATTCTTACCAGCCATGCCATTCAATTTCTATGTAAAGCCCTTAGGAGAAATCTTTTGTAGTGCAGGTGGCTCCTGGGCCCAGGCAAGGCGGGGGAGGAGGGGGGTGGCCATGCCCAGCAATCACCTTGACCGTGATGAGTGAACAGGGCCCAGGGACATGGCCACCTGCAACAGCGGGGTTGATTCCTGGACCTGGGGGAGGAAGTGGATTGGCCATCCTGAGGAGCATCCCAGGGAGGTCAGCTGTGAGTTTGATGCCGCTAGCTTGCACAAGGTCCATTCTATATATTCCTGAAGCTGAGCTTGATATTTCCACAAAAGCACTTTCCTGGGAGCACCGTCTTTGGGAGTCCATAACTTGGGCCCCCTAAATCCAATCCTCACCAAATTTGGAGGTTATGTAGGAGAACATCACAGGGAGGTCCACTGTGAGATTGATGCCTCTAGCTTGCACAGGGTCCATTATATACACTCCTCAATCTGTGTCCAACATTTTCCCCAAAACACTTTTCTGGAGGCACCTTCTTTTGGGGGGGCATAACTTGGGCCCCCTAAGATCAATCCTCACCAATTTTGGTAGGCAGGTAAAGGAGAATCAGCTGGAGGATTCCTGGGTAATTTGGAGTCTCTAGCAAACTAGAGGGCTGTTCTTCCATGTCACAAAGTTCACAAACTGGTTTAGTTCATATGAGGCTATTTTAGTTTGGTTCAGTTTATGATTCAGTTCATGGGTCCACCATGAACCACAAACCAAACTGCGTTTTCCTGGTTCATGGCCATTTCTAATAGTGGTTAGACCCAGGTTCAAATCACCAGTCAGCCATGGGAGCTCACTAGGTTATGTTGGGTCGATCACATTTGTTCAGCCTAACCTATCTCACAAGGCTGTTAGGCTACACAGGAGGAGAGGAGAATAATGTCATCTGCTTTGGTACCCACTGTGGACACAGGCAAGGTATAAATGAAGTAAATAACTAATAAATATAGCTGGAAGATGGGAAGTGAATAAAAGGTAAGTTGGTGAATAACTGAGAAGGGGAGAGAGCATATTGTGGCTGCCAGGAGGAGTGAAAGAGGAAATAGTGCAGGGAGGAGGAAAGTGGGAAAAGTGAGGTGCCCACTGCAAGTCTTTGTAGGATCCTTACCACACAAGTGGGCCCTGCTCAGTGGCCAGCACTACACAACCGGGCCATAGTTTCCCTAGGTAGAGCCTGCTGATAGAGGGGAAAGGGAAAGCTAAAAACAGAGGGGCAAGTAATGGTAGGTTTGCTGCTGAGTGGAAAGGAGAAAAGGAAGCAGGAAAGGAGGAATGGCTATGGGGACTTTCAGGAAAGGGACAGAGGAAATAGCGGAGGAAAGGGAAAATTAGATGTCCCCCTCAAGTCTTGGGTTCCCACTTGTTTAAACTAATGAGATGATCAAAAGAAAGGAAAACACATTATAAAGCATTTCTCCAGGGAACCTGAGTAATCCAGTCCTGAATACAGCTATGCATTTTAAAAAGTATTTGGCAGCCTAGCTGGGTGTGACTGTAAAGATGGATCCAGGAAATTTAAAAGCTCCGAGGGAAGACTAGCAACTACATAGGCATACAAGAAAATACACACTTAACTTTGGAAATTGTTTGAACATCTGTCCCTCTTGTATTGTAATTGGCAAGTGAAGTACTCTTGAAACATTTAATCAAAATTGAATTATCTTCAAATTAAATTAATATAAAACTTCAGGAGATTAGCAATGAAATGTAATTTAGTGCCATTCTACTTGTGTATGCTTTTATGGTAGATTAAAGTGATCAGACATCCCAGCTTTACCATGGGAGTTTTATGGCACTTCCTGAGTGTTTTAATAATTTGTAAGGATATTAAAATGTTAATTAGAATTTCTTCTAACAAAGCATCCTCTACCATCCATGTTCACTTCTGCATTCACTCTAGCATGGCAGGGCAGGTCCTGTGCATATGAACCTTTCATATAATGGGTGAGAAGCATAGAAATATAATAATTTCTGGAAAGGGGAATATGGTAGGCTCTTTCCAGAGAAGCTCTCAGGCAGAAAGGCACTACACAGAATATGCTTCTTTAGTATGGACAGGATACACATGAGCATCTTTATCAAAACATGAATCATTAGACTGAGGAAACAGGCTGGCTATCCACACTGCATCAACATTGTACCCATTTTATGTTTATGACATTTATGAGATCCTATGAGATGGCAGTCAAGGTCACTAAGTGACAGTTTTACATGGCCGAGGTTGCACCCGCAAGCTCACGCCCAGCCCAATTGTTTAGAACGATTCCGTCCATTACTGCTCTGACTCAAAACAGATCAATTGTAGGGAATTGAATATTGGCTGTGAGGCTTTTTGCAACCTATTTTGTGGACAAAGTCTTATCGCTTCGCTGTGACCTTCCCGCTACAGTTGATACAGTGAGGGAACTCAAGACTCCAAGCACGTCTTCTTGTTCCATTCTGGATTATTTCTGCCTGCTCAGCCTGGAGAAGGTTGACAAATTGCTCCTAACTGTGTGCCTTACCACATGCTCCCTTGATCTGTGCCCTTCATGGTTAATTAAAGCTGGCCATGACGGGTTTTGAGGTGCGCTACAGGAGATCATCAACAAATCCCTCATTGAGGGGGTGTTCCTGAAGGCACTTAAGGAAACAGTGGTGCACCCTCTCCTAAAAAAGCCATCACTGGACCCAGCCGAATTGGCCAATTACTGGGCAAGTTAATAGAGAGGGCAGTGGCAACTCAGTTACAGGGCTTTTTGAATGATGTTTCCATATTAGATTCCTTCCAGTCCAACTTCTGACCAGGCCATGGGACAGAGACAACACTGGTGTCAGAATCTGCAAATTCAGACAATATATTAGTCAGGCCTCCTTCTCTTACCTTTCTTAGTTTGCATGCATGCCTTTAACTGTCCTATGTAATCTATCATGTATTGGGATTCTATGTAACTGTAATGTCATGGTGCTTGTCCAGACCGGGAGGGTGACAACAATGATTTGCGAGAACAAGGAGGCCTCACATCCCTGCCTCCGCATTCCAGCTGCTCCGGCAGGAACTTCAAGGGAGGATGCCTCTCATCTCTTATCACATGCAAAAACCTTGAAGCCATTGATTGTTATGTGAACTGGTAACATCTGAGGGGTCTGGTTTGGGAGAGGAAATTTACTGCTTAACACCTCACTCTTTTCCTGTGAGAACCAAACGGTCCGGACACCTTTTTGCCCGCCAATTTTCCCTTAAGGGGATTGGCTACCTATGGGTAATTCAAACTCCTTGGAATGGTATAATAGACCCGCTTGTATAATTTGTCTCATCTCTGACAATAATCCGAGATGCTGCACTAATGTAGAAATTGGAAATAAAGAACTGTGGTTAACCAACCAAGATCTGATCCTTGACTACTCTGAGCAGAACTCTCACAGATTGTCAGAGATCTGTGACTGGGACTTAGCCGTTCCTGACCATGTCAGACGACGACACGGTCCCCATCCCTACACCCGAAGATGTTCCCGTTACCCCGACGGACCCGGGGAACGGTGGTGGAGGCGGCGGAGGGGCCCCCGACGTGCCGGTGACTACGAGTCAGGGGGCTCACTACCTCCCGCGCCTACCTCCTCATCAGAGCATGACCCCCAAGTACGCTTGGAGCCATTTCGGTCGTCGGACCGTGGATTCGTGGGTGCATGACCGGAAAGGGGCACGGGTTTCGTTCCCTGGCGACCCGCTCGATCGCGGGAGGCCGAGCTACATGGGAGACGACTGCGAGCCGATCTACCGAGGAGAGCCGCGTCGCCCGCCTTTCGAAGGAGAGAGGACAGGTCCGTATGGGCCCGATCCGTACCGAGAGGAGCAGATGCCCCACTTGGACCAGATGATGGGAGAGCTACGGCTCCAACTCACCGCAGAACTACGAGAATTGGCCCTCGATCTCCAGCACCAATTTCGCGACGCTATGAGGGTCGTGCAGGGAGCCCTCCCCGGTCAGGGGATAGGAGTTCAGCAACCGCCAGCGGCGCCTGGAGGGGCCCCGGTTCAGCCTCAGGTGCCCGCCCCACCGGTGCAGCCAGCCCCGCCGGTCGTTCCACCTCTGGTGCCAGGTCCCGCCCCAGCACCGGCCCCGGCTCCGGTCGCCCCAGCCGTCCGCCCAGCCCCCTCCGACCCTCTGACGACTACTTTCGATGGGGACCCAGAGAAGCTGCGTTTTTTCATGTTGGAGATCGAGAGGTTCCTGGACAGCTGGGGCCATCTCTATCCCACCGAGAGAGAATGGATTGGCTACATCGGGTCCAAGCTGAAAGACACCGCCAGCGATTGGTATGTGAGCCTGCACGATGCCCCAGGACCTGAGCTGCGTTCGTTGAACAACTTCATGTGGGCCCTTCGTCATCAATTTGAAGATCCGCTGGGCGAGGAAAAGGCCCGGAATCAACTGCGGAAGCTGTTCCAGGGGAGATCGACGGTGAGGGACTACACAGACAAGTTCCGGCGCATCGCGGCGAAGATCCACGGTTGGCCAGAGGAGCTCTTCATGGAGAAGTACTGGGAGGGCCTTAACCCGGAGATCTACGAGACCGTGCTGCTGGGGGGCCGCCCGGGCACGTTGGCCACTTGGATGAGGGCCGCAACCGACATGGAAGAGAGATTTACCTTGATCAAGATGGGGTCCTCGGCCACGGCGGCCAGCAAAGCAGCCCCGAGAGCGAAACCACGGCCCAGCGTGCAAGACGTCCGAGATGCCCGGTTTCGGCAAGGGCTGTGCATGAAATGTGGGGAGAGTGGGCACTTCGCCTCAGCCTGCCCAAGAGGAGGAGGGAAAGGCCCGAAGACCTCGACACCCGTGGCGGGGAGCACCCCTAGCTGCGGGAAGACACCGATTAAACCCAGGGCGTTGCAGCTGGAGGGAGCTACAAACGAACAAGGGGAGCTGGAGCTGATGGAGACGCAGATGTCGGGAAACTCCAACGGCCTGCAGTGAGCGGCGCAGAACTGCAGGTCCCCCGCCAAGAAGCGCCGTCTCCGGTGAGCATCCCTGGCCCCCTATTATATATGGTAGTGACTGTGGTGACCCCAGGATCGGGCACCCACATGAGGGTCCGCGCTTTAATTGACTCTGGGTGCGCGCGGGACTTAATTAGCCCGTTAGTAGTGGAGGGGTTGGGACCCAAGGTTACCCCGCTGGCGGAACCTCTAAAGTTTACTCAGATGGATGGGTCGGAGATGAAGGAAGAGTGCATAGCGGAAACCGAGAGCCTGATCTTGGGGACGGGGGAACACTGGGAGAAGCGAGCTTTCGTCATCACCCCAAATGCCCAGTTCCCTATGGTGTTGGGAAGCCCCTGGCTCAGTTCACACGACCCCTATATTAAATGGAGTGAAGGGAAGATCTCTTGGGTAGACGAACGTTGCCTCACGCATAGATGGGACCTGGAGTGGGGCCCAGGACCGCCGATCACTCCTCCCCCACCCCCTGCGCTCGCTCTCACCCCCACCCGGGTGCCCAAAGAATATAGAGACTTATTGGAGGTATTCAGCGAGACCGAGGCGGATGAGTTACCCCCCCCATCGATTGTCGGACTGTGCCATCGAGCTACTCCCGGGGGAGAAACTCCCGAAAGGGAAACTGTATTCCATGAGCCCTTTAGAGCGAGAAGAGTTGCGAAAGTTCCTGGACAAAAACTTAGCGCGCGGCTTCATCCGCCCCGCCAAGTCCCCCCTTGCCGCACCGGTGTTGTTCAGGAAGAAAAAGGACGGGGGTTTGCGATTATGCACCGACTATAGGGGACTGAATGCCGTCTCCACTACTAACGCCTACCCCCTCCCTTTGATAAAGGACTTGTTGGCGGAAGCAGCTAAAGGGACGGTGTTTACCAAGCTGGATCTGCGTGATGCATATTTCAGGGTGCGCATCAGGGAGGGGGATGAATCCAAGACTGCCTTTAACACCCCCCTGGGACAATTTGAATACCTGGTGATGCCGTTCGGCTTAAGTGGCGCGCCCGGGGTCTTTATGAGTTTGATCAATGAAGTGTTGCACAAGCACTTGTTTAAAGGGGTGTTATGTTACATAGATGATATCTTGATCTATTCTACTGATAAGAAAGAGCATGTGAAACTAGTCAGGGAAGTCCTTTCTACCTTGCTGCGAAACCAGCTCTATGTTAAGTTATCAAAGTGTGAATTCCATCGTGAGTCAGTGGACTTCCTGGGCTATCGCATTTCTCAGAGGGGTCTGGAAATGGACCCAGCTAAGGTGGAGGCGGTGGTGCAATGGGAGGCTCCGCGAACGAGAAAACAATTGCAGAGCCTATTAGGATTTTGTAACTTCTATCGAACCTTCATAAAAGACTTTGCAAGGGTCACTCTCCCCCTCACGGACTTACTGAAAACTAAGGGGAGGGGGCCTGAGGCGGGAAAGCCCAGAGAAAAGATTGCCTGGAACGAGGAGTGCCAGAGGGCGTTCGAGACCTTAAAAACTCTTTTTACTTCCGAGCCCATCTTGGCCCACCCTGATGAGACCAAAGAATTCATAATCCACGTAGACGCGTCAGATGTAGCCATGGGGGGGGGGCATATTGCAAAGCGGGCTGGAGGGAAAATTACACCCCCTGGCTTACATCTCAAAAAAGTTTAACGACACGGAGAGGAATTGGTCGGTTTGGGACAAGGAGGCCGCGGCCATTAGATTGGCGCTCACGACGTGGCGGCATTGGCTGGAGGGCGCGCAAACCCCCTTCGAAATATGGACTGATCATAAAAATCTGGAGGCGCTGCGCACTCAGAGATCCCTCAATGCCAAACAACTGCGGTGGGCTGATTTTTTCTCCAAGTTTAATTTTGTGCTTAAGCATTTCCCTGGAAAGGCTAACTCCTTGGCAGACGCACTGTCCCGATTGCCCCAACATGAAAGTGTCAAGGAAGAAGTGTTCGATTCCATGTTCTCACCCCAGCAATTGGGCGGGGCAGTAGTCACTCGGAGCCAAATCAAGAAAACACAATTGGACATCGGGACTTGTAATTGGGGGGGGGATTATGCTCCCGAGGAAGTGGAAGAATTAGAGGCTTTGGAGGAGTGCTCAAAGAGAGAAGATCAGTGCTGGCTCCATGGAGACAAACTGGTGGTGCCAAGAGCCAAGCGTAAAGACATATTGTTAACCTGCCACTCTTCAAAACTAGCCGGGCATTTTGGATTCCTAAAAACGCTTAATTTAATCCAGCGTCAATTCTGGTGGCCGCGCATGCGCCGAGACGTCTCCGATTTCGTCTCGGCTTGCCAAACCTGCTTAATGTGCAAAAAACGGGGGGGAAAGGTCCCGGGACTGTTGCACCCTCTCCCCACCCCTTCTCGCCCCTGGGAGGCTATAGCCATGGATTTTATCACCAATTTACCCCCCTCCAAAGGAAAAACGGTTATTTGGGTGGTGGTAGACACATTTTCAAAACAAGCCCATTTCACCCCATTCAAGCAATTACCCACCGCCAAAGGGATGGCCAAAGCTTTCTTTAATCACGTGATAAAATTACATGCTTTCCCGAAGAGGGTGGTATCCGACAGGGGCAGTCAATTCGTTGCCAACTTCTGGCGGGAGCTCCTGAAAATGATGGACATAGAACCAGCCCTGAGTTCGGGTTACCACCCAGAAACCGACGGCCAATCCGAACGAACTAATCAAATTTTGGAACAGTTTTTGAGGTGTTACACCAATTATCATCAAGACAATTGGGTAGAGTTGTTGCCATTTGCAGAATATAGCTACAACAACGCCGTGCATTCATCCACGGGAGTCTCTCCCTTCATGGCGGTGGGAGGGTTTGAAGGAAAACCATTGCCCACCATTGAGAATGTTCCCAATGCTCCCCCATCGGATTTTAAGAGTTGGTGGTCTACCTTACAAGACTCATGGCCATTAATAGGCAAAGCTCTGGACCAGGCAAAAGAGGATTATAAAAAATATGCGGACAGAGGCCGAGCGGCAGGCTGGGATCTCCAACCGGGGGATTCTGTCTACCTCTCCACAAAAAATATCCATGGGTTGCAGCCCAGCAGAAAGCTGGGATGGAAATATGTTGGACCCTATAAAGTGTTACGTAAAATATCAGATGTGTCTTTTGAACTGGAACTGCCCAAATCACTGAGTTCTGTACACCCTGTTTTTCATTTCAGCCTACTGAAGAAAGATCCTGGGCCGAATGCCTGGCATCCAGTTCCTCCAGTTCCTCCTCCACTGATGAAGGAGGGGGCCCCTCACTTCGAGATAACTGAAATCCTTGATTCCAAGATGCGAAGAGGCCGATTATATTACTTAGTTAGATGGCTTGATTTCGGCCCAGAACACAATGAATGGATTCGCTCAGAACATGTTCACGCCCCCAAACTGGTGAAATTGTTTCACAAAATGTTTCCTGATAAAGCTAGGTGAAATTAATTATGAGGAGGGCAGGGTGTCAGAATCTGCAAATTCAGACAATATATTAGTCAGGCCTCCTTCTCTTACCTTTCTTAGTTTGCATGCATGCCTTTAACTGTCCTATGTAATCTATCATGTATTGGGATTCTATGTAACTGTAATGTCATGGTGCTTGTCCAGACCGGGAGGGTGACAACAATGATTTGCGAGAACAAGGAGGCCTCACATCCCTGCCTCCGCATTCCAGCTGCTCCGGCAGGAACTTCAAGGGAGGATGCCTCTCATCTCTTATCACATGCAAAAACCTTGAAGCCATTGATTGTTATGTGAACTGGTAACATCTGAGGGGTCTGGTTTGGGAGAGGAAATTTACTGCTTAACACCTCACTCTTTTCCTGTGAGAACCAAATGGTCCGGACACCTTTTTGCCCGCCAATTTTCCCTTAAGGGGATTGGCTACCTATGGGTAATTCAAACTCCTTGGAATGGTATAATAGACCCGCTTGTATAATTTGTCTCATCTCTGACAATAATCCGAGATGCTGCACTAATGTAGAAATTGGAAATAAAGAACTGTGGTTAACCAACCAAGATCTGATCCTTGACTACTCTGAGCAGAACTCTCACCCTCATGGACAACTTCCAAAGGCACCTGGATCGAGGTGGGACAGCAGTGCTGATGTTGTTAGATCTGTAGGCTGCATTCAATATGGTTGACCACCAGCTACTGGTCCGCTGCCTAACCAACATTGGAGTGCAGCGGCTTGTCTCCTTTCTCCAAAGTCGGGGACAGAGAGTGGCACTCGGGGATCAGCTGTCCTGAAGGCACCCACTTAAATGTGGTGTGTCCCAAGAGGCGGTAATATATTTGATGTTATTCAACATCTATATGCGCCCTCTTGCCCGGATTGCCTGGCGGCATGGTCTGGGTTGTCACCAGTATGCTGATGACACCCAGCTCTATCTGTTGTTGGGTGGCCAGTCAGACTCTAGACTGGAAGACCTGGATCAGGCACTGCAAGCTGTGGCTGGGTGGCTTAGGCTGAGCTGGATGCAATTGAATCTGATGAAGACAGAGGTCCTGTGCCTGAGTCAGGGTGATCTGGGTGTAGGGAACCCACTCCCAGCCTTTGACAGGGTGCCGTTGGTGCCAGCGCCGACGGTTAGGAGTTTGGAAGTGCTCCTGGACATCTTCTTAACAATGGAGGCCCAGGTAGCAGCCACTGCCAGGTCGGCCTTTTATCATCTTAGGCTGATTAGGCAGTTGGTTCCCTTCCTTGAATGCAACAACTTGGCAACAGTGATCCACGCAATGGTCACCTCGAGACTGGACTACTGTAATACTCTCTACATAGGGCTGCCCTTGTCCCAAATCTGGAAGCTGCAGCTAGTGCAGAATGCAGTGGCGAGGCTGTTGTTGTGTCTTCCTGTGTGGGAACACATCCAGCCTACCCTGAAAACACTGCACTGGCTGCCTATAGCATACCGGATTTGGTTCAAGGTGCTGCTCCTTACCTTTAAAGCCCTTTATGGCCAGGGACCTGCATACCTGCAGTAGCACCTCTCCCCATATGTTCCCCAGAGAGCACTGTGATCAGGGACCAAGAATCAGCTGGTCCTCCTGACTATTAAGGAGGCCAAGCTGGTTACAACATGGACAAGGGCTTTCTTGGTGGCGGCTCCAGTCTGGTGGAATGAGCTCCCAGAGGAGATCAGGGCCCTGCGGGATTTGCTTCAGTTCCGCAGGACCTGTAAAACAGAGCTCTTCTGCCAGGCTGTTGGAGCCGCTGCCACTACCACCACTAGCACCACCATGGCCACTGCCTTTTCACCATCTGACAGTACATGGTGGGCAAGCCCGACTCTCTGGGTCCCCCCCTTTGTAACTATAGCCTGGCCCAAGAATGGTGGGCGAGCCCAATTTTCTGCAACCCCCTCTTTTTAAACTATAGCCTGTCCCGAGTATGGAATACTGTGTACTGAGTACAGAGCCCGTAAATGTCTGACGGGTGGCATGTGTTTGACTGTATGATGAGAAATTACTAGCACTTTAATATGTATTGTAATCTTGGTTTTAAATTTTGTATGAACAGATTTACATTCTTTTATTGATTTTACATTGTTATGTTGTCTTATATTGTTTGTAAACCGCCCTGAACCAGCTCTGCTGGAAGGGCGGGGTAAAAGTTTAATAAAATAATAAATAAATAAATATTTTTTTGGATTCCAATGATGCCCATGTAGGATTGAACTGACAGATGTGTTCAACCGATCCACTCGTGATCCCTTTGTTTTCAGTGGTGGGCAGCTCCACCCAAGGGCATTCTGTAAACAATCCAGAGTACATGAAGAACACAAGAGGAGTCCTGCTGGATCAGACCAAGTACTGCATGGTATTTCTCATACTGGTAAACCTTTGGGGAGCTCATGGGTAGGGCATGGAGCCAACAGGCTTCTTCAGTTGCTCCTCTCCAGCAACTTGTACTCAGTGGCAGACTGCCATTGAACATGGATGTTCTATTTAGCCATCAGTTTTTGATGGTTTTTATCTCCATAAATTTGTCTAGTCTACTAACTCAGCCACCTAACTCAAGTCACCATCACCAATCTTGAACCAGTATACACCATATATTATGCGTTATGTGAACAAATACTTTATTTTATCTCTCCACAAATCACTGCCACAACTTCAAAAGATGAAGATCTTCTCCAAGTCATTTTTCCTGCCTATGTTGGCCATATACTGTAATTATTATGGTTTTAAATAACTTCCTAGCATTTGATTCTCTTCACTCTTTTCAGTTTTGTTTTGATGAATCCCTTCATTTCTTAGAAGTCTCCTATTCTGAAATCAGAGATGATTGTGCTGAACTTTGAGGCCGCTTTCCACTTCCAGATATGATGAATGTAATAGCACTGTGAGCACCATTCCCATTTGCAGGGGTCATTTTGTAGAAAAAGAGGTGCAGGAGCTCATTAGCATAACTCACTAGCATAACTTAATTGCATATGCTAAACCACCTGACATCACCGGAAGTATGTCAGACGGTGAGAGGGAGAGAAAGAAAGAAAGCTAGCTAGCTAGCTAGCCAGCCAGCCAGCTAGCTGGCAGGGAGGGGATAGTTACTAATCCAAGCCTCAGAAATACCACTATTCTGGGAGGATAGCTTCAGTGGTGGCTGAAGCCTTCAGAAGGCTGGTCGGAGGAACAAGGACCTTTCCAGGGGATGTGGTCATTTTGCTGCAGCCATGACACAAGTAGGCATTCCCCCACGGGGTGGGGGGGGGGGGAGACTGGCACCAACTCCCGGAGCTGAGCTCCCCTGAGCTCCTGCTCAAAATGACCCATTTGGTTTAACAACTCTTTCACCCTTACACCAAGTCCAGGTCTCTCCTCTAGTTGATTTCAAGTAATCCCACTGATGAATCATCCCAATATCAGAGAAAGGAAGGTCAAATCTACATCTGACTTTCCCGCTGGAATCATTCTAGTTTCAAAAAAAAGTCTATACCTGTTTCTAGTTTCAAACCATACTTGTTCTAGTTTTAAAAAAACTGTTTACATTCATTAATTGCCCTCCTGTGGTCAAGCTAGCATTTTACTGCTTTAAACAGATCCTGTTGCTTTGTACTCTACAGACCAGGAAGTGAAGTTTGAAGCCAGCGTGAAATGAGCACAGGAAAAGACAGCAGTCAAACTACTTCAGAGGGAAGGTGTAAATTGGGCCAAAGTCTTGGTAAATAGAGTTAAACACGGGCATGACTTCAGCAACAGAATGAGAAGCCAGACCTCTAGAGTTCTAAAAGGAAAAGCATGCAGTTTTCATACTGCAGATGTTTCTGAAACAGTAGTTTGTAACTGGGTATAGCAAATAAACAGCAATTGGATAGTATGACTTAATAAGGCTTTCTTCCCCCCCGCCCCTTTAAACCATATTTGTAATCTATCCACTGAAGGGAAAGGGGCATGGTATAGCATGGACTTGTCAGATCTCAGATGTTAAACAGGGTTAGTACTTGGAAGGAAGACAACCAAGGAAGACTCTGCAGAGGAGGGAAATGACAAACTACTTCTGCTTCTCACTTGCATTGTAAGCCACTTGCTGGGTTCACCAAAGGTCTGCTGCAACCTGATGGCACTTTATGCACACACAGTCCATCCACCAGCATTAGATACTGCAGATCTGCAGAGTCCAGTAAAAAGACCCAAAGTAAGCTTCCCTGTGGGACAATTCAGTATTGTATATGTAATAGCAATTCATGTGGAATGATGTCCATTTTAGCTGAGGACCAGAAATATCTATTTAACAATGCCTAACTACAACTGACCCTGACTTTCATAGCCCAATCTGGCCTGATCTTTTCAGATCTTGGAAACTAAGCATGGTCAACCCTGGTTAATATTTGGATGGGAGACCGCAAAGGAATACGAAGGACACTGTGTAGAGGCAGGCAATTGCAAACCATCTCTGAACATCTCTTGCCCTGAAAACCCTGTGGGGTTGCCATAAGTCAGATGTGACTGGATGGCAAAAACAAACAAACCTACAGATGAATGTCAGACTGTTCTATAAAACTATAGTTTTAAAGAACTACTACCAAACAATTCTGTACTTGTCTTTCTGAATATTATAAATCTACCACTGTGAAATAATCAGGGGTCATTTCGTAGAAAAAGAGGTGCAGGAGCTCATTAGCATAACTAATTTGCACAACTCATTTGCATATGCCACACCCCCTAATGTGCCAGAAGTGTGTCAGAAGGCAACACCCACTCCTCAGGCTCCACTCCACAGGTGAGTGAAACTGACCTGCTCTTCCTCCATTCCCTTCCCCATCCAACACTTTGGGCAGTAAAAATAAGCGTAAAGAACACACCCACATTCTCTTCCTGCTCCCTTGAAACCACCAGGTTTCAAGTAGACTTGAGATACCCAGGACATGTGCACCACCCATCCCTTCCCCTTCCCCTCCCCACAACAAGACACCCTGTGAGGTAGGTGGGGCTGAGAGAGGTCTTTTGAGAACTGCTCATGAGAGAACAGCTCTGAGAGAACTTGTGACTGGCCCAAGGTCACACCAGCAGCTGCATGTAGAGGAGTGGGGGATCAAACCCGGTTCTCCCAGATTAGAGTACAACTCCTGACCACTACACCAAACTGATGGGGTGGAAGCTGCTGAAGGGTTGGTGAAATTTCTCCAGTACTTATGTGCCATGTGCCCAGATAAAAAATGGTATACTTAGAAAATTTATATGCCACCTTGAGCAAGTCTCTGGAAAAGCAGCACACAGTCATAAAAGGAACAATGATAAAATTATGAATATTAAAACAAAACATTGAAATCAATAAAGACCCTAGCAGGGCTTTCCCCGGGGCGCTGCGCCTCTGCACTGCTTGGGGAAGCCGAGGAGGGGGCGGGGCTTGGTCATGTGCCTGCCCCCTGGGCTCCTCACTCCCGGAGCTGTGCTCCTGTGCGCTCCCACTCCAACGGACCCCTGGAAATAATATATCCATTCTGAAACTTGGGTGGGTGGAGATCTTTCCCTTTTATTTTTGCAAACAATGGAAAACTGAAGTTTTTATTAATCAAGTTTGCTTGATATAATCTTTTTTTGTTTCTGTTTTGCTGAGTTGAACACAATGCAAACTACCAGTATGTTAGATAAATCAGCACATGCAACACAGCATGTATCCAAACACATCCTCAGTTAAGATAACAACTCATCCTGAAGCCCAGAGATGGAGATTCTCTTGCAGCTCTCTTGTCTTAGGTCTCTTGAATGCATAACTGTACTCTTGTAATAGTGAAGGGTGATTGGCCTATGAATGGATGAGTTTACATGGTCATATCTGTCCTTATTATATAATTGTGTTTTCAGGTGGCAACATTCTATGATCACCAAAATCAGTTGTCTGCCTGAACTGCCCATCAGAGGGTGTCCCTGTGCATTGGCTGTGTTGCCTGCATCCCACCCACAGCAACAGTCCCTGCCAGAATTTCCCTCAGACTGCGCCAGCTCTCTGAGATGGAGACTTCGCTCTGCTGCTGCCTGGCCTGCCGCTGCTGCAGGTAGATGCTGCCACCCAGTGCCCTACCGGTGACCAGTGCCAAGTGGGTGGGTGGGTTGGAGGCAGGGAGCCGCGGCTCTTGCCAGCCAAGCCAGGAAGGGTAGGTGTCAGGTTCCCTGTCATATTTTGGCTTTGCTACTGATTGCATTCACAGGTCTTCCAGTCGGGAGACTGGCAGCCGAGTTCCTCCCCTTCGCTCCTTCCCCCTCCCATCCCGCTTTGCCGCTTTCCTTTGCAGGCCCTGCTTATCACTGTTGTTGCCAGTTAACCTTGAGCTGTTTCACTCTCTGCTCTTCCAAATGTCTTTGCGTTGGAATGCAAGTAGTATTGTACACAGGGCGAAAGGGGGGGAACTTAATTAGCTTGCGTGCCTTTTCCATGGGAATGCAACACTTTGGGGATTTTCGCGCTTCATGTTTTTACACTGATTGGTGCCTGTCATTTCTATTCTATTTGAATACTATATATTAAGTCCCAACCCCTATCCCCTGGTATCCCTAACAAAGTAAGTGTTCCTGAAAGACCATTAAGACAATAAAGGACTTTGTTTATTCACAAGGCCTGACTTATTGGCTCTCATCAGAAGTCTCACAGTAGGGGGGCTTCTGCTGGGCTTCTCTGGCCCAGCCGCTTCAGTGGCCAGCCCAGAGAAGCCACAAGGAAGCGTTTCAATGCTTCCCTGCACCCCCCCCCCCCCAGTCCTGCCTCGCCCACCTCAGCAGCCTAGCCAGGAAGGGCAGGGGGACATAGCTTCTTCTAGAGCCCATTGTATTATGTCTGCAATGGGCTTTGCTTCTAGTTAGGGATGATTTCAAATTACTGTTTTGATCAAAAAAATCCCAGTTCAATTTTACTCTTGTCTAGGTGAACAAAACCCTTGGGTTTTTTTATTTTGCACTTTTTCCCTGGATTGATTTTTCCATTAAAGAAGTATGCTTTTTCAGCATCATTAGTACATCAATAATATGCAGTGCATTTATTGTATCTACGTAATATGCATAAATACTATATCCTGCATATCAAAAACAAATAATATTCATATGTGATACAAACAAATGTACAAAACCAGCAATTAAAAGTGAACGAATATAACCACTGACAAAACATACATGTAAGCAAAGTACTCCTATCAGTATTTGTAATTCTATATCTATGACTGATTACCAGAATTTGGGTCCAGATGTTTGTTGGTTCTTATCTTGAACATTCTCCAGACAGCCATTAGTAACCAATTATCCTCATGGACAGCAGAGATTTGAACTGGACATACCCATATTTAAACCATATTTTATATATGGCTGTGAAACTGTTTTAAACTATGTTGTACACCACCCTGAGCCCTCTGGGGGAGGGTGGTATAGAAATACAATAAATAAATAGATAGATAAACGTATTTTCATTAGCCCTGGGTATACTGGTTCTGATTCATACAGTCACCTCAGCAAGAGCAATTGAGACAGAACTAAATAGGGATTGGATTCTGCTCATACTGGCACTCAACTGCCATAGCACAGGATGAAGCAGCTGAACATTTACATAGGCTAGACTTTTCCTGGGCGTATAAATTCTAAGATGTTTGTGTGACTCTGCCCTCAGCCTTCTTACCTGTGTGTAGTTAAATTCTCAGCTCTAGTCCTTAAATAACTGCGGATGAAGTGCTTATCCTTAAAATTGAATGTTTACACTTCCAAAGAGAATGGTACATTTTACTGTGTGCTTTTCTTGTTCAAATAGCCCAAAGCTTGTACCAAAGTCAATTGAATTAAAGATCTTTCATCCTGATCAAATTGTCTCCTTCTCTCTGCTTACATAGATCTTTTCCTAGGCAGTTACTTCTGGAATGAGTGAGACAAGATATTTGTGGGGGTTTTATGTGACCAAAATATGGAGGTTATAAAAATATGGGATTTTTTAAAAGATAGCAGCACACTGATTGTTATTATGTATGTAGTAGTGGGAATGCCTTGAGAATGCTGCAGAGTTTTTTGTGGTTTATTTGTGTTAGTACTGTTAATATTGTGGAGATTTCCTCTTTTCTGAATTGCTTTTCGCCTTGTTATTGCTTTAGAGTTGTGTTTAGTTCTTGACAAAACTGTATACAGGTTTTGTAAAGGGTAATTCTTTCTTTTACCATTTTATTATTGCTACTAATCCACTTGGATGGCAGAAGGGAATGGGAGACACAGAGATTGTTTATTTAAACTGTTCTGAGCCACTGTGGCTGGAGGAAGACCTTCGACAGCCTCATGTGTGTAGGGCAACGAAAGGCAGAAAAGCTTTGAGCTGACCTTTACATTTTCCCAGGGCTCTTTTTCAACCGTAATGCACCGAAACGGTGTTCCAGCTGGTGTCCGAGCATGCCCCACCCCCTCCCCACCAGACCTGAGCTGTTTACACTTAAAGGGAAAGTTCCTGCAGAGAGCCAGCAGGAAAAAGCCCCACCTGGAGCTTTCCCTTTAAGTGCAGAGGCAGCAGGAAAAAGCCCCGCCCACAGATTAAGCATCGAGGCTGGGCTCTTTGCACTGAAAGGCCTGATCTCTCTGCATTTGGCTTGCCAATGTCCCATTGCTTTCCCTGCTCCGGTAAGTGCCTCCCCATTTCTTTTCCTTCTCTCTCCCCCCCAACCTACTTTACTTCCTTCCTTCCTTTTTTTGTCTCTCTCTCTCTCTGTCCCCATCTTCCTTCCTTCCTTCCTTCCTTCCTTCCTTTCTCTCTCCCTCTTCCTTTCTTTTTTTCTCTTTCTCCTTCACCTACCTACCTACCTACCTACCTTCCTCTTTCTTTCTTTCTTTCTTTCTTTCTTTCTTTCTTTCTTTCTTTCTTTCTTTCTTTCTTTCTTTCTTTCTTTCTGTTTTATTTTGTTCTTTGTGTTTTTATTAAAAAATATTGAAAAGGGGGGATGTAAAAAAGCAGAGAGCCCAGGAAATGCTGGTTTTGATGATATCTTTAATTTTTGAGAATCTCTTTAGTTTTCTCATGGCATCTTCTGTTTAAGAAAAGTAAGTTTGAAGGCTGAGTGTTTGTCGTGTCTTGTTGGGAATGGTTTGCAAATATATGTGTGTCTAAAGTCTGTATTAAAGTTGTTTGCTACTAACTGCCATGAAAGAGAAAACATCTGAAAAAGTAGCTTCATTGTTGTATGTGTTGGCAGAACACTTGACTGTTGCTTGGGGGACATCTGCAGAGAAACAGAGTTGTAACTAAAAATGAGCATGGTCAGCAGCACTTTGGAGATTGCCTGTTTTGTGAAATTTAAAAAGTGGGCAGACATTCTGAAGAAGATGATTGTCCCTCTTCTCCTGCCACTGGGCTGACATCAGCCTTTAATGGGCCAGCAAAGTTGATGTTCTTAAACCTCCTAATAAGAGAGATTTCTGCTTCTGAGGAGTTGACTTCCAATGATTGGTGATCTCGTGATGGTAGTGATACTTTGATGTGGTAAAGACCACCTGTTCACAGGATAATTTTACCTGTGGGACAGACTCTGCATGGTAACCACTCCACTGGTACATAATTGCTTGTAAAAATATTATAGTGTAACAATTCAGGTGGGTAGCCGTGTTGGTCTGAAAAGTACTAGACTCAGGAGGCCATTGGAGTGATTTCAATCATAGCTCTTTTATTAGGGAGTCAGGATCATATATACAGCATGGTGGTTTGTTGCAGGTCAGGATCAAGCATGGGGACAAAGGAATGGGGAAGCCACTTATATTTACAGGTAAACCACACCTTGACCGCCCCCTTAAGGGGGATTGGTCCAACAGGGATTATTCTCCTGCCAGGGGCTATCATAGGTCCATTCAAATATCCTCAGCCCCTGATAGGGGGACCAGCAGGATCCCTAGGTCCATTGTTCTCTAGGGAAGGAAGCTCTGTTGTTATCAAATCCCATCACAGGCAAACATGCCCAGACATGTTCCCTGGTTGCAGACAAAGAGTCAAGCACTGGACATAACACCCCTCCCCCCATAGTTCAGGCAACCTTAGCACACAAAGTCTTTCAGGTAGGTCGGTCTCTTCTGGTCTCTGTTCGACTGACGAGGGCTCATAATGGGTGGCACCGGGACTGGTTGTTCCATCATGGGGCCCCGGTTGGCTGCTGCGAGGGAGTCAGTAGCCACATCCAGCTGGGTGGTTGCCGGGGTTTGTGAGTCCAGCAGGGACTCCTGGGGCACCGTCCCAGGCACCTGCTCCAGATCGTGGTCATTGTCCTCGTTCAGGCTCGGGTCTGGGACAGCGGGTCCAGCCCCACCTGTGGAAGGAAGGGAGTCTGTGTGGCACCTAGCTGGTCTATGTGGTGCCGCCATACTTGCCCATCCTCAGTGGCAACCTCGTATGAGAGAGGCACATTGACGTGGGTGACCCAAGCCAGCACCCACCAAGGACCCCGTGCATAGTTCTTTGCACACACTGGGTCTTCTGGGGAAAAACCTCTCGGGGCTCTGGGCATGTTGGGCTCCTTTGTGCCACTCGTTGCTCAGCCTGGGTGCAGGCAGTCGAGCTGGGATGTCAGCCTGCATCCCATGAGGAGCTCCGCTGGACTGTGACTGGTTGCGGTGTGAGGCGTTGTGCACTGACCAAAGAGGAAAGCTGTCAGCTTGTACTCCCAGTCACCGTGGTCCATCTTCCACAGCACCTCCTTGATAGTGCAGACCATTCTGTCTACTTGGCCATTCATTGCGGGATGAAAGGGAGCAGACCTTATGTGTCGGATGCTGTGCAGCTCCGTGAATTGCAGGAACTTGGAGGAGGTGAAGGCTGTGTCGTTGTTGGAGACCAGATTGTCCGGCAATCTGTGCATGCTGAATATGTGCCACATTGTGCGGATGGCGGCTTTGGATGATGTAGCCTTCATGGGAACGACCTCCAGCCACTTGATGTAACTGTCTACAAGGAGGAATAACAACTGCCCCTGAACCGGCCCCTCAAAATCCATGTGGACCTGGGACCACAGCCCTTGAGCCAACTCCCAGGGGTGTATCGTGCATGGGGAGGATCTGGACGGGACTCCTGACATTTTGCACAACTGCAGACCCGATCCTCAATGTCCTTATGTAGGCCGGGCCACTACACATAGCTGTGGGCCAGGGCTTTCATTCGCACAATCCCGGGGTGGTGCTCGTGGAGGGCGCACAGTACCCGCGTGCAGAGGGACTTTGTAATCACCACCCTAGCCCCCCATAGCAGGCATCCCTTGTGGGTAGACAGCTCATTGTGCCAGGCTGTGAACACTGCAAATTCCGGCCCCGGAGATGTGGGCCACCCCCTCCCCACCCAGTTCAGAACACGAGATAGCATGCACTGGGAAATGTCCGTTACCTGTACGGGCCAATCCAGAAGCTCCTCCAGGAGTGCAACACGGTAGGCAGGAGCGGGGTCAGGATTGCAGACAGCCAGTGGAAGGTGATTCAGGGCATCCGCATGCCCCATGACCTTGCCCGGGCGGTAGACCAGGGAGTACTGGTAGCCGGAAAGAAATATAGACCACCACAGAACCTGAGGAGACAACGTGGGGGGTTTGGTGATCCGGGGCGAAGAGCCCCAGCAGGGGTTTATGGTTGGTGGTGATCATGAAGTCCCGGCCATATATATAATCGTGAAACTTTTTCACCCCCACCACAATAGCCAGTGCCTCCTTGCCGATCTGCATGTAATTCCTCTCCGCAGATGACAAGGTCCTCGAATAGTAAGCGATTGGCACCTCCTGGCCATCGGGTAGCCAGTGCCCCAACACAGCTCCCACCCCATATGGAGAAATGTCACTTGCCAACACTACAGGAAGGGATTCATTGAAGTGGGCCAGAACAGCATTAGAAGTCAACAGATCATTCATGGCCCTAAAAGCAGCCGCGTGACGGGGCCCCACTCCCATCTCGCGTTCCTGTCCAAAAGTCTGTGCACCGCCACCTTGTGGGGGAGGAAATTATGGTAAAAATTTAAGAGACCCAGAAATGATTGGAGCTCAGCCTTGCACATGGGAGCCAGAGCATCAGAAATGGCCTTTACCTTGTCGGGTGTGGGGTCGATTCCCTGGGCGTCTATGACAAACCCCAGAAATTCCACAGACGGGATGCCCAGGAGACACTTTTCTGGTTTTACCTCCAGGCCGGCGTCCTGGAAATGTTGAAGGACTGACTGGAGCCACTCCCTGAAGGTCTGGGCATCCAGCACAGTGATCAGGACATCATCAAAAAAGGGCTGGACCCCTGGCAGGCCTTTTAACAAGCGATCCATTCGTTCCTGGAAAATGCCTGGGGCCATGCTGACCCTGAATTGGAGCTGCTTAACCTTGAAAGCCCCCCTGTGAGTCACTATTGTTTGGGCCTCTGCTGTGGCCTCGTCCACCGGCAGCTGCTGATATGCTTGAGCCAAGTCCAATTTGCGAAGATCTTGGCACCTGTGAGGGTGGCTAGCACATGGCTGATCACCGGCACAGGGTAGGCGTGCGCTTGCAGCACCTTGTTCAGTGTACATTTGTAGTTCGTGCAGATGTGGACGTTCCTGTTTGGCTTAAGCGGGTTCACAATGGGAGTCTCCCATTTCGCATGAGACACTGGCTCAAGTACCCCTTGAGCTACCAGTTTGTCCAGCTCATGCTCAACCTTTGGTTGCATGGCGAGGGGGGTCAGTGGACCAGCGCCTGGATAGGTGGGACCAAGGGATTGAGGGCCAAGGAAATGGGGGGCCCGGTATAGGAGCCTAGCACTCCATCAAAACCAGCAGGGAACTCTACACAAACATCCTGGAAGTCTGCTCCTTGAATGCGGTGCACCCCGGTCAGTCCTAATCCCAGTGGCTTGAACCAAGCTAGACCCAATAGGCTTGTGCGGTTTGCCTTCACCACCAGGAGGTCCAGTTTTCCCTTGAAGTCCCCAAATCTGACCCTGAACTTGCCCCACCCCTTGATTTCTATGGGATTCTTCTGGAAGTCCCAGAGCCTTAGCCCAGAGGGATTCCACAGACGCCCCCCCCCAGACAGAGTCTGTCAAGCGTGGCCTCTGAGATGATGGAATATGAGGACCCGGTGTCCAGTTCCATCAAGTAGGGGGAGCCCTCTATGAGGACCGAGACCTTGATCTTATTGGGGCTGGCTGGGGGCAAGTTCAGTACCTGATAGCATGAGAAGTCCAACAAGTTGAGTTCCACAGACACCTGGTGCGTGGCTTGATCATGGCAGTTGCCTTTGGAGCGGCATGCCCAGGTGATGTGTCCCCTCTTTCCGCATGACCGGCACTCCACGTCCCAGAATCTGCAAGTCCGGTGGTCGTGTGGATCCCCACAGCTGGCACAAGCGGGGGTGCCCATTCTGGAGGTTGCTGGGGGTTGGTGGGGTCCGTCTTGCCTGGGTGTTGTGCAACCACTGGCAGCCCCGGGTTGGCGGTGGACCTGCAGGGTGGTGTCATCATCAGAAGTCTCTGATCCAGAGGTGCTTGCCAGGTGGTGAGTGGACACTGGGCCATCGTGCTTGGCCTTCTGCAAAACCTTGAAAGCACTAGCGGCCTCCAAAATATCACTCAGTGTGGCATTCTTAATGGCCACTAATTTTCTCTGCATTTTTTGGCTCTCTGACCCCACATAAGGCATCATCTACATCCTGAAACTCACACCCCACTACCAAGTGGCAGAGTTCCGCCAGGAATGTGGCTGTGGATTCCCCCTTTTGCTGGCGCCGATTGAACATAGTCACTCGCTGTGCGAGTTTGGACAGCTTGGGGGAGAAGTTATTGTCGAGTGCCTCCATGATCTTTGTATAGGAAACCTCTGTGGGGGTGTGGGGGAAGAGCAAGTTTCTTACCAGTTTCATAGTCACCATGCCGCATGAGCTTAACAGCCAGGACTACTTCTCCTTGTCATCAGTGATTTTCTGAGTTTCCAAGAAGAAGCCGACTTGATCTGTCCATGCCTCCCAGTACTTGGGTTTGGTTGGGTCAAAGACCTCGATGCCATGTCCCAGAGCGGCGGCCATTGGAGCAACCCTGGGTGCCGTGGGGGGATTCTTGGGGGCGGCAGCAGCGTCAGGAACCAGGAGAGGTGAGGCTGTACTGGAGCCAAGCAGATCCTGGAGCAGTTGACGAACCCCTGGAGCGGCAGCTGATGGATGCTCGGGAGTTGAGAGCAGCAAGACGGTGTGTGAGCTGCGTGGGGCCAGGAACTCCCACGGCAGGCTGGAATCCAGGCTGCGGTTGCTGGCCGATGAGTTGCTCATTGGGATCCCTAACTCATCATCACTGAAAAGTACTGGACTCGGGAGGCCATTGGAGTGATTTCAATCATAGCTCTTTTATTAGGGAGTCAGGATCATATATACAGCATGGTGGTTTGTTGCAGGTCAGGATCAAGCATGGGGACAAAGGAATGGGGAAGCCACTTATATTTACAGGTAGACCACACCTTGACTGTCCCCCCTTAAGGGGGATTGGTCCAACAGGGATTATTCTCCCGCCAGGGGCTATCATAGGTCCATTCACATCCCATTACAGGTGAACATGCCCAGACATGTTCCCTGGCTGCAGACAAAGAGTCAAGCACCGGACATAACAGAGTCCAAAGTTTCATTCAAGGTATAAGCTTTTGTGTACATGCACACTTCTTCCATTTGAAGATGTGTGGGTGGCACATGAACTCTTATACCTTGAATAAAATTTTGTACCTGGACTGAAATAGTCCACAAACTACTCCCGTCCGGTGCATCCACAAACCTAGAAAAAGAAGAGATTGGATTTATACCCCGCCCTTCACTTCCGAAGGGAATCTCAGGGCGTCTTACAAACTCCTTTCCCTTCTCCTCCCCACAACAGACACCCTGTGAGGTAGGTGGGGCTGAGAGAGCTCTGAGACAACAGCTGGTACAGAGCTATGGCTTGCCCAAGGTCATCCAGCAGGTGCAAGGGGGGGAGTGGGGAATCAAATCTGGTTCTCCCAGATTAGAGTTCGTGCACTTAACCACTACACCAAACTGGTTCCTAGGGTTGTTCTGCCAGTGAACTAGGGTTGCCAACTCCAGGTTGAGAAAATCCCTGGAGATTTGGGAGTGGAGGGTGGGGTTTAGGTGAAGGAGGGACCTAAGCAAGGCATAATGCCATGGACTCCACTTTCCAAAGCAGCCATTGACCTGATCTCTGTAATTTGGAGCTCAGTTGTAATTCCAGGAGATCTCCAGACCCAACCCTAAAAAATCATATTCAGCGTACTAGTTCTGTAGGAGGCAAGCTGATTTCCATGGGAACCTAACCTTTAGGAATTGATTCCAATCCAGTGTGGGGATAATTGTTGGACATAAGATATTGGTTCAGGCAAGATTTTGTATAGATGAGACAGAAAATAATGTTTTTATTGGTTTTGTCAAGACTATTTTGACCACAAGGTAAACAGAATAAGAAGCAAAAGGTGGATGTGGCTGGATGACCACACTTCCGGTAACATAAGGTGTGGCCTAATATGTTAATGAGCTGTGCTGTCAGGGGTGTGGCCTAATATGTTAATGAGTTCCTGCTGGGCTTTTTCTACAAAAAGAGCCCCGCATTTTCCCCCGCAAACACAGACTTTTCATTTTTTTTCCTGTGGCTTGTGAACCCCCTGTTTTTTTCTGTTTAAGGTTTAGTAGCTGTTCCTTCTCTATACATGGCTCCTATCTGTGAGGCATTTTATTTTCCTCCCCCCCCCCCATTTCTTCTTTCCCTTCTCTGAAAGCCCCCTGTAGCCTTTTCCCTTTTCCTGCTTCTTTCTGTCCTTCCTACCCAACATCCAACATATATTTAGCCACCCTCCCCACACCTGCAATCCAGGTTTTGCTCCCTCCCTCATCACAGCAGCCTCTACCTGGGAAAATTATGGCCCAGTTGCACAGTGACAGCCACCAGTGAGGAACCCAAAAAGGGACATCTCACTTACCTCTCTATCTACCTTTCCACCACATTTCCTCTTCACTTCCTCCTTGCAGCTCCAATATCCTCATTTCCCACTGCTTCCTTATCTCTTTCCCATCCAACAAACAGGGTACCTTTTATCTGTTCCTCCATCTTCAGCTATATTTATTATTTCATTTCTACCCTGCCTGTCTTCACAATGGGAACCTAAAGTGGCTTACATCATTCCTCTTGTCTCCATTTTATCCCCGGAATAAATCTTTGATGTAAGTTAGGTCACCAGTAAGCTTCCATGGCAGGAAGAAGATTTGAACCTGGGTCTCCCCTATTCCATCCTGAAACTCTAACCACTACACAACACTGATTTTCATGTTGTTGAACAGTAGCAAGCAGCTGGGACTTGGTTAATCATGCAGGTTGGGTAGTAGCAAATCACCTGATGGTTGATGGTGGGCCTAGCCCCAATGAGTCCTCCTAAAACAGCTCTGGAAAGGGCCCTGCCCCTTCCCTCTCTTTTACTGAAAGAAAGCAAGGCTTGAAGGCTGGCAATATTGTTGTGATTGCCTAACAGTGCACACTAAGAAGGGATTTGTTTGATAAAGCTACAGATGCCCCTTTTATTATTTGGGGAGTTTCACATTAGGTATAAAGATTTTTTTGAGGGGGGTGGCTTTGGCACAAAAACTACTGATATATTTTAAATCATATATAAGAGATACAGAAGCACTCTTCTAGTTTAGTAATTATTAGTCATTTATTTAATAACTACATTCCAGAATAATTAATTCACTTTTTGCTGGGAACCACTGAAAGAGTCTATTATAAGATGACTAATGGAAAACAACAGCAACCCTCCCAATTGTAGGTCTGTCTCAAAGGTCCTTTTTTATATAAAGTGACCTAGTGGGTGGTGACCCAATAACTCCTGGCATACCTGGATGACAAACCTGTTCTTCTTAACCAATTTAAGTCTGGCTTCAGTCTTGCTTTGGGGCCTAAGAGAGTTGTAGTTGCTTTGGTGGATGCCTATTTACCAATAGATAATACAAAGCCTCTGTATTCATTCTGTTGGATCTGTCTGCAACTTCTGATTACAAAGTTCCTGAAGCAGCTGTCAAGATGGGATCAAGGGGATAAGAAGGAACAAGCTGAAAATTGATCTAGGTGAGACTGAGGTGATGTTGTTTGGGAGCACTGATGTACTGAAACTCAAATCTTTGGATGGTGTTTCATTGAAAGCCAATCATGTTAAGAGCTTAGGGGAGCAACTGGACCCAGCAACTTTATTGGAGAAGCAGTATGGAGCAGTTGCAATGAATACCTTCTTCTTGATCTGTTCTCTTCTGGACTCAGCTGACCTGGCCACAAGAACCATACTTTTTGTAATCTCTAGACTAGGTTATTGTAACATTGTCTATTTGAGGCTGCCCTCAAGGGCAACTTGAGGATTTCAACTACAATGGAATGTGACTGCCTTTTTCAAGACTAGGGTCGCATTCAGACAGCTCTTTTGAGCTGCACCAGGTATGAGTGCCTGTTGGATTTAAAGGGCATGTCCAGACAGCAACATCTGGGAAACATGCCGCTTCCGTGATCAGCCCGTCGATCCCAGCCAGGGAGCTGTACTTAAAAGACAGTGGTGAAAGTCCAGTCCTAGGCTTGCCCACGGGCCAATGGTGAACTTTCCTCCATCTTGTTGTTCCACCAGTGTGCAATCAGCCCATAAGGATGGTCTCCAGACAATCCTGAATGGCCGCCATTTTAAAAAAGTCTTAGTGATGCGTGCATAACTGCTTAAACATGTGGCATCCGCAGAGTTCTGCTCAAACGATCTGGACAATTTAATGTTTCTGAAAGTCTCGTGATATTTATAAACTTTGTTAACTGAAATGGTACCTAGAGGAAGGTACTGCTGGCGGTGCTTTTACCATTTAAGTCCATGCATGCATGGAAAAACAAGTACATGGTGAGGCACATACGCGCATGTGCAAGCAGGATTTTTTTAAAACCAGCCAACTGCACAGCTCCTTAAGGTGAATGCCATCTAGACAATCCACCACAGAGTCACGCATGGTAAAGCAATTCACGGGGAAGCTGTTTGGTCGTGCAACACTGGATAAAGAAGATCTAGATCAAATTAGAGCTGGGCCAATGGCGGGATTAGCTGCCCATCTGAACATACCCTAGGACTAGCCATTGTGTGCATATTACACCAGTTTTAAAGAAACTGCACTGGTTACCTGTGTACTTTTGGATTCCACTAAAAGTGCTGTTCTTATTTTTAAAGTTGTTCAAATCCTGTACAAACATTCTTAACAGAACACATCTCCAGATAAGAACCTGAGCATTTGTTTCTGTTTTACAGTGCATTTTCTGCAGGTGGCACAAAGTTCAGCTGCCCATTCAGATATGTTTTCTGTTGGGACATTCCACTATGTGGAATGGTTTCCCAAAATTCATGCAGAAGGCTTCTTTATTGCCAGTTTTTCTGAAGGCCTACAAGACCGTATTATTTTAAAGGGATTTCCCCTGAAAGCTGTGGGCATAGTGAGAGTAACTCTTTGGTAGGTTTTAAATTATTATTATGTGAATCTTCTGTATTTTTTAATGTGCCTAATATGTTGAGACTTTAATTTATTTTTTATTGTAAGCTACCTTGAGGTGGAAAAGAGTGGATGGAAAAATGTAAATAAAATTATTTTGTTCTTATTTTTTAGTCTCTATTAAGTGTCAGCTGCACTCACCAAAACAAAAGTAGCTTTAAAATATCTCAATCAATGGTCCATAAAAACTGAAAACAAGGTCTCTGTCAAAAGTGTAAACCACTACATGAGACACATGCTGTGTGCAGAATTTATAAGACTTGATACTAATTAATGTTGTAAATCAAAACTCATTTCAGTAGTAAAGGGCAAAATGGGCTCTACCTTGATCAATGGGTTTTAAAACAACACAGCTTTTTGAGTAACAAAATATGTATATTTCCTATCTGAATTCTCCAGTGGGATTTCATTTCCAACAAGCCCTATGAACACAAAACATTTTCTAGTAACAATAAAAGGGAGTTCTCAGAACATGGCATACCTCCTAGTAACAATAAAGTGGAGTATGAAAAGTATCCTTAATAAAGCATCCAAATAGGCTGATGCGAAAAACCTCCCATTTTTTCTCATTAAACCCAAGAAGCCTGGCTAGTAAATGTACAATAAACTGTTTCATTTTTATTTTACATCCCCCCATTTTGTTCCTTTAGCTTGTTTAATTTTCTGTTTCTTGCTATCACTTCTATTGGAAAACATCTCTTTTATGGTTTTTTAGGACCTCTGAAACAGTCAGTGCCCTGACCTGGATGGCACAGGCTAGCCTGATCTCATCAGATCTTGGAAGCAAAGCAGGGTCAGCCCTAGTAAGTACTTGGATGGGAGTCCACCAAGAAGTCCACAGTTGCTACGCAGAGACAGACAAGGGCAAACCACCTCTATTCATTTCTTGCCTTTAAAACTTTAGAGGGTTGCTCTAAGTTGGCTGTGACTTGATAGCCCTTTTCACCACCAACAAAACAGTAAATAGTGCATGAGGCATTTTTGTTTTATTTTTTGCAGTGGAGCTGGTAGGCAGGAAGAATCCACCTACTTAGAAAACATTCTCTGGAGAATGATACTTTGCCAGAAATCCACAGATGCTGAAACACCTGCCTTTCTTTCCTGCTAACAAAGGGTGAGTTCAGACATGCTGTTTGATCCGGCTTTGACACATTTTGAAGATGGATCAAATGTGCACGTTCAGACAGCAGCAGCTGTCTCCCAACCCCAGCCGTTGTTTACTGGAGCAAATTCCGGAGCAAAGTGTTTTGATACCAGGTCCTTAAGTGGTATTTTTTGTGCTCTCCCAGTTGAAGGTGCATTTTCCCCAGTGTGATTGCTGCACTGTCATTGAGCTACTTCTGAGTCTTTAAACCCTCCCCCGCTGTGGAAGCCTCTGGCTTCTGCTTTTTGCCCACCATTTTTATTTTTGCCTTGGTGATATGCACATAAGCTTTCCTCCACCCCTGTGTCAATTTTTTTTTTAAATGGTCACTACTTTTGAGTTTGGGATCCCAAGGAGGCCAGTTTCGGGCAAAAAGTTTAAAGGGACGTGTTCTGTCAGGGTGGTGAAATCACGGTGCTTGTGCAACTGTGGCAGGATTTGCTCTACTGCTTTTGGGCATGCAGAAGGTTGTAGCTCCAGATGATTGCTTATGCACATGCACAAACTTAGGGAAAAAATGTTAACTTTTTTCCTCCCATAGAGAACAATGGAGGAAATGGGGGCAACCTGTTTGGGGGCCCGTAGAATTGGACCCCCTGGTCCAATCTTCTTGAAACTTGGTGGGTATTTCGAGAAGAGCCCCAGCAGCTACCCTGCAAGTTTGGAGCCTCTCCCTCAAATCCCCTCCCCTCCAGTTGCTTTTAAAGTTGCCGCCGAATTTCAGCAGCAATTTGGCAGTGGGCTGAATCAGATTAGAGAATCTGATTCAGCCCGTGGCTGCCCCAGTGGCCAATCCTCGCTCCAGCCCCAACGGACCTCTGCCTATTATACACAGGTGTTCTCCCTTGCTTTTGCTGTGCATCTCCTTTGGGTTGTCTTTTTCATTCTGCATTGATTTTCCCCTCTTCAGCACTCAGTTCACTTTCTGGTCACTGTTTTCCTGGGTTTAATGAGAGTGGCTTTGTGTTGGTTTTTCCCTTGTTTTGCTTTTTAAAATTTTTATTGAACAGCTTGAACAAATTCAAATGATAACAATATCAACAACAAATTGAGTCTAGAGGTGAGTACAATGTATTCAAAGTTTTGTTTAAACTTTTTGTATTAATATTTTTCTCTCTTGTTTAAACTTTTTCGTATTAATATTTCGTATTAAACTTTCGTATTAATATCTACAACCTTTCACATATTTAATTTGTGTTTTAACCCCTTCAATTATGTGATCAGATTGTATGTAGCAGATTCTTTCATCTATGATCTCAAGGTAATTCAAAAACATACATATTCCCTCAGATTCCCCTCCCCTCCCCTTTGCTGTCCATCGGAGGTCACTCCCCCACCCACATCAAGGTTGTTCCACCCATTCTGCACCTTCCAATGGTTACTTGGTGTGCAAGCTCCATTGATTACTTTCCCCCTCACTGTTTTATACTTTAATTTTTTTTAACAAGCAGCATGAGTCTAGCATTATTAGAATATCGCTAGTCTTGGATTGCTGGGGAAAAAAGAAATGACAGGGGAAAATGGGCTTCTCTGGCAACTCTCTGAAAAGTCTCTTTGCAAGCTCTAAAAGGGAGGGGGGAGGGAGGGAGGGAGGAAAGACCAGCAATGAAAGAGGAGGCCTTTGGGGAATCAGGTATTTGGAAGGGAATCTTCTCTCTCTCTCTCTCTCTCTCTCCCCCCTCCCCCTGTTGGTTGAGTTTCTGATCTGTTCTCTCCCATCCACCCCCCCCCCCCCGGTGTTATTAAAACTGGAAGGTTTTTCTTCCTTCTTGGAAAACAAGCAAGGAAAATGTAATGTACTTTGCTTGCACCAGGACACTTACCATGTGCTTTGGTAATGATTACCGCCATGTGGTCTGAGCAATAGCTGGCTGGATCATAATGGGACACCAATTGCATGCCTAGGTTTCCCCAGGGGACCTATAAATTAGGACAACTCTCATTAGGTCCTATCCGATTGTTTGGATGAGGTCAGGGGTGTGGCCCCAACCTAAATAAAAGTTGGCCCCTAAGCCCAGGTTGCTATGCTTGCTTTGGACTTGCTAATAAAAAGAGCTATGTTTGAAATCACTCCAACGGTCTCCCAACTCCAGTACATTCCAGAAAATAAAATAGGTCTCAAAAGGCTGTGGTTCCCAATGGGTGCAGCTGCAAAGAGGTCAACTGGGGAGTGGGTGGGGAGGTTTAAGTTGTGCGGGGGGAGAAGAGACATGTGGATGTGTGTCAATTGGCTCAAGTGGCTTTGTGCATTGAGGTTTTTGGAGGGAGGGAAACCTGCTGTTAGATAGAAGCTTCAGTTTTTCCAAACTGAGCATCTTGGATTGGATTGTAATGCAAATGATTTTGTTTTGCTTAAAATGTTAATATTCCAAGGAACGAAGTAATTTAATGCACATGCCCACTCCCCATTTTCCTGGCTGTCTTTTAAAAAGTATTCTTATTTTTAAACACTCTGATCCAGAATCCAGGCATCTTCAGCATGTATGGGATGCTGAGGGGCTTGTGAGGCAGAGTTTTGGACTGAGCATTGCTGCTGAATGGTTTTGCTGCACATGCTTGGTCAGATCCTGTGCTCCCCCCACCATCCAGGAGGGGAAATTCCTCCCTCCTCCAATCCCCTGCAGTTTTCTTCCCAGGATCCTGCAGAGAGTGAGACAGGCTTCCTTCGTGACAAAGAAGCTATTCTCTACTCTTCAAGTCCATGTGTTATTTTTATTTTAAATAATAGATCTTGTTGTGCTTGCATGGGAGAGGGGGTGGGGCAAAGGGAAAGAGGGAGGGAGGGACTGGAAATGAAAGAGGGGGATGGCAGTGGTTGGTGACTCTTTTTCATTTTTAAATGGAAGGTGCTTATTTGACATTACTCTGCAGCTGCAATATGGCAATTGTGTGAATTAAAACAACCACCACCACCTTTGGACACCCCCCCCCCCCACCTGTCACATGTGATGTTCCCACCCCAATTAAGAAAAACTTCATTTTTTGGTTGTAACTGCAGAATAAATACACTGGAGAAAAAAAGCATGGTGCATAGGAGAAGCACAGAATCTGAAGTCAAGCTTAAATGCTTGGCTGCTCAGATTCTCTGCAGTTAAGCTATGTGTGCGTAATAGACCATAGAAGCCATAACTGTCATTAACTCTCCTGTGTCAGTCGTGTAAAAAAATATAAGTTGCTGTCTTGAACTTTAAACCATGTCCATTTTACATCTGGCATTTTGTATTGCTAAGTATGTTCAAAATATACTTGAACAGCATCATTTATGAACAGTGTATACCAAGCTTCCACTTCTGCCAGCAAAGCACAAACAAAAAAGTCTTTTTCAACCTGTTCATTAATAATATTGTGTTTCTACCTGTGTATTATGTATTTGACTTAGGTCCTATAGAAAATGCTTGTGCTGGCATTATCTGCAAATGAGAAGGAATAAATTGGATCCATGCAATCCTTATTTTCCACCACGAGGTGATTTTGATGGCAGAAATGCACCATTCAAACCCTGTTTTTGTGTATTGTTTGCAAAACATTCCCTTATTGTAGGAAATACTTATGGTCAATCATCTGCTGGTTTGGCTCATGTCCTGCTTACCAGTCATAAGTATGGCTCTAATGCACAATTATAGTGAAGCAGGGCACAGTTAAAGCATCTGCTCAGCTACCAAGTGGGCTTTTTCTTGAAAATGTCCTAGGAAAAGAAAATATAATATTTTAACTAGTTCGTTCAAGTGTTGACCTGTTAAGAAATTCTCCCTAAAGCAAACTACCTGATTTAAAATCACTATTACTAGAGCATAATATGAATGATTGATCGCCTCTTTATTTTGAGATGCTTAGAAATGTCTGAGAACAGACAGCATACTTTCTCTCCCCAAATCTTGTTTTCTCTAGTCAGAACACATCCTTTGAATCAACATCTTTCTGCAACTGCAGTGCCATGCTCTATCATATTAAAATGGCCCCAATCTTTTAAGCCGCAGCTTTATGTTGTTGACTAATGCACCAACAAAATTAATAAATACAGCCACTATTTCCTCCAGAAATGTTGAGAATACACTGAGAAACTTGCAGTATTTAACATCTTAAAATATTGGCCAGTTTATTTTAATACCTTTTTTTGTGGTTTTGCTACAAGAATGATCAAAGATAGCCCATTCTAGATCTATTTTCCCATACTTTCAACTTCTGAGATAAGTTCATGAATGTTAGGGGGCAAATTTGAATCGAAATAAATTCAATCCAGAAAAAATAATGTACTTTAGTTAAAGCAGTAGTGTGGCCTGGTGGCTAAGAATGAGCTGTTATCCAGGAAGCTGCTAGGCCAACTCTCATGTCTCTCATGAACTCTCTAGGTAGCCTAGCCTTAGGTAAACCACAGTCTCCCATCGTCAACCCGACACCAGCAATACATTGAAAGCAGAGATGGAGTTAGACAATTTTAGAGTCTTGATTTAATGGTCTTATGGTGATGGTGACCCTTCAGATGGCCATGTATGATTCAAATGCAAAGCTGCAGCCTACTCTTGGTTGCTCCCTGCCGAGGTCTTGGTCTTCTGCCCAGGTCCTGATGGTGCTATGACTGAAATACTATTTGAACAATGTTCAATTGACTATATGTCACTCTTCAGGAACACAGTGGCCATTAAACTCACAGGGAAAGTTCCCGGAAGACTGTTGGTGGCCTGGAGCAAGAAGAGTCCCGATCCAGTAGCTCTGTCAGTACTCCTTGTGTCAGACTTTTCAGTGAAAAGAACACTGGCTGTCACTTTACCTGATGCCTCCTCCTTCGTTGCCATTGGTTTGTGGTGATGTGGAAGGAGGCAGTGAGTAAGCCAACACCAAATGCTAGTGCTTCAGTCTAGGTGAGAGTTGAGTGATCCCTGGAAACTGGATTGTATCACCTGAGGGGCTGCTCAGCTTGACTCATTCCTGGCTCATTTTAACTTCCCAGTATGCTTTTTGTAAAGTGTTATAATGAGCTGTGAGCCACAGCTCACAATCTTTGTAAAATATCTCTAGCTTAAACTATTATGAGGTCATTTCTATACCTCAATAGCAATATGAAGAACACTTTGTTGTCTGACTCATGTAGAAAATCAAACAGTTTAAAGCTGCGTAGTGTTTTAGCGTCTAGCTGTTTTTGTTTTTCTGTGCCAGCTCCTCTACATTTTTCTATAAGACCTGAGGGCCCAGCAGGGGTCCTTTGGGGCCAGAGCGAGGCAGAGCAAAGCTCTGCCAGCTCAGGAGTGGCCACTAGGGCTGCCATGGGCCAAATCAGATTCTCTGATCTGATTTGGCCCATCGCCGAATTGCCACCGAAATTCGGCGGCAAATTTAAAAGCCACTGGAGGGGAGGGGGTTTGAGGGAGAGGCTCCAAACTAGCAGGGTAGCTGCTGGGACCTCTCCTTGAAATACCCACCAAGTTTCAAGAAGATTGGACCAGGGGGTCCAATTCTACGGGCCCCAAACAGGTTGCCCCCATTCCCTCCATTGTTCTCTATGGTGGGAAAAAAGTAACATTTTTTCCCACCATAGAGAATAACGGAGGGGATGGGACAACCTGTTTGGGGGCCCATAGAATTGGACCCCGTGGTCCAATCTTCTTAAAACTTGGTGGATATTTTGAGGAGAGGCCCCAGCAGCTACCCTGCAAGTTTGGAGCCTCTCCCTCAAGCCCCCTCCCCTCCAGCCCCTCATATACCCTATGAGTTTTTGCCATTGATTTCAATGGCCCACAGGGTATAATGGGGCTGAAACTGACATTCCCTTTCTGACACACTTCCGGTGATGTCAGGGGACATGGCATATGCTAATGAGTTATGCTAATGAGCTCCTGCGCCTCTTTTTCTATGAAAGGACCCCTGGGGCCCAGTGTTGACAGAAAGTCACTGAGTAGATTTCTTCCATGAAGAAAATGGAAACCCAATCCCAGCAAAAATCTGGATTGACCTAGGTTTGTAACATCACCTTCTATAAAGATCCCCCCATACCCTGATTCTGGTTGAAATGAATTCCCCATCCTGTTCAGTACACAAGAATGTAATGCATTTTCTTTTCACATATGCAAACTATTCTGTTGCCAGTGCTCAGGTTTTAAAACAAAGAGCTGTCCAACTCTCTACTCTAAAACAAGCATGTTAGTTTTCTTCATCCATTGCCTACAGTCATAGTTGAGCATGATTATATTGTTCCTCCAGCTGCTGCCTGACTGGAGTGTTAAGGAGCAGTAAAGGACACCCATCTAATTATTTTTAATTCAGCATGCTCAGTATACCTGTCCTCAGCTGGGAATGCAATGTGCTCTCTGCACAGCACAGTACAATCCTAGAACAAATAATTAAAGGATGCCTGCTGTCAGTTCTCTCACTTTACCTGAAGAATCCTGATCTGGGAAGTTCTGAAAAAGCTTAATTGACCAAACAAAATTCTCAGGTAGGCTGCTAATTGCAAACAGCATGGCCTTGCTAGTTAATTTCACTTTACACTCTATTGGCAGGGCTGGTCCAGAAGTTGCTACTGAAGGGAATGGAAAGTAAAGAATAACATCAGAATTGACTGCATAATATTACAAGCAGATACAGGACTACTTATAGACATTGGGCTGGCTCCTGTGGCTCACTACAGCTAAATGGAAGCCTTGTTCCCCTGGAACTAGGATCCTTCTGACACAGCAAGACTCGTCACTTAGCAGAAAGGTGATATATTATCCAAGCCATTACCTTTTGACATGCAGCTACCTCTCCCTCTAAGCCAGAAGCACTAAAGCCAAACCTTCCAAATGAGGAGTAGCCACCAAAAGTAGGACTTATGCTTCCCCCCCCCCCAAGACAATGCATGGAACTCTGGAGAGGCAGGGAAGAAAAGATGTTGCTCCCATAGATGGAAGAAAGAGTCAGACAACAAACATGGGATTAACGGCCACTTTATTTATTAACAAAAACATGGCAAGGGGTTAACCTAACAAGCGGCATGGCCAAGGCCTGGGGTTACCATTAACCCCACCCTTGCCATAGTATGGGAAATGCACCTGGCCCCTGGGTCGTAGCCCGCTATAAGCCTTGGAACATGCCTTGATGATCCCTCACACACAGCCGCAAGGTCAGTGTTGAGTATCCCTCAATGGCACTCCAAAAGGCAGCCTGTTCCCCTCATCCCAGGCCGCAAGGCTGCAGTTCTGATCCAAACAGGCCCCTTTCCCACCAGGGTTGCTGATAGGTGCTTACCAAGCCACAACAACTATTTACTAAACTTCCGCCACAGCAAGGGTCAAGCCTCTGCTTAGGCCCCTGCACCCACTAAACCCCTAACACTGTTAACAGCCCTTGCCGTAAATCCTTAAGGAAGATATCCATACCTTGCTCCGATAAATGAACGCCGTCACCCCTATATAACTCGGCGTGCGTAGCCTTTATAGCCAGATGGGGTATGAAGTGGCCACCACCCATTACTAAAATGCTCCTAGATTCCCCGTTTACCTTATGTATAGCCCACTCAATCTGCTTAGGGTCCAAGGCCCATCGCCAGTCCCTTCGTGGAACCATGGCTGACCAAACCACTGTAGTCTTAGGCCATCTCCTTTTAATAAAGTAAAAATCCTCCCTGGCTTGTAGAACTAACACCTTCCCTTTTAAGATTCCCAAATCATTACCCCCTAGGTAAATTAGCAATATGTCAGGAGGAGCACTGGCATTCAAACCAAATAATACATGGAGTAGGCCCACCCAGCACAAGCTGCAGCATCCCCTCCATTCAACAATGGCCCATCGACTTAGGCCCAACTGCGAGCCGATGGCTGATATGTTAGCCTGGTGAACAGCCCCAAAAAATGAAGCTGTGCCCGCAGATGAGAATGGTTCTCCGCCTGCCACAAGACACAGCACCTGAAAGGAAAGGACAATCAAACACCGGTCTGAAAGAACAGATCACCACATGGCCATTGAACACACATAACCTTTATAAGAATCAGATCTCCAACGCCCTACGCACTGAACATCCTCAGCTGAATAGCCCATAGCTGCCGCTGTGGAAGCCGCTCCAATGCAAAAGGAATGGGTCCCAAACTTTACACCTGATAGGCCCAGCTTCCCCAAAGCCAGGGAAGTAACTGCCCAAAACTGATGTTTAGTCAGAGGGTTCCCATCCTCATGCCTAAAGAGGAAACCCTCAGGGCCAAATACTGAGATAGGGCCAAATACTGAGATAGGGCCAGAACTGGGCAGAGCTCCAAATCCTGACAGGTCCCCAATTTTACCTTGGCTCCTTTTCGCATCTGATCTGTCTTAGAGCTCCTAATCTTGACCAGCATGCCATTGCCATGAATATCAACATCCCGCAGCTGCAAAGCCTTGCTCGACTGGTCTGTCTTAGACTGAGCGACCAACTCACTCACCTGAAGAGCCCCAAAGAATGCAAGCAAAGAGGCTGCATGAAACAGGCATGCCTCATAACCGGAAGTACAAACTGCACCCCAGGTCGCTCGCAACCCTTTAAGTATCACAGGCGAGATAGGCTGTCACTCATCTTTAGCAGCACCCCCCTTGCGAGTCCAACCCTTGAGTACCTTTCTAATCCTGAAGTCACAAGTGACTTCAGCGAAGCCCAAGGCTTTGCTCGTGAGGGCTAGCGCAGCAAGCTTGCCTCAGATTGAACAGACAGCTAAACCAGCTTCTTTGCTGGATACACAGTAGTGCATCAGCTGATCTAAAGGAATAGGCCAGACCTTGGGATAACATTCAGTTGCCCTGAAGACCTCAAATTGGCAAACTGTTCACTCATACCCTTTCTGGTGCTAGGTGCAAAGGCAAGGCTTATAGCCCTGCAAGCCTCAGCCCTCCAACCTGACATAGTTCCTGAGGCATTTGAGCCGGATGAAAATCGGCTTCTGGTGCAAGCTGACAAAACCTCACCATCTGTTGGCGAGAGAGAGCATCAGCCACACCATTGTCCACACCCGGCACATGCCTGGCAAAAATTAGCAAGTTAAGTCTAAGGCACTGCAAGGTGAAAGCCCGGACAAGCCCCATGACCCGTGAAGACCTAGATGTGAGGAAATTGATCACATGAACAACTGCCAAATTGTCACACCAAAAGTGGACTGTGTGATCTTTCAATTCTTCACCCACAACCAAACCACCACTAGTATGGGAAAGAACTCTAAAAAGGTGAGATCCCTAACATATCCTGCTGAAACCCATTCCCCAGGCCACTCCTCAGCACACCAGTGTCCACGAAAATACACACCAAATCCCAGAGATCTGGCAGCATCAGATGTCACTTGGAGCTCAGCCTCCAGCTTCAATTCCTCCCTCCAAAAGGAGACACCATTAAAAGAACTTAAAAACTCCTGCTAGATCCCAAGGTCGGCCTGCACTTCCACATTAATGCACACTCTATGATGCGGGTGCTGTAGCCCCCGCATCGCAGAGCCGTCTAACAAAAGCCCTCCCAGGAGCCACTACTTTGCACGTGAAATTGAGGTGCCCAGCAATCTGCTGAAGTGCACGCAAAGTGGCCTTCTTCTTTTTAAGAAATATAGAAAGCCGGACCTGCAAGTCCTGAATCTTGCTCAACGGCAACCGAGATGTCTGGGCAACTGTGTCCAATTCTACCCCTAAAAATACTAACTTCTGAACAGGTCCCTCTGTCTTCTCGTGGGCCAACAGAACTCCCAGCTCCTCTGCTAGTTGTGTAAAACCCTGCAACAGCTGGGTGCATCTACCCATCCCACAAGGACCCACGAAAAGAAAGTCATCTAAATAATGAACCACTTCCAGAAATCCTGTTTTAAAATGTGTTGCCCATTCCAGAAATGTGCTGAAGGCTCAAATGCAGCACATGACACAGAACATCCCATGGGCAAGGCCCTATCCATAAAAAACTGCCCTTTAAAGGAAAATCCCAACAGCTCAAAATCATCTGGGTGCATGGGGAGGAGACAAAATGCAGATTTGATGTCACACTTCACCAACTCCACCCCACAACTACAGTGGCACACCACATGCACAGCTTGGTCAAATGAGGTGTACCTTACTGTGCACAGATGATCTGGAATAGCATCATTTACCAATCCACCTCAGGGATAAGAAAGATGGTGAATTAAACAGAACTCACCAGGTGCCTTCTTAGGTACTATACCCTTCTTGAATCTCTTTGGCAATCTTCACAGCAACCACAGCCTCCATGCCATTAACTGATTTTAAATTGCAGGCTAAAAAAGGAGCCCTCAACCCTGAAAATGGAATTCTAAAAACCCCTTGAAAATCCGCCAGCAAATACACGGCATCCTCTTTATTAGGATACCGCTTCAACCAACTCAGCAATGGACCAAGCTTAATTGGTGTGGTCCCCCTTTTCCAGTAGCTGCTAAAGGACTGCCACCTCCCCTGGGCTGTTGGCTATACCTGGGCCTTCCTTTGGGGCATCCAGTGAATGCATGCGGTCCACTGCACATTGGGCACTTGTGCCTGTAAGTGCATGTTTTCCTATTGCAGACCCCCTGTGAACCAAGCTCCCAACAAAGCAAGCGGGGTTGAACCACCTGCCCCGTGGACCCACAGGAAGCAGTATTAGCACGAGCCGGAAGGTTCTGCACCATGTGCCCACTATGTGAGTATTCCCCAACATTAGGCCGCGCCTGCGACATCAGCTGTCACCAAAGATGCGGATGTATCTGGTCCCACAGAAGGTTGGGGTTCATAGCAGCCCTCATCCTAAACTCCTCGTCGTATTTGAGGCAGGCTGAACCCACAAAACCAGTGCACACTTTATAAATGATATCCAGATACTGGTATAGTGCTGCGGCCTTCCAGCTCTGGGCCCGAGAAATCACCCCTGCATAGATAATGTACCCTGCCAGCCAATTTGCCCATGTCCTACCAACCCTCCTTTTCTTTAAAATTTCCTTGTCCTTGTCATCCATCTCTTTATCCTTCTTTTCCAATTCCCGGTAAAGAAGGCTAAAGAGGTCGATGTACTCACCCTTGCAAATCTTTTCCCTAGTGATTGGCAAAAGGTGGTCACCAAGGGGCAAGGCTGCATCGCCAAAGGGCCTTTGCAGAAGCTGCCCCATAGGGGTTGTCATAAGTGGGAGAAAAAACCTATTAGCATAATAGGCCACACCCAACAGCAGAAACTCATTAGCATATTAGGCCACACCTCCATGTTACCAGAAGAGTGGTCATCTAGCCACACCCACCTTTTGCTTCTTATTCTATTTACCTTATTTGTTGTCAAAACCCAGGGCTTTTTTGTAGCAGGAATTAATTTGCATGTTAGGCCACATACCCCTAATGTAGCCAGTCATAATGAGTTCCTGCTATTGGGTGTGGCCTATTATGCTAATGAGTTCCTGCTGGGTGTGGCCAACTCAGGAGCCAGCCGGAACTCCGTTCCTGTGCATTCCTGCCCAAAAATAACCCTCGGTAAAGATAAAATACTATTTGCCATATTCCCCCTTTCCCCCCCAACTTCCCAGTAAATGGAGACAAGACTTTGAAAGATTATCACTGTCTGAAAATTCACTATGTCCTTTTGGGTTAAGGGCTCAAAAGCGCCCACAACAATTATGAGGAAATCATGACAGACTATTTTTTGAAAGGAAAATAGGTTGTATGGGTCTTCTGTGGTTGAGGGAAACAAAACATTATACTTTACATCATGTCTTCACGTCTTCAGCCTTCTGGCCAGTTATTATAGATTTCTTCTTTTCTCAGTAATATCCAATACAATAATTATTACAATAAAGATAAAACTCTGAAAAAAGAACAAAAATTATCCTAAATTGTTGTGGTGTTTCAGTTTCTGTTAGTTAACAAACAACTGTACATTTTCTGATGGGGGGGCACTTCTGTGGTTCAGAACATTTCCTTCTAATGGTTTCTTGCTTAAAGGATGGTGGGAGGTTAATGGAATGAAAGAATTAATGAGAATAACATTTGCTAGGCACATTCTTCATGTTTTGGTCGATGTCTACTAGATAATCTTCCTTTATTGAGGCTACATGAAGACAAAAGACTGGCAGCAGAAAAGTTCCCTTTATAAACTAGCTGGTTTGGCATAGTATGAGCTTTCATAGCCAATAGTCAGCTGATGCACTTAGAAGATTTAGCAAGTTGGTAAGTCAAATATCTACATGGACTGAGGTACAGCCCCAAGAAAGCTGGATTTCATCTGTAAAACTAGTGATGCCACTGGAGGTCAAATACAGGAGGTCTGTAATATGAGTTTACCCACTCCACAATACTGACTACTGGGCAGTGGAGTCCTAAACACAGTTATCTCCTTCTAAGCCTATTATCTTCAATAAACGCATAAGGGTGTAACTCTGTTTAGGATTGCAGTGTTAGGTTGTAATCCTAAATTACTGCAAAGGGGTATGTTAGTCTGTCATAGAACAATTAAAATACAGTGGCACCTTCAGGACTAACAACATGTATATTAATATGAGCTTTGGTGAATCACAGCTCACTTCTTCAGATAGATATGTGAAGGAGAAATCGTAGTGGGAATTCTTACCTGCCCCATAGAGTACAATTTCCCCTTCACATATGTATCTGAAGAAGTGTGCTGTGACTCATGTCATGAAAGCTCATACTGATTTTTTTTTTCGTTTTTAAGGTGCCACTAGATTTTTTTTTATTATTGCAATCCTAAAAATATTTTTCTGGGAGTAAGTCCCACAGAATAAAATGGAACTTACTTCCAGGTAGACCTGCTTAGGATTTTTCCCTCTACTGCTTACTTAATCACGATTGCTGCAACTGATATAAGTGTCTTTAAATGAGAATATAATTTACACAGGAATAGTCCAGCAATCAAATAATCATCAATGCTATGAAAGTCTCATCTGCCTAAAGGAAAGGAAATGCCTCATGTAAATGTGACATTTGCAAAAGCCTTCATGCCCAACTGCTTTGGGGGAAACACTTATTTTGAACAACCAAACAACCAACTAATTTATATACATTGCAAAATTAACTAATCCTTTAAGAATTCTGCCTTGACCTGGATAGCTCAGGCAAGCCTGATTTCGTCAGATCTCAGAAGCTAAGCAGGGCCAACCCTGGCAAGTATTTAGGTGGGAGATCTCCAGAGAAAACCAGGGCTGGGAGGCCAGAGGCAAGTTATCAAGCCACTTCTCAGAATGTCCTCCAAGCCCCAGTAGGAGTTGCCATGACTTCCAAGCGCACGTGCACACACAAACAAATACAAAAAAAGGAATTCTGTGTGCAGTGCAAGGCAACAACAAATGTTGCCAACAGAATACAGGGATGTCAATCAAGTATTCTAGCACTTTTTGTAATTTCCATTGCCTTGTGTGAGCCAGTGTAGAACTTGTGAAAAACAAAAGTGATTCCTGCCTTAGTATTCCCAGCTGCTGCTTGTAATTGGCAACCCAATTATAACAGAAAGCCACAGGGAGTTTGCTGATCACTGGTTAAAACAGCTCTATTTGAATCATGGAAAGAAGTTGTGGATTTTTGAGATATATATCTATAATGAACAATACTGTTTTTAAAAAACCCTCTCTGTGAAATGCCCACTAAAAGGAAATGTTTGTGACTACAGCCTCAGAGGGGGAAATGATGGTTCCAGAGAACCATTCATCCTTTGTGCACAGGTGGTCTGTTACAAGAGCATCATATAAAATAAGATCTGTACTATCAAAGTCAGGTTGGGATGATGAATGCTTTCCACCCACTTAAAATAATTAAGCAGGAAACGCATGTGTCCCAATTAGTGAGTAAAGCCCATTTACATTTTTAATGGTACAAAATGATGAAAGAGGCATATTCATTACAGCGAAAATGAGACTGTATGACAAAAGTGTCATTAAAGGTTATGTGTATGCCACAGAGTGGGACACCTCCGAGATTTGTAATAATTATTGCATGTCACTCCTTTTCACTGTCAGTGTGGAGACCTAAATTGTAGTTAAACAACATAAGGAACAGCATCACTTCCATCATAGCCCAGGCTTCAGTAGAGGAGAGAAAAACAAGTATAGAAGAATTAAGCTTGAAAACCACGAGTACTTTCAAATACTGAGGTTTTTTGGGGGGGGGGGGTATTTATCATCATCATCATCAGTTTAATTTATATCCCGCCCGCCCTGCCAAAGCAGGCTCAGAGTGGCTTACATAAAATTTAGTAAACAGATAAAACAAAGAATCAATGTAATATAAAACACAACATAAAGTGCTTGTACAGATCATGCAGTGATGGCAGGGCATGAAATGATTAAAATGATTAAATGATTAAAAATAATATAGTAAGCAAGAATGAAACTCAGGGCATTTTAAACATGCTCCAGTGGTTTTTCCCACTTGCAAAATTCACTCTGCCCCACAATTGTAATTAATTAATCCAACATGGCTCAAGGAGCAGCAAGTGCATAGAGATATCTGTTTATCAGAAGCGCGTGTGTGTGTGTATGACTTGGTCTTAACAAGTATGCTGATGAATGTTTGTAAGTGTACCTTTCATATATATCACTCATTCTCCACTTTTAATTTTTAATATGAATCAATTGGCTTTCTAGGTAGTAGAAATTTTCAAGTTTCAGAGAAAGTAGTTTTTGTTTCAGATATACTTTGTTCTGACTTAACTGGAACAAATGTCAAGAACAGTACAGTGGATCAATATTATATATTCTCTTTAAATCAGTTGTTTTTTATTAGCATATTTATAGGCCAGTATAGTTTGTATAGATTGTTTTCTGGAGATTCCCAAGACTCCCATTCTACAGTAGAATTTTAAAAATCTCAGTTATCAGTGTTGTTGATTGTACAGTAGCTTTACTTCCATATTGCCATCCAAGTATTCTAACTATTATTTCTTTTGAACTAATGATTTTTGGAGGTTGGAGTTTAATACATTTCAGGTGCAGGCACATTTCCATTTTCATTTTATTCTCCCAACCAGTTTGCCTTCCATTATTCAGAGGAAATACTCTGCAATTTTAACATAATACTATTAAGCTGCCTCAGGCTGGTCTGAAGATTCAAAGTATTTACTTATGACCTTCCCACCTTTTTAACTACTCTTGGGCCACAGCCACATGAGCGAGATAATCGGGGGGGGGGGGGGGGATGGGACAAGGCTATTTTGCTCCAGAGCAATTTGACCCGCAGTTGCGCGATCACACAGGTCAGTGAAGCTGTTGGCACAACCAGCTGCTGCGTGATCAGACTCAACTGCAGGTGAGTTGGTTTTTGTTGTTGTTGTTGGTTTCCAATTCGCTTAAATGGGGGATTGATGAATTGCTTCTCTACCCAGGGCTTCCAATGGCAGTATGCAATGATGCGCATACTGGGAAGTGGGGGGGGGGGGGGACAATGGCATGGCATCAGGGTAGCCTGCTCAAACTATCTCTGATGCCACAAGTTTGCATTGGAGTGATCACATGGGGAAAGTCCGGCTGTGGCCCACAGCAAACCGTTTGCCACTGCATTTTCCCTAGTCGTTTTTTTACTCTGCTTCTCCAGCGGATCAAAACGCCTTGCTGATGGTTGCAGGATGTCTCCCAGATGTGCTGGTGTGATCGCGCAGCATTGATCCATCAGTGAGTTGTCCCTCTCATGTGGCTAATGGGTGTGTATGATCCTGCCCTTAGATATTTCACTTTTATGATACTCTATAAAAACAATCTATCTTAATACTGTGGATTCTCTCAGTACTAACATTGCTCAGACTGTCCATTTTCATTTTTAATATATAAATATTTTAAAAGAAGCTTCAGACTTTGAAAAAGCTATCAGTGCAATACTCACAATACCCTTCCAGTCCGGCTTTCAACCAGGCCATGAGACAGAGATGGTGCTGGTCACCCTCACAGATGACTTACGGAGGCATCTGGATTGAGGTGGTACGGCAGTGTTGGTGTTGTTAGACCTGTCGGTGGCATTCAACGTGGTCGACCACCAATTACTGGCCCGCCACCTCACTGACATTGAGATTCAGGGGATGGCCTTACAGTGGCTTTCCTCATTTCTCCAAGATCAGGGACAGAGGGTGGCAATTGGGGAGCAACTGTCCCAAAGGGCACAGTACTCTCCCAAATGCTATTTAATATCTACATGCACCCTCTCGCCCAGATCGCTCAGAGGCATGGGCTGGGATGTCATCAATATGCTGATGATACTCAGCTCTATCTATTGTTGGGCAGCCAGTCAGACTCCAGTCCGGAAGATCTGGACCTGGCGTGGAAAACTGTGGCGGGTTGGCTTAGAAAGAGTCGATTGAAATTGAATCTGATGAAGACAGAGGTCCTATGCCTGAGTCGGAGTCTGAGAGTAGGGATCCCTCTCCTGACCTTCAATGGGGCACTGCTGGTGCCAGCACCAGAGGTTAGGAGTTTGAGAGTGCTCCTGTATCCCTTGTTAATGATGGAGGCCCAGGTAGCAGCCATTACAAGATCGGCCTTTTATTAACTATGGCTGATTAAGCAGTTAGTTCCCTTCCTTGAACGCAATGACCTGGCTACAGTGATCCACATGTTGGTCACCTCAAGACTGGATTACTGTAATGCTCTCTACATGGGGCTGCCTTTGTCCCAGATCTGGAAACTGCAGCTGGTGCAGAATGCAGCAGCGAGGCTGGTGTTGGGTCTCCCTATGCAGGAACACATTCAGCCTGCCCCAAAGGCACTGCACTGGCTGCCTATAGTATACTGGATCTGGTTCAAGGTGCTGGTGCTTACCTATAAAGCCCTATATGGCCAGGGACCTGCTTATCTGAGGGACTGCCTCTTCCTATATGTTCCCCAGTGAGCACTTCGATCGGATTCTCAGAACTGCCTGGTTCTTCCAGGGTCCAGGGAGGACTGACTGGCGGCAACAAGGGCCAGGGCTTTTTTGGTGGCAGCCCCGCACTGGTGGAATGAACTCCTAGAGAACATCAGGGCCCTGCGGGACTTTTTACAGTTCCGCAGGGCCTGCAAGATGGAGCTCTTCCACCAGACTTATAAGTAGGGGCCACCATGACTTCATAGCTTTGACCCGGGTATTGAAGATCGCTGTCCAGACCATCAGCACCAAGTGAGAATCTAGTGGAGTGCCTGTTGGCGCTGCCCAGATGGGGGTGATGAAGTGCCATCTTGTGTAGTATAATGTACAATTGTATGCTGTAAGTTTTATATTGTGTTTTTATTAAATTTTATTATGTATGTAATATGTTGGTAGCCGCCCTGAGCCTGCTGTGAGGCAGGGAGGGCGGGATAGAAATCCCAATAAATAAATAAACAAAATAAAAATCACAAGTGGAAAGAATTGTGAAACATTGTTCTTGGGGAAAGTCCCAATCAGTTGTATTGTCTGCTGATAGTTTGAGAGGGTAGCCATCTCGGTCTGCATTGTCTGCTGATAGTTTGAGAGGGTAGCCATGTTGGTCTGCAGTAGAACAGCTAGATATGAGTCCATGAGCACTTTAGAGAGCATCAAGATTTTGGAGGTATGAAGTTTCAAGAATCTAAAGCTCCCTTCATCAGACAGGCATCTGACAAAGAGAACTTAGACTCTTGGAAAGCTTATAGCAAAACAGCTCTGTTGTTGTTCAGTCACACAGTTGAGTCCAGCTCTTCATGACCCCATGGACCACATCATGCCAGGCCCTCCTGTCTTCCGTTGTCCTCCAGAGTTTGCTTAATGTCATGTTCATTGCATCAATAACAGTTCTACAGGACCTTTTTAATGTGGCTCCTGTTCTCATTTGTGTGATGATGACTTTCAGCAAACACTGCAATTGTGTTCCCATAACATGCACAGAACATGAAAACATCCTGTGCATATGCAACAGCACCTGAATTAGAGCTTGTAATTGCTACTGAAAGATTTCTGTATTTGATCCATAGTGATTCTTTTAAAATGTGGATGTTATAGCCCAGACTAGCCCTATCTTGACAGATCTCAAAAGCTAAGCAGGGTCAACACTGGTTGGTATTTGGACGGGAGATCACCAAAGAAGTCGGTTGCAGTACAGAGGCAGGCAATGGCAAATCACCTCTGTTAGTCTCTTCCCTTAGCTAAACAGGGTCATCATAAATTGACTGCGACTTGATTGCACTTTCTACCACCACCATGTGATGCTACTAAACTTTGTCATTAGCCATGATAATTCTTAAGAACTACCAGATAGTGACAAATTAAAATTAAAGAGCCCTTTGTAATTACTTGCTCCATGAGTACTTTGGGCCTCCATTAAAGATGCTGAAGTTCTGCTAGTTCAGATAGTGTTGCAAATGTCATTACAAATATCTCATCAATGATCGAATCAGGTGTTCACTGAGTGATTCCTTGGAGTTTGATGGGGAGCTGTACATCTAGCACAATAGCATGCATGAGTGTATTTTAATTGTATTGTATTTGTATTGTATCATAGTGTATGGATTGTATTTTCCCAATAGAAAAGGAAATACAGTTAACCCAAACAAACAGACAGACAGACAGACAAATCACTTACATCTTTTATGGTATACCAAACACCAAACTTCAGTTACTCATAAAACATTTTAATTGCTGATGAAACATTGCCCCACCTAATTGCTGATTGCTGATGAAACACTGCCCCAAACAGAGCCAGTTTGGTGTAGTGGTTAAGTGCGCGGACTCTAATCTGGGAGAACCGGGTTTGATTCCCCACTCCTCCACTTGCACCTGCTGGATGACCTTGGGCAAGCCATAGCTCTGTACCAGCTGTTCCCTCATGGACAGCTTGGGAAAGAGCTCTCTCAGCCCCACCTACCTCACAGGGTGTCTGTTGTGGGGAGGGGAAGGGAAAAGGAGTTTGTAAGCAGCTCTGAGATTCCCTTGGGGAGTGGAGGGCGGGGTATAAATCCAATCTCTTCTTCTTCTTCTTCTTCTCTTTTGGGGGCTATACCTCACTGTGCCAGTTGTGTAGTGGATTTTTTTTAAGTTGTTCTTTTTTTAACACACACATAGGCCGTGATCACATGGCACCCGACTTGCGGACAAAATCCTGCTGGGATTTTATCCTGATAAGTATTGGAGTCGGGAGTCCGTGGAACAGTGAAACAGCATGATCTTTATTGCTGGTCCGGATGAAGCATACAACCCAGGGCTCGAAGCCCTCCTTTTATGCTGGTCAGGGACTATCCCCTGACCTCACCCAACTGGCCTGATAGGCTATTAGAAGTCTATTTACATTTCATAGGTTCCCTGGGAGAAACCTAGGTACATGATTGGTGGCCGGTTTGAATCCACCTGACCTTTGTTCTACCTGGCTGAAGCTCAGGTAGTTTCTTGGCCATGTGCTCTGGCCATGCTCTGGCCATGTGGTCGCAATTATGGGAGCACATGGCGACCGCATGGTCAATACATAACACCCCTCCCCCCATAGTCTAAAACCCCTCTGCACACATAGTCTTTGAGTTAGTCCGGGCGTCTGCGCTCACGTCCAGAGCGCCGGGGGGTTGTTAGGCGGGGCGTGTTGCTTGTGTCGGCAGGTAGCGGTGTGGGTAGTTGTTCTGCTGGTGGGGCCTGTCTGCTCAGGGGTCGTTCCAGTGTGGATGGTGCGGCTGCTTCATCCGCGGGCAGGAGCGGCATCTCTGCAGTCTCTGGATCAGGGTCTGGCACTGCTTCTGGAGTCGTGTCGATGTCATGGTCCGTTGGTGCAGGGAGTTCGAGGGTCACGTCATGGTTCGGTGTGCGGCGTCGAATCTGGTCGATGTGCCATCTCCAGACTACACCATCTTCCATAAGGACCTCATAGGAGTAAGGCCCGGAGACTCGGACGATCCTTGCAGGGAGCCATGTCGGACCCCGCGTGAAGTTCTTTGCATATACGGGGTCTTTGGGAGCAAATCCTCGGGCGGCTGGCCGGTCCTCCATTGTCTCGATTGCTCGGTCAGGATGTAGGCGGTCCAGGACGGTTCCCAGTCGTCTTCCCATCAGAAGTTCGGCTGGCTGGCGCCTGGTCCCTGAGTGGGGAGTGTTCCGTTGGCAGAACAGGAACTTGTACAGCTGCTCTTCCCAATCACTGTGCTCCATCTTCTTTAACATGTCCTTCCTTGTCCTCACCATGCGCTCAGCCTGGCCGTTGGTTGCAGGGTGGAATGGAGCGGAGCGGATGTGGCGAAGACCGCAGGCTTCCACGAACCGTTGAAACTCGCCGGAGGTGAATGCGGTCCCGTTGTCGGTCACGAGAGTGTCTGGCATTCCGTGTGTCACGATGACCGGCCAGAGACTTCTTAAGGCAGCGCTGGTGGAGGTCGATGCTACTGGCACTACCTCAAGCCACTTGCTGTAGCTGTCTACAATGATAAGAAACAACCGCCCCTGGACCGGTCCCGCGAAGTCTAGGTGCAGACGGGACCAGGGCTTGTTGTTTCTTATCATTGTCATTTCTTATCATCATCAGGAAAATGGCAGCCGACTCCCCCGGCTGCTGCTGGCGCTGGATGAACTCCCAGCGCCTGGCCAGTTTTGATGGCTTTGGGGCGAAGTAATCGCCGAGGGTCTTGGTGAGCACGTCGTAAGACACCTCGGTGGGGTCTTGCGGGGCTAGTAGGTTCTGGGCCACCCACATGACCTCCACCCCTCCGGAACTCAAGAGCCAGGCGCTCTTCAGGTCTGCATCTGTGATTCCGCGGACCTTAAAGGCGCAACCCAGCGTCTTGAGCCAGGACTCCCACGTCTCGGGGCAAGACGTATTGAAAGGGGTAATTGGTCCCAGAGCATTTGCCATATTTACCAGAGCAGGAGCAGCGGCGGCTGTTTGAGCGATGTCCTCATGTCTTGCGGCGGTGCCGGGGAGTGCTGAGGCTCGGCGCTGGCTAGTGCCGGAGGATTGGGCTCAGAGCGGCTTGCGGTGAGCGCTGGAGCTCAGAGATGCCTGCGGCCGGCAGGACGGAGCTCGCTGTGCTGCTGTGGTCAGCTGGAGAGTCGCTCATCGGGATCCCATCCGCGTCGCCACTGATAAGTATTGGAGTCAGGAGTCCGTGGAACAGTGAAACAGCATGATCTTTATTGCTGGTCCAGATGAAGCATACAACCCAGGGCTCGAAGCCCTCCTTTTATGCTGGTCAGGGACAATCCCCTGACCTCACCCAACTGGCCTGATAGGCTATTAGAATTCTATGTACATTTCATAGGTTCCCTGGGAGAAACCTAGGTACATGATTGGTGGCCGGTTTGAATCCACCTGGCCTTTGTTCTACCTGGCTGAAGCTCAGGTAGTTTCTTGGCCATGTGCTCTGGCCATGTGCTCTGGCCATGCGGTTGCAATTATGGGAGCACATGGTGACCGCATGGTCAATACATAACAATCCAATTTGTTTTCTTCTGGGTTGGGATGTTCATACATCCCAACCCTGCTGGCGGCGGTGGTGGCAGTGGAGGGAGGCACCCTTCCTGCTTACAGGAGAGCGATTTACACCCCCCTCCGCCACCACCACCAGCTGCCACCTGGTAATTTTTTGGGTTAGAGAATGCAAGGGGGGTAAGGCAGTGGCACCCAGTGGGGTTCGGGGCCGGGAGCAGAGCGCAGGGCGGTTCCCCCCCATTTTTGCACTTGGGCCCTTGAGTGCCCAAGCACACAAGTGCAAAAATGGGGGGGGGGAACAGGGAGGGACAATCTGAACAGCCCTCTCTCACAATCATTGCGAGAGAGGGCTGTTCAGATCGGCTCAATCACGGATTCCTCATGCTAACACCAGGAAAATACTTGTTTTTCCAGGGGTCCATAAATGTGGGATAAAAGCAGAAGGATTGAGCAAGTGAGCGAGCTTTGGAGCAGGATCCATATGAACAGGAGATTAAAAAGCAAGAGGAAACAGCTGTAATTCCCGCAGTAAAGTCCCATGTGACCATACCCATAGTCAGAAGGATGGAGGAATTTAATCCTCCCCGGGTCCCACACAAAAAGCTAAAGAGGAACAGTGCATCACCACAGTTAAGCACAGAATTTATGTGCATAGCTGGAAAAATCCTATGCCAGGCAAGAAGATCATCAGGGTGTATCAGAGTGCACTTGAATAACTGGGAAGAAGGGGAACAGAAACAGCCCACCCTGTACCTTGACAGTACCACTGTTTTGTAGCTTAGTGCAGGTAAGGAAACAACAGGATTCTTAACATCAGGTTTTATTCTTCTTACAGCTCCTGCTCTACTTTCTCCTCCATCTTGCTTCCTCCGTTTCACACTGCCTTTCCCTTCAGTTTAGAGGGGCCTAGTCTACCCAGCAACAGACTATGGTCTTCCTAATGGGACTTAACTTCAGCAATGAAATTACTTAAAAAACACCTATTAAAACACAGCATACTGGATGCAGTCAAGAGAGGCATTCATGACTGTAAAGCCAGGGATTAATTTGCCTCAGCTCCTCTTCAAACAAGGCACAAGAGGATGATCATTTGACTACTATCCCACTTACCAATGAGGGAAGCACAGAGAAGGGGCTATTTATGCAAGCCTCACCCCTTCATTGCAGACTTTTGCCACCTGCTTCCGACTTGCCACCCTTGTGGGAGTAGTCGGTCCCCATTTGGGGCCAAGCGGGATTTTTTGGGGGATTTTTCTCAATTGGCAGTGAGGAAAAGCTTTTTTTGCTTGCTTCACAATATTTGGGGGTGAGCAGAAATAATAATTTTTTAAAAGAACATTTAATTAGGCCTGATTATAGACATTTTAGGCCAGAACTAGTTTGGGCAGGGGTAGGGTTGGTTGCATATGATAGGTATGGTGAGCACCCTGTGCTATTGGGCATGAAGAAGAGCATGTCCTGAACAGACCATCACTGGCATAACAGTGGGATGGGGCTTGAGAAGGAGTACCTTTGGTGCTCAGCAACATCTTTCCAAAGCTGGTAGTAGCTCTACGACACATCAAGGAAGGGGAATGAAGCTTGGCATCTCTTAGTACAATATGTGCATGACACAAACTCTCAGCATAGTTTGTGGGGTACCAAAGGGACTGAGAACAAAAAAAACCCCACCACAATATGTGCAAATGAGGATAAGTGAGGCTGGTGGAAGCTGCTGGCTGAGTGCAGAGCCAGGATGGATTTGGTGAAACAAAGGCAGCCATGGCTAGGCTGACTTGCACAGGTCACTCCATTAAATATTAGCATAATGAATATTTGATTACATAGATAAGCTGATTTTAATGAACTAGTTAAACCCATCCTATGGTCTCTGGCAATGCCCCCCCCCCACACTTCTGGCTCAACATATCCCTGAATTTGAATACGCCTGGTGTTTTAAGGCTCTACTCCACATGCTTTCTTTCCCAGTTCATCAGGACACTTCATCTATCTGCTAATTGTGCCAGAAGTCAACCAAATGGTTAGGCTAGTAGCATTGAAAAAAACTATGCTGCACAGCTGCCAATCAGTTAGTAAGCAGGATGAGATGTTTGCCATGCCAGTGAACTAATCTTTGATTACCTCATAATCACTCTCATTGAATATGATAAATTTTCATTCATTCATTCATTCATTCATTCATCCGATGAACTCCTTTGTGGAGAATTTCACAGCATCCCTAATCTCTTTTTAGATGTCTTTAAATTTACAGTCTGGTACTTTTAATTAGTTTGTTCTAAAATCTTAGCATTTTTAAATAAACTGTAAACTTTTAAGTGTTACTTCCTTCCCATCTTGAAACACATGGATTAGAAATCTTTTACACTATGGATCTATTTTTGCAAGGCAGAAAACTGGTGTTGAATTGGCCATTTTTATGCTATCCAGAAAGTTGACAGTGCAATTAACTCCACATGAAGAAATTTGCTTTCCCAGTAAGAATAATTTTCTCGGCTCACCAAAATCATTCTTGTTTTATGCTGCTTAGCCACTGTATATTCCTAAATCAGAAAAAGGTCAGAACAAATTAATGACACAAAAGTATTTTCTTTGCAGCTCACCCATTGTTCCTTTAATAGCCATCTTGATTGGTTCACTGTTTCAAAAGGAGAACACACTGCTTTATGCGAAGCAAATTCACAAGATACTTCCTTTAGAAATTCATCTTTTTGATCACACACAACGATGATATAGATTGCTTCTTTGGTATAGTATTCATGATCGCCTAGTCTTGCTTGAAGCAACCTCCCAAAGTTTTGATTGCAGCAGGAGAGAGCAAAAAAGCCTATAATGAAAACCTATTCATTTGTAACATCACTTACTCCCTACACAGCAAAATATTTAATCTTTCTGTGTCCCATGCATTCTTTTCTACACCTACATTGTGCACTGGACAACAATGCTGTATAATGAACTGCTTTAATCGATAAAAGCTGCTACACATACTAGAATAAAATGATATTTTATAGGAATTGTTGCTGTCAATGAAATGTCTTGATGGAAACCTGCCATACTTTGTGACATTTTCAGTTGCCAAACATCTTTCAAAATCCATGTCCAATAGGGCTAGTGTGTCTCCAAAATGTATATTACACATAAATTGTTCATAACATGGGATAGAAATCCACATACAGGGTTGTAAGGGAAAGGGCATGCATTACAGATTGGCATTTTGCAAGCTGCTTTTAATTTTTATTTTTAAATCCCCATGCCTGTCATCCTACTAGTTGTAAAAATGATTTAAATCCCTCTTTAAAGTCTGATGGTTTGAAAAAAGTCAAGCACTCTGAGAAGAGTGTTCAAATTTCAAAGACTGGTTGGCTGCTCATTTGAAGGAAGTGTTCTTTTTCCTCCAAAAATGCTTTAATTCAGCTTGGAAGCTAAATCTGCTGAAATCATGTCTCATCTTTAATCATACATATCTTTTATGTGACACAAGATTGGATTGCTATGTCATTGCCTGGAATTGGTATGTCTTGCATAAAGCAGTTGGCATCTGACAAGATTTACAGAAAAAATTATTGCAATTTTAAACAATCTAGCAGTAAAAATGCCAAGGAGTGATGGTGGCAAAGCTCTTATTTTTTGCTTAATTTGTTTTGATGTTCCCATACTTTTAGAAATAAAAGCACAATTTCCTTCCATATTCACATCCTCCAGTTGCCCCTTAATTTGTACACAGCAAATGTTCAAAATGGCTAAAACCCCTGGCTTGCTCAGTGTCTTAGTGAAGGATTCAGATGTTTAGCATCTTTTAAATATAAAACACAAGCTTCTATCAGAGATATGTGGCATAAAGTTAAACAAAAATTGAAACTCTTGCTTCATTTTGTGTCACTGTTATGTTTCAAACATATACTATAGATACCTTTGAAGACTGTTTAGAAAGCTTTGATTAGTACAAAAGGCTATAGCATGATGGCCAGTGAGCTCCAACTACTAGGAACTAGTCTTAAGAGAACAGCATTGGCTACCTATCCAGGCATAATTCAAAGTTCTGGTTATTACTTTTAATGCCCCCAAAGGACTGGGACTGAAGTATTTAAAGGACCAATCAATGAACCTGCCCATCACTTCAGATGTTTTACTTAGGCCTTGCTCCATGCTTCCCCACCTTCAAACACAGGTTGCTCACTTATGTGATGCTATCTAAATTATGAACTTCTGCAACACTGGACATTCACAGGCATCCACCAAGTGTAGACTTCACCATTTCCCAAGGGGCAAACCTGGAAAGAGGATGGTAGTACAGGCCAGTAGCCAAACAGTTCAAAACTAAGTTATGCAAAACAGCAGTGCTGTTGCTGTTAGATCTGTCAGCCACGTTTGACACAGTCGACCACCAACTACTTACCTACCACCTCGCAGATGTGGAGATAAAGGGGCTTGCCTTGCAGTGGCTTGCTTACTTTCTCCAAGGTCGGAGACAAAGTGTGGTGCTAGGGGAACAGCAGTCCCGGAGGCACCTGTTTGAGTGTGGAGTGCCTCAGGGGGCAGTGCTTTCCCCGATGCTCTTTAATATCTATATGCGCCCCCTTGCCCAGATTGCCTGGAGGTTTGGGCTGGGGTGTCATCAGTATGCGGATGACACTCAGCTCTATCTGATGTTGGGTGGACAGTTGGGCTCCAGATCGGAAGACCTGGACTAGGCATTGCACACTGTGGCTGGATGGCTCAGGCTAAGCAGGCTGAAGCTAAATCCGGTGAAGACGGAGGTCCTATGCCTGAGTCGGGGTGGTTCGGGGTTGGGACTCCCACTCCTGGCCTTTGATGGGGCACCATTAGTGCCTGTGTTGCGGGTTAGGAGTTTGGGAGTGCTCCTGGACCCCTCCTTAACAATGGAGGCCCAGGTAGCAGCCACTGCCAAGTTGGCCTTTTACCATCTTCGGCTGGTTCGGCAGTTGGCTCCCTTCCTGGACTGCGATGACCTGGCTGCGGTGATCCATGCGATGGTCACCTCGAGGTTAGACTATTTGTAGCACTCTCTACATGGGGCTGCCCTTGTCGCAAATCCGGAGGATGCAGCTAGTGCAGAATGCCACAGCTAGGCTATTGATGTGTCTCCCTAGACATAGGCGTAGACTATGGGGGGGCTTGAGGGCTTGAGCCACCCCTGAAATTTCCCGGGGGGACTGAGCCCCCCCTGGGAAAATGCAGCGCATGCTGCCGCGCCTCCCTGGGCCCTTCTGAGGCCTGGCAGCCGCTGCTGCCGGTGCCTCTCCCCCCCCCCCCCCCGGCCTGGCCACTCTTCTGTCCTTCCCTCTCCCTCCCTCTTTTCTGGGTGAAATGCATTTTGCCCAGAAAAGAGAGAGGGAGAGAGAAGGAGTGGCCAGGGTGGTGGGGGGAAGAGAGGCACCGGCAGCAGTGGCTGGTGGGCCTCGGAAGGGCCCAGGGAGGTGGTTTCCTGGGGGAGAACATCGCCCCAGCATGTGCACGTGCTAAAGAGCCCCTCCCCCGGAATTTACAAAACTTTACGCCCCTGTCCCTAGATGGGAGCACATATGGCTGACGCTAAAGGCACTGCACTGGCTGCCAATAGCATATCGAATTTGCTTCAAGGTGCTGGTATTTGCCTTTAAAGCCCTAAATGGCCAGGGTCTGACATACCTGAAGGACCACCTTTCCCCGTATATACCCCAGAGGGCACTACGGTCTGGGGCACAACATCTCCTGGTGATCCCAGGCCCCAGGAAGCCAGGCTTGCTGCCACCAGGGTGAGGGCTTTTTCAATGGCAGCTCCTTACTGGTAGAATGAGCTCCCAGAGGAGAGCCCTGCGGGACCTTATGCAGTTCCACAGGGCCTGCAAGATGGAGCTCTTCCACCAGGCCTTCAGCTAGGAGCCGCTGTCCCCCCCCCATTACCATCAAAGGCCAGAAATAATTAACATTGATGGCTGGGGCTGACCGCAATTGTTATCAAGCCACCTTATTTAGAGAACTGGAGAGTGCTGAGTGATATATATCACACCATCTGTTGTGTTAATCATTGTGAGCACTTTAATTGTAAATTGTGATTGTTGTCTGTTTTAATTGATTTTAGATGTTTATATGAACCTTGGCTCCTTTGGCCAAGCTATGTGAGCCGCTCTGAGCCTGCTTATGGGAAGAGCAACCTATAAATACAATAAATAAATATAAAAATATGACGTGAGAGTAATATAAATGCTTGCAGTTGGCCAGTGCCAATGTAATACACTGTCCTGTAATAATGGTGGAACTGTGTACTCCCTCCACCTACTCCTTCCTCTTAAATGTCAGTTCTCTTGTTAGTTAGGATGTCTTTCCTTACATTAACTGTGCTTAATACTAGCCAGGATTCACACCTATGTGGGATCTACAACTGCTTCCTACACTGGTTACAGGTCCTGCTTAGTACAACAGGTTGGTTGATATAGATAAACTGAATCTACAGCCACATATAATTGGTGATTATACTATCATTGCACTATAGCAATCATTCATAACTGGATTATCCTAAAAGACTCCTATAGCACAACAATGGGCCCAAGTATGGAAAACAAATGTAAAAATTACAAAAGCAGTTTCAGACAAGGAAAATACGTATAAAATATTTTATAGATAGTATATAACACTGGATATGTTAGCAAAATTTTATCCTAACTTGTCAAATGTTTGTTGGAAATGTGAAAAGACTGTTGGGTTCTTTTACCATATGTGGTGGACCTGTGATAAAGTCAACAAATATTGGGCTCAGATTCATGGAATTTTACAAAAAATGTTGAAACTTACCATAACCTTTACTCCTGAGCTGTTTTTACTAAATATAAGGCCTGAAAATGGTAAAAAGGAGGATTTTTGTTTGATCATACATGTGTTAACAACTGCGAGAATGTTGTATGCAAAATATTGGAGAAAAGATGAAATACCCACAGAAGAGGAAATTTTAAGTAAAACACTGGAAACTGCAGAAATGGACAAATTGACTTTATTTTTAAAAGGATTACAGGAATAGAAATTTTACACTACATGGTCCAGATTTTATATATGGCTAGAAAAATATATGAACCAAACTGAGCTGAACTGAACTAATCTATATACTTCTTAACCGCAACTTGAGTCACTCAACTACCTTAAAACTACTGTAGACTGTATGAATTATTTTATTCGTTTTTTTCTAGGTCACTAGAAAGTATTGGAGTCGGGAGGCGAGTGGTAGTGATTTCATGGTAAAGCTCTTTATTGAGGGTCAGATGGAACATGGGGAACCCCAGGCTCAGAGCCCTCTTTTATGCCGGCCGGAGACAATGCCCCGACCTCGCCCCCAGGTCCTGATAGGACTTTACGTCCCTGGTTGTAGTTCATAGGTTCCCCAGCGAGAGACCTAGGCTCGTAATTGGTGGTCACTCAGGATCCAACTGGCTATTGTTCTACCTGGCTAAAGCTCAGGTAGATTCTGACCATGTGCACTGACCATGTGGCGGTCGCCATTACGGGAGACCACGCGATCGTGGTCCTAGTACACAACACCCCTCCCCCCATAGTCCAGTTCCCCCTTGCAAACATAGTCTTTCAAGTACCCCGGCCGGCGACATTCGCATCCTGAATGGCGGGGGGTTGCTGGCCGTGGTGCCTCCGTAGTCTCAGGGAGCGGGGTCACTAGTGGCTCACCGGGGTCGCTTGCGGGAACATTCGGAGGTGGCTCGGGCAGTGTTTCTTCATCGGGCTGGTCCGCAGGAAGGGGTTCCGTGGCCTCCCCTTCGGGGTCAGGGTCCTGTAGTCGGGCCGGTCCTGGTTTTGCGGGAGCAGGTGACTCGTGGACATCGGGTGCATTGCCCGGGAGACGCCGCCGGAGCTGGTCAATGTGGCGCTACCATATCGGCCCGTCTTCAGTGCCAACCTCATAGGAGAGCGGTCCGGTTGTGCGGAAGACCCTTGCAGGGACCCATGCCGGACCTCGGGCATAGTTCTGAGCATAGACAGGGTCCTCAGAGAAGAACCCTCTGGCCACCAGCCGGACTTTGTGCTTTGTGTCGCTGCTGTTGGCCCGGTCTGGGTGTATTCGATCTAACAGGGAGCTGAGGTGCTGACCCATCAGTAGCTCCGCCGGTCGGTGCCCGTCCTGGTGTGTGGTGTGTTCCTCTGGCCAAATAGGAACTTTAACAGCTGTAGCTCCCAGTCCCCTGGGTCCATCCTCTTGAGGGCGTCCTTGGTCATCCTTACCATCCGTTCAGCCTGGTCGTTGGTTGCCGGGTGGAAGGGTGCTGAGCAGATGTGCTGGATACAAAATGAGTCCACGAAGTGCTGGAATTCCCCAGACGTGAAGGCTGTCCCGTTGTCTGTCATGAGCGTGTCGGGCAACCCATGGGTGGCAAAGATGCACTACAGAGCTCTGACAGCCGTGTCCATCAAGGTCGACTGTACCAGGACTACCTCCAGCCATTTGCTGTAGCTGTCTACTACAATGAAAAACAACTGGCCCTGGACCGGCCCTGCGAAGTCCAGGTGGAGCCTAGACCATGGCTTGTTGGTTGACTCCCAGGGCCGGATGGGTGCATGAGGAGGATCAGGGCACAACTCTTGGCATTTGCTGCACCTGTGTACCCACTCCTATATCTCCTTGTCCATGCCGGGCCACCACATGTAGCTGCAGGCCAGGGCTTTCATCCAGACGATTCCTGGATGGGACTCGTGGAGGGCTGCCAGGACCCTAGAGCGGAGCGGCCCTGGGATGACCACCCTCGTGCCCCATAGCAGGCATTCCTTATGGGTGGACAGTTCGTGCCGCCTTGCAGTGTAAGCGGCAAAATCAGGGCCCGGATGGTCGGGCCACCCCCTCCCCACCCAGTCCAAAACGCGGGAGAGGACCCGGTCCCTGGCCGTGCGGCGGGCAACCTCAGATACCTGGACGGGCCGATCCAGGAGATCCTCGAGGAGAGCCACGTGAAACGCAGGAGCTAGGTCTGGATCGCAGGATGGCAGCGGGAGGTGGCTGAGAGCGTCTGCGTGACCCATGGCCTTACCGGTGCACAAGGTCGTACTGGTAGCCTGCAAGGAAAATAGACCACCGCAGGACCCGGGGGGACAACATTTGTGGGGTCTGGCGGTGGGGAGCGAGGAGGCCCAGGAGAGGTTTGTGGTCCGTGGCCACCGTGAACGCCCTACCATAAAGGTAGTCGTGGAATTTTTTCACCCCAGCGATGATGGCCAGGGCTTCCTTGTTGATCTGGGCATAGTTGCGTTCCACCGACGATAGAGTTCTGGAGTAGTAAGCCACAGGCACCTCCTGGCCATCGGGAAGCCGATGGCCCAGGACTGCCCCCACCCTGTATGGAGACGCATCGCACGCAAGAATTACTGGCAAGGACTCATCAAAGTGCGCCAGAACAACACCACAAGGAGGTTGAAGGAGCGGCCGATGTCGTGGTACTGAACCCTAACCTTGGCCAGGCCCTAGGTCGCGATCAGGTTCTTTTGGAAGTCCCAGAGGACTAGTGCTGCTGGGTGGCATAGCCGGCCCCCCCCCCGCAGGAAGAGTTTTTTAAAGGTGGCTGCTGAAACTATGGAGAAAGCAGACCCGGACTCCACCTCCATGGAGCATGGGGTACCCCCAATCTGCAGTTCGACCTTAATGGCTTTGGGAAAGGGCTCGGGAAGGTTCAGTACCTGTGCTCCAGAAGTGATGCTCTCCACCATCTTGTAGTTCGCGGTGGGCACTCGGCGGCTCGTCTGGGAGCGGCAGGCCTTGGCGATGTGGCCCGTCTTCCCGCATGATTGGCAGACAGCGTCCTGGAAGCGGCAGGAGTGTCACTCATGGGGGTCCCTGCAGCTTGCACACGTTGGGGCCGGCCTGTTTTTGGGAGACGAGGGAAAAGCGGCTGCGGATGCTGGCTACCGGGAGCAGCCCCGGGGGTAGCTGGACTCACCCTTCTGTGACCGCTGTCGGAGTTGGTGTATGTCCTCGTCCTCGGAAGACTCTGACCCGGAGGTGGCAGTGTGGTGGACCTTGGTCGCTGGCTTGTCCTTGTATGTCATCTTGAACGCGACAGCAGTCTGCAGCACCTTCTCAAGTGTAGGCTCTGTGAGCGTGATCAGCCACCGCCGGAGCTTGGCTTCTTGCACTCCCGCCACAAAACTGCTCAGAAGGTGGTCTTCTACATGCCGATACTCACATCCGACTGCCATGCGGCGGAGGTTAGCGAGGAACGCAGCTACACTTTGTCCCGGTTGCTGTTTCTGCTCGAGGAACTGGACTCGGAGCACCAGCATGGATGGCTTCGGCGCGAAGTAGTCCCCGAGCTGCTTTATCAGGTCATCATAGGCGACGTCCAGCAAGTCTTAGGGTGAGATGATGTCTTGTGCGAGGCGCATTGTTTCGACGCCGCAGTGGCCCAGAAGCCAGGCCCGCTTCATGTCGGCCTCGGTGACTCCATGCACCTTCAGGAGAAACCCGAGTTGCCTGGCCCAGGCATCCCAGGTTTCGGGTTTGGATGGGTCGAATGGAGGGATGTTTCCCGCGGCGGCAGCCATAACTTCCGGAGGAGGAGTGGCGCTGTGAGCAATGTCCTCTTCGGCGCGCTGGGTCTCGATGGAGCCTGTTGCCGGCAGATCGGTGCTCGATGTCCTCCTGCTCAGGTTGGCTGATGCGTTGCTCATTGGGATCTCATCCTCGTTGCCAGTGGAAAGTATTGGAGTCAGGAGGCGAGTTGTAGTGATTTCATGGTAAAGCTCTTTATTGAGGGTCAGATGGAACATGGGGAACCCCGGGCTCAGAGCCCTCTTTTATGCCGGCCAGAGACAATGCCCCGACCTCGCCCCCAGGTCCTGATAGGACTTTACGTCCCTGGTTGTAGTTCATAGGTTCCCCAGCGAGAGACCTAGGCTCGTAATTGGTGGTCACTCAGGATCCAACTGGCTATTGTTCTACCTGGTTGAAGCTCAGGTAGATTCTGACCATGTGCGCTGACCACGTGGTGGTCACCATTACGGGAGACCATGCGATCGTGGTCCTAGTACACAACAGTCACCTATCTTACTATAGAAACTGATAACTAGACAATATGAGAGACAATCTTGGAAATACTTTCAGATATATTATTCTCCATCTGTTTTATGTATACTTGTTTGTATGTTTTATGTGATTGTTGTAATGTTTGTGTCTTTGAAAAATAAAAGAAATTGACCCAACAATTGCAGAATATCCTGCCATGTGGGACTGCAGTCTAACTATGGCTAAGGCTGGTGTAAGGGGCGGTGTGTGTGTGTGTCATCCCATCATCTGGTCTAAGGATGGGCATTAGGAATCAACATGGTCAGGCTCCTGTTGAGACCCACAGTCTGACAAAGGGCCCATGGAAACTGGAGATACTGTAACTTCTTTTTTATGGTTACTTGCTTTATGGTTACTTCAACTGAAAGTCCATCAGCTGTGATTCAGTGCTTTTTTTGTCACTTTAGGGCAGTCTGTCTTGACCAGCTTTGAGAATGCACATTGGCTATAAACCAGGATATTATGTTTTGAGTTCCTCAAGGTTATGAGGAATTTCAATATTAATGGATCATTTCAGGAAGCATGAAATGATCTCTCAAGAATATTGGGTCTGTTTACATCAGTAGATTTCCTTAATATCATTAAAATTCTCCTCATCTGAGTTCTCTCAAATTAGAAATTCCATATTTTATTTATTTATTTATTTAATTCGGTTTCTAGGCCACTCTCCCTGCATAGCAGGCTCAGAGCGGCTTACATAATTAGGTGAACATCGTTCACAATAAAACAATTAAAACAGTTAAAACCAGTTAAAACATTACAACATTACATAACATGGCCTAAACATATATTAAAGTGCTCAATGCTATCTGATGGCGTGCCAGATGATATTACTTGCAACCAACTATTGGTAGCATGAAGGTCCTCAGCGACTCGATGGTAAGGTTAAGTTGCGCGTTCGGTGGTGACTAAGTGGCAGGGGGGGCAAGACAAGGGCGGCGGCCCCTATCCAAACGCCTGGCGGAAGAGCTCCGTCTTGCAGGCCCTGCGGAACTGCATCAGGTCCCGCAGGGCCCTGATCTCTTCTGGGAGCTCGTTCCACCAGCTAGGGGCCGCCACCGAAAAGGCCCTCCCCCTGGTGGCAGTGAGCTTGGCTTCTCTTAGGCCAGGTATGGCCAGGCAGTGTTGGGCCCCAGACTGAAGTGCTCTCTGGTGTGTATACGGGGAAAGGTGGTCCCTTAGGTAGGTCGGACCCAGGCCATTTAGGGCTTTAAAGGCCAATACCAGCACCTTGAAGCGAATTTGGTACGCCACTGGTAGCCAGTGCAGTGCCTCCAGCGTTGGTCGTATGTGCTCCCATCTTGGGAGACACATCAACAACCTTGCTGCGGCATTCTGCACCAGCTGAAGCCTCCGGATTTGCGCCAAGGGCAGCCCCATGTAGAGAGCGTTACAATAGTCTAGCCTCGAGGTGACCGTTGCATGGATCACTGTAGCCAGGTCCGAGCGATCCAGGAAGGGGACCAACTGCCGCACCAGCCTCAGATGATAAAAGGCCGATTTGGCAGTGGCTGCTACCTGGGCCTCCATCAATAAGGAGGGATCCAGGAGCACACCCAAACTCCTAACCACCAGCGAAGGCACCAACGGCGCCCCGTCGAAGGTCAGGAGCAGAAGCCCCGACCGAGGCACAGGACCTCCGTCTTTGTCGGGTTCAGCTTCAGCCTGCTCAGCCTGAGCCAACCAGCCACAGCATGCAATGCCCAGTCTAAGTTGTCCAGTCCTGTGCCAGACTGGCCCCCCAACATCAGATAGAGCTGGGTGTCATCAGCGTACTGGTGACTACCCAGCCCAGCCCTCCTGACAATCTGGGCAAGGGGGCGCATATAGATGTTAAAAAACATCGGGGACAGAACAGCCCCTTGAGGCACACCACATTCAAGTGGGTGTCTCCTGGACTGCTCCTCCCCGAGCACCACCCTTTGTCCCCGACCCTGGAGGAAAGAGACCAGCCACTGTAAAGCGAGTTGCAAGTTGCTCCTGTCAAGGCTGAGCTGGCCGAAGGAATCCAAACCCAACAATCCAGACGTGCAAGGGGCCTCAAGTTCACTCATTGTATCAATTGTGGCAGGGAGGTCGCGGCGGAGCACCAAGACTTTATCCACAAAATAGCTCGCAAAAGCCTCACATCCGATCTCTAATTCCCTATTGTTTGATTTGCCCTGTGGCAATGCTGTCATCGACCGAATTGTTCTAAATAATTGTGCCGGGTGTGAGCTAGCGGATGCAATCTCCGCCCCCAAGTACTCTTTCTTGGTGGCCTTGACTGCAATCTCATAGGCTTTCATAAACATCCTATAAGATGCTCTTGTAGCTTCGTCGCGAGCACGCCGCCACCATCTCTCTAGTCGTCTGAGCTCCCTTTTCATAAGCCGTAGCTCCTGGGTATACCAAGGAGCCAGCCTGATACAGGAGCGCAGAGGGTGCCTAGGAGCGATCTCGTCGATGGCTGAGGAAAGTCGTCCATGCCAGTCTTCCACCAGCTCATCCAGCGAGCCGCCAGGGGGTCTTGGATCCCTCAGAGCTGCCAGGAGCCACCCTGGGTCCACCTTGCTCCGAGAGCGAGCTAAAATACGCTCGCCGCCTAAACAGGGTTGTAGTGGAATGTCCAGGCGGGCCTTCAGTGCATGGTGGTCCGACCATGGTACTGCAAATGCAGCAATCCAGTCCACTGTTACCCCCGCTGCAAAGATAAAATCGAGCGTGTGTCCTGCCTGATGAGTGGGGGTTGTTACAAATTGGGAGAGTCCCAGCGCCACCATGGACGACACTAGGTCCGCCGCCTGTACAGAGGCCGCGTCATCAGCATGGACGTTGAAATCACCCAAGACTATCAGCCTAGGGTGTTCCAGCGCCCAGCCTGTTACGACCTCCATCAGGGCCGGTAGGCTCTCAGCCGGTGCGTTAGGCAGTCGGTACACCAGCCAGATTGCCACACTCTCCCCGGCCCCCAGCACCAAGCCAACACATTCTAAGCCCGTGATCTCTACATGCGGAAGCGCTCTGAAGGTGTAAACCTCCCGGATGAGCATCGCCACCCCTCCCCCGGTCCTCTAGTCCGTGATTGGAGTAGGACCGCAAACCCAGGCGGGGCAAGTGGGGAAAGTGCTACCGTTTCCCCCTCCCGCACCCACGTCTCGTTCACGCAAGCCAGATCCACCTGCTGTTCCTCCACGAAGTCCCTTAGAACCCTGGTCTTATTGTTTATGGATCTGGCATTGCACAACACCAATGACGGAGGAGGGTTCTTACTCCAGACCCCTCTGCTGACCTCCTTCGGGATGAGTCTCAGGCTGGAAGGCTGCCGAGCTATTTTATTTCTCCGCAGCCTTCCCTTCTGCACATGCCTGGACCCACCGCTGTTCTTTCCCCTCCCCAGGAGCACCGGTATTTGTTGGCCAAGCATCACTGCCCCGCGATCTTTGCAAGCGCCTCAGTTCGCTGGATTCTGCAGTGTGCTGTTGGCCGTCTTTTATGTGGGTCCCTGGTAGTCTCCCTTGCTTATCTGCTTAATTTAACTCCCAATTTGGCACAGCCAATCTTCCCTCATTGGCCAGTAAAAATATAAAGGCCAGTGTTAACCCCCCCCACCAACTAATCAGGTCCCTAATTTAAACAACAACAGTCTCTATATTAAGAATCAGGTTCCCAATTTTTGCGCCAATTAATCATTTAAAATACTTAATCCCTCTCTTAACTCTACAGGGACCCTAGTTCTAATATCAGCAGTGCCGGTCAGCAGTGTCTTCGGGTCCACAGATCGCTCCCTTGCCTGATGGTTCCTGACCAGCTCGATACCTCTGCACTTGTCCAGCTGGTGGTGTAGCCTCCTCCGAGCAGCAGGTTGATGTTAGCCGAACAGGCTCTGGCCGTTGGTCTCCCCCAGCTCCGGCCTCGTCGTCGCGATCGTCACATCCACCATATGACCCCGGCCTGTCACCCTGTACGCCGTCCTGGGGGGCCAGGCCAACCCGGCTACCCCCTTGTGCTATTCCAGGGCTACCGGCTCATAAATTACTTGCCGAACTGAGCCACAGTAGCAGGGGGGGTGGGCCACCGCTACCGCCTTTACCACACTCCACACCCCTCCCGTCAGTGCCGCCACCCTCCTCCGACTCCTCCAACTGCTGCCTTCGTCGTTGCAAGGGCTGTCGCCCTCGTCGCCCTCTCCGTCGTCACGCTCATCGACGCCGCTCTCACCGGCACCGCTCCCGCTGGTCGAGTCTGGAGCCGGGCAACATTCGCACTCTGCGCTCTCTTCGCTGGGCCCGTTACTCTTGGCCCCCCTCCAGCCACAGGCGCCACCACTCTCCCCTCCGTCTGGCTCATCATGAAAATCCAAGGCTGCACCAGGAGTCCTGACGTCTGCGGCCGTCCTCCGCCCTCCGTCCTCTGGCACTATCGCCCCACGCTGCCTTCTCTCCCCCAGGCTAGAAGGAGCCAGCCACAGAGACCTTTTCTTGGTTCCTGCATTCCTGGGGGGTGCCAACTAACCTCGCAGGTGATGTTTCTGGTCTTTTTTAGTCCTTTCAGCTCCTTTTTTTGGTCTTTTCTGGCGGAGCCCTGAGCACTAGACTCCACTTACACCGCCATCTTGTTTGCAACTTGCAACTCACTTTACAGTGGCTGGTCTCTTTCCTCCAGGGTCGCGGACAAAGGGTGGTGCTCGGGGAGGAGCAGTCCAGGAGCAACTTGCAACTTATGCAGTTTTGCTTCCAAAGTGTAACTAATGCAATAGGGATTCTCTTCTGTTCCATTTTTTTCTTTTCTTTTTTCTTTCAGATTTGATTCACATTTCTGAACAGGTGAACTTTGCTGAAGCTCTCAGTCCTTTAAGTCCCCCCCCCCCCCAATTATTAATGGGCATGTGAGGGCAATGACAAACACAGCAAAAAAGTGTTTTTTCTGCGGTGCATGTCTTTTAGTGCTAATTAAGTTAAATGGAAGGACTAGGTACACAAATAACTGTATGCTGGAAACCAAATTATTAGATGGAATGCAGACATCAAACAAATTACAGCAAGGTTATGAAACCCTCAGGTTTAGAGCTTTAAGCCACCTTTTGGCTGTTTGTTCCATTTGTTTACAAACTGCATGCAAAATTCACCAATATGTTTAGGAATCTATCACTTTATATTCTAATAGTGAAGTCCACCAAATCTGAGGATACTTAAATCTGGTGACTGGTGCCGTGATTGAGCAAGACGGATCTTTCTACAAACCTGAAAATGTCCCCAGGTTCACAGAAAAATGTGAAATCTAAACAAAAAAAACCCATTAAGGGGTTTAAAAAAACCCAAAATGATAAAAGGAGCCTGTAGCTTTGAGCAATAGATTTCCCCAGTGGCTGTTGCTATGCAACCAAAGTATTCCAAGCTGGGTTTCTGTGAGTAAAAGGCAGGGGGAGGGGGTAGGGTCCTTTCCAGGCCCATTCTGGTCTTTTAGGAAAGACTCATTGGGACCAGGCCTGGCTAGGGTTGCCAGCTCTAGTTGGGAAATTTCTGGAGATTTTGTGCTGGAGTCTGAGGAAACAGGATTTGGGGAGGAAAGAGGCCTCAGACAGGTATTATGCCATAGAGTCCAAAGCAGTCATTTTCTCCAGGGTGACAGATCTCTGTTGTCTGTAGTTCAGTCGTAATTTTGGGAGATCTCCAGGTCTCACCTGGAGGCTGGCAACCCTATACCTGGAAACAACCTCTGGGTGACTTGATACCACCCAATTTGCATGACTCAACTAGGCCTGGCTATTTGCTATTGTTCAACAGCAGCTACCCTAAGAAATCATGTGTCATGTTGCAGTTAAGAGCTTCAGAGATTCAGGTTCGAATCCCTATCTTGCTGTGGGAATTCACTGGATCATTTTGGACAGGTCACATACTTTCAGCCTAATCTACCTCACCAGGTTGTTGTGAGCAGGACTTTTTTTTTGAAGAAGCCTAGCAGGAAACTCATTAGCATAATAGGCCATACTCAACAGCAGAAATTCATTAGCATATTAGGCCACACCCCTGACAGTGCAGCTCCCTCCTAGGATTGGCTTCCCCAGATGCCCCGTGGCTTGCAGGGTGCCTGGGGAACTCGAGGAGGGGAGGGAGTTTAAACTGCCTTCCCTCCCTGGATTAGCTTGGCTTGCCCAGGCACCCTGTGGCTTGCGAGGCACCTGGAGAACCCAAGGGGGAGGAGGCTGGAGGCGTGGCCAATTTGGAAGCCAGCAGGAACTCCATTCCTGTGCGTTCCTGCCCAAAAATACCCCTAGTTGTGAGAATAAAAATGAAGCAGGACAACGTAGTAAGCTGCACTGGACCCCACTGGGGAGAAAGGTGGGGTATAAATGAAGTAAATAAATAATAGATATAGCTTAAGATGGGAGACAGATAAAAGGTAGGTTGGTGAATGACTGAGAAGAAGAGAATGAGATAGAGGAAGGGAGAGGACAGGGGCTTACTAGGAGAAGGGAATGAGAAAATAATATGGGGAGGGGAATACAGGGGAAAGTGAGGCACCCTACCTCACAGGTCCTTGAGGATTCCCTAACATGCAAGTGGACCTGGCCCAATGGCTGGCATCACACAACTGGGCCACATTTTGCCTTGGTAGAGGCTGTCGGGGGGGGGGGGAGACTGAAAGCTTAAGACAGAGGGGCAGATAAAGGTAGCCTGGCTGTTGTGTGGAAAGGAGATGGGCTTGCCAATTCCAGGTTAGGAAATTCCTGGAGATTTGGGGGATTGAGCTGGAGGAGAGTGGTGTTTGAGGAGGGGAAGGTAAGGGGAGAGTAAGGAGATCACCCAGAATTATGACTGACTTGAGAGGACAGAGACCAGTTCCCCTAGAGAAAGTGGCTGCTTTGGAGTGTTGACTTTATGGCATTATATCCTGCTGAGGTCACTTCCCTCCCCAACCTTCACCCTCCCAAGGCTCCCCTCCAAAATCTCCAGGCATTTTCCAATCTGGAGCTGGCAACCCTAAGGGGAACAGATGTCTGTAGTTGGGAGATGCATAGTGATTCCAATAGATCTTCAGGTTGGCAACCCTAGAAAAAGAGAAGTAAGCAGAAAAATGGGAGAGATTATTGGAGCTTTCAGGAAAGGGGAAGGGAAAATAGTGGGGGAGGGGACAATGAGATACCTCCTGCAAGTTTTTGTGTCCCACTTGCAGATATCTAAATCTACAGTAGAGGGGGAGAATGACAGTAGCCATAGCTGAACTGGAAAATGTAGGGTTGCCAGCCTCCAGGTGGGGCCTGGGGATCTCCTGCTTTTACAACTGATCTCCAGCTGACAGAGATCAGCTCCCCTGGAGAAAATGGCTGCTTTGAAGGGTGGACTCTATAGCATTGTATTATACTGACCCCGCCCTCTCCTGGCTCCACCCTAAAGTCTCCAGATATTTTCCAACCCAGACTTGGCAACCCTAGAAAAACGAGACGAGCACACAGAGAAAAAGGATGACAGTGGGGGGATGACAGTTGCAATGGCTGATATGAAAAGAGAAAGAGAAACAGAGAGAGGAGAAATGACAGTAGCAGTAGCGAGGGGAATATAGTAGCCATGGCTAAATGGAGAAAAATAAGACAAGGAAAAGGAATGACAGTAGTGTGTGTGTGGGGGGGGAGGCAATGGTGGGGCAAATGGGATGGCTGCTCTGCAAGGTCCTTTCAGATCCCCACTTGTTTCTGTCTATGTTCTACTATCTTTCATTGGAAAACTCTCTTACATGAGAAATAGCCAAAATATTTGAACTATTTGCTCGTGCAAACAGCAGAATACTTATAATTCTTTTACATACCTTTGTGATGCAGAATTATTTATCACCAAAACATACCAGCATAGGGGAAAAACCATTAACATCAGAGAACCACACTCAGATGCTGCTGATGTATAGTAAGAAGGTCTCCTGACTTTTTCCCATTGTGGTTTTCTCTAGTCCCCTTTTCCCCTTGCCTTCTTTCAACTATATTTGATTTACAAATCCTTTGAAGTAAAATAAGCTATTCTGTAACACAAGAACAGCAAGTTAATGTTATGTACATACTTTTAACTTATATCTATTCTCCTAGGCTTCATAGAGGACAAATTAGGATGTTCCTGCCAGTAGGTGTCAACATTAATCATGCACATGAAAGAGGAATGGGCATTCTTAACAGTGGCAATAATTTTAACTATTAGAGATATTCGGTTGTGGGATATTGACCCAGAAATAGTTGTTGGCTCAACCTCACTAGATTAATTGAAGAGGTAATTTTACTCCATACATAAATTCTTTTTCCTATGTTAGGAATAGCCATAACTAAGACAAAATATTGGGTGGCAGGAGGCTGCACTTACATTAAAATTTATTTTTGTGAAGCTTGATTAATTAGTTTTGCTCACTCTTACACAAAAATAAACCTTACAGAGAATATGAGGTTGCCACTGACCATCTCTCTGAGAACATTTAGTTAATTAACATACAATGTGACATCATCACATTCAGCATTTTCCCCACCCTATGCAAATAGTAGCCAGTGAATTGGAGATGGGACATGGATACAATGAACACAAGGATCTTGCACCACATATTGCAAGATCATTGTGTTCAGCATTTGAGCATGGTAGGGACTAGAGGGATAAATTGAGTGAAAGCCAATTTATATCTAAGGACAACATCTTGCTCATAAGTAAATGCAAGCTAGCTTCCGGTTTATGGCGGCTTGATGGTGGGCGCACTCCAGCAGAGCTCCATATGGAGTGGCCCACAGACTCAGTGAATGGAAGGGGAACCGGCTGGATTCTGGTTCCCCCCTGGAGCCCTTGTAGGGGGCTCCCAGCCTGGGGCTAGAGAGGCACCTCTCCTGAGGCATTGGCCAAGGGATCGAGGCGCCTCTTTGCCCTGTATGGTCCTGTCATTGCAGAACCTTCGGGTACACAAAGGGGCATCCGGGCAGCGAGCAGGAAATGGGATGCAACGAAAGATCCCTACCTGCGGCAAAGAGACAGCAAAATGTGAGTTAGTGAGTCCACTCACTTGGACAGCCAGGCATCCTGTAGTCCTGATTTAAGTGGAGGAGGGAGAGGGAGGGTGTTTGCCCCCCCACATCCTTGATCTTTCCAAGTTCTTTAAAAAAGCAGAGGGCTGGGACAGTTGGTGCTGCACATGCAGCTCAAGAGATGTGGAATCATCTTTAAAGCTATTTTCTAAGAACTTTTTGTGATATTCTAACTCCCCTAAGAATCAAACAATGGCTGGCAGGGGAGAAAAAATGGCGTCCAGAGGGAAACCCTCTTCAAAGGCTACAACTCCTTCTCTTCCTGTTCCTAAACAGGAAAATCCTATAGACTTTCCAAGCATGTTGTCGGTAGCATTGTGCCCTCTGCTGTAACACAAGAACACAAATGACTACAATGAAATGTATTTTTAAAAAAATTTTAATTGATTTTTTTGTCTACACCTATACTAAAAACTACAAAAAACTAACTACCCTAAGGTATACAAGATGGACAATTTGTTACAAAATATATAAAGTTAAGATATCTAAAAAGCGATTTTACTCCTTGGTATCTACTCTTAAAAAGATTTTTGCTGATATAATTATGACATGTTGAAATTCCTGTCTCGCTAACAGATAAAAAGATTTTTACAAAGCATTTATATTAATACATGATGTGTAAATAAGGTTAATACAGTTACAACATTATTTTTTCTTTGGTTCTCTTCTTTTCTTCTGCCTTTTACTTAAAGCTTTTGGGGCAGCCACCCCTTTTTCAGAGTCAGAGTCTCCGCTCGATGTTTCACCACTTCCTGAGTCGTCAAAGCCATACATACTCTCCTGCAATGCCAGCGAATCTTCTTGTGCAGCTTCAGCTTCCTTCTTTTTATGTTCATCCAAAAATTTCTTTGCCTGCTCCACATTGTCAATTTTATATTTATTATCTTTGTAGCCGAACTGCAGGCCTTCCGGAACTTGCCAACGATAAGAAATTGATTCAACTACAATGAAATGTATTGATGCACTCCAGAAAGAGATCAAAGAATCCAATGCAAAGATAGAAGAGGTGGTTAAATCAGCTAAATCAGCAGAAACCAAAACAAAAATATTAAACCAAAGACTACAAGTGGTGGAGAAAGAAAGAGCAATTTCTGAGATTGCAAATGGAAATAGCTTCTTATATTCTTTCTTATATTTCTTATATTCTTATATTTCTTATATTCTGTGATTCTTATATTCTGTGATTTGTCCCAGAACAAAAAAATGGAGGATTTAAAAGGAACTTTAAGTGAAGCTTTGGCTCCAATTACAGGTTTGAAAGTGGATTACCTACAAAGCGAAATGGATATTGTCTATAGAACTTATCCTGATCTTGTGAAGAAGAATAACCTGCCTGGAGAAATTGTGGTGAAATTCTCTAAGAGGGCAATAAGAGATGTGGTGCACAAGGCCACTAATGGGACAATCCTAAAAATCAAAGATGTGAAAATTAAAGTGTTAAAAGATATTCCATTTGAGATAAGAAAAAGGAGGAAGCAATGTTAGCTGAATTGCTCTGGTTTTAAAAGTAGCAACTGGCAAATAATCGGGTTACAGCCAACTATACCAAGGTCCCGCCCCTTCCAGGAGTTCCCAGAAAATAGGCACTGCGGCAGAGGTCAGTTTAAATGATGTTTACTGTAAAATGTTCTTCAAGCATACAAAAACAGAATCACACACACAAACACACAGTTCTAAGAAACTTAGATAGAGAAATAGCACTTTTGCATGAGCAGGAGATTCATTGGTTGGGAGATACTTTACCTGTCCTGGAGATGGTTGTCTGTTCCAAAAGAAGAATAGAGGGATTAGAAAGGAAAATAGGGGACGTGTTCTGAACCAGCAGAAACACGCTTCTCTCTGGCTGCAGACCAGAGATCAAAGATGGAAGGAGGGTATTGGGATAGCAAGCTGGACACAAGAGGGGTAAAAGCAGATAGGGGTCGTGGAAGCTCAAGAGAGCAGCTGCATGGAGTGTAACCTCTTTTATTAGGTGGTATTGGGGGCAGGCAGCGCTGGCCACATCCCCTTAACACACCTTCCAGGTAGTCCGTCCCTACAAACCCTACCATTGGTTAAAGGGAAAAGAGGAGGGAATGTGGAGGGGTGGTCAATATTGCAACACTAGGGGCTATACAGTTACTGACACCTGGGCAAGCATCCAGTGTGTCATCGAGCCATCCTATTGTCCCTTGATGTCCCTGGCTTGGCCAGTTGGTGGGCAGAAGATTAGTTACCAAGCAACCTCATTCATAGTCCAAAATTCAGCATCTCTTTGAAAGGTGTGAAATCCCACAGGTACATAAGGGGGGGTTGGGGTTGCCTAGCGCGAGGTGACAAAGAACCCTTGGGCAATGGGGTCCTTGTCTTTGTTCTCTGTGTGAACCATGGCGGGTGCCCACTTTCTGGAGTGGACTGGAGCCTCTTACAGCAATAAAGAGTGCATGTAGTCCTTTGAAGCATAACAACCCAAAGTTTGAACTTATGAACATCAAAAGGTCCATAAGAGCACATGCTCTAGGCAACAGCAATACAAAAATTTGATAACATTTTTGCAAAAAAAAACTCCATCCCTTATAGGTGGACTTTTCCAGAAGGTTTGGTTTTCAACTATAAAGAGAAAAAAAATCACCTCTCTCAATACTGCAGAGACTTTCTTGGATTTGCATCAAAAATCAACAAAAGAAAAGCAGGCAGCAGAGGAAGAAGAAGAAGAAGAAGGCACTATACATGACTTGGAAAGTTCACAAACTTCATCAAGTAGCTCTTCAAAGAACTCTGACTCAGCAAAAGGGGCAGCAGCCCCCAAGCAACTGGCAGCCCAAAGAGAACTGGCTAAACCAAGAAGAAGAGGAGGGTGGGGAAAATAGTTTGGGATATAAGCTTAAAGTCTTAGTTTTGTACTGTATTACATGCTTGAATATGTATGAGCATAGCCAACACTGTTGTAATCTTACTATCACGTTTCAAGAATTTGAAATTTGTTATAAGGGGAATCTCATTAAAAGTATTTGTAGTTTTTAGGGATAGTGTTTTGTAGTTTTTTAGGAAATGTAATAAAAATTATATATATAAAGTAAATGCAAGCTCAAAGAATATGTGGGTTTTTGAAAGAAACAGAGATATCTAGAAGGGATACAGGATAGCAACTGCTAGACATTTCATGTAATATCTAGTTAGGCCAGTTAATGATATCTTTTCATCTTTTGAGAATAGTTTGTTCATGTTAATTAATACTTATTATTGTGGTGTCTTGCTGATTGGTTTAGAGAATTTAAGCTAGGTTTAGACTCAGAGGACAGGGATGGGAGAGTCAGGAGAGAATGCAGCTGAGGGGGATGTTAACTATCAGCAGAGTAGAACAGGTTTTGCTTAGAAAAGATTTATCCTTTGTTTACTTAGATAATTTCTACCTTTTCAAAGACTTGCTTGAGGTGACTCATAGAGTAAAAAACAATACAGCAGAATAATAGAAACAACAACATAAAATTTAGTATTGGAACAAGCCATGAAAGGATCTTAACTGGTGGACCAGACAGTGTGGGAGGAACTTCAAGTTTCCCAGCCCCAAACCATTTAGGGACTTAAAGGTAAGAAGTAGCCAGCCAATGCAGATCTTTCATTGCAAGGGTGACAAGATTCCTGTATCCAGCTCTTGACATTACCTGGCTGCTGCAGATTTGAGGATGAAAAGATAATTGGTACAGTGGAAAAGAATCTTTAATGACTGTATAATGTATAACGCCTACGTGTTTCGTGGGCAGGTTCGTCAGGGGAATCTTTCAGATGCTTTTGCCATCCCAGCAGGAATAACGAGACAGACAACAGTTTGGAATTAAACAAGGGCCACTTTATTAACTATTTAAACAGAACATTGCAGCAACGGGCAAAAACTAAGCAAGCTCTGGAACAGGCAAGGCAGGCGTCACTCTCTGACACGGCCTCCTTGCCCTTGATAAGGGCGGGACACCTAGCCCCAGTCTGAAGCCTGATACTTCTGGCTCGTAACCGGCAGCCCAGCATGCTGGCACTCCCCCCTCAGGAGCACCTACCCCTGCGGCTGCACAGACCAACAGGGAGGAGCCTAGCCTGAGAGGTTCCCAGAGGCGATCCCCATTCACCACCCCAGACCGCAAGGCCCTAGGGCAGATCCTGAAGATCACCTGTTCCCAACAGGGATATGCTGTGAGGTGCTCACCGGTTCCATTTTCTTGCTTGCACAACCTGCCAAGTGACCAGACTAATTAATAACCCGACCACCGACTAAGCCCCTAAACCACAGAGCACAGTGTAAGGTAGGCGAAAAACACCCCAACCAAACTTGCCAAATAGGTGGGATGCAAAAATTCCTACCCGGCCCCAAATGGCGACCAGCCAAAGCCTACACTGCAAACAGGGCGGGCGGGTGGGCGAGCACGTGGAGCAAACGGCCAAGGCGGGAGCGGGGCGCAGGCTCTATATAGAGCAAGCCCCGCCCCTGCCTGCTCCGAGACATGCGACAGCGCGCCGGTTGCTGCCTCGCATCCGGCGAGGCGGCAAAGCAGCCCCCGGGAGCCATGGCTTTGCCAGGCGCCCGGGAGCCCAGTTTTAGTTCTGTTCCTGTCTATATGCTTAGTAAAATGAGTGGGGCTCTTTCTGTTGTCAGTTCCAGTGTTAGTGTAAGTATATCTGTAATTCCATACTTTGTAAGTATGTTATTGTTACAGTGTTGATTTGTACTGCATACAAGTACAGTTTATGGGTGCACGCTCATTAATGCTAGCAGTACAAACAATGTGATTTCTGTTAGAATTTTTGTTCAATATTCGAGAAAAAAATCAGAGTGATGGATCTTGCTTTCTGGAAAGAAGAGACTGCTTCCTCTAGTTTAAAATCTTTATTACTAAAGGATAAAGGGAAACGGGATTAGCTACAAATAAACAAACATGCTTTCTAAGGAGCTGCATTGTGCTCCGTCTTCACACTAAGACATGCTACAACAAAGTGAGAGATTACAATGGAGGATCTCTCCTTCTTCTTGACCCCTGAAAGGAAACACCTGAAGTCAGTAACCAATTAGCAGAACAGTAGACCTCTGGGTTTCCCGGGTTTACAGTCAATTGGCCAGCTGCCAGGTATCACTTCCAGGTTAACAAAGGTAAACAAACAAGTTGCATATGTTAACCCTATAATGACTAAAATTGTCAGGCCTTGTGTTATATACTCATTTTTCCAACACCTTTTCTCAAGACCTGAAATGCAAGTCATTATACATGCATACACAAACATTATTCAACATTAGCATCAAGCATATTCAACATTTCATGAAGTCTTTCAAACTTGTCTTTGGTCAGTGGCTTGGTCAGGATATCAGTCACCATCTCTTCTGTACGACAATGCTTTATCTCTATCAGCCTTTTCTGGTACAAATCTTTAACTAATGCGCATTTAATACCAATAAATCTACTTCTAGCAGTTGTGCTCTCTTCCTTACATATTGTTATACAAGCTTGATTATTCTCTAACATAAGTATTGGTACAAGTTCATTTATTCCAAAATCTTTCAACATATTAAAGATCCGTTCAAGTCTGCTGCAGGCACTTGCTGCTGAAATGCACTCAGCTTCTGCTGTGGATTGCGCTACAACAGTCTGCTTTCTACTAGTTCAGTCTATCAGTCCATCTCCATAAAAGAATAGGTATCCACTGGTAGACTTGTAGTTGTTCATCTCTTCTCCCCAACTGGCATCCATGTAGCCAACTAGTCTCGGTTGTTCAGTTGGTGCAATTTTCAGTTTTAAGTCCATTGTTCCTCTTAGGTAACGTGCCATCTTCTTTATTGCACTCCAACGATGATGATTTGGCAAACTTACCTCTCTGCTTAGAAATTCAACTGCTGCTGTAATATCTGGATGCATTGATTTGCTCAGGTACAAGAGCTTTCCGACAGCCTCTCTGTATCCTCCTATGTCCTTTAGTGGTGTGCCATCCTTCTCCTTCAGATATCCAGGTTCAAGTGGGATTGTTAAAGCTTTGCAGTTCTTCATGCCAACAGATTCAATAAAGTCCATAATCTTTCTTTTCTGGCATAAAAGAAAAGTTCCATCCTCAAGTCTCTCAGTTTGCATTCCAAGGTATTGTTGAACATCTCCTAATTGTTTGACTTCCACTTCCTTATTCAGTCCATCAGCTATTGCTTTGATGTCTCCTCTGTTTTGACAAGCCATGATCAAGTCATCAACATAAACAAGAACATACTGATATTGTCCATTTCTGATTCTAGTGTACAGACAAAGTTCAGTTTTCCCTTGCTTGAAGCCTTGCTTCTTTAAAAGTTCAGTAAGTTTGTCATACCAGGCCTTTGCTCCTTGCTTTAGGCCATAGAGTCCTTTATTGAGTTTGTAAACAAAATTTTCTTGACCTTTGACCTTGAAACCTTCAGGTTGTTCCATGTAGATTTCCTCAGATAGTTCTCCGTTGACAAAAGCAGTCTTTACATCAAGATGCTCTACTATCATGTTCCTAGATGCTGCTACACTTAGAAGTGTTCTGAATGTTGCTTGGTCAGTAACTGGAGCAAGTTTCAAAATAGTCAGTCCCATATTGCAGTCCCATATGCCTTTTGCTACTAGGTGTGCTTTGTATAGCTCCACAGTTCCATCTTCCTTGTGCTTTATCTTGAAGACCCATTTACACCCAACAGGCTTTCTGCCTTGAGGTAGTTGAGTGAGAGTCCAGGCCTCTTTTTCGCTAATGGACAGCAGCTTCTGTTCCATTGCTTCAAGCCATCTGCCTCTTTCACTCACAGGTAAGTTGCAAACTTTCTTCCAGTTCTTGGGTTCTTTTGCAGGTTGCACAAGTTCAAAATCCATATTTCTTTGGACGTTGTCCCTTAGTGCTCCTTTCTGATCACCTCACACTGGGTGTGGGTTCTGCCGTGGGTTCAGCCGCTTCCTCTGGTGTGGCCCCTGCTTCCCCTTCTGTTTCAGTAGTTTCCTCAGAAGGTGGACCTGCTGCTTCACTTGCCAGTTCCCCAGCCAGTTCCCCAGCGGTCACTACAGGTAGCCAAGCAACCAACTCATCAGCTGCAGTCCCAGGCATCTTTGGATCAGCTGCAGTGGAAACACTAGGCAATACAGTCTCATCAACAAAGCAACATTGCATTCCTCAACTCTGTGGGTTTGGGGATTGTATATCCTGTACCCTTTTCCATCAACAGGGTAGCCTACAATAATTCCAGTTTCAGTTCTGGGATCAAGCTTTCCCCTTTTCTCCTTTGGTATGTGCGCATATCCTTTTGCGCAATTGATACTTTATGATGAATTCCTTGCTCTTGTAGAAATTGTTTGAATTCAGCATTACAATATTTACCACCTCCATCTGTGAGTAAGCTCTGAACTGCTTTGCCAAATTTATTTTTAACTATGGCCACATAATTTTTAAATCTACGCAGTGTTTCATCCTTATTTTTCAGCATATACACATAAATGTATTTTGTTTTATTCTCTGTGAAAGTCACAAAATATTTGTTCCCTCCTAGGGATGCAGGTAATGGCCCAACAAGATCACTGTATACAGTTTTCAGAAATTCCTGATTCTGCGCTGGATATTTCCCAGTATAATGTGGGGCATCCCCCTTCGCTCTGAGGCATGTCTCACATCTAGTTTCACTCTTTTCACAATGCACAACAGATATTCCACATTGCTTTAACAACTGTTCAACTTATTTTAAATTTCTATGCCCAAGTTTAATATGCTACGAAAATAAACATTTTTCATGATTACAAGCATCATCACAAATCTGGCAAATCTGTTCCTTATCATCAACAGTCTCAATTTCCTCATAAGGATCAACATCAAAAGCCTCTGTCTCCTTATCACAAGCTACAAGGTAATGAAATCCATTTTTCTCTTTCACTTTAAATTCAAGCTCTCCATCCTCAGTAGTGATTTTACTCCCCTGCTTTCTTTTGAGCAGGACAGTGTGTCCAGTGTCCATAAGCCTTTTTGTTGAAATTAAGTTGTCAACAGCTTCTGGAACATAAGCTGTATTTTGCAATTCAACATCAACTAATCCACCATCAGTAGTACACAATTGCAATTGTACAGTCCCAACACCTTTCACATCTAGCAATTCTCCATTAGCTTGAAAATTCTTGGTTTGTTCTCAACATCTATCTTACAAAACCAGTCTTTTCCTTTACAGATATGAATGCAGGAACCAGAATCAACCAAAAACACTTTCTTATTATCTTTGTTAACATCATCAGTGATTCTAAAAGCATGACCTTTACTTAGTGTCTTTGCATCAGACTTTCTCCCTCTGTGCTGTGTGCTCGAACCTTGAGCTCTGCCCCTCCCATAATGGCTTCCCCCTCCACTCACTGGTTCTTTGTTAGTGGAACCACATGTGCCTGTGCCTCTTTGTTCTTGGGGCTCATCATTAGGCACATACTTAGAAGGGCAGTACTTTGCAATATGATTTTTCCCACATATAAAACAATCCACTTTCCTTTTAAATCTCTGTCCATGCTTTAGGCTCAAAACAGACATCTCATCAGACAAACTTGGTCTAGGTTGTCTAGAGAATCATATTCCTCAGTCAGTGCAGACAAAAGACCTTCTAAATTCAGATCATCTTTCAGTCTAATCATACTGGTTACTGACATAGGAGCCCAGTAGACCCTTAAGAATTGAAGAAATTATATCTGTATCAGAGGGCACTTCATTCAAGTCTTTAAGTTGTGTGTAGATGGCCATTAATTTGTCCATCTCTTTGGGTAAACAGTCTCCCTCCTTCATCCTGAAATCAAATATCTGTCCTTTGAGGGAATAAATTTTACTCTTGCTGGGCTTATCAAGCTTGCCTTTTAGGTGTTTAAGCATCAATCTGGACGTGGCTAACCCACATAATCCTGGTACCTCTGTGTGAGGAATACTCCCTAAAATCAGGGCTTTGGCAAAACTGTCCATCATAAGAAATTGGCTGCAGCCAGAAAGGCCCAACACTGTTTCCTTGCTGATCGGGGGAAATTCTATGTTAATTTGCAGTTTGCCATGAGCAGAAAGGAAAAAAAGTTGGTCGTTTAAAAAAAAATCCAAGCCTCTAGTGCTTATTCCCTATGTCTCTTTCTCAATCAGTTCAGAAAGCTTAAACAAAACGTGTTAGAACCATCCTCTGCTACCATTTGTTAGAACTTTTGTTCAATATTTGAGAAAAAAATCAGAGTGATGGATCTTGCTTTCTGGAAAGAAGAGACTGCTTCCTCTAGTTCAGGGGTGGGCAATTGTTTTGGCTTGGGGGCTACTTTGTGGGAGCGGAGGTTAGCGGAGGGCTGCACCTTTTAAAATGATTGCATTCATTAGTTAACTTTGCATTTCAGAAAAGGTATAAATTGTATCATAAAAATCAATAAGTATAAATTAAATAAAATAGTGATAGTTTTATTCAATTTATTGTGCTAATTTCATATCATCTATAGCTGCAAGCATATTTAATTTTAGAATCAGTTTAATAAGACAAATGTACCCTATCTCACCACGTGGCTGACTGTCTTGGCGGACCACAAAAACTCTGGCAGGCCACATGTGGCCCCCGGGCCGCTATTTGCCCACCCCTGCTCTAGTTTAAAATCTTTATTACTAAAGGATAAAGGGAAACGGGATTAGCTACAAATAAACAACATGCTTTCTAAGGAGCTGCATTGTGCTCCGTCTTCACACAAGACATGCTACAACAAAGTGAGAGACTACAGTGGAGGATCTCTCCTTCTTCTTGACCCCTGAAAGGAAACACCTGATGTCAGTAACCAATTAGCAGAACAGTAGACCTCTAGGTTTCCCAGGTTTAGAATCAATTGGCCAGCTGCCAGGTATCACTTCCAGGTTAACAAAGGTAAACAAACAAGTTACATAGGTTAACCCTATAATGACTAAAATTGTCAGACCTTGTGTTATATACTCATTTTTCTCAACAATTTCTACCAAATTGACCAACCCAGGGACAAGATTCTGGGGGCACTGAACTGCAGCAGGAAGGTGTCAGACCCCTGGTCAAGAGACTCCACACAACACTGTTTGACAGTGATTTCTTTATTGATTCAGGTTACAGCAGTACTGTGTCAGAACTGAGGTCCAAGAGGGAAACTCCACAGATGTAGACAGTTCAAATGAAACCCTCCATTAGGTGCACCAATCACACATTGCAGGCCTTCCAACTAATTTTCACGTGTCTACCTCCCCCCCTTGATAATATATGGCTCCCTTATCTATGAAAGTGAGAAAGGCACAGCTTTGGCTTCAAGGTCGTCCCTGGCATTTAGGGAGATATCTTGCAGGAAGAGTTACATCTACAACCCCCGCACATTCCAGCATTCACTCCCCCCCCCCAGGAATTTCCCATCTCCCAGTCATCATGGCAAACTAAAGACAGAGTTTGACAGAAGGTGGAGTCAACAAAAAATGCCCCTTTTTCTGGTGGTGGAAGTATTTTCTGCTAGAATAATATGTAGCTAGGAACCAACTAAATGAAATCATTAAAAAAAATATGCGGTGCTGAAATCCTGCTGGTTTCAAACAGTTTTGATCATACCCTTTTTAACTAGTCTATCCACAGCTTGAAAGAAATATTTTGCAAATATAATGCCTGTCTTACCATGTATTTCATTTTTATTAGTTGATGCTAACTATGAATGCTTTGGGGACATGAGTGGGATGTTGCCAAACAAATTTCAAACAGAAAATACAGTGCTACAGAATACCTTAAAAGCTTCCAAATGAAAACTTAATTCACAACTTCCATCTGGAAATTACAAGGCCAGATGGCTTCATCAATTCCCCAAAGAAAATATACAGCTGCCAGTTCTTCCTGTTTGTATTTGAAGGAGTTATTTAATCAACTGGCATCTTGGCTTAATGTATTGTTCATGTTACTGTAGCATGTAGGCCTCCCATACCAGAAGCCCTCTCTTATTTCAAGTATTCACAGAAGATTATCATTTTCAGTAAACAGCTGTAATGGATTGTGGATTTTAATAGCACTAGGCAGGAATTTGAGGAGGAAGCACTAATTAATCAATAAACAGCCCAAGTCTTTGGCGCTTACCCAGAATATTTGAGATCCCTTGGGTACCAATAGAAGACCAAATTATTAGGGATTACCACACTATGGACTGCGATAACGAGGACTCATCACCAAATGTGCTTAAATTCACAAACACAGAGACACATGCTCTCACAAAGTCCATGCCAAAGCAGTCGGAAGCTGACAACATTTTTTTTCTGGATCCTCAGTAAGCCACAATCAAGTACACTGTTCGACTGGCACTTTATCCAGTTCTACTAACCAAAGCCCTTTCTCTTATCTCAGGCTAGCTCCACTAGGTTCCACTACCTTGCTGCACACAAGCATCCATTTTTGCTCATACTTTTCTTCTCTTAATCTCCGTTATGATATGGGACTAACTTCTGTTCAGGTACCTTTAACCACAAAAGGATCCTACTCAGAGGTCCATTGGAGCGGGAGCGCACAGGAGCGCAGCTCCGGGAGTGAGGAGCCCAGGGGGCGGGCACATGGCCAAGCCCCGCCCCCTCCTCAGCTTCCCCGAGCAGTGCAGAGGCGCAGCGCCCCGGGGAAAGTCCTGCTAGGGTCTTTATTGATTTTAATGTTTTGTTTTAATACTGATAATTTTATCATTGTTCCTTTTATGACTGTGTGCTGCTTTTCCAGAGACTTGCTCAAGGTGGCATATAAATTTTCTAAGTATACCATTTTTTATCTGGGCACATGGCACATAAGTGCTGGAGAAATTTCACCAACCCTTCAGCAGCTTCCACCCCATCAGTTTGGTGTAGTGGTCAGGAGTTGGACCCTAATCTGGGAGAACCAGGTTTGATTCCCCACTCCTCCACATGCAGCTGCTGGTGTGACCTTGGGCCAGTCACAAGTTCTCTCCGAGCTGTTCTCTCATGAGCAGTTCTCAAAAGACCTCTCTCAGCCCCACCTACCTCACAGGGTGTCTTGTTGTGGGGAGGGGAAGGGAAAGGGATGGGTGGTGCACATGTCCTGGATATCTCAAGTCTACTTGAAACCTGGTGGTTTCAGGGGAGCAGGAAGAGAATGCGGGTGTGTTCTTTACGCTTATTTTTATTGCCCAAAGTATTGGATGGGGAAGGGAATGGAGGAAGAGCAGGTCAGTTTCACTCACCTGTGGAGTGGAGCCTGAGGGGTGGGTGTTGCCTTCTGACACACTTCCGGTATGTTAGGGGGTGTGGCATATGCAAATGAGTTATGCCAATGAGTTATGCTAATGAGCTCCTGCACCTCTTTTTCTACAAAATGACCCCTGATCCTACTGATTTTAGTGTTCTGCTAAATAAATAACTCTAATCACATTTGCATTCCTCACAAATAGGTCAGACTTTAGCACCAATGTAATTAAGACTATTTGGAATTCTAAAACTTGAACTACCTCTTCCACCCCTTTGTCTACACAAGGGACTTACCTGGACCAGGCCCTTTGCCTCATTTTCTTTCTCCAAGCCCTTTAAGATTTTTTTTTTTTGCTATTTAACAGACCTCTTGTGAATTGGGCCCCAGTTTAGGGACAAGATCTCTTGTGTGAACTGTATAAATCCGCTGCCTAGAATGCCCAAATAAGTAGCTATAGCCCCTTCTCTGTATTTTTTTAATGTTTTGTCTCCCCCTCTATAATGGAAAGTTTGCACAGTGCTTGGATGACTTGAAGTGAATATTTCTTGGTGTGGGCTTCTAGAATTAGTTGTACTTATTGTGTGTGCTTGATTTTGACAATTTGAGTGTGCTGATTCTCTGAGACATATTTTCATATCATTTTCCTCAGTAAACTTTATATTTGCATTCTATGTGGATTTTCAGTATCGCCTTGCAGCTTGTAGAGAAGACAGTATCGCCTTGCAGCTTGTAGAGAAGAAAACAGATTGATTTTTTTTGGGGGGGGGATCATTTCCTGGATTTGAAACCCTTTTTAAGTTGAGTGTAGAGCCTAAGGCACAGGCTCCCTTAGCACAGGAACGAGAGGTGGCGAAAATATGGTTTTTTACATATACTCAGTGTGCTGGGGGGGGCAAGCTACCCCAGGCAGGTTTCATGCAGAGATGGCACCGAAATTTTAAAAATAAAATAAAAAGAAATTGGAAAGTGGGCCACATTCATACAGACATGTGTCTAGGGCATGTGTGTCTTCCAGATCACATATGATAACTGTCCTGGGCTCTGCTGCTAGGAACCAAATAGCTCATAGAAGGCCCTGCAGTGATGAAGATGGGAACTTTCTCGTATGTGGACTCATATTTTTCTCTGACATCCTGCCATGAGAGAAGAAGGCTTTCCATAGATTAATGGCAGCTATTGTCAAAGGGTCCTTAAGAAACTACCACAGAAGATAAGTGAGTAGAGGTATCCAAGTAGGGAGGGGATGTGTTTGGGATAATCTTGGTCTGATTAGAGGAGTGTATCTTTCACAGGCAATTGCAAATAACATGTTAGATCAGGGGTGGGCAATTGTTTTGGCTCGGGGGCCACTTTGTGGGAGCGGAGGTTAGCGGAGGGCCGCACCTTTTAAAATGATTGCATTCATTAGTTAACTTTGCATTTCAGAAAAGGTATAAATTGTATCATAAAAATCAATAAATATAAATTAAATAAAATAGTGGTAGTTTTATTCAATTTATTTATTGTGCTAATTTCATATCATCTATAGCTGCAAGCACATTTAATTTTAGAATCAGTTTAATGAAACAAATGTACCTATCACACTTTTCTACAATTTTTTTGAAATCAGGAGTGAGATTGCTTGTTGAGATTCTCATCACAGCCTGCAAGTTAATGTCTGTCAGAAAGCATCTATATTTACTCTTGTTGATCTTCATGCAAGAAAAACTTTGCTTACAAATATATGTAGACCCAAATATAGAGAACATTTTCCCAGCAAATTTCTTCATACATGGAAATTTTTTCAGCAGACAAAGATTTGTAAAAGTCAACTAATGTCACAGCATTAAACATTTCTTTCACAGTGTGATCTGACTGCATGTCAATAAGTTCAAGCTGCAGTTCCTCAGGTGTTGTATCAATATCAGCAGTGATGGGATAAGATAGCAAATTGAATTTAGGCTCAATTTTCTTGAAGTCCTGAAATCTTCTTGGCAGGCCACAAAAAACTCTGTGGCGGGTCGCATGTGGCCCCCAAGCCGCAATTTGCCCACCCCTGCATTAGATCATAACATTTCAGTAAAAAACCAACACTATGGAAAAGTTTCTTTCTTTGGCCAGTGCTAAGGCAGTAGACATAGTGATTAATTAATGAAAGGCTTTGATTAATAAGCTCAGCCAAACACTAGCTGCAGTGAGATTTATTTATTATTTACAAAATGTGTATCCCATTTTTTCTGCCCTTACAAGGTACATTAAGGTGGTTAAAAATTTAAAACATACATGACAAAAATCACATTTTAAAATAATTAAAATCACCCCATGCACACATTATTAATACAACTTAAAAACAGAGTTAAAACACAAACAAAACATAAAAACAGAAATTAAACCGTTTGTTAGGAGGAAGGAATCATTGAGGGAATGCCAAATGAAACAAAAAAAGTCTTTACCTGCTGGAAGAAGACAGCAACAGAACAGGACAGACAGATCTCCTTGGGGACAGAGTTCTGGAGCTTAGGGATGGGCATGAACCAGCTGAGAAAGTTTGTCACGAATTTGGCCGGTTTGTGATTCCCGAACTGAAGTTCATGTACTGAAGAACTGTAATGAAGTTCCATGGATTCTGCTGCAATTCATGGTGATTCGAGGCAGTTCACGAAGAGCAGAAAGCAGAGGCCCTGAGTCATTTAAACATTGCTTTCAGCTCCCTGCACCATTTAAACCAAACAGCCAAGTAGCTGGGAACTCCCAGTCACCCAGCAGTTTCTCAAATGGCTTTTCATGGGGAGCAGAAAGCAGGGGTTTAAATGGCTAAAAAGCCATGGGGAGCTAAGAGCAGGGTTTAAATGGCTCCCAGCCATTTAAACCCTGCTTTCTACTCTCCACAAAAAGCTACAGGTTCCCGTGGCTTTTCACGGGGAACAGAAAGCAAGACTTAAATGGCTCCAAGCCATTTAAACCAAAAGCTGAGACATGGGGAGAAGTCTCCCCACTGGCCCATCTTCAGGCTGTCTTGTGTACAGCCTTTAAACTGAACAGCACAAAGGAGCCCAATGGAGCTGAGCCTGTGTGGAGAAGTTCCCTCCATCCCAGTTTTGGGCTGTCTTGCATGGCCCCATTTTAAGGGGCTAAGCAAAGAAGCCTAATGGTGCTGAGCCCATGGGGAGAAGCCTCCCTATTGGCCCAGCTTTGGGCTCTCTTCAGGCTGGGGAAAGCCACAGCCAGCAAAAAGGATGGGAAGTACCTTCCAGGGGGCATGTCACCCTCTCTTTTCTGCTGGCTGCACATCTCCCCAGCCATCAGAAAGGAAGGGGTAAAGTGTCTCCCAGGGGGCACTTCACCCTTTCCTTTTTGTTGGCTGGGGAAAGCCACAGCCAGCACAAAGAGGGGATGAAATGCCCCCTGGGAAGCACTTCACCCCCATATTTAGCCCTCTGGTTTTTCTCCCTCCCATTTTGAAGCTGCCATATAAACTCTCCCATTTAAACCCTCCCATTTAAACCCTCCCAATTTGCTCCCCGCTGTTTTGAAGAGGGGAGAAGAACCAGAGGGTTAAATGGAGCCATTTAAACCTCTGTTTTTGCTCCCCGCCACTTCAAAGCACTGGGGAGCAGAACCAGAGGGTTTAAATGGCCCTGAGCCATTTCTGCTCCCTACAAGGATCCACTACTCAGCAAGACCCACAGCTCAGCTGTTTCGTTTAAATGGCTCCATGCCCTTCTGTACTGAAGAAGAGGAAGGGATTGGATTTATACCCCACCCTTTACTCACTTGGAGTCTCAGAGTGGCTTACAAACTCCTTTCCCTTCCCCTCCCCACAACAGGCACCCTGTGAGGTAGGTGGGGCTGAGATAGCTCTGAAACAACTGTCCTTGAGAGAACAGCTGATAAAGAGCTATGGCTTGCCCAAGGTCATCCAGCAGGTGCAAATGGAGGAGTGGGGAATCAAACCCGGTTCTCCCAGATTAGAGTCTGCACACTTAACCACTACACCAAACTGACTCTCCTGGAGCTTTGGTACCATGACCAAAAATAGCCTTTCCTGTGTTGTCACTCACCTAATTGCAGAAGGTGAGGGCACCCAAAGCAGTGCCTCTGAAGATGACCTCAGTGGTTGGGCATGTTCATAAGGGAGTGTGGAGTCCTTCAGGTATGCTGGTCCCAAACTTTATAGGGCATTGAAGGTCAAGGCCAACACTTTGAATTGTGCCAAGAAACAAATCATAAGCCAGTGCAGAAGGCCAAGACTAAAGTGATGTGGTCCCTACAACCCATTCCAGTCGATATCCTGGTTGCAGCATTCTGTACCAATTAAAGTTTGCAAATACTTCTCAGGGACAACCCTACATAGGTGCATTGCAGTAATGTAATCTAGATGTAATTAGGACATACACCAGAGTAATTAGGACATACACAACTTTTCTGTCCAGGAAAGGCCACAGCTGGCTAACCAGTTGAAGCTGGTGAAAGGTTCTCCTAGCTGCAGCTGCCACTTACTTATTCTGCAGAATGCCTAAAGTTGCCAACACCAGGTCAGAAAATTACTGGAAATTAGGAGGTGGAGCCTGCAAAGGGTGATGTTTGGGAGAAGAAGGGCCTCAGAAGAGTACATTGCCACAGGGTTCATCTTCCAAAGATGAATCAAAATAGAAGCAATTATGCAACAGTGGTATTATGAGCCCGCTTGTGGGGAGGGCGGGATATAAATCAGAAAAATAAATAAATAAATTATGAATTACTAGTAAATATGTGCCCCACCACAGCCATAAATGAATCACAAACGGAATTGTCTTTTTCGTTATTTAATCTAAAATCACATCAAAATTGCAGAACTGTTTTGTTTTCAGAGTTCACTCCAGCATTTAACAAAAACATGTATATATTGGCAGTGTATTTGGTGTGAAGATGTTTTCAAACTACCTTTGCCATACTTGAAATGTGGCATCTGTCTTTACCCTAGTGTCATAAATCAAGTTTGTTTGCTTCCTCTTCTCTGCTTCTACTGAAAAACACATTTAAAATATAGAATACTTATACAAAATCTATTTAGTATCAGTTATTTATTTAAACTCTAGAATGGATGCTTACATATTCAACTGTATAAAACAAGATTCACAATGATAACTCACCAGTGAAATAAATTCAGTATAAGTACTTCTCTAGGGGAAAAAAATGAAATGTGGAGTAGATGACAGCTATTGTACTTGTCTGAAAAAAAAGTCTACCTAGAAAGGTCAAGGTACCATAAATGCTTATAAATGAAATTAGTACAAAGGAGAAAGCATTCTCTCAGATCTTATAGACCATCAGTGAAACAATTACCTACCGTTTTTTGTCCTTTATCATGGCCAGCTTTGCATGAAACATTCCCTTGATGTCTCCAGTTTTCTTGAAGAAATCTCTAGTCCTTCCCATTCTATTGTTTTCCTCTATTACTTTGCATTGTTCATTGAGGAAGGCCTCCTTATCTCTCCTTGCTGTTCTCTGGAAATCTGCATTCAGTTGGGTAAATCTTTCCTTTTCACCTTTCCCTTTCCTTCTTTCGTCAGCGATTTGTAAAGCCTCATCAGACAGCCACTTCACTTTCTTGCATTTCTTTTTTTGGGGGGGGGGGATGGTGATGATTGCTGCCTCCTGTACAATGTCACAAACCTCCATCCATAGTTCTTCAGGCACTCGTCCTGCAACCCTATTCTTCACCTCCACTGTATATTCATAAGGGAAGTGATCTAGGTCAAACCTGAATGGCCTAGTGGTTTCCCCAACTTTCTTCAGTTTAAGCCTGAATTTTGTAATGAATAGCTCATGATCTGAGCCTCAGTCAGCTCCAGGTCTTGTTTTTACTGACTGTATAGAGCTTCTCCATCTTTGACTGCAAATTATATAATCAATCTGATTCTGATGTTGCCCATCTGGTGATGTCCATGTGTAGAGTTGCCTCTTAGGTGGTTGGAAGAGGGTGTTTGTGATGACCACTGTGTTCTCTTGACAAAACTCTGTTAACCTTTGCCCAGCTTCATTTTGTTCTCCAAGGCCAAACTTGTCCATTATTCCATTACCTTTTGACTTTAGCATTCCAGTCTCCTATGAAGATAAGGACATCTTTTCTTGGTGTTAGTTCTAGGAGGTGTTGTAGGTCTTCATAGAACTGGTTCACTTCAGCCTCTTCTGCATCAGTGGTTGGGGCGTAGACGTGGATTACTGTGATGTTGAATGGTTTGCCTTGCATTCGAACCAAGATAATTCTGTCGTTTTTGAGATTGTATCCCATTACTGCCTTTCTCACTCTCTTGTTGACTGTAAAGGCCACACCATTTTTTCTATGGGATTCTTGGCCACAGTAATAGATATAATGGTCCTCTGAGTTAAATTCACCCATTCCAGTCCATTTTAGTTCACTGATTCCCAAGATGTCGATGTTCAGTTTTGCCATCTCATTTTTTACCATGTCCAGCTTACCACGATTCACAGATCCTACATTCCAGCTTCCTATGCAGTATTGTTCTTTGCAACATCGGACTTTCCTTTCACCATCAGACACATCCACAGCTGAATGTCCTTTTGGCTTTGGCCCAGCCACTTCATTCTTTCTGGGGTTGCTTGTACTTGCCCTCTGCTCTTCCCCAGTAGTATATTGGACACCTTCCAATATCAGGGGCTCACCTTCCGGCATCATATATTTTACCCTATTGTTACTATGAAGAGATTGGATTTATATCCCACCCTTCACTCACTTGGAGTATCAGAGCGGCTTACTCCTTTCCCTTCCCCTCCCCACAATGGACACCCTGTGAGGTAGGTGGGGCTGAGAGAGCTCTGAGACAACTGTCTTTGAAAGAACAGCTGGTACAGAGCCATGGCTTGCCCAAGGTCATCCAGCAGGTGCAAGTGGAGGAGTGGGGAATCAAATCCGCTTCTCCCAGATTAGAGTCCGCACACTTAACCACTACACCAAACTGGCTCTCTATGGGGTTTTCTTGGCAAAGGTACTGAAGTGGGTTGCCATTTCCTTCTCCAATGGATCACATTTTGTCTGAGTTCTTCGCTGTAGCCTGTCCATCCTGGGTGGCCCTCCATGGTGTAGCCCGCAGCCTCATTGAACTACACAAGCCCCCTTGCCACAATATGTGTTATTGGTCAAGTGCGCAGCCTAATTCATTCAAGTGTGCTCACCAAATTTTATGAGCAACAAGATTTGGAGCAATTCATAGGACAATTAAATTTCATTCAGTTTTGTAATAAAGTTTATTTGACTTGAAAGTCAAAGTTTGCATTACTATATTCAGAAACTTAAAACAGAATTCCTTTTTGAATAATAAGCATGATGTTTCATCAGCCTTCTGTCTGAATCATGATTTGTTTGAATGTTTTTTGAATGTTTGCAGTCGGTTAAAAATGCTCTATATATGCATGTTCTTCCACTGCTTCCCCCATCCTTGTCCCATTCCATCTTCTTAATTATATTAACAAATTAAAAAATCAGTTTGCAAAGAGATGGTTTCTTGGTTGCCTTGATCCTGCTGGGGTGCACTATGGTTGTTGGTTTAGACCAGCCTATTTTACCTCCCTATCTGAATCACAAAACTGTGTTCATTTTTATTTATATTATTTGCAACTACATATTCATGCAGTGCTGCTTGGTGAAAGTAATCTGATCATCAGTTCTCAGCATGTGCTAGCATGATGAATGCTGTCAACTGATGAACACACAAAAGAATAATATGCAGCCTATGCAGTAGATGTGAAATGGTGCATAAACTCTCTGTGATAACACTTGGTACATTTATAATCCAAGCAAGACAGTACATTGTTGGTGTAAATTTGCAATGGCTACTGGGCCAGCCACTATTGGGAAAGACAGCACTGTGCACATATAAAACTACTAGAAATGTTGTCCATTTTGAGTTGCAAACAACCAATATCAAGCAGGCATTGTGAACCAGGAAAGTTCAAATGGTGACTACAATTTCTACAAAGTTCTCAGAACCCTGGTTTCAAGGCACTTTTTAATATGAGATTTTTTCTTAACTTGCACAAATGTTGAAATGCATATATTTTGACTGTCCAGCTGGAAAAAAATAGCCTAATTTTGTGAGCTGAAATAGTGTTACCCAAAGGGGCTGTTTCCTTTAGTTGGCGGAATTAGTGAAAGAGACGGAGCTTGTGAGAGGGGGTGAGGAGCAAGATCTCCACCAAAGTTTACAAGGATTTTTCCCTTAGAGAAACTCTCAGAAATAAACCAGGCTGTGGCTTAACCATGAAAGGTTCTTTTTATTGAGAGAAGAAATAATAAAATGGAGCACACATACAGAAATAAATGCAACCGCACACACACAAGCTAATTGAAATGCAGGGAGGAGTGGGAATAGAGAGGCTTTTTTGGGGGGAAATTTTAGTTCCCAGACCAGAAGAGGCAGAGGTCCATGGAGAGAGGCTGTGAAATGAACAAGCATTTCAAGGAGATGGAAAGGAACCCAAACAGATTAGGAGGTGAGTTGTCAGTAGGCACCCAAGACATGCACTCACTGCATGGGGCAGAGCATGTGCAGTTATAAGGCAGAATGCTACCTGAGGGCACATTGACATGATTGCCCTGGAAAAAAATACTTGATAGGATTAAGACAATGCATTGGGGAAGGCTGTATAGCATCCCCAGGAATGGACAAAGACCACGGGAAACTTGTGATATTTTGCATGATGACTCAATTCAGTGTAAATTGAAAGTGTTAATGTCCTTCTGATTAGATTTGCTGAATGTAAACTAAGGGTGCTAGAATGACCTGTCTACCATCTTTTTGTGTTATACCTCTGAGGATACCAGTTACAGCTGCTGGAGAAACAGCAGGAACAACAATGCCAAGACCATGGCCATACAGCCTGGAAAATCTACAACTAAGGGTGCTAGTGTTTTTCTGATGACCCCTGAATATGGGATGGGAGAGGCTATCGGACTATATGAATAGCCCATTAATTAAGGTGAATGAGTAAGGGAGAGCATGACCAGGTGTGATGAGATCATGCCAGGAAGGGATATTATTTCCTGAGAAGCCCATCAATGAGATTAGGTATCTCTGTTTAGAGTGGGGAGGGATCTATTAGTAAGTCCAAAACCCAGAATAACTTTCCCAAAAGAATTTCTCAGGCCTGTCTTTTACCAGTGTTAATTTTGTTTATATCCAGCTCCATCTTGGTTCCATTCCTAGCCAAACTGTGTAATATTAGGGTTGCCAGGTGAACTCACCTGGCTGGAAGGGGGCTCCCAATCCACTCTGGGAGACCGGAAGTGGTTTTGTGCCACTTTCGGTAAAACCAAAAGTGCCCGCCTCGATGTGCTGACATCACCCGAAAGCAATATAGACACGTCGGGGATGTCAGGGGGCGATGCTCAGGTATTTGGGCAAACTCTATGGTAAATTCAGCTGAATTTACCATAGGGTTTGCCCAAATTCCAGAGCATTACCCCCAGATGTCCTGGATGTGCCTATGTCACTTCTGGGTAATGTCAGCAAGTTGGGGTGGGCACTTTTAGTTTTATGAAAGTGGCCTGAAAGAATCATTTGTGGGTTCCCTTGCCCCCATGGGGGTCTGGGAACCCTGTGTGGTACACATGTATGATTTTGGAGGTGATACTTAGAAGAGGGGTATTATTTACAAACTGCCCTTCTGCAGGAGGGGTCTGTGTACTAACAGCAGCACCATGTTTGAATCAGTTCTGTTCAGTCTCAAATAGAGTTTTCAGATTCCATGTAGCTGCTAGAGTCTAGTGAGGTACAGTGTTGATTCAGTGACATGTATTTGCTTTGATATATATATTCTTATGCCACTCTGTTAATGTAGGTTTTATTCCGCTGGTCCATGACCATAATAAATTATTGATTGATTGTTCTGTTTGGTATTCACAACACCAAAATATTCTATGAATATTCTATGAATATTTTCATTTAAAGAGGCATGCATCTCTAGTATCTATGGAAAATAAGATATCTAATTACAAATGCTGTCTTGGAAGACAGATGTTTAAGGCCTCAGTCACTGGTATTTGCTGGGTTAAAACAAAATGTTTCACACACACAAAAATATGATGCATCATTATCCTGATAAAATTAAACAATTTTGAATTGTTTCCACAGTATGACATATTTGCACTTTGCTATACAGTTATAAGGTGGTGTAGGAAGCATTTTTACGATTTCACCCTGCATTAAAAAAGGGTATCCTGGCATTCTGATGTACTCTAGCATAACCAAGAAGTAGAAGCCAGGTTGGCATTCTGCAGGTCAGGAGCGACTGATACAAAGGATTACCATATTGAAGTTAAAATGTGCAAAGTAAGGCTGAGGACTGACTGGCAGTCTGGCCCACTCTGCCTCCACTTTAAAAGTAGAGGCAGAGTGGCTGTTCAGACTGCCACATCTGCCCGGAGGCGGTGGCCCAGATGCAACGCGTCCGGCACCGCGCTCCTCCCGCAGCAGCCAGGCACCATTTAAAAGTGGTGTCCGGCTGCTGTGGCCACGTTCCACCCGCTTCCGGCGGGTGTGAACGCATGCTGGGTGGGGGAGCTGTGAGGCGTTTGGCCACCGCCAGTGGAAGCCACCCGCAGTCTGGACGCTGTGGGCAGCTTCCTTGCGGTGGCGTGCGAATGCCGCGTGGCAGGGGCAATTCCCCTTGCCTTGTTCTGCCACGCCGTGCAGGCGCGGCAGAACTCAAGTCTGTCCACAGCCTAAGTTGTAGACCAGACATGCAGTCAGTGAATGCTGCTTTGTGTCTCCATTAGGGTTTAATACACACTCCTTACAATGGCATATTTTGAAAGCAATGCTTGTTTAAAAGGAAACTTCTACTGTAAAGATCTGGAACTCACATTTCTTTAATTTTGCATCAGCTTTTTTAATGTGTTGGGATATGTTATGGACATGTTGAAATTTGTATTCATTCTCTGGAAAGGTATTTGTACTGAAACAAGTTAGACACTATATTAACCTCTGTCAAGGCAGATGGCAAAATTAAATAGTATCTCAACTTAAAAACACATCAATATGTATTTTAATGAGATTTTGGTGCACAAAGCCAGATGAAAATGGATTGCAGTTTAAATTGACTGAGGGTATAAGTGTTTCATTATAAGTGTTGTTGTTTTGTTCTTCACATCCTTACTCTTCTTCATATTATTTTTTTCTAGAAATGCATTTTGTCAGTGGGACAGACTAAAGTAATGTATTCAGCTTCTTTTCAAAACCTTTCATTTTACTACATTATCATTTTTTTCCCTGTGGTGTGGCACATAGATTGCTTTTCTGTTGTTGGCTCAAGATGTTATTTCTGCAATGGCATCTGTTTTCTCATTTCATACCAGGTCTTGCAGAAATCCTTCAAGTGAACTTAGGATCTTTCTCATGGGATGGAAAAAAAAGAAGGCCCATTTTGACATTCATCCTTGTCTTAAAGTTACCCCTGTCTGCGTGCATGCACGCACACACAAACACACACACGGACAATGGAACAATTTGCTTGTGGCCTGAGTCTGCTCCCTTTTGTCCTGGCTATTGCCTTTTAAGCAACCATGTGGACAGGGTCCTAATCATGCAAGTATTTCTCACTCTGCACTCTGGCAGGGAAGCTCCTGAGACAGTTTCAGTATCTTTAAGGCTGGTTTTACATCTGCCTTTCCTGCTGGAATCATTCTACTTCCAAAAAACCTCGCCCACATCTCTTTCAAGTGTGAATCTGCATTCCTTCTCAGCTGTCCATATCTGCTAATTGCCCTCTAGCTCTTAAACTGGCTTCACACCTCTGTAAACAAATCCTGTTCTTAACAGCACTTCAAAAGAATGACCCCTTTCACTCCAGTTCAATCAGTTGTGGGCATTCCCCTACAACAGCTTTGACACCAATGTGTTACGGGAGCAGGAAGTGCTGGAATGAAGCTGTTACAAAAATGCACATGTAAAATCAGCCTTAATGACACACTGGATTTCACTAGGAAAATTTTCACTAGGTATGCCTTCATTTATCATAATGCTGCATTTAGGGCTGCCAAGTCCAACTTGGGAAATATCTGGGGACTTTGGGGGTGGAGCCAGGAGACTTTGGGGGTGGAGCCAGGAGAAAGGAAGTGACATCATTTTGTGAAGTCACATCCTGTGATGTTGCTTCCACATGCTTCCACATGAACTCATGAAGTTTCCTAATACTGAATCAGGCCATTGGTCCATCAAGGTCAGTACTGACTACTCAGACTGGTAGTGGCTCTCCAAGGTCTCAGGCTGAGATCTTTAATGTCACCTATTACCTGATCCTTTTTTAGCTGAAGAGGCTGATACCTCCTGCATGTCAAGCAGATGCTCTGTCACTGAGCAACGGCCCTACTGAATCCTTCCTCATCTCGGCAGAATATGATTTTCATATCATAAGAACAGGAGAGAAGCCACAGTGGATCGGCCCATCCAGTACAGCCCATCCAGTACAACACTCTGTGTCACAACAGTGGCCAAAAATACCAGGTGCCCTCAGGAGGTCCAGCAGCGGGGCCAGAACTCCAGAAGCCCTCCCACTGTTGCCCCCCCAAGCACCAAGAATGCAGAGCATCACTGCCCTAGACAAAGTGTTCCATTTAGACCTTGTGGCTAATAATAGCCACTGACAGACCTCTGCTGGATGGGGACAGAGAGAGAGAGACAGACAGACAGACAGAAAAAAGAAAGGAGAGAGAGAGAAGGAAAAGAGCTGGCACAGGCACTTACTTCCATTTAGACCTTGTGGCTAATAATAGCCACTGATAGACCTCTGCTGGATGGGGACAGAGAGTGAGAGAGAGAGACAGAAAAAAGAAAGAAAGGGGGAGGGGGAGAGAGAGAGAAGGAAAAGAGCTGGCAGATGGACTTACCCCAGGCCCAGCAGCAGCAACCTTTCAATCCTACTCCAGCCGCATGCAAAAGCAGGCCCTTCAGTAAGAGCTTAGTCCCTCGTTAATCTCTGGGCGGGGCTCTCTTGCTAACTCTTAAAGGGGAAATGTCTGGTGAGGCTTTTCACTGCAGGCTCTTCAGACATTTCCCTTTAAGAGGCCTGGAAGGGAGAGGGCCCGGCAGGCTCCAACGTTCCCCTCCTGTTGGTAGCCATTGCCTCCCCCCGGTGGCCAGTTTTGAAAAAGCGGGGGGGAAGCATGAAAAATCGGTGTTTCCCCCGCCCTACCGGGGGACTTGGCAGCCCTAGCTGCATTCCTGGTAGAATTTCAGTCTTTTGCACTTTGGAATTTACAACCCCCTAAACATCTGGACATGGTAACCCTTTTCAGTAGAAAGGATAAACCGAACACTTTCCTGGAAGTAAGACTTGTTAAACAGACTGGAGGAAGATCCTGAGTTAACCAGTGTGCCTGTGGGGTGTAGTCATTAGAGTGCCGGGCTACAGTTTGGGAGACCATGATCTGGATCCCTAGACTGATATAGAAATTCACTGGGTGACCTTGGACCAGTCACATAGTGTCAGAACACAAGCCTTGGTCCCCCTGATACACTAATCCTTTGGCAGTGAGCAGTGCCCAGGCTCATGAGGCCTCAAGGTCATGTCTACACAAGTAAACAGACCTTCGTAAAAATGTATAAAGGTTTATTAACTAGTTTAAAAAGACGAGATACCACTATGCAATACAGTCTCTGCAATCTAATAGTAAGGAAACAATAAAGCTAATTTTTTAATCTAATACTTTAATACCTAGTATTGGATGGCACACCTCCACAGAATACCAAAGTCCAAGCTACAGTCTTAAACATTCTCTACACAGCTGTCCATTGCAATGAAGCATAACATTGCCCAGTTGAATCCCAAAGTTAACATGGCTTCCTTCTTGCCTAAAGATTAATTGTAGTCTTTGGCCATCTGGCACCAGGTGGTCTCCCAAACCCAATCAGGGAGCTCACTTGATGGAACCCTCCAGAAGATGATGACATCCACTTCTGCTTCCCCCCTCCCACCTGGTTACACAACTGAACACAGGTTCTCATGATTACCACATTTTTGAGTCCGGTCTTGAAAAAGATAAGGATAGTGTCCACAGGAAGGCCCAATTATTAGCAGGCCTGCTAATAACCCTTGAGGAGAATTGGGGGGCTTCTAAAGCAGACCTATCCCGGGCCACATTGCCAGTCTGTCCTTAGCCCTAGTTGCCCAACAGAAGAACCTGTGTCATGTAGCCCATTTTTCACCAAAGACCCAGGAACATCAATCTCTGACATGGTCCTCATTAACCCACACAATGACCAAACTGGTATAGACTTCAGATTTTATTTTCTCACCATATTGAATGGGGGTTTAGGATGCATTTAGTCTGACTTCATAGCATAGCATCTGTGATCCTCAAACAATGAATAAGAGTTGGTTTTTATACCCCACTTTTCTCTACTTTAAGGACTCTCAAAGTGGCTTACAATTACCTTTCCTTAAAAAAACCCAAACCTTTTGAGATAGAGAGTTCCGAGAGAACTGTGACTGGCCCAAGATCACCCAGAAGGCTTCATGCAAAGGAATGGGAAATCAAACCCAGTTCTCCAGATTAGAGTCTGCCACTTTTAACCACCACAACATGCTGGCTGTAATCCTTAGTTGTTTTTCTTTGTAAATCTTTTCTTCTGTGTACACCTTATCAATTTGTGTTTCAGATATTAAGTGCTCAATTGCTGCATGATAACAGATGAAAAAGTAAATTTTACATTAATCAAAATACTGCTAAATTCATTTGGCACTTTTTAAGACATGGAATTAATTTCTTCTCTGCAAGAAAGGATCTTTTGCCATAGATTTTCCATAAACTGTATATTTCAGTATTGGCTGAAATTGGAGAACTGTACAGTTATGTTTGCTGTAATTAAAAACAGTAAACGAGGTAATTTTATTGTTATAAATGACAATCTATTCCATTCATTCAGAGGAGACACAAGCCTAAATGCTGGAAATGCTAGTGATTTTTCATGGCCTTCATAGGAATAGTTTTCTGTACAAGGCCACTAAAACAATGGCCAATGTCTATCAAATATAATAGTTCAAAAAATGCTTTGGTCCTCAATTGAGTGGAATTTAGTTGTGTTTAATCTGGTGCCATGCAACAATATCATTTCAGATTTCAAATAAAACATTAATACAAGGAGTACAGTCTGCTGCTGGTTTAGTACTTCTGTTCAAAAATGTGTAGTCAGATTGCAGAGTAGAGTTATTAATACCAATGACAGCTAAGAGAAACAGAAGGCACAACAGCAAGTAATTGGGTTCTTTTCTTCTCATTACTGTTCTTCTAGAAACACTTGATCTTCAAAAGAAAACATGTTTCTCTGAAATTCTTTACTATAAGCAGAACTTTGGTGCATTTTCTCATCACTGAACATGTTGAATGGAGCATATGCTTCAGTCATATTATGCATTCTAAGTTAATAGAAAGGGAGAAGCAGTTCACAGTCACTGTACATTTCTGCCCATGGAAGCAGTAAGAGATATCTCCAGATACATGCACATTGGACAATGTATTATGTGAATTCAGCAATCAAAGGGACAGTCAACACTAACTCTTTTGATTATGGAAAGAAAACCTGGATGGTAATGGAAAAATTAAAAACTCATTGCCTTTTTAATAGCCAAGACTGATTGATAAATCTACTACCATTTCCGCATAGAATGGTAGTTTTTTTTATGAAAGTGCTGCAACTTCGCACAGCTTGTTTTGTGGTAGAAGGGCAAGGCTTGCAGAAAGAAAGAACATAAAAAGAGCCCTACAGGATCAGACCAGTGGCCCATCTAGTCCAGCATACTATTTTACACTGCAGCTTACTTGGAGGGGCCAAACAAACAGGACGTAGAGGCTGAGGCCTTCTTCTGTTACCTCCTAACACTGATATTCAGCGGTCTGCTGCTTCCATATGTGAAAGCCATTTTTTTTATTTTACAAAATTTATATCCTGCCTTTCAGACCTCATAAGGGCCTAGGTTGGAAAATACCTGGAGACTTTGGGGGTGGATCCAGGAGAGGGTGGGGTTTGGGGAGGGGAGGGCCTCAGTAGGGTACAATGCCATACAGTCCACTCTTCAAAGCAGCCATTTTCTCCAGAGGAGCTGATCTCTGTTAGCTGGAGATCCGTTGTAAAAGTGGGAGATCTCCTGGCCCCACCTGGAGGCTGGCAACCTTATAAGGGCCACCAAGGCAGCTAACAAATTAAAAACTTATTTTATTTGTTTATTTTCTTATTTCACTTATACCCCACTCTTCTCCACAGAGAAGCATAACATTCTCCCCTTCTCCGCTGTATCCTCATAACAACCCTGTGAGATAGGTTAGGCTGAGAGCATGTGACTGGCCCAAGGTCACCCAGCAAGCTTCCATGGCAGAGTGGGAATTTGAACTTGGGTCTCCCATATGCTAGTATAACACACTTATCATTACACCATGTTGGCTTACTTGCAATATTAAAACTACATTTGTCATTTCCCTCTTTAGGTCTAGGTTAGTTGCACACAATCATACACATCGCAGGTTCTTCAGGGTTCAAGCCTTTACCTAGTCTTCTTCCATATATTCCTGCCCAGCCCCTGAGACTGTCATACAAGGCTCTGCTCTGCTTTCCTCCTTTGTTGGAGCTGAGGAAAGTGGCAATGGGACTCTCCATTGTGGCACCACGGCTTTGGAAGTCCTCTCCTTAAAATGCTTGCCTGATACCCAATTTGTGGTTTTTCTGGTTCCAGTAAAACTACTTATTCTTCTAGTCTTTTGGGTTTTGTTTTTTCCCTTGTGTACTATAGTTTCTGATATTAATCTACTGTTTTATCACTGCTGCTGTCTTGTTGGGTTTTTTGTCTTGCTGTTTGCATCTTATTTTTAAAATGATTGTGTAATTATTGTTAATTATTTTGTTAGACACACTGGAACCAGTTTTTTTCCTTTTTATTGAGTGAGTGATGGGGCATAAATGCTTAAAATCAATCAATATTTCTTCAAAGTATATGAAAATTCCTTTTGGAGATTTCTTGACTAGGTGATTACATTACTGTTACCTGCCATTGGCTCTATTTCTTAAGGTTGTTTTATTCACCTGTCATGTGAATGTACATAGCAGTTTAATTTCCTTTCTTATACTGTCCTTATACAAATAAATATTCCAGGGCAGAGATATCCAGTCTTTGGGAACAGTCTAATGCATACTGTTATCTAATATTTTCAACTTGAAATATTTTTTGAATAATTGGCTTAGCTTCAGTTGAATACTTTCCACTTGGGTTTTTAAAAGAGGTATACATCCAAACACTAATTGTTTTTTATCTTGGGATAGATATGATTCTTTGGATTTGTGTGTAATCCATATACGCTTGTTCTGTGTGCTACCGTGACAGACATTTTGGGGTTTTTTAGACTCATTGTGCTATATAAACAATCTGAGAAAAGCCTAGAAAGCTGTTTTAATACCCTTTTGTATTGTGGGTTGGATTCTCATTACACTAGTACAATTGTACACTTTGGGCATACTTATCAGTTCCAAATCCTCTCTTGCAATTCCTTGCTTTTCAAATTCCTGTCTCCTAATAATGTTTTAGAACACGATAGTCATTTTTACTTGGAACAATGCTGTAGTTGCTGTTGTTTTAAAGCCGCTCTCTAATAAGCTCTCTTTAGCTCTTACAATAGAGACATGAAAATTTAAAGAGAAGTCACAGCTATTCAGGTTCAACTATGGATCCAGCATGTAGGTTTTCTGCCAACCCATCGTTTCCAATCTATCAAATAAAACTCTTGTCTGTTGGTAGTCTTGTCCCCTTCCTCTACATTCCAGGCTGATCATTTAGCTTTTCATTTTAAAGTATTTCATGTATATGCATGTATAGGTTCATCTTGCATCTTATTTTAAAATAAGCTGAAATATTTTTAAAGGGTTTTAAACCTGCCCTGTTCTAAGGTATTGAAAGTAATCAGTGTCTTGGTGATGAAATGGAGGGTATCCAATTAATACTCTCCACATCAAGCTGATGCTAAAGATTAGCAGGACTTTTTTTCTGAGAAGAAAAGGTATTTGTACTGAGTGCAGTGAAAATGCATCTAAAAAGCCAAAGAAGAAGAAGTGGATGGATGTTGGGTTGCTGTTGTTGAGATAGCACCATCAACGTGGTTGGTGTGTTATGGAGCCCAACAGATCAAGTATTTGGCCCAAGGAATTTATAGTCTAAAATCTCCCCTAAGGAGGGGAGAGAAATGGTGGAAGGAATGAAGATGGAAAGAATGTGCATTCATGACTGTTACATCTGCTTCATTTCATAAGGGAGAGGGATTAAAGGGTTGTATTGAAGGCTTCATAGGGTATTAGTTTGTCTTCATCCTAAATTTCTTAGCTTAAAGAAAGGTTTACTATACACTTCCAATCACGAACATGTGGTACTATTGAGATTTTTGGAAGATTCCATGTGTCCGGCCCATTCATGTGGCTTCATTTAATTTTCATCATGAATTGAATTCACTGACAATTGCCTTCTGGGGAGAGAAAGTGTTTGCATGAACAGATCCTTAGTTTGCTGGTAACAAAATGAAAGACTAAAGGGCTTTAAATGCAAGCTCCAACAGTGATTGATTACATTTTATCTTCCAACAGCTTCATTTCTGCCCTGTCCCATCCCACTGCTCTCCTATCCTTTTGCAGATTAACAAGCTAGAGGCTCGCCTCAGGCAGGAAGGGTGCTTGGATGGTAATGGGATTCAAAAGAAGGAAAATGAACACTGAATGAAAGAAGGCTGTGTTGCTTGCAGCTGTAAGGTATGTGTTGCTGAATGTTCACTCTTGGACATAAATCCTCTCCCCAGTCCTATTTAATGTCAGTTTAAGCCAACCTGCAATGAAAAGTAAAGGAAAGAGGCTGGCCTTGCCACTTTGATGGATAAGGGTGATAAGAAATGTGCATATAGAAAAGAATATGGGGTTGTGAGCATTAGTACAGCACAGAGCATTAGGTAAGCACAGAGATGTAAAAACTGGGCTGGATGGGAGTGCTAATGTGACTGATAAGGGCTTAGACCTTATGAACAAGTTCTGTGCATGCTAGAAAGTTTCTACTCCAAAGCATGCTTCCTCTTCTGCTAAAACTTCTGTTTGTACAAGGTCCATTAAATCCACTGATCTCGGGCAAACAGACATTTTAGCAGAAGAGGAATCACATTCTGTGGCTGGGACCATCTAGCAGGCATGGAACTTTACCACAGGATCCAAACCATTGATTTGAAGCTCATGGATATAATCCCATCACGTTCACAGTAGAGTAATCCCCACAGTCTGGAAGCTAATGTTAATGGGGCCATAATGTTAAGTAAGCAAAATCTGGCTCTACCTACTAATTCAAGACAGAATTACTCACTTCATGTAATTTTGTGATTATTATTCCTGATGGTTTTTATTTTATATGCTTCTAGTGAAGTCAGCCAATTCTTGAATACTTAAATCTGGTGACTGGAGCTGTGAACAAGCAAGAGAGATTTTTCTACAAACCTGAAGAGGGCCCCTGGTATGTAGAAAAATGTGAAATCTAATTTTTTTTTAAATTGGTTTTTTAGAGAAAAGCTGCAAAGGAGCACCTGGAGCTTTAAGCAACAGATTCCCTCAGTGGTTGTTGCTAGGCAAGTGAAATATTCCAGGCTGGGTCTATGAGAGGAAAACACTGGGAGAGGGGACAGGGCCCTTTCCAGGTCTATTTTGGACTTTGAGGGAGGCCTCATCAGGGCCAGACCTGGCTAGGATTGCCACTTGCCAGCTCCAAGTTGGGAAATTCCTGGAGATTTTGTGGTAGAGTCTAAGGTGGTAAGGACTTGAGGAAGGGAGATGCCTCGGTCAAATATTATGTCATAGAGTCCACCCTCCAAAGCAGTCATTTTTTCCAGCAGGACAGATCTCTGCATCTAGAGCTCAGGTGTAATTCTGGGAGATTTCTAGGTCCCACCTGGGGGTTAGAAACCCTAGGCCTAGAAGCAAACGCCAGTGACTTGATACCACCCAACTTCTATGACTCAGCTAGGCCTGGCTGCCTGCGGCTGTGTGGTATAGCAGTTAGAGCTTCAGAGTAGGGTCTGGGAGACCCAGTTTCAATCTCCATATTGCTTTGGAAGCTCAATAGGTGATTTTGGACTAATCACATACTTTCAGCCTAACCTACCTTACAGGGTTATTGTGCAGATAAAATAAGCTGAAGATGGGAGGCAGTTAAAAGGTAGGTTGGTGAATGGCTGAGAAGCAGAGAATAACTCAAAGAAAGGAGGGAGTAAATGGGGGTTGCCACGATAAGGGAAAGAGGAAATAGTGTGGGGAGGGGAATACAGGGGAAAGGGAGGTGCCACCCCACAACTCCTTGAGGGTTCCCTACCATGCAAGTGGTCCTGGCCCACCAGCCAGTGCCACATAACTGTGCCAGTTTTCCTAGGTAGAGGCTGTCCAGAGGGAAGCTTAAGACAGAATGGAAGATAAGGTAGATTGGCTGTTGCATGGGAAGGAGATAGACAGCCATTTCCTCCAGAGGAACTAGGGTTGCCAACCTCCAGGTGGAGAAAATGAATGTTTTGGAGTGTAGACTCTGGATTTATCCTGTGCTAAGGTTGCTTCCCTCCCCAAACCCCACACTTCCAAAGCTCCACTCTCAAATCTCCAGAAATTTTCCAACCTGGAGCTGGAAGCTCTAACAGGGGAACTAGTGTTGCCAAGTCCTACCTGTGGCTTGGTGGGGGGTCGTCCTTGCCGGTCCAGGGTTGTTCTGGTGTGTGTGATGACATCCCTTGGAAGTGATATCATCACATTGGGCACGTTGGGGCAGGACCTCTCTAATGCGAGGGAAAACCATAGAGTTTTCCCTTGAATTAGAGAGTTTCCCCCAAAATGTGCCTGTCGCAATGATGTCACCTCCGGGTGACATCATTGCGCCAGACACATCTTTGCCACCCGGCAATTTGGAGGCGGGGTTCCCCCAGCAGCCCAATCTGGGCCAGTGGGGAGTGGGCCACTGGAGCGGGGGTTTCCCTGCCCCCCGGGGGGACTTGGAAACCCTAAGGGGAACTGATCTTTGTAGATGGAAGATTTGTTGTGATCCCAGGACACCTCTAGGCCTTACCTGGAGGTTGGCAATCCCAGAAAGAAATAAGGAAGTGGGAAAAGGGGAGAAACTATGGGGCTTTCTGGAAAGGGAAAGAGGAAATAGTATGGGAGTGGGAAATGAGATTTCCCCTGTAAGTCCTTGCAGGTTCCCAATTGTATAATGCTGTTCCTATGACCTCAATCTAATCCTATGACTTCCCTGCAGTTCCCAGGCAGGGAGAAGGGTATTTAATGGATTCCGCCCCCCCCCCATGCTTCTATCCTAGTGAAAATCAACAACTCCAGCTGCTTTTACACCCAAATGGGGAAAACAAACTCCTGTCAATTTTTGTCAAACTTGCAAGTGGCAATTTCATATCAGAGAAGAACACCGTAAAGAGACAATCGGTGTGGTCACACACACTAAATAATCTACTTTCAATCCATTTTTAATCCACTTTCCAACTGGATTTTGCCAGTTCACACAGTAAAATCTAGTTGGAAAGTGCATTGAAAATGGATTATTTAGTGTCTGTGACCACAGTCACTATCTCCTCTCTCTTTATGCTGGTCTGTTCCTTTAAATAACAATCCCGGTGGTTTCATTCTGTTTTTTCTTCAGAAGTTGGGGTAATTAATTACAAAAATACATGTAATAGTTCAATCTTTCAAACCTGCCACTTCATGGCAGCAGTGGCTCCTGCCTGCCTCCCATGGGGCAACCCTTTATGAGGTGAGTTTCTTATCTCTTGGAGGCAGGGTTGCCATGGCAGGGCTTGTCTCCCCAAGCCTTCAGCCCACCAGGACTTTTCTCAGAGGCTTTAATGGCCAATCCACCCTTGAGAATAATCTCTTGGAGCAAATTAGAAGACTGGTGGTTCAGTTTCAGAAGGCTTGTAAAAGAGCCTTTGGCTTCTCAAGATAATTGCTTTAAGGGTGTCTTGAAGGACAACCTTTATTTTTAAGTTCTTTTGGTGTTTTCTTTTATTTACTATTAATACTAGGAAGGAGGGAATTAATAGCACTCTGCTGGTGTCTTTATTCACAGGAGAGAAAAGGGCTGTGCGGATTAATTAGAGGTTAGGTCCATTGATCTGAGTCCCAAAGCTACCACTTTGGACTGGTAGATGTGATGCATGGACTAGTAATGAAGTGATGGCTCTCAGTCCAAGATGTGATTGGGTGTGCCACCTGAGGCTCTTTGTTGCAAATAAATCTACAATATGAGCAGCTTGGGCTGGTCAGTGTATAGAAAACTGAACCTTTGTTGATGTCATTTTCAAACTCTGATTATGAAATGATGAATAAGAATTCCTAGGGGAAAACATTGGCTCGAAGCCTTCTAATTAACCTCTGGAATCTTTCCAATGTGGCTTTGCAGCTACTGACAGAATCATTTATTTGTGTGTCCTAGTCCTAGGTAGGTCAGTGTCCTTTTGTTGAATTCCCAGTGGGTATAGCTGAGGGCTGAGCCCAGCTTTTTGTAGGTATTACCTTCTATTTAATGTCCTATAAAATTTTATTGTACAGAAGAGTGTGGTGGATAATGACACACATCACTTTGAAGGTAGGATGCATTAATATTTTTACACTCTCTTTCAAGGGAATCATATAACCTGTGCTGTTGAGTCACATCCTTCAACAGAGCATACAGATGTAAAAAGAGAAACAGGGCACATGTTATGCAGTGTGCATGGACAATGCCTGTCTTATACAATATCCCAGAAGAATTTGTACATGGTTTTTCCATCAACTACCTCTGAAAACAATTTTCAGAGAGATTCCACATGAAAACAATTGTCAACATTTAGGGAGGGGGGAATGTTCCCTGAAAGCTCAAAAAATACAATACATAGTAAAATTCTTCAGAGGTTCCTGCCAATGCTTCGTCTAAGCTGTGGAGTCTTGTGAGCAAAAATTCTACTTTGTGAGCTACTGGCACTAAAGTTGTGATCGAGTGATCTGACAAGTCTCTTCCCCCAAAGAAGCTCCACCTGGTGGTGCTTCTTCAGGTGGTCCTACATCCCGGCAGGTGTGAGATGGCACGGGTACTTCCCATGACTGATCCAAGCCCTACACAGCTGGCACCATGCATAGATTATAATTTAGTGTTACAACCATCTAAGGTTAGCCTGACTGTTTGTAAATACAGTGGATGCATCCCCTTCTGGAACTCTAAAACAGTGGCTAAGGAACATTTAAAAGCTCTTGTGGGTGACCAGGTGAGAGTGGTGGACTTAAGAGTTGGACATTCTGGGTAATGTGAATCAAGCACTAAGAGTTCTACTGTCCTTCAATAGCCCAGAAATTTAATCAATTTTATTACGAAATGAAGAATATTTAATGACAAAGGGAATCTTCCCTGCTCGTGTTCTTATGAATACAATTTTGGTTCCCCTAATTTAAAAGATGCAGGGAGCAGAGGATGGCAATTGTTACAGATATCACAAGAGAGTGAATAAATACCAAAGGGATGCTGTGACCAGCATTAGCAGTAAGGAACTTGGTACCAGATCGGTACTTGTAAATAATTCAGTCTCATCTATTTTGGAAATGCTGTTGGATGAAGGTGACATGGAGGAAAACATCTACGGAGTATTTGCAATGCTTCCCTATCAGGAACAGCAATGGATTATAAACAGATTTGAGCTTCTGAAGACCAAACTGACTGAAAGCAGATCTGAGAAGCTGTTGCAACCATCTTCACTAAATGTTCCGTCAGATGAAGGAGCTGAAGTGGCCCTTAACATACCTACTAGCATCTCAACCATTCAAAACTCTCTATGTGGAATGGAAGAGGTGATGGAGATTCAGATAAACTTTTTTAGTAACAATGATGTTAGGCTGGTGGATGGTCGGCACTCCAACAGAGGTCATGAACTGGTGTCTAAACGCACTCACAAGTTTTTTAAGAAATGGTAGCGTTTTCTTTGATACCAATAAATCCCTGGAACAATTAACAGAATCTAACTGACTGTTAAAGGACCCCTCATCCTTAGACATAAAGATCCTGTCATGGAACATTGCTGGGTGGAAGAATAAGCTCTCTGACCTGGAGTTTAGTTGGTTTCTTAGGGAATTTGTCCGGGTGTATGTGGCAGCAAAGTTGACATTTGGGTTTATTGCAAGACCTGGTACCAGTGTCCATGTTCAAATTAGATGTTGCATTACTGTGGGTAAACATTTAGATTGAGCAAAGACATTCTGGAATTCTGGAAATGTATCCATTCATGACCTGCCACGAACCTTCACAAACAGCTTGAAAGTTAATGGAAAGTTTGTGTCAGTTGACCTGCCATGAACTTCACTTCGTGAACCATGAACTGGCCAAAATTCATCACAAACTTTAGTTGATGTGCCAGTTCGTGCCCATTCCTAGTGCATAATGAATAACTCCCTCCCTTCACCTGTTCTCAAGCTTTATTGGATTGTCACTAAGTATATAAACAGATCATTACCATAATAGTGTACCATAATATTTGGAAACTTACATGCATGCATCCCAGGTACAGAAGTAACTGTATTGGTGAAATAGGTTAAATTATGGCTGTAAGATTTTGTTTTTATTGTTTTTATTGCCTCTGTGGACAAACCTCTTTGGCAAGATCATCTGTTAATTCATCATGCTAGAAGTTACTCCCATCAATTAGATTACCTGATGAGCGACCTTAGTGCCTCTCCTACTTTATATCCCTTGCTTTGTACATCCATGTATTATAGGCCTGCCTCTGAAAACAGTCTGAAAAATTCAGCTGGTCCAAATTGCAGCAGTAAGGCTATTTTCAGGGGAAGGAAACATATCACACCCATGTACTGGCTGACTAACTGTTCCCAGGTACAAATTAACTTATCTTCAAGGTGCTAAATGGCTTAGGGTTGGGTTACTTGAAGGGCTACCTCCTCTTGTACTGACCACCAGTTAAGATTTTCACTACAAGCCCCACTTTCTGTGCCCCAGCCTTCAGTATTGACATGGTGACAGGACATTGTCAGTGATGGCATCTCTCCTTTGAAATGCGCTGTGTTTTGAGGCTTGCTTGTCCTAGCTTCCTCTCTATATGCATGGGGTCAAAACATTTCTCTAATAAATGTGTTTAATTAATAGGCTGATCATTTTTAGAGTCTGCTTCTAGTCTGCTAATTTTTTATGCTTTTTTTTTTGCTCTGGCTGGGGTTTTTTTGTTAATTTTTAACTAGTGTTTTTTTAATTTTGCTGAAGATGTGGTGCAGATGGCTAACTGAAAAGCAGACACCAGTGTGCTAAAATGATGGTAATTCCTGGAGGTTTTAGAAAATTAAGAACTTGTTTATTTTTTAGATTTGTATATTAAATATGTAAAATAGATTTAAGTGATGCATGGGATACAAATAATGTTAGTCAGTTGCATATAAAAATGCAGGGGGGGTGATGAGTTTGGGGGGTACTGTTTATCCATCCAAATAAGCTATTTTATTTAAAATCCATCTAATCTATTGTGCATAAATGGTATATAAAATAAAATGACATAAAATGCTCTAAAAGAAATATACAGATTAAGACATCAGCAGGAAAAATGGATGAAATAAAATGCTCACAACAAATACAAACAAAAAAGAGAGAAATGAAAGGGCATATTTGTACATCCCTAATCAATGGCCTAGGCTGAGTGGTTCCCCAAAGGTGGAAATGCAATGTTTAGTTTAATTTATGTCCCTAAAATATAAGTAGAACTTGCTAGAGCAGCAGGCAATCACAGGAGATGACTTTTCCTCTACTGTCAAATAAGAAAACTGTGTTTTCGATGAGGAATAGGATGAGAGGATCTGCAAAATCCAATGGATTTATTTCTAAATAAATGATGAGTAATTCTACTGAGGCTTCATTTGTATGATATATGTTTTGTCTACAGAGATATTTATGTTCTGTCGATCATGGAGGTGGGGAAAAGGCTGATCACATACCATTGAAAATAACTACTGAATGAAAAAGGCCACATTAATAACAAAAAGGCTGCTGCCACATTGTTGACAGCTTATGTAACAATCTTGTAATGATCACATGGAGGTAACTTTTCATGAATAATGGCAATGGAATCTGTTGGGAACATGCCATTTCTCAAGAAAGCCTTATTTATACTGCTAAAGATAAATCTGAAAATAAATTAAGGCAGAGACGATTTAGCTGGCAATGGGCTCTTTTGATTTATACTTATAAAATATGTATTCAGGGTCCTGTATAGAACTAATGGTATTGAATAATAATAATAACAACAACAACAACAACAACAATGGTGGTAGTAGTTGTTCTTAATTTGATTTATAAACTGCCCTTGCCCCGGAGGGCTCAGTATATGCATAAAATTGAGCCAAGCTGATTGGGCACCATAGACTTAAAGCTCCAATGTCTGCCTCTCTCCCTGTGTCTTTCTTACAGAAATTGAGCTTGAAACCATTGGGACTATATCCTGAGATTGGTCATCAGCTGCAACATGCTTTACCTGCCAATGAGAAAGTTGTTCAAAAACATAGGATTTATTTATTTATTTATGTGTTGAGATTTGTATCCCGCCCTCCTCGCCATACGGCGGGCTCAGGGCAGCTAACAACAAGCCAGGATGGTAGGCAGTGAAGATATTTAGCAGATAACTACGTGATACTCCTAAACCCAGTAATTTGGGAACAGTCTAACTGTCCAACCATCCCTTAATATGGAACAATTGCAAAGTCGTCAACACTCTATTCCAAGGATGGACTGAGAAACAAAAATAGCCCTAGAAAGGGCTTTGCCCCTTAACCTGCCCCCCACCCACACCCACACCAGAGGGGAAAGAGCAACAGACAGCCATTTTGCCATGAGTGAGCTGGCTGCCCGAGCCCCATGTAGAGTGGGCAAGCCACTGCCAAGAGTGAGCTAGCTGCCACCTCACATGGGGTCAGGGCAGATGACTCTCTTACAGCTGCTAGGGTTATTGACTTACCACAGCAGCATGTAAGAGGGGAACCCAAATGGGATGGTGGTCACCTCTCACTTGGAGCCAGTGTGACCTTGGTGTGGGGGAGGCAATAAGGCCATCCTGGTAACTTTAATGGCCAATTTGGTGTAGTGTTTAAGTGCACGGACTCTAATCTGGGAGAACCGGGTCTGATTCCCCACTCCTCCACTTGCAGCTGCTAGATAACCTTGGGCAAGCCATAGGAGGTGTGGCTGTGTGCTTTGGATTATTTCTGAACTCTGCCAACAGGGCTAACATATTGTTTTCACATGACTTCCATTTCCTTCCATTTCTTTTTTTTTACAATACTGTTTCCATGATAAATGATTCATACTAATAAAAATAGAACCACCAAGGGCATTGTCTTCCTTTCCATAGTATGGAACAAAGCAGTCTGGTAGTACATCAATGAGGCAAATAATTGAAGTGAATTTAAATACCATTCTGAATCTGAATAGCAGCAAAAATTCTGCTTTGGGAATTTGGAATAAATGCAGATAGAATGCAGCTGATGTCTCTGGTTGACTATGCAATACTTGTGATTTTATGGGAATAGAATGCATAATATTTTTTTATTACTCTGTAGCCATTTTGTTATACTGAGGGAATCTGTTCTCTTTTTTAAAAAAAATCACTCAAACTAAAATTTCTTCTTTTTATCTTTTTGTTTGTTTATTGAGAGGTTGTTCTTAATGTTTGTTCTCATTCTTCAGTTGAAGTTTAAAATTATTAGACCTGGTAAAGAGTGAAATGTTCTGATAGAAATATGACATGCTTATATCAAATGTATATCAGAGGAAGGACATGGTAGCTATTATTTAGGACTGTTTTCAACTTTGCACTTTTTAAATCATGAGAATATAGTCTACCTAAACTACATCTGCCTTGACCTGGATTGCCCAGGCTAGCAGAATCTTGTCAGCAGGAACACAAGAGCCCGGGAATTTGTGCTTGGCAATCCTCAGCCACTATCAGCATAGGAAACAGTAATAAGATGCTTGCTGATGATGATGACAGTAAGCACTCACACACAAAAACAACAGGGTTTTTTTTTCAGGAGGTATTTTTTGAAATGCCTAAGAATCCAAGATTTGTGTTTATCTTTCTGGAAATCATGATAATAACCCCAAACATTGATTTTTGTGTATATTTTTGGTTCAGGAGTTCTGGAATGCACACCCCTAGCTTCTGCCACTGTGACCAGTAAGACTTCCTTCTCATGCTAGGACCTAACCATGCAAGAAATCAATCTCCATGAAGCTTGATTTGTTTTCTTTATTTGTCATTTATAGTCCACCTTTCACACTGAGACACAAGGTGGATTACATAGTGATGTTTTGCTGTTGGCATGAAGCCAGCTTTCCAGTTATGTTTGTTCTCCCACTGCCCCACCAAGTGGCAGTGGACAATGAAAAGAGAGGTCAAGAGGTCTCCCATGGAAGCAGAAGACTCGGTCTCCCTTGCCTTGTCTTGTCATATAGGGTGGATGAAATCAAGATGCAAATCATCAGACAGCTCTAGGAATTCCACTCCAAATATTCTTAGGTCCATTTCTGAATCCAGCTTTTCCTTTTCCTCAGATTCACAGATTATCAGGACAGTCAGCTCAGGAAGCACCTAAAATCTCTCCCCTCATCCATACATGATCATGCCCAACGATCCATCACATCCAATTATTAAAGGTAAAGGTTTTGTTAGCCTGACTGCTCTTTTATTTATTAATATTTGAGGAAATATTAGCTCTTAACAATATGCAGCAGGCGTTGCGGATCTCCACCTGTGTCTACAGAGGCTGCGCCTCACCGAGACTTCCCAGGAACTGACACAAGACTCAAGTTAAAAGTTATAAAAATAAGGTGTTTACTATAAAAATGATAAAAGTTTCATAGACAATATTACACAGTCATACACACATTTACACAGATCTAAAAAATTAGGTAGAATTACAGAGACGTTTGCATAAGCAGGAGAATTGATGGTATCCATCGGGGGTGATATTTACCTATATAGGAATCTAGCGGAGTCCGTCTGGAAAAAGCGGGGAAAGTATCTTCGGACAAAGGACAAAGGATCATGGTCCTGGATCAGCAGAAGCCATGTGGCGGATCCAAGTGGTGCACCCAAGGATCCGTGAGGGAGGGAGGAAGAACAAACAGGAGCAGGGAGGAAAGGATCTGACTTGTGACTCTTGGGGAGCAGTATTTATGGGGGGGGGGGTGTTCCCGGGAGGTTGGCAAGGTATGAGACCTTCCCAGGAACGCCTATGGATGGTCCGTTCTCTGTTCCTAGCCACTAAGAGGGTCCTATGGGAGTGGTCAATATTTAGATCTACCTGATGGTCAGGACAGGATGTTGACATCAGCTGCATTTGGTGTGATCTCCTACATGAAAGTGAGTCCCGGGCAGCAGAACTGGTCCAGCAGGAAGCATCCCACTGTTTTTGCACCCTTGTGTGAAGTCCTTTGATCTAGAAGGGACTTGTAGGAGGGGATTCAAGCCTGTGTACATGTATGGAGTTCATTCTCGCATGGAGTTAGTGGTATATGTCTCTAGCACATGGCTTTCTCTGTGTGTGTGTGTGTCTTTGTGCTTTGTGACAACCTCCAGGCTGGAGGTGGTAACCTCAGAAAATGGTGTTTTAAACATTCATTGGAAGCATCTGCCACCATCTTCCCACTGCTCACTGTGTGCACTATTTTGACTCACAAAACTGACAGCATAGTCCATTCACTGCTCTCATAAATCACCAAAAAAGTCCACAATAATGTTGCTCAGGCTTACAGTTTCCCTCCCAGTAGTAATGTATGGCTGTGAGAGTTGGATTATAAGGAAAGCCAAGCACTGAAGAATAGATTCTTTTGAATTATGGTGCTGGAGAAGACTCTTGAGAGTCCCTTGGACTGCAAGGAGATCAAATCAGTCAATCCTAAAGGAAATCAGCCCTAACTGTTCCCTGGAAGCCCAGATACTGAAGCTGAAGCTCAAATATTTTGGCCACCAAATGAGAAGGGAGCACTCACTGGACAAGACCCTGATGCTGGGAAAGATTGAAGGTCAAAGAAGAAGGGGATGGCAAAAGATGGTTAGACAGTGTCAGTGATGCAACAAACATGAAATGAAGCAAACTCCGGAGCACAACGGAAGACAGGAGGGCCTGGCATGATGTGGTCCATGGGGGTTGTGAAGAGTCGGACTCGACTGTGTAACTAAACAACAACAAAGGGTTCCTTTGCTTAAATCTGACTCCAGGGGGCTGTGCTCTTCTCTGTTTCCAAGCCGAAGAGCCAGCACTGTCTGAAGACTTTTTATGTGGTCGTGTGGCCGGCATGACTAAATGCCAAGGTGCATGGAATGCACCTGCCCACCAAAGTGGTACCTAGTTATCTACTTGCAGTTTCTTGTGTTTGAACTGCTAGGTTGGCAGGAGCTGGGACCAGAGATGGGAGCTCATTCCGTCACGTGGCACTTGGGTACCGATCTTCCGGTCTGCAGTTCAGTGTTTTATTAATCTGCTTGTTCTAATCAAGGTGGTTGAGAGATCAGCGGGAGGCCAACTCCAGGCCTTCTTGGATATCTCATGTATTCTGGATGCTTTTCAGTTTGGCTTCAGACCAGGCATCTTGTTTTTCTTTGAGTCTCCCAATTTTCCAGGCAACAGCATTTCTCAACCTGGAAAATCAGGAGCACACTCAGCCAGTCGCCATTGGAGACAAGCCCCAAAAGAAAGAATTTTAAAAGCACACAGCCACACCTCTGTGCCAGACACCATTTTCAGAGACCACTAACCACCAGGAACTCCTTAAGTAGTAATAGGAAATAAGGTAGCACTACAATAGATGCCTAGTGTGATGACATATGTCTCACTGCAATTGGATGATTGATTCCTCACATGCAAACACACACCTGAGCTGAGAAAAAGCCTAAACTAAAAATCTCAAACATAGGGTGGGACAGTAAAGTCTTTTATGACAGAGAATCTGGGCCCCGTCCACACTGTCACTTTTGCTGCTCATTTCTCTCTATTGCTTTGGGTTCCTCCCTCTTTTCCACATGTGTTTTGCTCCCTCTGGGACTACTAGAGAGAACAAAACATATGGGGGGTGGGGGAACCTGAAGCAATAGGGAGAAATGAGCGACAAAAGTGACAGTGTGGACGGGGCAGGGCAACTCAGGCTCTGTTGGGAACTGAAGATTTGGAGGGAAAAATCTGTCAAGCAGTTGGGGAGATACAGGGGTTTGTCATACAGCCTTGAATTTTCCTTCTATCCACCCCCCTGGTCTATTACCCAAGCATAATAAGTGTAAATAAGGTACTGGTGGAAAGCAATTTATTGCTTGAGCACAGGGTACTAAGATAGATAGGGCTCCACTGGCATTTCCCCCCTTAGGGAATGCATGAGAGGAGAGTTCTGTGTTGCTGGGACTATAAGACGGTGGAAGCAGGTATGGAAAGACACATGTGTTGACAGTTGGAACAAAGGATGGGGAGAGACAGCCTGCTAGCAAGATTTCACTGAAGGAAAAAGAGGAGTCATATTTGAGCTACTCCTACTCGGTGCTTTTGTAGGCAGGATAGGTATGGCGCATCAGTGGGAAAGAAGCCAGAAATAAACTAGAATTATGCCAGAATGCTGCATCTGTTCATAATGTGAAACCATTGTTAAGATTAACTGTAACCAATAATTCAGTTTCATATTTTAGCTTCAGTTTGTGGTTTTGTGGACTCTCTGTACTTAATGTTGTGGCACAGTTTTGGATAGTCAGTTAATTATCGTCAGTTTAAATAAACCATGGTTTTGTACTACTGTGATAACTAAAAGCTCCAGTTGGAACTGTGAATGTGTTTTGTTCTGGCCCCTACCCCTGATCCCTGCTGTATTTTCTATGATTAAATAATTTTGGTTTCCTTTAATTTTGGCTTAAAAACAGTGGAGCAGTAGAGAACAAAAATATTAAATCTTCATTATCTGGTGTTTTTAGTTTCTCCCATATCATTATAAAGAAACAGTGGAAGAAGTCATTGATTTCTCTGAGGAAATTCAAGTAAACATGTTCTTTTAATATATGGTTGACAATGAAATTAAGTATGTAAAACTGGAGGGACAAGCTATTAAACTGACAGCAAATGTAATGAACATTTGGTAATAGCCAGACATTTACCCAGAGTGCCAACACTAACTAAATTGAATTCTGTTAGATAAGACTTTATTTACAACATTGTAGTCATTGGAAGCATATTTAATAACCAGTAGCAGTCTTGACATTAAAAAAATATATAATGCAAAACATGGCCAGTGGTTAAAAAGTTTAGTCTTCAGCACATCTACTTGGAAATATCATTGATTTAAAATGCTCAGGATTGCAGCTAACCCTGGAAGCAGCTTAATAACAATAGGTTAGTAAAATTGGGATTTACTCATGTTTGGAGTCTATATTTAGGATGACCAGAATCACCTTAAATGCCCATGTGTGAAAAGCTGACCCTGCTACAGCTTCCCCGTTTACATAGCTAACTATCACTCTATCTGCAGCATAGAGCATGGCTTGTCAATATGAGTAATCTGGAAGCTATTTGTGGCTAAGCATCTTTCTGCTGTGCATCTGCTCTCCTCCTGAGACACACAATTGTCAAGTTTGCATAGATTGATCTGTGGGAGCTGATGGATGGGTGGTTTTGCCTCACAGTGGGATTAGACAACCCTTGGGAAAATAATGGCAATTTCCAAGATATCACACATGTAATTATGTTGTGGTTGTTTTCTGAGACTCTCTTTAATTGTACATAAACAGCACACAGCATAGCTTTTCATTTAACTAGCAATATTATCTCAGTAGGATCCCTTTTGAAATTTCAAAGAGAACTTTTTGCCAAAGTTCTATGTTTAATTCCTTCACTATCTCAAATAGTAAAGTGTCTAGCCCCATGCCAATTACAAGAGCAGAACAACTGGGCCACCCACAAAGAAGATAAGTAAAGTTCTCACTTGCTTGCATATGGTGAGAGACCTCCAGGTAATCCTGGCACTTGCCTGCTGATGCTAGTCTGATCAGTGGGTGGAAACTGGGGTGAAAGGGGAGATAGGCACAATTGGACCTGGAAGAAAAATTAAAAAGTAAAATAAGACCTTATCTACTACTTACAAGAAGTTCTGACCATGGAGTTCCTGAGATTCCTAGAGCTACCTTGTCACTTCTGGGTAGCTATAGGAGTTGTCAGGAATGGTATGATCAGAAGAACTTCCTGTAAGGCCTTATTTTTCTCTTTAATTTTTCTCCAATAAATGCTCCCCCCCCCAATCCTCCTCCCATTTTCCAGGCACTGCCTGACAACCCTAAAGATAAAGATCCCAACAGTCTTGGTGCAGTCCACAGGGATTATAAAAAATATGATTTAGTAAGTTAATCATAAGAAAATGAAAACAAAAATGGAGTATTAAGAGCAGCTAATGGTCAGGAAAAGGGGAAAAAAGAGGAATGGGGATTAAATCAGCCTGCTCAACCCCATGACAGTTTATAAAATGCTAGAGAGGGATTTGGGGCAGAGAAGTAGGATTTCTAAATTATCCACCATCCTTGAAAGTCTGCAGCTTTTTAATTACCTGATTATCAACAGGTCATCATAGAAGAAGCTAAGCAAGGATAAATTTTGTAATCAGCCCCAAGCTATGTAGCAGATAACAGAATGCAGCCAAAACTCCACTGTTGCACTACCTTAGAGCTTGAAAGAAAATGTTAAAGTTGGGATTAGTCTTTTAAGAGTTTTTTTTTGCTGTCTGTCAGCCACTTTCAATCTTATAACACGTGGGCAGGCAGGGCTTTTTTTCTGGAAAAAGACGTGTTGGAACTCTCAAGAGGGAAAAGAGGGAGAAACATAGGGGATTCTTTGAAACAATATTATTTTCCTGTGCTACAGACTTATCTCTACTTTAAAGCAGTTTCCAAACTTTAGACTTGTCACCAGCTTCCTCAGTTAATTTTTGGGTCTTGCTTTTGGTGCCTAATGCTGAATGATGACCTTAAAGCAACCTTGTTTTAACATACCTTGTTGAATCAAAGACTATTAAGGGAGGCCCAACAATTTTTATAAATAAAGATGTTATGGTTTTGACTGGAGTGACAATCAGGTTCATTTGGGAAAATCCCCTTTCACACTCACTGGAGGAAATAGCTATTGTATTGAGAGTGCACCAAATCCAAGACAGTTTTTGAGCATTTCTTCTCTGAATGTTGGATGTTCTCTAAAGACTCAAATGGCTTCTCTTTCACTGAGCTGAAATCTGCCAATGTGTATATTTCTTTTTCCCCATAGAGAATGTTGTCTCTTGAGTTTGCTGGCCAATTCTTAGAATCCAGAACTCTTCCACACCTAGACAGTTCTATGTCTTCTTTCGAAAGCAGACTTTTCTGAAGAAAAATTTTAAGTTGATCATAGAATGCAACTGGGGAGATTGGTGGGTCATCAATTCTGTTATTTTCTATGCAATGGGACACCCTTACATTGCAGATTTTCTGTTGCCTTAAGTGCTTTCTTATAATAAGGACCTGGAACAGTGCTTCTCTTATCAGTTCTGACAGTTCTTGTAAAGCATCACAAATTAATCCGAGATTCAAAATAAATTCAACTGATGTAATCTTTCTCTGAAGACCTTCATATGTGCACTTCTCCTTTCTGTCTTGACCATTTGCTGATTTACCCTTTTCAAAATGAAGCATAATCCTGCCAAACAGCCAAAATAGTTCTGTAGCTAGATGCAACCCATCTTGTAGATAGAATCCTTCCAATTTTTTAAATTTCCATCTCCAACATAAGTGCACATGACCTGAACTGCCTTGCAGTTTTTGGAGATGAATGATGCATAACATACAACTTGTCCAAAAAATGCTTCAGTCTATTAATGCTGGAAATGTCTTTTGCAACATCATGCGATCCAAGCCGCACTTGTCTGGGAGTCAGTGTGTGGAGGAATAGCCAGGACATGCTGCTGCTGGGGAAGAAAAGCCTCCATCGGATAGACTGCAATTGATTTTCTCTTTCCCAGCTGAACCCGCCCCAGACTCTCCCTAGGCTCACAGCCCATGCCTTGCCCTACCTAGACAACAAGCCCCCTGCACTGTCTGGCTGCTTCCCCCACTCACCCACAGCTGCTACTGGGCAGCCCCTCATTTAAATCTTATTTTTTAAATTTTATTTTAATATTTTTGAGATATCACAAGTGATGTCATGCTCCCCCAGTGCCCCTCATGAACTTTTTAACATTTTTTGAGAATGTAGTTTCTACAAATAGGTTCTGGAACTTGGGCATTTCCCCAGAAAAAAAAGGTCTGTGGGCAGGTAACATAATATGGTTACGTATCCCACCTAGGGCTGCCAAGTCCAACTTGGGAAATATCTGGGGACTTTGGGGGTGGAGCCAGGAGACTTTGGGGGTGGAGCCAGGAGAAAGGAAGTGACATCATTTTGTGATGTCACATCCTGTGATGTTGCTTCCACATGCTGACACATGAACTCATGAAGTTTCCTAATACTGAATCAGGCCATTGGTCCATCAAGGTCAGTATTGACTACTCAGACTGGTAGTGGCTCTCCAGGGTCTCAGGCTGAGATCTTTAATGTCACCTATTACCTGATCCTTTTTTAGCTGAAGAGGCTGATACCTCCTGCATGTCAAGCAGATGCTCTATCACTGAGCAACGGCCCTACTGAATCCTTCCTCATCTCGGCAGAATATGAAGCACTAAGTGCTACACAAGTGCTAAATATGATTTTCATATCATAAGAACAGGAGAGAAGCCACAGTGGATCAGCCCATCCAGTACAGCCCATCCAGTACAACACTCTGTGTCACAACAGTGGCCAAAAATACCAGGTGCCCTCAGGAGGTCCAGCAGCAGGGCCAGAACTCCAGAAGCCCTCCCACTGTTGCCCCCCCCAAGCACCAAGAATGCAGAGCATCACTGCCCCAGACAAAGGGTTCCATTTAGACCTTGTGGCTAATCATAGCCACTGATAGACCTCTGCTGGATGGGGACAGAGAGAGAGAGACAGACAGACAGACAGACAGACAGAAAAAAGAAAGAAAGAGGGAGAGAGAGAGAAGGGAAAAAAACTGGCAGAGGCACTTACTTCCATTTAGACCTTGTGGCTATAATAGCCACTGATAGACCTCTGCTGGATGGGGACAGAGAGAGAGAGAGAGAGAGAGACAGACAGACAGACAGAAAAAAGAAAGAGGGAGAGAGAATGAAAAGAGCTGGAAGAGAAACTCACCTTGCCAGCCACATGCAAAAGCAGCTCCTTCAGTCCCTCCTTAATCTCTGGGCGGACCTCTCTTGCTGTGGAAGAAGCTCTCTTGCTGACTTCTTAAAGGGGAAATGTCTGGCAAGGCTTTTTACTGCAGGGCAGGCTCTCTGCAGACATTTCCCTTTTAAGGCAGCCATTTTGTCCCCCCCGGTGGCCACCTTTGGAAAAGCGGGAGATAAGCACTAAAAATCAGTGTTTCCCCCACCCTACCGGGGGACTTGGCAGCCCTAATCCCACCACAGCTAATTCTCTATAAGCTTCTGGTGCGCGAAGAAACTATGAGAGCTCAGCCACCCTTATGGTTCTTGATTAGAGTGTGGTATTACTCTGATAATGTTGCTGGAGTGGCTGGCACCCAATTGGGGATGTTTGCCTGTGCTTCAGTTTGGTTTATATCCTACTTGCAAGTACCATTCATGGGAAGTAAAATTTGACAAAACTATTCATCCTCAATCAAAGGCCTCAAATGCGTCCGACTGCTTTCTCACTTGTCCCCTAGTATACTCTCTGCTGCCACCTCCAACTTAAAATGCTCATTAGGAGGAGGGGGGAAACTATGTTTTATGGATTTTTAGGGGGGGTTGATATTTACTTATTTGATATCTCTTTGTGGCTTACTATGACATTGTAACAAACTGTCAGTGGCTGTAGAGCAGTTGGACTCTGACAGTTTGTACATTCTCACATAGCCTCATGGGAACTGTAGTTTATTCCCCATCCAATAAAACATTTGGTTTTTAAACCCAAAAACTGCTAAAAGCACTATGTCTTGGGATTTATTGCAATACAGTGTCCCTGCCTGCACTAACTAAAAGGAAAGGCATGACCTATCCATGACCCTGTAGCCCAAGTAGCTATCATGTGGCCAAAAAGCTGCATGTGACAGTGTGATATTCAAGCCAGAGAGCACAAAGCATCCTTGCTGAGGTATGTTTGCCTGGCAGCTATTTTTGCTTTGCATCAAAATTCTCAGGATCTCTGCATGAGATTATGCAGATGTTGATTTCATGCTGTAAAGAATGTTTGAATCTGCACTCTGATGCTGGTTTGTATTTTCTCCCAACTGCGTTGGTAATCTGAATTAAAAATGAAGAGTCACCATTATACTGGGCAAGTTATATTCTTCCTTTCTAAAAAGATAACTCATGGCAATATAGATGAACAAGGCATATATGCATTATATGTAGGTGATCAAGATATACTTTAAGTCTGCATCTCCCTGCACTGTCCTCCTTCAGAATGTAAAGAAACATCCTTTTTTCAGATAGGAAAGGCGATGCCTTTCCTGAGGCTACTCACAGGGACAGACGCTTGTTAGTGCTGTGTGTTGAAGCTTGAGCTTCTGACAGGAAAAGCAGCATGCAGATTTATGGGATGCGTAAAAAAGAACAAATTTGTGCTGGATTCCGGCCACTGTGAACATTACTTTTTATTATTATTATAAAAGGTTATTATAAAATGTTAGTAATACAAGGACCTAGGCTGTCTTGAAGGAAGTAGTAACACTGCCAGAAACTATGGATGTGGCATTCCTAAACCTTTCTTAAGTGGAATTTTCAAGGGTACATTTAAGGCTTGTTTTTATTTAGCCATAGCTTCTGTGTGCTACACTGTTTTATTTTCTTTTTTCAGCTTTACTCACCGGCATTTGTAGCAGACATTTTATCAAAAACCAGATCATAAGAGACATACAAAATGGCGCCAGAAAGTCTGAACCAACCATTTTCTGTGATATTGCAGATGGAAGACCTGGCACAGAATCACATGAAACAGAGGGTTTGAAACAAGAATTATTTTATTTTATTTTATTTTATTTTATTAGTCTGGTATCCCACCCTCCCTGCAAGCAGGCTCAGGGTAGGTTCCATCAGTATCAGTACAATATATAATACAATTTAAAACAACAGTTTAAAACCACATAGATCATAAAATGTCATGTATAATTTAGCCAGTAGTTTAGATGGTTTATGTATGACTATTCTGTCTGGCTGTTAGGAGAGACTTCCATCTGAGGTCCTGGAGTCAGAGTAGGCAGCTACATGGATCAATATCTTTATTATACAAATAAGGCAGCTTCACATCTTTATATGCTGTATGTACTCTAAAATGCTTTTATTAAGTTACATGTTCCAATGCCATGAACCTGGCATTGAAATCAGTTTTTAAACTAAGATGTGGCAAGTCTTAATTCATATTAAGCCATGGTTTTCTTCCATTTTAAAACAGAGGATGGCTTTTCTGTTCTGTTATGTTTCCAAGACTACATTGTACAATTCAGAAAATAATTTGGATTAAATGGAAATGTGATTTTTCTAAATATATGTAGTTATCCCCACCATGCAGAGAAGAGCATAAGCTCAGGACACTGGAGATATGTTATTTGACTCACACAAGCAGCTGTTTGGGGGGATATGAATTGTGGTCATGGTGTCGGGGAAGGGAGGTTTAACTCCTCTTAGCACCATTTCTTTGACCATAAATGGTCTCCCATGGTTTCTTTGAGCCCAGAATAGAGGTAAGGGACAGGGTTTTTCTTTCCAGGACTTAAAGAAGCCCAGGAAGCAATTCCCAGACTTAGAAGCAGAGTTGAGGGAAAGTGGGAAAGAGTTAAACCCCACTTCTCCGTTGTCATGGCCTAACTCATATCTGTCCCTCAGTAACTGGAGTTCTCTTTATGGAACTCCAGTATCACATGAAGACTGACCCTGTCTCTGCTTTTAGCTTTGCGTCTTCAAATATCACATCAGTGAAAAACAGCCTCACCACTGCTGTAAATAGATGTGCATTAATAAAAACATGTGTGGTATATGGACATCCAACTGTTTGTGTGGTATCACAATACTGAGGGAAAAAATAAATAAACCAAAATGGTAGATATGAGGAATCAAGTTCAGAAGTATTTGTAGGGGGAGGGTGCTTCATAGGGAACAGCTTGATAGAGTGCTCCTTCTCCCTGCTATTTGCTGCAGCCCACACTGTTAATCATCATCCAAAGGCGCCTGAGGGGGAAAATAGTCTTTTTGAAATAGGTACTAAAAAAGCAACAAATGCTTGGGGATGGAAGAAATAATCTCAAAATCATTAAATTCCCTAGCAACAGCCCACTCATTCAAAAGGTTCATTCAGTGACCACTGCAGAGAGGTAGTCATGGGGGCAGGGAAGTCCAGCATGACTTACTACTTTCTCAGATAAGTACAGGAAATAGAAACCAATCAGGAAACACATCAGAGAGCAATTAAGGTACACTGCACAGACCTGGTGCAACGTACTTTCTGTGAGATGGTGCTTAACAAAAGGGCAGTTATAAGCAGAAATTTGATTTTCATGAAGATCATTATATATTTTCAGGTAAGAACTGCAAAAGTAACCTATGGCTGACTGTACTGCTTCTGTAAATATGTGTTCATAATGGGATGCACAGTATCCTGCTCTTGCATAATTCAGTAAACCTAAAAACTCAGGATATCAGCTCTGTTATGCCAGCTAAAACTCATAGCTCCAATTGCACCCTATGATGTAATGGTGTACTGGAACTCTGTTATGTAGCTAATATCAGAAAACAGTGAGAATGGTTCTCATTACTAAATATTTTCCAACTAAATATGTTCCAACTGCAGTATCTCAACTGATATTTGACATTGAGCTTTTAACCTGCAACTGGAATTGTCAAGTAGAATGGCAGTTTGGATCATGATCATATGACAGAGGAATTCAGTATGCATTCCAAATAACTGATACATGTCCATGGGGTTGTTATGTGAGAGGATATATGATCAGGGGTCTGTTGGAGCAGGAGCGCACAGGAGTGCAGCTCTGGGAGTGAGGAGCCCAGGGGGTGGGCACATGACCAAGCCCCGCCCCCTCCTCGGCTTCCCCGAGCAGTGCAGAGGCGCAGCGCCCTGGGGAAAGCCCTGCTAGGGTCTTTATTGTTTTTAATGTTTTGTTTTAATATTGATAATTTTATCATTGTTCCTTTTATCACTGTGTGCTGCTTTTCCAGAGACTTGCTCAAGGTGGCATATGAATTTTCTAAGTATACCATTTTTTTATCTGGGCACATGGCACATAAGTACTGGAGAAATTTCACCAACCCTTCAGCAGCTTCCACCCCATCAGTTTGGTGTGGTGGTCAGGAGTTGGACTCTAATCTGGGAGAACCGGGTTTGATTCCCCACTCCTCCACATGCAGCTGCTGGCGTGACCTTGGGCCAGTCACAAGTTCTCTCAGAGCTGTTCTCTCATGAGCAGTTCTCAAAAGACCTCTCTCAGCCCCACCTACCTCACAGGGTATCTTGTTGTGGGGAGGGGAAGGGAAAGGGATGGGTGGTGCACATTTCCTGAGTGTCTCAAGTCTACTTGAAACCTGGTGGTTTCAAGGGAGCAGGAAGAGAATGAGGGTGTGTTCTTTACGCTTATTTTTATTGCACAAAGTATTGGATGGGGAAGGGAATGGAGGAAGAGCAGGTCAGTTTCACTCACCTGTGGAGTGCAGCCTGAGGGGTGGGTGTTGCCTTCTGACACACTTCCGGCATGTTAGGGGTGTGTGGCATATGCAAATGAGTTATGCAAATTAGTTATGTTAATGAGCTTTTGCACCTCTTTTTCTATGAAATGACCCCTGTATATGATGATAAGATAGTTGCTATGTATGAGATTCTTAGGAGGCATACAGAACATTAAAAGGAACCATCCAAATTTGTCTTAAGTTATAGATGCATTTTAACCAAAATTCCTTTAACTACTGAAGTGGCAGGATTCATTGATGTTACATTTCATTGTGAAAGTTGCCTTCTGAATGGTTCAGTTTTTAGTGATGTATGTAAACAAAAGCAATGTAGGCATGCAAACAGGATGACAAGGTTACCTCTCACACCACTATCATTTTGTAGGGAGAGTATCAGGGTGGCAGTGTGAGAAACAGCCATATCATACCATCTGCCCATATGGCTGTTAATCAAACCTGGTTCCAGGGTTTGGGGGCCCCCATGCAGAGTTTCCATGAGCCTCACTGTATACCACCAGACCCTACCATTCACATTCCACTCGATGCCCCCACTCACATTCCCAGCTGCCCACATTCCCTGCATGTTCTTTGCCTGATGGCACTAGGTCATACATGTAGTTGGAGGTGCTGCCACCAAACGTGCCAGGATCACTGCTACCTCACATCACCTGCACACTCTTCTCCAACAGTGCTGAGCAGCATGTTTAGCTGAGAGCACAGGCAGTGGATCACTTGTGAGTAGGTGGGGGGAGGGTAGGCAGTAGGCAAGATATGCAGCAGATGGCAGCTAGTGGCAGTGGGCCCCACTAAAAACCCTGGGCCCTGGTTACTGCCCCATCTCAGAGTAGGCGGACTCCAGCCCTGCTGTTGTGTATGTAAATTACCAAAGCAGTCATTTTGACACTTCTAGGCAAAAGTAACTGTTGCTTAGACAATGGGATCACAAGTGAGACTGTAAAGTCATAGTGGTTGCTTAGCATCTACCTAGAATTTTCTCATTCTTCACCAGATCAAAACAGCTGGGGCCTTCTTCATTGAAGTAACATGAGATCCACCTACTTTAAATGCATATATTGAACAAAGTATGGCTGTAGTAGAGAGACCCCCCAAAATAGCTGTGTGATGAAAAAGGTACTTGGTGCTCTTGGCATTTTGCCAAGACCACATACACAAGTTGATGTTACAGGAATGAAAAGAGACAACTGTTATCAAATGGTAAATCTTCTAAGCTCACTATACATTTAAAGTATAAAATTGTAAATGGACTTTGGTCTTAAAATTTCTAAGGGCAACACACTGAGTTATATGTCTGTGCTACTTTTAGGAAATGTTTTGACTTTTTACACTTTTTTTAAAAATTGCATTTACTTTGCCTTAGGTTTTTATAAAGGATATATTCCTTTCTGGTTGCAGTGCTGAAAAGAAACTCAGTGTCTGTAGAAAACTACCAATTAAAGCATTGCATGTCAAGATATCAGAAGAGGAATACAGCCTGTTCCTTATGTTCAGAGTAGTTTTTTTAATATGCTTTTCATGAGAGCAGTTACTCTGTACATTTTGGAAACTGCTTTTGAACCTTGTAGGGTCTTAGAGAATACCTTTCAACGGGATGCAAAGAAGTAACTTCTATGTGTACCGAGAAACCCATATGCAAATGTAAAGGAAAATCTATGGATTAAGGCAAATGCATTACAAAATACTTTTTACAGGATTTACTTTTTTAAAATGCAGTTAATCAAAGCATAGTGGCAGAGTGAAAGTCATTGAGAGAGTATGTTCATCTCCAATTTAAGGTTATAAAATCCCATTTCAAGGTCTGTTTCCAGATGATTTCCTTTACCTCAAAGTTAAAGGCTGAAAAGACCTATTAAATCAGCCAGGCCATCTGCCTCCCGAAGCAGATATTCCCTAAAGTAAAATTACACTTTGTCCAGTGCATGTTTAATTGCCCTGGGTGATAGGACTTTTTGCTTCTTCCTTTGGAAATCTTTAAACACATGCTTAATAGAATACAAGGTCACCATGTTTGGTTATGCTGCCTTCATTTTCATTGTTTCCATTTATCCAGTTGTTCCTATAGTAAAATAAGCTACTTGCTCTCAATAAAATTCAAGATAACTTCTTTCTGCCTTGATTGATACGTCAACGTCATCACATAATGATTACTCAGCTAAGCTATATGATACATATTCATTTTGGCTGACAGCTTCATTGTTCTTCTGGTAGAGTCCCATAAAATATGGAAAAACAGGAATCTTCCTTAACAACCAAATTAGAACTTGTCTATTCATTCAGAATGTGTGTAGACTACTTTTGGGGGAGAATCGTATGACCACCAAAACTGGAATGTGAAAGTGCTTCAGCCAGAGCTGAGTCCTTTGGTTTAATAGGACCAGTATATGAGCTAACATAAGTAGGCCATCTATCTTTCTAGAACAGGCAGAGAGTTGCTCATAATGGTGTTCCTCTACTTCCATTTGTTACTTTAGGAACTATATGAATATCTAGCCCTCCCCTAAATCCAGATATGGTGGTAGAAAGTGCCTTTAAGTTGAAGCCGACTTATAGCAACCCTTTGTGGTTTTTTCAAGGCAAGAGATAAACATTGCATGTTGCTTCATAGCTACCCTGGACTTTCTTGCTGGTCCCTCATCCACATATTAACCAGGAATGACCCTACTTAGCTTCCAAGAACTGATGAGATCAGACTAACCTGGTGCAACCAAAAATGGGGAGAAAAACAGAACCCTGCACAAGAAGGATAACCAAAGAGGCTGTAAGAATGAAAAAAAAAGATTATAACTATGAACACAGTACAAATGTACAAAACACCAGTATTTAATTTAATTATGCATACAGAAATACTAAAATATGGTTAAAAACAGCAATCATGTGGTTCAGCATGTAAATGCCTAATCCTAGTATTAAGACAAATCTCAGTTTACAAAAATACAGGTTTAAAAGTACATATTGTCTACATATGCAAGAACCAATACCATATACGTTTCAGCACAAGGCCTTTCTCAGTGGTATAAATTAAACTGAGCACTCCATTAACTTTAACAATGGAATACAGAAAACTGACCTGACAAAAAATAGGCCTGAAATGAGAAAAAAGAAGGAAAAATAAAAATAACCCAGCATGGGAAATTTATCAAAATGCAGAAAGTTTCCTTTGTTGCATCAGGCAACAAAAATTGCCTGCTCCACTTGTGAAGCACTACGTGTTCTTGGGACACACAGATAATGACCTTAAGTCCTGGGTCATAGAAAAATTGCAAGTTCACTCATCACGAATTTGGCTTTTGAAGAAAAGGAAATCCTTCTGGACCTTCATGTTGGATACTCTGGTGCCAAGAGGTTTGAATGAAGAAATGGACTGACTGTGTGTCTGATGGACTTGGCTGCTGTTTAGGGTTGAGGTTTCCAAGTAGGCTTATGTAATATCCCTCTCTCAGGTGTTACTGATTACCTCTGTGTCATTCTTTCTGTTGCGTTATGTTGCTCCACCATACCTCACTGACACACATACGCTTTCTATATATGGAGGGGTTGGGTTACTATGATGCTAATTGTTTTCCAGTTATTCCTGAATACTCTTGGAGTTTTGAGCATGTCTGATCTGCCCTAAGAAGGTAAATATTGCAGTTTGTTTAATTATCCATTCACCCTTTTTTTTCTTGAACAATAAGGAGATTTGCAATTTGTAATTTCTGAGCAATATATTTTATGCACATTTAAGATCCTTGGACAAAGGAAACATCCTATATTTTGATGAGTTTCCCATTCTTGATTACAAGGAAATTGGATACCTCTTATTCCATTAGTAAACATCTTAGTGTGAGTAAGGTAGTTATCCACATTTTATGAATTCTAAAATTTATATTAATTTTAATTCACATCAAACATTGAAATAATTATTGTTTAATTTTCCTTTTTTCTCATTTCAGGTCTACTCTTTGGCCGAGGACAGACTGGGATTCTGAAGCGGAAGGGAGGCGGGCCCAAAAGCCTCAGGGGAAAACTGGCCCAGGGCTGGCCGTTCACACTGGCCAGACTCCTGCGGGAGCATGCCAGAATAGAGCATTCAGACTGCTGCAGAGCGGCCCCAGGCGGGCCAGCCTCCGCAGCTTGTGGCAAGGCCGTTTTGGCAATATGCGTATGGGCGCCTATGCGCCTAGGTGCATGGCCGCAGCAACAGCCTAGAAATTCAAAATCTCCCCACCTCCTGCATTGGGGTTGCTTGTGTACATGAGCACTCATGTGCATCTCTCCGTAGCGGTGTATTCACACCGTCGCCTCACAGCTGGGAAGCAGGATCCAAGTAGGAGACAGCCCCTGGACACCGCTTTCTGCTGGTGTCCCTCTGAGATGGAAGAGAAGCTGCTCCCAAGCGGGTGAATACAGAAGGGAGCTGGGGAACAGCTGTGGCTGCCTGAACTCCCTCCCTTCCCCGCTTCTGAAGTGGTACTCTCCCGCCTCAGATTGCCAGTCTGTCCTCAGCCTTTGTATGGTCAGTTTTCGGTATTTCATTGTTAAATTAATGGAGTGCTCAGTTTGGTTTATGCCACTGAAGAAGGCCTTCTCCCAAAACGCGTATGTCATTGGTTCTTGAAGATGTAGACAATACGTACTTTAGAGTTGTATTTTTGTAAATTAATATTTGTCTTGATACTGGGATTAGGTACTTATATGCTGAACCACATGATTGTTGTTTTTAATCATAAATAATAATAATTTAATAATAAGTAAAATGTAAAGTGTTGTTGAACTTCATAATAGCCCATGCTACCAACAGCCTCTTGCAGAAATTCAAAACTTCCTCAATAATTAACAAGAAAATGAAAATAATGACGATCCAATATATGTCATGGGTTTTAGATATTCCTTCAGTACAATGGAAGTGTTTATCTTATCCCAAAGATTTCTAGAGCAGACATCAATAAATAGTACCTTCATTTTATTTATATCAATAATAACCCCAGAAGCTCCCTCATGGATCACTGCCTTGATGTGAAGAGGGGGCTTGCATGGAGTTTCTCCCCTGGTGAAACATCTGGCAAAACTGAATGGAAGTTATAGGGAAATTTCACACTACACCTTTAAAAACTTTACTGAACCAGCTTGGAATAAACCGGTACAGTGATGGCCATTTCAAACAGCCCTTCCCCTACCGTTTTGGAGCCGTCTTTGAAGCAGTTTGCCATTTCAGACTGCCGCTTTCTTTTCAAGCCTCTTTTCGCCCCCCCCCCCCCCCCCACAGAGCGTTTTAAGACTCAGCCTGGACCTTGATCTCTCTCTCTCTCTCACACACACACACACACATTTTAAGACTCAGCCTGGATCAGCTCTTTTTTTAAAAAATCACGGAGATCGCTTGCATGGGCAAAAAGAGGCATGAAAACACATTGGAGGAAGTGCTTCAGGGGCATTTCACACAGCACCCCATAGTGCTTCAGGACCGGTACAAGAACTGAAGAACACTTGGGAGGAAGTTTCAAGGTAAACTGGCTCAGGAACACTTCCCCAACGGGAGAGGCACGTTTCTGAGTGAAAGGGCCAATATGTTCTGTTAGGGAACCGGTACTAATATGGTTCTGTGTGAAATGTCTGACAGAAACCGTTACTGAAGAGTTCCTGAAATGGAACATATTGGCTGTGTGAAATTCCTTTAGGTTTAGTAAACCCAGCAAAATGTCTTGGGGATAGTGTTATTTGAGGAACAGTTTTCACAGGATTCCTGTGCCCTGAGAGGCCAAAGTTCCAATGGATATTTATTTGTTTACTTATTTACAGAATTTGTATCCTGCCTTTTTGCCCTTAAAGGTCACCAAGGCAGCTAACAATTTAAAACATACATGATAAAATCACATTTTAAAACCATTAAAATCAACCCCCTCCTAAACACAGGGCTGCAGTGGCTCAAGTGGTTAAGACGCTGAACTGCAGACCAGAAGATCAGTAGTTAAGCAGTTCGAGACCCAAGGACTGAATGACAGAGTGAGCTCCCATCTCTGGACCCAGCACCTGCCAACCTAGCAGTTCAAAAGCAAGAAATTGCATGTAGATAAACAGGTACCACTTCAGTGGGAAGGTATTAGCATTCCGTGCACCTCAGTGTCTAGTCATGCTGGCCACATGACCACGGAAATGTCTGTGGGCAGCGCTGGCTCTTTGGCTTGGAAATGGAGATGAGCACTGCATCCCTAGAGTCATATTCAACTGGCTTTCGTGCAAGGGAAACCTTTACCTAAACATATATCATTAAAACAATTTAAGAACAGAGTTACAACATGCACAAAGCAAACTTAAAGTACACACAAAACATTTTAAACAATTGGTTAGAAATGAGAGATCATTGAGAGAATGCCAAACAAAACAAATTGGTGAAGACTGAGAAGGCCCTCTTCTGGGTTGCTATCCACCTAATCTCAGAAGGCAGAGGCACCTGAAGCAGAGCTTCTGAGATGCTGCAGTGGTCAGGCAGGTTCATAAGGCCTGGATTACACAGGCTTGTTCCAGCTTTACAAATAAGGTAAATGTGGGGTTTCAATCATATATTCAGCTTTATGTGCATTGAATGTAACGTGTAAACAAAATACAAGAGTTCACTGTTCCAGGTTTGTACGTAAATTCACTGTTACTTGTGAACAGAGCCAGAGTGTATAGGCAACATAGCAACTGCCATAAAGACGATTTATATTGCATGTTGATAACCACTTCTTGAAGTAGAAATACTACTATTTTAAAAAAAATTTGCTGAAACAGAGAGTAACACAAGAGATGCCAGAGGGTCATAGCAATTTCCATTAGTTTGATAAAATGCCACACTATTTCAAACCTATTTCAAACCTATTTCACACTATTTCAAACCTAAATTAAGCTGTTTAATTTCTTTGTATTAAGGGTTCAAAAAGTTATGTTTCCTTGAAACATCTACACAGGAGCCTATCGGCTTCCAGAAAGAATCTGTGCTTCCTTTCACTTCTAGTACAGTACTTAGGTAATATATCAGTTGAAAATTAGACACTGAGCAACACATTTCCTTTTCATTACATAGCTAGAACTGCTAATACACGATAAAGCAAAGGATTGGTGCTAAGCGGCAATGCTTGTGTGCATATTGTGTTACAAATGTTATCTTTCTAACCGTTCATTAAAAATGTTAATTAAATGTCTTCAAATAACTTTGATTTATAACAAATTGACTTACTGGTGTATTTCTGCCCTTGCTAATTTTAGCCTGTTGCATTTTATATGATTCTATTTAATTAGCCAATAACAAGGAGATATGGCCTGAAATTTATGCTACTGGAAACAAACCCCCCCAAACCTGGTTCTGTTTCTGATCAATTAAATATCCAGAGCACAAGAACAATAGGTTGGTGAAGACATAGCCATTAGTTTAAATTTTTTATATGCAGTCATAATAGAGTTGCCAACATCTGCTTGAGAAATTCTGGAAATTTGGAGGACAATGCCTAGTGAGAGTGGAGAATGGGGAGGCAATAGAGCTCAACAGTATGGTGATGCTATAGCATTCCAGGGAAACTGACCACTGTAGTTTAGAGATGTTGTAATTCTAGCAGGGCTCCAGGTCCCACCTTGAGGTAGGGTAACCCTAGGTCATAATAATGGGTTCAATTTTTCTGTGTATATACCCTAACACAAACTATATTTTTACCGTCTGAATGCTTTCATAATGTATACTAATTTTCAATGTATCTTTATTTATATAATAAACAGAATATGCTCATATCTTTTACTTAATACATTCCTACATTCTTGTAATATACTTGGATCAAGACTGACTGTTATTGTTGTATAGCAGTTTCACTAGAATTTTATACACTTCCGTCAATATGTAGGCAAATTCAAATATTATATTGCTCCTTGCTTTTTTAGGTTCTGTATTAATCCCAGGTTTCTTCCTTTTGCAGCAACCTACCTTCTTCCACATGGCATGCAACTGTATCTTGTTTCCATGGAGCTTTATTGGAACCAGCCATTAAATCTGGAATGAACCAGTGATGTCGGAGGCATAATATTTCCTGTTTATTTGGGTCCTGTGCTCCTCCGAAGCTGCATAACCCTGATAATTAGGCTGAGGAACTATGACTTTCCCAAGAAGAGCTTAATGGCTGGGTATGAATTTCAACTTGAATTCCCAACATCTAAACCTGCCTTGTCACTAGATCACATTAGCTGTTGCCACTTACAAGGACAAATGACTCCTGGTTTAAACTGCATAATATTTAGTTAGATCTGAAAGGAGTATTGTCCAGACGCAATTTACTTCTACTGTTATGGTCAGAACACACAAGCTATGACATTTGTTTGAATGTGAAAAGGCTATGCAAGATTCAGAACACACATAAATTCACCAAGAATTCATTCCCTTAACATTTTGCTTTCAAGATAAAAGGCCTCATGCCTTTATATCTGTGTAAGATATTTCAGCTTCTTCACTTGAGTGGCACCAGTGTAAGCTACAGGTAGTATAAATATCTTCATTCGGTGGATGGGCTCAATAATGTGAGTTAGAGCGGAATTGCAAGAGGCAACTTAGAGAAGAAAGCCCAGCAACTTCCTGTGTTCCCCTGCCCACTGTCTTTTACCTCCCTACTGAGAAACAATTCCTGCCTGACTGTATGCCCCTCCTGTGGTTGGATCCATCTACCCAGCCTTTCCCTGTGAAGGCTGCTTGTACCACCAGCAGCTTTATGCGTAGACCTGGAACATTTAAGGCATTATTATCTACCATCAAAAGAGAATGAATGGGGAATGGGCAATAAATTCAGACTTCCTGTTCTGCTCCTCAGTGCCCCTCATTCATGAGTTGTGCCTTAGTCTTCCGTTCGTGTACAGAGAAGTGTTGGATCATGGCATTAGCCTCTGTTTATAATAATGAGCTATTTACTTAATTAAGAGAACATAACACCCACTCCTAGTTTGTTAAACTAGGATCATATTTTTGGAATAGCTGTACACCAACATGCAATGTACCTTCATATAGATTAGCTTTGGCTTCATCTTCTCATTGCTCCAACATGGCAGCAAGCGCACACAGATCTGTGTGTCAGCTGTGTGCCCCAGCTGCTGAGCATTGGTGTAAACCTTTTTTTTTCCCTGTGCACCATCTGGATCATAATAATCTTTTCTATTTTCCTGGCGAGTATCTTGGCTAGTTAATTGTTGGATGTTCTGTCCTGATGGATCTATTTAAAAGGACAATTGAGGGTCAAGCTGATTATTTCTCCTGTGTCCTGGACATCATGTTTGACTGCTAATTTTTTTGCTTCTCTTCTGCCAGAAAGATTTTGAGCTCAGTTCATTCCCAAGACAGAAGATATACCTCTACCACCACTCTTAACAGTTTTGGCATTTTCCAAAGAAATTCTTATCTGTAAATTGTGTTGTAATAACTTTATTTCAATCTATATATTTAATAGTGAAAGTGTGGCCCCCATCTGTAGATATCTAAATCCACAGATCAGGCCCACAATGACAGAAATGAGATTTTAAAAAAAACTTGTGGGGACCCCCCAAGGTCTGCAGAAAATTCTGAAAAGGTTCAAAAAGGAGAGGGCAGGGTTTACAAGCCTCAGAAAGAGAAGAACATGAACTGCACAGGTGCACATGTACCGCAGATCTCCTGTTCCACCCCACCACCCAGCCACTGCACCTTCAAGTTTCAGGCAGGAGAAGGAAGTCACTGCAGTTATCATTGAGGCAGCAAAGCTACGGAGAGCTGGGAGAGTCATTCCACAGCTGCTGCAGCCAAAAAGCAGAAATCAGGAAGGAAAGGGAATTAATGGTTTGTTTGTGTAAATTTTACCCTGATTTTAAAATGCCATGAGGCCCCAATCTGGCATGGGTGTGTGGTGTGTAGCTCTTTTCTCCCACACCAAAACAGCCATAGCACACACCCCCAAGACTGGGGGGGGGGGGGTTGACACTCGAAAAGGTGCCAGGTATGGGAGAAAGAGCCCCATGCTTCTTGCCTGTGCTGGATTAGGGCCTTGTGGCATTCAAAAATCTGGGTACAGCTTTAGTTTTTACCTTTAGTCACCTTTAATAGGGTTCTCCAGGGGCTACTTTGCAAGGCTTGCCTGCCTGGGGAGGAGGAGGATGCCCGCCAAAGATTTCACTGCATGGCAGCTCCCCTGCCTACCCACATTGTTGCCCTTCTGCTAGGCTGTTGCTTCAGTCATCATACAAGTGCCAGCTGCTTCCACAAGGCAAGCATCCCCTATGAGGGGGCTAATAAGAATGTATGGCTGGAGCATCATGGGGTGCATGAGGGGATTGCCTGCTGTGGCAGACCAGGGCAGCAGCAAAGCAGGGTTCTTGGCATGCCAGGTTCAGGGCTCCATGCCCCACAAGCCCTGGTGAGCTTCTGCACCACCACCTTCAATTTGCAAGGCAAGAGCAGCTGGCTGCCTTCTACTGACAGCCCACACGGCACCTGTAGCCTTTGCCTGCTCTCCTCCCCACAGTACTGCAGAGGAGAATCAGGTGGCTGAAATCCTGCCCTCTACCAGAACCTCCCTCAGTTTTCTTCCTAAAGTGAAGGGGTGAATGGGGACAAGGTGTCAGATCTCTGTGAAGTTGGGGGGCAGGCTTCAGTTTGGATCATTTAGGCCACTTTTTTAATCCCACCTTTCCTCCATAGAGGAGCTCAGGGCTTCCAGATTTTTTCTTGCCCATGTTGCCATCACAAAACCTCTGTGAGTTAGAGAGAGAGAGAGAGAAAGAGGAAAGATCCATTATATCTCACTGACATTCTCTTTTGGGTGATCTGAGGGTTTTTTTCTTAATGTCTAGCAGGTTCCTTATAGATATGCCACAATATTAGTAATTGGGTGAATTTTTATTCTGCCTGTCCACCTTGGATCTTAGTCTCCACCCCCCCCCCCCCCATGCTCAGTTTGAGCCAGGCCTGATGAAGTGGCGGTGCTGCAGGCTGATGAATGTCCAAGCTTGGAAAAGTGGGATGGGGAGGATGGATTCTTGCAGGTCTCTGTTTGTAATCATCTAATTCACAACCCAAAGATATTGTACTATTCAGATTTAGTCCAGACTAGTTGCACTGCTGGCAATTTGGCCCCATGGAATCAATGATAGTAAACCAGCAGGAGTTTGAGTTCTTTGGCTGAATTTTTTAATGCACAGTTCCTATAGTAACAAGCTATGTTAACACCTGAAATGTGGACCATATTGACTGTTCTTCTAGCTGATTTTATGTTACTTGGCATATCCTAGCATTTTGGCTATAATATTGTTTGTAGTTCATGTTTTACAACTGGGGCAAAAATAGTCTCTTAATGAGTTAAACTAGGATCAAGCAAGAATATATTCAAATAAGGATGTGGAGTTCTTTTGTTTCAGTTCATTTTACTTTCAATTTTGTTATTCTGTTTGTTTGTTTATTTGTTTGTTTAGTATATTTGTTATCCTGCTTTTCTCTTCAGTGGGGACTCAAAATAACAGAATGACTAAAAATTAACAATTTAGTATAAATAAATTAAAATATAGTATAAAGAAGCAAAAACAAAAAAAAGAACACAAAACTTCCTGAGATGGGCTGATGTCCACTAGGTTGGTCCATCAAGAGCCAAGGGCCTTGTCTCGGATTTTTGTACCTGCAACAGGAAGGATATGCACACTCAGCCTGGATCTATAGCTTGCAGCCATCTCTCTACAGCCCTCCTCTCCATCACTTTACTGCCATTACTTACTCATTTTATTTTGTCTATCCTTTCTTTGTTTTCAGTGGCTGCAAAGAGATACAGATTTCTGGCTGTAGCTGCTGGGATGAAATTCTTAGAGACAGTATTTGTCATCTTAGCTTCCCCCCCTCAGAATTTCACACAGATAGGAGAAAAGGGTCCCTATAGAAAATTAACATTCTCATTTGCATAGCAGGAAAATGCTGACATTTGGCAACTCATGGAAGCAATTTGTATACAGCAGTAAAATACAAGCGCTTGTGTCCTTGTGTCCCTGTGGTTCACGTTCTCTAATTATATCCTCCTAGTCCTAGTTGCATTGTTGATTGGTTGTCATAAGAACATAAGTGAAGCCAATGTTGGATCAGGCCAATGCCCCCCCCCCCCCCAGTCCAACACCCTGTCACACAGTGGCCAAAAATAGCAGGTGCCATCAGGAGGTCCACCAGTGGGGCCAGGACACTAGAAGTCCTCCCACTGTTCCCCCCCCCCCACAAGCACCAAGAATACAGTGCATCACTTGCCCCAGACTGAGAGATCCTATCTATACCTGGTGGCTAATAGCCACTGATGGACCTCTGCTCCATATGCTTATCTAATTCCCTCTTGAAGCTGTCCATGCTTGTAGCTGCCGCCACCTCCTGTGGCAGTGATTCCATGTGTTAATCACTCTTTGGGTAAAGAAGTACTTCTCTTTATCTGCTCTAACCTGACTGCTCAGCAATTTCATTGAGTGCCCACGAGTTCTTGTATAGTGAGAGGGGAGAAAAGTACTTTGTTCTCTACCTGCTCTATCCAATGCATAATCTTGTAAACCTCGATCATGTTATCCCTCAGTCGTTGTTTCTCCAAGCTAAAGAGCCCCAAGAGCTTTAACCTTTCTTCATAGGGAAAGTATTCCAACCCTTTTATCATTCTAGTTGCCCTTTTCATTCTCGTTTTCAAATGCTATAACATCCTTTCTGAAGTGTGGTGACCGGAACTGTACACAGCATTCCAAATGAGGGTGCACGATCGATTTATACAGGGGCATTATGATACTAGCTAGTTTGTTTTCAATTCCCTTCCTAACAATCCCCAGCATAGCGTTGGCTTTTTTTATTGTGGTTGCACACTGTCTCAACATTTCCAGTGAGTTATCTACTATGACTCCAAAATCCCTCTCTTGGTCAGTCTCTGCCAGTTTGGACCCCATCAACCTGTATTTATAGTTAGGATTTTTGGCCCCAGTTGTATATCACTTTGCACTTGGCTACACTGAACCCAATTTGCTATGTTGATGCCCACTCACCCATCCTCAACAGATACCTTTGGAGTGCCTCACAATACTCCCTGGTTCTCACCACTTTGAACAATTTAGTGTCATCTGCAAATTTAGTCACTTCACTGCTTACTTCCAACTCCAAATCGTTAATGAACAAGTTAAAAAGTGTCGGACCCAGTACTGATCCCTGCAGTACCCCACTGCTTACCACCCTCCACTGAGAAAATTGCCTATTTATACTCACTCTCTGTTTCCTATTAATTAGCCAGTTTTCAATTCACAAGAGGACTTGTCCTTTTCTCCCATGACTATTGAGCTTACTTAGGAGCCTTTGATGAGGAAGCTCATCAAAAGCTTTCTGGAAGTCAAGGTAAACAGCATCTATTGGGTCCCCCTTGTCCACATGTTTGTTCACCCCCTCAAAGAACACTAACAGGTTAGTTAGACAAGATCTTCCGTTACAGAACCCATACAGAGTCTGCCTCAATAGTTTTTGTTCATCAGTGTGCCTACTAATTCTTTCCTTAATAACAGTTTCCACCAACTTACCCAGTACTGACATCAGATTGACTGGCCTGTAATTTCCCAGATCTCCTCTGGAACCTTTTTAAAGATGGGAGTGACATTCACTACCTTCCAGTCCTCAGGAATGGAGGCAGATTTTAATGAAAGATTACATATTTTTGTCAGGAGATCCACAAGTTCACATTTGAGTTCTTTCAGAACTCTTGGATGTATGCCATCCGGGCCTGGTGATTTATCATTTTTTGTCCTTTATGGAGTGTCTGCACTGTTTATATCCTGTAATCCACCTTGAGTCTGAGTGAGAAGGTGAACTGTAAACAAAGTAAATTTTTGTTAAAAATCCAGTTACTTAAAAATCTACTCAGGTTGGAGGTGATGAAAAAGACCCTGGAGAGTCACTTCCAGTCACTGTAGGCTATTCTGACCTTAACAGATGGTCTGACTCCACATAAGGCACCCCCACCGGTAGTACAGACTTACCAAAAGAAAAAAAAAGAAAGTGAGAGCTAGGCCTTTCTCACAGCCTGCAATGGCAAGACAAGACAACAGTTAGAATATGCAGAAGCTTATTATTCTATAATTCTATTATAGTTTTATATGTTTATGGAACTGACAAAGCTGTACATTTATATATATATTTAAACAAATCATGCCAAACTTTTGGATTTCTTGAAATCATTTTCTCACCCCCTAAAGTTGCAAAGTGACTCATTCTGACTTGCTGAATCTCAGCAGTATGGATTTCGGTGGAAAATGAATGCTCTTTTGGAAGCACAGTGACTTATGCACTCTTTCTCTGTAGGTTATATCCCCTCTGGTCACATAAGAAGTTTGACCACAGCAGGAGAGAGACATTCAACTTATTTCTGTAGTGTTCCCAACATGCAGGAGAATGAAATTTAATTGGTGTTAGAAATGTAGGCATCCTCATTATGTATTTCTACCTGGACCGCATATTCCATGTTTCACAGTATTTTCTGCCTACAGTGATGAGTAATTATCCAGTTAACAATGATTCTTCTGCAAAACTGTTACAGCATATAATTAAAATCAACTTTTTATAGTGTCACATGCAGAGTATATCCAATTATTCAGTTTGTTTTCCTTCTGGAAAATATATGCTGTACACTGTACACTCTCAGGATAAATTATGATTCAAAGATCTACTGAACTCAAAATATGTGTAGCCTGTCCCACACACATACAGGATTAGCATTCTCAAATCATTCCCAGCATGTGGAACAAAATATCAGTACCTCAGAACTTTGGTGAGGTATCACCTAATGAGAGCCAGTTTGGTGTTGAGAGCCAGTTTGGTGTAGTGGTTAAGTGCGTGGACTCTAATCTGGGAGAACCGGGTTTGATTCCCCACTCCTCCACTTGCACCTGGCTGGATGACCTTGGGCAAGCCATAGCTCTGTACCAGCTGTTCCCTCAAGGACAGCTTGGGAAAGAGTTCTCTCAGCCCCACCTACCTCACAGGGTGTCTGTTGTGGGGAGGGGAAGGGAAAAGGAGTTTGTAAGCCGCTCTGAGACTCTTAAGTTAGTGAAGGGCGGGATATAAATCCAATCTCTTCTTCTTCTTCTCTAATAAACATAAAAATATCCATGTGAACCCTGTTGCTTCTGGATTGTGGCAGACTTTTAAATACGATAATTACAGTTTCAACTTGAGTCCATAAATCCCATGGATCTTACTCTTTTAGTGTATCAAACAATTACCTAACAGTGGGGGGAAATCGAAAGGAGATTAGCTTCTCGCATACTTTGCTTAACATAATTTAACTTTATATGGTTAATGCAAAGTGAAGTTGCAATCTTGCAACTTGGACATCCAATACAGAACTTTAAATCTATCAGTACATTGGGAAATTGAGGAAGACCAGGTAATAGGAGACTTAGCTGTTTTGTCTTCCACTGGGTGGGAATACTTCAAAAATACATGCTGTTGGGTGTCTGTGTTACAAGATGGTAACTCTGCCATAAATATGGTTGATTCTAGAGTCTACCTGGCTATTTTGGTTGAAGCAGTATCTTTCTCCTGAATCCCAAGACACCACCTGGTTGTCGGTATTTACCTGACTTCTCTATCTGGATTTTATGCACTTTTATTAGGAAGGAAATCATATAATTTCCTCTGGACTTTCCACCCTGTAACTTGAACATCCAAAATAAGCCCTGCCATAGATAAGGAAAACTACAATGCATTCTAAAGACATGGTATAGACTATATGAAACGCTATGGATATTCTTTATTGTATAAAATTAGGATGTCTTTGAAGTTGAGAATTGTAACTTATGAAAAAAAACCCAAAATTGACCCAAAATAAACCTTTAATTTTCTCCATGCAGTGGTAGACAGGGAAGGACCAAGTGGGAGGAAGAGGAGGCTTTGCTTCTCACTCGATTGGGAGGATCATAGAAGTGCAAATGTTTAGGACCAGAACGTTAAACAGTGCTGAACTACAGAATGGATACTCCAGACATGTTGTTCGAGAGTTACAAGTGCAGGAGTCCAGTACCTACAGTTCCCTAATTCTGATTGAGAAATCTTATAAGCCTGTGTATACACAAGAGAATGGTTGGCGTGATAGTCTCATGGAATAAAAGACACTTCTAGAGTAACACTGATTTCATTGACTACCAAAAATAGAAGAAGATGAAGAGGAAAGAGAGAGGGAGAGAGATAAAATATTAATAGAGCTTGAGATACTTTCCCTGAGCCACAATTATACTCTTTATCCAAGCATGTTGCACCCCCAGTTAACACACCATATATATAAATCCAGTGCCCCTGAAGAAAAGAGGGATAAGAAACAGTTGGGAGGAGAAGGAAAAGATCAAAATTTTCTGGGGCTTGAGGAGATGGAGGAAGTGGTTTAAGGCATCAGAGCTGATTGTGTGGGGGAGGGTTGAGCATATGTGTGCTCTCTAGAGAATGCAGGGAATGCCCAGGGGAGGAATAAAAGTAGGTTACTGAGACATGAATGAATGAAATTCAGGAAGGGAGGGTATACTAAAGGGATGATATGGCAAAGGAGGGAGGAATAAATAGGCCATAAATTGCATATTCCAGATTTGGGGGGGGGGGAATTGTCTCAGTGTCCTATTGGAGGAAGGGCAGCTTGGAGTGAGATCAGGGCCTCTCATTTTCCAGGGCAGGAATGGGTCTTTTAATTGCCTAGATTTGTATGGTTTCCTCATCATGTGACTGTGGAATGAGAATTACCTCATCTGAAAATATTCTTGGAGATACAAGGAATGCCTTTTCTTCTTTGGTGAAGCTGTTACTTTTGCCCCTATTTTACATGTTCTTTATGCCTTTGGTGTATTCACCAAAAATACAATACAATTATGGGAATGAGCTCATCAAGAACCTATGGAGGAGAGGGCTTGCTGTCCAACAAGATTATTCTGCTTTTACAAGCTCATGAGAACCTTCTATCTATTGCAGCAGTTCTCAACCTGTGGGTCTTGACCCCTTTGGGGGTCGAATGACCCTTTCACAGGGGTCGCCTAAAACCATCAGAAAACACATATTTCTAATGGTCTTAGGCAGGGCTCTTTTTCAGCCAGAACACGCCGTTCCATTCCAGATGGCTTTCAAGGCCACCCTGCCACTCCCACCCTGCCCCTCTCCTCCCGGCCCCTCCCTTGATGGAAGAAGCACCAGCCACAGCAAGCGCTCAGCACATGCTGTTGCTGCCCGCTGCTGCTCCACCTCCCCACCAAAAGGACTCTCAAGCAAGTCAGGTTAGCTGTCGGAGGGGGGGTGGGCGAAGGGAGGGAAGGGTCCAGGCCTTCCTTCCCCACACCAGCTGGCTGTGCAAGTCCTCAAAGGCTCGGAGCGGCCGATGGAGGAGGTGAGTGGGGAGGGTAGGTGGGAAGAGGCTTTAGGTCCTCTTCCCCGTGCCAGCCAGCCACATGAGCCCTCAAAGGCTCGGAGCGGCCGTCAAAGGAAGCAAGCGGGGAGGGTGGGTGGGGGAGGCTTTAGGCCCCCTTCCCTGCACCAGCCAGCAGAGTGAGCCCTCAAAGGCTCAGAGTGGCTGGTAGCCGTCGGAGGAGGTGAGCAGGGAGGGGGGGCATAGGCGTCAGGTGCATGGGAGTGCGGGCCACCCCTGAACTTTTCCAGGGGGGACTGTGCCTCCCCCAGCAATCAGGGCTGGCTTCCAAGCCTGCTTCTCCCTCGCCACCCATCAGTCACCGAAAACCCTGCTCTGCCCCCTTCCTCCAGCAGCAGCTCTGGCTTTGGAGGCAGGGACGAGCAGCTCTCCTCAGCGAGTGGTGGTGCAGCAGTGGCAGGAGCATCACTGACGTCGACCTGTCAGCCAATCCGGGCACCCCATGCCCTCTGTGAGGTAGTTAAGGATGAAAGAAAGCAGGGCAGGTGGGAAGGGCGGCATGGGAGCTGGCAAGGCAGGTGAGTCCCCATCACCCAGGGAAGCCTGGGAGGCACCCCATTGAGAAAAAAAGGTTGCAGGGGTGAGGCGCTTGGAACCGGGGGTCTGTCGAGAGTCAAAGGGGGGGAGTAGATTTGAAGGCTTGTCCCGCGGGGGGGGGGGGGGGTGATGTGTGTGCAAAATTACAGTGTGTAGCAAAATTACAATTATGAAGTAGCAATGAAAATAATTTTATGGTTGGGGCTCACCACAACATGAGGAACTGTATTAAAGGGTCGCGGCATTAGGAAGGTTGAGAACCACTGATCTATTGTTCTGGTTGTTAATATAAATGAACAATTTGCAGACACTCATTAGTCCATCCAATTTTAAGACAATTTTCTGTAGTCACTTAAAAGAAATGGGGTTTTCCTACACCCTTGGGATTGATGATAACTGAGCTTGTAGGGATCAAGTGCAAAGCCAACATCTCTTTTTAGCGTTCAGCCAGTGTCACTGTAACATGTGCCCCCCCCCCCACCTCCTTAACATCTTCAGGCTTCTAGAGGGTGACTGTGGTAACAACCAAAACAACCAGAAAAGATTAGATGAAAACTGTATATGTCACAGAAACAGCTGAATAGATGTTTCACCTATATTCAACTGGAAGGCAAATGAATTGCAAAATATTTAACAAAGAAGGGCTATGGAGAGTTGAGGCTATTGACCTCCACAAACTATATCACAGCAAGTCTCCCAGTCAATAACTGTGCAGGGTACCCTCAGGCCCTAATATAACTCTTTGTAAGCTATAAATTATGCCCGTATGGTCTGCAATGGCAAAGCAGGGTTTGTGCTTCAAGCAATGGTAATTGATGTTAATTGGCATACAGCATGCTCTCTTGTGACTTCGACAGATTTTGTTGTCCCTTTAACTAATCTTTCCAAGCCTCTCATAAACCAAACATCCAAGTCTGATGTTTTGTTGGCTTTCCTCAGTGTAATTCAGCCATAATTAAATTTGCCTGAACATGAGAACTGGGGGGGGGGGGGGGGTGAAGCAAATGAAAGCCCCAACTGCTTAAAGATCTCGGCACTTATGCCTTCTCTGTTGAGTCAAATACCTAATTTCTGAACCATAGTGGGAAAATGCAACAGTAATGCCAAAGAAAATAACACTCAACATGAAAGAAAGAAGAGATTGGATTTATACCCGCCCTTCATTACCCAAAGAAGTCTCAGAGTGGTTTACAATCTCCTTTCCCTTCCCCTCCCCACAACAAACACCCTGTGAGGTAGGTAGGGTTGAGACTGCTCTCTCATGAACAGCTCTGAAGAACTTATGACTGACCCAAGGTCACACCAGCAGCTGCATGTGGAGGAGTGGCGAATCAAATTCAGTTCTCCCAGATTAGAGTCTGCACTCCTAACCACTACACCAAACTGGCAAAGTATCTGGATACAGAATCAACACCAGTGCAAATTACATAGGGTTACACTGGCATATGGGCCGCATGAGAAACACAACTGAAATAAAGGCTGTATGGCCTTTCAAACATAAGCAAATTTATCCGCAAAATCCAACAGGAATATGTCCTGTAGAGAAGCCATCAAAATGCATAGGGTTTCACACAACTCTTGCAGAACAGGGAAAACAAGATGATCAAAGCGTTACATAGGGTTTCCAGGTCCAATTTTGGAAATATCTGAGGATTTTGGGGATGGAGCCAGGAGACTTTGTGATGTCATGTCCTGTGATGTCACTTCCAGGTCAAAAGTCAGGTGACGTCACTTCCCAAGCTCCACCCCTCCCAATGATATCACTTCCAGCACACTGTACCAAAACCTGTGATGTCACTTTTGGGGCATTCCCCCAAACCTGCTCCTTCCTCTAAATCACTTCCTTCTTTCAAAATTCAAATTTAAATACAATATCTTATATCCTTCCCACCCCCACAAACAAATAACCAGTTGCCAATTGGGCCTGGTAAGAATGTTTTGGTTTATCTCCTAACCTTGGTAGAAAATATACCAGCCCTTAGTTGTCTGTGTCGGGGGGGAGGGGGTTACATGCTGTCAAGTTGCTTCTGACTTATGAAGACCATATGAAGTAATGAGTTTCTGAGTGTCCTATCATTAACAGCCTTGCCCAAGTCTTGCAAGCTGAAGGCCATGGCTTCCTTTATTGAGTTAACCCATCTGGGTCAATAATTCAACCCCCAATTACTAAGTGACTTTATTCTAGAAATCTGGGGCAAATGGATGACTAGTTCTTGTTAGGTATATTTGCCAGGCAAATTAATCCTGTTCAGATATCAATACCTGCCCATGAGCTGAATTTCAGATAGGCTCATCCCAATATCACTGATTTTTGCCCATTACTGAGCCAAGTAACTTTGAGGCTGTATGGCAGGCATCAGTTTCTTGCTTATATTTTTCAACAAGCAGCTGTTTATGCACCTGTGCATTAGCAGAAAAATCACTCCCCTCCCCTGGGATATGAAAGTGTGGGGCACTTTTAAAGAACACATTATTCAGTTTCCTCCATCTTTGTGTGCATGCATCATTGTAATAGCTTTCAATGGAAGCCTTCCCATTTCCAGTTTTCAATGAAACCACATAAGAGGGAAAGGCAAAACTAGGGGAACTAGGTTGAAGCCTCCAATATTTTCTGAACAGAATAATTAAATGCCCTGAAAAGAATCTGCTGCAATGGCCCATAATGCTATAGTTCTCACAAATATCATGCTCGAAAATCATATTTGTCTTGCTTGCTCTTCCTCCTTTCTCTTGTACTGAGCACTCAATGCCCATGTTGACACTTTGTTTGTAAGGCATTTTGGGTGAATTTCTGTCTGTCCATTTGGCAGCATTCATCATTGCTTGGGCAGTTTGCCAGTTGGTGTTATTGATGCAAACACTTCAGAAAGTGAGTCCATTGTGATTACCTAGCCAAGGACTGAGAATCTGAAAGGGGGGAGAACCCTGAAAGAGACTTTAGGAAAGTTTGCTACAGCTGTATGGAAAGTTGAAGCACCATTTGGGGAAGAAAGAATTAAGTTGTGTAGAGAGATGGCTGAAAGAAACTGTTTTTCAGGACTCTTGAGCAAATACACAAGCCCTGTGCCTAATACTACCACCAACAGCCTGAGTTTCACCGACTTTAACATCAAATATCTACATTTATGAAAATGTTGATGCTACTCTGCTTTCGCCATTGCCATTCAAATTGTTCACTAGCACCTTATGTTGTGTTTTTAAGTTTTTACTTATATTGTTGTTTTAGCTACAGCATTTTGTGTAAGCCTCCTCCCCTAAGTCTGCTTCAGCAGTGAGGGTAGGGAATGAATGAATGAATAAATAAATAAATTAATTAATAATAAGGAAGATCCAATGGCAATCATGTTGTACATCTCACAAAAGGCACCTGCAAAGAAGGGCACACTGAGCAACCTTTACAATATAAATTCATACAAATAAATTACAGCAAAATATATCTTTTAAACAATAAGTGTTGAGTTTTATCTAGACCATTTGTTCACTTTTTTAAAAAAAAGGGGGGGAGCATTTCCGTCATACATTTTACATTTTAAAAATGCAGCTAGCTGTTTAACAAAACAGGAACCAGGTTCCCAATGGCTGTGAAACATGCTAAAAATCTTTAGATGAAACCAGAATGAGAAAAAAATTGTGAATGGACACTCCACTGCATCAGGAGGAACTGGCCACATATATAGCTTTAGTTCAGTTACCGCTAATATTCTTCTACACAGTATATTTCCTGAGAGTCAAAATTACATGGGATGGAGATTAGACTCCTGATGTATTTATATTCTAATTCTGAGAGTTTCTGTGTGGATGCTTATATATGCCAAAAGAGAGCTCACTCTCCCCCAACAGCTTTTCCTACATAGTCAGGGGCCTTTCTTGGTCTGCAGAAAAAATCCGAAAAGTTTTAAAAAAAACACTTCAGGGACCATTGAATTCCCCCCAATACCTTTTGAAATGGCATCAGCTCCAGGCATCAACGGTGAGGAGATTAGAATGTTGGGGGGGGGGGGGGTTTCTAACTGTTTCTGTCAGTAAAAAGCAGATTACTGGCAGCAGTCTAGGGTTGCCAAGTACCCCCCCCCTGGCCACCAGCAGCAGATCCAGATCCAGGCTGGGAAACTCCTGGAGATTTGGGGGTGGAACCTGGGGGGGGACAGGGACCTCCAAAGCATCCATTTTCTCCATGGAAAATTATCTCTGTAGTCTGGAGAGGAGCAGTAACTCCAGGGGATCCCCAGGTCCCACCTGGAGGCTGGCATCCCTAGGCAGCACCCTCTATGTGACTTGATACCACCTGATTTGCATGACTTAATTAGGCCCAGCTGCTTTGCTACTGTTCATCAGCAGCCACCCTATGAAAGTCATTGTGATGGAACAGTTAGCAGTGGTTCTCAATCTTCCTAATGCCGTGACCCTTTAATATAGTTCCTCATGTTGTGGTGAGCCCCACCCTGCTTTCTTTTATCCTTAACTACCTCACAGAGTTATTGTGAGGGGAAAAGTAAGGAAGAGAAGCATGGATGCTTCTGGGAGGGAGGGAGGGATGCTTTCCCAGGAGGCCCCCTTCGAGTCTGAAGTGACAGCCAGAGGAAGAGCACGGCTGGCCCAGCCTGTGGGGAGATGGCCTTGCACAGCACAGCCGCAGTGCTCCCTCCCTCCCTCCCTTCCAGGGTTGGCAGCCAGTGGGCCCTGGGGGAAAAGGGCAGCCTCTACTACCAGAAGGAGTGCCCCTACCCCATGGGCAGGGCAGAACAGGGGAGCCACCAGACCCTGCCACTGCCCTTGGTTCTACACAGGAGAGCTTGGTTGCCACTGGAGGAGGGAGGGCTGGCCCATCAATCTCCCTTCGGGGAAGGGGGGCTGTTCGCCTGCCTGCTGGCTGGAGCCCCTGCGCAAGTGAGTCCCATGTCGTCATCTTTGCCTCCTCTTCACCTTGGCCGCATGCTCCTCTCGGCGCCGGGGCTGGGCAAGAGGGCGCGGGGTGCCCGGATTGGCTGACAGGTCGATGTCAGTGATGCTCCTGCTGCCACCACGCTGCCACTTGCCGAGGAGAGCTGCTCATCCCCGCCTCCAAAGCCAGAGCTGTCACTGGAGGAAGGGGGTAGAGTAGGGCTTTTGGTGACTGACAGGTGGCGAGGGAGAAGCAGGCTTGGAAGCCAGCCCTGATTGCTTGGGGAGGCGCAGTCCACCCTTGAAAAGTTCAGGGGTGGCCCGTGCTACCATGCACTTGACACCTATGCCCCCCTCCCCACTCACCTCCTCTGATGGCCGCCAGCTGCTCCGAGCCTTTGAGGGCTCACGCTGCCAGCTAGTGTGGGGAAGGGAGCCTAAAGCCTCCCCCACCCACCCTCCCTGCTTGCCTCCTCTAACAGCTGCTCTAGCCTTTGAGGGCTCACGCTGCCGGCTGGCATGGGGAAGGGGGCCTAAAGCCTCCTCCCACCCACCCTCCCCACTTGCCTCCTCCATCGGCTGCTCTGAGCCTTTGAGGGCTTGCGCAGCTAGCTGGTGTGGGGAAGGGGGCCTAAAGCCTCCCCCACCCACCCTCCCTGCTTGCCTCCTCTAACAGCTGCTCTGAGCCTTTGAGGGCTTGCGCAGCTAGCTGGTGTGGGGAAGGGGGCCTAAAGCCTCCCCCACCCACCCTCCCTGCTTGCCTCCTCCGATGGCTGTTGGTCGTTCCGAGCCTTTGAGGGCTTGCATGGCCAGCTGGCATGGGGAAGGGGGCTGTACCCCAACCACCATGCTTGCCTCCTTCGATAGTGCCAGCCACACTGAGCCCTTGAGGGCTCCTGCAGCCGGCTGAAGGGGGAAAGGAAGGTCTGGACCCTTCCCTCCCTTCGCCCGCCTGCCCCCCCCCCCCCGGATGGCTAATTTACCTTGCTTGAGAGTCCTTTCGGTGGGGAGGTGGAGCAGCAGTGGGCAGCAACAGCACGTGTTGAGCACTTGCTGTGGCTGCTGCTTCTTCCATCGAGGGAGGGGCGGCCTCGGAAGCCAGCTGGAATGGAACGGCGTGTTCTGGCTGAAAAAGAGCCCTGCCTAAGACCATCAGAAATATGTGTTTTCCAATGGTCTTAGGCGACCCCTGTGAAAGGGTCGTTCGACCCCCAAAAGGGTTGTGACCCACAGGTTGAGAACTGCTGAGTTAGAGCTTCAGATTGGGATCTGCGAGACCCAGGTTCAGATCCCCATATTGCGGTGGAAGCTGACTGGGGGATTTTGGACCAGTCACATACTTTCAGCCTAACCAACCTCACAGGGTTGTTATGCAGACAAGGAGGAAATAATAATGTAAGCTGCTTTAGTCCCCACTGTGGAGAACGACTGTAATTTTCCTAGGTAGACGCTGCGGGGGAGGGGGTAGAGATGGAAAGCTGAAGACAGATAAAGGTAGGTTGGCTGTTGGGTAGGAAGGAAATAAGGTTGCCAACTCCAGGTTTGGGAAATTCCTAGACATTTGAGAGGTGGAGCCTGGGGAGGGTGGGATTTGAGGTGGGAGGCAGAAAGAGAGAAAAAGAGTGATGAGGTGGGGAGGCAGAAAAACAAAGAGAATGATGACGGGTCAGGAAAAGAGAAGAAGTAACATACATGGAGGAGAGAGAGAGTAAGAAAGGGGGCAGAAGGGAGAAAGAGTGTGAGAGAGGTCGGTGGAGAAGGGAGGAAGCAAAGGTGGGAGGAATGGGATAACCATCCCACAAGTTTCTTGCGGGTCTCCACTTGTTCATTCTAATTTTAAATCAGTGGTTGGGGGGCTTTCATTTTGACCAAAGCAGCCTTGGGGAGGGAGACATAACCCTTCTCTTGCCATCTCTCTCACACGAACACACACACACCCTGGTCCCTGACAGGGGCAGCACTCTGATCACAGCAGCTGATCGGCTGGGGAGGCACAGCCCTCCAATCTCTCTGTCTTTCTCACACAAACACACACACAGAGGCCCTGGCAGCACTCTGCTCCCAGCAGCCAAGGGGCCGGGGAGAAGAAGGAGGATAATGTGCTCAGCACAGCCTGCCCGCCCACCCCCACCAGCTCTATAGCAATAGAAGGGGATATTAAAAATGAGGTGCTTGGCACAGCCTCCCTTATCGGCTCTACACACACACACACACACACACACACACACCCCTCCCCTCCACTGGCTTCCAGGACCTCCCCATGGCCCTGGACCCGGGGTAGGTAAAACCACATCCCACCAACCTGCCCAGCAGCTACAGGAGTCCTCCTACCTTCTGGCAGCAGCAACTGGCAAGGGGGTCTGTGAAGCAGCCCCCCTCCATCGAGTGTGTGGCCTAGGCAGTGGAAGTGGCATCTTGATGCACTACACACACGTGCTAGTCAACTGGCTGCTCAACAGCAACAACAGCTCCTACCTAACCCACCCAAGGTGGCTAGAAGGAGTGGGGCTGCCAGGAGCGTGGTTGCTAAGCAGGAGGGTGGGGCTGTCCACTCCAAAGCCCTTCAGACCTTCAAAAGCTGTGCAAAAGTATACTTTAAGGGAAAGAAAAGCTGAAGCTTCCAGCAGGTTTGACACTCTGGCCTTCCACTCTATGATACCATAGAGTCTAGGGAAAGGGGCATCACCGGACAGCCGCCATTCCCACTCTCGCTACTCAATACTTCCAAATCAGGGGAAGTATGTGCAAATCAGGGAATCCCCTGCTCCCAGTGGGGGGCTGGCAACCCTAGGGTGGCAAGCTCTTGGGGGAACATTAGTATGGGTAAAGGGAAACTTTCCCCTCTTCTCTGATAATACTGATACTGATTGCCAGTAGATTCACGACAACCTAAGCAAGTACTTCTTCACACTTAATGTATAAAATTTGATGCCACAACACGGGTTTAGTTTTCTTTAAAAGGAAATTAGGCAAATCGATGGAGTATTGGTCTATCAGTGGGGCTTTAACCATGATGCTACATGGAATGAACAGATTCAGAAACAGAGGCCCAATCTGCATCTAGCATTTGCTCCACTGTCTTACCAAACCCTCACTGGAAAAGAAATTCCCATCTGCATTGCATGCCACTTTCACATTGATTGGCTGTCAGATTTTATGGCAGCGTCCAGACTGCATGCCACTTTCAGTTCGTTTGATCTCTCAGTTTTATGGTGGCTGTCTGCATAGATTTATGGCCATTTTATGGCCATTCCAGGGTGACTCTGCAGTCAGTAAGGCAGTGTTGGCCTGGGGTATTTGAATGTAGATTCGAGCCACATCTTTTTCTGTTCCAGTGTGGGTTTGGTAAAACAGCGGAGCAAATGCTAGATGCAGATTGTGCCTCAGATTGCCAGTTGCTGAAGAACAAACTGGTTGCCAGTTGCTGGAGAGAGTGCTGTTACATTACTCGGGTGTTATTCTGCTGCTTTTTTCTACAAAGGGAGCAACTTAGATAAAATAAACAATTTAAATTATATGGTTTAAGTAAGCAGGAAAAATAAAAAAAAACCTTGTGGCCTAGCTATTGTTGTCCTCAAACACCAAGCAAAGAGAGAGAAAAAAATAAAGTCAGACTAGATGATGCTCAGCTGCAGCTAGCAAGCTAGTGGGCACTTCCCACTTCCCTTCTGACCTTCATGCCCTACTTACAAGTTTCCTATAAGTGGCTAGGAAACAGGATGCTAGAGGAGTTGGATTTTTGTCCTGATCCTACAGAGTTCTTATGCCCCTATCTCCACATGCAAATTCTCTTCCTTTTAATGGAACAGGTGCAGAAGACTTGTCCAATATGTGCTGGGAAATCATAGTTTTAAGTTATTCCCGATTGTCTTAAAAGTATTGTGCCCATACAATAGTTCTATGAGTAAATTCATGCACAGGGTGGGGAAATGCTTAATTTTAAATTTGAAAAATAAACTTTGCTATTTTACAACCCAGTCCCAAAACCCCAGATTAGCTGGTATCTAAGCAGGTTACAAATTGGCCTTAGAATTGCACCCCTAATGTTCTAACACTAAAATGTACATGAAAGATATTCTGAAGGTGGTTTCTAGAAAATTAATCTGAAGTGTAGGCTTGCATAATGGTCATGTAGGAGGCAGGCTATAAACCTCTACCTTGGCTTGGAACCTGGCTAAATGCTTCAACTTCATCAGCATCAAAACTGCAGTTTATTTTCAAAAACTAGTTTATTTTCTTCACTAGAGAGCATCAAAATTGCGGTGCTAAGTGCATAAAGCAGTTGCACTGTGTTCTGGTAAAGATTTCCCCAAGGCCTTTCAAATGCTACCTTTTATTTCAGGGGGTGGGAGAGCAAATCTCTGATGTCTTTGTTCTTTAAATATAAATTACAAGCATCTGCTCGAGCATTGCTATTTCCCCTGAAAGGAAATTAGAGTCATCCCTGATTTGCTGCATTATTCAAACAAGTTGATTCAAAGTTAAATGCTGTAGTAGGTATTTAATGTGAAATTAAATACCAAGAAGCATAAACACCAAGATTTTGCTTTCATATCTGAGTGCAAAAACTAGAGTGTGTTATTTTCTTGGCAGCTGAGGGGATAGACGTGTTATATGAATGCACAGAACCTAACAAAAGCTCCTGTCCTGTGCACCATATGCAATCGCAGTGGAATTTACCTATGGTTTACTGAGTCTTGGACTGCAGCCAACGTTAGCTATTCTTCAGGACTGCTAATTTTTCACTGTTTCAGAGAGTCCATCTGACAGGATACAAAATGTCTTTCCATTATGCAGCATCCATGGTGAAACTCTGAAGGGAAGGGGAGCTTTCTGGTGTCTAACCTGTAAATAAGACTGAGCTGCTTGAATCTGCTGTGTTTGTCTAGCACAGGATGCTCATTCAGTTTATTGCACTGTAGCAGCTGAAGCAGCACCTCAGAATATATCGCTGAGAAGTGTCTGTTGTGGAGATCACAAAATGCACTCAGAATTGCTGCCTGTGAAAAGTCAGTAGAGTGTATGTTAAAAAAATCTAGACACACCTCTATATTTACCAGAATACAAATGCCCCAGTTTTACTGAGCATCATGTTTCTTGGTCCAGTCCAAACCTACAACATGTCCCCATTGCCCTGATTTCAAAGTCATATCTACAATTTCATGAGTTACATTAGGAAAAAAAACTTGATTTGATTTCTGAAATGTCATGAATAGACCATACAATGGGGCCCTATGGCATTTGCACATGGGATGGAGTCCTAGCCTTTTATCTTCCTTCTCCAGCCCCCAGTGGCCCTCTCCCTCCTTTTTCTTTCACTTCCCCTGCCCACCACCAAAACTTCCCCTCCCTTTTGTGCTCCCCGCTGCTTCTCTCACTTCCCTAACCCCACCAGCCCTTTCCATCACTGTTTCATCCCCTCCTCTTTCTCTCATTTTTCCTGCCGACTTCAACCTCCATCTCCTCCAACCAGGCCCACCCAGTGGTGGCAATTCTGTTGTCCTCCCCACTCCATCCTCCTTCCTTCTCTGATGCTTGTCTAGTCACTGCCTCATGCGTGTATCCGCCTGCTTTCAAGCTTACCCACACCTATGACAGGTATCACTGCACCGTTTGGTCTATATCAATGGGGTGTGGCTCTCCTACCCTTTCTGCCATCTCCTCCTCTTTCCTGTAAGCTCTACAACCCAACAGCACTGCATTCCAATGGGCTTTGATTGTTTATAGGGTTGACAAGCAACCATCAAAATGGTGACTGAGATCTCTTGGTGTATCACTGTGAGATCTCTGTTTTCTCCTTGGTAAGTAACCATTTTAAAAGTTCTAAAGACTTTTAAAAAAAAAACCTTTTAAACCTTTACATGCAAATCTGGGGGCTGGCCCCAGTTTTTACAACTACCCCAGTCTGTACCTGTCCCCAGTGTCTGGATTTTTAGATTTGCAACCAAGGTTTCAGTTTCAGCATTAGATATATAATGCAGGACCTTCTGGCCCAGTAAATTACATCAATTTCCTGTCTCCCATTCTCCTGCAGTGAAACAATGATTACAGATATAGGAGATAATATAATAATTTGATTCCTTAGTTCCAATATTCAACCTAAGAAATCAATCCCTGATTACCCAGTGGGGTCCAGAGTCATTTGTCTGAAGTACTATGATGATAATGAAGGTTGCTTCATTATGTACTTGTCCAATCCTCTTTGCATTTCAAATATATTTTAATATGAATCAGGTGTCTGACATCCCACAGTTCACTGATATCAGAAATTCAGTGCTTTTAAATTTCATAACTAGCTGAGAATTTTAGATAATTTTAAATTTGTCTACCTGTTAAATTTGTCTACCTGTTAAATCACACACTTCCTGCTCTAAATGTCTCTGCAACCATGAAGGACAGATTTTTCCATTTATCCCACCAAAAAATAATGCTTCCAAGTTCTGACAGAAATATACTTTTTGTGAGGATGAGCTAGAAGGGAATAAGCACTAAAAGTCTGTTTATTGATTGACTGAATTAAAACGTTTATGTCCCTTGACTCAAGGTGGCTAACAAGGCAACATCAAGTTTCAAATACATAAAAATAGAATAATAAATCAGAAAACAATATGCAAGATAAAAATAGCACAACTAGTCTGTCAAAACATTTACCTTCCATCATGCACCCTTTGAAACAAAGCTATGATGCATGTCTACCTGAATGCAGAAAATGAAGATGCTCTCTGCATCCCCTCTAGTTGTAAGCTATTCCAAAGAGCCAGCATGGTGTAGTGGTTAAGTGTGTGGACTCTTATCTGAGAGAACCGGGTTTGATTCCCCACTCCTCCACTTGCACCTCCTGGATGACCTTGGGCAAGCCATCGTTCTGGCACAGCTGTTCTTGAAAAAGAGCAGTTTCTATCAGAGCTCTCTCAGCCCCACCTACCTCACAGGGTGTCTGTTGTGGGGAGGGGAAGGGAAGGGAAAAGAGTGATATGTATAGTGATACGTATTTCTTAAAAAGTTTAGGATTTATTTTTAATAGTAATGGATTATTATGCATCTACAATCTGCCTTCAACATACCAAACTTTAGAGTTATGTAATGGTTAAGTGTGCAGACTCTAATCTGGGAGAGCTGGGTTTAATTCCCCACTCCTCCACTTGTACCTGCTGGATTACCTCGGGCAAGCCATAATTCTATCAAAGCTGTTCTTAAAAAAGAGCCGTCTCTGTCAGAGCTCTCTCAGCCCCCCCATCTCACAGGGTGTCTGTTGTGGGGAGAGGAAGGGAAGGGAAAAGAGTTTGTAAGCTGCTCTGAGACTCCCTTGGGTAGTGAAGGGCGGGGTATAAATCCAATCTTCTCTTCTTCTTCTTCTTCTTCTAAGTTCTGGTACTGCAGGAAAATCTTCTCAGTGTGACTATTGTCAGATGGAAACTCCTAAGGGAGAGCACCACAAGAAGAAAAGAGTTGGAAGAGTGCTGTTGACTCACGGGAGTATAACTGAAGATGTGGTTCAATAAGTGTGAGGTCTCAAGGCCATGAAGTGTTTTAAAGATAATAAGAAGCACTTTGAATTGGGCCCAGAAGCAAATAGGTAGCCAATGCAGTTGATAGAGCTCTGGAGTTATATATACCATGTGGCTGATGTCAGGTTTATTGAGAATGTTTATTTTCTAGTAAATAAATAGTGCTAAAAGTGCTTGTAAAGAATAAAAACTCAACAAAAATATTAATTTTTAAAACTATACAATTTAAAATGACAAAAAGAGCAGCAGCAAATATTAATTAAAACAGCAGAGCATAAAATTATTTATTTATTTATTTTATATCCCACCCTCCCTGCCAAAGCAGGCTCAGGGTGGCTCACATAAAATTCCATTTAACAGATAAACAGAGAAATGGATAAAATGTAAATATAAATATAAAAACACTACATAAACTGCTAGTGCATATCATATGGCAATGGTGAGGCATCAGTAGCATAAAGGTACAGTCAGCAGACAATTCAGTCTAGGTCATATCAGCGTATGCAGGCTGTTGATGGTGGTATTCATGTTGGGGCCAGGGCCTCAGTTGGTTAAGTGCAGCTCACTAATCAAAGGCCTGGTGGAAGAGCTCCATCTTTCAGGCCCTGCAGAACTGTAAGAAGAAGAAGAAGAGATTGGATTTATACCCCGCCCTTCACTCACTTAAGAGTCTCAGAGCGGTTTACAAACTCCTTTCCCTTCCCCTCCCCACAACAGACACCCTGTGAGGTAGGTGGGGCTGAGAGAGCTCTTTCCCAAGCTGTCCTTGACAGAACAGCTGGTACAGAGCTATGGCTTGCCCAAGGTCAACCAGCCAGGTGCAAGTGGAGGAGTGGGGAATCAAACCCGCTTCTCCCAGATTAGAGTCCACGCACTTAACCACTACACCAAACTGTAAGAGGTCCCACAGGTTACTCTGATGTGTTCCAGGAGCTGGTTCCACCAGTACAGAGCTGCCACTGAGAAGACCCTGGCCCTCACTGAAGCCAGCCTGGCTTCTTGGGGGCCTGGAATGATATTGTGACCCTGATCGTAGTGCTCTCTGGGGAACGTGTGGGGAAAGGCCTCAGGTATGTAGGCCTCTGACCATAAATGACTTTAAAGGTAAGAACCAGCACCTTGAATCAAATTCAGTATGCTATAGGCAGCCAGTGCACTGCTTTTAGTGCAGGCTGGATGTACTCCTACATGGGAATACCCAACAACAGCATGGCTGCCACGTTCTGCACCAGCTGCAGCTTTTGGATTTGAGACAAAGACAGCCCCATGTAGAGAGCATTATAGTAATCCAGTCTCGAGGTGACCATCGCGTGGATCACTGTTGCCAAGTCATTGCGTTTGAGAAAGGGAACCAACTGCCTAATCAGCCAAAGATGATAAAAGGCTAACTTTGCAGTGGAACCTGGGCCTCCATCATTAGGGAGGCATCCAAGAGCACTCCTAAACTCTGACGCTGGCACCAACGGTGCCCCATCGAAGGTTTGCAGTGGGATCCCTACCCTCGGGCCACTCCGACTCATGCACAGGACCTCCATCTTCATTGGATTCAACCAGCCACAGCTTGCAACGCCAGGTACAGATTTTCCGAGCTAGAGTCAGACTGGCCACACAACAACAGATAGAGCTGGGTGTTGTCCACATGTTGATGACATCCCAACCCATGCCCCCAGGCAATCTGGGGAAGGGGGCACATGTAGATGTTAAATAACATCAGGAAAAGTACTGCTCCTTGGGGCACTCCACAAATTAGCAGGTACCTTTGGGACAGCTATTCCCCTAATGCTACCCTTTGTCCCCGATCATGAAGGAATGAGAAAAGCCACTGCAAGGCAGAGTCCTGAATCCCAGTGTCAGCAAGGCCACCAACAGGTCCAACAACAGCAACACTGCCAATCCGCCCCAATTCAGATGCCTCAAATTACAGCATTAAAGCAACTTCAAGCTGAATGAAAACTCATATTCAGAAGCCTTTTCAAGTAGATAGTGACAATTGAAGTTGACAACTTTTTAAAAGTTAGAAATACAACTGTAGGAAGGGCATTCCACAGATTGGGGGCAATCACTGAGAAAACCCTGGACTGTGTATGCAGTCTCTTCGCTTCCATCAAAACAAGCATTGAAACAGGACAGTAGTGGAAGACCTAAGGTCATCTGATACATTGGGGTTGAGATGCTCCTTCAGGTTTCCTAGTGCTAAGACATTTAGGGCTTCCCAGGTCAATGTTAAAATTGTTAATTGCTTGTAAAGAATTAGTCAAACAATGAATCAGATTCAGTACCAGGATTATATATTCCCTACAGTGGGCCCCCATTAAGATTCCTGCTGCCATATTTTGATCAGTGGTAGGTTCCAACCACTTTTCACAGGCAGCCTCACTTAGGGTACATTGCAGTATTCCAGCCTGGAAGATGTATGGACAGTGGCCAGATTTGTACTCACCAGAAGTGGTTAGAGCTTCTGAATTAACCTAAACCAGGCCCATAGCCAGGATTTTTTAAGTCAGGGGGCATTTAAATTTCTTAGGGGGCACTGGTTAATCTAAATCTAAGTAATTTACTCTGGCCCCTTGCACCAGACAGCAGGGCAGGAATACCTGGCTCCTTCCCTGCACTTGGTGCTACTCAGGGGCCCTGAGCTGAATGGGAAGTAATGGGGCCTTGCCAATAAGTTAGGAGGCCTAACCCCGAAATGCCTCACTGTAGCTATGGGCCTGACCTAAACCAACAAAAGCACTTCTGGCTACCTCAGCAATATAATTTTTCCAGAATAAGAGGCAGATTCAGTAGTACCTTCTCCCAAAGCAGTACAGCAGTGACTAACAGTGCTTGTGTCTTGCTTAGTTGGTTATCCACATTTAGACGCAGGCTCAGGATCTCACCTGGTTCACTGAAATCTGATGAAAAGCAGTGATAGAACTGAGTTTCATCAGCATATTGAAGGCACTGAACTCCAAAACTCCAGATGACTTCATGCGGTGGTTTCATGTTGAACAGATGCAGTGGGAAGGGAGTGACATAGCAAATAAATAGGCATAATTTATTCTAATACACAATGGATTTAAGGCAATTCAAACAGCATCTAATTCTTGCGTTTCCCTTTTGTCAGAATTTTTCAGTGTTCAAACTGGTAGCCTCATGATGACATCATGTCACCACCATATGGCCAGTTAGATTAGGCAGCTGGTAATACTATGAAGCACAAATAAAGCCCTGTGAATATGTAGAGAATTGGGAATGCAACTTCACCAAAGGCAATGGTAATATGTGTCATCCCTCCAGTACATAATACTCAAACTTACTACCCCAATAACCAAAAGAAAAGATTATTTCTGAGAGGTATAAAATATTCATGGAAAAAAATCTGGGTTTTTGGACCAGTACTATTTGTCTTCTGAAGGCTCTGAGACTGCCAAAATGTATGTGTGAATTATTTAGGATAATCCATTCCAAAAGATTCAGGTAGGGATGTGGGTTTGGATATTTCTGGATCAAATATATATCCAGAAAAAAAAACCTTACCAGTATTTTCTGAAGATATTTGGGTGCCAGATGGTATTGAGGATTTTCTGGGATACCACTAAATGGGTCTCCCAAAATTCTGGAAATATTTGGAACTAATTGGGAATATCAGGAGCCAACATTTTAAGACTTTCAGTACTGTTTTTTCTTTAATACTGCTGTATGTCTGTGTCAGTGCCTTCTTGCCAAGGCTTGGTATTAGCTTACCAGGTTGGTTTGGCTTGGATTCTGTGTTTTAAATTTAGTTCTGTTGGTCTTGCAAGCTGCAACATTAAGTTCTTTGCTAAAGTTAGTTTTTATTAGATTCTCAGGTTTGACATTTGATTTGAATCTCTGGTTTGAGACTGGGTGGCTTCTCTGGTTTCAAATTTGTTGGGTTTACAAAAGCGTTCCTTGTTCAGTCATTTGGCTTGGATGCTCTGGTTTGACATTTGTTTTGTTAGGCTTGCCACAGTGTCCTGTGCTTCTGCTGGGATTCCCCATTTCTGCATTTGGTCTTGTTGACTTTGTTTGCATTTGAGAGGCTTTTTTAAAAAACACACACACACCATATTTTATTATTTTTTTGAGTTTTAACATTAAAACAACAGATTAAGAAAACAATATATAACAAAAACCAAATACCATAAATGTACAGTTTATATTATAATAACATGGTACTTGAGATGCTTTTAGCCAGCAGTTGCTTTGCTTGCTCTTTTTGTTATTGTTTGTGTTAGAGAAAGATGGAATTTCTACCCATGGAATCAGTGCAGGATGGCTGGGGGCACCTTGTTCAGGGGCCCATAGAATTGGATCTCTTGGTCCAATTAACTTGAAGTATGAAAGTTGTGTAGTGGACAGGCACCAGCAGCTCCACTGAAATTTTGGTGCTATAAGCTTAAAAACAAAACAAAACAGCTCCTCCAGGCCTCTGGAAAAGTTCCCCATAGAGAATAATAGAGCCATAAAATACTGGAAATCCCCCTCCCCCAGTCCCAGATCTGAATACCAAACCAGTATTTGGGACCCAAAAAATTGAGAATACCAATATTTTTGGCTCCCTGATATCCAGATTAAAAAACCCCACAATTTCCACCATACTGCACATAGCTAGATACAAGTCATAGAGATTTCTGAATACTCTTTTCGACCTTCCCACTGACCTGCTTTGATTGATATAGGGGTAGCAAGTTAACTCAGGTGACTAACTTTTAACTTACTTGTCAACTTTCTCCCTGTCTTACAATCACGTTTGTTAACACGATTTATAAAGAACATAAAATACATGAAGTTTGAAATGAAACATTTGTTAGCTTTCATGAAAGTTGGCAGGTTATCATAATTTGTATTTATTGAACTTGGAGGCTTCTAGCAGGAATATATGATCAGATCTGAGATGTTAAATGTTTGGTGAAATCCATTTCACGTGGACTACTTTCAACTGATCTTATTGCCAGTGCAGAGAGTATGTTTCAAGGTGAGTTGGGGGAGCAGGACCTTTATTCAGCTTGCTAAGAAATGCTGAACCCTTTGTTGAAAGGAGCAATTTGAACTTAACTTAGTTAGTGGAAGATGTGGTTGGATCCTCAAATGTACCACTTGTTAAGAAAATGTGATGCAAATTTCCCAGAAACTCCAGTTTTCTGTTTTGTCATTATAGAAGCTTACCCATAATAAAAATATGCTAAATGGGAAGACCCGTGTTAGCTTTTTATGTTGAACTATTTTGATACTATTTTACACAAACTGGCTTCACATGCCATTGATATCAACTTCATTACCATGTAAAGTAGCATAGTGATATGTATTTCTTAAAAAGTTTAGGATTTATTTTTAATAGTAATGGATTATTATGCATCTACAATCTGCCTTCAACATACCAAACTTTAGAGTTATGTAATGGTTAAGTGTGCAGAGCTGGGAGAGCTGGGTTTGATTCCCCACTCCTCCACTTGCACCTGCTGGATTACCTTGGGCAAGCCATAGTTCTGTCAAATCTGTTCTTAAAAAAGAGCCATCTCTGTCAGAGCTCTCTCAGCCCCCCCTATCTCACAGGGAGTCTGTTGTGGGGAGGGGAAGCGAAAGGAGATTGTAAACCGCTCTGAGACTCCTTCAGGTAGTGAAGGGTGGGATATAAATCCAATCTCCTCTCCTACTTCTCCATATATTGAAAGCTAATTAAGAGAAAATAGGGTATCCATAATAGAAAACAATTTAAATAATCAGGTGGGGGAAAACACCCATAAAGGGGTAGGGAGTATTCTTTCATTTGCAACAGGACATACATAATTATCATTACTTTGTAGATTCATGATTAATACTAGTTGGATACTGTGCACTCACTTTTTGAAATACAATTAATATGAGATTAGTTATAACAGTTATGTAAAACTTCAGGAGTTCTATACCATGCAAAGAAGCAGACAGTTAAGAGTACCAAATAATTCTTTTTGTATGGAATATAGTAGGACCATTAAAATAAATAAGAATTATGACTTTAGCATCAATAAGAACAACAAAACAAGGGGGCTGTACAGTACCCCACCAATAAATTTTCATTTTCCCACTGCACTATCGGCATTTGTCTTTGCCCTCTTTTGTTTTAGCATCAATGTGTCATGTAGCACACCCATGCTTCTAACTGGATTTAGCTCAGCTGGCTGTAATCAATGCACAGGTTTGTGGTATTCATGAGGAAAAAACACACACAGCATGAAACTCAAAATATAATGTCAGAAGTTGACAGTGCTGGTTTTGTTTTGGAGAAAGGACTAATTGTTTGTAGCAAGTGAAATCTGTAGCTTGCTGTTTCATTACATTCCCTGTTTCATAAGGCTGTAGAAATAGCATACAGGGGACTACAGGTTTTATTATCTAGCTGGTTTAGAAAGTTCTGCCAAATACTATCCAATGTTGATTAATCTGAACTCCTAGAAATTAAGCAGCTTCTTCCATGGTTTAAAAACAATGTTTTGTCCCCAATGTAATTGAATTCAGCTTCCTGTAGTTTGAGTGTATTGCTATTTAAAATTAGATTAATAGCCATAGCTTCTCATTTTCTGGCATCATCTTAATACTGGAAGTCTGTTAACATGGAGAATAGGAATGGGGGTTTCTCATTCAGTCAGCAATTGTGGCTGGAACTAGAACTGACAGCCAGTGTGGTATAGAGGTTAGTGTTGGACTAGGACTAAGGAGAGTTGGGTTAGAATAACCCTTCTGCCATGAAGTTCATTTGGGCCAATCATTCTTTCTTGTGCTAACTTACCTTACAAGGTTATTTGGAGGAAAACAGGAAAGGAACCATTTATGCTGCCCTGTGCTCATTGGAGCAAGGTCAGGATAAAAATAAAAGAAAAATAACGATTTTTCTACTGTTATTACCTGAATTGATTTTAAGGGTGATTCATAGTATCATATTTATTGTACTAGTCAATCTTTGTTACATTTTTCAATTACTTTAGTGTGTTCAACTGTGAATGCTTCAGTATGTGTTCAGACCAGAGCTGTCTGACTTCCTTTCCTTCTGAAATTGAAACAGTCCAGATGGGCCTACCAGATTGTTTTGCCTGGTGACTTCTGGGTGTTTGAAAATAATCTGGTTGATACTAATAATTTCTGGACTCCATAGCCTTTGCTGGGCTTGGTCCAGTATCTGGAATGTCACTAAGGATCTTTCATTATTGACTTGAAGATTTTTGACACCTATTTTTGAAACCAATGGGAAGATAAGCAAGGTTGTCAATGGCATAATATTTTTCCCTTGGATAGGGGAGTATTCCTATAAATTTTTGTGTACGGCATGATATTCCCACATCTCCTCTTGTGTCACATTGTGAAACACCATGAAAACACTAGCTATTGGCCATTTTAGTGTCTAAATAATCAATGAACACATCAAAAATATCAAGACTGACAAAAGGAAATAACACTTGTTCAATCAGTCAACTGATGACTGAGATTCATCTACTAATTCTGTCTTACTCAGAACTCTGTTTGTCTTAAATAAATATAATTTAGGAAGGGGAGCATAAAAATTGAAAGAAATAATTGATTTATATTTGCTCCACTGCTTTTTCAAACAAATAGTGGGGAGATTGGCACAAGTACATTGATTGCTTCTAATATGTTCCAGATGATGCATTTACATTTAGTGGTTTCCAGGATCAATAGCTTTTGGCATCCAGCTCAATACCACTTAACAATAAACTATGGTGTTGAAGATCATACAGTGTAATTTGGCTGCACCAATTAATGGCAAAAACCATTACAATAGACGGATGAATAGTTTTAACAGAAGGTCCTAGTAGTGATTAGCAATTTCACTTTAAAAAAAGACCAAACTAATGGTTTTTTCCACATTTACACTTATTGCTTTATCTGTTTTTGACAAAAAAGGGTAAAGAAATACTGCAGTGCACAATTTAGCAGCCATGTCCATGTAATTACGGAAGAAAAGAAGATTATGGATATAATGCTCATTTAAGCCATCAAACACCCTTCCAGTGACACCAAAAACTGTTCATGAGGACTTTTTGTAGGGTAGCACTATTATCCCCTTCAGGGGAAAAAGCATGTTGGAGGCGTCTGTACTAACACCAAAAACATGCCAGCTCAGTCAAAATGTTTAAAAAGTTTAATTTGTAAGTCTTTACAAGAACTTGTGATTATCTCAGAGTACTTATTTTCCATGTGCCACTAGCCAGGGTGCTCATTGAGTAGTTCTGTTCATCCCTTTCTCTTCTTCCTCAGCCTGGAACTGTTATTCTTGAGGATCTTGCCACAAGAGCAATCATGCTTGCCCATCACTTTTGGATTACCCCCAGGTTTTCATAATTCATCTGATAGCTGCTCCCACTCTTTCTCTAAGGCCTGCTCCCACTCTTTCTGCCATACCCAGTCAGCCTCCTCCTCTTTCTCGGTCAGGCCCCCATTTATCCCTGCCCATCATCTTGAAGGAACATACTCCTCCCCTTTGGATAGGGCTGCTTCCCCACTTGGTAGAAGCCAGAATAAGAGCGGCCAGGTTGGCCAGTTATAATTTCTTCTCCTTGGCTTGAGTTACCTTCCCTGGCCCTAATTATGCACTCAGTAACAGAATTCTGGAACTCTTTAAATAATTATTCTAGCTAACATGCATGTGAGCCATAGGCTGAAGACAGATTTGCATTCTGCCGCGCCTCCGCGGCGGGGCAGAATGGGGCGGGGGGAATTTCCCCCGTGGCACGGCGTTCACACGCCGCCGGGAGGAAGCTGCCCACAGCGTTCAGACTGCAGGCGGCTTCCTGGAGTGGCGTACGGACGCTGCGCGGCTGCCCCTGCCCGCACGCGTTCACACCCGCTCCGGCGGGTGGAACGCACACATGGGGCGCGCCGCACCAGCCGAGCACTACTTTGAAGTGGTGCTCAGCTGGTGCGGAAGGAGCACGGTGCTGGACGCAATGCGTCCAGGCCACCTCCTGGGGGCAGATGCGGCCATCTGAATGGCCGCTCTGCCTCCGCTTCTGAAGTGGAGGCAGAGCAGCCAAGACGGCCAATCTGTCCTCAGCCATAGATTTGTCCAGTTGCTGATGTATCTAGGTCCAGTTTTTGAAATCTATAATTAATAATAATGAACAGTGCAATCCGCAGCTGGTAGAGTGGGTTACATACACAGAAGAAAAAAATGTAATCAGAACATACAACCAAGAATATGTAATGAGAATTTTATGTTTTTAGTTCTTGTTTCCTAGGTAAACTGATTCCTAGGTTATCTGTTAATGAGAAGCCAGAAGCTATTACAGACATGGCTAAGCAAGCTGTATATAGTAGCTTTGTTTGGATGATGAAAAGTTATGATAAAGATCAAAGGAGGAAACCAGCTTCTGCAGGCCCAGCCTGGAGATCTTTGTGTGGTTTGCCCAGTGTGTTCAGAACAAGTTAAAAGCTGAATAAAGGAGAAGTTTAATTAATGTTTACTGGAGCCTCTTGCTGTTTTAGACAATTAAGAGTATAAATTATAAGTTGATTTGTCTGTATACTTTGTGGAAAACTTGTAATGTTTATCCTGGCTATAATGTGTTAAAGCTTTGTTTTTCCTTCCGGACTCGGTCCCCTTGTGTGTATTATTGGTCTGTCCATATGAGGGTACCCTACTGTGGTAATATCGCCAGTATGGGCTTCCTGGAGTGGGAGTCCTCATCACTCTGCTATTGTAGGGCCCTTGGTAGGGCAAAATAGCTCCAACATGCTTGAAATTGGGATAAGGAAAAGAGAACCTTCAGCTATCAATGGTACCTCATCATGTTGAAATTCTGAAGAAGTCTGGATAGATAGGAATGTTACTGGTGCAAGTTTTTCAATTATGGAAACTACCCTGTGATATGATAGGTACTTTGGAGTTAGAACTGAGTGCTTCATCCAGGACAATGTATGTATATTTGTCCAGAATGAAAGAAGATTATGTGAGAGCAATTAATGCCTGCCTATCATCTCGATTCTAGTCCAGTAGCACCTTAGAGACCAACAAGATTTTGGAGGCATAAACTTTTGAGAGTCAAAACTCCCTTAGAGCACCTTGGTCTCTAAGGTGCTATTGGACTAAAATCTAGTTTTTCCACTGTATACCAGCATGGCTACCCTCTGAAACTGTCTGTCATCTGCATCAGATTCTCAGGCCCAAGAGCTGGCAGATATTTGGAACTTGGATAAAGTGGCATGTGGCGTGCAGGCAGGTTAAAGTCAAATAGGCGAAAGGCAGGACAAAGACTTCCAGTTTGGGAGCAGAGAAAAAGGAATCTAGTAGACTCTTTCAGGAATAAGTTGCCCATAATGAAGGAACTTCTTATCAGATAGTGAACTGATCTCTGATGTTACTTGACACCCTGAAGATTCTGGGTTGCTATGTGACTGTCCCCGCAGGACATTGATAGGGCAAAAGAGCTCCAACATGTGATGTGCGATAGTGCTCAGATGTGTGATGATGCTGATTTGAGCCTCCCCTCTAAAGTCAGTTTTGGTTCTGCTAAGGGATGATTTAATGCTTACAAATCAGGTGTTCAACAAAAAATCAGGCTGACCTTGTTTGTAATGTCAATTGGTCTTTGAGTCAAGCATCTCATACAATCACTTGAATAACTTGCTCACAATTTAAAATTAACAGGATTTGAGTAGTTCTGTGTCTGCACAGTGGACACATTCAACCTGGCAGCTGGCTAAGTAGTTGCTGTTGATACATTCTCACAATTTCCTAGCTTGCTTAGATTATGTATGTGGTAAGTTCTGGGGTCACCACTGGGCAGGTCAAGCATCTACATCAGACTGTTGGTGTTTCCTTCATGCCTAGAGAGCTAGTGACATCCCCAGCACCCATTATACAGGTAGATGCTCAAGATTTACTGGTCAGACTTTGGTTCTCAGAAAGTAGTGTGTGGACATATAAATGCCGACCAGTTACAACAAGCAATCATGCATGGAGTTGGACCTCAAGCAGGTAGGCAAAATGTGCAGGCCTGGAACATCAAAAAGACAAGACACACAGCTTCCCTCACCCATCAAAACCAGATCAAGACAACCAAAGAAAGTATCTTTTGGGTGGATGTATTGGATGAGGGAAATGGTACAGCTACAGGAAAGCCCTGTGAGAATACATAGGCAAAAAATATTTAGAATTGGATCTTAACCCTCCCATGATCAAACACTAGGTCAACCAAGTAAAATAGGTAAAGTTAGAATAGAGAGGGAAGCTGCATACCTTCTCCTTGCACCACCACAGCAGGATCAAAATACCTTTTTATTTTATTGATTTTTCAATATATAGTAAATATGGCAGATCATCATCTGGGATAGGAAAAGAAGAATGAAAATGTACATGTGTAAAACCTTTACCTTCCCATTTCAAAAATGTAAAAAACCCCAAATTTTCCAAGTGTTCGAGGACATTGCTCACAAAGTGTGAACAAATTATTACCAAAACAAAGGTGCAAGCCCCCCTTCTGAGTTGTTTTTATTTCTTTTTAAATTCAATATAGGGCTCAGTAAATGTATATCACTAATTAATAACAAGTAGTATTGTGTGAGGTCTTCTGAGGACTTAAACTCTGAAGGAGAGCTATGGCCCTTGACATAAGAGATCTTGTATCAAGAGTTTGCAGATGGATTTCAGAAAAGGATTGCTACTATTTCTCTGGAGTCATTAGAACAGAGCTGATTGCTCAATGGAACAGATGAGGGATAGCCTGCTGTTTCCAAATTAAGTCAATGAGATGGCTCTGTGCCACTTCTTCCTAGGTCTCAGCAATGACACTTAATGAGTTGAAGCAAACCACCATTAACTCTGTAGTAAAGAACTCAAAGTACAATTATCCTTTGGCTTCAGGATAAGGATCTAGATCAGATCTTAATCCAGATATCATGTAAGTCTGTTATCCTCACTAAAAGAATGTCAGATACATTGTCCCAGCCCATAACAGAGGATGTCCCAGAATTCATATCCAAGCTCCAAACTGATAAGTGTGACTCAGACCATCATGGCTACCCACCGAATCTATCTGTTCAACGTGGCTCTCACTCCTTCTAGTCAGTCCTGCATTTGACACAATCATTACATCTGTTTTGTCTGGCTTGAGCTGAAGCTTATTCACCAATGTCCAGTCCAATTCAGAGCTCAGACACAGGTTTACAATTACTGAGATGCTGCTTTTGATCCCGGGCCAATTAGGCAGATAACATTCTGAAGCAGGTTAAAGGATGTGAACCACTTTACTGAACAGAGCCAGTAGAGGGAAGCATTGGGTTTAGACATTTCTTTTAGGCATAAGTAATAAGGATTGTTCTTTATATCCCTGTACTTTGGCTGTCTGTGTTATTAAAGTCATCCATGATTTGTTTGTTAGAGTAAGCAACTGGTGCTGTTTGCAGTAGATTAATGCTAGTTTAGAGGATGGAGTTGTCTTTTCTGTCAAGAGCAGAACATATATTTTTTCTGCAATCCTGTTTTTGGAATGGGGTGGAGAGGGATAGAAGTTGACATAACAGGCCACCATAATGAACCTGCTTTTGTAGACAATGCCCTATATTATTAGTTATCTATTCATTGCTTCATGGGTGATTCATAAATTAGAGCAGAAACACTTCAATAGACAATGAATCATATCCTTTAGTCTAGAATTTTGCCTTCAGACTGTGGAGCATAATTAGATATTTTTGTTTGCTGCACAGATTGCTGTTTCGTTTCTATTTTCTTCTTCATATTTATAGCCAATAAATATTTCACAATTTGAATGGGAAAAATCAGTGTTTCTGTTAATTTTTTTATACACTAAAGAAACTTTCAGGACAAAATTTAAAAATAGTATAGCCTCATAAATGCTATTTTCAGCTCTCATTTGCAAACATTGGTGAGGGGGGAGATTATAACATCTGGAGCCTCTCCCCCATGTTAACTAATAGAGTCTAGTTTATTTCTGGGAGGAAGGTTTTGGTTTGTTTTTGCTGTACTCCTCAAGACCCACAGTACCACCACCAGCAGCAGCCAGGATCAGAGGGCACCTGGAAAGGGTCACAGTTTGGCAGAAGGTCCACCAACTAGAAATGCTTGACTCAGCTGCTTCCACCAGAAATGGGAAATAGTACTATTAATGTCCCAGAGGCCTTTGCGATACGATTCTGTTTTTTGATGGGAGAGATATTTGAGGCAGGTAGTAAAACAGGACCTATTGTCAGTGTCAGTGCAGGACTAAAAAGAGCACACAAAAGTTGAAGCTCAGTTACCCCCAGTGCTGCTTTTACCAGATTAGTAAAACTAGAGATGACATGGATTTTATAGCAAACCTGCTCAGCAATTTACCCTGTTCAACACAACCAGATTGTGAACCAATTAGGGATATGTTCAGATTGCATCAAGCAACTCAGTCTGGAGGCGTGGCTTTGATTGCGAGAGCGATGGACATCTAAAGGGTGAGCTCCACTCCCTCTCCCGTCAAAATTAGCGAAAATCGGCAAAACTACCCACAAACAAGGCATATAAAGCATGGGCAAAAAAAGACTTTATCAAAAAATCACTAATTAGCCCTCCACACACGCAAGATTTAAGCTACTTCCTAAAGAAAACCATAGAAACGCCGGCCTTAACTGAAACTGTAACTGACAAAATGGCAGGCCCAACAGTTCCAACCCTCACACAGCCTCCAATAACGGAAGAGCGTTTAGCGGTACTCCTTAAAACAATGGAAATTAAACTATTAGACAATATGGCAGCACTTATAAAACCTCTATCAGTTCAATTTGCAGAGTTCAAAATAAACATGGAAAAAACACAACAAACAGCAGAAACTGCCATAGAACTAGGAATGATGTCGAAAGAGGACTGTAAGGCACTTTATAAAGAAAACACAAGCCTCCAAGAAAGAGTAACATCTTTAGAAATGTCAGTCCGCCACCAAAATCTTAAATTTCGTGGGATAGCAGAAAACCATCACACAGACCGAGACCTACCCTCTTTCCTGATGAACTGGCTGTCCAGGGAACTGGAGCTTGAGGATGGCATAGCCCCGCTAATTACAAAAGCAAGCAGATTAGGGTCTCTATCCAACCCCCACCGAAACAATCCTAGGGATGTTCTGGCAACCATCCCCGACATACGCACTAGAAAGAAACTACTTGAAACAGCTAGAATACGGGGTTGTCTGTCTCTAAACGGAGGAAGGATTTTAGTATTTCCTGATCTTCCGCCTGCAGTACTACAAAAAAGAAAAGAACTGAAACCTATTACACTCTCACTACAACAAGCAAATATAGAATATAGATGGGTGAATCTGACAAAGCTAAGAGTCCAAAAAGATGGAAAAATCTTCACAGCTGATGACTTAGACTCTGGAAAGACGCTGCTATACAATCTACAACTGCCGCAACCAATGGACACCAGCAAGGGATCACAGAAGAGGAAACCAGAGCAATCACCTTCTCCATCCAAAAATAGCAAAATACCTATAAGAGCAGTTGAATAAAGAACATTGACTCTTCTAATCGATAAATGAAACACATTACAAATATAAGTGGGTAGTACTTTAACATCAACCTCACAAAAGATACGCTAACAAGGGGGGGGGGGGGACTTGCTTCTTCTTTTAGCCACCTATCCCAACAGTGAACTGTTTTTGAAGTTAGTTAGTTGTTGTAACTTTAATTTTCAATACAAACCAGGTTAGTACACAACTCGCCTGGGATTGTAATAGTTTATACTTAATAGCTACATAGTATTTATAGCAGCAGAAAATATTTTCCTTCTCTTTGTTTAGTTTAAATTGAAAACAAAGTTGCAGAAAACTTGCCGGCTGGCAGTTACACTAATACAGAAAACATACAGGAAACTTGAAGATAAAAGGAGAAAATAATAACAAAAAAAAGGACCTCCTTGACATTACAATCTATCAACTATTTGACTGAAATACATAGGAAAAATAGCTGCTAGTTGTTCTATTGTTGATACCTGTTTATAGAACTATATTAGAAAATAGTGATAACCATTCAGTTTTCATAATTTTATTTGACTTTGTTCTGTATTGATTGTATCTTAACTAAGCTGAATTAATTATAACCACAAATTGAAACATACAGCATATATTATTAATCATAATTTATATATTTATTCCTATTAAGCCATAGATATTAAGAATTGTTGTTCATATAAACTGCTATTGTATCTAATATTGACTAACATTGCATTACAATATACAAGTATTTTAAGCAAAAAATAGAGATTGTACATTGGTTTTACTCCTACTATACTTATTTTTGCTATATACTGCTGGCAATTTTAGTTAAGCTTAATTAATTAGAACTATAAATTTCAATAATTTTAATTATATAGCACAAATCAATTAATATAACTTATACGTTTATTTATTTATATTTAATCAAGCAGAAGGTTGATACTAAAACCAAAGGAGAAATACCAGTTATAAAGCTTAACAAATAGATAATTGACATTAAGCATTATTACTTATACAAATCAATTGTGCTGCTAAGTAAGCTGAATTAATTGTTATTGCAAACCTTAATTTAAAAGTTAAAAACAATTGGCATATTCTATAAATTACAGCAATTTAAAACACAAGACCAAACACAAAATTGATTAGCCTTTCAAAGGCACCTTCCTTTGAAGTTTAAAAGTGTGCAAGTGTATAAATATAAAAGGAGTAATCAATCACATTCAAGTAAAATTGGGACAACAACATGATTACAAAGCTAAAAGTCATAACTCTGAATGCAAAAGGTCTAAACAATGTTGTTAAAAAACAATGCATACTCGCAAACGTATCAAAACTAAAGGCAGACATAGTCTTCCTGCAAGAAACACATCTGCGTGACACCACTAAATCCATCTTAAAATCCAGCTGGATACAAACACAATTCCAGGCACCGGGCTCCTTGAAGGCCAGAGGCGTTGCTATTCTACTCTCAAGAGCAATACCCTTTAAACACAAAGCCACAAAAATAGACCCAAATGGAAGATTTATCTTTGTCAAGGGCACACTGGAAGATAGACTAATCACACTAGGATCTCTATATGCTCCCAACTCTAACCAAATAGAATTTATAGAAGAAACATTAACAACACTGAACCTCTTCCAAGAGGGGGAAGTTATATTGGGAGGAGACCTGAATCTAATAATGAACCACGAACTAGATCATTATAACCCCTCTACAGCTCCAACTCAAAGAGGAAAACAAGATACAAAATTAGTAAATCTGATAAAAAAATTCTACCTAATCGATGTCTGGCGCACTAAGCATGGAACAGAGAGGAATTACACTTACTATTCCCCACGCCACAACACACACACTAGAATCGACTATATACTAACATCAGACTCTATGTTAAGCAAAGTGTCAACATCAGAAATAGGAAATGCATGTTGGTCAGACCATGCATGGGTTTCAGCCTCATTCATACTCAACCCAACAGTCCACAAATCAACACAATGGACAATGAACAAAAGCCTACTATACTCAGAAACACACTCTCTAGAAATAGACTCCCTCATCCAACAATATCTGAAGGAAAACACTACCGACAACACCTCGCCAGCGATGAGATGGGATGCCCTCAAAGCAGTCCTGAGAGGAGAACTAATCTCTATGTCCACCCATTTAAAAAAACAAAAATCAGCAGTGCAACAAGGCATCCTAAAACACATCACCTACTTAGAAGACCAACAAAAAACAACAGGAAGCCCAAAAGTATACAAAGCACTACTTGCAGAAAGAAAACTATTGGAAGCCTTGGAATGCACCCAAATACAGAAAAATCTTCTATACTTGAAACAACGACATTGGAGCAAATCACCTAAAGCTCTACGAATACTCTCTTGGAGAATAAAGGAAAGAAAATCAGCTACAACAGTTCCTTCTATTACAGACAAAAAGGGCACACAACTACGAAAATCCAAGGAAATAGCTCAATGCTTTGCAGATTTCTACAAAAACCTATATTCCTCCAAAATGCAATCAAAATCATCGATCTCAGAATATCTTGAATCTAATACAATTATAAAAAAAATCAAAGAAGAACATAAAGAAGCTCTAAACAAACACATTGAGCTACAAGAAATATTAGAAGCCATCAAAGGATTAAAAAATAATAAAGCACCAGGTCCAGATGGCTTCCCACCAGAGTTTTATAAAAAAAATATGCAGCACTCCTGGCTCCAATACTCCTGACAACTTGCAACACCTTACTAGAACTAGGAGATATACCTCCTTCATGGCAACTGGCCACCATAAGTGTAATCCCAAAAAAGGGCACAGACCTGACATCTCCAGCATCATACCGTCCAATCTCCCTATTAAACTACGATTACAAAATCTTAACATCTATACTGACCAAAAGACTTAACAAATTCATAACAAATTATATACATATGGATCAGGCAGGATTCATTCCAGGCAGAGATATTACGCATAACACTATCAAAACATTGAATATAGTTGATTACTGCACCAAATCTAAAGAACCCTCTTTACTGCTCTCACTAGATATACAAAAAGCATTCGATTCCTTAGAACATAACTACCTCCACTTCTTACTCAACAAGATGGACTTTGGGGAAAACTTCCAACGACTAATACGCAGCATCTACCATCGCTCTTTCGCAAGAGTATGGGTCAACGGAACACTATCTGAACGCTTCTCATTAGCTTGTGGTACAAGACAAGGATGTCCACTGTCGCCAATTCTATTTGCAATAGCACTAGAACCAATAGCCCAACAGATCATACAAAATTCACACATCCAAGGACCCTGCATAAGAGGGAAGACCTACAAGATCAGCATGTTTGCAGACGACATGCTACTTTATGTAACAAATCCAGAAAAATCGCTCATGCATCTTCAGGAAATTCTAGACGAGTTTGGCAAGATATCTGGTTTAAAAGTAAACACATCAAAATCCTCTATCTTACCCCTCAACATAACACAAAAAATAAAAACAGAAATTACTAAGAAATATGCCTATCACTGGTCAAAAAAATATCTTTCATACCTAGGAATTAATATAACAACAAACATGAAAGAACTCATACAATATAACCACCAACAAAAATTTCGAGAAATTCAAGCGGACCTCTCAAAATGGAAAATGCTACAACTAACATGGAATGACAGATACCATCTAATCAAAACATTCGCTCTTCCTAAACTCCTATTCCTATTTCGTACTATTCCTCTAAGATAAAAATCTTAACCACTGGCAAACCACTTTCAATAACTTCCTATGGCAAGGAAAACATCATAGAATAGGATTCTCCACTTTACGCAAAAATAACACTCAAGGAGGACTCAACTACCCTGATGTCAAAAAATATCACAACTCATCCATACTGGCCACTGTGGTTAAACTTCTAAGAGACAAAGGAAAAACAGACTGGAACAACACATTATTACCACCAGAGAATACAAATAATATGTCAGAACTGATATGGAACAAAGCTGAACACCGCCCAAAAACACTACTATCAAATATTCTTAAAACTTGGGACGACCATCGAAAAGTGCTAACACCACCTATATCGAGGTACTCAACCTTCATCCACCAATCTTGGTTCCCCCCAGGAACAGAATGGGGCACCAAGTCAGTCTGGCACCAAAACAATGTGACAAGATTAATAGATATATCCACTAAAACAGATATAATGCAAAAAGCAGATATTGAACAAAAACTAAATAAAATCATCCCGTGGTTTCAATACCTACAACTGAAACATATGGCCTTACAAATCAAACTTCGGAAAATACTATCAACCCCGCGGACAATATTTGAATATCTCCTGGAAGGAACTCCTTCGGATAATAAAGGGCTAATCAGCAGAATCTATAATATCCTAATCTGTCTTGGAAAACCAAAAACATTACCATATCAAGATTCCTGGCATCGAGATTGTCAACAGACCTTCTCAGAAGAACAATGGTCGATGATATGGACAAAATCATTAATCAAAACACCATCAATAACAACCAAATTACAAAATTTCAAAATTCTAACGAAATGGTACCTAACACCTACCAAAATCAAACAAATATCAAACACACAATCCTCCAAATGCCGGCGCGAATGTGGAGAAGAAGGCTCCTATATACACTGCTGGTGGGCATGTAAGATTGTACACACTTTTTGGGAAGATGTAATAACTCAAATAGCCAAAATAACTAACTATACGGTCCCTTTAAACCCAGAAACTATATTACTAAATATGTGGCACGAAGACACTATCTCTAAATCAACGAGAGACCTGATCAGTAGTTTATTAACAGCAGCAAAAACAACAATAGCGCAAACCTGGAAATCCACACAAAAGATTGAAAGAAACCTCTGGATGAAAAAAGTATGGGATCAGTTTCTAATGGAAAAAATAACATACCGACTACATCAAACAGAAATCTACCCGAAAACTACAAACTTCATAGAAAAATGGTATTTTTTCTATGACTATGCTGTTAAACACGAAACACTGCCACAAAACAAATTTTGTAAAGATCTAATACTAATGTAATACACTAAATCTTTACTCCTTACAAGAAACACTTGCACACTATATAACACTCAATCGTGAACAACCCAATTCAATGTTAAAAATACTAGAAATACAACTACTAGATATATTGGAATAACCAAAGGTTAGTATAAGAAAATAGAAATAGGAATAGGAAACTGTCTATTGGTAAATTGTTAAATGCTTTATTTTAGATGTCAACAATTTTTGAACAATGTAATAGCTATGTAAACAACCACCTATGCTGTATGTTATATAAATATCAATAAAGTTTATTTATTAAAAAAAAAAAAAAAAGCAACTCAGTCTGCTGCTGAACAAGTTTGCAGGTGCCCCCTGGACTGAAGTAGGGATGTTGGAATTTTTGCTGCAAACTGGTTCAGCAGTGAATGAATCCTGTTCAGCGCTCCTGATCAGACTACCAAGGAGGTGTTCAGATTGCATCAGGCAACTTAAACAGCTGCTGAAAAAGTTTACTGCTGCCTGTTGTCAGAAGCCAACTCATGGCTGACTGGGAGATCAGCTGGGTATTGGGGATCTGATCAGTTGCCCCCCACAATAGCTACACCATGAAGTTGCAAAAAGGGAGAAGAGCAGGGGTCCGTTGGAGCGAGAGCGCACAGGAGCGCAGCTCCGGGAGTGAGGAGCCCAGGGGGCGGGCACATGACCAAGCCCCGCCCCCTCCTCGGCTTCCCCGAGCAGTGCAGAGGCACAGTGCCCTGGGGAAAGCCCTGCTAGGGTCTTTATTGTTTTTAATGTTTTGTTTTAATATTGATAATTTTATCATTGTTCCTTTTATCACTGTGTGCTGCTTTTCCAGAGACTTGCTCAAGGTGGCACATAAATTTTCTAAGTATACCATTTTTTATCTGGGCACATGGCACATAAGTACTGGAGAAATTTCACCAACCTTTCAGCAGCTTCCACCCCATGAGTTTGGTGTAGTGGTCAGGAGTTGGACTCTAATATGGGAGAACCGGGTTTGATTCCCCACTCCTCCACATGCAGTTGCTGGTGTGACCTTGGGCCAGTCAAGTTCTCTCAGAGCTGTTCTCTCATGAGCAGTTCTCAAAAGACCTCTCTCAGCCCCACCTACCTCACAGGGTGTCTTGTTGTGGGGAGGGGAAGGGAAAGAGATGGGTGGTGCACATGTCCTGGGTATCTCAAGTCTACTTGAAACCTGGTGGTTTCAAGGGAGCAGGAAGAGAATGAGGGTGTGTTCTTTACGCTTATTTTTATTGCACAAAGTACTGGATGGGGAAGGGAATGGAGGAAGAGCAGGTCAGTTTCACTCACCTGTGGAGTGGAGCCTGAGGGGTGGGTGTTGCCTTCTGATACACTTTCGGTATGTTAGGGGGTGTGGTTTATGCAAATGAGTTATGCAAATGAGCTCCTGCACCTCTTTCTCTACGAAATGACCCCTGGAGAAGAGAAAGGACTTGTTTCTGTCCTTTGCTCTGGGACCAAGCAGATTGCTTGGAGTGCAGAGAAGAGAAGCAGCCTGTTTCTTTCTCTCCACCCCAAACTGAGAGCTTGGGCCATGGAGAACAGGAATGATCTCCTCTTGTACAGTACAAGCTGACAGCCTATGCCACTGGTGGTCCTTCTCTCAAAGATATCTCAGTTGCCAAATCAAGAGACGGTCAGATCTGAGAGCGCTGATATTGAATGGATAAAGGAGCATGCTTCAGGTGCTGCCGGCCCTGACCCTCTAGTGCTAGGCAAGAGTTTGCTTGTTGTTTCCTTTCTGGTTTCTAAAAAGGCAGCATAAGAGCTGTGTGAGAAAAAATGCACTCAGTACTTAGGGTGTCTGTCCTTCTCCCTGCTCCTTTATTGCTCTGATGGTTTCTGCCATAGCCTGTCCATCACCTTGATGGACTTGTGACTTACACAGGCAAAATACATGAGTGAGCTACTAGCTTTTGCTCTTAGGAGGATAAGATAAAATATGATGCCAATACGTGCTATTGCAAAGGCCTTTGCTCTACAGACAGTGTCATTTCTTATCATCTAAGGACTTTTCCTTATATGGGCAGGACACATTTTTAAAGAGTATGCTAGCCCAATGTATTGGCAAAAATATTATATAGATATAGACTGTGGCTATACTGTGAATACCAACACATCAACATTGACTCCATGGGAAAGCATCAACTAGCAGTTGGTAAGATTCTGGAATAAGACAATAGGTTGGATCTAGCCAGCTTTTTCAATATTAACTCATTCTTCCCCTACTATGAAGCCCCTGTTCCACAAGACTTTTGCCCATGCATGTCCTGTGATCCTCAGGACAGCTCTTTTGGTGGTCAGGGGAACCCCTCCCCCTTTTTCAAGAGAAGAAAAGCTGCTTGGATCCAACACATTCTCCAAATAAGATTCATGCTTGTGTTCTTTGAATTACAAAACTCCTAAAATCTCTGTTTGCTACCTTATTTTTGTGCAATTCAATTATTATGTCTGTTTTATGATTAAAAGAACATAAATACTTTATTTATTTTATTTTGTTTTAGATTATTCATAGACTGTCAGCAGATTACACAGAGTGAGTCAATACAATCAACAAAAGGGGGCACTACACCAGTTTAGTGTAGTGGTTAATTGCGCGGATTCTAATCTGGGAGAACTGGGTTTAATTCCTCACTCCTCCACAGGCAGCTGCTGAATGACCTTGGGCAAGCCATAGTTCTGTCCAGGGCTATTTTGGGGCAGGAACACACAGGAACAGAGTTCTGGCTGCCTTCCAAGTTGGCCACGCCTACAGCCTCCCCCCCTTCAGGTACCTCCAGGTGCCTCACAACTGCAGGGCACCTGGGGAAGCCAAGCCAATCCAGGCAGGGAAGGCAGTTTAAACTGCCTTCCCTCCTTGGGTTCCCCATGCGCTCCACATGGGGAACCCAAGGGGAAGCCAATCCTGGGGAAGCCAATCCTGAGAGGGCTGTGCTGTCAGGGGTGTGGCCTAATATGCTAATGAGTTTATGTTGGGAGTGGCCTATTATGCTAATAAGTTCCTGCTGGACTTTTTCTACAAAAAAGCCCTGGTTCTGTCAGAGCTGTTCCGAAAGGAGCAGTTCTCGAAAGAGTTCTCTCAGCTCCACCAACCTCACGGAGTGTCTGTTATGGGGAGGGGAAGGGAAAGGAGTTTGTAAGCTGCTCAGAGACTCTGAGTGAAGGGCAGGGTATAAATCCACTCTCCTTCTTCTTCAATAAGCAATGAAATAGGATTTGGGTTGTAGGACCAACCAGAAGCCTAAAAAACAGAACTGAAGCAAAGCATAAGTGGTAACATAACACATTAAGTGATGCAAAATTACAAAATAGGATCCAACCCCCAGCAAACGATACACAGTATTACAAACCATAGTTCCCCAGTGATTTATCCAGTGCCTTTGTGAGCCTTTTGTATAGTGCTGCCTATGGGGGGATGCCCTAATTTCAAGGGCTCTTGCTTGCTGCTGGCTGACTGGCCAGTGGGAAAGCCCCGCCTCCAAGCTCAGCCCCCAAGAGTGACCACCAGTGGCCACCCCTCTCTCTCCTCCTGCAAGATTTAAAGGGTCTTCCAGCTGATGGGCTGGAGCATATTGCCCCCTGATCAGCTGAAGGGCCCTTTAAAACTTGCAAGAGAAGAAGAACAAGAAGAGGAGGAGGAGATTGGATTTATATCCTACCCTTCACTTGGAGTCTCAGAGTGGCTTACAAACTCCTTTCCCTTCCCCTCCCCACAACAGATACCCTGTGAGGCAGGTGGGGCTGAGAGAGCTCTTTCAAGGACTGCTTTTGTCAGAATTATGGCTTGCCCAAGGTCATCCGGCAGGTGCAAGTGGAAGAGTGGGGAATCAAACCCAGTTCTCCCAGATTAGAGTCCGCACACTTAACCACTACACCAAACTAGAGGGGGAGGGGTGGCTATCAGCCACACACCTGAACTGCTAGCAGAGAATTCTCTGCTTGCAGTTCAGGCTGCCTTCCTAACGTGATGACACCACTTCTGTGTGACATCATCATGGTGGGGACATCCCCCAAAGTCCCTTGTCAATGGGTGGACAGGACCTGGCAACTCTAGCCTATTAAGGAATGTTGTCTCTTGAGTTTTGGTATGATTAATGTCAATACAATACCAATTGAACAAACAGTGTGGTATATTTCTTGATAGAGGTTAAAACACATTTCTAAGACCGATTTCCCACTAGCACTGCCCCTGCGTTCTTCCTCTGTTTGCCCCGGTGCTGTGCTTGAATTTCACACTATTTGCCGCGGGGTGCATTTTGACCTGCAGCTCTACCCGATCTTCCCTGCGGTTTCAGTGATCCTGTTTTTTGAGGATCACTGAAGCCACAGGGAAGATCAGGTGGAGCCATGGGTCAAAATGCACCCCGCAGCAAATAGTGTGTGAAATTCAAGCACAGCACCGGGGCAAACAGAGGAAGAACGCCAGAGCAGCGCCTGTGCAAAATCGGTCTAAATTTCCTGGGCAAGATTGAGCTAAATATGAAGGTGTGTAAACCTGCTATAGGAAGCTACTGCAATATCAACAGTACAAAGCACTGAAAATTAGAAGGTGGGGCAGGCCAATGGAAGGGTCAAAAAGGTCATGTTGATAAGAAGAATGTAGTCATTCACAATGTGGTAAAAGAGATGTCAACCACTACCTCTGCAGCAGTCTTTAAGATCTTGTAACTGTATCACATCCATCAGAACTGGTAGCACAGAAAAACCTTATGCTAGAAAATGAACAGGCCAAGCATATATTCTTTACAAAATGTTGTGCATGATTTAGAAGGCCTTCTGCCACCAGCAAAAAAGCAAATAAGTCGTCACAGTATAGCATGTACACCTTGCTGCTGTAACTCAAGATTTTATTATTATTAATGGGACTTTGCAGTTTGAAGCTTGCAAGAAACCTGGATTATCCATGGATATGATGCACAGGCTTCCAAACTACAATTTGATGTCCAAGTTCTAACACAGAGGGCTTACCAGCTCAGAGCCTAATCCAAAGCACATAAATAACTATCCAAAGGACATTCTAAATATCAGTAATGTTTCAGAAGCTTTTGAGAGCTGAATAAAGAAGCAAGAGTAAATTACAGAGTGCATGCTATCAGGAACTCTAGCTATAGCAGCACAAGTGTCTGTTTGCATGCTAAAGCAGCAACTTGTGCCAGGCAGCCCTACTAAGGCAGAGTGCTTCAAATTGCTCCTAAAACCACCTTCTACACCTTTTACTCTGTGTAATGTTAGTCTACTGCTGAGAGTGGAGCCCATAGACAGCTTGGCTTTGACCTTGAAAAAGTACCTTACATGGTATCCCTTTCATACTAAGGGCTAACAAGACATGATGGTAGCAAATGTGTGCTTCTTTTCACATGCCACTATCTACCCATTAATTTGTTCATAGCTGAGTGGGAGTCTCAGGAAAAGGTGTGCCTTAATTGTATCCCTTCCCACATATAACCTGTCCTCAGTGCATTGATCCAGTCTCGGGTTGCCAAATCCAGGATGGGAAATTCCTGGAGCTTGGAGGAGAAGCTTGGGCAGAGTGGGGTTTGTGGAAGGACCTCCATAGAGTCCACTCTTTCGAAGCAGCCATTTTCTCCAAGGGAACTGATCTCTGAAATCTGGAGATCAGCTATAATTCTGGAAAATTTTGGGGGAGTTAAATGCTAGGAATAGATGACAGCAGGAAGGAAAGGCAGAGGAGCATGACAGTTTAGTGCCCCTCTTCTGCACACTATGTAAGGCAGTTTCTGCTCACTGATCCCCAGGATGTGTCAACCTGAGACCTTCTGTTATGAGCTCAAGGGTAAGTGCATATCTGGGTGGCAGTGGCTGTGCTGTTGCTCCTCCTGGCCAGACATCTTAGACATGGGGAAGATGTACCATGCTGCCACTCTGAATGGCTAGCAATGGTAAGGGTGAATGAGCCAGTGCCTACTTATCCTGTCCTTTCTCCACTGGTGGAAATTGGGGAATGTAGGATCAAAAAGGGGGGGGGGGTCTTTTTCACCATGGGTTGGACAGTTGGAGGCAGCTTATTGCAAACTACATAAAAGAGAATTGTTGAGTGGGACCTTTTTAAAAGATGATAGGACTATATTATGATGCAACGGTTTAAATAGGGGACTTAATAGAGAGAATAAAAGTAGGCTATACCACTCTGTATAGTATATATTTTATCTGTTTGTTATACATATCATCTTCCTTTCACTACATTGTTGTCTACATATGTAATCCCACCTTTTGGCATTGTTATATCATGTTTAATACTTCGTTTTCAAATTTCTATAACCTAGCCCTATTACTTCATTTATCAGATGTCTTATTCTATTGACTGCAATAATTTACATTGTGTAATCTGCCTTGAGTTTCAATGAGAAACACAGACTATAAATATAACATACATAAATGATACATGCAATAGAAGCAAGCCACTCTTCACACTTAGAATTAATTGAACAGTTGTTGCTTTAAGTGTTTGCTGTACTATGTTGTAGGGTATTGTTCTGTAATGTATTCATAATCCTTAGTTCTACTTTATTATTTCTTTGCTCCAGAGTGGTAAATTAATTGGAAGAATGAACAAACTAGTAGTTTACTTTTCTGCTTTATCTAAACAGTCCAAATCTCCCATGTCACAGTTTAACATTAAAATATTGACTTTAGTACTCAATTAAAATATAATTAATTGCTGATGGAAGCACTATGAATAAAGACATGCACAAAGTACTAGCTTTGCAAATAATTCAAAGTCTTTTTTTAAAGTTACTTAAATTCATTTGGGGTTCACTGGAATCTTATATCCTATTTTAACATATCTCAACTGTTCCTAACTAGTATTTAACTCTCTATCAGCAGAGCATATATGGTCAGATTTACATATCCTCTGCTAGCGCTGTGCTTAAACTGTTATCAATCCATGCTGCTGCACTGCCAAATCTGTATTAGAAAAAGACACAATCAAATTGTCTCTCCACTATTTTCTTACTACTTCAGTTCCTAACAAGATGGCTGCAAGTCTCCGTGGACAAAACAGAAATTAGAGAAAACCCTACTGATGTAATGAATCTTTTTCATATGAGACACAGAGATTGAAATTTCCATGTTAATGCTTACATGTATATGATGAGAATTTCAAAACACTTCAGAATATATATATTTTAGACAATCCCTTGTGGGCCCAGGTGCATAGAGGGGAGCGCAGGCGAGGAATGATACAACTAAACCACAGGAATTTTGGAGAATTAGAAGGCCACGGCTTTTATTGCATACACCGCAGGAGCAGTGGCACAGCTTGAGGATGGATCACAAACTGGCTGACCCACCTGCCACCCAATTAACCCCACCTTCCAGTCTGCATGCTGGGGAGCAACTGAGCAATGCAAAACCCTGGGGTGCCACTTGGGCGCCAGCCACTATGTGGTTCCCTTGCCAGCTGGTAGTAAGAGCCCTGTTGACAGTTGCCAAGCTGGGCATTTATCTATTTGATTTCTAGCCCACCTTCCCCTGCACAGCAAGCCTCAGGGTGGGTTAACCAACAATGGTTAAAACAATAAATACAATATCAATCAAAATCCATTACAGTACAGTTAATAATCAAACAGATGGCACATAAGGCACAGTTTCTAAACTCTCAAGGGATGCCACTGAATTGGCTCCACCTCAAGACTCTTCAAGGGAATTCCCAGCCATGGCATGCAGGCACACAGGCACTGCCTCTCCAGCCAAAAAGATCTGTCCCAGTGCCCAAACCATCACAAGATCCAGGAGGGGGTTATTAGCTCCCCCACTCCCACCAATGCTCCTATGCCTGTAACCAACAAAGCAACCCATCCCTAATTACATGCAGCCAGATATCCATGCCCCATTCAGATAAATGCATCCTGTCAGTTTTATAGAGGGTGGACTGGCTAAAACTGATGTCTGAGAGTCTGACAACATGTCTGCCCAGTAGTTCAACCATTCAAGGCACTGGCTTGCATGTTTTCCCCTTGGCCAAGTCCACCCTGTCAGGTAAGATAGCCACACATGACACTCAAGGAGTCCCAGTCAGATCAGATAGGTGTTAGGAAGCCAGGAATGGAGAGTTTCCAAGTTCACAACAGTGGAGCTCAATAACACCACCCCTTTCTGTGCCGGAAGATCATTCTCTCCTAGCTGAATAAACAAGGCATCCAGAAGACCATACTGTGACACTTGATGTAAAACAGCAGAGAGAGCATAGGCCAACACATTCCCCAGTGCCCCAATCAGATTTTCTGCAGCTGTTTGTTGAGACCTAAGGCTTTTCGCCATCTGGATGATGAGGTGTACAATCCAGCCTAGTAGACAATGTGGTGGCCCGCGATTCACACTGATTTTAGGTGACCTGCACAGGCTGAAATACATGAAGACTAGCAACCTAGCTGAACCGAAAAACATATGTAAGACTCATATGCCAAGGACTGCCATGGGCCAATGGTGCAAATACACTCAACAGAGAGACCTAATTCTGAGGCCACTGTGGCAGCACCAATTTGAAAAGAGTGCACACCAAAATCCAAGGAGGAAAGCCCCAGACCCATAATGCAAGCTCACATAACACTAATTATCTAAAACCTAGAAAGGCATGACCCATCAGCATGAATGAAGAGAGTATCCAGTGTGGAGGGCCTAAACTGTAGACAGTCAAAGTGATGTGTTCCTACTGGGAAGCTGACCACATGGTCGAAACGGACATGTGGCTGGGCAAAGCGCCCGAGATTTGTGCACAAGAACAATAGATGGCAAGGATCCAGACTAGGACTGAAGGGACTGGATCCTGAAAGGGACCTATGGAAAAGGTTCCTACTGTAGATAGCCTATCACAGGAGTGAGGTGTGACATGGGTGTAGTTCAGGATGGGAATATAAGTGGACCCTTGAGTCCAGCTCTGTATCCTAATCTTGACCTCTCAATAAACTATGATCTTTAATCACTCAGTGAGTCTCTGAACCCTGGCAAAGGTGGGATCCTGATAAGCGACACCAATGCTGACTCCAGCACAGCACTGAGCAGTGATCCTCCGGCTTCTGAGCAACGCCCGGCTCCAGCGCCACCTGGCACCACTGACCGCCCCACAGGACAATGCTCATCGCATCACTCAGGAGTTATAGCCGCCGCTCCGGGACAGCTCACCGCTTTCGACCCCACTCACCCCGAGCTTTGGGAGGCCTGGGTCGAACAGCTGAAATATTTCTTCATGGTCCAGGAAATGGCCGACATGGGTAAGAAAAAAGCCTGGCTCATCAGCTCATGTGGCGTCTCCATGATCTGCCTGGTGCAGAGACATTGCACCAAGACTCTGGATGAGTCTTCCACCAAGGAACTGATTGCCGTGCTCACAAAATATTTTGTGCCAAAACCTTTCAAAATGGCTCTGTGGGTGGACTTTTGTGCCCAGTCCCAGAAGGCTGGAGAATCAGCAGTAGACTTCAATGGCCAACTTCCAACAGCTGGCAGTCAGCTGTGAGTTTCCGTCAGCTGAGGACACACTCCTCACCCATTTCATATGGGGAGTTTGCGAGCCAAAATTCCAAAGGAAGCTTGTGGCCATCGAGGAACTGAAGCTCAACTTTGCTTGTAAAGTGGCCGCCGCCTTTGAAAAGGTGCAAAAGGATTTCCAGGGGCCCTCAACACACCGTGTGGTAACCTCTGCCAGCCCCGTGACATTGGACAAGGAGAACATCCTACAGATCCGCCGCACAGATCATCGTGGACCGCCGCATCTGGCTGCTCCCTCTGTACCAGCCTCGCCACGATCCAGCCCACTGACCTCATGCACCAGCTGCAGGGATACCCACAAATGCCAAAGCTGTCAATTCCGAGAGGCAACCTGCTGGTCCTGCAGCAAGATGGGGCACATCGCCAGGGTATGTCGTTCCAAGGGCCCCCGATGCACTCAAGCGTCACACCTGGAAGCAGCTGACCTGAACTCAACATCCAGGTAATGAACTTGCCCCGGGACACCCCCCACATTACCGTAAGAGTAGAAGGGTCCCCCTGCAAGATGGAACTGGACACTGGGTCCTCATTCTCAATTATTTCCACAGACACCCTGCATAGACTCTGCCTGCAGGGGGGACCCCCCATTACAGAAACCCGTGGGTCTCAAGCTCTGGGATTTCCAAAATAATCCAGTAGCCATCAGGGGCTGGGGCAAGTTCCAGGTCCAATACAAGGACTTTAATAGACAATTGGACCTCCTGGTGGTGGAGGGAAACCTCACCAGCTTACTTGGACTTTCCTGGTTTGGACCTTTGGGATTTGGGGAGACCAGGGTCAACCAGGTGCAGAAGGGAAATTTCAATGTCATTTGCAAAGAGTTTCTGGCGGTGTTTGATGGCACCTTGGGTTGTTATATGGGTCCGCATGTAACCTTGGACCTCGACCCCCAGATCCAGCTCATTTGCTTAACCACCCAGCGGCCCCCCTTGGCACTCCAGCCAAGAATCAACATCGAGTTAGACCACTTGGTGGAGCAAGGGTTACTAGAACCCATTCCCCACACAGTGTGGGAGACTCCAATAGTCACCCCGGTGAAACCTAATGGAGACATCTGGATTTGTGCGGACTACAAGTGTACCCTAAACAAGGCCCTCCAGGACCACATGTATCCAGTTCCCATGGTAAGCCATATCCTTGCGGCACTGGCTGGGGCCAAGGTTTTGGCAAGCTGGGCCTGGCACAGTCCTACCAGCAGCTGCCCATTGACAAGGCCACCGCCAAGGCCCAAACGATTGTAACATCGGGGCATTACAGCTTGGGGTTAGTGTAGCCCCAGGGATATTTCAGAACCTCATGGACTGTTTGCTTAAAGGTATTCCCGGGGCACAGCCCTTCTTTGATGACGTTCTGATAGTGGCTCCGGACTCATCGACATTCGCCTCTCGCCTGTGTTCTGTCTTACAATGATTCCATGAGGCAGTCACCCAGGCACCACTTCCAGCCTCCAAGACAGAACTGCAAGCCTTCCTCGGTTTGCTCAATTTTTACCATTCATTCCTCCCCCATAAGGTGGCCATGGCAGAACCCCTACACCGCCTCCTGAACAAATGCATTTTCTGGGACTGGGGACCCCACCACAAGGCAGTGTTCCAGGCCGTAAAGGACTTGCTGACCTCCAATGCAGTGTTGGCACATTTTGATGAGGCTCTCCCAGTGGTCTTAGCATGTGACACCTCTTCCTACAGGGTGGGAGTGGTCCTGGGCCACCGTTTGGCAGATGGCAGAGAGGTCCTCATTGTGTATTACTCACGCACCCTGTCCGTGGTTGAGCGCAACTATGCGCAAATTGATAAAGAGGCCCTGGCAATCATGGCAGGAACTAAGAAGTTCCACGATTATCTATACAGCCAGCCCTTCACCATCCTGATAGACCACAAGCTGCTCTTGGGTCTCCTGGCCCCAGACAGGCAGACCCCACAGATGCTATAACCCAGAGTCCTCCACTTGTCCATATTCCTGGCCAGCTACAATTATTTGCTGGTCCACTACCCTGGCAAGGCCATGGGCCACACTGATGCCCTCAGCCATCTTCTGCTGCCCGACTTTGCCCCTGCCTCCCACATCACCCTGATAGAAGAGCTTCCAGACCAGCCAATCCAGGTCGTGGAGGTGGCCCACCATGCCACCCGGATTGCATCCTAGCCCGGGTCCTCGACTGGGTAGAAAAGGGGTGGCCTGCATTGGTGGGACCAGACTTTGCAGCTTTTACTACCAGGTGAGATGAACTCTCCACCCACAAGGGGTGCCTGCTGTGGGGCAGCCAGGTGATCGTGCTCCCTCCATTACACAAACGGGTGCTCACAGCATTACATGAATCACATCTGCGGATTGTGCAAATGAAGGCCCTGGCCCGGAGCTACGTCTAGTGGCCAGGACTAGGCGGAGAGATAGAAGCCCAGGTAAAGAGATGTCAAAAGTGCAAGGAGTCCTGGCCAGCCCCTCCAAACGCTCCTGTGCAACCATGGGAGTCGTCCCACAAGCCATGGGCCAGGTTTCACATTGATTTTGCCGGGCCCTTACAAGGACAGATCTTCTTTGTCTTAGTGGATGCCTACTTAGTGAAAATCCCCCAAAAGGCTAATGAGAAAGCCACAAGGAAAAAGGTAGCCTCAGAAGCGAACCAGCTGGTTTGACAGAGCTGCTGAATCATTCCCCAAAAAATGTGAATTGAGATAGGCTTCTGGGGATCTGATTCAGAAGGAGAATCCCTCCTCCACTCCTCGATGGTGTACTGGGCCAGGAAGGACTTGCAAGGGATTGAATTAGCCAGAGGCCATGCTGAAGAATGATATGGCCACCAAATGAATCCCCATGGTCCTACCAGGAAGAACACACTCCTTCAAGTGCATCAAATAGCACAAAACCAGAGCTTCCATGGCTAGCCAAGAACCTACATAGCCCAATGAACCCACAAAATATAAGAACGATTTTCTAAGTGACTTTAAAAAACACCAAAAGGCAACCACTTGTAAAATGCAGTTGCAGCTTTAATAATTGAAAGTAAGCCCCCTCCCAAACCCAGCACAGCCCAGTTCAGGAAAAACCCCAAGCCAAGCCCCTGATGCTGGCTGTTCCAAATACCAAAGGCCAGGAGTTAAGGATTTGTGTGTCAAGTTCCACCACTTGCACAGGATTGCACAGTGGCAGGAAAAAATGCAGTGGGGTGGGGGTGTAGTATAAGACCACCCAGTGCAGAAGCACAATGCCCTTAAAGGGGAAGGAAAAACCTTGAAGGCTACCCCAGCCAACCTTGACTGGTGCTAAATGTCAGTGGCCTCTCTTGAGCCCTAACAGCCTCCTAATAACCCAGAAACCCAGAAAATCTTGGCTGGCTAGATAGAAACCCCACAGGTACTGGAGGACCCAAGCCAATGCTGGGGTCCTAGCTCCTTAATTTGCCACCACTGAACAACTCTAAGCACCTTTGAAGATCATCACCTCATAGTTCTTCCAAGGATTTCAGTCACTGGGGAAAAAGAGAGCCATCTCTCTTTTTTTGGGGGGGGGGGTATTTTTCATATGTGTGTGTGCATGTGAGCATTTGTGCACCTGGAAGTCATGGCAGCCTCTGATGACTGACCCCTACTGGGGGCCTGGAGGATATTCAGAGAGGTGGCTGAATAAAGCCTGCCCCCACCCCCTAACTGCTGATATTCCAAGGAGGTCTCCCATCCAAGTACTTGCTGGAGTCAACCCTGCTTAGCTTCTGAGATCTGATGAGATTGGGCTTGCCTGGGCTTTCCAGGTCAGGGCCAAAAGAGAGCCATCTTGACTCTCAAGAAAAAGTGCAAGGAATTGAAGGAAATATACAGTGGGAGATGAGAATTTCTGGGAATCTCATACAAGCAGGATGAAAAAATGGGATTCATCACTATAAATTTGTGAACTATATGAAGATATACTGGACTACATAGACTTGCGTTTTTATAGTGGAAATGTTTTCATGTGCTAAGATGTTAATTCAAACTGTAAACAAACTGATCATGTTTCTGTTAAAAGACACTAGTAAAAACTGAGACTAAAATAAAAAAATTCTGCTTTACCATAGAATTGATAGACAACATGAATGCTGCATTGCATAATGCAGAAATAAAATTGTTTTTATCCAGTGATTTTAAGGTTCTTATCTTCTATTTCCACTTAAAAGATCGTGTTTTAATGTATTGGTAAGGATCAACTAGCACAGATATAGATGAATTGAGTAAATCCTAGGGATGGGCATGAACCACAAAAATGCAGATTGGTTCATGGGAGCTCACAGCTCAGTGGCTCCATGGTTCGTGGGTTCCCGGTTCTGCAGTTCATGGGAGCCTCATGGCTCAGCTGTTTAGATCGGAAACAGCTGAGCCATGGAGCCGCTTGCTCCAACAGCTCAGCGGTTTCTGATTTTTTGGTGGCTTTTGAAGGGATGTTTTGACAGCTTTTGGGGAGAGGAGAAAGCAGACTTTTTGCTCACCACAAACCTCCATGAACTGCCTTTAAAGTTTGTGGAGGTTTGTGGCCAGGCTACAGTTTGCGAACCATGAACCATCCAAAATTCATCATAAATAAAGGTTTGTGAGCCAGTTCATGCCCATGCTTAGTAAATGCATATTAATAGCACTTGCAATACCAAATCATGTGCATGGTCTTTAAAAGATTATATAGTATCTCACTCAAGAAAGATACAATCTGAAGCCCCACAGAGCACGAAAGAGATGCAGAAATCACATGTGCATTGGCTTACCATGTGGGAGTTAGCATTGTAAATTGAATAGTAATCTCATTCTCAGATACAAGACAGTGTTGCACTTAAGAACTACCAAACAAAACAAATGGTAAGGATTGTTAGCTTTAACATCATTGGCCATTTGTTGCATATGGGAGAGAGCAGAATACCAAACATCTGCATTCTTAATCTTCGAAAGGTTACTGGCATTGTAAAGAATAGTACTTTGGAAAATGTCAGACTACTTTAGTTAAAACTCTTTCCATGTACTTCCAAACCTTCCTCCTGACCCAGACAAAGGTCCCCACATTAGAAGAACTTCTACCAGTTGGCTGCAAAAATATTATAAAATATAGAGAAGGATTCTTCAAGGAGGCTATAAACTCCATGGGGGCAATCCACACATTTTGGAGACAATCATAATCCAATCTAACATTAAGGAGTTGACTGACAGCCCTCAAACCACAAGGGTTTCATTGGCTGAATCCTGTTAATCATATTGTTCTGGATGGTTCCAGTCAGGCCTGAATCAGATGCAGGTGTGCACTTTAGAAACCCTAGGCACCTGGTTAGCTTTCCTATATCTGATCAGTTAACTGCTGACCAGAGGTACATCTCACTAATACTTCAGGTTTGTTCTGAGTATAGGTCACATGTAAATACTATTACAAAATCCCTGCTTCCATTTTATCTTTTATTAAAGAATATTGCATTCTTAATATTGACTAATCAACGATATTGTACTATCCATCATTGATACATACACAGTTAAAGGAGAGTAATTACCTGAGTCCATACAAGTTTCTTGACTAAAAATAAACAGATCACAGGAGACACTACAGAGAAGAAGGTGTTGATCAATTCAACCGTTTTATAGGATTTCAACATCATCTTCTAAAAATAGCTCACTGCCCCACTTAATAAGGTTGTATGTTCTTGGCTAACTCATTATCTTATAACTACAAACACCATACAAGATTATCTATACTGGAAATGTTGAAATGTCTTAGAATATACAAAAAGTTATTTCATTCTTGCTACTTTTTATCTCAACAAAGACCATTCAAAAGAGATTACAAGTTTTTTATATGTATGAATATCTTTCCCTCTTCAATTATTACACCCATCTTTGAGCATCATCTCCAGTTGAACAGTATCCCCATTTCTGCCATGTTTAGACACTTCCACACCTATCCCACAATATACCATATCTATTGATCTTCTAAGCTACACAAGGCCATATGATTGTGTTACCACTTTATCTTCTTGTCCCTCTCCAAGGCTACTATTTTCTGGGTCTCTGGACACCCTTTTTGGCATGCTTCACTGAGAGGCCAAGCTAGCTATGTTTCAATGCACAGATGCATTTTCTATTATTTTTTTGGTCAAGTCCAGCAATTGTTCCTTTATATTTCTGACCATACCCAAGACAATATGCATATATAATGAACTTACCTATATAATAAAATTTGCCTTGCCTCAACAGGTGTTAACCCAAATTTTTTACTTGCAGGTTTGAGAGGCACTGAATGATAATTTTATATACTTGATGAACAGTGGTGGATTAAAAGTCAAGAACTGTGGGTACTGTGTAAACTCCTAGATTATCTGGGAAGCAAACCTAGTATATGTGAGCCATGGGTAGAGTGAAGGTATTATAAAAAATCTTACAGTAATCAAAGGATTAGATACAGTTTAAAGGATAATCAGAGTTTTACATAGTATTAAGAGTTTCAGACAAACAAAAAACCTTGCTTAAATAGCAAAAGCATTTGAAAATAGTAAAACACAGCTGGTGCCAGGCCAGAAAGGGCACAGAACATATTAATGTTACCCAAATCTTTCTCTTCATTTTAAAGTCAGAGTCAGCCACATTTTCCCTCAGAAAAAAGGCCATGAAATCAAGCCATGGTTGACTAAACTTAGCTCTAAGCATACACCTAAGTTTCAAAGAACTGAAAAGAAAGCAAAATAAATAAATAAAATAAAAGACCTGCTATTTCACCTTCCTGGAGAATTGAAAAGTAGTTAGGATTGGATGGGAACTCATTTGACTGGGAAAAACACCCATTAGTCTTTAAAAAACCCACCAATGCAAATTGAGGCATGGATTTCATTACCCAAGGATGCCACTTCATACCTCCTATGGCTGGGATGGAAATAGAAGTCTTGACTTTAAGTAGAAGTTATAGAAAATGTCACATTTACTTATCAGGAAAGAAGATTCTTGAAAAGGGTGAGGAGGCAGCATTTGGCCTTTAAATAAAATAAGTAGGGAAACAGAAGAAAGCCGCCTGGTGAGGTGGATAGCGGGGTTTGTTGGTAGCACATTGGGAGGCATCTGGACAGATGTGGTACATCAGGGGCAGGCAGGTGAGGGCTATTTAAGTTGCTGGTGACTGTCCACAATTCACCTTCAGCTCTGATTATGAGGCACTCGCCATCCCTCCCAATAATTCAGAGTGAGCACAAACAAAACAATAAGGAGCTGGTAAAGACAGATTGCTGGAACAAAAGACAAGTAAATCAAGATGGAGTTGAAGAGGATATTCCAAAATAAAGATGGTTATTGCAACATGTGGTGGTCAGTTTACTGAAAATTGTGCAGAAGTCTAAGGGATTGTCTGAGCTGAGGACCACCAAATGTTGTATGTAGCCAAGTTCAACACACAATAGATATTATTGTTGTGACAAAGGATCTGAACTTTGTATGACTTTGCATTGTAGAACTAGTATTGTGCAGAGCAAGTTCAGTGCTAAGGTGTATGTTTTTCAAAGGTATGTACAAACAGGAGAGGGGAGTAAATCTGCAGCCAACACAGAAACCAAGCCACATCAGAAAAGGTGGAAGAGCAAAGATATAGATAAAAATTAAGTCCTCTTTGAAATCAATACAGTTTAAACATCCTTTAATAAATGAGCAGCGTATCTCTAATCCATGGAACATTCTGATTGTAAATCATAGAAGACCAAATACATTTTGACATACGGTCTTTTTCAGTGGTCTGTTTGCAAAATTTTATAAATACAACCATTCCTTTATCATTAATGTAATTAAAATATTTACAGTGCAGAAAATGGTTAGATTATTGAACCATGGCCAGCTAGTCATTTTTTACATGCTTATTTCCAAGACATAGCATGTGGTCCCTGATTTGGTTTATATACACCATTTTTTAAATGGGTTGACTCTTTAGAAACATCTAGAGACTTGAGGCAAACACATGAGGTTCTTGTAGACCTGGAGATATGAATCTTTGCCAGTAGCCTTATTGAGTTATTAAATGGAAACAGCAAATTAGTTTTTAACCAAGATATTTTACCTACTGATCAAGAGGGAATTAGATAAACATATGGAGCAGAGGTACATCAGTAACTATTACCTACAAGGTATAGATAGGAACTCTCAGTCTGGGGCAAGTGATGCTCTGGATTCTTGGTGCTTGGGGGGCAACATTGGGAGGGCTTCTAGTGTCCTGGCCCCACTGCTGGACTTCCTGATGAAACCTGGTGTTTTTGGCCACTGTATGACAGAGCTTTGGACTGGATGGGCCATTGGCCTGATCCAACATTGGCTTCTCTTATGTTCTTAAGTGGAATGATTATGCTAAGGTTTGGGGGATAAGACTGTAAAGAGTGACTGGATGGTCATGGTTCAATAAGATACTGACAATTATCTGCACTTTTGATATTTTAATTTTAAGTGTTATGTTGATCTTTTATAACGGAATTTATAAAAATTTGTAAGGGGCCCATGGATGAACACAATATGTCAAGTATGTTTTGTCTTTTATGGTTTACAATAGAAGTGTTTCATGGATAGTAGATACGTTGTTCAGTTCTTTAAGTGCTTTAAATTGTATTGGTTGGAAGGCTCAACCAGTTTTTCTTCTATATCTTTGCTCCTCAGCCTTTTCTGGTTTGGCTTCTGTGTGTGTTCCAAAGCCAGCAGAATGTGCCTTTGCTCAACTGTTTTTCTTCTTCTATAGAATGCAACTGGTTAAGTTAAGGCAGAGATAAGGATTTTGAAAAAGCAGGTTGAGGCTTAGTTGGGAGAGATGAGGATTGTAATAGGCCAATCTTCATCCCTTCTAACTGCAAGTAGGAACTCACCTGGTTGACTGGTAGTCCACAGTCAAATTTTCCCGCACATATAAAACTAGATGCTAATCTAGATCCTGGTTTACCCAATCTTGACATGATTTTCAATGTGGATGATTTTTTTTAAAAAAATGGGTGACTATTTAGTCTTAAGAGCCTCTACCTATAATCTGAAATGCTATTGCCCAGACAAAGGTTTTTCAAGGCAGTGAGATCTATGCTCAAATAAGGAATAACTTAGATACCTTCTTGTGTGTGCCCCAATATAGTAGCTATCTTATAGGGCTGTTAAGTTGTTCTTGCATTTTACTGCTGAAAGATTCACTGAATTACAGTTTTGGGTCTTACAGAAGGCTGACTTTTATGGAGAGAATGTTACTCTGAAATTACTTTGGGACAGCAGTTGCAATTAACATGCTGAATTTCCTAAAAGTGGATAATTATAAAGGAAGCAATTTTGCCCTTGGTTGGAATAACTGGTGCTTATATTGTGCAGCATAGAGAAACAAACATTCCTGCTTCATCACTGGATGGTTTTTCTGTGACTTCCTTTTGTGTTCCCATGACACTAGCTAGATATGATGATTACTGACTGGAAAGTAAATGAGCTCCACCTTGAATGGTGATGTAGTCCTTGGGAAGACAAGACACAAACTGCTTTGTATGCTGATGTTGCCGGAGGTGTAAATTGCAGATTTCCATGCCTAGTAAAGAAAGATCCCCCCCATGCTATTATTTCAGAACACTGGCAAAGCCATGTGTATCAATATACTAAATTGATTACTGCTATACTGAAAGCATGGTTGCAGCCTTAATCCCACACCTATCATGCCACTGGTCTAAAAGGGCCTAAACTGGGGGGGGGGGGAGGGGGGATCAGACACTGTATTTCTTACACATTGTTATCCAGTCTTAGTATATCAGCTCGTACAATACAGAGAAGATGCCCACAATCCTGCCACTTCAAAGTCCAGTGTGTTTCCACCAGCATCCCTGTTTATAATCTCAAGAAGGAAGACAAAGAAGACGAAGAGGAGGAGGAGGAGATTGGATTTATATTCCACCCTTCACTACCTGAAGGAGTCTCAGAGCAGCTTACAATCTCCTTTTCCTTCCCCTCCCTATATTTTTAGTGCTATATAGTTTTTTTTAAAAATGAGATATGCTCCTGTGCAAATGCTCAGGTGGAAAAATGACAACTAACAGCATCCTGTGCTGCCTTTTAAAATATATAATTTATTTCCGGAGGAGGAGGAGAATGGTTGTGCCAGATTAGAGTCCCCGCTCCTAACCACTACATCAAACTAGCTCTCTGACGAGGAAGAAGGGGTAATTACTTCTTCTGCATCTAGGAGGTGGTTAGGGTTGATTACTAGCATTGTAGGCAAGTTTGCCAGCTGCATTAAGAACATAATAAAATAAGAAGAGCCCTGCTGGATCAGACCAGTGGTCTATCTAGTCCAGCATTTTCTCTCCCACAGTGGCCAACCAGTTCTTCTGGACAGCCAACAGCAGGACATAGAGGCTGAGGACTTCACCTGGTGTTGCCTCCTGGCTCTAGGAATCAGAGGATTAGCGCCTCTGAATGTGGAGGTTCCCCTCAGTCACCATGGCTAGAGAGACTTATCATCAGGGCTCTTTTTGTAGAAAAAAACCAGCAGGAACTCATTAGCATATTAGGCCACACCCCTGACAGCACAGCTCATTAACATATTAGGCCACACCCGATGATACCAGAAGTGTGGTCATCCAGCCACATCCACCTTTTGCTTCTTATTCTGTTTACCTTGTTGTCAAAACAGTTTTGAGAAAACCAATAAAACATTATTTTCTGTCCCATCTATACAAAACCTTGCCTGAACCAATATCTTATGTCCAACAATTATTCCCACACCCACACTGGATTGGAATCAATTCCTAAAGGTTAGGTTCCCATGGAAATCAGCTTGCCTTCCTGCAGAACTAGTACGCTGAATATGAATTTTTAGGGTTGCCAACCTACAGGGGTCTGGAGATCTCCTGGAATTACAACTGAGCTCCAAACTACAGAGATCAAGTCAATGGCTGCTTTGGAAAGTGGAGTCCATGGCATTATGCCTTGCTTAGGTCCCTCTTTCCCCTAAACTGCACCCTCCACTCCCAAATCTCCAGGGATTTCCTCAACCTATAGCTGGCAACCCTAGTTCACTGGCAGAACAACGCTAGGAGCCAGTTTGGTGTAGTGGTTAAGTGCGCGGACTCTAATCTGGGAGAACCAGGTTTGATTCCCCACTCCCCCCTTGCACCTGCTGGATGACCTTGGGCAAGCCATAGCTCTGTACCAGCTGTTGTCTCAGAGCTCTCTCAGCCCCACCTACCTCACAGGGTGTCTGTTGTGGGGAGGGGAAGGGAAAGGAGTTTGAAAGACGCTCTGAGACTCCCTTGGGTAGTGAAGGGCGGGGTATAAATCCAATCTCCTCTTCTTCTAGGTTTGTGGATGCACTGGATGGGAGTAGTTTGTGGACTATTTTATTCAAGGTACAAAATTTTATTCAAGGTATAAGATTGCATGTGCCACCCACACTTCTTCAGATGGAAGAAGTGTGCATGCACACAAAAGCTTATACCTTGAATGAAACTTTGGACTCCAACTTTGTTCTGGTGCTTCAGACCAACATGGCTACCCACCTGAATTATTACACTATAATACTTTTTACAAGCAATTATGTACCAGTGGAGTGGTTACCATGCAGAGTCTGTCCCACAGGTAAAATTATCCTGTGAACTGGTGGTCTTTACCACATCAAAGTATCACTACCATCACAAGATCACCAATCGTTGGAAGTCAACTCCTCAGAAGCAGAAATCCCTCTTTTTAGGAGGTTTAAGAACATCAACTTTGCTGTCCCATTAAAGGCAGATGTCAGCCCAGTGGCAGGAGAAGAGGGACAATCTTCATCAGAAACTCTGCCCACTTTTTAAATTTCACAAAACAGGCAATCTCCAAAGTGCTCCTGACCATGCTCATTTTTAGTTACATCTCTGTTTCTCTGCAGATGTCCCCCAAAGTCCCCCATGCAACAGTCAAGTGTTCTGCCAACACACACAAAAATGAAGCTACTTTTTCAGATGTTTTCTCTTGCATGGCAGTAAGCACCAAACCACTTTAGTACAGATTTTAGACACACATATATTTGCAAACCATTCCTAACAAGACACAACAATGAACTCAGGCTTCAAACATACTTTTCTTAAGCAGAAGATGCCATGAGAAAATGAAAGAGATGCTCAAAAATTAAAGATATTGTTAAAAGCAGCATTTCCTGGGCTCTCTGCTTTTTTACATCCCCCCCTTTACAATTTTTTTTATAAAAACACAAAGAACAAAATGAAACAGAAAGAAAGAGAGAGAGAGGTGGGAGAGAGGAAGGAAGGAAGGAAGGTAGGTAGGTAGGTAGGTGGGGGGGAGAGAGAGAAGGGAAAGAAATGGGGGAGGCACTTACCGGAGCAGGGAGAGTGACGCGACGTCGGCAAGCCAAATGCAGAGCAAAGAGCTTAGCCCTGTGCTTAATCTCTGGGCAGGGGTTTCTCCTGCTGGCTCTCTGTAATTAAAGGGAAACGCCGGGTGGGGCTTTTTCCTGCCAGCTCTCTGGAGGAACTTTTCCTTTAAGTGTAAACAGCTGAGGCCGGCAGGGAGGGGGCGGGGCAGGTTCCGATGCCAGCTGGAATGGCGTTCCAATGCGTTCCTGCTGAAAAAGAGCCCTGCTTATCATCCATGCATCTCTCTAATCCTTTTTTAAAGCTGTTTTTCCTGGGAAGGTAGACCTTGGGTAGCAGACACATATGTTATAGTTGCATCCAGACTGGACTACTGTCATATGCTTTACATGAGCTGAAGTTGAAGATAGTTAAGAAACCTCAATTAGTACAGGATGCTGTGGCCAGTGTGTTAGTGGAGAGCCAGTGTGATATAGTTGTTGGACTAGAACCAGTTTTCTCCACTCTTTTCCCATGATGTGGTGGATTATCATGAGTGACATCTTGAAAAGATAGCACTTCTGCAAAAGTAACTTAGCTTAACGGCTGTTCACACCTGTCATCTATGCCAGTTTCCCTGAAAGAATTTTGTTTTTGTATCTGTTTTAAACATTTCTATGCTGCCTCTCCACCCAATTCAGATTCTCCAAAGCAGTGAACATTTCAGGCATTAAAAAGCATTTCACACACACACACACACACACACACACACTCCATTTAAAACAATTAAATAAGATAGGATATAAACATAAAACACATAAAATGTAAACTCCTAAAACATAATAACAAACAGGGAGCATGGGTTTTATACGCCTTATGACTAATGATATGCCAATAAAAGTCTATGAATGAATGAACAGGGAGCAGGGTTAATAAGTTTTAACTCAGGAATGCCAAATAAAACAAAACAGTCTTCAGCCACTGGCAGAAGACAACAATACAGGTAGACAGATAAACCTTTCTGGTGAGGGAGTTCCAAAGCTTTGGTGCCACAACCCAGAAGGCTTTTTCTTGGATTGCCACCTTCTTGCCTCATATAGTGGTGGAAGGACACCCAAAGAAAGGCCTCCAAAGATGATCAAAGAAGTCACGTACATTTATATGGGAGTAGGCAGTCTTTCAGGTATGCTTGTCCCAAAACCATACAAAGCTGTCAGGACAGACAACAATACAAGCACCTTGAACTGGGCCAGGAGCAAATTGGAAGCCACTGTAAACTGAACAAGACTGGAGTGATATGGTCTCTACAGTCCAATCCAGGGGTCCTTTCGTAAAAAAAGAGGTGCAGGAGCTCATTAGCATAACTCATTTGCATATGCCACACCCCCTGATGTCACCGGAAGTGTCAGAAGGCCACACACCCCTGACATCACTGGAAGTGTGTTAGAAGGAAGAAAGGAAGGGAGGGAGGGGGGAAGGAACGAAAGGAACAGGAAGGAAGGTAGGTAGGTGGGGGAGAGAGAGAAGAAAGAAAGAAAGAAAGAAAGAAAGAAAGAAAGAAAGAAAGAAAGGAAGGAAGGAAGGAAGGAAGGAAGGAAGGAAGGAAGGAAGGAAGGGAGGGGAAGGTAGGTGAGTAGGTGGGGGACAGAGAGAGAGAAGAAAAGGAAGGAATGAAGGAGGGAAGGAACAGGAAGGTAGGTAGGTAGGTGGGGGAGAGAGAGAAGAAAGAAAGAAAGAAGAAGGAAGGAAGGAAGAGGAAGGTAGGTGAGTAGGTGGGGGACAGAGAGAGAGAAGAAAAGGAAGGAATGAAGGAGGGAAGGAACAGGAAGGTAGGTAGGTAGGTAGGTGGGGGAGAGAGAGAGAGACATTGAGTGGGGTGAGTGGGAGGGAGGGAGTTTCTTTGCGTGGGGGGGTGGGAAAGGATTTGAGTGGGTTGGGGTGGGAGTTTCTTTGCATGGGGGTGGGTGGGAAAGGATCCTTTCCCCGGCCGGCGGCCTGCCGCCGGCGCGGGGACATGGGGAGTGGGGTGGGTGGGAGTTTCTATGCGCGGGGGGTGGGGGGTGGGAAAGGATCCTTTCCCCGGCCGGCGGCCTGCCGCCGGCACGGGGACATGGGGAGTGGGGTGGGTGGGAGTTTCTATGCGCGGGGGGTGGGGGGTGGGAAAGGATCCTTTCCCCGGCCGGCGGCCTGCCGGCGGCGCGGAGACATGGGGAGTGGGGTGGGTGGGAGTTTCTATGCGCGGGGGGTGGGAAAGGATCCTTTCCCCGGCTGGCGGCCTGCCGCCGGCGCGGGGACATGGAGTGGGGTGGCTGGGTGGGAGGGAGGGAGTTTTTTTACGCGGGGGGTGGGAAAGGATTTTTTCCCCGGCCGGCGGCCTGCCGCCGGCTCGGGGACATTGAGCGGGGGTGGGTTGGAGGTTTTTTCTTTCCCCGGCCGGCGGCCTGCTGCCGGCTCGGGGACACTGAGCAGGGTGGGTGGGTGGGTGGGAGAGAGGGAGTCTCTTTGCGCGGGGGTGTGGAGTGGGAGAGGGTTTTTTCCCCAGCCGGCGGCCTGCCGCCGGCTCGGGTACATCGAGCGGGGGTGGGTGGGAGGGGGTCCGACCCAGCGGCGGCCCTGCTGGGGGCGGGGCTTTGTAATGTGCCCGCCCCCCAGCGTCTTCACTGGCGGAGCGGCGCTCCGCCTCGCTCCGGCCCCAACGGAGCCCTGGTCCAATCCAATCAGCATTTTTACTGCAGCATTCTGTGATTTCTGAATCTTCCAGTCTTCAGGGGCAGATTCATGCAGAACAGATTATGATAATCTATCACCAGGGAATGCATTACAGTGGCAAGATCTTTCCTGCCCAGGAACTGTACTCTTGTGGCTGTTTTTCTGTTACATGTACTTCCTTCTCCCCTGTATGCACTCTTCTATTACATCATCTATAGGTGATGTACTTGTGTGCTGGTTTTAATGTCTTTTAAAATGAAGTTTTAATTTGTATGTTTTTATTTGTTAGCTTGGCAGCCCTATGAGGGCAGAAAGGCAGGGTAAAATTTTTATTAATAAATGAGTGAAATAAAATAAATTACTAGAACTGGAGCTGTGCATGTGTATCAGCTAATGCTGCCATCTCCTGCCGGGGAGGTGGGATGAGTAAACCCTTGACATCAGGTCTGTGGAATATTATGTTATATTTCTCATGGCATGCTTATTGCTTTCCGAGCTGCTCTGACCTTGAGAGACTGCTGGTGCCTGCCCAGCTTCTCTTCTCCTGTCTAATCTCTTCTCCTGTCTAATTCTTCCCACTTTTTCCCTGGGAACCATAAACCAGTATTTTGAGCACCTTTTATTTGGTTTGGTGATTTGTTGCAATTCCTTACCAGACCCTTCTTTGAATTCTGTATAATTGTCCTGCTTGAGGCTGTGTCAGTCGTTACTAACACAAGTAGCGCAGATGACCACAACAGACCTTTCTCAATAAAGATTTCCTTCTTTAGGACACTTGTTGTTGACTGACTCTGTAGGACCAGGGGTCATTTTGTAGAAAAAGAGGTACAGGAGCTCATTAGCATAACTCATTTGCATAACTCATTTGCATATGCCACACTCCCTAACATACCGGAAGTGTGTCAGAAGGCAACACCCACCCCTCAGGCTCCACTCTACAGGTGAGTGAAACTGACCTGCTCTTCCTCCATTCCCTTCCCCATCCAATACTTTGTGCAATAAAAATAAGCATAAAGAACACATCCTCATTCTCTTCCTGCTCCCTTGAAACCACCAGGTTTCAAGTAGACTTGAGATACCCAGGACATGTGCACCACCCATCCCTTTCCCTTCCCCTCCCCACAACAAGACACCCTGTGAGGTAGGTGGGGCTGAGAGAGGTCCTCTGGGAACTGCTCATGAGAGAACAGCTCTGAGAGAACTTGTGACTGGCCCAAGGTCACACCAGCAGCTGCATGTGGAGGAGTGGGGAATCAAACCTGGTTCTCCCAGATCAGAGTCCAACTCCTGACCACTACACCAAACTGATGGGGTGGAAGCTGCTGAAGGGTTGGTGAAATTTCTCCAGTACTTATGTGCCATGTGCCCAGATAAAAAATGGAATACTTCGAAAATTTATATGCCACCTTGAGCAAGTCTCTGGAAAAGTAGCACACAGTCATAAAAGGAACAATGATAAAATTATCAATATTAAAACAAAACATTAAAAACAATAAAGACCCTAGCTGGGCTTTCCCCGGGGCACTGTGCTTCTGTACAGTTCGGGGAAGCCGAGGAGGGGGCGGGGCTTGGTCATGTGCCCACTCCCTGGGCTCCTCACTCCCGGAGCTGCGCTCCTGTGTGCTCCTGCTCCATCGGACCCCTTTGTAGGACTCTCACAATTTGTGTATAAGGTGTGGTATTGAACCACAGCCAGCGTCTGCTGTCTGTTCTGCCATGGCTTGGATCACCTATATATATTCCAGACAAGCTATATTTGCTCTTCCAAAGCAGCTGCCAGAATGAGGAACAGCAAACAAAAGGTGTATTGACATAAACCTTCTCAAAGAGCAGTGGTTGACTCTGGCAGCAAGGTCAGCAATAAAGTATTTCTCAGTCAGTGCAGACACAAAGTGAAGAAGAGTAATTTATTGCCCACCATATTATTAGTATAGACAGCACCAAAGAAAAATATTTCATTGCTAAAATTGAGCCAGGTGCCACTTTCTGAGAGTGAAAGCATGGCAGGAGTGTGTCCAGTCACCCACTCAATGATGTGGCATAATTTTTGCCTTAGCAATAGGGATGGGAATGAACCACATTTTTGCAGTTCGATTCATGGTTTGTGGTTGAATCACAAACTGAAACATGAACGGATATACCTGTTCACAAACAGAACTGGTTCATATTGGCCATGAACCATTTAAAGTTTAAACTCCTGCTTTTTGCTCCCCACAGCTTTTGAGAGGAGCTGGGGTTTTCAAACAGCTGAGAAGATTGGTTTAAATGGCTCTGAGCCATTTAAACCTTGCTTTCTGTTCCTCATTAAAAGCAGAAAGCAGGGGTTGCCAAACAGCTCCAAGTCATTTAAACCAAACAGCTGAGCCACTCAGCTGTTTTTTCATGAGCAGCAGAAAGCAGGGGTAAGCCCCTGCTTTTTACTCTTCATGAACCACCATAAACTGCATCAAAATTCATGGAATTTCTTGGCGGTTCTTCAGGTCACAAACATCACTTTGTGAACCACGGACCAACCAAAATATGTGATGAACTGGTCATCAGCTGGTTTGTGCCCATCCCTACTTAGCAACTCCTCTATCTCTCTAGTGAGAATTGAGCAGCTTCCCAGCTACCAAAAGGCTCCTTATACCATAATTTACCTTTCTGACTTTGCTTTGTACTATACTGTCAGCTACTGTCACATGGAAGTACTGTGCTTCCCCACCTTTCCTCATAGCTAGCTCAGATCCCGCTGCAAGTTAGGGCCAAACTCTACAAAATGTAATCAGTGTTCTAACATTTCTCCAAAAAACTGAAAGCAGCTTCAGAGAGAGGCAGATGCAAATAGGATCAGGGTTGTAGTGCTGGGAGTGGGTTGTTAACCCTTTCCCCATGCAATTTCTCCAGTCAAACCACATCTAAAAACTTAATTTCTCCATGGGGAAAGCATACTCTTTGGTTTTCCCTATGAAGCAAAGAGTAGTTGGGTGGTGTTGAACAGGGGCAATGGTTAAACACTCCCATATTCAGTACCATATATCCAGTCCTATTCACCATGTCCTTGGCTCTGTTTAACCTTTTTAAAAGGGATGTTACCCAAACTGGATCCAGGGAAGGGGATATTAGCTTTAAAAAGGGTTCCAGAAAGGAATGATGCAAGACTTTTGTAGCCTCTGTATACCAGTGTGGATCTTGGTAGTGATACTACCCAATAAAATTATGGAGAAAGACAGTGAGAGAGAGTGATTTGAAACCCAAATAAACAGCTTTATTTTATACAAAATAAAATAAAAGTAAAAATGTAAAGAACCTACACTAAGCACCCGAGACCACATACAAACACACACACCAACAAGAGGGTATACTTGTAAAAATCAGGAGGGATGTCATGGGTCAGCCAGGAACAGTTAACCCTGAAGAGGCAGAGAAGAGGAATGGGCATTTGAAGAAGGTCCCAGCTTGCAGCCAGTTGCAGACAGCCTGGTACAGAAAGCTACATCTGTGCTGCCAAATAACGATTTGCAGCCTGATAGCAGGATCCCAGCTGTTCAGCCCCTTGGCTCAGAATCAGGAAGCATCCCACCACCCACCTTGCCTCCCCCATCTCCAGAATAATTGCAGCATAGATGGAGGAGGGTTTGACATGAAAAGCTGGAAAGAAGGTGGAGTGTGCAATTAGCAGCCCAGAGACTCCTAGATCCAGACAGTGAGGATGGGTGCGCACACACCTGCATGATGCACTCCAGCTGCAAGACTAGTGTCTCTGTTATAAAGGGTGGAGAAAGGGGGAGACTGGCTGCGGAAGCAATGCATCATTTTATTCTGCCTCTGGATTCTGCCTCTGATGCATGACTCTGAACTTTTGGACTGTGTTTGGATACTGAATTCTGGATTTGCCCATGAACCTGTTGTTGCTGCCAAATTGCTGTGTTTGACCTAGGAGATGGACTCTGACCACGCTGTGTCAGTTGTGCCTACACTTCAACTCACTCGTTCTGCAGCTCAGCTGACATGCCCTGTGCCTAGCATGTTCTGGGACAAGGGAGGAAATTGGGAATTTTTTTGGTAGAGATCAACATGAGCTGGGAAAATATGGTTCAGTTCATAGTTCATGACATGCCCCATTTGTGAATCACGGACTATCACAAATTTTTAGCTGCCTCACAAACTAGTTTGGTTCATGAAGTTCATGAGGTAGTAGAACACCCCTGGTGTGCTAGAGACACCAAAATTGCAAGTGATACCTGGATGACTCTTCCCTACCTTCCTTTCAAGTTTGGTGAGGATTGGATTTATAAGGTCTAAGTTACAGAACCCCAAAGAATGTGCCCCTAGGAAAGTGCTATTTTGACAGGTGCAGGTTCAGTAGGTTCAGGATTGCATAGAATGGATGCTGTGGAACCTAGAAACACCGAACTTGAAAGGTCTGTAGAGAAGCATCTGAGGGAGGTCTACTGCAAATTTGGTCTCTCTAAAGTTGCGATTAGATGGCTCTTTAGATCCGACCCAGGCATGAGTGCCTAGTGGATTTAAAGGGCATGTCCAGACAGCGACATCTGGGAAACGTGTCACTGCTGTGATCAACCTGTTGATCCCCACCAGGGATCCGTACTAAAAAAGATAGTGGTGAAAGTCCAGTCTAAAGCTTGCCGACAGACCAATGGCAGACTTTCCCCCGTCTGGTCGTTCCAACGCGCAATCAGCCCGTCAGGGTGGTCTGACTCCAGAACACCCCAAATGGCTGCCATTTTAAAAAATCCATAGTGGTATGCATGTAAACTTGTAAATGAGCAATGGCCACAGCGTGCTGCTCAAACGTTCTGGTCAATTTCATGTTTCTGAAAGGCCCGTGAAACTTATGAAATTTGTTAATTGAAATGGTACCTAGAGGAAGGTACCACTGGTGGTGCTTTTAACACTCAAGTCCGCACATGCACAGAAAAACAAGTAGACAGTGAAGCACACATGTGCAAACAGAATTGTTTTTAAAAAACCTGACTGCACATCTCCTTCAGGTGGACACCTTCTAGACAATCCACCGCAGAGTCCATGTGCGGTAAGGCAATTCATGGGGGAGCTGTCTGGTCATGCAACACTAGATAAAAAAGATAGGGATCAAATTAGAGCCGGGCCAATGGCAGGATTTAGCTGCCCATCTGAACGGGACCTAGCCTGCACAGAATCCATTCTATACACACTGAACATCCTGAACTGGCACCTGTCAAAATGGAGTTTATAGGATCCTGTGCAAACTAGTGACATCGAAGTAACTCTGGATGCTCCTCTACATGCCCTCCAAGTTGTTGCTTTGAAGTTCTGTAAACATTTTGATTGAGCAGAGACAGTCTGGGAATTAAATATAAATTATATATATATATAAAATATAAGTTAAATAAATAAATAAATGTCTCTGCTTACAAAACATCATGAACCTCCACCCAAAATTCATCATGAGCTTTAGTTCATGAACCAGTTCATGCCCATCCCTAGTTTTAGGGAAGGGATATACAACCTGAAATCCTGGGCTTGAGGTCTGGAGAGGGTGTTCAGGTAGTGGGGAAACCGGGTACACTTTCCAGGGAGTTAGGATGGTCTTTTTATGCGGAAGGGTCCCATAGCTAGACATGGGAACCCACTTTCCCAGGAATATGATTGGTCCAAGATATGAAGCTTGAATCTGTCTAGGCAGTTTGAAGGTAACTGCTGTCAAAATCTGGTGGGAAGATTATTAGGGAAATACCTGACATTCCAAGGTGGGGGTGATCATTGGATGGTTTTAGTATATTGACAAAGAACTGGGAGTGAATGAATACTTTAAGTGTCCTCCTGATGGCCCATCCTGAGTGAATCAGATGTTAGGCTGCCTTTTTCAATCGCTGGATTGGATTAGTGATACTTAAAGATTGCCCAGCTGTCCATAGTTGGAAATGGTTCACATTGCTTTGATGAAGTATCCCGTGATGCAAGGGATATTATTGTATTAGGCATACTTTGGAGCTTAGCATTGAAAGAGTCCCCCCCCAAAAAAAACAAATATGCCACTTTGGGGGAGACTGCACAATTCCAGCACACCTTTCCTTTTTCCTGGGCTCTCCCAATATCATGGCAGTTCGCAGGCACCTTTATGAGACTCCCCAAATTTCAGATCCCCTGGCACTTAGACTCTAAAAGGGGGTGCCTATTAAAAACAACAAAATAAGAGGGGGATCCCATTAACCAAGGGGGTCTCAGCTGGAGAAGGAAGCAGGGTCCTTACTGGTGAGAGATCCCATAATGGATTTCTTGCCATCTCAGCTGACTGAACCTTTGAGACTGGACATCTGACAGAGTATATTAATAATCATTTGTTTCTTTTTGAACATTTTTCTGTATCTAAAGAGACTTTGTGAATTGTATACAGATCTTCTCAGTGAAATAAAAGAGGGTGGGATGCAGATCAGAATGTATACATCAGTGTACATTATCTTTCAACACAATGCAGTGATATTCTGTATTCTGTGGAGGAAGAATAGAACTTGGAGTTAGGAGACCTTGGTATGAATTCCTGCTGTGTCGTGAACTCAGTGGGTGTCCTTGAATAAGTCAGTCATTGTGAAATTCAAATCCACTTGCATAGAATTGAAATAATAATAACCCCACTTCAGAGAGCTGTTATAAGGTCACACAATGAGGCTTTTGAGCTATATATGGTATAAGTGCAATATACATTATTAATAGGTTGCTACCTGAATTACTTTGCACTCTATGGGAACTCAGGTTTGATTCATTTTGTTTAAACTGTTTCACTTATTTTCCCTTGCAACTGATTTTCTCCTCAGGCTGAGGTCATGTTTTGGAGCAATTAGAAGAGAAGAATCAGGATATTACACTGAGAACATTAAAGCCAAATGTCATCATGAGCCAGCATGAGTCTGTAAATTTGATTAGTGAAACATATGGCATTTGCAAGGGAGACCCGACAAGCTAGACTGAGCAACTTTTACTATAATCCAAGGCAAACTGAATAACTGGAAAAAAGATACAATTTTTTTTTACTGTTTTCTTCAGCTGCTTTAGACCTGAGAGTCACCTTTAATGTCAACATACAGCATCAGGAAGTTTTAATTTTTTACCACATGATAGAAATCTTTTCTATTTTCCTGCCACCTTCCTTTCTGCCTATTCTTTCTTTAAAATCCTGAGCAAGCAAGTGAAATAGTGATATGATCAACATGGGTCAAGAATGCTACCTAACTGGAGATCTTGCCCTCCTGATTAAAGAGTAACATGATCAGTATAGACAAAATTTCAAATCTGAATGGTATCAAGAATGCAAAACTAAGCAAAAAAAAAATCCTCATGTTTCACTTTCTAAGTGGAAACAGACAATTTCCAGGGCAATTTCTGATACTGCCTTTAGTTACACGGGACCTGTTGTACGGTGTCCTTTTCTTTCACTGCTCTGGTAGCATTGGAAGAGCTAGGTCACTTAAGAGGGAAGCATTGTGCAGGTTCTTCTCATTCTGGCAGTGCTGGTGAAGAAAGAACCATTTTGCTGGCTCATGCAATATGTCCCAGAGACTGCCTAGGCTGTAGTAACATGCTGCATGTTACTGGTGCAGCATTGTAGAAGCAGGCATGGTGGCGGCAGCTACACCACTAAAGGTTATGTCAAAAATGACATTAAACCAAAGCAACTGATCAAAGATCATTTACTTTTAGAAAAACAGCAGAAGATATATCTTACTGATTACTATGAGGCTTATTTGTAGCCCAATCATATGCATGCTGATTTAGAAAAGCCAGTGTTGTGTTGTTTAGACTGTGAGATCAGCAGAAGTTGTAGTGATTCTGGGTTCCCAATGTGAACCTGAAGATGGGGCTCTGGAATCACTGTGGAGACTCAACCCTGGCCCCCAACCCACTCAAAAGATGGAGGGAGGGAGAAAGAGCCAGTGCCTCAGTGTGAGGATCTTGATCTGCCATCTGGGCATCTGTACCCAGTATGGCCAATGGGCTTGGCCTGCCACCTGGGCACCTCTTTCCCATGCCACACAGCATGGCTGAGGATCTTCAGGACCAGTATGCCAAAGACAGACCTTGTGTTGAAGTAGAATTTGGTAAACCCAGATTCAAATCTCAACTTTGCATGAAAGCTTGCTGGTTGACTTTGGGTGAATCACACTCTCACCACCTAAGCTATGTCACAGGATTGTTGTGACTGTCAAGGGCTGGATGCTGGTAGGGCAGGAGTCAAGCCGAAGTCTGGGACAGACCGAGGTCAAGCCAAATCAGGAACAAGTTATCAAGTCCTAAACACAAAGCCAAAAGCAGAGTCCGTCCAAGCCAGGGTCAGAGAAGGAAACTCACGAGCAAGCCAGTCCAAGAAGTCAACCAAAGCCAGAGTCACTAGCCAGAGGGTCCAGACTCAGGTTAGCTATCACGAGCCAAGCGGGTGCAGAGCTTAGCCGAAATGACTTGTTGCTAGCACAAGTTGGTAGTCTCTGTGCTGTGCCTAAATACCCAGCCACTTCCTGTGCTTGTTAGCAGCTGGCAGTGAAGTCCCGGCTCCCTCTAAAACTCAGAACTGAGTGATCTGTGACCACACATGTGTGCCTCTTTTCTCCTAGCAGCTAAGTCTTGCCGGTACTGGGACCTTAGACATTCCACCTGAGGAGGTGAATCAGGTGGGCTCGAGCTTGGCTGTGGCTCAGCTGCTGCTGGTGCTGGGGTAACACCCTGGGAAGTGCTTGCTTGAGCCTCATCTGGTTCAGGTGGAGGCTCCTCTGGAGCTGATCCTCCACCTCACTTAGGTCCGCAGGAGGCAGGTCCTCAGAGGTACTCATGACAGTGACGGTAAAATGGAGGAGAGGAGAGTAAAGTGGGCCACTTTGGATACTGTTGGGAAGAAAGCTGTGCACCAGGGCTATTTTGCGGCAGGAATGCACAGGAACGGAGTTCTGACTGGCTCCTGAGTTGGCCACACCCAGCAGGAACTCATTAGCATAATAGGCCATACCCAACAGGATAAACTCATTAGGATTGGCTATATTAGGGGTATGTGGCCTAACATGCAAATTAATTCCTGCTACAAAAAAAGCCCTGGATTTTGACAACAAACAAGGTAAACAGAATAAGAAGCAAAAGGTGGCTGTGGCTGGATGACCACTCTTCTGGTACATGGGGGTGTGGCCTAATATGCTAATAAGCTGTGCTGTCCATGGTGTGGCCTAATATGCTAATGAGTTTCTGCTGTTGGGTGGGGCCTATTATGCTAATGAGTTCCTGCTGGGCTTTTTCTACAAAAAAAGCCCTGCTGAGCACTATTATTATTAATAGCGTCTTGTTGAGCACAATTGGGAGTATTTGCAACTCGAGGCTCAAGGCAGGTTAGACATGACATGCAGGCACTTGTTTATTTTTCCTGGCTCTTAAAAAGCTGTCAGGTATTATTGGAGGCTGGAAGTTTGAGATCGTTGATTAGCAGAGAAGAGAGACTGCTTACCCCTTTCCCCTTGACTGTTTCTTCACCCCCAACTGTTATTTTTTTTTCTCAATGAAGGACAAATATAAATGCTCTATTCCTCAAGCTTTCCTATTTTACAGAATTACAGTGAGGTTAAGATGAAATAATCATGCAAGTCATCAGTAGGAAAAGGATAGAATACAAATGTGACTGATTCAAGCACATGAGGAGTCACATTAAACACAGGTTAGTAGACTAAATAGTGTAGGGCCAAACTGTATGAGACACCCACAATTTTATCTGTTCAAAGATGGAACTGCCATGTTCACTTGGAGAGGATGGTGGTCCAGTTTTAAAAACAAAAGATATACATGGATGAGGACTGCAGTCGTATCCCCATGCTTACAGTTTATTTCCCATCCCCTGTCCCCTGAACACTCAGCTTAGCATACTTTCAGTAGTGGAGGGAGGTTGGCTGAGGAGAAGATATCCTTAGGGAGGGAATTTGCAGGGTAATTGGTTGCACTTTTCACCCATATGCCTGTTTTGCTTTTAATACCCTTACCCCTATCTTTCTACATGATTGGGGGGACAGTTCCTGATAATGCCTGAAAAAGACCTTAAACCAAAGTAAATGGAGCTTCAGCAATCACATCCAGTTGATAGTATGATTTAAAAGAGAAAAAAAAACTATGGTTCTGCCTCCTCCTGAGGACAATTTTGCTTGAGTAGTGTAACTTAGTAGAGAGCCGGTTTGGTGTAGTGGTTAGGAGCGCAGACTAATCTGGGAGAACCGGTTTTAATTTCCCCACTCCTCCACATGCAGCTGTTGGTGTGACCTTGGGTCAGTTACAAGTTATTTCAGAGCTGTTCTCTCACAAGGAGTTCTTGAAAGAGCTCTTTCAGCCCCACCTACCTTACAGGGTGTCTATTATAGGGAGGGGAAGGGAGATTGTAAGCCGCTCTGAGACTCCTTTGGGTAGTGAAGGGTGGGGTATAAATCCATTCTCCTCCTCCTCCTCTTCTCCTGCTGCTGCTGTACTGGAAATAAATTATATATTTTAAAAGACAGCCCAATATGCTGTTAGTTGTTATTTTTCCACCTGAGCATTTGCATAGGAGCATATCTCTTTTTTATTTTTATTTTTTAAATATAGCACTGAAAACATGTTTTATCAACTCCCAAAGAACTTCTGGTGAGACTGGCCAGATGAAAATGTTAGTCCATATTTTAGTAGCCTATGACCCAGTCTTGTGATGGTTGATTCATATTATACAAGTTCTCATGGCTGCAACAAAGGCCCTTTCTGCACTCGCCTTTTAATCCATGTTCACTGCGATATCCTCCAAGCAATTATGCACTAAAATCAAGTTCAACCTTCTTTTTATTCCAGGTGCCGCCCCCAATTCTGCATAACATTTATCACCCTTTAGTGGTCAGCTGTTGCCCTGGGTTATTTGGAGGCTGTTTTGCCATGGACTTAAATTGCCTTGACTCAAACACAGAAAATCCAGAGTGGCAGGCAAATGTGGAAAGGACCAAAGACTGGGAAGCACAGAACTGAAGTAAGGAACAGCCAATACACATCAGATCCAAAATCCCTGTGATGGCCACAAGGACTTAGTATTGTATTAATCAGCCCTAGGGAAGTTCCATCTGAAATAAAGGAATCTGAAACTTATGAACAGAAGTACAGCAATGTGTGCAATGCAACTGGTAAAAATGCATTGCATAAAATCTATATACTAATTCTGAAGTGCCCCGCCGGTGCGGATATTTAAATCCATGCGGGGGGCACTTGGGGGGCAGGGAGTGTTTCCTAAACATGGGGCTTCTCTGGGCCTCACTGGGGCAATTCAGGGGCGGGAGGGAGGGAGGCGGTGTGGCAGGCAATGGGCCTTGCCATGCCGCCAAGCGCAGGAGGGGGGAGGGGGCCGGGGGGGTGGGAGGTGGCAAAGCAGGCCTTGCCGTGCTGCCATGGAGAGGACGGGTGAGGAGGGAGGCAGCATGGCAGGCCTCGGGCCTCGCTGCACCACCATGCACAGGACACAAGGAAGTGGGGTGCGCAGAGGAACGTTGGCCCGGGTGGCTGACAGCCACTCGGGCCAGGGAGAAAGGGGGGTGGAGGAGCGGCTGTCAGCTTTCCCCCCCCCCCCCCGAGTATTGCGGGTCCCCACCATCTTTTAATTATTCTAAATCACACATTTTATCTGAGGCAGGAGTTTGAAACTGCAATGAATGCTGAGAGTGAATTTCTGGGAGTATCTGTCGTTTGCAAGAGGCTGAGAAATTACCTTAGAGATTATTTGAATGTCAAACCAGTTTCTTAGAAAGGTGAAAAGGTTTCACTTCTTATTGAAGTATTTCAAATACATCTGCATCCTTGTTTCACTAGATGTTAGCATAGATTGCAAACCTGCTTAACAGTACAGCCCACAGATTGGACAAGACAAGTCCTCTGAGACTATCAGCACATTGTAGTTCAGCAGCACATACACATTTCTTTGAACCTTGATTGCCAGAGTAGTTGGCTATGCTATGCAGTGAAACAAAGGAGTAATGGCTTCTGATCATTCAGAGTGCTGAGTGGTATTGTTTAATTCACAAGGACTGACCATATAGTTAGCCACAAGTCAGTGGTTAAAGTCCCCCTGGGATCAACTGAAATAAAATACATCTACTTGTGCACATCATTATTGTGATATTCCTTATGGGGGACTGTTTCTGGGGAATCAAAGTGGGTATTTTACAAGCAAATGACGCCAAACTTTCAGGGAACTTGGTCTATCTTATCTACTAACCCATCCACCCTACACACACATGCATTTTAAGTGAATTTGATCAAGGGATCCAATTCCACAGGCCCCTGAAAAAGGCACACACACACATCCCCAGCCATCCTATTTGTCATTGTTTCCATTGCTTCTTATCCATGTATTTTCCAGGGCAAAGAAACCTGCAGCCAAACACATGAAAGCAACTACTGGCCAAAAGCCTCTGAATGCAAACAGAACCAACAAACCCAGCCCTATCAATATAAAACCAGGTAATCCAAGCCAAAGCAATTTAAGCGAGGGACACTATTGCCAGCCCAACAGAAGCAATGTCAGGCCACACAGTCCCAGAAGAATCATGGGCCAAAGTGGCAAGCCCAACAGAACCCGTGTCAACCGAGAGAATTCAAGCCAAACCTACCTGGCAAGACAGTAACAAGGCTGACAGAAAAACCTGGTGAGACACTGGCATAGACAAATGAGCACTTAACATCACTTCCCCAAGGAAGGCCTCAGAAATCAAGAGGGGAGGTTGGACACCTGAATTCTCCTCTGTCTGCAGCCTACACCATCACTGGTTTGCAGGAGGTGCCTCAGGTGCTGCAGCTGGAGATGCTGTTCCTTTCTTCCCTTGCAAAAGAAGAAATACAGCACCAACACCAATACATGAGCTTCATTTTAGATGCTTCTCTAGGTTCTGCTGGTTCCAAGTAAGATACTTGTCAACTTTCTCTTGTTTCAATATTTTTTTCTGTTTGTTTCTTTATGAGAGTGGCAAGAACAGCATTTTGGCAACATACTTTCTCCACAGAATTGTGCTGAGTGATGCTGAGCTCAACTAGCATCCTTCCATGCCATACAGCAACTAGAGTTCAGTTGAGGTACCCCCCTCTGTTTTTCTAGAAAAGTTTTTTTGGATTTTTTATTTAAAAACAATTTTGATTTTATACAGTGCCAATCAAATTGGATAATTAACAGGGGATGCAGTGATCGTCACAGGCATAGACAGCTTTAAAAGAGGATTAGATTAATGGAGAATAGGTCTATCAGTGGCTACTAGCCATTGTGACTAAAGGGAACCTCCATGTTCAGAGGCAGTCAGCTCTGAATCCCAGTGCCAGGAGGCACTATCAGGGGAAGTCCTTGGCCTCTATGCCCTATTGTTGGTCCTCCAGAGGAACTGGTTGGCTACTGTGTGTGACAGAATGCTGGACTAGATGGACCACTAGTCTGATCCAGCAGGGTTCTTGTTAGGTTCTTATGTTTGCTTCAGACACTCTCCAGGCCTGGGTGTTTGAAGAGTGGTGAGTTGACCTTTAGGAAGACCAATTGCTAAAGCCTCCAGGGGAGCAGATGTGAGTGTTGTGAGCTGACAGTGGCCCAGTCTGCATCTAGCATTCACTCTGCTGTTTTACCAAATCCACGTTGGAACAGAAATTCCCCTCTACATTGCATGCCACTTTCACTTTGATTGTGGAATTATATGGCAGTGTCCAGGCTGCATGCTGCTTTAGCTTTGTTTGATCTCTTGGTTTTAGGGTTACTATCTGCATAGATTTATGGCCATTTTATGGTCATTCAGGGGTGATTTTGCCGTTAGTATGGCATTGGCTCAGGGTATTTGAATGTGATTTTGAGCCACATCTTTTTCTGTTCCAGAGTGGTTTTGATAAAACAGAGCGAGTGCTAGATGCAGAATGGGTCACTGTCTGGGGAAAATAAGCTCATTCTGCATGCTCATCAGATGGAAAAGAAGCATCCCTGAGCCACAAGACAGAGCTCTAGCCAAACCATCTCTCTTCTGGCCCATTAGCTCAGCAGACTAGTGGCATGTGACTCATAGGGCTCACATTTGCAGCTGCTGAAGAAGGCTGGCTTGCAGTGCCAACTGGTGCCATCTGCTTGCCCAGTGGCCTGAATCACTATGGCCATCTTGGGAGTGGCCATGGGGGAGACCTTGCCCAGAAGAAGAGGTGGTGAGGCACAGCAAAGCTGCTTTTCCTTCTTCCTCTACCTCTCCTGGAGAAAGTATACTCCTCTTGGCATTCAAATACCACACCTGCTGTGAGAGCTGGTCTCTCCAGTGAATAAGCTGGCCAGCACTCTTAGCAAGGCTCCCCTTATAGGAGGTTGACATCATGTAGACCTTCAGCTTGATAAGAGGTTCTAGGCAGGACTCATTGTGCAATATAGTTGGATTTGTATGCTGGAATATTGGGGTATAAAAGATCCTGACCTCTTTATTTTGTGGTCTTTTCTGAAACAGTTGAAAAACTATGACCTGTAAGCAAAAAGGAAAGGCAAGCAAGCAAGCAAAGGGAAAAGCAAGCAAGGAAAAGCAAGCAAAGGATCAAAATCCTTATGCAGTTCAGATTTAGAGCAGATAAGAGTCAAAACTTCTCTTTCAACACAACATGGCCACAATCCAAACCGGACTCTTGCACTGCTTCCATTACAGTGTTATAAACTCTTGAGATGATACAGTTTTGGATCTCTCCGCAGTTCCACCTCATTCAATCCTCTGTGCATGTTAGAAATATACTGTTGGAGAACTTCACTACAATATATAAACTCTGCTCAAACACTAGTGCAAGCCTCTGCTGAGTTACTTCAGTCTAAACTCATGGGTTTAGACAGGAGTAACTCTGCATGGAATTGTGTTATCAGTCTATAATCTATGTGAACAAATAATATAATCCAAAAAGCATTTTCCTGGGAGAAAGACCCACTGAATAGACCTGAGTAGGGTTCTGAGGAGACCTATTTAGGATTGCTGTCTAAGCTACCAACAATATACCAAGTCATTTTGTAAGGTTTTCTACAGCATGTTTAGCACAGATTTTTTAATATTCACATCATGTTCAGAATTTATTAAGGTGCATGTCAGAAGAAGATTAGAATTGATAAAAGGGGCATTAGTGGAGTTCAGGGTATGAACTGTGATTGGTGTATTAGCTGTCAGTCTGTTGGGCTGATTAACCATTCATGGTGGTTTATGACTGTTCTGAATATGCTTCCTAATCTTTTACGGTCTGATTTCAGTCAGCTCAACAGTTGCTCTGCTGCACAGAAATTTGCCTGTGGAGTAATACATTAATTGTAAATCTCTGAATCAAAGCCATATGCTTTATCTGAAAGCTGGTGATATTAATAATAAGGTTAATCAAAGCAGTTCACTTGCATAAATATCTTCTTTTAGTATGTGCCTTCCCCATATTTCTAGCATAACACTGTTCGGTTGTGCATGATCCAAAAAAATGATACAGCCTCTTTTATCCTCAGATCTGTGCGTATGCAAATACCTGCCCTCCTTCCAGGATACTTTTAATGCTAAAACCTTATCCTCAATCTGTAATCTAAACTGGTAGTGTTCAGATGGCTTTCTCTGTTATGCAATTGGGTTTTTTTAAAAATTAATAAAAATACACCACATTGATATAAACTTGGCATACCCAAATTGTCAAGAAATGTCTAATCCAGGAAATTCTTGCTACAGGCAGGCAGAGCACAAAATCACAAAACTCTATGGTATGTGTCCACACACTCACAAGTCTTGAATTACCCACCAGCCCCTTGAATTACTCACAGAGTCAGAAGCTAAGGGGCAAGCTTCTAACGTTACTGGGAATTAATCAAGAAAGTCAGCCCTCCAAGGTAGGCTACTTGCAGAATGAGTTTCCACTACAATTAACCTGGTAGGTGGACTCTCCATCACATCATAAACTGGCTCCCCCCTGAGCTATTTGTTGTAACAGGTTCATGCCAAAATGACTTCACTGGTCTGACTTTTGATTGGACAGAAAGGCCCCCTACCCTCTAAAATCTTATGCCTTAAAAAAGTTTTATTGTTATTTGTTGTAGCTGGTAGTTGTAGCTATAATTGCACACAGCTAACACAAGGGATGATAAGCTAACCTCAGGAGGGACCACGGTTAATGAAAGAACAAGCAATTGACTATAGGTCTAATTTCTTGACACAAATATCACCAAAATGCATAGTTTAAATGCGTAATGGACAGCAACAATAATAAAGTAATCAGGATAACAACCAACGCAGACACAGGGCCCACCTATCATTAAAAATCTAATCCAAGCAATTTTCACCCACAGAGTGCAGCCACTCCAAACTGAGGGAGGGGCATTTGGGGCTACAGAAGAAGGAAGGGGGCAATAAAATCATGCTCTGCAGGTAAAAACCTTTTGTCTACTCAAATGCTCCAGTGGATCCAAGCCCAAATTTCAAAATATTGTTACAAGCATTTTGAACAAATATGGGGGAGGAGAGAAGTGGCAATTGTATACATTTGCAAATTTCAGGAGAAAAACCCTTTTCCTTTGATGCAGGATTTCTAAACATGTATAAGTGTCCTTGTCGAGAGATGGGAGTATGTGATCAGTTAGCTGCGAGAGGAAGGGAAGGTACAAGGCCCGCAGGGGTGGGGCTGGGGGTGAGGCGTCCACTTAGGTTTTTCAACATTCTGACAGTTATCCAAGAATATGGGCTTGTACCCTATATTCTGTTCAGATAAATGCAGAGCCTTCCTTCATCCCACAGAGCCTTCCTCCTGAAGAAGTTCTCTGAAATTCAATGTAACACAGGGATCCATATGTATTTTATTCATATATTTTCAAGGAGTAGCAGTCTAAATTAGGCCTGCAGTGGAAAATCAGAAAGTATTCATCCAATTCAGTTCAAGTAAACCTACCCAATGGCAACTACACCATAAATATGAAGGAGAAGGGGGGGGGGGATAGTGTACATTCTTAAAAATTTCTGGGGTTTTATTTTCAGAAAACAGCTCTGAAAATAAAACCCTACAAATTAAGAATTTACACTGTTGTTTTTTCCCCCTTTGTCAGTACTCCCTTGGTATAGTTTTGGTGCTCCTTCACATTTTTTTGTTTGACATTCAGAATAACTAAATCAAAAGTGATTTCATTGAGAGTTGATCAATTATTCATTCATTTGTTAATCTGAGCGGGGGGGGGGGGAGAGATAGCACGGCTGCGGCATTGGTGCAAATAAGATCTTAATTTCTTCTTTATTAGCCTCTGCACATCTGATTCATTTTCTAACATTCTTTGCAATTAGGAAAATGAATAGCCTGCATCATATCTTTCCTGCTCTCCCCACTTGTAATTCTGACTGCAGTACACTTGACTTCATGATCTCCCTGCACATTCTAATAATAATAGAAACAAAAACACAGTCTGGGGAAGCCATGCAACAGCAACACTGCACATCAGAGTTCAGCGGTTAATGCTATGCTCTGTATGGCAGATCACACCTCCAGCACTTCAGGCACTTGCATTAGGACTAGTAGATGCTGCAAGTGATTTATGCAGTGGAAATGAAACCCCAGGCTTGTCATTCACTGTGTCCAGTCAGGAGACCCTTCCACTTTCTCTCCACTGAGCCAATTTACATTGTAAAATGGCTCCCTGCTGCTAGCTTGCTTCTATACCAGTTTTGTTGCCCCCAAATATGTTTATTCATTATTCACAAAAACAGAAGAAAGTTGCTGAATGTAGTCAGGAAAATTTTCAGTCGCTAGAGAGTATGCCCTGGAAAATGCTATGCTTTAGTCACATCTTGAAAGAACAATGGCTAATCAATGCATTCATGTCCATTTTTTCCTGGGCAATAGGGTTCATCCACCTCTCTTAAAATTCATCCTCATTCCATTCCAGTGAAAAGGTTAATTCACAGAAACTGTTTTGCTTTCCAGGTCTAAATTCAAACAGCAGATGGTGCTGTCAGTGATTTTTCTGACCTGAATTCCCCAGTCCTAGCAATGTGATTGGGAAGAAAGTGTGCACATATATGGATCCATTGCAAGGTGCGGAGGAGATTTATTTATTATTTGCAAAATTTATACCCCACCCTGCTTCCCTCATCAAGGCCACCAAGACAGCTAAGATTTTAAAACATACATAATAAAAACTCTTCTTTAAAATCATTAAAACCAAGCAAAAATACATCATTAAAATGATTAAAGCCAAAGTAGAATATACAAAGAAAAATACTTTTGAAAAATTAAACATTGGACAGGAAGGAGCTCACTGAAGGACTGCTAGATAAATCAAAAAAGTCTTCATGCTCTGTCAGGAATGACAACAGAAGGAGACAGATGACTCATGTTGTGGAGGGTTCCAGAATATTGGTGCCACAAGCAGGAAGGCTCTTTCTTGGGTTGCCCCCACCATCTAGCCTCAGATGGTGGGGGCACCTGATGCAGGGCATGAGAAGATGATGGTAGTGGTCAGGTAGGTTCCTAAAGGAGTAGGCAGTCTTTCAGTTATGCTAGCCCCAAGGCATATAGAGCTTTAAAGGTCAACACCAGCATAAGAAGCTGACATAGGCTGCAGTCACACTGGAGGCTTGGTGTGATCTGGCGGCACCTCTATTTGTGAAGGTTTAAATGTCATGGGAAAGTGACCAGACAGCACACCCTGAAGTTGCCTCATTGAGCGCTCACCCCATGGCTGGCATAAAAAAGACAAAGGAGGCTTCTCAGCCTGCCCTTCCTTTCCCTTCCCCTTGCCTCAGAGAACAGCTGAAAACTTACTGGTGTGCACAAAGATGTGGTTATGCGCACATCGCTGACTTTAAAAAAAGGAACGAAAATGGAACACAGCAATTAGACATCCAGGGGAGTTCAGACATCCAGAAAGTGAAAGTGCTGATATCCATAAACACCAGACTTTCCCCAGTACCTGATTACCCAGTACCTGATTACTCCACTTCCCAAGCAGGGCAGAACAGGGTGCTGACAACTGGGGATGGAAGGCAGATGTTGCTGTCAAATTGTGCTCTTTAAATCCACAAAGTTATTGGAACAATATTGTCACAAACTGCTCATGTGACCGCAGGCTTATATTAAGTTTGCATCTGCAGGTGGAATTTAATCTACCAAATATGTCTATTTGGCTATCATAGTTCTGCATTTTATTTGACAACATGAACTGAAAGCTTTGAAATTCTGAGTTGCTATTGACCTTTAGAATGACAAGTAATTATCTGGTTTATAACATCAAAATATTTACATCTGATGTATCAGTTGTAAAGAACTGTGTGTTCTGTTCTTAATATTTCACAAATTGTTTTGCAAGTTATACAACAGCATCTTATGGAAATATTTTGTACATTTGGCAGGCTGACTACTATACTATAAACTCCATCTTTATGTAATAAACCATCCACTTTCCTCTGTATATATCTGGTACAAAAGCACTAGATAAAATCCATCATTATTGTGCTGTCAGGTACTACTCTAGGCCCTGCTCCTTCATTTCTTGGTTTTCATGTTCAGCCCCAAGTTTAGGGTGGATGATCTTAACAGCAGATGGGTAAGAGCTAATCAGAATATATGCTGGTGATATGATAGTATTAGACTAAAAAACTAACACTTATTCTTGCAGTTTGTTTCTGCATAATGTGCCTATATACCTATAATGCTAAATGGCATGCATGTGATATATGACTCCTGATTTACTTCTTCTATGCTTTGTGGCTGAAAGTTTGATAAGGTCGTTCAGGGTGGCTATTTTTGTACAGTCTAGCAAGTACAGCCCTCGCAATCTGTAGTAGCAATCTGTGTGATTTCGTGTATCATCCTCCTTGTGGTTCATTGCACTGTTTTGTTCCAGAAAAGGTTTAAAAGTGCTGTCAATCTTTTTCTGGTTAAGATGCAGACATTCTCACTCCCTCTGGCATTTGCTTCTTGCTTTCAGTTTTGATTATATGTTACCCAACTGTACCTGCATGGTTCTTCCCTTTCAGTATTGTCTGACCTACATTTAGTGTGTTGTCTTCATTGTCATCAGCTGTCTAGAAAGTTTTCTTTCATGAAATCAACTCTATTTCTTCAAAACTTGTGCATTTTTGTCAATGACTTGTGCTATATATGTGTTTTATTTCCAAACCAGATCTGTATAGCTGTTTGGGTTTAGTTGTAAAGAAAACAGTCCTTTTTGTGGCACAGTTGTGCCATGCAGGAAAAGGATGGATGTTTGAGAGGTGTCCCTGAGGAATGCTACTCCAGCAGTGGGCAAACTCCCCTCGTCTTGATTCAAAAACAGTTCAGTATGACTTTTCGCAGAAAACATTCAGAACAAGCTTGAAAGTTTCCCAAGTGTTCTTTTTTTGGCTTATAATGTTGGTGCATTAGGGTTGCCAGGTCTGGATTGGAAAATACCTGGAGTCTTTGGGGGTGGATCCAGGAGAAGGTGGGGTTTGGGGAGGGGAGGGGCCTCAGCATGGTACAGTGCCATAGAGTCCACCCTTCAAAGCAGCCATTTTCTTCAGTTGTAAAATTGGGAGATCTCCAGGCCCCGCCTGGAGGGTGGCAACCCTATGGTGCATGGATGCTGACATGCTCTTGAGTTCCTTTGGGATTTTTAATTCCCATCACCAGCTATGACAACATCACAGTTCAGACGGAGCTGGGCAAAAGGCTTATTTGCAGAGCTCATGGGGTTGAGCAATCCCTGAGGTAGCCCACAGGACATCGCTTTGAAAAGTTTGCCTGGTCAGCTTGGGGAATCTTCTTGAGCCAAATGAATAGAAAGAGAGGCAGAACCCCTTTGTATGCTTTTTCGAAGCTGAATTAGATTCTTTGGTGAACATTTCTGTTCTAGCATAAGCTCTCTAAGCATTTTCTCTAATTCATGGGACTGACCAGAGTCTTTCTGTGCTTCTAGCCAAAGCTCTAACTAAAGTTACCTAAGAGTAAGGGACTCTACCTGAGGTTCAGCTTGTTCTGTTTTTATATCTTTTAGAGATGCCATAATTTTTTTCCCCAGAAACCTGTGTTGGCAGATGAATTTATCCTGTTCAACATTCACTATCAGACTATGAGCCAATCAGCAATATGTTCAGATAGCATCAAGGAACTCCAAAAGCCACCAAACAAGTTTCCAGCTTTCTGTTAGCCAGAAGCCAACTCACAGCTGATGGGGGGGGGGGTCAGCTGTGGGTCTGGTTCTGAGCCTCCTCCCCCACCAAGGTAGCAATACAGTAAAGTTGCAAAAGGGAGAGCAGAAAGAGCTCATTTTTTCCCATCCACTCCAAGTCAGGCAGAGTCAGAAGCAATATTCTAACCTCTGTGTTCCAGAAGAGATGGGAGAAAGGGCTTATTTCACTTCCCCACTCCAAGTTGGGCAGAAACAGAGGGAATGTTTCTGAACTCCTCATTGCAAAAAAAAAAAAAAAGAGTTCGATTATCTCCTCTTCTCAGAAGCCCAAGCCCACAGCTTGGTGTGGGAGTAAGGCAAAACCAGTTGGGCTACTGATCACCCCCCACCCCCACTAAATTTGCTACATCTCAGCAAGTCTGGGAGTTAACAAAGTTTCCAGGATAGGAGATCAGAAGAACATGACTTCCTGCTGATCACCTGGGCTTCTGGTCCTGATCCCCCCCCCCTCATAAAAGACTCAAATTTCACCAGCAAGAGATGAGAAGCTGAGAGTTGATTTCTGATGGCTGCAAGAATCTTGTTCCTGTGAATACATACAAACAGGCTGACAATAGCAAAATAGCCCATCAGTTAATTGGCTGCCTGATCACCACTGGTGAAAGGAAATTGAGCTGAAGTAGCAGGTGTCTAAGCATCTCTAGTAGCTTCCCTGAGCTTGGTCAAACGAGCTGAACAATGGCGATAGCTTCATGCTGTGCCTTATGAGCTAGCTCAAAGAATGCTTAGAACCTTAAAAAAGACGTTGGGGCTTTGGCAAAATTCAGTCTGTGCTATGACCATTGTTCAGAATTTGCATTGAAAGGATCCAAGCACTTCTGATTTTTATCCTATTTATTTAGCTGTTCAGTGAAAGCTCCTCCCTCACTGAATGTGACAATTTCCACTTAAAAACTGAAGCTCACAGAATCAGCTCTACCAAACCAGGCATGTTGTCACCTGGGCAATGCATAAGTGGCATTTTTTTTCCAGAATATTCTCAGGATAGCCTTGTGGCAGACGCAACACTGGAAATTGAATATATCAAGTGTCCTGCAGCAAAAACATATAAAACTGGACAACATATCCCTGACATGAGTATAAGCGAACAAATGTGCAGGCTTTACTTGTTTCATGTAGAGATGAAATAGTGAAACCAGGTTAAACCATAAGGGTGAGTCATGAGGTAAGGTATTGTCTGATGAGGTGTGTGAAAATAATCTGGGTTGGACAAGGGGTTGAACAGACTGGTGTTTTATGTCTAACATCCTTCCCTCTTTCAAATGCCCAATGGCAGCAATAGGAGCTTAGCAATTCCTTCTATGAGCACCATCCTACCTTCTTACCTCTCCTGTCATCCTCGTCTGCCCTGTGGAGGCACAATATCATAGTGGTGATGTCAGCAAAGTTTCACTAAAGATTTCCCTCCTATGGATGCTTGGTTACGCCAGGGTTGAGACTGCAGTTTGACCACGAAACAGTTAGCCATAAAAAGTTCAGCTTTCTTGAACATTTGAAATAGGATCAGAAATACTTTGTGCAGGCATGTTCTTATATCACTTCCCCCATTCCTCATTAGTCATGTTATTACATGTTTAAAAAGCTCAACAAAACAGAAAGAGGCATTTAAATCCTGATTATGAGAAGTTCTATTTCTGTTCTCCTCAGGCATATTTTGCATGATTGAATGAAATGCTCCTCCCTCCTCCCAAAGAGCACTATGGTCCAGACTGCAATTACTTCATACATGGACATTCTCACACTGCTTTCCTATGGCTTGTCTCCTCCCTCATCCATCTACTCAATGTACCTGATGAAAGAATATTTCAGGAAGGTTATTATTAATCTTCGTTCGTGATTCTTTCTGATGAATTCAAATTAAGAAATGATGTCAGTTTAAAAGCTAACCCAGTATGTGGCAGTTGAAACCCTGCAGCACTTGCTTCAGTGTGTTGATTCTAAATGAATGTTGCAATGAAAGACAGAAAAGAGCCTTGCTTTTCAAAATAATCAAGTGGAAGTACACATATTATTATTATTATTATTATTATTATTATTATTATTATTATTATTATCCCTGCTTTCCTGGCCAAACCCGGCTCAGGACGGCTCACATAAAATAGCATAAAATTACAATAGTATACATTAAATTAAACGTCAATTAAATATACAATTTTAAAACCATAAAACATAATAAATTGCTAGTATCAACAATTTCACAGAGGTGTTATTACTTAGTTCTCAGATCTCACAGTCAGCTCCTTGGTCTTCATAGATCTTAAACTCAGGTGGTAAGATCAGGCTGTAGATAGAAATCCCAGGGACAGATAGAAATCCCACGGACACAGGGCTCTCCAACCGTTAGCTGTCAGCTGTTAATTGTGGTGGTGGCTCCAAAATTTGCAGAATTATTTCCTTGGTAATTTCTAGTACTATAATTCCTAAACTCCTTAATCTAAAAATAATGGGGGAAATTCCAGGGAAAATATGTTTTGTATTGTAGTTTATAGAAATTAAAGTTTGAGGTTTGATTTTATAAGGTCAGCACCTGATCAGTTCCTACAAGGAGAAAAACTAGAGGTGCCAGGTCTCTTCAAGATGCTGGTGGGGGGATGGGGGTACAGTCTGGGAGCTGGAAGCATCACCCCCAACATGCCAACATCACAAGAAGTGATGTCATATGTCACCCGGAAGAGACATAGGCATGCCAAGGGCAACGTTCTGGTTTTTGGGTAAAACTCTATGGTAAATTACTCTCAAACCATAGAGTTTTGCCCAAAAACCAGAGCATAACCCCCCAATGTAACCAACATGCCTATGTCACTTCTGGGTTTTCCTCCCACTGGCCAGTTGGCTGGTAGCGGGCAGGAGCCCGCAAAAGCAGAGGATCCATGCCTTGAACTGGGGAACAGCCACAGTGGCTGTTTCCTCCCCACACCAGGGGGATTTAAAACACACACACACAACCCCCCTGCAATTGAATAGCATTATACTAATGTAATTGTATAGGAATATGTGTCTCAGGTTCTCTGAAATTCCATCTTTATGTTTCTGTTTTGTTTTAAGTTTCTGTTTTGTTTTAAGTTAGCTCCATTGTTGAAGATATATACCTTTTCTGGAGCTAGAGACTTACTTTAAAAAAAAAGTGGGGATTCAGAAAACCTGGGACACATATTGTTGTACTATTACATTTCATTTGCTAATTTTAAAAAAATAAATAAAAAGCCCCACTTTCCAGGGGAGGAAACAGCTGCTGTGACATCCAAGCCTCAAGGGAGTCCAGGAACATGTCAGCCTGCCTGCCAGTTTCTAGCTAGGGGGTGGGTAGCGCAGCTTCCAATGCTTGTAGCAGAAAGAAACCTCCAGCAGGAATGATGCTGGCATGGTAGGTCCAAGGCTGGCTTCCTCTTTTTCCCTCCCTTACAGCTCCTGCCACCTGGGGGGAGGGAGAAAAGTAATTTTGGGGACTCCAAAAAACCAAACAGAAAACAAACAAGTAGTAACAGCACTACAAAAAATCAGGATAACAAAAATGGTGCCCTGATCAAATTCCAGATCCAAAATAATTATGAAAATTTTGGAAACACACACTCCTATCAGCCACTCACACTGAAAAACGTGGAAGAATGCCATGTAGCTCATGGACAGCTACCTGCTGGCCAGGCTTGGAGACCCATGGTGGTCCACAAAGCTCTGCAACTACAAATGGAAAAGGACTATGAGACAAAAGCAGCAGAACAGTTCTTCAATTCCCATTACAATGCCCAACATTTCACATCATCAAAGAATAACTTTAGGTGTGGAATCAATGAATCATCTGTTACATATGCATCTGTTTGCATATGTAAACCAGTTGGTACATATGCAACTGTGTACATACCCTTAGACTGGATCCTGCTACCTGGTCTGGCGGGAACAGGCTATGATCAGAGATTTGACTCCCACAGTTAAGCACTGACACTGCATCCAGCTGCAAATGATGCAGCTGAGTTACTGTCAATGCATTGACTCACATGCATATGCCAATATGAGATTCCTGGCAATTTAACTGGACCAGGAATTCTCCAAACAGGGAATGACTATGACTGGTTCTCCTAAATGCAGATGTGACTTTCCTTCTGGCTCTGAATGTATTTTTTTCCCCTTCTGTGTGGTACTAATTGTGTGCAGTGGCCTTTTGTGTCCAGCATTCCTTGATCAGAGCCAACATCATAGAGCTGAACCATGCATAACAGTTGGCTGTCCAGCCTGTTCATGCAGCTTTCCAGGAAAACAATTCCAGCCTTCCTGTAGCTTTAACCCACTGCGAATACTAGTTTTTACGAGCCATCTGCCACCAATGTACACATTGTATCTTCTTTTTATGCCTCCAGTTTATAAGAATCTGAAACAGGCAAATAGGTTGCTGACTTCTCATGGCCTAGTGGTTTTACCACACTGATTAATCCCTTTTTCTTATGGATGCAGTTTGAACCCATTTCTCTGGAACAGTGATGATCCCATTGAATGTAATAGGATTACTGACCATAGAATTTATAGACCACATTCTGTCCATTATGTTTTTATTGCGTGCACAAACCCAGACAATGTGTGTATTTGAAATAAAACGCTAAACTAAATATTAAAATTGCCAAAATCTGTACCAGCAATTAATTAAAAATAAAGATTTCTCACATGATATAACATTACCCTGAAAATCACACAATAAATTTCAGAAATTATGGCACTAGATACAGAAATGTTGCCTTTGGATTTCAGTATTTCCAGATTGTCTCAAATAGCGGGGCTGTTATGGTTATAACTTTGTTGAAAATATGAAATAATGGTTTCTCTAAATCTGACATTAGAGTGGTCTTTAGTTGTATTCTATATCTTGAAAAGAAATTAGAACTACAATCCCTTTTAATATTTTAAGGTATATATTAACTTGAGCTTCTGCTGTTGAAAGTGAAACCAAAAGCACTACTCTCATTAAAACATTTTTGGTTCCTTGTTTTCTTTTTACCCAGGTCATTAATATGACACTTGAAGGAATGGGCGTCTTTCTAATCCTTTTAGTGGATTTGACTGCTGGAATTTGACATCCTTGCTGTTACTCAGGTCATTTAAAAAAATCTTTTGAGAGTGAGACATTGCTAACCTCAACCAAAGCTGGGTGCATATTCCAAATATTAACAGATTTGCTGATCTTGGAGCTAGAATCAGTAAAGCTACGTTCCTTTTCAATCCTCTTTTCAACCCACATTTTAAAAAATGGTGGCAAGGGGCTGGCAGAAAGCATTTATTTTTAACTGTATTTTAGAACTGAACCTAGACAGCACACTTATGAAATCTACTTGTGAAGTGTGAAGGTTCATTTAAAATAGCCAGCCTATGCAGATCCAAATTGTAGGATCCCCTCCAATTATACAGTTGTATTGCTAAATGGACTCAAAGAATTTACACTTTCAATATTATTTTCATTTTACTTTTAATGTATAATGCAAAGGCACTAATTGTGTTATGAATTCTCTGAACCTGTTTAGCAATACAAGTGTAATTGTGTACTTTTCACTGGGGGGAAATGATGTCTCTGAAATTAAAACAGCAATAATGAAGGGGCATGGTGCTGTATGCATGATGCCGCCAGCACAGAACATATCTCATTCTTGCTGCGACAGAATGTCCATTTAACAGTGTCTGAAAACAATATTAATTGGCTTAGATCCCATGAAGTATTTCCACAGGCAAAGGGGTATGCACTCATGGAGTGCAAACACCCCCCCCCCCAAATAATAGCCTAAAATGCTTTCAGAAACCCTGTTTCTGGGGATCCCCTGTCCACCAGGAACAATATTTGAGAGGGCATTTCAGATTGCCATTGGAAGGGGCAGGTGAGGAAGTTGTGTTCTGTGAGCACATTTCTTTCCATCTGTGTAAATACTACATGGGGCCTAAAACATAGTCTTCGTAATGTATTATGAAAGTGCACCTTGTTCAAAGGAGACAGTGATCTAATTGGTAGAGAATCTGGAGCCTGAGTTATAAATTCACATTTTAAAAGTTTCTATTGCCCTGTGGTTCTTATCTAATCCCTCCACAGGCAAGCCTAAGTGTGCATTAAAATTATGTGCACTGATTTGAGAAGTGGGGCTGTGGAATAAATAATCACTTTCTTTCTTGGCTGGCACTAGGAACTATCATTCCTCAGAGATAAGATAAGAAGGCACATGTATGTCCTGCAATCAGTGTATATATGGTAAGGAGATAGTTCTTAGAAAGAGCTACACTTCTCTTGAATATTCACAGGCAAAGCTTCCATTGAATCAAACAATTCTGTATCAAGCTGGGGAGGTTCACCATCTCTAAGTACTGAAGAGATCAAGTGTGGCTGTGGATGTTTTGGGGAACCTCTGCATTGGACCATGATGTTGTTAGATTATACAAGAGAAGCAAGAAAAGATCAACATGGTTGGCTTTGTCACTTGTAAGCATTTGTTCCTTTATTGCTTTGGACAATCCTATGAGGAATTGTTAACAGTATCTTAAGGTTGGAGTGAAGTACGGCATTCCAGCAATGGTGCTTAGGCCAAGGGAGCAGTTGTATAGCTCAGAATCCTTGTCTTACAGAAAGCAGTATTTAATGCATGATTTGTTTTATTAAAATAGGCTGATTAAATTAGTCTTGATATTAGTGCTATGGATGTTCCCGTCCTCCTGAAGATTTGCTTTTGCAGTGTGCGAGTTGGTATGTAAGAGTAAATGAGCAAGTGTGAAAGCAGCCATCTGGCTTGAAATACTAATTGTGAACAGATGTGCTAAGACTGCTCTGGAAAGATAAGGTGAAAATAGCCATATTTGTCAATATAATGAGTAAACAAACAGTCTTTTGCAAACATGCATGCAGCAAATGGAATAGAAAACACAGACTGACTCGCCGAAATGGTTTTTTGGATTGTAAAAGGGGTCTAGAATGAAGTATGCTTCCCTGTTCTCTTATAGAAGATGAGCTCTGCAGGAATTATCTCCAGATCCAACCTTGCATGTAACATGTAGTCTCTCTAATTATTGTCTTCAAATCTTTAAAAATTAAATTTATGAACCTGATAATATACTTATTTTACAGCTCATATTATGGACAGCACATTTGATTGCCACAAAAGGGAAAGTCCTTGTAATTCTCTTACTCAATCTGGTATAAAGTAGGAATGAATTAGGAAAGCAATTTAATTCATAACAAAGAAAGCCAATATTAATTTCTTCCTAATACTTTCTGCTGAGCAAGAAAGCACTGCAGTTGATTAAATACACCTGAGTACAGAGTAAAAGTTCTTTTGCTGGAAAGAATTTACCTAATGACATACAACTAAATATGAGCTTAATATGGTACAGTGCAAGCTTACTTTATAATAATAAACAAATGAAAATCAATGACAAAGGCAATACAGGGGATCAGGATAGATAGTATCAAAGATAGTACCAAAGCAAGACATGGCAATGAAATGTCTGGGGGGGGGGGATGTCAGAAGCCCACTCCTAACTGATCCCCAATTAGCCAGGAGTGTGCTTTTGATCCAAACTTTTAGTTGCTGATCTCCAAGCTAAGATGGCTTCTGATCCACTTTCTCCCCAAAAAATAGCTGAGCTTTGTGGGCTTCTGATCTCCATCTTTGTTTCTTCCCAGCTAAGCTGGGATGCAGGGAAGTCTGGGGGGGTAGGAAGAAGATGCAGAGTGGGCTTCTGTTCTTACCCCAAACTCTCACTACAAGTTTGGAGGCAACAATAATGGAGTGGGTTTAGCAGATAAAAGTAATTGCTTCTGTTCTCCCCTCCAAATTTTCATTTGGTCAGCTTCTGTTTCTCCCATCCCTTAAGTTTATCACACATTCCCAATCTCACAAAAACCCAGCAAAACGCTTCAGGGAGGGGAGCAAAAGCTTAGTGACAGAAACATACTCTTGGCTATGGACTAGCTCAAGAATGAAAGTTTGTGACAAATTTTGGCCGGTTCGTAGTTCATGACCTGAAATCCATGACAGGTCGACTGACACAAACTGTGCATGAACTTTTGAACAGTTTGTGGCAGTTCATGAAAACAGTTGCTCTGAAGTTTGGTAAACATTTTGATTGAGCAGAGACAGTGTGTCTGGAAATCTTAGGTGGACTCAGGCTCTGAGCCACCCCATCTCTCTGCTCATGGCAATCAGAGGAGTTTAGCTATTCTGTGCCTCAGGTGAGGAACCACATTTTATATCCTCCCACCCCTCCAGATTGTAAAGACCTCTCCATTGGTGGGATTTGGTATTAGGTGGACTCAGTGCTCTGAGCCACGCCGTGTCTCTGCTCATGCCAAGCAGAGGGGCTTATCTAGCAGGTGCCTTGGCTGAGGATGCACATTTATATCCTCCCAACCCTCCTGAGTGTGAACACTTCTGTTTGCCACGAAAGTGAAAGTGGATACAAAGGGTGTTTGTCATGGGGGGAGTCCTTCATCCCATGTGTACTACAGGCCCCCATCCCTGGGCAGCAAACCCACCCTGCCAGCCCACTGGAGCCCAGCCCTATCAGGGCATCACCAGGAGTCTTGGAGCCTCCTTCCTCTTATTCGTTCCTGGGGCTTTCCACAGATGCAAAAGAGTTGTTAGCACTGCCCCAACACCAGCAACTGCTAACACTCTTTGGAAAGGAGGAATCTGGCAGCAGTGATTCAGAAAGTGAGGGAGAACAATCCTCCCCCTTTTTCACATCCTAACTCCATGTTGTTGTTGTTGTTGACTTTTAGACCACCCTCCTCTGTATACACAAGGCTCAGGATGGTGAACAACAATAGAAAACACACTGCTCCCACCTCAAGTGCATCCCGTGGCCCCTCCCAGCTCAGCGCCAGAAAGCAGCTCACCTTCTCCAGTCCTGGGGCCTTGTTTCCAGCCCACAGTTTGGAAATATTTCCATTCCCTCCTCAGTGACCCCTGTGTGACAGAGGGCCAGGTGTGTCACATCCATGTCTGGAGGGGTGCAAACCCCGAACACTTGTTCTCTTCTGTCCTCTTCAGGCACTTCCAAAGGGTGCACCCAACTGTTGCTTCCAGAAGAAAGAGTGGTGGCTAGGGGGAGGAAGAAGAGGCCCACTCCCTCTTAGCAGGAAAAAGTGGAAGGGGAGCAGGATGCTCCTCCAAGAAAGGCTGTCTACACTTGGGGTGCTGTGGGTGGGACATTAAAGCAGGCCAGCCTCCAAGAAGTCATTCCCTCAGGGACACCAACAGTGCCATCCAAAAGGTCCATGTGCAGGGCCCAGGAAGCAGTCATTCACCTCATCAGTGAGATGATTGCTGTGGATGGCCAACCCTTCTTCTTCATGGAGGATGTAGCCTTTCACTGGCTGCTGCAATACCTGGCTCCCTGGTACTCCATCGTCTCATAGAGGACCGTGAGCCAATGAGTCTTGCCTGCCATGCACCACTCTGCAGTAGCAATGGTCAAGGCTCAGCTCTCCAGAGCACAAGGCAGAACCATGCACTTCATAGGAGTCCTCTGGAGCAGCCAGAAGCAGGGCTACCTCTACCTCACTGCCCACTGGTGGCAACCAGAGGACTTCTCTGTCTGGTCTATTGGGGCATGGCTGAAGCCCCAGGGGGGGATAGTCTTGCCACCAGGCTACAGAGTGGTTCTGCTCCATGTGCAGGGAATGGATGTAGACCATGTGGCACAAAACACTGCAGCCACAGAATTGCCTGAGGAAGTGGGTGGATGGTGGCAACATCATCCATGGCTATGTGGCAGAGTTGCTGGCTGTGATGAAGACTGTGCAGTTCAAGGACATTGTCTGGCTGGTGCACATACTTCACCTGATGGTGAAGGATGCTCTGAGGCTGAGGAGCACTATCAAGGTCACCTGGGATGCTGCCACCCTTGAAATGTAGGCCTTGCTTGACACCTGCCAGCACCTGGCTGCCCACTTCTCATGCAGCATCAAATCTGCCTGTCTACTATGTGAGAGGCAGGGGGAGGGAAAGGTGGAACTCCACCTATGCCATGAATGCACATTTGGTGGAGCAGAAGAGCATAGCACAGGATGTCATCTCCTCCATGACCATCCTGCACAGGGAAGAAGAGCTCAGCATCAGCTCCAACAACTGGCAGACCCTCTCCCAAATGGTGTGCACCTTCAAGCCCTTCCAGGACAACACTAATGGGCTCTGCGCCCATACAGCCAGCCTAGGGCACGCCATCCCCTGATTTGCAGGCTGGACCAGGCACTGGCATCTGCACTGCAGCCAGGCCCCAAAGGGACAGTTGTTCTCCCATGGGTTGCAGGTGGGCAACACCACCAGGTTTCATCCTCTCAGCAAAGAAGGGGAGTACAAGCTGGCCTGTATCTGTGACCCCTGGATAAAAAGCAGTGCTGCTCTCTGGAATGCAGAGCTCATGCAGTGAAAGCATAACCTCTGCAAAGAAGTATGGAGGCTACAGGCCAACAGACATGGCCAGAGGCAACAGCGGTTGGAAGAGGCTGGGAAGGAGGAGGAGGAGTCACAGCCCAACACCTCTGCCTCAAAGAGCCTAACTAGGGAGAAGCCCCACTACTGGTTTTCAGTGGTGAACTGAGAGGTCAGCAGCAGCAGGGATGCCAGGCATGCAATGGCAGAGGATTCAGCAGAGGCGATGGTGAAAGAGTACTTCACTGAGTCCCCTGAGCCCACCAATGCCACTCCCATGGAGCACTGGTCACACAAGGCTGTCATCTGGCCTGACCTCTTTTGTGTGGCTCTGAGTTTCCTCTCCTGCCCACCCACCAGTGTCCAGAGTAAGTGGGTGTCCTCCCACCTGGGAGACACTTTCAGCCCTCACCACTCTAACCTGGACCCTGTCAGGGTGGACATGTTGACCTCCCTCAAGGTCAAACTCCCCCTGCCGGGCTACCCCTCTCTGGACCTCACAGAATAAGGTAGTGAGTACATACTCCTGTTGTCCCCCTGCATGCCCCCCATTCCTCCTCCTCTCTGGGTGCTCCAGCATGTGGCCCTTGGTACTTGGGTGGGAGGATGGCTGCCTCTTCCAAGTGGGGGTAGGCTGGCCCAACACCCAACCCTTTCTCACTGAAATTCCCCTACTGAGGAAACCCCTGGATACCCCCCTTTGCCTTTACCCTCCAAAGAACGTCTCCCTCACCCAACAGCTACTTCATGAAACAACATCTACCTCATAACACAACACCTATCTCATGGAACAGCATCCACCTCAGCAAATATCTATCTCAACAAACATTTGCCTGAACAAGCAAACCCCTGTTTGACTCCCCCTTTCCCTTGCATTTGTATAATTCAGAACAGGTGATCTCTTATCTGTACAATGTGTTCTGCTAATAGTGAATAACCCAAAATTTCAACAAAGACGTGGGCTGTGACCAGAGGATCTATGTTTTGGGGCCTGAGGGAGCCTGGAAACATTGTGAGGATGCCTCACTGGGTTTCAGTGCTCGCCAGGCATCTCTGCCAAGCTGCCATGGGGTTACTTTGGGGAGCCTTTGTTGAAACTGTGGGGATGTCTGCCTTTCTGTCCATCAGAACCTGCCTTTGGAGACTTGGGGGTGGCCCTGCCAGTTCAACATGTGTTTCCATTCTTTTGCTGTTTGGAAAATATGAGTTGATGAGTGTACTCAAGGGGATGGATGTGAGAGTTGTGGGCAAGCTTTTCTTGCCTCTGTGGTATAGCTAGGGACCCTTCCAAGCTGCCATGAGGTTACTTTGGAGAGCCCCTGTCAAAACTCTGGGGACGGCTGCCCTTCTGTTGTTCAAAACCTGCCTTTGGGGGCTTGGGGAGCTATGAACATAGGAGGGATGTTTGCCTTGCTTCCAGAGTCTGGGGCAGGGGGTCTGCCCAGGCAAACTTTCCCTGTGAGTTTGGTGCCATTGGCTTGTTATTGAGCTGTTCCATGGAGGGTGCGATCACACGGGCATTTAAACGCGGCTCTCGTGCGAGGCTTTTTCCAGTGTGATGGCTGGAACCCGGGTTTGGGGTGACCAGACACCCCTCAGCAAATCACCTCAGTCCCGCAACTGGGCTGCACGGACTGTCCAGACCAGTGCACCACCCATCCAGATCGGTGCGCCGGCAAAGCGGCGGCATGGCTTTTTTAAAAAAAACAAAAACAAAACTTCCCTGAGCATGCTCACAAGCGCGTTTACAAATCACAGGACATGCGCAGAACGGCGATCTTTTTTTAAAAAAAAAACAAAACAGCAAGAGGGAAGTCGGGATCATTGTGAGCAGAAGTCCAGACGGGCACAACTGCGAGTTATCGCTGGGAGAAACCGTAAAATACTTGTTTTTGCTGGTGTTTGGAAAGGCGAGATCGAATGCAGTAGATCGCAGGGGGGCACGGGCTTCAAAACGGGAGACAGATGCAGTCATCTGGTCAGCTCTTTTAAATGCGATGGGGAACAGCAGCGAACCCCGCTGTAAATGCTTGTGTGATCATACCCAGAGTCTTGCGACTGCAACTGTTTTTTCTAGAGAGCGCACTGGGGAAACCTTTGGAGGGGGCATCTGTAACTGGGACCCCATTAATGTAATCTGTCCCCAACTTGGAGATATTGTAGAGGAGCAGGTGGCAGGGTGAGCCCACAGTTTTTTAGCCTCCAGGTCACACATTTTTGTTTGCTCCAGAGCAAACTAATTTATGAAGTAGCCAAATCACTTTCTCACAACTTTAATGCCAGTAGTTCACAAAGTAGAATTTTTGCTGAAAAGACTCCACAGCTTAGAGGAAGCATTGCTCTTGGCTTCTGATTTCCATTCTCCCCAAGCTTCTCTTGCATCCCTGTAAGGATGGGATGTAGGATCTCCGTAGATCAATTTAAAATCAACTTCTGTTCTATCACCTACCTCTTCTTGCTTTCTCTGCAGTTACTGGCTCCATGATTGTGACTGGTGATAGAACATGAGCTAAACTAGTAAGTGTTTAAGCATCTCTAGAAAGAATGCGAATGCATGAAATATTGTTGATTGTATGGTACTGTGTTGTCCTGTTTGAGTTCTTGAAAAGTAGCTCAATAAACAGGCTACAGATGCATGCAAAGAACTGAACAGCCCATCAAAACTTCACTTTCCTGATTGCAACTGGGAAGCACAACATGACCCAAACCAGCAGGTATTCAAGCATCCTTTATTTTGTAAGCTCTCTCTTCTCCTTGGTAAAAATATACTTATAAACTAAGTAAGTGAAAGTCTGCTTTCTTTTATGGCTATGCAGAATCTGTGCTTTGAGTTGGGCCACCTGTAGTATTGCTTCTTGCAGTGTGCAGGCCCAGTCAGAGCTTAACTTTATGGACATCAGTAAGAGCAGATTTATTGCTATAACAATGTTCATTTAGAACTTTGTTCATTTTTGTTCTGCAATGGTCAACTCTAAAAACATTTGACAGAAAAATGGTGCATTATTATTGTGTGTGGCTTTAGATAATCAGTTTTGTATCAGAAGTGCAATGTTTTCTTAGAGCATACTTACTTCCCCTGCTCTCTTTTTCCTCAGTTTCCACAGCCTTCATTCCTTTGCTGGAAATGCTGAAATGTATATTCAGTAATCCATGAATATATGAATACTGAGACACTATTGAGCAAATGTCATGAACATTTATCAGGTTGTTATAATTATGCATTTTCCCCAACAGTTGAAGAATTAAAAGTTCATGAAAATTCATAAAGTCTTTATAACAGGTTCACAACCATCCACATGTTTAAAATATAATTTCCCCCCTCCATAGTCTGGCATGAAATATTTATGAATGTTTTACCTGGGGATAAAGCCTTGGTTTGGAAGACAATAAATGACAGATTATTAATGACACTGGTCACACTGTTAACATGCAGCTACATACTTGCTACATAATTATTCTTCCATTTCAGTGTCATTCATTTAGCTGTTGCTTTCAGGTTCTGAGGCTTAGCATGTGTGGGAGATGTTCCTAAAGAAAAAGTACATCTTTTTTTCTCATCATGTTTTGATCAAGTATTTATGCTTTAGCTCATTGGAACCACCATGTAGATGAAGAAAAACTTATAGTAAAAATATATTTTTTAATATTTAAAACTTCAGGGTACAACAGCAAGCTAGATCTGGTGTTTGGAGAAGCAAATTCATAATTGTCCTCCATCGTCCCCAGAATACAAACATCAGACAGAGCAAATGAGCTGAATGTGAAATGGAGTCATAACTTTATTATTTGTACATATTTTATCTGCAATGTTAAACTCCTCTTGATTCAATTAAGTTGTAGACGCTGTCACTTGGAGAGAGGGGAGATTGCATCTTCTGCTTCTCACCACCCCAGATTCAAACCTTGGAGCAGTAAAATAACTACTCTTTGTCTACAGCTTTAAAAGTGTGCTGAGGAGACACTGGGCTGTAGCCTACACTCTACTCAGCAAAGTTTGAAGTTTTTCTCTAGAGTAAGATGTCTTCCTTCAATTTAATTGGCTATTCTACTGATCCCTGTCAGCAACATTACCAACACACACACAACCTGCAAATAAGTCTGGGCATAAATGAGTCTGTCAAGGGCCTAGTTGGGCTCCCCACTTCAGGTCTCCTTCAAGCCGGTAAGCCATAAAATTGATTTGGGCAAGTTTCCTTTTACCTCTCCATGCTTCAAGGTGATTATCATTATTATTTCTGTTATTCCTCCAAACAGAGCTGATACTGCTAGTTGTGACATATTTATGCATTGCGTACTAAAGCCAAATGAAACCACTGAAATGTTACCTATCTGAAAATATCACTTGGTATGGGGGGGAAGCAAAAAAAAGTAGATTCAACTCCCAGAGCCATTTTAGGAATAGAACTACTACTACAACAACAAACTCTGCACTCCTATTCCTCTAGTGACTGCCTAACTCTATGCTGTCATAAATTGGATGACATTGTTCCTTCAGCCAGGAATTCTGTGCGGGGGAAGTATAAACAGTCACAAACATGCACATAGCAACATAACTGACATGGCTTAGCCCTTATGGTTCCTTCCTTGGTGAGGTGGGGCAAAAATGCTTTGCACATGGCATTTATTATTCCTTAGTGGATAGACAGTGTTATGATCTTGTTTCCTTTGAAATGTAACACTTCCTTATTTCTTGGTTTTGTGTAGGACTTAGAAGGGTGCAATTCAGCTTAGAGCTGCACTGCTAATATATCTTACATATATATAATAGCCCTAATGGACAGGCATTTTTACTGGTTGTAAAATTCGCTCCTCACATGTTCAGCTTTCCAGAGTTATCTCTCTGTCTCATACAAGCTCACTTTTTTCAGTGCATTAGAGAACAATTTTCAGATTTGTGCCTTTTTAGATGCACAGCTTCATCTTTCTTTGTTGTATTTTAGGTTATTTTAAGTGAAATGAACTTCATTCTTTCATTCATCTGGAGCTACAACTCTGTAGAAAGTATCCAGTGTCCCTGCTCCATGCCTTTGGCACACAGTATTGCAGTAGACTGATCCCTGTGGGTGAAGTCATGCAAATATACCAGTGCAGGAAAGACTGTAGACATCATAGATCCTTCTTTCTGTACATACATAGATCCTTCTCTACCAAACTCTATTAAAATCACACTTATGAAACTATCCATACAATGAGAAGCATCACCAGAATTCTGAATGTAAGTCAGAAGAAACGGATTGCCATCTTTCCCATTATTTAAAAGCCTTTTAATCTTACATTGGTAGCAGAATGACAGGTAGAATTGTCCCTGCCATTGCAATCCCATGTAGGGAGTTGTATTGAACCTCTGCCTGCAGGCTTTCTTGGGTCTGTGCCATGGGGCTCTGATCATGCCAGGTAAAAAAGGGTCATGAGGGTCCGCTTAGAAGTAATTCTAATTATTGTATGGCATTGTATGTAGTGTAGCCAGAAGATCCTAAGATTGTCATCGCAGCCTAAAGTTCTAGCTCTTTTAGCATTATGCACCACTAGGTGGTGAGCTAGACTTATGGGGGGGGGAGGCTGAGAGAGGGCTCTGAAAGAGCTGTGACTGACCCAGGGTCACCCAGCTGGCTTCATGTGGAGGAGTGCAGAACTGAACCTGGTTCTCCAGGTTAGAGTCTGTTGCTCTTAACCACTACACCATGCTGGCTTTCTTAAATAAAAAAGAACAACAAAGGAAAAAACTCTCAAAATCCATCAACCAAGGAGAGTAAAAGGATATAAAGGCAAAAATATAACATTAATGGCAGATATACATATAAGTTTCTATGAAAGTTTTACAAATATCTAAAAATAAGTTCATACACAATTGAACAAAGTTTGAGTCCAGTGGCACCTTTAAGACCAACAAAGTTTTATTCAAGGTATGAGCTTTCGTGTGCAAGCACACTTCCTCAGATACAGACTGAAACAGAATTTCCTAAAGTCCTACATATAGAAAGATGGGGTGGGTGGAGTAGTCAGAGCCAAGATGCATAAATAAAACTATGATTGAATCAAGGTGGCTGATAAAATCAATGAATGGCAGCAAATTAGCACATAAAATCAGTGTCATTTATAATCTGTCACTTATTGTCTTCCAAACCAACACTCTATCCCTAGGTGAAAAGTTCATAAATATTTCATTCCAGATGATCCCAGGGAAACAGTAGAAATCCTGAATCAGTGCCTTGAGGCAGTTTTGGAATGGATGTGGGCAAGTAAACTACTAATAAACTGAAGCTTAATCCTGACAAAACAGAAGTGATACAGCTGGGCAAAAGGCCTGGCCCAAGGTTTGTTTGTTTGTTTGTTTGTTTATTGGTGAACATCCCACTCTTTTTTGTTTTTTAATGCAAGGGGGGGTGTCCAGCCCAGGTCTCTGTATCAGATCTCTCATTCGATGTGTCATCAAAGAGATCTGTCCAGAACCTGGTCTGTGGGTCGCCGAAAGTTATCACGGGGTAGGCTAAGTTCTTTGGGGTAGCTAACCGGCAAAGTTGACACAGGCTAGAGAGACATTGTAAACCACAGCAAAATACAATTCCCAATACAGCAAACAACACACAATATTGAATAATCTGGCCCAAGCACCCAGTGGGGATCCAGCTCCAGAGAGCTGCCCACCAGGCAGGCAGGATATCTTGTTTGATGGACTCTGCCAGGGCATGCAGATTCTGGATTTGACGATGGACCGCCTTGGAGTTGTCAGTGAGATTGAACCAATTCCTCACAACCATGATGGTGTAACAAGAGCAAATAGTCAATTGCTGAGCGGTTCTGAAACGTGGCTTAGAGAAGGAGTTTGTTGGCAGCTGGCTTGCAGCTCCTCCCAGGGGGAGGGAGAGCAAGCAAAGGCAAAACAGAATGGTGAGAGTAGAATTTGCAGTTATAACCACACAAGTTGCAGCAAAAAGATTCTCTGGGGTCTGTTCCTTTCCCTGCTCCATCAGGAGGCGCTGTGCTCTGTTGGTGGTCTGCTTGACAGCTCCCCAGGTTATTGGAGGTGCCCTCTGCCGGGGCTGCCGGAATGGGCGCTGTGCTTCTGACAGGCTGATATTCGTCACCTCGGGCAGGGGGTTGGAACTGTTGATGCTGCGCCATGCCATGACTGGGGCAAACACACTTTGCAGGAACCCACAGTGGACCTGTTGGAGACAAAACAGAATACCCTCTTCCCCAGGTTAGCAAAGGGACCAGACCCAGCCAGAGGATGGGGCAAAGGCGGACCAGACCGAAAATGTTGGTCAAAAGCAGTATTGGGGGCATGATCAGCTCCAGAGGTAACATTAAGTGAAGTAAGATTACATTACAGAGGTAACATTAAGTAAGATTAACAGTGAATAAAACTCAGGCCACGGCCTGTTGGTAAGGAGGGGAAAATTCCCCTGTTTTTATTTGTTTAGATCAGGCTAGAGGGTACAGATTGCATCAGAGTAAAGTGAGGGGGGGGGAATGATAAGCAGTTTCCCCCACAAAGACAGTCAGAGCAATTTGCCATTTCACCCCTCTGAGGGGTTACATGGATAATGCCAGAATAGGTGTCAAAAGAAACATGTAAATACTTCCAAGGGGAGAATTCAGGGACCTGTGTGACTTCCATTTGCCAGAAATCACAGGGCCCATGGCCTCGGGGATTAGTTCCAGCCTCCGGGATGTGGGCTAAGCCGGCACAGCTAGGACATGCAGAAACAATGTGCTGTGCTTCAGGAAGAGAAAAAGTTTAAAATTGGCTGTCAGAGCACAAACATTCTGAGGACAAACCAGGTGATTTTCAGTGGAATCATAGAAAAGCAAGTGTACAGCAGCATCAGCACAGGAATTGCCTCAAATTGCCAGAATTGCCAGAAAGGGAACTGTGACTTCTAAAGTGGGCAACAAAAAACTTCTGAGTGCGGCTAGCTAACAGCTTTTGCAAAGTGAGAAACAAGCTAAGCAGATTAGAGTCTATGCACGGAGCCAGGTGAGCTCCTAGAAGAGAAGTAAGCAGCTTCACTACATACAGTGAATCAGAAATGAGATTAGAAAGAGATATGTCAGAAGAAGTTTCAAAATCTTGCTTAGAAAAAAGAAAAACTATTTTTACTAAATCTTGTCCAGCACGTTCTAAGATGTGCTGTCTGCCCTGTGAACAGAGCAGAGCTACCAAGGTTTAGGGGCTTGGAAAAGTGAGCTGGCAAACCAAGGGATGAGCCAGATGAAAGGATTTGAGGGCTGTGTCAACAAAATACTGACAAAAGAGTAGGTGAATTTAGCATGCCTTGAGGAAGGACAGTCCACTGAAAGCGTCTAGTAAGGCGTGAATGATTTAACACTGGGGCTGTGAATGCAAAGCACTGCTGGTCTGGTGGGTGCAGGGGAATGGTAAAGAAGCAATCTTTCAAATCAATAATAAACAGTTGGAAATCAGCTGGAATTAAATTTGGGTTGGGCGTGCCACATTGCAGGGAGCCCATGGGCTGAATGCAGGCGTTCACTGCTCTCAGATCATGCAGAATTCGCCATTTACCACTTTTCTTTTTTATGACAAAAACAGGGGTGTTCCAAGGACTAGAGGAGGTCTCAATGTGACCTGCAGCTAACTGCTCATTCACTAAACTTTCCAGAGCAGTGAGCTTATCCTGTGGCAGTGGTCACTGATCCACCCATACTGGGGTGTCTGTGAGCCAGTGCAAGGGCAGGGCAGTGGAGTTAGCCATCAAAAGTTAAAGTGGCTCCAAGCCGGGAAAGTAAGTCTCTGCCCCAAAGATTTACATGGACTGGCAACACAAAAGGGCGCAGTTGAACACGAGTCTCAGAAATTTGAAGAGAAAAGGTGATTATACGCTGCGCTTTGGCGAGCTGCCTGGCGTCCTCCCACCCCCCACACACTGGGGCACGTTTCCAGGGGCCACTCAGGGGGCCACTGATCCTCACCAATGACCATAACGTCGGCACCGGTGTCCAAGATTCCCTTAAAGGGACGTCCTTGGAGCAAAAAGGTTTGCTGAGGTCTCTTCTCAGTGACAGTGGCAGTTAGGCCGAGAAGTGCTCCCTCAGGGCCAGGCGATCCCCCTCCACCCGTGGACGAAACACAGGGGAGGAAGATCAACTGGGCTGGGACACTGCCGGGTGGAAGGGTTTGGGGCATATTGGTCCACAACTGAATGAGAATTTGCCCTGTGTGATTAGAATCGATGAGCCCAGGCACAATAAAAAGTCCTTGCTTCGCTGCTGAGGAGCGGGGCAAGACAAGACCCACAGTGTTTAATGGTGGTGGTCCTGCTACTTGGGAAGCAACAACTAAAACTTCATTGGGGTATTTGAACTGAACCTCCTCCTTTACAATGAGATCAATCCCTGAGGTCTCATTGGGGAGTCTTGGGCTTAAGCGAGGTTCAGTTCCTGGGAAGTCTCTGTTTGAACCGGGGCCAGAGACGGGCCCGATTGGTAGTTTCCCGAACGACAGTCTCTGGCCCAGTGAAAGCCTTTTCCGCATTTTGGACACTTAGTTTTAGGCTTTGCACCCTGGCTTGAAGAATTTTGACCACCTCCCCTCCTGGCACCCCCACCCGGGTCCCGACATTCTGCCCGAAAATGTCCCGTTCTCCCGCAATTGAAACACTTTCCTTGGGGCTTTTGGCCTTTCTGAAGTGCTGCTGCTAATAAACCAGCCTGATGAGCAGGCCCCCCAACATCTTGACATGCCTGAATCATTTCTGAAAGACTAGGATTCCTTCCGAGACCCTGTATAACCCGGCGGCACTCAGCAGTTGCATTTTCTTTGGCCAATTTTTGCATTAATTCAGCCTGTGTCTCTATATTGTCAATTTGGCGCTTTAATGCTTGTTGCAGGCAATTAATAAAATCCAGGTAGGGCTCAGTTGCCTTTTGGCGAATGGAGGAAAAGGACTGCAAGGGAGTGCCAGTAGGTGGGACTTTTTGCAATGCACGAAAAGCACACTCAGAGGAGACCCGAAGAGTGGCCTCAGGTAGAACAATTTGCTGATCTACCGGGGCAAAGAGACCACATCCATAGAGTTGCTCTGCTGTGTATTGCCCTCCAGACTGAAGACCCCGGATCTGACATTGCTGCTGATATTCACTGTCCCATACCACATACTGTGCTGGAGTTAAGAGCATACGTATGGTGGTTTTCCAATCCTCTGGGACCAAGAGATGATTTCTCATGGTGGCCTCTAAAAGCCCTTGGACATAGGGACTGCCAAGACCCATGTCCCGGATCCCCTTGCGGAGTTCCATAAGCAAGTTATAAGGCAGGGGTTTGTACTCCACAATGTTGTGGCCATTGGCGTCCTGTTGACCAGTATAGTGAACAGGACAGAGACTTAACATCTCAGTAAGATCTTCCAAATCAGCGTTCCCATGCTCCATCTCTGCCTCAAGGACCCGGCAGACCAGGTTCCCTGGGCGGTTGGCTGGTCCCCCGGTTGAATTACAAGTGGGGGCCATTGGAGCTGAAGGCTGTCCAGCTGGAGGACTGGGAACAGTGGGCAATGGGGCGGCCACCTGACAGACTGAATAAGGGGGAGGGTTGTCAGTTAATTTCATTTTTTCCTGAACGGGGCTATGCATCTCTACTGCATGTCGAACCTGATGCCAGACATACAGCATCTCCACTGCTGCCCTCGGGGGGGAGTGAAGAGCCCTTCCAATTTTTTCCCATTGGCGTAGTTGTAGAGATCCCTCAAGAGGATACCAGGGGCACTCTTTTTCGATGATTTTCAGAAGAGTCTGTATTTGAGACAGGGTTGCAGACCCGCCACAAGCCTGTATCAAATACCTAAGTTCCTTCGCATGCTGTTGTTGCGGGAGTGTTAAAGTTCCCCCCATACTCACCAGTTGATGGGGTCGTGGAGTCCCGACGACGAAAACGAGTGCACTCAAGGGGCCTATGCCAGGCGCTGGTGAGTCGTAGTGTGACCCTCTCACATGCCCCACGTTGGGCGCCAGATGAAGGACTTGCACACGAGACAAGTGAGTTGGAAGGAGGACAACCCAAGTCTGCCCAACTTGAGCAGTGGTGGTTTATTTCAAGCCTGCTGACATTCTTGCAACACACAGACAGCTACGTCAGCATTCAATACACAGTACAGTAAGAGAACCATTATAAGGATTTTAACATGAGGAGATAGTCTGTTATTTGCCAAAGGGATTTGCCAGTAGCCAAAGGGATTTGCCATTGTTCATTGTGTAGCAGGAAGGGGGGAGAAGCATGGACTTTGACCGGCTAGCATTCCAGCCTCAGATCTTCCCTACAATTGGACTTATATCCCGCCCTCCCCGCGAACGGGCTCAGGGCGGCTTCCATGGGCCTAGGGCCTAAATATTACATTAAAACACATAAAATCAATTAAAAACATTTCTAGATGAATACATAAATAATACATATTAAAGCTTCCAATAATATAACCTCTGGCAACCTAATGGCAGGTCTGAGCCCTGAGCCATCTTGTTTGGGCTGTGCTGAGTCAGATTCCATCAAGGTGTCCCCCATTCTGGATGGGGTTTTATTCCCCTTGAAGGAACAGATCCATAGTCCGGAAGTAGGCGTTTATCTCTCCAGTGTTGTGATACAAGTCTTTCAGCTCTAGTAAGCTGTAGTAGTATATCATCAGTCGGAAGGCAGGAGCAGGCTTTATTCAGCCACCTCTCTGAATATCCTCTAGGCCCCCAGTAGGGGTCAGTCACCAGAGGTCACCATAACTTTCAAGTGCACACACAGTCACCAGGGGTTGTCATGTTTTCCAGGTGTGTTTGTGCTTGCACACACAGACACACAGACACACACATGAAAAATACAAATATATATATATAAAATTAAACCTACCCTCCAGGTAGGACTGGAACCTCTGCAGAATGGTGCCTCCCAATTAGGGATGGACATGAACTGGGAAAATGTGGTTCAGTTTGTGGTTCAGTTTGTGGTTTGTGGCATGCCCAGTTCATGAGCCATGAACCTTCATGTACTTTTAAGTGCCAAATTAACCAGTTCAGTTTGTGAGGTTTGTAATGTGGTAGAATGCCCCCCTCCCCCCAGTGTTAGGAACACTAAACTAGCAGGGAATTTCCAACTGACTGTCCTCTACCTGCCCTCCAGGTTTGGTGAGGATTGGATTTACAGGGTCCAAGTTACAGCCCCCCCCCCTCCAAAAAAAAGGTGCCCCCAGGAAAGTGCTTTTTGGGAAATGAGGGGTACGGGTTCAGAAGGTTCAGGAATGTATAGAATGGACCCTGTGCAAGCTAGAGACATCAAACCTCTTCCTGATGCTCCTCTACATTTTCCACCCCCCTGTTGCTTTGAAGTTTGGTAAACATTTTGATTGAGCAGAGACAGTCTATCTGGAAATGTACCCATTCACAAACCATCCTGAACTGGCACAAACTGGTTGAATGTTCATGGAAAGTTCATGCAGGTTGACCTTCGCTCATTTTGTTCTGCAATTCACAAACCGCAAACTGGCCAAAATTCATCATGAACTTTAGTTTGTGAGCTGGTTCATGCCCATCCCTACTCCCAATCCCAGCCCAGATAGGCAGTCCAGAGGGATACCATGATGAATGGTATCAAAAGCCACTGAGAGGTCCAGGAGAAACAATAGAGTCACATTCCCTCTGTCCATCTCCTGGCACAAGTCATCCATCAGGGTGACTAAGGCTGTTTCATTCCGTAACCAGGCCCAAACCCAGACTGAAAGAGATCTAAACAATTTGCCTTACCTAGGAAAGTTAGAGTTGTCCAGCCACCACCTGTTCAAACAGCTTGCTCAAGAATGGAACATTAAAAACTGTTCAATATTACTAACATCCTTCCCTTTCTGATTCCTTAGGAAGGTTATTTATGCCAGAACTGTGTATACAAATGACTCAAAAGAATCCACAGGATCTATAGTTCCACGTATGTGAAGGAAGATTACTTATTCATACCCCACCATGGGGACCCATTTCAGTAACACTGTGGATACTTTGGGCATACCAGGAACAGGTAGTAAGTGCCACCACCAAATGGCTGCCACAGGCACTGAGTCCAACTGTTAACCCTCAAACCTCTCCTCCTGCTGAAGGTATAGTTTGGCTTCTGAAAGGAATAAGTCCAAGCACGCTTCATCTTAAATGGGCCCCAAAGTCACACGTTCTGGGCACTGCCTGGTCTGGAAAATGGTTCTGGTTTCACACAAAATGGATTCCAGCAATCATAGACCGGAGACATAACTGGGCAGCGATTCTGAAGGTATAATGTCAAGGATCTTGACCGCTATCAACCCTGTCCCCACCTTAAAATCACACACAATGACAATAATGGGTCTCCAGGAAAATACATTGTTTGACCTTAAACTAAACATTTCCCCACATGGCCTGACCTTTCCTGATTTGTTTACCATAATTATGAAACCACTTAATACCTTTTAGTCATCCCCCGCAGCTTCCCCTTCCAACAACAGAGGGCCATCAAGCAACCATTAGCTACATTCATGCACAATATCAGAAGTTTCCCCAGGTTTTTGTCCATTCCTGGGAATGGTATTCAGCCTTCCTCAACACATTGTCTTAATCCCATCAGGTATTTTTTCAGGGGCAATCATGTCACCATGCCCTCAAGGTAGCATTTTGCCCTATAACTGGACATGCTCTGCCCCATGCAAGGTGTGTGTGTTTTGGACACCTACTGATGATTCACCCCCAAATCCATTTGGGTTCATTTCCAACTCCGTGAAATGCTGGTTCATTTCACAGCCTCTCTCCACAGACCTCTGACTCTTCTGGACTGGTAATTATAATTTCCCTGAAAACTCCTCCCTGAATTTCTGTTAGCTTGTGTGTGTGTGTTTTACTGTGTGCATTTATTTCTCTATGTGTGCTTGTCAAGGAGCCGAAAAGGCTGACCTCATAAGTTCCCAGGGCAAGAGCACATAAGTAAGCAGACTGATATTATTAAAAAATATTTATAAAGTTTATTGGAACAATAGTCAAGTTAATATGAATATATCCAACAGATTACCCAAAGTCACACAGAACACAAAACAATAAAGCTAGCTTTTATATACCTAACACTTTTAAGAATTCTGTTAGATGGTACAAAACTTACATCCAGATGCAGGCCTCAAATTAGTGTAGACTATGATTTCAGCAATTTGCCAAGCATAGATTCAAGCCTCTATCCATGAAGGCTCAGAAAAGAACCCCAGCCCCCGGGGGATATCATAATTATAGTTTTTTTGACCCCTCATGGTGACATCCAATCCTAACACACCTTCAGGAGAATTCTCCAGAATCTTACATCACCACTTCTGATCTCCCCCCTCCCAACACTAGGAACACATTCTTATAAGAAACTAATGCTTCTGGCCAGGCTGATAAGGTGCCAGGCTGTCCAAAGCCTGTAATTAATGACACCTGCAAGAAAGGACCAGGCCAGTTATTTATACATTAATTGGGGGGGGGGGATAAGAATGGTGCTTCACCTCACAGTGCTCCATTTTATTATTTCCTCTTTCAATAAAAATAACCTTTCTTGGTTAAGGCACAGCCTGTTTCATTCCTGAGAGTTTCTCTTAAGCAAAAAATCCCCATAAACTTTGGTGGAGATCTTGCTTGTTACCCTCTCTTGCAAGCTCCATCTCCTTTGCTAATTTCCCCAGTTAAAAGGCGACAGCCCCTTTGGGCAACACTCACAAAATATTTGGAGATTCCAAGCAGAGTATACTCCTAGGATGGAAGCAGCTGTTTCAGAATGGGTGCTGCTAGCAGACACAAAGGTGAAGCCCCCTGGCCTCTTCTGAAGCACCATTTATTCTATGGTGGCAAAGAAAAGCCAGAAGTGGTCTTTTGGGGAAGAAGGAAATAGGCACCAGGAAACACACTGGCAGGTTCCATGACACCTGTAGGTCTCACACTCGGGTTGCCAGCAATGCTCCCTCTAAGCTGTGCAGACTTGTAAGCAAAAATTCTACTTTATGAGCTACTGGCATTAAAGATGTGAGCAAGTGATTTGGCTATTGTGTAAATTAGTTTGCTCTGGAGCCATCCTTCCTGAGCTAAGACAAAAATGTGTGAGCCAGAGGCTTAAAAAACTGTGAGCTAGCTCACACTAACTCGGCCTAAAGGGAACACTGGTTGCCAGCCTCCAGGTGTTGGCTGGAGATATCTTGGGATTACACCTGAACTCCAAGCAACAGAGATCAGTTAGCTTGGAGAAAATGGCCATTTGGGAAGATGGACTCCTATGGTGTTATACCCTATTGAAGTCCTTTGCCTCCCCAAATCCCACCGTCCTTGGGCTCCACTCACAAAATCTCCAGATATTTCCCAACCCGGAGCTGACAACCCTACCTCACACTGGATATCACTAATTTAATTTAGCACAGTTCAGCAGTGGGAAATTCCAGCTAAATGAAAGTGCGCCAGTCTGTACTGTGAACTTCAAGTTTTTAAAAGAAAGTAGAAGGAATTAGGAAGCAATACTCAATGATGACAACCGAATAATAAGACATTCTCAGAGTCTAACGGGCATTCCACTCTTCTTGATAAATCCCCTGGAGAGAATAGTGAAATATCTACCATGTTATACTGTGACAGTTACATTACTGTGAAGTGTCTTTCATGCCAACAGAAAGTATTCTTTGGAGACTGCAATGTCTTAATTTCATAAAGTAATATTTTACCACATTAATAAATCAAAATAACACTGGTCCTAATGAAGGGTAGCTAAAAGGCATATGCCAGACTCCTTCATTTCTAACTGTTAATTTAAGTTGACTAAAATGCTAATTAAAATGAATATAGCTTGGTTAGCGTCTTGAAGTGTGACCTTTATTAGCATCATTATTTGCAGTAAATTTTGTTCTGGGAAACTATAATTATAACCTTGGTGTTACTGCCATGTTGTACTATCTGTGTGACAATGAGAACATTGGATAGATAATATTTGGCTATATGAGCTGTACAATAAATGGAGGCAAATGAATTAGCAATTTTATTGGACTTTAAATATTATAATGATTGTGACCTATCTCCTGGGTCACAGAGGTTAAACACACAATAAATGTTCATTCTTTTATCCTTAGACAATCATTGGACCAAACTGCAGAGTACTTTGGAAATTACCCACAAAAGAGCATGATTTGAAATGTGGCTATCTACTGTTGCAGTAAATTTTATTGGTTTCAGCTCCTGGGAAAAAAAGACAGTCAACTGACAATGGTGCTGAATCAGCAGATGCTTTAGAAAAGTTATTTGCTGTTGCCCAGCATTTTGAGTCTGGGAAGTACAGCTGAGAAAGTAGCAATGTTCTAGCAATGGTGGTTTAAAAAAAAAACAAATGTTTTTCATTAATCTCTCCCAATACTTTCTGAACATGAAATAAATAGTGGACATTTACCATAGTGCAATAAATATAATTTGTGTATCCCTAATACATTTAAATATGTTATTTAATATATATCATGTTAATATTACTATTTTAATTATTCTATTCAGTTTATTCTTACTTTGTAAGCTACCTCGAGCAGATTTCTCACAAGGCAGCATATGCATTTTCTAAATATGTCAATAATATATTCTTTTTAAAAAGTGTATATCAGCATATTTTTGCACATGCCACCCCCAGTGCTGATATAATTCTCATAACTAACAACATAGACTTAAAGTCTCTGTCCCCCATGCTAACATCAGTGTCACTACTGGAAGCTTAAAGAAACAGTAACATAGGTATGTGAGAAAGCATGGGGGACTTTCAAATTGGCAGAACCTGGATCCTATGAGTGGTGCAGGGAATGGGGTCAAAACTTAAGATACAATAACTTCAACAACTCCACTGTTGTAACAAGTCCTTGACTATTCAGACTGCTCCAGATTAAATCTCCCTGTGGCCCAGACAGGTAATTGGTATTGTCAAATTTGACTGGGCTGATTGGCTATGAGATGCAGAATGAGTATGTAGATCCAATCCAAAAGTGACCTCTGTACACCTAGGCTTGAATGATGGATGCAGAGTTCACTTAACACATCTACAGAATCCCTTTGCAGCTGTGTGATTGTCTGGTGTCTCATACATCTGGCCTCTTACGTGATTTTTCATAATGCCCCCTACGTACAGGCATGCACATATATGAACTGCTTTAATTTGCATAGGGAATCCGTTCTTCAAAGTATTAAGCTTTGAATAATAAAATAGTTTCTTAGGACTTTACATATGGACCTGCCTATCCACTGTGTTGTATTCAGTCCAGTCATCTTCAGATGCCTTGCTTCAGGAACCCCTGATGTCTTTGGCTAGATGGGTAGCACCCTGAGAAAGGGCTTTCTTGGTTGTGATGCCAAACCTTTGGCACACCCTCCGCAGGAAGATTCATATGTCTCCCGCTGTCTCTGTCTTCTGCCAACAGATGAAGCCTTTTTTTGTTTCATTTGTATACCACTCCTCCTTATTGGCCCTCCTCATTGGTTGTGTTGTTTTTGTGTGTCTATGTGTTTTTATTGTATTGTTAAATACTTTGTATATATGTTTTAAATGCTGTTTCAATATATTTAATGTTTAATGTTTTTCTGTCCACCACCTTGGGTATCCTGTTTGGATGGAAAGGTGGCATAGTAATATTTTAAATAGATAATAAATTAACATGAGTGAAAGGGAAATAAATGGAGGAATAATAAAGCATATTCAGAAAACAGCTTTCACCAGGTTCTGCTGTGCTTCTGCAGAATGGATAAAAGGGTGTATGTCACTCAAGATGCATCAATTCCTCCTCCTAAAGTCTGCCACAGTGTCTCACATTGGATTGATTAAAGATCAGTAGGATGGAGCTATTTTTCAGTTTTTCATAAATGTGAACAATGAGAGCTAACTAATGTTTCAAATTTAACATTTAAAATTGGAGCCCTTTTGTGGGTTTGCTGAGAACAGAAAGCTTACTTTTAATTAAATTTATTGTCTGTGGTCCAGGCTGGAGCTGTTAGTTAATATTCAGTGAACTTTCTAAGATGAGAAAGGGATATTGTGAAATGCTAGCTATTTATTAACTATCATCCAGTGCTGAATTGATCAAAGTTTACTGAAAGGACAGGTACAGCTTTGTGCTAAACACAGGATAAGGTATTTCCTTGTGCTGGCAGCCTGAGCTACTTAGTTTATCTTGAAGACTATCACCTGTTGTGGTAACTGGTGGACATACTAGCTATTGACATTGGTTAACAAAATTAAAATGGTTGGATTCATAGCCACGGAAAATGAATATCAGTATGTGCTGATTAACACAGAGAGGCTCCAGAAATCCTACAAAAATTATTCTTACATGATTCTTACATTAGTTGATTCTTACATTAGAGTTTTAATGTGGGAGTCATTGGAAATACTTTCAAAGATCATAATGACTGCAAGTACTTATCCTAACCACAGAGATCAGCACAATCTCATGAAAGATCTCCATCTCAACACCATTTATTCCTAGTGACCTCAGCCTCTTAACTGAAGGCCCTTGGGTGATCTGGGTGACCAATATGATCAATGGTTCATGTGTCAGTTGATTTACAATAAGATCAAAAGACTTCAGTACCTGGATTAGAAGACTTTTTGTCCTCCATGTAATTGAATTACATTTTTAATAGATCTTTTCTCTCCCCCCCCCATTTTATAGAGCTATGTATGCTTCTTTGCCCCCTAGACAAAGGTGCTGTAAAAATGTAATGTCTTTATAAGCTGTCAGTGGAATATTTTTTTAAAAGTGCTACCTGTTCCTTTAAAGTTTGACTACTGTTTTAGAAAATGTGAAATGCCTCACAGAGAGAAGGCACAGCTGATTATCAAAATTATCCCCTGAAAGAGATTGATAGCAAAGCACCACTGCCTGACAAGCTCAGTTTCTGCTACCGCTTAGTGTAATTTGTCCTTATGAAACTTGTAGGTGGTCGCCTAACATTTCACTGATGTATGCAGAGAACTGAATTCTAGAAATAATATAAAGGAAGTGGATGAAATATTAGAAAAGGACTAGAAAGCCAATGTCCTTCAGAAACTATTGTTCTCTAGGACTCTATACGCTGTATTTGAAACTGACCGGACTCATCAGCCTTGGTGGTTTCACTTCTGACTCTGCTATGGAAGTCACTGTGTGGCCCTGGGAAATCAAAGGGTGCCTCACAGAACTGGTGTGAGGCTAACAAGCTACTTTATGCTCTTTGGAGGAGCCATGTGATGCAAATGTAATAAATGTCTTCAGGATTGCACATCTTAGAGAAATCCATTGTGACAGGGAAACATCAAAGGAACAATATGTGTTAATTCCCACTTTTACATTGAATATGATTTGTAAATGATTTGCTTAGAAAGTTCTATAACCCTTCCCCAACTAATCCTCTTTTTGGGCTTGCAAAGATTTGCATAATGGTCTTGCCTTCGCAAAGTTTTCCCCTTTTCTGCCTGTCCATCTCAGATGGCACAACAGCTACAAACCCCTTGTCTAGCTGAACAAATGATCCTTCTGACCTTTTACAGCATGTACACTCTCTTGTTCTTAATCCAAAGTCTCTTTCAGCAGGCTTTAGAGATCCCCACCCAAGACTGGTGCCTGCCTGTAGAATAGGTGCCGGTATTTATGTATTTATTTATTTGATTTCTAGGCCGCTCTCCCCAAATTTTGCAGGCTCAGAGCGGCTTACAAGACCTGGCAAACCAGGATTCACTTTACATTTTAAAATAGTTAAAACAGTATAAAACATACATAATTAAAACATAATAACAATTAAAGTGCTCAACATTCAGTACAACAGATGGTATCTCTCTGATGAAACCAAGTGCCATATCCCCGGCGGCAGATGATAATATCAACAGTCGACATTGGTGGATGTAATATGGGGGGGGGGGGGAGAAGAAGGTGGCAACCCCTATTCATACGCCTGGTGGAAGAGCTCCATCTTGCAGGCCCTGCGGAACTGCATCAGGTCCTGCAGGGCCCTGATCTCCTCCGGGAGCTCATTCCACCAGGTCGGGGCCGCCACCAAGAAGACCCTCCTTCTTGTGGTAGCAAGCCTGGCTTCTCTGGGGCCAGGTGTAACCAAACGATGTTGGGCCCCAGACCGTAGTGCTCTCTGGGGTACATACGGGGAAAGGCGGTCCCTCAGGTAGGTCGGACCCAGGCCATTTAGGGCTTTAAAGGTTTACTTGCCCCTTGTCTTCTTGAAGGAAGCACAAGGGTGGGGTGAGCCAATAGAGACTCAGTGTGGGAGCACTGGCCAATTGAGGGCTGACTCATTGGCCAGGTGTGGCAGTGGCTGCCCTCCTTCCTTCATCTGGCACAGCACAAGCTCAGAGGAGGTAGGAGCTGTGTGACTGGGCTCAAGCAGGAGACACGTGAACCGCTCACCTGGGAGCTACAGCAAGGCCAAGGACCCATCCCAACAAGCCAGTTTGGAGTTCTTAAGGGGGGCAGCAGTGGCTTCATGCAGTCAATGGCGAGGGTCTGTCGGGGCTTCCTTCCTTCCTCGGCCATCAGGATGCAGGCCACAGCAGCCAGCTAACTGGCACCAGTCTCGAGTTCTCCCCCACTCTTCTGCTGGTGGGTCAAGTGCTGTTTGGTTGGGTGGCTGCCCAGCAAGGGCCAGCACTCATTCCCCTCCCCCCAACCTCACTTGCAGGCTTATCCTAAGAGTTGGCTGATGAGTGGCACAGGGCCAGCCAGTGGCAGCCGGCACACCCTGTCTGTCTGTCCATTTCTGAGCATGCCAGGCTGGCCACCCCAGCCCATTCAGGCACTTTTTGCTGGAGACTTCCTGCCCCTTGCTGCTTGTGGGGGAAGAGCCAGTGGGCTCCCTGGCATTGCTCCAGACTCAGAGGGCTGCAGCAGCACAGATGGTACAGGGCTGAACCCTTCAAAGCTGAGATTTTGTTACCAAACGAAAGGTACAGCGAGCCTTAAGGCTTCGCAGTCATGGGCTGGAATGTGCCCTCCCTTCCCTCTGTGTACTAGCATGTGGGCCATGAAGAATCCTGGGCCTGGCTCTGAGCTGGGGTGGGTCTGCCCTGTTATGAAGCTTGCTTTGCAAGCACAATGCAACCCATGCTTTAATGTGTTAATGAGATGGTGCAGATCAGCTTATGTATAAATAAAAACCCCAGTTTAACACATAACTTGTGTTGTGTTTCATTCAGGTGTGGGTGGGCAAGTGGAGATATTGGGAACTGAATGTTTGATTGCACTTTGATTGATTCCCTTTGATTGCACAACATGTGCTCTGCAGTTCATGGGCGTCAACTACGGGGGGGCTCGAGGGCTCGAGCCTCCCCCGAAATTTCCCGGGGGGGGCTCAGCCACCCCCGGCAAAAGGGAGCGCCCACTGCCGGTGACCAGTCAACCGGCCAGCTGCCGTCGCCGCCTCTCCTTTCCCCCCACTCCCGGCCTGCCCTCCTGCCTCCCTGGGGCGGGCCGGGGGGGGAGGGAGAGAGGCGGCGGGGACATGCTCCCGCGCTTCGCGCGCACGGCTGGCAGTCAGCCGGCCAGCTGGCTGCCGCCGCCGAGACTGAGCCCCCAGCCTGCCTCCCTGGGGCCGGGGGGGGGAGGAGGAGGAGCGGCGGGGACATGGTCTTTGGCTCCACATGCTCGTCTGGAAGGAGCACGCTTTGGAGCAGCTTTAGTCTGCGGGCCTCCCTCTTGGGAAGCCCCGAGGATGCGGAGGTCGAGCGGAGGCGTTGTTCGAGGAGGAGGCGTCAAGTACAAGCGGCGAGACTAGGGCTGCCTTGGGCACTTGGCTTTACACCCCCCCCCCCTTTATAAATTACCCAGCTCAGTCAGCCTTTTCACAGGCGGCGGAAGTGGCCCTTCAGGCGGCCAGGCGGCGGCCGCCCTTGGTTTTTGCAGCGGGGTCTCCCATTCATCAGTTGCCCCTCCCATCGTTCTTTCCCGCCAAGCCTGCGCCCCGAGCCTGCCTCCCTGGGGCCGGGGGGGGAGGAGGAGCGGCGGGGACATGGTCCCGTGCACGTGCGCGCGCTTTGCGCGTGCGCACAAGAGAGCCCCCGCCCCCCCGGGGGATTTACAAACTCTACGCCCCTGCTGCAGTTGAGTTATGCTGCCTGCAAATCTGCCCAACAAAATGTCTATATAGCTCAAAAGATTAATTAGCTAACAATTGAGAGAAAAGTTATCTACCTAGTGCTTCCCCAAGAAAAGGTCTTTCCCCCAAATTTTCCATTTTGACCAGGCAGGGCTTGAACCTGGGATCTTTGGTGTACAAAACATATACTTTACAGATTAGCCCAGCCCCTCCCATGTAGATTTATGAATACAAGTAGCCTGGGCCATCACCACTGACAAATACCCAGCACGAACCAGGGGCTGTCCATATACAAAACATGAGCACTATTGTATGCTTACCTTCAGCTTTTTCAGATCATCATCCTCATCATCAGGAAATGAAACTGACTACTATTGTTGCCATTAGTAATAATATAAAGCTAAAAATCTTCTCCATTTCTTGACATCTTCCTCTAAAATCTCCCCTTCCATCTTGATGTTCTTTATGAGTGTGAAAGATATAAACAGAAAAAAGGTGAGAAGAAAGGAGGTTGAACACTTTCCTGGGATTAAGCTCCAATGAACAAGGTGGGACTTATTTCTGAGTAGGCCTATTTAGAATTGCTCCCTAAATCAATTGAGGGGGATAATCCAGAACCCAGTGGAATGACTTAAATACTCTCAATATTCATTCCCTTGCTCCCTTGTGTACAGGGAGACGTGGTGAAGTTGATCAAACTAAGTGGAAAGCACCCAAACTTGCCCTTGAAGTTCTTAGCACACACTGCTCGCCTTAATAAGAAACTCACAAGCTTTCCCTACATCCAAGGAGAAGGAATAGGAGAAAGCAAAGCCTTTCCAGGTGCATCCCTTCTATCCTCTCCCAAGCAGCACCACCGCTCCAGAGTGGAGAGTCCCAATGCAGCCACTGTAGTGGTGCTGATCATCGTATGGGTAGTCATAGCTCTCGATTCTAAACCATTTTTGATAGTGACATCCACTGTGGCCACTGTGGCCAGGCATTCCATCACTTGAGTCCACAGCCTGCAGTGCTACCCACTGACATATACAGAGTTTACCTAATTTTAAATCTGTAAATGTGTAAACATTTTTAAAAGTTTGTTTAATGTTCGAAGGATTTTAAGAATATTTAACTAAATAAAATGGATTTGGAAATACATATTGTAAATGGATTAAATTCTTTATATATTGTCAAATACACATAGCATTTAATCAAATGCAAAAAGTGGCATTTAAAAATAGGAGCAAAAAAACAGTAGAGCTCAACCTCAGATAGTAAACTGGATGAAAACTATAGCAAAGCAAAAACATAACAGAATAATATTGTTGTGAATGCTGTCATTTCAGTACATAATAAATACAATCAATTTTTCAACAAAATCATCAGCTTACAAATTATGTTAATTTGTACATTAAACAACAGAATAAATTCCCCTGAACTGTTTTATAATTGAAGATGTTTCTGCATTTTTCCAGAAAATGGCAGTATTTAAAGATCCAAATCAGATTAGTTTAAAATATTATTCAAATGTTCAAGCTGCAGACATAACGGGGGGAAATTCAGTCATATGCCTGATCTATTTCTTCCTAAGGGATTCTATTTTTACAAATAGAAATTCAGTCATATGCCTGATTAATGTATCTATTTCTTTCTAAAGGATTCTATTTTTACAACTAACATTTTCAAAAAAGGAACTTCCACTCACAGCATTTGTTTTCTCTCAATTTGAGCACCAAATATGAGTGCATAAATCATTTTTACACAATTTAAAGTGAGTAATTATATTATTATGGGGTCACAGTGGCTCAGTGGTTAAGACACTGAACTGCCGACCAGAAGGTTGGTAGTTCGGCAGTTTGAGACCTGAGTGCCGTGTGACAGAGTGAGCTTCTGTCTCTGGTCCCAGCTCCTGCCAACCTAGCAGTTCAAAAGCAAGAAATTACAAGAAGATAAATAGGTACCACTTTGGTGGGAAGGTAACTGCATTCCATGCACCTTGGTGTCTAGTCATGCCAGCCACATGACCATGGAGACATCTTCGGACAGTGCTGGCTCTTCGGCTTGGAAACGGAGATGAGCACCACAACCCTAGAGTCGTATTCGACTGGCTTTCGAGCAAAGGAAACCTTTACCTTTACTTATGTTATTAAAACTTGCTAGTTAGGTCCAAGGTGAATTTACACTCTAGGTCACATTCCCTTTTTGGCATAATGTATTGATTAGCTTTGCAACGTTTTCCTCTTAAGACAGTGTCACCTGCACATTAGTAAAACAATGCCTCCCAAATACCACTTACACTTTTTTTTCTGTAAACAGAAATGTACCCAGAATGTAAAACAATCCCTGAAATCTATTGATTTTTCCACTAGAACCTTTTTTACCCCCATTCCATTCAACATACTGAGGTGAAAAATATTGCATGGCACTTTTCCAGTTCTTTTCCCCTTCCATAGACAATGCACAAGCAAATTGACAGGAGGACCACAAGAATAAAACCTGTATGTGTCATCAGGTCACAGCTGACTTAAGCCAACCCTGTAGGGTTTTCAAGCCAAGAGACATTCAGAGGTGGTTTGCCATTGCTTGCCCCTGCATCACGACCCTGGTATTCCTTGGAGTCAGATCCAACCCTGCTAATAAAATAAAACCTTCCATTAAAAGCCTGGGTAAAAAAAGATGTGTGTTGGCCTGGCACCCAAAATAAAGTAAAATAGAAGCCAGGCGAACATCAAGGGGGAGGTTACAAAGTAAGGTTGCTAGGTCCAATCATCATGCTGGCAGGAAGATTGGGGGGAGGAGTTCCTGGAGTGGGTCACCTGGAAGTGACATAGGCATGCCAGTGAAATCGAGGACAGCACTCTGGCTTTGGGGGGAAAGTCTATAGTAAAATCACTTTCAAACCATAGAGTTTTGCCCAAAAGCCAGAGTGTCACCCCACCCAACATCACCAATGAGCCTACATCATCTCTGGGTGACATCAGTGCATCACACATGACATCACTGTTTTGGGGTGGCTGGGGAGAATTTCCTTCTGCTGGCTAGCTGGCCACCAGTGGGCAGGAGCCTGCAAAAGCGGGAGATCCCCTGCCCCCACCTGAGGAATGGTTACTTTATTACAAAGGCTAGGCACCACCACAGAAAATACCCTAACTCTAGTCACCCCCTGCCTCACCTCTGAAGGCAGGGGCACATTGAGAGGCAGATCTTAACTGGCAAGCTGGATATTATATTGATACAAGTGGGAACCCATGAGAAACTCACAGGAATATTCCCTCACTAATTCTGTGTTTGAATCTCTGTCCCCGAAAAGACTCGAAGCACAGTGAATGCTTGTCACGTATTATATAGCTGCCACTTCTGTTTCCCTCCTTGGCTTGTAAGTGCATCTGTTGTACACTCACCTTTGCCTCTCTCCTTAGTCACCAGCTCTTTGCCTCCTTGCCTACTGCTGAACTGTAAATGCCTTGCAGACTGAGACCTGCTTATTTTCATTTTTACATGGAAATGTCTGTGAGGTACATACTGATATCACTGTGTATATAATGAAAAATAATAGTTTGCATGTAATATGGGAAGTCATCTTCTTCCTTTGCTACCCCATGGACCTGGTTCCCTTGACTTTATGTACTCTGAACTTTGGAATTCTGAGGCTGCTGGCAGTTGGAGAGGGAGCTGCTCTGCCTACACACCTCCCCCCCATCTTCAGTGCCCGTCACTGGATCTCTGCCTCCTTGCCTCCCTCCCATCCTCAGTTTGCTCCTTGCCTAGCTTGCCCCATTGTCAGTGCAGCGCTTGCTTGGCCTCCCACTGTTGGAGCTCTTCCCTCACCATAGCTGTGCCTGCATTGCCTGTGCTTGCAAAGTGGAGAGCTGAATCGGGCACTGCCTACCATGGCAACACTGGAAAGAAGGGGCAGAGTTTGAGGGCTCTTTCCCTAGCCAGGTAGGGGTGTTGCTGTGGCTCTCCCTGGCTGCTGCTCTGCCCTCCCACCCTCCTCACTTCACTCACCAGCTGTTGCCTACCTGAAGTGCCTCCCTCCTTCTGCCACTCCAACGGAGAAGTGTTGTCTGCACATGCACAGATAACATTCCTCTGTTTTAAAAGAATTAACCCCCCCCAAAAAAAAATCAATGCTCCCTCTAAGCTGTGGAGTCTTGTGAGCAAAAGTTCTGCTTTGTGAGCTACTGGCATTAAAGGTGTGAGCAAGCCATTTGGCTACTGCATAAATTAGTTTGCTCTGGTGCCATCCTTCCTGAGCTTAGACAAAAATGTGTGATCTGGAGGCTAAAAAACTGTGAACTAGTTCACACTAACTCAGCTTAGAGGGAACACTGCCCCCAATGTATTTTTTTTTTAAGTTTTCAGATTTTTCTGCAAACCTAAGAGGTCACCCAAGTTTGCAGAAAAACTTGTTTGGGGTAACTATGCCCCCTATATGTGGAAATAAGTTATCTGCACATAGGAGACTGTTGGGAATTAGATATATAGATAAAGTTATCGAATTGCACACAAATGTGAAGGCTGGGAAACAGGAGGAGGAGGAGGGGCAAAAAGCTTCCTCCTACCTCTTGCTCACTCCCCCTACCCAATGCAGCCTTGCAACCCACATTTAGGTCCCGCAACCCCAGGAATAAACTTTCCCAGAGTTGGAAATGCCTTTTTGGAGGAAGAGGAATGTTAAGAAGACAATATCCTTACTTGAATCTCACAAGGTCCTGCTTGAACCGTAGCTACCTAATTTGCATAGGTTGTTTTTTCAGAGTGTTGCTGTTGGGTGGCTTTCCTCCCTTCTGGGTTAGGGTTATTTTATGTCAGTGACAGGACTAGAATTATTTTTTGCATCAGTTTCGGTTGATAGTGAGAGTTTGTTTTGTTTTACATAAGGGTAGAGCTCAGAGTAGGGTTGGGGTTATTTTATCTTATGAGCTAGAATTAGCTTATTTTATGTTAGAGTTAAGGTTGTGGTATGTTATGTGTTATGGTTAGAGATATTTAAATTGGGGTTAGAGTTATTTTCCCTTCTGGGTTAAGGTTATTTTATGTTAAGAGTTAGGATTATGTTGTGTTATGTGTTAGGGCTTGAATTGTTTTATGTTAGGGTTGGGGACTGAATTTTGTTAAATGTTAGAGCTATGTTTATTCAATGACAGGGTCATTTTACTTTAGCATTATTTTATGTTAGCACCTTGAGAAAGTAACCCACATAATAAGAACAATCAATGTGCAAGCATTTTGCAAGAATTACAGCCATACAGGAAGTTTCTGCCAAGCAGAAACATTTCTGAGCTTCTTCCCATTGTTCTCAGTCTCTAGAGAACTGATCAATGCATTGACAATGAATTAAGAGGAAGAGTTATAAACTTTACTCAGGACTAACTTCTTGTGTAATGGGAGAGAAGGGCTGAAGTTTTTCTCTGTCTGCAGCTTGTCTCTGGGGGATTAGGTTAATCACTGACCAATTCCCTCTGCTTGTTTAGCTCACAGCTAATCCATACTGTCAGGCTTTTACAACAGCATAATTAGTATAGCTGTGAAAGAGGACCAAGGTTAAACTACAATACATTTCAAAGGATTTCCATCTCAGAATAACAAATTGAGTGTTCAAATTTGCTGGCTTAAAATCAAGAGATATTGAGAGGTGCTTGGGGTGTTGATGTTTTCATTAATCAATAGAAAATAAATTTCCATCAGTAAGGCCCACCCAATGCAACAGATTAAATTCTCATCTTCTGAATCCTATACCACATTTCATACAGATTGGGGTTGGGGAGTCTGCATTTTATTGACAATTAAATGTCTACCTTATAGAATCAGCCCAGGGAATCTTTTGGTAATTGAAAAGAGAAAAAAAAGAGAGACCACAAGGCCAAGTGGGCACCAATAATATATACATACTAAATAAAATCCTATTAGTCACCATTCTTATCAGGATCACAGGGCTATGTCTAGGGTTGCCAGCTCTAGATTAGGAAATACCTGGAGATTTGGGGAGCGGAGCCTGGGGAAGACCGAGTTTGGGGAGGGAAAGGGGACAGATCTCCAGATCCCACCTGGAGGTTGGCAACCCTAGCTGTATTTGTACCAGGCATGAAAGGGTTTGTTAAGCTTGTAGAGGTACTACCCAATCCCTGTCCACATTGTGTCACATTGGTTTACGAGGTTTTTTTCCTTTTCCTAAGGACAGAATGACATAACCAGGGATGTGCCTCCAGAAAGTAATCAATTTTATCCAAACATACCCTGTACACATTCTCAGAGGAATATCCATGCCCTAGGAGAAAGCATCCCTCCTTTGTGCTGCTGCTCAGTTGCCACCCTGGGGTCCCAGCAAGGGCTCTGACTCCCCTGCTAAAGTATGCAGGATCTGACTCAAGTGCCCACCTCCCTTACCGTTGCCCTCCCATTCCCCTCCAAAGACACTGAGTCTGCCCACTGCATTGGCTCCCCCCAGCCATTGACTCCAGGGCCCCCTGTGGTCTCCTGCCCCCACAGCGATACCTTCGCAGTCTTCCCCCTGGGTGCCAGAAACGCCCCCCTTCCCAGAGCAGACACAAAGTTATGAACTTCATTCATTTACTCTATCCATTTCTGACCTTTCTCCCCCATGGGGACCCCAAGTGGCTTACATCATTCCTCTCTCCTCCATTTTATACTTACAACAACCCTGTGAAGGTGGTATGGCTGAGAGTGAGCAATTGGCCCAAGGCCATCCACCTAGCTTCCATGGGAACTGGAATCTGGGTCTCCCAGATCTAGTCTCACACGCTAACCACTGCACCAAGCTGGTTCACTCACCCAGACCGCCCTCTGACTCCTCACCCCTTCACACTGCAGCCTGCAAGGTGAGAGAGGGAGCCTGTTGTTGGAGGTGCCGCTGGGCCCTTGTGATGTTTGGCAGATGACTATGACCAGTGGGGCTGCACAACCATCCACAGCCCCCCAAGGCATGTGAAAGCTCTCTCTTTCTTAGACATGTCCTTGGGAAGCCCTCAGGGCAAGTCACAGATGGGCTGGGGAGGGAGTGGGGCAGGAAGGGGTGTGGAGCTCCTGTTATGTAGTCAAAACCAAACAGACAGAGACACAGTTGTGGCACAACACAGACCTTATTAAACAGCAAACCATGGTGAGGTGTGAAGACTCCATTCACTACCTCCTTTGGGGCCATGACATGGGGAAGAGGACTGAGGATCCCTGGCACGGCATGTGTTTAAGTGGGATGGAATTGCAGGTGGAACTTGGAAAGGCTGACTGGGTACAACAAGAGGAGGGCTGGGACAGCAGACTGAGCAGGGTGTGGGGGGGAGAAGGCAAGACTAGCCACACCTTGTAACATGTGAAAAGAACTACACAGTAGCTCTGTGCAGTTGACCCATCCATGTGTCGACTCACCATAGGGGGAGGGAGAGCAGACACAAGTGTGTTGGCCCCACCTGATCACTGATCATCTGCATGGGGCAAATGCATAGAAGTAGCACCTATGTAAATGCCCCTTCCCACACCAGCAACATTGCTTTCCAAACACTGACATGGAGAGAAGGCATGCATGCAGGCACTTAATCCAGTTATTCACACAATGCAGGCAATTTGGTGGTCACATGGAGGTAGGGGCAGGACCAATGAGCTCATGCCCAGTGTCCCTTCACATAGTGAGTCAACATGCAGAGGTGTCATCTGTGCAGGGTTACTACAGTCCCTGATTTTTATCTCTGTACAGCATTTTCCTGATTGCAGGGCCAGATAAATGCTGAAACCAAGAGGAGGAGGGTAGAGGGTAGAATACAGCTACAAATTTCAGCAGTTCCCACTTTCATGCCCTGCCAACTAACATTTCTTATGCCTTTTGTAAGGCAGAAGGACTTCAGCTTGAGAAGGAGTCACCCAAATGGCCAGAAATCTGTGTTCTAATGTCCATCCAGACCCTTACAAACAGCAGTCATCAGTCTTCAGTGGCTAGAGTGTAGGAACAGGATCCCTACTTTATCATGGAAGCTTTCTGAGTGATCTTGGGCCAGTCACACACTCTCAGCCTAACCTACCTCATAAGGTTGTTGTGAAGATAAAATGGAGGAAAGGAAGACTATATGAACTGCTGTGGGTCCCCATTTAGGCCTTCTTTAGAGGAGCATAACAGGATTTTTCCAGTATAGCACAGCTGTAATCATCAAGATTCAACAACCTGGATCAGCAGATGCAAAGCACTGGAAAGCTGCAGCAAACTGAAGATTTTGCGATTACTGAATTAATTGCAACAAATCTTGTCATTGTAAAATGTGCCAAAGGAATTTCTGGAACAACAGAGGAAAAGAATCTACTCATCTGTACCAAAACTGTAAAAAAGAGTTTTAAAAAACAAAACAAAATTCGACACTGAAATATTAGGCTGCGAGCACACGGCCCCTTTAATCTGGGAGGGATCCCGGATGTAAAGGGGCCGCATTATTCTTCCTGCGGGTTGGGATGTTTACACATCCCAACCCCGGGGGCAGCGCCAGCAGCCGCGTCGGCCATGGGAACGTTGGCCGCGGCCACTGAAGAGGCGGCTGTGGTGGGAATGATGGCAGCAACTGTGGCGGAAGCGGCCGCGTCAGCGGAAGTGGCTGCCGCTGAAGAGGCAGCCGCGGTGGCGGGAAAAGCTGCCGGGAACAGCGGCGGAGGCGGCCGCAGCAGCAGCAGAAGCAGCGGTGGACAGGTGAGTTGGGGGGGTTCCCCCCCCTTTTACACTTGGGCACATGAGTGGCCATGCGCCCAAATGTAAAAAGGGGGGGGAAATGGCAGGGGGGGCCATCTGGATCTCACAATGCATCTCACAATGCTTGCGAGAGAGGGCTGTCCAGAAGGCTCGAGTGCGGGTTCCTCCCGCGACTCCCGGGAAAACACTAGTTTTTCCCGGGGTCGGAAAATGCGGGAGTAACCCGCATTGGAGCCTGCTTCGCCGCGGGACTCGCTGCGGGCCATTGTGGACGGCCCCTTTAAATGCGGGAGGAAGCAGCCCTTCCTCCTGCATTAAAGGGCCGTGTGCTCGCAGCCTTAGGCTCAAATTTAGAAGTTCAATTTCAGTTTTAGAGTTTTGTTCTGAAATACTCTGTGTTGCTTTAATCACTAACCTTTTTTGACAGTTGGATCAAAATAATCTGCAGGCTGAAGGATCAGTATGAGACTATAGTATTTCATTCACAGTCCTTGCCTGAATACCTCTCATCCACCCCAACAAATGGTGGATAGCTTTTTTTCCTCCTGCTCCACATTGTGTCTATTTACTCTGTCATTGGAGTTGTGAAACTGGAGATGTTTCTGTGAAATATTTTTATGTATAGCGGCTAGGTTTGTTTTTCCATTAGACTGCACATAGTGAGAGATGTTCTTATTCGTTACTGCTTGTTACAGGCCTGAGGTTTCAGGTCAGGTGTTATCTGGGGAAATTTTGTTTGAAACTTATGGGTCAATGCTCCTTCCCTGTGATTTGCTATCTGGGTTTTGCTGCAGAAAATACCGTGGTTTTTTTTTTAAGTCACCGTTATGGTCTTCTATTTGGGATCATTCTTTCTTATATGCGTTTTATTTCTGAGATGTGTTTTTACTGCCTTATCAATAAAAGTGGAATCACACAACTTGCTTTTGTTGTATTTGTGGCCAGCCTGTGTTGGTTAAAAGAATTCTTTAAAATAATTATACAGCCTGAAGTGATGAAAAATTATTTGGGGGGCAGGGATGGGGGTTGCATGGAGTTTTAGGGTAAATTATAGGACATAAGTGATTGGTCTTGAAGAGCACACAACTTCTGTGAAATTGTAATAGTGATACAGCTATATAAAAATGATGAAAGATTTGCAGCTTTATAATGGTGGAAGTTGTAGTTTTTAAATGATTAATATGATTTTACATATTGTAATTCTCGGGCTAGGAACAAATCGTCTGGTATGCTGCTTGTGACCTACAGGGAATGTACATGACCTGACTTCTATATTAAGACCTGTCATGCTACTCAGTTTGTATGTACCTGGTCCAGCCCAGAAAAAACTCACCTACAATGATAGTTTATAGCAGAGGTGCCACTAATTTCAGAGTACATTTGTTCACCAGCTGAACATACTAGCCCCATACACATGACCCTTCTGTGCATTGACTGGACATGAAGACAGGGAGAGTGGGCATGATGGCATTGGCCTTGCCTCCAATCTCTGCATGACTGCTGGCAAATGAGCATGGTGCTTCATTGTGGAGAAGGTGTCCATGTTCATGCTCCTTTCACGTGATCAGCAACATTCAGAAAGTAGCATCCCTGAACACAGGGAGGGAGCATACACATGGACACTTCCTCAGCTGACCTGGTCATGACAGTGTTGCAGGGACAATGCCAGCATGCTTGCACCCACTACCCATGCCCTGTGCTTCCAGTCGACACATAGAGGGGTCATGTGTAGATCCCTTTTGATGGGTTCAATACTTTGGGAGCCAAACACAGATCTGTATTTGGTCAACTCCAGTGGAACAACGTGAACACCTGCTTAGCAGGGTTGTTCAGAAGCTAAACCCCCAGTCATTATGTCTCACCCTGGCTGAGTCACAGCAAAGCCTCTGCTGTCTGAATTTGCTGCATCTCAGCCTTGCCAAGACACAGCAGATTTTTTGGGGGTGGGGGATGTTCAGAAGTTGACTCTCAGCTCAGTTAAGAGTGGTCTTCTGAGCCAGCCTTTTCCTCTCAAAAAACACTGCCTGGCATAGCTTAGACATAAACAAATTAGAGATTGGAATACTCTGATCTGTAGGTTTGCTGTGTTTAAGCCATACCCAGGTTCGGGGGGGTGGGGTTCTTTCAGGGGAGAGGGTGGATCGGAAGACTACTTACCTGAGCTAAGAGTAGGTTTCTGACCTCCCCCAAAAAACCCTCCCACTGTGCATGAGCATGACTAAGACAGAATAAAGTTATAAATCAGAAGCCTGTGATCTCAAACTTTGCTGTGTCTCAGCCTTGTCTAGACATAGGTTGCAGTCACATGTGCCAGAAAAAATGGGAGGGGAGCAAGGCTATTTCCTCTGGAGGAATTTGACCCACAGTTGCACAATCACACTTCCCTCTGAAGCTGTGGGCACAGTCTGTCAGTGTGTGATCAGACACAACTGTGGGTGAGCTGGGGGGGGGGGTTGTCCTATTTTTTCTCCATGCGCTTAAACGAGGGATCAATGAATCACACCTCTGGACCAAGGGCTCCCCATGGACTTTGGGACGCTGCACATACTGCAAAGGGAGAAAAAAACAATAGTATGGAGTCGGCGTGGCCTGATCAGATCATCCCGATGCCATGAGAGCACACTGGAGTGATCAGACACGGAAAGTCTGTCTGTGGCCCGTCACAACCCATTTACTACTGTTTTTTTCCTGGTGTCTTTTAACTCTGCTTCTGTGGCAGAGCAGAATGGGTTGCTGACAACTACAGAGCACTTCCCAGATGCTGTCTGACTGCACCCTTTAAATCTGCCCGTCTTTCGCACCTATGTCGGGTCTAATTGTGCATATGATCACAGCCATAGCTTTTTTTTTCAAATTGAACAATTTTAATTGTTTAAGTGTTTTTATGTTTGCCACCTTGTGGACCTTGACTGGGTGGAAAGGTGGCATAAAATGTTTTAATAAATAAATAATGGGGGTGGTTAAGAAGGCCCCTGATCATCTGGGGGTCAGCTTCTGATTCCTTCCCCCCCCCGGTGGGCTGCAAAGTTTGCAGTGCTGGGAGATCAGAAGCCAGCTCTCAGCTGATCCTTGCAGTCCATCTGTGAGTTAGCTTCTGATGCCCACCTCTAATGTTCTTGAGCTGCACCAACATGGCCAATGTTCCCTCTAAGCTGAGTTAATGTGAGCTAGCTCACAGTTTTTTAGCCTCTGGCTCACACATTTTTGTCTTAGTTCAGGAAAGATGGCTCCAGAGCAAACTAATTTATGCATTAGCCAAATCTCTCACTCACAACTTTAATGGCAGTAGCTCACAAAGTATAATTTTTGCTCACAAGACTCCACAGCTTAGAGGGAGCATTGCATGGGACCCAGCAAAGTTACCCTATAGCAGGAGGTCAGAAGCTAATTCCCAGCTGATGGGGGGTTTCAGACTCCTTGCTGAAACTAGCCTGATGGTACCAAAGAGCAAAAACAAGTTGTGAACACCCAAACAACCTGTGGATTAATCAGCTGCCTGGTTAGGTTATGAGCTGAACCAGCAGGTATTCGAGCATCCCTAGTTCATACTTAAAGTAAATGTGGCTTTTAAAAAGCTCTTTTGTGAAGTAAAAAGTCCTATGATTGTGACTACAAACACAGACACCATGTGGATGCCTAGTGAGTCGACCTATAGTCTCACCATTCAGTCCCACCTAATGAACTTCAGAGCTGGATATGCTGCTGAACTAGCAAACACATCAGGACTGATATTCTCTATGAGGGAAACAGTATTTTTGTATTCAACAAAAATAACACATGCATAAATACTGTATTAGCTTTGGATGAAAAGTGCTCACCTATTGAAAATAACAAATTGTGATTTTACCATTGACTTTGGTGAGGTAGCATTCATTTGAATGCAAACTTTACTTTCTGCTAGCACAAGGGCACTTCTGCTGGTGAAGAAATGGGTGCAATTTCTGATGACTGCTCTCTTCCACTGCAGATGCCCACCTTCACCTAGTGCTGTTCCTTGATGTCTTTGACCTCTGTGGACAATGTTTGGGAGGCACTGTGGGCTAGTGAGAAAGGGAGGCCAAAAAGTTTGATTCCATGAATGAAACTAGGCTCATGATCCTTCATATCTAACTCTCTGGGTTATTTTGCTAGAATGATCAATGTTTATCTTGTCCTTAATTAGGGAAAAAGTCAACTCTTTTTCTGCATGGAAACATATCATTATGAAGTGAAAGCAACTGGCTTTTTGATATTTTAATGGGAAAGTGTAATTACATTATACACATTTGTCTTCAAAGATTAATATCCAATGGCAATGACAGAAAATGAGAAATATCATTCTGGTATTTTATAACTGCAACCTAGAATGAGTTCATTGATTCTCCTTAAGAAGTGAAATAGATGTTTGATTTTAAGACATGTCTCTTTTAAATTGCCAGCTTTCAAATAAGAAGCACAATGAAAACTTTCCAAATAATACGTGGTTATAAAAGGACTCATATGTGGTTATAAAAAGGACTTACTTTCTGCAGGTGCTAGAATATGGTCAAATCAGATTAACAGGTGGATCCTATAAACTACCTCTGCAAGATGAGACATACAACCAGTATTCCCTCTAAGCTGAGTTAGTGTGAGCTAGTTTAAGCCTCCAGCTCACACATTTTTGTCTTAGCTCAGGAAGGATGGCTGTAGAGCAAACTAATTTATGCAGTAGTCAAATCACTTGTTCGCATCTTTAATGCCAGTAGCTCACAAAGTAGAATTTTTGCTCACAGGAATCCACAGCTTAAAGGGAGCATTGCATACAACTATTCATCAGCAGTGTGGCTGTTCCACAAATCATGGCTCTCATTTCCCCTGGCCCAATGAAGAACACACGAGTGAAGTCCAAGTGAGAAAGAAAAGCTAAAGTGTTTATTGCAATAAACAGAGAGAAACAGTACTAAGAAATACATTGTCTGCAAACCAAGCTGCTCTCTGCCCCAAACAGGAAGGACAGAGGATTATATACCCCAAATGACATAGATGCAGGTAACAATACAAAGATGGCCTCATTGGTTACAGGTAAAGGGGCATCATTTGAGTTGGCACAAATCCATTGGCTGACACCATTTTGGGTTGTATTACACTCATTTGCAATTGTCAGGGCTGGTGCTACCATAGGCCAAGTTAGACAACCGCCTAGGGCGCAGACCTCAGAGGAGTGCAGAAACGGACAATCAGCAACCCTCCAACCAGCCACAGGCTCTCACACTCACTCACTCACCAGCCCCGGCTCTCCCATGCTTTTCCTCCTCCAGAAAGTCACAGCAACTGCAGCAGCAGCAGCTCCCTTCAGCTTTGCCTTGCACCCTGCCTGCCCAAGCCTGCACAATTGTTTGCGTGACAAGGAGCATGGAGGTCTCTTCTTGTAATCATCAAGGGCAGCAAGAACTCTTCATATATAAACAGAGGAACAAAGCATCACAGATAAGAGGTGTGAATCACTCAATAGCCCTAAGCCCCAACCAGACTTCCTGGTGAATCCTATACCATGGATCTCACACCATGGGTAAATCACCAGAGATGCAGGGCACCTCTCTTTCTTTTGACACCAGGCTATAAATTCATAAATCTGTCACTAGAAATCAAACAAGAAGGATAACCAAAAGGCACAAATGCTTTCATTTTCAAACTAGTACTCCTTTCTTTAAATCTTCTATTAACATTAATTCTAACACCCATTAGCAAGACAGGATGTCTGCTAGAACCAGAGATACAGATAAGGAAAAAATGCATATCAACTCAGCTTACTTTCCAATCCGGACGCTGTCCTACCAGCCTGGTTTGGCCTATATCCAAAGCTAGCAGAAGTGAAGCAAGTTGCTAAAATGTCTAATTACTTATATCGTAATGAAATCAAATTATGGCTGTGCTGTTTTAGTCTCACATGGCTTAATTTGTGGAAATCTCTTCCACATTTTGTCCTGACTAGGGATGTGAACTCAGTATATACTGAGCTGAATAAATACCTGAAAAATACCTTATCAGTATTTTTCAAGTATTTATTCAGTCAAATCAGATTTTCTAATCTCGTTCAGCTACTGATCTATCTGAGCCTGAATAAAAGCCAATATTATTCAGCTTTTATTCAGGCTCAGCTTCACTAGCCGAAGCAGCACAAGTTCACCCACCTTCCAGGTGAACTTGTACCACTTCTAAGTTCCTCATGCATGCCAAGCCACCTGCATGACTCACAGAGTCGTGCCACTGATGTGGTGCGACTCTGCAAGTCAAGCATTTGAACTTTAAATATTTTTTCCTTTCTGAGGCATGCAACTGTAGTGAGTGAATTGAAGGCATTTAAATAGAGACTTTAAATACCTTCCTTCCCTCCCCAAGTCATGCCACAGTGGCACACCTCAGCAAGTCTCTTTAAATAGCTTCCTTTCACTCACTGAGGCATGCGGCTACAGCAGCATGACTCAGGAAGGGAAGAGAAGGGTATTTAAAGAGACTTTATTTAAAGGGAAGAGAAGGGTATTTAAAGAGACTTTAAATACCTTCCCTTCCTGAGTAGCACCATGGCAGCAGCATGCCTCAATGAGTGAAAGAAAGGCATTTAAAGAGACTCGCTAAGGCATGCTGCAGCGGCGTGACTCAAGGAGGGGAGGGGAGGTATATAAAGGAAGCTTTGGCAATTGGCAATACCAATTATTTCCCAGATCCCAATGTCAAACAAATACTGGGATTTGGGAATATCAGTATATCAGTAGTTTGGTATACTCGAACCTGAAAAATACTGGGGAGACGGGGGGGTTGCACATACCTAGTCCTGACTCAGCTATGTGGGTTGTTATCATTCCAGCAACAGGCCATTATCAAATGTAGCACAACAGTTTAAGGCAAAGCTGTTTTTAGCCTCCTGGATGGTTAGAGGAGGGCTACTTCCTCCACGGCATTTCACCAACTGAAGCTCATACACTACAGAAGGAAAATAATGTGTGCACTTTATGTTTGAGTCGCACGCATGAGGCCATGAATATGTTTAACAATAGAACTTACTATGTTTGACTGTGATGAACTGATTACCTGACCTGTTTAGTTTGGCAACAAACTATTCAAACCCCCGCTGGAACAGGGTTTTTTCAAATCTGTGCATGCTTAAACATGCTGCTGATTGAAACAGTTTGGCAGTCGTTAGTGTAATTAAGGACTAAGATGACTACTGAATGGACAGAAGTTTTGTTTTTAACACAGTGTCTGCTTATGACTGATGTATATGATTTGTGATTGGTTTAACTATCTGTTTAAACAACTTCCTGCCAACTGGAACAGCAGTGCTGAAAGGAGTGGGGAGTAGAACTCAGGCTGAGTGTGTGTGCACTTGTACATGGGCAAAAAGCCAGCTGTGGTATACAGCTGTTAAGAAGGATTAGGGTGGAGAAACCTGCCAAACAGGCTTGAACTGAACCATCTGTTAAAAATTCCGCTTACTGTGCATGACTAGCAAACAAGACATGAGCTGAAATGGCAACTGCTCAAATATCCCTACTTTTGGTGTGGAAAATAAAAAATTTCTCTTGTGTATATATGTTTGAAAAGTGTGCATCACTCACCAGTTTTTAAATGTGCATGGAGGTAAAAATATAGCCCCAAATTTACAAGAGACAGTAGATTGCCAAAGAAATAAATGTTCTATGTATTTCAAACAGATGGCTTTACCAGGGACCCATTAGAGACAACGCTAGCTAATAAACAAAGTTACTCAAAACAATATCTTAACTGTCCCATAATCTAAAGTATTCATCACATGCTAGAAGTGTTTGTGGGATTTAATATTTCTGATTTCAGGAGAGGGATTGGCAAAGAGAGCATTTGTTTCATGATGGCTTTTTTATGTCTGTCTACTACTTGGCTGTGGAAATGCCAAATCCCTTGTTCCAGCCCGACTCCTGCATCACTGCAAGCTACTTGACAGACAACCTGACCAGCAAAGTAGTACTTATTATGGTCGTGAAATTATAGGGCCAACTCTACCTTGTTATTCTATTGCAGGTAAGTACAGCTTTCTAAGCTACAGGGGCCTTGCTAAAACGAGAGAGTCAGCAACTTCATTCATCTGAGTTGAGTTCAGAACACCATTTTTGATGCTACGATCAATAATAGTTTGGATCTTATCAGTGATAATTTGGCTGTGTCTCTGCTTTGTTGGGGTTTGGTAGACAGTATCTATCCTAACCTCTTGCTCATCACTGACTGTTTCCACAAAGACCAAACCCCTGTGTCTGCATTCTTAAATGTTTGAACTATGCAAAAATTTCTGCACAATTTTGCCTTCCCAGAAGTAGATTCAAATGTTGCACCCCCTTACCCTGCATTTTCAGAATCCTCATATTTTGCAACTTATTAAAAAATCTGGATCCTAACTTCACAGTTTTCTAGTGAGGAATTCCTGTAGTTGAATCTTTTCCCACCACAATGCCATTTTGTTTTGCATCATCAGTGACACATATTCACCATGCCTCCCACACTCCCTGGTTGTCCCAGAGACATCTACCTTTTTAAAAAACATAGTACTGATTGCGTTATAATGCAATTTTTACCTTTACAGTACATGAAGTTCCTGCCCTTCACTCATGGCCCCCCTTCTGAAGTAACTGTGGAATGCATGAGTTGGGTCTGCTCGTGGATCATATGAGGTAAAACCCCCTGTTGTGGAATGTGCAATGCAAAGTTGAATCATCAGATGGGAATTCAACACATCGGTAAAAAGAGGTAAGACCATAATGCAGAAATGGTTACAGCTTTCAGCTGTCTTCAGCATGAGGCTCACGCTGGGAAAGGACTATTGGACCCACTATTGTCTCTACAATTGTGCTCTAGTGGGGGATCGGGGGAGGCTCCTCAGCACTCACAGTAATGTGATTTTTTCATATGATGTTTGGGTAGAATCTGGGTGATGTGAGAGGCTCCTCAGAACAAATTGTTGCCTGGGGGACTGATGGCTCTCATCAGCCCTGGATTTCTACCTTTAATGGTACCTTGTAACTGCTGCATTTGGTTGGCCAGCTCATGCAGCCTTGTGTGACTATCCAAGGAGATAAGTGTTCATTTAGAAAGCAGGCAGTTCTCTAAAAATTAAATTAAATTTGCCATTTTTTTTAAGGAAATAGAGGCAACTAGTTGTAATATATCTTTGGGGTAATAGCAAATGAAAAGAATCAAAAGAGGATTTTGACTGCCTGCCAAGGGCAGATAAATCTCATATTCTAAAATGTTATTAAATATTCTTTATAAACCAGCCATGAGTAAGCATAGTGTAAGTATATTTGTGTATGTACATGCTCATGTGTGTGGATGTGGTCTGAAAAACAAAAACTGAATCTTCTCACATTATGAAACTGAAGAGCATGCCAGCTTTTAAGAGCAAAGAGGTGGCAACACAAAATTATTGTAAGGAACCATAGATCCTTGGATTAACATCACTACAGTGATTTTGTGTGTAAATTTAGACCAGCTGAAGGGCACCAAAATACTTAAAATAATATCCGATATGATAACAGTGGTGTTGTGTTATAAGAAAACCAAAAATAATGAAAAGAGTCAGGGTGAAATTACTCTGTCTCTAAAATTTGGTCCCAGAGTGTTATTTTTTCACACCTATCTCAAACCTGGAAAGGATTGTTGACAGCATTAGATAATGATATGTAAAGTCTTTTGGTACTTACTAAAATGATATCTGCTGTTCAATGTGCTGCTTAATCTGATCTGAATTCCATATAAATAAATTTGAATCAAACTGTGGAAATTCTCTGTTTCAAAAAGGAAAAGACAAGAAGACCACAATCATTTATAAGCTTAATTCTCCATATGCGGGTCTTCACAGGCCAGAAGGGAATTCAGCAGATTTCAGCCTATTACACATGGGTATTTTCCCTTGCTTTTGGCATGCATCTCTGTCAGGTTTTCTTTTTCATTCTGTATTAATCCCCCCCCCCCCCCCTTTCAGCATTCAGTTTGCTTTTTGGTCACTGTTTCCCCAGGTTTTCTGAGAGTGATCTTGTGCCAATTTCCCCCTTGTTTTGCTTGTGAGCTAAAGGTAATTCAAAAGTGTACAGATCCCCTTGGATCCCCTTTTGAAAGTCACTCCCCCACCCACATCGAGGTCATTCCACCCATGCTGTACCTTCTGTCCTTCATCAGTGTACAAGCTCCATTAATTACTTTTTCCCTTGTTGTTTTACATTTTAATTTTTTTATACAAGCAGCATGAGTCTAGCGATATGAGTCTCAGATTGCTGGGGGGGGGGGAGAAATGACAGAGGGAAAACCTGCTTCTCTGGCAGTTCTCCAAGAAGCCTCTTCATAAGCTCTGAAAGGGGGGAAGGAGGGGGAGGGAAAGACCAGCATCAGGTTGTGAGCCACCAATCAAGCTCAGTGGTGAGCACTGTGGTCACTGCCAATGCTCAGCTGGTGACCATGGGAGAAATGGAAAGAAAGCTTTAACCTAGTGAAAAGTATTGGAGTCGGGAGGCTGGTAATGGTGAAATCAGCATTGTGGTTTATTGCGGGTCAAGATGGAGCATGGGGACAAAGGCATGGGGAATCCACTTATATTTACAGGTAAACCACACCTTGACCATGTCCCCCCTTAAGGGGATTGGTCCAACAGGGATTAGTCTCCCGGAAGAGGCTGTCATAGGTCCATTCAAATATCCTCAGCCTCTGATAGGGGGACTGGCAGGATCCCTAGGTCCATTGTTCTCTGGGGAAGGAAGCTCTGTTGTTATCACATCCCGTTACAGGTAAACATGCCCAGACATGTTCCCTGGCTGCAGACAAAGAGTCAAGCACTGGACATAACACCTAGCCAGCTGAGTATTCCAAAATACTCAGAAAGCCTCCCAAGTGCTTTGGCCATGATCTCACTCTTTTCATTCTGGATTTACAGACTTTGGATCCAGCAAGTGGGGAAATGCCTCTGAGCTCCTTTTTGCAAATCAATTGGGATGTCATGCTGGACAGTTTCTCTCTCTCACCCCCACCCCAGCCATCTCTTCCCTTCTCTTTCTCCAGCCTCCTGCCCATGAGTGCGTGTAGATGTGGCATTATTGCGTAGTCTCTTGCATATGGGGGACTTAAATCACTGTTTTATCACTAGTCTCATACAGTTTATAAAAAAGTTAAAATTATGAGTGATGAGTACTGGACTTGGGAGACCAGGAACGGTGAAATCATGAAGCCTTTATTGAGTGATTCACCATGTCCAGTAGATGGTCAGATCAAGCATGCTTACAGGGCTCCAGGGCCCTCATTATATGCTGGCCGAAGCCACACCTCCGGCTGCACCCAAAAGACCTGATAGGGGCTTAAGATATGCGCATGTTTGTCATAGGTTCCCTGGAGGAGCCTTTGACTTCATTGGCTCCCCAGGGAGAACCTAGGTCCCACATTGGTGGAGGCTTAGAATCCGGATGTCTATTGTTCCCCCAGATTCAAGCTCCCCTCTCTACCTGACCATGTGCTCTGGCCATGCGGCGGGTGCCATTACCTGGGAGAACATGGCAGGCTGATTGCTACACAGAACATACTACATTACACCCCTCCCCCCATAGTCCGGACTGTCCCTTGGCAAACATAGTCTCTGAGGTGCGTGGGACGTTCCCGTTCTCTGGCCGAGCAGTGCGGGTTGCTGGAGCTGCCAGTGTAGGGAGCGGAGATTCGGGGATATCTGCCGTGGGCTGAGCCGGGTCTGGTGCTGGCGCAGGGATGGCGACTGGAGTGATGTCTGGGCAGGCTGCTTCTGCAGAGTCCTCCTGCAGAGTCTCGGCCGGTCGTGGGGTGGATGAATCGTTCTCAGGTGCCTCAGGTTCCACCTCTGGGAAGTCCTGCCCTGGATTGTCCACAGAGAAGGCGTGCAGGTGGTGGCAAAGTTGGTCCACGTGACACCTCCACCATTGTCCTTCCTCACCTGCGACTTCATAGGAGAGGGGACCGGTGACATGGATAATTTACCCCAGCAACCACAGGGGGACCCAGGTGTACTTGCGGACATAGACCGGGTCCTCCGGCACGAACCCTCTGGGAGCCTTGGGGACATTGGGTTCTTTGGAGGTGGCCGGCACTCAATCGGGGTGGAGCCAGTCGAGCTGGGTTGTCAGCCGGTGGCCCATGAGCAGCTCTGCGAGGCTGCAACCAGTAGCCAAGTGAGGGGTGGTGTGCTGGCCGAATAGGAAAGCCATTAACTTAAACCCCAGATCCCCCTGGTCCATGCGCCTCAGCGCCTCCTTAGTGGTGCAGACCATTCGCTCTGCTTGGCCGTTCATGGCCGGGTGAAAAAAGGCGGATCTCACGTGCCGGATGCCATGGAGCTCCATGAAGCACTGGAACTCCACGGAGGTGAAAGCTGTGCCATTGTCCGAGACGATGGTGTCCGGCAGGCCATGGGTGGCAAAGATGCACCACATTGCTCGAATGGCAGCTTCAGAGGAGGTGGTGCACACAGGAACGACTTCCAGCCACTTGCTGTAGCTGTCGACTAGGACAAAGAAAAGCTGCCCCTGTACCGGGCCCACAAAGTCCACATGGAGCCAGGACCAGGTGCATTGGGTGGACTCCCAGGGGCGGATGGGAGTGTGTGGAGGGTCCAAACGGGTCTCTTGGCACTTTTCGCAGTGGCGGACCCGGTCCTTTATCTCCTTGTCAAGGCCTGGCCACCAGACGTAGCTCCGGGCCAGGGCCTTCATTCATACTACCCCAGGGTGGTGCTCATGCAGAGTGGTCAGCACTTGCAGGTGGAGGGGTTCTGGAATCACTACCCTCAAGCCCCAGAGTAGGCACCCCTTGTGGGTGGAGAGTTATGCGCACCGGATTGAGAAGGCCATGAACTCAGGGTCCGGATTCTTTGGGCACCCCCTTCCCACCCAGTCGGAGACTCGGGAGAGTTGACGGTCCCGGGCTGTGCACTGGGCCACATTTCATACCTGAAGCGGCCGGTCCAGCAGATCCTTGAGCAGAGCAATGTGATAAGCCGGAGCTGGGTTGGGGTCGCAGGAGGGCAGCGAAAGGTGGCTGAGTGCGTCTGCATGGCCCATGGCCTTTCCCGGGCGATTCACCAAGTTGTAGTCGTACCCCGCGAGGAAGATCGACCATCGGAGGACTCATGGGGACAACATTTGTGGTGTGTGGTGATCCGGGGCAAGGAGGCCCAGAAGAGGTTTGTGGTCCACGGCAACTGTGAACTTGCGCCCGTACAAGTAAGTATGGAACTTTTTTACCCCAGCCATGATCACAAGCGCCTCCTGGTCTATCTGAGCATAGTTCCTTTCAGCCAGGGCTAGGGTCTGGGAGTAATATGTGATTGGGACCTCCCGGCCATCCAGCAGTTTGTGACCCAAAACTGCCCCCACCCCATAAGGAGATGCGTCACAGGCCAATATGATGGGCAGGGCTTCGTCAAAGTGGGTGAGGACCGCATTGGACATTAGGAGGTCCTTGATGCCCTGGAAGGCCACCGCCTGGGGGGGACCCCAAGTCCAGGAGGTGCTTTTGTCCAGGAGCCTGTGTAAGGGCTCAGCTACCGCCACCTTGTGGGAAAGGAAGGCATGGTAGAAGTTGATGAGTCCCAGGAAAGACTGCAGCTCAGCCTTGGACTTGGGGGCTGGGGCATCGGAGATGGCCTTTACCTTGTCCTTAGTGGGGTGAATTCCATGGGCGTCCACCTTGAAGCCAAGGAAATCCACTGCAGGCACCCCGAGGAGGCACTTCTCCTGCTTCACCTTCAGGCCGGCATCCTGGAATCGCTGGAGGATGGAGCGTAAGCTGGCTGAGAAGGTCTTGATGTCCGGAGCCACGATCAGGACATCATTGAAAAAGGGCTGCACACCTGGAAGATTTTTTAACAAACGGTCCATTAACTCTTGGAAGATACCGGGGGCTACGCTGAACCCGAACTGGAGGTGGTTTACCTTAAACACCCCCTTGTGCATCACAATGGTCTGTGCTTCTGCTGTGCCATCGTCGACCGGCAGCTGCTGGTAGGCCTGGGCCAGGTCTAGTTTCCCAAACACTCGCGACCCAGCCAGGGAGGCCAACATGTGGCTGATGACCGGGACTGGGTAGGCATGGGCCTGAAGTGCTGTATTGATGGTGCACTTATAGTCCGCACAGATGAGGATGTCCCCATTTGCCTTCATTGGCGTCACAATCGGGGTCTCCCATTGGGTGTGAGACACTGGTTCTAGTACTCCCTGGGTGACCAGCTTATCGAGCTTCCGCTCGATCTTGGGCTGCACTGCAAGCGGCGGATGGCGGACCGGTATGCGCACAGGCCGGACCGCGGGGTCGAGTTCCAGGGTGACGGGCAGCCCCGTATATGAGCCCAGTGCCCCATCAAAAACCACTGGGAATTCCTCACAGATGTCGGTAAAATCTGTGGGCCACAGGCTGCGTACCCTGGTGATGCCCAGCCCTAGGGGCTGGAACCAGGAGAGTCCTAGCAGGCTTGTGAGGTTGCCTGCCACCACCAGGAGGCCCAAGCATCCCGTAGTTCTTAAACTGGACCCGGAACTTACCCAACCCCCTTATCGGTATTGGGTTCTTCTGAAAGTCCCGCAGGGTTAGGCCCTGGACTTTCCGAAGTCAGGGCCCCCCCTCCTCGGGGCAGAGCCTGTGGAGGGTGGACTCTGAGATTATGGAGTAGGATGACCCAGTGTCTACTTCCATCTGGCAGGGGGTCCCCTCAATCAAGACTGAGACCTTAATTTTGTTGGGGGTGTCGGGGGGCAAGTTCATTACCTGCTGTGTCTTGTGGTGGTGGTGGGTTGCTGCTGTCTGGAGGAGTTCGGCAGACTCCTGGTGCATGGCTTGGGTGTGGCGGTTGGAGCGGGTGTGGCAGGCCTGGGTGATGTGGCCCTTCTTGCCGCATGACTGGCACTCTGCTTCCCAGAAATGGCAGGTCCGGCAGTCATGCTGATCGCCACAGCTAGCGCACATGGAATGTTTGGAGTGTGGCATCACTGAGCGGGAAGCCTTCTCACCCAAGTTGTGGGACCCCTGTCCCGGAGGCCGGCTCTGTACCTGGAGCGTCTCGTCGTCCTCGGATATGTCAGAGTCTGCAGTGGCCCCGGCCTGGTGGGTGGCCGCAGATGTGCCTAGCTTCCCCTGCTGAGAGACCTCAAAGGCGCAAGCCGTGTTTAGCATCTCATCCAGGGTGGCGGTGGAGTCGGCCATCAGCTTCCTTTGAAGCTTGGGGTCACCGACCCCACACAGGAATGTGGAACGTGTCCTCTACGGCCACGAACTCGCACCCCAGGAGATGTTGGAGGCCCACCAGGTAATTGGAGGCAGACTCACTATTCTGCTGCAGCCGGCAGAAGAACTTCACCCGCTGCGTGCTCTTTAGATGGTCTCAGAGAGAAATGGTTCCTTTGGAGCGCCATGATGTCATCGTACGTGGCCTCCGCCGGAGTACAAGGGGAAAGCAGGCCGCAGAGTAACTTCAGCATCTTTACTCCACAGGAGGTCATGAGCCAGGACTTCTTCTTCCCGGCATCCGTGATGTCCTGTGCGTCGAAGTAGGATGTGAGCTGGTCCATCCAGGCTTCCCAGGCTTCGGGGCAGGCTGGATTGAATGGGTGGGTGGTTCCCGGAGCGGCGGCTATTCTGGGATGTGCAGCAGTGAGTCGAGCAAGATCCTTGGGAGCCAATGGCGGTGTGGTGGCGCTGGAGCCGAGTGGTGCTGGTGGCTGACGGATCTGGTCTGGGCTCAATGTGGTGCTGGTGTCGGCCGAGGAGTCGCTCATCGGGATCCCACCTCTGTCGCCAGTGATTAGTATTGGACTCGGGAGACCAGGAACAACGGGCGCCATCACCTGGGAGCACATGGCAGGCTGATTGCTACACAGAACATACTACATTAAATGAGGAAAATAATTTTTAAAAATTCAAAATGTTGCTTGTGTGGCAATGAAAGAGGATGGGGGTGGAGAGGGGTGACTCTTCCATTTTTTACAGTGGCCAATAACACAACAGAGAATCCTCTAGAACATGGCAATAAGACAAGGGAGCATCACAACTGCTCTAGTCAGTTTCAAAAAATAATTCAGTCAATTTCAGGATTTTTTTAAAAAAAACTTTGCCTCCTTTGTGTTCCCTTTTATTCAAGGAACTGAACCACAAGGATTTAAATGGAAGGCACTTACTTGACTTACTGTACAGCTGCAGTATGGCAACTGAGTAAATTAAAAAACAACAACTTTGGATGCCACCCCCCAAACATCACAAGTGACATTTCCAACCCAATTTTAAAAAATGAGGGGGGGGGGGTTGGTTTTAGCTGCAGAATAAATACACAAGAGAAAAAAGAATGATGTGTATGACAGGCACAGAATCCAAAGTCAAGCTTAAAGGCTTGACTGCTTGGATGTTCTGCAGTAAACTGTGCACACGTGATAGGCCTTCAAAAACAAAGAGAATTTTGCTGCAGGAGAAACAAGAAAGCCATCATTGAGGCCTAATACCATTTTGAAAGATGGTATTTTTGTTGCAAGAGGATCCAATGCATGCCCTTTGATTATTACTGCTATGGAATGTGAATGGAACTTTCCAAACATATAGAACAATAGGGTCTGCCCAAATGGTTCTTTCTGCAGGGATGCAAAGAAAAAAATTTTTCTGAATTATTTAGATTCGGGATACTCCAATCCAAATACGTTTGATATATCCCAATATTCCTGAATATCAAGATCAGTATGGATGTCCTTTTATGGAAATATTTAGGACTAGGAATAAGGCCCTTTGTGGAAATAAATACAACGAGCTCTAGAAAGATGCTCTGGGTGGGTGCCCCAGCCTTGGGCACAGTGTCAATTTGCTGTGGCGCCCTCATCAGAGTATAATGACACAGAGTCCACCATTTTCTCCAGGGGAACTAATCTCTGCCATCTGAAGAGCAGTTGTAATTCTGAGTGATCTCCATCCCTCACCTGGAGATTGGCAACAAGGGTTCCCTAGGAGGAAAAGTACAGTCTTTCTCCATAGTGGGGACCAAAGCAGCTTACATCATTATCCTCTCCCTCTTTTCATCTGCACAACTCTATGAGGTAGGTTAGGCTGAAAGTCTGTGACTGGTCTGAAATCACCCACTCAGCTTCCACAGGAAGAACCTGGGTCTGGCAGACTCTGCTCTGAAGCATTAACTGCTACACCACATTAGCTGTGGTATCACCTGGTATCACAGACAACAGATCTCTCTCTCCCCCTGGAGAAAATAACTGCTTTGGAGGGTGGACTCCATGGCATTCTATTTAGCTGAGATTCTCACATTTGATCAAAGTCCAGTAGGTTTCTTGGAAGTGCCACAGTAGCACTGGTTCTTCAGGGTACACTACACTGGTTCTGCTGCTGGCCTAGAAAACAATACACACTTCACTTTCTACTGCAGAGATTCTCTGGGAAAATCTCTTCCCTTCTGGGCTTGTGGTATTTTCCTCAACATTAGAAACAATAATGGGATGGGTTCTGGTCCAGTCTTTTTGAGACTTGGGGGTTCTTTTAGGGAGAGACTCCAACAGCTACACTGCAAAATTGGTGCTTCTGCCTCAAACCCCCTCCCCCCCAGGCCCCTGAATATACCCAAGGAGAAATTTTCCATTGACTACAGTGGCCTCATAGGGTATAATGGAGCCAAATAGATTCTCTATTCAGCTGCCAAATACACATTGGAGAATCACATTCAGCAGAATATGCAAGAATAATGCCGATAAAGCCTTATTTGCATATATATTTGGCTCGGCTTCTATCAAATGCACAGCTTACAGTTCTTTCATACACACGCCCAAAAGGATGTGTGATCACACTACAGAGAAGCAGTTCTGCTTCTCTCTGGGACCCCCCATACACACAAGTTCATAAGGGGGCTCTGCTTGCACTAGCAAAGTGTGAACACATCCAGCTTAATATGAGTACTTCTACTCGAAACTTGGTGATTTAAACGTGATTTTATTGCAGTCTCCAATTTGTGCAATTTAATTGTGTTTTTTGTTAGATTCTCTGATTTTGGTGCATTTTATTACATTGCCTGAATTTTCCTTCCCTCTTTGCCTTTTCTGCCTGTTTAGCTATGTTCAATAAAGATCACATCTAGCTCAAGTGATCCTGGATGCTTTCCTTTCCATGGTGGCCCATGTCACTAATGTTGCCAGATCAGTCTTTTACCATCTCTGGCTGGTCAGGCAGCTGGTTCCCTACCTTTTCTCCTGGGACTTGGCCACAGTGATCCATGCAATGGTCTCTTCCAGGCTTGATTATTGAAACTCTCTCTATATGGGCCTACCCTTGAACCTGATCTGGAAGGTACAACTGGTAGAAAATGCGGCAGCATGCCTGCTGTCTGGGACGTCTGTGCGGGCACACATTCAGCCAGTGCTGTATCAACTGCATAGGTTACTAGTTGAGTATTGAGTCAGGTTTAAGGTTATTGTACTAACCTTTAAGGCCCTATGCAGCCAGGGATCAGCATACCTGTGGGACCATCTCTCCCCATATGTGCCCCAAAGTGCCTTGTGCTCTTCAGACCAGCACCGTTTAGTAGGCCCCAGCCTGAAAGACATTCACCTTGCCTTGACCAGGGCCAGGGCCTTTTCAGCCCTGGCCCCAGCCTGGTGGAACATGCTCCCAATAGAGATCAGGGTCCTGTGGGATTTGTTACAATCCCACAGGGCTGGCAAAATGGAGCTGTTCCACCAAGCCTTTGGTTGAGGCGGTGGATGTCAAATAACATCAGTCTCCCTACTTCAAATGCTCAGTGGTGCTTTTATACCATGGGTGCCAAGACTGACTGAATTATTCCATCAGTGTGATCCTTCTCACCTCCCTGGCATGAACTTACTGTATACTTGATTGAAACCAACTGCTGAGCTGCCATTAGGTATTTCAGATTTGGTAATTAAATTTTAATCTTGTATGAATTAATGTTTAAATGGATTAATGTTTTATGGAATTATTTTATTATTTTATGACATGATGTAAGTTGCCCTGAGCCCACTTGCAAGGTATGGTGGGATAAAAATCGCCCCCCCCAAATTAAAATGTTGCCTATTCCCCCCCCTCATTTCCCCCAAAGTATCACCCCCAAGATAGTGTCTATGGATACATAAACTTTGAATCCTATAGCAGGATCAGGAGGCACAGAAATGAAGGTATACCCCCCCCTTTCCTGGTAACATTTGTTCCTCCAGCTCCAATTGTCCTTTTCCAGATTGCCCTGCAAGCTTCCCCCCTCTTGGTTTTTAATGCAGTGTTGCCTTCCCAAACACTTGTTTTGAACCCTGAAAGAGGACAAGCTGCTTGGTGGCAATTAGGACTGGGAGGAGTATAAAAAAGGTTAAGGATCTCCTCCCTCACCTGAAGCTTCATCACTCTAAATCTCCCCAGATGTTTTTGTTTTTAATATTAAAAAGAAAGATGCCAGGACACTTCCATGCATGTTTATGTTACATGTCTTTAGTCTCTTATTCTGAAGAACGCCAAAGTCACCACCGGGCCGCATATATAACAAAACAAGTATTGTTGGTTTGGTTTTTCTCTGAGTAGCTCTACTTGAATAAGAACATGTAGTTCAAAGGCTTGCTTGTAGTATTTGAAGAGATGTTGGACCAGTAAAAAAGCAGTAATTTCATTCACCTACAGACAGTCAGTCTTTGATAACACAGAAATGTAAATGAGTAAGTCTCTTGAAACGAAGGAGAAATATTTTCAGACCACAGGAATATTTTTAACTGTCCTTGTTGCATTTCTTAATGAATATTTAAGATCTCGAGTAAGAGGATTAATGAGGTGCTGTTGAATTGATTAAATGGCAAACATTAATAGCTGTATGCAGCATGAGAGGTGTAATTTATGTCAGCAGCCTGACTGGTTAATTTTATTCCTGGAATAGCTTGTTATTTGCATGCTTTTTATTGACCTTTTTATGCACTGTACACTAGGAATCTGCCTCATGCCTTTATGTCTCAGTTGTGGCTTGGGAAACTTCACACAAAATGCAGTTAGCTAAATTGCAGTTAGGGTTATTGAAATAATACCTCAGTGCCAGATTTCTCATATGGCAATTTTTTCATGTATTTCTGAAGTTCAGAATCAGCATTGTGTGTGAAATGTTGAACCTACTGGTATCAACTGAAGATTTAACAATTGATTTTGTTAAGCAGCAGCTGGTGGGTTCTTAGATTTACTATTAGTAGGCAATGTATTACATTTCGACTTTAGTTCTCCATACTGGTTGCATGCTGTTAGGAACTGATGTAGTAATACCTTCCTTCAGGTGAAAGGAGTTGTGCAATGACTGTAGGTATCATTGCACCATTGTTAGAGAGAGGGAAGGAAAGGGTTTTCCAGTTGGGAGAATGGAGGTCTGACACGCTTTGCAAATGCGCAAGGCGGACAGCGGCTCTTCCTGACAGCTTGGGTGGGTTAATCCACCCGACGCAACCTCACACAGGTAGTGTGAGGACCAGCAAGCAATATAATCCAGGTTTGAGCAACCTCGGTGAAGGGAAAGTCTCGGAGGAGACTTTTCTGACACCTTGAGCACTGCAGCCGAAGAGGATTCTTGCGAGTATCTCTAAGGAGCCGAGCTGAGCTGAAAAATTCAGCATAAAACCTCCAATTCCCCTGATTCCTTAACAAAGAAGACAAAGTTTAAACGTTGGGACCACATCTGAAGCGAAGTAACAACAAAAGGTAACGGAAAAAAGTTTTTTGCCTTACCATTGCCGCGTTTTGAAAGATGAAAAACAGATCGGGTGAAGCAATAGACTGATGTTGATTGGATGAGAGCAGTTTTGAAGTGCTAAAAAACCGAATTTGAACTTAAAAAGCCAAAAAAACAAGTTGTTTAACATTCCTGCGGTTAAAAGGAGTCGGGAGGGGAAGCCAAGCATCGCGAGACAAAGAGGGAGAAGGGAACCAAGCATCGCGAGATTAAGACGTGAGGACTGAATCAGGAAGTGACGGCTAGAAGAGCAGACAAGAAGGAAAAAGGAGAAGAACCGGAAGAAGGTAAAGGGGACTCTAAATACTGCCGGACCAGAAAGGGGACTCTAAATACTGCCGGACCAGAAAGGGGACTCTAAATACTGCCGGACCAGAAAGACCATAACAGGAAGTGACGTGCAGAGAGCAGACAAGTAAAGAAAAGGAAGGGACAAAAGGAAACTACGGCAAGCCAGAAGCAAGGTAAAAAGACTATAACCTTTGACATTAACCATAGAGAAGTCGCGGCCGCCATTTTGGATTTATAAAATTTTTAAACTGCAATATCTCAAAGATTATATAACGTAGAAGGCTGAAACCAACATAATTTGACTTGGCAAGATTAGCTTGTTTGAATGCACTAATTGGTGTTTGATTTGGAAGACAAGATAAAATCGATCCTTTTAAAGAGGCAAAACGGACCGAGGACTAAGATCGAGAGCAGCCACATGGTCCTCTCCTACAATGGCAGCAAAAAAAGAAAAAGAGCTACTAGCTGTTATGGAAGCAATGGAAAAGAAAATGTTAGACGCTATAGGAGAGGTAAATGTTAAAATGAATAATATAGCGGCTCAAGCAGATAAAAATTGCATGGAATTAAAAGCAGAATTTCAAAAATTATCCACAAGAACACAAGATATAGAAACTAAAGTAAAAGAACTGGAAGAAAACACCCATAAGACAATGAGAGAGAACGAGAGGATGGAAAAGATGATGCATTATAAAGATATGCAAAACCACTTGAGATTTCGAGGGATTGAGGAAAAATTGAATGAGGATATTTTTACAAGAATGCAAGAAGCAATAGCAGATTTTTTACAAGAACAGGAAGAAGTTGTTAAAGAACACATGGATCTTGTTTATAGAGTTAATTCTACATATGCAAGAGACAAAAACATACCAAGAGACGTGGTTGTCCAATTTACAATGAAAAGAACAAAAGAACAAATCTACAGGAAGTGCTTTACTGACCCCTTTGTAATAGATGGAAAGAAAATCATAGTAATGAAAGAATTGCCTAGAGCAATACTGCAAGAAAGGAAAAAATTCAAGCGTCTGACGGATAAACTGAAGGAGAAAAAAATCAGATTTCGTTGGGAAATACCTCAAGGACTAAGTTTTTATTATGGCAGCTCCAGAGTGGTGATTAAAAGCACAGAAGAAATGTATGCATTCCTGGGAGAGAATAAAGACGATTTTGGAGATATTTAAGAATATATCAAAATGGATTACAAAATACTTACATGGAATGTAAATGGACTAAATTCACCCCAAAAACGTAGAATGGTAGGTCACTGGTTGGAAAAACAAAAATGTAATATAATTTGCTTGCAAGAAGCTCATCTTAAAAACCAAGACCATAAATATTTAATAAGGAAAAAATTGGGAGAAGAATTTTATTCTTTAGCAAGCAATAAAAAAAATGGTGTTGTAACATATGTCAAAAAAGATTTGGAACCCAAAGTAATATTCAAAGACAAAGATGGAAGATATTTAGCTATTGAAATTTTACTGCAAGGAGTGAAAACTTTGATTGTGAACATTTATGCTCCGAATGGAGCTAAAGAAATTTTTTTTAAAGAACTTCAAATGGAATTGGACAATGTAAACTATGATCAAATTATGATGTTAGGAGATTTCAACGGAACTGTAGATAATAAACTAGACAGGCGCTCTAAAAGAAAGGATGAGACGTTAGGGAAGCTTCCAAAAAACTTTTTTGAACTGATAAAACAAGAAAAGTTGGAAGATATTTGGAGGAAAGCTAACCCACAAGGAAAAGACTTTACCTTTTACTCTAACAGACATGACTCACATTCAAGAATTGACATGATTTGGATGACTACTAACCTAACCTTTAAGACAAGAAAAATGGAAATTTTACCCAGAATAATCTCAGATCACAATCCGTGTTTATGGACAGCTGGGCAGATTAAAAAACAAAAGAGATGGAGAATAAACGAGGACTTATTAGATAATCAAGAAATAATTAAAAAATTACTTGAAGAAACAGACCTATACTTCCAAGTAAACATGCAGAAAGAAGTTAAAATTCAAACCGTATGGGATGCATATAAAGCAGTGATGAGAGGACTATTGATATCGTTAAATGCTAAAGATAATAAAAAGAAAAAAGAGCAATATGAAAATATTTTACAAGCCATTAAAACAAAGGAAGAAGAACTGAAGAAGAAACCAGGGAAAAAGAAACTGCAAAAGGAAATTTGGATGCTACAAGACCAAGCAAAAGCCATTTTGAACCAGGAGATGTACTGGAACTTAAAAAAACTTCAACAAAAAGCATTTGAAGGTGCAAATAAACCCGGAAAATACTTAGCATGGCAATTAAAGAAAAAACGTGAAAATAAATTTATCACTAAAGTGATAAGAGATAATATTGAGATAATAGATAACAAAGGAATAAAAAGAGAATTTTTTAAATACTACGCAAAACTTTTTAAGAAGGAAAACAAAGACAGAAGAAAGATTAAAGAATACCTGCAAACATTAAAGCTACCAAAACCAACAGAGAAAATTAAAGAACTATTTAATAATCCAGTATCATTACAAGAGATCAAAAATGCAATAAATGACTCAAAATTAGGTAAAGCACCTGGACCGGATGGATTTACAGCGAAGTTCTACAAAACGTTACAGGAGTCAGTTTCACCGGTGTTACTGCTATTGATGAACAATATAAGAGTTACTGGAGAGGTACCAGAAACCTGGAAAGATGCATCCATCTCACTGACCCCGAAAGAAAATCAGGATTTGACCAATGTTAAGAACTATAGACCGATCTCTTTACTGAATAATGATTATAAGATTTTTGCTAAGATTATAGCGGATAGACTAAAAGAGCACCTTAAAGAGACTATACAAACAGAACAAGCAGGGTTCTTACCTAATCGACAAATAAGGGACAATCTAAGAGTAGTAGTGGACGCTATAGAATATTACGACAAACATCCTGAAAAGGAAGTGGGCTTTTTCTTTTTAGATGCGGAGAAAGCGTTTGATAATTTAAACTGGGATTTTATGTTTGAAGTTTTAGAACATCTTGAGATCGGTGAATATATGCTTAACTTCATTAAAGCAATATATAAAGAACAGAAATCCTCAATAATAATTAATACTGAAAAGACAGACGATTTTAAAGTTGAAAAAGGAACAAGACAAGGATGCCCGCTTTCGCCGCTGCTATTTATTTGGATTTTAGAAGTTCTACTGTTAAATGTGAAGGAAGACAAAGATATTAAAGGCTTAACAACTAAAGGTTTTTCTTTCAAATATAGGGCCTTTGCAGATGATGTGATGTTTATAGTGGAAGACCCCTTATCCACATTACCACATTTGTTACAGAGAGTAAAAGAGTTTGGTGACTTAGCAGGATTTTATGTAAATAAAAACAAATCGAAAGTAATGTGCAAAAATATGTCAAATAAGAAACAAAACGAGTTACAAAAACTTACAGAATGTGAGGTGGTGAAAAAGACAAAATATCTGGGTGTAAACCTAACTATGAAAAATATTGATCTTTATAAAAATAATTATGAAAAATTATGGTTGCAAATTATGCAGGATATTAAAAAGTGGAATGTATTGAATTTGTCATTGCTGGGTAGAATTGCGGTGGTCAAGATGAATGTGTTACCACGATTAATGTTTTTGTTTCAAACTATTCCAATTGTGAAAGATGTAAAAACATTCAAATGTTGGCAGAAGGAGCTGTCTAAATTTGTGTGGGGAGGGAAAAAACCAAGAATTAAGATGAAAATAATGTGTGATGCCAAAGAAAGAGGAGGGTTTCAACTACCAAATCTAAGGTTATACCATGATGCAATATGTTTGACCTGGGTAGGGGCATGGACTATGTTACAAGATAGAATGTTATTGTCCCTGGAAGGTCATGATTGTAGATTTGGGTGGCATGCATATTTGTATTATGGCAAAACAAAAATGGACAATATGTTTAAACATCATTATTTGAGAAGAACACTAATGGATACGTGGACAAGATATAAAAACTTTTTTTCAGAAGAGATACCCATGTGGATTGTACCCGCAGAAGTCTTACATCCAATATCAAGATATAAAGGACAAGATTGGCTGAAGTATAGAGACTTATTAATAAGACATGGCAAGGATTTCAAACTGAAGGAGCAGCATCAGATTGATTTTGATTATGGTTGGTTAAGATATAGACAAATATATGACTTGTATAGAAGTGATAAAAAACACGGTTTCAGGGAAAAAAATAATGAAATAGAACAAGTTTGGGAGGAAGGTGGGAAAAAAATGATTTCTAAAATGTATAAAGTCTTGCTAAAATGGTTTAATGCTGATGAAATGGTAAAAGAACAAATGGTAAAATGGGCGATAAACTTTAACAAAGACATTGAAATGGAATCTTGGGAATTTTTATGGAAAAATGCTATGAGTATATCTACGTGTTATAACTTAAAAGAAAATTGTTTTAAAATGATGTATAGATGGTATATGACACCAAAAAAAATTGCAAATATTGGTCAAAATATGTCTAACAAATGTTGGAAGTGTAAAAAGAAAGAAGGGTCTTTTTATCATATGTGGTGGACTTGTGATAAAGCAAAGACTTATTGGTCAAAAATACATGCAGAAATGGAAAAAATCTTGAAATGTACATTTAAGAAGTTGCCTGAAATGTTATTGCTAGGACTTAAACTAGAAGAGATAAATGTAAAGAAAAGGACAATAATATGGTATATGATTACAACAGCAAGAATGGTGTATGCACAAAACTGGAAAAATGAAAAAATACCAGAGGTGTGGGAATGGTTGAAAAAACTGTTATATATGGCTGAAATGGATAAGTGGACTAGAAAATTGAATAATCTCTACTCAGAGACCTTTCTGGAAGACTGGAAAGATTTGAAAGAATATGTTGAAAAGTATTGGGATATGAAAAACTATATCTATACATGGTTATAATAGCATAAAGGAATAGAAATATATTATATGAATGTTTTAATTAAAATTAGACAATGAAACTGTTTTTATTTAGAAATACATAAGAGTATAGAAAATAAGAATTGGTGTATAAGTATAAGTATTTTAAAGCTATATAACCGTTACCAGAAACGAAACATAGATATAAGTATTACTATTTTGAATAAAATGGAAAATGTGTTATGCTTCAGATGTGGTGGGAAACCACCAAAACAAGATAAAAATAGAATGTACAAATAGAACAAAATGTTATCTAATATGGAAAAAGGGATTTGTATAAGGTTAAATGTATTATTTTCGATGTTTTTTTTTTGAAAAATAAAAATTTCTTTACAAAAAAAAAAGAGAGAGGGAAGGAAAGACAAGCAAGCCAATCAGAGTTTGTTTGTTCACATGATTAGCAAGACAATCCAAAAGTCCAGTTCCAAATGGCCAGTATTACACTGAAGTTTACACAGATGTAATTTAGGTATCCCTACAGCTTTCCAGCTGGCATAGTGAGACCATAGCATTGCTGAGTAACATTCATGAATTATCATCTCAGAATCTACATAAATTAGGAATCCCAAGATTTTTTTCATACTTCCTTTCCAACTGTCTTGTTTATCTTGCATTTCTTAATGATACTGTGTGATCCAGAGATAGCCACCATACTGTCAATTATTCAGCAATATTTAAGAAGCCTTTTATAATGAAGAGTCTACTTCTTGAATCCATTTTTGAAAAGGATCACTGTATGACTTTTATATCATTCACTTTTGCATAATGAACATCAGGCCTTGTTTGTTTGTTTGTTTGTTTGTTTTGGAAAAGAGGTGACAGAACTCTCAAGGGGAAAATGAAGTTTTTAATCTGTATACTAAAAACTCATGAACTTTAAAACATTTTAAAAATAATTTTGTCAAAGAGGTTCTGGAACTCCATTCCAGCACATTCCCCCAGAAAAAAAGCCCTGCATTTTTTAACTTATGATCTCATTTGATATTTATCATATACATGAATATGCCTGCATTAGTTCTATAGGGCTAAGACAGGAACAGTATAAACAGGGAAGGAACAAAAGCAAATGTGGATTGATTTGGGTTGATTTCTAAACAAGAAATTGATTAATTTCTAAACATTCTGCATGGAGAAGGGAGGCCCACTTTGCATGACAGAGATCCTATCTGCTGGCACTGAGGGTAGAGCAGATTAGCCAGAACCTGGGTAACAAGAAGAGAACTTCTAGTTTACTCTCAGGAGGGAATAATGCCAGCTGCCTCTCCTCTATGGGAAGGGGAAACAAGAAGCTATTCAGTTGGTTCTAACACTTAGGATAAAGGAATGCATTTTAATTAAGAAAGAGATGGTTTAAAGCTGACAGCCAACCCCCCTCCCCACAAACAACCCTCACACTAGTGTAAGGAGGGGGGGGCAGGGAGAACTCAGAAAGATAAAGCTTTACAGGATTCCAAAATAACCAAAAATTTACAGGTTTCTGCATGTCTTGTTTATTTCTGATTCTTACAATATGTTCTTGATTGCATTGTCTAAGTTACACATAAAGTTGATTCACATGGCACATTGCAATACAAGGAGGTTTGTGAGAAAGAATATTTCAATGAAAAATATGGGAGTATGTAAAACCTAGGAAATATCCACATAAGTAAGGGACTTCATTACTGAGCTACATAGTGGGTAGACACAGGAGTGTCACCCAAGTTAATAGTAAAGCTCCCAATGTACTTAATAGAGTCTGGTCAGTGGAAGACTTGGTTTGCCTACACAAGGAAGTATAATCATCATCCTATATCTTATTCTCAATGTGGCCCCGTGGATACTTAACCCAAGGTTGCCAACTTCCAGGAAGAGGCTGGAGTTCTCCTGGAATTACCACTGATCATCAGGTCATCAGTTCTCTAGCAACATCATCAGGGGACCCAGCAACATCAGACAAACCATCTCAGATTCATACTCCTGCTCATCCTCTATTGTGAGTTATCCCATCATATGTCAGCAATGCCCTTCTGCCTTCTATATCCTCCACCCTATGACAAAGAATAAATGGACACAAGTCTGACATTAGAAACCACAACATTAAAAAAACAGTGGGGGAGCATTTTAATTTTCCAGGACATTCAGTTGCTGACCTAAGAGCAGCAGTTCTCTTACAAAGGAATTTCAAAGGGAGATTAGAGAGACTGCTGAACTGCAATTGATAATGAAGCTCAAGACAATGCATCCTCCTGATCTGAATTGAGAACTAGGTTTCCTGTCTCATTACCAGTGCTGATTTCTCCATGCCTACTACCCCTCTGCATATCACACTTAATCCAGTCTTGCTGGCTATTGTCATTCATCTGCTATTGTCATTTGCCTGCTAATGTAATTCAGCATCTGAAATCACTCCACTCTCCAAAATATAGGAAAGATGGACTCCCATTCTAGCTGTATCTGAGGAAGTGAGCAGTGACTAACAAAAGCTCATACCCTGCCACAAATTTTGTTAGTCTTTAAGGTGCTACTGGACTCTTGCTCTTGTCTGCTGCTACAAACATGGCTACCTATCTTGATTAGTTCTCTGCAGTTTCTGCAGTTCTCTCTGCAGAGGGTACCCTCTGTTATATACCATAGAGTATAGGAGAAATAGTGGTCCCTTCTCACATACTGCCCCCAAATCTCCATTAATTTACCAAGCCAGAGTTCAGAGCCCTATGAAATCCAGAGATTGGAGCCATGGACTGAAAAGGCAGATATTTCAATAAACTTGATAAAAGCTCCAGGTTTGCAGAAAAATCTGTTTTTTTAAAAAATTGGGCTGTTAACCCACCCACCCCAATACCAGAAGCAGCACTTGTAGCTTTAAGAAACAAACACCCTCAGTGGCTGTTGCTAGAAGACCACAACAGTGTTGTCAGCTCTCCAACCTTGGTTTCTGGCAGTAAAATTAAGGGGGAAGGGCAGAACCCTTTCTATGGCTCTTTTAGCTTTTAAAGGAGGACACATCTGGGCTAGGCTTGGCAGGAACCACCTGGTGACTCACTACAACTTGATTTGCATGACTTACCCAGGCCCAGCAGCAACCACCTGATAACTCAGTGCTATTCAACTGAAGCCACCACATGAAAACCAGTGTGGTGTAGTGGTAAGAGCATTAGACTATAATTGTGAGAGTTCTGCTCAAAGTAGTCAAGGATCAGATCTTGGTTGGTTAACCACAGTTCTTTATTACCTATTCCTACATTAGTACAGCATCTCGGATTATTGTCAGAGATGAGACAAATAATACAAGCGGGTCTATTATACCATTCCGAGGAGTTTGAATTACCCATAGATAGCCAATCCCCTGTAGGGAAAATTGGCGGGCTAAAAGGTGTCTTGACCGTTTGGTTCTCACAGGAAAAAAGTGAGGTGTTAAGCAGTAAATTTCCTTTCCCAAACCCGACCCCTCAGATGTTTTCGAGTTCACATAACAATCAATGGCTCCAAGGTTCTTTAGCATTTGATAAGAGATGAGAAGCATCCTCCCCTTGAAGTTACTGCCGGAGCAGCTGGAATGCGGAGGCAGGGATGTGAGGCCTCCTTGTTCTCGCAAATCATGGTTGTCACCTCCCGGTCAAGACAGACACAATGCATTATGGTTACTTAGGTTCAAATACACTTTAGATACACAAGATAGGTAAAGACATGCATGAAAGAAGTTAACTCTATAGCTGGCTAATACATTGGCTGAATTTGCAGATTCTGACACCCTGCCCTCCTCATAATTCACTTCACCTAGCTTTGTCGGGAAACATTTTATGAAACAGTTTAGTCAGTTTAGGAGCATGCACATGTTCTGAACGGATCCACTCGTTGTGTTCCGGGCCGAAATCTAACCATCTAACTAAGTAATATAAACGGCCTCTTCGCATCTTGGAATCGAGGATTTCAGTTATCTCGAAGTGAGGGGCCCCCTCCTTCATCAGTGGAGGAGGAACTGGAGGAGCTGGATGCCAAGCATTCGGCCCAGGATCTTTCTTCAGTAGGCTGAAATGAAACACAGGGTGCACAGAACTCAGTGATTTAGGTAATTCCAGTTCAAAAGACACATCCGATATTTTGCCCAGCACTTTATAAGGTCCAACAAATTTCCATCCTAGTTTTCTGCTGGGCTGCAACCCATGAATGTTTTTGGTGGAGAGATAGACAGAGTCCCCAGGTTGGAGATCCCATCCTGGTGCTCTCCCTCGATCAGCATATTTTTTGTGATCCTCTTTGGCATGGTCCAATGCTTTGCCTATTAATGGCCATGAGTCCTGGAGACTAGACCACCAACTCTTAAAATCCGATGGGGAAGCATTGGGGGCATTCTCAATGGTAGGCAACGGTTTCCCCTCAAATCCCCCTACTGCCATAAAGGGAGAGACTCCTGTGGAGGAGTGCACTGCATTGTTGTAACTATATTCTGCAAACGGCAACAATTCCACCCAATTGTCTTGGTGGTAGTTAGTGTAACATCTCAAAAACTGTTCCAATATTTGATTAGTTCGTTCGGATTGGCCATCGGTCTCTGGGTGGTAACCTGAACTCAGGGCTGGTTCTATGTCCATCATTTTTAGGAGCTCCCGCCAGAAGCTGGCAACGAACTGACTTCCTCTGTCGGATACCACTCTCTTCGGAAAAGCGTGTAATTTAATCACGTGATTGAAAAAAGCCTTGGCCATCCCTTTAGCGGTGGGCAATTGCTTAAAAGGGGTAAAATGCGCTTGCTTCGAGAAGGTGTCCACCACCACCCAAATAACCGTTTTTCCCTTAGAGGGGGGCAGATTGGTGATAAAGTCCATGGCGATGGCCTCCCAGGGTCTTGAGGGGGTGGGTAGGGGGTGCAACAAGCCCGGAACTTTCCCCCCCCGCTTTTTGCACATTAGACAAGTCTGGCAAGCCGAGACGAAGTCGGAAACGTCTCGGCGCATGCGCGGCCACCAGAATTGACGCTGGATCAAATTGAGCGTTTTCAGGAAGCCAAAGTGCCCGGCCAGCTTAGACGAATGGCAGGTTAACAATATCTCTTTACGTTTAACTTTTGGCACCACCAGTTTATCTCCATGTAGCCAACATTGATCCTCCCTCTTGGAGCATTCCTCCAGAGTCTCCAACTCCTCAACCTCTTCCGGAGCATAATCCCCCCCCCAATCACATTTCCCAATGTCTAACTGAGTTCTTTTTGCTTGGCCCCGGGTGATCACCGCCCCTCCCAACTGCTGGGGGGAGAACATCGAGTCAAACACTTCTTCCTTGACACTTTCATGCTGGGGCAATCTGGACAATGCGTCTGCCAAGGAGTTAGCTTTCCCAGGAAAATGCTTGAGCACGAAATTAAACTTAGAGAAGAAATCGGCCCATCGCAGCTGTTTGGCGTTGAGGGATCTCTGAGTGCGCAGCGCCTCCAGATTCTTGTGATCAGTCCATATTTCAAACGGAGTCTGCGCGCCCTCCAACCAATGCCACCACGTAGTGAGCGCCAATCTAATGGCCGCGGCTTCTTTGTCCCAGACCGACCAATTTCTTTCCGTTTCGTTAAATTTCTTTGAAATATAAGCCAGCGGGTGCAATTTCCCTTCCGGACCACTTTGTAATATGGCCCCCCCCATGGCTACATCTGACGCGTCCACATGGATTACAAATTCTTTGGTTTCGTCAGGGTGCGCCAGAATGGGCTCCGAAGTAAAGAGAGTTTTTAAAGTCTCAAACGCCCTCTGACACTCCCCGTTCCAAGCTAATTTTTCTCCCGGCTTCCCTGCCTCGGGCCCTCTCCCCTTGGTTTTTAGTAAGTCTGTTAAGGGGAGAGTAACCTTAGCAAAGTCTTTGATGAAGGTTCGGTAAAAGTTACAAAACCCCAAGAGGCTCTGCAATTGTTTTCTTGTTCGCGGAGCCTCCCATTGCACTACCGCCTCCACCTTCCCCGGGTCCATTTCCAACCCCTTCTGAGAGATGCGATAGCCCAGGAAGTCCACGGACTCACGGTGGAATTCACACTTGGACAGTTTCACAAATAGCTGATTTTTTAGCAAGGTAGCGAGGACCTCCCTGACTAAATTCACATGTGCTTTCTTATCAGTAGAATAGATCAAGATATCATCTATGTAACATAACACGCCTTTAAATAGGTGCTTGTGCAACACTTCGTTGATTAAGCTCATAAAGACCCCGGGCGCGCCACTTTAGCCGAACGGCATCACGAGATATTCGAATTGTCCCAGGGGGGTATTAAACGCAGTCTTAGATTCATCCCCTTCCCTGATGCGCACCCTGAAATAGGCATCTCGTAAATCCAGTTTGGTAAAAATCCTCCCCTTAGCAGCTTCCGCCAAGAGGTCTTTTATTAAAGGGAGGGGGTAAGCGTTGGTAGTGGAGACCGCATTCAGTCCTCTATAGTCAGTGCATAATCGCAAACCCCCATCCTTTTTTTTTCTGAAGAGCACCGGCGCGGCAAAAGGGGATTTGGCTGGGCGGATGAATCCGCGCGCAAGATTTTTGTCCAAGAACTTTCGCAACTCTTCCCGCTCCAACGGGCTCATGGAGTATAATTTCCCTTTTGGGAGTTTTTCTCCAGGGAGCAGTTCTATGGCACAGTCTGACAGTCGGTGGGGGGGCAACTCGTCCGCCTCAGTCTCGCTGAACACTTCCAGCAAATCTCTGTACTCCTTGGGCACCATGGTGGGGGTGAGCGCGAGCGCTGGGGCCGGGGAAGGAGGGGTCGGGGGCCCGGGTCCCCACGCCGGGTCCCATTTATGGGTGAGGCAGCAGTCGTCCACCCACGAGATCTTCCCTTCGCTCCATTTAATATAAGGGTCGTGCGCCCCTAGCCACGGGCTGCCTAACACCATAGGGAACTGGGCGTTTGGGGTGATGACAAAAGCACGCTTCTCCCAGTGTTCCCCCGTCCCCAAAATCAGGCTCTCAGTCTCGGCTATACATTCCTCTTTCATCTCCGACCCATCCATTTGAGTGAACTTTAAGGGTTCTACTAATGGGGTGACGTTTGGACCGAGCCCTTCCACTACCAGTGGGCTGATCAGGCCTCGCGCACACCCAGAGTCAATTAGCGCTCGTACCCTCATGTGGGTACCCGAACCAGGGGTCACCACCGTCACTACCATATATAACAAGGGGCCGGGGATGCTCACCGGAGATGGCGCTTCTTGGCGGGGGACCTGCAGCTCTGCACCGCTCACTGCAGGCCTTTGGAGTTTCCCGACATCTGTGTCTCCATCAGCTCCAGCTCCCCCTGGTCGCTGGCCGTTCCCTCCAGCTGCAGCGCCCGGGGCTTCATTGGCGTCTTTCCCCGGCTAGGGGTGCCTCCCCCTATGGGTGTTGAGGTCTTCGGGCCTTTTCCCCCCCCTCATGGGCAAGCGGAGGCGAAATGGCCACTCTCCCCGCATTTCATGCACAGCCCTTGCCGAAACCTAGCATCCCGGACATCTTGCACGTTGGATCGGGGCTTCGCTCGGGGGGCTGCTTTGCTGGAGGCCGTCACTGAAGCTCCCATCTTGATCAGGGCGAATCGCTCTTCCATGTCGATGGCAGCCCTCATCCAGGTGGCCAAGGTGCCCGGGCGGCCCCCCAACAACACGGTTTCGTAAATCTCCGGATTCAGGCCCTCCCAATACTTCTCCATGAACAACTCCTCCGGCCATCCGTGGATCTTGGCCGCGATGCGACAGAACTTGTCGGTGTAATCTCTCACCGTCGACCTCCCCTGGAACAGCTTCCTTAGCTGGTTACGGGCCTTTTCTTCCCCCAGGGGGTCTTCGAACTGATGTCGGAGGGCCCACATGAAGTTATTCAGGGAACGCAACTCAGGTCCTGGGTTGTCGTGCAGGCTCACATACCAATCGCTGGCAGTGTCTTTCAGCTTGGACCCTATGTAACCAATCCGTTCCCTCTCGGTGGGATATAGGTGGCCCCAGCTGTCCAGGAATCTCCCTATTTCCAGCATGAAGAAACGCAGCTTCTCCGGGTCCCCATCGAAAGTGGTCGTCAAAGGGTCGGAGGGGGCTGGGCGGGCGGCGGGAGCGGCCAGGACCGGGGCGGGTGCTGGAACGGGCCCTGGTACCGGAACCGGAACGACCGGCTGGACTGGTTGTGCCGGCTGAGCGGGCACCTGCGGCTGAACCGGAACCCCTCCGGGGGCCGCTGGCTGCAGTGGGGCTCCTACCCCCTGACCAGGGAGAGCTCCTTGCACTGCCCTCATGGCGTCTCGAAATTGGTGCTGGAGATCGAGGGCCAACTCGCGGAGCTCGGCGGTGAGTTGAAGCCGCAACTCTCCCATCATCTGCTCCAAGGGGACCGTCTGCTCCTCGCGGTACGGATCGGGCCCATACGGACCCGTCCCCTCTCCTTCGAAAGGCGGGCGACGCGGCTCTCCACGGTAGATCGGCTCGCGGTCGTCTCCGAGGTAACTCGGTCTCCCTCGATCGAGCTGGTCCCCGGTGAGCGAAACCCTCACCCCTTTCCGGTCGTGCACCCACGAATCCACGGTCCGACGACCGAAATGGCTCCAGGCGTACTTGGGGGTCACGCTCTGGTGAGGAATCAGGCGCGGGATGTAGTGAGCCCCTTGGCTCGTGGTCACCGGCACTTCGGGACCTCCTCCGCCGCCACCACCCCCGTTCCCCGGATCCTTCGGGGTAACGGGAGTCTCTTCGGGAGTAGTAGGTCTGAGGGGGACCGCGTCGTCGTCTGACATGGTCAGGAACGGCTGAGTCCCAATTACAGATCTCTGACAATCTGTGAGAGTTCTGCTCAAAGTAGTCAAGGATCAGATCTTGGTTGGTTAACCACAGTTCTTTATTACCTATTCCTACATTAGTACAGCATCTCGGATTATTGTCAGAGATGAGACAAATAATACAAGCGGGTCTATTATACCATTCCAAGGAGTTTGAATTACCCATAGATAGCCAATCCCCTGTAGGGAAAATTGGCGGGCTAAAAGGTGTCTTGACCGTTTGGTTCTCACAGGAAAAAAGTGAGGTGTTAAGCAGTAAATTTCCTTTCCCAAACCCGACCCCTCAGATGTTTTCGAGTTCACATAACAATCAATGGCTCCAAGGTTCTTTAGCATTTGATAAGAGATGAGAAGCATCCTCCCCTTGAAGTTACTGCCGGAGCAGCTGGAATGCGGAGGCAGGGATGTGAGGCCTCCTTGTTCTCGCAAATCATGGTTGTCACCTCCCGGTCAAGACAGACACAATGCATTATGGTTACTTAGGTTCAAATACACTTTAGATACACAAGATAGGTAAAGACATGCATGAAAGAAGTTAACTCTATAGCTGGCTAATACATTGGCTGAATTTGCAGATTCTGACAATAATCTGGGAAACCCAGGTTCAAATCCCCATTCTGCCATGAATGACCTTAACCCAGTCACTCACTCATAGTATAACCTACCTCAGAGGGTTGTTGTGAGATAAAAACATGGAGAGGAGAATGATGTAAGCTGTTTTGGGTCCACATTGGGGAGAAAGGTAGGGTATAAATGAATCAAACAAAAAATATATATAAAGCCAAAGACTAGGAGAAAGTGGTGGGTTGGCTAGGCCTGGCAGGAAACACCTGCCAAAGCAAAGAAGTATGGAAAATGAGAGGATATGGGAAATGCTAGAAGGGGGAAAGAGGAAATAGTGTGGGGAGAGAAATAAAAAAGGAAATTCTTGTAATCTCCTCTGTACATCCTTGTAGGTTCCCCACTTGTTATACCTAATACCTAATATTTAACATGATCCCTGGTTAGGGCTACCAGACTCCAGGTGGGGTCCGGAGATCTCCTAGTATTACAACTGATCTCCAGACTACCGAGGTCAGTTGCCTTGGAGGAAATAGCAGCTTTCAAGGGTAGAGTCTACTGCAACACTTCCCTGCTGAGCTCTTTTCCTTCCCCAAATCTCTGGGAATTTCCCAAACTGGATTTGGCTATTCTACCCCAGCTGTGGATCCTTAAATCCAGAGATTGGGGCTATAAAAAAACAACTTTATACAAACTTATGGGTACTCACCAGGTTTGCAGAAAAATACTAGGGGTGTGCATTTGATATATACCAATTTGAAAAAATATCCAAATAATGCCTTATTGGTATTATTTGGGTAGTCATCCAGCCAAATACCAAATCAGAGCATCTATTCAGTATCTGAATAGAGATTCCCAAATACTATCGGCTTTATTCAGCTATGATTTGACTCCATTATATGCTATAGAGCCTTTATAATCAATGGCAAATCTCCTAGGGTATATTCAGTGGGCTGGGGGGAGGGGGTTTGAGGTAGAGGCACCAAATTTGCAGAGTACCTGATGGAGCCTCTCCCCAAAAGGATCCCCAAGTTTCAAAAAAGATTGGACAGGGGTGTCCAATTCTGTGGGCACCCAAAGGAGGTGCCCCCCACACATTTCACTTTCAAATGCAGAGTTTCTCTGGGACATTCTGCTGGGCTTGTATTGTCTTGCTATTTCCCTTCCATTGGAAATAATGGAGGATGGGGCACCCTCTTTGAGTGCTCATAGAATTGGTTCCCCAAGTTGAAACTAGGGGGTTCTTTTGGGGAAAGGCTTTGCCAGGGATACTGCAAATTTGGTGCACCTACCTCAAACCCCCTCCCCCCCAGCCCACTGAATATACCCTAGGAGATCTACCATAGAATATAATGGCCTCTTAGAGTATAATGGAGCCAAATATATTTGGGATTCCCAAATATTTCCTCAATAATAATACAACACCTATATTGGTGTTCATGAATATTTGTGTATAACAAATATATTTGTGTTTTTAAATCCTGAATTTGAATAACACAAAATATTTATTCATTATACACCCCTAAAAAATGCAACAGCTTTAAAAGCAAAGGGTGTGTGTGTGCCAAAAGCTTCTGATTGGAGAAGTGATTCTGCACTCACGGAGATATCACAACTCAAACAGAGCAGATCTTAAGCACCATTTTGAAGGTTGTCAAGCAACTCCTGTTAACAACTAAAAGAAACTTACAGGCCAGTAGGGAAGGAAACAGAGCCAGTTGGAGCATCACGTAAACAGCCAATCTGGCTGTAGGCTACCACTGCCCCTGAAACACAGCAGAGGCAACAGGAGCAGCAAGGGAGGGTCTTCAGTGCTGCTGTGGTCCTTTAAACAGCTGCATTTTGCCTTGGCAGCTACAGGAGTAAAAGCACTTGTGGGAGATGGTAGAGGAAGGGGAAGCAAGTGACCCCCCATATGTAGCTAGGCAGTGGTGCTGCAAGCAGTTTGGCTGGCTGGTACGCAGGAGGCTCAGAGAGGATGGAGGGTGGGAAAGGATATGATTGGCACCACATGGCTCACAGGTCCCCACTTGTCAATTACAATTGGCAAGTTGGTTATTCTGAGTTTGGATAATTAAGGATCCAGTTGGGAGTTATACATAAAAAAGGGTGTGTGTCTACTGAAAAAAAAGCCTCTTTCTCCATTGCCAAAATATTAGAGAGGGATCAAACCAATACCGCACTTCCTATCCTTGATATCAATTAATCAGTACAGACTTGGACGAAGGTTACCTTCCCAATGCAGATTACTAAGACTCTGCTTTTATTTCCCCTTGCAATATGTTGTTGTGTTGCTTTTTTATTACATTTAATCATATTCCTGATGAAGAGGGCTCTAATCAATAAAAGCTTATGCCACAATAAATCTACTATTATTTAAGGTAACACAAGATTTTGCTGCTGTTTCTATTTTATATAGGTCATAAAACTTTTTTCAGTATGCTGTCAATGCTCTGATGTATGTTAGTGAGATACCTGGAACCAATAATTACCAAATTCAGAATACAAATTTGTCTAGTTCATAATTTTCAGTCATATTATGAATAAACTATCACATCCCTGAGAGGGGGAGGGTCATGGCTTAGTGGTAGAGCTTCTGTTTGGCACGAAGAAAATTTCAGGTTCAATCCCTGGCATCTCCAGTTAAAAGATCAGGTAACAGGAGATGAGAAAAGCCTCGGGGACCTTGAAGATTAATTTGCCACCTTCCTACCTTGTGGAACTTAAGGCTGCTTACAATGTAAATAAAACAATGATGATAAAAAACACACACAGAAGAGACCACAATTTAAAATCTCAAAGGATACAGAATACCCAAGACCTTGCAAGATTTTCATTGGGGTCATCTGGGAAGAGCCTTGAGGGTGATCATTGTCAGCAGCTTGTATCAGCAACATACTAAGAATACTAGTGGGCAGTTAACAGTGTAGTGTTTGAGTTCCAACTGCTTTGCTGGAGATGCCCATTTGGTATCAAACAGTGCAACCCTAAGCTGAGTTGCGCCATTCTAAGTCCACTGGAAATCTCATTTGGGAACAGGGACACTCCAGATTTATTTGTGGCTTGAATAAATAAAACTGGTCAAAACAAGTAGAAGGTTGTCTTGTTGGTTGCACATTTAGGACAAGCATAGAAAAGTATAGTACTGTGACATTACCACCATGACAGGCCTGGTTGGGGGGGGGGGGGCTTTGCTTGTATGTGACAATGGATTTCTATTAGTACAGTTTCAGTTTGTAATGATTATATTGGAGCTGATTATATTGTATTTATACAATACAAAAGAATGGAATCCATATATATATATATATGTATTTTAAGGAATAGAACAGCTAGATACTAAGATTTCATAAAAAGACACTGAGGGACAAAGAAAGGAGCCAAGCTAAGCAGACCTTTTCCTATGTCAGAAGGACCGCTGTAGCCAATGGAGGGAAATATGGAAGGATGACCAGGAAGTCTGCTTCATATGAGATACAGGATTCTAATAAGACTGGAATGGCACACATATAGTGCTGTCTAGAGCGATAATGGTATAACCAATATGGTTGCAAATGGATATAGTTGGAAATCTGCTCACACCAATGTCTCTCCATATAGGAATTGCTTAATTTATCAGGTGCAACTCAAGAGTGAGCCAAGATGTCCTAATGGACATCTCCTATGGGCTGTTTATGCTAGCAGTGTGTGTGTGTGTATGTGAAGTGCCATCAAGTCACAGCTGATATATAGCGACCCCAGCGAGGCAAGTGGAAAGCAAGGTGGTTTGCTCATGCTAGCATTGCCAAAGTATATCTGCTCTCCACAGAGGCCTTGATGCCTGACATATAAAGTTGTGACTTGTTTCAAAGGTGTCTGTCTTTCCATTTCCTTCCCCTACTATTATTTATGATTTGTAATTTTCTAATACTACTATTTCTTCAAACTATTAAGCACTCTATTAATGTGAAAGCTTGAGAAATAGTTTCACAGCAAGTATAATAGCACCATATAATTTGTGGACAGTTAAGTGAAACATTTTATGCAAAGGAAACATGTTGCTGGGCTGCAATTAAATGTCATGGTTATAGAATGCCATTCTCATTCTGTTCCAGTAATGAATTTTAAAGTGTCCTTAATTTTATATTCCTGATTGTCTCAAAGCAAAGAACAACAGTTATAGGTCTGTCTGCAAGATGAATTCTTCATCTAATTCAGGCTGAGGTCATCTGGATCTTTGATGTGCCTTATTCCGCAAAAGTCTCCTTTTGTGGCCTTCTTCAAATAAAACTATAGCAGAAATACTGTATCAATAAATGTAATTTGTTGACAGGTACTTTTTTCAATGCTTGCCTGTTCCATGGAGAAATATTGCAGGAATGTAGATAGGCAGGAAATACTTCAGCAGATGACCAGCAGTGCAATCATCTTGCTTCTCTGTAGTTGTTAGATGGATAATATGTATTCAAATCAATAAATTATCACAAATGGTAAAACAATTACAATAAGCCCTCAAAATAGGATTAAACAAGCCCTCCTCTGGCCCCGTGTGCCGAGCCTCTACCCCGTCCCCCCTCCAGGCAGCTTCCCCCCGCCTTCAAAACAATGGTGGCGGCAGGGAGACAGCCGCCCGCCGAGGCTCCCCCCCTGTAAGGCGGTGGCGGCAGGGAGACCGCTGCCTGCCGAGGCTTCCCCCCGCCTTCAAAACGATGGCGGCGGCAGCAGCAGGGACACCCGCCGTCCACTGAGGCTTCCCCCCCTCCCTCCCTGCTTTCAAAACGGTGGCAGGGGCATAGAGACCTGCCGCCCGCCGAGGCTCTTCCCTCCCTCCCCCCCGCAAATGGCGGCGGCGAGTCCTCATCACGCCGCTTCCCACCCCCTCCCCTACAGCGGCCACAGCGTTCTCTGCGCACGCACGGAGAACGCTTTAACTTTTCAGGGGATTTAAAGATCCCCCTAAAAGTTTTTTAAACATTTAGGATTTTTCTGCACATGGGGGGAGTGCCCCCCATGTGTAGAAATTCCACCCCCCCCAAGTGCCCCCCCGCGTGGATTTAGGTATCCGCACGGGGGAGGGTACTTGGGAATTAGATATATAGATAGGATTGCCGGGTCTGGGTTGGAAAATACCTGGGGACTTTGGGGGCGGATCTGGGAGAGGGAGGGGTTTGGGGAGGAGCAGGGCCTCAGCATGGTCCAATGCCATAGAGTCCACCCTTCAAAGCAGCCATTTTCTCCAGGGGAGCTGATCTCTGTCAGCTGGAGATCAGTTGTAAAAATGGGAGATCTCCAGGCCCTGCCTGGAGGTTGGCAACCCTAGGATTAAATCAAAAGCTCATATTATATAGCAGTATAATAAAATATAATATCAAAATACTACATAAAGGACTACCTTGAAACAATGTCTCCTCCTTTACAATTTGCTGTTTGTTTAGATATAATTACAGACCTAGGTTTAGGAGCTGCAAGAGTAAAATATATAACCATAACCTTACTTGAGAAGGTTGGTTTTTTCATGGTATGAATAAATTTTAATCTTGAGGGCCAGTCATGAGATTTAGATAACAAGTCTGTCACTAATTTGCATATTTACTCAAAAATTGAATGTTTTTTCCGGAACTAAGTGGTCCCAGACTTTGTTGAGCCAGCCAGAGATGGTAGGGGCCTTTTCAGCTTTCCACTTGGATGCTATGGATGTCTTGGCAGCTACCAGTAGACTAGTAATAAGGTCTCAGACATTCAACCATATAATCCTGTATACTTTACTTCATTGATAACTCCCACACCCAATAGAACACCTCTGGATAACACACTCTCATAACAACTAACCACTAATGCAACACTTACCTTCTAGCTCTAGCTTAAATTAACTATGTATTGTTAGCACTGTATGTCTCTAGATTATGATAAATTTAGTTCTTGCTTGTTTAGTATGTATCTTTATTATTGAATCGTTAATGGCTTTGTGCAACACTTATCTACTTGGTTATGAATATCTGTATACCTTGGAAAACTAATAAAAACAATTAAAAAAAACTGAACGTTTGAAAAAAACTGCATCTGAATTTTCAATCTCTGCTTTATAAATACGAAGTTTTGTTTTGTTTTTTGCACCAACCTATTGCTCAGTATCTAAGATCAAACGTTACATAATAGTTTCACAGCAAGTATAATAGCTGATGTTACAATGTCTAGCACTTTATTATTATATTGATTTTAACATGGTATTTTAATATGGTATTTATATTAATTGTTGATGTATTGTATGTACTTCGGAATTTTATCAGTTTGTAAGCCGCCCTAAGCCGGTCTAGGCCGGGAGGGCGGGATAAAATTTTTGAATAAATAAATAAATAAATGAATAATAAAAGGAAGCAATATTAGTTGTATAATAGTATAGACATTATATTGGTTTTAGAAATGTAAGTATGGTCCTTCTCAGAGTTGTAGCAGTAGAAATGTTCCCTGTAATGTTTGTTCTGTGGAACATCACCCATGGTGTGACTCTTTCATTCAAAAGCATCAGAAGTTTCAATAAATTCTAAATTGGCTTAACTTCCAAGTATTTACAAAAAAAGTCAAAATAAATTTATTTAAAATAGATTTTAAAAATTCAACTAAAAAACCAGGCCTTTTTGTCCAAATGTAACATTTTGCATGCTCCACTCTTCCAACATCTAAAGAAAGTATTTTGCCTACAGTTTTGCATCCACAGTCATCAGAGCCATGAGCCTGTAATTACCTGGATTCCATATCTCTGTCTCATCTCCACTCCTTGGATATAAGTGATAACAACACTAGCTTTCCAGCATTCAGGGGTAATCATAGTATGATTACTTGCTGTGAATAACTGCAAAAAGATCTATTAATCAGTGAGGAAATTATTTAAACAAGTCTGCTGAGGTAATGTCCAATCCTAGAATTTATTAGTCTGTAAAGAGCAAATGGCATTTAATCTTACCTTGTGTCACAAAATCCCAAGGGTGTAAATTTGACAAAACATTAGTTTATATGCTAATGGAGAATGAGAAATATTTCCATTAAATATATTATAAAATGATCTTCGCAATTTTGTTTCAAGATACAAGGTTCACAAAAAAAATCCACTCTCATAACATTTGAAGTTATTTCTTTCTGTAATTCCTCAAATGAACAGCTCCCTAAAATTCTTTTCAAATATTCTTTATAGAATGACTGAATAGGTGATGGAGAACTGGTGGCAATCACAAGTTTCTTTATGGAAAAGTGTGCTGTAGGTAAAAATCTAGGTTGCCAGATTTTATATTTCACAATTTGGCTGCCATTCATACTGGTAATAAGGTAAACTTTCAGTTTTTAAAATTTGCTTAATAAATGTTTAATGCTTCTTTTTACATAGTGGGATAAACATTGTCTTTCAAATGCAATTTATTTTCCTATGAATTTATTCCATCTGGTGCTTGCAAATGGGTCAAGTAAATAACTGGATAGAAGTTATTGCAAGCATCAACAGAACTGTTAAAATAAAAAGTAAACATAATACAAGATCATAGATATACAAACTGATCCCCCGCCCCAAAGCTGTTCAGCATTTGCCCAGCATACTTTGTTCTGTTTTATTCTGCAAATTCAGTCCATTGTTTTGCTTGCACTTGTGGCTCCTTAACTACACTTGCAGCGTAGAGTGCTTATTTCCGCTGTTCTGACACCTGCACTGATATGTTGCACATTCTTTTCTTTTTGACATTTCTGGGCACAACCCAGGAAGTGACATCACAAGCTACGATGATACTCTAAGAATTCCACTGATATATGATCTTTACCATAGAGATATGTGGGATTCCTAGAGTGTTGTATGGATGGGTATGATGGCACTTCCAGATTTTCACCAGAAATCACATCATTATGTCAGTGATGCCATTTTCCAGGTCACTGTCCTTAGAAAGCTGCCAGAGGTTGCCAGCAACAGAAGTTGGGCCAACAGCAAATAGCAAACTGGTCAGTACTCTGAGGGAATCTAAGGATGAAGTGAGTTACTAAATACTGGGAATTGGTGAGGGGACTCACTTGAAACCAGGCAGCATCGTTTGAACTGTAATCAGCATAGGGGCATGGTGATGAGGTTGGGCCCTTTGTGGCACATATTTTGGAGTGCTGGTTATGAGGCACAAGGTTTGAGCTTGTGCCAGGGTGAGGTTTTGGGGGTTTTTTTATGACTGGCAGCTTGTGCCAGGGTGAGTCTTTTTTGATGACTGGTAGACGAAAGGTCTGTCTATAAGTTAAGACAGCCTGTACCTAAAAATAAATATATAAATATATATATTGCAAATAAGCATAAATTAGCCCTGATTTAAACTGCCACTTATGCCTAATGTCTTCATTCTAGGATGCAGGGGCGATGACCAGAAAAAAGCCTACTGGAAAAAACCCCACAGGGGAAAAGCCCACAGAAAAAACCCCCACTGACATAAATGCTCACAGGGAAAAAAGCCCACGTGGAGAAATGCCCACATGGAAATAAGCCCATAGACATAAAAGCCCACATGGAAAAATACCATGTAAAGTGCCATATCTCTCTTTATTATATAAAGCTGTTTTCAAGTGGCAAGATTCCGTGGGGCGCCAAAATCAGTTGTCTGCAAGAACTGCTGCTCAAAAGAGGTCCCTGGCTACTGGCTGCATTCCCTCGCTGCATTGCCTCAGTCCCACCCACAGAGCCACTGGCCAGCATCTCAGCCTCAGTCTGGAGGAAGCCGGCGAAAAGGAAGAACTGGGTGCTGGGTCCACTCTTCTCCTCTGCCCACTGCCAGGTGGGTCTAACTGTCCCCTCAGTGGCCTGCTTCTGTCAGTGAAAAGACAATGGACTTTCAGCATAACCCCCTCCCCCGCCCACTGACTTTCCTGTCAGAATAAACTGAAAATAGCTCTCTCTCCTGCATAACTCTGCCATGGCTGGCTGGCTAACGAAGTGGGCCAGTAACCACCAAACCATTCTCTTCAACCCCCTGCTGTGCAGCTGACTTTTCCCCTAGGGTTGCCAATCTCCAGGTGGGACCTGGAGATCTCCTGCTGTTACAATTGATCTCCAGATGACAGAGATCAGTTCCCCTGGAGAAAATGATTGCTTTGGAGGGTAGACCCTATGGCATTATAACCTGCTGAGTCCTTCCATTCCCCCCAAATGCTGCTGTCCACCGAATCCACCCCCCCAATCTCCAGGTATTTCTCTAATCAGAGCAAGCTTGGTTGCCAAGCTGGCAGTGGGCGGGGAAGGGGGTTATGCTGAAAGTTCATTGTCTTTTTACTGACAGAAGCAGGCCACTGAGGGGACAGTTAGACCCACCTGGCAGTCGGTGGGAAAGAGTTGCCAATCTCTAGTGAGGGCTGGAGATCACTCAGAATTACAAGTGCTCTCCAGATGGCAGAGATCAGTTCCCCTGGAGAAAATGGCAGGCTCTGTGTCCTTATACCCTGCTGAAATGGCCTCCCTATGACAGCCAATGTGACATAGCAGTCAGGGCTTCAGAGTATGGTAGAAGCTGCAGGTGAGGGGGGAGATGGAAAGCTGAAGAGTGAGGGGAAAATAAAGATAGGTTGATAACTGGCTGGGAAGGAGATAGGGTTGCCAACTCCAGGTGGGACCTGGACGTCTCCCACTGTTACAATTGATTTCCAGATGACAGAGATCAGTTCCCCTGGAGAAAATGGCTTTGGGGTGGGGAGATCTGTTGTCTGGAGTTCAGTTGTGATACATGACGATCTTCAGGGTCCACCTGGAGGTTGGCTACACTAGGCATAGCAGTCAGCGCTTCAGAGCAGGATCTGCTACATCCAGGTTCTTGCTAAATGGGGGATTTTGGGCCAGTCACAGACTTTAAACCTAACCTACCTCACAGGGTTGTTGTGCAAGTCAAAATGGGGAGAGGAGAATGATGTCAGCTGCTTTGGTCCCCATTGCAGAGAAAGACAACTTCTCCTCCAGGCGAACCATGGTTGCCAATCTCCAGGCAAGGGCTGGAGATTACTCAGAATTACAAGTGTTCTCCAGGGGGGAGATGGAAAGTTGATTGGCTGGGAAGGAGATAGGGTTGCCAACTCCAGGTGGAAAATTCCTGGAGATTTGAGGGATGGAGCCTGGAGACAGTGAGGTTGGAGGAGGGGTGGGATCTCAGACAGGTACAATGCCATAGACTCCACCCTCCAAGCCAACCAGTCCCTCATGGGGAACCATTGTTGCCAATCTCCAGGTGGGGGCTGGAGATCATTCAGAATTACAACTGCTCTCTAGGAGGGAGGAGATGGAAAAGCTGAAGCCAGGGAGGGCAGAATGATATATTCATGGTTGGCTGGGGGGGAGATTGGGTTGCCAACTGAAGGTTGGAAAATTCCTGGAGATTTGAGGGGTGGACCCTGGAGACGGTGAGGTTTCAGCAGGGTGGGACCTCAGACAGGTTCATTGCCATAGACTCCACCCTCCAAACCACCTATTCCCTCATGGGTAACCATTGTTGCCAATCTCCAGGGGAGGGATGGAGATCACGCTGAACTACAACTGCTCTTCACAGGGGTGTAGAGTTTTGGAAATCCCGGGGGGGTGGGGGCTCCTTAGTGCATGCGCTTTGCGCACGTGCTCGCTGGGATGACATTCTTCCCCCCTCCGGGAAACCGCCCCACCTCCCTGGGCCCTTCTGAGGCCTGCCAGCCACTGCTGCTGGTGCCTCTCTCTCCCCCCCGCCACCCCTTCCCTCTCCCTCTCCAGCAGTGGCCGCTGGGCCTCAGAAGGACCCGGGGAGGCGCAGCAGCAGGCGCTCCATTTTCCTGGGGGTGGCTGAGCCCCCCCCCTGTACTCTACGCCTATGGCTCTTCAGATGGCAGAGATCTTCCCCGGAGAAACTGGTGGACTCTGCTGTGGTGACCTCAGCAGGTATAATGACAGAAATTGACGCTGAGTGCCAAAGGCCTTGGCACTTTCCCAGAGCCTCTTTCTAGAGCCCATTGTATTTATTTCCACAATGGGCTTTATTCCTAGTATATTTATAATTGTGGATAACCATGCATCTCCATTTATGAGAATGAACAGGTATTACCTATATTTCTATATCTATAATTGTCTTACATGTTGGCCATTTCCAGCTCTTCCATTGGCTGTGCTATGCACTCCATCAGCTATTAGCCATTCAACTGGCACTCAAAAGTACTCACATGCCATTGGCTGGGTGGTGGATCCACTCCTGTGGGACTAACTTATCCCTCAGTGGCGTTGCTAGGCAACCAAGCTTGGTTCTGTCAGTAAAAAGACAAAGGAAGGAAACCCAGATAGGGTTGCCAACTCCGGGTTGGGAAATTCCTGGAGATTTGTGGGATGGAGCCTGGAGAGGGTGCGGTTTGTGGAGGGGTGGGTCCTCAGAGGTACAATGCCATAGACTCCACCCTCCAAACCAGCCATTTCCTCCTGGGAAACCATTGTTGTCATTTTCCAGGTGAGGGCTGGATATCACTCAGAATTAAAACTGCTCTCCAGACAGCAGAGATCAGTTCCCCTGGAGAAAATGGCTGCTTTGCAGGGTGGAATTGGAGATTCTACCCTGCTGAGGTAACTTGGGTTCCTGTTTAGAGGAGAAAGACCATACTTTTCCTAGGTAGAGGCTCCAGGTGTGGCGGGGAAATGGAAAGCTGAAGTCAGAGGGGTAGATAACAGTATGTTGATGTTTGACTGGGAGGGAGATAGTGTTGCTACCTCCAAAACAGGTAAAATGCCATAGACTCTCCCCTCAAAACCAGCCATTTCCTCCCTGGGAACCATTGTTGCCAATCTCCAGAGGAGGGCTGGAGATCACTCAGAATTACAACTGTTCTTCAGTAAGCTCTGTGTCATTATACCCTGCTGAGGTCACCACAGCAAATTGATGCTGAGTGCCCAAGGCCAGGGCACCTGCCCAGAGCCTCTTTCTAGAACCCATTGTATTTATTTCCACAACAGGCCTTATTCCTAGTTAATAATTTTGCTATGTTATTAGTAAATTACTTCATTACTATACAAAAGTGGCCTTATGAAGAGGGATTAAATGTGTAAAGGCTTGGAAAGGAAAATAAAAGGCCTGGACCATACCAGGCTAATCCTTTTATATCTCTGGTCCCATTGTAGAACTAAAAGATCAGTCCCTCCCAACTGCAGGGACTGTGTGATCCATCAGGGTTCTTTTTATGTTAAATATATTACCCAGCCTCCTCAGCTGCTGCCACTCCCTCCTCCCCTTTCTTTTTTCTAAATAGTAGAAGTAGTTAAGGCCTCATAGATCTATGAAGATTAGCTTAAGATAACAAAACCATAAGGCAACATTAAATAACAACAGAAGTGGCCCCCATGTCCTGTAGTGCTCTTAATTTTCTATTCCACAGCAGTCATCCCAGTGTGTGGCAATACTCTCTCTAAGGTGTGGAGTCCTGTGAGCAAAAATTCTATGTGTGGAGTCCTGTGAGCAAAAATTCTACATTGTGAGCTACTGGCATTAAAGTTAAATAAATAAATAGAGAAGGGGGGAGAGTCTAAGTCATGCATGTCAAGTCCTCCCAATTTTGTGGGATGTCACATAATATTTAATCCAATTCTGTGGCATTTTGGCAAAATTGTGGGGGGATTTTTTTTGCCATTTTTCTAAATCACTGAGATTGGTATGGGCATAACTCTGAAATAAAATAGAAACTGTGGAAAGACAATAGCTTTAACAATATTTATTCTTTCCAGCCAGGATAGGTTTAACTTATGTCATTCTTTTAGTAAGTTAACTTTTATATGGTTTAATTCCTTATGGTTATATTTTAGTAAATCTCTCAAATCTAGGGGTATAATAATGCCTAAATATTGCCACGTTGATGTGAGTCATCTATAAGCAGAGATATATTTTATATTTTTAGTGAGGTTTGAAGTTAGTGTAACCTGAACCAAAACAGAACTATAGCCAATAAATCTAAGTCCAGACACCTTTCCATAAGTTGTAGTAGTATTTTCTAATGCAGAAATTGATGTGACTGGATTGATGATATATAAGACCAGGTCATCAGCGAAGAGACTGAATTTATATTTTCTATTATTAATTACTGTATCTTTGATTTGTGTATTCTGTCTGATCATTGTGGCTAGAAGTTCTACAGAAAATGTAAATAAAAGTGGGGATAATGGACAGCTATGTCTAGTACCTCTAGAAAGTAATAACTCTTCAGATTTTAGATCACTGATTTTAATTTGAGCCTTTGGTGTGGCATAGAGTGTTTGAATTGCTCTGAGAAAATTAGTTCCAAATCCCACGTGAGATAAAAGCGATTTCAGATAATTAGTTTCCAAATTATCAAAGGTCTTTTCAATATCTAAAGCTAAAACAGTTACTTCTTTTTGATTAATTTTGCAATAATTGATAATATTCAGGGTTTTCCCAGGGTTGAAACTGGACAGCCAGTTTGGTGTAGTGGTTAAGTGCACAGACTCTAATCTGGGAGAACTGGGTTTGATTCCTCACTCCTCCAGTTGCACCTGCTGGATGACCTTGGGCAAGCCAGAGTTCTGGCACAGCTGTTCTTGAAAAAGAACAATTTCTGTCAGAGCTCTCTCAGGACTTCTGGTTTCGGTGATCTTAATGGCAGGCACATCTCATCAAAGCTTCGACAGAGATGGCCTGCAGCCTGGTGGCTGGGCAGGGTACCAGATGATTCTAGACACAAACACCCCCGGAGCCCTTGTAGGGGGCTCCCAGCCTGAGGCATGAGGGGTGCCTCTCCCAAGATGGCAACCAAGGGATTGAGGCTCCCCTTTGCCTCTATAGGTCCTGCTGCCGCAATGCCTCTATGGCTCCAAGAGGCGCACACCGGACCGGTGATCAAGGAATCAGGCAATTTAAAGACTTCCTTACCTGCACTGTTGTGACGAGGGAAGCATGAAGTGTAAGTTGTTTCCCTTTAAACTGGATACCCCTCAAGCGATCCAGAGCCCTGAGTAAAGCAGTGGGGGGAAGAGACTGTGCTACCCCCCTCTCTCACTCTAAGTGTTTGGAACTGATTTAGTAGGCCCAGACTATAGTAGGTCCAGACCAGGCAAAACTATGCCAAGTGAAGGCAGATCTCTTTAAAGCAGATTTTAATCTAACTTTGTGGCTTTCCTAAACTTTCCTGAAATATAAACAATGACTGGCAGAGGGGATAAAATGGCACCCAAATGAAGCCCTCTCCAGGAACTGTTAACACTTCTGGCTTCTAAACAGGAAACAACCACTGACTTTCCTAACATGCTAGCTGTAGCAAAAAGCCAACAAAGGAAGAAGAGGAGGAAGGAGAAATCAGCATGCGTGAAATGGAAAGCACAGAAAATTCATCGAACAGTACTCCAGAAGAGGACTCTGAATCAGAAAGGGGAGCTGCAGCTCCCAAACCACTGAAAGTCAAATGGAACTTTGAAAAATGGAAAACTAAGGAAAAAAAGAAAAAACTAATGTAAAATAGCTAAAACAGCAAATCCAGAAAGTTAAAATGTCCTCACTTGAACCATTTACTTAAATTCCAGTTTATAACAGAAAGATAACTAAATAATTATGCTTTGCCAAAACTAACTGTATTTTAAAGGAAATCTTTGAGCTAAATCCAAAGCTTATTTTATATTCCTTGTATAACCTTTTTAGTGTAGTGTTTAGCGTTTGTAGTGTTTTAGAGTTTTTTAGTGTTTAGTCTTTAGTGTTATTTAAAAAAAAAAAAAAAAAGCTCTTTCAGCCCCACCTACCTCACAGGGTGTCTGTTGTGGGGAGGGGAAGGGAAAGGAGTTTGTAAGCCACTCTGAGACTCCTTTGGGTAGTGAAGGGCGGGGTATAAATCCAATCTCTTCTCTTCTCCTTCTCTTCCTTTTATTATCAGTTAGGTTCCTATGGGGCATGAAGCCTACTTGATCTGAGTATATGTAGTCTGTAATAAATTGGTTTAATCTGTTGACCAGTATTGCTGGAAATATTTTAGTATCTTGACTGGGTAAAGAGATTGGTCTGTATGATTCCAGGCAAGTGGAATCGTTGCCTTTTTTAGGAATAACTATGATGTTGACTTTGTACCATGTTTGAGGGATAGTTAAATTCCATAATATATTGTTGTATGTCTTAGCTAAGAGGTCTGCTAATTTATGTAGGTATTTTTTTTGTAAAAATCTGCAGAAAATCCATCTCTCCCAGGGACTTTGTTGTTTTATAATTTTTTGATTATGTCAGTTATATTTTCAATTGAGATGGGTTATTCCATTAATTTTCTATGTTCAGATGAGATTTTCTTTATAAGCTTAGAAGAAGACAAATATTCCTTAATACAATTTTCCTGAGTTCTCAGATTTATATAGTGATTTAAAGAAATCAGTAAAAGAATTAGAGACCTCTAGAATTAGAGACCTCTAGAATTAGAGACAAGATTGCCACTTGAATCTTTAAGGAAGTTAATATATATAGCCAAGATTTTTTATGGACTTTCCAAGATAGTATTATTGAGTAATTATGCCAAAATAAGTTCTTTTGGATTTTGGTTGTTTCTAATGCTTCCAGTTTTCTCCTCTCTATTAGTAGTTTATTCTAAATTTTCTTACTGTTTTATTTCTTGTTTTTAGATTTTAAGTTTGTAATTTTAATGAATAACTCAACTCTAAATTTTTCTCTCCTCCTTTTGTAGGTTGAAGCTAAAGAGATGAATTTACCTCTAATAATTGCTTTCATTGCGTCCCAAACCATTTTTGAGAGACTCCACAGTCTGCATTAAGATCAAAATAATTTTGTATTTCTGCTTCAATTTCTGAAAATATTTTATGTTCTAATATAAGTAATTGGTTGAGAACCCAATTTAAACTTTGTCTAGTGTTTTCTTTGTCAGATAATAAACATTCTATATATGCATGGTCAGACCAAAGTTTAAAGCCTACGTTTAAAGAAAAAATCTGATTAAATAAACCTTTAGGTGATAAAATAAAATCTATATGTATATATACATTGTGTCTTGTTGAATAAAATGTATAATCACATTCATCTTGTTGTGGATGACAGACATCACAAAGGTTGAATTTATCAAGTATTTTCTTGAGTTCTGAATGTTTTCCCATTTTACCTGTCTGGCATCTTGTAGGGAAAGCTCTATTAAGGTTGAGATCGGCCATGTTGTTGAGATCTCCATCTTCAGGTTGCAGGTGTCTTTGTTGTTTTGTCATTGGGTGGCTTTTTAGGGAGTTCCTGTGGAAGATTTCTTCCAGTGTCCAAGTCATTGCTAGGACGGTTTTGCCCATGCGATCGACCAGCAGCTTGAAGGGAAATACCCATCTCTAGTGAACTTTAGCTTCAATTAGTTTCCCCATAATTAGCATCAATTCGTGTCTTCTTTGTAAGGTCTTGAAACACTTGGATTTTGGTATTCTGGAACTTTATGGCCCCGTCCACATGAGCAAGATAAACCGGATGGGAAGTGACACAAATTTGTGCTGGCGCAATTTGCGCCGCTTTTGCGGGATCACACAGGTCCATGGACCTGTGAGGGTGAACTGCCGCTGCGTGATCACATGCAGCCGCGGGCGAGTTGTTTTTTTTTTCCCCCGGCCATTTTCAGTGCACTTATCTGCTTCTACAAGGGATCAATGACTTGCCTCTCCACCCTTGGGATCATTCGATGATGCACATACCGGGATGGGAGGGGGGAAAACAAACAAAAAGCCCACTCCCCAATGCCTCTTGTTTGTGCTTGCACGATCACACCAGGAAAGGTCAGTTCTGGGCCGTTGCAAACCATTTGAAACTGCCTTTTCACTGGTAGCTAAATAAGCCGATTCCCCACCGGCTCAAAGTGGTTTGCAACACTTTGACACCGGCTGCAGGACGCTTCACAGATGTGCTTGTGTGATCATGCCACTTTGAGCCAGTGGAGAATCGTCCTTCTTGTGTCGCAAATGGGTGCGTATGATCACACCCTATGTGTCTGGATTCCTGCAGAATTTTTTCTTTGGTGTGAAAGTTTAAGAATTTTATCATGATGTCTCTTGGAGGCTCAGAGTGCATAGCAGGAAGAGGACTCAGCCTGTAGGTGCTTTATCTAATAGGAGCAACCCCTTCTAACTTGAGAGTGCTTGCAAGCCATGACACAATAAAAATAGCCAGATCAGTACAGCTTTCAGCAGATTCCTCAAAACCTTGAACTCTAAGGTTATTACAATGAGCTATATTTTTCAAGTCCATACGTTTGTCTTTTACCCAAGCTTCAGTTGATTGGTGTTGATTGGTGTTGATGTAGCTCTTCTTGAAGTGTGAGACTTAATTCCAATGCTGTGTCTGCCATGTCAGCCACTGTGTTTAAGGTATCTTTAATTTCTGTAATAGTCTACACCAAAACCACCCGTTTTGTGGCAATTTTACCCTCAAGGCTTTCAGTAGAGGCTAATCACTCCTGCTTTGTTAATACTAAGTTCTCAGCAGCTTTCATATCTTGATCTGCTACTATTTTAAATTAGTTCTTTGGGTCAAGGTCTATGTTATTTTTAGTCTCTCTTGTCAGGAAATAAGCTTTAACAAAGAAGGAACTGGATTTGAGAGGCTTGGTTTTGCTTTCTCCAGATTTCCCATAATTTTTTGCCTTCGGTGATGGACTAAAGTTTTAGAATAACAGTTGAACTGGGGTCAGTGTTAGAAGCCTTGGATTCAAGCATCTGCCACTGACTCGTGCAATGCCCCAACCCCATAACCATGATTAAGGTTATTATCAAGCTAACAGAATGTAGTCCTTATGGAAGATTATAACATAAATGAGGTGGATGAAATCTGGAAGCATTTTTTCCTGGATTAATACAATTCATGATAACATTAAGTTTTCTTGACATCATAGAAGGACAGTTCTTCCATATTTGGATACAGAAGTACATAGGAACAGTATGAAAGAGTTGTCTGTAAAGACATTTGTAAAACCAATAGATTAAAAAACTCACTATTGCATTTCAAATCATTTCATCATTTCATTTATCTTATAATCTTCCGTATGGACAGTTTTAAAGATTAAAACATAATTTGACAATGGCATAGGACAGGGGTGGCCAACCTGTGGCTCGGGAGCCACATGCGGCTCTTTCACACATATTGTGCGGCTCCTGGCAGGGCGGCTGGGGAAGCAAAGGGGAGGCATGCTTTTTCTCTCTTTCTCCCTTCCTTCCTTCCTTCCTTCCTTCCCTCCTCCCTCCCATCTATTTGCTTTCCTAGTTTCTCTCTCTCTCTCTTTCTTTCCACTTCTTTAATTCTTTCTTTCCATCTCTCTCTTTTTCTCTCTCTCTCTCTCAATATCATTAGCAAACAAGTAATATCATTATCAATAACCGGTTTTCCTCGTTTGTTTTTATTTTTGGCAGTCCCATTTAACGTTAATAAAAAGCAAATTTGCATATTTTAAAAAATAAAAACGTGTGTGTGATATTTGTTCCTGTCTTGCGGCTCTCAGACATCTGACGTTTATTCTGTGTGGCTCTTACGTTAAGCAAGGTTGGCCACCCCTGGCATAGGATTATTATAAGGGATGTAATACATGACCAGAAAAATGTTTTTATTAATAGGAAGTATCCCCATAGAGTTATATAACATGCAAGAAATCAAGCCCATTTTTTCCCTCTGTTGTTCAGTTGCACAGTTGAGTCCAGTTCTTCACAACCCCATGGACCCCATCATACCAGGCCCTGCCATCCTCCACCATTCTCCAGTGTTCACTCAACCCCACGTCCGTTGCATTGATAACACTGTCTAACCATCTAATCCTTTGCCATCCCCTGCTTCTTTTACCTTCAATCATTCCCAGCATCAGGGGATTCTCCAGTGAGTGTTTCTTTCTCATTTGGTGGCCAAAGTATTTGAGCTTCAGCTGCAGTATCTGGCCTTCCAGGGAACAGTTAGGGTTGATTTCCTTTAGGATTTACTGATTTGATCTCCTTGCAGTCCAAGGGACTCTCAAGAATCTTCTCCAGCACCATAATTAAAAACATCTATTCTTTGGTGCTCGGCCTTTCTTATGGTCCAACTCTCACAGCCATACATTACTACTGAGGATACCATTGCTTTGACCATACAGACTTTTGCTGGCAGGATGATGTCTCTACTTTTTATTATGCTATCTAGGTTTGCCATAGCTTTCTTCCCAAGGAGCAGGTGTCTTTTAATTTCATGGCTGCAGTTGCCATCTGCAGTGATCTTGGATCCCAGGAATGTGAAGTTTGTCACTGCTTCCATGGCTTCCCCTTCTATTTGCCAAAGACTGATGGGGCGGGATGCCATAATCTTAGTTTTTTTGATGTTGAGTTTCAAGCCAACTTTTGCGCTCTTCTCTTTCATCCTCAGCAAGAGACTCTTGAGGTCCTCTTCACTTTCTGCCATTAGAGTGGTATTGTCTGCATATCTGAGGTTGTTGATGCTTGTTCTGGCTTGTGATTCATCCAGGCCGGCATTTTGCATGATGTACTCTGCATATAAATTAAATAAGCAGGGTGACAATATACATCCTTGTTGAACTCCTTTTCCTATGCTAACCAATCAGTGGTTCCAAACCTGGTTCTGACTGTTGCTTCTTGACCTGTATACATGTTTCTCAAGAGGTCTAGTACTGAGGTGGTCTGGTACTCCCATCTCTTTAAGGACTTGCCACAGTTTGTTGTGATCCACACAATCAAATGCTTTAGCATAGTCAATGAAGCAGAAATAGATGTTTTCTGGTACTCCCTTGCTTTTTCTATAAACCAGAGAATGTTGGCATTTTGATCTCTAGTTCCTCTACCTTTTCGAAACCCAGCTTGTTCTTCTGGTAGTTCTCTATCCACATACTGCTGAAGCCTAGCTTGTAGAATCTTGAGCATGACCTTGCTGGTGTGTGAAACGAGTGCAATTGTGCAATAGCTTGAACATTCCTTGGCACTGGAGAAGGAAATGGTAACCCACTCCAGTATTTTTGTCAAGAAAACCCCATGGACAGTAACAAAAAATTTTCCCTAGAAGTACCTTATTCAACAATAAAAAAAGCAAGTCCAGAAAGTCATAATATGTGCATTTCAATATACACCTTTACACTAACAGTTAAACATATTATGAATAGACATTGGCCTTTGATTGCAGATTTGCTTGGATGCAATAATCAACCATTTATTGGATTTAGGAAAACTAGATGTATTAGATATATATATTTGGTCTGATTTTTATTGGAACCATCCAAATAGGGATAGTCCATCTGGACATTACAAATGTGGTAAGTGTTCTGTGTATCCCTTCTCTTTGGAGATGAAGAAGTCTGAACATCCACAAGGTTTTTATAGAATGATTTTTTTTTCATTTTACAAACTGTAATATTAAAAGAACAATATATGTTATTATATATATTCTATATATTGAGATTAGTGTACACGCTGGAAAGTCATGCATTATAGAACACAGATCAAGAATCCACAATAAAATTATGGAAGCACCTTTGGTAGCACATTTTGTAGAAAGGGAACACTCTGCTGATGATTTGCTGTTCTTTGTATGCATGTGATACATGTTTGCTGAATATAATCATTTTGATGGTCAAAAAATGTTGCTCTTTCAAGAGATAGCTTGGATTTATATGCCCTATGAACTTAATACAAATTTGGATCTGTTATGTTATATATAGGAGCTACTTCTTTAAGATCATTTTGTAATGTATTTTCATTGCATTTGTGATAGGCTGCATTTTGAGATACTGTTACATTGGAATACTAAGTGTATTATTTAAAATGTATAAATATATGAGGTAATGTTGTATGCACTACATTCTGTTTCCTTGATACTACCCTTAATCATGGTTATAATTGTGATCTGTACCTTTCAGAATGTGGTAATTGTTTAAGTAGACATTTAAACCAGTCATAGGTCATATTAATCATAAGTAAGTACTGTTTAAAAACAGAAAACAAAATTACTGTTCATTGTTAGAGTCATGTGGGAAAAAACCAAACAAAACTTATGATTAACTATTATCTGATCATCACAGCTGAACATGGTAAGTTTGAATGTCATGAAATTCATGATTAAGGATTGGCACAAACCAAGAAAATGTGGTTCAGTTCATGCTTGATGGCTGAACCCCAAACCGAACATTGGACTGAACCAAGAGGCTCGTTTATGAAACAAAATGGTTTGTGTAGTTCGTGGCCCTGCAAACCCTGTTGAAAGTAGTTCGTGGCCCTGTAAACCACAGTCCCTTTCAACAGGGTTTGCAGAAAGCCTGAAAAATAGCTGAGGGCTGTTTAAAAGGACTACAAAACAGCCCAAAACATAGCTGCACAGTGGCAAGGAGCTTCCCGCCATGCAGCTGTTTGAGGCTGTCTTCTGGTTCATTTAAACATTTAAAGAACTGGTTCATTTAAACATTTAAAGAACTCCAGAAGTCAGTCCAAAACCCAGCAGCCAGCAGAAAGGGGGGATCCCCTGGGAAAGGATTTCCCTTCCACTTATCTGCTGGCTATGGTGAGTCACAGCCAGGTGGAGGTGAAGAGCCCCCAGGAAAGACACTTCCACCTTCCATTTAAACCCTCTTTCTGCTCCCTGCAGCTTTTCCTGGGGAGCAGAAAACAGGGCCATTTAAACCCCTGTTTTCTGCTCCCAGCAGACTGCCACAGAGAGAAGAAAGCAGAGGTAGTTTAACTGGCTCCAAGCCATTTAAACCCTGCTTTCTGCTCCCAAAATGGCTCAGAGTCATTTAAACCAAACAGCTAAGCAGCAGGGAGCTCCCAGCCAGTAAGCTGTTTCTTGTGAAGAACAGAACTGTCATGAAGCACCACAAATTGTGCCAAAATTCGTGGCAGTTCATCCTGGTTCTTCAGCTCACAAACTCCAGTTTGTGATCCCCTGACAGGCCAAAATTCATGATGAACTTCGGTTCATCAACCAGTTTGTGCCCATTTCTATTCATGGTATCCCTATGCCTACTAAAAGTTTTTTCAGTAGCAGCTTTTCCTTTGTTTTCCTTTATACCTGGAAACCTCAGAGGGAATACACAACTGTTAGGTGTAGGCCAATATGATACTAATTGTTCATTATAACTCTTTGTGACCTTGACAATAACTATCCTGCTGTGGGATAGATGAATGTGTAATAAAAGTGATTGCTTTGTTACATTTAACAGGCTATTTTTTATGAGTTGCTAGAAACACCTGCCAGGTTAAATTAATGAAAATATAATTGGAAAGGGTGCCAACAGTTGAATTAGTAAAGTGCTTTCCTAGAAGTTTTCATTTAGTTTTGTTAAGATAATTGTTCTGGGGGGAAAGCATATGTTTGAATGTCTTGTTTACTGAGGACTAGTCTGGAATTTTGCCATTGTACAAAGTTCAAAAGTATGCCTAATGAGATGTGAAAGCTTAAGTAGATCCTGTGAACTCACTTCCAGTGCTTTGTAATAATATAAATACAAACTAAATTATTTTGGCTAATTATTTTGTTATAAAAGGTAGTACATGTCCTAAAACTGTTGTGGATATGAAGTTCACTGGCCCTTTATCCCCTCCTGCTCTGTTGACAACGTCAGTGCAAAAACTTGTGGGGTGGATATTAGGGATGGGCACAATCCAGCTCACGAACTAAAGTTCGTGAAAAATTTTGGCCTGTTCATGGTTCACGAAGTGTTGTTCATAGAAGGATGACGAACACGAACATTCCACAAATTTTCATGCTGTTTGTGGCAGTTTCTTGCGGTTTGTGAATGGATTTATTTTCAGACTGTCTTCCCTCAATTACAGACTTCTGGGTTTCGGCATGGCATGAACAGTCAGCTTCTTTTAGAGGAGTTCAGGTTTCCTGGACACCACTGAGTTCCCCGAAAAGGAGCTCAGAACAAGGGACTCAATCTGGACCCCCCACACACACACATGTGTGAGTGGCAACAAGCGGGTGAGGGTCCAGATTGTCCTGAAGTAGGAACCGTCTGAGAGCATCCATGGCAGACATGGATGTGAAGCCATGACTTCCCGGGCAAGGGGGAAGAATCAGGGAACATCAACCAAGCCGATCTATTACTATTCTTTTGGAACTAAAGTAAAAATTCATTTTGTCAAGACTTTCTTGTGGATTACAACCGTTCATTGGAAATTTTTAAATTCTACCTTCTTTGTTTTTGTTTTGGAAAGTCTATTTTTTTACCCCTGAATTTATATTTCTCTTATATGGATTTATAACAAATCTTACCAACTGAATTTTATCTACCTATAACTAATATCTATTGGATTACAATGAAAACATTTATTTGGAATTTTTTTCTTTATTCTGGGCTTTTTGAAAGAGAAGAAAGAGAGGAACTTGAAAATACTTTGGAACTGAATCCTTTTTTCCTCTAACCCCCACCTTTGCAAAACATAAACCACAAATCCTGTAGTGTTTGGATTTGTTTCTGTGTAAGTGATTACAACTAAAAGTGTTGTGTGTCAAGTCTATTTGTAAACAGATTTGATATACTCTTTGATATACTGGGAAAGGTTTTTGGCTCTGTAGCTATCTCTGAAAGTATATTGTATTCTAAGTGTACTGTGAACAATTGATAACTTCCTTTGAATTACTGGGGAAGCTTTTGACTGCTGTGTGATTATAATAAGAACTGTTATATAAATATAACAACTGCTTGCCTTTATAGGTCTTTACTAGAAAAGGGTCTGAAACACTCTTAACATGGTCAGTGGCATAGACCCAAAAAGAGGCATAGACCCAAAAAAGAGGCATCAGGGCATCTCCTGTAGTAGCTAAATCTGTTGGTTCCAGCTTGGGACAAGTGTCATTAAAAAAACTGCAATCAATAATTCAGGACTCAGTGGTGACAACTGTTAAACCTGAAATTATAACAGTGATGCAAATAGCAGTTTCAGCTGTTGTAGAACCAATGCAGACCAAACTAGACTCTTTAATGCAGAAAATGACATCTCAATTTGAAAAAGTGTAAAAGCAACTTAAAAAAAAACTCACAAGAAATCCTTGATTTAACCAGAGCAACAAACTAGTTGGAAGATAAGTCAGAGAAGATGGAACTTAAGCTACAAGCAGTGAACTCTAAACAGAATTCTATGGAAGAAGGTCTTATTAAATTAGAATTGGACAAAGCAGCTTTTATTTCAAGGTTTCAAAACATCCCAGAAAAGAAAGATGGAAATATAAAGACTGTGATGGCGCAGACCTTGGCCAAATATAAGGGTGCAGAAAATGCAGAAGAAATATGCAACCAAATTGATGTGGTTTTTAGAATGAATTCAGCATATGCAAAAAGAAATAATCTCCCAAGAGAAGTACACACAAAATTCCACAGAAGAAAACTCAGAGATGAAATCCTTAAATCTGCAAGTGTAACTCCTCTACAACTCAAGAATATGGAGATAAAATCTTTGAAAGAAATCCCATGCAGAGCGAGAGAGAAAAGAAAAGAATACATGGACTTGACATACATCCTGAGAAAAATGAAGTTACATATAGATGGCTGTTCCCAAAAGGTATACCTTTTTACTTTTAAAGGGAAAAGATATAGAATCGACTCAACATTCAAGGCAGAAGACTTTATTAAAGCTCACAAAGATGAGTTGGAAACTGAGGAGGAAGAGCCAGAGACGACAGAAGAGGATGACCAAGATATACAAGGAGCATCGGGGACAACTAGAAAAAACAAATCCACTAGGAAGACAACAAAACTGCCACCATCCCAAATAGTCACAAGATTTCAACACAGAGGTAAAGATGACACAAACATAAAACCCCAAAATGGACAGAAAAAAAATGAAGATAATCTCAATAAATGTTAATGGTTTAAATGCACCCCCAAAAAGAAGACAGATATTCCAACAATGGAAAAAGATGAAAATGGGATATTATATGTTTACAAGAGACCCATATAAGAGACAGGGGTGTTAAGTGGATTCAAGTCTCTGAGCCACCCCATCTGTCTGTTCATGTTGAGCAGTGGGGCTCAGCTAATGGGTGCCTTGGCTGAGAACCCACATTTTATACCCTTCTGATTGTGAACTCCTCTCCCCTGCTGAGGTTTGTGGATGCCAGCACCTGGTCCAGCCCACAAATCAGGGGGATGACGTGCCCTAAGCTGGTTGTATGGGTCCACAGCACATGGAAGGGCTTGAAGTTTCACACCATTTGGGAGGGGTCAGCCAGTCATTGGAGCTGATGCTGAGCTCCTCTTCCCCATGCAGGATGATCATGGAGGAGATGATATCCTGCACTGTGCTCTTCTGCTCCATCAAACATACAATCATGGCATAAGTGGAGGTCCTCATCCCCCTCCCCTGCCTCTCATGCAGTAGATGGGCAGACTTGATGCTGCATGAGAAATGGGTGGTCAGGTGCCAGCACATCTCAAGCAAGGACTGCATCTCAAAGGGACAAGCATCCCAGGTGGCCTTGACATTGCTCTCCAGCCCCAGTGCATTCTTTATCATCAGGAAGACGATGCTCTTGAGGTGCACGTGCTTCACCTCTGCCATCATGATGACCCTGGAATCCATGACCATGTAGTGAAGGATGATATTGCCACCATCCACCCACTCCCTCAGGCTACTCTGTATTATGGCGGAGATGTTTTGTGCCATGTGGTCCACCCCTGCACATGGAACAGAATTACTTTGTAGCCCTGTTAGCCGAATTGCTTTGATTTACATTTAGCAATTGGTGAGATACACGGGTTATTGCCAACTATACCAGGGTCCCACCCCTCCCAGAAGTTCTCAAGGAAAGAGGCACGTGAGGCTGTAGTTCAGTATAAATGGGATTTACTGAAAAATATGTATTTCAAGCACACAAAATCGTAATATCACACACACTCACACAGGCCTAAGAAACATAGACAGAAAATAGCACGTTTGCATGAGCAGGATATCGATGAGGGGGAAGCAATACGTTACCTTCCTAAAGAGGAGTTGTCCGACCAAAGGAAGAATTGGATGGGGAAGAAAATAGAGAAAAATATGGGACACGTGGCTCGAACCTGCAAGACCACGTGATTCTCTCTGTTCCAGGATACAGAGATTTAAAGATGGAGGCAGGGGTATGGGTATAGCAAGCTGGGCATAAGGGGTAGTAAAGCAGATAGGGGACGATGGCTCAAGAGACCGAATGCCTCTGTGCAGGGTCTTTTATTAGGTGGTCTTGGGGGCTGGCTGCGCATACCACATCCCACTAACACACCTACTAGGCGGTCCGTCCCTTTCTGACCCTACCATAGGTTAAAGGTGGACAAAGGGAGGAGGGCCGTGGAGTGGACAATATTGCAGAAACTGAAACAGAAACTATACACCTGGGTGAGGTCCGATGACCCACCTGGCCATTTCTATTGTTAGTTAATGGCTCTGGCCGACTGGGTGATGGCCCAACCATCATTTGCTAGGTAACCATGTTAGCATAATTCATTTAGGTAAATTGGAGGGGGCAGGGGTTGACCAGCATGGTGTGACAGAAAGAAGCCTCATGGCTTTGTCTCTGTTTTTGGTGAACTATCTAAGGTGTCAGCCTCCTGGCTTGGGTTGGAGCTTTCCGCTACAATGGAGAATGCACATGGCCCTTCCAATATTAGCAACCCAAGTTCAAGCTTATGAATGTCAAAATCCATAAGAGCACTAAAAGTGCCTTGTTGGCCAACAGCCCAGTGGCAGGACTTCCCCTCCTGGAGCCTGGGCCGTGCCCTGACAGTTCTCTTGACTGCTCCAGAGGCCTGCTGTGAAGTGCACAGTTCTGCCTTGCACTCTGGAGATTTGAGCATTGACCACTGTCACTGTGGTCAGCAAAAGGCTATGTCCTCCATGAGAGAGAATAGTTGGCCATCCACATCAGTAACCTTGCTTCCCGGGCCCTCCACGTAGCTCCCGGGCCCTCCACGTAGCTCCACGTAGCTCCAAGTGTGGGAAGCCTTTCTTGGAGAGGCCTCTTGCTCCCCCTCTGCTTGTTCCTGCTGAGAGAGAGTGGGCCTCTTCTTCCTTCTGCTGGCCACCACTCTTTCCTCCAGTGCAACATAGTTGGGTGCACCCTTTGCAGGTGCCTGTGGAGGAGTACACATGTTGGGGAGTTGTGTTGCTCCAGACATGGGTATAGCACACCTGGAACTCTGCCACACAGGTCAGTGAAAAAACGTTTCTTAACTGCAGCCTCCCCCCCCCCCCTGTGAATCACTGCTGTCAAAGTCCTCCTCTCTGAAGAGTGTTAGCAACTGCAGGTATCACTGGGCAGTGCTAACAACTCTTTTACCTCTGTGGAAAGCCCCAGGAACAGATCAGAGGAAGGAGGCTGCGAGACCTCTGGTGATGCCCTGCTAGGGCTGGGCTCTTGTGGCCTGGGAGGATGGGTTTGGTGCCTGGAGACAGCGGCCTATGGTATGCCAGGGGTGGAGGAATTCTTCCCCACATGAGAAGCACTTTTACTCTCATGGCACACAGAAATGTTCATACTCAGGAGGGGTGGGTGTAAACGTGGGAGACCTTTTTGTGGGGTCTGTAACTGAGCATGGTTGACCGAGCTTGTGAACTTTGTGGCTGACTGGCAATTTGTGCCCATTTGTGCCCATAGCTTAATATTGTAAACACTACATTCTATTGTCTCTGGCTAACACTGGCCCTGTGGCTTATCTTAACTCTTGGTTCTTGGCACAAAATCAATTCTTTCTACAAGGCAATTAAAGCATGTTATATGCCACAAATAAATTAATGGGAAGAATGTAGCGATATACCATTGCTTACAAATTTTTAATAGATGAGGTGATGGTTTAAAAGTCTTGTATTAGCTGACCTAACTACTACAGGTGTCAGAAAAATGGTCTCCATTACTTTTATTTATTACTTGCACTAAAGCAACAGCTAAAAGGACATTACTATGATCCCCCAACACACACACACTACTGGATGTGCTGTACATTAAAGAGAAGGATATAATCCATTCACTCTATGATGGTGGAGGATTATTTCTACTGTGTACACTTTGATTTCCTTGTGATTCACAGGGAGGACAATTTGCTAAATACATTTCCTACTGAGACACATTGGGCTTACTTAAGAACATGGTACCAATTTTAGGCTGAAACAGCTTCTTTCTATCACCTGCTTGGTGGACTTAGTACACTGTACAACAAATACTTATGATGCATTTATGGAAAAAGCGTTAGTCATTGTACTCAGAAGTAAGTCCCCATTTTATTCAATGGAACTTACACCCAGGAAATTGCTCTTAGGATTGCAGCTTTAGAGACATTTCCTATTTAGTCTATCTGCTTGTCTATCTAGCTCATGATTTCATTAAATTGAATTGGCACCTGAAAATCCCCTATCCTTATGTTAATTCTGTGCTGAAATAATTCTCTTCTGTGACTACTTTTAGGTCATATTTGGTTTATGTCACCATAAATGAGATAGGATCTGTTTTTTCCTGTGTGTAAAACAAGCAATAAGGTGAGAAAAATAGGCTAATTTACTACAGGCCTATGCAACGTGATTTTCTTCTTTCTGGAATAGAACATGAAAAATCTATTTCTGTGTGCATTCAATAAAAGCATTTTCAACAGAAAATTATTAGCTATAGATAAAATGAACCACAATCCTGCAAACAAAAATGGTCTCTCATATCTATCTATTTATCCATCCATCCATCCATATTTGTATACCATGAGCAAAACAAAGATTGATTAATATCCGGCATTCACTTTCAGAAAAACAGAATAGCAATTCTGTTATGCAGAGAGAGTGCTGGGATTTGGAATGGCCTGTGCAACAGGTTTAAAGCTCTGAAACGTGCTTTACCTAACCATATCAATATTTTAAAAATTGCTTTTGTAACCAAAAATAGGACATCTAGAGAGGATAACAATCCTGGTTGTTAATTTAGGTATCCAAGGTTTCTTGTGCATTCACTAACCAGGCCCGACCGTGCATAGCTTCCGAGATCAGATGAGAACGGGCGTGTTCAGGGTGGTATGGCTGTAGGCCTTCATTGTGAGTTTTCCTTTAGAACAGCAGACTTCCACCCTTTGAGTTCAAAAAGTAATTTAACTTGTGGACTCAGTGATTCTTGGCAATCTTCTGGAAAGACTGACTCATCACACAACAGGCCAAACCTCAGTGATGGGGAAAATGTCGCCCTGGTGTAGAAAGCTCCCCAAATTGGTCAAGTGAGCCAAAGCTTAATTTAAAGTTTATGCTTCTGACTTTGCTTACTATATAATTTCAATCTGATGTGTGTGTGTTTTATTTTAAGGAGGGGGGACCCTTTATTTTTTAGTTCTTGAAGTTTTAGAAAGAATATGCAGAGGGGGAAATAGGCTGGATCCAAACTCCTATGAATGGGAGGAGTTCACAGAAATGGATTTTCCCTACCTCTTCCTTCCCACAGCAGCTTCTTACTCTTTTATCCAAAAGCTTCTGCTGAGAAACACCTTCAGAGAGCAATACAGTTTACAGAGCTGACATATCCAGAAGCACAGTCCAGAGTAGGGATGGGCATGAACCAGAAAATTCAGGTTCAGTTCAAGGTTTGGGGTGTACCCAAACCAAACCCTGGACCAAATCAAGCAAAAAATGCCTGACCCGAACTGGCCAGTTTGGGCTGCCTTTCTCCTGGCAATGGCAAGCTGCAGCTGAGAGAAAAGGGGGATTGCCTGGGAAGGGCCATTTAACCCATCCATTTTGCCTGGGAAGGGCCATTTAACCCATACATTTTGCTTTCCCCCCCTTGAAGGCGGGGAGTGAAATGGAGGGGTTTAATGGCTCACATCCATTTACAGACATTTACAGACATCCGCTCCTCAAGGACTGAATGAAGAACTGGATTGGACCTGCTGCCTTTGAAAAAATGTTCACCTGCTCATCTACCCCTCCCAATTTGTAATCCCTTCCTTGGCTGAGAGCACTGTGAAATACATGGAGGTGATTGCATCATCCCTGGGTCCACTATATAGGATTGTAATCTCAGCAGTTTGCGACTTGACTATTTCACTTGATGGAAGTGACACACATCCTGACGAATGGGACATTTGATACCAGGTCGGTTGCCTATTTTAATATCTTTTGAGAAAATACTTCTAGGCTAAATTAATTCTGTATCATAGTAACTTTCAACTCTAATAATTATGACTATTTCATTTTTATCTAGACTAATTTGGAGAATTCGCGCAACTACCACAGGCTTATTTTACTAGTTGTAGCAAATATATAGCATTCAAGGTAATCCCGGCGTAAATTTATTTCTATTTCTTATAAAATCTATTACACATATTTACTGTTTACACAAAAGTAATCTGGCTTTTTTTCCTTCCCCCCCCCCCTTTTCCCCCTACAATTTCAGACAACAACACCTGGTCTTATTTACATATGTATATACAAAATTCTGAATGCATATATTTTTGATGTGTGTCACTTTATAATAAGAAATGCTGACCACTGAGGAAGGCCCAGAGGGGCTGAAACACATATGATCCTTAGGTCAAAAGTTTTATCCATCAGTTTGATATGCACCGCAATTAGTTCTTTATGAACCTAGTTTTAATGTCTGATACTTGGACTGTCTCTTTTAATTTTATTTTGTTTATGTGTACACCCTAATAAATGTGTACACCCTAGTAAATTTATGTGCACACCCTAATAAATGTCTATATTTTTCATAATAATTCTTTTGTTAGCTTGACCCTCTCGGTTCGCAGCTATTTGTTGGGTTGAGTTCCCCCCCTTTTTTCACCTTTTGTCACATCCATTTAAACCTGACAGGTGGATCCACCCAGCTGTGAGCCATTAAACCCCTCCATTTCACTCCCTTCACTTGGAAGCTGATGGGCACACCAGGGTTTAATGGAGCAAAAAGGATTGCTGAAATGGCTTGCATGCATTTCAGCCTAACAGTGGGGCTAGTGCACCCATCAGCTGTTAGGCTGAAATAGATGCAAGCCATTTCAGCAGTCTCTTTTGTCCCATCCCCCCCACTTCCCCCCACGAACCACATGAACCTCCTGATAATCACATGGAGGGTCATGGGAGGGTCATTGCAGTGAGATTGCACAAACCTCAGTTCGCAAACCATGACCAGGGCAATTTTAGTAGCAAACTTAGGGTCATGGGCAGGTTTGTGCCACTTCCTAATCCAGAGTATGGCACATCAGTGGCTGGGCCTAATTGCCAAAGTACATTTGCATATAATGCTAAAGGCCATACAAAGCAGACACCTTGCCTTCCAAGTCTGTTGTCAGGTGAGAGACAAGAATTAAGACAGCTGCAGCACTCAGCTGTTCTTTAAGGTGAGCACTTGTTTTAGAGGGAGGTCTGTGTTGGCAAAAGCTGAGGTCCTCATTCCTGTGGCAACACTACCCCCACTGATTTACAGCCTTATTGTCCCCATTCTTGACTGGCTCCCTAATGAGGCACAAAAATGTGTGCATGCTTTGTGAAGATTGTGTTAATTCATCTTCAAAACACCCATGTGCAATAAAGACTTATTAGATCTGTCTTACATGAAGTGAATTTGAATACATAGGACATGACAGCCTAATGTTAACAAGACTCTTAACAGCACATAATTCCTACTAGACGGATGGATGGATGGATGGATGGATGGATGGCAGGTAGGTAGGTAGGTAGGTGGGCAGACTATTACAGATTTTAAACTGAAGAAATGGCTTTTTCCTCACATTATATTGTCAGCAAAACAATTTTTTCACAGTTCAGTTATGAAGTTTTTGATTATCCTTTCCAAGGAGCCAAAAGCATCTAAACATCTCCCCCTACTCATTACCCCTCCCTTTACATACCTCTATGGTACCATATATTGCCAACTTGACAATCCCAGTTTTTAGGAGGGTTTTCATGCTTGCGAGGTTTAACCATTTCCCCTCAGAAGTTGTCTTAGGCAGATATAGGGGTGTTCCGTACAAGGATAGACTTTGCAATTGTAATCTTGGGGAACCTGATTCTATTGCCCATATCCTTTTCTGATGCCCTAAATATTCCGCTATGCGTAATACTTTGATTCGTCCCCTTTTCCCTCCACAGAGAGGTTTTCTGGATGGGGATTTAACTTTTTTTTTAGCAGATAACGTGATTGCTGGATTCTTATCTGTTGCTGAATTTCTACTCTGTAAATCCTGAAATTTATGCTAGGATTGTTTTCCACTCTGGAACACTGAGAATATTGATGGATGTTGCTCGCTTTGCTTTCTTTTGTACCTACTGCTTAATGTTCTATTCGTTCGATCTATTTATGCTATGCCAATAAAGGTCGTATATATGTATATATGTATATATGTATATATGTATATATGTATCTAAACATCTTCATTTCAGGAAAAAAAATATTTTTCGTACATGAGTTTCACTTAATTAGTCTTGTGGTACAGCATATACAAATCCAGGGCAAGTCCACATGGGGTGGTCTGTGATTGTTTATAGCTTGACCCAGTGCATCTAACCCCCACATTTTGACTACATAGGGTGCTTAAATATTATACTAATTGTGGGCAAAGGGCTTCAGGTGCAACCACTGAGCATGCTCATGTGAGCATGCTCAAGAATGTTTGGCTGCAAAAATCTGACAAGTGCTTATGTTCATTGCTGCACTGTCTCCCAGCACATCTGGGCAAGCTTCAGAAGAGGTACAGCTGGCTCCCCCTTTCTCTCTCTTTCTTACTCATACAATCACTGTCAGTGTCAATGTGAGAAGCCACTAACTGCTGCAGGTGGTGCACTCAATGGAGTGCCTTATGCAGAATCATTATGTGAAGAAGCAACCCAGCAGTATACAACCCCTCAGGGGCTCAGTTTGATCTTGGCTTGGGAAGCAGAAGCGCTCCCTGCAAATTTTCCAAGGTACATGCTGCTATGTCCTTGTCAACATGTTCCAAATATCTCTGAGGATGATCCCAGGAAAGACTTAGAGGTTCAATTGTACTGTTCCAGGGCCGCCAACAGGAGGGGACTGGAGAGACAAAAAATGGGGGGGGGGGGGCCAACTGGTCAAGTAAGCTGGAGGGCTTCTGAAGTCAGCAACATGCAGTATTCACAGAACACTTTAAAAAAATATCCCAGTGCAGTTCTGACTGCAGCCACTAAGGGCACAGGGAAAAGAGAGCACAGAAAAACGTATTATCTCTGACTCTGGGGCTGGGCTGTTCTGAAAATTTTACTACCAGTTTAGGATAAGCCTAAACTGCTTCTCAGATCCTGCTAAACCCATCAGCCAACCAGCACTGGAGCAAGGAAAGACCAACCAGGACAAGCTACAGCCAATGTCAGTATGCCCCCAAACAAAGTCTATGGTTTCCTTTTTCCCATAGTACCATCTAGCTCCAGCACAGCCAGATCTTGCAAAGGGGCAACCTTGTTAGTGTGTGCTAGCATAATTTTAAAAACTTTCCTTGTCTTTGCATCAATTTCTCTCTTTTCCACCCTTTTCTCCTCCTTCATTTTGCTCTCTTCTTTCCATAATCTGCCATTCTTCTATTCCCACTTCTAACTTTTCTCTTCCCCACTTTATTTTTCAGTCTCAACTCTTCCTCACCCATGCTGGTTAGCTTGGAATATATTTAGTAGTAGCATAGGAAGAAACCTTTGTTAATATTATGAACAGAAGGTGGGAATTAATATTCCCCCATAATCTATCTAAGTGGTAAAAGGACACTTTCCCCCTTGCACCATGAACATGCATGAAAATAAATGTTAATCTGCCTCAGTGGTAACAAATTTACTTTATTTATTTATTTACTTTTATTTATATCACACCTTTCTCCCCAAGAGAAACCTAAAGTAGCATACATTGTTCTCCTCTCCTGTTTTACCTTACAACAACCCTATGAAGTAGATTAGGCTGAGAGTGTGTGACAGGCCTATGGTCACCCAGCAAGCTTCCATGGAAGAATGGGAGTTCAATTTTCCCCAGATCTAATCTGACACGTTAACTACTACACAAGCTTAACTTCCATTGCAAAAAAAAAAAAAGGGGGGGGGGGGTCCAGCGGGGGAAATCCCACCCCCAAATGCAATGTAGTAACATCACACAGAAGTGACATCATCATGTCAGTGATGTCATGTGGCAGTGCTCTGGTATTTTGGGCAAAACTTTATGATAACCTAAAACACCAGAGCGTCACCACATGGCATCACCAATGTGATGATGTCACTTGCACATGATGTCATTACCTCATGCGCTCCTCCCCACCTCAGATAGTCCCTCCCCTGCTGATGGCAACCCTAAACGCACCTTCCGAAACAGCCATTTTCTCTAGAGGAACTGATCTCTGTTACCTAGAGATCTTTTGTAGTCCCAGAACTCCAGCCATCACCTGGAGATTGAGAATCCTATCTCCTCTTCTCCTTTTATCCTCCCAACAACCCTTTGAAGTATGTTAGGCCAAAGTATGTGACTGGACCTACATCACCTAGTGAGCTTCCGTGCCAGACTGGTAATTTGAACCTGGGTCTCCCAGACCCTCCTATTGTGAAACTTTAACCACTGCACCACACTAATTTCATAGGGTGGCTATTGTTAAACAGCAGCAAGCAGCCAGGCCTAGGTGAGCCAGTGTAATTCAGGTAGTAGTAGATAGTGTGGTGGTTGCTGCCAGGCCTGGGCCTAATGAGTCCTTCTTGAAAGACCAAAACCGGATGGGAACAGGGCCCTACTCCCATCTCCTGCCTTTTACTAATAAAAACTGAGCCTAGAAAGCTGTGGTTGCCTAGCAACAGCCACTGAAGGCTTCTCTTTCTTACAGCTATAAGTGCTCCTGTTATCATTTTGGGTATTTTTTTAAAAAAAAACCTCATGCTTTTTTTTTGGTGTTTGTGTGTTGTTGTTTTTGGATTCCAAATTTTTCTGCACACCTGGGGTATTTTTCCAGCTTGTAGAAAGCCCTGTCTTGCCCATTCACAGTTCCAATCATTAAATTTAAGTATCCTCAAATTTAGCCAACTTGGTTCTTCGTGTGTAGGTGGTAACAGCCAGCCAAGTGATTTATTTTGTTACAATATTTAGTTTGGATCAGGGTCATTGGGGGGTGGGGAGATGAAATCTTTGTCCGGGGCCTGTGGTGGCTCTTGACAACCCTGTACTCTTCCATCTCATGTCAGATTTAAAGAGAACAAGATCTCCTTGTAGCAAAATTTTCTCAAACAGCATGCCAGGCAAAGTATAAACCAAAGTGATTTATGGATATATTTAAAACAGAATCTGCTTGATTGTTAGTAATTGCTATGATTGACTGTTGGTAATTGTTACGTCAGAAATGGGGGATCAGTGGTAACTGGATGTTGAAGAATAAAAGAGAAATCTTCAAATAAATAAAAGAATAATTATGCAAATGTATATTTACAGCATGATTTGCTGTTCAGTTATCCATATACATATATTTGACTTTAGAACATTTGATAATAAATACTGGTGTTGGAATCTGAGATGATTAATCTCTGCCAGTTTTCCCATATGGAAGGGAAGTTGGCAGCACTGCCTTTACATATGATAATGCTAAAACTAATACATGCTATCACTGCATAATTGTGCTTCCAGAGAAGTAGAAGGAGGAGAATTCCTCTATGGGGAGTGGGAACCTGACACTAAAGCTATTCTCACAGTAGCTCTACTGCCTTAGTCTCTCTAGAGCAACAATATCTATAAAATCATTTTGTATTAGTCATAAAATATTTTAAAAAGAATTAAGCATTTGGTAGTTTTTAACCAGGAGAAAAAATAAGCAGAATTTTCATGATTGTTTACCATTTTTCAATATGACTATTAGGCTGCTCTAGAGAAGAATCTGAACAAGGTACAAGCCAGGTAATGAAGGGAAATTAAAAAGAATGTGCCTAGGAAATAAGGCTGCCAGCTCTGGGTTGGGAACTACCTGGAGATTTGGGGAGGCAAAGCCTGAGGAAAGTGGAATTTGGGGAGGAGAGGGACTTCAGTGGGGTATAATGCCATACCATCCACCTTCCAAAAGTGGCCATTTTCTCCAAATGTCTCTGTCACCTGAAGATCAGCTGTAAACCCAGGCGATCTCCAGCCACCATCTGCAGGTTGACAACCCTACTAGGAAACCGTTAGTTCAAGTGAGTGGTTTTAAGGGATGAAAGGAAGTGGAAGAAGGGGCAATTTCAATAGGTGGTTAATATTAAAGATTTAAAATATATCCTGAGAACTGGGATTTGTACTTCTGATTTTTTTAAAAAAAAATCCATAATTTATTCCTTAGAATTCCTGTGGAACATTGCTGGAATTTGGAATGTGTGTTGTCAGTTGAAGGATTTTGTGGTGAACTGCATTACACAGAGGCAGCAAGGATCTAAGGAAATATGGTATACCATGCATGTGATAACTTCAGTTAACTGTGCCTTCTGCAGTCACATTTCCAGAAATCATTAAGACTTGTTTATCATGAGAACAAAGCTGGAAAGTAACAGTCACTCCTTTTCAGATATGCATATAAATCTGTATCCCAACTGGTATTAACTTTAAGAGCTAACAATGAAAACCCACATGGTGTACACAATTAAATGCAAATACAACCCAGCACAGTCTAAAATGGTCATTACTCTTGCTAAACTATAACCAACATAGTTTAGGTTAATATTACACTGAGTTTGTGTAGACATTTTATTTGACAGAAGAAAGTTGCTGTTTCAGAGGGGGCTGAACCTTAAAAGCCACTTCCTAATTAAACTATAGGTTTTTGTGCTGAACAGTGTATATTTCTGTCACTCCCCTTTTCTGGGAAATTACTTTGCCAAGTGAAGGATCACACTGTGCACCATTCTGCAGCTCTCCCCTTGAAGTGACAAGTGCACTGGCATGTGTGAAGAAGAGATGAGCCAGGGATCCCCTCTGGCATTGCAGCACCCTACTGAGTTCTGCTCTCCTGGAAGAGACAAGTTCAGTGTGGGCAGAGCAAGCTTGAGGGAAGAGTTTCAGTTATTCCCATTTTCCCTCTTTTTGCTCTCCTTCTGGCTGGCATGTCTTAGCTGTCAGAGACCACCCAGCCATCCACGTTTTCCTAGGCCATCTGAGCTCCCTTTTAAGAGTTCCACCCTGCAATGGCTTGGGCCCAGAGTTGGGCCTGACTCATTGCAGCAGGTGACATCATCTGGGAAACTCCCTGGGAGGGACAGCCCTGCACTTGCTATTGAAAAATTCCTACCCTTCTCCAGGGGCAACAAGACTCAGCTGGCCTCTTCAGAGGTGAGCTTGCCTCCCATTTCCCTTCTCTCATCAGCTGGGTGGGTGTGGATTCTTAAGGATGAAGGCAGGGCCAAACATTATTGCCAACTCAATAGTCCATACTCCTTTAAGGACCAACTCAGTGTTCATTCCATGAGTCTATACTCCTTTAAGGACCCATTAATATGGAGTGGATCCTCATCACCCCACTGCCCCAGATGAGGTGCACCGCAGCTCCTCTTGGGTAAGTTCAGAAGAGCAAAGGCAGACTCCAGATATGTGTCAGGGAGGCAAATGGATTGTGCTATTGAACAGCCATTATTACCACTTCAAAGGCAATTCAAAGTGAGGGCTATTTATCTCTTGGCGTAGTGGTTAAATGCATGGACTCTAATCTGGGAGAACCGGGTTTGATTCCCCACTCCTCCACTTGCAGCTGCTAGATGACCTTGGGCAAGCCATAGTTCTGTATCAGCTGTTCTCTCAAGGACAGTTATGGAAAGAGCTCTCTCAGCCCCACCTACTTCACGGGGTGTCTGTTGTGGGGAGGGGAAGGGAAAGGAGTTTGTAAACCGCTCTGAGATGCCAAGTGAAGGGCAGGATATAAATCCAATCTCCTTCTCCTCCCCCTCTTCTTCTTCTTCTTCCTCTTCTTCTTCTTTCCCTCTCTTGGCAAATGCACACAGTATGGATAATCCCTTTCATATAAAGCATATGATTTCACAAAATGGGTATTTCCCATTCCAGCTCAACAGCAGGTGGGTATAAAGCAAATTTGACTAAGGAGTGCTGAGTATCCCTGATATGCAGAAGATTGCTTCTGAAAAATCTGTTGGATACTAAATAATCAGCGGTTAATTTGTCCACACTCTGCTTCTTCCCAGGGCATTGTGCTTTGTATTAGCCTTTCAGGCACCATAAAGGGGTAATAATCTAAATGGACAGTAAATTTTGAGATTTCAGTGAAAACAGAGCTCAGACTTGAATTTTATCTGGGTCCAGTTTTTCTTATTTCTTATTTTCAGGCAATGTTCTTTATGGGTTCTTAGTAAAAAGCACAGTTCAGTAACATTGTTCTCTTCTGATTTGATCACAGTTTTCCCTATGGGGCATTTCTATATACCCATGTGCAAATAAGATACCAGATAAAATGATTTCATGTATATGCATTAATAAATAAAGGCACAGTCTCATAGAATCACTGAACTAGAGCCTAAACATGTATGTCACTGTCCTTCTCAGTCCTCGAATCTATGGCCCAACTAACTGCATCAGTAGAATCCCTAAAGGGATGGAGACATTCTAAATTTTTCCCATTTTTAAAGGGAAAGATAATTATAGCAATATAGAGCAACAGTAACAGGTGAAAATACAAATGAAAGGTCATCCAGCCCAAGGTCATCCAGCAGCTGCAAGTGGAGGAGTGGGGAATCAAATCTTGTAAATTGCAGATAATTTGCTTAGGGCAGCAGGTAGGTCAGTTAATTAAAGCAATAAAGGTGATAATGCTGAATAATTATTTGAATAAAGAATAAATTTTGGAATAAAGATTCATTTTAGCTAATAGCCTAGTACAATGTTATTTTTTCCTCTCACTAAGAAGTCAAAGGATTTTGACATCTGTTATCCTGTTGAATCACAAGCACTGGTATGTTTCAGCTAGTTTATGCTTTATTGTCCTGATCTAACAAACAAGACTGGTGCACAGAAGCAGATTTCCACACGCATTGCTGATATGGATCAGATGAGCCTCAGCAGGCGTGTTCCCATTCACATTGCAAAGATTATGTAGGTGCCATCAAATTGGTTGGGTGAGTCTTTTCACATGCATCTGAACCATTTCATTTTGCCCTGTGCCTGGTCATTATTTCATGGATTTCAACAAAAGGTGTATTACCCTGAATGCTTTCACAAGTAAAGGTTAGAACAAGAGTCAGGTGGTACCTTTAAGACCAAAAAAGTTTAAATCTGTGTATAAGCTTTTGTGTGCATCAGATACACTGAAACAGTTTTCCTCAAGCCTTACATATAGGTAGAGGGAAGGTGGAGGGGTAAGTTGCTAGGATGGGCTAGTTAGAGTCAAGATGCTAAGTAACTGGGCATTACATGTACAGAGTCCTGAATTATTATTTATACGTTTAAAACGTTTATACACCACCTCTTCAGAGACTTTGCCTGGGAAAGCTCACAAGATAAAAGATAAAAGTATCCAAAAATAAAATTATTAGAATTAGCAATTATTAATAACAACCAATGCGGAAGAAAGATGGCATTGTATAACTAAGTCTTGTCAGATCTTGGAAGCTAAGCACGGTTGGTACTTGGAAGGGAGACCACCAAGGAAGACTCTGCAGAAGAAGGCAATGACAAACCACCTCTGCTTTTCACTTGCTTTGGAAGCCCCTTGCAGGGGCTGCCATAATTCAGTAGTGACTTGATGGCACTTTACACACAATAACAGCCAATTGAACTTCAAAGTATAAAAGCACATGAAACCCCAGATACATAACACATTTGGAAGCCTAAATAATTTTCTTAATGGCCCTCAAACTGGACAGAGATTATAAAGACAATTTAAAAGATCAAACCCCTTATGAAAAGCCTGGGTAAAAAGAAACCTTTTGGCCTAAAGGAGTCTAGGATAGGCTCCAAGTTAGTCTCCAGAGGAGTGTTCCGTGGGTGAAGTGCCTACTGAAAAAACCTTGCAGATGGGAGCCCAGGGAATGAGGTTTAGGAGGAGAACATAAGAACATAAGAGAAGCCAATGTTGGATCAGGCCAGTGGCCCATCCAGTCCAACACTCTGTAACACAGTGGCCAAAAACACTAGGTGCCCTCAGAAGGTTCAGCAGTGGGGGCAGGACACCAGAAGCCCTCCCACTGTTGCCTCCCCCCCCTCCGTCAAGCACCAAGGATACAGAGCATCACTTGCCCCAGACTGAGAGTTCCTATCTATACTTTGTGGCTAATAGCCACTGATGGACTTCTGCTCCATATGTTTATCTAATTCCCTCTTGAAGCCGTCCATGCTTGTAGCTGCCACCACCTCCTGTGGCAGTGAATTCCATGTGTTAATCACTCTTTGGGTGAAGAAGTACTTCCTTTTATCTGTTCTAACCCGACTGCTCAGCAATTTCATCAAGTGCCCACGGGTACTTGTACAGTGAGAAAGGGAGAAAAAGACTTCTTTCTCTACCTGCTCTATCCCATGCATAATCTTATAAACCTCGATCTTGCCACCCTTCAGCCATCGTTTATCCAAGCTAAAGAGCCCCAAGCGCTTCAGCCTTTCTTCATAGGGAAAGTGTTCCAACCCTTTTATCATTCTAGTTGCCCTTTTCTGCACTTTTTCCAATGCTATAATATCTTTTTTGAGGTGTGGCGACCAGAACTATACACAGTACTCCAAATGAGGTTGCATCATCGATTTATACAGGGGCATTATGATACTGGCTGATTTGTTTTCAGTTCCCTTCTTAATAACCGCCAGCATAGCGTTGGCCTTTTTCATTGCAGTCGCACACTGTCTTGACATTTTCATTGAGTCATCTACTACGACTCCAAGATCTCTCTCTTGGTCAGTCTCTGCCAGTTCAGACCCCATCAACATGTATTTATAGTTAGGATTTTTGGCTCCAATTCGCATCACTTCTAATCTCAAAGAAGATGGCAGTGGTCTTCTTGGTTCTTCAAGCCCTTTCTGTTTTCTTTGAGGGTAATTATTACCCTTATAATTATTAAGTGGATTGATAAACAATGTAATGGTTAGTTAAAACTTTTAACTGGATTAATTTTTTATAATATACTGGGTCCAGACATGTTGAGTGAAATCAGCTCATAGTTTATTACAGGAAACACGGACTGCTGAGCAGGACTCGGGGGTCTGCTTTTATGCAGGTACAAACAACACCCCTGGTCACACCCGATCCCCTTGATAGGACCATTTCCAAGGCACCCCTGACCTTAGGTCCCTTTTCGGATCCTGCAGAGCTGATTGGTCCAAGTTAGGATCTGTGTGGGCTATTGTCTACCAACGTGAAGCTTTGTGGTCTGTGAAAACTGAAAGGCCAGTCTTAGAGGTAATCATGGAATTTATTATCCCCGCCACGATTGTCAGGGCCTCCTTGTCAATTTGCGCATAGTTGCGCTGTGCCACTGAGAGGGTGCAGAAATAATAAGCAACAGACACCCACCATGATTGCCAAGGCCTCCTTGTCAATTTGCATGTAGTTGCGCTCTGCTGCCGAGAGGGTGCAGGAATAAGAAGCAACAAGCACCCCTCAGCCGTCTGCTAACCTGTGCCCCAGGACCACCCCTACCCCATATGGAAAAACATCATACACCAGGACCACAGGGAGGGACTCATCAAAATGAGCTAGGACCACATTTGTGGTCAAGAGTTCCTTAACTGCCTGAAAGGCTGCGGCATGGTGGGGGCCCCAGACCCATTGGGCGTGTTTGTTGAGGAGGCGATGAAGGAGTTCGGCCACTGCAGCCTTGTGTGGCAAGAAGGTGTGGTAAAAGTTGAGGAAGCCCAAGAAGGCCTGGAGTTCCACTTTGGAGGAGGGGGTGGGAACGTGAACAATGGCATGGATATTTTTGGGCATGGGATGGATGCCGTAAGTGTTGACCGCAAAACCCAGGAATTCCACCAATGGCACCCCCAGGAGGCATTTCTCTCATTTCACCTTCAGTCCTGCATCACTGAAGCATCGGAGGAGGGACTGCAGCCGGGTTGCGAAGGTCTCGGAGTCAGGAGCTGTGATCAAAACATCATCGAAGAAAGGCTGGACTCTGGGGTTTCCTTTGAGTAAACAGTCCATTAAGTTCTGGAAAATCCTGGGAGCCACACTGACCCCAAACTGTAGGTGCTTCACCTTGAATGCCCCCCAGTGGGTCACTATAGTTTGGGCTTCTGCTGTGGCATCATCCACCAGCAGCTGCTGGTATGCCTGTGCCAAATCCAACTTCCCAAAGACCTTGGCTTCTGCTAGTGAAGTGAGGACATGGCTAACAATGGGGATGGGATATGCATGATCTTGCAGGGCCTTATTGATTGTGCATTTGTAGCCCACGCATATCTGGACATTCCCATTAGGTTTCACCGGGCTGACTATGGGGGTCCCCCATTAGGCATGTGGCACAGGTTCCAGGACCCCTTGTTCCACTAGCCAGTCTAGCTCCAGGTCTATTTTTGGCTGTAATGTGAATGGGGCACGCCTGGCCTTCAGGTGCACTGGCTGCACCATGGGGTCCAGTTCAAGGGCAGCCAGAGGTCCAGTGTAAAGGCCAAGCAAACCATCAAAAATGGCCAGGAACTTGTCAAACACCTCAGTGAATCTGCCACCCCATATGTGGTGCGCCCCAGTCACCCCAAACCCCAAGGGCCTGAACCAAAAGAGCCCCAGCAGGCTTGTTAGCTTGCCCTCCACCACTGACAAGCCTGATAGTTTGTTAAAGCCCTTGTACTGCACCCGGAACTTGCCCCATCCCTTGATGGCCACTGAGTTCTTCTGAAAGTCCCACAGCATGAGGCCAACAGGTTTCTTGAGAAGGGGCCCCCCTGTGGACACAGTCTCTTTAGGGTTTTGGCTGAGATGATGGAGAAGGAGAATCCTGTGTCCAGCTCCATCTCGCAAAAGGACCCCTCTATCTGTACCATGACATGGATTTTGTTAGGGGCATCCAGGGGGAGGTTAAGTACCTGATGATGGCTGCTGGTGGTCGTGGTGTGTAGGTCCAATGACTCCTGGTGTGTCGTCAGTTGTCACCTGGATCCCCAGGAATGGCAGGCCTTGGCGATGAGTCCCATCTTCCTGCAGGACCCACAGACCACATCCCAGAAATGACAGGAGTGGTGTTCATGCGGATCCCCACAGCTGGCACACAGCATTGGAGCAGTTGAGCACGCTGTCTGTGGAGCAGATGCAGTGGGCAGACGAGGTCCCCTGCGGTCGGAGCAGTGAACTTGCAGGACATCCTCCTCATCCGATGCATTGAAGATGGGGGCAGCAGACATGCGGTGGGCCGTCATGCCTTGGTGGACTCTCTGGGCCTTCTCAAAGGCTGTGGCTGCATGGAGAGCCTTTTCTAGTTTGATGTCATTGAGCCCAACGAACTTTCTGCAAAGTTTTGGCTCTCAGATGCATCCTCGATGGCAGGAAACTCTCAGTCAATGCCATGAAGTCAGCGACCAACTCACCAGATCACTGGTTACGCACAAAAAAGTCCATGCACATCGCCATCTTGGAGGGTTTTGGCGCAAAGTGTTCTGTGAGGGCCTTGATGAGCTCGTCATAGGTGGTGGCTTCTAGCTTCCTGGGTGTGTTGAGACTCTGGGCAAATCTTAGAGACTCCAGATGTGCTGAGGACCCATGCCTTCTTCAGGTCCACTGCAGCTGTTCCCTGGACCTGGAAGAAGTATGTGAGCTGCTTGACCCGTGCCTCCCACAGCTCAGGGTGTGTGGGGTCAAAGACAGCAATCTGTCCCGGAGCAGCGGCCATGACTCGAGGCACTGATGCAATGCAGAGTTCACGCTTTCCCCTGCAAACAAAAAAACAGAGTGGAAGCAATTGACCCTGGAGGCCAGTGCTCGTGGCAGTGCTTGCTTTGGAGTCAGGCACAGAGTCACTCATTGGATCCCATCCTTGTCACCAGTGTAATATACTGGGTCCAGACACATTGAGTGAAATCAGCTCATAGTTTATTACAGGAAACATGGACTGCTGAGCAGGACTCAGGCGTCTCCTTTTATGCAGGTACAAACCACACCCCCAGTCACACCTATTCCCCATGATAGGACTATTTACAAGGCACCCCTGACCATAGGTCCCTTTTCGGATCCTGAGAAGCCAATTGGTCCGAGTGAGGATCCGCATGGGCTATTGTCTACTGATGCACTTCGGTAGTTTGCCCAATCACGTGTGCGATCTCCAACTGTGTGCATGGTTGCCATTAGTACACAACAGCTTTACAGTACATTTTATGCAGAAGATACTTTATTATGTTTAATTATCATTTATTAGCCTCAGGCAATAATTAATCTTGCTAAAATATGTCATCTTTTGTTTGCCTGTTGGTAGCTCTGTGATGACTAGATGACTGATCCACTATGCTATGGTCAGTCAGGTTTTTAGCTTGGGTAATGTGCCAGTTCCCTGACTGGGCTTTTTACAAAATAAAAATCATGTTTGTATTTTTCAGTAATTTGAAAAGAAGCTTTTAAAGAAATACAGTTTTGGCACACTTCAGTGAGACATTCATTGCCTATTTATACTACTTTTGATATTTTAATCCTCACTGTGTGTATACATATATGCCATTGACATAGGAATAAATTGTTTTTCAAGTATTTTGATTATTTTGTTGAAATGTGTTTGGTCTTTTGTGAAGTTTGCTGCATATTTCTTAAAAGATATTTATTTTGTTTAGATCTTATTGACTTTTAAATGGGCAGCCAGTGACATGCCCAGGCCAGAAAATTGTCTGGAGACTGTTACAGAACCTAGTTTTTACATAGGGTGGGTTTGTGATGCTAAAACTAAAGTCACTCCAAAACAGGATGCATCTGTGATAAAGTTGCCATCTAACCATTACTGAAAATGGCCAATGGTTATGGGTGCAGAAAATCACAGAGCGAAACTAGGGAGGCAGCCAGTTGTCACTCGCATAATAAATAACTTCTTTTTTTGCTAGCCTGTGTGTATGTTTTTATTTGAACTCTAATTTCATCTGGTGTATTTATTTCTTCCACCTCTGTGGACCATAAAATAGTTTTGCAATGTTGTTAGTATACCCTTCCTTGCTATGCTACCTCAGCACTTCCAAGCACTTCCAAGAGCTTGAAAACAAGCTACTCTGAATGTTCTTCAGCAAATGCAAGTTGGATTGTATAACACTCTTCAAATAACTTTGCTACTGTGTACAACTGACTAGAACCTGATATGTTTTTAATACTTAATGCTGTTAGTATTTGAACAGGCTTAAAGCGGATTAATAATTAATAACTGTACTCAGAATATATTTTTTCTTCCATTGATGTATTTACTTTTTTATTCCAGCTTATCCTGAAAGCTCAGAGTAGATATACAGAAAATATGAGATAATGTTTCAGACTATATCAAATAACTGTTGTTGACACTAAATACTAGCTCAGAGAGAAGAGCCCTGGATGCTGCTTAGGAAAATCCTAATGGCTGCAAGGTGAAATATGGGACTTTGTTAATTCCCCTGCCTTGATATATGTCCTTGCTGTTTGGTCATGGGTTTGTGGGGGGGAGAGTTGATCCACATGGTTATATTGGAAGACAGTGAATATCTATGATTTCATCTTTAATGTAAATAGCTTCTAAATTCTTTGTGACCTTATATCAGGGTAGTGGTCACACGCACAAGATAAAGTGGGGGGGGGGAGTGAGGCTATTTCCTCCAGTCTAAATTGACCTGCAGTTGCATGATCACACAGATTTTTGTAGATACGGGCAGAGCTCACCACTGTGTGATCAGATGCGGGTGAGTCAGGGTTTTTTTACCATTTGTTCTCGATGCGCTTACATGAGGAATCAATGAATCGCACCTCTGCACTGAGGTCTCCCTATGGAATGTGCAGGGGGCGGGGTGCACTGATGCACATACTGCGACGGGGGGGGGGGACAACAGCATGGAGTCAGGATAGCCTGATCAGATTATCCTGATGCCATGGGAGCACACTGGGGCAATCAGATGCAGGAAAGTCCATCTGTGGCCTGTAGCAACCTGTTTGCTACAGGACTTTCCGAGGTATTTTTTTACTCCGCTTGTGCAGCAGAGCGGGTTGCCGACAGCTGCAGGGTGCTTCCCAGATGTTGGCATCTGATCACTCTCTTTTAATCCGCCCGGCATTCCCGCGTATGTCAGGGCGAATTTTGCTTGTGATCACAACCCAGATTAAGTGTACAGAATTTTCTGATTTAAAAAGAGCAGCCAGTCTGAACCCTGGAGTGCCAGAACAATAGGTTCTCACTGATGCATCTTTATTAGGATAGGAACTGTCTCGTTTATATACCTGCTTCCAAAGGCAGCAGCAGTAAATAAAATGTATTATGACCACTTCTGATACTGTGTTCATTTTTCTTAGACTGTTCTGATATACAACAAATAGCTCCCCACCAATGGTAAGGAAATTCTTTTCTTTTGCTTTCCCTGCCCTGTGCCATTTGAAATGCATATTATTTCTTCAGGTTCTTAGCATGTTTTTCAATAACATCATTACTGGAGTCTGTGAGAGGCCTAAATGTGCACCTGGCTCAAGGCAGCCTCAACTGATGCTGGCAAGCCAGTGGGAGGACTTGGGGGTCAGAGAAAAGTGATTTGGTGTCACACTGATGCTCAATGTCTGTTCCAGCATAAAACTAGATGAGACATCCTCATATCAGGGTGATGCTGTAGGACTTATTCCAAACTTTGTGGTTTAACCAAACCTCTACAGTATAATCCATAAGGAGATGACATCATTTCTGGTTTCACAATGGAAGTGACATCATGTGATGGTGCAACACTCCTATGGCCTATCCTTACTCTGCCTTCTCCTACTAATTTTGAAAAGTCTGATGGTTGAGAGGCTCTCTCTCTTCCTGGATCTTTCATTAGGTACTATGAAACTACAGGAGGGTGATAGGCTGGCAATAGATAGTGCAATGTTTATGTAACCCCCTAGCTGGGAATGGAGTATGCTCCAAGGGATTCCTAAGAGAAGTTTTATACATAGTGATTGGTGAGTACATAATGTGGAGTAATTTGGGTGAATGAATATTTATGAATGTTGTATTTCTTGTAGAATTGCATAAGTTGCAGCAAGTTGGTCAGCAGTGAACAAGATTGTGACAACAACATGGGCTGAGGACAGACTGGCAATCTGGAGTGGGATGAATCTGGAGGCAAAAGCTGCGGGGGGAAAATCCCCCGGGGCTGGCTGTCCACACTGGCCAGGGTATTGCGCAAGGATGCCGTTACGGAGCGTTCAGGCTGCTGTGGAGTGGCCCCAGGTGGGCCGGCCTCTGCAGCTCGTGATAGGGCTGTTTCGGCAATTTGTGCATGTGCGCATGCACACATGTGCAAATGTGCACTCATGCACACATGTGCACTCATGCGCAAACTGACAAAATGCCGCGTTCGCACTGCCACCTCTGCTTGCCTCCCGCCTTCTTCTGGTTCACACTGCCTGGAAGTGGGAGGCAAGCACAAGACGGCCTCCGGACACCAGTTTCTCCTGGTGTCCTTCTAAAGCGCAAGAAAACCGGCTTCAAAGCAAGTAAGTGTGGAAGGGAGCCGAGGGACAGCTGCACATGTCTGAACAGGCTCCCTTCCCCCGTTTCCCATGCGGACCTATCCCAGGGCAGATTGCCAGTCTGTCCTCAGCCATGGTTAGTTCATGTCCAGTCAATTTAAGTAGCTAATGTTTATTGTAATGAATTGTTACGGAGTTTTAATATAACAAATTGTAAATGTTTATTGGTGACAGCTCTGAAGTAGTTCTTTATACGAAATGAAGAAAATAAACCAGGGTCTTCGTTCTCTTATGGTTGCAGCTGTTTTAAATAGTGAAGCTTTCTGCTCCTGCTCTTATGATTGCAGCTATTTTGAAGCATTCTGCTCCTGGAGTTAAGTTCCTGTGATTGCAGCTGTTTTGAAGCATTCTGCTCTTGGAATTAAGAAAAATCGGTAGTTAGTTATTAGTTGTATAGTTAGCACTTACCTGTTTTGCATTAAAGTTTCCTTTTATATGGTGAAGCTTTTTGCTCCTGGAATTAAAGAGCTTTCTGTTCTTAGAACTAATGAGGAAATAGGTTACAAACTGTATAGATCTTACTTCTTGATTGTGTACTGTAAGTGATACTTATGTTATATGTGTATGTAATATAATACAAACTATATTTAGCATCTAACTCTCAGCCATTTTGTTAATTTTTGTAGCTGTTATTAGCTGAGGGGTCTCTAATAGTTTCTTTGACAGTGCTGGTGGCCTTTGGCCCCTATGAGGAGTGCTTTCTTTAACCTACCTCCTCTTGCTGTGCATTCCAGCTTTTAAGCACAGGGGATGCTCTACCTTCAAACCTGTCTCCCTTCCATAGACACTAGGAGGGAGGGAGGACAAGGTATTCCTTTTAGGTGGCCTTTTCCCCTTCCCTCACTGCCAGATAGCACCTAAAGTGAGGGAGGGGCTCCAAACTGGGGGTGTCCCCCATGCCCAGCATGGGACTGGCAACCCTAGCCAAGTGTATCAAGGAATGGAGGATGGCCCAAAGGTGGAAAGAGGTAGGAAGGTGGTAATGTGTGAAATCTGACCTGCTTTTGCACAGTTATTGTTATCAGGCATTTATGGTAGGCCCTCCTGGGATCCTGGCATCTGCCTGATTATAGCTACCTTGAGCTGTCTAGTTTCATTCTCTTGTTTGCTCCAGTCCTCTGTCATTGCATTCAGTAGTCTGAAAGGATGATGGCTCTTTCTGTTTTGTTTGTTCACAGTGTGGTATAATTGTTCAGCAAAGTCCCCTGCTTTGTGGTATAATTGTTTAGCAAAGTCCATTTTTTATTGGGGTTATGTTTTCACGTGCATTGTAACACACAGCAGAGGGTACCAATGCCATTGATGTTGCAGCTCTCTCCTCACATCACATGTAGACACCAATAGGCTCATAGTTTCTCATTATATATAAAACATTCTATGAAAACAATCAACCAACCTTTATTGGCATAACATACAGAACATACGGCTCAATTTGCAAAGAATACTGAATGCTTTCTTGAAGCTTCATACAGAAATTTAGCAACAGTTTCAATTATTACATGATTCTGGGTTGTCAGCAAGAAGTAGTTCTTACATTTATCAGGTTTCCCTGAATATTTTCTCAACCATGGCTCAATTAATGTAAGGCACAAGTCTGAGTAGAAAATACATGAAAGAAACACATGCTCAAGAGTTTCTATCTCCCACTTAGTGCAGGAACACAATCTGCTGTTGAATGGGTTTTTTTGGAATCTCCCATATAATACTACTGATGGCAACTTATGAAAACAAGTTAGAGTCCTTGGCTGGAAAATGTGCTAACCCTATAAGGTGGGATGATTTTTTGAAAACTTCAGTGGTAAGACATTTCTATGGAATATACATGGCCCTCAGGTAAAGACATGATTGTTTTTCTCACATTATTTAGAACACACACAATCTCTAATTTGAAAAAAAAGTAATATGTGAAATTAGGCTAAGACTGAAAACATATGAGGATAGCCCCAAATTAATTGGTTTTTACTCAAACAACTATGTAACTATTTCTACGTGCCAAAGGAGGTGTGAGCTTTCTTGAGTAACAGTTCCCCATACATCATGATGCATCTTTTCAAATGAAGTAATATTTTTGAAGTAATTTGTGACATGGCATGGACTCTGGTGTTCAAAGGGGAGAAGTCAGAAGATGTCACAGAGGGCATCCCCAGCAGCTTAGGTGTACTGATAGAGTCCTTCAGTTCCTGATGTGTCCTTATTGCTGTGGCAAAAAAAATCTAATTAGAACCAGTTGAGTGGCTGCTGTCACAAAGTACAGGAGATTTGATTTTAAACATTACTTCAGCTTAATAAAGTTAAAATCTAATTTTAATTAACTAGATATCTGAACTGATTGCTGAACAAAAATACATTTAATGAATATGAAATAGCAAGCCAATCACAGACATTCATACTGAGCAATCAAGATTTAATGTACATGATGAATATTTTCCAAGTGTTATCTCAATGGCAAGTGGTTATTAACAGAAAGTAATCAGGATTTGAATTCATTGACTAAATAGCATGTCCTTCTTGCATGAGAATAAAAACATATTTTGCTTTCCTGAAGCTGCCTAGTCAGAGGCGCAAATGACTGCCAAGGATGACTGGATTGTAGTTTCCTCTGTCAGCCCAAGAGGCAGCGAAACGACAGATCTCATACTTCCAAGCAGGAAATGACACTTCCTTGCATGCTCAGAGCAGTATACCCATGGAAATGTAGTAAGTCCTCTCCAGTCCCACATTCCCTAGTCCCCCCTTCCCTTTGTTAAAGGAGGGGAATTGTTTGGGTATAATTCTCACAGAAGGCTAATTTGTGATCATAGTTTCAAGCCAGACATGGATCAGAAAGAACATAGGCCTAAATTAAAACGGACTGTGGCTTTTTGAGTTGGAAGGGAAAAGCTCTCCTGCATTCAAAATTTAATGGCCTTACTGGAAAAAAACACGATGCACTACAGATAATTAAATCTGCCTGGAAAGGATGCTCCAATTATTTGGAATACCATCTCTGCTGTGCAGTTGCCACTATTGTTCATTCATGTGTTTGCAAAAAGCATTGCTAGCTGCATGCAGCAGTGCTGTCTTTATTAGATCATGTAGTAAGAGTGACCCATGTTTGAACTCTCTTTTGGAATTGACACAACAGAACAAGATTCCCAAATACAGTGGAATTGTAGTCAGGAAGGACCTGAAGCATCATTATATCAGCTAAGGAACTGTGACATCCAGTGGCTATGCTCAACTAAATGCACAATGACACCAAGAGAAAACAGATTCTGGCAAAATGAATAGTACAACCAAATGACAAAATAACCTGTCAGGAAATGTCACCTTTATCCAAAGGGGGACTTCCATTTCATTAAATAAATGGACTTGACCCTACAGTATTAAAATGCATTCCATAAGTCTAAATATCCTTGGATTCTGGTGCTCAAGGTGGTTACAATGAAATATCAAGATGTGGGAGAGAGGACAGACACTAGTCTCAAACTAACATTTTGGTAAAATATAGTTACTAAAGCTGCAATGTGCATCATGTTTACTTGAAAGTAAATGCCACTTACATCAGTGGATCCTGCTTAGGACTTAATTCACTCAGTGTTGCTGGTTGCTTTGTTTTTAGTGTCACTACATTACCCTCATATTGAGATGGATTAGAAACAAATTATATATAATAATTTTATCTAAATAAGGTGGAGGGAGGAGGGCTTATTTAAAAACAATGAAATATAGAAAGCAGAAGAGAGAGAACAAGATTCAGACACAGACCCAAGCAGTGCAAGAAATGCTCAGAATCATACTGGTAGTACTTGAGCATAAAACTATCAATAAAGAACAGGTAGGGAGCAAATTCAGAGAACAAGAGGGCTGGCACCATTCTTTGGGCAGTTATGAGGACATGACTATTCTGTGCGATGAGACCAGGCATGAAAAATACATTCAAAGTTCATTCTCAAACAAAGCAGGTAGGAGCAAGCTACATGTACTTTATGGGGAATAGTAGATATCAAAATGTAGCACCAAGTTAAAATCTGATTGTGCCATGATGACCTTCTTCAAAGGACAGCAAAAATGCTGCTGACAGACATTTCTCCTATGTCTTTTATTACTGGCATCTTTTAAAAAAACAAAGGAAGGTCCCTGTGGTGGAATGATCCTACTCTGACCTACAGACTCTGTTCCACCCTGCCCTCCTGACAGGGCCATAGCTAGGTGGGGGCAGTGGGGTGGCGCCCCCTCCTGAATCTGCAATGCTCCCCGTGGGGAGGTGAGACTGGGAAAGAGTAAGTGGGCAAGCAAGATGCTGCCTTTGTCCCAAGTAAGCAGCGCCGTCCGAGCCTGTCCCTCACTGGTGACTGGCCAAGGGCAGCACCAGTTTGGTGAGGTGGTTAAGAGTGGTGGACTGTAATCTGGAGAACTGGGTTTGATTTCCCACTCCTCCACATCAAGCCAGCTGAGTGACCTTGGGCCAGTCCCAGGTCTCTCAGAGTTATTCTCTCAAGAGCAGTTCTCTGAGGGCTCTCTCAGCCCCACCTACCTCACAGAGTGTCTGTTGTTAAGAGAGGAAGGGAAGGAGATTGTAAGCCGCTCTAAGACTCCAAGTGAAGGGCGGGGAATAAATCCAATTCTCCTTCTCTACCTCCTCCTCCTCCTCCTCCTCTCCAGCACATGCTCCTGGCAGCACTGCAGCTGTCCACCATCCCTCCAGATGGCAGCAGAGGCAGCTGCAGCCCATGCCACTCCTTTGATGAGGCAACCAGCATGCAAGAGGTGCATTGACCAGTTTGTAAAGAGTGTCCCTGGCCCCTGCGGGTGGGCGAGGCACCACCTTGGCCATTGGGGCTTGGCTGATCCTCCACTAGAGAAGGCTGCAGGCTGCTCGAAGGCGGGGCCTTGGGGGCTTATGCATGTTGGAGGCAGCAGTGGCAGCAGGTGTTTCCTGGTGGCGACTGCCCACCTCGTCTCATCTCATCCCACCAGCCACATGTGTGTGCTCCACCAGCAGGCTTGTGGGGCTCAGGTGAGCTTTTCTTCATTAGTTGTTCTGACATGGGTCTGCAATGGGCTGAAAATGGCTGAGAATGAGCAGCTTCGTGTCCTGCCCAATGGCTTTCTGCACATCCATGTCACTGAGGGCCTCTACCAGTGCCTGGCCCTCAACAAGCACTGCACCATCCTCAGCCAGAAGGTCCACCTCACCTTCACCAGTAAGTGCCCATCGTCACTTTCTTACATCAGAAGTAACCTCATGCCCTTCAGTGCCTCCCCAACAAAAACCAGGCTTGCCAGCCCTCAGGTGGGGCCTGGTGATCTCCCATTTTTACAACTGATCTTCAGCTGACAGAGATCAGCTCCCCTGGAGAAAATGGCTGCTTTGGATGGTGGACTCTATGGCACTGTACTATGTTGAGGCCCCTACCCTCTCCAAACCCTGCCCTTTCCTGGATCCACCCTCAAAGTCTCCAGATGTTTTCCAACCCAGACTTGGCAACCCTAACAAAAACTGTCTAGCTACAGGGCTGCCTCCTGGGTGTTCCCAACAACTGAAGAGGGTTTGATCTCTCTCTGGAAAACCACCACCACTACCTGACCTTTGCAGGAATTGCCTACTGGGAGGGTCAGGACTCCCAGCTTCCCTTCCAAGTTCTGAGGCCTTGCCTCTCCGTCTCCTGCTACCTAGAGTCTGGTTACCATGGGGACAGTTTGCTGCCTTGTGCACCACTGGGGGAGTAGCCACTTGTCAACTGACTGCCCTCCCCTTCCTCCTGGTGCTTCTTTTAAAATAGCATACTCCAGGACGATGGAGGTCTATGTGGCACAGAAAACCACTACCAGGATCAAAAGTGATAAAGCATTTATTAAAAAGAAAGTATTCACAAGGATACTTTTAGCACAGCACCAAATTGATCAAGGGATTCAGAAGAAAAAAGTAAAATGCAATTCCTCTGTCCCTCCCTCTATACATGCCCTATCAGTTGCTAAATATAAGGTGGGCTCCTCAGTTTAGAGAGTTACAGATTTTTTTTTACAGGAATTCCATTACCTTCCAGCCTTCTTCAGATGTGCAGGCCTGCATATGGCAATACCTCCATACCTCAGTTAAGAGTTCTGTCTGCTTTGATGGAATCAGCATTAAAAAGCCATTCCTCCTTGCTCCCAGAACTTTGATCATCTCTCTTTTCCCCACTGTTATGTTCTGTGATTAAAGCTGTGATTATCCAATTACCTTGAAACTTATTCAATTACCTTGAGACTTATCCGCCCCTGAGATTATCCAACTATTATCCTGGGATTACCTTGAAACTTATTCAATTAATTTGGAATTTATTCAATTACCTTATCCAACTGCCTTATTTGGGCAAGGTCAGGGGTGTGGCGTACCTGTGTATATAAGCAGGCCCCCTGACTTCCATTTTCTTATGCTTCATCTGGACCTGAAATAAACTTGCTATGCTGAAATCACTACCACTGGCCTCCCAACTCCAGTACTTTTCACCCACCCACTGTCCAGGTCAGGCTGGGTCATAGACGCTTTCCCTAAAGTCCTTCAAGTACTTAATTCCTCCAGATCTCTGTTGCCTGCTGGTGGTGCAGAGAGCTTTATCATCCCATTGTCTCTTGCTAGATCCAGCGGTTATTTTGAGCAGGAGCTCGGGGGAGCTTCCCCCCCCCCCGGCGGGGGAATGCCTGCTTGTGTCATGGTTGCAGCAAAATGACCCCGTCCCCTGGAAAGGTCCTTGTTCCTCCGACCAGCCTTCTGAAGGCTTCAGCCACCACTGAAGCTATCCTCCCAGAATAGTGGTATTTCTGAGGCTTGGATTAGTAGCTGTCCCCTCTCTGCCAGCTCTTTCTTTCTTTCTTTCTTTCTTTCTTTCTTTCTTTCTTTCTCTCTCTCTCTCTCTCTCTCCTTTCTTTCTTGCCTTCTGACATACTTCTGGTGATGTCAGGTGGTGTAGCAAATGCAAATAAGTTATGCTAATGAGTTATGCTAATGAGCTCCTGCACCTCTTTTTCTACGAAATGACCCCTGGCTAGATCTATTAGCATTTCTAGAAAGGTGGCTGAGGTAAGTCAGAAAGCAATTGAACTATCTTCCCCTCTCCTGCCTGTGCTCTGTCCAGAGAGAGAAAAAAACTTTTTAAAAAATGAAAAGTGAAGATTTTGCTCAGTTCAAACCTCTAAAGAAAAAAAACCCATATTTCTTCACAGTCCTCTCCAAAGCTAAACCAAGAAACTAAAACAAAGAGTGTTAAAAAACACTCACCAGAAGAAACCGTGAAACATTCTCTCGGGTGGCCTTCAGCAAACCAAAGTGCTCACCATTCCTAAAGCAGGAGAAAATCTGTATTAAAAATAAAACCTGAGGAAGATCAATATTGTCATGCTGTGGGGGAAAAACATTTACAGTTACTGAAAAGCATGTCACATTCAGCATTGTCCACAGAGCAACTATTATTTTCTTGTCTTCATGTACACTTTCTTCAGCAAGCAGTTTGCCAAGACCCCCAAGGCTCTGTGTGAACAGGGCGACTTTCAAATGACCTGTATGTGGCTGCCTTTTCTGTAGATGTTGTATTGGGGGGGGGGGGGGGTTAGTACATACTGCTTGGTCAAAGACCAAGATTTTTTGTTCAAGTTAAGTGATTTTTCTTTTAAAATACTAAAAGCAATAGTTTTCTTTATTGGTGATACTTCTAGGGGTGTGCAGTCAGAAACTGCCGACCTTTAAAGTCTAAGGAGAAGAGTGGGAAAGGATGGGAAAGGGTTTTTGTCCCACAAGGTCTGCAGAGGGCACAAGAAGAGCAGCCCATCCCAACCTTCAGCAGGGTGATGAAGCAGCCTTCTGGGGCCCTTTTTCCATTGGCTGCTCTGTTGCCACCTGTAATCTTCCCTGTAGAGCTAAGTGGTGAAGAAGAAGAAGAAGAGATTGGATTTATACCCCACCCTTCACTTGGAGTCTCAGAGTGGCTTACAAACTCCTTTCCCTTCCCCTCCCCACAACAGACAACTTGTGAGGTAGGTGGGGCTGAGAGAACTCTGACAGAAACTACTCTTTTCAAGAACAGCTCTGACAGAACTATGACTTGCCCAAGGTCATCCAGCAGCTGCAAGTGGAGGAGTGGGAAATCAAACCCAGTTCTCCCAGATTAGAGTCTGCGCACTTAACCACTACTACATCAAACTGGCTCTGGCATGGGTGCTGCTTCCTTTGGTTTCTGGGTCTGTTGTGAAGGAGGAACAAAAGCAGAAGCTGTCTTTCAGGATCCTGTTTGGAGAAGCATGTCAGAGGAGGCTGGAGTTCACCTCATGAATGCATTGGCTGTTTGAGGGCCAGGGGGAAAGGGCTCAGTCTTAGGCTGATTCTCCATTGCCTGTACAGTCCAACAGCCCTTCAGAGGTATGGCAGGAGAAGAGCCAAGAGGAGTCAGAGGAAGACAGTGAGACACAGCAGAAGCTACCCTCTCTACCCCTTTTCCTTTTCCCCTTCACCATCATTTTATGACCACCCTTCCCCTCCTCAGAGCCTCTCTCAAGGAGGGGGCATGCAGACACACAGGTGCCATGTATTCTGGGTGTGCAACATGCTCTGTCACCTGTAATTATTTCTAGAGGATGGTACATTAAATTATTAAATCTTTATTATAACGGTCCTTGACCAGCACAGAATAAAACAGGTTCCTATACTCCCATGTTTTAAAAAGCCTATTAATAAATATAACATTTAAAACATAATTAAAATATTTTAAAATATATTTAAAAGTACAATCTTAACTTTTCTTAAACCTTCTTTATCTGTTGAATTCTGTAAGCAACCACAAGAAATCTTGAACTACTTGCTAAAATCAATGGGTTTTAATCAGTTAGTAGCATTCTAGTATGCACCACTGATTCTGGATGGCCAGAAACTTAATTATATTATGGGAGATCTCAACATGATAGAGCTCATGAGCCGTCTGAAGAAGCTGATGTTGCCTTTTTTAATTACTAGGGCTGATGATGGGAGGCCACCTCCCATGGCAGGAGGACCAGAAGTCCAAGCTCGAAAGAAAAATGGACTCCATTTTTAATTCAGGGACAGGTGGTACACAGATTGTTCCAGAGGTGGCTGCCTTGGTGCAAACACTGCAAAGGAGCATTAAGCGCCAACCCCAGCCTCTCACTCAGATAACAGTCTATAGGCTAGTGACCATGGGTGACCCATGCATCAAGGGCAGCATTGCCTTGCAGTACAGTGCTCTCATGACCTGGAGACATGACGTCTCCCAATACGTTGAGGACTTTCCAGCCAGTGTGGCATGGTAGAACAAGCAGAAGCAATACAAAACCCTCCCTAGCCTGGCCTTCTGCTGATGATCATGCCACCTTTACCACTTGTGGTCAGGCCTTGTGTTTCATAGCCATCAGGGAGGCAGTAGGAAAATAAGGCACAGTAGGAACATAAGGCACATAACAGAGGATTGCATGAAGGCAGTGGTGAGGAACTACTTTGAGGAATCCTACAAGCAGCTTGGAGACAACTCCACTGAGCTACTGGGCTGGGAAATAGACTGTGAGTCCTGAACTATCTCTGGTGGCTCACTTACTCCTCTCCTGCCCTCCCAGCATGCAGAGTGAGTTGTTTTTTCCCCAGAAAGTGACATCAACAACTCACACCTCATCTGGTGTTTCTGAAGGTTAATTGTTCATTGATGGGAACTCTACATATGTTTTACGTCTGTGAGAAAAACTCTGCCATAAATTTACATAGGAAGAGGATATGTATGTATTAAGACTGAGTGTAATACTATCATTGCATCTTGTGGCAGAATGGGCCTGCTCTGGCCAGCAGGCCCTATTCCACCCTGCCCTCCAAGGTTCCAAACATCTGGAGAGGCTTTTCTCTCTCTGTGGTAACCCACCACCACCACCTCACCTTTGTAGGAATTGCCCACTGGGAAGTTTAGGGCTCCCAGCTTCCCTTCCAAGTTCTGAGGCCTTGCTTCTGTGTCTCCCATGGCCCAGCACCTGGTCACCATGGGGACAGTTTACTGCCTTGTGCACCCCTGGAGGAATAGCCACTTGCCAATTGCCTGCCTCCCCCCTGGTGCTCCTTTTAAAATAGCATGTCTAAGACACTGAAGGTCTAAGTGGTACAGAGAACCAATACCAGCATCAAAAGTTACAAAGTATTAAAGAAAATGTTCACAAGCATATTTTTAGCACACCACCAGATTGAGCAAGGGATTCAAAAGAAATGGGTAAAACACAATTCCTCTGTCCCTCTTTCTATACATCTCCTATCAGAAGTTTAAAATTATAGGACAGGCTCCTGAGCTTAGGATGCTATAGATCTCTACAGAGTTTCATTATCTTGAAGCTTCAGCCAGCTCTCTAGATCAGCTCATGATTAAATGACTGCCTCCTCCAGACCTCAGTTAAAAGTCTGATCTGATGGACTCAGCACAAAAGAGAACTTCCTTCTTGCCTTCCTTCTGAATAGTTTATCATTTATTTATAAACACTCGTGCATTTGCCCTCCAGCTGTTTCTCCTGGGGTTAAAATGCAGTGCACATATCTTCAAAGAATCACTGAAGATGACACAAAGGACAGGGAGAGGTTATTTGGAGATAGGAGGGTAAATGATGGGATAATATTCTGGGCTGCATTGAATAAGATTTTTTTTTCATTCATACTATATGCATTTTGCATTGTCTGTCCTACATCTTTTGCATGACACTTATTATTTTCTTATACTGTGGATTTTTGCCTGGCATTTTGAGCCATATTGTTTCTAAATTACACAACCCCTTAAACCAGCAGAGTCAAGAAATATATTTCTAGCATGTACATGAAATGCCCCAACAAACAAATATGACATGTTGTAGAGACCTTTTAATCCAAAGTCAGGGGGCAGTTTCCTAAATCCAGTGAGTAAAAGATAAGAAATGACACTCACTTGAAGCACACTTGTTCCTGCTCACCAAATGCTTTATTGCCCTGTGCTCTAGATTTATGATTGTAACTAATTTCTCCATTTTCTTGCTAATGGCTCCTTCTGCTGGCACTTCACACTGTTACTGTCCTCAGTCCCTGTCTAGTCCTTTTTATCTTGTGCTTGCTTGCCTATTCTAGTTTCCCCAGCCATAATCTTATCCCAAACATATCTCCTATGCACTAATCCAAACAATGAGAGGAAATAGCTCTGCTTACATGTGAGTGTCCCTTGCATACAGTATTTTAGCAGAAGAAAAGAAAGTGGCTGTGACCATCCCTCAACACCCTGCGTACCATACAGATTCCACAGGCCCCATCCACACGAGCAAGATAAGCTGGATGGGAAGTGACACAAATTTGTGCCGGTGCAATTTGTGCCACTTTTGCAGGATCACATAGGTCCATGGACCTGTGAGGGCGAACCGCCGCTGTGTGATCACACACAACCACGGGCGAGTTGGGGGTGTTTTTCCGGCCGTTTTCAGTGCGCTTATCTGCTTCTACAAGGGATCGATGACTTGCCTCTCCACCCTCAGAGTCATCTGATGATGCGCATACCGGGATGGGAGGGGGGGGAAAACCCAAAAATCCCGCTCCCCAACACCAGTTGTTTGCGCTGGTGCGATCACACCAGGAAAGGTCAGTTCTGGGCCGTTGCAAACCATTTGAGACTGCCTTTTCATTGGTAGCTAAATAAGCCGATTCCCCACCAGCTCAAAGTGGTTTGCGACACTTTGACACCGGCTGCAGGACGCTTCCCAGATGTGCTTGTGTGATCACGCCACTTTGAGCCAGCGGAGAATTGTCCTTCTTGTGTCGCAAATGGGTGCATATGATCACGCCCACAGTTTCCCTGGGAGCTCTGCCAGACTTATGTATAGGCAAGTTTCTGGATATGCACATGTAATATAGAATTATAATTTAATTTTTTAGATGTTTTCTAATTGCCTTCAGGCTTTTAATATAGTTTATCTAGTTAACTCGGAATGCACATATTTATGAACACTTCTAGATTGTATAAGAACATAAGAATAGCCACATGTTCCACCTAGTCCAGCATTCCATTTTAGAACAGGAGGTTTAGAAACAGACAGGGCTCCGTTCGAGCCGGAGCTAGGGGGAGTGACGCTCCAGGAGTGACGAGTTGGGGGGGGGCGGACACATGGCCAAGCCCCGCCCCCTGCTCCTAGTCAGCCAGGAGGAGGAAGAAGGAAGAGGGTAAGTGACGGCGGCAGGCGCTCTGGCTGCCCCCAGGTCTCCTAGCTGGCTGAGAAGCCTCTCAGCCAGCTAGAAGGCCTGCAACAGTCCCGGGCGCCCAGGAGCCGGGCGGGGGTGTTTTTTGGGGGAGGGGGGGGTGGGAAGCGGCGGCAGCAGGAGCTCCGGCTGCCCCCATGTCTCCTAGCTGGCTGAGAAGCCTCTCAGCCAGCTAGAAGGCCTGCAACAGTCCTGGGTGGCCAGGAGCCAGGCGAGGGTGTTTTTTGGGGGAGGGGGGGTGGGAAGCGGCGGCGGCAGAAGCTCCGGCTGCCCCCAGGTCTCCTAGCTGGCTGAGAAGCCTCTCAGCCAGCTAGAAGGTCTGCAACAATCCCGGGCGGCCAGGAGCCGGGCGGGGGTGTTTTTTGGGGGAGGGGGGGTGGGAAGCGGTGGTGGCAGGCACTCCGGCTGCCCCTAGGTCTCCTAGCTGGCTGAGAAGCCTCTCAGCCAGCTAGGAGGCCTGCACCAGTCCCGGCTGAGAGGGCGCCAGCTGGCCAAGTGGCAATAGGTCCCGCAGGCTGCACCTTCGCCCGCCGCTCCTCTCCTCCCCACCCCAAAACTTGATGGCATTGCTGCCACAGCTGCACAAGGATCCCTGGGCGCCCCCACATACTGGCGCTGGAGCCAGGGCAGGCGAGCTGCCACCCACCCACCCTCTTTCTTTCCCCAACCTCGCTGCCCCCGGGCTGCTCGTGCCGGACTCCCTCACTTTTCCTGCTGGCGGGGAAGTGCCTCCTGCTGCGTGCGCCCCTCTTCTCCCTTGGCAGGCCTCTGGCAGTGGGACTCGCCGATCTGCTGCTGCTGCCAGGGAGGACCTGCTGGGGAGACGCACATGGGCTGGCTCACCCGGGGACCACTGGCAAAGTGGCTGGGCGAGGGAGCTGGGCAGCCCCGGGGAGGGGGAGCCAGCCATCCGCCCCTCGCCTGGTCCGTCCTGTCCTCCTGGCACTGTTCTGGCTCTCAGGGTGGTGGGTTGCTGGGCTAGGCATGCTCTCTACTCTCTCTCCCGCTGCTTGGCCCACCCCACTTGCGCTGTCATCATTGTCCTGCCCTGCCCTGCTGGATCAGGTAAGTCACCTGGGGCCCCTTGATGTCCTTTGGCCAGCAATTGGCCCAACGCCCCTCCGTTGGCCTCCCGCTGCCAGCACTGGGGGGAGGGTATAGGGCCCTTGCAGTCACGGTGCTGCTGCTGCATCCCTTTCTGGACTGGATCCTGGCAGAGCCCCGGCAGGCGGGAGGAGCAGCGGCGGTGGCAGTCCTTGCATGGCTCTGCCTGAACTTGACTGGCTGCCTGACTGCCGGGCAGGGGATGAGGGTGGGGGCCCAGGTTGCCCGCCATGGAGCAATGCTCCCCCCACCAAGAAGGTTTTGGACATTTGGCATCACTTCAGTATCCCTTCATTCTCGGAGCTGAAACAAGGGAGGGGAAGGGAGGCCAGTCCTGTCATTTTCTTTGCTCTCCCCTCCTTGATTGCATTGACTTAGAAGCAGGTAAAGGGACAGAGGAGCAATGGCACATGGTCTCCCCCCCCCCCCAAGCTCCTTAGAACAATATTGTGACTAAATCCCAGCCAACCAGTGATTTCTCACAGTTGTAGGGAAAGTACAGTCTTTCCACCACACCCCCCTTTTCCAGGTGAAGTTATTTGTTCCTGTGGGGAAGGAGGAGGAGGGAAAGACCTGAGGGGGGGAATGGAAAGTCTGCACCCTTGATTCGAGTCCTCCTGCCAAAGCATGCATTTTCTCCAGGGAACTGATTTCTGTAGTTTGGAGATAAGCTGTAATGCCAGGGGTTCCTGAGGTCCCCCCTGGAGGCTGGCATCCCTAATTGGGAAATTTAAGGAGCCAGAAGTCACACCTCTAAACTGAACAGCTGCATTTAGCCTGGTTTCTGGACAGCTTTGATTGTATTAATGGAATATTGATAAAAGGCTAAATGGTGTGCTAAAACTGACCGTAGTCCTCTGTTACATATGTATAGTGAACAGCTGTTCCTAAATACCAAATATACAATCTGGTAAAAAAATAAATTCTCAAACAACAGCTATTTAATATCTTTTTAATGGTGGCAGAAAGTGCCAGCAAGTCACAGCTGACTTATGGCAACCCCCTACAGTTTTCAAGGCAGGAGACCTTCAGAGGTGGTTTGCCATTGCCTGCCTCCACGTCACAACCCTGGTATTCCTGGGAGGTCTCCCATCCAAATACTAACCAGGGCCAACCCTCCTTAGCTTCCAAAATCTGACAAGATCAGGCTAGCTTGGGCACTTTTTAATAGGGAGCAATTTTTTCTGCTCCTCAGAACTTTATGTTGCCTCCAAGCAGTGGTCTTCCAAGGTTTACTGATAACCAAATAGACCTTGCCCAGAGCTGGTTAGCTAGTTAAACAACTGGGGGGGGGGGGACAATGAAAAGGGGACCAATACACTGCAGAGGTTCAGCTGACTGAACCTGCTTTTCCTCTCTGAAAGTGACCTTGTGGCTGACAAAAATAACACTAAATGCCAGTGATATAAAACCCACAGTCAACTATAACAGAGAGGAAGACTGCCAGTCAAACAGAAAAGGAACACTAAAAGCACCTCAGCTTTCAATGCCAAGGAGAATAAAAATATATTGACCTGGTACCCTGGCATCCCCCCTCTTTACATGACATGGGTAGTTTGTTTGTTTTCCCCCACGTGTGCCATCAGATAGGCTTGCCAGCTCTGAGCTGGGAAATACCTTGGAGATTTTTGGGGTGGAGCCTGAGCGGTGGGTGTGGCCTTCTGACACTTCCGGTGACATCAGGGGGTGTGGCATATGCAAATAAGTTATGCTAATGAGCTCCTGCACCTCTTTTTTTACTAAAGGACCCCTGGAAACAGAAGAAACCCAAGCATTCCCTCTGTTGTTGCTCCCCAGCACTGATAATGCTTCCAAGCATCCATTTAATCATCATATAGCCATTGAAGGACTATCTTCCATGAACCTAGCTAATTCCCCTTTAAAGGTATCTATGCTACCTCATGACACTGAATTCCCCAAACAAATTACCTAAATAAAGAAGCACTTTCTTTTCTCTATCCAGAATCTACCACCTGTCAACTTCCCAAGAAGGGTAATTGCTGGGAAATATCTAACAAGCTGCACAATGTTTCAGCTATGCCTTTCTCTCCTTCCTGTTGCAGATACCTATATATTTTGTGTGTGGTCAGAGGCATGAGCTGAGGGCCAAGAGCCAAAGGGCTCTTAGTCCACTGCTGGTGCCTTTGGAGGAGCAAGGTACAGAATTCTGAACCAGCTCCAGATATAGTCTGTTCTGTGTTATGTTATTTACAGACCGCAGTCAGATGTACCATTTGGTGTAGACAGGAAGTGAGCCTATTTTCCCCGGTGGAAATTGACATGGCGTTATGTGATCAAACATCCTTTGTAGCTGTGGGCTCAACTCATCACTGCCCAATCAGACAACATGTTTGGCTGAGTGGAGTATGCGGTTATGCTCAGACTGCTAAGCGAGAGGGGGAAACAGCACCGAGTCAGGATGGAATGAGCAGACCATCCCGACGGCATGAGAACATGCTTGAGTGATCAGACCGAGGGAAGTCCATCAGTGGCTCATTGGCAAGCATTAGGACCAGACCTTCCCCGGTGTCTTTTAACTCCGTTTCCGTGGCGGGGCAGCACAGTGTGCTGATTGCTGCAGGATCTTTCCCAGATGTTGCTGTCTGATCATGCCCTTTGGATCCATCAGGCATTTACAGCTGAGTCAGATCTAAAGGCATGTCTAGCTGTGGCAATTGATAGTAAGATGCACCATTTTAAAGATATTTCTAGAAACCTGAGAAAAGCCCCAGGTTTGCAGAAAACTCTGAAATCTAAAACAAAACAAAAGCCTAAGTAGATAACCCCCTCCCACAATAATAGAAGCAGCACTTGTAGCTTTATGGGAAAGAAAGCCCTCTATGTACATTGCTTAGGTGTTAAGGAATTTTACAAGTATCTTGAAAGTTACACTGTCAAAAAAGATTAGTATTCTTGTAATGACCTCTGAATTGTGATCCTATGTTTGGCTTGCTTTCCTCTCTAACCCCTCCCTCCCAAATCTGTTATTTGGCCTGCTGCTCTCTAAGCAATCTTATCTCAGTCAAGGGTTTGTTCCATCCTTATCTCCTATGAAAAAAAAAATATGTAAAGGGTTTATTTTCCTTTTCTCCCTAGAAAGAATGCAGGGTGTACTCTTAAAGGGGGTTTAAAGTGAATTATGTTTTAAAGAATTGTGGTATCTGAAGAAGTGTGCATGCACACGAAAGCTTATACCTTGAATAAAACTTTGTTGATCTTAAAGGTGCCACTGGACTCAGACTTCGTTATGTTTGAAAACAAAATTGGTGAACATTCTTTTGGAATTCTAGACCCTGACCTTTTGTCTGTTTTGCCTATAAAAAAGAACTTTGAATCACGTTAAAAATGCCAGCTGATAAAAAAGAAGAACTTTGAATCATGTTAAAAATGCCACAACAGATGATTGTCTTATTAAAACTGCATGCTCTGCCAGCCTAAAGAGTTGAGTGAATATTTTTCTCTCCCAGATAGATCTTGGGAGGGCGGGGTTTACTGAGATTTTGAAAGCTCCCGTAACACTAGGCAATCATAACAGTATTGTCAGTTGAAGTCCTGGTTTCTGTTGGCAAAGCCCTTTCCAGGGCTGTTTTGACCTTTGATGAAGGACTCACTGGGGCCAGGCCTGGCAGCAACTACCCAGTGACTGGTTACCACACAAGTTCTGTGACTCACCCAGACCCAGTTGCTTGCTACTGTTCTACAGCAGCCACCCCACAGAAGACAATGTGTCATAGTAGCTAGAGTTTCAGACTAGGATCTGGGTGACCCCAATGTTCCCTCCAAGCTGAGTTAGTGTGAGCTAGCTCACAGTTTTTTAGCCTCCAGCTTACACATTTTTGTCTTAGCTCAGGGAGGATGGCTCCAGAGCAAACTAGTTTATGCAGTAGCCAAATCACTCACTCACAACTTTAACGCCAGTTGCTCACAAAGTAGAATTTTTGCTCATAAGACTCCACAGCTTAGAGGGAGCATTGGACCCAGGTCTGAATCCCTGTTCTGCCATAGAAGCTCACTGGGTTACCTTGAGCCAGTTACATGCTGTCAACCTAACATACCTTCAGAAGGTGGATGCTATGATAAAATGGGGGACAGGAGAACAAAGTGATTCATTTTGAATCCCATTGTGGATAAAGAGGTGGCATAGATGAAGTAAATAAATATAGCCAAAGATGGGGACAGATAAAATGTAGATTAGGAGGTGGGAGGGAAGGACAGAAAGAAGGGAAAGATGAAGATATGTGGGCTGCTAGGGGGAGAGAAAAAGTGGTCCCCTGCACATCCTTGCGGATGACCCATTGCACGAGTGGGCCTGGCCTGGCATGCAGCACCATGCACCATAGTTTTCCCAGGTAAAGGCTCCTCCAGGGAGGGAAGGAGGGAAAACTGTAGAGGGGGGCAGATAAAGGTAAGTTAGCTGGTGAGTGGGAGTGAGAGAAGGAAGAAGGAAACGAAGAAGGTATGGAGGTTTCAGGGAAGGGAATGAGGAAATGGTGAAGGTGGGGGAAATTAGATGCCTCCTGAAAGTCCTGGGGGGGGGTGTCCCCTGCTTGTGCCTTATAATTGTGTCAAGCTAATATATCTCACAGAGTTGTTATGAGGATAAAATGGAGGCAGGGAGAATATTGTAAGCCATTTTAAGTCTGAAGTTTTGTGTGGAATGTGGAAATGCGTATGTCCAATATTTTCCGATCATTATACATGTGGATTTGCCAATATATTTTTGAACAGATCTGAGTTGAGCATTCATCCATGCTAGAGATCATTTGTTATCCCTTTGCTTCTAATTGAAATGTTTCCCACCCCCAAAGCTGGTGGCAATGCCTGCTGCTATCATTCTTGAAGCATGAATGGGGGATGGATCAATACAACAGTTACTTCAGCAAGGAAATACAGAGAGATTAATATTTTTACAGAAAGTGGTAATTTCACAACTGCCATTTTCTCCAACCTTTGATGTCTTCCTGATATCTTTCCATAACTCTTCACAGTGGCCTCCTTTATTCAGAAGTCACCACAGGCACAAACAGATGTGAAAAATATCACAGTGCATCACCCATCCATAAAAGGCAAATTGTATATACAGCCTCAGTTCTGACTGAGGCCACACAAGGATGGGTTTAACCCATTAACTCCTGCTTGCTTTGATTAATTAAAATTGGGTTCCCTGTGCCATTACAGTTTTTAAAGGAAAAAAAATACTGTTACATATCACCAGGGTCCTTTATAGTGGGTAGGATGTGTCTTTTCTCCCTTTTAAACATTAATAGCTGCAGAGGGAGTTTGGTTTAAATTAGCAAAGCTGAGCTGGGTTGATGAGTTAAATCTCTTCTACTGTCGCCACATGGCTTTGACCCAATGAAGATCTACCTACCTTCATCACATCAGTTTCTGTCACATATCTAAGTACTTCACACTACATTCACATGTACATTTTCCTCATGGCTGAAAAGTTACAACCAGTTAACAACATATTTGAGGGCACAACTACACATTACAGCATCCATGAGCGTGATCTGTGGGTGTTGTACCATTCAACTTGGTGTAGTGGTTAAGAGCAGCGAACTCTAATCTGGAGAACCAGGTTTGATTCCCCATTCCTCCACATGAAGCCACATGTGTGACCTTGGGTCAGTCACAGTTCTCTCAGAGTTGCTCTCTCAAGAGCAGTTCTCTCAGAGCTCTCTCAGCCCCACCTACCTCACAGGGTGTCTGTTGTGGGGAGAGGAAGGTGATTGTAAACCACTCTAAGACACCTTTGGATAGTGAAGAGCAGGGTATAAAAACCAACTTCTCCTCCTCCTCCTCTTCTTCTTCTTTTTAACTTGGGCCATTTAAACATGCTAAGTAGGCTCAGTCTTGATCAGGCCTGCAGCACAGAGGACCCAAGTGATCTTCTCCTCCCCCACACACCTTTCAACTGGTGGCTGTTCTGGCACTTGAAAAGGCACTGGAGGGGGAAAGAGTGCATGGTCTCACCATGCTACACGCCTGATCAGGACTGCACCTTCTTTCCATTCTTAAATGGCCTGAGTTCAGCTGTAAAATAGCAGAAGCATTCACAGGTGGACCTGTGGGCAACATAACATCTAGTTGTGCCCTGAAATTAGGAATGAAGCTAAGCCCATTGTAAAAATTAAGCATCCTTTATCTTTATACCTGTGTTACCAACTCTACTAGCACTTCTATTTTCCACAGTATGTTCATGGGAATAGGCCAATTTCATGGCCAATTTCATGGTCTCACTTTTCAGCACAGAAATTAGTGGCATATATCATGGGCCCTTCTCAGCTTGACATGTGAAACATTGCCCTCACCTTGAACAAGTAAACACTTTTTCCTCCTCCACCAACATTTTCTGGGGTGCTGTGTTCAACACTGCCAAAAATGTGCATGAAAGAACATCCTGCCCTCTTTATTACATTATTAATTAATGCCCATTGTTATAGGCCACAGTTATTTTATTACTGAAATGACAATTCAACTTGTGTTGTATCTTGCCCTTCTTGGCATGCAAGGAGGACAATGGAGGCCATGCTGAGAAAGGATGTGCTCCTTTGAGGATGAAATTTTCTATTCACAAGCCCACTTGATGTTCAAGGGATAAGCTTTCATGAAAAGAGAAACAGGATTTTTGTTTTGTGGGTGACAGGATTTTTTTTAATAAAGCCAGAACTGATGTCTTCATTTTTTCTATCAATTATTTGTCCCATCATAAAGCTCCACTGTGCTAAACCAGAAAGGGCTTGCTGCTTACTGACAACTCTGCAGGGTATGCTTACCCTTTTGTTTATTTCTCTTAGAGAAAAGCCTGTTTTTCTTTCTCTTGGCATGATTAAAACAGTATTTTCAATTCAGCCCTATGGGCCACTTTCACTGGGGAACAATACAATGAATAAAATTAATCAAAGTGGTAACAAAGGATCAGAATTCTTTTCACCAAGTGTCATTTCTGCAAACACTGTTACGAATTCTTTTAATATAAATGGATGTATGTTATCCAGGGAAACATATACACATTTTGAGGTAGAAAAATTGTTTAGGGGCTTTTTGTTTTTTATTAAGAAGCTGCTTTTTATATTTCATGCTCGAATAAACTGAATATATGATTTGTCCAAGCCTAAAAAAAAAAAAAGAATTTTTATACACCAGAAGTGTTATGGCTTAACTCCTCCATTTCAGAATCAAAATAAATCTGCTGCCTTTACCACTTTCTAGAGACAAACCTTCACTCAACATCAGCTGACAATAAGTCCCTTGAAGTAATCTACTGGGACAACTTCAAACTGCTTTTAGAGTTTGTGAGCTAATTCATATATACCTTTTGCCAGAAAAAAACTTTTATGCCCCAGTTCACCATGGGGTGCTGCAGATGCAGATGTAAATGTAAATGTCCATGCATGCATCTGGGGCTGAATGTGGAGTAACAGGCACACCTCAGTGTGGCACTCATGTTTTCCTTCTTGAAGCCCACAACCAAAGCTCTGCCTCCAGACCTTTCTTTAAAAGCTCAAATCAGTCACCAGAAGTTCCCATGATTTCCAGGTGTACACACACTCACTTGCACATATGAAAAATACGAAAAAATACCAAAAAAGAGTTGCGTCTTTGACACAACTAACTTAATCCCCCAACAAATATCACAATCTAAATTTTTGAGTGTTGGTTTTATACATATGTACTGTTTTTAAAATTGGTTTGTGCTATCTGTCCCACTGTGGGGCTCCCGGGAGCCCCGGGAACCTTAGTTCCTACCACAGCGGGAGCTTGCCAGACTCACTGGAGGCCTCTTCCAATGACAGGAGTCCCTCCGGCAGCGACAAGGAGCTGTTGGGGGGGAGGGATCCTCCGGCGGGGCCGCTCAGACCCGGCCCGGAGACGACCTGAGAGACCGGGCAGAGGACTGGGCTGCTAGGACGCGTCCGGTCGCAGCCGTGGGAGCCGCAAGGACCAAAGGCTGGCCGGGGTGTGCCTGTAAGATGGGAGGAAATAGGACCCCAGATGGACCCAGAGGGGCCTGCGTGGGGTGGGACGCCAGGGGAGAAGGCAGAAGGCAGACACCTAAGGGAAACCTCAAACTCGGAGACAGAGACGGAGAGGGGTGGGGACAGCCAGGACGCCCAGGGTCGAGTGAGGAGCGGGAACAAACAGAGCGAAGAGGAGACGGAGAAACCAATGGGGAAAGGAGGAGGGGAGAGTGACAGAGGGGCACACGAAAGGGATGAAGGAAGGAGAAGGAAGGCGGAGCACCAAGGGGAGAGGGAGGGGATAAAAGGAGAAGGATATGGGATGGCTGAGGAGGAAGTGGCGCGGGAAGAGAGACACCAGAGAGCTGCAGGAGGCTGTGAGATGCAGAGAGAGGGAGAGTGACAAGGCCTAGCACTCTCACAGGTCACTGACCATGCAGGGGTTGAGGCCTGGTGACGTTAATCAGGCGTCTCCCCATTCTGAGGCCACACCTACCCTCCCACTTCTCCAGCCCACCCCTCGGGGGCTCCAACGAGATTGTGGCGGAACGCCCACCGGGCCCAGGGGGCACTCAAGGGCGTGACACTATATTTTTTTAACTCTTGACTGCCTTGAGGGCCCTAATTGGGTCAAAGATGGCTAAGTATATTTTTTTGCCTAAGTGTACCCATAATGATCAAAATGTATACCACGAGAAAGCACCTCTAATGCATTGACTAGTTGTGGCAACCTCAACAAAGCTGATTTGACAGTATCTACTCCAATATGTACCACTCCAGAATGTCCAAGACAGAACTTTCAGGGTCAGATTTGGCAAATGCTAGAAGGCTACGTCCCAGCATTTTGTTGCTCCCCAAAAAAAAAAAAAAAGAATGGCCCCAATCACACGCAGAATTAGCTGCGCGATAGGCATGAATGCCATGCGGATTTTAAGGGCGCGATCACACCAGAACATCTGGCAAGCATCCCACACCCATCAGCAACCCATTTCTCTCCGCTGAAGAAGTGGAGTTAAAAGATACTAGGGAAAGTCCAGTATCAAACAGGTGGACTTTCCCCATGTGATTGCTCCAGCGCGCACTCATAGCATTGGGGATAGTCTGATCAGGCTATCCCGATGCCATGCCGTTGTTTTTTCCCCCTTCTCAGTATGTGCATCATCGCATACTGCCATAGGAAGCCCTCAGGGTGGAGATGCGATTCATCGGAAAAAATTGGCAAACCCCCCCCCCCCCCCGACTCACCTGCGATTGCATCTGATCATGCAGTGGTGGGCTGTGCCCACAGTTTCACAGAACTGTGTGATCACGCAATTGCAGGTAAAATTACTCCGCAGCAAATAGCCTCACTTTCCCCCTGGATTATCTCGCTCATGTGACCGGGACCAATGTGATGTAATATTACAAAAACAAATCCTTTGCCTGGACAGGTAGTTGGTTGCTATATTGCCATTTCAAATGTATTTTTATTGTTTAAATGTTTGGTGCCTTATTGACCCTGATTAAATGGATAGACAACATTAAAATGTTTTAAATAAATAAATAAATAAATAACTCATGGCACCTATCATTTCAAGTCCCACGGTCTTGTGACGTTGGTCATGACTCATGGCCTGGAGACTTGGTGGAATGACCTTCATTCACGAATGTTCTGGAACTTTGCTAACATGTTTCTTTCCTCATGGCCTTTAGTGACTGGAAAGTGCCATAATCAGCTTCCTATCAGGAAAAGGAGAAGTCACAGAGTAGAGATCATCTGGAAACTTTTTAGGTGGTATCTTCACTCCTGTCTGATCTTCTCCTGTTCTGAGGCTTCAGTCCACACTCATGCTTTAATTCACTGTATCGTTGACCCAGCTGTTGTCCACAACTGGACAGGTCAGGTACTTATACATGGATTCATTTCTTTAGTTGCTTGTGCACTTTTATCTATGACCCATTGTCAGATCCTCTGCCATTAATTTGCTGTTAGCCTTGAGTTTATTGTCTGTCATGAATACTATAGCTCTTTCTTTAGTCGGGAGGGTGGCTTGCCCCTTACTCCCACGTCATATAACACTCCTGCTATCTTCCCAGCGCCTCCTCCTCCTCCTGTCTCATTTTCCTGGCGTCTCGGAATGGCTAATCTCGCTTAGTAACCTTGAAGACTTCTGAACTGATTTAGGCCAGGTGCCTGGCCTGTGAAATACAACTAGAGTTCACAAAGGGGCCGTGGGGGGGGGGGTGTAGTGTTCCGTGCCTTTTTCTATGAGAACCTAACGGTTAGAGTTTTCGCACTTATTTTATTTGGCTCTGATTGGTGCTTCACCTGCTCTTACCTTTTGAATACTGTATATGAATCCCTGCTGCTTGTAGTTGGTTATCACTGACAAACAACGTGTTCCTGAATGACCATTAAGATATAAAAGGACTTTTTGCTTTCATCAAGGCCTGGCTTATTTGGTTTACTCAGAAGCCTCACAGATTGTCAGTGATCCCATTTGATGGGATTTCCATATCTGACAATGTTGGATGATGGGACCCTTCCTGTTACCACTCAGGATACTCCAGTTATGACAGCTCCCAGTGAACCGTGTGAGCTGTGCGTGCCGGGGACGACTGGCCAGGACTTATTTGCCCTTCCCCGTCCAGGTGGGGCAGGTGGGGGTTGGCCACCCTCGCCGCGGTACTCGTGGTCGGCTTTTGGGACTGGCACCTCTGAGTTGTGGATCCATGACCAGAAAGGGGCCCAAGTACGGTTCAGTGAGGACCATACAGAGACTGGCCGTTTAAGCCTGCAGGAAGAGGATTGTTTCATGCCTTGTTGGCCAGACCATTGGCGGTTGAGCCTCCTGGAAGAGGAGCGACTCCTGCCCCGAGGCCCGGACCAGGGTGCAGATGACATCTGGCAGCAAATGGATCGGCGGTTTGGTGAGTTGCATGACCGGTTAGCAGTGGAGCTGCATGAGGCTGTGCTGGAGATGCAACAGGCACTGATGGGCACAGCGGAGGCAGGGGCGGCAGCCGGGCAGGGTGCTGGGGGAGCTGGGGCACAACCCCCTGGACAATTGCCTGGTGGAGGGGGGCAGCCCCTGTGCTACCCATGCCGGCAGGGGTTCCCCCTCTGCCGGGAGCCCCAGCGCCTGTGCCACCCCGCTCCATGGACCGCCTGCTCTGTCAGCCCCCCAACGACCCATTAATGGCTACCTTCGATGGGGACCCCGAGAAACTTCAGTTTTTCCTGATCGAGATCGAAAGGTTCCTGGACTCCTGGGGGCATCTCTACCCTTCCAAGCGTGAAAGGGTGGGGTACATTGGGTCAAAACTGAGAGACACGGCCAGCGACTGGTATGTAAGCCTGCATAACCCTCCCGGTCCCAAGTTACGAACTGTTAACAATTTCATGTGGGCCGTCAGGCAGCACTACGAAGACCCTCTAGGTGAGGAGAAGGCTTGGAACCAACTACGCAAGCTGGTTCATGGACGCTCCTCCGTGAGGGAGTACACTGCTCAGTTCTGTAGAATAGCTGCCAAGGTACAGGGCTGGTCTCAAGACCTATTCATCGAGAAATACTGGGAGGGGCTGAATTCGGAGATCTACGAAACCATTATCTGAAATGATCGACCAGGATCCCTGGTGGCATGGATGCAGGTGGCAGCAGATGTGGAGGAGCGCTTCACCCTGATCAAATTAGGAGCTTCCACCCCCCATACGGCCAAGCCCGCCCTCAAGTCCAAATTTAAAACCTCCTTACAAGAACTGTGCGACTCCCGTTTCAAGCAAGGTCTTTGCATGAAATGTGGGGAGAGTGTCCATTTCACCTCAGCGTGTCCTTGGGGAGGACCCAAGACACCGAAAACTTCAACTCCAATGACAGGAGGGCCCTCCAGATCGACTAAGTCTTCGTTTAAACCCCGGGCATTACAGCTGAAAGGGGCAACGGGCGAGGTTACTTCGCAGGAAGAGCTGGAGCTGGTGGCCGCACAGCCGGTGGGAAACTTCAAAGACCTGCAGTAAAAGGCGCAGAGCTGCAGGTCTCTCCTCCTGATGTGCCACCAACAGTGAGCATCCCTGGCCCGTTACTTTATATGGTTGTGACTGTGATAGCTCTCGGCACTGGGACCCATGTTCGGGTGCGTGTCCTTATTGACTCTGGGTGTGCACGAGACTTAATTAGCCCTTTGGTAGTAGAGGGACTGGGACCTAGGGTGAACCCACTGGGGGAACCCTTACGATTTACCAGATGGATGGTTCGGAGATGAAAGAGGCGTGTGTAGCAGAGACTGAACTTTTAATTGTGGGAACGGGGGACCACTGGGAGAAAAGAGCTTTTGTAATTACCCCCAATACCCAGTTCCCCATGGTGCTGGGAAGCCCGTGGTTGAGTTCACATGACCCATACATCAAATGGAGTGAGGGAAAGATCTCCTGGATGGACCCTAAATGTGTTCAACACAAATGGGACCCTGCTTGGGGAGCGGGGGCCCCTTCCCCCCCTGTAGAGGCTGCCATGTCCCAGATGGGGTGTAAAATCCCAGTAGATTATCGAGATTTGGCGGATGTGTTTAGCGAGATGGAAGCAGATGAATTCCCTCCCCATAGACTCACTGACTGTGCAATCGAGCTTTTACCAGGGGAGAAGTTACCAAAGGGGAAATTGTATTCAATGAGCCCAGCCGAGCGGGATGAGCTTCGAAAGTTCCTGGACAAGAATTTGGAGAGAGGCTTCATCTGCCCGGCCAAGTCCCCGTTTGCCGCCCCTGTTTTGTTCTGGGAAAAAAAGGACGGGGGGTTGAAACTGTGTATGGACTAAAGAGGGTTGAATGCTGTGTCTGCCTCAAATGCTTACCCCCTACCCTTGATCAAGGATCTGTTGGCGGAGGCTGCTAAGGGAAGAATTTTTTCTAAATTGGATTTATGAGATGCATACTTTCGGGTGCACATCAGGGAAGGGGATGAATATAAGACTGGCTTTAATACACCCCTTGGCCAATTTGAGTACCTCGTTATGCCATTCGAATTGGCTGGCGCTCCTGGAGTTTTTATGAGCCTAATTAACGAGGTGTTGCATAAACATCTCTTCAAGGGGGTGCTTTGTTACTTAGATGATATCTTGATCTATTCTCCTGATAAGCAGTCACACGTAAAATTGGTGCGGGAGGTGCTGGCAATGCTGCTGAAGCACCGGTTGTATGCCAAACTCTCTAAGTGTGAGTTCCACCGCACTGAGATTGACTTTTTGGGCTATCGAATTTCTCAGCAGGGGCTGGAGATGGACCCAGCTAAAGTTGAAGCGGTGGTGCAATGGGAAGCCCCCAGCACCCGGAAACAACTCCAAAGCCTATTGGGATTTTGTAATTTTTACAGAGCGTTCCTAAAAGACTTTGTCACTATCACCCTACCCCTCACTGAACTCTTGAAAGGGGAAGGGACCTGAGGCAGGGAAGCCTGGGGAAAGATTGTGCTGGACTGAGGAATGTCAGAGAGTGTTTGATGCATTGAAACGTTTGTTCGCATCAGAGCCAATTTTAGCACACCCAGATGAAATTAAGGAGTTTGTAATTCATGTTGATGCCTCAGATGTGACTATGGGGGGAGCGATCCTACAGAAGGGTGAAGATAATGTCTTACACCCACTAGCTTACATTTCAAAGAAGTTCACAGAGACTGAGAGGCATTGGTCGGTGTGGGACAAGGAAGCCGCGGCTATCCGGCTAGCTCTTTCCACATGGAGGCATTGGCTGGAAGGGGCGCAAAAGCCGTTTGAAATTTGGACTGACCATAAGAACTTAGAGGCTTTGGGCACCCGGAGGTCATTAAACACCAAGCAACTCCAGTGGGCTGACTTCTCCAAGTTTAATTTTGTGCTAAGACACTTCCCAGGCAAGGCAAATTCTTTAGCAGATGCTTTGTCAAGATTACCCCAGCACGAGTCCAGAAGGGATGAAGTGTTCAATTCCATGTTTCCCCCCCAGCAGTTAGGCGGGGCAGTGACCACCCGTAGTCAAAGTAAAACGGCTGCGTCTCCCTCACAGTGGATTACAAAATGTGCTCTGGAGTATTCGGAGGAAGAGGTGAACGAGTGCGAGGGTGACAGTGAGGCAGAGAAACAGACTGATGGCTGTTGGTATCATGGTTCAAAATTAATTGTGCTTAGATCCCTCCGCAGGGAGATTCTTCTAGCTTGCCACGAGTCCAAGCTTTCGGGCCATTTTGGTTTCCTAAAAACTTTGAACTTAATTCAGAGACAGTTTTGGTGGCCCCGCATGCGGAAGGATGTGTCTGACTGTGTCACTTTATGCCAGGTGTGCTTAATGTGCAAAAAGCGGGGAGGGAAGCCCCCGGGACTCCTGCACCCTTTGCCTATGCCCTCTAGGCCTGGGAGGACATCTCTATGGACTTCATAACCAATCTTCCACCCAGCAAAGGGAAAACGGTCATTTGGGTGGTTGTAGACTTATTGTCCAAACAGGCACACTTTGTTCCTTTTAAGAAATTACCTACTGCTAAGAGCCTAGCAAAGGTTTTTTTCTCCCACGTGATTCGGCTCCATGCTTTTCCAAAGCGCATAATCTCCGATAGGGGGAGCCAGTTCATTGCCACCTTCTGGTGGGAGCTTCTCCAGGTAATGGACATAGAACCTGCTTTTAGTTCAGGTTACCATCCAGAGACTGATGGCCAATCCAAACGAATTAATCAGATATTGGAACAATTCCTTCGTTGCTACACAAACTATCATCAAGACAATTGGATGGAGCTCCTCCCTTTTGCTGAGTACAGCTATAATAATGCAGTGCATTCGTCTATTGGTGTTTCTCCTTTTATGGCAGCAGGGGGGTTTGAGGGGAACCCTCTTCCCTCATTGCCCTCTCTGGGGAAGGTCCCCCAGTCTGAGTTTTCCCAACGGTGGACTGCCTTACAAGATTCTTGGCCCCTTATTGCTAAGACTTTGGACCGGGCTAAAGCGGACTATAAAAAATATGCTGATCGGGGCAAGGGTGAGGGATGGGATTTACAACCTGGTGACTCTGTGTACTTGTCTACAAAAAAACATTCATGGACTACAACCCAGCAGGAAATTGGGGTGGAAATATGTTGGCCTTTACAAAGTACTATGAAAAATATCTTCTGTGTCATTTGAACTCGAGTTGCCCAAGTCATTAAGTTCTTTGCATCCTGTTTTTGATTACAGCTTGCTGAAGAAGAATCCTGGGCCGAATGCATGGAGACCAGATCCTCCTCCTCCTCCTCTGATGAAGGAGGGGGAACCGCATTTTGAAATTTCTGATGTTTTGGACTCTAAGCTTAAGCGGGGTTGATTGTATATCTTGTGCAGTGGGTGGATTTTGGGCCTGAGCAAAATGAGTGGGTCATGGCTGAACAGGTCCATGCTCCTAAATTGCTGCGTGCATTCCACAAACGTTTTCCTGATAAACCGGGGGGGGGGGGTGATCTTGAGGAAGGCAGGATGTCAGATCCTCTGCCATTAATTTACTGTTAGCCTTGAGTTTATTGTCTGTCATGAATACTATAGCTCTTTCTTTAGTCGGGAGGGTGGCTTGCCCCTTACTTTCACGTCATATAAAACTCCTGCTATCTTCCTAGCACCTCCTCCTCCTCTTGTCTCATTTTCCTGGCGTCTCGGAACGGCTAATCTCGCTTAGTAACCTTGAAGACTTCTGAACTGATTTAGGCCAGGTGCCTGGCCTGTGAAATACAACTAGAGTTCACAAAGGGGCCGTGGGGGGGGGGGTGTAGTGCTCCGTGCCTTTTTCTATGAGAACCTAACGGTTAGAGTTTTCATGCTTATTTTATTTGGCTCTGATTGGTGCTTCACCTGCTCTTACCTTTTGAATACTGTATATGAATCCCTGCTGCTTGTAGTTGGTTATCACTGACAAACAACGTATTCCTGAATGACCATTAAGAAATAAAAGGACTTTTTGTTTTCATCAAGGCCTGGCTTATTTGGTTTACTCAGAAGCCTCACACCCATTCATTTCCATTCCACACTGTGACTAGACCATCCTGGCAGAGTTAATCCTTTATAGACAAAGGATTATCTGGTTTGGTGCAGAACACCGATTTGTCATGGAAGTTCAGAGCCATTACCAAGTGCTTGAAGGGGGTGGGTCTATATTTTACAAATCTCTGATTGGTAACAGTAGCCTATTACATCAGAGATGGAGGTTTGCTGCATTTGCTCATCACTTTTAGAAAGGAGGCTGACTTGCATCCAGTTCCATTGATCATAAATATCTGCACCTTTGGGACTTTCCCTTATTTTCAGTTTTTGATCATCAGTGGAAACTGGCTCACCAGGAAGTTGGGTAGAGGCTCAAGACTCCTCCAACATCTTTTTACTGCAAGGAACTCTGTACATGCTCTGAACAACCTGCTGCAATCTAAGGAAAGTGTACTTAGTTCAGTTCAACTGTATTGCTTTTTGTTTCAGAATTCTGTGTGCTGGGTTCTTGAGTGGGTTTGCCTCTGTATTTTGTTCTTCCCTTTCCCCCACTAACCTTTAATACAACTACTCCTTCTCTCTCTCTCTCATAATAAACCTTTTTATAAAGACATTTTTTTGGCTTTGCTTAGTATAATTTACTTCTCTGGGTTATTTCTCTGAATCTCTTCCTGTGTGTTCTCTGTGTGCTAGACTGCACAAGAGCTACATAGTTGGTTATCAGATATTTTCTAGCATTTCAGTCCTGTCACTGCATTGTTGTTCTAGTACTGTGCTAGAAGGATACCTTCTCAGCAGGTCAGATGAGGTATTCTCAGGAGTGGTGGCAGCTGGTTACCAGGGTGTTTGTCAGGGAACCCTTGCTCTAAGGGAGTTTCCCAGCAAGGAAAGACACCATCTCCCCTTCCTCCTGTAACAGGCACTGTGTACCCTCTTAAACAATGAAAGTGGTGGTAGATGGGTAGCAGAAGGGGCAATGATATTAAGAAAGTTTAAGGGTGCAATAAAACAGTTGCATCTAACACATCCTTCTGAATTATCAGCTCCCTCCTTGTGACTGCTATCCTCTATAACTGAGAAGCCATGGGGGGGGGGGGTTGGTGAAAGAAAGTAGATTTTATCAAGTAGCTTAAATAGTCTATGGAAGAAAATGACAGTATACAGAAGAATCAGTGCAAGAAAATAATATGCTTACATCCCTTTAGTTGTTGGGAACCCCTGGAGAACAACAACAGAGGGTCCCCCAGAAACTGCCCAGCTGTGCAGCTCTATTCCTTGGTTTCTGTGTGCTGAGGTTCCACTCTTAGGGCTATTCTTAAGAGTCATTATTTTCGTCGGTGCTCACAATAATAGATAATTGCCCTGGACAGAAGAGATATATTTCAGATTCTCCCAAGGCCAACTGATTAGCAACAGTATGTGGCAAAAGTCCAATATAGATAACTGTGCTATGTTCCCACTACTCCCTTTACCCAGTACTAGATGTATAAGTTATAAACAACATACTCCCTAGTTCAACTAGAGCTACATGCAAAGTAGAGGAAAGTGTTTGGGTCTGCAAGGCTTCAAGATAACTCAGGCACAAACAGAGAAATTGTGGCACACCATCTGACTCCTTGAGATGACAATGGGGACTCTATTTGGGCAGACAAGCGGTATAGAAATGTTTTAAATAGATGCTTTGCCACAGGGCCATAGCCCACCTGCTCTTCACTTATTCCACTGGGTGGGACAACTACAATCTGCTCTTCTGCTCACAGATCTGGGCTCCTGGGCACTTGGCAATGCCGTGGCTCCTGGGGGCCGCTTTGCCGCCTCGCTGGAGAAGGGGCAGCAACAATGATGCGCTCACGCGCGTCTCAGAGCAGATGGGGGCAGGGCTTGCCTTTAAAGGATTGGCACCCCGCTCCCACCTTTGTCAGTTGCTCCGCATGCTCGAGGTGCTCAGAGCACGCAGAGGGAGCAGCATGGGATGGGCCTACCTTGGCCTGTAAAGCTGCAGCGGCGGCGTGTTCAGTGGCACAATTCCTTTGGCGGCAGCTCTTGCTCGTTCGGCAGCAGTGAGACGAACGGCGGCTCGGTGACGGAGTGTGAGTTGAGTGGCAGCTTGGCAGCGGAGCGCGAGAGGAGTGGCGGCTCGGCGGCAGAGCACCCAGCGTGGCGGCAGTTCACCTTGCTTGCAGTGGTGTGGCAGCAGGGTGGCACGTTGAGACTCGGCAGCATTGGGGGTGCACCAGGAGAAGGCCAAGGTCTGGATATTTGATGGGGGAGGGATAGTATTGGTGAGGCCTGGCTGTGGGGGCCGTGAGGGCAGGTTTCTGAGGGCCCTCCTCCCCCCCTAGTTTTGGTGTTTAGTGTTTCCCCGGGGATAGGCAGGTAAAAGTGAAAATCGCCCCCCCCCCCCCACCTTCAGCAGGCTTTCCAGTCGGCTTGAGGGCGGCATAGGCCATGTCGGCCATCTTGGAAGGGACTTTCAGTCGAGCATTAGGTTTGCCTTTTGAGTGGGCCATAGTTCAGCAGAGGCCATTTTGAGGAGGTATAATGGGGGCCATTGTGATTGTGGCATTTAAGGTGTGGCTTCAGGCTCACACTTGGCGGCCATCTTAGTGAGGTCTAGTCACCTCATGTTCAGCAGCCATTTTGTGTAGCTGGGTGGTGGCCATTTTAGATTATAGCTGTCCTGGGCTGTCTGGCATATTGGATCTTGCACAGGCTTGGACAGTAAACATAGTTTCGTTGATAGCTTACAGTTTCCGCCTCTCTGGCTATATTCTAAATCTGGTTGCAATTGTGGTGTTAATAACATTTGCTTGCTATGGCTTCCAGGAAGGGCCAAGGCAAAGGAAAGGGTAAGCAGCTGGCTCCCAAAAGGCCTCCAGTGCGGCCTGCACCAGTGATTCCATCCGATGATGAAGAAGATGAGGATCCTGTCAATGCAGCCATTTTACAACGGCTTGAGGCATTGGAGAAAGAGCGGGGTTTGTCATTCATGGGTGCTAAAGCAAAAGGAGAGTCTAATGTGTCATTTCAAGCCCAGGTTCTAGCACGACTAGCCTTCCTAGAGGACAAAAGAGATGCGGATGCTCTGGAGCAAGGCGAAGGATTGGTGTTTGGACAGTGGGGACAAGGCACAGGTGATCAGCAGGTGGTGCTTTATACGGCGCCTCATGTGCAGGGAGGTAAGGAGGTTACCACAGGTGGGGATGGGTCCCGGTGGTCATGGGGCCCTGGTACGCTCCACCATGTTCTCCATCCATTCCTCAAGTGTCTTGGCCGGCATGGGGTTACCCTCCTCCTGGCATCAGTTATCCATGTCCAGGGGGGGCATCGTACGAAATGGTTCCTGCAGGGGCTATGCCTAGTGGGGATGCAGATTTGCCTTTGGGTGATCATTTGTCCATTGCCACCAAGGAGAAAATCCTTAAAGGTGAATATGTGGATGTCTTTAGTCTTCTGTATCGTGAGATGGAGAAGAAAGATAAGGACAACCTGGATGAACGAGAAAAAGAGTGCTTAAAGCGACGTGTAGTGGATAGGACATGGGCTAATTGGTACCCTGGATTCCTTATTTACACTGCTGTCATAGTGCGGCACCAGCCTTGGAGGGCCTTGGCGATGATCCAGTACATGGACATCATCTATAAAGCTTTCATAGACTACCCGAGCCTGGCTTGGTCACAGTATGATGAGTTTAGGATGCGGGCAGCCATGAACCTGTCCATGCGGTGGGACAAAATTAACCCTAACCTGTGGCTGCAGATTATGTCGCCAAACAGGGTGTCTTGGGGCGAGAGGTCACACAGCAGTCACTCAGTGAAGAAAGCACATGTGCAGTCGGGTTCCCACACGCAGGCGGGGCAGGCGGTTCAGCGACACCTGCTTTGTTGGGAGTTTACCTCCCAGGGAACCTGTGGCTGCAAGTCATGCTTGTTTCACCATGAGTGCCCCCTGTGTGCCGGGCCTCATGCCTTCTCCAGTTTCCCTAGGCTGAAAAGCTGGGGGGGAGGCAAGGGAGGCAAGCACCCGGGGGTGGGGGGAACTACAACCCCCTCCTGATAAAGGGACCCAGCCCAATTAAATTGGGAGTTTTGGGGGGTCTGGTTAAGTAGTTACCCAAAGGTTCTTGACCGCACTTATCTCTTGGAGGAGTTCACGTTTGGTTTTCGAATACCTTTCCAAGGGACGAGAGCACCTTACCTAGCTCCTAATTTAAAATCAGTTCTGGGTATGGAGCATGTAGTTAGGGAGAAGATTGCCAAGGAGTGCAAGGAAGGCAGGGTTTGGGGGCCATTTAATTCCCCTCCAGTTGGTAATTTGAGAGTTTCCCCATTGGGAGTTGTGCCCAAGAAGGCACTGGGTGAATATCGCCTCATTCACCACCTCTCCTACCCTCGTGGGGAGTCAGTTAGAGCACCTTACCTAGCTCCTAATTTAAAATCAGTTCTGGGTATGGAGCATGTAGTTAGGGAGAAGATTGCCAAGAAGTGCAAGGAAGGCAGGGTTTGGGGGCCATTTAATTCCCCTCCAGTTGGTAATTTGAGAGTTTCCCCATTGGGAGTTGTGCCTAAGAAGGCACTGGGTGAATATCGCCTCATTCACCACCTCTCCTACCCTCGTGGGGAGTCAGTGAACGACGTGATACTGGAAGAGTTATGTTTGGTAAAATATACTTCTTTTGATCAGGCCATGTGGGTGGTCCACCTCTGTGGCAAGCGGGCGGAATTGGCAAAGTGTGACATTAAGTCAGCCTTCTGCCTCCTCCCTGTCCACTCAGAGGACTTCAAGCTACTCGGATTTGGCTTTGAGGTTAAATTCTACGTGGACTGGGCCCTTCCCATGGGATGCTCGGTGTCCTGTGCTGCTTTCGAGAGGTTCAGTTCCTTTTTGGAATGGGCATTGAGATTTAGGACAGGACTCTGCAGTACAGCACATTAACTTGATGATTTTCTTTTAGTAGGTAGGAGGGGTACTGGACAGTGTCAATTTTTGCTGTCTAGCTTTGTCAACCTAGCTGAGGAACTGGGCGTTCCTCTTGCTCAGGAAAAGACTGAGGGCCCGGCATCCACGTTAACTTTTCTGGGGATAGATATTGATACAGTGAGGCAGTGCTGCAGGTTGCCCAGAGACAAATTAGATGCATTGCGAACGCGGGTGGCCATAGTGAGGTCACTCTCTAAGATTACTCTGCTGGAATTGCAGCAGCTGGTTGGCCACCTCAATTCTGCATGCAAGGTTGTGGCACCTAGCAGGGCTTTTGTGAGAAGACTCTGTGAGTCAATGAGGGGCCTCCATCTTCCACACCATAGGACCAGAGGCACCAGGGGGATGTGGGAGGACCTCCTTGTATGGCAACAATTTTTGGATTCATACAATGGGGTTTCCCTTTGGCGTGAGGAACTCCTGCTTGAGGCTGAGCTGCAGATTGCATCGGATGCTGCAGGCTCCTCTGGCTATGGAGTGTACTTTAGGTTGCATTGGTGTGCTGGGGATTGGCCGGCGGATTGGTTTCAGGCTGGGTGGGTCAAAGACCTCACCTTCCTGGAATTTTTTCCCATTGTCGCAGCAGTGTGGATTTGGTCTGATGATCTGGCCAACTGGACGGTCTGTTTCTGGTGTGACAACCAGTCCACTGTACACGTAATTAACTCCCTGACGTCAAAGTCTCCCAGGCTTATGGCACTGGTCAGGGCCTTCACATTGCAGTGTTTACGGAACAATGCCACATTCAAGGCCAGGCACATCCTGGGGGGTCAATAATGGGATCGCTGACACTCTCTCTCGCAAACAGATGGGGAGATTTCGTCAGCTGGCTCCAGAAGCAGACCTGCTCCCGGTGCTGATGCCCGAAGAGGTGTGGCAGATTGGAGGGCTGAGGCCAACAGAGCAATGAGTCTGGCCCTCGCCCCTTCCACCCAAAGAGCTTACATGAAGGAGGGTAAGCAATTCCTGGCCTTCAGGGAGGAAGTGGGCCTGAAGCAAGTCTGGCCCATACCGGTGTCACACTTAATGCACTTCTGTGTGACGCTGAGGAACGAGGGCTTGTCAGCACATACTATTAGGGGCAAGTTGTTCTCTTTGGCCTTTGCCAGAAAGGCTTCTGGCCATGAGGACACAATTGGCAATTTTCGCATTCGGAAGATGCTCGAGGGGTGGTCCCAAGAGAGTGGCAGGGTGGCTGCCACTAGGGAACCTCTGATCCCGGCTGTGCTGCAGGGGCTCGAGACTCAGTGGCTCACATGTTGCAGTGATGGCTACGAGGCCAGGCTGTTTCACGTGGCATCACTGATCACCTTCTTCAGGGCACTTAGGATTAGCGAGCTGGTGGCCGGCTCTCGTAATGATGCCTCAGGCACGGCACTTGAGTGACAGGACATTTCCATACTGAATTCCAGAATTAGGATTATGCTGCTTAGGTCAAAAACGGACCAACACAATAAGGGATCAGTGATTGAGATGGACTGCTGTTCTGAGGCCGAGTTGTGCCCAGTGGCCACCCTTGGCCGATATTTGGCACTTCGGGGCAATGGCCCTGGTTATCTGTTCCAACACAGGGACGGCACCTCCCTTACAAAGTTTCAGTTTTGGACTGTGACTCAGAGGGCGTTGGTCCGGCTGGGACTGGGTGGTGTCCGCTTTGGTATGCACTCCTTTAAGATTGGGGCTGCATCAACAGCTTTGGCTATGGGGTACCATGTCAGCAAAATCCAGAGGATTGGGCATTGGAAATCCCGTTGCTATAGAGATTATATTAGGTCCTGCAATGTGTAAGCCTGTCTTTAATTTTTATCCCTGTCATTAATGTAGTTCTTACAGGTGCTGCAGGCCACCAGACGAAACAAAGGGTCACTGTCTGCGGCCACAGTATGATCTTCTGGGCAGCTCATCGGGCACAGAGGACGTCCGTCGGCTCTCAGCTCGGCCTCAGTGAGGTGACAGTGGTCGAGTGGTTGGGAAGGAGGGGCATGAGGTAACCTGCACTCCTTCCATTGTTATTTGAGCAGAGATGGGGGCCTCCCCCTCATGTCCTGGTTATACACCTGGGGGGGCAATGATTTGGGGCTGATAAAGGGCTTGGCCCTTGTGTTGCAGGCCAGGGCTGACCTTGCGAGGATAAGAGCACAGTTGCCCAGTGTGCAGATAGTGTGGTCAGCCATGCTCCCCCGCCAGGTATGGCGGCATGTTGAGGACCCCAGGTGTATTGATCGTGCCAGGCGTAAGGCCAACAGTCAGATGAGGAAGGCCATGGAGTCTGGGTTGGGTTTGTTTTTGCCACACCCCAATATACGGGTCGAGTTTCCTGACTGGTATAGGCCTGATGGGGTGCACCTCTCAGACAAAGGCAATGGAATATTCTTAGAGGACTTGCAGTACGGGATCCAGCTGGCACTCGGTTGCTGAATGGGGTAGCAAAGGCCAAAGCAGAGGCTTGGCCTTGGCTGTGGCAGGTTTGTGCAAGCAAGAAAATGGAACTGGTGAGCTCCTCACGGCATATCCCGTTTGGGAACAGGAGATCATCAGGAACTGCCCTAGGGCTGTGCAGTCCTGGGTGGTGCATGTTGATTGCCTTTGGGAACCTGTCCGGTTAGGCTCCTACCTGAAGGTCTGTGCGGCCTCAGGGGTAGGCGCTCCTGGGGGGCTACCAGTATGCTGGGCTGCCATTAAGAGCCAGAAGCTGGCTGGCTCTAGACCGGAGCTAGGTGTCCCGCCCATATCAAGGGCAAGGAGGTTGTGTCAGGGAGTGACGCCTGCCTTGCCTGTTCCTGTGCTTGTTTAGTTTTGCCCGTTGCTGCAATGTTCTGTTAAATAGTTAATAAAGTGGCCCTTGTTTAATTTCAAACTGTTGTTTGTCTCATTATTTCGGCTGGGGTGGCAAAGATTTCATGCTCATAAGAGAGGAAGCAGTCCTTCCATGAAAAACTGATTCTTTTTTTGAGCAAAACTACCTCTTTGAATGCAGCACCCAAACTGCAGATTTGTATAGCAGAATTAATACAAATTCTATTTTTAAAATACCCTCTAAAACAGGGGTGTCATATGGCCCATGGGCTGGAATGGGCCTGCCCGAGGCTTTAATCTGACCCACAGCTCTCTTTTCTCCCTCTCCGTGCCCTTGCCTGTCCTCACCCTTCCGAGCTGCCTCTGAGTGCAGAGAGCAGAGGGCAGGGCTACCAAACTTTCCCCATCTTCACTGGCTTCTCCTGTGCCCAGCTGGGTCTGCTTGAGTTGTTTATTTGCTGAGGTTTGCTGGCTGAGAGAAAAGGGACTTGATTGCAAATGTTGTGCTTCCCAGAGAAGGCTTTTCTCTTGTAGTCATTGAGCTAAGCAGCCAGGTAAGTCTATCCCAGGCAGTTAGATATTAAGCCTGTGGCTTAATATGGAAAGACGTCAACCAGAGAGCCTGGAGAACCACTGCCACTCTGAGTATACCAGGGGGGGGGGGCTTGTAATGCCCAGCCATTTCATGTTTTTCCCCTGGGACCTTGGCTCAGAGCACTGACCATGAGAGCAGGCTGGGGAAAGGGTTTGCTCCCCACTGCGGGCAGTATGGGGGCATCAGCTCAGTGCTGCACTGCATCTTTAATTGTATTTGTCTGTGTCCTTTTATGTCTGCTACATGGCCCAGTCCAACGAAATCCCATTTATGTAAGATCCAGCCCTTTTAACAAATGAGTTCAACACCCTGCTCTAAAATAAAGAAAATAAAGGGGAAAAAATCCTATTCTTTTACATCTTCAGTGTAATTGCCCAATGTCTGCTTTTGTACAAGCAAATCATCTGAGCAAAAGCGAAACATTCAGAGTTTGCAAGTAGACAGTTCAGTTTAATTGCTTGTGACTTGTCCAGTGTTTCTGTACACAAGTGGAGTGATCCAATTTCCTCATGTCATTAAATAATGGAAACATCCATAATAATGGCTTAGATCCCCTGTCACATTCATTCCCTATGGACATTTCCTCTCAGAACAAGGAATCCTTATGTTCTTTGTCAGTTTAGACAATTAATTGCATGCTCTGCTTAAGCACAGTTCACAAGAGGTGACGGAAAGCCAAACTGCCTAAAGAGATAAAAATAGGGGGGGAACACATGACTCTTTACCTCTTAAAATTGGGCAAATATGAAAATCCTGTGGTAATCTTTTCAGTGCAAATAGTTGCTTTCTATATAGATTTGTACATACAATTTCTTTTTGAATTTCACTTTTGGCAAAATCCAGTAATATCTCCAGGAACGTATAAAAACCACTAGAGAAATGCACTGCCCTTATTAAAATTCATCTGACTTCCCTTGAAAAACCTCAGATGGCACTATGATGTCTGCTCTAGAAGCCACAATGGGAGTTTTTATTTTGGTCAAAGGGAGGTTTACTGATTTGCTCTTAGACATGTAACAGTAAGAGAGATGGTAGAATCCTGAAATTGTATGGGCTATACCAGTCCAGAATGTAGTAATATTTTAATGCTTCCCCATTGCCGGCATTGCTGGAAGGGCAGGGTAAAAGTTTAATAAATAAATATGTAAAAACTCACTGCAAATGAAGGGTTACATATAAGACTGGAAGTTTTAGCATGGCACATTTCCTGTTGTGCTAGTATTCCATTTACAAGGGATAATTTCTATACTGGATTCTGAAAAATGCCATTCCTTACCCTCAGTCTGAAGTGGTGAGGTCCATTCTACCATCTTAGCACTTTGTTGCTTCATTACCATTATATAAGGGAAAATATCACATTTCAAAAACACTTCTGAGCATTTGAATAATCAGTACCCCAAAAAAGTCAAATCAGGCTGGCTTCACCACCTTAACTACCATTTCAAATTATTGAGGACAGTATTGTATGGTACCAATTAGAATGATCTGATCAATGAACCCCCATTTGTTTCTATCTACACTGTACTGCTTCTTTTCAGATTCATCACCTAGGAAAGCCATTTGGTTGCCACTTATTGTATGTAGGATTCCACCTGTCTTCTTCCTACCTGCCATTTATTTCTGTCCACATCATTATTGTCTATTGTTCTACCTGACCCTGCTTTGATAGATTCTATACAAATCATGCCACCAAGAGTCTCATGTAGGTGAAAGAAATAAGGAAGTAAAAATGGGTGCTATTATGTAATTACATACCTATACCCTTGTATCTCAGGTAGGCCCCACCCCAGATTTCACATTGCATATCCATGACATACCTATGTTTCTTTCTAGCTCATTTACTCAATAAATATCCAAATAATTTGTCATTGGCCCTGAACCTGAAGCCAGAAATGCTCATACTCTGTTCAATACTTCACATTAGTCCTGGGCAAGCTCATGTTTGAGGTGCAGGTGTAAATGAGCCAGTATTTTAGGGGAGGGGCTGTGATGCCATCACAGAAAATAAGCTTTGCACACAGATGATTTCAGATATAGTCTCGCAATGCTCCCTCTAAGCTGTGGAGTCTTGTGTGCAAAAATTCTACTTTATGAGCTACTGGCATTAAAGTTGTGAGGGAGCAATATGGCTACTGCATTAATTAGTTTGCTCTGGAGCCATCCTTTCTGAGTTAAGACAAAAATGTGTGAGCCAGAGGCTAAAAAACTGTGAGCTAGCTCATACTAACTCAGCTTAGAGGGAACACTGCCCTCTGGTATCTCCACTTAAAAGGGACTCAGGGACAGACAATAAGAAATAACTTATACTGATTTTTCAGCGGTGATCTTTGTCATGGAACCGTCCCACTGACCCACAAGCCCCATTTCATTTTGGCCTTCCAAGATGTCTAGTCACTCAGCAGTACCCTCAGGTCTCCTTATGCCAACACACTGTTCTCCCCAGTCAGCCCAGCTCTCTGAGGCATTTTCTTGTGTTTCTCCTTCAATATGTTGCCACCAGCGGTTCAGTTTCAGAAATTCCCACCAGGAGGGCCAGCATCCCCTTTTACCTCACCATTTAAATGCTCCATCTAGTGTCCATGTCTCCTACTATCCAATGACTGGTTACCATGGGGATGGCTTACCATACTTTCACACTCCAGAAGCAATAGCAATGTAGCAACCAATCACCTTGCTTCCCTTCATGCTCATTTTAGATAGCATGTTCAAATGATGGAGGTCTATGTAGTATGGAAAGCACCTACCAGTATTTAAAATAGGGACTTGTTGGAAAAGGAAAGTCTATGAACATAATCTGTACAGCAATGGATCAAGCAAGGAATACAAAGGAAGGTGAAAGCATGCGGTTCTCTATCCCTTAACCCTACAAATGCCCTGGCTGATCTCGTTTTAAGCCAGGCTCCTTAAATGTAAAAGTTACAGCATCCTAAATGGTTCCTATTACCTTGGACAACTTTGTCCATGCTGCCTGCCCTTTATATCCTCCATGTGGCAATGGCCAGTATTCTAGATGGAGCTTGATATGAGAGCTCCTTCCTGCAAGTTATACGCACTTGGAATCAGCCCAAATGGACCCTGTGTTCTCTGTGCCAAGAATCTCCTCTGTGTGCTCACCCGCAATGGGTCAAATAGCAGCATGCATAGTCAAGCATTTCACCCAGGCTCATCAGAACCTGGGAGCTAAGTAAGGTGGGATATGGTTAGTATTTGGATAGGACACCAAGGACAACTGAGGTGGCTATGCAGAGGAGGGCAATGGCAAGCCACCTTTGCACATCTCTTGCCTGGAACACACTGTGGATTGGATCACCATGAATCTGATGCAACTTGATGGCACATTCTTGTGGGTCATATCTTCCCTTCCTGAGATCTCCAGGATGATACAATATAGGCTCCCATATCTCAAGTTTCTGTCACCTTCTAAGTAACAAATACTAGCCAAGGTGTGCGTTGGTCACTTCACTGTCTTCAGCTGGGAGAGACGTTCCCATTTATCTGGGTACTCAGAGCAGTTAATAGGATTGGTGATAGATGGGATCCATCAACTTCCCCTTCCCACCTGTCTCCTGCCAACAGGGAAAAAAAATTAAAAACCAAGTGTGGGGGGGTGCAAGCTCTAAAACTCAGAATATTGGGAGGTAGCCCCAAAGTAAATTCATTCTTCCACAATCTTCAGTCTTCCAAATTTAGGACCCACTGGGCAGGGGACCAGTTGAGCTGCAGGCATGTGACAGAATGTCACACGATAGTCATAATATATGAGGAAGGCACAGTTTACCAAGAGAATAAGCAGTAGACCAAGAGAGCTAAGGATAGGAAACAAAAGCAGAGCTTCAGGAGGTGTATTGTAATGATGAACGTGCAAAGGATTGGAACTATGAAGGAATCCTCTCCCAGATGAATGTCCTCACCTTGGTGTCCTGCTACTACTCTCAGTATGTTTGTATGGGAAGACACATGTGCATGCCAACAGCTGATCCTTTTGAAAGTCAGCAAAAATGGCAGTTCTGTTTTGGCTCATGACCCAACAGATTAGGCTCTGTGATCTGAGGGCCTGACCCATGAGTTAAAGACCGCAGATTGAGAACATCCTTCTGTTTGGTTTAGTGGTGTCCCATCAGTAGCTTGGGCAGAGAAAGAGCTTTGCCAACACTTAGTATTTGAGAACTTAGGAAGGAAAATGACTGACCCAGGTTTAGGGGGTGGCTAGTTCACCACACAGAGTAATTGCTGTAGATTTATGTACACTTGTCAGACTCATCCTATTCTACTAACTCATCAACAGTTAGGAGGGGTCCACATACACTCAGGGTGGATCATTTACTCTTTTGATTGAATGTGTGCTTTGTAGTGTAATGTAACACACCTTGTGAATTGCTAACTCTTTATGATGACCTCCCCAGTACTTTCCCACTTCTAGCTTAGTGTTTTTGTTTGGGGGTGTTCCAGTGAAATGTGAAAATTCATACTTCTGAGTAAGAGGACTCTGGCTCATGGAAGCTTATGCCACTATAATATGCTAGTCTTTGTGTGTGCTAGTCTTTGAAGTGCCATGGAATTCTTTATTTGAAGTGCCATGAAATTCTTTATGTATGTAAGCCATAATCATTTTTAATAAGCTTTGTAGGTTGAATAAAACCTTTTGAGGGCCCACACATTTAATATATGTTTGTAATTTGTTTTTATCTCTTTGTTAAAATGATTCAGTTGATACAAATTTAGCTTTTGCTAGAAATTAAATTTGAAAATTTTCCTTTGTTATGATTATCTGCCTGTAGTGCATTTTAATGAAATATTTGCTTTCCTGATAATGATTGATGAATCATGTGTTGTATAACTGCTATTTAAACAAAATATGATTTTTTTAAAAAGTCTCTCCTGTCTATATCAGCAAATTAAAGCTAATACTTCCAGGTTTTCAAATGTACTCTCAGGGTGATTTAATTTTAACTGCATTATTAAAATTAAGCATTTATCTAAAACGAAAGAAGAGACGCCTTTATAAAAAAACATGGCAATAAAAGTTAATGTATAAACCTAGAATAATAAAATAATCTGTGTATAACTCAGGGCTGTAGACAGTGGTGGGGCTTTAGGGGCTATCGTATTTTCAACACCTCCACCCCAATCTCCCCCAACTTCCTCACTTGCATTGCCAGCAACACCAGGTCAGGAGCAGTGTGGTACAGGCCATGCTGACCAAGTGGCCCAGTGGCTGGCAGCCCCAAGCCCTTGAGTTTAGGCCAGCTGCACCAGACTCCCAGGAGGCGGCAGTGGTGGGGACTCAAGGATCCCTGGGAGTTGTAGTTGGGTGCTGCCACTGCTACTGCTGCTCCAGCAGTGGAGGCAGTGGCAGGAGGCCACTCACTGGCTGGCTGGTATGCACCCACCTGGGCCCACCAGAGAAGGATATTTGTTGGCCTGGGCAGAGCTAGAGACACCTGTTGTGCTTGGAGTGGCACCCGCTCAGCTTGGAAAACTAAAGAGCACATCACCAGCTTTTCCACGTCAGTTTGAAATGGCTCATAAGCAGCTGGCTCTGATTGGGTAGAGAAGGGTTTGGTCTGCTTGCCTTCTTCCCAGACCCTGCTACTCTTATATCAGAAAAGCAGCAGGATGGGGAGAAAGCCACCAGTGGCTTTTTATTTAAATAAAGTAAAAGGTAAGGCTTTTTTTTTTTAGTAATTCAATTAGGAGCCCCCTGGCATCCTCCTGAAAAAATCCTGACTACGGGCTTCACTGGCCGGCATGGGGAAGCCCTGCCCCAATTGCCATGACCCAGTGTGATGTCTCCAGTGTGATGGCATTGCCCTGGCCTCCCACTCCTGGGAAGCTCCCTCCCACCCCTGCTGGCAAGAGCACAGGACCTGGTAACCCTACTAGTAACAAAATTAAGATGATACGAACACACACTTTAAAACACTCAGTCAAAACTGCCAGAACAGTTTACTTTCCATCAAATGCCTGCTGGAATGAAACCCTCCTACATGCCTGCCTAAAGGCAGCAACTGAGAGTACCGACTCTAGTAGGCCATCCCAGATGAATGGACCTGCCACAGCAGGTCACGTTAAAATGTTGCCATGCGGACAAGTATCTTATCATAATGATATTCAATTGTCTTCTTTAAAAAAAGTAATAAAGAAGCCCCTGGTTGGGGGCGGGGGTGACTGCGCAGGGACAGGGTCAAGGAACAGAGCTGCCCTGTAGAAGGGAAAATCTGAATCTTCCTACTCACAGCAGTCATCCAGGCTTTAATGTGATCTTTTGCAAAACTTCAGAACAAAGGGAATTTGAGAAAGATTGGGAAAAGCCAGGGAAATCCTAGGAGGGGCATGAATGTACCACAATGCTGTAGGGAAGCAGGAAAAAAAACCTAATAGCATTGAACCCAGGTCAGCTAACCTATATGGAAATGGACCGACTATCACATTTGACACAGGCTGGGGACCCCAGAGCCAACTGGTTTAGTTTGTAATGTGTGGGTCTGCCTTTTGGAACTCACGAGCTGAACTTAGGCAGGCTACTAGCCATGGTAATTAAAGTGAACCTCCACATTCAGAGGGAGTCAAACTATCCTGACTTGCTAAGGTGATTTCAGATTCTAGCCACAAGAAATGGTCAGTGTTTGTGGCAACAAAAGACAAATACTGCAGAAATCTTAAAAGCATTCTTAAAATAATGTCTGATGCCTTGTAACTTCCTATGTTAATTAAACACCTCTGTGTTAATTATAACATATTTCCTTGACTTGACTCCCAACATCTCTATAAGCAAATACGGAATCATTATTTTTGAGTTTATCTACCCAATCTCATGTCACAGTTAGTTTTGTCCCAATCAAATGCTGGCAAAGGAAATAAGTTTTGAATCCTGAAACTAGAAAATAAGATAATTTAATTTGGCTCCACTATCACAGAATACCCCTCCCCTTCAGAGATAGGAAACTAAGTATATAAGATCTGAGATGCATCCATACACGCCAGGTCAGGTTTTTCCATCCAACCTATCATTGCAACTAAGGAGACAGCAAGAGCTCATAGGGATTGGTAGCTATGATGCAATTTCTCCCTTTTTCTTAATCTCTCTCTTTCTCTCACTATGGCCCATGGTCCCCACAATCTTTCCCTCCATTGCTCTGACACTGCTCCAAGTTCCTGCCATGTATTCTCCTGGCATCCAGAGCCCCTGGTTCTCTGGCTCCTGCCAGCCCTCCTTTTTGTGCAGCTCTCAAACATAAGTCTCTCTCTGTCTGATCCATAAGCTTCTCCTTGCATTACAGTGCACTCTCTTTGGTCCTTTCTGCACTAGACCTTAAATCCTGGTTCAACCCTGTCCCCAAACTTACATTCTACACTACACGTAAGTTCACCCCTGCAATTATCTTGAGGTATTTTTACATTCTACACTATATTCGAGTTCTCCCCTGTAATTATCTTGGGGTAATTTTTGTTTCCACATTACATTGAGGTCACCTCGATTTCAGCCCACACTTGTCCCAGGATAAATGGATGCTGTTTTAACCAGGGATAAATGCAAGGTATTGTGTCACAAGCTGAACTCTGATAAAACCAGGGGTGAGATCCAAGTGAGGAAAGGATCTTTCTCTCTAGCCTTCCTTCTTTCATGTTCTTCAGAGAGATACACACCTCCACACAATTATCTCATGGACTAGCCAGGAATGAGACATAATTGGGCATCTTAATCATCCTTTCAGTAATTATTGAATTAGGATTACCCAAGTAGATATTTGAAATATTTTATTTTGACTTGCCCAACACTTTGATTGTGCCAACTGAGTTCTAACTTTTCTTTGTTGTTTTGCCTTCAGTCTATTGCTTTGTAGTTCATAAAAGTCAACCTTTTTAAAACAATGGTCTCATTATTTTATGGGAAAATACTGCACCAGTCTACAATTTGTGTATACAGAGGTTCAGGTGCCAAGAGGCCCAGAGTTGGGTGTACATGTGTGAATGACCACATGCCTGTGCTCCCCCAGGGTCTCAGGGTAACTATGGTCAAGTGATAACTGACTGCCAAATGCAAATGAAAAAGCTAGCAATGCAATCTAACTGGGCAACTGGCAGGAAGACACTGAAATAAAGCCTCTAAATGATCTGTGAAATTGGGCATAGGTGACAAACAGAATGCTCCAAGGAGTCCCTTTTGAAAAGTAGCTCATCATCAATACTTTTGACAAAATGAGCAAAAAGCATAATGAAGAAGCAATTAATGTCATAAAGTCCAGAGGTGTTGGAAATACTGTGACAAGACTGGAATTCAAATATTTCTGTTTGACTGGAGAATGTAGTTCAAAATAATAAGAACATGGATGTACTAAAAGTATTATTTTATAAAAAGCCCAAATGGGAAATAACTGGCTAGGAAGCAGCACTGCTGTGATGGGGCCTTAGGGCAGCTGCTATAATTGATCACAAAATAAATATGAGCCAAAATGTGATGCTATTGCCAAAAAGGCAAATCTCCCAGCAGATTATGCTTGGGGAAAAAAATTAATCTAAAACCTTTTAGAGCCACTGTTGCCAGGAATCATGCTGTGCTTCCATTTAGCTTTCACATAATAAAAAGCATCCCAGAGATCTGGAATTGGAACTCAAGGACAATTAGTCATTGGGCTCTAAAACATGTCATTTTTTTCTTGGATATTTTAATGCTATGAAGCTGATACAAATGTTGAGATTCTTTGTGAAGTTAAGCGGCTAGATGAGGGGTGCAGAGGGCTCAGATCTGGCCCCTGAGCAACTTCCTTCTCCTGCTTCCTTTTCCAGAGCTGCTGCTGCTGCTGCCGCACCGTAGCTTGCTTTCCCCCCGGCTCCCTTGTGGCTTTCCCTTCCTGGCTCCTGCCTTCCTCCCCCCTCCCATGCTCTCTCTCTCTCACACACACACACACACACTGAGGTACACAGAGAGCTCCATGGCTGCTTCCTGTGGGAGAGATATAAAAACAAGTCTCTCTCTCTCACACACACACACACACACACACACAGCTTCTGCTTTCTTCTCTGGGGCTGCTCCTTCTCTTTTGGGGAGGAAGGGGAGGAGAGAGAGAAAATAAAGTTGGGATCCCATTGCAGCTTCAAGACCAACAATGTTATATTCCAGGTATAAGCTTTTGTCTACAAGGATACTTCTTGGGTGGGAAGGAGTGGGTGGGTAGGTTTTTTCTGACAAGCACAATGTACAGTGAGGAAATTAGTTTGGGTTATTTTGAAAGTTTTTTTTTAAAGATTGGATTTCTCTGTTACTCTATGGATTTATTTTCTTTCAAAAAGACCCTGATTAGGAATTAGAACACTTGAATTGGTCCTTATGTTGCCATGCAGCCACTTCAGATGGTGTTATTAAAGACTCTTAACAATGACTGCTTTGCTGAACTGTGAAAAGAGTGTGTCAGGGCAATGGACAGAAATATATCCCAAGAGCAGTGCCCTTATATTGAACTAAGGAATGTATTTCTGCCAAGGGAAGCCAAGCAGCATGCCAAGCCAGATGTGGACCCTGGGACTACAAGAAGCTTCCTGCTCCTGCATCTCCGCAGCCACACCAGCACCAGAATGCAGACCAGCAACCCTGACCTCCATGCATGCAGAAACAGATCAAAGAGGGAAGTCATGCTCTGCAAAAAGGACAAGATGTTCCTGCACAGACACCATGAGAAACTCCCTTCTCCATCACACAGGCATCCTCCCCACCTTCACATATTAGCATCACCTGGCGAAACACACATCCCTCTTCAGCTTAAGACAAAAGAATGTGCTTAGCAACAACAATAGCGAGCCATCAAGTCTTCCTGCTACCCATCAAGGTGACCCAGCTGTCAAAGACCTGGTCGTTAATCCAAAACACTGGTCCTGCAACCTGACTGGTTCTCTCCCTTCTCTCTTTGTCTACCCTCTTCCCGAAGAGGTGTCACTTCTTGCCAAATATTATGTTTATGATTGCCCAACTACTAATCCTTTTTTCTGCCCCATTCTTAGTTTAAGTTTTGTTAATATCTCCTGGGGACCATGTGACCACAAGTGTTAGCCTCAGATCACATTTTATGTATATAAAGAGAGCTTTGTACCATTGCTCTGTCTTGCTTTTGCCTCTCCTAACCCCACCCTATCTTGCGGGACTTCTTATGCAGTTTGGAACTTCCCACATGTGTGGGTCAACTCACAGCCCTTTGCCTTATTTTATCCCCTTTCGCTGCACAATCGACTCATCTTGCTGGACAGGTAAAGTATCACCCCACCAACGATACTTCCTGATAATGCAAACGTCTCTGTACTTTTCCGATCTGAATTCTTAGTTCTGTATTGTGTATGTGTGTGTGCATGATTTTGTTTGTATGTTTGAGAATCCTTCAGTAAAGAAATTACTGCTTTAGTAATCTAGCCTCAGTGTCTATTCCTGGGCACTGTGAACTCAAACTCTGGTATACACAGGTTATGGTCCTACGATTAATGCCTATTGTCATTTAATAATCATAATTCCCCACATTTATTAATAAAATAAGTCAATTTGGCTAACACTTATATCTTGGAGAGTAGATTTCAGATGCCAAATGATAATAGCACACATTGGTAATGAGACAGGAAAACTAGCTCTCAATTCAGTCCAGGAAGATGCATTGTCTTGAGCTTCATTGTCAATTGCAATTCAGCAGTCTCTTTTTCTAATCTCCCTTTGAAATTCCTTTGTAAAAGCACTGGTACTCTTAAGTCAGCAACTGAATGTTGTGGTTTCGAATGTCAGACTTATGTCCATTTATTCTTTGCATCCTCTTGGACTGAATCCTCCTGGATGGAACTGAGACCTAGGTTTCCTGTCTCATTACCAGTGCTGGCATCTCCATGCCTGCTACTCCTCTGCATATCACACCTAATCCAATCAAGCCTGCTATTGTCATTCACCTGCTATTGCCATTCGGCATCTGAAATCACCTTTATAAAGCTTATATCTCTGGTATCTCATGTTACATTTTATGGCCCACATGGCCCAACCCAATGTCAGATCCAGGCCTCATAACCAATGAGTTTGACACCTTTGGGCAAGACCATGATCTAAAGTTACATAGCTTAGTTTTGTAGATAAAAAACTATTTTTCTATTTATGGATTGCATATTATGCACGCAAAATGAATACACAGAGGTTATTTGAGTCAGAGCCCCAGTAAAAAGTAGGAGGACCAATAGAAGTGGAAGATCAGTAAAAAAACCTGAAAAGCTCCATGAAAAGCACAAAAACAACAACATATTGGTAGTAACAAGGTTCTCATGTGTCATAATCTAGAGGTGTATGTGTGTGGAGGGAGATGGTGGACAAGATTCCCAGGAAAGGTTCAAAGCTCTGCTGTTGAAAATATTAAAACATTTCCAAACAAATCATATAAAATAAAGCCTCACAGCAAATTAAGAATATTTTGTGGTTATCTTTCTTATAGATCATAACCACCAAACAAATGCAGATGTAAATATTTATAAATCCTTTTCTATAATATGAAAAAGACATAACTTGCTATTTGGAGAAGGCTAACTGTTGCCTTTACTCAATTTATATGACAGTTGAAAATGGATAAAGCTCAACATATCTAATTTTTTCTAAATTATTTGGCGGCAGCCAGGTCTTCATACATGAAACAGGACAGGTAGAGTTGAAACCCAGTCTTCTAGATCTTTCAAATCAGGGGTGTCCAGCTGGCTGCTGCAAAAGAGTTCATACAGTCTCAAGAAAACTCAGCAAAACATTGTGAAAAAATCTGCTGTAGCCCCTCTTTTTTAAAAAAAAAGCTTTTATTTCTTTGTGCTGCTTAGCCAATAGCTTCATTTTTGGTGCTCCTCTCAGTCCATGCTGTGTTTCTAGGATGGAACAAAATTTGCTAACAAGGGGATGGTGAGTAGCTCAGGTTATTTTTTATCATTCAGAAGTGGCTCTTTGGTGATGCCAACTTAAATAATACCATGATAATGAAAAGTGGAAATGATCATATAAGACTTATCTTGCACATCCTTTAATCTACTGAAGAGTTCAGAATGTTTTCTACATAATAATGTAAGCATAAATATCATTAAGCACACAGAAATGCATTTGTGTAGCAAAACTACTAGACCTCATCAGATCTATTATCACCTCAAGACTATAACTGAAAATGGTTAGGGGGTATTCCTGAGGAAAAAAAAATTACTGAAGTCAAGTCAAAGGTGCTTGATAGAATGAACACAGATTTAAATGTTGTGGCTGCCATATAAAAGCAATGTTAAATCACTTTGTTGTGAACAAGTATTTATCCTGCAGCACTTACTAAATTCAGCAACTATTAGTCTTTATAGAGAGCATATCAATAAATTTGAATGTGTGGACCCAGAAATACACAGATGGCTTCAGAAGCCATTATCTAAGCATCATGTTTTCCCATCATGTGCAAATATAATCCTTTTTTTGTATTATTACTTCACTCATAATTCCCCTTTCTTGTCTTGTATATTTTAGGAATATTTCAAGGGATCAAATATCATTATACTAATATTTTGAAAACAGATTTGCCTCAGACTTAGGTAAAACCTTTACAAAACATTTAATCCCCTTATTTGATCCATATGTATGAAATTACAAGTTTTCTCTTATCATCAAATATCCTCTATGTCTATCCCTTTTGATTGGTAACAAAAGTTTAAATGATTTAAATGATTTTGTACTACATTGATTTTGCAAATCCTGTCAAATCCATAGGTGGGGCTCTTTCATTCTCAGGGGTGGGAAAAGAGGTTGCTGATTTTCCTTTCCGGCAATAGGACTTTGCACCAGTTATGCCTCCCCCAAAGAAGGTGCCCCCAGGAAACGTGGTCAAACATGGGTCCGAACCATAGAACAATTGGGAGGGGCCCTGTGTGAGCTAAAGGCATCAAACTTGCTGCAAACTTTCCCAGGATGGACACCTCCCTCCTCCCCCAGAAGCAGGCAGTAAGGAACTGTTACTGGCACTGTTGCACATGGCTGTGTCCCTGGCCAGGCCTACCCTTTCCCCACAGACCAGATGACCACAAGGCCAATCCCCTTGCCCTACCTGGGCCTGGGAGCCACCCGAGGCCCAACGCACCTCCACTCACAAGGTGACTTCAAGCAAGGTGACTACTGGGCAGGGCCAACTCTCCCACCCTTCACAGGCCTGGGAACCACCTACATAGCAGGTAGCTGTGACTCCCTGGGCTCACCCTCCCTCTGCAGGCAAGGCAACTACAGGGCAGGGCCAACCCCCCAGCCCTGCCTGGGCCTGGACCCGGGACTGTCCCACACAGCAAGTGGTTGACTCCCCCGGCCCAGCCTCTCTCCATGGGTGAGGTGATTATGGGGGCAGAGCCAACCCCCCTGCCCTGCCCAGGTCCAGGACCCACCCACAGAGCAGGTGGCTGACTCCTCGGGCCTACCCTCCCTCCACAGGCAAGGTGACTCTGGAGCAAGGTCAACCCTCTCACCCTGGCCAGGCCCAGGAGCCACCCACTATGCTGCTGTGTGTTTCCTGGGCCCACCCCAACTGTCATAGTGATTGCAGGGCAGGGCCAACCCTCCCACCTTGCCTGTGCCTGGGAGACACCTGCACAGAAGATGGCTAACTCCCTGGTCCCACCCTCCCACAGCAGGCAAGGAATTACAGGGCAGGACCAACCCTCCAGCCCTGCTTGGGCATGGGAGCGACCCACACAACAGGTGGCTGACTCTCCAGGCCCACTCCTCTGCCAGCAAGGCAACTACAGGGCAGGGCCTACCCTTCCGCCCTGCCTGGGCCTGGGAGCCACACACTGAGCTGCTGTGTGTTTCTCAGGCCCACTCCACCAGATCCAAAGCACGGTGGCCCAGTGGGGGGATGGTGATCTTCAGGAAGGCCAAGTCTTCTACCCTGTCCAGGTCCAGGTCAGAGCGGTGGGGGCTGAGGATGTCTCCCAGGTGGGAGAATACCCACTCACTCTGGACCCTGGTGGGGGGGCATGAGAGGAGATTCATGGTCATACTAGGGCTGTGGTCTCTCACACACTAAATAATCCACTTTCAATCCACTTTCAGTGCACTTTCCAACTGGATTTTACCATAACCGATTTCCCACTAGCGCTGCCCCGGCACCAGGTCCTCCATTTGCCCTGACTGCCTGCTTGAATTCCCCACTATTTGCCGTGGGGCGCATTTTGACCTGAGGCTTCATGCAATTTCCTCTGTGGCTTTGGTGATCCTGTTTTTTGAGGATCACCAAAGCCGTGGAGAAATCGTGCAAAGCCCTGGGTCAAAATGTACCCCACGGCAAATAATGGGAAATTCAAACAGGCTATTGGGGCAAATGGAGGACCCGACACTGGGGCAGCACTAGTGGGAAATCAGTCTGTGTGAACTGGCAAAATCCAGTTGGAAAGTGCATTGAAAGTGGATTATTTAATGTGTGTGTGACCACAGCCTAGCAAGGTCTAACTAGATTATGGTCTTGCATAACCATTACTCTAGGAGATTGGAGCTGGCAGGCTCAGGGACAAGGTTCTCTTTGACCATCACTTTGGCAGAATCTTCTGCTATTGCACACCTGCTCCCCACAGTTCTACTGCTGACTTCCCACTTCACTGCTGAATCAGTAGTCGGGCTTCTGCTTTGCCTGTCTCTTAAAGAGCTGCACACCCTCCTCCCCTTCCCCCTTCTCCCCTTTTCCTCGTCCTCCTCCTCCAGCACCTCCTCCACCCCCTCCCCAGCTCCTTCCACTCACTGTTGCCTCTGGGCACATCTGTGGTTCTGAAACCTCCATACATCTCTGTGGAGCTCATACTTCTGCTCTATGAGCTGTGCATTATGGAGAGTGATGCTGCCCTCAATCTGGGGGTCACGCATGAAGGGCAGCTTGTACTCCCACTCATTGCTGTTGTTGATAGCCACTCTCGGCCTATCCCTGACCCGTGGGATAACAGGTGTCCCCTCAGGGCCTGGCTGCACTGCGGAGTCCAGTGCCTATTCCAACCCTCAAAGGAGAGGGATGACTTGCCCCAGGCTGGCCGTATGGGTACAGAGCATGTTGGTAGTATCCTGGTAGGGCTTCAGGACATGCTCCAGTTGGGAGAGGGTTAGCCAGTCATTGGAGTTGAAGCTGAGCTCCTCTTCCCCGTGCAGGACGGTCATGGAGGAGATGACATCCTACACCACGCTCCTCTGGTCCACCAACTGTGCAATCTTGGTATAGGTGGAGTTCCAGTGGGTGGCCATGTCCTGGATGAGCCAGTGTTCAGACTCACCTCCTTCCACCTCCCTCTGTCGCAGCAGATGCACAGCCTTGATGCTGCATGAGAAGTGGCCAGCCAGGTGGTGGCAGGTATCAAGCAGGGCCCTAAGCTCAAGAGTGGCAGCATCCCAGATGGCATTTGAACTGCTTCCAAGCCCCAGGGCATCCTTCACCACCAGGTGCAGCATGTGTGCCAGGCAGATGATGTTCTTGAGGCACACATCCCTTGCCAATGCCTGCATGTTGGTGCTGGCATCCATGACCATGTTGCCATGGTGATGTTTTTGTCACTGAACCACTTCCTCAGGAGTGTTTACCTCCATGTGCTCTACGTCTATCCCCTGTATGTGGAGGAGAAACACTTTGTAGCCAGGGGGCTGTCCCCTTCTGGGGTGTGGCCATGGTCCTAGTCCAGTTTCTCTGGTTGCCACCAGTAGGCATTGAGGGAGAGAGAGCCATGCTGCTGGCTGCTCCACAGGTTTGCTGTCAGATGGATGGTCCACCCTCATGCTCTGGAGAGCTCAGCCTTGACCAGCTCTACCACAACGTGGTACATAGAGGGCAACATGGTCCTCCTGGAGCTCATGGTCCTCCTGGAGGGGAGGGTGTACCAGGGAGCCAGGTGGTGCAGCAGCTGGCAAAAGGCTATGTCATCCACAAGGGAGAACTGTTGGCCATCCACGGCAATCATCTCTTCGACAAGACGAATGAGTGCTTTCCTCCCCCTCCTCCTTGCCCTTTGTTCTGGCACTGGAGATGTCCCCATGAGCATGACTCTTGGAGGGTGGCCTTGTGGTCCATGGTGCCTGGAGCTTTTCTGTGTGGAGTCTCCTGTTTCCCCCATTTCTCCCTGCTGAGTGGGAGTGAGCAGACCCATAGCCACAGTGGGGCATCTTGGGTCCATACCCCTTTAGTTAACTGCCACACCCCACAAAATGTGCTCTCCAAAATTATAATACTTTTTTTGTAATCTAAATTTAGCCATGGCACATGATGTTATTCTTCTTATTTCTCTCTCTCTCATCCCCCCCACGCTCCCTTGCCACACAGGATTTCCCAATGCCCCACCACTCAAAATTTTCTGGCTACACCCCTGCAAGTGAGCCTCTTCCACTTCCTTCAAGTGGTCAACAGTCCTTCCTTCGGTGGTGACAAATTGGGGTGCACTTTTTCGAGGTGCCTCTGGAGAACGGTGGAGGTCAGGTGTGGTGTATCCCTGCCCCATCAGACATGGGTGCGGCACACCTGGTACTCCATCACTAAGGGATCATTTCTCAAGGTATGAAAATATTTCCATGCAGTAGAGTGGAACCTCCCCTTGGCTATGGTTGGAGCACGTGGGAGGTACAGCTGTTTTCTGGCATTGGGTTGGAGAGTGCCAGAGGGGGTGTACTGATAGCAACAGGAGCAGCAGAGAGTTGGGATGTGGAAGGAGAGGCTGTGTCATCACCACCACCTTCTAAGTCACTGCTATCACTGTCTTCCCTTCCAGTGTTTATTACTGCAGCTTCTCCAGGGAGGTTACATCACCCCCTCACTCCTTTTGGATTCACCATGCCTTGGCTCTCTCTGGCTATTTATTACTGGCCCATGGTCTCCACTCCTCATCGGTCTCCTCTCTGTCTTTTATAGCCCTCCCAGCTCCCAGGCTCCCTCCTTCCTGCTAGCCCCACCTTTCTTCAAAAGGGAGGATGCCGGCTTGGCCCAATTGGCCCTGCCCTTTCCTGTGTGTTTGTCGAGCGCTGTGCTGCCTCAGCCCCAGGGCCATGCCTCCCATTCGATCCTCCACTCTTCTGGCAGCTGGGCCTCCTTGCTGCCTTGGCCCATTGCCGCTGGCATCACACTGCACCTCCAAGGGCCCTGACTCCCCAGGACCCAGGCCTTCCCTTGGCTGGTAGGTCGCTGTGGTGCCTTGGCTGCTCTGCGGCAGCACCTCACAGGATCCTCCATGGTGCCGGCTGGCTCCCTCCCAGTTGCAACCAGGCCTCCGTCATCTTCAGGCCCCGTCCTGCAGGCCCGGTGAGTAAGCAAAGGGATTTTCAATGGGCTTGGGGGTGGGAACTCCTGCGGCCACCTTAGGAGGCCTGGACCAGACAGGGACAGAGAGCCACATGGATGTGGATGGAGCAGGGGAAGTGGGTGCCGAGACCCTCTCTAATGTTGTGCTGGGGCCATCCTGGGGGGGGGGGAATCCTGTGTTTGTTGCTCACAACCCCTTGGTTCGAGGGGAAATGAGGACATCCTCCCATGGCCACGAGTGCAATCCTTTCCACCCCCTGTGAAGACCTGAGGACAAGCACCATCCACAACCCATAAGATTTGATCAAGTGGGTGGGGTATTGGCAAGTTGGCACAAAGGGAAACAGGTAGCCAGGCAGAGGAAGCCCCTTAAAGAAAAAGCAACACAGGGGGGTATAAGATGGCATGGAGGAATGGGGCACCAGTATATCACCCCAAGTCCCCAAGGCTGGAGTAATTCCCCTAAGGCAGAAAGGGAAACAGGCAGGCTGGCTGGCCGGCAGGCAGGCAGGCAGGCAGGCAGGCAGAGAAGCCTCCCTCTTCTAAAATACTAGAACACGTGGGCATCTAGTAAAGTTGATGGGCAGTAGATTCAGGATAGACAAAAGGAAATACTTCTTTATACAACAAATGGAAATCACTGTGTGAGACAGGATGCTGGACTAGATGGGCAATTGGTCTGATCCAAGAGGGTTTTCTTCTGTTCTTAGATATCCAAATGCAGCCTTAGTGTTTTAAACCATCCAGGCTAAGGGCAAATCCTTTGCTACAAAGAACAGAAATACTGTAACTTCTTTTCAAGTCCTGAAACACTCAGGGAAAACATGGGTATATAAAATACATTAAATAAAATCTCAGTCTGTCTGCCACTCAGTGCTGTTGCTTTACTGTGGACATAGCGGAAAGGAAGATGTTTTGGAGAAACTCAGAGACATGCTTTTGATACTTTGAAAAGTCTATTCTCTTCAGAGTTTCACCTACTTACCATCCTCTGTGGTATTGTTTCCTAAACCAAATATTATTATGTCTCCAAAACATTAGTTATCTCTCTCATTTAAAGATTCCTATAATCAAAACCATCATGGTATAGCTTCATGCTTTGTTTCCTCAGCTAGGCTAACAATGAAATATCGGAAGAAGATTTGAATCATAGGTGCATCTCTGAGAAAGGTTTATACCAAGCTTCTCAAACAGGGACAACTTTCTTGGATATATGTGGCATTCAGCTGCCATAAGTGGGCCTCATTAGATGTTTTGGAGAGGAGGTTTTTCAATTCCTTTAACTTTCCTAACTAGCTAAACTACCTTTTCACAACACAGTTCTAATCAAACTGCATCTGATGCAAAATCAGTTCAGAAATCCATCCTAGGCAGAGTTTTATTTTATCTTTTACGTAACAATCATTGTTTTCTAGCCTGAGAATTAAAATATAGGCTTCGGTGAGACTGTTGCTTAGATCATTAGGAACATATTAGAGGTATACTGAGAGAAAATAATATTCCAACAGTAGTCATGTTATTGCATCAAAATATGCCATTTAGTTTTTGGGCAGAAGAGACCTACTTAACCAATAGCTGAAAAAGAAGGGACAATGCTTCCCCAGCATCTCCCAGTTTCATCTGATCCAACTCTGCAGCTTAGTTTTTGTGCTTATGAAATGAGCTAAGTAGCTAGTTCAATTTCAGCTAACTGAATTTCTGTAGCTTTTTGAACTTGAGGCTTCTGTGGAATCCAGCACATCTTAAAGCTATTCAGTTGATAAAGTCCCCTTTTGTACTTCCAAAAGCCCATGTACTTCCAATATCAGCAACCCGAATGGCAAACACATCCCTTGGGCGCTCTGAGGAACATGATCCATGAAACGGTGGATGGGAGGGGGTTCACATGCCCGGACCTCCCCGGAGCCCTTGTAGGGGGCTCCTAGCCATAGGGTATGAGAGATGTTGCTTCTGAGGCACATTGCCAAGGGATTGAGGCTCCTCAGCCCTGAAGGTCCTGCCACCACAGAACCAGCAATGGCTTTAGGGATGCTTACCGGGACAAGCGGGCAGTCGAGACATCCATGATGAAGCACAAGTTCTGGTGAGATGAATATCCTGATAAATGGCTAAGCACCAAAACATTCCCTTAGAGAAAGCGAGGGGAGGGCAGAGCCTTCCCCATGAAAAATAAAGCCTTGTAAAGCACATATTGAAGAGGGGATGGGCTTTGAAGCAACAAGTAACTAAAATAAAGAGCAATCAAGAGAAAACTAAGTGTGTTTTCAAACAGTAGAGACTTTTGAAACTTTTCTTAAAAAGTAAGCAAGTAAGCAGACGGGGGGGGGGGGGGGGGATTGTGCCGAAAATAAAGCCTTCTTCAGGAAATGCTAGCCCAGCTGCTCCAGTCACAAGACCAGAAGCAGCCACAAACTTTTTTACCCCAGAGCAATTTGACCTGCAGTTGCGCGATCACACAGCTCTGTGGAACTGCCAGGGCAAACCACCGCAGCATGATCAAACACAACCGTGGGCGAGTGGGGTTTTTTGCGGGGGGGTTTCGAGGCACTTAAACAGGGGATCGATGAATCGCTGCAAGGGGGGAGGGGGAATCGGTGATTTGCTTAGATGGGGGGCATCGATGGATTGCTCCTCTCTCCATATGGGCGTTCGATGATGCACACATGGAGAAGGAGGACAAAAAACAACCCTCATGGCATCAGGATAGCGTGTGATCATGCTATCTGCAACGCCACACTTCCGCACTGGTGTGATCACATGGGGAAAGTCCAGCTGCAGGCCACAGCAAACCATTTGCTACCAGACTTTCACCAGTAGCTTTTTACCCCACTTCTCTGCCAGTTCAAATCGGTTTGCCCCGGCTTGCTGACGGTTGTGGGACGCTTCTCAGATGTGGTGATGTGATCATGCCAGTTTGATCCATTGATGAAGCTTCCCTCTTGCATGGCAAATAGGTGCGTGTGGAAGGGACCATAGTTTATGTTACATGTTATAATAGCTGCCAGAATTTCACTTGCAACGGCATGGAGGACACTGAAGATTCCAGTGCTTCATGAGTTGATAATGAAGATTATGGAATGTGCCGAAATGGACACAAGTTGACAAATATATTAAAAGGAAAAAGGGAAGAAGAATTTATGGGACCTTGGAGAGCGTTTTATGACTGGTTAAAACTTAAGTATTGAGAAAATAAGAGTAAGTGAAGAATAACAAGAATGATAAAGTTGTGAAATTGTAATGAGAAAATATGCATGCAGTATGTTAAAATGGAAATTTGAATCTTTCTTTCTTTCCTTCCTTCCCTTCCCCTTCTCCCCTTTCTGTATATAAACTAATAAAAAATTCAAGAAAAAAAGAAAAGCAGCCTGTAAACTTGTTTCTTCTTTAGAAAACCATGGGATTCTTGTAGTTTTGATCAATTAGCCTCTCATAACTTTCAATGAATTGTCCTCGATACAGTCAAATGATATGGAACATGTAAGACCTAAGCTGATATGGCTGTGATCTAAAGAAGAACTAATGCACCAGTCTCAGTATCGCCAACCAAATTTATCATCGACTTGGGCTGCAGTATTGCACATGCTGTTGGACATGGGATTTGCAGGCCAGAACAATCCTTTTTAACCCCGGCTTTTAACTAGGCTTTTATCTCTTCTGCTTTCAGGCTGAGGATCATTTTGTGGTTACATTATTTTAGGCTGCTTGATGCTATATATTATGCTGTTGTGCTCTAGTTAGTTTTAACAGCATAGGCTTTTTTCATGGCTGTTTAATGGCTGCATTTTGTTGTTTTTGTAAACCACTTCAGTCAGATCTCTGGAAAGGCAACATAATTTTCTACATTAAATATATGCATAATAATGGAACAAAAAGGTATTTTGTGTTTTAGTAACCTGTCCACAAAGAACAAAGTGCTATTTCTTTGCACCACTGAGTCATTTGCCCAACTGCCGTGCCCCAACACAATACATTTTGGAACTGTCTACATACAATGCAAAATCTGTCTGCCTCCCACTCCTTCAACTTGTCCTCAACAAAAATTCAAATGTTTCCAACTATCATGAGCTTTAATCACTGAGCTATGAACCGATACAAAAAAGAGAAAGAAATGTAGAGAGATTGGAGTGGAAGAAAAGGGAGAAAATAAGAAATAGCAGAATTACGAAAGGGAGCATGGCAATCAGAAACTTAAGACCACATTTGTTCTGCAGTCTTTGTCTTCTCTCTCTCATAAAAATCAGTCTTTTGGAGTGAGTCTTTCTTTTAGACATTTCCTAGGCAATAGCTAATTAATTATCTAATTAATCTACTTACTCCAATTGTTTAATTTATGCACAGCTAAGAAACCTTTGACCAAAAATGATGGACCAATGAACTGTTTGTTGTTGTTGTTGTTGGTTGAGCCACAGAACACAGGAATGTTTCCACCAAAACCATCACATTTATTATTTTAAGTTGTTTTTTAATTTGTCACTATAGTTTATTTGTCTTTTTGCCATCCCAGAAGTCATATGGCCAAGAGTTTTTGTGGGATATAAATAAATAACCAGTAAATATTGCAATAAGCAAACTCATGGGATTTAGCCACATGAATTAGATAAATTAGACAAACATCCAGTCTAATTCAACCAGCTTTCTGTGATAGTTTAGGCTTACTGAGAATGTGCCACTGGCATTTTGGGGGTCGCTGTTGATTATATAGAGGGCTGCCTGGTCCAAACATTATATTTGCCCATTTCAGCATGTTTCCAGTCTGCTTGCATGAATACAAAATGTATTAAGAGCTTTTAGGACTGTAGTCTTAAAAAAACATTTTAAAAACTGACTGCTAAAGGGGAAAACAACTATACACAGGACATCTATTGGAAGTAAAAAATAAATAACTGCATGGCCAAAATAATCAACAGAACTGTTGACAGTGCATAAAGGTTTGGTGAGGGAGATGTGATGAGAAAGCCAAGCTAACTGATGAAATCCAGTACGCGATGGGGAAAATGTATTCCGTATTCTTTTTCTGTTCCACTTTGTCTGTGAGCAAGCAAGCTAGCAAAATAAACTGGGTAATATGCACAAAAGTAACAAATTAATTTGCCAGGTCTTTTGATGTTTTCTAAAGAATTATTCACCCCTTCCAAGTCCAGTCCTACATTATTGCATCAAAGCACTAAGCAGATTAAGGGCAACATTTATCCCTTGGGTAACAAAACAGCATTCAGTTTTAATTACAAGCATGAAACAGCCACCAAAATGTAAAGACACGGATTACGTTATCCTTTAATCGGACCAATTTGTTGGTCTACCAGGTACAGTTGGTTAAAATTAACCTGAAAGTGAGCCGATTCCTTACTTAGTATATTAGCAACCAAATTATCTGTTTGGCTGTAGAATGCCAAATTGCCGAGGCTTTTCCAGTGTCACTGTCAACTCTGTGTCACTTTATGCATTTGTCTAAAGCAGGGGTGGCCAACCTGTGGCTCGGGAGCCTCTTTCACACATATTGTGCGGCTCCTGGCAGGGCGGCTGGGGAAGCAAAGGGGAGGCATGCTTTTTCTCTCTTCCTTCCTTCCTTCCCTCCTCCCTCCCATCTATTTGCTTTCCTAGTTTCTCTCTCTCTCTTTCCACTTCTTTAATTCTTTCTTTCCATCTCTCTCTCTTTCTCTCTCTCTCTCAATATCATTAGCAAACAAGTAATATCATTATCAATAACCGGTTTTCCTCGTTTGTTTTTATTTTTGGCAGTCCCATTTAACGTTAATAAAAAGCAAATTTGCATATTTTAAAAAATAAAAACGTGTGTGTGATATTTGTTCCTGTCTTGCGGCTCTCAGACATCTCTATGTGGCTCTTACGTTTATTCTATGTGGCTCTTACGTTAAGCAAGGTTGGCCACCCCTGGTCTAAAGCAATGGGGATCTTTTCAACATGGTTTTTGTTCAGATGGTCTAGCTCTTTCCTTTCTCCTCATGGGTTGTATTGCTGTGTTCTTTCTTCTTCTCCTATTGGTCAAGATCTATTCCCCTTTGCTCTTTGACACTGTCAGGATATTGTAGCAAACATTTCTCTTCAATTTTAACGTTTACTTAATCAATATCTTCACCTTTCTTCCCCTACCTGATTTCTGTACCATCTGAAAGGCAGAGGATAACACCAAGACAAGCTTTCTTTAGAAGCCTGTTGTCTATGAGATCAATTTCCCACACTTCAAAAGAAACACTGGCCATTAAAGAATACATAGTTGTTGTTATTTTTAATGGATCAAATCCCTCCTACATTTCATATGTCAGGAACTGAAGGCTAAGGAGAGCTGAGAACAGATCAAACATGGTGGGGGTTTTGTTTTGTTTTTGAATCACATGTGGGAAAGCAGTTACACACTTTATCACATGGAAATGAGCAGATCCACATCTGACAATGCATAAAGTAGCTCAATTAAAGGTAAATTGGAAGCAGAACACATCAACTTGGATCTAAAGTACTTGAGATTGTTTATGACAGAGATCTTGCTATCTTCCCTTCTGGAGGCAGCCCAAGACATCTGAACCCTTTAAGAAACTCTCTATAGCAACCTTTTAAGGATAGTGAAAGGCTGCCGGGGGGGGGGGGGATAGAAATCAGCGAGCCTTGCCATACATATTCAGAAGATTGGATCCAACTCTGTTCACATACTTTGAAAATATACAATTAAAAGTACCGTATTTTTCGGGCCATAACATGCACTTTTTCTTTCCCAAAAAGTGGGGAGAAAAGTATGTGCATCTTATGGAGCGAATCCAGGCTCCTGGGGTTGCGGCAAGTGCCACGGCCCCAGGAGTAAGCCCCCTTCCCCCCCAATCCGGCTCCCAGGGCCACGGTGCTTGCCGTGGCCCCAGGAGGAAGCCACCTTCCCTGCCTCCCTCCCTTCCCTGTAGAGCTCCTGGGGCCGCGGCACTTGCCACGGCCCCAGGAGGAAGCCCCCTTTCCCCCCCCAATCCGGCTCCCAGGGCCACGGTGCTTGCCGTGGCCCCGGGAGGAAGCCACCTTCCCTGCCTCCCTCCCTTCCCTGTAGAGCTCCTGGGGCCACGGCACTTGCCACGGCCCCAGGAGGAAGCCCCCTTTCCCCCCCCCAATCTGGCTCCCAGGGCCACGGTGCTTGCCGTGGCCCCGGGAGGAAGCCACCTTCCCTGCCTCCCTCCCTTCCCTGTAGAGCTCCTGGGGCAGTGGCGCTTGCCGCGGCCCCAGGAGGAAGCTCCCTTCCCCCCCCAATCCAGCTTGCTGTGGGCCCAGGAGGAAGCCCCCTTCCCCCCCAATCCGGCTCCCGGGGCCACGGCGCTTGTCGCGGCCCCGGGAGGAAGCCACCTTCCCTCCCTCTCTCCCTCCCTCCCTCCCTTCCCTGTAGAGCTCCTGGGGCTGCATGCAGTTTAAAATTAAAATAGCTCTGCCAGATTAAAATTGGCAGCAAGAAGGGGTGGGACGGGGGGGAGGGGGAACATATGCACAGACTATGGGGCAAAGTGGGTCCGTCACACAGCAGCTGGAGGATAAGGGGGACTTGGAGGGAAGGGGTGTCTGTATCTAGAAGTACTGGCGGGATCAGCACGCCACCCCAAACACACTGGTTCTGGCTTTGCCTCTTCCTTGCCTGTGCCATCCAAACCACACCCCTGGGCGCCCCCCCCCAAAAAAACTGCATGCTGCAATTGGCACCTTGGCAAGATGTTTGCTCCAAAAATGGAGTGATGTCCATACAAGCCTACGGCTTATCTGTGTACAAATTGCGCATCCTTGAGAGGGAGAAACAAAACACGATCCATACACCCAAAGGCTAAGAAGAAAGGAGGACAGTAGTTGGACAACGTGCTTCACGGGCATGAAAGGAACATGGCCAAGTGATAAGAATAGACAAGCCTTCAAGAGAGCTCTGGCCCACGGGGAATGTTCAGGGGAGATTTTTCTAGGGGGCAGACACACACAAGAGAGATGTTTGTCAGAATGCATCAGCCAGCCAGCTTGCTCCAGAATGTTCCCCTAAGCCAAGGAGTCTGTGCCTCCATTTTGCTCCACAGGCCTTCTCCAGCCTCACTCAAGAGACATCCCCCCCAGTGTTCAAACGCACATCCCATCTCCACCCCCACAACTCACTCCTCTTCACATGCTTGGCAGCTATTAAATCACCTTCCAGGTATCCTCCCACAGAAGAGATCTTGCTCCAAACACCTTCCCATCTTCTGAAAACCACTGAAATGATGTGGTTTCGGATTGTCCCTTCCAGTTCTGTACAGCACCGAGCATGCCAAGCAGATCTTGCCTTGAACGTCTTAGTGACCTGGGCAACCTACTAGGACAGTGCACTCTTTCTGCCTGGCTTATCATGCCCCAATGGGTTCTCTATCTCTTTTCTTTAAAAACCAATTCATCTCTTATGCTTACCACACATGGCTCTCCTGTCCAGGTACAGCCCTGCTTAGCTTCAACAAAGCTGCTGAATAAGCAAGCGCCTGCCTGCCTGCCTGCCTGCCTGCCTGCCTGCCTGCCTGCCTTCCTTCCTTCCTTCCTTCCTTCCTTCCTTCCTTCCTTCCTTCCTTCCTTCCTTCCTTCTCTCTCTCCCCCCTACCTACCTACCTTCCTCTTTCTTTCTTTCTTTCTTTCTTTCTTTCTTTCTTTCTTTCTTTCTTTCTTTCTTTCTTTCTTTCTTTCTCTTCCTTCTCTCTCTCTCTCCCCCCCTACCTACCTACCTTCCTGTTCCTTCCTTCCTTCTCTCTCTCTCCCCCTACCTACCTACCTTCCTTCTCTCTCTCTCACCCCTACCTACCCCCCTCCCTTCCCCACTAACCTTTCCCGGGCTGCAGGGGTGGGAGGTAGGGAGGGAAGAGCTGGGCCTGAGTGGCGTTAAGCCACTTGAGCCCAAGCAAGGGGGGGAGGGGAACACCTCTTCTTTCTTTCTTTCTGTCTGTCTTTCTGTCTGTCTTCCTTCCTTTTCTCTCTCTCCTCCCTCCCTGTTCCTTCCTTTCTTTCTCTTCCTTCCTTCCTTCCTTCCTTCTCTCTCTCTCCCCCTACCTACCTATCTACCTACCTACCTACCTACTTACCCTTTCTTTCTTTCTTCTCTTCCCCCCCCAACTACCTACTATTTGGTTCAGAATATTTTTTTCCCTGTTTTCCTCCTCTAAAACTAGGTGCGTCTTATGGTCAGGTGCGTCTTATGGTCCGAAAAATATGGTAAGTCATTTTGTAGCATGCTTCAATGATCAAAACAGAATTGGTTATGAAAGTAAGGGCCATTTCACACAGCCAATATGTTCTGTTTCAGGAACTTTTCAGATACAGTTTCTGTCAGGCATTTCATACAGAACTGTATTAGTACCAGTTCAGTAATGGAACATATTGGCCATTTCAGACAGAAGTGTTAGGGAAGCATTCCTGAGCTGTTTTACCTTGAAACCTCCTCCCAAGCATTCTTCAGTTGCCCCCATAGACAGAAGAAAGAGTCAGACAACAAACATGGGATTAACAGCCACTTTATTTATTAACAAAAAGTGACTTCAGTGAAGCCCAAGGTTTTGCTTGCGAAGGCTAGCACAGCAAGCTTGCCTCGGATTGAACGGACAGCTAAGCCAGCTTCTTTGCTCGATACACAGTAGTGCATCAGCTGAACTAAAGGAATAGGCCAGACCTTGGGGTAACGTTCAGCTGCCCTGAAGACTGCTAACTGGCAAATTGCTCACTCATACCCTTTTCTGGTGCTAGGCGCAGTGGTGAGGCTTATAGCCCTGCAAGCCTCAGCCCTCCAATCTGCCATAGTTCCTGAGGCATTCGAGCCGGATGAAGATTGGCTTCTGGTGCAAGCTGATGAAACCCCGCCATCTATTGGCGAGAGAGAGCATCAGCCACACCATTGTCCACACCCGGCACATGCCTGGCAAAAATTAGCAAGTTAAGTCTAAGGCACTGCAAGGTGAAAGCCCGGACAAGCCCCATGACCTGTGGAGACCTAGATGTGAGGGAATTGATCACATGAACAACGACCAAATTGTCACACCAAAAGTGGACAGTGTGATCTTTCAATTCTTCACCCTACAACCAAACCACCACTAGTATGGGAAAGAACTCTAAAAAGGTGAGATCCCTAACAAATCCTGCTGAAACCATTCCTCAGGCCACTCCTCAGTGCACCAGTGTCCATGAAAGTACACACAAAATCCCAGAGATCCGGCAGCATCAGATGTCACTTGGAGCTCAGCCTCCAGCTTCAATTCCTCCCTCCAAAAGGAGACACCATTAAAAGAACTTAAAAACTCCTGCCAGATCCCAAGGTCAGCCCGCACTTCCACATTAATGTGCACTCTATGATGCGGGTGCTGTAGCCCCCTCATTGCATCACAGAGCCATCTAACAGAAGCCCTCCCAGGAGCCACTACTTTGCATGCAAAATTGAGGTGCCCAGCAATCTACTGAAGTTCATGCAAAGTGGCCTTCTTCTTTTTAAGAAATATAGAAAGCCAGACCTGCAAGTCCTGAATCTTGCTCAACGGCAACCAAGATGTCTGGGCAACTGTGTCCAATTCTACCCCTAAAAATACTAACTTCTGAACAGGTCCCTCCGTCTTCTCATGGGCCAATGGAACTCCCAGCTCCTCTGCTAGTTGTGTAAAACCCTGCAACAGCTGGGTGCATCTACCTATCCCACAAGGACCCACGAAAAGAAAGTCATCTAAATAATGAACCACTTCCGGTAATACTGTTTTAAAACGTGTTGCCCATTCCAAAAATGTGCTGAAGTGCTCAAATGCAGCGCATGACACAGAACATCCCATGAGCAAGGCCATATTCATAAAAAAACTGCCCTTTAAAGGAAAATCCCAACAGCTCAAAATCATCTGGGTGCACAGGGAGGAGACAAAATGTGGATTTGATGTCACACTTTGCCAACTCCACCCCAAGACCACAGTGGCGCACCACATGTGCAGATTGGTCAAATGAGGTGTACCTCACCATGCACAGATGATCTGGAATAGCATCATTTACCGATCCACCTCGGGGATAAGAAAGATGGTGAATTAAACGGAACTCACCAGGTGCCTTCTTCGGTACTATACCCAGAGGTGAAACCCACAAATTAGGAAGCGGTGGTGCCGGAAATGGACCTAGAACCCTACCTTCTTGAACCTCTTTGGCAATCTTCACAGCAACCACAGCCTCCATGCCATTAACTGATTTTAAATTGTGGGCTAAAAAAGGAGCCCTCAACCCCGAAAATGGAATTCTAAAAACCCCTTGAAAACCCTCCAGCAAATACATGGCATCCTCTTTATTAGGATACCACTTCAACCAACTCTGCAATGGACCAAGCTTAATTGGTGTGGGCCCCCTTTCCAGTAGCTGCTGAAGGACCGCCACCTCCCCTGGGCCATTGGCTGAAACCCGGGCCCCTTAAGTGATTCCTTTGATGACAAGTGTTTTCGCGCCTCTTTTCACCCATGCGGGCGATCTCTGTGAATTTTTTTTAGGAAGCTGAGTCTTAAAACGCTCTGTGTGTGTGTATTTGTGTGTTTGTGTGTGTGTTTGTGTGTGTGTGTTTGTGTGTGTGTGTTTGTGTGTGTGTGAGGGAGGGAGAGCTATCCAGGCTAAGTCTTAAAATGCGGGGCTGGTGGTGAGAGAGAGAGAGAGAGATCAAGGTCCAGGCTGAGTCTTAAAACTCCACGTGTGGGTGTGTGTGTGTGGGTGTGGGTGTGTGGGTGTATAGTGAAAAGAGGCTTGAAAAGAAAGCAGCAGCCTGAAATGGCAAACTGCTTTGAAGACGGCTCCAAGATGGTAGGGGAAGGGCTGTCTGAAATGGCCATCACTGTACCGGTTTATTCCAAGCCGGTTCAGTAACGTTTTTAAAGGTGTAGTGTGAAATTCCCCTAAATGTGTTAGAGTCAAAGAGGACAAATATATCCTTTTCACTTAAAACGGCACCCTTTTCTACTCCAGATCAGTACCATTAATGTATCCTATTGTTCAGTCCACCTTAGAGAACCATTTGGGAGAAGTCAATCGGCTGTCCTCACAAATAAAATAGCTTCATGTAGATTCCTGCCTTAATTCTGACATCTAAAAGGCTCTTCTTGCAAACTGCCATGTCCTCTACAAAACTGAGAAGATGATGTTGGGTGAAGGAAAAGGCATCACTCTTACAGCTTGATGAAACTGCAGAGTACAGCCTCTCCCAAAGGAGGGGGTACATAAATTAAGTACAAATGAGAAGTCCAATTAAGATCAGTGTAGCTTATGTATGAATAGACATATTTAGGATTTAGATACAAGGGTGTAAATCTGATAATGATCCTGGAATCATGCTATGCCAGTTTAGAAGATTACTAAAACCAAACCCCAATCCCCCTATTTTTTACAATGTATACTTTCTATTCAAAACTTCCATTATTCAAACCCATATCAGAAACTATATGAAATCTAAGCTACCAAATATTCTTCCGGTGATACTGTAGAATAGTTCTGAAACTTTTTAAGGACACTTTACTTTTTTAGTGTAAGAGTAAGTGCTATCCACAAGTACTCATACAGCCCTTGAAAATGGCAGGTGAAGAACAGCATAACAAGTCTGTATGTCCCTTGCAGTAATGTCTTGCCATTCAAAAACCTTTTCCTTTTTGAAGCTTTCCTTACATCTGAACTTGACTAGATCAGAGAATGTTTGCAATCCGGTCTAATCAATTCCTTGACTCTATGGACTTGCATGGGACTTGGGAAATAGGTGCTTAAGAGAAATGGAACCAATCACTTTCTTTCTCCTGCAACCAGGCTTCCTTCAGTATGTTTGTACAGTGATCAAGCTTCCAATATTAAAGCACAGCTAGCACCACCACAGCAATAAGTGGAAGTTGTTCCATTGCTCCACAGAAATAATCATCCTACAGAGCCTAAGAGGCATTATTACGGTTTGTGTGTAATGTTATTGTTTGGAGTGCTGAATTTCCCACAATATTGTATTACTAGTATGTATGCTGTCAGTATAATTTAGCATGCATAATTAAACAATGGTTTTCCCTTGATCTAGTTAGAAAGTGCTTCTTGTTCTGCAGATTTCTGCCAGCTGTATAGCTGGGATACTTATTTTGGTTAAAAATTACATAATTATCTTACAAATGAAATTATAAAACTGCTTGCCTGCATTTTTAAGACAATAGTCTTGCAGAATCTTCCTACAATGCACTAAAATCAGATAAAACCCAACAAGAGCAGAGATATCCATTTTCAATTCCAGCAAATATACAAGACAAGAACTAGACATAATGGCAGATGCTGTACTCCTTTATGTCCTTCTCTCTTTAACTGCTTCCAGTCATTACAATTTTTGCCAGCTATCTGCATGTTAGGGGAGATCCTCCCTATATGTGTATTTACCATTTCATATGAATAGGACCATGTGCATATGTTCCTTTGGTATGTGTGAATGCATGCCTTGATAAATCAGGGTTTCAGTTTTTGCATCACATTGCAAAATAAGAAATCATCACATTGCAAACAGCAGCCAGTGAAATGTATTTATTTTGATAAGGTTCTATGTAATATTCTCATTGGCAAATTGGTAAAATGTGGTTTGGATCCTATGACTGTTAGGTGGATCTATAACTAGTGCTTGTGAATGGTTGCTTATCCTCTGAGAGAGGAGTGACAAGTGGAGTGCCTCAAGGATCTGTCCTGGGACCTGTTTTGTTCAACATTTTTATCAGTGATTGGATGACGGAAAAGAGGCAATGTTTATTAAGTTTGCAGATGATACTATATTGGGAAGGGTAGCAAATATGGTAGAAGACAGAGTCAGGTGATCTTGGCTGGACAACTGGGCTAAAACAAATAAAATGAACTTCAATGGAGATAAGTGTAAAGTTCTGCATTTAGGTGGGAAAAATTGAATGCATAATTACAGGATGGGGTAGCCTTGTCTTGGCAGTATTATGTGTGAAAAGGATCTAGGGGTCTTAGTAGACCATACACTGAACATGAGTCAGCAGTGTGATGCGGTAGGTGAAAAGGCAAATGCGATTTTGAGCTGTCTCAACAGAAGTATAGTGTCCAGATCATGCAAAGTGATAGTATCACTTTACTCAGCTCTGGTTAGACCTCACCTAGAGTACTGTGTTCAGTTTGGGGCACCACAATTTAAGAAATATATAGACAAGCTGGAATGAGTCCACAAGAGGGTAGCAAAGATGGTGAGGGTTTTGAAGACCAAGTCCTATGAGGAAAGGTTGAAGGAGCTGGGTATGTATTGCCTGGAGAGGAGACGACTGAGAGGTGATATGATAACCAAGTACTTGAAGGGCTGTCATCTACAGGATGGTACAGAGTTGTTTTCTGTTGACCCAGTTTTTGGCTAAATTAGGAAGAACTTCCTGAACTAGAGCGGTTCCTTGGTGGAACAGGTTTCCACGGGAGGTGGTGGATTCTCCTTCTTTGAAGGTTTTCAAACAGAGGCTAGATGGCCATCTGACAGCAATGCTGATTCTATGAACTTAGGCAGATCATGAGAAAGAGGGCAGGAAGGGTTGGTTGCATTAGTGCTTAGTTCTTGTGGCCCTTTCTTACATGCCCAGGGAAATGCTGATTGCCACGTAGGAGTCAGGAAGCAATTTTTCTCCAGGCCTGTTTGGTTAGAAGTTCTGGAGGTTTTTTGTTATGTTCTGGGTGTGGTCACTGGGGGTGTGGAGGGGGAGGTATTTGTGAATTTCCTGCATTACGCAGGGGGTTGGACTAGATGACCCTGGAGGTCCCTTCCAACTCTATGATTCTATGATTATGTTATTTATAGTCCACCTTTCTCACTTGGAGTCAAGATAGATTATAATGCAGTGAGTCAATACTATTGACAGGATAAGACGTTCAGTGAACAATGTAATAGGAATTAGGGTTGTAGACAGAGGTCCTTTCATAGAAAAAGAGGTGCAGGAGCTCATTAGCATAACTCATTAGCATAACTCATTAGCATATGCCACATCCCCTGACATCACCAGAAGTGTGTCAGAAAGGGAATGTCAGTTTCAGCCCCATTATATCCTATGGGCCATTGAAATCAATGGCAAAAACTCATAGGGTATATGAGGGGCTGGAGGAAAGGAGGTTTGAGGGAGAGGCTCCAAACTTGCAGGGTAGCTGCTGGGGCCTCTCCTTGAAATACCCACTAAGTTTCAAGAAGATTGGACCACAGGACCAATTCTATGGGCCCCCAAACAGATTGTCCCATTCCCTCCATTGTTCTCTATGGAGGGAAAAAATGTTAACAAGGGAATGGGGGCAACCTGTTTGGGGGCCTGTAGAATTGGACCCCTGGTCCCCCTGGTCCAATCTTCTTGAAACTTGGTGGGCATTTCGAGGAGAGGCTTCAGCAGCTACCCTGCAAGTTTGGAACCTCTCCCTCAAACTCCCTCCTCTCCAGTGGCTTTTAAAATTGCCGCCGAAATTCGGCGGTGAGCTGAATCAGATTAGAGAATCTGATTCAGCCCGTGGCTGCCCTACTGGCCAGTCCTGAGCTGGTGGAGCTTTGCTCCGCCTCGCTCTGGCCCCAACGGACCCCTGGTTGTAGAAGTCTAAACATGGAACTAAAGCAAAGCATAAGTATTGACTTGACACATTAAATGATGCAAAAATTACATTGTAGGACACTAGTTTCAGCAAGTTATATACAGTAGTATAGACCACAGTCCCTAATAATTTATCCAAGTAAGTTTGTACATTTAGTACAGTGAAACTATTGCCTGAGAAGAAAAGCCATCTTGAATAATTCTAATCACCATCATATTACAGTATATGTAGTATAGCCAGGAGATCCTTAGGATTTTCTGGCAGCCAGAAGTTCAGCTCTTTTAGCATTATACACCAGTAGGTGGCAAGCTAGACTTGTTTTTAAGGAAAGACATTTCAGAGGTGGTTTGCCATTGTCTGCCTCCATGTCATGACCCTGGTATTCCTCAGAGGTTGCCCATCCACATTCTAGCTAGGGCTGACCCTGCTTAGCTTCTGAGATCTGATGAGCTGGGCTATCCAGGTCAGGGCCTTTGAATAATTCTGTTCTGCAGAGTTCACAAAAAGCCAGGAGTTTGGGAGCCTTCCTGACATTCCATAAGGTGGGGGCCAGAACAGAAAAAGCATGTGTAGGGGCAGTTTTTGATTTTGCCCATTTGCTGGTTGGCGCCTGCAGAAGACCCTGCTCCGATGAGTGAAGCTGTTGTGGTACAGCATAGAGGAAGAGGCAGTCTTGCAGATATGAGTGTCCAAGGCCATGAAGGGCTTTGTATGTGATGCTTAATCCCAAAGAGCCAGTTTGGTGTAGTGGTTAAGTGTGTGGACTCTAATCTGGGAGAACCGGGTTTGATTCCCCACTCCTCCACTTGCACCTGGCTGGATGACCTTGGGCAAGCCATAGCTCTGTACCAGCTGTTCCCTCAAGGACAACTTGGGAAAGAGCTCTCTCAGCCCCACCTACCTCACAGGGTGTCTGTTGTGGGGAGGGGGAGGGAAAGGAGTTTGTAAGCCGCTCTGAGACTCCCTTGGGGAGTAAAGGGCGGGGTATAAATCCAATCTCTTCTTCTTCTTCTTAAATTGAGCCTGGTGAGTGATGAGCAGACAGTGAAGTTCCTGCAGGATGGGAGTAATATGCGTGTTCCATCTAGCTCCTGATAATAGCTGAGTCATGGCATTCTGCACCAACCGGAGTTTCTGATTTTCAGGGGAGACCAATATACCAACGTGGTGTGGATCCAGGTGGCCAGATCAGCCGTATCAAGGTAAGGGGCCATCTTATAGGCTAGGCTGTTGGAAGAAAGCTTTTTTTGCATCTGCATTAATTTGCTTCTCCAGTAATAATGCTGGGTCCAGTATAACCTCAAGGCTCTTAACTGAGCCAGCAGGGGTCAGCTGAACTTCCTCAAAAATGGGGGTCACAATGTCCTTCAAGATCTCTGCCTTCCCAACCAGCACAACCTCTGTCTTTTCAGGATTTAGTTTCAATTTGTTCAGTCTTCTTAGCCAATTTACTGCAGCAGGCAGGCAGTTATTCAGGACCTCTGCTGCATCACCAGTGGATTTGGATAATGATATATAGAGCTGAGTATCATCCACATATTGATGATATCCAACACCAAATCTATGAATGATTTGTCCTAAGGACTTTACATAGAGATTGAAAAACCTGGGGGATAGGATTGCACCCTGGGGAACCCCACAAGGTAGGTCCCACACTGATGACAACTGGTTTCCAATAGCAACTCTTTGAGTCTGAGCCATTAGGAATGATTTTACCAACCATTTGTGAGTTGCAAACCAGGTGACTTAAGCAGTCAGGTAGATTACCCTAACAAGACCACATATTCTGCAGCTGTATAGAGTCCAATTAGGTAAGCACCTTCCCCCAGCCTGTAAGACTGTGTGCTAACAAGATGGAATGCATCTGTTATCTCAATAGAGACCTCATGTTCCTGTATCCCAATTTAGGAAACACAAGGGAGCCAGAGATCCAGAAGATTTCAGGTGAAGCTTCATTGCTAGCAAAAGCGGGAAAAACTTGCAAAGGGTTTTTCCAAAGAGCATGCAGTTACATCCACACTTAATATACAGTTTCAACGAACAAAGGCGTAATCCATGTATGGTTATTTCCTACAAATACATGTCCTTAAGATCTATTCTGAGGACTTGACATTTCACCTATGCCAAGTCCTTGTACCTTTCCATGTTATCAAAAACTGATGCGAGTCCCCCGATTTAGTATCTCGCCCAAGCACACCTGTGCTCCCTAAATATCAATTATTTGAAGTAATTTTAACTTTATTCCCTCTTTCCATTCATGCAGGTGGCCCACAGATGAATATTGATTAATAGGCATAGTTGAGAGTCGGCTAGGCGTAACAGCTAATGGCTAAAGGCTTAATTAGTAACCCCTGGTTTTGTGACGGACCTGAATAAGGCTGTTGATGTCCTAGTCAAGCTAGGCCAAGATCCATCACATCCTTGTGGATTCTTTGGCCTTGAAACTGCTAGGCCTAATGTTCTGCTTGACACCTGTGACAACCTCCTATCTCCCTAGCTCATTCTTTGAAACTACAGTCACGTTGACCTTGGATTCTCAAAGAGAGAAAAGCTTCCATGATTTTTGCTTAGGCCTAAGCCTGAATCACAGCTCACTTCACTGCTAGCCAGTCTACCTCAGGTCTTTTACCACTCAATAGGCAATAGCACACAGGCAAGTAACTTGTGTAAAGCTTTTATTATTTTAATGTATTTACTGTTTCATTGTATTCAGGGGTCCTTTTGTAGAAAAAGAGGTGCAGGAGCTCATTAGCAGCATAACTCATTAGCATACCACATTAGCATACCTCATTAGCATACCTCATTAGCATATGCCACGTTCCCTGACATCACCAGAAGTATGTCAGAAAGGGAATGTCAGTTTCAGCCCCATTATACCCTATGGGCCATTGAAATCAATGGCAAAAACTCATAGGGTACATGATGGGCTGGAGGAAAGGGGGTTTGAGGGAGAGGCTCCAAACTTGCAGGGTAGCTGCTGGGGCCTCTCCTCGAAATACCCACCAAGTTTCAAAAAGATTGGACCAGGGGGTCCAATTCTATGGGCCCCCAAACAGGTTGTCTCATCCCCTCCATTGTTCTCTATGGTGGGAAAAAATGTTAACTTTTTTCCTCCCATAGAGAACAATGGAGGGAATGGGGGCAACCTATTTGAAGGCCTGTAGAATTGGACCCCCTGGTCCAATCTTCTTGAAACCTGGTGGGTATTTCGAGAAGAGACCCCAGCAGCTACCCTGCAAGTTTGGAGTCTCTCCCTCAAACCCCCTCCCCTCCAGTCGCTTTTAAAGTTGCCACTGAATTTCGGCGGCAATTCAGCAGTAGGCTGAATCAGATTAGAGAATCTGATTCGTCCTGTGGCTGCCCTAGTGGCCACTCCTGAGCTGGTGGAGCTTTGCTCCGCCTCGCTCCAGCCCCAATGGACCCCTGATTGTATTACTGTTTCATTTTGTGGTTCATTTTCATTCTGCATGTGGCTACGGGAATAAAGGTTTCTCTCATGGGAAGGTTTACTCTCTCTCTCTCTCTCTCTCTCTCTCTCTCACACACACACAAAATACATTGCCATAAATGGCCCCCCCCCCTGTGTACACTAGACAGATGGATTCTAAATGGGTTAATTGACCAGGAGAGACATGTCTCAACTGATAGGCAAGGTGACTGCTATGTGCATTATTGGCCCTACGTATGAATCTCTGAGTAACAAACTATATTTCTGCTGTAATATAAGGTTCTGACCTCACTGTATAGCACAGAATTTCCAGTGCAGGTACAATGGGATGTAGGTGCAAAACAAACCACCATTAAGCTCTGCTTAAGTTCTACACAAATTCAGTTCCCACTGTGCGCCATCGCCATAACAAATTCCATCAATTTGTGCTACTTCTCTCTATTTAAGAACAGTGTGGGCCTACAGTGACCTTCTGTCCCTCTTATCAAAACCAATGATTATGTGGCAGTGTTGCCAACCTTTAGGTGGGGCCTAGAGATGATGTCCAGACTTCCTCCCCTGGAGGAAATGCCTGCTTTGGAGGCTGGTGGATTCTTTGGCAATATACTTTAGGTCCATCCCCTTCCCAAACTGTCTTCCCCAAGCTCCACCCCCAAGTCTCCAGGAATTTCACAACCCAGTGTTGGCAACCCTATTATGTGATAGCTATAACCAAGACAAGGCACTACAAAGCTGACATGACAGTTGTGCTAACAACCAAGTCCTTAATGCTAACAGTGTCTGATTCATACAGTAAAGAGTGGTATAGGAACTGCTTCCATGCAGTTGGATCCTATGCCACACCAGTAATATTTATAAAGGAAATAACTGTGAGTCAGGCAAATAGATTCTCATACTTCTCTAGGAAAGTATAAATTGTTCCTCAGAGTTGAGCCTCACATGTATATACTATTAGATACCCATGCCTGCAATCTGTGGATATCTAAATCTGCAGATAGGGCCACACAGAGGCTAAACAGATCTTTTTGCACACTTGGGGGACTCCCGAGGGGTGCAGAAAAATCTGAAATGTTTTTAAAAATACATAGGGTTTAAACAGTTGAAGGAGGCCAGGAGCCGCACTGGGTCCATCAGCAAGAGCAGCACAGCCTGGGGTGCCATGCTGGGCTGGTGGCTGTGCAGCCTGGGAGCCCAGCAGAGTATGCTGTCAGCAGCAGTGAAGCCCCTGGGTCACACTGGGCCCTCTGCGAAACTGGCTGGGGAGGGGAGTCTCTGCTGGCTTGCCTGGAGCAACTCTGGGTGGGCCAGCAGAGACTGCCCCCCCCACTCTCTGTGAGCTGCAGAGAACTGGGGGAGAGACTTTGCTGGCTTGCCCAGAACTGTTCCAGGCAAGCTGCAGAGAGCAACAGGGGGGGCGAGCAACAGAAAGATGCCAGGCAGCCCAGGGCTCCGTGCTGGGCTCAGTGAGAGAGTGATGGGGGTGTTTATTTCTAATGCTTGACATCTTCTTTTAATATGAAATATAACCAATTAACAAAACGTGAAGTTACCACATCAGAACAGATAAAGGCTGATTTTAGATTTGGGGCGGCCATAGGAAGAGAGTGCCTGGGAGACCCCTGCCTACCACATGCCCTCTGCTCATACTTTCCTTCTTGTCCACCTGCCCGAGTTACCCTCCTGCAGTATCTGCCCACGTGTTAGCTGTGACACCAGGTTTCTGTTTGAGTTATGATGGGGAAATTCGCTAAGAGACCGTTTGCTTAATAGGTGTGCAAGCTAGGGATTGTATTCCAACTATACCACAGTCAGAACCCTCTCGGAGTGGCACAGATGACAGACAGGAAATATCTTTTGTGAAATGTATTAAGAAAATGACCCTAATACATTCAGCTAATGACAGAAATATCACACACACACACACACACCAGAGACCTAGGAAATAAAGAGGTGAGGCGATCTTAAAGAGATCAGAGATAAAAGAGTGTGAAGCGTTGAGGAGGGGGTTATAGCTATCTTCCAAAGAGAGGAATCCACAGTGAAGAGAAACAGACTAATTGGCCAGCAAGCACCCAAAAGAGATGGGGGATCCAGCCAGTATGTGTCCCAGGAGACTGAACCAAAGATGGCCGGGTTTGGAGTCCTGATATAGGAAAATTCGGGGCAGTGGGCACAATATGGAAATGGTCCAGGATTGCCGGTAATGGCTGCAAAAGGGGTTTTGGACAAAAGGAGTCCAGGTTGGGGAAAGAAAGCTTTTGTTATCAAAGTTTTGGGCAACTGCAGAGTCTTCGCTTCATTAATGGCTGGGTGATCAAGAGAACCTTAACGACAATAGACTGTGGCTGTTGTGGTCCCAGTATCAAGTGGTGAAGTCTGGAGGTTCTGATTGGAATGCAGGTCCATTGACACCCTTCGGGTGATGTGATTAAGATATTGTCCTTTCATGATGACAAATATGTGTCAGCAGGATCTGAAGCGATGGCTGAAGGAGATGATTTCGAGCACGTCTGGGCTAGCTGGCACTGCACAAAGAGAGGGCCATATCTACCCTATGCCATCTTTGGCCCTAACCTGGCTGGGGTACCCATCCTTTTACATGGCAAGAGGAGGCTTGGGGTAACAAATGCATCCTTCTCTTGCCTGCTCACTCATGGTGATGGTGTTGGGCAGTGCATGCGGCTGCGAGTGTGGCTGGCAGGAAGGCTCACAAGTCAGCAGAGGAGGAGCCCTGCCAATAGTCCTGTGCCTCAGTGGTAAGTATCACTCATACACCAACATAAGAATTATAACCTACCATATTTTTCGCTCCATAAGATGCACCTGACTATAAGACGCACCTAGCTCCGCTCAGTGCCGTGGCTCGGGAAAGGTGAGGGGGGTTTAAGACGCACACACTTTCCCCCCCACTTTTTTTGAGAGAAAAAGTGAGTCTTATGGAGCAAAAAATAGAGTACCTTGCTGGAACAAGCCAAGATCCATCTCAGCTTGAACAGTTTCCACCAGTGGCTTTGCACAGTCCTCTGGACAGCAGATCATCTTTACTAGTTGTCCTCAGTATCTGGGATTCAGAAATACATCACATCTGAAAACAAATCTTCCATTTCTGGTTTCATAATTAATAGCTATTGATAGGGCAATAATACCATTTAAGCTAGTGATGATTGCTACATTGCGTTGTAGTGAATTCCCTAAGTTACACATTGGTTGAAGAAGTAATTTCTTTTGCCTGCCCTAGAAAACTTGCCCCAGTCCAGGTATTCCCCTTTCTAAGGAGTAGCTTCTTTATGGAGACACTCCAACAGATCCTTTTAGTCTTTATGTTTGGAAGGCACAGGGGAATTCAAGTTTTTTTTAGGAGTTTAATAGATAGTAGATATTGTCTTGAATTAGGCTACAGTATACTCAAGACTCAACTTTAAATTTAGAATGCAGATATTATAAGCTGAGATTCAAATCAAGTAGTTAAAAAAAGTATTTTATTTTCTATTTTAATTTCTGGTGATTACAAATCAAGGGAACAAAATGGAACAGAAGGAAGGGCTTTCTTTGTGATACATTAATGATTTAAAACAGCTGGATGAACTGTGAGTCACAATCACAATACGAACAGCCACAAACATAATTAAAAATGAAATAAATACTTAGATAATTTTATCTTGCCTCTCAAACTTCAGTATTTATAAAATATATAGTGCTTTACATTACATTTGCTCTGTCCTGCCCCCATTACAAATTAAAACTCATAAGACATTACTAATATGCTGAAGCAATAAGAATAAGCCAAAGTTAGACAATTTAAATATGGGGTGGGGGAAAAACAATTCTCAGCTGTATTATTCTACATTGATTGTGCATCTTCTGGAAAAATAGTCATTTTTCAACCAATATATACATATTTTACTTAAAGTTATATTTATATGAGAAAACAAATGTAAAATATACCATGAAATATAGAAATAAATTTGATTTTCACTGTGTTCAGTAATGTCTGGGATTATTACTATCATTTGAAGAGAGAAACTGAGTTGATAGATAATGTTTGAAACAGTTATCATGAAGGGGCTCAAAGCCTAAAACCAACCACATACCCAGTAGATCAAAGATAGTTCTTGTGAACGTGATAACTCTAAATCATCTATTGCTCAAATTATTGTCACATGCTACTGCCAAAATTCTATGCTCAGGTATGTGCATGGAAGCCTAACAGAAGAAGTGTTACGCGCAAGCACCCTTGCTCAGGATTTCAGCTTGGTACTCTGATCCAGATCACCCCGAGCCCTTCAATGCATGGTTCAGGCTGATCCATTCATGTCCAAGGTAGAAAGTAAATACACACATTCTATATTTAGCATTCTGAAAACAGGTCCACATTGAAATGAATGGAACCACCCTTATGGATAGAGAAATCCTTTTGCACATGCACTCATGCACTTGTTAGTGTCACTGAACTGGGTCCCATGTTAGTATACAGAATTAATATGAATAAAAGCATTTTCCTTTCTGGGGTCATACCTGAATAATTCTTCAGTCATTTCTAATAAGGTTTCATTCAGCAAGAACAGCTGTTTCTTATTGTTGTCAAAATTTGTTTTATCCTTATGGAAACTAGTACCATCTAGAACCTGATTCAGGTAAGGCTCTACATGCATGCAAAAAAGATTATCCATAGTCAAGCAAGTACTCATAGCACATGCCTAGAGCTGATCATATCTTCAACTACACTGCCAGAACACTCCCCCCCCATTTCTGAGAGCTTCTGTCTGCCCTATACTCCTTGATGCAACTGAAGTACACCAAGTATAGCTCTAGTCTTGTTAAAAAGTAGCAAGGAAAAGAGTTTCAAAAGCTTTTCTAGACGTCCCCAAGCTTAGTGTTGGTTCAAAGAGGCATTTAGAGACCAATATGGTTTTGAAAAGGATTACTGGCTCCACTACTGCACAAAACAGCACAGAGCTTTCTCACTCACTATGTTCATCCAAAGCTACTTATTTTGATAGCAGCTGGATCAATTTTTCTCCTTTCTTCCAAAACCCCCCCCCCCCCATTTAAAAGGTTTGAAACAATTCTATAGGTACTGTTTGTTTTTTATCCCTCGAGCAGGGATAGGCATGAATCTCCTCATGAACCTAATTTCATGATGAACATAACCCAGTTTGTGGTATATGAGCTGAGGGTCATGCGATCACACCTGCAATGAACCTCCCACAACCTTCCATGTTTTTTGTGGAGGTTCATAAGGTTCATGTTGGGATTCGTGCAGCAGACACACTGGTGCTGATCGATTACTCAGCAAAGGAAGAGGTGGATGGACTTCTATGTGAACTCGCTGCTTGGACTTCACTCGCACATAGCACAGCTTACAAGTCATTTAAAGGGTTTGGGGAGCTGCCTCAGGGAGCCACCACCAGCAGAAAGGAGGGAGGGAAGATTTCAGATCCCCCCCCATCACATCACAAACCTCACAAAATGAAATGGTTTGGTAAATGGGGAGGTTTGTGAAGGTTCATGTGACTTCACAAACAGGGATGAACTTCCATTTCCCCAGTTCGTGCCCATCCCTACTCTTGAGTGATCATAAAAATATTGTTACCTATGTCTTGAAATCTGTTGATTATAACTGAATGAAAAGTTAAAGTTAGGCTATAATTCCCATCATCATCTACACTAAAGAATAGGTAAATATTTGAGCCATACTTTTGGGTATGGCATGGATTCAAAGAAAGCCCTGAACCATCAATCAGTGTTTCCTCTAAGCTGAGCTAGTGTGAACTGGGTCCCATCTTTTTAACCTCCAGCTCACACATTTTTGTCTTAGCTCAGGAAGGATGGCTCCACAGCAGACTAATTTATGCAGGAGCCAAATCACTCACTCACAATTTTAATGCCAGTAGCTCACAAAGTAGAATTTTTGCTCACAAGACTCCACAGCTTGGAGGGAGCATTCATCATAGTGAAACATACCATTTTTGCAAGTGGACTTTGAAACAGAATGTGTGGCATGTACATCCTACATCATGGCAAAAGTGCTGATAAACAGCACCTCAATTGCAGCAAGTTGGAAACTTTTAAACTATTATCTTCTGTGAAGGCTGTTCCAGTATCTATCAAAATAGGCTGGAATCCAAAGGATGCTTATCAGGTTTGCTCCCTTCCCCCCTTCCTTTCTGCTGGCCTTGGGGAACCACCCCCAGCAGAAAGGAGGGAGGGAAGATCCCAGATCTTCCCCCCACTGCATCACAAACCTCACAAAATGAAGGGGTTCTTTAAACTACAACTATTGCAGCCTTCAAAGCCATTTGCAATGGATAGACTATCCAGAGATTCCATATGATGCCATATAGAGGCTCTAGCAGGAAGGAAAAATAGGGGGAGCCCCATGCATGTGCAGAAGCCCTTAGGTGCATGCCCGGAACTCAGTGGATTCCAATTTTGGCTTTAGTTTTGTAAAGTTTTACACAGATAATTTCATCTACATAATGGAAATCTGAAACTAATAACTATGCCATCTTGTGAAAAAGGATACACATCCTTTTTCATGTTTTTTAAAAATAGTAATGAAATAATCGTACTGCTAAGTGAAATGAACATTTAGAGTTTTTGTGTTGGCTGTTACCCACAATGGCCGCAGACTCAAGGTCCTCGGGTATGCACACATGCACAGTTTCCATCATTGTTCTCTCTATTAATAGATAGGGCAAGCTGACAAATCATCCAAATGATTTTAAACCTTTTCCAAGTTCAAAACAGGATTGTTGCAGAGCATAAGCCAGGTACATTGAAAATACATTGAAAGTTTAAATTGTATATACCGTATTTTTCGCGCCATAAGATGCACCTGACCATAAGACGCACCTAGCTCTGCTCGGTGCCATGGCTTGGGAAAGGTGAGGGGGGGTTAAGACGCACACACTTTCCCCCCACTTTTTTTGGGAGAAAAAGTGAGTCTTATGGAGCAAAAAATACGATAATTTCGTACAGCTATTTTCACAGGAATTGGGCAAATCCAGAATTTAGCTCAATTTTATACAGACCCACAGCTCATATTTTACATTCAAAAGGCCTCTGTTTTGACCAGCACCCACAGTTAAAAGCAGGGCTCCGTTGGGGCCGGGGCGCGCCGGAGCGCCGCTCCGGGAGAGAGGAGGCCGGGGGGCGGGCACATAACAAAGCCCCGCCCCCCAGCTCGCTTTCCCAGCCCATGCTTCCCTCTCCCTCCCCACCCCCCAGCAGAACGTTTCCGGGCCGCGCGGCGAGCGCCGCCGGCCCGGGAGAAGCCCTCTCCCTCCCCACCCCCCAGCAGAACGTTTGTTGTGGCCTGTTCCTTTCACAGACCCCTGGAGTCGGCTTAGACTTTCTCCATCACCCCTCGAGGTAGTGTTTGTGGGGAATGCAGCTCCATCGCAAGCAAGAGGGGGGAGGGAGGGAAATGCTGGCCCCAGTGGGGGGGGGGGAGAAGCGCCCCTTCCTTCCTTTCTCTCTCTCTCTCCCCCACCTACCTACCTTCCTGTTCCTTCCTTTCCCCCTTCCTTCCTTCTCTCTCTCCCCCCACCTACCTACCTAGCTTCCTGTTCCTTCCTTTCCCTCCTTCCTTTCTTCTCTCTCTCTCTCCCCCCACCTACCTACCTACCTGTTCCTTCCTTTCCCCCTTCCCTCCCCTCTCCCTTCCTTCCTTCTCTCTCCCCCCACCTACCTACCTTACTGTTCCTTTCTTTCTTCCTTCCCCCCTTCCTCCCTCCTTCCTTCCTTTCTTCTCTCTCTCTCCCCCATCTACCTACCTACCTTCCTTCCTGTTCCCTTCCTTCCTGCCTTCCCCCTCCCTCCCTTCTTGCCTTCTGACACACTGCCCATGCATGACGTCAGGGATGTGTGGCATTTTGACACTTCCGGTGACGTCAGGGGGTGTGGCATATGCAAATAAGTTATGCTAATGAGCTCCTGCACCTCTTTTTTTACGAAAGGACCCCTGGTTAAAAGGATCTCTAGTAGTAGGGCTGAGAAAGGCCTCTTCAGGAAGCCTGAGAGAGCAAATTCCAGTCACAGTAGACAATACTGGGAAAGCTGTACCACTGGTTGGGTTGGGATGAGGCAGCTTCATGTTTATATGAATTACTAAATTTCTTTTAAAGTGACTCACCGTTTTACTGAACAAAAGATGGCCCTTAAGTTTATAATAATCCATCCTTATTCCTTTTAGAAAGTCCAAATAAGGCAGCTCTAGTCATATCCCCCAGCCAGACTACTACACAGGAGCCATTATATTAGAAATCTGGCCACATCAATAATCTCCTATTATATATGAGCCTTCTGTCATATTTGGTCTCTTACAGTCTATTTAAATGTCAAGAATTTTGGTTTTTCTTAGCAATATAAACAGTTTTGAACTTATTTATAGTAGGACCATCACAGTTGTTACAATGATTGCCACTGTGGAACATATTATTGTAGGGATTATTGTAAATGTATTGGTTGTGATGACAGATATTTTTAAGGCACAGTAATAATAAATCTCATTAACAAATGTTAATCTTAGTGAGCAACTTCAATGCATTAGAAGTAGCAAAACATAACAAAACCCAGCTATGCTCAGAACTTTAGGTGGCATTTTCTTATTTATGCTAAAGTCAATGAGTAATATTTTGGTGTCAGACCTCAATTCTAATCACAATAGATCTGTTTAGTGACAAATTTTCACAGCTGGGACTTTTGAATACATGAAGCAAACTGAATTCCCAGAAGCTAGAAATCAAGATATTCCAGACATATGAACCACCCATGCTCTCTCAGACATATTGTTCTGAATTTGTAATTAAAACAATGTAACATGGACTCACACAGTAGATCTAATGTATTAACTGGCATGATGAATGCCCATTCATGTGTGGAAGGTGCATCTCTGTGTTGTTGTTGTTCAGTCACACAGTCAGGTCTGACTCTTTATGATCCCATGGACCACATCATGCCAGGCCCTCCTGTCTTCTGCATACTCTGCTCAATTTCATGTTTGCTGCATTGGCCATTCAGGTTTGACCTAGATCATATCACTTATAAATATACAGTGGAGGTAAAGAATAGGTTAAAAGGACTAGATTTGATAAAGTGCCTGAAGAACTATGGACAGAGGTTCATGACACTGTACAGAAGGCAGCAATCAGCAACATCCCCCCCCAAAAGGAATGCAAGAAAGCAAAGTGGCTGTTTGATGAGGCTTTACAAATAGCTGAGGAAAGAAGGAAAGCAAAAGGCAAAGGTGAAAGGAAAGATTTACTCAACTGAATGCAGATTTCCAGAGGACAGCAAGGAGAGATGCCTTCCTGAATGAACAATTTATGTATTTATTCATTTGATTTATACCCCGCTCTCCCTGTAAGCAGGCTCAGGGCAAAGTAATAGAGGGAAACAATACAATGGGAAGGAAATTGGAGAAATCAAGGGAATGTTCCGTACGAAGCTGGCCAGGATAAAGGACAAAAACAGTAAGGACCTAAAAGAAGCAGACAAGATTAGGAAGAGATAGCAAGAATACACAGAACTATAAAAGAAGGATCTCAATGTCCTTGACAACCACAATGGTGTGATCACTGACCTAGAGCCAGACATCTGGAGTGTGAAGTCAAATGGGCCTTAGAAAGCATTACTAATAACAAAGCAAGTGATGCTTTGTATTCTTGGTGCTTGACGGGGGGGCAACAGTGGGAGGGCTCCTGGTGTTTTTGGCCACTGTGTGACAGAGTGTTGGACTGGATGGGCCACTGGCCTGATCCAACATTGGCTTCTCTTATATTCTTATGTTCTTAAAGCTAGCAGAGATGACGGTATCCTGGCCGAGCCATTCAAAGTCCTAAAAGATGATACTGTTAAAGTGCTGTACTCCATATGCCAGCAAATTTATAAAATGCAACAGTGGCCACATGATTGGAAAAGTTCAGTTTACATTCCAATCCCAAAGAAGGGCAATGCCAAGGAATGTTCAAACTATCCCACAATTGGACCATAAGGAAGGCTGAGCGCCAAAGAATAGATTCTTTTGAATTATGGTGCTGGAGAACACTCTTGAGAGTCCCTTGGAATGCAAGGAGATCAAAGCAGTCAATCCAAAAGGAAATCAAACTTGACTGTTCCCTGGAAAGCCAGATACTGAAGCTGAAGCTCAAATACTTTGGCCATCAAATGAGGAGGAAGCACTCACTGGAGAATCCCTTGATGCTGGGAATGATTGAAGGTAAAAGAAGAAGGGGATGGCAAAGCATGAGATGGTTAGACAGTATTATCAATGCAGTGAACATGAAATTGAGCAGTCTGGAGAGAGGGATAAATGATTATAAACTGAGCCCAAATGCCAACAAAGTTTAGACCCTGTTCTTAAGCAGTTCCTCAGCGCCATTATGTGTTCCTACCAGTGCTGCTACTTCTTTCCTTTCCCACTTATCTCAGTTCAAAGGTCTCACTGGTGGCCTGAGAGACTTCTGTAAGATGATACCTTCCTACATATGAAACACTGAATATGAAATGTGCCAGCTTCTTTGTACTGGGATGGCCGAGGAGCTACTTACTTGAAGGACCGCCTCTCACCATATATTCCCCAGAGAGCACTTCGATCCAGATCCCAAAACCGCCTGACTGTCCCAGGGCCGAGGGAGGCCCGCTTGGCAGCTACAAGGGCCAGGGCATTTTCTGTGGCGGCCCCTTACTGGTGGAATGAGCTCCCGGATAACATCAAGGCCCTGCAGGATCTATTACAATTCCGCAGGGCCTGTAAGACGGAGCTCTTCCACCAGGCTTTTAAATAGGGGCCGTCCACAGTGTTTACATCTGGCCCTGGCCTGATCTTTGGCTGCCAATGTCTGAGCAGATATGGGGATATGCTTGATTGCTGTTTGATAATTGCACTGAAGTAACGCCATCTATGTGGTATGTGACAGGATGTTTTTATGGATGTTTAATTTTTAATCAAATAATGTATTGTGCCATAATGGCTGTTGTTAGCCGCCCTGAGCCCGCCGTATGGCGAGGAGGGCGGGATACAAATTTCAATAAATAAATAAATAAATAAAATGCCACCAGTGAAGTATTCAAGGTATGTTTGAGTGCGGGGGAGAGAAGAATATTGCTGTTGCCTCAACAACCAGGTCACTTGGGTGGAAACTGGTTAGCAGCTTGAGAGGGGAGATTTTGATGAAGGCTGTGGACCATATCGTGCTCCCAATGCCATGAAGAGTTTAACTAAGTCCCAACTTTGGAAGTGAGTTATTTCCTGATTTTTTAAAAAAACCAAATAACTTTAATCCCATTCTGAATAAAGCCAAAGGGAGTTAGCCTATCACTGTATTGTGATAATTCACTGCATTTTGTCTAAACCCTGAATTTTAAAGTATTCCAGAAACACAGTACAGGATTCAAAAGAGTGAGTCCAAGACTAGTTTGGACAGTCATGCCTGTAACAATATTGGGCAAACAAGAGCTCTTGGGAAAATCATGCATTTATTGCATGTCTGATGCCCTTAAATGTGTGAGTTGCAGATATCGTGCGGATACCATAAATAGGCAAAACCATGTGTCACTGCTCAACTCTATACATGTAACTTCAAAGACTATTTCTTATACGGTGGTGAACTTTTAGGATGAGTCACATACGTGACAGGTGAAGGGGTGAGACTGGGCAAAAATGGTTTGAGTGCAAGGTATCTATTTGTAAGAATATTTGGAGGACGTGCTGCCACAGGAGGTGTTGGCGGCTGCAAGCATGGATGGCTTCAAGAGGGAATTAGATAAACATATGGAGCAGAAGTCCATCAGTGGCTATTAGCCACAAAGTATAGATAGGAACTCTCAGTCTGGGGCAAGTGATGCTCTGTACTCTTGGTGTTTGGGGGGGGGCAACAGTGGGAGGGCTTCCTGCCCCCACTGCTGGACCTTCTGAGGGCACCTGGTGTTTTTGAGTGACACAGTGTTGGACTAGATGGGCCACTGGTCTGATCCAACATTGGCTTCTCTTATGTTCTTATGAGTAAATGAAGATGTAGAATGCAAAGTTTGTGGCTTCTGAAGAAGTTTACAAGAAATGGGGACTACTGGATTACCTGACAACCTGGAAAAGCAGAACTAAGATCTGCAAGTGATATTCTTCAGTTGTAAATTATACGCTTCAGCTGTGAATCATTTAGATAAATTGGATACCAGTTATATGCAGCAGAGATACTCCTATGACTTTGTGATACCAGTTGTATTAAGTAGAAAGACTCTCATGAACTTGTGATAATTCAGTCCATTGGAACTTAGTTGAGCAATTGTTTGTGACTGGTGGGTGTGAATATTTGACAGTGCAATATTTGATGGAATTATTATTTACATGTAATTTAATATTTCACAATTAATTATATTTAGATTGTGATTGACACTTATCTATATTGATTGAATATTGTTGTAGTGGTTAAGTGTGCGGACTCTAATTTGGGAGAACTGGGTTTGGCTCTCCACTCCTCCATTTGCAGCTGCCATAGTTCTGTCATAGTTCTGACAGCCATAGTTCTGTCAGAGCTGTTCTCTCAAGGACAGTTCTGGAAAGAGCTCTCTCAGCCCCACCTACCTCACAGGGCACCTGTTGTGGGGAGGGGAAGGGAAAGGAGTTTGTAAACTGCTCTGAGACTCCGAGTGAAGGGTGGGGTATAAATCCAATCTCTTCTTCTTTTTCTTGCTGTCTCCCACCCACTGGTAACTGGCCATATCTACCTACATCAATGAGTTGGATTCTCCCTATGGCAAGCTATGATTATTGATTTTATATGTTTTTATATGCTTACAATGAGTTTTAAATTTTTATTGTATTTATTGAAATGTTGTAAACCACCTTGAGCCTGTTTATGGGATGGATGGGATATAAATGTGAAAAATAAATAAATAAAATTTATTCTCATTAACAAATAGTCTTTGAAGCTACATGTATAGAGTTGAGAGGTGACATGGTGTGCTTTTGCCTGTTTATGGTTCTTGACACCATGGTCCCATTTTTGTTATGACCTTGTGCAGGTATGCAGAGACTGGCTCAGAAAGCCATCATTCATGAGATGCAGAGGGGAACCTAACATGTTACTACAGTTAAATTTACTGTGCCAATAAAGGTTCTGTAATGTTACCATGGGCTCAAAGGTGTGAAGAAGGGCATAGATTTATTTTACTTAAATGGCAGCACTGTTATCTCTGGTGTTTTTTTAAAGCACAATTGTTTCAACAGCAATTTATAATGTGCCAAAGGTGCAAATGGTATACAAGCAAACCATCAAATCAAACTAATTCCAAAATGGGTTGGATCCCAACCTGGATCTGATAACCCTACACCCCCATCCCCTGCTGTTGGCCAGGGGGCATCTGGCAACCTTAACTTTAGCATGTCACCATCCTGTGATATAATTTATATAAGGTACATCTGGTGAATATTTTGAGTTACAAGCTTCTATTTAAGATAGCATTGATCCTCACCAGATATTAATTGTATTTGAACATTTGGCTGATAAATGCCTTATGCTACAGAGTGTCATTATTTATGTTCATGGACTCATACCAAGGCAATGAAGCTTTTGCAGTCGTTTCCTAAGCAATACTCTAAGAAAGTATCATGTGATACATTATAAGGAGGGGAAGTTTTTAAAAGTAATTTTAAGCCCATGATCCTCAAGCGACTACCTGTTGTATGCTTCACTAGCTCAATGACAAAATTTGTGTGGATGGATCTCTATGTGAACTTTTATGCTTCAAGGCCAAAAGAGTTGAATCTAAAGGGTTGAGCACATTAAGTAGCAGTGATTAATACTGAGCCTAAGAACAGTTAACGATGTACTAGATTGTGCCTATTCTATCTAGGACAAAACAATGTATTTATGAAGATACTTCATAATGGCTATTTGGAACCTCTTTAGTTTTATGTGCCCTTCCTACATATTAGAGAGCAAAACATACTGCTTGTTGATTGTACATTCATCATCAAACCAATTAAAATATATATGGTCTTGCCTTATGTGTTCATTGTTATACAAACACTGGGGTGACAGGAATTCCATCATAACAATTGTATGGTTTCCAAGTTTTACTGCAAAAAATTGGAAGGGGGAAAATTGTTCCATTTAATGAAATAAATCTTTATTTTTATAATGTTATTTTTAGCAGCTCTGAATCACTGAAAAAATAAATGAGTTCCATTCCTTGGTTTCCAGTAGGAGATATGAACATCAGATTTAAAAGTGAAGCCTTGTGCAGCATTTATTGTGCCTGTAACAAAATATAATACTTAGGAATTGATAATGGCCTGGCAGATTAAGACACTTCTCTATAAAAATGACCAACAAAAGAAATAACTAAACAGGTTCCACATTGGCTTGTAATTCATCCATGAATGAAATTACACTGACTGTAACAGATTTTCAAAAACAAAAAGGAATACATATCTAGAAATCCTTTTATTTTCAGTTTAAGGCCACAATCCTCTGTATAGTTCCACTATCTCAATAGAACAATTCCAAACTTGCAAATAGCAGATATAATGGTGTGCCTGTGGCCATACTTTACCACTTTAGTTTGCAGATGGGAACTTGCATGTTGAAAATTTGTCACATACACACAGATCTATACACACAGAAAACTAACATGTCAAGGAGAATGCTACGCTATAACTATTCTCCACAACATCTCATTTTCTAAATGCAAGGCAATTTTTTGCATGATGCCTTGTGAGTCGCAACTGCCATCTGAAATGAACCCAGTTCTCTCTCAAGTTTACCATTTGTTCAGATGTTTGTGAGAACCAGGCTAAAATGTTACAGTGGCTTAAGTATTACAGGCTTTGAGCAGATGGCTTAATTATGCTTCTATATCCTTAGAAAAATGGTTGTACTAATTTATGGCTATATTTTTATAATTACTATTACAATTATGGGGGGAAAGCAAAGTAAAGAATGGTGTAAAAAGGGTCCAGATATGAATATGCAACAGCATTTAAGGTGCTTTCTTTGCTAAGTGAATATAGGAGCATCTTTTCACTTCTTTATTGAGCCTTTGATTGCAACGATGTCACCTATAGCCTAACAAGACGACATTTGTTCCGATCCAGAGCTCACGGTGTTGTCATATAAAACACTGGTAAACAAGAAAATGACAGTTCCTTGTGTACTACTATGGAGACTTGAAATTTGTACTAAATACTTAAGTGCAGTGTTGGGTCATTTGTTTTTTGTTCCTTCTGTTTCCAATGTCATTCAAAGCACAATCAGACTATACTTAAAACATCTTTGTCCACTTCAGGTATTTCCTCTTGGATTGTGTTCCAGTGCCTTGCAAAATTAGGATTTAGGTAATGACCCCATGTGACCACATACTGCTGAAAACTGCCACTCAGTTGAGATGGATCTCACGCTTGTTGTTCTTCAAAGGGCTAGGCCAATGAATATTTATACATAGTGTTATATATTCCTGGAAAGTGGCAAGTGCAGAAATGGGAGATTTCAAGTTGTATACTTCAGTTTGTTAGCGCCAGAAGATGTAGCAACAGCAGCTGTAGCAATGGCAGATGCCGTGGCTTGACTGCCAACATAAAGTGGGTCCAAACATGCCACTTTGGCAGCAAAGAATGAATGGATACAATGCAGGACTGCAAACAGATTGGAGAATTCCAACTCCTGAAAGGGAAAGCAAAGAGATTAAATGTAAGAAAAAATCCATCCATCCATTATAACACATTTTCCAACGCCATGCTGCAGTGACAAACCAAAAGAATCTTAATCATATCACATAAAGACTGCATTTTTTTTTACTGCAGAACACCAAACCATTGGTTGATCTGCGATATAACACTTGCTTTGAATAATACAGTACAATTCTGAGTGGAATGGTATCAATTTTATACTAGAAGTTAGTTTCTAGCATTCATTGTTACAAAACTCAGTCATGGGATGGAAGAAAAAATTGCTAAAGGCAGGAAGACAACACCCCCCCCCCCCCGGAAGACTGTATTCACTGGTTTGAAATTTTCATAGACCACATGCCAAGATGAAATGGCAGTTCAAGGATTTTTAAATCACATTTCAGGGTCTCAATTTGAGGACAACAATGTCATGAAAAAAGTACCATGGATCCATGAGCTGTAATTTAGATTGTGCCAGGCTCAACATAATTTCCTGCAAATTATATTATTTTGAGCTCACATTTTTTTAAAAAAATAGTAGTGATTGTCGTCATGTTTACTACATGTTCCTAAGATTACTTTAATGATAAGATAATTTGATTAAGCTCCTTGAACACCCCCCTTCCTTTAGCATCACTCCTGAATTCATTTATTTTATAATTTACCACAATTCTATACTTCTTCCAAAGAGGTCAGACTAGCTCACATAAGGGATAGCTCCCTTTATAGGGTTAGTTAGACAGCATATGCATGACTACTAAAAGTAACTCAATAAGCTTCATGGCTGGACAAGAATTTGAAGCCAAACATCTCTTAGATCTACACCACAGTCAATATATGTTAGACCAATGTTTTCATGCCTCACTTTGGACAAATCTATTTTAGGTTTCTTCAGATTTATTTCTGAACCCTACCATTACCCATCCAGTAGTACACATTCACCATTCATCTTAGTTAATATAGGCTACTTAATAATTTTAATCTAATATCTGTTCACTAGTGACAACATTACTACTACCGGCATATATCCTACCACTCCACTCAGCAAAGTTTGGAGGCTTCCAGTCTAAGGAGCCTTCCTCCACCTTAAGCAGCTCTCCATCTAACAGAAGAACCACACAAGTTGGAAGAAGGCTTTGAAAGTTGCTGACTGGAGTGGCAAGATATAGGCCACTATTACAACCACCAGTAGTATCATTTGCCAGTAATCTTTACAATAGCCCTGCATGTTTTGCCACTATTCCTATATCCCCACATTGCAGATGAGGGACCAAGGCTGAGAATTCCAGGTTTACCTAAGGCCAATGAATGACTTATGGCTGAAGTGTGATTTGAACTAGGAACTCACACATCATATTTTGAGCCACTATGCTTCACCAGGTCTACATAGTACTTAAACACACAGGTAGCATTTTAGAAGAAGAAAGGGAAAGCTTTCCTGTGCTACAGTTGTATTAATCTTTCTCTTTCTATTACGTGCAATGCATTTCATCCAGTGATTTGAATGAACAAAGGGAAGACTGGTGAGCTACTGACTTTCCCGCCAGCTGCCTGCACTTAAAGGGAGTCTGGCAACCCTATAACTCTTTCATGATCCAAGCCATGGGTCATCTGCCATATGTTCAATGCTTTTGGGAAGCAGGCTTCCCCCCGCTGCTTCCCCACAGCCTCTGGGATTTTCCTGGCTTTCTCCAGTCTTTCTCAAACCTGGTTTTCCCTGAACTTTTGAGAAAGGTTACCATATACCCTGAAAGGCTGCTGTGGTGGCAGGAAAAATTGGATTTTCCTGCCCATCTGGCAGCCATTTTCCCTAACCCTCTCTCTATGGCAGCAATTTCTTCCTATTGCCTCCAGGAGGCTTTTTATTTTTTAAAAAATGGCACTAGAATATCATAATGTTATATCAATATGTGCACTAGGTTCTGTGAATTGTTTTCATCTGAAAATATGCAATTCTCTAGCTTTTTCCATTGCAGAGATACACAGGGAAAGATATATCTCTGCAAGAGAAGAGGCTAGAGACTTATCTTAAAAATGAAAACTGGGAATTCAGAGAACCTGATGCACATATTGGTATAATATTGGTATAAATCCATGCTATAACAATATTCTAGTGTCATTTTCAAAACATAAAAAACCCATTGGCCTAGGGGAGGGAGGGTGGCTGCTGCTCAGGAGATTGGGTAGGCTTGCCAGCCTCCAGGTGGGGCCTGGGAATCTCCCGTTTTTCCAACTGCTCTCTAGCTGACAGAGATCAGCTCCCCTGGAGAAAATGGCTGCATTGAAGGGGGGACTCTATGGCATTGTACTGCTGAGGCCATGCTGAGGCCTCCCCCCTCCCCAAACTCCCCCCTCTCCCAGATCCACTCCCAAAGTCTCCAGGTATTTTCCAACCCAGACTTGGCAACCCTAAGATTGGGGCAGGGAAAGCTGCCACATAGAAGCCCCATTGCTGCTGCACTTTATCAGCAGCCACACCAGCAATGAAGAAACCAGACAAACCCCCTCCCCATGTGAAAACAACTTCAGTCTGCCCTACAGCTCGCTCCTTCCTTCCTTCCTTTTTTCTTCCTTCCTTCCTTCTTACCTACCTACCTACCTACCTACAATGGGAAGCTAACAAATCCAACATTCTGGAGCACCATCCTGGATTTCCTGTGAGAGGACAGACCCTCGCAGGTGGCCCAGGCCAATAGCAAGGCCCGTACAGCCTGCTGGGGAGGGATAGTAGGCAGCACCCATAGGCAGCACCCATAGGAAATCTAAATTTTCAAGGTTTTGTGCTAAACATAAACTAGCCTCCAATTATTGCCATAATTTATATCCTTCATCATCTGGATTTACAGGAATGAAACATTATGTGTTTTCTTGGCTTTTCTGCAATATTGGAGATAAAAATTATATTGTGCAGAGAATCTCTGTATAGTGGTAAATTTACTCAATACTCATTGTAAATGACTTCTTGAATCAATTGTTTCCTGCATCCCATTATGAACTGTTCTAGAGAAGAATTTATTCAAGAAATCAATCACAAGGTGTGTTGAACAAATTGACCATTAAGCACAGTGATTTGTGTATTTGCGCTATAACTATTGACCTGTAATTCACAAGGATGTAAATTATTTCTTTCACAAGTCTTGTGTTAACCAACAATACCAAAAACACTAATATAATTACTAGTTTTAGAATAATTTTCAAATTTGAATAAAAGTTTTATATCCTATATTGGCACATCTGATTGATGGGACAATTGTACACAAGATGGATTTCAGATCAAGTGTTTTTCCTGTGTCAGGATCCCCCCCCCCTCCGTTTTAATGCATCTTAACAACAGATAAAGATAACTAGACACTACCTGACATACCCAGATTCACGTTACAGCTATTAGCAGATAAAATATTTGTGACTGGCTGAATAGCAACAGAATAGTTCTCTAGCCTAACATAAATACATGTGTACAAAGCAGCCCAATCAGAATCTCTTCTAATAGAAAATGTAGAATGCTCTGGCTTGCTTCTTTTTGTACACCTGACATATCCTGAAATGCTTTTATGAGGAAACAGAGTTGCATACACAAATTCTATCTGGGAACACCACTAGATGTGACACATGAAATAGCCTCAGCTCAAAATTACAACCACTGTATCTTCTGTGAGAAATATATGAATAATCTTTACTCATGAAGTTGTTATATCTGATTTTAGTGATTCACCTGTTGAACACATTAAGCTGCCTTAGGCTAGCCCTGTTCACAAATTACACTGAATTTACATACACAGTAGGCCTACTACTGGATAAGCAGGTGGCAACTGTGGCCAGGAGCATCTTTTACTAGCTGTGACCAGTTAGTCAGCTGTGGCCTTTCCTAGGCAGAAAAGATCTGGCCACAGTGGAGCATGCCCTGGTTGTATCTAGATTAGATTACTGCAGTGTGCTCTACATGGGGCTGCCTTGAGATGTGTTTAGAACCTTTAATTGGTACAGAATGCTGCAGTCAGGATGCTGACTGGAAATAATCATAGGGATCATATCACTCCAGTCTTGACCCACCTATACTGGCTCCCAGTTTGTTTCTAGGCAGAATTCAAAGTGCTGGTTTTGACTTTCAAAGCCATGTATGATTTGGCACCAACGTATCTAAAGGATTATCTAATCCCCTATGAACCTGCCCAACCACTACAATCATCTTTGGAGGCTCTGCTTCAGAGGCTCCCACCTTCTGAGATTAGGCAATCTGGGAGGGGGCCTTCTTGGTCATGGCACCAAAGCTCTGGAACTCTCTTCTCATTTAGATTTATCTGCCCTCCTCTTTCAGTGTCTTCTGCCAGCAGACTTTTGTTTTGTTTGGCATTCCCTCAGTGAGCCTTCCTTCCTATGTTTTTATGTTTTGTACATATTTAAACTCTGTTCTTAATTGTAATTATGTGTATTGTGGGGGTTGGTTTTAATGGTTTCAAAATGAGATTTTATCATGTATGTTTTAAATTATTAGCTGCCTTGGTGGCGCCTGTGAGAGCAGAAGGGTGTGATATAAATTTTGTAAATAAATAAATCTGTGTGCACTGTACACTTGATTGTTCTTTGTATATATATCAAGTATAGTCAACATATGTACAACTGAGTGTGTGATAAAACCCTCACATTTATCCAGGCACTAATCCCTGGTTTCAACTGTAAACTGAATGGGTGTTGGCTTTTTCTTACAAAGAAACATACAGGCAGGATGCACATGCACTAACTGTAACATGTGAACAGGGCTACTGAATCAGACCATTTGTCTATCAGTGTCAGTACTGCCTTCTCTGGCTGTCAGCAGCTCTCCAGAGTCTCAGGTAGAGGTCTTTCCCATCACTTTCTACCTGGCCCCTTTAACTGGAGATGCCAAGGATCAAACCTAAGACCTTCTGTGTGAAAAGCAGATGTTCTAACACCATGTCACAGCCCCTGCCACAAATTTTGTTAGTCTTTAAGGTGCTACTGGACTCTTGCTCTTTTCTACTGCCCTATAATAGTACATGTTACCCCTGAAGAACACAAAAAGGAAGTGTCTCATTAGCACATGCAAAGCCAGCTCTAGAAAAATAAGAAAATGGAGATAAAATATTTCTCCTTCTGTTGCACAGAACCTTGTAACTGTGTGCATGGTTGTACTAACATTCCTTCTTATTTCTGCTCAGAACATTGTACATTTCACCCCCCCCCCCCCCAAGGCTGTTGAAATGGTTTTTCATAGCTGAGCTCTGCTGACTAAGGACAAAGGACGTAAGGGGAGAACCACTTCATTTTCACTTCTCAGTACATCCATACTAGAGCTTCTACTACTAGCTAGATGAAAAACAAAATTGATAGCAACAGTGGGAAAAGAAACAAATAAATTTGCCATATAATTTCAGCTCAGGATTCATAGCAGATGCTGAGCTCTGACAAACCACAATGTTTAAAGGCACATTAAATTAAGGAACTTCTGTAATAACCCTGACCCATATAAATTATTGCTGTACAGTAATCCATGCATTTTGATCACAGGTCAGCCTCCAAAAGTTACCAAGGCTTTCAACAGACAAATAGTAATCAAGTATCACCTCTGGGAGGGAAGGAAAGCTCTTGGAGCTGAGTATACCCTTTGGATATTATATTGGAATCAAATGGTAGTAGCAACAATAAAAGAAAAGGAGAAATCTACTTGAAATGATATACAATGTCATGGATCCAGCAGTATGCAAGCAGAAATATACATAGACTTAGTGCAGTTCTGCTTGCACAAGATTTTGTGCAACTCCTAGCATTTTCCTCCCTATATACTATAGGGCCCAGAAATTTGTTGAACAACATCTTATGCAAGTAGAAACACAAGTGGGAATATAGCACGTTTGACTTAGCATAAGTAGTTATCATGACTTTTTTCTTGCGTTTCCACTTGTGCAAGAGCAATAATACAAGCAGAAATTTTGTGCTGGATCCAACCCAATATGTATTTAATTCATGAGAGATTACTGAACCAGTTGGCTTGCCAGCCTCATTTGTAATTAGAATTAATAAGACAATTTTTTTCAGCTCAGAATGGTCAGGCGGGTGGAGCAATTTGTCTAGCTAATTTTGACAATAAACTACTTAGTCCGAGTGAATGGTGCAGAGGTCATTTTGTTATCATGGAGCCTTCTGGCTACTTTTACTTACTGGAACAATTTGACTGTTCACAATGATATGAATGTATTGAATATAAAACAGTGTTTATATCAATGGATGCATCAATGTAGCTATTTTTCCTAGGGACCCCCTGGAGTGATTTGGGAGTCCAAATCAAGCATTATGTGGCAGTTACTTCTTGCATGCAAGCAGCCCCTTTATACTTTGACCCCATAAGTCTGGGAGCAGGTTCAATTTGTCAGGAATTCAGTTCACCTGTGAGGGGTTTATAGTTCCAGCTCCGCAACTCTGTGATTCTCCTTATAAAAAGAGATAGATTCTTTAAACGCCTATAAGGCCATCCCACTGTTAATTACTTGACAAAATACCAGCAAAGAGGAGGGGAAAAAACCTAGACTTTTCTTGTAATCTCTTCTGAATCTACACTATGAATCTACACTACACTACAGTACTAATTTGTTCTGGGTGTATTTGGCCAAAATCTTTTGTTTTCTGGTCTCACTCTATTCACATGAGTCACTATCCTGCAACTCTGAAGGGTGGAATTTGGAAGGCAATTAGAAGACAAAAGAAACCTGGTTCTTCAACTTTTCATTACCCAGCAAGGTGGTTTTATGTTAGCCTCTAAGTGATCACAGAGTGTACATCTAGCAACTCACCCGGCAAAATGGTAAATTTTTACCCAGATATCTAGATGAAATATAATTACACCACCATTACACCTATTAGACAGTACAGAAATTACATAAATAGGATCCTGCATACAATACGATAAACACGACAGTATAGACCACAGTCTTCAATCATTTATCTGAACAAGTTTGTAAAATCATTTCATGCAGTGCAGCCCTATTATCTGCACTGAAAAACACTCCTGAATAGTTCAGTTTTGCATAGTTTGCAAAAGGGCAGGAGAGTGGGGGCTTTCTTGACCTCCTCAGGCAGGCCAGGTGAACTTATGGACATGCCAGAATTAGGGATGCTGAATGTGCCTCCCCTTTTTTGTGCCTCAGAATGCTGTTCCATACAACAAGTTGGTAACTCTCAGTTATAGCTTAAGTATGACCCCAAGTCTGACCCCCCCAAATATTTACAAATGTAAACTATATATGCATAATTAAGGATTAAATTTAAAATGGGGGGACACAATCCTTTGTTACATTTTTTTCATCTGAGGAAACTTACGTATTTTAAAACTGAAACTAAATTTAGGTAGCTGATGATGTCCAGCACCCTGATAGCCTGGGCTTGCCTGATCTCATCAGATCTCAGATGCTAAGCAGGGTCCGCCTTGGTCAGTATGTGGATGGGAGACTGCAAGGAACAACAGGATTGAGATGTGGAGACAGGCAATGGCAAAACACTTTGAATGTCCCTTGCCTTGAAAGCCCCATGGGATCACCAGAAGTCAGCTGTGACTTGATGACCAAAAAAAGAAAAGAAAAAGATGTCCAGCACAGAGCATGCTATTTTGCATTTCGGCAGGTCTGACAAGAAGTGCACTTTTGAAAATGCTGGCAACTTTATAAATATATTAAGTATCAATGTCACTAGAGGTCTTTCCACTGCTGCTTGAAATATAAATTCCAGAGGTGATTGCTTTGGTAGGAAACCCCCCCCCCCCAAGTTGACTTTGATGAATAGGTGTTATTTTACATCTTTAGGCAACAAGTGGCTTTCTTGGATTAACATCAATCGTGGAACCTCTAGATGGCTATATTCTTTCAGAATATAAAAAGGCTGCTAAGCCCACAACGGGCTGTGGAGAGAATGTTGAAACTGCAACGGAATATCTATATAGGGCCATGGACATAAAGGGGAGGGGGCAGTGTGTTGCATGCTAGTCAAAAATCCATATTGGTTTTGACAGTGTTCTCATACATTCTTAGTCATCCATAGTGCACCAAGCTGCCTACTTCTAAACTCTGAAAACAGTTTAAAGCCCCCCAAAGCCATTTCACAATACAAACAAAAATAAACAAAAGAGTAAACGCTCCATGTAGCTGTCTTTTGTGTAAGTCTGCTTGTAACATATGCACATCACTAAAGTTCACTCACACAGAAATTACAAAGGTCTTTATAGATTTCCTTGAAGAAGACCAAAACCACCATCTTTTCAGCTTTTCCTTTAGTATATTTGGCTGATGTTTTGGTGCATCATGGTTTTGGTTTCTATAAAATTTCCAGAGCACTTCTGAGCATAATTGGATTTTTTTTAAATGAACAATCTGTAGTACTGCAGAATTATCCTAATGTCAGCTATACATATGGTATACATCCACTAGCACTGAATTCCATAATTAAATTACTTGTTGAATAAGTGATTTCTTTTGTCTGTCCCGAACCTGTTGCCCTTCAGCTTCATTTTATGCCTACAAGTTCTTGTATTTTGGGAGAGAGAGAAAAAGCTCTCACCAGTCATGTGCTTTGTCCCATGGACAATTTTATATACCTTTATCATGTCTCCCCTCAGATGCATTCCCCCCCCAAAAAGGTCCCCAGATTCTTTATCTTTTCCTCACAGGAAATACCCTAATCCCTTTATCATCTTTATTGCCCTTGTCTGCACTATTTACAGCTCTGCAATATCCTTTTTGAGATACCGCAACCAGAACTGTACATAGTACTCTACTCCAAATGAGACTGCATCATAGATCTATATAGGGGCATTACAATACTGGCCATTTTATATTCATTTCCTTTCCTGATTATCCCCAGCATGGAGTTTGCTTTTTTTCTTGAGCTTTCCACAACAGCCTCAAGATCTTTTTCAGTCTCAATCTTAGCCAGACTGAAACTTAGAACCCATCAGCATAAAGTTAGGAATTTTTTTTGTTGCACTGAGCATTACTGTAAATATATCTACAACTGAGCATCATTTACCATGTTGCCCACTCACCCAGTTTGGAGATCCCTCCTGGAGCCCTTTACAATCTGCCCTTTACAATCTATAGATGGGCATGAACCAGGAAAATGCGGTCCAGTTTATTTATTTATTGCTTTGATTTCTATCCCACCCTTCCCGCAAGCGGGCTTGTGGTTTGTGGTTCGCGGTATGCCTGATTCATGTCTCTTTCTGTAACCTGTTTTATGCCAATAAAGGTATATGTATGTATGTATGATTCATGAACCATGAACTGTCATGAACTTTTACCTGCCAAACAAACCAGTTTGGTTCACAGGGTTCCTGATGCAGCAGAATGCCCTCTGATGTGCTAGTGACACCAAACTTGCAGGAGATCTCTGGATGCTGCTGCTCTACCTGACTTCCACGTTTGGTGAGGATTGGGTTTATGGGGTCTGAGTTACAGCCCCCCCAAAAAGGTACCCCCAGGAAAGTGCAGGAGGTTCAGGAGTATATAGAAAGGATCCTGTGCAAGCTAGAGACATCAAAGTCACAGGGGACGTCCCCTGGATGCTCTTCTACATACTGTCCAAGTTCCATCCTCATGTTGCTTTGAAGTTAGGTAAACATTTAGATTGAGTGGAGACAATCTGTCTATAAATGTATCTGTTCACAAACTGCCACAGACCACCACAAACAGCTTGAAAGTTCATGGAAAGTTTGTGCCAGTTGACCTGCCATGAACTTCACTTTATGAATCACAAACCGCCCAAAATTTAACCCCAACTTTAGTTCGTGAGTTAGTTTGTACCCATCCCTGGTTTTTTCACCATCCTGAATAATTTCACCTGAATAATTTTGCAATCTTGACCACTACACTGTTCATCCTAATTCCAAATAATTTATGAACAAATTAACTAGCACATTGTGTGATCCTATTATTCACTTCCCTCCATAGTGAGAACTGTTCTGCTCCTTTATTTTCACTCTGTTTCTTGTTGTTCAACCAGTTTTTTTTTTAAAAAAATCTATGATCTGTCCTCTTATCCCATGACTGCTAAGATTATTCAAGAGTCTTTGGTGTGGTACCTCCTCTTTTGAAAATCCAAGTATGTAACATCTACTGGATCACCTTTGTCCATGTGACTGTTAGCTTTCTCAAAGAACTCCAAAGATTGGTAAGGCAGAATCTGTGCTGATTTTCCCTCAGGAGATTTTGTTCCTCTGTGCACTTAATAATTCTGACTCTAATAACAGTTTCTACTAATTTACTTGAAACAAATGTTACACTAACTGGGCTGTAATTTTCTGGATACACTTTGGACACATTTTTGAAAATCAGTGTTACATTTGCTACTTGTTTTTTAGTCACAAGTAACATACTGGTTAACAGACCAACAATTTCATACCTGAGGTCCTTAAGAACCTTCTGGTGTATGTATTCAGACCTGAAGACTTATTCACTTTCAATATTCCTAGTCATCCTAGATCTCATCACCTCAATTTGACCCAGTTCTCCAGATACCTTTCCCCAAAACACCCCACATTTCCCACACTGAAAACAGATGCAACAAATATATTCAGTTTCTCTGCCATCTCCCCATTTTCCTTCCACAATTCTTTAATTCCTTTGTCATCCAAAGGCTGCCTGCCTCCTTAGTGAATTTCCTGCTCTGGATACTGTTTGAAGAAATGCTAACAATTCATTTTTCAAATTTGTTTTATGCTTGCTTTATTGTCAATTTACAATAAAGTTTAGTTTCAAATTTGGTTTGCTTTTGCAAAGTTCCAGGTAGTGATGGTGAAAAATGCCATCGAGTTGCAGCCAAACTGCAAGGTTTTCAAAGCAAGAGATAAACAGAGTTGGTTTTCCATTGCCTACCTTTGCATAGCAATCCTGGACTTTTTTGGTGGTCTCCCACAACCAACGTTAACTCTGCTTAGCTTCTGAGATCTGATGAGATTGGGCTGACTTTGGTCACTGGGAACTTTAATAGTCTCATTGGTTCTCCAACAGCTAACTAAAGAATTGAGCTAGGATTCCAAGAGAGACAGGAATAGCACACACCCCAATACATCTGGACCTTTTCCTGCCCTACTCACCAGGGAAAGAGCCACTGGCGTTTATTGGGGCTTGCTTCTTTGTAAGTGCAACTGAAGTTTGTGAAAGCTGCAAACTTTGGGAACTAGGGAAAAGACAAGAAAATGAGGTCTTGGGTAGCTGAATAGAAGTGTGGAGACTTGAGTCCTTTCTTCCCTCCCCTAATCATCATAAGTCTTCACCAACTGTGAAAGTAGTTTATAACTTTGCATCTAATCCTCATGAAATGTGGAGTTGGTGCAAAGTCCTTCAAGTGTTTCACTCTATTTAATATGCAACTTTTAGTACCTTATTAATTCTTTATTTTCTCCAATGCAGATGACACAGATGCTATTCAATTTCAAAGTCTACATTTACAAAAAAGCACATCAGAGGGTTATCTGTGTATGTCTGTTGCAGTAAAAATAAACAGGAGCCCTGTGGCACTGACAAAATTCTATTCCAGCATAAATTTTTGTGGTCTTCAATCCTCTTGCTCATATGCTTATGCTGGAATAAAAATTTGATCCAAACTAGATTCTTCACTCTTTAGCCATTCTTGCTTCACTGCTTAAATATATAAACATTCATCCAAATAGAAACCTTCTCTTTTTCATCCCCATTACCCCAATTGGGCTGGTTATTTTTGACAAGAGAGATGTCATAAGGTTTTGGATTATTATTATTACCTTTGCTTCAATTTGCTTAGTATCTGGATTTTGGAACAAAAATTTGATTTTACTCTTGCCATCATCTGAAGAACCTTTAAGCTGGGAAAACTTGTATCTCCATAGTACAGCCTACAGGAAACAAAATCACAGAAACACATGAAACACATCAACAAACCAAACAGAAAGAGAAGAAAATATCCTTCCTAGTATCCTTCTAAACTACCAATCCTATGAAATTAAATGCAACAATATTTTCCAGTATGAAGCCTCTCTGATTATAAAAATGTATTATACATTGACAATGTCTCGTTCAGAGATTTTAGCTGTAAAATATTCTTTGAAACTCTTTAATTTTACTGTCAGAAACATGCCTGAACTGGGGGCGGGTTTTATGCCTTCTCTAAATAAGGTTGCATCATCTTTGAAAACCCGGGTCTTCAGCTTGGGCGTGATGCTAGATCCATTGCTGCCACTTTCTGAGATTGTAACAACATCCAGATTAGACTATTGGAATGCATTCTATATATTGCCTTAAAATGTTTCAGAAAGTGCCGATGGTCCAGACTGCAGGAGCATGCTCAAACTGTCACTAACATGTTTCTCCTCCCTTGTTTCATCTGTGTTGGTTTCTGGCTGTGATGTTTAAAGGCCTCAGTTGTCTGGCATCACAATATTTTAGGAATTATACAGATTCTCCCATACAGCTCTTCCCGTATGTGGAGGTCATCTTCAGAGGTCCTTCCCTGTGTGCCCCCATCACTGGAGATAGTGTGGTTGGCCACAAGGGAGAGGGTTTATTTGATAGCCATGGATCTTTCCCCTCTTCCTTCTTCATGGATCTTTAGCCATGGATCTTTTCCATCTCCCTCTCACTCCTGCATTCCCCAAAAAGCTGATGGTCAGAGTCCTGAGAGGCACATGGGAAAAATATCACAAGGAATGGTTATTCTGGTGAAACTGGGTGACAGAGTCCACACTTCCATCCTGTGTCCAGAAACCTCTGGTATAATTGGGAAATCCATCACAGAATTGAACAGATTAAATGTCACCTAATACTGATTCTTCACAGCAGCACTGTGGCATTTTCTCCAGGGGATTCTAGTGACATTGAATATCAGCTTTTCAGAGGTCTCAGGAGATGGGCAAGATTCTTGTACATAGTCATCCTTGTGCTTGCAGTTCCAAGGATCCAAACTGTTGTCAGATAAGGTGGTGGATTTCAACAAATCTTATTTAACTGTTGCCTTTAAATTAGAACTTAGTGCATGAACAGTACAGTTAGTCCATTGAAGTCAATGGGTTTAGAAAGATATAACTGTGTTTAGGATTACACTGTCAACTGATTATCTAGGCTAACAGTTACTAAGCTTATAATTTAGGAAAAGGTCAGGCATTGTACTTTTTAATTTGTTGGGGAATGTCATGTGGATTCATAAGTAAAGTAAAGGTTTCCCTTGCTCGGAAGCCAGTCAAATACGACTCTAGGGATGTGGTGCTCATCTCTGTTTCCAAGCCAAAGAGCCAGCACTGTCCAAAGATGTTTCCATCATCATGTGGATGGCACGACTAGATGCCGAGGGGCACAGAACGCTCTTACCTTCACACCGAAGTAGTACCTATTTATCTACTTGCAATTTCTTGCTTCAAACTGCTAGGCTGGCAGGAGCTGGGACCAGAGACGGGAGCTCACTCCATCATGCAGCACTCGGGTCTCGAACTGCTGAACTACCAACCCTCCGTTCTGTAGTTCAGCGTCTTAACCACTTGAGCCACTGCATCCCTGTGGATTCATAAACTTGCTACTAATTATTCATGGAGGAGTGGCCTTTTAAAAGATGGCTCAAGGTCAGCCCAGGAACTTTTTCTGATACTGGATTTGAACCTAGTTTTCTTAGACTGACACTGAATGTAATTTCAATTGAACCAAACTTGGAAGTCAGCAAAATAACAACAAAAAATAAAATTCAGGAATTACTAAATCTTACCTATGAAACATAATTTTAACCCCTGTAATTCAGGATTGTGTTCTTTGAGGAACTAGATTTAAATTGTGAACCTTGTTCTGAGCATTTGTTAAAATTTATTTTTCCTTTGGCAAAGGTGTTTTTTCCTCCCTTTATCAAGGGCATGTATAGTTATATGTTTTATTGGTGTCTCTTGAAGACAGTTGAAATGCCATGGTCATTGAACAGCATACAAAATTCCAAAATTAATGTCTGAAGCTTTGCCTGATTTTTTAAAATAAAACAACTCCTTCTCAGAAATGTAAATGATAGATTCATGTAGAAATAAACACATGTGTGCTCCTTGAACACACGTGCTCCCAGTTTATCAAAATAGAGGGTGAGAAAAAGAACACAGTATTGCTGTTGTGCCAGTACAGAATCTCAGCCTAATCATATACCCATGCCATTAAAACAACAGACAATTGAAACGAAACCTAGCTTCAGATTACACTTTCCTTGTGGAATCTCTTATTTTCTTTCCTATTTTTCAAGATTTTTGAATTTTGTACGCGAAACAAAAGAGGTTATTTGTGCTAATAAATGTCAATCTATGGCTGAGGACAGACTGGCAGTATAAAGCGCAAGGGAGGCAGGGCAAAAAGACTCGGGCCAAGTTGTGGCAGGGAATCCTGGTCGCACTGCACCGACTGATGTGGCAGCATACCGGGGAAGAGGCGGAATGGAGCAGTCGCACTGCAGGGCCGCCCCTGGTGGTGCTGTGGTTGCGCACGGCTTTGGTCTGCTCTATCAACCTGCATGTAGGTGCATGGGTGCATGAGCGCTTAGGTGCAGCAGCATTGGGCGGTTGAGTGCGCATGGGCAGTTATGCACATTCCTGCCAGATTAGCAGGTTCACATTACCAGTGCTGCCTGATTGCGGCTTTTTTTACGTCCACACTTCTGGAAAGTGGGATCAACACGCCCTCCATGGCTTGCCTCAGCTTTCACCTGGTAGTTTTTAAAAGTGGGAGCGAATCGTTAAAGGACGGGTTGAGTGTGGCAGGGGAATGCCAGACAGCTGTGGCTGTGTGAATCGGCCCACTTATCTGCTTGAGAAAGGTGCCTATATTGGGCCAAACTGCCAGTCTGAACTCAGCCATTCTATTTCACTGAAAAAAACTGTTGTGAGAAAAATGTTGAGCTGCCTCATCATAATATTCTCAGATGTGATTAAAAGGTTGTTGCCAGACTATTTGTGAGCAGCTTCTAAGGCTACAGGCAACTAATGTCTCCATGTCATTCTGTTAAAACAGTGAGAAATACAAGAAATGGACTATTACATGCATGCAAGCCAAGAAGCACAATTAGCAGCAGTATGTTGACATATGGGATGAAGGGATATTTCAAGGTGAATATAATGTGGGTAGATCCTTTCTGATCTGGTTTTAGGCCTGGTTATGTGACTGAAACAGCCTCAGCCTCTAAGCAGCTTTCAGTACCACTGATTGTGGTATCCTTCTGGACCTTCTTTCCGGGCTGGGACTGAGTGGTACCATTTTGCAGTAGATCTAGTCCTACTTGAAGGACAGATTGCAGAAAGTGGTGCTGGGGAAATGCTGCTCAGCCCCTTGGCATTTGGTCTGTGGGGTCCAGCAAAGTTCCATCTTGCACCCTGTCCTGACAAGACAGAAGTGCTATTGGTGAGTGGAAGATCTGAGCCAGGATTTAGGGCAGGGGTGTCAAACACGTCACCCATGGGCTGCATCCGGCCCACATAAGGCTCAAAACAGGCCCCAAGCAACTTCCTTCTCCTGCTTCCTTTCCCAGGGCTGCTCCTACAGCCACACCCAAGCATCCTTTTTTCCCAGCTCTCTCAGTGGCTCTTTGTTTCATGCCTATTGCCTTCCCCCCTCTCTCTCACACACAGAGATAGAGAGAGCCTCATGGCTGGTTTGTGCCAGAGAGATACAAAGACAAACATGCCTGCATGCTCCTCCCTCTTTCTTCTCTTTTGAGGGGGAAGGGAGGAGGAAGAGAGGAGAAAGAGAGAGAGAGAGAGAGAACAAAATTGGAGTCCCAGCTTTAAGACCAACAGCATTTTATTCCAGGTATAAGTTTTTGTGTGCAAAAACACTTATTTAGAGGGAGGCAGGGAGGGAGGGTCGGTGGATGGATAGATTCTTCTGACAAGCACAATGTACACTGAGGAAATTATTTTGGCTTATTCTGAAAAATGTTTTTTTTTAATTATTAGATTTCTCTTTTCCTATCTGGATTTATTTTCTTTCAAAAAGACCCTAATTAGGAATTAGAACACTTGGATTAGTCCTTATATCCTTATATATTTATATCCTTATAGTCCTGCTCTGGCAAAGAGGGCAGGGTATAAATTAGATAGATAAATGCATAAATAAATAAAATATCCTGGAGAATGGAGTGATTTCAGATGCCAAATGATAATAGCACACATAGGCAATGAGACAGGAAACCTAGGCCTCGGTTCAGTTCAGGAGGATGCATTGTCTTGAGCTTCATTGTCAATTGCAATTCAGCAGTCTCTCTTTCTAATCTCTCTTTGAAATTCCTTTGTAAGAGCCCTGCTACTCTTAGGTCAGCAACTGAATGTTGTGATTTCTAATATCAGACGTATGTCTAGAGATGTGAACGCCCAGAAAAAAAACTGGAAAAATTCAGGAAAAAAACATTTCCCATTTTTCCCCTGAAGCCTTTTTTGTTTTCTTCAGAAAAACTGGGGAAAAATTGAAAAAAGAAAAGAAATTGATTATGAAACGTTTTATTATGACATGATGAATAAAATATTTTAAGACACGGTGTTCAAATATTTTCTAAATAATTACTAAAAAATATGTATGGTATCAGATTAATCTGATTTCTGTGCACTGAGGACAAGCACGTCCTAGGTTACAAACTGAACTCTCCAATGCAAGAATGAGATGCATTTCTTCCTTTAGGAGGTGCTATTGTCACAAGAAAAGAAAAACGTTTCAGTTTTGTTTTTGCATGGGGGTGGGTATACTGGCACTCAGGCTTCACTAGGCCTCAAAGCATTGGAAGAAAATACAGAGCGACAAAAAGGACCTGAAAGTATAGTTTTTAGAGGTCCATAATAACTGTGATAACGACAGACACAACAGAGTAGCTACAGAAGCAGAGACTGAAACTGATAATTACATGAGTCTGATTAAATTTCATGCCCATTTATTGAAACTTAGTCCCACACTCCCTTCTATACTCTTCTCCCTTCAATTCTTTTTAGGAGAATGGGTTTTTTTTTAATTTAATACTGTGGAGAGGAAATATGAATAATTGTTACTTCTGGATTTTTAAAAATGGTTTTGTGGAGGTTTGTTTGTCTGTTCCACATAAACTAGTAAACAGTTCAGGAGATTGTTGCTTCATTTGTTACAATTACAAATAAATATTATTTTAAAAGTAAATTCTGTTTATAATAATTGTTTGGATACACTATATTTTAATATGCTAGTTATGATAATTCCATGCCAAGTAAAATTGTCCATAGTCATATCTTATGTTTCTAAAGTAACAGAATGACTTTGAATTTGGAAAAGAAAAAAAAAGTGCTAATGTAGCATTTTTTCAATTTTTCCAAAAATTTCCAATTTTTTTGGAAAAAAACTGTTTTTTCCAAGCTTCAAAATTTTGGGAAATTTTACATCTCTACTTATGTCCGTCCTTCTGGACTGAATCCTCCTGGATGGAATTGAGGCCTAGGTTTCCTGTTTCATTACCAATGCTGATCTCTCCACACCTACTTCTCTTCTGCATATCACACCTAATCCAATCATGCCTGCTATTGCCATTCAGCATCTGAAATAATCTTTATAAAGTTTATATCTCTGGTACATGTTACATTTATAGCACGCATGGCCTGGCCCAAAAAAGTGACATTTATGTCAGATCTGGCCCTCATAACAGGTGAGTTCGACACCTCTGATTTAGGGTGTCACCTGTTCTTAATGGGATTACACTCCACTTGAACAAACAGGACTGTAGTTTAGGGGCCTTCTCAGTTTTGGCACCAAACTCCAAATCCCTCCCCCTTAGGGAGACTCATCTGTCTCTTTCTGTTACCATTTTCGGTCAGTGGGTGAAGACTTTTTGTTTATTTGGCATTCCCTCCTACCCAATGGGAGCCAGCATGGTGCAGTGGTTAAGAGCAGTGGACTCTAACCTGGAGAACTGGGCTTGATTCTCCAGTCCTCCACATGAAGCCTACTGGGTGACCTTGGGCCAGCTGCAATTCTCTCAGAACTCTCTTACCCCCACCTACCTCACAAAGTGCCTGCTGTGGGGAGGGGAAGGGAAGACGATTGTAATCTGCTTTGAGACTCCTTCAGGTAGAAAAAAGCAGGGTAAATACCACCTCTTCTTAATTTGATTTTGTGCTTATATTTTAGTTCTGATTTTAATTGCAGAAAGGCAGGATATAGATTTTGTAAATAATGAATGAATGCAAACAAATGAACAAACAAATGAATCAATTACTCAGAATATCATTTCTCAGTTGAATGTGGGGGCCTGCAATGTTCCATCTTGTCCACTGTGCTGAAGCTTAATCCCAACAAGACAGAAGTGCTATGAGTGAGTGGAAGGTCTGACTCAGGATTTAGCGTGCCACCTGTTCTTGATGGGATTACACTACTTGAAGGAACAGGTCTGTAGTTTGGGGGCACTTTTGAATGTCATGGCAAGGATTTAAGAACCAATGGCTGGAGGCCACAATCCTTGTCTGTGGTTCATAAAGAGGAGCTTTCAGGAAGACACCAAGGAAGTCAACGTTGTTAGATAAACTCTGACCCCTTGCCATTTGAAGATTTTAAAAAATGAGTTATGCCATTTTTGAAATTTAATGAACTTTAATGATGCTGGGATTGATTAGTTCCATGGTTATTTGAAGACACTGGAAATTTGTTGACTGATTTCTACTATTAAAATATGTAAATAGCTATGAAGTGAACTGACAACATGATTTCCAAGTAACTTATTGAATCTGATGTATATCCTTAGCAGCATTAACTGTAACTACTAGGTTAAAGCCCTGACCTGGATAGCCTAGGGGAACCCATTCTTGTCAGATCTCGGAAGCTAAGCAAGGTCAGCCCTGGCTAGTATTTGGAAGGAAGATCACCAAGGAATACCATGGTTGTGACACAGGCATACCTTTGAACATCTCTTGTCTCAAAAACCCTATGGGATTGCCATAAATCAGCTGTGACTTGATGATAACAACAACAACCAGGTTAAAACAGAAAATGCCAAAAGATTATAGCTGAACATCAAGAAGACAAAAGTAATGACTACTGAGGAATTATACAACTTTAGGGCTGATGATGAAGAAATTGAAATTGTTAAGGATTTTCCGTTCCTTGGCTCAGTCATCAACCGGAAGGGTGACTGCAACCAAGAAATCAGAAGGTATTGAGATTGGGAAAGGGCAGCCATGAAGGAGCTGGAAAAGATCTTTAAGTGTAAGGATGTGCCTCTGGCAACCAAGATCAAAATAATTCATACTATAGTATTCTCCATTACTATGTATGGGAGTGAAAGTTGGACAATGAAGAAAGCTGACAGGAAGAAAGCTGATTCATTTGAAATGAGATTCTGCTGCCCCGCTGGCAGTGCAAGGACAACGCACCCCACACAGGGAAGGTCTTTGCCTTAAACTGTTCCCCCTTTCTTCCTATATGCACCTCTGTGTACTGCCTCAACCACCCTGCCTTCCACAACAGTAGCTAGTGGTATGTACAAGGCAGAAAGAAGGTAGTAAGGCTGAAAGGACATCACTGTGCTTATCAGCATACTAGTATGCCAGCGTAACCCACTGTACAATTGGGGGACACAGGAAATATTTTTGGGATGATCATGAGCCACACCAATCTACTGTGCTACTGCTGACCAATAACCTATGACATTGCTACCTTGCAGAATCAGTGCCTTATGAAGCAGCCCCAGCACACAATGCTGTTCCCTATAAAGGATGGTCATGTATCTCAACATGGGCTGCCCACCATTTAGAGGGGGTGACAGCAACCCTGCAAGAACACTGCATGCAGACCTTTGGAGCCCACTCACTTTTTGCTGTTATTGCAGAATGTTATTTCTTATGTTTCTTGGGATGATGCAGGCAGCCATCCAACAGAGGGAGAGGCTAGGAAAGATTTTGTTCACACTAGCAGATGATGCCAAGCAGCTGGTGAGCCTGCAACATGATCACAAGCTGCAGTGACCAGTGTCTAACTAGCTACTCTGCTGCTGGGTTAACAGTTTTCTTGTTCTAGCAATTTTCTTGTTCAAGCTGCATTGCAAACTGATGAGCACAATTGTTCCTTTATGGGCATGTAGTGATAAGGATAGCTTTACTTATGGTACTGTAGTCTGCCCATGCAGCACACAAAGGCATGGGAGCACTGCTGTGAAGACTTATGAGTTAAAATAACAATAACCCTACAGATCAGCCAAAGCAAACTTTTAGTTCAGTGCAAAATCCCACAAAGGCTGTCTTTGAAGGGTTCTGGGAACTGAGCAGTTCTTGAGCTAATCTATAGGACACAGCTCTTCTGTTCCTTTAGCCTTGGGAACAGAAGAGACAAAGCTTGGAAAAGCAGTTAAAGATTAGGCAGAGTCACATATAGACCTACAACTTAAGGGCAAGTTCTCAAAGAGAGAATTCTCAAAGGGATTCTACTTAAGCTTTAGCTCAGCTGGGATGGATATTGTCCTGTACAGAAGCTCAGTGGCTACACACTTTCTTTATCCTTTGGGTTAACTGAAGAATGGAACATTTTTCTGGAATCTTGCATGACTCTCAGTTTTGATTAAAGGACTTGAATAAAAAGGTGAAATACCTGCAATTTTCATGCTATTTGCTTAACTGATTGATTATAGCCTCCCGTTTATTAACAATGCAGATTTTGACATGGAAATAGAAACTCAAAGAAATTTGACTTGGCTCTTTTAGAAAAAATCCCACACAAGGTCTTGAACACCCATAGAAAACAGATGGTGGTGTATAAGTCTTTACAAGCTAAATCTATTCTTAAGGGCAGGTAAATACTTTGGGAAAATTATCTGCAGTGTTCTCCAAGAAGGCCTAAGGTTTCTGAGCTTTTTGAACAAAATCAGTGGGAAGGCACCCACTGACTGCAGTGAAGTATAGACTGGGCTTGCAGTAATCATGATAATATAAGAGCTGATGGTATGTCATGGGACTGTCAACACAAATTATTTGCTTCAGGTGAGTGAGCAAGATTTTATAAGGCAAGAGAAAATATTACAAGGCTGCATCTAATGGCGTACATCTGCTAGGCAGCTGAGATTTCTCTTACACTGCTAGCACTGGCAGTGGAATATTTTGATTAAGCTAATTGGGTTATATTTCTTCTGCTACAGAACATAAGGGTTCATAATGTCTGTTAATGCAGTTCAGACCAGAATGCAGTTAATGCAGTTCAGACCAGTTCAGACCTATTAGAGGAAACTGCAACATGAGATTTCTTAGAGAAAGAAAGCAGAGCAACAAAAGGAAACAAATAAATTGTGTTTGAATTACTGGTTACTCACATTGTGAAATTACAGGCATGGCATATGACCAGTATGGAGTGTGGTTTTTTAGATTATAAAACAATCACCCTGATCTATGAAAGCAATGCACAACTGGAGATCTGCTTCATATCATTTGCTGGAGGGGTGGAGTGGAAGCAGCTGGTCCAGGTACATTCTTTTACATGCCTAGCAGATTGTCAATTACTAGCAGGTAGGGTTGCCAGCCCCCAGGTCTGGGTGGGGGTTTCCTCACTTTTGGGGGCTCCAATCCACCCCCGGCCAGCTGGCTTTTGGGGGCTCCAATCCACCCCTGGCCAATGTGGCAGGAGGGGAGAGAGAGGGGTGGCCGGGTGGGCGGTTGCTCGAGGGCAGGAATGGGGTGGGGCTTGGGGGCATCCCTGCCCACATCTGGAACACCTCCCAAGCCCCCCCCCCGAGCAACAAAGAGACCTGTCAACCCTATTGGCAGGTCTGTTAATTTTGAGAGAGGGACTTCTGGAATAACAATGTATACATATGACTCACTTCGCTGCTTCTTGTTTGTATAAGAATCACTGCCTCATATAATTAAAAACATCTATATCTTAATATTTCATTTCATGCTCCTGTCTGCGTGTAGTTATTTGTCCCTACAACATTTCTGCAGTGTGTGGCTTCAGCTCCTCAAAACTAGACTTCCCATAACGCTCAGGGAAAGGGGGGGAAGAAAGAAAAAGTTGAAGAAGAGAATTGGATTTATACCCTTCCCTTCACTACCCAAAGGAGTCTCAAAGCAGCTTACAACCCCCTTTCCCTTCCCCTCGCCACAACAGACATCCTGTGAGGTAGGTGGGGCTGAGAGAGCTCTTTCAAGAACTACTCAAGAACAATTTGTAACTGACCCAAGGTCATATCAGCAGCTGCATGTTAGTGAGTGTAGAAAATGAGCTGGCCTCTACCTCTGGGTAAAAAAATATATGGGAATTTTAACAAATGCATAGTGAGTACTTTATAAAGGAAGAGAAGCTGCAGTAATGGACTTCAAAAGATTATTTAATTTTCAACTGGGAAATGTAATACTTTGAACTAGCATACCCATACCACAAAGGGTTCACTTCTCATGGCTTTACCTTTGTTGCAGCATCGAAGCATACAAAGCCCATTCCAAAGTCAATAGTAAGCCCCATAAGATGACTCTCCAGCACACAGGCATATGTTTTGCACTAGGAATAATTGGAAAAAACAGTATGTTAAGTAGTACTTTAGTCAACTAGATACAACTCAAAAGTATGGTTGCAGGGTGGGAGAAATACCTCAACAGGTACTCATGTTCGACAAACGTGCAGTAAAATGGATTGCATACATTCTTGACTCTTCCTAAGTGACAAATTAGATGTGACCTTGAGAGATCCAAGAACAGATATCCTGGAGGTGTTATAATAGTAAATAGTAGATTGGGAACCCTGATTCAGACCAGGGCCATGGCATGAGAGGGGTTTGAATCCTTCTCCCACACACGGTTTTCCCCGAGTTCAGTTGCCCTCTGGAGCTGTTATGTGTCCTGCAACGCTAACATGGTCTCCCTTGCACCTTGAGTACAGCAGCATTCAGATCACCAAAGTGGATGAGTAAGAGAAGTCATTTCTTTATTACCTTCCCATCCTGCAGCAGCCAGCCCCACCACAGCTTCTCGAACAGAAAAGGGAAGAGGCGTGCTTCCCTCCTTTCTTACATGGCATTGTCTCTGGTGAAGGAGCAGCAGCATTCCAAAGACAAGTAAATGGGAATGGGGGAGAGGAGTTCTTTTCAGGCCTAGATTAACATTGGAGCAGGAGAAGAATCTAGGGCTGGTATGCATTTTTAAGATGAACAATATTAAGTATATGTTTATCCTTTCAATCCTCTGAGGAGCTCAGGGCAGAATATATGTTGCTCTCCACCTTCTGTTTTGTCCTCACAGCAAACCTGTGAGAGGCCTGAAAGAAAATGACTGGACCAAGGTCACCCAGTATGTTTTATGGCAAGTGGGGATTTGAACTGGGTCTTGCAAATCATAGTCCAGCACTCTAATGACTACAAGTCATTGCTTATATTTGTCTTCCAGGTTTTGGAAGTTCAAACATTGGCAGCATCATTCCTTAAGATACCTCTAGGCAGGGCTTTTTTTGTAGAAAAAGCCCAGCAGGAACTCATTAGCATAAAAGGCCACACCCAACAGCAGAAACTCATTAGCATATTAGGCCACATCACTGACAGCACAGCTTATTGGCATATTAGGCCACACTACCATGTTACCAGAAGAGTGGTCATCCAGCCACACCCACCTTTTGCTTCTTATTCTGTTTACCTTGTTTGTTGTCAAAACCCAGGGCTTTTTTTGTAGCAGGAATTAAGTTGCATGTTAGGCCACATACCCCTAATGTAGCCAATCCTAATGAGTTTCTGCTGTTGGGCATGGCCTATTATGCTAATTAGTTCCTGCTGGGTGTGGCCAACTCAGGAGCCAACCGGGACTCTATTCCTGTGTGCCCCTGCCCCAAAATAGCCCTGCTTCTAGGGTTTCAAATCACACGATGTGGCAAAAGATACCTGCTGAAGTGTGACGACTAGGATAATTCTTACTGTACCATTCTAGAAAACCCTGACAAATCACTGTCTTTATGCTAAATGGGTTGGTAGTTGAATTATATTTTGTAATCAGCATATATTTCATATTGTTTAAATAGCGTTTTATTATTAGAGTAATTTACAAGAAGTGGGGACGTGTAATACTTGCGGGATGGAGAGGTCCATGCACAGGAGAAAGCTGCCGCAGGTGAGCCTTCTTCCCTGCCCCTGCCTGGCCCCTGCCAAGCTCTCCCCCCCGCCCCTGGCAGCAACGGCAAGGCCCAGGGCCACCAAGCTCTCTACCCCACCCCCTAATGGGGGGAGTATTCCCCACATCTCAGGGCCTGCTGAAGCCGGAGGAGCTCCGGAGGAGGAGGAAGCGACAGCAGGTGAGCCCTTCTCCCTCCCCCCCAGCAGTGGCGGCAGCAGCGAGGCCGGCCCGCCAAGCCTTTACCCTCCCCTGAGCGGTGGCAAGGTTGGCCTGCTAAGCCTTCTCCCTCCCCCCCAGCAGCAGTGGCGGGGAGGCTGGCCCACCAAGCCTTCTCCTCCTCCCACAGTGGCAGCCACAGTGAGGCCTGAGTGGCTCACACCTGCCAGCCCACCAAACCTTCTCTCCCCCCCCCCCCCCGGTGGCAGCAATGGACAGTTCCCAGAGTGTTCTCTGTGCATGCACAGAGAATGCTCTTTTACTTTTGGGGGGATTTAAATATCCCCCAAATATTTTTTTAACTTTTTGGATTTTTCTGCACACCTGGGGAGTCCCCCAAGTGTGCAGGAAAATTTCCCTGCCCCCCAAGTGCCCCCTCCGCACGGATTTAGATATCCACATGCAGGGGGCGCCTTGGCTATTAGTATATAGACAAGAAGGGGGGACCCGCGATACTTGTGGGGGAGAAGCTGACAGTCGCTCGAGCCACTGCTACTCCCGCTCCCCACTCTTGGTAGGGCCCAAGTGGCTCTCAGCTCCTCGGACCATCGCTTCTCCTGCCTCCCCTCTCTTGCACGGGCCCGAGTGGCTGTTAGCCACTTGGGCCACCACTTCTCCTGTCCCCCCCACTCCCACTCTTGTGCAGGGCCTGAGTGGCTGTCAGCCACTCGGGCTACCGCTTTTCCTGCCCCCCACCCCTGCTCTTGAGTGGCTGTCAGCCACTCAAGAGTGGCTGAGTGGCTGTCAGTGCTTCTCCCGGCCACCCTGATCTTGCCACTCAGGCTGCCGCCTCTCCTGGCCACCCCCCGATCTTGGCGGGGCCTGAGTGGCTGTTAGCCATTTGAGCTGCCACTTCTCCCAGCCACCCCGATCTTGGCGGGGTCCGAGTGGCTATCAGACACTCAAACTGCCGCTTCTCCTGGCCGCCCCGATCTTGGCAGGGACTGAGTGGCTGTCAGCCACTCGGGCTGCCACTTCTCCCAGCCACCCCCACCCCCCGGCACCAGCGGTGGCCTCCCAACCGCCAGCTGCCACAGTTTCCAGAGCATTCCCTGCACATGCGCAGGGGACACTCTTTTATTTTCAGGGAGATTTAAATATCCCCCTGAAAGTTTTTAAATTTTAAGATTTTTCTACACAGGTGGGAAGTACACAGGTGGGGAGTGTGTAGGAAAGTCTCCCTGCCCCCAGGTGCCCCCCCCACAGATTTAGATATCCACACACAGGGGTGCCTTCTCTATTAGTATATAGATGATACCTTTTTCATATATGAATTACTGAGATGTAATGTAAAGAAAGAATAGCATTAAACAGAAGAATTCAGAATGCTGCTAAAGTTGATTAAACTATGGCTTCTGCAAAGCTAGCACCTTCCCTGAAGCTGACTTCCACTTGTGGCTGTAAGAAAAAGCACCAAGTAACTAGAAACAACATTTCAGTCTGAGTAGAGACTACGTTCTGCTATCCTGCATGGAGCATCCTATTAAAGGTAACCACAAAAACAATAGGCAAGTGAGCCACTTAAGATGGTATTATTGTAACTTTTTGGCATATGAACTTGGGTAGGGGGTAATAGAGATGCCAGACCCCCCAGTAGAGTTAAGGGGTCCCCTGCTGACAGGCCCACCTCCTTGCCACCAATCAGCTGGCCAGTGGGGGAAACTTACCCCCCAAAGAGGGAGATCCATCTAATGTGCAACGATGTGTCTATGCCACTGCCCAGGTGATCCTGAAATGATGTCATCATATCTGGGACACTGGGGTGACGCTCTGGTATTTGCAGAACAACCCTAAGGTAGAAGCCAAATCTACCATAGAGTTTTTGCCCAATACCAGAGTGTTGTCCCGTCAGCCTGGATGTGATGACCTCACTTCCAGGTCACATGGACAGTCATGCAGACATGCCACTGTACATCAGATGGGCCTCCCTGCTGCTCCCGGTAAGTCCCACTCCAGTTGCCAGGAGGGCGCTTAACCCTCAAGAACAGCTGTTTAGGGGTGCAAGCCACTGTAGTGAGCCAAAGGGCTGGGAAGTGTACGTTCCCATGCAGTTGGCTGAATGAAAGTCTTTATCTTAAAGGAACCTGGAACTTTGTGGAAATGTACAATGATGAGAGTTCCTTTTGTATACAAATTCTGCATAGTGCTTCCTTATTTACAGGTCAGTGTAAGACAAAGAATAATTATATGTAAGATGAAGTATAATTATTTCATGGAATTATTAATAATCAGCAGTCGGAATAGAAAACGTTTAAGTTTCTGTGATTCTCCTGGCAGGGTCCATTTTTGGCTTGCACCTAGCGAAACCTTCTGGAAATGCATTTTTAGATTTTTAAAATAATTTTTCATACCTTAGACTTCAGGTGAATATATCATGATTTTAAAAACTTCTTTCCAAATAATTTATCAAAGTACAGTTATTTATCCCACCCTAAGCCTGCTTGGGGGGGGAAGGGCAGGATATAAATCACATGAAATAAAAAAAATTAAAATAAATTTTTAAAAGTAGTTATTTATAATGTATTACATCACAAAAACTGCAGAATTTAGATTGACAAATTATCCAACTTCCATTTCAGCAAGCAGTTACTAACACAGTTACTAAAATAACTGATTCCTGATAACTGTTTGCCATTCTAAAAGACTTCCTCATTTCACATTTTTATCCCTACCCCCATGTGACATTTTGTTCTGTGTTCTGGGATTCAATTAGTGACACATTTCATTATCAAATCGCTTTTTGTTGAAATGTTGGTTTCTGGTTCATAATGGAAAACATAAACGTCTCATCTTGCATTGTGTATTTTCCTTTCAATTATTACTGTCAAAATATGAGACTCTGTACTGCTTGAAAAGGCCATCCTGTTCACAAGGGAGATGTATGTGAAAGTTTTATACTTTTAGATTAAAATCAGGGGCAAAAACCTCTTGAACCCTATAAGAATGATGAAGGTTGAAGATCCAAACTAGATGTTACATTTGTTAAACGATCAAGTCCAGGTCTCCCCAGCTATGGGGACTGTCTGTTTAAAAACAGAGGGGAGCTCGACTGAGCTGGGCCCTCTGAGGTAGGAGGAGGAAGTGCTCCTCCATTCCCATCTCCAACTTTTCCAACCAGAAACAGTGCTGGGGGGAGTTATTTTCCATTTTTGGCTGCTCTACATGCAAACAATAGTGCACATGGAACAGCTGAAAAGGGAAAGTTATTTTCCCCAGTGCTGTTTCAGGTCAGGAAAAGGCCCAGAGGGGAAGGCCCCTCCCCCCCATCATAGTTCCTGGTTCAGTCAGGCTCTCCTTTATTTTTAAACAGTCCCTGAAGCTGATGTGTGGTTGCAGGGAAAGAGATTAGAAGCTGGGAAACCTGGACTTGACTCTTTTTTTTTTTAAAATGTAATATTTAGGTAGCCTCTAGCAAGATGCAGCAGAAAAATACCTTGCAGAATTTTTATAAGCAATCACTATTTAAATAGAAACAGCTAGACAGAAATAACTATCAGTAATGCATTCATAGCCTATAGAGCTGTGTCTATGAATTAAAAATAATACTGGTATTTTAATTTGTTTGCTGAGAAACAAAATTTATTCTTTTTTTTTCAGTTTGCCCAAACTATTTCTACTGACAACTATTTCTAGTGCCTGTCCAGTATAGGGGAGAAGGGTATTGCAAGCCATTGTGGAGACTGGGCCAGCAGGATCACTAAGGCATTACTGCTGGGGTAGGCTCCCTGATGCCTTTAAGCACCCGGCACCCACTGCTGCACCTGACAGACAGCCACCCCTCAGATGTAGGGGGACTGTGTTTGAAGCTGTCAGGGAGCAGCAATGCTGCACCTCACAGGTGGTTGGCCATTCCTGATTTCCTCAACTGTCATTAGCTGTCTGCAGTCTCCTGTAACTGTTTTTACCTCAGACCACTGAGCTCTGCAGCTGACCAGTCAGAGAGTATGGGGTACAAGGAGGCAGCAGCCTGGCAGCCACATAGGAAGCAGTGAAGGGAGCACATTTTACTCCTTTTGACCCCCTTAGGGGTCGAATTTCTAAAAAAATCCCTTCTTAGTGATCATTGTTATCATGGTAGGACTACTGTCCCCGAATTTCATGCTTCTAGGTCCAGGGGTTTGGCCTGGACATTGATTTTATGGTGAGGGGACTTTCTTTTATATATAAAGAAGTGTTCCAACCCTTTTATCATTCTAGTTGCCCTTTTCTGCACTTTTTCCAGTGCTGTACTATCCTTTCTGAGGTGCGGTGACCAGAATTGCACACAGTATTCCAAATGAGATTGTGCCACCGATTTATACAAGGGCATTATGATACTGGCTGATTTGTTTTCAATTCCCTTCCTAATAACCCCCAGCATGGCATTGGCCTTTTTTATTGCAGGCGCACAGTATCTTGACATTTTTAGTGAGTTCTCTACTATGACTCCAAGACCTCTCTCTTGGTCAATCTCTGCCAGTTTGGACCCCATCAATGTGTTAGTTAGGATTTTTGGCCGCAATGTGTATCACTTTGCGCTTGGTTGCACTGAACCCCATTTGCCACATTGATGCCCACTCGCCCATTCTTGACAGATCCCTTTGGAGTGCCTCACAATCCTCTTTGGTTCTCACCACCCTGAACAATCTAGTGTCATCCACAAATTTAGCCACTTCACTGCTTACTCCCAACTCCAAATCTTTAATGAACAAGATAAAAAGTATCGGACCGAGTACTGATTCCTGTGGTACCCCACTGCTTACCACCCTCCACTGAGAAAATATCCCATTTATACTCACTCTCTGTTTTCTATTAATTAGCCAGTTTTTGATCCACAAGAGGACTTGTCCTTTTATCCCATGACTACTGAGCTTACTTAGGAGCCTTTGATGAGGAACTTTTATCAAAAGCTTTCTGGAAGTCAAGGTAAACAATATCTATTGGGTCCCCCTTGTCTACATGTTTGTTCACCCCCTCAAAGAACACTTACAGTTTAGTGAGACAAGAACTTTCCTTAAAGAACCCATGCTGAGTCTTCCTCAATAGGTTTTGTTCATCAATTTGCCTCCTAATTCTCTCCTTAATAACGGTTTCCACCAACTTACCTGGTATTGACGTCAGACTGACTGCCCTGTAATTTCCCAGCTCTCCACTTGAACCCTTTTTAAAGATGTTGGTGACATTAGCTACCTCCAAGTCCTCAAGAATGGAGGCAGATTTTAATGAAAGATTACATATTTGTCAGGAGATTCACAAGTTCACATTTGAGTTCTTTCAGAACTCTTGGATGTATGCCATCAAGGCCTAGTGATTTATCAGTTTTTAAGTTGTCTATCAGTCATAGGGTCTCCTCTTTCATCACCTCAGTCTGACTCAGGTCTTTCAACACCCCTCCCGAAATCAGTGGTTTTGGAGTGGGCAAGCACTTCTGATCTTCCACAGTGAAGACAGAGGCAAAAAATGCATTCAGCTTCTCAGCCATTTCCCTATCATCCTTCAGTAATCCTAAAAGCTCTTTTACATCCAAGGTCCCTACTTCCTTCCTGGTTGGTTTTAATGGTTTTAAAGCATGATTTTATTTTTTAAAAGATTTTTTTTATATTATAAGACAAACAAACATACACAGATCTGGGGGTTACTGTTACATCATCAAAGTACCTAGTTCAATATCTCATACAATATCCAAATATCTGTTTTCTAGATTCTATCTTATTTTTATGTAAATTCTTTTGCAAATGTTTTAAAATAAAATTCTTGTTTTTTTCAAGTTGGTTATATATCAGTCTAATTTAATTATAAAGTCCAAGCATCTCTGTCATCTTTCCAGTCATGTGTGTAATCTTAAGAACTGTAACATCTCACTTGTCCAAGTGGGTTTTAACCTTCTTTTCTCAAGTGTGAGTAGTCTCAGATAGCTAGTAGAATTTCTTCCTCTTCCTCATTCTCTGATTTCTCCTCTTAAATTTCAAAGTCTTAATTCTGTGTCTTTTCCCTTTATATGTAAAAGGAGTAGCTTCTGAAGATAGCTGTCTATAATCAATTATTTGAATGGTTTGATGCACAATGTATTCTCTACTTTTTTCTCTCTGAAGGAGAATTTCATTTGCTTCTGTAAAAGTTACATCTCTTGTCATTCTTTTGTAGAATCTCACGTTCAGTTCTCCAAAGAGTTTGTTGCTTTTTGTGTACGTTGTCTTCATTCTGTAAGCCATGCCATTTTGCTTGCAGGCTTCATCTGTATTTTCTGTGTCCATATCTTTCACAAAGTTGTATGCCATGTCAGTTTGTTCTTCCCAGGGCTCGATTTCAGCAGAAACGCACAGGAACGTCGTTCCGGCTGGCGTCCGAGCCTGCCCCACCCCCTCCCTGAGCTGTTTACACTTAAAGGGAAAGTTCCTGCAGAGAGCCGGCAGGAAAGAGCTCCACCGGGTGCCTTCCCTTTAAGAGCAAACAGCCAGCAGGAGAAAGCCCCGCCCAGAGATTAAGCACAGGGGCTAGGCTTTCTGCATTTGGCTTGCCGACGTTGCGTGGCTTTCCTTGCTCCAGTAAGTGCCTCCCCATCTCTTTTCCTTCTCTCTCTCTCTCTCCCACCTTTCTTTCTGTCTTTCTTTCTGTCTTTCTCTCTCTCTGTCCCCACCTTTCTTCCTTTCTCTTCCTTTCTCTCCCTCCCCCTTCTTTTCTCTCTCCCTCTCCTCCACCTACCTACCTTCATTCCTTCCTTCTTCTGTTTGTCTACCTTCCTTCCTTCTTCCTTCCTTCCTTTTCCTTCCTTCCTTCTTTTCTCTCTCCCTCTCTCCCCCCACCTACCTCTTTCCTTCCTTCCTTCCTTCCTTCTGTTCTTTTTGTTTTTATAAAAAAATATTGAAAAGGGGAGGATGTAAAAAAGCAGAGAGCCCAGGAAATGCTGATTTTGACAATATCTTTAATTTTTGAGAATCTCTTTAGTTTTCTCATGGCATCTTCTGCTTAAGAAAAGTAAGTTTGAAGCCTGAGTTCATTGTTGTGTCTTGTTGGGGATGGCTTGCAAATATATCTGAAAAAGTAGCTTCATTGTTGTGTGTGTTGGCAGAACACTTGACTGTTGCATGGGGCACTTTGGGGGACATCTGCAGAGAAACAGAGTTGTAACTAAAAATGAGCATGGTCAGCTGCACTTTGGAGATTGCCTGTTTTGTGAAATTTTAAAAAGTGGGCAGAGTTTCTGAAGAAGATGATTGTCCCTCTTCTCCTGCCACTGGACTGGACTGGACTGACATCTGCCTTTAATGGGCCAGCAAAGGTGATGCTCTTAAACCTCCTAATAAGAGAGATTTCCGCTTCTGAGGAGTTCCGATTGGTGATCTTGTGATGGTAGTGATACTTTTATGTGGTAAAGACCACCTGTTCACAGGATAATTTTACCTGTGGGACAGACTCTGCATGGTAACCACTCCACTGGTACATAATTGCTTGTAAAAAGTATTATAGTGTAATAATTCAGGTGGGTAGCCGTGTTGGTCTGAAGCAGCAGAACAAAGTTGGAGTCCAAAATTTCATCCAAGGTATAAGCTTTTGTGTGCATGCACACATCTTCCATCTGAAGAAGTGTGGGTAGCACATGAAATCTTATACCTTGAATAAAATTTTGTATCTTGAATAAAATAGTCCACAAACTACTCCCATCCAGTGCATCCACAAACCTAGAAGAAGAAGAGATTGGATTTATACCCCGCCTTCACTACCCAAGGAAGTCTCAGAGCATCTTTCAAACTCCTTTCCCTTCCCCTCCCCACAACAGACACCCTGTGAGGTAGGTGGGGTTGAGAAAGCTCTGAGACAACAGCTGGTACAGAGCTATGGCTTGCCCAAGGTCATCCAGCAGGTGCAAGGGGGGAGTGGGGAATCAAACCCGGTTCTCCCAGATTAGAGTCTGCGCACTTAACCACTACACCAAACTGGCTCCTAGTGTTGTTCTGCCAGTGAACTAGGGTTGCCAATTCCAGGTTGAGGAAATCCCTGGAGATTTGGGAGTGGAGGGTGCAGTTTAGGGGAAGGAGGGACCTAAGCAAGGCATAATGCCATGGACTCTACTTTCCAAAGCAGCCATTGACCTGATCTCTGTAGTTTGGAGCTCAGTTGTAATTCCAGGAGATCTCCAGACCCCACCTGTAGGTTGGCAACCCTAAAAAATCATATTCAGCGTACTAGTTCTGCAGGAAGGCAACCTGATTTCCATGGGAACCTAACCCTTAGGAATTGATTCCAATCCAGTGTGGGAATAATTGTTGGACATAAGATATTGGTTCAGGCAAGGGTTTGTATAGATGGGACAGAAAATAATGTTTTTATTGGTTTTGTCAAAACTGTTTTGACAACAAAGTAAACAGAATAAGAAGCAAAAAGTGAATGTGGGTGGATGACCACACTTCTGGGAACATTGGGTGTGGCCTAATATGTTAATGAGCTGTGCTGTCAGGGGTGTGGCCTAATATGCTAATGAGTTCCTGCTGGGCTTTTTCTACAAGAAGAGCCCTGGTTCTTCCATCTGGTTGATCATCTACTGTAGAAATAAATCCAATTTAGGTTGCACAGAGTCCAAAACTGTTTTCACAGCTGTTTCTACTATTGAAGTGATAGTTTCTTGTAGGGAGAATGAAAGATTAACCATTAATGTTGATTTTTTCTTCTTCTACCCCCACCATTTTAAAGTCTTATGTTAAAAACAGAGAATCTCTCCAGCTCTTTAACAATACAGTCTCTACATTCACACAAATTTCTATGCTTACCCCATTACATTAAAAACAAGAGGGTTCCCAGGCAAAACAGACAGTCTTGTCATATACTTATAATACAGACTTATCAGTTGTTTACACAAACCTCAGAACTTAGTGTACTTTACAATTTTCAACAAGCTGCAAAAGTATACACACTGAGTTGTAAGGAAATGACGTAGTGAAAGTTGAAAATAAATGATATTTCATTAATGTTTATTTCTTTCTCCTTGGTTTAGTTCATAGTCCAGATAATAAAATGTAGATATTTGTAGTCCAGATTAAATGTCTTTCTATAGATCCCTATGGCTCAGTTATAATTCCAGAGAAAATAGGCTTCTATTTCAATGGTATAAAATCTAAAGCTTGTTTCAATATTCCAAAATTTTAAAATCCACAATATGGTTTTATAATCCAACAAATGATATTATCACATTTATATGTCAATTTCACAGGTTCTTCTCAGACATCAACCTTATCTTCTTTATCCCAAAGGTAGAGTTTTATTAAAAAGTTGTCTCTTCTCTTCTTAGCCGCTTTAAAGAAGTATGTGTGGGGAATTATTCACCCCTCCCTTTCCCCCCCTTACAAATGAATTTAAAGGGCTTGATGGATGGGAAAATTACTAGAATTGTTGCAATTAGGGTTACTCATGGTGATTTCTCTTGTATTGTTATGTTGAGATATTCTGCTTCCCCTCGTCCCGGGAGTCATGACTTTGCATCCATGTCTGACATGGACGCTCTCACTGAGATCTTGCTGGGGGCAAATCTTGGACTTCCACTGACTTGCTCCTTGTGAGGAGTCCGAGTTGAGCCCCTTGCAATGAGCTCCTCTCCGGGGAGCTCACTGGAGTTTAGGAGCCCTCAAACTCCTCTTAAAGATCCAGTGATCTGGTGGCTTCACAGGAGCAAGTCCTGGTGCTGACTAATCTTGTTGCACTGAAAACCGGAAGCCCTAAAGCATGATTTTATCAAGTATGTTTTACATTGTTAACTGCCTTGGTGGCCTTTGTAAGGCCAGAATGGTGGGATGCCAATTTTGTAAATAAATAAAAAACAAAATAAATTCTGCATTTGGCATGGGCTTGTTGTTTTGTTATTTCTCTGTTATAAATATAGGGCTTTGTATCTGTGAGCATAATCCTGAAGACTTTTCTATTTTGGCTGGGAGAGGTCATGCCAAATAAAATACCACTATCCTTTAACTGGTAATGTAATAGAGTGTGAATATCAGTGAAATAAGCCCCAGTGCAACCCTACCCCATCACCAGGCAAACTTAAAAACTCCGAGGATTTCACTATGACCTAGCCTGTTAATATTTGGTAATTTTACTGGATGTTAGCCAGTAATGAGATAATAACTAATGCTAATTACACCTGCCTCTGACATGCTGTGGAGATTTTGGTTGGTGCCTGTGGAGGGTAGAATTTGAGGAGGGACGGGAACAAGGATGTGATGCCAACAAGTTTGCCCTCCAAAGCTGATCCCTGGAGTCTGGAGATCAGTTGTAATTCTAAGAGAATGCCAGCCCTGACCTGGAGGTTAGTAACCCTATTTCTGGGGTAAACAAAACCAGAATGTCATTCATTTCCTTATAGGGGGAAAATATTTTGATGTTTAGGAATAAACTGTACACAGTTGTAGTTGTGGGAAAGACTTAACTTGGAGAAACAGTGTCACTAATAGATAAGTTGTTGGAGAAAAAGAGCAATCCAGAAACTGCCAGGCTACCATATGATAAATTTCTCTCAGGTTTTCCAATCTAGTTTAAGATTTCTGGAGCCTTTACCAATCAGAGCTCAAACTGCTCCTTAGATTCGCTCTGCGCAAGAATACCAATCCAATTACTGTTCCTTCGACCACTGTCATGAACAGGATCATACAACCAGGTAAAACAAACCAGGCATGTGGCTCTTTAAATATGCTGCACTATAACTGCTACCAAATATTACGTGACCTGTACAGTAACTTGTTTTTTAACATGTCTTAATAGCCAAGAAATTTTTGTCATCCAGGGAATCAAAGCTCGCTCCAAGTAATGGGAGAATTAGCTTTGATCTTAAATCTGAAAATTTAAGGGCAATCTAAAATTATATGGTCAATAGAATCTATTTGATTTGAACCGCAGGTACATAATCTGTCAAAGAATGGTATACTTTGGTATCTATCTTCCCATTAAAACTGCAGATGGCAGCGCATTCAACTGTACTAACATAAATCTAGGTATTGTCAGCAGAAAAAATATCTTGGCGTTTTAATTGGATGGGGAATGCCAATAGTAAAAGTAGAACGCACTCTATGGGTTCTAGGGGTCATGCTTCTGTAATCATAAGCCTTCAAATAATATTCTATCAAATTGTTCTTGTTTACTCAGAGAAACCATCATTTCATTTGTTATATTTAAATATAACAATTTACTCTCCACCATCTGGTCCCAATTGGATTTATGAGGATCACTTCTAACTAAGCTCAAACAGCCTGTTTCATTATTTTTGATTTTTTAATTGAATGCTCTCTGCCACACTTTAGCCCTACTCAGGAATTCTAAGGCCAAGGACAGACTGGCTTTAAAAGTGGAGGCAGAGCGGTTGTTCAGACAGCCACATCTGCCCAGAGGAGGCGGCCCGGACGCAACATGTCTGGCGCCGCGCTCCTCCCACAGCAGCCAGGCACCACTTCAAAGTGGTGTCCCAGCTGCTGCGGTGCGCGTTCCACTGCTTCCGGCGGGTGTGAACACGCGCCGGGCGGGGGAGCCGTGCAGCGTTTGGATGCCGCCACTGGAAGCCGCCCGCAGTCTGGACGCTGCGGGCGGCTTCCTTGCGGTGGCGTACGAACGCCGTGTGGCAGGGCAATTCCCCCCGCCTTGTTCTGCCACGCTGCGGAGGCCTAAGTTTGTCCGCGGCCTAAGTTTGAGAGCTCACAAATAAGTTTATGTCCCCTGCTCCAGTCATCATACCAGACCTAATATGTTTTTTCTTGAATAGGGCTACTTTAGACCCTAGTTTACACCCTATCAGAGGATACTGATAGTTCAGCACTCCTTTTCTTCCTCCACTTCCTCCTCCCTTCTCCCTCTGAGACTTTCAAGAGCCCTGATTAGTTGCTTCTGGTTTCCTCTCTGCATCAGCAAGAGAAAATATGGATGGACTTTGGCATAGCTTAGAGTATCTTCCATGAGGGGCAGGATTCCTAACTCCAGATGAGGGGGGGGGTTTTTAACCAAAACAGACAAAAGTTTTAAAAGGTGGAATCTTCTTTTGTTCTGGGCTCAAACACTTCACCCAGATGTTGTGAACTGTGGGACCCATCCTTCTCTGCTGAGGGGACAGTAATTTGGGCAGGTTGATAAAATTTAAGCAACTTCCTGTTTGTTAGGTTAGGCAGGTTTCTGAACTCCAATCAGAGTATCTGGGAGTTGGTCTCTGTTAGTCAATGAAAAAATAATTACAATCAGTTCCATAACTGTGTGGAGCATTTGAACTAAAATAAAAGACAAAAGTAAGGTATGTCTAGTGCTCTAGGTGAAAGTAGTCATATAACCAATAAATTTTGCAGAAGACCAGGAGCCAATGGGAAACACATGCCCACAGCTGGGTCTTTCACTCTATAGGGAAGAAGGCATCTGAGATTACACTAACTTCCAGAGGCTCAGAGTCAGAAGTTCTCTGAGAAAAATGCAGTGCTGAGACCACAAGAATGATGCACATTAGCTCTGCCTCAGAAAGAAAGAAAAAACAAATCTGGACATCCTCTAAATAGTGAAATACACATCAAAAAATACAAATTCTATAATGGTGCCATGTATATAGGTAAAAATGCCAGAAAATGTAGCTGTGGAAGGCCAAAAAGCTAACTGTCTTAGTAAAATAAGTACTGACTAAAGACTAAGAAAGGCAAAAAACAACAAAAACAACAACCCACAGTCAGTAAATAAAAAGGGTTGCCCTGGAAAAGATCAACAACCAACCATCAACAGAGCAAGGGAAACAATATAGCAGCCTCTCATGGGACACCCTAATTGCTGTGCATTTTATAAAACAGCCAAAGCTGTTTACAGGGGCGTAGAGTTTTGGAAATCTGGGGGGGGGGGGCTCCTTAGTGCACGCACTTCGCATGCACGCTCGTTGGGTTCCCCCCCTCTGGGAAACCGCCCTGCCTCCCCAGGCCCTTCTGAGGCCCACCAGCCGCTGCTGCCGGTGCCTCTCTCTCTCCCCTGCCACCCCTTCCCTCTCCAGAAGCAGTCGCCAGGCCTCGGAAGGACCCAGGGAGGCACGGCGGCAGGCGTTCCGTTTTTCCAGGGATGACTGAGCCCCCCCCCTGAAAAATTTCGGGGGTGGCTCAAGCCCTCGAGCCCCCCCGTACTCTACGCCTATGGCTATTTATAGGGGAATATTGGAATTTACCACTGGGAGCTTCCATCCACAATGGCAGAGGGACTGTCTGCTGTTGTGGTAGAAAGGACAATGAAGAAGACAGCTAAACAAAAGTTTAAAGACATACTTAGATGATCTAGACCTGAACATAGGCAGTTTAAGGCAGCCTCCTCGACACATAAGAACAATTTGAAATAGCATCTGTTTTCTGTCCCGGGGTAGTACTGAACTGAATAATCTAATTAATAGGAGCAATCTCCCTTCAGAGGGGAGGTGGGGAAGATCTTGTATCTGAGCCCACAAAGTGACACAGATGTGAAAAGAATTGTAGGAAACCTCTGAGTCAGCCCTAAATTAACCATTAAGCAAAATAAGGACGTGCCTAGGGCACCAAGGGGAGGGGAGCACCTTGAAGATGAAATATTTTTCTCAGTCATTCTTTCTGTTATGGCTATTCATAAGAAATGATAGGCAGTGGAACCACTAGCACCTAGAAGGCGGAGGTAGCAGGGGCAACTGTGCAACCAGACAGGCTGGATGCCTTGTTTTTGTTAAGTATAAAAGCAGACTTGTTATGCCACATTAGTTTTGAGGACTTGATCAAAGACTTTGCAATTTTAAAAAGTAGGAGAAAACTTTTAAAAAGCATAAATAAAGTTATAAGTAGGCAACAATAAGCATTATTTTGCATCTTTTGATTTATGTGCATTCAAATTCGAGGTTAGAAAGCAATGGAATAAAAGATGTTAGTTTAATACAAATAATGATATTTCTCCAGTAGAACACCTTTTTTTAAAAAAATGTCCACCAACATCCATTTTCGTAGAAAGAGGATTTTCAAAACTGAAAAGTGGCTCTTAAGATCACATAATTTCAGTAGAGATAATATCAAATAATATTTTGTTTTATAATCTTTGGGAGGGTGATTAAAATAGTTTTCAATAAATTTCTGTATTTGCATTTTTCCCTTATAACAATTTTATTAAAAATGCATTGAAAAGTGTTGAAAATCTGCATTTTTTTCTGTTGCCTTTGTTAAAAGTAAATAATTTGCTTATATTGCTTACTGTTATTTGGTGTTAAATAAATAAATTTAGTAAGAAGTTTATATTTAATATACTTGTGGAGTCTGGATTGGAAGAACTTCAGAAAACTGAATTTTTAATCTCTTATTTCACCTTTAGTACTTACTGAGTCTTAATGTCTTGTCAATGGAAGGGCAGAGGGGCACCATTGTTGGGTTGTGTTTAGGGCATCAGTTAGCTGTAATCCAGCCCTGCTGTAAGTGGTGGATAAGACAGTAGACCAGATAATCTTTTTATTTCTCTTGTATAGTAAATCACCATAGAGGAGAGATAAAGGAATATAAAGGATTTTTGACAAACCCAGTTACCAGAAACTTTTTCAGTAGAAGATGCCAAGGATGAAACTTGGCATGTTGCACACAGGAAAAAAGTATGCACAACCCTGACACAACATTATTTGGAGAGAAGAGCTGTCTCTAAAGGATCTCACAGCAAGCTTGTTACTCCCCACAGAGTGTAGTCCAACTTGACTGAAGAATTCATAGCCTCTCTGTGGAGCCCCCCCCCCCCACATTAATTCCTAGCATGGACTAAGGCAGGATGTCAAACATGCGGTCTACAGGCCGGATGAGGCCCTTGGAAAGCTTCTATTAGGCCCACAGTGGAACTGGCTGTTTCCTGCTTCCTTTTCCAGTTCTGCTGCTGCTTTCCAGTTCACAGCTTGCTTTACCAAACTCTCTCAGTTGCATAGGAGAGATAGATGGGCAACGCTTTCCTGTGTGATTGAGAGAGTCTGGCAAAGCACTGGCTGAATCTCCTCCCCCTCCTCTTCCAAGGGGGAGAGAGGGAACCAGCCAAAGCTCGCTTCCTGTCCAGGATGACTCAATTGCATACAGGAGACAAAGGGAAGCCTTTTTTTCCCTTCCACTGGCTGAGGCTCCTTCCTGAACGAAGGGAGGGAGGGAAGGAACAAGGGAGAGCTTGTTTTGCTGGGCTGCCTTAATTGCATGGGAGAAATAACAGGCACCTTTAAAACCAACAAAGCTTTGTTCAAGGTATGAGCACAACACAGATATTTTGATGCTATAATTCAGAGCAAGAGGTGTCAGTTATCAGAGACTGTTAGACATGTTTTAAGCATGTTTTATTTAAAGTTTAAAAAAATCTTTATTTGTGTTGTGTCCTTATATCTCTGCTACCTGACATTACATGTTATGACCCAAATGGCCCGGCCCAACAAGGTCTCATTTATGTCAGATAGGCCTTCATAACCAGGGGCAGGAGCTCATTAGCATACCTATTAGCATAACTCATTAGCATATGCCATGCCCCCTGACATCACCGGAAGTGTGTCAGAAAGGGAAGCAAAGAGGGGCATTTTCTTTTTTTAAATTTTTTTTTTATTATTGATTTTCAACCTATTTCTATATCTAACACGCTACATACTAAGCTACATTATCTTATACAGAGAATACTGTGTAAATTGCTCAATTGTATCTGGTTACATAAATTCTGAAACATCCAAATAAACCTGGGTTCAAATATTTAAGTACTTTGTCACTTCTAATAATCAAAAAGCTGTTTGGCTGGAACACATAACATTGAAAAAACACTTAAAAATACATTTTAAATTCTTATATAGTGCTCAAGCTTATTAAAACATTTTAACAATCATTTCTTCTTCTGTCCTCTTCTTGTCTTTTTAGTCTCAATCTTTGGTTTGGGAGCAGCACCTCCCTTTTCCGAGTCTGACATTTCTTCTTCACTTTTTGAGCTATCAAAGCCATACATACTCTCTTGCAAAGCTAGTGAATCATCTGAGTCTCTCTGGGCTTTTTCCCACTCACATTGTGCGGGCGTTCTGCCTCCGTTTGTCCCGGCGCTGGGTGTCAATTTCACACCCTTTGCTGCGGCGTGTGTGTTAATACGGGGCTTCGCGCCATTTTCTCCGCACCTTCGGTAAACCTAAAAAAAAAGGTTTACCGAAGGCGCGGAGAAAATGACGCAAAGCCCCATATTAACACACGCGCCGCAGCAAAGGGTGTGAAATTGACACCCAGCGCCAGGACAAACGGAGGCAGAATGCCGGCACAATGTGAGTGGGAAAAAGCCCTCTCTGTTTTCTTTTCTTTGCCTTTTTCGAGGAACTTCTTTGCTTGTTCAACAGAGTCAATTTTGTATTTTTTGTCTTTAAAACTGAAACTTAGTCCTTCTGGGGTATTCCAACGATATACAATTGACTCAGACTGGAGCCATGTCGTTAGGTTCTTGTAAGCTTTTCTTCTTTTTCTTATTTCAAATGGTATGTCCTTCAGAACTTTAATCTCCTCTTCCTGGATCTTCAGTGTTGCTCTGTTGGTGGCTTTTAACACCACATCTCTTGTTGATTTTTTGGAGAATCTTATTATTTCGCCTGGCAGGTTTTCCTTTTTAATATATACTGGATAGGTCCTATAAACCAAATCCATGTCGCTTATTATTTCTTCTGCTTTCAAACCTGTTAATGGCGCTAGTGCTTCACTTAACAGTTTTTTAAGATCCTCCCCTTTCCCCCCCGGAACATTCTGAAGCAGTAGGAAGAAATTTGAACGTTCCATCTGTAATTTCAGAAGGGAATCATGTTGAGAAGCCTTTTCTTTTTCTATTTTTTGTAGCCTTAAGTCCTGCTTATTTGTAGATACTTTCACCTCCATAAGGTCCTGTTGCAGTTTTTCTGTTTTTTTGCCTGACTCTTTCAGCTCCTTTTGCATTGTATCCATTTTTGCATTGAGAGTAGTTATCTGGTCCACCAGAGGTCGCGATAACGTGGAGAACATTGCGCTCATATCTGTGGTATCGGCCTTTGAACTCGGAGCAGCGCTTCCTAGTTTAGAAGAAGGTTTCGGTTTCCCCGCCATTGTTACTCTTTCGGTTTTGTTTACAGTTAGATAAGACGGATCGAAGAAGCAACGTTCTTAGCGGCACTTATACCGATTTAAAGCTTTTATCTTCAAGCATACGATCCTGCCCTCCAGCAATTCGCAAATGCTTTTACTCAATCAGTAACGCCGTGAGAAAGTCCCGTAAGTACGCTTCAGTGATGGAAGGGGGGGGGGGGATTTTCATTCCACCCACCCCATTCCCTGCTTAATTTACAGTCCTTCTTTGAGACTCACGTTTTCACCGTGTGTATCGGGAGGGTTGTAGTTTCGTCGCTTCGCATTCTCTGCTGCTTCTCGGTTTGCGCTTGCAGCCATAAAGGCTTCCGCAGTGGAGGAACCTACGGGGGTGATGAAGGGGACCTCGATCCCACGGTCGTCACCGCCAGGAGAGATCCCCACTCATGCCACCCCAGGCAGAGCCCCTTTACTGAGGTCTCTGGGGGCTCGGCACCAGTCCGGAGCCCCTTCTCCCCACCAGGCACGGATCGCCTCTCCCGCTCGAGTGGAGAGAGGCGTCTGCCATTCGGTGCATCTCTTCCAGAAGTCCAAAGAGGGGCATCTTCAAAAGCCTCCCCTTCCTCAGCTGGCCTGCCTAGGTGGGCGGGGGGGGAGCGAAGCAAGAAGGGCCCCACAGAATACAATAGAAAGATCGTGCTGCTGCTGCCGCGTGACTCTAAACAGAAGGGGTTTAAAGTTTAAACCTCTCGCTTTGCTTCCTCCACAGGCCCGCTGGGAGCTTGGGGAGGGGCTTGCCACCACTGCCATTTGACCCACTAGGGGTGTGCAAATAATTTTTTTTTGGCCCGTTACTTTATTCCCACCATAGAGAACAATGGAAGGAACAGGGGCAACCTGTTTGGGGGCCTGTAGAATTGGACCCCCTGGTCCAATCTTCTTGAAACTTGGTGGGTATTTGGGAGAGAGGCTCCAGCAGCTACCCTGCAATTTTGGAGCCTCTCCCTCAAACCCCCCTCTCTCCAGCCACTTTTTAAGCCACCACTGAATTTTGGCAGTAATTCCGCAGCAGGCCAAATCAGATCAGAGAATCTGATTTGGTCCGTGGCTGCCCTAGTGCTCACTCCTGGGCTGGCAGAGTTCCACTCCACCTTGTTCCAGCCCCATATGACCCCTGCTCATAACAAATGAGGTTGACAACCCAGGACTAGGGCAATGTAAAAAGACTGACCCAGATTAAAGAATCAGATTTGTCATGTACATCACCAGAACAGGCTGCAAGACATGGTGCATCAAGGTCCCTTCAAAGGGGATAGTACAAATTCTGTATTGACTTGTTGATCCACAACTTAAAGGGAAGGCAGAGAAATTCCACTTCCCATCTAGGCTAACAATTTACAGCACTCACACTCGGCAGGGGCTAAATTAGAGATGAAGTGCTATTTAACCTGCAGGCCATCAAGAGCAATACAGATGACTGGTGGAATCATATTAGAAGGTATCAGGGGTATCTTTTACAAGGTCAGTTTCTTTGGCTGAAGGTGTATAGGCTGATATTTTAAAAATCTGCCAGTAAACAAATAATGAGAAAATTAGGCTGGCATCCAGACCGTGCTAGTCTTTAGAGCAGTATCAGTTCCTCAAAGTAATGAGACTTCTACCTCCCTTGATCATTATATTTCAAGTCTAAACAGTTTTTTTGTAGCCTTCGTCCAAGCAAAGGTGTGTCCAATATCCACCATCACATCAAAATCTACCCATCATCTTCAGGACATCAGAGAAACTGCATCTTTCACTATTAGTCTTTTTTTTTTTTAAAGATCCCAGACCATCCTGTTCTTTCTGGTGGCTGTAACAATATTCATGCCATCTCTCTTTGGGTTTGTTCATATGCCATTTTGAAATGGTGAGAGGTGGGTAGTGTGACTAAAGCAGTAGCAACATTATTTTGCTTCTAGAAGTGTAATAAACATGTCAAACCATATATGATTGGCATTTACTGTATGGCAGATGCAACTGGCATAACTGAAGCATATACTTTTTGTAAATTCCTAGACAAAGTTCATAAATCTATTTTTCAATTTTGTGGTGGCTTGTTCTTCTTTGAAAGGATACATTTCATACACAGAGAGATATATGACCTTGCTAGCTATCACTAACTAGGAAAAGACATAGATCCAACCACCAGAATAGCACATCTTCAGTCCAACCCCAAGTGTGAATAAAGGGCTGAGCAAGATGCTATCCAGTTGGCTCCTTCTAAGTGCCCCCCCCCCCAATCCTCTAGCAGGAGGAATAGACCCATCAGGACTGACCAGGCTAAAAGGATTGCAGATATTCATATATATCATCAGGCCAATTATTTTAATTTACTTCATCAGAACTGAAACAATTTTTTTTTTTGCTAAAAATGATGAGATGCAGAATTTCCAGTAAGCATAGTGGGTGAATATTACATATTTTTATCACGGGGAAAAGATCTATGTATTAAAGCAAATGAAACCTATCTATAGCATGATAGTTATATTTGTGCATATGTTTTTGAAGCTCATGTTTTCATGTCATGTTTACCACATTAAATGTTTTATATGAATTCATCTGTATATTATTAACTCAAATGTTTCCAACCGTCATGCTATATGAAACTGATTCACATATAGTAATAATATGGCTGAAAAGTTAGTCTCAGTCCCCCCCCCCCCAGCTTCTATGTTATTAGCCAGGATTGAAGTGCTTATTGTTGTGATACTCATCCTCAGCAATGACCCATGGTCTCTAACGAAGTTTGTGTGTGTGTGTAAAGTGCTGTCAAGTCACAGCCAACTTATAAGTGACACCACAGGGTTTGCAAGGAAAAAGCCTTACAGAGGTGGTTTGTCATTGTCTGTTTCCCTGTCACTACCTTGGTATTCCTTCATGGTCTCCCATCCAAATACTAGCCAGGGCCAACCCTGCTTAGCTTCTGAGTTCTGTTGAGATTTGGGCAAACCTGGGCCATCCAGGTCAGGTCTAGGTATATAAATTTTCTTTATTTAAAATCCCACAGTGCCCCTTTGAGTTGTGGATGAAATGTAGGTTACTTTAATATGATTATGAGACCCCTTAGACTGAAAGTTCTACTCTAAAATCTAAGTTAAATGCTCTAATTTAGCAGTTCAATACCTCTGACTATGCTAGATTTGCTCCATCAGTCATTTCACCTAAGGGTCAATCTCTTGCTTTCTCCAGCTACAAAGCTTTCAGTACCCAAGCACAACTTGAAAGGTTAAAGATTATAATGGGCTTTGAACAGATGTCAAAATTGGTAAAGAGAGATTAATATGTACTAGAGGTTAAAATGGTAAAGGTCAGCTTCCAGTCGCTCTGGTTTCTAGCCAGAGGTTTTATTTCACCTATAGTTTCTCTGCTTACTTTAATTAATCCCTTTAGCTGTGAACTTGGAGCGAATGAAATGTGGAATATTGCCAAGAGAGTACATAATGTCAAAGACAGCTTTAATATAAGCCTTAAAAATGTAATACCCACCATAAAAGAGTGAATGATTTGGTTTTGATTATTGATTTCACACACTAAAACCCATAAAAAACCTTTTCAAAATGAAGGTTTCCTATATAACGGGCAGTTCAATATTTAATCTTTCACTACCACTATGATCCAAAAATACAGAATCTTAAAATTGGATCCATGAATAATTCAACAGCTATGGTTCAGGAAGAGAGTCTAAAGCATTTCATTTCTCAGGCCTAAGACCCGTAGCACACTGCAGTTTGGCAGGAGGTGTTTAATTCAGAGAGAGAACGATGTGGTCTAAACCCATCCAAACCCATTTTTGAAATGGAAAAGGACTGGCAGATTTTTGGGTCATAAGATCATGCCTGAATTCTGACTTTTCAAACGTTAATGACAGCACAAATATTCCTACTATATTCTTTTCATCTTGGGGGGGTGGGGAGTTATATGTGAGGGTAAAAACTATAATATAAATGTAAATTGTTTTAAAAAACATTCCCAGGGAAGAGAAAAAATTCTTCTTAAAAACAAACAAAAAAGTCAAATTGCTCATTATGGACAAAATCTGTTAGAGCTGCTATGTTGTTTGGTTTGCTGGGATTTAGGACCCATGAAGCCTTTACTGGGACTGAGAGTACTGTCACCTAGAGGTGACAAGAGGTGTATCATATTTGCATTGTTTAAAAAAATCTGATACAGTTAACAGTTTGAAGGAAAGATATTGGAACATGGGCCGAGGACAGACTGGGAAAATGAAGCGCAAGGGAAGTGGTTTGATGTGTTAGAGCCGCTGCTAAGTATGCTCTGAATTTTTAAAGAATTAACTAAAATAAAGTTACAGATACTGAGTTGGCACCTTTTCACAGAAGCAGGTTAAAATCAGCCTTTTCCATTTTGGACTAGAGTGTTGCCTGTAAGTAAAGTGAATCTAAATTCAAAGAAAGTCTTCCTCTTGTGCAACCTTTAGCTAAAGCAGAAGCATGAAAGCTTCCAAAACATCTACCTAGGATAAATGTGAATTCTTTCAAGCATTTGGAGAACATCACTGCTTCTATTTTGTTTCTACACAGAGGTTTTGGATCAACCATGCACCTTTTAATTCAAGATACACCATTTAAATATTTGAAGCATAGTTTTTCTGTCCCCCATTCTTCCCCACTTCCTTTCCCAAAACTAATCCCTTTCTCAGCAGTCCAGGTCTGTTAATTCATCACCCCATAATTGTCCAGTACTATGATTAGTTTTCCCCCAGAACCCCATCAAATATATGCATTGCTTTAAGAAATGCATTTGTACCCCACCTATTCTGCAGTGAATTCAGAGCAACTACTGAGCTCCACCACATTCCTATGAAGTTGGTTAAAGCTGTCTACAATAACTCAGTGAGATTCACAGATAATTTAGAGTTTTGTACCTGCACATCCCAAATTCAAACTTCTGAAACTAATTAATTATATTATTATAGCCAGGGGATTATTTTTTTAAAGATTTCAGATTTTTCTTCAAAGCTGGGGCATTTAGGGGTGTGTAGAAAGATCTGAGTTGTTTGCTTATGACTCCAGTCTCTGCATTTAAGCATTTACAGATTTTGCCATGTTGAGAGTTAGATATATTGATAAAGTTACTGCCCTATCTCAGCAGGAAGACTTACTCAACAAGTTGTCTTCAGAACATCACACAACGTAACAGAAGACTGTAACTCAACACTACTAGTAGCCAAAGTCACATCTTGGCTTGAATGGCAGTGGCAGCATGAAAGAACTTAACTTGTCTCAACAGTCATTTCAGAGCTATGGTTACAAGAACCCTGGCATTAAGCAAATAAAAAGCCAGAAGTGTATTAGTAACAAGTTTTTGTTAAATGTACTATACAAACATTTTAAAGCAGCTGTTGGGTTTTTTTTGAAAAAAATAATCTTGAATATCACACAACATTATCACTAGATAAGTGAGCATCTCAAATATCTTACCTGTATTCGTTCAACTTCTAAAAAAGTTGCTGATTGGAAGGCCTTTTCCCATAATGAGAGCTCACATTCTAATTCCACGGAAAAGTAGAGATCCTCTCCATTTTCAGACTGAACACCGAAGCAGTGTTTCCGCCGGTCCAGTAGGTCACTGTCCTGATGAAAACCTGGAGTTATATAATCTTGCATACATCAATTAATATTTCTTATGGTATAGGCATGTTAGATTCAGAGCTAGCTTGCAATCATTAACTAGTTTGTACTGTCCTCAGTCTTGATTCACATGAACAAATTTTCACTTTAAGTAACCATGTAGAACCTATAGGTGCAATGTTCAGAGCTCTTTGCTAGCTAATTCCCATAGAAGGGGAAATCAGCTCTAAAAATAACTTTTAAAACACCTTTAACTATGACATGAAGTCTGCACATAAACACAGGGAAGAAAATTGACCAATATTTTATAATTTATACCACAAACACCTTCTGTTAAGACCAAATATCATACTTAAGACCAAAAGAAAGATATCCTTTGAGTTATTAAACCAAGGTCCTTCAAAGAATAGCATCACATCCCACTTGAAGAATCAAGTTATATCTGACAGTCTTAGATCATTTTTCACTAGTGGAGCTTCAGCTAGTTTTTGCATTTTATGGATCTGTAAACTGAGCAAAATGCCCTACCTTGATTAGATTGTTTTATATATATCTTAAATCTCTTCCTTTGGACAATGGATGAAATTGGTACTGACTAACCTCAGAGAACTCTGGAAATAAATGGATCTATAAATCTCTGAGGAGAGCCATCCTAACTGGTCCACCACTCTTGCCCAAGATCAAGTATTCCTTGATATCTGGAATTAAGATGCAACTTACATCACTCAGAGTATGTTTTCAGGCAGGAATGAGGATGACCATCAAAAGTTATTGATTTTTTTAAAAAATGGAAGGTATCTTATACCTTTAACAGTAGATTTAATTTTGCAAATGAAAATTTCCCTGTCATTCAAAAATAGTGGAATGATGGGCAGAATGCTCTATACTAGCAAATGTTAAGTCTGCTATAATGTCTGAGGTAGGATTATAGGCCTTGCCGGGGGGGGGGGGGGGGGGAATGCAATCATGCTAGCAGATGTTATTTTTCAAATTTAGCCACTCCCACTGGAATATATAGAACTGTTGCTTTGCAATTATGTTTCCATAAGATTCCACAGCTCTGAATTGCTCATTGGTTTTAAGAATTTGGATTTAATTAGCTAAATGTTTCCAACACTTTGTTGCCCAGTCTCTCCCTTGGTTGCCCCTTGATGTCTATGTCCCCCAACTACATTTGGCCAGTAAGCAAGGTTTGGGCCATAACCACAACAAAAGGGAGGCAATCAGGAGAAGGACAGCAACTACACCTGATTCCATTGTGCTAACTGAAATTAACGGTCTCAGGGAAAACCCAAAGTTGGGCAATCAAATAACTGAAAAAAGACTTTCAGTGATTAATCTGTGGGCCGTTAGTCACATCAAGAAAATGTGGCATTAGCATAATGTTGGAGATGCAGGTTCAAATCCCCTCTCTGCCACTGAAGCTTACTGGTTGACCTTGAGCCAGTCACATACAGTCAGCCTAATCTACATCCCAGGGTTCATAGAATCATAGAGTTGGGAGGGACCTCCAAGGTCATCTAGTCCAACCCCCCGCACAATGCTGGAAACTCACAAATAGCCCCCCCACTCACAGTGACACCTGCTCCATGACCAGAAGAGGGCAAAAAACCTCCAGGATCCCTGGCCAAACTGGTCTGGAGAAAAACTGCTGCCTGACCCCAAAGTGGTGATCAGCATTTCCCTGGATGTGTAAGAAAAGGCCACAAGAACTAAGCATTGATACAACCCTTTCTGCTCTCCTTCTCATGATCTGCCTAAATTCACAGAATCAGCATTGCTGTCAGATGGCCACCTACCCTCTGTTTAAAAACTTCCAAAGAAGGAGAGCCCACCACCTCCTGAGGAGGCCTGTTCCACTGAGGAACCATTATGTCAGGAAGTTCTTAATGTTTAGCCTAAAACTCTTCTGATTTAATTTCAACCCATTGGTTTGGGTCCAACTTTCTGGTGTAACAGAAAACAACTCTATACCATCCTCTATATGACAGTCCTTCAAGTACTTTAAAAATATTTATTAATAAAGTTTTAACACAAATATTAAAAACTAAGAAATAAATATAAAGTGATAAAAGGGGAAGAAAAATTCCAGCTTATATCATCAACATTGCTATTTTTGACTCCAGTTGCAAAAACAATTGACAATAAATAAATCATCAATATCCCAGAACCACAACAATTTTATTACATCTTATTAAAACAATGTCCACTTCCTGTAAAGCAGGTTGGTTAGCAAAATGTCATTATCTGCCATATACTGAAAAACTGGGAACTCTAACTTGGTGTATGATTTAGCTGTTTCCATATGATTTATCATGTTAGAAAGTTTACACATAATTCATTGGTCCCAGACTTTCTCATACCAGAGGGATATAGGGGGAGCTTTGCATGCTTTCCAGTTAGATACAATTGTAAGGCATGCTGAGGCCAATAAGTTGGAAATTAGTTCTTATTGCAACCATAAGTCCAAAAGCATCATTTGCAGTGTTCTGGGTATTTCTTAAGTGACAATGTTCTTTATAACCAATGTTCCCTGTAAGCTGCGGAGCCTTGTGAGCAGAAATTCTACTTACTGAGTGAAAAGAATTACTAGCATTAAAGTTGTGAGTGCATTGACTTATGTGTAGCCATGTTGGTCTGAAGCAGCAGAACAAAGTTTGAGTCCAGTAGCACTTTTAAGACCATGCAATCAGTTAATTACCCTCAGCATTTCACAATCAAGGATACATTTGCCCATCAAACTCCAATTTTGACATATTTATTTTCTTCACTGTGTTTTTCCCCAGAATTACACCCCCCTACAAAAAAGCTAACCATATAAACTAAGCTTGTTATTCCTGTTTGATCCTTGAATCTACTACACATATTCATTGCGCTGTATGCTAATTCACTGCTCACCCTCTACCTATATGTATGGACTGGTAATTTCCATTTCATTCTATCTAAAGAACTGTGCACATACAACAAAGCTTATGGAGTGCACCCTAGAGGGAACCTTGATTATAACCACTGCAATTTCTTGCCAGAAGGCCTGGATGTGGACACAATCTCACCAGCAATGCAAATAGTTGCCAGGGTTCCCACAGTGTTTCCAGCACTGAGCGCTTAATTGAGCGTTTATATGGTTCAGATGCACTGGAGTCCAATACCACCTGGAAAATAGTTTAAAAAATTGTAGTCTTTTATTGAAGATTTTAGAAGTGTTTGCTGGGGATCTCCAGATGTTTTCCCAGTATGTTTCTGTCAGCATAATCCCAGGATCATTTTGTCACTTCTTTCAATAACTCAGTAATTTAGGCGTAGAAGTGAGGGACAGAATCTTGTAGATTTTGGAGAGGATGGCTATGGAGATGCCATCATATTCCATAAGAATCTTCTCAAAATCTGTTAATGATGTTTGAAGATGTCCACTAGAATGTACGTGTTCAAAGCAGCTTCTCATTTGGAGACACTGAAACCATGGGATGGGGAGCCCTTCAAGTATGTGAAGGTAGTTATCATATCACCTCTCAGTCTTCTCCTCTCCAGGCTAAACATACCCAGCTCCTTTAGCCTTTCCTCATAGGACTTGGTCTCCAGACCTCTCACCATCTTTGTTGCCCTCCTCTGAGCACATTCCAGCTTGTCTGTATCCTTCTTAAATTGTGGTGCTCAAAACTGAACACAATACTCTAGGTGAGGTCTAACCAGAGCAGAGTAAAATGATACCATCACTTCACATGATCTGGACACTATACTTCTGTTGATACAGCCCAAAATCATATTTGCTTTTTAGCTACTGCATCATACTGCTAACTCATGTTCAGTGTATGGTGCACTAAGACCCCAGATCCTTTTCACACATTACTGCCAAGACAAGTCTCCCCCAACCTATAATTATCCATTTGATTTTTCCTTCCTAAATGCAGAACTTTACATTTATCCCCATTGACATTCATTTTATTTTTGTGAGGATAAAACAAAGGAGAGGAATACGATGTAAGAGGCTTTGGGTCTCCTTTTGGGAGAAAATGAAGTAAATAATTTCCCAAAGAAAGGGTTTCATGCTTCAGATGTGCAGCACCAATAATCAATCCAAGTTAGACTGTTAGCACTGCTTGCCAAAGTCCTACTTTATTGATAAATGAAAAGAGCATTCAAACCCACCCCTCTCTATTTGAAAACCTCCCTTCTTTAATCTTACTTGGAACTTTTTTTAGATTGCTGACCCCTCCCCTTCATCCAGCCAGTTTATATACCTGAGTCCCTGTTTTGCCCCTTCCTCTTCCCAAGCTTAGAAAGAAAATAAACTGGCCAGAATTTGCCCCCAGCTGTGTGGTCCTGGATTATGTAACTACAGAGCTTCCCACTGACACTCATTACATGTTTCTGCTTCTTCTCCCTCCCTTTTTGGGTAGGTGCTTGGCCATGGTGTGCTCTGACATGCACATGGTTTTGACTAAATCACCTGTGCAGCAGTCATGCCATAGATCAATCATTCCCATACTTTTTTTGGCCACTGCCCCCTTGGTTTCATAAACTCGTCCCCAGTACCCCCTACCCCAACCTATTAAAAACATTATTCAGAATAGTGGTTTGAACGACCCATTAAGGAAGATAATAACAATAAAATTCAAATAAGCAACTATTAATTGCACATTTATTTAAAATCCAATTAAAATTGATGAACTTGATCCAGTGAATGCCAGCTTTTCAAAGTGTAATGGTCATTTTGTAAGAACCTTTGATACCACATTTAGTAACTACTTCATTGTTCAGTAAATGGTTAATGAGCTGGATGGGCTTGATGAAGTGATACTTATTTCCCAATGTCTGGTTTAAAGTCACTTAGCAGGAGTCTTAAATCACCACATTTAGTAATCTGAAGTCAATTTCTTTATTTGGAGAGATGTTGGATGACCACACTAAAACCATGTTCCACCAAATATGATGCAGAAAATGCAACAAGGAGCTTCTTAACTACTGTCCATAGTGCAGGATAGTGATCAGAAATTTCTCCTGTAACCAAAACTCTTGGTAGGATTTCTTAAACTTTGGCTTCAGCTTAATGTCATTCTGTAGCTCAGCTCAGTCTCCAATACCCCCACATCCTCACTATTTGAAAATGGATTTATCACCCCATCTGGAATTTCAGTTTAAAGCAGATCATCAGATTGCTCAGCCATAGCTCCATGCAGTGCATCTAAAAGGTCACAAAAACCCTGCAGGTCATCATCTTGTATCTTCTAATCAGATGAGATATTACGCTATGTACATACAAATACTGGCAGAGAACAGGGCTCATTTTGTAGCAGGAGCTCCTTTGCATATTAGGCCACACACACCTGATGTAGCCAATCCTCCAAGAGTTTACAGTAGCCCCTGTAAGAAGAGCTCTGTAAGCTCTTGGAGGATTGGGTTCATCAGGGGTGTGTGGCCTACTATGCAAAGGAGCTCCTGCTACGAAATGAGCCCTGGCAGAGAATTTGGGTGAATTTTTCAGAAAATCAATGTACAATATTGCAACATATTGAAAAGATGTATGAAATTCAATCACCCAACCCCGACCTGGATAGCCCAGGCAAGCCTGATCTCATCAGATCTCTGAAGCTATGCAGGGCTGACCCTGGCAAGTACTTAGAAGGGCAATCTCCAAGGAATACCAGGGTCAGGATGCAGAGGCAGGTAATATCAAGCCACCTCTCTGAAATGCCCCAGCCCCAGTATAGATCGCAAGAAGTCACCATGTCTTTCAGGCTCACAAGCACACAAATGCACAACTCACTAAAAGAAATCATTAGAAAAGAAAAGAAATTTATTCCCCCACAGAATAATGCTTCACTGGGAACCAACCCCCCCCCCCCCCCCCCCATTCATGGATAATGGGTAATAGTAGGTTGAAACGTTTGGCAGAAGTAAATGGTATACACAGAAGGTCCTGTAAAAAGGTCCTAGAAGATGGAAAAAAATAAGAAAAATAATGGCTTGAACTTAAAGGAATAAAGATGATTTTAAGATATTGTTTCCTTTTAATACTTTTATTGTTTTTTCTTTCATTTTACTACTGCAATAGTGAATAAAGACAATATGTTGAGAACATAAGAGAAGCCATGTTGTATCAGGCCAAAGGCCCATCCAGTCCAAAACTCAGTCACACAGTGGCCTAAACACAGGTATCACCAGGAGGTCCACCAGTGGAGCCAAAAGCTATATTTTCTTTATAAAGGTTTGTCTATTTTTTTGCCAAAAATATTCCCTTCCCCCATATTTATATTTATTTACAGTAATTTTTCCTTTTATTGCTTGAATTTTTATTATTTATACCCTAACTTTTCCCTCAGCTATCCAGATTTATACTGCAAGATGCCTACCTCCAATGCCCCCTCTGCCATCTCCTTGCTTCTTAGTGCCCCCTAAGTAATCCCACCTTCCTGGGGCAATACCACCCACTTTGGGAACCACTACTATAGTCGAAGAACAGAACGGGGGAAATAATTTAATCTCTAGAAGGTAGAAAATTTATTATATGTGGGTGGCCATAGGCCTTCACAATCTAAAACAATAAAATACATCAGTAAGATATAACAATATAATACATATTATCTAAGATTTAGTCTAAAATCTGGTAATTTCTAACAAACTATGTAGCAGCTGCTGTATTGGTTGATGCTTTCCTAGTTACATTTGCTCTTATTTTCCTGGCAGCTAGGGCAAAAAGTGCCAACCTGTTGGAAACAAAAGACTTTGAACAACAGAATGGGGGAAATAATTTAATCTCTAGTACTACTCAACTGTCCTTTTCCTGAACTTGGCTTCTGATTACTAACCATACTGTATCTAGGCTTCTACTGTAGATTTTTAAAAATAATTCTGCTACTATTTTTGTTCAAATTGGCCCACTGAGATTTGATTTATCTTAGCTGAATCAACCAGCATTATCACTCCACTGCTTTATCATCAAGCTCAGATCAGCTTGATATCCTACTTCTAACAATCCTGCTCACACTACAACTCTGGTGATTTTTGTTGTAATGGGAAAGCCAACAGCTCTTTTACTATGGTATTGGAGTTGTCTGAGACTAGATTCCCAGTTCCCACAAATGTTTGTCTCCTTTATGTACAGAATCACTGTCTCAAGACGTATAGTGGAGCTCCAATATATTACACAGGTGGACATAACGAGCCACTTGTTTATATGGGGAAAAAACAAAGATTATCACAGATTCAGACTGCAATCTCTGTTATGACTTGTTTCACAAACTAATTGCAGCTACATACATAACTGATAAGGCAATTTAATAACTTGTATATCATCATGTAATCACCCACTTATTCAGGTGGGAACCTGCACAATAACCAAACCAATTACTACTCACTGCTGGCATCAAGCTGATTGTCAAGCTCTACAATGAAGATCTATAGACAACACTGGTGGTGGTTGCCATAACCTTGTATATGCTTGCTTATAACTCAAGTACAGCTGATATATATACCTTTGATTTTAGTATGCAAAAATATTCCTGATGATGGAATGTTATCAGAACTTTACTATGGACATGACTCTTCATTAGAAAAGGATTACAATTTTATGAAGAAAAAGGGGCAAAGGCTTGAAAATGAATAAACTGTACAGCATCACTATCAGATACTCATATTCTAATCTGGGTCAGTCACAAGTTATTTCAGAGCTGATCTCTCAAGGGCAGTTCTCAAAAGAGCTCTCTCAGCTCCACCTACCTCACAGGGTGGGGAGGGGAAGAGAAAGGAGAGTGTAAGCCGGTCTGAGATTCCTTTGGGTAGTGAAGGGTGGGTTATAAATCTAATCTCCTCCTCCTCCTTATAACCTCTACTATTCTAATCGTAAGCAGAAGCTGCTATGAGAAGTTAAACTGAGGATTATGGGGTATTCATTTTCAAAATAAACTAAAGAAATATTAGAAAAGAGCAACACTTGTTGCTTTAATTAGTGATGTTTTTCACTCTAAAAGAGGGAAATACATTTGTTTCAGGAACAGAAGATTCATAGAATAAACAACCCCCCCCCCAAAAAAACCCCCCCCAAAAACAAAAAAGAACCTCCAGGATCTGCAGCCAAACTGGACCTGGAAAAAATTGCTTCCTGACCCCAAAGTGGCAATTGGCATTTTCCTGGGCATGTAAGAAAGGGCCACAAGAACTAAGCACTGATGCAAACCTGCCTGCCCTACCTCTCATGATCTGCCTAAGTTTACAAAATCAGCATTGCTGTCAGATGGCCATCTAGCTTCTGCATAAAAATCTCCAAAGGAGAGCCCACCATCTCCCAAGGAAGGTGTCTAACTGTCAGAAAGTTCCTCCTAATATTAGGTGAAAACTCTTCTGATTTAATTTCACCCTACTGGTTCTGGTCTGACCTTCTGGGGCAACAGAAAACAATTCCACACCATCCTCTATATGACAGCTCTTCAAGTACTTGAAAACGGTTATCACATCACCTCTAAATCATCTCCTCTCGAGTCATCTCTTCTCCAGACTAAACATACCCAGCTCCTTCAACCTTTCCTCACAGGACTTGGTCTCCAGACCCCTCACCATCTTCATTGCCCTCTTATGGACATGTTCCAGCTTGTCTATATCCTTCTTAAACTGTGGTGCCCAAAACTGAACACTATACTCTAGGTGAGGTCTAACCAGAGCGGAATAAAGCAATACCACCACTTCACATGATCTGGACTCTATACTTCTGTTGTTATAGCCCAAAATTGAATTTGCCTTTTTAGCTACTGCATCGCACTGCTGACTCATGTTCAGTGTATGGTCTACAAAGACTCCTAGATCCTTTTTGCATATACTACTGCCAAGACAAGTCTCCCCCATCCTATAAGTATTTGATTTTTCCTATCTAAATGAAGAATTTCACATTTATCTCTGTTGAAACTCATTTTATTTGTTTTAGCCCAGTTTTCCAACCAGTCAAGATCATCCTGTATCCTGTCTCTGTCTTCTACCATATTTGCTACCCCTCCCAATTTAGTATCATTTGCAAATTTAATAAACATTGCCTCTATCCCTTCATCCAAATCATTTATAAAGATATTGAGCAAAACAGGTCCCAGGACAGATCCTTGAGGCACTTCACTTGTCACTCCTCTCCAAGAGGATGAGGAACCATTAATAAGCACTCTTTGGGTGAGATCTGTCAGCCAGTCACAGATCCACCTAACAGTAATAGGATCCAAACCACATTTTACCAACTTATCAACAAGAATATTCTGTGGAACCTTATCAAAAGCCTTACTGAAATCAAGATACACTATGTCTACAACATTCCCCTGATCCAGCAAGGTAATCACTTTCTCAAAAAAAGAGAGATAAGGTTAGTCTGGCATAACTTATTCTTACAAAACCCATTTCAGCCATTTGTGGGTCTTTTCCCCAGATGCCATTCCTTTCTCTGGCTCTTTGACAAAGCTCCTTTCCCAACATGAACTGCATAATGTAGGTTTTAGCTGGACTGCAAGCAAGATACTAAAAATGCAAAAACTCTAATGTGCCCTCCCCATGATACCTTATCCCAGGGGTGTCAAGTTCATGGCCCACGGGCCAGAACTGGGGTGCCCAAGCCTTTAATTCAGCCCAGGAGTGGGGTTGTCTTCTCTCCCCCCTGCCCTGCCCATCTTCAGTGTTCTGAGCTTGAGCTGCCTCTGAGAGCAGACAGCAGAGGGTGGGGCTGCCCAGCTTCCCAGCCACTGCTCCCAGCCTGCATAGTCTTCCTCACAAGTAGGAGCGGGTTCCCCCCCCCCCCTTCTGGTGTGATCCTTGTGCTTCTTTTGTATTTTAAAACTTGGTTTGCAAAATCCCACTATTCTCCCACCATTCCAATTTAGGCAGGCACATTTTACGGGTGGGGAAACGTTTGGAGTTCCAGTGAAATAATAGCAGAATAAGTGTTGAAGAAGACACTCAAAATTATTACCTCAAACCACCATGTAAACCCCCCCCCCCCCGAGACCCTGGAGAGCCACTGCCACTCTCAGTAGACCTGGAGGGGGTGGGAGAAGCTTGAAATGCTCAGCCATTTCATATTCTTCCCCTGGGTCCTAGGCCCAGAACATTTATACGTGTAGTTTATATTTTTTTTTTTTGGGGGGGTGAGGTTTGAAACTAACCATAGTTCAAATATAGAGTTCAACAAACTTAAGAAAATTCAGTTTTGCAAAGAAATATTAGCCCCTACTGTGGGGCTCCAATGGAATAGCTGCTATAATATCTTTAATGGTGTTTGTGTCCTTTATAAAGTTTATATCTCTGCTACCTGGCATTACATTTTATGACACACATGGCCCAGCCCGATAAAGTCCAATTTGTGTCAAATCCAGCCCTCATAACAAATGAGTTTGACACCCCTGCCTTATCCTAATTCTGCCAACAGGCCAGAATCTGTCACTTATACCATTTTGTCTTGACTGAGAGATTTTAGGGATGTGGGAGCTCTAATAGCCTCAAAAAAGTAATACCCTACTCAAAAAGTATCTCATTTTCTTACTTGGAAAGGTAAAATTAAAAATTACTGTTAGGAAGACTGGTTCTTTTGAGAAAATGTGAAGAATTTTAACATACTCTAACATAGGCTTAAATAATGTAACAGCATAGATTAGAAAGGACCAAAAGAATATTATAGAATCAAGGAGGCTACCAAAGGCAACAAAAAAATTCAATTGAAAATAATGAATCCTGCACCCAAAGGAGAAAATAAAGGCTACCAGAAGCAGCAGTGGGAGCAACAGATGATAGATTTAAAAGATTGCCAAACTGTGTGTGTGTGTGTGTGTGTTCCAAGCATGCCAGGAACTAGAGAGAAGCACTAATGCATCTCTGCTCAAGTCCAGCTCTCACATACAAAGGGGACACCAAGTCCCTTTACTAGCATGCCACAACCTCACCAGGAATTCAGGGTTTTTCAAAGCTGTGCTTTCTGAATAATCACAGCCCCACCACCACTAATAATAATCTGAAACAGGTATTTATTTTATGTTGCCAAAAGGGTATAATTGCAAGCTGGAAAACCCCTCTTTTTTTGCACATGGCATTAATTTTGAGTGTGGGGGTCCCCCTAGGTTTTGGGCTGCAGAATTATGCCCTTAAAAATTAACTCTCTTGTGTGCAAAAACATCTAAGTATACTTTTTTCCAGCACACAGAATGAGTTTTGATGATGTCTGGGGTATGTGTGGTATATTTGTGTGGAGGGAGGGAGAGTGAGAGAGATGACGGCATTATTGTTTTGTTATATTGTTATGATTCTAGGAAAAAGGTCACAAATAACATTTTCAGGAATCTGGTTTAATTTTGTTTTCATTTGCAAACCTGAAAGTATTTTTTTCTTGCATGGAATTATTTACCAATATTCCAAAATTCTTCTTTCTTGCTGGAATACAACTAGAGTAGAATCCAAGGCATGAGATCACCATGAAATAGGAATGTAGCAAAAGTGAGGGAACCCACTATCTCCATTTCTCTGCTTCTCCTGTTATGAGGATTCACTGTTATATCTTTGCCACTTCACAATCATCAGCTCTTGGAGCTTCTAGTTTAAAGTCAGCAAAAAGTCTACTAATTTGGACTGTGCTGTAGTCCAACATCATATACACTTTCCCAATTTCCTGAATGTATTCTAGCTTGTTAAAGGGATATATAATTATCTTCTAAAATCCTGCTGAGCTGCTGAACCTGCAAGAGGATAGCTTACAGACTGAAACTTTCCTGTCTCCACACTATTTCAGAACCTCCTGAAATCCTGCTTTTGGTGATCAGAGGACCCTCATTAATAGAACAGTCAGGTGATGTAGGGGTCTGCAGTAGCAATTCCAATTTATTGTATTGATCATGGGTCATAACAATTTAAAAACAATAAATCTTCCACATACTGAACAACAAAATTAGCAAAAATTAACAGAATTAATTGACAAAATTACAAATATAATACAAGACTAAAACCATATAAAATCAACCCAGATTAAAAGTCAAAAACAGTTTTAACTATTATTATAGCTATTATTCTATACAATTTGATCTAATTCTTCTTACTGCTAATGAAAACAGAACGACTCTATTAGAAACATAAGAATCCTCATCTACAAGCAGAAATATTACTTTTTCCAAGTCTGAAGCTCCTTCCCACATGGATAAAATATTAGTAATACATTTATTTCAAGGGTCATGGTGGAGGGGACATCTCAAAACAAAGGAATCAGATCATCTATTTCTTCCATACCACACACACAGACTCACAATGGGTCAGGAACACTTAAGAAATGGCCCGATCAAACCACTGAGGGCATAGCTTGAAATTTTAAACTAGTAAAGCCCATCCTGAATTTCATTGTTGTTAAAGTTCTCAAATAAGACCTGATATGATCCCTTTTTAAGATTTGAAAAGAGGGCCACTATGAGTCGAATGATTACATGACTATCTATTGCCCCGTTCATTTTAAAGACCCATTCCGTCAACTCCTTCAACTTCTGTCCTGGTTTTTTAGAATGTAACAGCTCATTCGGAATTATGTACTTTGACTGAATAAAATCCAGACATTTCTTATTGCTCTTAATATGTTTCAAAAGGGAGCAAAAACTTTGACAACCCAGAGAATCCTGAGAACATTCTAGATTTTTCTTCCAATAAGACAGGACTCTACAATTAGCCCTAGCTTTCATAGAATGGATGCCAAGCTCAGCCCTCATTAATGCCACTGGAGAACCCTTTGGCAACTAAAGAATCCATCTCATAAAATAATTTTGTATATTTTCCAATGAGTCCAGAATCTGCTCTCCCCAACCCCATATTTCTATACCATAAAGTAGAACTAGAAATCACCTTACTGCCAAGCAACTTGATAAAAAGGTCAACCATACCACCTCCTTTGGAGAAGAAAAAAATCACTGTCGGCTCCACCATCTTCATGGTGGAGGAGTTTTAACCATGTTAAATGAGGCTGCCATGAGAAGGTTTTTGAAAACATTATTCCTAGATATTTATATACATTACACTGTTCAATCTGAACACACAAGATTCTCTATATGGACTTCCTAGAACATTTCCTAAATACAATTACTTTAGACTTGGTGTAGTTTATGCGTAGGCCTTCTTCATTACAATACTGGTCCAGTTTATCCAAAAGCTTTCTCAGTACAATTTTGTTCAACGACAACAAAACCATGTCATCTGCATATAACATTATTGGTACCTTAGTTTGACCTACTGCTGGGGCATAAATGGTGAAATGTTTCAAAACATATTGACTGGTGGATTCCTCTTCTGACAAAACTTTTTTGCCAAATCAATAATATGGGTAGACACACTAAAGGATGGACCGCAAGTATTATTGTACCGATATATAAGGACAATAGAAAGGAGCCCCATAATTTTAGGCTGATTGGTTTGCTGTCCATAGTTTCTAAATTATATAGTAAATATTTTAAAAAATAAATTAGAGGACGGTGTTATTGAGAATAATCTAACCCACCCCCTTCAAACTGGGTTTTAAAAAGGGCATTCTACAACTGAACACTATCAAACATTATATACTCTGGCTACTGACGCTATTAGAGGCCCAATGAAAGCACTATATGACCTTCCTTGACCTGGCTTTGACCTTTGATTCCCTCGATAAGAATAGATTATGGTGTAAACTGCAAAATATTAATATTGATCCTAGGTTGGTCTTTTTGATAAGTCAACTGCATCAAAATTGTAAAGGTTAAGGTAGGAAAAGAAGGTGTGTTAACAGATGACATACCTGTACAGAAGGGGGTAAAACAAGGTTGTATTTTGGCCCCCACTTTATTTACCAGTATATTAATGATATAGTTAATAGACTTGAGGGTCTGCAGTAGAAGGAGGGTACTGGCAAAATTGCTCCACTCTTTCACCAATGGAGGTAGTATTCTGTTTTCACAACTTAAACAAAAAAAAATATGGAAAACAAATTAAACAAATGGAAAAATCCCCTTGGACCCAGTCCCGTGTTATATAGTAAGCCATCTGAGAAACTGCCTCTAGTATTGTTTTAAGGAATTTAAATTATGACCTGATAAATCATATATTTCCCCTTGCTTCCCATTCCTGAATCCATTTTGAATTTCCCCATTTCTTTAAACTTGTATTTCTCTTACTCATTAAGTCTGACTTTTCAAGTTCACTTAGAGTCACTGAAAACAGTGTCAGTACAGCTAGCCTGTGTATGAGAAGTTTCATTTTCTCCTGAAAGGAAAATTAAGTTGGAATGAGAACTACAGAACAAAAGAGATCTAACAGTGAAAACAGGCCATGCAGCCAAGTCATTACTCTTATCTTTGTGTGTGCAAGGCCAATATCCACAGGTCTTATAGGAATGCATCAATAAGGATGCATAGTTCAAGCCAAGGACCAACAGATGAAACCGAGAGGTCACTCATCTCATATTTTCAGAAGTGCAATGTGCGCAACTGAAACTAAATGCAGTATTCCTACCTGCTATTTTTGAGGAGAGGTAAGTCTGTTACATGCTGCAGAACATCAATAAAGTGGGTGTATCTACTAATGAAGAGCAGAAACCATTACTGTTGCTACAAGGAAACCACTCTGAACATTTTCAGCTGCGTCTACCATCAACCTTACAAAACGTATCAAAGAAAAACATTGCGCTCTCAAGTAATCAACAATATTGAACTTCTTTCAATTAAGACTTTTCTCTCCCAAAAGACGAGGCTTAACTCTCTAATAAGAGAAATTTCTAATGAGAACATTTTCTTTCAGTCATAAATGGAAAGCTCTACATCCCTGGAATCTAGTGATTCAGGACAAACGTTGTATAGTGCACGTCAGTTAGTTTAGGTGGTTTTATAAGGAAATTACAGAAATGAATAGAGAATAGCTACTAGGCATGATGAATAAAACTGAGCCTTTATATTGCAAGGTGCTGTTATCTCTGCTGAACTGATACAGGGGAACAAAAAACTTCATGTCCTCTTTATGGGTTTTCCAGAGGTAGATGCTTGGCTATTGTAAGCAACAGAAAGCAGGATTATATGAATCTCTGGTCTCATTTTCCAGGACTGCTCTTATTTTATTAAATAGCTATATGATACATAAAGACTATGGATTGCAACATTAGCAAAATGAAGTCCTGATTATTTCACTTTTAAACACTGTGGTGGTGGAAATTGTTGTGGCCAACTTGTGGCTACCCTGTATGGCTTTCAAGGCAAGAGATGAACAGAGATTGTGTGCCACTGCCTGCCTCTGCATAGCAACCCTTGACTTCCTTGGTGGCCTCCCATCCTAGTACTAACCAGGGCTTACCTTGCTTAGCTTCTGACATCTGGCTAGCCTGGGCCATCGAGGTTAGGATGTTAAATAATATGTGTTAATCATGATAGCTTGATGAACCTTATCAACTGAGGCATGGATGAAAGATATAAAGAACACTGTCTAATCTCCTTTATATCTTTTGAGTTTAGATTTATTTGACATGGTGCTCAGAAATGAGATGGCAGTTGATAGCTCTGTCTCAGTTATTTCTGTCCTTACTACTAAATATGTCTATCATGACTTTCTGGCAGATTCTACAAAGTACCTTTGAACTGAAAGGGGAAAAAGATACAGAAGATAAAGAAGGTTCCTGATCTTTTCATGAGAATGCATGCCCTTAACAATGTCAAAGAGCTACCCTCCTCCTCTTTCTTCTAGTTGTCTTTGTCCAAGAGGCAGAGGAAAATCAGTGTGCATGAGAGATGGATCTGGCTATCTACCAGCCCTCCCTCCCTCTCTCCGCTTTCTTCTCCAATAGCCACCAAATGCCCTTCACTTCTCTACCCGCAGTGTGAGGCACAGAAAGGGACTATGTGTATGTGTGTACTGCTTCACACACACCCCTCCCTAACCAGCAAACTGTCTGTAGCCTGGTCAAGAGTTTCTGTTCTATTGCATGGATAAGCAGTCAGATGACCTGGGTGAGATCTTGAAAGAGAATCCCCCCTCCATCTACCAAAATACAATCTTAATTCACTACAAGGACACTGGGACTCTATATCATAATACTACAGAGCACTACAAAACTGATAAAATAAAATATATGATGCTAACACTCATTGGTGTTCCCTTGGTGCTTCATTCCCTGGAATGATGAAAGTCCACTGGGACTTTGAAAAATAGAGTCTGGTCCCCTGTTGCCTGTACCTTGGCCTGGGTGCTTCTGACAGGGTGTCCAGAACTTTTAACCCTTCCTGTTCCAGCTAGGAAGGCTTAACTTTATGAAATTTGGAGTGGGTCCTCACATTCCAAAACCTTTATGGCTCAAGTCAGGATATCTGAATAGCCATCTCAATCTTGCCTATTTCTCTCCATAAAGGAAGCTCATATCTCAGCCCACAATCTGAGTTTATGGAAAGAATGTATTCTCTGAGATTAGGCCCTCCCTAAACGTTAAGGTATCCTGATTGTTATTTTAACACAATGTAAGCAGTTGAATATTCCATTATAAAATTCTGTAACCTCTCTCTTCAGAAATATAATGATAGCACAATCCTGTAGACGTTTCTGATGCCTTTCTTCCCTTTGCCAAGCTTCAGAAGAGAATTGCTATTGCTTTGTATCCCATTTTCCCTTCAAACAATTGATGCAAGATTTGCCTTTAAAGCAGTCCCATTATTGTGTTCAGTTAAGCAAAGAGGTATCTGCATTAGTAATTGTTGATTGTTGCTTAAATGACTATTGCCAAGGAGAGCCACTGGGGAATAGCAAGAAAACTAAATGAGGGAGATGATGAGAATGAAAAGAAGAAACTGGAAAGCAGATTTGGACAGGAAAAGCAACTGCCTGAGGCAGAAACAAGGGAACAAATCTAACATAAAAGGATGCCTGCGCCTACAACAATAAATGCCCACAATGCAGGAAGATTGGGCTAGTCCTAATCATTGCCTTGAGTCCAACTATTTGTGTGATCAGAATTACTTATGTACATAGCATTTCCAAGAGCAGTGCCTTGTCAAGTCTAAATAACATTGACTAGATGCTACAACGCTACTTCTCTTGAGACAACATGCCTTATTTGGTGTGGCCTTATTTGGAAACTGAAGTGTAGTTCTGGTTGCCATATCTCAAAAAGGACATAGCAGTACAGGAAAAAGTACAAAGATTATTAGAAGGTTGAAACACCTTTCCTATGAGGAAAGGCAGGAGACTCTGGGATTTTTCAGTCTAGAAGGATGACGACTAAGGGGAGACATGGTTGATGCTTATAAAATTATGTAGGGGCTTTTTCTCCCTCCTCATAATACTAGAATTCAGGGATATCCAATAAAATTGTACATAAATAATTCAGAACAGACAAGGGGAAATATTTCTTTACCCAACAAGTAATGGCTGTGAGCATAGATAGCTTTAACAGGGGGGTAGACAGATGTATGAATGAGAGGTCCATCAATGGCTACAAGGCCATGGTGACTGAAGGCAGTCTCCATATAGAGGCAGCAAACCTTCGAATACCAGGGCTGGAAGGGAGCAGTAGGGTTGGGCCTTGGCTTCTCTTACCGGTTTGCTCTCCAGGAAAACTGGCTGACCACTGTGTGAAACAGGATGCTGGACTAGATGGGTAGGTGCTTCTTTTTTTCCCTTTTAAATGCAGTAAATGAATAAACATATATGGACTAACTTTGGCTGTTCAGTATCCTAAGAAATGCACCCTGTGTTTGCCCAAAGGCACACGCTTATTTCACCAGATCTTGCATTCCTCTTGATGTCAACATGGTTCAGACTTAATGGCAAACCACTGACTGAAATGATGTGAACAAACCTTGAAGGATCATCAGGCTCACTTACACAAACTCTGCTCTTCTCCTTTCTCACACTAACACAATTATGGAAGTTCCTCCAAGATTTGTTCACACAGTAGCAAACTACAGTTTGCTGTAATGCCACTGAAGAGAAGAAGAAGAAGAGAAAAGATTGGATTTATACCCCACCCTTCACTAGCCAAAGGAGCCTCAGAGCAGCTTACAAACTCCTTTCCCTTCCCCTCCCCACAACAGACACCCTGTGAGGTAGGTGGGGCTGAGAGAGCTCTGACAGAAACTGCTCTTTTTCAAGGACAGGTCTTATCAGAACTATGGCTTGCTCAAAGTCATCCAGCAGTTGCAAGTGGAGGAGTGGGGAATCAAACCCGGTTCTCCCAGATTAGAGTCCATGCACTTAACCACTACACCAAGGACAAGATCCCATGGCTAAATATTGCCTTGTTACTTTCTCCTGCAAAAACAAATTAATTATTATATACCAGTGGTTTTTTTTCCAAACTTTTTTTAAACAACTCAGTTATACATACTTAACTTTAAGGGGTTTTGGGGTTTTTTTTGCAAACTCCCAAGCCCTTCCATCACTCTTACTAGAGCACACCACGCATTAGACAGCCTCATTTTGAAGTGTGTGGCAAGCTGCGTATGCCCCACAGAGGCCTCTACCTTCGAGCCTCCTAAAAACCAGACTAACTACATTTTCAAAGCAATTGAAGTAAAATGTTTCCATTGCCTGTATATGACTTCAAGATTGGGTCTCAGAGTGTAATTGATTCTACAGGGCACAACTCAGAAGGCCCTGACCCACATTCTAATCAATCTCATCCCTTGATTGGAAGAAACTTTGCAACACAGATAAAAGGAAACTGTGTTAAAAGTTAATAATTTCTAGTTGCAGGCTACCTGAACAGGGTCAGAAAATGGCCCAAGACGACTTGTAGAACTGCTCGTAGAAATGGACTTGAATCACAAAAAACCTAAAGTTCTGGTATTCAGTTGACAACCACTACTGGCTACAACCATCTATGTCTATGGAATGACATCTATGGTTAAAGCATTTACTTGCGAAAATAGGTTAAAACGCAATTCAGTTTTATAGCTGAAGCAACTACAATGCCCCTATAGGATTGTACTCCCTCAGTGTCACACAGCCACTAGAGCTGAGCTAGTGGTTCCCAGCTGCTAATAAGTATGTTTCCTGCTGGTGAACTATAAACAATGGGTGGTATGGCTCTATAAGCTCCCAACCTTCAAAAAAAGGGGAAACAAATTATATCCTTTTCCTCCTGAGCTAGACAGTAACTGCCCCATTCCCAGAAAACAGGGAGAGCTCCATTTTCACTTTAGCCAGATGGGTATGACAATGGCTCCCGCTCTGCCCTTAGAAAAGACTTGCAGACCCCCTGGTGTATCCCCATGGACCTTGGGCCTCAGTTTGAGAAATACTATAATATACAATTTGCTAAATAGTTTATTATTACAGTTGAAACAAGAAAATGTCATTTTTAATGCTTAAAATGATCTTATACAAAACAGATATTTCTGAAACAAGAAAGTTATGTTTCATTGTAAAAAGTGTTCTATTGTAAATTAGATTGAAAGAATAAACAATACAGTTATTTTCAGATAAATTATTACAGTAACAGCCAACTGCAGTAGACTGATATCACAGATACTATAGGCTTGTTTTAGAATTTATTATATAGGTCATATTTTTAAACAACAGTTGGAGGAACTACTCAATCCTAACAAATATTTTTCACATTCATCTTTTAATACCCCTGAGAAAGAGTGTTGCCTTGAAATGCAGAGGGACATTTTTAGAATTGATTATCCTTGGATACCCTTTGGATATTTTTTCCCCACTCCATGCTAAACCCAGTTCTAGATTATGTCCATCACTCTGGTCTTTTCCTCACAGACCACTGTCTGGCACCAACTTAGTTTCAGTGGGAATTTTTGCTACAGCTGTTAAGGACCTTCAAGATATCTCTCCTTCCCTTCCTTCAGTAAATGATGTTATAGTTTTATTCTTCATACCTTGAATATTTTGTACATAATCTCATATACAGAAAATGTTCTTTCAGCTCGCGTCCAGTCCCACGTTGTAACCTTGGGTGAAAACACATGAAATATAATTGCATTGGTTTTTCATTCAAATATAGTTGACGGGATTTTGGCTCTAACAACAAATTTTGATAGACACTGTGGACAGATGATTGAAAATTACCTCTGAAATGTCCTCAACATTTCATAGATCAGGTTTATTTTTCCTAAGAATATTTGTGTGCATAATTACACTTTCTGAAAACTGTAGTAAAAATGATAAGGGGTTAGAGCTTCTTTCTAAAAGCTAAAGAGTTTGGGACTTTTAGGAAAAAAAGATGTCTAGGAGATGACCTGATAAGAGTTTAAGAAATTATGCATGTTGTGGATAAACTGGATAGTGAAAAACATTTTTTTTTCTCCCATGATACTAGAACTCAGAAGCACCCAATGAAGTCAGTGTACAAGCTTTGGGTCAAACAAAATGAAATACTTAACAAAACAATTAACATTTGGAACTTATTTCCAGAGGAAAGTGATGGCTGCTAGTTTATATAACTTTACAAGGGAGTCAGAAAATTAATGGAGAAAATGAATTTAGCTATTAGTATCAATTGATATCAGCCAATATGGCTAAAGGTTTTTTAAAAATAAGATCTTTTAGCTGCCTTTCATACTGTAGATTATGCTATCTTGCTCTTCAGTTGGAAAAAAAGATGAGTGTTTACAGAAGCCAGTCTTCAATGGTTTTGGTCTTTTTCCTTTGATTGGACTCACAGTTTGCATTAGATAGGTGGCATAATTTGCCTAGGGACTTGAACATGTTTCATGTTCAATATTTATATGAGACTGCTAAATGAGATCATCTGGAGCTCTGGGGTTGAGTGTCCTCAATATGTTGATGATACCCTGATCTAAATTGTATTAACTGCAATCCTAAGAACACTTTTCTAGGAGTAAGTCCCACTGAGTTGATCACAGTAGGATGGTGAGTATACCTGTTTAGGATTGCTCTCTAAGCCTCTAGATAAAATACTAGAAGGACTGCCTCCTCCTATACTGTCCAGCCTATCACTTACAATCTCTTCTTGCTAAAACCTGCCTTCTGTGTGCCTGCCTGAAGAGCTGGTGTGTGGCAACCAGAGACAGTGCTTATGAGTTCCTTAGCTCATTTTTTGGAAAGCCCCTCCTTAAAGTAACTCTTCTTCATGCACCAGGACAAAACTTTTTCTTTTTATAGGTTTTTAACTAAAGGGTTTCATTGTCTCTATGGTCAACTTCTAGTCTGTAAACCGTATTATTAATATCGCTTTATGTGGTTTTATGCCTTGGCTTGTTTTATAAATTTCATTTTTTACAAAGAAAATGTTTATGCTGACTTTCCTGGGAATCCTGCCCATGGCAGCTTACAAAACAAAAACAAAAACATGAAAAGGTAATTAAAATTCAGCACTAGAGCATAAAAAGATAAAGCAGTGGGAAAGTTAAAATGAAGTCAACAGTTTTCAGGCTAAAAGCTATATGAGAAGGATGTTAAATGATCAACCCCTAATTAAAAGCCTGGCTAAACAGCAATATTTTGGCTTGGTACCTGAAATATGCTCTGTCTCTGGATGCCATAGTTTACTTATGAAAGTGAGCGCAGAGAACCAGGCTTGTGAGGAAATCTTAGCTGGCAGGCTAGTATGGTAGGAGACAATCCTTCAAGAATCCTGGTCCCAAACCATTTAGAGCTTTAAAGGTTAAATCAGCACTTTGAATTATGCCTGAAAATAAATAGGCAGGCAGAGCAGATCTTTCAGCATGGGAGTGATATGATCTCTGTATCTCATCTCTGACAAAAGTCTGCCAATTGCATTTTAGAATCACTGACGTTCATGGACCATTTTCAAAGGCAGCCCCATGTAGACCACATTAGTTATCTAATCTGGATATAATGAGGCCACTTATCACCAAGCAACAGCTGTAACTGGTTTATCAGCTGAAGCTGATAAAAGTACTATGTGCAACAGAGGAAACCTGAGCCTCCAATTTTAGGCCAGGATCCAGAAGCAACTCCAAACTATGAATTTGCTCCTTCAAGGGAAGTGCAACCTACTCTGGGGCAGATTTACTCAATCCTTGAGCAGTTTTATCATTGCCCAACAGTATCTTGGTCTTATCTAGACTGAGCTTCAGTTTATCAGCCCTCATCCATCCCATTACCTTCTCCAGGCACCTGTTCAGGACTTCCACAGACTCACTTGACTGAGCTGTTAAAGAGAAACAGAGCTGGGTGTCATCTGCATATTGGTGGCACCAAATCCCCCTGATGATCTCTCCCAGCAGTTTCATGTAGATGTTAAACAGCATGGGGCAAAAGTTAGAATTCTGCAGGACCACATAGTATAAATGCTACGGAGCTGAGTAGCAGCATCCAAACACTATGTTCTAGAGTTTCTGAACCCATTAAAACATGATATTGCCACTTGTCCAGTGAAATATGGTTCCCCCCCCCCCCCCCCCCCCAACCCTGCTAGCTCTCCAGGAGGGTGCCATATTTGTTGGTATCAAATGCTGCCAAGACATTCAAGAGAATCAACAGGGACTGACTCCCTCATTATTCTCCTGGCAAAAATAACCAGTTAGGTCAACAAAGGTCGTTTGCATTTCAGTCCCAGGCCAGCATCTGGATTGAGATAACTCGTCTCCTCCAAGATCACTTGAAGTTGTGTAACCACCAATGGTTGTGTATTAATAATGTCTATATCTTTTATGATTTTATTGTATTATTTTATATGTGAGCCACCTCAAGCAGGTATTTTTAACATGGTTTCTGTGTGTATACCCTTGAAAATGATTAGCAAGTTTTGGCTTGGGCAACTTTTGCAGCTCTGGATGTTTGTAAGGAATTTTAATGAATGGTACTGTTAATATGCACTAGGGCTTCTTTGCATGCAATTTCATCTTTTTTTTAGTTATAGCTGTATTTAAATATGTATTTTATATGTTGTACGGCACTCTGAAATCCTAGAAAGGTCACATACAGCTTTGAAATAAACATTAAATGAAGATCCATGTTGAGAGGTAAATGTACCTTTGAATATCAGCTGCAAAGAAACACCAATAGAGAGAAACTCTGGCTCCCATATCCTACTAGTGGGTTTTTCTGGGGATACTCTGTTTGGTGACTGTGGGAAACAGCATGCTGGACTAGTTGGATCTTTGGTTTCAAACAGCAGGCGGGGTTCTTATGTTTCTTACAACATGTTTCTTTGCACTGTGAGGCCTTATAATGATTACCTTCCGACATGGCATCAATATTTTAACTTTCTACAGCAAGGGATTCTAAGAAGATGTTTTCTGTTTTGAGACACATTTCTACTACAGGCCCATGAAGATCCAAGCATTATTTGGAAGTACTGCAGTACACTCCTATTTAGGGTGGCAATCACTGCAGAGGGAACAGCAGAGTATCCTTATAATAATATATTATCATTATTATATCCTCATTACTGGGCAAACTGGTCAAAGTAAAACCCATTTAAATCTCCTCATTTCATGATTTGCAAAAAGAACATAGTACGTCCTTATTTCTGGGAACTGAGAAAATAAATGTAAACTCTAATTTAAATAATTATATAGGAGCACTGAAACTGGAAATAAATCAGTGTAACAGAAGTATTTTGGCCTTGTATATGTGAGCTAAAGAAATGGTTCAGGTGTCTTCCCAATCTTTCCCCCCCTTAAATGGGACCAAAATTGCATCCAAGAAGATTCAGCCAGAAAGCCTAGTTTGAAAGCAACTTTTCTCGTGCCACAGAGAAAGCTCTATTTTTTTTATGTTCACAGCATTTGTAAACTGAAAATTGGACCATAGTTCAGTGCAAACTGAGTAAGCTTTCATCTTGCTTGTTAGTTTCTACAAGTATGACAGTGTAGAGGTCAAAGTGTTTCTTACAGTACTGGGAACAATCAGGATTTATTTATTCATTCTCACAGTTGTTTTATGTTTATAAATCAGTTTCTCACCACCATCATTGACTTTCTTGGCCTAGGAATGAAATGCCTAGGAATAATAAAACCTTTATATGAATGTCATGAAATAAAATTTATCTACACATTTAATGGGCAATCAGCACAAGGTAACAATACTTACTGGAGGTGCTATAAATTTATAAAGTGAAGATCCCCTCAGTGCTAGAAACTTTGATGTATACATTCGGTCCTGAAGAGAGTCTTGTTCCCGTTCTTCTGTCCAGCCCATGTATACTATCTAGCAGAAAAACCAATAGTGTTGGCAAATTCTACATATAGCCCCTTAAATAAACAACATATACTAATATTCCTTATGCAAACCACACAACCATCAGTTCAAAATTATGTGGGGCGACTGAATCTTGTGAATGTCCCCAAGATTCCCATGCCACAAGTAGCATTACCAGCTAGTAATTCTATAATTTTGGCACAAGCACAAGGAATGGGACAATCAGGAGCAACTGTTGTTAACTGTAAGGATACATTATTAGGTACTTTGTGCAAATTGTTTCTGGATTCAAAGGTATATTTCTGTTGTGAACTTGGAACAGCCTGGGAATTCTTCCAGCATATCTGTTGTTTAACAAACTCTCTGGCTGGACTGATGGGACAGCTTGGATCACATGCTGAGGTACTCCAGATATTGGATGCTGGGTAAATTCACAGTCCACACCAAAAGCTCAGAACTTTGTGAGCATCAGTTTGTAACTGGACATATGCTAAATAGAGTCTTCTGTCCTGTCCTTGATGTCAGAGATCTGTGGATGGGTGGGTGGAGTGGGATACAAATTTTACCACAAGCAGATTATTAACTGTTAAAGGCAGAGACCGCAGGGGCCCAACCAAAAAGCAGTGAGTTTACCCTTCCTCTTCACATACTAACCAAATAGTTTATATGAAATCCTGACCCCTGAGGATGTAGAAGCTCATTAGGCGTTCATCCCTGGACAGAGATGCAAAAGCTTGGGAAATTTTAAAGGCATAAACAAAATCCCCCCTCTGCTGATTGGACATAGGATTGGACAACCAGTGGTGCCATTTATGTGCCAGTATTTTAGGATGAGACCACCAGTTTTTGACAGGTAAAATTGTGCATATCCCCAATGCTACACAGCAATGAACTTCTACACTTTAAGTTACATTAACACAGGTATCTTAGTTTTCTGCTAATTTTTTTTAAAAAATATAAAGCACATATTTTGAAGTTAAAAAAAAAAGAAATTTTATTATTTGGACAAGAACTGTCTAATACAAACACAACAGGGCAAGCAACATTGAGTTATTGCACTGAACAGTGTAACATTGAAACCAATAATGTATTACAATACACGGTGTAGCATATTAACAGTGGATGAAATTAGTCACATTTAAACATCAACAGTACACAGAGGAATTATTCCCTAATGCTGTAGATTGACTTACGTACAAATCTTCATACTATATCCTTGAATGAGGAAAACCTTGTCTTAGAAAGCACTTCACTTATATTCCAATAAGACTATTTTATAGCATTTTTTTCAGTGTTCCCTAAAAAATTTTTTTTCAATTGGAAAAACTGAAAAGAAATTCTTGGGGAAATAAACTCAAGTCTTAAATTTTTAATCCCCCTTATCTTTATCTATGGAGATGCTGAGATACAAATGGTTCCTAGAATATTAATGGGGGTTTGACATTGATATTGCTAGCTATCCTGTTGAGCTCCCAGCAAAATTGCCAAATAGGAAGACAAAGGAAGGTATTTACAGTCAGGGACCTATGTACCTTCAGGACTGCCTCTCCCGGTCAGGGGACATAAGAGTATTAAGATCTACAGATAAGAATCTTCTGGTGGTTCCTGGCCCCAAAGATATCTGGCTGGCCTCAATCAGGGCCAGGGCCCCAGCCTGGTGGAACTCTCTGCTAAATGACATCCATGCCCTGCCCGACTGATTAATGTTTCGCAGGGCATGTAAGGCAGAGATGTTCCAACAAGCTTTTGGTTGAGCCCAGTGACAGTTCCTTTCATCTGCCTGACAGTTCCTTTCATCTGACAGTTCCTGACAGTTCCTGACAGTTCCTTTCATCTGCCTCCAACAAGCTTTTGGTTGAGCCCAGTGACAGTTCCTTTCATCCCCCACCCCCCCATAACTGAATGCTAGCATTGCCATCTTGTTTTAAAATCCTTTCAAAGTTTAAACATTTCTGAATGTTTTAATATTGGAATTTTATAGTTTTAATTGATTTTATAATGTACTGAATTAACTGTTGTAAACCGCCATGAGCCCCACATTAGAGTGGAAGGTTAAGAAACTGAATGTAATACTAAATAAATAAACATGATGACATATTGGCAGCTTCTCCTTCAGAAACTCTTTGAAAATCCATCCCAGTTTCTGATTGTATGAGAATCAGAAATATTTAACTTTCTAAGGAATCTTGTTCTTTTAACAGTTTTCCTCCATCAAAGGTTTGAAAATAATTTATAAAGTTTCAACTTTTTCTGCCCATGCAGTCATAACTGGATGAAATAATTTGTTCAATGAACGTACTGATATTTCCTATTGGATTTTTTCTGTAGTAAAGCAGTCAATGAAATTTAAAATCAATTGCTCTTTCCTGTTCTTAGACTGAGGTTTTGAGCAATAATAAAAAAACCCTCAGATTAAATCCATGTCTAAAAACACCTCCCTTCGACACTTTTCTGCAGACTCTAGAAATCAAGCAACAAAATAAGTATGCTGGTAATCGGAATCCTCTAAGAGGAATTGAACCTTTTGCTCTGATGTTGCTAGAAGAAGCATACTTTTACTTAGCCTAAACTGGAGCACATAAAGACACTGCAGGAGAATATGTACAAGAGAGTCCACTGACTAGTGGGGGCAGGGACATAGCCAATATGAAAAATGGATCCATAGCAGAAAACCCAGAAATATCACTGAAAAGGGGCAGCTGAATCATGAATCATAAATACATAAATGTCTTACATAACTTTGGGCTAACCAAGGAATCTAAGTAAGAAGGGAGTTTACCCTTAGATGGAAGCCCCAAGGCAAGTGCAGAACATGTCCTCCAAGTATCGAAATGAGTATAACTCTTATCTCTTGGCATAAATCAGTTTGGCTATATGTTTTTTGCATTGATTTACTGAGGAAGAAAAAAAATCTCCACCTTAAGATTTAGAAGATATAATTTCTGTTCAAAAAGCTGGAGCCAGAGATAGGCTTACCACACTACCAAGCCATCTATCTAACATTGCTAAGCCAAACTGAATAATCAGGTTAAATAACAGAGTCCCTGCTTGGCTGATCTTTTGATCTCTAGTTCTTTCAAAGCACCCCAGAAAGTTAAGATCAGCAGATAACTCCACAATTTTACCAAGGAAGTATTCATCCAAAGGAACAAGCCTAGGGAATATCATGAAGTAGACAGTGTAATTCTGCCCAATCTCTATAAAAGTGGATGCTTAATAAAAATAAAAAAGGATGCTGCTTTCAAGTTTCCTGCAGAAGGATCACATGGAATTACCTTAGCCTATTTATGACCTCTAAAGCCAATGAGTATCCCTTCCAACTAGGGGTGTGCATACACATAAAAATTGGTATTTTTCGGGTTCAGGTAAACCAAGCCCCAAAAATATTGGTATATACCAATATTCCCAAATCCCAATATTGGTAAGATATTGGGGTTCAGAAAAAAATGGTACTACCAAATATATTTGGCCATTATACCCTATGGGGAAAGTCCCCATAAAGTATAAGGGCACTGGAACCTTTCCTTCACCAGCGCCCTACCTCTAGTGAGTTTTACTCCCCTGGGGAAGTGGAGGGAAGGCAGTTTAAACTGTCTTCCCTTCCAGGATAGGCTTCCTCAGGTCCCCCATGGCTGTGGGGCATCTGGGGAAGCAAAGGGAAGGTGTCCACCAGCTACGCCGGCGCACGCAGAAGGGTGAGTCTCGAGGCCACGCCCGGCACACCTTTTAAACTGCCTTCCCTCGCCTTCCCCAGGGGAGTAAAACTCACTAGAGGTAGGGCGCTGGTGAAGGAAAGGTTCCAGTGCCCTTATACTTTATGGGGACTTTCCCCATAGGGTATAATGGCCAAATATATTTGGCAGTACCATTTTTTCTGAACCCCAATATCTTACCAATATTGGGATTTGGGAATATTGGTATATACCAGGGGTGGGCAATTGTTTTGGCTTGGGGGCCGCTTTGTGGGAGCGGAGGTTAGCGGAGGGCCGCACCTTTTAAATGATTGTATTCATTAGTTAACTTTGCCTTTCAGAAAAGGTATAAGTTGTATCATAAAAATCAATAACTATAAATTAAATAAAATAGTGGTAGTTTTATTCAATTTATTTATTGTGCTAATTTCATATCATCTACAGCTGCAAGCACATTTAATTTTAGAATCAGTTTAATGAGACAAATGTACCCTATCACACTTTTCTACAATTTTTTTTGAAATCAGGAGTGTGATTGCTTGTTGAGATTCTCATCACAGCCTGCAAGTTAATGTCTGTCAAATGTCTGTTAATGTCTATATTTACTCTTGTTGATCTTCATGCAAGAAAAACTTTGCTCACAAATATATGTAGACCCAAAGATAGAGAACATTTTCCCAGCAAATTTCTTCATACATGGAAACTTTTCAGCAGACAAAGATTTGTAAAAGTCAACTAACGCCACAGCATTAAACATTTCTTTCACAGTGTGATCTGACTGCATGTCAATAAGTTCAGGCTGCAGCTCCTCAGGTGCTGACAGTGGCCAACTATCTTGGCGGGCCGCAAAAAACTCTGTGGCGGGCCGCATGTGGCCCCTGGGCCGCAATTTGCCCACCCCTGGTATATACCAATATTTTTGGGGCTTGGTTTACCTGAACCCGAAAAATACCAATTTTTATGTGTATGCACACCCCTAGTTGGAAGGGATACTCATTGGCTTTAGAGGTCATAAATAGGCTAAGGTAATTCCTCCAAGACTTGGCTTCTCCAGGAGTCCTATGGCTGCAGGGTGCCTGGGCAAGCTGGGGGAAGGCAGTTTAAACTGCCTCCCTCCCAGGATCGGCTTCCTCAGGTGCCCCGCAGCCGCCGGTGTCTGGGGAAGGGAAGTCAGAGTTAGTCAGTTTCAGTCAACTGAAACTGACCAATTCGAGGCCCTGAATAATAGCCGAATAAGATCAGCTTTTATTCAGGAGCACCTTATCAGCAGCTGAATTAGATTAGAGAATCTGATTTGGCTTTATTGATACCCTAAAAATACTGATAAGGTATTTTTGGGGTATTTTTTTTTAGTTTGGTAAAGCCAAATACACACTTCTATTTCCAACCTGGTAAGTTCCAAGAGAGTACCCTCAGAATCCCATTCTCATTTTTTTGGTAGTCAATTATCTAAGGGTGATGGTGGGTCAACTAAGTTAGAAAGACATTTAAGAGAAGGCTTTTGTGATGTTTGAGGCAGATCAACTGCTGGGGGGGGGGAAGTAGGCCAACTAGATTTAACGAGCATTTAGGATTCGATGTGCTATGGTCTTTGACCGCAATAAACTTCATTCATTCACTTAGGAGGGGACACTTGTGGAGATGTAATCAAATCAGCTGCTAATTCAGAAACAATAATCAGCTGAGAAGGGATCTTATCTAAGACATGCTCTCCATCCAATTCCCTCTTCTCACTTGGCTTGAGAATTTCACAAGTTTTAGTTAGAGCAACTGGGGAAGTAAAAAAAAAAAAAGAATTAGGGCTGGGAGACTTCCATTGCATAAAAAAGGAAGGAGTACTAATATTCAAAGGAGCTGGCTTCTTTTTTAAGGCTTTGGAAAGTGACCGAGACTCCTTTCCCTGGAAGCTCTCCTTACCTGAATAACCTATTTTCCCTTATCCCCCTAACAGACTGCATAGTAGAAAAATGAAACACTGAAGGCTTAGTTTCTTCAGATTGCACTTTTGGGGCACTGGGGGGGGGAGCACCCTGCATCTCTGCTTCTGCTGATTGAGTACCTAAAAGTATCCTTTTCATCCAGGCAAATCTTAGAATGGTATTATGCTATTTGTTCAGCAGGAGGTGGATATTTATATGACTGGTACAGCCTTAATTCCGAAGAGCCAAGTTTCAATTTGCTCTCCCTCAAATTAATGGGCTGTGGCAACTTCTTAGACTGTTATCTAGCCAAAGCGGTCTGATGAGGAAAGTGGTCTTTATGGGGCATTAGAAGGGGAGAGATTCCTTCCTGCTTAAAAACATGAATCATGTATACCCATGATCAAAAAACTCTTTTTCTTAGCCCAGATACCTCTAGGTATTTCTGTGGAATAAAAAGAGAGTAAAAATCTCTTCACTTCTCATGGACTAGGAAGAAGCACCACAGATTTCAGATCAATGGCAGCTATGCGTGCACCTAACAACTGACTCAAGTTAGCTTTAGCAAGGCCTGAAGTATGCCAAGGGAGAATTAAACTTTGCTGGCTAGGCTTTGTTGCTTTGCTGGCTAGGGGGTATAAGTTGAAATAAATAAATAAACAAACAAACCATTGAAGGGTCATCTGAGTTGGACATATAACTAATGTTTTCTCCTTCTTAAAGCCCTTTCTACCTTGCAAGGCCCTATTTGGAGCAGCTGGACTATTCTTAGATTTAAAGAAAGCTAGTTTATTGCTAATTTCCTGTATCTTGGAGAAAATATTCAGTAAGGTGTCAGATATAAGAAAAGTCTGATCAGCCAGTATCTTTAATAGGGAAATAGCTGGGCTAGGACCAGAATCTAAGTCCTGCCCTCTTGGTTTTGGACCTGGCGTCTTACCTGCTGGATTAGGAGACTCCTTCACGGCTTGAGCCAATGATAAAGAACTATTGTCTAAGCATTGAAATCTATTTTAGTTGCTATCTGAGGAATTAAAAAAATCACCCATCCTACTTTGTTTACAGTATGAGCTTGCTATATCCCCAAAAGGTCATGCTCTTTTTTTGCTCATTAAATTAAACGGTATGTAAAACAGAAAATTACCAAAAGAAGAAAGGGAAAAAAATCAAAATGTACTAAAAATATTAACAAGGTAAAATATAGCTAAAAGCTCAGCAGAAATATCTGGGATGTATACAATAAAAGCTCCATGACTTGGCACAGAAATTTCAAACACATAACATATATATACAAGGGCTAACTACAGAGAGAAGAGCTAAATCAATTTCCTCTCCTCTCCTCTCCTCTCCTCAGAAAGCTAGTCTTTTACCACTCCACTAATAGGTGAGGGAGGGAGGGAGGGGGAGATGAGTGGAGAAGACAAGAACACTATTATCAACACTGCTACTCGGTTACTAAAAACAACCATTCCACTCAAGAAAAACAGCTTTAGCAAAATTAATGAAACCCAAGCACGGAACACAGCTGTCAACTGTCTTTCACTGGATGATAATTAAAAATTACTAAAACCACTCAGGAGGGCAAATAATTAAAACAAAACAAAAGTCCAACAGTTGCAAGTTAAAACAAAATGAAAGCCTTGCACTTACAAGCCTTGCACTTAATGATAAACTAACAATCAAAATCCCCTCAAAGCCTTTTCATCTACTCAACCTTTACCCAACCCCATCCAAACAAGGGAGGGAGAGGAGATTTTGGCACTGACTCTATAAAACAAAAGAAGAGGGAGAGCGGTAAAGACTAAAAACTAAGTAAAATAAGGCTAAATCAAACACAGAACAACAGACAAACAAAAGACAGAAGACTAAAATATAATAAAATTAAAATAAAGTATCCCAACGACAGAGCACAGCCTTGTAGAGTCCTATTGCACCAGAACTGGAACCACTTCTCAAAGCAATTGCTCTTTGAGATATAGTTCCTTTATTTTTCTACATCATGAAAAAGAAATTAGATTTATTTGGAATATCATCAGAATTTAGCATAAAAAGAAAGTACTTTGATTCAGACTGTACAACTGTCAAATGCATAGAACTGCTAATGCAAATGACTACAAGATATCAAAACCAGTATTCAAGAAGGGCTTCTGCTGCTTTACAAGATAGGTATTTGATCCAGGGTGAGGGGAAATAATTAAAATGTAGACCGGCTGCAGTATAATAAAAAGTAATTTCTGGCATTTTCAGAGGCATCATATTTTTGGCAACTGGCAAGTTCTGTTCTGCCCTTTTATCTCATAAAAGGTGAATAGGACTGACTTCCAAGCAAATTCACAAGCACAGAATCAGGCTCTCACTAGCCAACAGCAGAAATCTTGCCTATCTGCTGGGACCTCTTAAGGGAGAAGAGATGGGAAGAGCGAAAAAGCAGGAGCAGCCCCTTCCCCCTGCCAAAGTGTCTATGGTGGAGTTAGGCTGGGAAAAGGAAGAGCAGGAGTTGCTGCCTTTTTTGAGACTAATGTGGTAAAAGCCTCCAAGGCAGGTAGGTATAGCAGCAGCAATGGCAGGCAGGCAGCTTGGCAGAGCAGCAGGGATGGGACAGACTAGTGGGAAGAATGGTGGGAAGATGAGTAGGAGGACATGCTGCTGCCCCAACAACTAAGACAGCTGGGTAGGAGAGGAGCCACTACTTGAGGTGGATGGGGGACAAGGAGCTTCAAAAAGTTTCAAAAACCTCCACGCCATGGAGTTTCAAAAAATATAACATTTGCAGGATAATACACAACTTCAAAACATGAAGCAGGGTTTAACCCACCCTCCCCCAAAAGAGGAAATCCTCTGTAAACCTACTGTGAGTGAGGAGGAGAATAGTTAACCAAATGGAGCTGCTGGAAAACCTACCAGCCCTACTACCTCTTCTAGGCAGGCCATTGATGCCAGTCTCTTCACTGCCACATCTTTGGGTGGGGGAAGATAAATGGGAGTTGTCCTGCCCTCTTTCCGCTATGCTGCTGAGGCAGACAGGGAGGAACAGCAGAGCAGGTGCCATCCCCCCTTCTGTGTGAGCCAGGCAGATGGGGAGGGAGAAGCCGAGGTGGTGCATGTGGGCAGGGGGTTAATGGGTGAGTGAAGAAGAAGGATGGAATAACTGGTATCTAGCTTGTTCTAAATTATTATTCATATTTTTCAATATGCTGGATTTTATTTCATACAGTTTTAGGTAGTGCCCTCCTTTCATCTACATCCCTTCTCTATGGCTAACCATTCAACCAATAATATACTAATTGTTTTCCAGCTAACAACCTCTTGGTTCTCTTAGTTGAAATTGCAATATAAATATCAAAAACACAGATTCCAACAAGCTTTGGAGCCTTTTGCCACATTAGTCTCATAAAATGAAATGCATAATTAAGATCACCTCACCGGCAACTGGTTGGAGATGCATCAATGCTTTTCCTTAGGACTGTTTACATTTCCCTATTCTTACATCATAATTCATTACTTAATGATGATTAATTAATTGATTGCCTTTTAATACTTTCCTGTTCAATTTTGCAAGGAAATCAAATTTTAATAGACTTTAAAAATTATCACTACCACAGAAATTAAAAGACCAATATATAAAATATATTAAATAATTAAAGGAATGAGTCAACTAAAGTTAATCATGACCAATTTCCAGGGTTTCAATGGGCACACAGTAATAAGTTAACTTTATCTGGATAACAGCTTAAAAATGAGAAGCTGGAACAAAGACAACACTGACCATCTTTCCCACAATATGCTAAGCATATCAAATTCCCTTTTCATTATTATGCAGCTTTATATGGATGTTAACTGCATTATTTAAATTAATTTATTTCACATTCCCAGGGATTTAACAGATTATACACATTAATTAATTTCCTTTCTGGTAATAATTAATTTCATTTTAACTTGTCATGAGAGAAAATTTGAAGACAAGTTCCTTCAAATGTTGTCAAACAATCTGATGTTGACACAAAGCTTGTTAGGAGAAAAATATTGTTTATTTCATAGTACAATTGAAGTCTTACTGGATGCAATCCATGATATATCACTGACCAAATTTCTATAAATTTGTAATGGATACTGAAATATTGGAAATAATATTCTCTGGCTAGGCAATTTGTATGTAGAATGTATTATAGTAATCTACAGGAATGCACTGGAATGGCTCCAAACAAGTTCAAATAGACCAATTACCACCTAATTATTCTGCATTTTTCTGGAAGTGAACCAAACTACAGAACTGGAAACACTGTTGAGCCTAAAGCAAATATAAGCCAAACTGATTTGCATTCTTTTGCTTTATATATTGTTCTAAAACAATAGGTGGATAGAATCAGCCTTAGAGCAAAATATTCATAATTATATTATTTTGACAATATTATAGCAGTGTGAGATTGCACGGTAGTAATGTGTAGGAGAAACTGAAATTTTCAAAATATAAGATTTGCTCAGTAATTGCACCAGTATTATATATTAAATTTGGACAAAGAAAATTAAATTTAGCAATGAATATTTACCAGGTCTGGATCAGAATAGCTCTCGATTTCTGCTACTTACACAGTATGAAGAACCATATTGTTCATTTTTGAAGGTATTTGTATGTGCTGGGTTGTTATAGAAACAGCACATAAAACAAATTTGTGTGTCCATTTAACCATGAAACTCACATAAATGCTATTGACTATGTGAATATACACGGTTTAAAACACCATTTTGACTACTTTTTGAAATACAGATTTTTTGCTGACCTTCCACAGAACTCAACCATGTAGTGACTTAGCACCATCCCTCACTAATTCCATGTGGCTTTTAGATTTATCTCTGGAGGGATCCAACTGAGCTTCTTTCAAAATAATTTTAGTTTGTTCAACGACTTAGTGAAGTTTTTTCACTGTCACAAGAGAACACATTTCTTTTTAAATTCTTTGATCTGAGAGCTTCCCATATATATTGGCCAGAGATTCACCATGCATCAGAATGTCATTAATTGTCTCTTACACCCTCTAAAAATCCACAGCAGAATGTTTTTTACTGTAAAAAACTGTAGCTGTGAAAGACAACTTGAACTGAGATGTCACAGATTGTGGGAAGATTTAGTGAGCTTGGATTAATTTATTAATGGTGGGGACGTGGAAATGATGTACCGTATTTTTCGCAATATAGGATGCACTTTTTCTCCCCAAAAAAGAGGGAGGAAAAGTGCCTGCGTCCTATGGTGCGAAGCTCCCGCGGCCCTGGGAAGAAGCCCTCCTCCCACCCACCCCCCTCAGAAGCTCCTGGAGCCGCGGCGCTTGCCGCGCACCCGGGAGGAAGATCCCCCGCCACCCCCCAGATGCTCCCGGGGACACGGCGCTTGCCGCGCCCTGGGAGGAAGATCCCCGCCACCCCCCCAGAAGCTCCTGGGGACACGGCGCTTGCCATGCCCCGGGAGGAAGATCCCCCGCCACCCCCCCAGATGCTCCCGGGGACACGGCGCTTGCCGCGCCCCGGGAGGAAGATCCCCCGCCACCCCCCCTCAGAAGCTCCCGGGGACGCGGCAAGCGCCACGCACCCGAGAGGAAGATCCCTCGCCACCCCCCCTCAGAAGCTCCCGGGGACGTGGCAAGTGCCGCGCACCCGGGAGGAAGATCCCCCGCCACCCCCCCTCAGATGCTCCCGGGGACGCAACAAGCACCGCGCACCCGGGAGGAAGATCCCCCGCCACCCCCCCTCAGAAGCTCCCAGGGACGCGGCAAGCGCCGCCGGCCCCGGGAGAAAGCCCCCTCCCACCCACCCCCCTCGGAAGGAGCATATCGATTGCCCCCGCCGCCGCTCGCCAGATAAATGTTTGCGCCTGAAAGCTGACAGGTGGGGAGGGCGCAGGAGGCGAGATGCCAAGCGGGGAGGGAAGGGTGGGTGGATGGATGGATGGGCACGAGAGAGGGGGAAGGCGGCAGAGGGTAGGTGGGAAAGCGGGGCCGGTGGCCAGGAGGGCCCAGGGCCCGCGCTTGCTTCCTAGGAGCCCCAGGCGGGTGCGCAACCCACATTGCCCCAAAGCTGGCCTGGCGCAGTTCCGGTGCTTGCGTGGGCGTGTCGTGAAACTGGCTGCGATCCTAAGCACGCTGCCCTGCTAGCGAGTCCCGCTCTGCACAACGGGGCGGGGCTGGGGGGATTGCTTCCAAGGTGGTGGTTAAGAGTCCGTGCTCCTCCACCACCACCCCCGCACGCACACACGTCGAGTTTATTTGGAGCTGTGCCCTGGCGCAAAAGACCCTTTACAGTATCTGAGCGGGCGATGAGGACTTAGCAAGGGAGGCAGAGAGACCAGCACTTTGGGGGCAGGGGGGAAGGCGGGTAATGCATGTCTCCCGCGAGCTCCAAACACTTCGAACTGGCTGTGGTTGGAGCGGAGGTCCAGGCTCCGTCCCCTCCCTGCCGGCCGCCCCTCCGATCTCCCCCTCTCCCGTCGCCTTTTCTTTCCCTTCAGCTTCCCTGCGAGTCCTCCTCCCCTCTCCATCCCCAGTACAAAGGAATGGGAGATGCCTGGAGCTTTTTTTTTTTGGCAAGGCAAGACTCAGGAGCAACAGAATCTGGGAGGGAGGGAAGAAAAGGAAGGAAGAGATGGATCGGATCCCATAGGAACTGGATTCCAGAGCAAGCGCTCCCTTCTTGGAAAGGAGAGGAAAGGAGCTTGAAATTGGGGGGGGATAAATCTGGGGGCTGTCAGGGGGACAGAAACTGTCACTAATCCAGGGCTGCATTTTTCAGCATGCCACTGATGCTGGAAAGGGGAACACACTGCCATATACTGAATGAGACCCTTGGTCCAGCAAGGTCAGTATACTCAGATGGGCAGTGGCTCTCTCATCACCTCTGGCCTGATCCTTTTGAATGGAAGGACTGAATCTGGGACCTTATGTGGGTGAAGCAGATGCTCTGCCACTCAGCCACAGACCCTCCCGATGTTCATCTGGAAGGTGCCCTTGAAAATGTAGCTGCTTTTGGGAACTTACTCAGGAGGTCAGCCATGGAAGGTTGCCTCAGGTGAAAACTGCAAGGTGGTTTCCCCTAACTTCAGTCTTTTCCCATATAGATGAATGGAATCGGAAAGACTGGGATTGCAGAGTGAGGGAAGGGAGACTGCCAAAGGAAAAATGTGAGAAGGTGCTCCCTATCTGATCCAGGGGAGCATGGGCCAGGCTATGCGCTCACTAGCCATGATATGGTCTGTTTGTGACATCTTAGACACGCATACACAAAAAATAGGAACTTTGTTTTTTGGGACCTCCAAGACTGCCTGAACGGGACGACGTCACATATTCATTTACTTTTGTTTATACCCTGCCTTTCTCCCCAGTGGAAGGGGCTTATTTCATTCTCTACTCCATTTTATCCTCACAATAACCCTGTGAGGGAGGTAGAGGAGAGAGTGCGGGACTGGCTCAAGGTCACCTAACAAGCTTTCATGGCAGAGTGGGGATTCGAATATGGGTCTCCCAGATCCTGTTAGGACACTTGAACCCTGATGTGGTGGGGAATGGAGACAGGGCATGTTTGTACCAAGCCCAGAGAAAGACGAGGTTGATCACACACAAGAAACTGCCTTATACAGTCAGTGTTGTCTACTCAGAATGGCAGCTGCTCTCCAGGGTCTCAGGCTGAAGGCTTTCACATCACCTACTGCCTGGTCATTTTAACTGGAGATGCCGGGGATTGAACTTGGGACCTTTTGCATGCCAAGCAGATGCTCTGCCACACTGGAGGCCATGTTGCCTGAAAGGTTTTTGGAGAGGATTTCCCAAGCTTGCCTGGAGCTCCTGGAATTCCACCACTACTAAGAGCCTTTCCAAATTATCCTCACCCACCCCCACTATATCCTAGCATTAATTTGGTCCTGGTCTGAAATATAGTCAATACACAGGTAACCTGACACAGAGACAAATCTAGTTTCACAGTTCACAGTAAAGCTGCGCAGTCCACCATTTTAAAACTAAAGAGGCAGGTGTGCTCGTCAGTCCTGGGGAAGGAAAGTGCACCAGCCTATCAAAAATAAAAACCCTAGATTGAAATAAGTCAACCCAGGGGTCATTTCGTAGAAAAAGAGGTGCAGGAGCGCATTAGCATAACTCATTAGCATAACTTATTTGCATATGCCACACCCCCTGACATCACCAGAAGTATGTCAGAAGGCAAGAAAGAAAGAAAGAGAGAGAGAGAGAGAAAGAGAGAAAGAGAGAGAGAGAGAAAGAAGGAAGCCCCCCTCCCTCCCAGCCCCTGCACAACCCTGCACAAGCTCCCGGGGCCGCGGCAAGCACCGCCGGCCCCGGGAGGAAGCCCCCTCCCTCCCTCCTGTTCACCCCTCACCGCTCCCTCCCCTGCTCACCTTTCCCGCCCCATTCCTCCCCCCTCACCATTCTTGGGCTGCGGGGGCGGGGGGAGGTAGGGAGGTAAGAGCTGGGCCTGAGTGGTGTTAAGCCACTCAGGCCCAAGCAAGGGGGGGGGGGAGGGAAACACCTTGTCTTTCTTTCTTTCTTTCTTTCTTTCTCTTTCTTTCTTTCTTTCTTTCTTTCTTTCTTTCTTTCTTTCTTTCTTTCTTTCTTTCTTTCTCTGTCTGTCTGTCTGTCTTCCTTCCTTCCTTCTCTCTCTCCTCCCTACCTTCCTGTTTCTTCCTTTCTTTCTCTGTCTGTCTTTCTTTCTGTCTTCCTTCCTTCTCTCTCCCCCCATCCTTCCTTCCTCCCTTCTGTCTCTCTCCCTCCCCACCTACCTACCTTCCTTCCTTCTCTCTCTCTCTCTTTCCCCCTACCTACCTACCTTCCTGTTCCTTTCTTTCTTTCTTTCTTTCTTTCTTTCTTTCTTTCTTTCTTTCTTTCTTTCTTTCTTTCTTTCTTTCTTTCTTTCTTTCTTCCTTCCTTCTCTCCCTCCCTCCCTCCCTCCCTGTTTCTTCCTTCCTTCCTTTCTGTCTTCCTTCCTTCCTTCTCTCTCTCTCACCCCTACCTACCCCCCTCCCTCCCCCACTCACCTTTCCTGGGCTGCAGGGGGGGAGGTAGGGAGGGAAGAGCTGGGCCTGAGTGGCGTTAAGCCACTGGGGCCCAAGCAAGGGGGAAACACCCTTTCTTTCTTTCTTTCTTTCTTCCTTCCTTCCTTCCTTCCTTCCTTCCTTCCTTTCTTGTCTGTCTGTCTTTCTGTCTGTCTTTCTTCCTTCCTTCCTTTTCTCTCTCTCCTCCCTCCCTCCCTTCCTGTTCCTTCCTTCCTTCCTTTCTCTTCCTTCCTTCTTTCCTTCCTTCTCTCTCTCTCCCCCCTACCTACCTACCTACCTACCTACTTCCTTTCTTCCTTCCTTTCTTTCTTCTCTCTCTCCCCCCCCAACTACCTACTATTTGGTTCAGAATATTTTTTTCCCTGTTTTCCTCCTCTAAAACTAGGTGCGTCTTATGGTCAGGTGCGTTTTATAGTCCGAAAAATACGGTACGTTTTTGGAAAGCCTTCTGAGTGTTGAATTTCCTGTGCAACTGTCTCACTTCCATGGATAATACTTGGCCAGCTAAATAATGGCCTCCACCAGGTTGCTACCCATTTATACACAGGCACTGAATGACTGTGGATAAAGGAAAACTTATTTATTTCTTGTTAATTCCCTTATTCTCTTGTCTGAGCAAGCAGTCATTTTGTTGTTGCTGTTCAGTTTCTCTGAACATCCTTAGATTTCTTGCTGTGTAGCCTGCATTCTGGCTGCTGAAAACTGTCCTTTGTGACTTTCCCTCGCACACAGCTTAACAAAGATACCTATTTCACTGTAATTTTAAACTCTGTTCCCAAACTATACTCAGCTATGTTACCTCTCTTTTCTGGTCCTTCTGTCCAGTGCTTCCAGCCAAGCCACCTGCTATTCCTCCCTGTTCTTTGTCTAATTTCTTTGGACCTGTTTGTATGCTTGAATCACATTTTCTTTCTTTCCAGCATTCCCTTCAAATCTGAACAGCAACTCAACCCTAGTAGTGACTGTGCAAGGTCACCTACACCTTAGACGCTTCCATTAAATTGTGAATAAAAATAAATTAAGAAGTTTTAATGTACATATTCATTACACTGAAGAACAAGTAGTATACTGATACCTTAAAGTTATTAACAAATGAGACCAATTTGAGAAATGAGTATTATTAGGAAAAGCCAGTCAGAAGACTAACTGGTCCAGTTGGGAGTGGGAGTGGTCAATTAGTGATCTTGCTGTCAAAGCAAGATAAAAGTATATCTAATCCTCTAATGCAGAGGTGTCAAACTCATTTGTTACAAGGGCGGGATCTGACATAAATGTGACTTTGTCAAGCCATGCCATGCATATCATAAATGTAATGCCAAGTACTGGAGATATAAATTCTATAAAGGACAGCAGCTGGTAAGCTCCAAGTTGGTCTGTCTTCACTGTAAGGCCCCATGGGCTGGGGGGGAAGATGCAGAAGAAAACCCAGATGGGCAGACTGAAGAGCCAGCAATGCAGCGCTAGGCAGATGCACCTGTGCTGCCTGGAGGAAGGTAAACCCCTTCCCCAGCCAAGGCCCCAGCATAAAAACACAAAACTCCAGGGTGTTGTGAGCTCCCCCATGCCCTCAAGCCACCCACATACAAACACTGATTCCCATGGCCATCCAGGATAGTGTCCCCAGAGCTGCAGGCTGAGCAGAGAGGCATGTGACCTTGCCTTGGAACCCCAAGCTGGTATGAATGCAGATGCAGTGGTTCCCAACTTACCAGTTAGGCTGCCACCAAAGCAAAGGGGTTCTGCTTAACTGCTGCAGATAATGTTGTTCTGCCATGCTGAAGCCATAAGTGGCATACCTCTGCCCACTTACCCCTCCCAGCAGCCTCCTATCCCCTCCCTTCACCTGTTGCTTGTGAGCCGGATAGGCCTGTTCCAGCCCCTGGGCCTTATGTTTGATACTCCTGCTCTAAAGGATACTTTTATTTCCTGCATTGAGTAAAATAACACCAGTCTGTTTTGAGCCCAAACTTAGGGTTGCCAGATTCACTTACCTGGCTGGCGGGGGGCTCCTGACATCCTTCCAGGAGACTGAAAGTGATGTTGGGTAACTTCTGGTAAAACTGGAAGTGTAGGCCCCCAACATGGTGATGTCACCTGGAAGTGATGTCACCACACCAGGGACATCGGGGCAATGCTCTGGTTTTGGGGCAAAACTCTATGGTAACTTTAGCTTCAAACCAGAGTGTCACCCTGATCACACTTCCAGTTTTACCAGAAGTCACTTGGAAAGGTCAGTTGGGGGTGGGAAAGTGGGGTTTTTCCCACCCCCAATGGGGGGCTGAGAACCCTACCCAAGCTTGATAGTATCAAATCGCCATACAAATTCTAATTCTGCAGGTTGACGCTAGAATGGTTCTTTGGCTGAGGTATGACAAGTTTTAATTCTTTTATTGGGGGACAAGGGGAAGCTGGAGGGCACAACATCTATGGACTCTGTCCTTATGACAAAGGAATTGGACAAGTTTGCAGTACATGTTTATAGCTTAATACAAATACTCTTAATAAAACAGTACAAAAGCAGTTGGACTCTTAATGCATTTAGAAGAATCAACTCACCTATTTTTCAGTCAACTATAGTGGCCACTCATTTCTCCCCAACCCAAAATTTTTGACTACTGACCTACTGTTAATTAATATGCTTTTAAAAGACAGCAGCTCTTGTCAAATCATCCTAAACCAGTCTAAATTGTTGTCTTCTTCTGTTGTCAAAACATCAAGCATTTTGGCAAATACAGTTTTCCTTACAAGCACTCTCTGACATTGACATATAGGTAAACAAGGCATTGCAGATTTATTTGTTAACAGAATTTATATGCTGACTCTCTAAAAACCTTGATAGGGGTGTGGAAATATTTCCAAGAGGTTTGCCTTAACATTTATACATATATTTGTAAATATATTTATGTGAACTTCCTTTAAAAAGGTAATAATATAATGTTGTTGTTGCTATTAAAAGTGTGGGCATAGGAACTGCTAAGCAAATCCCTTTCCCCCATATGATGACTTTTCATATCTTCTCTGTGAAAATAATCTCCCTTTTAATTTCTGTTTTCAGACCTAACGGCAAATCTGCGTGGTGAATGAAAAGTGCAAAAAAACAAACAAAAAAGCAATTCTATTAAGGTTAATGCACATGGATTATACATATTTTTATCCCACTTTGAGTACTTAGTGTTTGGTGTTGTGATCTGTGAAACAAAGAGAAAAGAATAGCTGCAGGAACACCAACATCACAATTAATCAACCTTGAGAATGCATAGTATATATAAGATCCTTGGTATAATTATATTGCACTGGAGAGGGTAATTTATCTTTTTAAGGAGAAATCAATGGTTGTAATTGAAAGAGGACAAAATAATAAAGCAACTCAATTTCATTTTCAAGTCCTGAAACAGTAAAATATGTACTTAGACCTCATATAGTTACATTACCATTTATAAATATTGGGTTGTATCCCACACAAAATTTCCACTTACTCTAGAAAGCAAAAGTTTATTGTATTCCAACTTGCATTTTTGCTTGTGCAAAATCTTGTGCAACCAATTTCTGGGCACTATATAGGGAAGAAAGTGCTAGGTGTTACACAAGATCTTGTACAAAATGGAACTATACTACATTGGCTCACTTTTTGTTTCAGCCAACTCATTATCTTACCTATGTAATTTTTCTCCAAAACCACTCTGGGAGGCTAAAGGCTGTGATTTCACCAAAAATTACTAAACTATGGGCTAAACTGCACAAGATGATAGAAACTGAATTAGTTCCCATTCATATTGTTTAAAAACAGATTTGGATTGGAAATGTGGTACAAAGCAGGAAAGAACTGAAATGTGTCAAAAGAGCTGCCATTTGCCACATTTGGGTAAACTTTTAAATCTTAATGCTGCAAACATTCTAAAAACGACAACAGCAAACAAACAACAAAAATAAAATTGGAAAAAACCCCTACACAAATTGTATTCTGGGATATATTCATATATCTCTTCCTACCCCAAGGCAAAATCCAATATATCTCCCCCCACCAAAAAATGCTTGTGGTAGCAGAAGTCATTGTGTTTCACAATACCCAGAGCTTGAAAACACAATTTCAGATGAGGTGGGAATAGAGCAACCATATTTTGCTAGTGTAAAGAGGACATTGCTCTCCAAGAGTTTTTTCCTCAGATGCCCAGACAAGTAAAAAATTCTTGCTGGCAAATGAAACTGCAGAAATCACTTGGCCATTGTGGATCCCCCTCCCCAATATTAATTTACCTATCACTAAGCACTCCTGTGCTTACATCACTGGTACTTGTATACCTATGATGAAGTGGCACCTGAATATTTGTTGGAAGATTTTATCTTCCTAAGCAGAGTTGATTGTTCAAGTAGGTATTTGTAGAACTGAAGGCATGAATAGTCACATAGGTTTTATTGCAGTAACAGAACATTTATAGTTTCAATGGTAAATCTATTCCTTTCATCTCTTCACTGGGCATTCATTTTTTTAAAAAAATATTCTCTCAGCATTTGTATTATGTCCTGGAATGCAGAAGAAAAAATGTGCTATTTTAAGCAACTCAGAATGGCAGTATGCATTATAGCACTTTGCAAATATTTAACCCACTTGACACTAACTGGGGCACTTTTGAGGCCTTCATCTATTTGAGCACTTTCAACAACAGTATTCAGGTTGCTGAACTTGTCAAAACATTTTCATCATCCACCATCATGTCTTATTCTCTCATGTATTTTATGGTATGCTAAACATAATCAAATGAAAGGGTATCAGTTAAAGTCATCAAATAAAAACAGACTCATTAAAAGAAACTCAATTTCTGCAAATATTCCAAACATATTTTGTACAAGTAAGACACTTCTTCCATAAACAGACCAACTTGTTTCTCCAGTCCATCTTTCTTTCCTTTCGCTTAAGATCTCTTTTGTTTTTAATGAAAGGAAGGCTGCTTCAGTTCTATGTTGCAACATTTGACAAACTGACTATAAATAAAAACTAAATCCCCCATTTCTATTTTCTGGATTTTTGTACGAAACATTGCAATAAAGAAATATAAGGGTGCGATCAGATGCGCCAGTTGGTGCAGAGGGGAAGTGAGCCTATTTCCCCCAGTGGAAATTGACAAGGCATTGTGCGAGCACACATCCTCTGAAGCTGCGGGCTCAGCCCGTCACTGTGTGAGCAGATGGCATGTGCAGGTGAGTGGGTATTTTTTGCCTTTTGTTTCCCAGGTGCATAAATGAGGAATTACACCTCCACATGGAGGGTTACCCATGTAGCATGCAGTTATGCGCATACTGCTAAGTGTGGGAGAAAAACCAGCACCAAGTCGGGATGGAATGAGCAGACCATCCCAAAGGCTTGAGTGCATGCTTGAGTGATCAGACAGGGGAAAGTCCATCCGTGGCCCATCGGCAAGTATTAGGACCGGACTTTCCCTGGTGTCTTTTAACTTTGCTTGCATGGCGGGGCAGAACGGGGTGCCGACGGCTGTGGGACCTTTCCCAGATGTTGCTGTCTGATCATGCCCTTTAGATGTGTTAGGCATTTGCAGCCAAGATGGATCTAAAGGAAAGTCTGCCCATAGCCTAAGTGCCACAGATATGCTTCTAAGTCATTTTCAAAGAAATTCTTCAATATAGATGGTGGATTGGACCAAGACAGAAAAAAAGATTTCACTGAAGGAAACATCTGTAGTGACCATTCTATGGCAGGGAAAAGTGATTGCCATCTTGTTCTGCTGTGTGACAATAACTGTCTGTAATTTATATCAATGAATTCACAGTAACAAGATTTTCTATTCTTACTGTATATATGGATAATAATTGTAAATCTTCAATATGATGCATTCTATGTCTATAGACAATGTGACTGCCCCATGCTGTATACAGTTGGGAAGGAAGTGTGCTGGACAACCAACATCAACAATTCATGTTTCAAGGTATGGAAGACATTTTTGCTTCCAGAGTAATTGACTTCTCCAAAATTAGTGTTCGTGCTGTCACCAGAAAATGCAACACACTTTGTAAGGAGGTCATGGCCTTTTAATGCTTGTGTAACACAGTCCACTATAATTTCTGATTATTCATTTGGTGTGCTATTCAGCGATATAATTTTGATTTAATACCATGAGCTTTATAAAAAATATTGTATCACAACAGGGAATAGTTTTTGTGACCCATGATTGCTGCCATCTGTGGAAACACCTAAGCAGAATATTTCATTTACATCCTGAATTGCCATAGCAACAGAATATGGAGCAAGCACAATCAATAAAAGCTCCAGCTCTTGTTCTTGTGCAGGAAACCTTTTTCACTATGTTTGAATCAGAATATATGAATATATATTTGAAGTGCAATCCATAGACCTATATGGTAGGTGATGATTTATAGCATGAATTGACAATGTTTTTTTCAGTAGCTATAACTCAGTCTTCTGTTTTTGAATTTTGTTTGAGAAATCACTGACCTTTGGAGTCTTAAGACAGCTCTGGACTTTTTTCTTGTGCTTGTCACTGTTGACAAGTGCTTCCAAATCATGACTTCCTTTGTCACAAAAACTCTTGAAAGTGCATTTTGTTTCATTTTCATTTCGGCCACCACTGAAGCTAGGACATTTTATTTCAAGTTCATGGTTAAATTTACACTTTCTCTTTGGCATATTCCTGGTCATGAAGGAAAAATACAAGCTGCTTCGCCTTCCGTCTTGCTGGTCTGCATATTCCAAAGGCCTTCTCTCCAGCACATGAGGTTGCTCACCAGCAGCAGAAGGCAGCAGATGCAATGAAAAGCCTCATGTGCAAACTCACTCACACTCCAAGGGAGAGAGCTGTTAGCTAGAGCCCAGAGCTCAACAGAGTGACTGAGGCCACACAGATAGATTCAGGAAGGTAGCCATGTTGGTCTGAAGCAGCAGAACAAAGTCTGAGTCCAGTGGCACCTTTATGACCAACAAAGTTTTATTCAAGGTATAAGCTTTAATGTACATGCATATTTCTTCAGATCTGAATAAAACTTTGTTGGTCTTAAAGTTGCCACTGGACTCAAACTTTGAGTCCACACAGTCTTGGAATAATAAATGAAATACTTTACTTGGATTTCAGACTCAAGAAGATTAAATCTTAAAAAGCGCATGAACAGAAAACACTCAAAACAGAAAGCAAGGCCTTCCGTTTACTCGTACATACAAGCAGAAACTTTTAGTAGAGAACCCAAACTATTTCCAGTCATGATCCACTGCTATTGCACAGCTAACAAGAGCAACACCAGAAATGTCTAGGACCCTTGCACTTCCTTGCAGTTGTTGGGAATATGTGCCATTGCTATGGGGTGAGAAGGAGTCAAGGACATGGAACAAAGCAGTCCACAGGCTAAGAAAATCCTGATACACAACAATGAAATAGGAGTTCCTATTCAAAACACATACTAGGAAGTAGTGCTGGTGGGAAAACTGAAGCTTCTCTCCACTGGGGGACTGTAGGGCAAAATAGGCTTGGCCTCTCAACAGAAAAGAGGGCATTTTCATCAATTTTTTAAAAAGAGCCCAAAATAAGATGGACAAAAAAAAAGAGAGGACATGTCCTGGACAAAGAAGACATCTGGTCACCCTAGGTGGGAAACAACGAACTTTAATCATTGCTAAGACTGTGTTTTCCTACCCCAAGGACATATTTCTCTGTGGTCAAGCAAATGTTTTCCAGGTTACCATGGCTGGTTATCAAGTTCCTGTCAAAAACAGTTAAAAGTTAAAAGCCTTTCCCCCCATGTTATAAGTCTGAATCAGCCAAACAAGAAACCTGCTTCATAACTGTTATGCTTTCTCAGGCCCCAGCTCTCAAGTAACTTTATATGCTGTAATACTAGGAGGGCTGGAGAAAATGAAACAAAACAAAACAACAACAAAACAAATGAATCACACTGAAATAAACCTGTTCCTTAGTTGTTTTCATCAAGCACATTGTGTGGTTCCTTCAAGCCCATAATCCCCTCATCATAGGCCGAGTGAATGCTGGGTGCTGACCTTAGTTCAGGCATTGCCCTCAATGAGGACTGAAAAATTAAGTGGTTCCAAAAACCTCAATTATAAAAAATAAAAGTATTAAAAAACCCAAGAAGTTTGCAGCATAAGACCCTAGTTTCTAGGTCTAGAGATGGGGTGTCGTCACACTCAACCACTCCAAGAGACTGGACCCGCCATGGAAAAAGGTGGTGGTCTTGCTATAGCTAATCAGACAGTCCTAAGAGAGGAGACCTTAAGGAGCAGGCTGTCTGAAGAAAGTAACTGGCATGGGAGTATAGGAGGAGATGCAGCTAAATACATATGAAGGCCTGAGGCCATAAACAGCTCTAAAGGTGTTAACCAGAATTCTGAATTAAGCCTGGAAAGAAATAGGTAGCCACTGCAGTTGACACAGCACTGGCATTATGTGTCCCAGTGACTGACTCCAGAGAGGAGCCTTGCTGCCATATTTTGTACCCAAGTGAAGCTTCCAAGATGTCTTCAAAGGCAGGCCTATGCAGAGTACATTACAAGTCTATTCTGGAGGCAACCTGGGCCTCCATATTTAGTGAGGCATCCAGGTATACTCCCAGGCTCTTCACCTTCGACGCCAGCACCAAAGGGATCAAAGGTTGGGAGCCTGATTCCCTGTCCCAGCCCCCCACACCCCAGGTATAGGACCTCCATTTTCAATGGATTCAATTTCAGTTTGCTCTGTTGTATCCAACTAGCCACAGCTTGTGATGCCCTGTTCAGTTTTTCTGGGTCAGAGTCTGGGTGGCCATCCATCAGTAGGTAGAGATATAAGACTGGGTGTTATCAGCATATTGGCAACAACCCACCCCAGACCTCTTAATTATATTGGCCAATGGTTTTATGTAAAGACTAAAAAGCAGGGGGAATAAAATGGGCACTTGAGGTACCTGATACATAAGGTCCCAACTAGATGACTCTGCTTCTTTCATGGTAACTTGCTTCCTGATAAAAAGATATGAGCTAAACCAATGGAGGGCAGTCCCTTTTATTGCAATTATCCACCAAAATATGATGGTTGACAGTATCAAATACCACTAATGGACCTAACATCAACAATGATGGATGGTCTGTAGTTTGGGGATACTATTTATTAAAATGCTAGTGACAATATCCTATGGGGGGGAAGGGGAACTAGAGCTACATCTCTATGCATTCTGTCAAAAAAAGAGAAGAAGTGAACCTGGGGTAGAAATTCAACCCAAATAATGTTTACAGGGTTTTAATACAGACTTTGATGGGGCAAATAGGAGCTCTGTGAGTCTATTCCAGGTTAGGAAAGCAGTATGAGGTAGAAAGCTTAAACCACTCTCATCCCAAGCAGCAATACCAATACAAATTCAAGCCCAAATACCTGTGGTATTAAATTAATAATAATAATAAAGAACTTGGGAGTTAATTCATAAAACTCCCAGCCTCTCCCATGCCCTTTTTCAAATAAAAAGTGCCTGTTTGAGGTGCTGAAACTGTATTCTAAATGATCTTAAACCACTTGGGAGCATGACCTCCACTACAGCTTAGCTTTAATTATCATTGACCCGTAAGGATGGATATGAGCATATGGTGCAAACCCACACCACCTACCATCTAGTTCAATTTTTATTTTGTGGCTGAGAGAACTACTTTGTACTATTGATTATTATATGGAGTTACATGAACATGGCTAATGAATGAGTAGTAGACTGGTAGCCATCATACTGAAAAGATTTTTATAAATTCATTAAAGACTTGATATGCTTCACTGAACCAAGATTGTAAGCATGTACTTTAATTTTCTTTTTGGAAATGCATGCATTTGTGTGAGTGGAACAACACATTCAGTATTGACACTTAAGCAGTCCAGTTTAGTTACACTTGGGGAAGCTTATAAAGTTGTTCTCTTGATTTAAAAAGATCACTGGAAGCAATTTGAGAATCTCCCTTTAAAACCAGCATATGAAAACATGGAAAACCTATTATTTGGTATATGGCACCATTGGTTACATTGCTAGCTGTACTACATATAGGATGAAGCTTCTTGTAATATATAGTATTTATATAGCAATGTAAAGTGTTAGAAACACTGTTCATACATAGCACTGGATCCTACAAATCATAAGGCATTAATGGAGGCTGATCTTTGCTTTCATCCAGATGTACCCTGTGTATCCTCAGAAGCCTGAGCTGAAAGCCAGGAACCCAAATGCCACATGACTGGGGCTGGGGAGGCTGCAGTCAGATATGAAATTCAGGGAAAATATCCCACTTCACTGAAAAGGAGGAATTTCACCTGCTTCCCTCCCCTTACTAGACAAAGAATGTGACATTTTCTCTACAAGCATAGGCCTCAACTATGGGGGGGCTCGAGGGCTTGAGCCACCCCTGAAATTTCCCGGGGGGGACTGAGCCCCCCCTGGAAAATGGTGCACCCTCCGCCGTGCCTCCCCGGGCCCTTCCAAGGGCCGCTGCTGTCTCTATCTCCCCCCCCAGCCTGACCACTCCATCCCTCCCTCCGTCCATCCAGGGGCCAGCTAAGCAAATGCCCAGCTGGCCCTTGGACAGACGGAGGGAGGGATGGAAGCAGGAGAGGTAAGGCCAGGGGGGGGAGGCGGTGGCGGCGGGAACATGGTCCCGGTGGGTGTGCGCGCTTTGTGCGCGCGCACTGAAGAGCTCCCGCCCTCCCCAGGATTTTGAAAACTTGACGCCCCTGTCTACAAGGATTTCCTCAACCTTCAGATCAGCTTTTTTGAAATTACAAGAGGGCTGCTGTAGGGAAAACCCACCTTCATGAGCTGGATACACTCTTGATTCATAGGTCCAACTCATTATCTAATCTTATTGATTTCATGAGGTAGGTGAATATTATTATTCAAATAGTGAACATGGATCAGTGATGCTGAGAGGTAGCAGTCTATTTATTCATTAACTGAATCTATAGACCGAGCTTTCTGTGAAAGTATTCAAGGTAGTTTATTATATAAATGTATTATTTATTTAATTTGTATCCTGTCCTCCCTGCCAAGGCAGGCTCAGGGTGGCTCATATAAGATGTATTGAGCAACTAAAACAGAAGAATAGAATAAAATCACAACAATATAAATATAAAAACATAACATAGAGTGCTAGTGTGGTTCATATGATGATGGTAGGCATTAGAAGCATACAACATAGGCATACAGTCAGCTAACGTCATAGTCTGGGTTATATTGGCGGAGCTCAGGCTGTTAATAATGGTGTTAATATTGGGGCCAGGGCCTCAGTTTATTGGGTGCGGCTCCCTAATCAAAGGCCTAGTGGAAGAGCTCCGTCTTGCAGGCCCTGCGGAACTGTAAAAGATCCCACAGGGCCCTGATGTCTTCCACCAGTACAGAGCCGCCACTGAGAGGCCCTGGTTCTCATCATAGCCAGCCTGGCTTCTCTGGGGCCCGGAAGGGCCAGCTGGTTTTGTGACCCCAATTGTAGTGCTCTCTGGGAAAATGTATGTAGGCCTCTGACCATATAGGGCTTTAAAGGTAAGAACCAGCACCTTGAACCGAATTCGGTATGCTATAGGCAGCTAGTACAGTGTACACAGAGTATTTTCAGAGGGCAGCAGAGGCTAGTATGCTTCTAGATGTAACTAAGCCATAAACTGCCATGCAGGATATTTTTAAAACAAGACAGTAGCCTCTATCAGAATGAGAAAATGATGGTTAAATGGTTTAAAGGGACTGGATAATTAACTACAAATCTGTATTAATGGAAATAACTGTGTAATATATTTAGCACTATACCATAAATATAATTCTATCAATTATATATGCATTTGCTTAAAAAAGCTATACTGGAAATGACAATCTCCTTCCATTTTTCCATCTAAAATGACATCTAAGTAAATAACAGCCTCACGAAATTAGTGCCTCTCTATGTGAAGTGGAGACCTGAAGTAAAAAGTACTCAGCTGAGTATCAGAGACAAACAAAAAAACTCTTAATAGGTCAGCTTAATAGGATCTCACCCATCACTGCACTATGCCATTCTTTGTCTAGTTTGACATAACAAGGCAAGGAGTCCCATGTTTTCAACCTGGACATCCATTAATCTGGGACTTTGATGTCCATACTGTTCCTGCAAAATCTGGAAGGTCTGCAAAAAGGAGGAAACTAAACATGAAAAGAAGCCCCCTCAGCATGCATACTTTGTATCCAAAAAAGGTACAGGTGTAAAGAATCTTTGGATCTTAGATTCTAGATTTCCCCCCATGTCTGTTGTGATAAAACCTGCCTTGTGGAACTGAATGAACTGGAAATAATTTAATTTAGTCAGACAGGAGCCCGCTGCATGTGCAGGGAGTTGGAGATGTAAAATTCAAGGTTTTGAATGCTGTTTGAGAGACAGTTGAAATTATTTTGTTTGCTCCTCAAGCCAATCAGAACTTGATATCATTTTAAAGAATTGTGTGAAATGGAAACAGATTTCTGATCACAGAGGATAGGTGCAGCATATTTCACCCTGAGTTCAATGCTGGTTTCTACTATTTGAGGAATGTATCATGCCAGTCAAAGTAATTGCTCTTATTCAAATTGCATCCATATGTGGCACATTAGAATGGCACACAAAACTGTTGAATCAGTGCAGAGACTGTTGCAAGACTGTGGTGTCAAAGTGGCTGATTGTGGTCCAATTCGAGATTGCTGTGATGTTTGTCTAAAAGGAAAGGGGACTGCACCCAGATATGAGAGGCAACAGAGTGTGTATGATGAGGGACTGTTGCAAAAGATCTACTCTGATTTGGCTGGTCCTTTTTATCCTTCTATTGGAGGGAACAAATTGACATTTATGGATGCAGGAAGTTGTTTTGTGTATGTGTACCTGATAAATGTTAAGGATGACGCGCTGGAGAAATTCAAAAATTATGTTGCTGCTGTGAAAAATAAGTTTAAAAAGGCTCCTGAGTTTCTGTTTACAGGCAATGGGACAGAGAATTGTAGCAATGAGTTCCAAAGGTTCCTGGAGCATAATAAGACTGTGGCATATTCTCCCCAACAAAATGGCCCTGCTGAAAGATTTAACAGAAGCCTGCTGGAGATGGAATGTTGCCTACTGTTACAAGCTGGCTTGCCTGATCCCTGCTGGGCAGAAGCAGTAAATACAGCTGTTTACTTGCACAACAGAATTCCCTCAAAGGTTACAGGAAAGATGCCATTTGAACTGTGATTTGGAAAGAAGCCAGGCCTAAAGCATTTGATTGTATTTGGCTCTAAGGCATATGCCCATATTCCCAGGGAAAGAAGGGGAAAATTGGATCCCAGAGCTGAAGTGGGAATCCTTGTTGGGTATGCTCATAGTGGAAGAGGATGTAGGATTATGGATCCTAAAACATTTGTGGTTAAAGTATGCAATGTGGTGCATATTGATGAAAGCAATGTACTCCAAGCTTCTAAACACACAGAGGCCACAGTGCAAAGCAATCAGGAAGCTGATGAAGTCCCTTTTACTAATATGGCCAATTGGCTACCTGCCAGAACTGCCATTCAACAAGATAGGCAACAAGGGACCCCTCAGTCAGAAGGGGAGGCAGGGGAAGCTGAGCCAGAGGAGACAGGGACTGCTGTGAGACAAGCACAGAGAAGCAATTTAGGAGTACCACCACTGAGGTTTTCTCTTTATTTATATGTGCAACCTGGAAGGGAACCCTCAAGCTGGAAAGAAATGATTGACCTGCCTATTCATGAAGAGAACAGATGATAGATGCAGACAATTAATAAGAGTTTGAGCCTTTGCAGAGGAATCAAACATAGAAACTAACTAAATTACCTCCTGGAAGAAAAGCTATTGGATGCAAATGGGTGTTCAAGGTGAAACACAATACTGATGGCAGTGTGGAAAAGTATGAAGCATGTTTGGTGACAAAAGGGTTTACACAAAAACCTGGGACTGGTTTTCTGAAACTTTTGCACCTGTTGTAATATATATCTCCATCAGGACACTTTTAAGTATAGCAGCATGAAGAGGAATGCATGTTGAATACTTGGACACTAAAACAGTATTCCTCAATGAAGATTTGTCTGAGGAAATCTACGTGGAACAACTTGAAGGTTTTTAAGAAAAGAAAAAGAGAAACTTGTATGCAAACTTCAAAAGAACATCTATTGACTTAAACAATCTGCTAGAGCTTGGAATGAAAAGTTAACTTTGCTGCTACAATATCAAGGCTTTCAACAAGGAAAGGCAGAATCCTGCCTATTCTCAAGACTTAAAGACAATATCAGTATGTGCTCACTTACATTGGTGATCTGATTTTATGCTGCCAAAATGAGGAGGATGTGCAAGAAATTGCTGAGAACTTAAACAAAAAGGTAGAAGTGAAACAGCTGGGAGAAGTGAACCACTATCTTGAAATACAAATGGAAAGGACTGAAAATGGAAGCTTTCTCCTGAACCCAAAGGACAAAATTCTAGACCTTGCTGAATCCCTGGACCTAAAAGATGCTAAAAGAGTTAGTACTCTGCTTGAACCAGCTTACCTCAGCCTTAAAGATGGAGTGCTGCTTGAGAGCAGAAAGTTCAGCTCACCAAATCATTATGATTGGAAGACAGTAAGGAGACTGGCTAAATGTCTCAAAGGAACAGCTGACCTGAAACTAAAGATCTCAGCTTGTGACGACCCAAGACTGATTGGCTACATGGATGCTGACTGGGGTGAAGATAAATCTGACTGCAGATCAACAAGTGGCTGCCTGTTCTTCCATGGGAACAGTCTGATTAGGTGGACTAGCCAAAAGCAAACTCTAGTTGCAAAATTGACAACTGAAGCTCAGTACATATCTTCCTCAAATGCCTGCAGTGAACTTGAATGGATCATCTATCTTCTGAAAGACTTTGATGCTGATGAGCCTAAACCAATAACCTTATAGAATCATAGAATCACAGAGTGGGAAGGGGCCATACAGGCCATCTAGTCAGCCCACTGCTCAATGCAGGATCAGCCTACAGTATCCCTGATGTGTTTGTCCAGATGCTGTTTAAAGCTGCCAGTGAGGAGGAGCTCACAATTTCCCCAGGAAGCTGATTCCACTGTTGCACAACTCTTACTGTAAAAAAGTTTCTCCTTATATCCAGCTGGTACCTTCCTGTCCTTAATTTAAACTCATTATTGCAAGTCCTATTCTCTGCTGCCAAAAGGAACAGCTCCCTGTCCTCCTTTAAGTGACAGCCCTTAAAGAGAGCAATCATGCCCCCCCACAACCAGACTGAACATTCCCAAGTCTCTCAGCCTTTCCTCATACGGCTTGGTCTCCAGGCCCCCAATCATCCTTGTCGCTCTCCTCTGCATTCTGTCCACACTCTTTTTGAAGTAAGGCCTCCAGAACTGCACATAATACTCCAAATGAGGCCTGACCAATGCAGTGTACAGTGGGACTATGACAACTTGTGATTTGGATGTTATGCCTCTGTTGATACAGGCTTTTTTGTTGCCGCATCACACTGGCTGCCCATATGTAACTTTCGGTCTACCCTTACCCCAAAATCTCAGAAGTGTATCCCTTGTTAGAAGACAATCAAGCCTGCATAGCCTTATGAAAGAGTGAAAGCATTAAGGCAAGAATCAAGCACAACACTATCTTTTTTAAAAAATATTTTTTAATTTTTTTATAATAAACACACAGTAAAGTTACATACAAAATCAAATTTCCACTATAACACAACTCAACAACTAAAAACAATTAAGATCTAGTGGGTAAACTTCAATTGTGAGATAAGAACAACACTCTGTTAATAAATGTCAATTATACAGTAAACTTAAAAAAATAAAAGGATTTGATAATACTTGTTTTGAGGGATCACTCCTGAGTTAGTTAAATATACAGTGATAGGAAACCATATTGCTTGGAAGGATTCTTGGTATTTCAAGAGATTCCATTGGAGACCTTGACTTGTAATTTTCCCGTACACAAAATGCTCCCAAAGTTTGTTTTGCCAAGTATGTAAAAGTGGGGGGGTGGGGGGGGTGGTCCGCTTTCCATTTTTGAGCGATAGTGAGTCTGGCAATTGTGAGTAATGTCGAAATCACAATGTTTTGTGTTTTAGATATTCCAGTTTTTGGATAAATGTCTAGTAAGACCATTTCTGGTAAAGAGGGTAAAGAAACCCCTATTATTAAGTGGATTTGGTTTAAGATTTGTAGCCAAAAGGGTTGGTTCACTGAACAAAACCACCAGCAGTGGATGAAGTCGCCTACTTGGCCACATTTATATTATATTTAGGGTGCGTCGGATGTTATCCATCATTGTTCGTTTGGGGATAAATCCCGTTTGGTTGGGGTGGATGTATGATGTGATAATTGTTTGTAGTCTGTTCGCTAACACTTTAGCAAAGATCTTGACGTCACAGTTCAGGAGGGCTATGGGCCTATAAGAGGCAGGAGAGTCCCGAGGTTTGTTATCTTTCGGAATTGTTCCTATATGGGACTCCCTCCATGAAGGTGGCATTTTTCCTGTATCCAAAAGAAAATTACATGTTTTTGTAAGGTGAGTTGTTAACAGCGCGTTGAAGGTCTTATAAAATTCTGGGCCATAGCCGTAGCTGCCTGGTGCTGTATTGGATTTAATTTGTCTGATGACTGATGAAACTTCATCTTCCAAGATGGGAGCATCTAAATATTGTTGATGCTCGAGGGAAAGTTTTGTTATAAGGTTGTTTGTTTGTAGAAAGTCATGTATTTCTTCTGCATTTGGATTAGTGGTGACATATAGTTGTTCATAGTATTTGGTAAAGCATTCAGTTATGTCTTGAGGGTTGGAGTATTTGTTATTGTCTTTGTCTTTGATTAAGAAGATTTTTTGGTTTATTTGTTGTTTTTTGACTTTCCATGCTAATAATTTGAGGGTTTTGGGGTTTTTCTGCCAATAAAGCTGTTTCAAGTACAAAATGTTTTTTTTTTTTTAATTTGTGATGTCTCGGTAGCTTCCAAGATTTTTCCGTGTGGCAAGTAGTTCTTTGTATGTCTTTTTGTTTCCTGTCTTTTCGTGTAGAGTTTCAAGAGTCTGAATTGTGGTTAGTAAGTCTTTAATTTTCTGTTCTCTCTCTTTCTTTAGGTTAGAGGCCATTGCAATTAATTTCCTTCTTGTGACAGCTTTGAACGCATCCCACACCATATGGTCGCCAACTTCATCGTTGCCGTTTTCTTTGAAGTCCAATTTAATAGTTTGGTTTATTTCATCTTTTAAATGTTCCTTTAATAAAATTGATTTGTTCAATCTTCAGGTTTTGAAGCGTTTCTTGTCGGTTTGTGTCTTGATTTGCATTTCAACATATTCATGATCTGTCCAGACCATTGGGTCTATCAAGGAGCTCTCAGTGTTAGCTAGCAAAGCATTGGAAACAACTAGGTAGATTATGTGGGAGTAGGAGTGAAATCTGGGGGGAAAGTATGTATTTGGAGGTCAGATCAGGAGAAGCTAGTTAGTCTGCTATGCTTTTTGTTTTTCAGTTCCAATGTACCCTTTCCCCTTTTATCTCTTAGAAAAGTTTTCTTTTTAAGCAAACATACAAGATTATGTGCTGCCTTTTTTCCACTGTGTTTTTAGCACTCTGCTAAACTCCCCCCCCCAACAAGATACTTCATGTTTCAGAGGCCATGAGAAGGAAATGGCCATCTGGTTCATCCAAACATTAGAATGCCTAGATATTTTGGATACTGAATGCATAATGCCTACCATTTCTCAAAAGAATTCAGAGCAGCACTTTATCCTTGCAATAATCTAATGAGGTAAATTAGACTAAAAGATTGTGACTGATAACCTAAAGCTTCATAAAACTGATAACCTAAAGCTTCAATAAAAGCCCTGGGAGGATTAAAGGATTTCACAAGCTTCATGTAATTAAAAAACAAAACAAGCAAAACCTGTTAAGAAGCAGAGTCAATTGAAACTTATGCAATTAAAATATCATTGCTTTCTATGGCAGTATGAAGCATATAACTGAATTGAAATAAATGGTATTTTTACAGTTGTTGCCTTTTACTGGATCAAGAACAGTACCACTTGTCCTTCTTCCTGACCTGAAGCTTGACTTTTTTAGTCTATGCTTTCTTGATTTAGGGATCTTTTAAAAAATGAAATATTTAAGAACTGACCCTAGGCACATTTGCTAAGAAGGCAAACAGAATAAGGTGGGTTTTTTGTGTGTGCATGTGTGTACTTTTTGTGCTTGCCTGGAAGTCATGGTGACTTCTGGCGACCACTACTGGGGGCTTGGACATTTTTCAGAGAGGTGGTTTGAGTAGCCTGCCTCTGTGTCCCACCTCTGGTATTCCTTGGAAGTCACTGTTCCAAGTACTTGCCAGAGTTGGCCCTGCTTAGCTTCCAAGATCTGATGAGGTCAGGCTTGCCTGGGCTATCCAGGTCAGGGCATAACTTTAATACATTTGATAGTTATTGTATTTTGTTTTTCTCAGGTTGTTACCTACCTTGGGTTTTAATTTGTCAGGAGAAAGGAAGGTTTATACATAAATAAATACAATAAATTGTATTTAATAATAAATAATAATTGCACAACCTACTGACTCTGCAATGGGCTTGGTTTATACATAAATAAGGTCTATACATAAATAAATACATTAAATTGTATTTAATAATAAATAATAATTGCACAACCTACTGACTCTGCAACTAACCAATCACATCTTATTCCAAAGCAGCAGCAACTGAAATTCAGGTTTCAGTAAAATTGGTCAGTGGTTGCAGTCTCTCCATTTGCTTCCCTGCTTGTGACACAAACTCAGGGAACTGTCTGCGCCCCCTTCTTGAAGGCAGCAATTGTCTTTAGACACACACTGCATAATCAAAAGGGCACATAATCAAAAGAGCACATACATTCATCAGAGCAGATGCACACAGCAGCTAAAAACAATTCTTAAAAAGAGAAAGCGAGAACTGGCAGTGGACAAAGGGGCAAAGCTTTTTTGCCACCTGGTCAGTTCACAGGAAAGGCAGTAGTCCTTTCAAGGGGGGCAGCTGTTCTCCTTCCTTTCACACCCAGCAAAATGGACAAGGCAAAGGGTGCTTGTTGCTGAGAGTAGGTGCATGCCTCAGCAGGGGTCCTTGTGTTAATACTTCCATGATGTTTTAAATCCATACAATCTTTCTAATTTAATGAAAAGTTTTATGAAACATTTTCACTTCTCTTAGGTCGATATGGGGAGGTGGGGAGCACACACACTTGTGTGTGCTGGCCATTGGTACTAGCCACTGCAAATGGCTGTAATGTAATTTACATGATTTTAATCTGCTTTACCTGTTTTTAAATATTATTTATATAAAACATTTCTGTGCAGCCTAGGGTCCTCAAAGTGGTGATCATCAAAACATTAAAAAATTAGACCTGACCTGAATAGCCCAGGCAAGCTCGATCTCACCAGGTCTCGGAAGTCAAGCAGGGTTGACTGTGGTTAGTACTTGGATGGGAGACTTCCTTGAAATACCAAGTTGGGAGGATGGGGCAGGCTTTCAGCCACCTCTCTGAATATCCTCCAGGCCCCCAGTAGGGGTCAGTCACCAGAGGTCAGTGTGACTTCCAGGTGTGCGCGCACACACACAAAACAAAACATTAAAACATTTGAGACATTAAAGTAACATCCTGTCCTTATATATAATTGTATTTTCAGGTGGCAATGTTCTATACATGCCAAAATTAGTTGGCTCCCTGAACTGCCACTCAAAAAAGGTCCCTGGCCACTGGCTGCATTGCCGTAGTTTCACCCACAGAGGGAGGAGGCGCCAAAACTCCTTGGAACAGAACTTCACCTCAGAGCCACCAGTTGCCTGCCCCCATTCTTCAGCGCTAGGGACAAGATCTGATCCAGCAGGCAGTGTTTGTGCCTGGCTTCTGAGGGCACTGGTAGGGCTCTGAGAGGGGTGGGTAATGTGGAGCTGCCCCTTTGGCAGGGCAGCATCCATCTGGTACCTGTCTTTGGCCCCCTTTTGCAGGTGGTGGGCACCAGCAAGGCCCCTTCCCCCACAGCGCAGGGCCTTCAGTGACTGTGAGCCAGCCCTCCAAGGCAGCACAGGCCCAGTGGCCAGGGCAGGATGCTGCTCTTGAGGGAGGAAGGGGAAAAAACAAGGCATGTTTAAATGCCTTTCTCTCCACCCCCGATCTTGGGGAGGGAGAGAAAGGCATCTAACCATGCCTGGGTTCCCTCCCTGTGCCTCTCCAGGGGGTCCACAGCTGCAGAGCAACTGGAGAGGGAAAGGGAAGGAGCTTGCCCAGGCATACTTTCATGCCTGTCCCGTCTGCTCCCAGCCCCCATGTCATGGTGGGGGGAGTGGAGCACACAGGGCAGGCATGGAAACATGCCTCTTTCCCCCACTGAACTTCTCTGCAGCAGCAGAGAAGCTCAGTGAGGGAAGGGGAAAAAACAAGGCATGTTTAAATGCCTTTCTCTCTGCCCCAATCTCAGGGAGGGAGAGAAAGGCATGTAAACATGCCTGGGTTCCCTCCCTGCACCTCTCCAGGGGTTCCGTGGTTGTGGGACAACTGGAGAGGGGCAGGGAAGGAGCCTGCCCAGACATGCTTCCATGCCTGCCCTATCCGCTCCCAGCCCTCATGCTGTGGTGGTGGGGGGAGTGCACAGGGCAGGCATGAAAACATGCCTCTCCCCCCCAAGCTTCTCCACAGTGGCAGAAAAACTCAAGGGGGGAAGGGGAAAAAAGCAGGGGCAGGGGGGAAGAGGCATGCTTCCATGCCTACCCTGTGCACTCCAAGCCCCCCCCCCCATGGCTTGGGGGCTGGGAGCACACCTGGCGGGCATGGGAGCATGTCTGGGTGGGCTCCTTCCCTGCCCCTCTCCAGTCACCTCGCAGCTGTGGGGCCCCTGCAGAGCCACAGGGAGGGACCCCAGACATGCATCTTTCTAGAGCCCATTGTATTGCTTTTACAACGGGCTTTACTGCTAGTTTAAAATAAAGTATAAATAAAAATATTTAAAGACATTTAATAATTTGTGGCTTAAACATTTTCATAAGTATATTAAATTTTAAAAAGTGTTTCTCATGCATTAGTTTTTTTTAGATTTTGTTTTTAAGTTTTAAAAATGGTAACAGATCTCTTCAAAATAACCCTACCAAGCATATACATGGCCATGGCAGTAATCCTTTCACATTCTAGAAATGCATGCTGGAAGAATGGCATAATGCAAACAATTTTGTGCTGTACTATGACCTTGTGAAGGACATGCAACTTGGAACAGCAGGGCTATTTGTGGGCAGGAATGCACAGGAATGGAGTTCCGGCTGGCTTCTGAGTTGGCCATGCCTACAGCCTCCCCCCCCCCCCCCCGTGTTCCCCAGGTGCCTCTCAAGCCGCAGGATGCCTAGGCAAGCCAAGCCGATCCAGGGAGGGAAGGCAGTTTAAACTGCCTCCCTTCCTTAGGTTCTCCAGGCACCCCAGAGCTGTGAGGTGCCTGGGGAAGCAGATCCAGAAACTGCCTTCCTACCCTTGGGTCCCCCATGTGCTCTGCAAGCTGTGGGGCACCTGGGGAAGCTGATCCTGGGAGGGAGCTGTGCTGTCAGGGGTATGGCCTAATACGCTAATGAGTTTCTGCTGTTGGGTGTGACCTATTATGCTAATGAGTTCCTGCTACATGACCTATTATGCTAATGAGTTCTTTTTCTACAAAAAAGCCCTGTGGAACAGTAAAACCTACTGAAGGTTTTATTTACAAGGATAGGCAGACAGGGAATATACATACACAGGAACAGTTGATGCTTGTGGATACATAGTTGCAGATGGTATATTTCAGCTTTTGGTTAGTTCCTTGATAATCAGTTACTTCTGATTACACAGTACAAATCACTGTCTCTCCAAATTCAACCCTTATGCTGTTTTAGACAGCCAGTTTTTGTGTGGAATTCTTAGGTACTCTCCACCTTCACAGAGAATACCTCTCCTGTGCCTTAGTTTGAATTTGGACACCCACTAGTCTAATAAATTCTCCTGGCACACACTAAATCCCCTAAACTAGGGTCTTTCTCCAGCAGGGTATAATTTCTAAGGAAGAGGAATGTGTATTTCTTATTTAACCACTAGGAGCTTATTTTCCTTGTTAAGACTCTTGAGTTTTCATGTGTGGCTTTTCTCAGTTTCCCTTAATGTGGGAATCTCTATAGATATCTCATTTGTGCCAACAAGATTTGTCAGTCCCCTGGTACAGTACCAACCGACTACAAAATCAACTGCCAGACTCAACTGCCAAACTCCAACTGTCAAGAGGTGTGTTTTTTTGTTTTTTCATTCGAACCCCCTCCTGAGTTCTGCCTCAGGATTACATCACCACTGCTAGTCACATGACTGCAGGTGTCTTTGCTTGCAGGCTGATTCCAAGCCTTGGAGTCCATCACAGACCTGCACAAGGCAAACTGCAACTCTAACTCTAGGGAAAAATTCAAAGGGAGGGAAATTTAGAAGGATCCCTATCAAGTATCTGTAAACAAGAATTTATTTTAAGAGCCCCTAAGAGTGCAGAACATTTGGTGCACTTGGCTCATTCATGCTTAGCCACAATTATTTCCATTTTTAAATAGAAGTATTCCCTAGTTCTATTGTAGCTGTAAAACCCCGCTCAGCTGTCTAGAAATATGAAGCAGCATTGGGACCAAGCTTACAGGATCAGGACATTCAATGACTACGACCTTTATAATTTAGATGAAGTTATAGATGGACGCACACCATATTTCACGAAGTGATCAATAACTAAGACTTTAAATTGCATTGATTTGGGGCCCTGATAGTTTCTCTTTCCCCAAGCTCCCATAATAAACCACACTAGTGTTGTGCTGGGCTATATATTTGGAGGTTAGGGGCACTAGGTTGAATGCATTCGTTATTACTTGACAGATTTTCAATACTCTAATATAATGAGAAAGTAAAATAATGCTAGATCCCCTGCAAATTATACCCAGAAGCTGAAAATTATTTTGTTTACTAACAAATGCTGAAAGCTTAAACATACTGCAGTAAAACATTGTGTTGCTGATTTTTTATCTTGATCTCAGAAGAACACACCAAAACTACACATTCCACAAGAAGAGTTTTAAAGAACTATTTACATGACTGCTTAAACCTAAGTTTTGACTCTTGATTTTTTCCCCATAAACCCTCCAAAGGAATCTAGTCTATTGGGGAATTGGTGGAAGGAGGACTGACCCAGGAACTGAGGTGTCTCTTGCTCTGGATGGGATTACATTCCCAGTAAAGTTTGTGGGTGCTGCTGGAACCTGGGCCTGCTGTTGGATAACTAGGCAGCAGAGACAGCCAGCAGTTCCTTTCAGCAGCTTCAACTGGTGAGCCCACTGCAGTGTTTCCTGACCAAAAGACAGCTTGCCACCTTGGCCCATGTAACATCTATAGAGTATTGCAATGCCAGCTATGTGTGACTGCTCTTGAAGACCGTCCTGAAGCTACAATTGGTACAGAATGTTATGGCCAGATTTCTGACTGGAGTGGGTCACATGAACATATCACCCCAGCCTTGTTCTATTGACACTGGCTCACATTTATTACGGGGCCCTGTTTTGACTGGCTTTCTCTCACTGATTCTCTTTGGTCCTCCTTCCTGCTCATTTGTCTATGTGTTTTTCTTTAATTATTTTACATACCAATAAATTAAATAAGGAAACTTAGATTATTGGAAGATACAGTGAAACTGAAAAAGCCTTAACTGCCAGCACCCCATAATACTAACAACTGGCAACACCCCATAACACTATTCAGCAAGCAGTTCAAAAATTGGGGAGGATCCTACTACTCCACTGAAAAAAGTTTCTATGCAGCTATTAAAATATTTATACTCCACCTTTCCTTCTGGATCAAGTTTAAACCTCTCCTCTAATCTAAGACCAATTTCCTGCAGCTGCTGCTCTGCCCCCACTCTTTCCTTTGCCCCGATTGTGTCAATTTCCCATTATTTGCTGTGCAGCTGCATTTTGCCCTGCAACTTCGCCTGATTTCTCCCCTGTCTACTCAATCCTGTTTTTTGAGGATTGAGTACATGCAGTGAAAATCGGGCGAAGCTGCAAGGAAAATTATGGCTGTGCAGCAAATAATGGGAAAATGACACTTACTATCAGGGCAAAGGGAAGAATGGGGGCAGAGCAGCAGCTTGTGGGATATCAGTCTAAGGAGTTTTCCTCCTATTTAAGTAGGTCTTGCATTGAAGGAAGAGCAGTTGGAGGAAGGATACCTAGAGGATGGTTGGAACCACCCCACTGACTGTATCTAGAGTTTGTCTGAACTACTTTTCTGCTGTTAAAGCAAAAATAGAATATCAAATGCCAAGGCAGACATGCTGTTTTCTTCAGCTCAAGAACTAAATGGAATAATTACAGTCCTACCCACCCAAAAGTATTTTGGAAATAAAGATACCATAGCATAAGAAATACCGTCTGAAAAACTGTAAGGCAGACAAGAACAAAAATATGTTTTTCATGCATTATTTTTGTAAACAGTAATTTTATAACAGAATAGTTCAGATTGAATAACATCACACTTTACCATAGTTACAGGGTGGGGGTGGGGGGAAATGTTCAAGAATCTGGCTTTTTGCTGGTTTCATAAGTGCACTTTAAGAACATAAGAACATAAGAGAAGCCAATGTTGAATCAGGCCAATGGCCCATCCACACTTTACTTTTCACTACTCATGCAGAGTATCATGGTTAAAACATGGTTAATCAGTTCTTGGGTGGAGAACTGATTAATAACATCGCCCTGGTCCGGCTGGTTGCACCCCTGTCGCCTCGGTCTGCTGGAAAAATCTCTGAAGTCACCATCTTTTATAACTTTTATAACTTTTGCAATTTTGGTAATTTTGTAATGTTGTAATTTTAACCTGGGTTTTATGGTTTTATTGTGAACCTTTATGGTATCTTGAATTGTTAGCCGCCTTGAGCCGGCCCTGCTGGCAAGGCGGGATATAAATTAAATTAAATAAATAATAAATAAAATAAATAAAACTAACTTATATTACTCGTATACTGTGATAATGTACAAACACAGGAGGGCAGGTTATCAAGAGTTAATTTTCTTCCACTGTCCACTGGGTTAAACCCCATCTAATCTCAGTTAATGGAAGAAATACTGGCTCTGGTTAATGCATGAGCCTGCACTCATATGCTATGGGTAACTGAAATTAGTTCTGAAACATTTTTTTGTGTGTGACATGGGAAGCTGGAAGAGTAAAACACATTCATGAGCCCAGTACCAATCCAGTTTTGTGCATATTTTCTCAATTATAGTTAGATGTGATGTTTGAATGCAGACCTGGTGCATTTCAAGTACTTATGTGCTTCGCTGGTGCATTTCAAGTATTTATGTGCTTCACTGATTTCAGTTAAACAGGTCTTTTTTGTAGAAAAATCCCAGCAGGAACTCATTAGCATAATAGGCCACACCCCTGATAGCACAGCTCATTAGCATATTAGGCCACACACCCATGTTACCAGAAGTGTGGTCATCCAGCCACACCCACCTTCTACTTCATCCAGCCCCTGCAGCCTTGCCCTTGGCTCCCACGGGCACTAGCGGGTGGGGTGAAGGCAAGGCTTGGATTTGAGAGATCCCAGCCCCTTCAGCATTGCCCCCGGCTCCTGCGGGCGCTGGTGGGCAGGGGGAGAGGCAAGGATGAACAGGGGCTTCTCCCTGGCTTGGGCCTTCCTGCATGGCTCTGCTCTTTGTCGTCGTCTGCTTCCTCCTCCTCCAGCCTCCCACCCCCAGCTGCTGCTGCTGCCGGAACTGGAAATGCCTCCTCCTCATCCACCCATTTACCCTGACTCTCCCCCAGTGTCATGCGCATGCACACAGTGCAACTTCCCAGAGGGACGGGGGAGGGATGAAGTATGGAAGTGACGTCACTTTCGGAAGAGAGGTGGGAGCACCGGAAGGAGCAGGCTTCCCGAGGGAGGGCGAGGCGCCTCCCCTTCCCCCCAGTTGTTTGCCCCATCGGGTTGGCCTGTTTGGAAGAGAGGCAGCAGGTGCTGCGGTGGGACACACTGCAGGGCTTTTGGCGAGGGAGGGGTGGGGCAGGCTTGGAAGCCAGCCAGAATGCCGTTCCAGTGGGTTCCAGCCCAAAAATAGCTCTGCAGTTAAACCATGTAGATGATACAATTCCTTAACGAGTTCGTAAAAATCTTACTCAACAGCTTTATTCTAGCTAAAAATTCTGGGAAGAATATCTTCCTGCATTACTGTAATTAATAAAATAAGTTAATTTCAGTGGGCTTGTGACTGATAATTTGCTGATGATTGAATCTATTTTTTCTTACATCATCTCCTAATGAGATTCAACTTGAAAACTGGTGCTAAGTTGCCAGAAAAAAGGTACATCACAGTAGGCTAAAACTCATGTTTCAGTGATTTCTAGTCACAGCAGTCTGGCTCATGTAAGTGAATGTGCTGCTTATCAGCACTTGCCAACCTGTCATATGGAGTTGTTCAGCTACATTGCGAAATTAATTTAGTAGCATCTTTCCAAATGGTGCATCAGAATTCCCTAAGATTTAGTACCAGAACCAAGTGTAATCTAGCTAAGGAATATGATAATGAGCATAAGATAACTTTCCTTCTATCCAGCCCATTTTTGTTAAAAAAAAAAAAAAGATGATAAAGAAGTCCCAGGACTAAGGTTGCACCAATTCCCAGGAATTCCCCTTTCAAGACTTGGTAGAGCCCCCCCCCCCCAGGTGCCTGTACTCAGTACTAGTGAGTACCACCACAAAAAGCCCTACTTCTATGTAAGAGTCTTCAGCAGCTCTATTACTTTCTGCTCCCTTTTCAGTATAGTATATGTCAAATATCCCAGATGACCATTTAACAGGAAGCCCACTGGTTAAATAAGACTTATGGATCCAGACATCTAAAGGTGCTTCTACTGATTCAGACCAGTGGTCTAACAAGTTCAGTATTGTAGGGCAGCGACTTTCTTGGGGCTCTGTTGGAGGTGTTTCACATCACCAACCACTTTTACTTTGGAGATGCTGGAGACTGAAACTGGGATCTTCTGCTTGCAGAGCAGATGCTCTACCACTGAACCCCTCCCAAAGTTCTTCACAAATCTAAACCTCCAGTTAAACTGGTTACTATAATCATCACCTGAACATTAGGCACACTTCTAATATCAGGAAATGATCTGAAGATTGGTATCTTTAAACAAGCAAATATTTTTAAACATCTTGGTTACATATGTTGGGACTAACAGCTTCTGGAACACTCTTCAAACAACATAGGGTACAACATAAAAAGGTGAGCATTGACAGAGAGTTTCATAAAAGTGAAATTAGTTACTCTAATGTTACTTATGTTAGAATTTAACTTAAATATTGATGTTTTAATTGGATTATTGCTCTGGTATTTATGTATTGTTGTATAATATGATGTAAGCCACCCTGAGCCTATTCACGGGGTGGGGGGAGATAAAAAAGCCCATAAACAAACAAACAAACAAACAATAGTAATAAATAATAGTAATCATAAATAATAGCAATCACACTATTTAAAAATAAAGCTTCTCAGAATAAGCTGAAATGGTAATGAAAATGGGTTCTATTCTACACTACCTTTTTTTGCAGTTCTCATTTTGGAATGTTCTCCTTCCTTAAAACTAAGTAGAATGTGTCATAATGAAGGCATCATCGGGTCATATCTATGTGGGAATAATGTTTAGTTGCCTAGGCAGCTGACAGTACAATATCAGGAAGTCATCCTAGCATAATTGACATACTATTATGATTTTCTGCTTAATATTAACAGCAGGAACCCAGCTTCCCCATATGTTTTTATGCACACTTAGCAATACTTGCTTCATACCTTCCTCTTAGTCATGAGCCTGATCAAAATCTGTGATCTTTCACAACAGATGGTGACGATGGAAACAAACTCTAAGACACAAAAGTTGAATAGCTGCCTTTCAAGAGATACCAAGTAGATGCTTGGAGGAGTGATAGTTATAAAACACTCAATTACGCCCCCCCCCCCCCCCCGGAACCAAATATTCTAATGGAAGAACAACACATACATCAGCTTGGTTCACACAAAATCATTGTTTAGTTAAACTAACTGTGGGTTAATGTGAACATCTAAACATAGGTTAGTTAGGGTATATCAAGCCAGGATCTAAAATCATGGTTTGAAGTTTAACTGTTCTTACCTATGATTATTCTTACCTATGATTTGACATGACATAAGAACATGGTCATCCTGGCTTGCTCCCCAACATCATCCTTGCCACAATGCAGGCCAGAATACCAGCTGGGTCTTTGTGGAGGTGGCAGGAGAAAAAAATGAAGACAATGAAGCCAACATTTGTTGAGACATACCAGGTTTAGCACTATTGTTTGTGAGCCAAATCCTGGTTTCACAAAGTAACCATAGTTAAATAAACAAAACTATGATTTTGTGCTCATGTCTGAACTCAGCCACTTTCTCTATAATATGGGTGAAATCCAAATAATGAGATGTTATCTGAGAGGGTTTCAGCTCTTAGCAGAACACCCACTTAATCATAGCATTTTGTAAAGACTAATGATGGAAAACAGAGTTGCAATATACCTTATGTTAACCTGAAACTATTATTTCACCATCAACGTGTTTGTATAAGTAGTCAGCCCCAGCACAATTGTCACTCAGTTCAATAGATACTATTCTCTCAACCTTTCAGCACCAGTCACCTTTGGACCAAAAACATCATACAATGTGACATCAAATAGCATCTGTTTAGGTATAAAAGAATTGAGTGACAGTGGTAACCTAAGCTATAAATTTGATGTAATTAACAGGAAAAGGAAATGCAGTCACTCATGTCCTTCAAGTGATCATTTGTGAAATAGGATTATGCATCCACAATCCTCTGGAGTTCTGGGAAGGTCTGAAGGCCCTCTTGCCTTTCCCTCGGATAAGATTTCAGACCAGTTCTAGGTAGGGCAAGTGTATTCCCAGTTCCTTCAGAACTGTTATGAGGACCAGAAAAAAAGAAGTGATTCCACATAACATGGAACACTAGTTGGATATCTTAGTCTACTGTACTGACCACTAACTGAAGAAAAGTTATAAGTACTTATAATCTTATTGCCCATATACAGAAGAGATTAGTGAGCTTTTGTGCCTTGTCCAACTGAGATAATGTTTTCAGAGATCACAGCTCTTGAGAAAGGGAACTTCCTAGTCATATTTCAAGTAGATAATAAAAAATTGCCATGTTTAACAGGCCATGAACATTTCCCATGCAGAGCTGTCTTACAGAGAAATGGAATTGAGGGTTTCCACATCCTTTTTTATGCAGTGATCCCGATGCAGGCAGAGTTTCAAACAAACAAAAACAACAACAAGATGACGTGCCAGGCTCATTCATGTCTGTCTGTAATAAGGACTTTCTGCTGCTCCTGCTTGGAGAAAATGAAATATTTCAAACATTGCAGGACCATGAGAAGATGTGGGAGGGCATGGTCTTTAAGAAGCCCACTTGTTTTATTCTTGTAAAAACTAGTGATTCAATCCTGTTTTATAAGAATGGACAAACTAATGTATAAACAAGTTTCCCTCCAATGTTTAGATGAGGACAGAATTTTTTTTCATAAATAGATCTAATCCTTATCTCTCTAGGGTTGTCAACTCTGTCTCTGGGCATTCCAGGAGATTTGGTGGGTACTGCTTCTGGAGGATGTGATGTCACTTTGCAATGTCATGTCCTATTATATCACTTCCAGGTCAAAGGTTAAGTGATAATACACCACGATGGCACTTCCATGTCACTTCCCCAAATCCTGTGAGGTCACTTCCTCCTTTGAAAATTCAACTTTAAATTCTCCATGTATCATTAAACTTTTGTGGATTCTGTATAGTTACATTGGACGGCACATGCATAATCAACACAAAGCATACAATCACTGTTGCTTTTCAACACTTTTAAAAATCTTTCCCAGTGTGGTGCAGTACTTAGAGTGCTCAGCTATAACCACATCAATGCAGGTCAAATCCCCACTCAGCCATGAAGTTCACTGGGTGACCTTGGGCCAGCCAGTCAGCCTAGGTCTGCCTCAAAAGATTGGTGTGGGAATAAGATTGAGGCTGGCAAGACTACATGTATTGCCCTAGACAGATTCAGAATTCAAATATCTCTGGTATATAAGAGAAATACAGATATTTGTTAAATTTATTTCCACATGAGCTGGTAAAGCAGAGTGGCTAAAAATAAAGTTTGGGTCCAGTGACACCATTAAGATCAACAAAGTTTTATTCAAGGTATGAGCTTTTGTGTGCACACTTCCTCAGACACAATGGAATGGAAGAAGAAGAGGAGGAGGAGGAAGAAGATGATGATATTGGATTTATACCACATTCTTCATTCCGAGTCTCAGAGTGGCTTACAATCTCCTTCCATTCCTCTCCCCACAGCAGGCACCCTGTGAGGTAGGTGGAGTTAGAGAGCTCTGACAGAAACTGCTCTTGAGAAAACAGCTTTGAGAGAACTGTGGCTGACCCAAGGTAACCCAGCTGGCTGCATGTGGAGGAGTGGGGAATCAAACCTGGTTCTCTAGATTAGACTCCACCACTCTTAACCATTACTCCACTACACCAAACTTACCAGTCCATATATATAAGGCAGAGGTTGAACAGCAAATTAGCATACAATATAATGAAGATGTTTTAACACATGCAAACAGGAAGAACAAGCTAAATTTATAAGGTCATCATTGTTTGGATTTAATTCCACAGAAAAACAGTGAGGCAAATAAATATGTCAAAATTGGATATAGATGTGTAAATGTACCCTTCTTAATTGTGGAGTGCAAAGAGCAATCAACTGAGACCCTGCCATCATTATTTTGTTTATTTGCTTCGATTTATACCCTGCCTAGCCAGCGCAGCCGGCTCTAGGTGGCTAACAGCATTTAAAATCCACAGTATTAAAAGATTAAAATTAAATCCATATACATAATTAACAGTAAACCACAAAAGATGGCGGCAGTACAACCATCCAACACCAGAAACATGCTCCACCCATCTCCTCTCAAGCATGGGAGTAACTGGTAGCATCTTTTTCTTTGAGGTGGGGTGATTTGTAGTGCAGTGTTATGTCTCCTTTGTTACCAGACTTGAGAAATGCATTCCAATATACCATTCTAATATTCACTGCATCACATTACAATCACTATTTTAATCTACTATTCCAGATAAGAAATACACTAAAATAAAGAGGATGTATAGCTCTGCTTGGTGGGAATATGGATGTAAGGACTGAGTGAATTTAGCATGTAGAGAGATAAGAAACTAATTATCTCTGTTAGGTCCTTATTACAACATTCGGAACAGCCCCCTCACCCTTCCAGTCTTAACCACTACACCAAACTGGCTCCTCAGAATCTCTTGCATTGATTCATCTAACCAGAAGAGGAAAAAATAATTTGCTATTTGCAATTCCAAATCTATGATCTATGGAATCAAATGCCCCTGAGGTCTGGTATATGTAGGCTTCACAACTAGATATTTAAACACATATTTGTGAACACGGTAGCTGCACCAGACTTCAGAAATGGCATGCAACATTAGTTGAACACTTTCTGACCTTCGGTCATATGGATAAACAGCAGTGTTAGAAAAGAGCCCAGCTTCTAGTCTACAAATTACATCAGCATTTGAGAGCAAGTGAAACTTACTGGATTTTTACTTTGAATAGTCTGTTCTCACATGGCCTAAATGAAGAAGTGGACTGGCTAGCTGTCTGAGAAACTGATGACCTTCTTGTGTTATTCAATATTGTCCTGTATCATATGCCTTTTCCAACAAATTTGGGTTAGGGTTTTCCTGTGTTTTGTGGATTGTCGGTGATGTTACATGCATAACGTGTCATACCCACTTTTTAAATCCTGATTGCATAATCCAGATGCCTGACATATAATGGGGAGAGTACTGTACTATTACACAACTATTTGCTCTGGCTTTACAGAACTTTTCCGACCAAGTGAGAAAGGTAATGACAATCTGAATAAAATATTGTTCTGCTTCATTTTTCCACACCTTACCAGTTCTCTCTCTCTCTGAATATTTTTATAAAATTATTTTAGGTGCACAACTAATTGAATCATTGCCATAGGAATAAGTGTACAGGACCATGGCTGTGCAATCTTAAGAATGAGGTTGATGACCAATATGCTTTCCCTTGGTTACAGACCGCAATTATCAGTAAGTGATATTTTAATTTATTAATTTATTATTTATTTATTTATTGAAATTTATATCCCACCTAGCCAGCATGAGCTGGCTCTAGGCGGCTTACAACAGTAATCAATATAATATAAAATCACAGCTAAAAACATAAAAACAAGATTCACAGAATTCCACCAGATATGGCAGCCAACATTACTTCCAAAACGAAGCACAGCAAATTCCATTCCCACGACCAATAGACTTGCACCCGTAGATTGTTTCGGCACTAACCAAGGGCCCCCTTCCCCCCAAAGGCAGCTTCTAATTGAAAGCCTGGCAGAAGAACTCCGCTTTGCAGGCCCTGTGGAACTGCATAAGGTCCCGCAGGGCCCTGATGTCATCCAGGAGCTCATTCCACCAGTAGGGAGCCGCCACTGAGAAGGCCCTGGTCCTGGTGGTCATCAGCCTAGCCTCTCTCAGGCCAGGGAGGGCCAGGCGATGTTGGGTGCCTGAGCACAGTGCTCTCTGGGGTATATACGCGGAAAGGCGGTCCTTTAGGTAGACAGGCCCCTGACCATACAGGGCTTTAAAGGTTAAAACCAGCACCTTGAACCGGATCCGGTATGCTATAGGCAGCCACTGCAGTGTCCTTAGCACAGGCTGGATGTGGTCTCGCACCAAAAGACCCATCAACAGCCTGACCACGGCATTCTGCACTAGCTGCAGTCTCCGGAGCTGAGACAAGGGCAGCCCCAAGAAGACACTGTTACAGTAGTCCAGCCTCAAGGTGACCATTGTGTGGATCACTGTCTCAAGGTTATTGTGTTCAAGGAAGGGAACCAACTGCCTAATCAGCCGCAGGTGGTAAAAGGCTGCCTTGGCAGTGGCTGCTACCTGGGCCTCCATCGTTATCGAGGGGTCCAGGAGCACTCCCAAGCTCTAGACCTTCGGCGCTGGCACCAATGGCGCCTCCCGAAGGCCAGCAATGGGATCCCTACCCCCGGCCCACTCCGACTCAGGCACAGGACCTCCGTCATTGTTGGATTCAATTTCAGTTGGCTCAGCCTGAGCCAGCCCGCCACATCCTGAAGTGCCCGCTTGAGGTCATCTGGGTTAGCCCCAGACTGGCCACCCATCAGCAGATATAGCTGGGTGTCATCAGAGTACTGGTGACAGCCCAGCCCGTGTCTCTGGGCAATCTGGGCAAGAGGGCACATGTAGATGTTAAACAACATCGGGGATAGCACTGCCCCTTGTGGCACACCGCACACTAGCGGGTGCTTCCAGGACATCTGCTCCCCCAGCACCACTCTCTGTCCCTGAGAAACGAGGAGAGCCACTGCAAGGCAAGCCCCTGAATCCCCGTGTCGGCGACAATAACTGACAATATACACTTTTCCAAGAAAATGATTTCTTAATTTATCATTTCTACATATATTTAAAATCTTTTTTTTTCTCATCCAGGAATGACTTTATCTTGGTTTTATGATGAAAAAATATTATGTCAGGAGCAGTGTTGCAGTGTTATTAGTTTGACCACTGAGGAAGGCCAATTGGGCCAAAACATGTCTGGTCAGGATCGATATTTGTCACTTTTGGATGTCATTATAGATTGTCAATGATAATTGAGGCTATTGTTGTTGGCAGAGTTTAAATATGCAAGGAATTGGAGCATCAACTGTTTAAAGAAAAAAATAAGTTGGTTTATTTAAGAACAAACATTGATAGAACAGAGAAAGTGAGCCTTAACTATCTAACTATCTGCTGTGAGAAGAATAACAAACAGGGAGCTCAGCTAGAGTGGGAAGTCCCCAAAATGAGCCACTAAGGAGACAGGAAGGATGTATTTTGAAATTGTGGGAGGTCCCTACTCTAGCTAATAGTCCTTCAACTGTCCCTCTGTAGGTGACTTTCTAATCCTCTTCATATAGATGCACTATAGACCTTGAATATCCCTACAATAGTAAGGGCCAGTTTCTGCTTTTAATCTACTGTGAAATAAATACATACATTTCTGAATATTTATTGCTATCTGTTGATTTTTAAATTGACTAAAAGTATTATTTGGCTTGTATGTTTATGTTTTCTTGACCTTAAGTACTTAGTTCCATTTGTTTCGGGTATCATTTTCCTCTCCTTTTTTCAGTTTTATTTTGGAATAAACTTTTGGTGACCAGAGGGAACAAAGCTTGCCATTATTTAGTGTGTTCAAAGGTAAGCGGAATGGCCAGTTCAGAAACTACCCCAAACATGAGTTGGTTGAAATAGCTGTAAGCTTAGGATGCTGTACAGCTAGATCAGATTCTTGGTTCTTATTGTAAGAGAACTGAACTCCGTCTTTGTTCATTGCCTACTAGCTCTCTACTGCCTTATCCTCTGTCTTTTATAAGCCCTTTGGCCCACCTTCTGTGTATTATCTATCCAGAGGAGCATGATCTGTCCCATTTTGGCAGGTGTACACATTTTCATCCCATCAAATAGGCTGCTTGCCTATTAGCCACTTGCCTCTTTCAGCTGGAGCTTCCAGTTGACCTTCCCTCTCCTTAAGCAACTGGAGAAGGAGCTATACCTTCACAATGTACAACATAGACTTTTATATGCAGCAACGGTGCACAACGTGATTAAAGAGTAGAAAAAGATACTTGATAAGAAAGAAGAGAGATAGGTTTCTAACTACATCTCTAGCTCAGAGAGAGGGTAAGACTGAGTGAGGCACTTCCTAGAAGAAGGGGGAAATTGCCTTGAGGATAGCAATCTGAAGATTAACAAGGAATGATATTTAGATGGTGAGAAGGTGCTGACCTCACTATCTTTTCTAATTGCCTTTTTGCTACCCCCTGCAGAGTATTCTTCTCAGACACTGGCTGCGATCACACACACTAAATTATCCACTTTCAATGCACTTTCCAACTGGAGTTAAATCCAGTTGGAAAGTGCACTCAAAGTGGATTATTTAGTGTGTGTGACTGCAGCCATTGCCTTTCCCAATCAACCCTTCTCAGAGACTGGTACGAGCTACAGGCCGTTGAAATCAGGACAATATATTGTTTAGTTTTCCACTGCTATGGAAACAACAACTCTCCAACTGGGTCTTTCCCATTACATTTAAGATGTCTAACCTGTTGTAGTGCTATGTAAAATTGTATCTGGTATCTTACAAGGTTTTCAGAAAATATAAGGCAGGGCTTCTTATTACCTCATTCAAAGGAATTGGTTTTCCATAGCTATAATAGCAGACACAGCAACTGGAGGATCAGGAGGAGTGGGAAGCACCTGGGCTTTTCTTATTCAATGTATAGTTCCATTTCCCCTTCAGATTTTAGTTTTTTGAGGTTTTTTTTTTTACAAAAATCTGCTTTTTCTTTCTCCCTCCCCCCTGCTCCAGCTTTCCTTCTTCTCTTTTAATTCCCTATCTCTTTCTCCCTCCCCAATCTTCCCTTGGGCTTTTCTTCCTTTAAAAATAATGTATATTTTTTCTCTCTCTTTCCCCATCAGGCTTTCCGTCATTTCTTTTTATTCCCCTTCTCCAGTTCTTTTGCAAGGTGCAAAGGGTAGTATTGTGTCTGGCTCTGCCTCATGTGGTAGCCATTTTCTCACCACCCTTCTCAAAATTCCAGAGGTGCTCAAAAAGGTTAAGAACACCTATTGTATGTGGTTCAAAACAAGATCTGAGAAAGGCAAAAGGAATTTAGAACCTTGGAGGAGGTTAAATTTTGAATCTCTGTCTTAAGAAAACATTTACAGAAACCTTTTTGAATTCAAAACTTAGTACTGTTTTCATCTCCCCCAGGTGCTGACATTTTCTGTCATTGATAAACAGCTGCTCAGCATTGATGAATTCCAAGAAAAGAAAGCACACCTGTGTTTCCTTGTTCTACTTTGGCAGGCCAAATATAGACGTCCTTATATGTCACCTTGACATTTTCTAATTGCAATGCACACTGGAGCCACCTTCCACTGGAAACAGTGGAATTTTCCTTTTCCCTTGTCTTTCCATATATCACTGCACAGTTGTAGATTACAAGCCACTTGTGGTGAGCTATGGGTCTTCCATGACTATTAGCGCACATAATTTAGAATAATGTTCAGCGCTGTAACAATAAGTTCATTATTTAGTGACTTATATTCAGCTATGTACCTTTTCTAAGTTTCTTCAGTTGTTGAGGTTTACACAGGAATACATATTTTAAAGTTTAACTATTTATGTTAAAAGAAATGAATCACAAGGCCAATTCAAAGAATCACAAAGCAAAAGAGGCAATTATTTTTGTTTTTCAGTTTTTCTTAGTACTCTTTATAACATGTGCATCTGAGTTATTTCAAGGTCAACGACTACATGTATATGTAGTACAGTGAGTTATTAAAGTCTGGTGGTAAAAACACATTCCATTTTTCAAACTCTTACAAAGACCACCTTGATTAAGACAGAAGAAGCTTGTCTTACAGTCCAAGTCACTTTGAATAAGAAATAACTTTAAGAGGAAAAAAAAGTTTATAATAGGACCCATTTTCGGTTTTTATCCATTATTTCCACATTATATAGAATACACACTACTTTTGCCCAGGTAAACCAATAGCTGAATTTAATAGCTTCATCATTTTTCATATATGAAGACAGGATTCTGCCTATGAAGCACTTACTTTCCATAATGCAACCAGTTAATGCAACATCCTTGCCTGAGGAATAACATGGTTCTATACAGAGGCTTAAATCTGACCCAGGAAGCCTGTTTTTACTTAACCTCTAGATTAAAGCCACAGACTGCAATCTGATGGATTTCAGATAAGCCTACAGAGTTGATGAGATCAGTGACTAAGATTTGTCCCACCAGTTGAACAACTAAAATCAAATAAAACACAAAACCACAAAGGCCTTGGTTTGACTTCTTTGTGGATGCAGGTGAGCCATTAATAAATTAGGACATCTAATAAAGCACACTAAATACGCTAGCATGTATCCAATGAAACACAGGTTTTCCTCATTTTGTTGTCCCTGCCTACCACCACAGTCCTTTTCAACCTCTCAAATACTATTCCTGGGGTTGCAAGACTGTGTGCATGCAACTCTGTCTAAAGGAAAGGAGGGGGACTTCTCATTCCCTCCTCCCCCACACCATAGCCCTCTGATCCATGCAGCTTTTCATCTATGTGGAGTCTGCAATAATCTCTGTGCATGCTGAAAGGGGCTGCAAGAAGAGAAAGGAACACAGAAAATTCATGCCTATTCCCACTGGTGCTTTTTCGGATACAAGCTGCTGTGTACAGCAAACTAAAGCAGTTGCTTTTCTTTTAATGCATAACATCCCAATATCCCTCCTACCATCTAGTGAATTTTTTCACTAGATATACTATAATTATATATTAAGATTTCAAAACATATTTCCTTTCTTACCTGCTGGTTTACGGGGAAATTCCTGTTGATTTTTTTAATCTATAAAATTGAATGCAAAAAATATATATTAATAAATATAACCATATTCAGCCATGAAAGTCATCCACAAGACAAATAACACAGTAGCCTATTTTTTGCTTTCATAAACTCACTATGAAATTTCTCAATGAACATTCACTGTTGAAAAATAAATCAATTAATTTTGTTCCTATGTCCACTGAATCAAAATTGCAAAACTCAACATCCTGAACATGGTCCTTAACTAAAGTTTTGTACACTTTGGTGTTGTGCCACCTAATTCCTTATCATATTGTTACTTATTTAATTTTAAGTTCATATTCAATTGTGCTGGGCACTAACTTCATGGTCTTTTTTTTTAAAAAAAGTGGAAATATCGTACAGTTTACACTGCAAACATCAAGCAGGAGGGGAAAAAAGCTTTAGATCCAAACGTTTTTAAAAAATGAAGCAGTAATACCCAATAACAGGAAATATTTAACTGAAGTAGCATCTTAACAGACAATTGTGGGAACAATTTGGGAAAAGAATTCTGTCTCTTAGTGAAAAAACAACATACTTAAAACAGTTCAAAAAATTATCTCTGGGGATGCAATTCATAAGGTACTTCTAACTTGCATAAACTTCTTTGTGAAAATCCCATTCTCCAAAGGAAGATATGTTCCTTTAACATAACATGCACAGGAAATACAGTCTGTAGTAACATAAACATGTAATACCTATCAGATTTTCCAGAAAAATGCTAGGTTGTTAATTTCTATTTAATAGTTTACTGGTATTTATCTTAAAAATAAAGCTAAGAATACTCAATGGACTCTACTCAAAAAATTGTAAGCCATAAACTGTCTTTCCAGACCTCATTTTTCTAGAGGGAAAAATGTAGGGATGCCAGTCCCCAGGTGGGGGCGTGGGATCCCCCAATTTTGTGGGCTCCTGTCTGCTGCAGGATGGCTGACTGGTGGAGGGAAGCCCTGCCCCCAAGTGTGACCACTCCTCTCCCTCCCCTCCTACAAGATTTAAAGGGCCCTCCAGCTGATTGGTAGGAGCACATGGCCCAGTGAGCCAGTTTGGTGTAGTGGTTAAGTGCGCGGACTCTAATCTGGGAGAACCGGGTTTGATTCCCCACTCCTCCACTTGCACCTTGGGCAAGCCGTAGCTCTGTACCAGCTGTTCCCTCAAGGACAGCTTGGGAAAGAGTTCTCTCAGCCCCACCTACCTCACAGGGTGTCTGTTGTGGGGAGGGGAAGGAAAAAGGAGTTTGTAAGCAGCTCTGAGACTCCCTTGGGGAGTGGAGGGCGGGGTATAAATCCAATCTCTTCTCTTCTCCTTCTTTAAAGCTCGTAGGAGAAGTGGGAGAGGGGCGGCCACTGGCCACAAACCTGAACTGCAAGTGACAAATTCACTGCTTGGGAGTTCAGGTGTGGGCAGCCCTCACATGTTGGGGATTCTCCTCCCCCTTCAGGGATGCCCCCAAAGTCCCTTGCCAGTGAGTGGACAGGACCTGGCAACCCTAGAAAAATGTGATGTGCTTTTGACGTATATTTCATGTGGAGTGGTAGCCCCACTAATTGCTGAAGAACATGCAGAGGAAACACAGAAAAATAAATTAAGCCTCAGTAAGATAATGTACCTTTAGTGGATATATCATCCAGTTTCATATGTATTAATCTTACAATGAATTAATGTATACCTTTTGGACAGCAATATTTCACATATAGCACTTAACTAGTATACTTATTTCAGCTTTAGTGAACTAGAATATTAGGAATTTTAGGACTATCATACCTGGAAAGGCATTCAGATACAATCTAGTGCACTTAATTTATTTCTCATTTCTACAATTAATAGTTTTGTGTCAAAGGAAAGTGAACAAAATATAATGAAGATGTTATAGTACATATATGGTATAGGCTACAAAGCTTTGTCTTCCCAGTTTAATAAATATATACATGCTTCTGTGTTGTAGACAATATTTTGTGAGAGCACATGTTGACTAATTAGACAGAACATTTCCTCCAGTGTTTACCTTCTCACTCAGTATGCATCCATATAAATACCTCTTCTAAACTCAACGGAATCAGGTCATCCTAGTAATCCCATGCCTACACAAAACTGTTAATAGCAGATGCTTTTAGGCAACCAAAATATCTCATTGTAAACCCTTCTATGCAATACACAAAATATGTGAGGAAGTAGATGGGCAGAGGATGAAACATTCTAAAGGCACAGATTTATATTAATAATATTTTTAACTTATATTTAAAAAATCCAAAATGTATATGGCATTTAAAAAGGTAGAAAGAAGAAAATTTATAAAACTGCCAAAATGGATAAAAAGAGACAGAGAGAAACATTCACTTTTACTGCATAGATTATATAATACACAACCAAACAAAGAGAGAATAATGGAAACACCTATATAAAATAAGATTAAACTGTGACAGACTAACTAATGATAATTTCTTACAACTGCATTTCATAATATTTATGTAATTTTCAAACAAACAAAAAAAATCTCTGTTTGTTTTAAGTTCAGAAAATTCACCAAAAGATGTTAAGTCCTAATTGTGAAGAGTTTAACAAAGAGAAGAGCCTTCTTAAGATGTGGAAGATGCATTTCACACCTCATCATTGTATCCAGATCAAAGAAGCTTTGAATCCTGTTGAAAAATGTCGTATGACACAGGAAGTGGGCTGTGTTAGTGATTTTTCTTATGTTCATTTGCTGCTATCAATTCACAAAGAATGTTACCTGGAATACTCCTGCTTTGAACAAATCTCTTGAAACACAGCTTTAAGCTGGCATCTGTGTCACAGGATGTCTATCAACAGGATTCGAAGTTTCTTTGAATTTTCTGAACTTATAACAAACAGAGATTGTATTTTTCTATGAAACCCATTGAATATTTTCAGATGTACTATACTTTTCATTTGAAAATTATATAACCCCCCCATGAAATGCATGTGTAAGTAATTATCATTAGTCTGTCATGGTTCAATCTGATTTTATATAAATTATATAATAAGATGAGACAACTTATAAGTTTCAAGTTCTTTGTTCAAGGCATCTTTCAAAATGGAGCCTAGCACAAATTGCTTCTTCTAAACAAACCAGCAGGAATTTCATCTATGCTGTCTGGCCGCAAGAAGAATTCTAGATGGGTCTGAGATTATTTCTATATGAATTGCAAGTACTCACTATTGAGTTCTGGCTTTAAGGCTGCACCAAAAACAATCATGCAGACAAACCCAATAATTTTCAGGTCAATTTTAGTTGATCTATGAGCAAGTGTAAACAACAATGGACTTGACTCCAGTCAAAGTTAGTCCCTTTTAATTCCCAAGTTATGGTTTTAAGACATTCTTCCCACTCTGTTTATGGTTTCTGGATTTTAAATTTTATTGTGAATTGTTTAAAAAATATTTTTAATTATTCTATTGATCACCGTCCCCTTGAAATCACTGAAAGCACCCTTGAAAGCACCTCTGGTTGGGAAAAGTGATATGTGTGTCCTTTAACTAGATAAATAAATGAACATTCATTTTTACAATGCAATTTTTTCCTTTAAGAATTGCGAAGATGATTTTGTTTTATGAAAAATTATTGGTATAAATATTTAATCCATATCTTCTGCACATGCTCTCTTCTTTAGCCAAAGAAAGCACCCTATTTCATTCTTTCTGTAAAATACATTAGACCATACCTTCTCATAAAACAGGTGAACTGCTCTCAACTAAACTACCAGTTTATTAATGTACTCTGCTTTAAAAATGAATGCAAAATGCTCCTGGGACACCAAAGCAATTCTAAATGTTTCCATGCCACTTGCAGCAGCTGTGAAACATAGATTACCACAGACTAAAAAGTAAAACATTATTTCATGTGCCACACCTCTCTGAACAGTGAGAAGATCATTTGGCTGAGAAACTTATGCCATTTTTGTAACCTTTGCTTATTCACAGATATACTAGTGGAGCACATGGGGAGGTGAAGGGACAGTCCCATAGGCATTCCACTATCCCACATCAGATTCCCCAGACACAGAAAGATCCCACACTCGAGAGTCCTTTAAACAATTAGAAGCAGCCTTTTTTGTTGTTGTTGTTATCTCTTTCAATTTTCAAAGCTTCAGAGGTAAACACCTGTTCCTTCCCCTCTGTTAGGATATGTCACTCCTCGAACTGTGATATCTGTGTCAAGTTTCTATCTCCTCACAACTAATTGATGCTGAGGAACATTAGCACTATTTGTCACAGGCCTCAGCTTCCATCTGGTTTATCACTTTACAATAGGGTTGCCAACTCTGGGTTAGGAAATCCCTGCAGATTTGTAGGTGAAGCCTGGCAATGGTGGAGTTTGGGAAGTGGAGGGACTTCAGTGGGATTTAATACCACAGAGTCCACTCTCCAAAGCAGCTATTTCCTCCAGGGGCACTGATCTATGTAGTCTGATGATAAATTGTAATTTCAGGAGACCTCCAGGTTCTATCGGGAGCTTAGCAACCCTATTTTAGACCAAGTCAATCAATAGACTCATTCACAGTAAACAGAAAACTTACAAAACACATGATGGGGAAGGAGCAGTAAGTTCCTTCTTCTGCCCTGTCTGCTGTCACTCTAATAGTCTATAACCAGGGTTTATCTGACCTTTCAATCTGCCTGGCAACCCTCTTCAGCCAAACATCGGTCAGTGTGTATAAGGCCTTCAGATTAATTAGTTCTTTGCCAAGAAGCAATGTGATTAAAAAAAAAAATTAAATACAACCACCAAACAAAAATAAAATAAAATACAACTCAGTGTTGTAATATAAGTCTTTTGGCAACAGTAAAGACATGGAGGGTCCATTCCATTGAACAACAGTTAGTCTCCAGAAGACAGGTAAATAGTTAAAAAGTATATAAGCATCCTCAAAGATCAATGAGTATTCTAATACAAAATTGATATGAGTCATTACTTCTTCATCCCAAAATCCAAATATCTGGACAGGCCCAATGCATGTTTCAGAGATATGTCTTGTAAGTTATAACACTAGCAATTAGAAACTTTACTTAGTCCTTTACTAAAACGGTGTTTGGTATCAAGTATATCCTAAACTTTTTTTCCCCTCAATAAGTCACAGTTTGAGGTCCACAGAAACTACAGGAATAAAATTTAGGGTCATATCCCAGTGCTTTGGCAAAACACAACAACCTAGCTTCTTATTCCATTCATTTCTGAGTCTCTGCATATCATATTTAACAATTAGCATCAAATATTTATAAACAAACATTGTAGGTTTGTTTTCCCATTGATTCAATGAGACTTTCCAAGAGTAACAGAGATTCTGAAACACTTTGTGTGGCAGGGCTGTATTTGGATACCAACAAATCCTGCAGTTGTAAATATTGCATTTCAACCAAAGTTGCCAGGTAATATCTAGAAATTATCTGATAAAATAACAAAAACTCAGTGTCATGGACTATTTATTGTGCTAAAGTAAAAATCTCCCTATCTATCCAAGCCTTTAAAAAAAAAAAGATCTTCTCCCCCAATTTTTAGATCTGGATTGGCCCATAATGTTAATTAGCATGTGAAAATGGGTCAAATCTGTATTGTTGTGACATTATGCACTATCATTCTCTAACTGCAGAAATTACAGGAGGAACAGGATCTATTTCAGCATGAATACACCAGGCAAGATGCCTGCAAAATAGTGGATAGTCCAAATGAGAGAAGCAATCCCAGTCATTAGTGCAAATTAACAAATATGCCTAAAATCAGGAAAACCAAATCCTCCTTCAGTAAGTGGGAGCTGTATCCTGTTTAATGAAATCTGAGGAGATAAAGAACCCCAAGTCAATTTCCATAATAAAATATCAATTTTATGAAAATATTAATTTTATGAACTTATTAATTATATAAATTTAATGCAAAACATATAATCCAAGGTATAATGTTCATTTTGAGTGTATTTACCCTGTAAAGAAAGTTTAAGTGCCCAAATCCAAGGGTATATCAGTGATCAACTTGTCAAAAATTAGCATAATTATGTATTTAGTATTTCTAGGAATTCCAAGATAACTAACGACATCTGGACATCATTAAAAATGTCTATTAGCAAATACACTCCATGATATATTGTCTCCCAATGGCATCAACTCAGATTTTGTCCAACAAACTGAATAGCCAGACAACTCACCAGAAGTATTAATCATTACTGAGATTCTGAAATAAACAATAAATGATTGTCTAGATTAAAATAATTTTAAATTCCTGAGTTATGTACAAAGCCATGATACTATGAACCAGAGGTTTCTAACAGATAAGACAAGAAGACAAAAAGGACAACCTTGTCTAGTATCCCCCTCCAGAGGGGATGGAACTGAAAAGATGCCATTAGTTAATACCCTACAGCTGGGAGATGAATAAGGAATTCTAATCCATTCCAAACATTTGTGAGGAAAGCCAAATTCAATGCAGCAAAAATAATTTCAAATATTTATTTTCAAAGTCTTTTTCAGCATCAAGTGAAAGAATGGCAACTTGATCAGATCTCTTACTATTTAAAGGAATCAAATTAATGACCAAAGATTACCAGAACCACGTGCATAGTCTATTAACTGACCAGTCATAAGTGATGCAATTGAATTCCTTAGTCCCTGTCATGCCTCTGGATCCAGGGACCACATCCCTTCTGGGATACTGCATTTGCCAAGGATAAGCCAATGCCTAGGAAATGCAAAAGTTGCATTTTAATGCACTTATATGACTTACAAAATTCAGTTCCAGAAGATAAAGCCCAGCTAGGTCCTGTATTGAATTTTTTCCCTCTTATCTCAGTTTATTTAGCTTATTTTTTGTTGTAGCTTTGTTGTAGCTAATCATACTGTGATGAGATAAATTAAATTTTGTAAAAAAAAGAAAAGTCAGTTCCAGAAGATTAATGTCACCCCCACTCAATGCCTCCACCTGCTTTCAACATGACCTGTTGGGTCCTCCACTAGGTCCTTTTAGCTCCTGTCCTGGCCACTGCAGCCTCACTGCTGGGTTAATTCACAAGGCAGATTGCTAAAGACTGGAGGAGGTGCTACCTGCAGCCTAAGGGCTTGGGTCTCTCCAGACTCTCGAGATCCCAAGCCTAAATGACTACGCTCCTTCCTGGCTTCCAGCTGGCATGAACCAGCTGCCCTTCTGTAAGCTGAAGCCTTTTACCTCCCTTTCCCTGGCCATTCCCATTTCCTGCTTCCCTGTGCTGATCCCTGAGTATGCTCTTTCTCCCAAGGATGGCATTACCCCAGAGCAGGCCTTCATAAGGAGCCAATACTAGTTATCCTTCCTCCTCTTTGTTCCTCCATTGCTCCTGCAGATCCACATGTAACTGGGCAGATGCTCAGGGCTGTTGCTGTCCCATATAGATACAAAATGGATTAACTGAAAACATGAGTGAAAAAGAGTGATTCCCCTGGTTTCAGTAACTGCAACAACTCAATTATTCAGTATGCTGCCTATAACTTTTCAGCCTTGTAAATCCACTCTAGAAGTAAAACCACCACACGTTAACTTCCTAACTTCATAAGGATTAATCATTCTCCTTTTCATGAAGAAACATTTGCATGGATACACCAGAATGCATTTTGGGCTACAGTGGGGGAGGGTGAGAAAGATTTTCCACAGGCAGAAATCACTCTGTCAGCAGAAACATTACACGTTAGATGAACTCCACAGAACATTTTAGGTTGTTTCTCAACTTCACCTTTGTAGTAGAGAAGAAACTGAGAATCTTTTTTTTTTTACCTTATTAAATGCTCTATGCATACATCAGTTGGAATAAATTTCTCTCCCAGTTGTTGGTGAGCAAATAAAACTGATCTGAATTCCAAAAGATTGACTTTTTATTACCTAATAAACATCAGGAAGTTGGCAGCTCATGTTTTAGTATTGTTATGTTAGCATAGCTATATATTCTTTTTTTTAAAAATCTGAGTATGCTGTCAAACTATGAGAATATATTGAACTTGGTAGCGTATGCCCCCCACCCACAATCAGCTCAGACTGTGTAATAATTACTCATACTTTAGAACTACACAATTTTATTGCTCAAACAGACATAGTAATGAAGGCTTTTGTTTTAACATTTGCTAATAGTGTTTCAAACAAGCCAAGAAAATATTATAGTTCACCAGGAAGGATGGGATTGCCTCTTACAAGCTGTATTGCATGATCATTTTCATTTGATGCTTAACTTTCACAGCTTTGGTTATGTAAAGTATGAAATAATGAGCAGAAATTAAGCCATCTTAGAATCATACTTTCCACTTTTGAGTTTGTGAGTGGGGAGCAGTAATAATACTTGTTACTGTTTCAGTGCTGTGAACCAGCCTGTAGTTGCTGAGAGCAAGCCGTCCAGAGATGTCACATCCTTGCTTCATCCTAACCCCCCCCCCCCCCCCAAAAAAAAACTGATGCTCATTCATGTATCATTTTTAGAATAGAACAGCCACTGAAAAACTGCTTCTACTTGATCAGGGTACCAGGACATGTATGCATCAATCACAGGGCTCAGTTGGTATAGCTACCAGGTCTCCATTCTAAAACTAAAACTCTGTCAATGATCATTTACATGTTACCTTACTGACCCATGTGATTTACACTTGCACATGTTATGGCAAGTTACTGAGTTCTAGATACACAAAGCAGCATTTTTTTATGATTATATATTAGTAAGGCACTGTGCGAACTGGTGCTCAATTAAAGAGTGAAGTGCATAATTAGGATTTAATGGTGCTATCAACATGTCAATAAGTGTTGAAATCATTTTCTCAGAACAGACTTTTGCTAGATTATCCACCAGGTGTCAGCTAATGCTGCCATCTCCTGCCCAGGAGGTGCGATGAGTGAACCCTTGACATTGAGTCTGTGGAATGTTATGTTATATTTCTCATGGCATGCTTATCGGCTTGAACTGCTCTGACATTGGGAGACTGTTGGTGCCTGCCCATGTATCTCTTCTCCTGTCTGACTCTAATTCTTCCCGCTTTTTCCTTGGGAACTGTAAGCCAATATTTTAAGCGCCTTTTCTCTGACATGGTGATTGGTTGCGATGCATTACCAGACCCCTTTTTGAATTCTGTATAATTGTCCTGCTTGGGGCTGGGTCAGCCATTACTAACACAAGAAGTGTAGATGACCATAGCAGACCTTTCTCAATAAAGCATTCCTGTTTAAGGACACTTGTTGGTGACTGACTCTGTAGGACTCTCACACAAGCTGGTTCACTCACATACAGTTCAGACTTAAAAAGAAAAATCTTGAAGAAGATCCTTCTGGGACTTCCCTCAGCTCTTGTCCTGTCCTCAGCATTTTCCTCGCTGCCTCTGTGTTTCCATTCAAACCACACAATGTGACAGAGGGCTTGTTCCTATTAAGCTATGTCGGTGCACTGTGCCAACATTCTGCAAATACTGAGAGAAACAGAAGTCTACCATAATAAAATCAACTGGATTAGATACAGGCGACTAGGCACAAATTTCAGCAACTCTCTGAATCAAGCTGACTACTCAAAAAAAGATGAAGAAGGCTCTGAACTAGCTCTTAGTCACCAACCAAAAATAATACCCCCACACAGGAATCTTGGATGGAAAACTTCTTTTCCACCAACAACACACCTCCAGTTAAAAGGATCAGGTGATGAAAGACTTCAGTCTGAGACCCTGGAGACCTGCTCTCAGTCTGAGTAGGCAATACAGACCTTGATGGACTGATTGTCTAATTCAGTATAAGGTAGCTTTATGTGTCCATGTGTACAGGTGTGCATGCTGGTCCCAAGCCACACAATGCTTTAAAAATCAATACCAGCACCTTAAATTGGGCCCAGAAGCAAATTGGAAGCCAGTGTAGGTGGAACAAGACTAGTGTGACATGATCCCTATGACTCTCTCCAGTTAACTTTCTTGCATTTGCTACATACCACAAATGGTGTAATCAAAATGTTAACAAAGATACACATCACAGTGGCACAAGCTTTTTTACCCAGGAAAGGCCACAGCTGGCTCACCAGCCAAAGCGGTCTAATGAACCAAGTTTGCAGTTGATACCAAATTACTGGTAATAGTCAAAACCAGTGTGGATTGTGAACTCCGACATAAAGCTCTATCAAAACTGGGTAAGTAGGCAACATTATGGTGGATTAAGTTCAATGTTGTTATATCAAGTTCATACCAGAAACTCCTCTTTAAGTATAGCTGTCTGATTGAGAAATTTAAGTCTAGCAGTTGGGGAAATGAGGAGGAAGGAGGCTGGCAGCTATGTTGGAGTCAGGGAATCTCCAGAAGCTGCAAAAGACACTGGGACAAGGAAGAGTTACAGAGAATAGCAGAGGAAGAGGGCAGGAAGCTGTGAGAAACCTGAGAAGCTGGAAGAACTAATTCTAGGCTGAGAAGAAGCCACCAGAAAGAAGAGAGATTTAGCCAGAGGAAATGCCTTTGGTCAGAAGCTCCGTCCTTGAAGAACCCAAGGAAGGACTGGTTAATGGGACTGGCTGAAGGTAACAGGGTAAAGGAAAGTGGAACAAAAGAAGGAACTTTTCACTTTGGGAAGGCACAGAGGTGTAGAAACAGGCATGTGCTAAGCACTGTATAAACTGTTTTGGTGCCTTTATGTAATGCAGGTGACCAAGGAGAATAACCGGGGGGGGGGGGCAGCTCTTACTCATAACTGTAAAGGGGCCTGGTCTGAGGCCACAGTAGGTAGTGATATCACAACATTGACACAATGGTGAAAGAAGTTCACAGATCCAAATCCTCTTTCTTGTTAACATTTGCTTATCACTCATTTTCTTCTGATGCACCAAGTGAGGCAGGGAGCTAGTGCTTGATCTATAGCACACCTGCACAAAGCACCACAATATCCAGCAAAGATTCTACTCTCCATCAGGTTCTGATGCCATCACAGGGGCTTGTCTTGAGCTACAATGATTTTTTTAAAAACCCTCAGCGGAGCCTAACGTGCTCAAGCCCTCATGCTAGACTCAGGCCCAGATTTAGAGATTGTTCCTTTCCCCTTCACATCCCAAAACTACTGCTGAAGTTGTGCTAGGCTAGAGGAAAGGAAGGCATTGGTTTCAGAGAGTGTAAGAGGAGGAGGATTAGAAAATGGTATGGATTAACTGAGAACTCAGAACATTATTATCTCTCTAGATGCCACGTGCATGTCACTTATATTTTGCTCCTTTTCTTCTCAGTCTACTACTTTCACATCCTATTCTTCCCTGTGTTTCTCCTCCAATCCCAATATTATTATTTCAGGTTATCCAACCTGCTGCCCAGAGTTCGGTTTTCAGGGTATGACAAAGGGCTGCTGTAGTAATCTTTGCAGTTAAATACACAGCCTTAGGGAACAGGAGTTATTGAAGATACTTAATCAAAGGCTGGAGAAAAAGAGGAAGCTCTGCCCACCTTTAAAAACCTGCTGGATATGGTTCATAAGGTATTTCTGAGCTCTCTCTGTGCAAACAAAGATCAAAAGTAGCTGAGAGCTACTAACCTACAGCAACACTAAATACAGTCAAAAACTGTTGCTCTGGTTTTGCAGAGAGCCACAAGTATTCTTTAGTTCCAGCTAAAATGTAATTTGTAGAGCTTATTCCTGCATCATCTGGCCTATAAGGCTTTCAGGCAATACCTTTTCATACCTGTTGAGACTTCCCCTATCTTGCTTTATTCTGATTTGTTTTCACTTTGCTTCACAATGTCATGAAAAATCCATCTCTATGTCTCAGCGAGCTTATTCTTATTTCTGAGACATGAGTAAATTGACACAATTGCCAAGAGCAAATAAGGAAGCAGATCATCCGATATGGTACACTTCAGCTTGTTTGAATGTTTGCAGAAATCCCCATAACTGTTTTGACATTCTGACACTGCTTGTCAACTGAAACTGCAATCATTTGTGACCCAGCTAAATTATCTTAAACTGAGATGATGAAAAAAAAGCTAACCACAACAATATATGTGCCAATAACCATCTTATTACATTAGATGATTCACAGGGATTTCTAATCATTCTGCATTGTTGTTAACATAAATGAAATCATATTTTCTTCTAACTTTATGCTTAAATGTCCTTTTTGTCCTTAAATGTCCCAGTATAGCAGATTACCCGATCCCAGAGAATGCTGTCAAATATTTAAGTTTTATTGCCACCTAACATTTAAAAGAACATTATGACCAGATTACAGATCGATTCCCCATCATAGCAAAAAGACACTTTTGTACACAGGGCAAAAGGGAAAGCAGGAGGCAGCAAGAGGAGAATACTACAGTACCAACACAATATTGGAATAAACTACGACCACAACTTTATTAATTACAGCCATTGGAGCATTGGTGAGGCATGCAGGACAGATCCATGTATCTGGTGACCCATCTGTCATCTGATGGCAATCGTCAATGTGGGCGTCAATGTGGCAAATGGGGTTCAGTGTGGCCAAGTGCAAAGTGATGCACATTGGAGCCGAAAGTCCTAACTATAAATACATATTGATTGGGTCCGAACTGGCAGAGACTGACCAAGAAAGAGATCTTGAAGTCATAGTAGATAACTCAATGAAAATGTCGAGACAGTGTACGACTGCAATGAAAAAGGCCAACGCTATGCTGGGAGTTATTAGGAAGGGAATTGAAAACAAATCTGCCAGTATCACAATGCCTCTGTATAAATCGATGGTGCAACCTCATTTGGATTACTGTATACAGTTCTGGTCACCACACCTCAAAAAAGGTATTATAGCACTGGAAAAAGGGCAGAAAAGGACAACTAGAATGATAAAAGGGTTGGGACACTTTTCCTATGAAGAAAGGTTAAAGCACTTGGGGCTCTTTAGCTTGGAGAAATGATGGCTGAGGGGAGACATGATTGAGGTTTATAAGATTATGCATGGGATAGAACAGGTAGAGAAAGAAGTACTTTTCTCCCTTTCTCACAATACAAGAATTTGTGAGCACTCAATGAACTCTGGGGCAAGCGATGCACTGAATTCTTGGTGCTGGGGGGGGGGCAATGGGAGGGCTTCTAATGTCCTGGCCCTACTGCTGGATCTCCTGATAGCACCTGATATTTTTGACCACTGTGTGACAGAATGTTGGACTGGATGGGCCATTGGCCTGATCCCACATTGGCTTCTCTTATGTACTTATGTGCTGGGTGAAACCACAAGGGATGGCAAATCCTGGGATCCCACATGGGCACAAATCACTGCATGGCTCCTCTGCCACCTGGGAGTGAAACCTGGCCTGGGAACATCCCCTAATGGCTCCACCTCTAAGACCCAAAGGGGATCCCCAAAGTGTGGGGAGACAGGCATGCAGACATTACCTCCCTCAATGAATCAGCCCCCGTGCCCAAACCATCCACCACAAAGTTGTGACGAAAACATACAAACAGTAAAACCAACAAAACACCCCAGAACACCCACAGATTAAGGGAGGGAGGGTGTGGAAGCTGAAACAACTATCTGTGGGCTCCAAAGCAGGACCCAACTAAGGGGGCCAAGAGGACCAGTGAGAGAGGACTGTCCTTCTTGTCTGCCCAGAAAGTCCCGCCTTGAGCTTCCAGCCATAATTGGCATTGCAAACCAATGTTTCAGAAGCCTGCCCAGAAGGTCCAGGCCACCAGGCTGCCATGCTAACATGGAAAAAGGAAAGGGCACCTCCAGCTTCCCACATCCCACCCATGCCCCATGCTGCAAAATAAATGCTGCCTGGGTAAGTCCAGGAGTCTTGCTAAGCAAGCTAGGGACCTATTCAAGCAGAGTCATTTTATTCCAGAGAACCATTAATTGTGGGCATCTAGGTTTATGATGGTTTACACTGAATGCTGTAAAGAAATTACTAACTATTTCTCCCTTATAGTCAAAACTCATGAGCTTCTGCTCTACAAACAGAACACAAAACCCTTGGAATTGGCAGAGGAGAGAATCCAGTGTGCAGACTGTATAACCCAATCCTGTCTCTACTTCAATGTGCAATTTTGGCTATGCAGTGGAAAAGTTATTGCAGTATTTTGAAGAACAGTGTCATGAGTACCTCTGAGGATCTGCCTCCTGCGGACCTAAGTGAGGTGGAGGATCAGCTCCCAGCTCCAGTGGAGCCTCCACCTGAGCCAGATAAGGCTCAAGCAAGCACCTCCCAGGGTTTCGTCCCAGCACCAGCAGCAGCTGAGCCACAGCTAAGCTCAAGCCCACCTGATTCACCTCCTCGGGTGGATCGTCTAAGGTCCCAATGCAGGCAAGACTTAGCTGCAAGAAGGAAAGAGGCACGCATGCGTGGTCGCAGATCACTAAGTCCTGAGTTCTAGAAGGAGCTGGGACCTCTCTGCCAGCTGCTAACAAGCACAGGAAGTGGCTGGGTATTTAGGCACAGCACAGAGACTACCAACTTGTGCTAGCAACAAGTCTTCTTGGCTAAGCTCTGCACCCGTTCGGCTTGTGATAGCTAACTTGATTCTGGACCCTCTGGCTTGTGATTCCAGCTTTGTTTGACTTCGGCTCTGTTGACTCCCTGGATGGTCTACTCGTGAGTTTCCCTCTTTGACCCTGGTTTAGACTGACTCTGCTTTTGGCTTAGTGTTTTGGACTTGGCAACTCGTTCCTGATTCAGCTTAACCTCGGACTGTCCCGGACTTCTGCTTGACTCCTGTCCTATTGGAATCCAGCTCATGACAAACAAGGCAGAAGATGGAGCAGAATCTCTCTCTCCCCCGGCTTACAAGGCATTTATTTATTTTATTCATTTGTTTACTTCTTTCTATAGGATCTGCCCAAAGTGGCTTATAATAAAATTCATAACAGTATTAAAATACAGTAGAATTATTCAAAACAGAAAATAACATTAATTATATAAATATAAAAATAATACCATAAAATACAGAGAACAAATTCAGCAGATAAGTTAAAAATATAATATATATAAATCAAATAAATAAATTATAAACAGCTTCAGCAATAAAATATACCATGGCAATCATGGTGCATAGGTGTTGCAGAGGCCACCCCCACACAAAATTGTACTGTATAGAGTTTATCATAAGGGAGGGGTGGATATGTGGAAGTTAGTGCCTGTGTTGCTTTAATTTAAATTAATCCAAACAATTGGAAGAGGGTGGGTCAGAAAAAAAAGGATGTTCCTCATTTTTGTTCATATGGTTTCTGGAATGCTTTGGATCTATTCTGAGTTTTTAGTGTATGTGGTCTTTTAAAACGTGCCGTATGATGACCGACGGGTCATTTTGTAGAAAAAGAGGTGCAGGAGCTCATTAGCACAACTCATTTGCATATGCTACACCACCTGACATCACCGGAAGTATGTCAAAAGGAAAGAAAGAAAGAAAGAAAGAGAAAGAAAAGCTGGCAGAGAGGGGATAGCTACTAATCCAAGCCTCAGAAATACCACTATTCTGGGAGGATAGCTTTAGTGGTGGCTAAAGCCTTCAGAAGGCTGGTCGCAGGAACAAGGACCTTTCCAGGGGATGGGGTCATTTTGCTGCAGCCATGACACAAGCAGGCATTCTCCTGCGGGGGGGGGAGGGGGGCTGGCACCAACTCCCGGAGCTGTGCTTCCCCGAGCTCCTGCTCAAAATGACAGTGTGTTAATCATCATCATTTAATATTAGTAGTTATAATTTTAGTGTTCGTCAGAGGGAAATGAAATTTAGCTAAATAAAATGTTGGTTGGCGCACAAATTTTAGTTACATCTTCATTCATCAAATCTGTGGTGAGACTGATGGCCTGATTAAGTGAAAGTACTATCAAGATAATAAACAATGATAGAATTGGCTTATGTGTCATGGAATTTTACAGATGGCAGATGAATTCCTGTCTGTCATGTTTCTACAACATATTGACTTTCCCGTATTGTCACCAGCTGGAATGGTTCTGTAACTACAAACTACAAAACTCTTAGCTGCATTCCCAGCATGAGAAATTAAATTAACTTTAAGTATATGTGGGGAATATTGAACATTTAAAGAATTCATTTAAGAAATGAAGTAGGTCAAATGATGCTTTGATATGATTCACCTCATTTAAGAGAAATGTAACCTATGAGATGTTTCAACCACTTTATACGTAGTTCAAATTCTCAGAATTGTATGTGGTAATTTATGAAAAGTATGGTGTCGAATTGATTCATCCCCTAATTTATATGTGAATATTTAACAGTGGTGAAAGAACAAAGTATCCTAACAATATACATTCATCAGGCTCTTTTGAAATTTCCTAAGAATAAAGAGCTGGATCTAACTACCTTTTCCACAGGTAAAAAAGAAGAAGAAATGGACAAAAGCTGTGTGGAATGGGGCTAGAGTAAAGAGGGGGATTAGTTAAAATTGAGGTGAAAACCCGGCCAGAGTACTTCCTCATGACACATATCCTGTCGGACAATATCTCCTCCTCTTCCCTCTAAAACAGGTGTCATCTGGTTGGGGGTTCTCAGCATGCATTGTACATTGAGAGCTACATCAAAACTCTACCCAAAACAGCTTACATCATTCTCCTCTATTTTGAAACAACTGGCGAGGTAGGTTAGGCTGACAGTGTGTGACTGTCTAAGGTCACCCAGTGAACTTCCACAGCAGAGTGGGGATCTGAACCTGGGTCTCTCAGATCCTGGTATGAAACTGTAAGCACCACTTTCACGTGGTGGCTGCTCTTGAATAGCAGCAAGCAGTTAGGTGAGTCATGGAGTTGCTCAATAGTTGCTGCCAGGCCTGGCCCCAATGGGGTCTCCTTCAAAGGCCAAAACAGCTCTGGAAAGGGCTCTGCCACCTCCCCCATGCCTTTTGCTGACAGAAACCAATGCTTGGAGGCTGGCAATACTGTTGTGGTTGCCTAGCAATGGTCACTGGGTGCATTTGTTTCTTAAAGCTACAAATATTTTGGAGGGTTTTAACCACCTTTTTTTTTTTTTAAAGATTTCAGGTTTTTCTGTTAACCTGGAGCTTTTCTTAAGTTTGTAGAAATATCTGTCTTGCCTGCCTATGGTCCCATTCTGCAGATTTAAGTATCCACAGATAGGACCACTCTGAGAATTAGATACGTTGACTCTGGATCAGACCATCGGTTTCTCTACATCCATCTCCAAAAGTGGCCCTCAGCAAGTACAGAAGCAGAATAAAATTAAGCAATGGGATCTGCCTTTGTTGTGCTCTGCTTGTCCTCAGAATTTGCAACTGTCTATCCATAAACATACAACGAAACCAGTTAAGAACTAACACAATGAGGTGTAGTTTGCAGAATGATATGCAGGACTACCTCAAATGAACTGAAATTCTCTCCACTAATGTCGGGGTGTGATGGAGGACAGAAAGGTGAGGGAAGGAATAATGGCCACGTGGAAGATGGACTGGGTATTCTGCAGGGTACAGAAGCCCTTCTATCTCTCTTTACTAAGCATGTTACAGATTCAGTTCACTATACCAAACAGTCCTTTGCAAAAGTAGGAAGATAGCTGGGAAGCCAAATGTGTTATTGATTTATCATAGCTAGCCAATGCTCCTCAAGGCAGTATCTGCAATTTTTTTGAGACACAAATGCAAAAGATGCTTCTGTGCCAACATATCTTAAAACATCATGCGTGCTCTAGATTTCTTTCCACCTTTGGTTTCCATGGCACCAACCAGATTCAGGACAAGAAAACAACACAGATAGCCATGAAACTATACTGGTATCAGAGAACAACTGTACATCACTTTCAAAAAATCTGAGTTGACCTATCTGGGGATTCTTCAAGTACAGTTTATATACAAATATTCCTGTGCATAAACTCATGAGGTCTTTATGAGAGCTGGGAGCAAATGTGCCCGGGAAATCTGATGAAGTACTCAGAGCCATACTCACATTGTGCTTTGTGAGGTTGGAAATATTCGTTGCTATTGCTTGTAGCCAGTCAATACAATCTTCAGCAGAAAGACACTGAATTATGCCACTGCAAACACCATCCACTGCTATTACTTGGAATGCATTTTGCCTGTAGACACATCATAATAAATCAAGTCTAAAGACAGTTGCATCTGCTCCAGCATAACCAACTTAATAATAGTTAGAGAAAAACTTTAAAAAAATCCTTTCTATACATGCATGCCCCCTCCCTGTACACTAAGAGTCTGCCATTGAAGACCTGCTGCTTTTCCTATTGTGTGAGTCATTCCTTTCTATATTTGGCTTTTGTATGTGGCGCATCTCCAGCTAAATCTTGGCAAAACCCGCAAAACCAACTGAACACAAATTGCTCACATTGTGAAATGTGCTAAGGACACACAGCTTGAAAATGAAGACCCTGGAGCTAAATGTTCATATCAATGTCCATGATGTAATGTGACAAAAGCCTATAGACTGTACTCTCTTTTAAAGGGAAGGGGGAATCTGAGTTTGTGCAGCAGGAGGAGTACTATTTTTAGGATAACACACCCTTTGCTTCCAGCAATGGCATGATCAAATATATTGTCCTGTAGGATAAAATGGGAAGAATGCATTGGCAACAGATATTTAGCTGTCCAATACAGAAAAGGCAACAGTAAATAATTTAATTAACAGTACTATTAAATGCTCTTGCTATTTGGGATGCTTTATACTACAAATCTAGTAAAATTCAATAAATTGTATTTGAAACCCATTTACAGGGAAATGACATAACTCATGAAAAGATCTTTCTCACTCCACCCCCCCAATAGCAAACATTTAGGTTTCTTCAAAAAACAAACAAAACAAGTGAAACTCTACCTAGAGTTATACCCTCTAAGTTTACAGTAGACAATGGACTTAGATGGACATTACTCAGTTTAGGACTGCATTGTAGATGGATAGCTTTTAGAGAGAGTTCAAGCTTGATTTGATCTAGAACCCACTGATTTCTCTTTTTGGCAGTCCGAGGTATCCCTGAAACTCTCCTCCAACACCACATTTCAAATGAATCAAACTTTCTTCCTGTCAGCTTTCTTCATCGTCCAACTTTCACTGCCATTAATAGTGATGAGGATTCTATGGCACAAATTAACTTGAGCTTGGTTGCCAGTGACATATCCTTACACTTAAGAATCTTTTCTAGCAGTTTCTTGACTACCATTCCCAGTTTCAATCTCATTCTAACTTCTTGGTTGCAGTCTCTCTTGTGGTTGATGAAAGAGCCAAGGAACAGAAAATCTTGAACAATTACAGTTTCTTCATTAACAACCTTAAAGTTGTGTAATTCCCCAGTAGACATTATTTTTCTTCTTGATGTTCAGCTGCAATTCTGCTTTGCAGGGCTTTTTTTGTAGAAAAAGCCCAGCAGGAACTCATTAGCATAAAAGGCCACATCCAACAGCAGAAACTTATTAGCATATTAGGCCACACCCCTAACTGCAGCTCATTAGCATATTTGGTGTGGAGCTGGGAAAGCACAGGGCAGGCATGGAAGCTTGCCTCTTCCCCCACCCCAGCTTCTCTGCCCCACTTCAGCATTGCCTTTCTAGCCTAACCCTCCCCCCCCAACCAGACCACCGAGGAAAGGTGCTGCTGAAGTGCCTGGGATCTTTCAGCATCGCCTAGTTGTGGGGTGTGTGTGTGGTTAAATGCCTTTCTCTCCATTCCCCAGATTGGGGAGGGAAAGAAAGGCATTTTCAACATGCCCGGGTTCCATGCCTGCCCTTTTCCAGCTGTGATATGTCAGCTAGAGAAGGGAAGGCAGAGAGAGGCTTTTCCTTGTCAATTTCACTCTCAGCTGACTGGCAGGGAGTGAAATTGACAAGGAAATCCCAAAGGGCTCCCCAGAGGGAAAGATGGCATTTTAACATGCCGCCTTTCCCTCTTGTGTGTAATGTGGGGAGAGCAGCGTGCTCTGTAGCCACGCTTGTCAGAGGTTTTGATTGTAGGCGTGGCCAACTCAGGAGCCAGTGGGAAGTCCATTCCTGTGTGTTCCTGCCCAAAAATAGCCCTGCTGCTTTGGCACTTTCTGCTTGAGCAGGAGTCATTTCAAGTCTTCACTGTTTTCTGCCAGTAACGTGGTTCAATTTGCATATCTCAAATTGTTTATATTCCTTCCACCAATTTTAAATCCACCTTCATCTAATCCAGTTTTGCTTATGATATGTTTTGTATATAAATTGAAGAGATGGCGAGATAAAATACATCCTTGTATGTCACCTTTGCCAGTTGGAAACCATTCTGTTTCTCCATATTCTGTCCTAACAGTAGCCTCTTGTCCAGAGGACAGGATGCACATCAAAACAATCAGATGCAGTGGCATACCCACTTTTTAAAAAACCAACCACAACTTTTGTGATCCACACAATCAAAAGCATTGCTGTAATCTATGAAAAACAAGCTGATTTTCTTCTGAACTTCTCTCGTATGCTTCAGTTAGCAACATACATTTGCAATATGAGCTCTAGTGTCTTTTCCTTTCCTTTTCCATATATGGTAACAGTCTTTCTTGTAAGATTTTGGGCTTCACTTTACATGCATACCTGTGAAAAAACCTAATCTTGCATTTCAATAAATACTGTAATACTAAACTTGACAGATCAGTGGGTAGACTGATTGCCATGTAAGTCTTTTGCAATGTGAGAAAGGATGGGTTGTATTTGGCTCTGCCTTCTGTGATAGCCATTTTGGGTTTAGCTCTGCTTCCTGTGGCAGCACTCACCACCCCTTCTCAAAATTCCAAAAGTGCCCATAGACTCAAAATGTTTGGGGATCTCTGATGAGCCTATTTGGAAATTTCAGAAATAGCATAATAAAAAGGGCAAATAGAAACAATGATTGTCAGTAAAATAAACAAATATTGCTTTATAATTTAATAGTTAATAAATCATTTTATTTTTCAGACTTCCTCCTTACTGTGTGTCAAAGCACAAAAACATAATCTTCCCTATTCGGTGGCTCCAATTATAATTTTGTTGTTGTTTTGAAGATGATCTACTTCAAAAATTACTTAGATGAAAGGGCTGGGGAACTCAGAATTGATCCACAATGATTTTCACATTGCATTTCTCCAACATCTGGACATAAACTAAATGCAATGAAAGTCTGTGATGCATCCATCGATAAAAGGAGAGGCCATCCAAGTATTCTGTGTCAGTGCTGTTCCACAAAGATACATTCTGTGCTGTAATGCACTTCAGACTTATTTACAGCCTCCAAATGACAGGTAATTATGGAGCCTACAGAAAACCTTTAGATACTGTGGCATTAAAGGTCCAATTTCTTCAGCTAACAGTCTTTCTGGCATGCAGCCTAAAGAAAGTTCATGGGTCTGAGTGGCTGAAGAGTCACAAGAGCTGGACAGCATTTCATGACCTAAATCCAACTTGGGCTTTTCAAATCTAGAAGTTGTGTCACAATTCAATTCTTCTGTGATGAATTTGAAGAGAGAACAACATGTGAAGTCCAGAAATTGTAACATCTATTTCTATAACTTTAAAATCCTGCTCTTCCCCCAAGGAGCTCAGGAAGACATTTCCCCTTCTCTGTTTTATTTTTACAACAACCCTGTAAGCTAAAAAGAGCATGACTGGCCCAAAGTCACTCAGTCAATTTCATGGCCCACCTAAGCTCCTGCATTTGAACTCCCACTCTTACTCCAACTGACTACTATGTCACACTGGTTCTTAACTGTTCAATCTAAATCATTCTACTGTGGACAACAAAAGAGTGGGTTGCACTTATAACTTATTTCCATCAATAGATAATTGATGCACAAATGTATTTTATTCTTTTCAAAACTGTATTCCAGGAGGGAAGGCTGCCTTGGTATAGCCTGAGCTCATCAGAACTCAGAAGCTGTGCAAGGTCAGTACTTGGACAGGAAACCGCCATGGCAGACTCTACAGAAGAAGCCAATGACAAACCACCTCTGCTTTTCACCTGCATTGAAAGCCCCTTGCTGGGGTCTCCACCATAAGTTGGTTGCAACTTGATGGCCCTTATATCTGTATACACACTATATTGCAAATCATGTCACAGCACAGACCTATCTGTACATTGCTGTTTTATTTCCATTTCATTTCTTTATAATCTCTGGCATGGAATTAGCCTTTCACTGCTTTACTGTAAACACAGTCATCAGGTTCATCAAACTATCCACTATACTCCCAAGATGTCTTTCTCTCTTAGTCTCTGCCAGTTCAGACCCCATCAACATATAGCTGAAGTTATTTGTTCCAATATGCATCCCCTTGCATATACTTACACTGAGTTTCATTTACCACATTGTTGCCTAATTCAGTGAGATCTTTTTGGAACTTTTCACATCAGTGCTGGATTTCACAATCCTGAATAATTTGATTATGTCTGCAGTTTTGACCATTTTGCTGTTCACCCTCAATACTGAGTGATTTATGAACTAAAACAGTACCACTCCCAGTACTGATTCTTGTGGGACCCCATTGCTTACTTCCCTCCTCTGTGAGAAAAATAGCTTTTTATAAAACAGTAAGAGTTTCTCTGACATCTAGAACCTCATAGAAAATTGTTGTACCTCAGAGTATTAATTATATTCTTGTCTAGCACTAAATGTGTTTTACCATCCCTGCCATAATATAATTTTTCTCCATTGACAAAAATATTTTTAATGCAACAATGGCAAAAAAGGAGAAAGAAATATAGGCCCTTCTCCATAACACATAACTGACATGCACACAAAGTTTGCATTTTGTATCTACATACCTGCACATATCTGACCCTGGGAGATACTGGGAGAATCGAGAGTGAAGGAGTGGTATTAATCGGAGATCACACCATCTTTTCTCCCATCTAAGCCCTGGAGATGTAGGCCATGATGAACAGGAAAGTGTGTCCTGAAAAAGATTGCAAACACCTTTAATCTCTTGACATTAACAACAGTAAAAAAAAAATAATGCTCATCTTCTTTAATTATTCTTGCTCATTTAATTTTAGTAAAGAATAGTGTTCTGGCAAGCTCTGTCACCTGTGCATTGGATTTCTGCTTTCCTTTTTTCAGTTAGAATCAAGGAAGAACAATTACCACATAATATAGCTTAGCAGAATGGCTGACTAATGTTATTCTTGCAATAAAGGCCGAGGACAGACTGGCATTTTGGCCCAATATAGGTCTGCTTTTCAAGCAGATTAAGAGAGCCTGTTCAGACAGCTGCAGCTGCCCGGCGATGCTGTGCTGCACTCACCTGGTCCTGAAGCGCTTTCATTGTGCTTTAAAAAGGTACCTGGTGAAACCGGTGTCAAGCCATCTGGGTGCGCATTCATCCCGCTTCCTGGCAGTGTGGACACAAATAAGCCACACATCAAGCGGTGCCAGTAATGTGAACCCGTTGATCCGGCTGCTGCGCCTATGTGCTCATGCACCCATGTGCCTATGAACACCTCAGCAAAACAGACCAAAGCTGCACGCCGCAGCACCACCGCCGCCAGGGGCCGCCCCGCAGTGTGAAAGCTTTATTCCGCCACCTTCCTGGTATGGTCCTGCATCAGTCTGGCCAGTGGGAACGGAAAGCTTAGGGACAACTTGGACCGGGGCTTTTTGCCCCGCTTTCCCAGTCTGTCCTCGGCCAAAGACTGTTAGAGATTTATAACAGAAAATTGGTATTGCAAGCAAATACATTTAAAGAAAATTGGGACAGAGCAATAAAGCTGTACAGTCACAGAATCATGCAACTTTGCCTGTGTGTTACAGAACAAGGAGCACAGCTCAAATGAGAACATAAATTTCTTTCTTTTTTGAAAGGAAACTATTTCAGCAATATGCAATTTCTTTAATACTAATATTTTGCACTGAACCTCCTGGATAGTTAATGAGAGCTGCAGGGGTTCAGCCCCAGGGCAGCTCAAATCTGCCAGCCCAAGTATGAGTTATTGGAAGGAACATGACTTTGGTTACACAGGATCTCCCAGGGTGTCTGCACACATCAGATGTTGAAAGCAAAGGAAACCTCAAACTGCATTCTATACGTATGAGTAATGAATGCTCATTATGCAAAGGTAGACAGGTGCTAAAAGGAATAGTTTTATACTGCAGGGATTCTTGGCAAATGCAATCTGTCTCTGCACAACTGGCATGCTTTGCACTCTCTCAAGGGGACTGTTTGGGTACACACGAGGTCACTGATTGTCGCAAATGATAAGCAGGTTTTACCCCCACTGAAGTGTTGCTCTGACCTGCAGCACTTTACTTTCGCACACAGAAGTAAATGAAAGACAGTAATTCATATGGAATAAAGTAAAGAAATGCATCTGAGAACACTATTGGAGACAGAGCTAAACTGGTCCCTGGTGACCACAGAAAGTGGAGCAGGGGAACTATTTAGAACTGAGCAAGTTATTTGTATGTCCCCACTGTAAGGTTTCATATTGCAATCTCTAGGATAGGTAATTTCTTTTCTCAATATAATGGCATGATTTTAGTCCAACAGAAATACGGGCAAAGATTTACTGATGAAACGCTTTCCCCTCCTATGAGTACAAGAAGGTTCTGCCATTATTGCTGACAATGGAAAATAAACACTTAATTTATGCTCACAGCTGTCTTACACTGAAAACAGCAATAACAAAGATTTTTAAGGCTCGTGATTGTGCTGATCATTTTATCCAAGAACTGCTGTGAAAATTCTGCTTCTATTGATACTATAAGTGAGGGAATAGATAACCCAGTGGAAAGAAAAGTCACAACCCTACAGCAAGTTATCCCCGTCTTTGAAAGAAGATTTTCTTTTCAATATTTTCTGATCCTTCAAACAACAAAAACAGAAAGGGGGAGTTGCAAGGTTCTTGGGGAAAGCTATTAAAGTATTTCTAGCCCTCACAGCAACAAGAAGTGTCAAAATCTTGCTGATTGAATTGAATCTTTCTTCCAGATGTGTCTATCCTCTTCAGAAGTCAGGACGGTACAGAATAACGCTGCAACCTTTCAGGTGTTTGTTTGAGCCTCTGGGTCCTTGAATATAGCTTGTCACTACCCATGATGTATTACTAAGTGACATTACAAACAAAAAAAGAAAGAAAAAGAAAACTGTCTTCTATGAGTTTTGGCCCTGATACATTTATGAAACACAGAACCCTGCTTTTATTTCCAAATTGTTTCAGATTTAGATTTTCTCATTTTTAAGTTTATATTTAATTTAAAATTCTCATTTTCCTTTTAAACAGTTTGGGTAAGGATATAGTAATAACATGAGCTGAATTAAACAGGGAATTATTATTGAAATTTAGTATGGTATCACTCATGAATTAGAATGCAAGACAAAGTAGCAACAGATTGATGGATACCCTACCTAATTAAAAAATAATCAGAGAAAATAGCTACAACAATTGACTATCAGATGTCAAAAATTAATTCATTTTAAAATTGATTAATTTTGAGTCAGCAAGACATCACTGAAAGCACACTGAGTACTATGATTCTCCCAGTCTGGATGGGACCCCAAGCACCACCGCCACCACCACACAACTTGGGTGGTAGAATTATTCCATGTAGGCTGGAGGCAGGCCACAGCCTACATTTTAAAAAAATGGTGTGTATCTGAGGCATCCAGGAAACATCAGAGTTATAATCTCTGTGCCTTGGATGTACTGCACATTGGTCAAACCTTGCTGATGACCCTCTCTTTGTGTCACTATCCAAATCTGAATGAGAACAGACCTTTACTATACAACAACAACAAAACCCTAGCACGTTCCCAACACAGAATTCCCTATATCAAATACAGCTTGGTCTTGAGAACCATGGCTTCTGGAGGATGGATTTGGAAGTTGGATAAGAAGCTACCTAAAATAACTCCCCTTGTATCTACCCCAAAAGCTGACATATATTGGATTTTTAAAAAATCATTCCTCCCCCAGTGACCATAGCATATTCTTACAACTGCACAGCCTGAAATGCTGATTTAAACTTTTGCAGTGGAATAATTGGAATAAAAGCAGGGGAGATTGGCTGTTAAAGCAACAGGGAAACTCTTGCTGGGCCAGTGGTCTGAGGGGATGCCCTACCCACTGGGGCCACTCCAGTCCAGGCATCACCTCCCTACTACAGACACCCTCTGCTAGGGCCACCCCAGCCCAAAGAGGGGGGCAGGTGCAAGTGCCCAATACCATGAGCTGGAGATGCACAAAAGGAGTCTCTTACTCTGGCCTCGTCCTGCCCTGCACAGTGAAGGACATGCCTGGCCCATCCTTCACTACACTTCCTTGCCCCTGCATGGCCCCTGCATGGACTCCCCTGCATGGCCTGGTTGCAGCAAAGGATGTCCCCACTTCACACAGCTTTGTGTTGATGGGAAAGATGCCCACCTGGCCTTCTGATGATGATGGATACATCTATACTGCTTGGCAAGGGAAGGGCCAGGCCAAGCTTCAGCCCTCCCATCCCCACAGCTTGGCCAGACACAGGACACTCAGGGATGGCCAAGCATGCTCTCCTTGCTCCTTTAGGGATGGGGGAGAAGCAGACTTGGGCAGGGCCCTTTCCCAGTATCATTTCCTTCTCCTCAGTCCACCCCTGGATAAAGGACACTTTCAATATTTATTCTCAAATGAAGTCAGTTTCACATCCAACAATGTTGGCATATTCCTAGGCTGAGGACAGACTGGTGTTCTGGCCTGCTTAAGGTCCGCTGTGCAAGCGGATGAGGCGGGTCCATTCACACAGCCACAACTGCCTGGCGGAGCTGTGCTGTGCTTACCAGGTCCTGCGGTGCTTTCCTTCCGCATTAGCCGTGCACCGGGAGGAACTGGTGTCCAAGCCATCCGGGTGCACGTTCCTCCCACTTCTGGCTGGCGTGAACGTCGCCACAACAGCAAAGCCGTGCGCCGCGCTGCCGCCGCCACCAGAAGCCACCTGCAGTGTGCACGCTGCGGCCCACTTCCTCCCCGAAATGCTCCCGCTGCACTGCACCCAGTGCGAATGGCAAGCTCCAGGATGCTTCAGCCCCACGTTCCTCTGCTCCGCTTTCATGGCGCAGCACTTCACCAGTCCTCAGCCCTAGATTCTACACACTTTACAGACAACACAGCCCTCTGGAAAACTTTCTTAAGTTAAACTGATAAATAGATAATTTTATTCTCTTACCGTATTGTTGGGATGATAGTTAAGATGTAATCCACTGTCGCACAAAGGTGATGATGTGCCACTACTCTGATCACTAGGAATACCTAATGAAGAAATAAATGCATATCAAAGTCTACTGAGCCACAACTAGTCCATAGTTAAAATTTATACTTCCTTGCATATTGTCATGGTTGGAACACAACTACACACAGGAGATGCTCCTTGAGATGATTTAGCATATTGTTGGGAAATGAAACCTTTCTGAAACATTTACATGCAGTGTAGTCGTGTAAAGAGCTGTAAAATTTGCTGAGCATTTTTCAGGCTTGCCAGGCACATGGCAGTATGGGAGCTCAATGCATGTTTCAGCTGTTCAGAAATGTATTCTTTGCAAAGACTCAACCATAAAGTGACTCAAAATAAAACAAAATTGGAAATTGGTAGACCAAAACAAGGACAGCTATATACCTTTGATAAACAAACCTATGTGCAAAATATGCTGAAAACCTGTTTAAGGAGGGCAGAACCCATGTATGCTATGCTGAACTCTGTGAAGGAAGGGTGGGATAATGTGAAGTAGACAGACAATGTTATACCAAATTCCAGAGGATAGCAGTCCTGGGATGCTCTGGGAGAGGGGAAGGAAGAAGCACACTGTGATTACATCACCTGAAAGTGACACAGGCAGGCTGGTGAACTTGGGGGTGATGGTCTGGTTTTTGGGCAAAACTCTACAGTTTGAAGCTAATTCGACCACAGAGTTTTGCCCAAAAACCAGAGTGGCCCCCCAATGTCACCAACATGTCTATGTCACTTCCGGGTTGTGTAAGCATGTCGTATTTGGGGCAGTAACTCTCCCCCACCAGCCAGTTGGCTGGCGCCGAGGTGGAGTGCCAGAAATTGGGGGATCCCCCACACGCCAAGGGGATCTGGCAACCCTAATTAATCTACTGCGGCCAAGATAACTATGCATCTTAATGGCCTGGTTCAGCCAATGTAAAGCAATTGAGAAGCCATTCTTTGATTGGACTGACATATGATATACTGATGTTTGTGGAAAAAGTAGAATTTGCTAAATATTTTATTATATTCACTAATTAATGAATTAGTTAATTAAAAATTAATGTCAAAACCATATTTACAGAATCATCTTCATAGTTCCAGGTTGTCAGCCATGTGGGTCTGAATCAGCAGAACAAATTTAGAGCCTAGTGGCACCTTTAAGACCAACAAAGGTTTATTCAAGGTATGAGCTTTCATGTGCATGCACAGTTTTTCAAATATCTGAAAAAGTGAGCTTGAACGCAAAACCTCATGCCTTGACTGAATCTTTGTTGGTCTTAAAGGTGCCACTAGACTCTAAATTTGTTCTGCAATCATCTTCAGTTAGTCACCATACTAATTAATAACTTTGTTATTTACTCCTAATTAAAAGACACACAAACAAAATCAGTATATAATCTGATGGCTAGATGGAACTCCAAAATGTATTAGCTAGATGGAACTCCAAAATGTAGTTTAACTAGAAGGAACTCCAAAATGTATTAAAATTCTATGTGGGAGATAGCTGCTTCCAAATTTTCCTATTTCCCATTGAGACTAATAAACTCATATGGTTGAATTACAACAAAATACTGATCACCACAGAGTGTATGTCCACTTAAGCACATCTATCTGTTATAGCACCTGACTACTGATTAAACTGAAGATACTTCAAAGATACTTCTTCATCCTTTGTTATCAAGTTAGAAAATAATCCACCTCTTTTGCACCTCTGTGCCATTTTTTTGTTGATTGAAGGATGATACTCAAATACTCTGGACAAGATCCTAAACTGATGCAAATGGTTGTTTACTCAAATAATTAACAGCATTCAGAGCAAAGAATAATCATTTGAAAGCACAGCATGATTTCTAAAATCAAGATTAAAAGTTAGTGCTGATATAGAGGCCGAGGACAGACTGGCAATCTAAAGGGGGCAGGCACGCTTCGCAAACGGAAGAAAGGAGCACGTTCAGGCCAGCTCCGTGGGGTTTTCCCCCCGCTCCAGTTCCCTCCGTTTTGCCTCCGCTTTAGATTGCCAGTCTGTCCTCGGCCAGAGTTGGTGCTAGGGAAAATATAATACCAAGACAATGATGTTAGCTGTGGGGGGGAGGGGGAACCCCTATCACTAAAAGCTGTGGCTCCACAGACTCAGAATCCAGTTATGGTTCATTGATGGGATCGCTTTTTTAGCTTCTTTATAATTCATCCAAATTACATACACATATATTTAATGACATGAACAGGTTGACAAGCACCTGCTCATACTGCCAGTTTGCTATGCCATCAGCTCAGTCTACGGATGGGAAACCATGCTTGCATGTATGGAAACAGGCTTGAAAAATACAATGTGAATTAGCCTTGAGGCTCCCATGAATTATGATGACTTAATTATTTGAAATAATTATTAATGCTTACATGCACAATCCTCATTGAGGGGCAATTTTAGAAAAGCAGGAGCTCTTTTGAGAAAGGACACAGTTAAGGTCACCTCTTCTCCAGCATTCCGAAGAACTTGGACCTGAAGATTATATTAAAATAGCACATGTCATAAACACACCTTCACTCATTTTCCCCTCTTACTTATTGCACAAATATTTAAAAGAAAAGACAACCAAAAACACATTTGTAATGTGAACTCCAGACTTCCTTCCATCTATGACATGCATCTGACAGTGGGCTCTACTTTTCTATGCTAAAATAAACTTTTAATCTTTCTAGTGCCGTAGGATTCCTATGTATTTTCCTTCCTTCCAATATCCTTTAAATTATTTATGATTATTTGCTGCCTATCCAGTGCCACATGCAGTATCACACACAAACATTGTTACACAGGCATTTTAGATTGGCCTTAAATTATGCATCTCACCAAACTGCCAAAGTACACATACATTGAGCTACCACTGTTGTGTCTGCCCCCCCCCCCCCCCAGTATAAAAACAGTCAGGAAAGGACCATTTCTATCAAGGATGCATCTCAGAAGGGTTAGCCCTTCCTTTCCCTGCACTGATTTGTATTATTTCCCTCTGCTATTTTGTCAGGATAAATTATAGGCCATGGATCCTCAACAGTATGGTGGCCTATTCAATTCAAGCTCTAGCAAATGTTGGGTCCATGTCAACTGAATTCTGTGAAATTGTCTTCAAGCATAACAGACACACACACACACAGAAAAAAAACTGACTGAAAAAAGTCAACCTCAGAACTGAGAACAGATGAGGGGAGGGAAGTCCATGCACTATGGGAGCTTGTGGTTGAATTCAAACCAGAGTAACCTGTACTGCTACAGCTGTTGGAGCCATGACCCAACCAACAGATCATATCTGTCCAAATTCTGTCATGATTTGATGCTTAACCTATTTTAAAATTAGAAGATTGTTACTCTACTAAAGTAGAACAAGATAAGATTGGACAGGGTCTTAACACATCTTGTCATAGAAGCCTATTCTAATTCTCACAGGGGAGGGTTGTCTGTCTTGACAGCATAATGGCATTTAAACTAGTAGAATGGTACTTCTATTGATGGAGGAAGGAATTTTTTTGCCCATTTCCCCCTTTTGCTGACCCACACTTCATCTTCCTGCTGTCTGTAAGGGTCCCTGACCCCTTGGAGCAGAATTGGACTGCACTGTAAGGCAGGGAAGTAAGAGGAGGGGCTGTAATTGAGTGTTAGAATATCTGTTGGGCATGCAGAAGGTCCCAGGTTCAGTCCCTGGAATCTCCAGTTAAAAAGGACCAGAGAGTAGGTGATGTGAAAGACCACTACCTGAGACCCTGGAGAGCTGTCTGAGTAGACAGTACTGATCTGGAAGGATGAATAGACTTCATGTTTTCCGTTCTACTAGTTTATCTACTAATTTATCTGAAGGAGGAACAATCAGTTCACAGCACTGGTAGTTGTATGTCAAAGATTAAAAATGTGTGAATGTGTGGACTTTCCTAGTTTCATGGACAGAAGCAGGGCTATTTTGGGGCAGGAAAGCACAGGAACAGAGTTCCAGCTGGCTCCTAAGTTGGCCACGCCTGCAACCAAAACCTCTGGCATGTGTGGCTACAGAGCATGCTGCCCTCTCCATGTCACACACAAGAGGGAAAGGCAGCATGTTAAAATGCCATCTTTCCCTCTGGGGAGCCCATCAGGATTTCCTTGTCAATTTCACTCCCGCCAGCCAGCTGAAATTGACAAGGGAAAGCCTCTCTCTGCCTTCCCTTCTCTAGCTGGAAAGGGGCAGGCAGGGAACCCAGGCATGTTGAAAATGCCTTTCTTTCCCTCCCCGATCTGGGGGAGGGAGAGAAAGGCATTTAATCATGCCCCCCCCCCCATTTCCCAGAGTCTCTTCGCAATCGTGCTCAGGGAAGAAAGGGGCATGTGTGCATGCCTGCCTTCCTAGGCACTTCAGCACTGTCTTTCCCCAGCCGTCTGGTGTTGCGGGTAGGAGACTAGAAAGGTGATGCTGAAGTGCCTGAGATTTGTCAGATCCCAGGCACTTCAGCAGCACCTTTCCTCAGTTGTCTGGTTCGGGGTGGGGGAGTAGGAGACTAGAAAGGTGTTGCTAAAAGGCCTGGGATCTCTCAGATCCCAGGCACTTCAGCACCACGTTTCCCCGGTTATCTGATTTGGGGGATGGGGGGGACTAGAAAGGCGATGCTGAAGTGACTGTCTGGTGTGGGGGGGGGGGTAGGAGACTAGAAAGGTGATGCTGAAGTGCCTGGGATCTTTCAGTTCCCAGGCACTTCAGCCGCACATTTCCCCGGCCATCTGGTTTGGAGGGGGGGGGGTAGATAGAAAGGAGATGCTGAAGTGGGGTGGAGAAGCTGGGGGTGGGAAGAGGCAAGCTTCCATGCCTGCCCTGTGCTTTCCCAGCCCTCACCTAATATGCTAACGAGCTATGATGTCAGGGGTGTAGCCTAATATGTTAATGAGTTTCTGCTGTTGGGTGTGGCCTATTATGCTAATGAGTTCCTGCTGGGCTTTTTCTACAAAAAAAGCCCTGGACAGATGCAAATAGTGCTCTTTTCCCCTTACATCACAAAGCAGCAATTTCAAAAGTCTTATCATTTAAAAGTAACAGTATTTCAACTGTTATATGAATTGCTCATTCAGTCACTTCATCCATTTTGCCAGATCTATTTTCACTAGTGTAACAGCCAGTCTATCAAGAAATGATGTGACTGTCCCTGGGCAGTTCTCACAGAGACAGGTACATGTTTCATAGTAATCTGACATAGTGCAAGTCATGTAGACTTTGCTGAGTATATACCTTTCTCAAAGTGGGACATCCTTGATCACAGAAAACATCAAAAATGATGTCATTTACAAGCTTATAGGCAGGTAGTACACAACTGAAAGACAAAGACAGTAAAAAGAATACAGAGCTCCATCAATGTGACAAGATGCCTACTTCATAACAGTAAGAAACATGGGGATTTTAAAATAACTTAGATATACCTAACTGAATTAAAAGTAATCTCGTAAATGCTTTCATGCTCAAATCAGGTTAGAAAAAGAGATCTGTTGATCACAGAGCATTTCAATTGTTATGATCTAACTCGACATTTTAAATGTGTGTGCATTTGAGGAGTTGTCATTGAAGGGATAGCTACTGTGGGATGGCTCCTCCTTTTTTGCTAAAAAAGATTTCCTGCTAAGAAAGTATCCTTTTTCCAGACTGCAGGTTCTCACAACAGAAGGAAGTTGCGGGGGGTGGGGGTGGGGGGGTGGGTTCCTATTATTTTCAGCCAGTTCACACATCTACTGAAGCAACCAGCTACTTACAAAAACTATTGGCTCTATGGGCAGTCAGTCCCAGGAGTACCATATTATTTTTTTGTTGCTTCAGTATACTACTTCTCTGGCAAATGTATACTGGCAGCATCTGCAAAACATCTACCAATACTAGTAGAGGGCACACAGGGATACACATAGGGATCTGCAAAACTGACAGAACAAACATAGAGCCTCTCCTTTTCACCTGTTCAGAGCTCTTTGAGGATCTGGGAAGGTGTTATGTTGACTTGAGAGCTTAAGTTTTATCTACAATTGGAAGTACAGAATTTATTGTTTATTAAATTTGATTTTAGACCACACTCCCCTGGAGGAACTGGGCTCAGGGCAGTGTACAGCATAATATTATATGACTATTATGAAAACAGTTAAAACCAATAAAAACACAGTAGTACCAAAAGATGACACTAAAATTTCCTGATGGTGTCACTGGCCTCACATGGAGGCAGAGGGTGGGAGTGCCAGAAAAGACGGAACCATCGCTGTCCTCAACCAAATGCCTGGCAGGCCCTGCAGAACTGTATCAGGTCCCACAGCACATGGCTGTTATTTGGCAGAGTTCCACCAGGTTGGAGCCGGGACAGAAAATGCTCTGGCTCTGGTTGAGAACAGTCAGATAGCTCTCGAGCCAGAGACCATCAGAAGAATTTTATCTGTTGAGCACAGTGCTCTTCTTGGGGTATACCAGGAAATGTGGTCCCAAAGATATGTAGGTCCCAAACTGTTAAGAGCCTTAAAGGTCAATACCAGAACCTTGAACTTGATCTGGTACTCCCACGCCAGTGCAGCTTGTGCAGCACAGGGTGGATGTGTGCTGTCCCCATGAGGACCCGCGTGGCTGCATTCTGTACCAGTTAGAGTTTCAGGTCAACCTCAAGGGTAGGTGCATGTAGAGTGAGTTACAGTAATCCAGTCTGGAAGTGACCATTGTGAGGATTACTGTGGATTACTAGGTACTGTGTGTGTACCTAAACAGGTAGGTCAGTTGCCTGACCTGGTGCAGTTGGAAGAACACCAGCCTGACAACATTTGTGACCTGGGCCTCAATTGCTAAGGAGACATTCAGGATCACACCCAGGCTCCTGATGGTTGGTGCTGGTCTCAAGAGCTGGGAGTTGGCACCGCAAACCAGAATCCACCTGCCCCAGCCACAAAACCTCCATCTTATAAGGATTCAGTTTCAGCTGACTTTGTTTCAACCATCCCACCACAACCTCCAGCCCCTTATTATCTCAGCCCCTAGAAAGGTGAGCTCCAACTGCTGACATTTCCAGCTTCTGTTACTAACTGGGTGGGTCATGATCAAGACTCTATTCCCAAACACATGTGATGAATATCTATGTATCTCATAACAGATGCCACTTCACAGTTGCAGAGAAGAAAGCTACTAAAATTCCCTCAGGCTTTTCTCATCTCCAGTGCCAAGTGAGGACTGGTCAGTTTTGTACTCTGGTACAAACTCAGGTATAAAATATGTGTCTAATATTGTCTGAAATTCACTAACACATGTTTAAATTGCTGCTTACCTTCAAGCAACAGGAATTTGATACTTTCCAGGGTATAACTTTCCAGGTTATTGTGACAGCCAGTGGGGTTTAAACACGAATTCTACTATGAAGCTCACTAGATAACCTTGGGCCAGTTACTATCTCACATAAAATGGGGAGATAAATCTAATAAATACACATTTCACTGGAAATGAATTTGGGCTTGCTAAACAACCACAAGAGAAAGGAAACACAAAATAATCATATTAATCTTGACTCCTTATAATGCTTTTCTGAAGGAAAATGAGGCTGCACTTACCTGTAACCGTTGTTCATTGACTTGTCTTCTGTACGGGCACACAATGAGACTGCTGCAAGGCAGGACAATTGTGAAATACTCTTTTCAACCAAAAAAAAAAAAACCCTCACCAGAGGGCACCCATGCCCCTTCCAGAGTCACTGTGAGCTGTTTTCCCACCCAAACGTTCATGTGGCTCGAAGGGGAGGGTGCCCATTCCAGTCAGTTCTGCCTGAGCCACCATAAATAGCAACATGATAGGGAAGAGAAAAAAACAAAACAATGAAAACTCACAGCAGAGCAGGAGGGAGGGGATGTGTGCCTGCACAGAAGACAACTCGATGAACAATGTTTACAGGTAAATGCAATCTCATTTTCATCTTCGGTGTTCTGTGCAGTCCCACATTGGGGTTTTCCTTTATTTGCTTTTAATCTGATTAAAGCTCCTTGACTAAAAGTCTTGAATAGTCAAAAACCCTTTTGTTAAGTAGCATTATCTGCACAACACTAAACCAATGGAAAAATCTTGCAACAGCAAGGATAAAAGACAAAGATGAAAAATTATCTAGGTACTGTGTTAAAAACCTATGACTAAGGCTAATATAAAGAGGACACTCCAATAAAAGTGTATAAAAATACCAATTTTCCCCTGAGAACAATCACAAAGGTGGTCTGAGTAAGGAATATTTCTTAAGCTTCCCTTTGTAACTGCAGTTGGTTGTGCATTCAATTGAGATAATAAGAAAGCTCTAAACAAATTTGGGATAGTACAGGCAGCGATTTTGGTGGAGGAGTACCAAAAAACAATAGAGCGAACCCTGCGGGCATGAGATCATGTGTTCAAGTAATCCCTTTCTTGAATATTCTTCTTGATATAGGACTTAATAACTGTGGGTTCCAAGCCCTGAATAATGTCAGGGTTTGTTCCAATAAGAGAGAGTTTTGTGTCAAGAATCTTGAACCAAAAGGATTTATGAGAATCTGCTTTTAATAAAGATAGGTATCTAGAATTACTTTACTATAGAACACTTTAAAATATAAATTGAGAGCCAGTTGCCAAGCTTTAGCCTCCAAAGATGGTTGACCCAATTCTGCTTGTAGGGACCCTCCTGGCATGTTGGTCAATTTATGAAGGAAGCAAAGTAGAGGGAGGACTGAGGATTCTTTGACTGACTGAATCCAGGTGGCTGCCCCAAGAAGCAAGATATGAAAAATTTTCATATTGAAAACTTGAATCATCCTGGGTATATATAATCCTCTGCGGTATCTAAAGAAGTTTGGGATGCCTTTAGTACAAGTTCCTGCTTTCTTCAACATGGTTTTTTAATGAGAGGACCAACTCAAATTATATGTGAAAAATATTCCCAGATACATAAATTCCTTCACTTGTTGGATTCTAACATTATAAATACACCATTGATATAAGGAAAGGTCCCTTTTCCCCTGAAAGAGGAGCACTTTACATGTACCATAATTAATTTCTAGATCTTCAGAATGGCAGTAAATGACAAAATTTGTCCAACAGTCTCTGGAGTCCAGTGCGAGAATGGGACAGCAGAACTGCATTGTCAGCATACAACAAGAGTGGGATCTCCAGGATGGATAGACAAGGACGGTGAAATTTTTGTCAGGGGAGCTGGATAAATAATTTAAATATAAGTTAAATAAGAATGGTGCTAACAAGCACCCCTGCTGGACTCCCTTGTCAATAGAAAAGCTTTTAGACAGTTCTTCTACGCTTCTACCCTGCAACAGACCTGAACACTCTGACCAATATTTTACCAATCTCTCTCTCTCTGTGTATATGGAGGTGGGGTGAAGTTCTCACCTGTTAATGAAACAATGCTTGGAGAACAGCCTTTCCAACCTCAGTCTCTCCTGGCCTGCAGGTCCAGAGCCTAGTGTTTCATGAAAGTGTCAGGGAAAGACCATGTAGGTGATTTACAGATCTCTAGGAGTGGAACACTTTTGAGAAGAGCAGCTGAAGAGTCTTGCACCCTTGTAGAGTGAGCATGAACATGTAGAGGGAATGGAACACCTGCTTGTTCATAGCAAATCTGTATTGCTGTCACAATCCATCTTGACAGGGATTAGGAGGAAACTGATTTCCCTTCATTGTGACCCACATAAGAAATAAAGAGGTTGGCACACTTTCTGAAGAGTTGTGTTCTTTTTAAGTAAAAATAGTAAGGCTCATCTGACATCCAGAGCATACAAAGCATGTTATGCTGGGAAAGATGGAAAAATACAGGCAACACAATATCCTGAAATAAGTGAAAACTAGACACTACCTTTGGCATAAATGCAAAACTGGGTCCTAGAATTTTGCATTCTGCAAAGACCTTGAGAAAAGGAAGGTCAATGTGCAAGTCTGCTAATTCATTGACCCTCCTGATGGCGGTTATAGCAACCAGGATTGAAACATTGTACTTCTCTTCAGTGGAGTGAAGGCATCCACACTGGTTAGGCCACGCCTCCTCTTACTCCAGGCAGGGCTATGCAAATTTTTGAGCATGCCCAGAAGGACAGAGTGTGGGTGTCCTTCCAGACATGAAATAGCCTAGACCGCAACTAACTGCACACCACTCTCATGAATATTAAACTGGAACGAAACATTGTACTTACCTGAAGGTTTCTTCTCTTCAGTGGGGCAAAGGCATCCAATTTGCCCACCACTGTGTTTTGTGTGGGAAAGTTACGTTTTTTTCATGTTGAAAACAAAAAAAATTCTTGGTGGTTTTTTGGGGGCAACGTTTTGTTGTATATGACATGTCTTTCATGTTACAGTTGAGTTTTTACTTGGGTGGTTGCTGTTAACATTAAAGAAGTTTGTTTTTCTCCTTCAGTTGGGGAAGGTATCCACATTGGTTATGTAGAAAAGATCAGTCAGGGTAGGTACTGTTTTTTTCATTTACTCATTCAGTACCTGTTGTAGGACTCTTCTACCAAAGGCTGCCTCAATGGAGGACTAATGAAGGATTACTTGAAGGACTACTAATGAAGGATTACTTGAAGGACTACTTGAAGGACCGCCTTTCCCATATCAGCCCCAGAGGTTACTGAGGTCAGGCACTCAGAATCGCCTGACTTGCCCCGGTCCAAAAGAAGCCCATTTGACCTGTACCAGGGCCAGGGCTTTCTCGGCGGCTCCTTACTGGTGGAACGAGCTCCCGGATGACATCAGGGCCCTGCGGGACTTGTTGCAATTCCGCAGGGCCTGTAAGACGGAGCTCTTCCGCCAGGCTTTCAAATAGGAGCCGCCATTGGGTGGAGAACTGGCTATTAACACCGCCCTGGTCCTGGGGAAGGTACCCCTGCTGCCTTCGCTTATCGGATAACTCTGAAATCGCCATCTTGGAAATTTTATTGTAATCTTATTGTAATGTTTTTAACGGTTTTATATTGTAAACCTTCATGGTAATGGGTTTTTGTTAGCCGCCTTGAGCCGGTTCGCTGGCTAGGCGGGATATAAATTGAACAAATAAATAATGATCAATTCTATAATGTCTGACAAAGGTAGAAAAAATAGACCAGGTTGCTGCCCGGCATATCTCCTCGATCCCCTTGTGGAAAAAGCGACGGACGTTGCAGCAGCACTGGTAGAGTGTGCTGTCACACCTAGTGGTGCCCTAAGTCCCTGCACCTCCTAAGCCTCTCTTATACATCTCTTAACCCAAAAGGCTATCGTGATCTTAGATACTCTTTTCCCCAAGATCTGGTTCCCATAAGACACAAACAGAGCATCAGGTATTTTGAAAGTCTCTGTTCTCTGTATGTACCACCGAAGGGCCCTCCTAATATCTAATTTGTGCCATTGTTTCTCCTTAGTATGTATCAGGCATGGACAAAAGGATGGTAATATCAACCCTTGGTTTAAATGGAAAGATGAATTTACCTTTGGCACAAAGGAGGGATCTGTCCTAAGGACCACAGATTTCTCATAGAAAATGCACAATTCTTTTCTGACTGAAAAAGCCCCTAATTCCAAGACCCTTCTAGCAGAAGTGATAGCAACTAAGAAAGCTACCTTCCAAGATAAGTGTCTTAGGTCAACAGAAGAAAGTGGCTCAAAGGGGGTTCTAGTAAGTGCTTGTAATACCTTTGACATACTCCAAACTGGGAATCTGTGCTGAACTGGTGGAGCCAACTGCATAGTTCCTCTTAAATACCTTTTAATGAGCTTATATGTTGCCAATCTGCTCATTCCTGTTACTAAGGACTAAAACTATGGCTGCCACTTGTCTCTTTAATGAGTTGGGTCATAACCCCCTTTTCCAACCCTCATGTAGAAAAGTAATGACCTCACCAATATCTGGCTTCATAGGATCCATCCCCTGAACAACCACCCAACTGTTAAAGGCTGCCCAGGTATAATTATATATACATCTTGTGGCTGGATGTCATGCCTGAAACATGATGTCTGCAATGTCCTTAGAGAGGCCTGATAGTTCTAAGTCCGGCCTTTCAGTCTTTAGATCTGGGTGGAGGATGGGTCCCTGATGCAGTAAATCCCTCACACTTGGCAATCTCCACTGATCTCCTACTGACAGTTGAACCAGTTCCGAGAACCACATCCTCCTCTACCAATATGGAACTATCAGAATTACATCTGCTGCCTCCTCCCTGATCTTTCTCAACACACTGTTGATGATAGGGATTGGAGGAAAAGCGTATAGAAGACCTGAATGTGTTGACCTCGAAGACCCTTCAGATTCCTTTCTGCCCATGCAAGCATCTGCATCGACTCCAGGTATAATAATGTCGCTCTTGTCCTACCTTGGAGGTTTACATAAGCTTTTGCCATTGTGTTGTCTGTATGTACTAGTACAATTTTTCCTCTTATCACATTCGCAAAGGCCAGCAGTGCCAAATGTATCGCTCCAGAAGAGTTTGAGAAGATTTATGCTGTTCTGTCTTTCTTGATTGGTCCATTTCCCTTGTATCTTGTCCAAGCAGTGGGCCTCCCCAATCCCTCAGACTGGCATCTGTGGTTATCGTGATGTTGGGGTTGTGAAACAATGGAACACCTTGTCCCAGGTTCATTGTGGGTGTCCACCATTTGAGAGAGTCTCTCATCCTTGTGATAAGAATGAATTTGTGTCTCTTTCTTACAATGTCATTCTGATATGGAATCAGTGCCTACTGTAACACTCTTGAATGAAATCTCGCCCATGGTACTAATTCAATAGAATTAGTACCATGGGCGAGATTTCATTCAAGAGTCAAGAGTCACGATCAAGAGACCTAGTAGCCTGGCTAGTGTCATCAAGTTCGCTCTCTTTCACTGTCATACCAATGTTATCAGTGATCTGATAGTCATCTGCTTCTCTGTTGGTAAAATGACTCTTGCCAGCCTGGTGTCTATCCAGGCACCCAGATGTGTGATGATTTGAGAGTGAACTAGTTGACTGTTCTGTGCATTGATAAGAAAACCATGAACCTGTAGGAAGTGTACCACATGGTTGATGTCTCTCTGACACTTTCCCTGGTCCAGTGATCTGATATGGATGTCATTGAGACAGGGATATATGTGTATCTCTTCTCTCCTCAGTGCTGCTATTAATGTCACCAGGACCTTAGTGAACACCTGAGGTGACGATGATAGACCAAATGGCAGCACTCTGTATTGGTAATGTTCTCCTTGAAATGCAAAACACAGGTACTTCCGATGTTCTGGATGTATTGGTATGTGTAAGTACGCCTCCTTGAGGTCCAACGAGGCCAGGAAATTGTTTTGATGTAAAGCTTGAAGGATGGACCTTAAAGATTCCATGTGGAACTTCTGTTGAACCACCCAAACATTGAGTTCTTTGAGGTTCAAAATGGCCCTCCATTCTCCTGATTTTGGGGGGGGGCAAGAAAAAGGATAGAATACACTCCCTGGAAGCGCTGCTGAGTTGGGACTGTCTCTATCGCACGTCCAACAGGTGATGGGTGGCTTCCCTCATATGGATCAGCTTGCTCAAATCGCTTAGAACTGGAGAATGAATAAAACGATGCGGGGGTAGTGATGAAAACTGGATCTTGTACCCAGACTCTACAATAGAGAAGACCCAAGAATATTGATTGGTCCTTCCCCATTGTGGGGTGAAATCCTGTAGTCTCCCTCCTATCATGACGTCATGCTGCTGGCTTTTTCCCTTGACTATTGTAGTCCTTCTTGGGTCTGAAGAACTGCTTACTCCAAAATCTTGATTGGAAGGAGGAAAACAGCCTCTTCTATTGTCCCTGTAATGTCTGCCTCTGAATGGCAGCTTGTAAGGGTGAAAGGACTGGAAGGTTCTTGGCTTAAAGTCCTTCTTTTTGGAATCATCTGATGATGGCATAGCTCACTTCTTTTTCTTGGTCTCCACTAATGCCTTCTCCAAAGGACCTTCACCAAATAGAAGCCATCCCAAAAACTTTTCTGTGGACAGGTTTGATTTTGAAAGTGAGTCCATTTTCCACTGCTTGAGCCATAGATTCCTTCTCACCACCATGTTAGCTGCCTGAGATCTAGCGGAATATTGTAAACTATCCTGAGGCATCTGCTGCAAACTGGGCTGCATGCTTTATTTTGAGTAGGGATCTCTTTAGGGGGACTGGATCTGGTTCAGGATACTGAAGCAGATTATCAGACCAAATCACTATGGCATGTGTGAAATTTGAGAGAACTGCAGATGCTCTGATGGACAAGGATGCTGCTTCATGTGTTCTCTTTAGCACTGTCTCTTTCCTACCCACTGAATCTTTTAGTACATTGCCCCCATCTTTTGATAGGACCGCTCCTGAGTGTAGTGCCACAATTGGAGCATTCACTAAAGGTGCCTTCAAGTCCTCCATGATCTTATCCGGAAGGACATAAAACTTTTTGGCTATGGTTTGTAAGGTTGCACCACTCCTAGGCACAGCCCACTTCAACATGATAACCTCCTCAAAATTTTCAGCGAAAGGACATCCATTTAATTGTTTATTTGACTTCTTGAAGCCTCTGGCATACAGGTCAAAAAAGTTGAGATCCACAGGAGCTTGCACTGGGAGAATGTCCTCTCTGACTGGACCTGACCTCATGCCAGTGGGTGGTACTTCAGTACACAGCACGCTGGAATTACTGAAATGGGACATGTTCTAGGGGACGTGCCCCTGACTAGAGCCCATTGAGACAGAATTAAAGATCTGGGACCAGCAGCATGTCAACAAGGAACACTGCTGAGTCACATGACTGAGTGAGGAGGGGGCCATTTGGGTCGGAACACTCAGTGACTGACACTTAACGGGCAAAACTGACAGTTTGGGTCTGACAGTTGGAGAGAGAGCGGAGAGTGAGAGTCTGTGAGGGAACAGTCTCTTGGTAGCTCTGTGAGGATTCTGAGTGTCTCTCTGTAGCTCTGTGTGAGCAGCCAAAAATACCAATTAAAGTGGATAACTGGGTGCTGGATAGTCTGGTTCACATGACAGTGAACAGGCCAGTAAAATTAGAACACATAAACAGTCACAAACCTAACATACATACTGAGGAACCTGAGATAGGAGGTTAAGGGAGGGCTGAGGCAAAGACTGGCAGAGTCTGGACAGCTGGTTGGTGGCCAGTTGGGACGTAAGGGCCAGGAACCAAAGCCAAAAGGCTAACCCCTAAGCAGGACAGGAGAGTGTACTGAGGAAGGTGTTGAGTGAGCTTATGTACAGTTAAAGAAACAGCAAACAATATAGCCTACTGCCTAAGTATCATCTAAGCCAAACGTGCCAGCCTATACAGAAACAAAGTGTCCACTGTATATACATCCTCCATCCCCTGCTAAGGGTATCTGCCTGTAAGCTGTTCTCCCCAGAAATGTGGAAAGCCTGAAGATGAATGCCCTATCTAAGGGCCCAATGCCATGTCTCTGCAGCTTCCGTGTTCAGTATTTTGGATCCTGTGCCTCCCTGTCTGTTGACATGGTGGATAAATTGTCTGCCTGTATGAAAACTGATTTTCCTCAAACTATATATGAGAAAGAGTTAAGAGCATATCTTATGCCTCTCAATTCAAGGACATTAATATGCAGCTTTATTTATGGGAGAGCCACCTTCCCTGTACCATAAGACTCTCACAATGGCCTCTCACCTATGAAGGGAAGCACCAGTCATGAGAAAAACATTGTGCTGTTTAAGGCCCCCCATCCCTGAAGTAAGGCATCAGTTGTAAGACCAACATTGTGCTGTTTAAGACCCCTAGATAATCATCTACAGACTACCAAGCAAGAGATCTAACAGTTCTGTGTATGCAGAAATATTGTTAAGGAGAATGTTTTGAATTGTGACATAAACCAGAGCTGCAGTGGTTACATGAAAAGCCTCACTGTAGGCAAAATGGCAGTTGGCGAGGCCATTAATCCTAGCAACCACTGGATGGACTGGGTCTGTTGGAAGTGACAGTGTGAAAAATGACACACTAAGGCCTGAATCACAGAGCCTCTATTGGTAGCAAGATAGTCCCTAGCAATTGAGAAATCTAACATAGTTCCAGTGAACTGAATATTCTGTATAAATTCTAACCTAGATTTTTCCCCCAATTTATATTAAGGCCTAAATGATGGCAAGTCCTGAGTGTAAGGGCTACATGGTCTGATAATGATTCCTTTGAATCTGAGACTAAAAGCCTATTGTCTAGATAAGGAAAGGTAGTGCATCCCTGAAGATGTAAGTAGGCTACAACCGGGGCCATGAACTTGGTGAACACCCTGGGAGTAGTCACCAACCCAAAGGGCAACACACAGTATTGATATATCTTTCCTTCACAGTGGAAGCAAAGATACCTTCTATGTTCCTTGTGGACAGAAATATGAAAGTAGGCATTCTGTAGATCAATTACATCAAACCAAACATTGCAATTAATTAGATGTAAAACAGATACCAGAGAGACCATCCTGAACTTGGTCAACTGTAGAAAGGCATTCAGCCCTCAGAGATCAAGGATAGGATGGGAACCACCATACTTTCTATCTACCAGAAAAAAAACTTAGAATAAAACCCAAGTACTAAGTCAGGTTCCAGAACCTCCTTGACTGCTTCCTTCTCAAGGAGAGAAGAAGAGAAGAAGAAGAGATTGGATTTATACCCTGCCCTTCACTACCCAAGGGAGTCTCAGAGCAGCTTACAAACTCCTTTCCCTTCCCCTTCCCACAACAGACACCCTGTGAGGTAGGTGGGGCTGAGAGAGCTCTGAGACAACTGTCCTTGAGAGAACAGCTGGTATAGAGCTATGGCTTGCCCAAGGTCATCCAGCAGGTGCAAGTGGAGGAGTGGGGAGAGAAGTACGTTTCATAGAAAATGTGGGTGAGTTGCAGAAAAAAACTGTATGTGTATTCAGTTCAAATGTATCACATCCAAGGAGATCACTGCTACATTTATCCTCATCATCACAGTCACTCTATTGATCAGATTACAAAACCAAGATGTTATGTCAAATGTGTGTTTCTAAACAGAGGTTTATTTAAAGTTGGAAAAGAATAAGTGAGCTGTGGTCCGGTGGAGAGATAATTGGACTTAAACCCCAAAGATTACTGTTCATCTGTAACTTCAGCCAGGAGTGGTAATTGAGGTGTGAACTGGAGCTGGTTCTCCATGGAATCTCAAATGACCAGACAAACCAGATAAGAATGTTACTGGGGGGAAAAATATTTATCACACAGATGCCAGTAGGTAAAATCTCAAGAGGATTCTGCCCAGGATATCATTTAGTTTAGATTTAACAGTGTTGATTGCTCCTCTATGCTATGAGAGATAATAAAACATTCCATCATGGGAGGAAGTTAACAGTGGTCCAAAGTAGATGTACTCATCAACACTGCTGACAAAGTATTCACTGACTCTGTGAAAGTCCTGTGAATTCTAGGCCCCTTCCTCTTGATCCTCAAGGATGGCTCTCCCCACTTTTCTAGACAAGTGCCTTGAGGTCAATTTGCTACTCCCAGTTAGCATCTCTTCCAACTCTTGGGCTGGCCCATTAGTGCCCAAAGATGACATCATTTATGGGTGCTGCTGGCTGAGCCAAGCAAGCACTGCAGCATCACAGACAAAACGTGCAAGACTCTGAGGACTGCACATCCTCATCTTCTGAATATATTTGGCTGGCATTAAATCAGCAAAAGAACTCTTATAAAACTTAAATAATGGTGACAGACAGGGGTCATTTCATAGAAAAAGAGGTGCAGGAGCTCATTAGCATAACTCATTTGCATATACCATACCCCCTAACATACTGGAAGTGTGTCAGAAGGCAACACCCATCCTCAGGCTCCACTCCACAGGTGAGTGAAACTGACCTGCTCTTCCTCCATTCCCTTCCCCATCCAATACTTTGTGCAATAAAAATAAGCGTAAAGAATACACCCTTATTCTCTTCCTGCTCCCTTGAAACCACCAGGTTTCAAGTAGACTTGAGATACCCAGGACATGTGCACCACCCATCCCTTTCCCTTCCCCTCCCCACAACAAGACACCCTGTAAGGTAGGTGGGGTTGAGAGAGGTCTTTTGAGAACTGCTCATGAGAGAACAGCTCTGAGAGAACTTGTGACTGGCCCAAGGTCACGCCAGCAACTGCATGTGGAGGAGTGGGGAATCAAACCCGGTTCTCCCAGATTAGAGTCCAACTCCTGACCACTACACCAAACTGATGGGGTGGAAGCTGCTGAAGGGTTGGTGAAATTTCTCCAGTACTTATGTGCCATGTGCCCAGATAAAAAATGGTATACTTAGAAAATTTATATGCCACCTTGAGCAAGTCTCTGGAAAAGCAGCACACAGTCATAAAAGGAACAAAGAAAAAATTACCAATATTAAAACGAAGCATTAAAAACAATAAAGACCTTAGCAGAGTTTTCCCCGGGGCGCTGCGCCTCTGCACTGCTCGGGGAAGCCGAGGAGGGGATGGGGCTTGGACATGTGCCCGCTCCCTGGGCTCCTCACTCCCAGAGCTGCGCTCCTGTGCGCTCCCCCTGGTGACAGATCTTTCAGGTGGCTCTATTTTTAAAACATCATGATTTCCACTCACCAATACATGTATTTTATATTTTAAAATAGAGGTAGACCAGTGACTACTGATTTAAATATATCATGCTTTTAATATTGGAATTTGTTTACAGGATCCATAGCAACGTACAAGAATGTATGCAAATATAAGTAAAGTTCTGTAAAATAATAATTTAAAAACTGAAGATGCTACTGTCACTTTTTCATGATTTTTACTAAGTAGTATTTGACAGCATTAATAAATGTCAGCCAGAGAGGCACTGCTTTAATAAGAAAACTTACTTTATTTGTATTCTGGAGTCATCAACCATAACTCACAGCTTGGAATGCTGAATACTCTCCATACAGCCTTCCATATTTCATAGTATTGCAATAGCAACTCATCAAACTGTTTACAGAAATGACAGAAGACACAAAGCACTACAACCAGAGGAGTCTGATTTTTTTTCATGCCCGGCATAAGAAGCTACATTGTATTTCAGCCCCTTGAAATTTCTCACAGTCTATACTGAACCACCTTTTTGTCTAACTACAGCAGCAGATAATGACACAGAAAATTGTTTAGATGCTATGAATGAATAGGAAAGCAGACTTCGTGAGAGTTTGCCACTAACAGAAAGTCACAAGGAACAGTGGGATTAAAGGGATGACTTTGTCATTTTATGATTTATCATATGCAGTGAAAACCCTTAATATAATATGTCTTAGTAATGGGTCACACTCTTAAATACTTGAGTCAGGGAAACCTTCATACAGTGGAATAATTGCAGAGACACATCTCCCCTCCCAGTAGATGGTTCCCATACAGGGATAGGCTTGTGTGGTTTCCCTGTTGCTGGTGTGGCTGCCGTTTCAGTGCAGTGGCAACAGAGCTTCCAAGTAGCATGTTTCCATACAGTTTCCCTACCCCAGTCTGCCAACAGTGGCCATCCCTCCTCTCTTGCTACGGGAGCTTTTTACTTTAAAAAAATCAATTGAACATCATTATGTTAATATAACATTATAATAATACGTAAACCAGGTTCTCTGAATTCCTGGTTTTCTTTTTTTGTTTGACAAGCCAAAGATGAAAGCTTTGTTTCTGCCCACCATCTTACTCCCATACAAGCCACGCTGCTTATTCACATTCTCCAGTATGAATATAAAAGGAGGCATTGAGTGAGCCTCTCCTTTTTGCCAGATATAACTACCATGTGAGATTATAGACAAGGTATGTAATAATGGGGCAGAGAAAACACAGCTGGCATCATATTGGATACAAACCTCCTAAGGAAGTTTAGAAAACTTATTGATGGCCAAAAGTTAAAAACCTAGGTAGGTATACAAAAGAGTGTTTATTTCAAAGACATAAAAACCTTGTAGGGGCCCAAATAAAGCCTCATAAAATGTTCAAAGTTACAAATATACAAAAAAGAACAGTATGACTCACAAAAGCGTTTTGGCTCACAAAAGCCTTCTTCAAAGGTCAAATAGTACAAAATACACCAAGCAACAGAGTCCCTGTAACATGTGTAAGGCAATAAACAATAAATAATATAGGATCAAAAATGGAATGCTGTACGGAGAGATAAAAACTGTTTTAGGTTAATATTTAATTACTCAACTGAAAATTCCCTCCAATATTTTGATAGATAGATAGATAGATAGATATTACTGTACCTGAATATAATATACTTACTCCTAGTATGGCACAGATTGACACATAAGAACATAAGAGAAGCCAATGTTGGATCAGGTCAATACCCCATCCAGCCCAACACTGTCACACAGTGACCAAAAATACCAGGTGCCATCAGGAGGTCCAACACTGGGGCCAGGACACTAGAAGCCCTCCCACTATTGCCCCCCAAGCACCAAGAATACAGTGCATTGCACCAGACCGAGAGTTCCTATCTATACCTTGTGGCTAATAGCCACTGATGGACCTCTGCTCCATATGTTTATCTAATTCCCGCTTGTAGCCGCCACCACCTCCTGTGGCAGTGAATTCCATGTGTTAATCTTTTTTTGGGTGAAGAAGTACTTCCTTTTATCAGTTCAAACCTGACTGCTCAGCAATTTCATTGTGTGCCCATGAGTTCTTGTATTATGAGAAAGGGAGAAAAGTACTTTCTCTACCTGCTCTATCCCATGCATAATCTTATAAACCTTGACCATGTCTCCCCTCAGCCATCGTTTCTCCAAGCTAAAGAGCCGCAAGCACTTTAGCCTTTCTTCATAGGGAAAGTGTTCCAACATTATCTATCTATCTATCTATCTATCTATCTATCTATCTATCATTCTAGTTGCCCTTTTCTGCACTTTTTCCAATAAATCTTTCCAATATCTTTTTTGAGGTGTGGCAACCAGAACTGTACACAGTACTCCAAATGAGGTCACACCATCGATTTATACAGGGGCATTATGATACTGGCTGATTTGTTTTCAATTCCCTTCCTAATAACCCCCAGCATAGCACCGGCCTTTATCACTGCAGTCACACACAGTCTTGACATTTTCATTGAGTTATCTTCTACGACTCCAAGATCTCTCTCTTGGTCAGTCTTTGCCAGTTCGGACCCCATCAGTGTGTATTTATAGCGAGGGTTTTTGGCTCCAGTGTGCATCACTTTGCACTTGGCCACACTGAACCCAATTTGCCATGTTGACGCCCAATTGCCTATCCTTGGCAGATCCTTTTGGAGTGCCTCACAATCCTCCCTAGTACTTACCACCCTGAACAATTTCATGTCATCTGCAAATTTAGCCACTTCACTGCTTACTCCCAACTCCAAATCATTAATAAACAAGTTAAAAAGCATCGGGCCGAGTACTGATCCCTGCGGTACTCCACTGCTTACAACCCTCCACTGAGAAAATTGCCCATTTATACTCACTCTTTCTTTTCAATTAGCCAGTTTCTGATCCACAAAAGGACTTGTACTTTTATCCTGTGACTATTGAGCTCACTTAGGAGCCTTTGATGAGGAACTTTATCATAAGCTTTCTGGAAGTCAAGGTAAACAACATCTATTGGGTTCCCCTTGTCCACATGTTTATTCACTCCCTCAAAGAATACTAACAGGTTAGTGAGACAAGAACCCTTACAGAACCCATGCTGAGTCTTCCTCAATAGATTTTGTTCATCAATGTGCCTACTAATTCTCTCCTTAATAACAATTTCCACCAACTTACCCGGTATCGATGTCAGACTGACTGGCCTGTAATTTCCCGGATCTCCTCTGGAACCCTTTTTAAAGATGGGAGTGACATTCGCTACCTTCCAGTCCTCAGGAATGGAGGTAGATTTTAATGAAAGATGACATATTTTTGTCAGGAGATCCACAAGTTCATGTTTGAATTCTTTCAGAACTCTTGGATGTATGCCATCTGAGCCCAGTGATTTATTAGTTTTTAAGCTGTCTTTCAGTTGTAGGACCTCCTTTCTCGTTACCTCAGTCTGACTCAGATCTTTCAACGCCCCTTCCGAAATCTGGAGTGGACAAGCACTTCTCATCTTCCACAGTTAAGACAGAGGCAAAAAATGCATCCAGCTTCTCAGCCATTTCCCTCTCATCCTTCAATACTCCTTTTACCCCTTGGTCATCCAAGGGCCCCACTACCTCCCTAACTGGTTTCCTACTTCTAATGTATTTGAAGAAAGTTTTATTGTTAGTCTTTATGTTTTTTGCTATATGCTTCTCATATTCCCTTTTTGCTTGCCTGATCACAGACTTGCATTTTATTTGCCACAGCCTGTGTTCACTTTTATCAACCTCACTAAGACTAGCTTTCCACTGCTTAAAGGAGTCCTTACCTTTTACAGCTTCCATTACTTTACTTGTTAACCATGCAGGCTTTTTTCTTGACCAATTTATGCCTTTCCTAACCTGTGGTATTTTTTCTGAGCTTCTAGGATTATAATTTTAAATAGTCTCCAAGCTTCTCCAATGGTTTTGACCCTTTCTACTTTTCCTTTCAGTTTCTTCCTCACATGTCCCTTCATATCAGAGAAGTTACCCCCTTTAAAGTTAAAAGTGGTTGTGTCGGTCTTTTGGGGCAACTCTCTATTTATACAAATGTTGAACTCAATAACATTATGGTGACTGTTCCCAACTGGTGCAATCACTTTTACATCTCTCACCAGGTCTTGGGCATTACTTAGGACAAACTCCAGGATCACCTCTTCCCTGGTAGGTTCTGTGACCATCTGCTCCACAGCACAGTCACTGAGAGTGTCTAGAAACTCAGTCTCTTTTTTCCGACTTGAACACATATTGACCCGGTCAATGTGTGGGTAGTTAAAATCATCTATTACAACACAGCTAGTTTATCTAGCTGCTATTTTTAATTCATTCATCATTTTATAATCCTCCTCTATCTTTTGATCTGGTGGGTGATAAACTCCAAAAGGTTTCTATTTGGGACCACAAATATACCTGGCTTTGTGTCAGAAGTAGTTGTATACACTGGAAATAATATCAGTACCAACATGTACCTGTAAATAAAGATAAAGATAAATTCCAAAATATAACAAATAGTAAAATCTATTAAATAAAAACCTGAGGAATTAAATAAAGATAAAAATACCTTCCAGTTTAGGTCCTAAGAGTACAAGTAAAATAGCCTGTGAGTTGAAACTCATCAGGTCATACATTTGAACCTTTTATGAGGCTTTACTTGGGCCCCTACAAGGTTTTTATATGTCTTTGAAATAAACACTCTTGTATACCTACTTACGTTTTTAAATTTTGGCCATAATAAATTTTCTAAACTTCCTTAGGAGGTATGTGCTTGGTTGGTTCAGATTTTTTCCTCTCTTTTTCTTGGGCTCATATTTAATACCCCTACGGGACTGAATTTGTTGCCTGTTCCTAATCTAGATGGAGAACAAATCAAGAATACACCCATGAACTGAAAAAGCTCTGTGTGAGCTACTGTTCTGTTTTGGCATACCACAGAACAGGTGTGTGACAAATCAAGACCCATGCTCTCAAGGTGCATCTCGTAAAACCCTCAGGGCACTTATTTTTCATCAAATTTATATAACACTAATGATAGTTCTATGAATACTAGTTTTAAGTTTAGGGAAGATAGCAAAATAACTGCTTAAGCTCGCAATATGTTCTCTGTTATTTCTTTTTATTTAATTAATTTACTTCATTTATAGCCCACCGTTCTTGATGCGACTCAAGTCAGATTACATTCTTTCTCTCTCTCTCTCTCTCTCACACACACACCCACACACATTTTTATCAGACAGCATAAGACATCCAATAACCAATGCAGTAGGACTAGGAATATGGAACTGGAAAGTAATGGAGAGAGAGAGAGAGAGAGAGAGAGAGCACTGTCTAAGGCATGACATATCATAAAGCAGAAAAGTTGGATTACAAATGTAAAAGACAATGCAGTAAAAGTAAAGTGATACATACAATAATGATTCAACAAATTATAATCCTTTTTCTTTATAAAAGCTATCTCCTGAACTGTTTTATTATACATAAAAAACAAATGGGACCACGGTAATAAGAACGAAAAACAATACCAATCAAACCGTGAAGGAAACCATATATACTATTATAGTCTCATAGAAAATATGCATAATCTCAAAATGAAATCCAAAATAAAGCAAACATATTCAAGGTTATTCTATATGCAATTCTTTTCAAAAATATTACTATAAATAGTCCATCTCACAAATAAAGTTCAACTTGAATGAAGGTCCTTTTTATGAATATAAAGAGAATGTGTTGAATGCAGCAGCAGTCATCATTCACTGGTTTCAAAAGTCATTATTAAAGCATGAGGGCCATTCCACAAAATTCTTTCACAAAGGCCCAAAGTTTTTGTAAATCATCCAAGTTCATCAACAAAGGTCCAGATATCCTCTGTTTTGAAATAAATCTTTCTCAAAATGTATTCTCAAATCGAGTTGTCCTAGTTAAACATCCATACTTATAAATCCATCATTCTTATCAATGTTAACATTAAGCAACAATTCTTTCTCCTGATTTACACCATATTGTTTTGGGGTGACCAAAATCTATCCAAAATATGGCACACTTTATTTACAGAGAAGCTAATTTAACACGACTGAGACACTCTTCAAAAGGATGCCAGAGGAATATGCTCCTCACTTCATCTGGAAATTAAATATTGTACTAAATTTGACCTGCTTCTATATCTCTTCTAACATGCTGACAATCCCAAAACTGAGGAGGTCATATATGATCGCACACTCTAATGCATTTTCAACAACCCAGATGAAGGGCCATTTCCTTCAGACCATGGCTATTGTGACTGCTCTCTAAAGAACTTGACTCATCACCTCACATTTTCTTCCACTGCCCAAAACATACAAGAGAGACATTCCTTAAAAAATGGATGTTGAAGTATTCAACATTTTCTGATACTACAAAACTAAGACTACTCTTGAGCAGCCTCTGCAAAAACTGTGTAGTAGATGTGGCAAATTTGATTACTGTGTTTTTAAACTTTTAATTTTTTGTTACGATGCATGACCATTGGGCTATTAAACCCAAATAAACTTAAACTACCTTCCTTAGTTCTCCGGGAATTTAAAAATGACATAAAGCAAAATCCTTTGACAAATCTGTTTTTGAAGTAATTCTTTGATCAATACTTGCAGCTATCTCAACTTAGAGAGCCAGTTTGGTGTAGTGGTTAAGTGCATGGACTCTAATCTGGGAGAACTGGGTTTGATTCCTCTTGCAGCTGCTGGATGACCTTGGGCAAGCCATAGTTCTGATAAGAGCTGTCCTTGAAAAGGCAGTTCTTGAAAGAGCTCTCTCAGCCCCTCCTACCTCACTGGGTGTTTGATGTGGGGAGGGGAAGAGAAAGGAGTTTGTAAACCACTCTGAGACTCCAAGTGAAGGGCAGGGTATAAATCCAATCTCCTGTCTTCTTCTTCTATTGTGTAGGCTGATCTGCCTTCAATCTCTGTTAAGAAAGATACTTTTGTATTGCAGTGGATGCTTTCACCAACAAAATTATACTGTCACCTGCAAACCATGTGAAAACTTCCTTTCCTGCCTACTTCAGCCCCTCCACATAATGATAGCCTTTCATACACAGATGAATAATTGCATTGCATCTGTGAGGCATAGATTGTAAAACCTCCTAAAGTAGTTTTTGCTCACTGACAGACATCTTTTGTAGTCAACTATGATACTAATTCAGCAACACATGGATGGGTCACAATATTTAATTGCTAACAATATGGAAAGGTAATATATGGACTATGGACGGCATTTTCTGCATAAAAGTTCAATTTCCCCCCTTGAATAAATCACTTTGCGGCTAAATCACCTCAGTTTGGGCTGAAAGAAAAAGCTTGACAACCTAAATTCAGCTCACAGATTTTATAATGTCTATGCCTACCTGATAAAATGAAAATTAATTCCTATCTGCCTATTTAAAAATTAAATCAGAATGATTAGGATTCATGTGTACAGGACGCTCATGCCTTTCATTGTTCACATTATGAATGCAGTTAACCAGAATGTACAAAACTGCTACCAACAGCTGACACATACTGGAGTTATCTCTTAGCAACTGCTTCCATTTCACCTATTTAATGTGCACTGATCATATAAGTTTACTTTCAAGAACAAATACGTATGAAGAAGGTTCTCTTCAAATATATCTCCAAATGTCTTGGGCAAGTAGGCAGATTTTTGATATGTAGATGGATGGATAATTCCATAAAAAACAAAGAATGTTGAAGTCAGCATTCTAGATCCGTACGGAAAGCAAGACTGGAATATAATTGTCCAGATTGTCCATAGAAGCATAAGAATAATATCTTGCATTCACTGGAAATGATCATGCTTATCACTGTTCATATTTAATTTTGCTTCACTGCAGTTTTTTACTTTACTTCATCTTCCTGACTAGGCAATCATCCCAGAGAAATTCATGCTTGCCAGCAGTTAATTAACATTCAAGGTATAACTTCTATTTTAGTCACGCTTTTATAGAGGAACATATTGTAGTGATCATTTCCTCTTGAATAGGGCTGCTGGGAGGGGGGGTGGGAGAAAAAATCCTGGGCCCAAGTCAGCTGGAGGACCCCTGAAGCCAGCCTCATGCTGTATTCAGAATGCATTGGATACAGATGGGCATGAACTGGCTTAAAAACTAAAGTTCATGACGGATTTTGGCTGGTCTGTGGTTTGTGAACTGAATTTTGCAGCAGGTCAACTGGCATGACCTTTCCATGAATTTCCAAGAAGTTTGTGACGATCTGTGCATGAATATATTTCCAGACAGACTGTCTCCACTCAATCTAAATGTTTACCAAACTTCAAAGCAACAGGGTGCAGAACTTGAAAGGCATGTAGAAGAGCATCCAGGGGAAGTCCCCCGCAACTTTGATGTTTCTAGCCGGCACAAGATCTATTCTATACACTCCTGAACCTCCTGATCCTGTGTCTGTCATTTCCTCAGAAAGCACTTTCCTGGGGGCACCTTCTTTGGGGGGCTGTAACTCAGACCCCATACATTCAATTCTCATCAAACCTGGCAGGCAGGTAAAGGAGAGACGGCTGGAGATACCCTGTGAGTTTGGTGTCTCTAGAGAACATGGGGGAAGGTTCTAACATATCATGAACCTTATGAACCAAACAGGTTCATTTGGTGGCAAAAAGTTTGTGATGGTTCACGGTTTCCGAATTGGGCATGTCACAAACCGTGAATTGAGCTGCCTTTTCCTGGTTCATGCCCATCCATAGCATTGGATTTTTTCTTCTAATGCAGGGGTGCAGGGAAGGCAGAGCACAGTATGTAAGAACTGCTCTGGCTCTGGCTCTGCTGGCTGGGCCTTTCTATAACATTTGCCAGGGCTATTTTAGGGCAGAAACGCACAGGAACGGAGTTCCAGCTGGCTTCTGAGTTGGTCACGTCTACAGGCTCCCCCCTCCCCCGGGTTTCCCAGGTGCCTTGCAAGCCGCAGAGCCCCTGGGGAAACCAATCCAATCCAGGGAGGGAAGGCAGTTTAAACTGCCTTCTTTCCTTGGGTTCCCCAGGAGCCCCACAAGCCACGGAGCCCCTGGGGAAGCCGATCCTGAAAGGGAGCTGCGCTGTCAGGGGTGTGGCCTAATATGTTAATGCTGTTAATGTTAATACATTTCTACTGTTGGGTGTGGCCTGCTATGCTAATGATTTCCTGCTGGGCTTTTTCTACAAAAAGCCCTGATGTTTGCCATAAGAAAGAAGAGGAGGAGGAGGAAGAGGAAGAAGTGTTTCAGTGATTTGTACAAGAATCATCAACAACAAAGCTTCCAAATATAGTCAAAAGGCTTGTAAACAGATCTGTACTTTACACCTATGCCTGTTCTTCAGATAGGAAAAATAGATATGGCTGGCTGTGCCAATTATAACTGAAAAGAAATCAGTATAATCAGGTTAACAAGAGAGCCAGAATAATTCAGCTTTCATGTCATATATTGGTTCATTGGCTTTGCACACAAAACAATGGCATAGTACCACGAAAGCACCACACTCACACTCACATCTGAACTTTTACTTGGAGCACCAACACTTCATTTTGCATCCACTGAGAGATTCCCTGCATTCACTTAACTACTGATGAAAGTAATCTGATCCCTGTTGGAACACCAAGGCTTGAAGATACAGTAAATAAAAATCTTAGCCTCAGTATACAAAAACCAAACCCAAAGCCCTCAGCAAGGATTAAGCTTCTTTTTTGAGAGAAACCACGCTATGAAAGTTAATGAGCCACATGTAAAATAAGCACAAAATGAAAAGTGAAGCATACTACAAGAAACAGGATTAGAAAAATAATTAGTGAACATTATATAATACAATGTTTTCTTAAGAAGTACATAATTTATGTTGGAATCTAGAAGCCCTTTTTTTCTATTTTTTTCAGGAAGTTTTGCAACTCTCTACTGTTTTTAAAGTATTGTAATTCTCTTACATCCTCATCATAAATGCATTCTTAAATCACTTAATTGCACACGGCAGTCCCCTCTTCTGAACTTACTCAGCTGAATTACTTTTGAGATACCAAACTGCTGAAGGCAAAATGAAGCTTCAAATATACTTACAAGTGTTCCACTGCAGTACTCTGGTGCATTTCATTTCTAAAGGAACAGTTTTTATTGGAGGGCAGCTTATTTTTAAACTGAGACACAAAAACACAAAGGTTTTTGTTTGTTTGTCTGTTGCCCTTAAAAATACTACCAATCTACCTGGAGTCAGAGAGTAGAGTACCTTGGGCTAAAGTCTTGGGCAAAACTCTAGGGCCTTGGGCAAAAGTCCAGGATAGATACCCAGAATTACTGCCATCTCCAAGCCAGAGCCATCTCAGTCCCAATAAAAGGATGGCCCTCCCTGCCGTTGCAAGCCAACTGATGAAGCGCCAGATGGTGTGGGCAAAAGTTGATGCCCTCAGCCCCACACACCACATTTGCCTGCCAGTCTGCCTCAATCACTGGGTGCAGGGGTGAGGCCATTTCAGGGCAGGGGTGATCAGTGACCAGCTATAGTGGTGGTGACAGTGAGGTCTCCTTACCACTCTAAAGGTGATAGTCCCAGCTTCTGCCCAGAAGCTTCCACTGCCCAATGTGATTTCAGGGATGACTGAGAGGCTGGCAGTGGCAGCACCATAGCAGCTGAAGGCCCTCCAGCATGTGCTCCTCAGAGTAGGGCAATTGCCCCAGTTGCCCTATGGCTAAGACCGCCCCTACCTGGAGTAAGCAGGAACTGTGTCAAAAAGAAGCAGCTATACAGCAGAATAATAGCTCTGGAAAGGCAGTATACATATCTTCTTAATCAATAAAGACAGAAGGAATGAGATTACCTGAAAGAGCATATTAGAAATACAATTCCTAATAGTATTGAGCCAGGTCATGTTGCTTCTGTTAATACCAAAAGGAATGAATACATCTCTGCAGGAGAGTATAGTTCCAATGACTTTGAAAGAGGCTGTCTTGAGATGTCTTCTAAAGGGTACCCAAATGGTCTAAATAACTACAGTCTTGTAGCATTCTTTGGCAAGCTGCTCAAACAGGTGGTGGCCACCCAGTTTGAGGTGGATTTCAAAGAGAAGGATTACCTAGACTCATTTCAATCAGGAGTTATATCTGGATTTAGAAGGAAACAGCCTTAGCCACTATGAATGATGATTTCTGCTTTGTGAGTGATTGTCCTGTACCACTCAGCATCTTTAGATAACACTCACCATGGTATTGTTGTAGAGAAGCTGAGTGCCAGTTGATGACACTTTACACCAACACACACACACACTCACACTGATGAAAAACTGTCTGGAAACTTCAATTGGTTCAAAACACAGCAGCCAGGCTACAGTCAGGCACTGGATACAGGGATCACTCCTGTGCTGAAAAGATCTACACTGACTACCCATTTGTTTTCAGCCACAATTCAAAGTGCTGGTTGTTCCCTGTAAGACAATATATGGCTTGGATCTGAGGTTCCTGAAGGATCACCTCCTCGATACTTAAAAGTCCATCTGTTAAGATCATCTTCTCAAACCCTGTTCTCTGTGCTCCTGTCTGCAGACATGAGATAGGTGGGGACGAGAGACAGGGTTTTTTTATTGGTAGCATCTTGCCCTTGAGGCTCAGCTAATATATACCTTAATCTCCTTCAGGCACCAGGCCAACATATTATATTTTTACTCATATTATTTATTGATTGATTTGATTTATACCTCGTTCTCCCCACCAAAGCAGGCTCAGGGTGGCTTACATAAAAGGTTAAAACAAGTTGAAAACATAAAACATTTATAAGATATTTATAAGGTGCTAAATATACATACAGGATGGCGAAAACAAGTTTTGTTATTAGCCATAATGGGCAACAATCAGCAGTAGTTATAGGGCCGTTGTCCAGGTTCCATAATATATTTCAAGTTGTACTTGCGCAGCACAGGCTGTCAATGACGTTTTCCAGGGCATGAGTCTTAAGCCTCTGTTCAACTATTAGGTGCAGCTCCTCAGTCGAATGCCTGGCGGAAGAGCTCCGTCTTGCAGGCCCTGTGGAATTGTAATAAATCTTGCAGGGCCCTGATATCCTCCAGGGCTCATTCCACCAGCACGGAGCCACCACAGAAAAGGTGGTAGCCCTGGTAGGTACTCAGTATTTTAATGGAGGGATTTCATCTTTTAAAATTGTTTTTGCAAGCTGCTTCTAGCCTGAAAATCATTTAGGCTACTGGCTGCTTTACACTATTTTCACCCTGTCTGGGGTTTACAGTTTACTTTGTGAGCTGCCCCAAACACATCTCTGGAGAGGCATCATATAAATTTGGTAACGAATACAAATAAAATAAATAATATTGGGGAATTACTGCAGTGAGTTAAACCAATTCTTGAAAAGGACATAATATCAAAAGGTTGGGTCCTTTGGCAAACTGAAAAGGAAAAAAGACTGATGTACTTGCAAAGCAGTTCTCTGACCATTCTAATAGGAGAGCAGCAGTGTCTATTTACAGCATAAACATAATTGTTTAGAAAAAGGATCATAAACTCACCACTTCTTCATGCCTGCATTTTCTTACATTAATTCCATTAATCTGTTAAGGAAGATGAAATAATATGTTGAGTGTAACACTTCCCACACAGTGGTGCATTTACATTTATAGGAATAAGCCTGATATTGGTAGTGGGCTTATTTACATCAGGGGAGCCAGGCACAGTCCATGGGGGGAGTAGCCATTGGTAATGATATAATGATCATTTCCAAAAAAAAACCCTAAAGAGGCCTGGTTTTCCTGGTTTCTGTCAGATGACATTTATTTAAAACAAAAACCTCCAAGTGGCAGCAGGAAACAGAAACTGGGATTAGGGATTCCCTGCCCCCCATAGGGGAGCTGACGGTCTTGATTTACCTGCAGAATTGCATCTCCTATGAACAACAAGCCTGAGAGTTCCGCTGTGAATAAAAAAAATGGCATTTCAAAATTGTCTATGAACATACTGAGAAAATTTACAACCCTTTGGCTCTAATATACAACCCAGACTGAAATCTCAAAAATATAAAGCATCATTAATATTTTTAATGTTTGCCAATGAAGCCTTACAGTTCTTATCTCTAATACATAGGTGAATTTCACATTACCCTTTTAAAACCAGTATTGTACCGTTATAGAATAAACCGGTACAGGGACGGCCATTTCACACAGCCTTTCTCCTACCCGTAAAGAGCCATCTCTGTAGCAGTTTGGCATTTTAAACAGCGCTGCTTTCTTTTCCCACCAGTGGGCCACCATCACCCCCCCCCCCCATGCACATTATCTCCCTGTCAGGGTTTTGTTGTTGTTGTCCTTGTTTTTTTGTTTTTTTTAAAAAACCAGTTTATTGGGAGCGCTATAGCACTGCAGCAGGACTACAAATCAGCACCATAGCAACCCTACTGAGATTCCTAGACTCCATTTAAATACAGTGACGTTGGCTACTGCTGTCCCCTGGAAACAAGGAGCTCGCATCTCAATTGGGTTGCTATGGCGCTGATCTGTAGTCCTGCCACAGCGCCATAGTGTTCCCAATAGAACATTAAAAAAAAGGATGATCGCGCATGAGGACGGCGCAAAAAGAACTGTCATCGCAGGAAGCACTACAGGGGCATTTTACACAGCACCCCATAATGCTTCAGGAGCAGCAGAAGAAATTGAAGAATGCTTGGAGGCAGTTTGTAGTTAAAACGGCTCAGGAACGCTTCCCAAACGGGACAGAAGTGTTTCTGTTTGAAAGGGTAAATATATTCCATCAGTTCTGTCTGAAAATATATTCCATCAGTTCTGTCTGAAATGACAGACAGAAACCGCTAGTGAACAGTTCCTGAAATGGAATATATTGGCTGTCTGAAATTCCCCATATTGTCAAGGTTTTAGCCTACAGTGCGTCACAAACTAGTGACCTGAGCCTCAGACCAGGATTTTACAGTGTTCTTTCATTAGAGACTTGTTCTTGTTCGCCACAAACTTACTTGTCTGCACATTCTACATAGCTTTACACTGCTCTCAACATGACTGGAACAGAGTCCAACACAAAGTAGATAAGGGATAGACTATCTTTTTTTCCTGAGTGCCAACCCCCCCTGCAACATCTACATCTGAAAGTGTTAGCAGAATGACAGGCAAAAAGGGCGGGGGGATATAGGCGGACTGTATTTAACCAAACACACTGGGAGTAAACTGAGTCCCAGTGGTATAAACAGAACCACCCAAAGGAACTTGTTTTAAAGAAGTGACCTTCTATGTTGAGGAGGAGGAAGAGGAGATTGGATTTATACCCCCCTCACTACTTGAAGGAGTCTCAGAGCAGCTTACAATCTCCTTTTCCTTCCCCACAACAGACACCCTGTGAGGAAGGTGGGGCTGAGAGAGCTCTTTTGAGAACTACTCTTGATAGAACAGCTTTGAGAGAGCCATGACTGACCCAAGGTCACACCAGCAGCTGCATGTGGAGGAGTGGGGAATCAAACCTGGTTCTCCCAGATTAGAGTCCGCGCTTCTAACCACTACACCAAACTGGCTCTCACTACACCAAACTGGCTCTCAGTTATGCCACTGTTAAGCACGTGTGCCTCACCTGGAGTAGACCCTGGACTCTAAGATTCTGTAATGAATACACTGAACACTACGCAAGGAAAGTATTCATCATCTCTTGAGAAATATTTGGGGAGCGCCCCACATCTAGACAGCAAGCCATTTATGCTGCATACTGTGTCAGTGAAAAACATCCCTGTCACCCAAATTTAGAGTCATGTTTCTAATAAAGAAGTTATGAAATCGTCCTAACTAAAATGTCTGTATTATTATTATTTACAAAATTTATACCTGCCTTTATGTCTTAAATCTTACATTTGGATAGTCTGGCACAGATACATACTTACCTCTTTGCTCTTTGGAAATTTTGGAGACCACCACTGGAATGTTATGCTCTGCTCCTCCCTGTGAGAATGAAAATAATTATAACTCATTGAGCTATTTTGAACTTATAAATACCTCATGCCTTTAAAGATCTTACTTAATTTCCTGTTTGCACGGTTTCAGGTGAGGGGGAAAGAATGTCATCTACTATACAATACTGCTTTATAGTAAAGTTTTCTAAGGCAATCAGCTCTATTGTTGGGTGGGAAGTCTGTTGGTAGCAGAAACAGAATGGAACAATGAAACACAGTTGACAAAGAAAGCAAACTCACAGCAGGTTTCCCCAAACTCTCCACAGATTACTGTATCAACCCCACACCATAAAAGAGAAAATTGGCACAGTTCTGAAACGGTGACCATGCTGTGATCATTTTCTTGTCAGGCTGACAAGGAAAAGATGAAAAAAAAAAGAGAGCATACAATAGGAACCCAGACATCTGGACATTAGATTAAAAGGAATGTTAAGGTTCTCTTTCTGGCTTTCATTCTTTGTTCTCAGTCCCACATGCACCAAACTTCATAAGAAAGTGGATAGGTAACATGGAATAAAAGAAAAAAAGGGAGTATTCTTTAAAAGATAACAACAGGCTATCTATGCGGGGGAGGAAGGGATAGAAAATAAAATGACCTCAGATTGATAGGCCTTTATGGAGTTACATTTAAAGTAAAACAGAATTCACACACACAACACATTTTTAACAAAATGTGAAAGGTAGTTTTAGACTATCTCTTTAAGCAAACCAGAAGAAACATCAGTGCTAATCAGTGTTGAGAGCCAGTTTGGTGTAGTCGTGGTTAAGTGTGTGGATTCTAATCTGGGTTTGATTCTCCACTCCTCCACTTGTACCTGCTGGGTGACCTTGGTTAAGCCATAGTTCTGTCACAGCTGTTCTCTCATGGACAGCTCTGGAAAGAGCTCTCTCAGCCCCACCTATCTCACAGGGTGTCTGTTGTGGGGAGGGGAAGGGAAAGGACTCTGAGACTCCAAGTGAATGGTGGGGTATAAATCCAATCTCTTCTTCTTCTAATCCTTTATTACATTTTTTTAAACAGACACTTCCCCTCCTTTCCTTAAACAATCACCTTGTTGCTAGCTTGTATTGCAACATCACAAACAGTTCTTCAGAAAGTACATCAATTAAAGGGGGGGGGGGAGCACCATGACACCTGCTGACACCTTTCCTAGTGCCTGCCAAGTGTTTTTACAAAGTGGGCAGGACCAGGCAGGATGTTTGCCCAGCTGGGCTTTTGATAGACCACTGAATACCTGATTAGCTGTGCACATTTTAAAAACAACAACAACAACATTGCTATGGTAGCAGAGTTCACTGCAGCACAAGGATCTTTACTGCATGACCGACAGTAAGCTATGTTTATACAAGAACATATTTTTAAATATGCTCATTTAAAAAGGCATCCTATTAAACAGAGCTTCTGTCTGAAATGCTGAAGAGTTACTATCTGAGTTCTGCATAACCTCACTTCTTGACATTTTGTGGTTGGCTCCACCTCCTGAGGCAGCCATTTTGTGGTTGTGCACACCACCCTGAGTCAGGAATCCAAAGGTGCCTGCAGGCTGGAAAATGATGGGGGACCCATGACTTAAAGGAAGGCAGGCTGAATACATTATTTGACTTAATCATCCATTTGAATAGCTCTGATATATTCAGGTGGACATTTTCATTCCAGTGAGAGTTGGGCTTTCTGAAGAAATCTAATTTGTGATGGATTCTACAACTAATACTAAAAAAACAAAACAAAACCCCAAGCCAGATGTTTTACAGTTTACCCCACAAGCTTTGGCTGTGAAATTTAGTGTGCTAAAAATTAATTATCTCTGAGCTTCAACTGTTCCACTTGCTAACTAAAGCATTATGACTGCATGGTAATTTTAAAAACCTTGAATTACTCTACCCAGTGGAAACAGCAAGTCATGTGCCATTTATGACATGGAATAGTGTGTCACACTATTTGACTGAGCAACTTTCCATTCACATTCGGGTGTGTGTGTGTGTTAACATTTGAGGCCTCTGTCACATCAAGCTTTTGAATGGGTCAAATGAAGGCCAAAAATAACATCCAAGATGGAGGACTAAATATAAAAGCACCACTACTGATTAAAGAGTGCTTCAAGTGTGTTAAAACACTGGGAGGCCATCTAGAGAGATTCTGAAGCAGAGCAAGAAGCCAAAGAAATCAGAAATTGACCCCACAGTAAATCTGGCCTATTCTAGTGAATGTGTACCCTCTCCCCTGGCACGCACACCACCACTCTCACACACAGCCACAATTTGGGACTTTTTGTTTCTTTCTTTGGCCTACCTTAAGTGATATTTCAGATCAGGCTCTTCAACAAATTGGAGCCTTTTGCCTACAAACCTGGATCCTAAACTAGGATAAAAATATGGCTACTGGCTTGTGGGCAAAGGAACAGACTCCATTTCAGGGAGAGAGCACCAGAAATCATGACATCACAATCAATTAAACTGAAGACTTCCTAAACTAGAAGATCTTCAATGCTAGTTAGGGCTGCCAGGTCCTGTCCATTTGCCAGTGGAGGACTTTGGAGGGGAGTCCCTGGAAGGGAAGAAAATGTTCCTAATGTGATGACATCATGCACAAGTGACATCATCAAATTAGGGAGGCAGCCTGAACTGTAAGTGGCAAATTCGTTGCTTGGAATTCAGGTGCCAGTAGCCCCCACTTTCAGGGGATCACTCACCACAACTTGAGGACTGGCATCCCTAATGATAGTTCATGTGTGACAGGAGAGGAGGAGATATTATATGAGCACAAGCATTAAATAGGCTTGCTATCATCCCCAAAACAAGTTCAAATGTAACAAATGAATACAAACTGAGATTTATATAGATATCAGAAGGTTGTGGGGACTGAGAATAAATTAGGAACACAGGCAAAGCCCAGTGGAGAGCTGGAGGACATGTAGATGTTCAAAGTTTTTCTTTCCTCATAGAAAGAAAATAATACATACTGTAAATAGATGGGGGGAGGAAAGGAAAGGAAATCTGAGCACTTTCTACAGTAGAGACAGAGTAAAGCTAGAAAGGCAGATTAGCGACTGAAAACAGAGCACCAAGGTTAATGTCTTCTAAATAAAAGCCCAGATCCAGACTGCTGTGAATAACTTAATTATATATCCCAACAAAAAGTCTAGCTCGCCACCTGGTGGTGCATAATGCTAAAACAGCTGGCTGCCAGACAGTCTTAGAATCCCCTGGCTATACTACACACACTGTCATATGATAATTAATTATTATAACCCAACTAAACTTTATCCTTTTCCCCCCAAACAGCAATCCTTCATACCACAAGGGAAAAAATTAGCTTGGCAAATGGCTCTGCTGTTTTTGGAGACAAAAAAGCACTCAAAAGCTATGTTGAGTACTCTGATTTAGTCATGGGGTCCTCTGGATTTCTGACTCTTTCTGTAACATTGAGAATTAATGAACTTCTTTTATAATAAAATAATAATATAATAACATCAGCATTGTTCTTAGGTAGGTGATCCCAAAATAGACCAAATTATTTTAGTTACACAAAAAAGAAAGAACAGTAGGATGAAAATTCCTTTGTGTTAGAGAGGTAATATGCTCACAGTGAAAAAACAAGTTTGGAGCAGGAAAATGTCAATGATTTTTTGGCCACAAATCTTCAGAATTTCAAATTTCCAGTTTTAGATTAAGGTTTGATTATATTCTCACTTGCAATAATTAATTGTATAATTGCAGGTAATTTAATTACAAAAAAATTCATTTTTCATTTCTATAAGGCTTTACCTATAATGCAGCATTTAGTTGTTAACATGATTAAATAGGACAACAGATCTACAAACCAGACTCATTTTAAGACTCCCTCTCATCAATTTCCTACTCAATTACACATTAAGAAAACTACAGGTCAACTTGTTATTTGAGTCACATTTTAAAAGATTAATTCTGGGAAATGTATGCATTGTGTTAATGCTATTTGCATTCATGTGCAGTAACTTCAGCTTGGTCTATAGCTGTCTTCAAGTTTTATGTTGTCTTTTAGATGAAAGGAGGCCACATCTGTTGATCTACACAGTGTTTCAGAGTTGAAGCAAGTTATTCAAAACACTTCTCCTTTCTTTGGAAAGGAGGCTTTATGGGCCTTTCATGTCTCCTAAGCTTTACCTTGACACAGGGGAGAAAAAATACATTCTCCTGTAAATTAGCAATTCTACCTACAGCAAAATAAAAATGATGAGGAAAACAGTAATATCTTTGATTACTGATGACACCCTTCCATGGTTACAAATTCAACTGACATAACAGCTTTACAGCGCAACTCCAAGCAAAATTACACTCTCATAAGTCAATTTCTTCAACTGATATTGAAGGGTGTGGCTCTGCTTTGGATACAACTGGTAGTGTCCTGTAGCAAACACAAAAAAAATCTTATTGAATCTTGAAAACCAGCAGATTTATTTAATCTTTTGTAGTCCATAAAAAGTGGTGCTTCAATAAATCTGTTAGTCTTCATGGTGCCAGAATACCCATTTTATTTATTAATGAGCAACTGTGAAAACGATACCAAATTCCAGATGAATTCACTGGATGCTCTGTGTGCCTGTCACTGTGATTTAGCCATCATTAATGAGAACTTACAATTGAAATGTCTGGAAATAAAAGAATGTGCAGTTGCCTATCTACCTTTTAATTTAGGTATCAAACCTTGGAAAATATCCAAGCCATATCTTAATGGGATGCTGCCTCCCCTCTCTCCTCTATTCACTAAGAAAACCCTGCAATTAAGTAAACAAACTTAGTGAAGCCTTTCAGATCTAATTGACTGCATTGTTACCTGCTTTTTCAAACACCTTTTGATCTCATTAAAAATATTGTCTGAAAGACAAAAGACACTTCTAATGTAACACACAGAACAACAGAGAAAATACACACTACCTTTATACTTAATCCAAACCCTCCTATGGTTTGTCTTCTGATTGTTACAGTTCTTTCCTGAAATGACAAACCAGGTTCAGTTATATTTAAACCATTATCTCTTAAAATATCTACAACCATACATTACTGTGCTGTTCCTAGCCTGTGCATCATATTTTCAAAAGTGAGTCCCAAATGCCAACATTTATTTTAAAATTGCCATTAGTGAGATGGGAAGAATCAAGAGCTTTTTACCTTATCATTCAAATATTCTCGTTCTTATGTACATTATGTGTTGTAGACTGTACTATTTTAGTAAGGGCCGTTTACAATTTTTAAGAACTATTTAATTGTAAAGCAAAAATTATTAACATTAATACAAAATTCTTCAGTTTCATAAAAATTTTACTAGTAAAGGCTGCCATATGCAAAAATTTAGTCCTAAATGATGTTTATGTGTCCTTTAAAGAATGTGGCGTGTCAGGCTGGCCAGTCTACACAAAGTAATTTACAAGCAGATGCACCTGTAATCTTTTACCAGTGGCATGGAATTTCTATGTGTGTTGGAAGTGACCTTCTCCCCCATCCTTACACAGGATGCAAGTCCATTTTTATTCATGTAGTAATGATAAATATACATATATCTTTAAATGAAGAAGGAGAGGTGGCTGCAAAAATATTTACAAATATAACTAGAACAAGAGATATAGTTAATATATAGCACAACAAATTTTTTCTAATGAAACCAAGTCTACAGATTACCCACAATTCTTAATCACGAAGTAACTGCCTTTCTCCTTCAGAAAAAGAGAGCGAGAGAGAGGGATTCCTATACCTCTAGTTGTGGTTTATAGTCACTTTCCCACCCTTCTGTAAATTAGCAAATAATCCAAAGAAACAATTCAGAAATAGTGTATCCAAGATTGATGGTAGAAGATGAATCCAATTAACTGAAACCATTAATTACAAATGGCAAAACACGTGAAACAAGATTCAGCTCATGATGCCCAGCCTCCCAGTCCAAAATTTCACCATGCTACCTCCTCGCAGAATAAAAGGCATACAAAAGTGGTAATCCTTCATGCCAGTCACAACCAGGAATCCTTGATTGCCCAGACAGTTCTGTTCATAAGCTGTCTACAAGTGGCAATCAGCACAGTTGAAATTTTGACAAATCATTGTATTCAAGTAATTTGCATATGTCATGGGGGGGGAATACCTGATTGCACATGCAGATTCTTACACTACTTTTCCACAGCTGCCCTATCTCTTGTTACCATTTCCCTTCCTATGTACATCTATGTTTCTCAGTGAGTGACTTACAGATATGAGGAGTGTATCTTATTTTTCCTGGTGTATCTTATTTTTTTAACTTTATTTATCATCTGTCTTCCTTGCTGAGACTCAAGGCAGATTACAGAATATAAATGAACAATTCAATCAGACAACATAAAATATTCAATAAACAATGCACAAGGACTAAGATTACAGAATTAGAAAGTAATGCAAACAAAAATTATCTAAAATATGAGATATAACATATGATATAAACAATGTAGAATGGATTAGAAAGGTATAATATGGCAATCTGGTGCATACAAGGATGATTGCATGATTATTTTTTTTAACAGAAAAGGCAGATGAACTGTCTAGATAAAGAATGATTTGGGCACATGCATTCTTACAATGCTTATTATGACTGTTCCCTTGCAGAAACCATTTTTTGCCCAAATGAGCAAAATATGTCCATTAGGGACAAGCTTACTTCTATCTGAAGAAGCAAGCAGTGACTCACGAAAGCTAATACCCTGCCACATTTTTTTTAGTCTTTAAGGTGCTACTGGATTCTTTGCTACTGTTATAGACAGACTAGCATGGCTACCCATCTTGATCTAGGGGCAAGCTGGTGGGGAATAATTTCTCTCCTTTCAGCTGCATCACTGTATCCTAAACCATTCCTGAGGGTCCCCTGACTCTCAAGAGCAGCTTTCAAATAGAAAGGTGAAGGAAGCAAAACATCTTTTCTCACAGATAGCATTCCATTGTGGTTCTTAGTCTATTCCCCCTAAATTATGCCCAAAGTCATTCAGTTCAAGGCAGAGGTAGGGAATGTTTATGTTACAGTACAAACAACAAATGAAAATTTGTTGTTGGTGTAAAATAAAATAATGTGTCATAAGCATTTATTTCTATGGGTTAGGCACAAAATAAACGGCTTTTACAGGTCCCCTCAAGCTTTATAGATTTGACAGCATTTTATGTAAAAACATTGCCCACCAATCTGTCACACTCCTATGGGACAAAAGGGTGACCTAAAACAAAAACAAAACAAAAAAAACCACTGTTCTTATCCTTAATACTGGGTGGTCCTACAAAACAGTCTGTACTTTCATTCTCATTGTGAACCTTGCAATAGTATAAGAAAGGAAAATAAAATAGGTACGAAGGGGTCCATATAGGCAAAGACTTGATTCTCAGTGCTTGGATCCATAAGAGGAAGTTTGGCTCCCATCCCAAAGGGCAACTCTGTGTGGACCTCTTTATTTTCTTCTTAATATAAGTAAATGCTTGACATTCTTTTTCCTGCAAGGGAAAAGTGTAGCGCTACACTTGGAGATGATGTTGAAGTGAAGATAATTATCCCTGGCCTAATTTTCACTGATACAGAACACACAATATGTCGTTGTGACAGTGAGTATCCTGTGAAAACGGGCTTAGACAAAGTCAACTGGACATGTCTGATCAGTGCTACAAAATAATTATAAACCATGTGCAGTAGGCTGTGTTTATACATAAGATCTCTCTTTCTCAGCTAGGATGAACCTAATCAATTTGGTTCTCTTCAGTTTCTTAGTAAAGGCTGATATGGAGTCCACTATAACAATTGCTCTGGCAAGAAAAGTAACATACACCATCAAATTGATATGAATTAACTAATGGGGTGTGTGTTTAATCGGCACATAAAGTCCAGCCAGGTTAACTAAATGGAGTACCTCATTTGTTACTTTCTAAAATAATATTCCCAAGACATAGGCTGGCGGTAACACTGTAGGAAAATCCACTGATATAACTAAATAAAAATATTATGCATGTGTGCCAAGATATTATTTAAATGTCAGATACAATTTAAATAATAGATGTTCTAGCATATTAGTGAAATGCATTCAGGAAATGATAAATCTTTTAATAAATAAAACCAGATCCGGTTTGGCAGTACAATGGGAATTTATTGGCTTTTTAAGGTCATCTAAGGAAAGAGAAGAAACAATCCAAGAAAATTTTACAATGTTCCAAGGCCAGTTGATGCCACACTTAGGCACAGCATATCAAAGATCTGCTGGAAAGAAAAATACAGGGCTCCTGACCAATATTCCCTCTAAGCTGTGGAGTCTTGAGAGCAAAAATTCTACTTTGTGAATTACTGGCATTAAAGTTGTAAGCAAGTGATTTGGCTATTGCATAAATTGATTTGGCTACTGCATAAATTGCTCTGGAGCCATCCTTCCTGAGCTAAGACAAAAATGTGTGAGCTGGAGGCTAAAAAACTGTGAGTAAGCTCCCACTAACTCAACTTAGAGGGAACACTGCTCCTGACCTCTAACCTTTGCCTTTCCTTCAGTACCCTTTTTGCTTTACGTCTTTTCTGTTTTCTAGTATTGTTGTTTTAAATTGTAAATTTGCAAGCAGAACCCATCTTTTTAAAAATGGCAAACTGTTCAGGAACTTAATTATTGGCCTGTATCATGTCATTCTTGCATGGGAGGTGCAGTTTTCCAGCATTCCTCTCCACTTCTTACTCCCCTTCTAATTCCTGGAGACTGTTCCTGGAGTTGTGAGACCCACACAGAGGAACAGCTGCATGGGTTGGAGCACTGCACAGAGGGTAGGGAAGGGAGTTAAACTGCCTCCTTCTTTCTCGTCTATCAGCAGAGCTCCATAAGAAGCCCAGAAGGCCCTCTTCCTCAAATGGCAATGCTTCCATACAGTTCCTGCAATCCCAGGAATCATTTTTCCAGGACTCAGAAAATGCTGCAGGAAGGGAGAGGAATGTTAGATAATGCTATTATGATTACTATTTTAGTTGTTTCACAGGATTATCTCAGTTGTTCCACTGCAAGTCATCTTATTCTGATACTGAAAACAGTCCTTTAAAACAAGTATGATCCATGTTACTCAAATTTATATCCCAGAACAAAACTGAGGACTGGGACTTTATTTGTTCAGTTTGCAAAAAGCAATGGTTACCCATTTCCCAATTAAGTCTCCCAAGGGCAAGACTGGTGACATGCAAGAAGTCAGCGTGCTCACCTCTTGGTGGAAATGCAGCCTCACCAAACACATCCATGGCCAGTCTTGTCTTCTTTCATCTTAATTAGTTTAACTGTTCTGTTGATTTTTTCATTTGTTATTGTCTCATGTACCTAGTCAATCTCTCTCCTAAACTTCTTTTTTCTTCCCAGTCACTTGTTTCTTCAAGACCTTCTATCCCACCATCCTTGAATAAATAATTATTTTACTTGCCCTTTCTGTTTCTTTTGTTCAGTCTTTAGAATATGTCTAGATGTGTCTTTCTTTACAATGGTACCTTGTGACGCCCTTCACACCCTCCACAATCTCTTTTAAAATCTACAGAGAGTCATGAGCATCTCATACCTCAAGTCCTCTCTCTCCACTCCCAGACACATCCACAAACAGAGTAGCCCAGCCTCCTTTAATAATCAGCCCTCACTCACACACTGCTATTAGAGTTCGGATTCAAACACTGTTCCAATTACTTGCTGCCACCATTCATTCATCTCCTATATGTGTATAGACCTAGATATTAAACTCTCTATGTGTGCTTCTTTCCCTTAGACACAACCCACGGGGTTAATCATACAAGAAAACCTTTATTTATGATATGAACAAAACACTGAGGAAAGTAAAGCATAAGACACAGTGTTTCACTTTGACTGAACTTTTTAACTGAAGTCTTATTCCTATAACTGAGAGAGTTTAGTTCCCCTCAGTCAGAAAAACCCTTTTCACCTCATCCCTTAAAGCTGTCAGCTTCTCTCTGTTGTTAACCCTTTATAACTGTTGTTTTTCAACTGCTCTTTTTCAAGTCTCCTCTGACCATTCTGTCTACTTTCACTGGCTACTCGTAGGGAGAGGCTGAACCTAGCCAGTCCGTTACATAAATGTTCTTACAGAATAAATTAGTGAATTAAAATTATTTTATTCATTGTATGCCTTCACAGTCTTCATCTGTTTTTCATCTCTGCTCTCTCTCATACTTGCCCTTAGACTCTCCACTGATCTTCTTTTCAAATTTCATATTTCATGTGCTATGTCTTTACTTTCTTCTTAACCAGACTGTTCTGTATTCCAGGAAGGAACGTCAACCATTGATCTGGCTGGCTTTTTCTATTGCTTTACCTAAGAAAATACTGGAAACTCACTGTTTTGTGTCTTTTTTGAGCCTTCTACTGGTGAACAAATTATTCCTCTTCCTTCCTAACATGATTGAATCATAAACATCAAGGTATGGTTATATCTTTTAATTTTTGTACAGTTCCTATAGTGGTACATGGGCCGTAAATAATCATGACAGACTATTTTTTCAAAATGATTCAGGTAAGAAAAGCAAATATTGAAAAAATGCAAGAAAAATACATAGCTAAATCATTTTGAAGTAACAAAAAGGATGGTGAGAAATAAAAAAAATGTATGAGGACTTGAGACATGTTGGGCGCAATCATACACACCCATTTGCGACACAAGAAGGACGATTCTCCGTCGGCTCAAAGTGGCGTGATCACACAAGCACATCTGGGAAGCGTCCTGCAGCTGGTGTCGCAAACCACTTTGAGCCGGTGGGGAATTGGCTTATTTAGCTACCAGTGAAAAGGCAGTCTCAAATGGTTTGCAACGGCCCAGAACTGACATTTCCTGGTGTGATCGCACCAGCACAAACAAGTGGCGTTGGTGAGTGGGCTTTTTGGTTTTTTCCCCCTCCCATCCCAGTATGCGCATCATCAAATGATCCCGAGGGTGGAGAGGCAAGTCATTGATCCCTTCTAGAAGCAGATAAGCGCACTGAAAACTGCCGGAAAAAAAAAAACCAACTCGCCCACGGCTGCGTGTGATCACGCAGCGGCAGTTCGCCCTCACAGGTCGATGGACCTGTGTGATCCTGCAAAAGCGGCGCAAATCGCACCGGCACAAATTTGTGTCACTTCCCGTCTGGCTTATCTTGCTCGTGTGGACGGGGCCGTTGAATCAGAAAGGTAAAATGTACTATAATGAGAAAGGATGGGAGGGAATAGGGCTTGTTTGAAAAGTTTAGGATGTTATCTTCACTATGTTCAGTGTGAGGTAACATTAGAGATGTTGACATATGAGATTCAATGTCATTACAAGTTTATGTTTAAGTAGGCATAAAGACATAGTACAGAAATTAGAATGAATAAGAAGACAGCAACAATTCAGAGGCTAAAACGTAAAACATCATGGTTTGAACCCCATGGGGTCTTCATAGGACATGGATGTACACTTTTTTCCTTCACTGAAATATTAAAAATACCAAACATTATCACAATATATTTTAATGGTATCTGTTTATTTATTCTGTATGAATATTTGCTATTTTAATATAGTGGAGAAACCAGTTTTCCATGCAATTTTGTGTGTGTCATATTGTGGTATTCTCCCCCCACCCAGGCTTTCTTCTAAGTACTAGAATTCATATGTTGCCAGGCTTACAAGTGCTCCGTGTGTGGGGAAGGGGGGATTGGCCAAGACTGTCAGCCATTTTTATCCCCCTCCCCCCCCGGTACTGTGACCTGGCAACATGTGGATTCCAGTACTTGGAAGAAAAGCCTGCAAGAAAAAATGTGCCACAAATTTTCTACAGAACCTATGTTTACCTTTTCTACAGAATCTACATTTACCTCTTTACGTTGAAGATCAGTGGTTTTTATGCACTGATTCTGGAAACCACTTCAGAGGGACTATTACTGTAATGGTATGATCTTATAATTTGAATCAGTGGCAGATGATGGCAATAATTACAGGTGCATAATTATTCTGCAACCTCTTCCTTGATTTCAGCCAAAAGAACTTCAGTAGCAAAATGACAGATGTACATGCTGTGACAATATGATACTTCAGATCAGTACCTATGTCAGAATATTCCATTTTGCTACATGAATTACACCCAGAGAATGTTCAGGTGTTAAGCTCAAACTGCCAATTCAAATAGCCTGCTGTAAACAGAGGTAGCTTTCTTCCCCCATTTCTCTTCCTATTCCAAGCAGCAGAGCGGGAGAAATAAAATACCACAAGGAGATAGGAGAGATATCTCTGCTGCAGTCATGTAGGCAATTGAGAAGTCTTTGCCTCTTTCCCAGCCTGGCATATTTGGGTAAGAGAGTTGTTGGGAACAAGAAGTGCTGGCTTTAAGGAGGGGGGGGGCAGCCATTCTTTGGGGGAAATTTGGAAGGAGCTATTCAAAGGAGACATGCTTTAAAGAACAGTCATACACTGGCCACTGGTCTGATCAGACATGCCCTAGCTATTCTAGAAGAAGAGTAAACCTAAAATAAACATCAAACCTGGAATGAATAAAAAATGTCTGCTCCTCTCTTAACATCAGAAAGGTAGGTAAGATCAAAGGATAAAGGATGAATTTATTTATTTGTTTTTTCTTTGCTCAAATACTGTAGTTGTAGTGCAACTGTACTCTTGTATTCTTGTATTTCTTCACTATGTATATACTTAAATTTTTATTCTTTTTTTGGAATTGGAGTTGTTCGGTCTCTGAATCAATAGGAAAACCCCATATCTGGCATCACAAGAATCACAAGAGAAGCAGGGGAACCTCCACATTCAGAGGCACTAAACCTGTGAATCCCAGAGCCAGGAGGCAACATCAGGGGAAGGTCTCAGTCCTTATGCCCTGTTGTTGGTTCTCAAACTGGCTGGCCACTGTGCGAGGCAGGATGCTGGACTAGATGGACCATTGGTCTGATCCAGCAGGGCTCTTCTTACATTCTTAAGTTCTTTTCTGCCCAAGGAAATGCTGATTGCCACTTTGGGGTCAGGAAGCAATTTTTCTCCAGGCCAGTTTGGCCAGAGATCCTGGAGGTTTTTTTGTCATCTTCTGGGTGTGGAACAGCAGTCAATGCAGGTGTGGAGGGGGAGATATTTGTGAATTTTTTACATTGTGCAGGTGGTTGGACTAGATGACCCCAGATGTCCCTTCCAACTCTAGGATTCTATGAGAACATCTTTAACAAGCAAGATTTTAAGCCAGGATTACCCAAACTTTTTAAGCCTGAGGGTACCTTTGGGATTCTGACACAGGGCAGTGAGTGCAACTACTAAAGAGCTGAAAAAGGTGGTGGAGGCAACCTCAAAATAGCTGCTACAAGAGTGGAGCCAACCACAAAATGCCAGAGAGTGAGGTCATGCATAACTTGAGTAGTAATTCCTCAATATTTCAGGTAGAAGTCCTATTTATGAACATATTGTTTAAAAATATTTTCTTGCATACAAACTGCTTTCCTTCAGTAATTCAGTGAAGATCCTTGTGTTGTGGTGGCAGCTGGTGCTAAAGCAACTTTTTAATAATCTGTCCAGCCAATCAGATCTCTTACAATTGATCTCCAGCTGACAGAGATCAACTCCTCTGGAGAAAATGGCTGTTTTGAAGGGTGGACTCTATGGCACTGTACCATGCTGAGGCCCCTCCCTCCCCAAACCCCACCATGTCCAGGATCCACCCTCAAAGTCTCCAGGTATTTTCCAACCCAGAGCTGGCAACCCTATCCAAATTCCATGTAAGGAGAGGATTCTGATTATTTTTTTTAAAGAAGGTCTGCCATAGGCCAACCAACTGAAATTCTATCAGAGGCCTGTAGTGGTAGCAATGAGGAAAGAATAGGGGGGACTGAGTGTGATAAAAGTTGGGGAGCAGTGAATTTCCATTGGGGCCTACCAACTAGAGACCAGACCCAACCAAGGAAATCCCTCATTTCCCATGGTATAGCTATGCTACAGAGATTCTTTCTAAACCTGTGTGTATTGGATTGATCAAATGATCAATTGACACTACCCAATGAAACACAAGAGTGTATTGGGGATTGTTAATAATTAATACATGGAAAAATAGATACCCCAACATAACTATTTCATTTTGGAAACAACCATAAGGGAGAAAATGGTACTTACACCGGAATAGAAAGGCTCACCAGACACACAGATAACGTCTTGTTCTTGAATCGTCAAAATATCTTTAGCTAAGTGCAGCCGCACTTTGAAAGGTTCCTGGTTACCATCCTGCAGCAAACAAATCCCTGTCTTTGTCTTCAAAGGAAGAACAGGGGGAAAAAAAAGTTTGCCTTAGTTTCCAAATGGCATACTGATAGGTCATGTTGTAGGATCAAAAGGGTAAAAGAGTTCAGCCTTACACATTACAGGGGCATCATTCAGCCAAGCATTCAAATCTACATTAAGCTCAAAGCCATCTATTAAACTTATTTCAATCACTCATGAACCAGGAGCTTTTCTGAGATCACAACAGAGCACTGAAATTGTATGAAGGATGCCACTTGATTACAATCCAGTAGCTCTTACCCACAAGAAACATGATTTCAAATGTGTTAATGATCATATCTTGTATTTGTTGATTGCTGAACTAATGTGTGTCTAAATTCACCTGGTTAAAAGCATCATCTGGAAGGAAGCTTTCCGAGCCAGAGCATGACATATATCTTGACAATTCAAAATGGATGTGAAACAAGCCACAGAGTAATGCCCTAGTGGTGCCAACCTCCAGTTGGGTCCTTCAGATCTCTTTGATTTGCAAATGAGTCCCAGATGACAGAGATAAGTTCTCTTGGGGAACATAGCTGCTTTGGGGGATGGACTCTATGGCATTATACCCCACTTAGCTTCCTTCCCTAGACTCTACTCCCAAAACCTTCAGAAATTTCCAATCTGGAGCTGGCAATTCTTCAATGCCTTGCAAGCTTATTTTACAGTGTCAATGAGACTGTGTTCCTACTGCTTTGACCAGTATTTTTAAAAAAGGCACTGAGCTATTAAAATGGCACTTTCCTCCCTTATACTGGATATCAGATACTTGTTAAACCTCAACAGGTACTTTTCACACTATGCATATTACTAAGGCTCAATCAGTTCTTCCTATCAGTGAATCTTATACCCTTAGATTTAATATAAATTGCTGCTCACCAATTCATGCCTGCCCATCTATTCCAGATATCTCTGCTCAGTTAAGACAGGGTTGCTAGTACCAGGTTCAGAAGTACCTGGAGATCTGAGGGAGGAGACTGGGAGAGTGGTGTTTAGGAAAGGACCTCAGTAGGGTATAATGTCATACTGTCCACCTCCCAAAGCAGCCAGTTTCTCCAGGAAAAGTGGAATAAATGTTTTAAATATATAAATACAAGCCTGATACCCATGCTTTGCTATAGTATTTAAGTTCCATAAATCCCGTTATAATACTGATGATGTGAAGTTTGAAATGTAACATTTGTCGTAGGAATTCTAATGGAGAAGATTGTAATGTAAAAAATGAAATGAGACACACATACAGGTTTTTTCTCTACTGAAGGAACTCTCTGTAGACCACACGGTCTTGCTCATATGGAGATGTGTTTTTCTGAACACCTCAGGGTGATCTTGCTGGTACTTGGCCAGCACAGCTCAGTGCACCTCAGAAGTACTATGTGCAAATGCCTTTGCCGCATTCCTAAGTTAGCTCCCCCTTGAAGCATTGTTGTATCTGGCTCAATGTTTGCCAGGAGCTTTCTTGGGGACAGTAAGAGGTGAGAGATGTGAGGAGGAGTTGGTCTGAGGGAATGGTGATGTGGTGGACATTTCTTCAAGTTCATGAGGGAGGCACGCATCAAAATGGATCCTAGAAAGGTCCTTTACTATCTCCTCATGAACATTCATAAACTCAATTGCCATGCTGATCTGTTATGAGAAATGTCTATTCAGGAGTCTTGAATCGCTGATTTCTGTAACTGTCCTCAACTGTCTTCAGTCTCTTTTAACTGTGTTTTTACCTCAGAACATTCAAATCCACAGCTGAGCAATCAGAGGGAGGCAGGGTGCAAACAGGTAGGTTTTACCTCAGAACTTTAAGCTTCACAGTTAACCAATCAGAAGGGGGGAGGCAGCAGCTTGCCAGGCACATAGAAAACAATTTGGGGAACACATTTTGCCCCCCTTTTACCCCCTTACAGGTCATATTTCTCAGAAATCTCTTGCAGTGGGGGTTGACATCATGGAAGGAATGCCCCTCCCTTTTTTGGGTTTCTTGGTGCAGCGGTTTGACCTGGGCATTGAATTGGGGGGAGGGCATACTTCTCCCCCCCCCCTTTTTTTTTTTTACAAAAATGCCTCTCATTTGTGTTACAATTAAGAAGTGGGACATAACTACGTATTCAAAACACCATCCAAGCAATCAGATATTAAGCAAGTTGACATGAACCAATTTTCTAGAACCCACATTGTGAGAAGTTAAATAGCCTAATAAAGGAAAACAGTTTTCTACAAATTTGGGGTATATTTCCATTGTGGGTGGGAGTGTGGCTAAGCTGGGCCAGCAGCACCGCTAAGGTGATCCTGCTGGGGTGGCATCCCTGATGGATTAAAGTACCCTGGTCCTGCTCCTACACCTGACACGACATCAGCCTGTCTGGTGTTGGGGGGGATTATGTTTAAAGGCATCCGGGAGGCTGGGCCAGCAGCAGGGCTAAGGCAATCCTGTTGAGCAAATGTTCTGGGCAGCTGTAAGCATCCCACCTCCACTCCTACACCTGACAGGCAGCTGCCTGTCCAGTGTAGGAGGGGAGGGGGAGGAGTATTAGAAGCCACTGTGGAGGTAAGGCTGGCAGGATCACTAAGGCGTTGCTGCTGGGGCAGGCTCTCTCATGGCTTTAAGCCCCCTGCAACCACTGCTGCACCTGACAGACAACCACTTGTTAGGTGTAGGAGGTGGGGGAAGTGTGGCTAAAGCCATCAGAAAGGCTGGGCCAGCAGCATCGCTAAGGTGATCCTGCTGTGGTAATGTCCCTGATGGATTAAAGTACCCTGCTCCTGCTCCTACACCTGACAGACACCGGCCTATCTGGTGTTGGGGGGGAATTGTATTCAAAGGCATCAGGGAGGCTTGGCCAGCAGCAGGGCTAAGGCAATCCTGCTGAGCAAACCTCCCTGGTGGTTGTAAGCATTCCACTTCCTCTCCAGTGTATGAGAGGGAGGGGTAGTATTAGAAGCCACTGTGGAGGCTGGGCTGGTGGGATCACTAAGGCGTTACTGCTGGGGTGGGCTCCCTAGGGGCCTTAAGCACCCTGCAACCACTGCTGCACCTGACAACCACCTGTTAGGTGTAGGAAGTGGGGGGGGCATGTGTTGGAAGCCATCTGAGAGGCTGGGCCAACAGCATTACTGCACCTCACAGGTGGTTGTTGGCCATTACTGATTTCTTCAACTGCTGTTGGCTCTGTGCAGTCTCCTGTAACTGTTGTTGTTGTTGTTGTTTTTTACCTCAGAACTCTGAACTCTGCAGCTGACCAATCAGAGAATGGGGGGTGCAAGGAGGCAGCAACATAGGAATCAATGCGGGGAGCACATTTCCCCCCTTTTGACCCACTTAGGGGCTGAATTTCTAAAAATCCATCCTTAGTGAGCACCTATGCCATGGTGGGAGTGCTCTCCCCAAATTTGGTGTTTCTAGGTCCAGCGGTTTGGCCTGGGCATTGATTTTACTGTAAGGGAACTTTCTTTTATATATATAGATGAAGTGAAGCATATATCCTGGAGATCAGATGTAACTCCAGTAGCTCTCCAGCCACCAAGTGGAAGTTGGAAAACTTATTGTTAGAGCTGCTAAAACTTCCCCCACTTCATCTATACATTGCTCCAGATTAAAGATGTCTGGAGGTGGATCTGTCTTATTTGACTCCTTCGTAATTATACCTGTAACAGTAACAGTAAAAAGAGATAGGAATTGGACCATGCAAACACAACAGAAAGGGGGAATATACTTGTCTTTAGTATCACACCCCAAAGTTACACCCCAGTACAAACCAGGCAGATTGACATTGACAAACCTCCACAAACTTTTAAGGCAGTTTGTGGGGGTTCATGGGGAGCAAAAAGCAGAGGTTTATATCCTTGCTTTCTCCTCCTGCGAAAGCCACCAAAACAGCTCAGCTGTGGGAGCGGGCTACTCCCAGCTGCTAAACTCTTTAGACTGAAAACAGCTGAGCCACTGGGGTATCCTACTCCCATGGCTCAGTTATTTTGGCCTCTAAACAGCTGAGCCTGCTCCACATGGTTCCCACAGTTTAAAGGGGCTTTCTTGTACAGCCAGCACCAGGGACTGGCTGCCAAAGAAAGGCCCTTTAAACAGTGGAGCCATGCAGAGCAGTTTGCTCGATGTGGCTCAGCTGTTTAAAGGAGCTCTCTTGGATTCAGCACTGAGCCGTGGAAAGCTGCAGAGCGCAGAAAGCAGTGATTTAAATGGCTCCCAACCATTTATATCAAACAACTGAGTATTAGGTTTAAATGGCTTGGAACTATTCAAACCCCTGCTTTCTGCTCCCCTCAAAAAGCAGTGGGAACAGAAAGCAAGGGTCATAAACCCATATGAACTGGTTCAGTCTGTGAACCAACTTCCTGGTTCGTATCAGTGCATTGTTCAGCCATGAACCATAATCCAAACCACAAAAATGACATTTCTGCCTATCCCTAGACCCTACTTCTTTTTGTGATCAGCCATTTGTCATGACATGCCAAATTACAGGGAACAAACAAGCTGCTACATAAAGGTATGGCTTTACACGTTGTGTATATTTTAATCTCTGGGAGTAACATGATACGTAATATGTCTACTAAGCACTGGAATTCAATAAACCAGCTGCAGTATTCAGGCTTATTACTTTGGGGGGGGACACCCTTGTGCTTGTACAGTATATATACTTCAAGAGATGGGCAGAAAATTGAATCTCCAAACATCTGCAGTATTCTCACTTCCAGCTATAAACAGAGGATGCACTACCAGCGTCTGAGAGAGCACCAGTTGTAGTGGTAAGTTCATATGCACAGAGCACAAGGCTATATTAAGAAAACATCTACACATAAGGAAATATTTACTAGGGTATGCTGAGCACGACTGGCCTATTTCTTGCCCCATCACTCTTTAGTCTGCTGTGGTATTACAAACTGGCTTCAGGGAAACAAGAAGAATAAAATGCTGCCTTGCCCCTGGCCAGCAGATAAGATCGAGATATTAACACTGAGTTAACTGAAAAGTTGCTTCTTTCTATGTACAATTTATTGAATAAGGACATTGTCAGGGCTTCTGTCTTGGATACTAGGATATGATAAGAGAGACATTTTAATTATTTTATAAGTTCCATCAGCCAAAGAAAGTAAGATGTGGGGAAATGCCTTTTGATACAAACCTCCTAGGATCTCCTAATAGGAGCTGTGGACAAGCTCCAATACCTCACAAGCAATCTGAGAACTGCCTGAGGTAAGATTATGTTTGGGAAATATTAAATTGTTTATATAGTTGTTCTGCTTTACTTGACTGCACACTTCTGACTTGGCTGATTACCCTATAAAATCTCCTGAGAAGCTTTATGGAAAGAGCTGTGGTAAGAATTAAGTGGCACATTACTATATAGCAGAAATAATTAGGCATCACAATGGAATTAAAATACAAGTCAGCATTGTGACGCATGCGGGCAGAGTTTGTTTACAGTTTGAACAAGGAAATCAAGCATGAGGGGGAAAATCATTTTATTTGGGGCTATGACTGGTTGCACCTGCGCAGAAATCTAATTTACATGCGTAAACTGTTATGTACTGAGGTCATAGAAATCTCTCTATTACAGTATGGAAACTACTACTGCTTTAAATTAAACTTTCAGTTCCATTACATCCCTTCCCACAAAGCAGCAATAATGAGCATAAATTAGGTCTTAAGAAAGGGAAGAAAGATGATTTATTTACGGTCTAATAAAACTTACGACTTACTGCTAAATATGCTCAAATTATTTTTTGTGTGTGTTTATTTTCATATGACCTCAGAAACAAAAAGAGAAGCAAAGTATGTTGCTGCAGCTACTACTCACTAGCGATGGATGAACACTCCCACAGCTTGATTCAGAACATAGCCTGGCAAACTGAGCTACTCCACCACCATTCCAGCCAAATTCTGCATTCTGAAATCTATCAAGGGGATCTAAATCCCTCCACCAAATCCTCATGATCCCCCTCATGAACACTCTCACCTATTCCTATTCTATACCACTGCCAATCTCCCTCTCTCCCTTCCAGCTCCTAATAAAACAACAGCAGTGTCCCATGTGAAAGGGAGTTGGGGACCATAGTACTCTAGCATGACAGGTCTATATCACGTGCCCATAAAACCATTCTTCTAGCTGAGACATCACTAGTACAGGGGTGTCAGGAGATGGGGGTGAGAGGGAGAAGGAATGCCGGGGCCTTTTTTTTACCACTACTTCTTCGGGGCCATTGGATATGTTTTAGAGAAAGGAAGAAAGGTGCTGGACAAAGTAAAGGTCCTTCCTCTTCAGGCTTTCTCAGAAGCCTATGCACAGGAAGCACAGGGTATGCATTTTTAAGGTAAATAATGATCACCTTGAACTGTAGGCGAGCACTATAAAGAATGGGAAAATCTGTTCCTTAGAAAAATATACACACCTCTGGGACCCCTGCAACCCCTGAGTAATATTCAAGAAGGTTTATCTTGAATACTCTGCAACACCTCTAGCCATGTTCTGCTTAATTCCCATTTGCCTGTATTCAGGGGTCCTTTCGTAGAAAAAGAGGTGCAGGAGCTCATTAGCATACCTCATTAGCATATGTCACGTGCCCTGACATCACCAGAAGTGTGTCAGAAAGGGAATGTCAGTTTCAGCCCCATTATACCCTATGGGCCATTGAAATCAATGGCAAAAACTCATAGGGTATATGAGGGGCTGGAGGAAAGGGGGTTTGAGGGAGAGGCTCCAAACTTGCAGGGTAGCTGCTGGGGCCTCGCCTCAAAATACCCACCAAGTTTCAAGAAGATTGGACCAGGGGGTCCAATGCTATGGGCCCCTAAACAGGTTGTCCCATCCCCTCCATTGTTCTCTATGGTGGGAAAAAATGTTAACCCCCTGGTCCAATCTTCTTGAAACTTGGTGGGTATTTCGAGAAGAGGCCCCAGCAGCTACCCTGCAAGTTTGGAGCCTCTTCCTCAAACCCCCTCCCCTCCAGTCGCTTTTAAAGTTGCCGCTGAATTTCGGCGGCAATTCAGCAGCGGGCTGAATCAGATTAGAGAATCTGATTCGGCCCGTGGCTGCCCTAGTGGCCACTCCTGAGCTGGCGGAACTTTGCTCTGCCTCGCTCCGGCCCCAACGGACCCCTGCCTGTATTAACTTTTTGTAGGATCTATGCTAATTAATGATTTGGGGTGGGGATAAAGTATTCCGACTGCAATGAAACTCTTCTCCACACACCTGGCCGGTTCACACAAAAACACAATGCAAACATATTCCTGAGGACTCAATCGAGTGAGCTATGCCATACACCTCTAGGACAAGTTAAAAAAACCTACTAAGAACCCACACACACACACACACACACACACTTACACATGGAACTGCCTTCTACTGAATCAGATCATTGGTTCATCAAAGTCAGTACTGCCTACTCAGACTGGCAGCAGTTCTCCAGGGTCTCAGGCTGACATCATTTCTGTGAAAGCCAAGCTATTAGGGCCCACTAGCAGTTACTTAGAAGGGAATATGCTTCTCAACAATAGTTTTTGCTTTGCAGTCTTTTTGCAGAACTCAGGGTCAAGCAGATTTCCCCCATTCCATTCCTTTATTATCCAAGAACTTTGCACTATACTATATTTCACTCCTTTTAAATTCTTAATTAGCAAGGAAAACTTTTAAAATTAAATCTATGCAGGAACATGTGTCACTTGCTGCAGCTTTCATTTTCTTGGTCATAATTACAGGGGTGAACTTGAATGTAGTATAGAATGTAAGTCCGGGGACAGAGTTGAACCAGGATTTAAGGTCTAGTGTGGAAAGGACCACATGTCCCTTCCTTTTCTGGCTATATTGTTTTATTGCTGATGTTGTTTATATAAGCTTGTAAACCATTTTATGGTATTTTATGGTTGGTAGCCGCCTTGAGCCAGCTCGCTGGATAGGCGGGATAAAAATGTAATAAATAAATATAAATATAAATATAATTTGTATCTGTTTCCCCCCCTCTCAGTTTATCAATTATAAACAGAATACTGGTAAAGAAAATGTTACAGACGTATCACATCAAGATTAATTTTATGCAAAGTTTTACTGGTTCACACATGGGTTTTGGTGTACTTGTAAACCCTATACACAAAAAAGGATCTTGATGCAATCTCATTAAAATTATTCTTTGGCATTATTTTATCAGTGTCCACACAACTGGAGCCTGGAGATCTCCTGGAATTATTTATTTATTTATTTGTTTGTTTGTTTATAACTGATCTTCAGAACACAGAGATCAGTCCTCCTGGAGAAAATGCCTGCTTTGAAGGGTGGGCTCTATGACATTAGTAGGGTTGCCAGGAATTACCTGGCTTGTGGCAGGGGGGTGGGGTCCTGGTCCCTCTCTGGGACTTCTTTGGTGCGCACACTACAATGACATCACCCAGAGGGGGCAGGGCACTGCTATTTGAGGGGAAAGCCATAGAGTTTTCCCTCAAATGCTAGAGCGTCCCCCGCAACATGCCCATGGGTGATGTCATCATGCCGGGGCACGTTGCTGCGATGCTGGCACTTCAGGGGTGTGGTCCTCTTGGTGGCCGGTTCGGGCCAATGGGTAAACGGCCCACCCAGGGGACCTGGCAACCCTAGACATCAGACAACAGTGAACTTTCTCCCTTCCTCAAAATCTCCAGGAATTCCCCACCCCAAAGATAATAACCCTACAACACACAGCCCAGTGATAAAGAAGGAGAAATATACAACTGAAGAAATAACATGCTAAGGCAAACTGCACATGCAATCCATATTATTTTCTTTTTATAAAAATAAAATATTATAAGGCATAGAGTTTAGGGAAATAGCTCCAGTCCATTGGGATTAAGAACCTAAAAGGTTATATAGATACAAATAGGCCCTATTTGTATGTATTTAACCTATTAGGTTCTTAATTCATATGTATTAAGGTTTTTGTTCCTTGTCTTTTGCATTCTTTTCCAGTCCATTTTGATCAAGGGAGCAAAGGCCACAGAGTGTGAGCAGTTAATAAAGCTTCTCTTTTATTACCAACTGCAAGAACCCAGTCAGAGTACCAACTGCAAGAACTCAGGCTTGCCTAGAGCTTAACTGAGAGAACTGCTGATTTTTCCCCCAGGCCCAAGACACAGAAATATAGAATCAAGGGCAGCAGCAGTGGAAAGAGTACTGAGGAGCATACAGAAAAAAAAAGCTGAGCACTTCTTCAAGTTGACATTTGACTTTCACTTTTCTTTGTGTAACTGGGCACTATCCGTTAGGATTTGTCTCTGTTCAGAGTACCCTTCCTGAAAGGCATGAAGATCCTGTCTCTACAAAGGTTACTACGTTCATAGCACTTATGTTTCAGTTATACCAGCAGTTGTAAAATTGTTATGTTTATTATACAGTTATGTAACCTGGAAATGTTTCATACCCTGAATGTTTTCCTTTTGGAACAATTTTACAATTCCTTGACAAGCCATAAGGGTACTATCATTTATTAATTTGAACTATACCCAACTCTCCAATGTGAAAATAAAATTTTGTAGAGAGATCTATGTAGCCAGGATTCTGACATGCATACCCAGGCTCAGTGCAAAATTCAGGAGAAAGGAAACAATGACAGATTCCTAACACATGCATCACTTCTACTAAAAATAAAACCAGGCAATTTGAAACACCAAAGTCCAGGGATAAATTTTGAGGAGGAAAATTTCAAAAGCATTCTCAGCAGAGTATTTTTATGGAATTATTCAAAATAAATAAACTTCTCAGGGGTTGGTCTGCCAAGTATATACCCCTTTGATTCCAGTACTCTAGGCCCCTGACCACCTCCTTTTAGAACCAACTGATCACCCAGCAAGGCCACTGGAGGCCAGGAGCTGCTTTGCTGCCCCAGAGGAAGTCAGGGCAGCAACAGCGCCTCGACGCTCTGCGTCATGACGTGGGCGGGGGGTGGAGCTGGCCCTGCAAAAGGCAGGGCTCCATTCCCACCAGAATCAGTTGCTCCTCATGCTCACCCATCCTCCTGCCCTGTTCTTAGTGTAGGCTGTTGCTGGTTGCCGTTGGGGGCAGGTAGGAATTTTTTGCTTCTACCTAGTATTGGCTGAATGGGTGGAGGGGTTTTCGCCTACCTTGCACTGAGAGGAGTGGATTAAATAGTTGGTTGTGGTGGTCGTTATTAAATAAGTTGATCACTTAGCAGGGTTGTGTGGGTAAGAAAGCAGAACTGGTGAGCACCTTATGGCATTTTTCCTGTTGGGGAACAGGGAGTCATCAGGAACCGCCTTTGGATTTTATGGTCCAGGGTGAGGAATTATGATCACCTCTGGGAACCTCTTGGGGAAGGCTCCTTCCTGCAAGTTGTATGGCTTGTAAACCTATGTAAGGTTTATTCTCAGCCCCAGTTTTGTTTCCTTCTTGAGCCTTAATAAGCTCTTTTGCAATTTTTGCTCATCATTGATTTTCACTAATCTACTATTCTTTATGTGTACTGAAACAACCTATTCTGTTTTGTCCCCAAACCCATGTTAACATATTAGTTTAATGTATTGTAATACAACTCATTTAAGATAATTTTCTAGTCAAATGAAACACTTTATTACAACAATAATATTAATGATTTCATTATGTATGTGTTTTTATCTAATAACTTTTCATCTTTTCTACCATCTTTCTCCCAATGACAGAACCTGGAAAATGCAGAAAAAGCTCAGTGTGTTCAGAGACAAAGGCGGGAGACCTGTGTAGGAAGCCATGCGTGGGAGACTGAGGGACCATGTAATAGTCTTGGCACTCTCATAATCCAGTGCTCAATAAAGAAATAAAAGGAAATTTGATCAATACCCCCAAATAATTTTCAGAGTTCTTGTTACTTATACTGACATTCTTAGAAATTGAGATGGGAAATTAGAAGCATGAAGTGGTGCTGAAGTAATTATTGTGAGATGTTGAGTAATATTTATATATCTATGCTGAACCTGTCTGCAAAAAAATATGCACACAATGATGTCTGGGACTAGGGAGGGGATATTTCTATAAACCTTATGAAAGACACAGGCTTGCAGAAAATTGTGAAGTCCCAAAATGTATATTGGGAGAGAATGAAAATCTCCCAAATAAGAACATAAGAAAGAAAAAGAATGTTGTATTAGAACTTGTAGTAATATGTAGCAAAAGTTTTCTTGTCATTTTAAGCCAGGTAACCCCAAACAACATTGCCAAGGTTTCCATGTCTTGGTTAATGTGAGCTGAGAGGGAACAGAAATAAAGAGAGAGATGATGATCAAGGTAAAGATGGGAAGGCAGGAAACAAGCAGGGGAAGGAGAGCAAAGGAGGCAAAGCTGAAGGAGGAGGAACAGAAAAGGGTAGGACAATGGATGCAAAGGAAAAGGAACAGTGAGGGGAGAGCAGAGGAAATAGTATGGGAAGGGAAATACAGTAAGGATGGCCCTCTCAGTAGTCCTTTCGGGTGTCTTATATGTCATATTTCTAGTCACCATAGCTACCACTCCCTCTAGTACACTTTAAAAATCATACAGTATACTTTAAAAATCATACAGTAAGGATGGCCCTCTCAGTAGTCCTTTCGGGTGTCTTATATGTCATATTTCTAGTCACCATGGCTACCCCTCCCTCCAGTACACTTTAAAAATCATATTACAAAGGCCATACTGAGTAAAAAATCCCAAGCTTGCAGAAAAATACAAAAAAAGTGTGAACAATAAAAATGGAAAGGGGTTATCCTCTCCAAAACCATAAAGCAGTGTCTGAATATGCAGACATCACTAAAAAAAATTGTTGGGTGGACTTTTGGGTTAGTGCAACAATTCCAAAAGGTGCCTGACAATTGAAGGGGAGAGAGCAGGGGCAGGGGAGTGGGGTGGGGAAAGAAGAAATAAAAGGAGAAACTATAGGGACAGTGAGGGGAGGAGAAAATGGGCTGACAAAATGTGAGTAGTGGGAAGCTGGAAAGAGTGGTGTTTTAGATCAGGAGTTGACAGTAGGCATGGTGAGCTGACAGGTAGGACAAGAAGGTGAGAAAGAGCTAGAGCTGAAGTAAAGAAACAGAGATGGACAGGGTGGTGGTGGAAATCCTTCAAATGATAGCATTGTCCATATATATAACACACTTGATCTGTTCCATATGTTTGAGATTCAGAAGAGATTTTATATTTATGTCTAGTTAGCTGACAACTAATTTGTCATCTCTTAAACATAATTAATCCATCTAGATATTTCTTAGTGAAACATATAGAACATAATGCCCACTATAGGTATTCCTCCCACCTCCAAATTACGAACATCTGGCATTACCTCTTCACATGTAGTCCTGAAATCCATGTGCTATGGCACAGAAGAGGTATTTGTCTAAAAGAAAAGAAGCTTTTATTAGAATCAAGTGATCAGCTATCAAATGTTGAAAGTAATTGAAAGAAAGAAGCAGGAAGAAAACTGCATTATTGTATGCCACTAGACTCAGTCTTCGTACTGCTGCTTCAGACCAACATGGCTACCCACCTGAATCTGTATGCATAGGTAACGGTTTGAGAGCAGCAGTGATAAAGATATATATCAATATATCAATTAATGTCATAGATCTTTCTTGTTTTGGTGAAGCATGCTAAACTGATTAAGTATGATTAAAGGTGAGCTGATCCTTTCAAATACCTCCTGATATATCAGGCATTCAAAATTACTTTTCATTATGACTAAACTTTTAACAGAACTCATATTTTATGTTCTTTCTTTTTTAAAATTTATTTTCTATAGCAATAATGTCTGCAAGATAATTTTAGCATCAGTGCTTATAAACGTCCTTCTTGTACCCAATTGACTAATGTTCCCTTTTTATCCTAAATTTTAAAGCCATATGTATAATTCCATTAGATTCTGAAAATTTTATCCATCTGCATTCTCCCTAAGTAGCTGCATATCATTTATCAGAACAACATGCTCTTTTTTGTCTGAACGTGTTTACGAGCAAAAATAACACTTGTAACATGTGCTGAAGTGCTAGCTTTCTTAACAGTGAAATGACCTGGGAAACTGGCTTTTGCCCAAATGTATTTCCCTCCTCCAAGGTACACAACATAATTTAGCAGACATTTAGCTCAGACTGCTTCACGCACAAGATAGTTTTGTTCAGAGGGGAGGAGTTATTAAGAAAGGGCAGTTATAGTGGCTGCCCAAGTGGCTGCTTTGGCCTCCAGACTGGCAGGAGGCAGCAACATGAGAGGAGGTAACAAGGCACATACTCTTGTATCTGTCACCACAAAGCAGGCTGCAGAGGAATGTGCTTTCTGGATTCTGAGAAGGGGAGGGAAGCATGGCAGGAGATGGGGGGCTCCCATAGCAACTGCAGAAGGGGGCTTGGGTTCCCATGACTGAAGCAGCTGCCCTCCCCAGGTTCCACTCTCAAATCTCCAGGAGTTTCCCAACCTGGGTCTGGCAACCGTATTAATCCCATTTCCCACCGATGGCCAGGGGGGACCTGGCAACCCTGCTGGAGCTGAAGAATGACCCTCTTTGACAAAGCATTAGAAAAACCACCATCCAGTTTGCATAACAAGATTTACATAACAAGCTTTAATGTTCTGCTGACCAGTTACTGCTGGGGGGCCTTGCTGAACACATGGAATGTGTCTTGGTAAGGTTTGGCATTATTGTGAAAAGGTTCCTTTCAGTCACAGCTCCCCATAGGGATGCCAGACACCCCCCCCCCCCGAGATCCCCCCCCACTCCCAGGTCCCACTGCCCTACCACCGATCAGCTGGCTGGCAGGGGAGGACTTACTGCAAAAAAGGGAGTCTCACCCAATGTTTTAGCAAAGTCCCCGGTGTGACTTCAATGTGACCCAGAAGTGACATAGGCACATCAGGGATGTCAGGGTGATGCTCTGGTTTTGGGGCAAAAACTCTATGGTAGAAGCTAAATCTACCATAGAGTTTTTGCCCAAAAACCTGTGTGTCACCCCAAAGTTCCTGATATGCCTATGTCACTTTTGGATCACACTGGAAGTCGCATTGGGGACATAGCTGAAACATTGGTTAAGATTTCCAGCTCCCAGTAAAGCCCATTCCCCAACCCCACTGGCTGCCCGGAGGGACTTGACAACCCTAGCTTCCCATGGGGAACTAAAGGCTCCCTTTTGTGCTCTGAAGCACTGAGTTGGGAGTATAGGATTTCCCAGACTCCACATCTATCTACAGTATTGGTATTGTTGGGGCTAACTCTCCAAATGAGCCATCAAAATGGCTAGCATAATGAGGAGTTGCTGATGTTCCACAAGGGCTTGGTTTGGCTTGTAGCATGGGTAACTGGACTCACACTGTTGCTTGGGTCCAAGTTGGTTGGGCAGCATGTACACAGAATACAATGGTCATACCTTGTATAGGGTAACAAAATACCTCCTATTCTTAATCAGGCTCATTGTACTTGGCCTGCATGGAGACATTAAAATTTATTTATCTATCAAATTTATACCCCACTACTCCCTTGACAAGCAAGGCTCACAATAGCTTACAACAAAGTAAAATACAATTCAATAGACAGTATTAAAAATAGTAAGAATAATAAATATATAACACAGTTTAAAATCACCTATATAAAATTGCTATTTAAAACATATCTGCATCCAACAAGCCAACAATAAAATGATCCAGTAGGAACAAGAATTGCAAGACATACGTGATGACTAAAACAACATCACTGGGATTATAGTCTAAAGAGGTTTGCTGTTCACAATAAAATTCTAAAGTCTACCATAACAACAAAGCACAAAAAAGTGATTTGCAGGTCAGAGGACAGCATTGTTGTTGTTTTTTTTGTCTGTGATGTTTGTTTGGCTTCAACCAAAGCACAAGCCTTTTTTGTGTGCTAAACATGCCCTGCCTGAGGCTGTTCCTCAGACCCCCCCCCCATGTATTTGCATTTATAAGGGCATGCAAGACCTTACTGTTTTTCTGGGCTTTCTACTGACTTAACCGTCGGCACGCCTAGATCCATACTGAGAATGGTAGCCCATCTATAAGGAGTGTGAGGATTATTATCCCCCTTTTGAATTCATTGGATTATCCCGTAACAGTAAAATAGCACTGAAGTCGTATCAAGATTGTCATCTGAGGAAGATCCTTCGAAACAAAGATTGATATCCGGTGCTTTCGTTACTTTGTTGTTAACTGTTGTGGACATTTTGATACTCTATGGCTTTATAGCTATGTCACTGACATATGTGCACTTATTTAATGTAACTAAAAATAATCTCACACACAGATTGTGATTGTATTACTTTAATAGATACTAATGTAGTAGGCTGTGGCCACTAGAACTTTTTGCTATTGTGTTGCGTTCTTGTGCAGTGCATACTTTGTGGGGACAGCAGTGGCCCCACCATACAAAGTGTCAGGTTCTGATAACCTTCAAAGCATAGAATGTCCTCACTATTTGGGCCATAGCATCTAGGCTAAGGGCACAATTCTCACTGATTTACCTGGCAATAGGGTATGATATTGTAGCAGAACCCATGAGCATTAACGTCACCCTGACAATATGGTACTCCTGACTCATGAAACCTGTAAATGGAATCAATTTTGAAGTAAGCAGGATTTTAGTTGATAGAAAAAGATGTTTGTAAAAGTTCTTCTAAGAAACAGGAAGCTGATAACATGAACTGATAGTAGGAGCAAGACTTTTGGTGTGCTTTGCCTTGGGAAACCAGTAATACCAAGGCACTACATCCTCTGATTATGAAGACTGGTTTGCTTTCCAAAAGATAAGACAAGACAACACTATCAGTGTAAATATCGAGATGGTCAGAGGCCTTGTAAGTAAACCTCCTTTGATACGATAGCAGTGTTTTCCACTGGATCATATAAATGAGTACCCATTTTCATAGACTATTGTTATGGGGAAAAGGAATATGACTGATCTGAACTGAAGAACATTTGAGGGGTTCATTTTCAACTACATTCTAAATGATATTATAATCAAAGTACTTGGGCATGTTACAGGTTGCTTTCAAACAAGCACTTTGCCTCATTTTCACTGCCAAAATGCAGTGGGATTTTTGTACCTTTGTCTAATTGATTTTCCTTCTATATATATATATTTTTTTGGGGGGGGGGGTCCCAGTTTTCCAAACCACTTTTGTTGTGATGTTTCTTTCTAGACACTGGGAGTTGGACTATGCCAAACATCACAAAAAGCCCCTAGAACTGTATGTGACTATGGGGTTTGAAGGAAGAGTACCCCCAAAAAACTTTCACATGGAACATGCACCCAAAGATCCCAGATTCTGACAACATCCAGTTTGTTCCCTTGGGGAAAAGGAAGGGTGCTAAAGTAAACTAAAATAATGTAAATACCTCTGTTCTCATTGCTAGTCAAGATAAGTGAATAAAAGGCAGAGGACTAGATGGGTCTAATCTAGCACCTAGGGTACCTGGATTGAAGATCCAGCTGAGACATCTTAATATTCTGGCCCCTTTATTCTAGCACCATTTTGTTAACCATGTATGGTGCTGCGTGGAACAGTGGAGTTGATTCCATGGTCATGGAAGGATGGTTCTGATAGTGACTTCTGGGTTGGATTAACTTTGATTATTGAAAAGGCAGATATATAAATTTAAGGGAGGAGGGCTAGGCTATTTCCCCCCCCCCCTTTTTTTGTTACATAAATGATTACCTATAGAGCTCTGACTGGTGAGCAGTGTCCCATTAAAATTGTGGTTTAATTCTAACTCAGTTTCAGCTTTGGCAGTTTTGGGATAGTATTAATAGCAGTGGGAAGTGACGTACAGGCAACTAGAGTTCTAATTCCTTTAGAACTGGGCCAACAATTCTAATGAATCTTTCTCACTCGATTCTTGTCTTTTGACTGACAGGAACTCACAGGTTCAAGATTAGCAAAATCATTTAACCCATCTCAGTTGACACATAAAACAAAACAACACATGATGGACTGCTCGGCAATCAAACCTGACATCACCTTGACAAGCAAGTATTTATTCAATATGGCCATTTTTTTGAATGCATGATTAAAGCATTCATGTTCAAAAGAGAAATCAATGGCAAAAATTCTAATACTAAGCCAACAACAGAGACTGAGCTATTCTACTTCATTAGGATAACACAGAGATCAACTGAGCTGTCTTCTATTGTTCCAGCAGTAAAGAAGGTCACATTCCTGTGGCATGGAAGGTATGGCTTTAAAGAAACATTTTTCTGATAAAGTTGTTTTTTTAAAAAAATATGGTTAATTAAGTAATGATTGACAGTGATGAGGGGGAAAGTCTTTGGTATAGAAATGTGTTTGTGTGTGTGTATATATACAGACACACACACACACATATATATCTCCATTGCTATTCCAAAGACATATTTAACAAATGATATGGTAACTGAAGATAAATAATATCATGGGCAAAGAAAGCAACTCCATCCTAAGTACTTACCTGTTGCATGTAAATTCAGCTTCATTCAGAGCCAAGGTACTTGATGGGCCTTCCTCCTATACTATCTAGTCTCCCAGTTCTCATCACAGGCTCTACACTCTGCGCCTTCCCTACAGAGGCGATAAATCAGATAAAGGGCTTCCTCATTGGTGGCACTTCATCTTTGGAATGCCCTCTCTATTGAGGCTAACCTGGCTCCTACTCTGTTCTTTTGGACACCTGGCCAAAACATTTCTATTTATCCAGTCTGCTAACCAGGGCTATTTTTGGACAGGAATGCACAGGAACGGAGTTCCGGCTGGCTTCCTAGTTGGCCATGCCTACAGCATCCCCCCCCCTTCCGGGTTTCCCAGGCGCCTTGCAAGCCGCAGGGCACCTAGGAAAGCCATGCCGATCCAGGGAGGGAAGGCAGTTTAAACTGCCTTCCCCCCCACCCGGGTTTTCCAGGTGTCCTGCAGGTGCAGGGCACCTGGGGAAGCCAATCCAGAAACTGCCTTCCTTCCCTCAGATTCCCCATGTGCCCTGCAAGCCGCTGGGCACCTGGGAAAGCTGATCCTGGGAAAGAGCTGTGAGGTCAGGGGTGTGGCCTAATATGCTAATGAGTTTCTGCTGTTGGGTGTGGCCTATTAGGATAATAAGTTCCTGCTGGGCTTTTTCTACAAAAAAAGCCCTGCTGCTAACTAAGGGGTTCCATCTTTTTTTAAAAAAAATGTTTTATGGTCTGCTTCTAGCCTGAGGACTGTTCTGAGGAGCTTTTTGGTTGCTAGTTATTTTTATGCTCTGGATATTTACTGGCTGGATTTTTAATTGTCTGATTTTATATAAGATTTGATCTTGTTTTATTTTATGAGCCACCTCACCTCAAGGAAGTCTCTAAAGATGTGGTGTGTGTGTGTATCAGTACTCAAGTTGAGTTCCTATCCAGGCGTAAATCAAACCCAGTTCTGTTTAACTTCAGGAAGGTTGTTGAACCATTTCATGTGCCTTCAGATGAGACCTTAGGACCATCATTACACTAACATCAGTTCCAGTCAAATACAGAACAGAAGATGGAGGGAAATAGGGCATATCTAGAAAGAATTGGAGGGGAAAAGTCACCAGAAATCAATACTCACAGGTGATCAGTTCATAATTAAGGACCATCAGTAATTATATCAATGTGATTTAACCATAATAGGCTACTATTCCTCGTTATCTGCATGTCTTTTCAGTTGCATCCTGGCCTACCCATTTCCAAGTTGTGTCTTCTGTGAGTGCATCTGGGTCCAATATTCTGTGCCACATTGGTTTTCAAGCCCCCAAACAAAATAATGTTTTCTATCCTTGCACCATTTGCTTGCCCTGTGGGGAAAAAAATTGTTCCATGAAGTGCATTGCTGTGTTTGCTCTCTCTCTCTCTCTCTCTCAGGCTGTATGTTCCATCAGAACACCCAGGCTCCCTATCTGACACATGATGCACTGTCCAATAGTCCCTGTCTGCTGAATTTGCTTGCTGCCAAGCTCGCTCTGGATCTTCTTCTCTAGTTTTGTACTATTTTCTGGATCCCAGGAGTGGTAGATATCCATCTATTTTCTCTCACCAAATCTCATGCCCCTCTGATCTAGGGCTGCCACTCAAATCTGTCTGTTCTCTCACTCTCCCCCTTTCTTATTCCCTACACTTTCTCTTTCCCACAAATGTAGGTAACTTGCTCACATTCTCTGTGGAAGCTGTTGTCATCTTACCTCAATCCTCCACCCAACTAGATTCTTCATGTAGTTCCCCCTACACAATATTCCTGACTTTGCCCCTGTTGAGTCTCTCTCTATCCCTTCAAGCTTTTCAGTTGTGCCTCATCACCCAGCCAAAGATCCGTATTACTGACATCTGGGTCATTACTCTAAATTGGCATTTATAATGCTGTCAGCTCTTGGGAAGCATTTAAGGTTACTGCTTCACAGGAGGTTTTGTTTGGGCTTGAACAAGAGTTAAAACAGTGCCAGCAGCTCTACAGTTCAGAGGCTCCAAGAAGCTACAGGAACATATTCACAGGGATGTAGAGAACATAAGTAACCACACATACCTTATACATATTTCATAGAACAGAAAACATGATATAAAGGATCCACTGTACAACAGCAGTTAGGTTGATCTATGAACCAAGAATCACATCTAAATCACATTTCTGCTATCAGTTCATTAGGAAGTCCTAGGCAAGCCATTGCCTCTCTTGCCACATCTTCCCACTTGCAGCAGGAAGATAATGCTGACCTACTTTAAAAGGATAATATAATTAAACATGCTGATGATGCAATCCTATACAGAGTTACTCCATTCTAAGCCCATTTATTTATTAATTTAAAATATTTATACCCAGCCTTATCTCTTCAGTCTTTACGTGGCTAACAAAGCTATCACACACAATTAAATGCAATATATACAGCAAAAAGCTAATACAGAATTAAAAATGTAGATAAATCTGCCAAAACAGTTTACCTTCTACCAAATGCCCGCTGAAATAAAACCATATTGCACATCTGCCTGAATGCAACGTGAAGGCTTCCTCCACATCCACTCTTGAAGGCCATTGCAGATCACTGCACCTATCACAGAGAAAATCCATGGCCATGACCTAACTTGTGCACATAGACAATCCTAGGCAAGGGTACCACCAGAATGCTTTCTAAGGAATGCAACTGGCACATAAAAGTATACCAGGAAATACAGTTCAAGAGGTATGAGGGTCCCAGGCCGTGAAGAACAATAAAAGGTAATGATTAGCACTTTGAATCGGGCCCAAAAATAAATAGATAACCAGTGAAATTGGAACAGATCTGGAGTTATATATTAAGAATGTGAGAACTTAAGAGAAGCCAATGTTGGATCAGGCCAGTGGCCCATCCAGTTCAACACTCTGTCACACAGTGGCCAAAAACACCAGGTGCCCTCAGAAGGTCCAGCAGTGGGGCCAGGACACTAGAAGCCCTCCCATTGTTGCCCCCCCCCCAAGCACCAAGAAAACAATGCATCACTTGCCCCAGACTGAGAGTTCCTATCTATACTTTGTGGCTAATAGCCACTGATGGACCTTTGCTCCATATCTATATACTAATAGCCAAGTTGCCCCCTCCATGCGGCTATCTAAATCCATGCGGAGGGGGCACTTGGGGCAGGGAGATTTTTCTGTACACGTGGGGGACTCCCCACATGTACAGAAAAATCTAAAAAAGTTTTAAAAACTTTCGGGAGGGTATTTAAATCTCCCCAAAGGTAAAAGACCGCCCCCTGCGCATGTGCAGGGAATGCTCTGGAAACTGCTGCAGCCAGCAGTTGGAAGGCGTCCAAGCCTCACTGCCGGTGCCGGAGGATGGGAGAGAGAAGCAGCGGGCCCAAGTGGCTGTCAGCCACTCGGGCCTCGCTGCAAGAGCGGGGAGGAGGAATCGGTAGGCCCTTGCTGCAAGAGCAAGAGTGGGAAGGAGAAATGGCAGGCCCGAGTGGCTGTCAGCTGCTCGGGCCATGCCACAAGAGTGGGATTGGTGGGAGGGAGAAGTGGTGGGCCTGAGTGACTGACAGCCACTCGAGCCTTGTTGCAAGAGCCGGGGGGGGGGGGATCAGCAGGCCTAGCGAGAGCTGATCAGGCCTCGCTGGTGCCTGTGGGGTGGGAAGCGACGGGCCTAGCAGCTAGAAGCCTCAGGCCTCACCATCAGTACTGGGGGGAAGAAGGATTGGCAGGCCAAGGCCTTGCCGTGGGTGCCAGGGTGGGGTGGGGTGGAGGAGAAGACTCACTTGTGGCTGCTTCCTCCACTCGGTGGAGCTCCTTCTCCCCCCCTGCGAGTATCGTGAGTCCCCCCATGCTTGTAGCCACCACCACCTCCTGTGGCAGTAAATTCAACATGTTAATCACTCTTTGGGTGAAGAAGTACTTCCTTTTACCTGTTCTAACCTGACTGCTCAGCAATTTCATGGAGTGCCCACAAGTTCTTGTACTGTGAGAAAAGGAGAAAAGCACTTCTTTCTCTACCTGCTCTATCCCATGCATAATCTTATAAACCTCGATCATGTCACCCCTCAGTCATCGTTTCTCCAAGCTAAAGAGCCCCAAGCGCTTCAACCTTTCTTCATAGGGAAAGTGTTCCAACCCTTTTCTCATTCTAGTTGCCCTTTTCTGCACTTTTTCCAATGCTATAATATTCTTTTTGAGGTGTGGTGACCAGAACTGCACACAGTACAACAAAAGAGGTCGCACCATCGATTTATACAGGGGCATTATGATACTGGCTGATTTGTTTTCATTTCCCTTCCTAATAACCCCCAGCATAGTGTTGACCTTTTTCATTGCAGTTGCACACTGCCTTGACATTTTCATTGAGTTATGTACTACGACTCCAAGATCTCTCTCTTGGTCAGTCTCTGCCAGTTCGGACCCCATCAACGTGTATTTATAGTTAGGATTTCTGGCTCCAATGTGCATCACTTTGCACTTGGCCACATTGAACCCCATTTGCCACTTTGATGCCCACTTGCCCATCCTCAACAGATCCCTTTGGAGTGCCTCACAATCTTCCCTGGTTTTCACCACCCTGAACAACTTTGTGTCATCTGCAAATTTAGCCACTTCACTGCTTACTCCCAACTCCAAATCATTAATAAACAAATGAAAAAGCATCGGACCAAGTACTGATCCCTGCGGAACCTCACTGCTTACCTCCCTCCACTGAGAAAATTGCCCGTTTATACTTACTTTGTCTTTCTTTTCAATTAGCCAATTTCTGATCCACAAAAGGACTTGTCCTTTTATCCCATGACTATTGAGCTTACTTAGGAGCCTTGATGAGGAATTTTATCAAAAGCTTTCTGGAAATCAAGTAAACAACATCTATTGGGTCCCCCTTGTCCACATGTTTGTTTACTCCCTCAAAGAACACTAACAGGTTAGTGAGACAAGAACTTCCCTTACAGAACCCATGCTGAGTCTTCCTCAATAGATTTTGTTCATCAATGTGCCTACTAATTTTTTCCTTAAAAAGAGTTTCCACCAACTTACCCGGTATCGACGTCAGACTGACCAGCCTGTAATTTCCCGGATCTCCTCTGGGACCCTTTTTAAAGATGTTGGTGACATTAGCTACCTTCCAGTCCTCAGGAATGGGGGCAGATTTTAAGGAAAGATTACATATTTTTGTCAGGAGACCCACAAGTTCACATTTGTGTTCTTTCAGAACTCTCGGATGCATGCCATCTGGGCCTGGTGATTTATTTGTTTTTAAGTTGTCTATCAATCCTAGGACCTCCTCTCTTGTCACCTCAATCTTGTCATCTCAATGTCTCGTCACCTCAATTCTATGAGACTGACCTAAAACAGGGGTCTCATTGCTGCATTTTGTATCAATTGAAGCTTCTAAGACATCTTCAAAGGCAGTCCCACATAAAGTGTGTTACAGTAGTCCAATCCATAAACTATAGTAGCCAGGGGTCATTTCGAGCAGGAGCTTGGGGGACCGCAGCTCTGGGAGTTGGTGCCAGCCCCCCCCCCCGGGCGGGGAAATGCCTGCTTGTGTCATGGCTGCAGCAAAATTACCGCATCCCCTGGAAAAGTCCTTGTTCCTCCGACCAGCCTTCTGAAGGCTTCAGCCACCAGTGAAGCTATCCTCCCAGAATAGTGGTATTTCTGAGGCTTGGATTAGTAACTGTCCCCTCTCTGCCAGCTTCCTTCCTTCCTTCCTTCCTTCCTTCCTTCCTTCCTTCCTTCCTTTCCTTCCTTTCTCTCTCGCCTTCTGACATACTTCTGGTGATGTCAGGTGGTTTAGCATATGCAAATAAGCTATGCTAATGAGTTATGCTAATGAGCTCCTGCACCTCTTTTTCGATGAAATGACCCGATAGTAGCATAGATTAGTGTGGCTAAATCAAAAAAGTCATGGATCAGTTTATGAGTTTATAAGGGGTCCGTTGAATTGAAATATGTAATTGATGTAATATGAGCCAGATGTAATTGAAAGATGGTCAGTTTATGAGCCAGATGTGATTGAAAGATGGTGCCCCTAACAACAGCACAATCCTGCTTATACATTGCTTATACACTGCTTATACACCAATAATCCCAAATTTAAGAGAACCCCCAAAGCTTTGAACTTGGTTTACTATATAAAGTTTAATCCTACATAAGACTGGGACTCAACGTTTATTTCATTTGACTTAGACTGGAGCAACTGTATAGGATTGCAAAATACTTTATCAGTGTTATTAATTTGATCAGTGTTAGTCTCTTAATTTTACTATCATTGATCAGATATATTTTCAGTTTACTACTCTGATTCCTGTAAAAACCTAGCATAACTAACAATGAACATAAATTTATCTTTAATAATAATTCCCTTTTATATTGGCCATTTCCAGCTCTCCCATTGGCTGTGCAGTACACTCCATCAGCCACTGGCCCATCAACCGCCACTCAAGAGTACTTGCATGCCATTGGCTGGGTGATGGGTCCGCTCCACTCCCCTGCCCCCTGCCAGCTTGTACACTCTTCCCTCACAGGAAAAAAAAAACCCTGGCTGTCTCCCCTGACAAAGACACTTTTCCTGCTTGGCTCCTGTGGGACTAACTTTTCCCTCAGTGGCTGTTGCTACGCAACCAAGCTTGGTTCTGTCAATAAAAAGGCAAAGGCAGGAGTCTATTCTGTGGTGGAGTCTAAGGAAGCCAGAGTTTGGGGAGGGGAGAGGCCTCAGCTGAACAGAATGTCATAGAGCCCACCCTCCAAAGCAGTTATTTTTTCCTGGGGGGGGGGGCTGAGAAGATCTGTTGTCTGGAGTTCAGTTGTGGTACCCAGCGATCTTCAGGCTCCACCTGGAAGTTGGCTACCCAAGGTGTAGCAGTTAGTGCTTCAGAGCAGGGTCTGCCAGACCCAGGTTCTTGCTATGGAAGTTGAGTGGGTGATTTCGGACCAGTCCCAGACTCTCAGCCTAACCTACTTCAGAGGGTTGCTGGGCAGATCAAAAGAGGGAGAGGAAAATGATGTAAGCTGCTTTGGTCTCCACTGCGGAGAAAGACTACTTTTTCTTCTGGGGAACCATTGCAGCCAGGTAAGGGCCAGAAATCACTCAGAATTAAAACTGTTCTCCAGATGGCAGAGATCAGGGGCAGATAACGGTAGGCTGATGGTTGATTGGAAAGGACATAGGGTTGCTACTTCTGAGTTGGGAAATTCCTGGAGATTTGAGGGGTGGAGACTTCAGACAGCTGAGGGTGAGGTTTGAGGAGGGGTGGGACTTCAGACAGCTAAAATGTCCAAACCAGACATTTCCTCCTGGGGAGCATTGTTGCCGATCTCCAGGTAAGGTCTGGAGATCACTCAGAATTACAACTGCTCTCCAGGAGGGAGGGGGAGGAGATGGAAAGCTGAAGTCAGAGGAGCAGATAAAGGTAAGTTGATGTTTGGCTGGAGAGGACACCCACCCAGAGCCTCTTTCTAGAGCCCGTTGTATTTATTTCCATAATGGGCCTTATTCCAAGTCTTTCAAAAATCATCACTCTTATTCTCCTTCAAAGAATCGCCTTATGACAGCAGGGCTAGAACTCACTGAGTAGAGGTGATTGTAAAGAAAAATAGTTCCTTGCTTTTGCTCTGTGTAACAAAATTTTTTGGTTCAGGCTGAAACAGGCTTACACAAACATTCCCAGAGACAGTTAGAGCCTAGAGTCAGCATGACTTTGTGACCAAGATAGTTTACAGCTGTGAGTGGAAGGGAGTACCTTACTTCGATCTCCCAGTTAGCATATTCCAAGCAACTGAGCTATGGGTCTTGCACCTGTGGGAAAGAGGTGAGGCTTAGCTGCAGTATAGTTTTGTTTCTCTCCCTCTGGTCCATCATTTGGTTAGCAACACAGAGAGAACTACATCACCTCTCAAGTTTCTGATTGACTTAGCAGGCCTGAGGTCAATCAGAGACCCACCCCATAAAGTTAGTCAGAATTTGCCACAAGGCAGCTCAGTAACTACTTGGCATGAAGTATGTCAGTGGTAACCCAGCTCAGCTTGTGCTCATGGCATCCATCTTGAAGTGCTTGCTCATGAGGGCTATGGCCCTGGGTATCTCTGCAAGAGAGAGATGCTTTGGATTGCTGAAACTACCTGCTTGAGATGAACCAACATTAGATAACTTGGAACCTTGCTCTAATGTATTAGCTAAGCTGGATATGCCTAGAATTTATTTTGACGTCTTTCACAGTCTTGTTTTTTATCTATTTTTGCACCTTAAATGAAATAATTATATTTTACCTTGTTGTGGATTTCTGCCTTTTTTTAAAATTCCCTGAAACGCTGGGAGATTTGTCCTTCCACTCCTAAGCTGTTGGGATAGACTGAAAGGACTGGTGGTACCTACCAAGACTGGGGTGAGATTAGTCTCTCACTGGTATTTTGTAACTTTGATTTGCAGCAACTCTCTTTAACAAAAGGTCTTAGCCTGCATTGGAATAAGGACTTTTGACAGTGATTACTGTGATTCCATTATTCTGTTTAGCATAAATGTGTGCACTGTTTGGGAGAAGTTAAGGCCATTGTGGAGCAGGGCTGCCTCACTTATCAGGAACAGTATACTGGTATACTGCAGCACCCCCCCCCCTTCCTCAATTGCTTCTCATATTAGGCAGGGCTGGTTCACAGAACTCAGAATTAAGATAATCATAGACAAAAAATATTGAACTTTATGCTCTTGATTTTAGTATCCATTTTGCTCTCCAAATCAACAATGAAAACCTCCTATGGAACTCCACATAGACTCTATTTGGGGAATATTCCAGTATGCCTAGATTTAAAAAAAAAAAAAAGTCTGAGGATATGCAGACTTGTGCACATCAAGAAATAATCAGGTACAGGATTTGGTTTTTTGTTTAAAAAAATTCAGGTATGATACAATTGCCGTCATTAAGATATTGTGAATCTATGAAAGAAGAATTGGACAAAGCATCTTAATGATGTGTCCAGTTATTAATGATGCTCATGCTTTATAAAAAAAACTGAATTGCAATTATTAGATAACAAATCTGTAAAATGTTTAATACATTTTAAATTGGTTAAAACAAGATGAATATTTATTGTCATTCATGATTCATTTCAGTTGGCTCTCTTCCTTATCAATGGACCCTATTAAGAATTTACCATAGAATCACTGCACTTGTTCAGACAGAATCAATGTGTATCTAAGTTAATGCTGCTATTATCTTGAATTCCTGATTAAGCATTGTTCATAATGAATATGTAGCATATGCACTGTGATGAACCATGCCTCCCTTCATCCATTTTTGATGCAGTGCCATTTAAAAATCCAAAAGCAGGGCAAGCGAACAATCACACAGATAATCTAAATGTGCTCCATGCAATGATACACTAGGGAAAGCCATTAGCTTTTGCTAGGACATCTATCTGTGTGGAGAACTCATGGGAGGTGTGTGCAAAATTCAGAGAATTACTCAAGCAGATGGTGGTCTCAAGAAGTGCTAATGCTTAGAGTTCTGGAAGTGGTGGCAAGCGCTGCCAAGTTGCAGCCAACTTAAAGCAACTCCATAGGGTTTTTAAGGCCAGAGATGAACAGAGGTGGTTTGTCATTGCCTGCCTCTGCATAGCATCCCTGGACTTCCTTGATGGTCTCCCATCCAAATACCAACCAGAGCAAACCCTGCTTAACTTCTGAGATCTGACAAGATCAGGCTAGCCTGGGCCATTGAGCTCAGGGCATCAGAGTTCTACCTTTGCCATTTTGCAAGTTTGGTCCAGCCAAGAGCGTTAATGGTATTGGGTGAACCTTTAAAGAGAATTTTCACTTATTGGGGGGGGAATCACTCTTTATAGTGACTGATTGTGGCAAAGTGTTTAAATCAAGGAAGGGGCAATTTGAAAATCATAATATTATTTGTTAAAGAAGACTGGATCTTGCAACAGCCAGTTTGATTGGAGAGGACTGCTTTAGTGCCCAAGGACAAACCTTACCCTGGAACCCCTCCTCATAGATGGCTATTCCCTGGGAACAAGACAGTATAATGCAAAGGAACTACTAAACTGCTGAGATATGATGTGTATAAATACATTTTGGTCAGGATCAGGCTCTATAGGAGACCAGTTATTTGAGGAGGTGTGATATAAAACCTCACTTCATTTGTACCATATTCACACACCTGAACTAGGAAGAGAGGCTTAAATATTTAGATATAAGCAGAAGTTCAAATTGACTGTGGCCAGATACTGCATATCTGAAAATGACTCTCCCTTTGTTCTGCATGATTGAAGTCTTCCCGGAGCTGATTACACAATATGCAGCAGCTACAGAAAGAGAACATGTGTTTAGAGGTGGCCCCCAGTGGAAAACAAAGCACTTACATATCAATATGGAGCCAGGAGTCCGTGTAGTATAGTGGTGGACTAGATCTGGTATACACAGGTTTAGAGCCTCAGTCTGCCATGAAACTTGCTGGGTCACTCAGTTTAACCCAAGTAATAGGGTTGTTGTGAGGATAAAATACAGGGGAGAACCATGTATGCAGCTCTGAGCTCTTTAGAAGACATAAAAATTAGACAGATAGATGGTAGGGTTCCCATGTCCCCCTGGGGGGCAGGGAAAACCCCACTCCAGCGGCCCACTCCCCACTGGCCTGGATTGGGCCACCGGGGGGAACCCTGCCCCCAAATTGCCGGGCTACGAAGATGTGCTCAGCAAGGTGACGTCACCCAGAGGTGACCTCATTGCATCAGGCATGTTTTTGGGGGGACGCTCTATAATTTGAGGGAAAACTCTATGGTTTTTCCTTGAATTAGAGAGGTCCCGCCCCAATGTGCCTGATGTGATCATGTCACTTCTGGGTGATGTCACCACAGCATGTGCGCTTCACGTGCACGCCAGAAGACTCCCAGCCAGGAACAGACTCCCCCCTGCTACTCGTAGAGGTAGGACTTGGCAACCCTAATAGATGGTCATGCAATACTACACAGTTATAGCTGTCTTCCTCTCAGGAGGTGTTCTCACTTGGCTTCATTCATAACTGGATCATGATTTAACATACCTAGGATCAGATTATTATTCTTGCTACTTGCCTAAAATGAAATGTCTGTCCACAGGTGGTGAGGATACAAGGAGTAGAATAAGGAAGCAACATTATAGGACAGAACACTGAGTTAGATCAATTCACAGCATTGGATATTTCCCCTTAAGTAAAGGATGACCCTATTAACTTTTTTTTTTAATCCCAACTTATTATTAAGAGAATCACAATACATTAAGTCATAGCAGTCATCCATGAATTTTAATTCCTGTCTAGCACATCTAAAATAAGTATATTCTATCAATTATGTACCTGAAGGCTTGTGTTATCTGCATAATCTTATTCCAAAAGTATGTGAATTGTCAAACTTAATTTCTATTGATCTGACAGATACCGAAAGAGATAAAATTTGAAGGATGGAATATCCACTTATATTGCTTGAAGCCATTTGTTGTCAAACATAGTAGGGGCAAATGTCAACATTATACAGAAGGCCTGTGACATATTAAATTAGTCCATGCAAGAACAGTGTCTGTCACATTATAACCCTACACATTAATGTCCTAAACAAATATAATTCAACTAGTTACAAATGTCAAAATGTTCTCCAGGAGAATTGAAAGATAAGACCAGTGGATGCATATACAACACTGTTAGAAAACTGTCAGCCCCCAAGATGTGAAAAGCCTGTCACTAAGGGAAGATTCAGACAGTAAACTGGGCTAAGAACAACTGTGCAAGAGAACAAAATGCACGTCTATTTTTAGCAGTTGCTGACATTTGTATAGCCCAGGGAACAAAGAGCTGCATTGCCATTATTGTTAGCAACAGCAGTGGCATCAGGGAGCATGAGGACAACAAGCAGAAAGTACACACCAAAGAAGTTATTTGTATTTGGTGTAAGAAGACAAAGTGACAAAATATCCTAGACGCAAAGTAACAGAATATCCTAGATGTGAAACATGCCATTCATCCACATTCTGTGGGAAAGTTTATTATACTTGTGGGAAATACAGAGGTACCAGACCTACAGCCTGTACAGTCCTGAAAAGAGTTCTGCCCTTCTACACCCGTTAAAGTCAATGGTCATAGAAGTATGTAACTGTTTTTGACAGCACTGCTAGTCAAATTGGTAGAAAACAAGGAAAATAAATGTTTGTTTCAAGCCACATAATCTCTAAATTCTCAAATGCACCTGGAGAGACCAAAATATCATCTAGACTCACCTCTCCTGCTACAAGGCTAGGTTGTGGATAGACCAGTCCCCCTATGGTTAATCTACTCAATCCCAACCTTAGCATGTCACCAGCGGGGCACAGTCAATGCTCACTAGGCAAATGTCTTCAGACAGAGAGCAAATACAAGCTTCTAGAGTCACCACCAAATCTATCTTCAAGAAAACGTCTACCCAGCTTCAAATATAGTGGCATAAATCAGATTCTTATGCACAATCACCTCAAAAGAGATGTGTTAGAGAATCAATGCTATCAAAATGGCAATGTAGTCTAGAAAAAAAAGGACTTCAACCAAACACATAAAAACATGATTATTTTCAGAAGGGTCAATTTTATATAGATGGATATAGATTCTATTTATATCTAACACATTTAGATCAAAATGGAAGTGATACTGGGAAAACCACGAATGGCTTTCCCCATTTAAAAAAGAGATAATAGAAGCCAGGAAGTCCCTCAATTCAAAGCTACAGTGCAGGGCTTCATTAGGTTTTTTCCATGTTGTCTGTTGATCCTCAACCTCCAGGCTGTAACTGGCCCTGGAAGGGGGGTAAGTTTTCCTCTTTTTTTCCGCATCCCGCCCAAGAAAGTGAAAAATAAACACAAGTGGAAACATCATCACTGCTTTTCTTTCTTGTACATACAGTAGGCAAAGACAGAAATGAACAGCCATTCCTCAAAGCTGGCATAGCAATAATATCAGAAGATTGTGCTGTGAAATCATTTATCTGCATGTGGTGAATATACAGTTGTTAATCATTAGTTGTGTGGAATCTAGACAGTTTCCCTCATGAAAGCACTTCTATCCCAGGAATATTGCATATTTTCCCAATTTTAATTACTTTTTTATTGAGAAAATTTTATTTTTTCTAATACAAAGTACACTGAATATGTATTACCTTATAAGTGTATTACAATATGTACTTGATTATAATCGTATCAGATTTTTTAAAAAGTATATCACTAGTGATGTCTCACAATCCCTCTTTCATTTTAGACAGGTTAAATGAGGCCCCCAGAAGGCTTCTATCAGGTCCGCACTAGAACTGGCCATCTCCTGCTTCCAGTTCTGTTGCTGCTGCTGCATCATAGCTTGCTTCGCCAGACTCTCTCAACTGCTCAGCCATTTCATGTTTTCATCTGGGTCCTAGACTCAGAACTCTGAGCATGAGATTTCTGTGGTGAATGTCAATAAATGAAAAGTAGATTTGCTGCTTACAGATACGCACTTGAACAGCATACTCAAGATTGCAACAGCACAGACATTTTGATGCAATAATTCAGAGCAAGAGGTGTCAGTTATCAGGCACTGTTAAATAAACAAACTATTGCAAGAGTGTGAATGTTTTAAGCATGTCTTTATTTTAACTATATATTTAAAAAACCCTTTGTGTGTTTGTGTCCTTTATAAAGTTTATATCTCCACTACCTCGCCTTACATTTTATGACACACATGGCCCGGCCCAACAAGATCTCATTTATGTCATTTATGTCAGATCCGGCCCTCATAACAAATGAGTTTGACACCCCTGGTTTTTTTTAAAAAAAGGCAGACACCAAAATTGTTCCCTTTCATTGCAGTAATGCTCCATTAACAACCTGTTGTTTTTGGAAAAGAAAGACAGAGCATTTGTAGTCTGATTTTTTTTTTTACAATAGTGGATCTATAAATTGATAAAAGCAATAAGAATAGCAGAATAATAAGACCATGTTAACCATTCATGAAGAGTCCCTCCACCTGTAAATCTTGAGCCAAACTACAGGCTATTCTTGGGACAGAGATGTACTGTCATAATATAACTGCAACATACCACTTGAAGACTTGATAGAGCAGAGCTGAGGGAAAAACTGGCACCCATCCAAAGATGCTCTCAGTCATGGTGGTTCTTGATCTTTTGGGCCAACTTGAAAAGAAGAACAGAAGGGAAAGAATGTGTCTGTTAAACATAGAGGAGGACTGGGGGTGGAGGGAGTAATCCCTGAAGAAATCATGGATGATTCACATATTAGAGAATAAACAAGTGACTTTCAATGGGAACAGAGAAAGACATGTCTAACATTTCCTTTATTAAATACAGTTACAGTGGAACTATCCCAAGGTAAAATTTTATACTACTGCTATTAATTATTAGTGCTGGTGTAAAGTTAGTGTAAAATTAATACTATTAATACTAATCATGTAAAATTAATACTATTAATCCTACTAATACTAGGATAGAGTGAAAAAGTGGAAAGAAAAATATAGGAAAAACAAAACACAAGGGCAGCTAGAGAACAGGAAAACAATAATTTGCATTTTACATATTTAAGAGAATTTAGAGAGTATTTTTCTTTTTGTTTTATCTGGTTTTTTTCCCAGAACAAAGTTTAAGATGAAAATACTGTCTGGTTTTTCAAAGGCATTTGAGAATTTTACTAGGTCATATGCAAACACCCTATCAGCCATACAAGAATTTACAAAAGCTTTCTAATTGTGTACAAAACATAAAATAAGAAGGGAGAAAATTATTCCAGTGCGAACTAGAGAGAGGAAAAAGGAAGTGGCAAAGGTGAAATGGGCTAGCGGATTTAGGCCTGGGTCCTGAGAGGGGTCAGGAAGGGATTCATCCTGTCCAGTTTTGACCAAAGTGGACAAATACCAGTAAACTACCCAGAAAATAAGTGGACCAGCCTAAATCCTGATCTCTGTAAAAGCTTTCAGGTCATATTTGCTGAATGAAGGCAAGACTATAGTAGTTCAGCTCGGGAACTCTTTTGGCTGCTCAATGTGCTGTCTACAGCTAGGGGTGTGCCCCCCCCCCCCAAAGTGGGTAGCCACGTTGGTCTGAAAGCAACAGAACAAAGTTATTGGGTGGGGTATATTGTATCTGGAAAATATCATTATTCCCAATATTCCAAAATTCCAAACACCAGTATGGTATTCACACACACACACACACACACACACACACACAATCTACAACTTCTGCATTAAAGTTACACATTCCATCAAATTGTTCCTATGATTAATGCTCCTTCTCTTCTTTCTACCATTTCTTTTGTTCACAAGTCACAGAACCCTGACAAGACTATCCAGGAAACAAAATTAGAATTGTTCTGGGAATTTGCTGTGTAAAGTATTATTAAACACAGCATTACTGTGTTTAATTCACATTTACTTCTCGTGTAAAAAGAAGGAGAGATCCCACATTTCCATCTTCTAATCATTAAGATTTATTTATTTGTATGTTTATTGGCAGCCTTTTTCACTGGGACTCAAGGCAGATTACACATATAATCAATAAGATGGGACATTCAATAAACAATGAAATAGGATTTTGGTTGCAGAACTAACCCGAAGCCTAAAAAAGAGAATTAAAGCAAAGCTTAACTGTTAACATGACACATTAAATGACACAAATTTACACAATAGGATCCAACTTACAGCAAACTATACCCAGCAAACTATATATCAGTAATTTTGTGAAGCATTGTGTATAGTGCTACCCTATTGCCTGCATATAATGGCCCTCTTGAATAATTCAGTTTTGCATAGTTTGCTGAAAACCAAGAGAGTGGGAGCCTTCCTAACATTCCACAAAGTGGGGGCCACAACACAACAGACAAGGCCCATGTATAGGCAGTTAATGTTGCCCATTTGCAGGTTAGCAAAAAAATTACATATAAGTAAGGGGGAAACGTTATATTTACTAAATGGTAGGCACCATATATATTCTATTTAGAGTTGGTAACCAGTGCAAATGTCTTTATCTATTAACCAGGTTGGATAAAAATCAATGATTTAAAAAAAAAATACTACAAAGGCTAAGTGCATACATCATTGACTAACAATATGAAAACAGAATTTCTAGTATGCCAACAATGTCTTTGTTGCCAAGTTTATTTACCGTACTCTTCGTTTTCAGATTTCTGCAGGACTAGATAATAAAGTCAAATCTTACCTCTGCTATGAAATTTACTAACTGGGTTTAGGCAAGCCACAATTTAAGAATCCCCCAAAGTACAACATGGGACAAAACCTTACTGAGATGTAGCAAGGTTTAATAACAAGGCATGTGGAGATCTGTTTAGTACTTAGAAAAAATTCTTTAGGACTCAATTAATATTCTTATTGTACTGTATCAAACCTGAATATTACAATGGAAGAAAACAAGAAATAAGTAGCATCTATACAGAGGGCTGACAGCACCAGTTCTGGTAATATTTGAGCCTGCCCTGGAACTGAGCTCAAACACTTCAGTGGGAAATAAAATAATTAAATAAATATGTATAATATTGACATTAAAAATACATGATTTATTTTTTAATTTAAATCAGATTTTTAATGTAATGCTTTTTGACGGAAAACCTATCAAAAGATAGCTTTCTGCTTAAGATATATTATAGTCCAAAGGTTACTCATCATGAAATATGGGTAAGCTTTTAATTATGTAGCATGAGGATGTATATTCATGCAATGTTTATTATTTTATTTGTTTCTTTGGTAAATGAATTCCATTAATCCATTCACAATGTCATGCTCTCTCAGAGGTTTCTGTAAGATTATTTTGGACATTTGTTCTGTCTAGATGATATTATCACAGATGCTTGGTTTTGCAGTTCTCAAACTGTGAACTTGTGTCTTCAGAGATAACATGTCTTGTCTTCACAGCAAAAATGTTATAAAATAAACATACAGAGTTGAGAAATCGTTCATCTGCAAATTTATGTAAATAAGAATCGACCCCTTACCTCTTAAGTGATAAGTTTCAAGAAGTTCAATGAATAGAAGATTGCTTGGAGTTGAATATATGTACACACACTGTGTGTGTGTTTGTGTGTAACCAAATCAGTAATTTTTTGATATAATTGTAAAACTTACCTGAAAAGTTATTATTCTAAAAATTAAACCTTAATTTGGTTGTAAATATTAAGATTATACCAGAAAGAATGAATCTTTATGTAGAAAACCATGATTTAAATCTCTTTTTACTTAATAGTGATTTAAATTGTGGTTAAAATCAATTTGATTTAAATCAAATCCACCCTGGTATAAACATATCAAACTTCCTTATACTGAATCAGACCATCAGTCCCCTAAGGTCAGTATTGCCTACTGACTGGCAGCTAGGGTTGCCAGCTCCTATCTGGTGTTTCCCACAGCCACTCAGAGCAGCAGCAAGATAAAAATAAATTTTAAACAATAGCTCTCAGTTGACATGCCCCTCTGGGAATTGGCTAAAACCCACTGGTAAAAGCATGGAGTTTTCAGTGATTCCTAGACAGTACTGGTATCACCAACAGGGGAAATCTCTATAGGAATTGCAAAAAAAAACACCCTATGGTTTTACCAGAGAGTTCTGGCCAATTCCTAGAGAGTTAAACTTGGAAGTGATGTCATGCTGCCATGCCCCCCCCCCACCGTCCCCACCTTTTGGTCTTCTGCCGGTTGTCACCTATGCCTGACAATCCTACTGGCAGCAGCCAATCCAGAGTTTCAGCAGAGAAAGCCTTTTTCTGCCACCTGATATCTGTAACTGGATAAGCCAGAAATGGAACCAGAAACCTGATGTAGTGCATGTGTGTATTATCTCTGAGCCATGGACCCTCCTTATAATATGATTAGGCTGCTAAATGCACATCAATATGAGGACAATGACATCCCCCCATTAGCTGAGGCTTCCAAACCATCCTCAAGGGCAACCATCAACCACAGGTGATGAAGAGAGGGCAGAACTGCTCAATTCCTACTTTTCCTCAGTCTTCTCTTGCAAGGGAAGTGGTGTTCAATATGGCAAAAACAGAACACATGATGAGGGAAGGGAGTTGCAGCCTAGGATCAGTATAGGGGTAGTACATAAACACCTAGTTTCTTTAGATGAAACGAAGTCCTTGGGGCCAGATGAACTGCATCCAAGGGTACTAAAAGAACTTGCAGACGTTATTTCTGAGCCTCTGTCCATTATTTTTGAGAATTCTTGGAGAACAGGTGAGGTGCCAGAAGACTGGAGGTAGGCAAATGTTGTACCCATCTTCAAGAAGGGGGAAAAGGAGGATCCGGGTAACTACCAATCCATCAGCTTGTTGTCTATACCTGGGAAAGTTTTAGAACAAATCATCAAACAGACAGTCCTTGAGCATTTAGAAAGGACAGCTGTGATTGCTAAGAGCCAGCATGGGTTTCTCAAGAACAAGTCATGTCAGACTAACCTTATCTCTTTTTTGCTGGATCAGAGGAATGCTGCAGACATAGTTTATCTCAATTTCAGTAAGGTTCCCCATAATAGTCTTGTTGACAAATTGGAAAAATGTGGTTTGGATCCTATAACTGTGGATCTGTAACTGGTTGACAGATCACACCTGAAGAGTACTTGTGAATGGTTCCTCATTTTCTTGGAGAGGAGTGACAAGTGGAGTGCCTCAAGGATCTGTCCTGGAACCTGTTTTGTTCAACATCTTTATCAATGATTTGGATGAAGGGATAGAGGAAATGCTTATTAAATTTGCAGATGATACTAAATTGGGAGGGGTAGCAAGTACAGTAGAAGACAGAGTCAGGATACAGGATGGTCTTGACAGGCTGGAAAACTGGGCTAAAAGAAATAAAAGGAATTTCAACGCAGATAATGTAAAGTTCTGCATTTAGGTAGGAAAAATCAAATGCATAATTATAGGATGGGGGAGACGTCTTGGCAGTAGTATGTGCGAAAAGGATCTAGGGGTCTTAGTAGACCATACACTGAACATGAGTCAGCAGTGTGATGCGGTTGCTAAAAAGGCAAATGCGATTTTGAATGGAATGAACAGAAGTATAGTGTCCAGATCACACAAAGTGATGGTACTACTTTGCTCTGGTTAGACCTCGAGTATTGTGTTCAGTTTTGGGCACCACAATTTAAGGAAGATATAGACAAGCTGGAACGTGTCCAGAGGAGGGCAACAAAGATGGTGAGAGGTCTGGAGACCAAGTCCTGGAAAGGTTGAAGAAGCTGAGTATGTTTAACCTAGAGAGGAGATGACTGAGAGGTGATATGATAACCATCTTCAAGCAGGAAAAACTTCCTGTTAGAGCGGTTCCTCAATGGAACAGGCTTCCTCGGGAGGCGGTGGCCATCTAACAGCAATGCTGATTCTGTGAACTTAAGCAGATCATGAAAGGGAGGGTGGGAAGGGTTACCTCAGTGCTTAGTTCTTGTGGTCCTTTCTTACAAATCCAGGGAAATGCTGATTGCTACTTTGGGGTCAGGAAGCAATTTTTCTGCAGGCCAGTTTGGCCAGGGATCCCGGAGGGGTTTTTTTGTCATCTTCTGGGTGTGGAACAGTGGTCACTGCGGGTGTCGAGGGGGAGGTATTGGTGAATTTCCTGCATTGTGCAGGGGGTTGGACTAGATAACCCTGGAGGTCCCTTCCAGCTCTATGATTCTATGATTCTAAATGAAGAATGTTACAGTTTCAGCTAAAGTTGGCTGAGCAACTTTAAAATGGTAACCTCTGATATAGTATACTATACATGTGGGCTTAGAAAGTTATGGAAAAATACTGACAAGTAACAGCAGCTAGATTAACTTTTGCAGCTAGGTTTGAAAACAAAATTAAATTTCTCATACTAAGGCCTTCAACTCACAGCTTTGCAGAAGAATGAAGATATTATTAGAATAGATTTACACAGGGGTCCTTTCGTAAAAAAAGAGGTGCAGGAGCTCATTAGCATAACTTATTTGCATATGCCACACCCCCTGACGTCACCGGAAGTGTCAAAAGGCCACACATCCCTGACGTCATGGGCAGTGTGTCAGAAGGCAAGAAGGGAGGGAGTGAGGGAGGGGGAAGGAAGGAAGGAAGGAAGGAAAGGAACAGGAAGGAAGGTAGGTAGGTAGGTGGGGGAGAGAGAGAAGAAAGAAAGAAAGAAAGAAAGAAAGAAAGAAAGAAAGAAAGAAAGAAAGAAAGAAAGAAAGAAAGAAAGAAAGAAAGAAAGAAAGAAAGAAAGAGAAAGAGAAAGAGAAAGAGAAAGAGAAAGAGAAAGAGAAAGAGAAAGAGAAAGAGGGAGGGAGGGGGAAAGAAAGAAAGGAAGGAAGGAAGGAGGGAGGAAGAAAGGGGGAAGGAAGAAAGAAAGGAACAGTAAGGTAGGTAGGTAGTTGGGGGGAGAGAGAGAGAAGAAAGGAAGGAAGGAAGGGGGGAGAGAGGGAGGAAGGGTGGAAGGAAGGAACAGGAAGGTAGGTAGGTAGGTGGGGGAGAGAGAGAGAAGAAAGGAAGGAAAGAAGGAAGGGGAGAGGGAGGGAGGAAGGGAGAGGGGGAGGAAGGGAGAGGGGGAGGAAGGGAGAGGGGGAGGAAGGGAGAGGGGGAGGAAGGAACAGGTAGGTAGGTAGGTAGGTGGGGGAGGGAGGGGCGCTTCTCCCGCCACTGGGGCTGGCGTTTCCCTCATCCCCCCCTTGCTTGGGCCTGAGTGGCCTTAAGCCACTCAGGCCCAGCTTCTCTCTCCCTTGGGCCCTAGGAACTGTTGAGTGGGGGAGGGAGGGGGGTTCTTCCCGGGCCGGCAGCCAAGCGCGGCCCGGAGGACGGTGACTGGAAGAGGGAGGGGGCTCTTAGCAGGGGCCGGCGGCAAGCCGCGGCCCCGGGACGGAGACTGGAAGAGGGAGGTGACTCTTAGCAGGGGCCGGCGGCCAGCCGCGGCCCCGGGACGGAGACTGGAAGAGGGAGGGGGCTCTTAGCAGGGGCCGGCGGCCAGCCGCGGCCCCGGGACGGAGACTGGAAGAGGGAGGGGGCTCTTAGCAGGGGCCGGCGGCCAGCCGCGGCCCCGGGACGGAGACTGGAAGAGGGAGGTGGCTCTTAGCAGGGGCCGGCGGCCAGCCGCGGCCCCAGGGACGGAAACTGGAAGAGGGAGGGGGCTCTTCGCAGGGGCCGGCGGCCAGCCGTGGCCCCGGTGACGAAGACTGGAAGAGGGAGGGGGCTCTTTGCAGGGGCCGGCGGCCAGCCGCGGCCCTGGGGACGGAGACTGGATGAGGGAGGGGGTGAACGGGGGAGGCTTTCTGCCGGGGGGCGGGGCTTTGTTATGTGCCCGCCCCCCAGCCCCTTCTCTCCTGGAGCGGCACTCTGGCCCGCTCCGGCCCCAACGGAGCCCTGGATTTACAATGGAAGGAGGTGTTGCAGCGAATGTAATACATGTGTAAGGCTCCTTTTTAAGCAATGATTGGTTAAGTGTTAACTGATTTATTTATTTATTATTTGTATTTATATCCCGCCTAGCCAGCATTTGCCGGCTCACAGAGGTTTTAAAACACAACAATATAATTTATCATAAAATTACAGCGTAATTAAATTAACAGTCAGATAGGTTGGTCCTAGATGAATTAGTAGAATGTTGTTTTATTTTTGTGTTGTGGTAATCTCCTTCCTTTTTTGTGTGTGGAAGGTTTAATGAACCAATTTATATTTATACTTAAATAAAAAGATTTTTTTTTAAATTACTGATTAGTTATCTTTAAATAATGTGCTATATTTTAACACACATTATAAGATTACTGCTGGGAATATCATAGACAAAGAAAACAGTGCTATTTTTCTTCTTTTTTTTTTACAGGGAGAGCTTACTGAGGTTTCTCACCACTAAATGTTTTTTTTTTTTAGGATGTTTTATTTATTTATTAGAACTAAGCTTTGGATTTAATTTCCTGGCAGACAGTTTTGAGAGCCCACAAACCTCATCCATACTACATGAAAGGAAGACATAGGGTTGGGTAGCAGCTTCCCAGGGTATTTTAGTCTTGCAAGTCAAACAGGCGCTAGTCTGCAGTGCCAAGCAGTTTCCCCATCAAGTCAAAAAGCTTTGAAGTCAATGAAAGGATCTCCTTCTCATTACTTATTCTATGATATGCTCCGCTTACACTTGGTTAGGTCTGATCTCAGGAATAACACCAGCTTCAATGTGTCAGTGAAGCTAAATATGCAGAGAGGAGCCGAGGTTCATGATGCACTCAACTGAAACTATAGTTCAGTGTCATAAGTGATATAACTAAAAATATTAAACACATTACCCAAAGAAACTGAATTACTGGAACTGACCATTTCTTTGTGACAGTAGCATTTTCCATAGATACCTGATGCATTTTTCCCCATGTGTTTGAAGCAATGTGCAGACTAATAGACAGAATATAATTAAAGCTTTTTAAAATGCCAACAATATGCTTAGGGCTGCCAGCCTCCAGGTGGGGCCTGGGGATCTCCTGCTTTTACAACTGATCTCCAGCTGACAGAGATCAGCTCCCCTGGAGAAAATGGCAGCTTTGAAGGGTGGACTCTATGGCATTGTACCATGCTGAGGCCCCTCCCCTCCCCAAACCCCACCTTCTCCTGGCTCCACCCCCAAAGTCCCCAGGTATTTTCCAACCTGGACTTGGCAACCCTAACTATGCTTGTTTCATACAAGAGACACAGTAAGGCCTCTTTTTTGGGGGAAAGGGCAGTTTAGAGGCACTAAGATCTCAATTAACTTTGCAGCAGTAGACTGCTGAGTTTCTATGGAACCTCAAGGCTTTTGGAATGGAAGAGTTTGACACATACAGTTATCTACAATATGGAAGTATACACTCAAGACAAAGGTCCACTGGGAGACCCCAAAATAGGATTTACTGACTCCATGTTCAGGATAGTTTTAGATAGAGAAAAAAAATGAATAAAAATGTTCCTTTAAAAAAAAGCACCTGAGGACTTTTTATTCTTATTTTTAAAGGATCTACATATGGCTCCTCAAAGTATATCTTTTGTCACTCACCTTCTTCTACTTTTTCATGCCCCCTATGATACAGATTTCCCAGTTATTGTTTAAATATGATTTCATTTTTGCTCTTCCCCCATTTTAATTCCTCCAGTAAAAATCCTGTGGTAAAACCAGAGTGATAACCAGCCTCTTAGCTCTCAGAAATTGCCTGTCTAATTAAAAACAAAATCACAGAATCCAGTTATCATTTTCAATCACCACAACTGAATCTTCCTATTTCTTTACAGCTTGAGAAAGCCTTGATTGCTTATATAAAACCAAAGTATTAATGTATCTGTAGATCACAGAACAAAAGAATGGTTTAGCATGAAGAGTCAAATCCATAGGCACAGCTGGCATGGTGAGAATGTGAACTGGATATATATTTGAAAGAGTTTGTCATATAGTGCCATGTTTGTAATGTTTTATCACACACCTATTCCATAAGGAGAAGGGTGTTGACTCAATAGAATGTCAGTTGTCATGCAGAAGGTCTCAGGTTCAATTCCCAGTGTCTCCAATTAGAAGGAGCAGGCAAGAAAGTCCCTGGAGAATTGCTGCCAGTTATAATAGATAGCACTAACCTTGAAGAACCAATAGTCCAATTCAGTATAAATCAGCTTCATGTGTACACACTTCAAGCCACAAAAACACAAAGGACCATATGTTAAAAGTAGGATAAACCAGAAAAGGATGCATAAGTTACAAAACAATTGTTATATGTTAAACTCTGTGTGATGCAATTCAGCTGAAATTTTGTGTTGATGGATCCCTTCTCCACCAACTTTTTATTTTTTTTACTCCATACAGTAGAAATACTCATATTTAATTTTCTAATGATCTTTGATATAAATTGTTTGCAAAACTTGCATTTTAATTATTGTAACAGAAAGCTGCCACAGGGTTGTTGTAAGGGAAAAAATGGAAGAGGGATGTTTTAAAGAAGAGTACAGTTTAAATGAAATAAATAAAATTAAAATTAAATATTATTACAACTCCAGAAAGATACTTTAATTTTTTTTAGGTAAACTGACTAGATATAACGTTTCATCAGAGAGCAACTAGACAGCCATTATAAACAAGTGTCCATCTGATATAATATAGAGGTCACCCTGACAAAAATCACATCCATCCTGCACTTGGGACATAATTCAGACATTTTTTTTTAAAATCCCTAACTCTGTAGTAATAAGTATCAAATTACATGTGTCAGTTCCAAGAACAGCTTTACCTCCTCTTCAAAGTAGGTCAAGGAAATACTAGGTCAGCTAATCTCCATTTAATCTGAGTTAATAAAACTGAATTTGACTGTAAACACATTTCAAGTTTTAAAACATTTTTTTTATTTCCCAATGATTTAATTTTTTAAAGACTCTAATCCACTAATCTGAAACACAAAAGTGTGGTTAGGAATGTTGTAGCCTGTTTGCAAGATGAAACCACTGGGCCATGAACGCATTTGTTCTCACTTGGAGAGTGTGCATCAAAGCACACAGGAAAAATTTAAGAACTGTTTGAAAACCCCCCACTTTTTTTCCTTTATAAGAGGGGCGCAGTATAGAGAAAGAACACACACATTCAATATATCTTGAAACCACAGAACTGACCTAGGTGAAGACTGAACTTTATCATATTTGACAGAAGGAAGACAGACAATGAGATCTACAGAACAGCTTTCTCTTTCCTACCAAAAAGCTCATCTATGTAGTAATAATGGTGTTCTAATCGGGGCCGGCTCTATCACTAGGCCAACTAGGCAGCTGCCTAGGAGCGCAGCTAGCAAATGGGGTGGCGGAGAGACAGAGAGAGAGAGAGACCTGGTGAGACAGTGCGAGAGCCCAGCATGTTTTACAGGTAATGGAAGCAGTGCTCCTCAGCCGTACTGGGCAAGTGGGCAGAGCCAAGGTGCAGCCTGGGTCACCCGCAGCTACCACTCCAACAAGTCCACCCCACCTCCTCTGCCCCACGCTGCCTTCGAGGACTGGACTGGCTGGAGGAGGGAGGGGGAGATGCTGGCATGCAGAGAGCCAGCAGTGGTACTGGGCAGGCCTTGGGTTGGAGCCAGCAGGCCTCTCCTGGGGGCTTAGACGTGTGCTCACATCTGAAGCCTCCCCTGGGGGGGGCAGAACTGCAGCTCCAGCATGGGGAGGGGGCCTCTCCCTCCCCCCTTCCTTTCCTTTCTTGCGCCCCAGTCCGCCGGAAAGAGCATAAAAGGTGCGCCACTTTTTTCTCTCAGAGAGAGCATGCACGCCCCCTCCCCTCATCCACCTCTCAGGAGTCTCCCGTGGGTGAGGCGAGGGGGAGGGGCAGCACTTGCCAACTGCTGATCTCTGCTGGCCTGGCTGGCTGGCTGGGAGGCACATCCCCCTCCCCCGAATGGCAGGCTCCACACAACTCCCAGCGGAACTCGAGTTGGAGGCTTGCAGCAGCCCTTGGAGTAGTAGCTCCGAAGTCCAACAAACTCCTTGGGGGAGGGGAGGCACTGGGGTCTCCATCCAGCTCGGGGCTTGTCTTGCCAAAGCCAGCCTCACAGGGTTGTTGTGAGGAGGACCCCAAAGCAGATGGCTGAAAACAAGCAGGAGTCTTGTGGTGTCCTAAAGGCTGACTTTATAGACTGGTTTTCATTCAGCCTCAGCTGCAGTTCCATTCCTCAGAGGCAGGAGGCAGATACTAACAGGGAGAGGGGGGGTGCGCAAGGGCGGTGGGAGGCAAACAAGGCAGGCTAAGGTGCTTCCCCAAAGGACACGTTGACCCTTCACTCAGAAGCACCAGCCCATCCCTGAGAGGAGCAGTGCCGCTGCAAGAGTGGCCAGCTGGAGCCACCCCAAGTGAGCCTTCTCTGCCAGGCAGTCCCAAGACTGCTTCTGGCTGGGCAGGCACAGTGCAGGTCCCCCGGAGGAAGCACAGTTCCAATTCTCCTCCAAGAATCCCATTCTAGAGAATATAGGAGGAGCTGTGGCACTGCAGTAGAGCATCTGCTTTGCATGCAGAACATTCCAGGTTCAATCCCCAGAGATGGGAATTTTTAGGGGAGGGGCTGTGGCTCAGTGGAAGAGCCTCTGCTTTGCATGCAGAAGGTCCCATGCAGTATTGATCAAACTATTCCTCATGAGAGAAAATGACCAAGGCTGCATATGGAGGAGTGGGGAATCAAACCCGGTTCTCAGATTAGAGTCCACTACTCTTAACCACTGCACCAAACTGGCTTAGAAGGACACGGTTTAGAAGCACACACCAATTTTCATATTTCCTGATCTTAAAGTAATTTTATAAATTTATGGCTTATAAAAAAAGCCATCTGGAGCTCAGTTCCGCAAACGAAAGGCAGAAAGAGCCAAGGAACAGGCCAAGCGGGGGGGGGGGGAGGGGGGCGGGGGGCAGAAGGTATCTTCACATAGTGTGCAAAAAAACCCTGGGGCCAGCCCTGGTTCTACTGTGATAGTTCTCTCTCCGAACATATTAACCGAGACCTACTGAATACTAAAAATTCAAAGCAATCTGATGGGGTTTCAGCAAAGTATGTGGTGATTTACTCTGCCTAGAAACTGTCTGAAGAGTTTAAGGGTTTTCCAAATAAAACATAATTCATTTGGGGCCCACTCCTATGCTACTTTAATGGCACACAAAAGGACCCCTCCCCGCCAGAGGGGCTGCACCACAATATAGAAGTAGGCTCTGCATGTGCAACACGTGACAGGGGTGAACCACCAGAGCACCCAATATACAACGAGGGAGCAGAAGTCAGAAAGTGGGAGCCTAATGAGGCTTCTCTAGCCTGTGAGAAGAGCTGAAATAATTTCAATAGGGTTTTTTTGTTTGTTTTGCTTCGGGACAAACATTAGTTTTATTAGATTTCACTCTTTGCTTAGCCATTTCATTATATAAAGTTTAACTTTAATTTTGACTAAGTGATGCACTGGACAGGATTCTTAGTTCAATGCGTAGATTCTATTGGTACCCTGTCCCCCACCCCTTATTTAAACCTTTATAGGCTACTTTTCTACAAGTGAAAAGCAGATTATAGCAGGAAAATGCTACTCAAAACAGACCCACTTGTTCCTTTAAAAACTGAATTTATTATTTCATGTCTTATCACTTTGAAAATGAGCTAGAGCTATGCAGAGACAAGTCAGTGGATTATGTATGCTCACAGGACTCCCCTAGTAAGGAGAACATTTTTTTTGTTATATAAAATAAAGAAAACACCGAAAATGATAATGGATGAGCATGCTGATTACTCTTCAGAAGGTACATGAACCAAAGGACTATTGAGCACTGGGAGGGGGAATAGTTGAGAAATAAGAAGCACAGGAAAGTTGGGCTGCTCAACCCCTTAACAGTTAAACTCTCTGAGAACACTAATTACTGTCAGGAAATGTGTGCTATGCAGATCCCTCCTAACGGCTCAGAAAGCTATAAACTTTGAAGTCTCAAACCACTGAAGAGCCAGGATATTCAAATCGTTTTTTTTTTTGGGATCTATAGTCCTAATTAATTGCCAAGTAAAAGGGTTCTTTCAGCTTAGAAGGGGCTAGGACATCTCACAGTTTAAATGGTTCAGGAAGAGGAGGTGAAAATATCATTGTGGATGTGCGCACCCCCCTCCCCCAAAGAAAAAACTTAACACTGCTCAAGGAAACTCCTCTTCCATGGGGCATAAAGAGAAGTGAAAACCCCCACAAAAACAGTCCTCTGACCTCTCAGGTTTGTGGTAAGAGGAACAATATCCCGTTCACTTAGCCTTCGCAATCACCTTCGCAATCACTGTTATAAGGCAACTGTACTATAGCACTAGACTGTCAAGATTCACAACTAGGTAAACAAGGAGCTGTTTATGAGGCTACAGAATTAATTGTAGATCTTCAGCCTGGAAAACTAGTTCACACACCCAAGGCCTGAGATAACAGCCTCTGGAAGTCTGACTTGAAACGCTTCAAGGAGCACATCATCAGGCCAAAAGTCAACCAGAACAGGAGCACTTTGTAATTCTTCTTAGAAGCAAACAAAGAGCATTGACCTCAGAAACAAGGGGACATCCCCTATGGCTTTGGGAATACCTATAAATGCCTGCTTTTCCTCCCTCCTCCACCAGGTTTTCATCTCCCATGTTGATAAAATGTGAGGAAGGATCTAATTCTGTCAACATAGCTGGTGTGAGGCTTACACAGGGAGAGCAGACAAATGATATTGGTCTCAGCCCATCAAAGACTGTAACGGTTAAAAACATGATTTGAATCTGATCGTGAAGTACACTAGCAGTAAGTGCTTCTGTCCAAAAAGTTATAGACCCCATCCATTTAATGCAGCTGGTGAAAGCTTACTCCTGGACACCACAGCCTCTGTGTATTAAGAGACAACATTAGGCCTAGAAGCATACCAAAGCTCCAAACTGTCCACAGAGGGAGACTGTAACCCCACCAAATCACAGCACCATACAGGGCCTGAACATGACCTACTAATATTGCCAACAATATGTCTGGATTCATCTTCAACCTGTTTGACCTTATCTAGCCACTGCCTCCAAGCACAGATGGCAGCTCCCAGATGCTTGGTTGAGAGAGAGACAAAGAGCCAGAGACAGCCTGCACTTGGAATCATCAGAATACCAATGACATCTCATTCCAGAACTGTAAAGGAGATGTTACATAGCAATCATGCAAAATAGCAGCAATGACAAATCTATTTGACACCTTCCAACTCTATGACAATAGGCTCGAAGTCCCTGGGAATTTTGTGTTCAGCTTGGCTTAACATGGCTTTGTCCAGCAGCATCTCTCTCTCTCTCTCATATTCATTAACACCAAACTGGCTCAGCTGGTTTTCCAAAACTAATTCACAAAAGCTTGTGTGAATTTTGCTGCCAACCAGGTCCTCCTTGTTGCTGGGATCTGTCCTCGTGCCCCAGTCACTTCCTCCTAAGTGGCTAATTAACCTCCAGATGCACCTGCGCCCACAGCTGAGTGCCCTGAGCTACAGGATGCTGGGAGCTGAAAAACTACCCTACTGCTTGGCCAACTAAATGTAGCAGCAGCTGACCTGCCCTAACATTAGATTGAGGGAAACACTCATTTGTGTTCATGGTGATGGCTCATTATGCTGTGTTCTCACTTGCAGCTGAGACAATTCTTCATGTGAATAAAGTTTAGTTACATACAACACACAATCCCTTGGTATTCATACAAATAGACTATTTGTTTTTTCAGTATAAAAGAAAATAGACATTTTGCATTATTATCAGTTAAAAACCAAATAACTTGGGATCTGAACAGGGACATTTGACTTATGAATAAGTTTATCAAATGAAAACCTAAGGTTGGAAGTTCAAGCCAATCTTCTGTTAACCACCAAACCTCTTTGCATGATGATATTTCTACAAAGGCCAAGTGCATACATCATTGACTGACAATATAAAAATAGAATTTCTAATATGCCAACAATGTCTTTGTTACCAAGTTTATTTACCATACTCTTTGTTTTCAGATTTGTGAAGGACTAAATAATAAAGGCAAATCTTACCTCTGCCAAGAAATTTACTAACTGGGTTTAGGCAAGCCACAATTTAAGAATCTTCCGAAGTGCAACATGGGACAAAACCTTACTGAGATGTCGCAAGGTTTAATAACAAGGCATGTGGAGATCTGTTTAGTACTTAGAAAAAACTCTTTAGGACTCAATGAATATTTTTATTGCACTGTATCAGACCTGATTACAATGGAAGAAAACAAGAAATAAGCAGCATCTATACAGAGGGCTGACAGCACCAGTTCTGGTAATATTGGAGCCTGCCCTGGAACTGAGCTTGAATGCTTCAGTGGGAAGACCCTTGAAAGAGAGAAATACCTGAGTCAAAATCCTCGGTGTTAGCCCTGCAAGGTGCTTTTGCACTCTTATGGATGGGAAATCCATAAGTGATAATAAACTGGACTGTGTGTCAAATGTAAAAGGGAATATGATACTGAATAGCCAGGAAGAAAAACCAGCTGCAAACAACTCCAGCAGATGCTTGAGACAGAGTTCCAGTGACTCCCAAGGCTGCTAGCCTCCAGAGCTGCCCTTAACACAAAGAGACTCATACAGAAATAGTCATCTTGTCATTTTGGCTGAGACATGTGCTTTCAGACTCCATTAAGGACAAGCTTCTCCTACACGTCACAGGAAACATTCCTCCCCTCCCCCTCCTCTAACATTCCTTGACCAGTGAAACAATAGACTTGACTAGCTTAAAACCGGTTTGGCTGCCTAGAGAGACGATTTGATCTACAAGACAAGCCAATGATCTACAAGATTTGATCTACAAGACAAGCCAATGAGTCATCTTCCTGCTGCCAGGTATCTCTGACCCTGCTAGGCAGAGTGTAATATTGATCAATCCTTCTAGCCCCTCTCCCACTGGACAGTACCTAGTGGGTGGACCAGCCAAGGGGTGTTCCCAAGAGAGGTATTTCGCCAAGCCAGCCCCCCAGAGACCCCCAATAATAGAAGGCTCCCAGCACACGGCGCTCTCTCACACACCTTACTATTTTTATTCCAGCCTCCTTCCCGGTTCTTGGTCTGGGCAGCCAAGGGCCTCCACGTGTTACTACAGGTTCAGTACATGTGTCCCTTACCTTCCTCCTAGCATTCCCCTTAATTTTTCCAGTGGAATCACATCAGCTCTCTGGACAGGTAATTATTTCCCTCATCAGATACCAATGATTTCCTGCTAATGCAACCGTCTCTTAATCTCTCTAATTTCCTAGAATCTGTATAAGTATGTGGGTGATTCTGCATTGTTTGAATGAGATATAATTTCTTAGTAAAGAAACACTGCTTCATCATTTAATTCAGACTCTGGGTCTACTCCTCGCTTTGTCTGGAAGAGGCTCAGCCTCTGTATATACAAGTGATGACCCACTTTGCCTACTGCCAGTTTATTTAAAGTTCATATTCCCCCAATATTAATAACAAATTAAGGCAATTTGGCTAACACAGGAAACCACACTAGATCCCTTTGAGCAGCCAGCACCTGCCACCGCCCAAGCCCTCCCAAGCCCTAGACTCTGCTCACCACTAGAAGCGTAACACATAGTGAGAATTTCTGGAAAGTGCCAGACTGCAAGTCAGCAATTTACCCTTCTAAGATCCACCACTGCAGCAAGGAGTGTGAAGTGTGAGTGCCAAACCAGATGCAACTCAAGAAACTCCATTATTAGTGCGGCAGAACAAGCCTGCTCTGGCCTGGAGGCCCTGTTCCACCCTGCCCTCCTAGGGGGTTCCCAACTCCCTGGAGGGGCTTTTCTCTTATAAGGAATTGGCCTCTGGGAGGGACAGGACTTCCAGCATTGCTTCCACATTCAGAGGCCTTGCCTCTATGTCGCCTGCTAGTCCAGCACATGGACAGATTAATGCCTTGGGTGCCCCTGGAAGAATAGCTGCTTGCCAACCCACCTAGAGCCCTTTTAAAAATACCATATTTGAAATGGTGGAGGTCTATGTGGAACAAAGAACCACTACCAATATCAAAATATTTTTATTTATCTATTAGATTTATATCCCACCCTCCCCACCGAAGAAAATGGTTAAAAGCATACTTTGAGCACAGCATCAAATTTAAGCAAGGGAATCCAAAATAAATGGGTAAAAAAGCAAATCCTCTGTCCCTCTTGCTACATATGCTCTGTCTTATGTTAGAATAGGACAGGCTCTTCTAGCTTAGGCAGTTACAAATTTCTACCAAGTTCCCATTACCTCAAAGCATCCATCAGACCTTCAGACTGGCCACATGGTCAATGGCCACCTGCTCAGAGTGGAGACTCTGTGTATCCTCTCTGTGTACCCCAAAGAAAGAGAGCTATTTCCTGTTGCACTGAGATTTTATCATATCTGGCTCCCCTCCCACCTGACCCAGTCAGGCCAGGTTAGAGAAGTGTTTCTTCCAGCCCCTTTTTGGAGATTCATCCAGCCTCCAGTCCTCCAAACTCTGTCCCCTGCTTGGAGGGGGGGAAGAAAGGGGACGCTTGGCCATCCCACTGTCTTTCCTGCTAGATGCATTAGCATCTGTATGAAGGTGAGCCTGGAAAGCCATTGATAGACTTCCTCTTTCCCAGAGAAAGGTGGGGGAATCTTTTAAAATGTCAAGTGGAGGTTTGCTGCTTGTCAACCTCCCAGGGGAAAATGCATTTCATCACATCTAGGATCTTATCTGTTTTTAAAGCTAATTAGTAGTTCCTGAAGCTTTTCGAAAATTTGAGAAACCACTTGGAAAAGTGTGCAATTTTTGCTTTCCATACTGTGATGGATTGCAAAGAAAAGCATACTTTTAAAAAATGCTGCTTGGTACAGACAGGGACGTTACAAGTTAATTTTCCCTGGAGAGAAGAGCTTATATGACAGGCTGCTCTACTCACTCTCTGACTGGCCAGCATCAGCTGAGAGAGAAAATAAAACAGCTGATCTTCAGGGAAAATAGGTCTTCAGCCATTTGGTCTTTTTCCTTTTGGTCTTTTGTTTGAAATCTAATGTCTGGATCAGCAGCCAAAGGGTTTGGCTTCTGAGGGAAGAGACATTTGGGAATCAGTGTTTTCTGACAGCCAATAGTCAGAAAATACTTTTACAGAGAGAAGAAGAGAAACCCCATTGTCTTAAATATATTAAAACTACTCTGAGGGAGAATTTAGATTCTCAGTCAGGAAAGCTACAGAGCAGCCTTATCCATACAAAGGATATTGGAAAAGGATTTGGCAGGTCTGGGTAGTTAGAAAGAACTCCCATACAAGCCAAATAGTGAAAAGAGTTATTGCTCCTTAGGAAGAAGAAGAAGTTCCTGCCAGTGAAAGGGCAAAGAGAACCCTGGTCTGTGATAAAGGGGAGAAGCTTAAACACAGCAAGAGAGTGAAAAGCTGTAATATCTACAGGGAAACCTAGAACTCTGAAGGAAGAACTCTAGAAACTTTAAGCAAACACTGTCCCCCAGAAGAAGCATTAATAAGAACTATGTTAGTGCTGACATGTACTAAACAAAGTACCTCTCAAAGAAAGCACTAGAAAACCTTGAAACAAAACTATTACACTCTCTTGAATGTTCTAAGAATTCATCTCAGTATATATATTACAAAGTTTTTACCTCATCAATCTCAAAACCTTGACTATTCCTTTTATATATATATCCCCTGCCTGTTTAATGAAATCTTTATTCTGTTTTTGAAAGTTAATTTGCCTCAAGTGCCATTTCACAAGGGTTTATAAAACAGGACAGCTCCTGTCTTTCCCTCAAGTTTCTGTACTGAGTTTAAAGCCTAAACCAATATCTAAACAAAGGATGGGACAATTTCAAGTTTATACAAAAAGAAAAGAAAAGATATACACATTACTGAAAGGCAACTCAGACACTAGGGGAACAAGTTGTCCCCCCCCCCCCCCCCGGTGATCTGTCCAAGGTGCTGGCCAGCTCTTTTCTCATCCTAGTTCATATCCTACTGGGGAATCTGATCTCTGCTCCTAGAGAAGAATAGATTACATTCTATGCCATTGTTTCCTATTAATAGCCCAGATACTCTTCTAGACTCACCTTTTCCAAACAACCCACTGGACTCTGTTGCACAGTATACTGAAATGTTGATACAAATACCTTGAGTATTTATTTTTAAACAGACAGGCAGGATATATATTTTTTCTAACATGTAATCTCATACACAATAGTATTCCTTTGCTTTTTGCCCCACAGTACCAATTGACAAACTTCTGATTAGAACAGATTTCTCTACTTTGTACACAGTGCAAATACTAACAAATACAGGCAAAAACAAGCATTCGGATTTTAAATCTGACTTGTGAAAGATACAGATCCCAAACCATTTAACTGTAAGAACATTATGCATTTGAAATCTTGTGCTCCCTCTTTAAATCCCGGCAATTCATTTGGTACTATATGGGCTCGATCCTATGGATATCCCTCTAGCACAAGAAAGTCAGTGTGATCTTACACAATTCCCTTCTCACCACAGCTTTTCAACACAGATGGCCTTTGTCTATGTGGGACCTTGACTGCCAGCATGTCCTTGAAGAAGGTCACAGGAAGCTGCTGGAAGAAGGGAAAGTAGGAATTTTGGGGTCATTAAACTGTGCAACAAACTCATGTCTGTTGCAAGAATGCAGCCTATATAATTCCAGGATTCCCCTCCTCCAGGTACGAGGACTACTTCCAGATGCAGGTACGAGGACTACCCTCACATGCAAGTAGTAATAGCTTATCCTGAAAGAAGATATTTCACACGGTTAGGTACATGGTGGTTACAGTGCAAATTTAGCTGCTTTTCTTCTACCTGTACTTCCAAAGGTATCCTCATTTGCTATAATTTGGGAATATTTGCCTCCCATTTGCAGAAATGAGTGACAGAGTACGTCAAGAAGAGGGGGAAGCAGATTGCTATGAAGAAGTTGGTATCCTGATGCCTTGAATTGCTACACAGGAAAAGCAGCTTCTGAGGCCAGGATTCCAGGATTTTCGCATCATCCTATGTGCCAGTGCCTTTGTTTCAGGTATGGTTAAGATGCTGCTTCTCTGAAAATGGCTTTCACCATTAGATGACCCTGGTTTTGGGCTAAGCTATGATCTGGTAAAGAATGGACCTGATGAGTCAAGGGAAAATTCTTTAGTTTTGTTTATCTCTCTCACCAAATGCACTTAAATCAGGAACCTCAGGGCATCCTTGCAATATCTGTTTTGTTTTTCCCTGGGAAACTTTTGGATGATATCCTTGCTATGTAGGCTATAGGGTCTTCGACAAGATGAACAACTGGCTTCCTTTCAGTCCTGTGACAATGTATATTTTAGACTTGGCAAACACCTAAGTTCAGAACTGTGGCAAGACTTGATTTACACCAGTCAATCTGTGTCAGATTGTTCAGTGCATCTCAAGTATTAAAGAATGAGCAAGGGGCACATTTCAAAAGGTACACTCCGGATAGTATGCAAAGAATTCACAGACAGTATTCTACTCAGGACATCCCTGTCTGTCCCTTTTTGTTGCATCTCTTGTGATCTCCTCTCCAACACTACTCATGAAAGCCAGTTTCTTGGGCACAGTATGAGATGTGAGACAGCAAAAGGGGGAATCTGCACTGGAAGCATGTGCACAAGCAGAGGTTTGGATCCAGAAATCCCTCTGTTAAGAAATCCAGCCTGTTCTTTCATGTTAAAAAGGGAAAGAAGAGACCATTCTCCTCAGCTCATCAAAACTGTGAAAAGATTCTTTCTGATCTCCAACACAAAAGGAAATAACAAAATAGTACTATGCAAGACAAAATCCTTTTATCAGGCAAGCAGTTCCTCTTATAACAGAAGAAAAGAAATTAATGTGTCATCCGAAGTGTGCAGTACTGTAAATGGAAACGTGTTTCTCTAAGCAATAACAGTTGCCCAGTAGCCTTCAGAAGCCTCTGAAGGGGTTCTCAACTACTGTTTCCTTGAGAGTAAAGTTACAAGGTGATTCTCCCCCTTCCCCAAGGTTGGGTGAAAAACTGATGGCTATTAACACTTGTATTATTTTCAGCTGTACTCGTTTCAAAAGCATGAAAAGCTAAGGAAGTATACAGAAGCAAAGTTGTGTTGCACAACAGTATCAATAAATGAAGCACATTTGAAAATAATGCTTGTGCCATGCAAAATATATCTGCAGGCTGGCTAGCAAACCTATGGAATTCTAAATATAGAATGGGACAGACCACCAAGGTGAAAGTGGGTAAAATTCCACAGGACTTTCTAACCTTTACAATAGTTTTAATCAATTGTTAACTGCACATAATTTCACCAATCTGGAAGCATATCCCTCAGCCTCAGTGTGTGTAAGAAGCAAACAGTGACACTCCTACACAGGCAACTCACCCTTGTTCTTATTACAATTCAACACGTGCTTCTCTTAACAGGAGTTACTCATACTACACGGATATGAAGAGAGGGTGCACTGAACTACTTTCACAGCAGTGTAACAGCCTTTTTTATCCTTGGAAACCATGGAGGCCAGTGCAAATCTATGCCAACTATATTTGGAATTCACTGGTTAGGAACAGACACTGACAGTTTCCCTGGCTAGCAGAGTGGAGCCATCTGGTTGTGCGATCCATTTGCCAGGCATTGGGGGGGGGGGAGGAGGCTTCAGCTATAGCAGCAAATTTGCTGCTTTCTCTACTGTCACAGAACTAAACCACATGATCAGACCAAATAAGGATGAAAAGGAATTTATTTTTCATTAAGAACTGGCTACTTAGAATTTAAGCATGCTGTACTGCTGTGGCCAACCAACTATTTTCAGGAAATCTGCAAAAAGGTTATAGGAGAGAGCCACCCCTATTCATTCACAGCTTCTGGTAAGAGGTATAGTATCTCTGAACTTGAAGGTTTTATTGTAGGTATATCGTTTACGAACTTGTCTTCTTTATGAGACATCCATAATAATGGACACTACCCACAGAGAGTACTACAATATGCCATTCAGTTACACCTTGTAACAAGATTCAGCCTAAAAAGGGAGGCATCTAAGTATCAAGATGAAAACAAGGAAAGTAAAGAACTAGAGGGACTTGAGGTACAGTATGTTTCTGCCCAGACTCTTGCCAATGTAGCTCCACTGGATACAGCATATTTCATCAGCCTATGGCCACACCCAAAGGGCAACACCAGTAGGGCATCAGTGCAGTAGCAGGGCCAGTGACTGCGGCTGACTTGAATCAATTTCTATTTGCATTAAGAGGAGAGCAGAAGGCCAACCATGAATAGAACATCTTATGAAAATAGAGTTAACCATTAATTGGAGCCAGCACTTGGTCACTTTTTTTAAAGAATGGAGTTAGTTTTTTTAAAGAATGGAGTTAGTCTTTTGAGTTAAAAAGCACTGGCACTTGCAGTACTTTGGAAGTTTATAGTCATTTACAGTTTCTGCTCAATCCTGATTAGTTAATTTACTGAAAACAACATGCATGCCAAAACAATCATGAGAAAGTTAGAGCTGGAAGAGTCAAAATTGGGGTAAAATTGGAGGAAGGAATATCAACAATCCTTGATATGCTGACAACACAACCCTCCTCTCAGAAACTAAAGGCCTGGAGTACCTGATCAAGAAAACCAAAGAGAAAAGTGAAAAGTTTGGCCTCTTCCTAAACATCAAAAAGACCAAGTTCATGACCACCAAGAAAAAGATACCTTTAGACATTTCTCTGCTTGTTTGACATATTTATTTCTTTACAACTGTTGACCTTATAACCTTGTTATTTGGTGTCACTTTGCATGTTTTGATCATCATCATGTTGCATGTAAATTTACTGACTATAAGTCTGAACCTTTTTGCCATTTTAAGTGTATTTGATAAAGTGTTCGTGCACATGAAAGCTCATACCTTGAATAAACTTTTTTCATCATTTACACAAGAGTAGAAAATAGGAATTTTATTATAGAAGTGAGATGCCTTTAAAAAGTCATATATTTCTTTGAAGAGTGTGCCATCAGAAATTACTGGGATGATTGTCAAAAGCACACATCACATGATAGTAGAGAAATTTAAGATATTTGAGGAGTGTTTCTTTTAGAAACTCGAGGATTCTATAATTGAAATGGAAAATAAGTTTGTCTTGCTTGATAGAAAACTGTAATTAAATGAAAAAAAGAAATTTTTGATGAATATGCAAAGTGAAGGACTTGAGAATGACTGATGATGCACTTGGAAAGAAAGCTGAAACTCTCGAACATAACAGTAAAATATACGATATAAACACTGAGAGGAATGAGGACAAAGCCCAAAGAAAGGCTGAGGATCTTGACAGCCAAGGACACAGGGCTCATTTCGTAACAGGAAACTGGGCTTATTTTCCTCAGCTGGTATACCCCCCTTGTACAGCTGCTTAATTACACAAAATTACAACCAAGACCCCCAAAGTTAATCTTCAAAAAGAGTGAAGATGGCAACTCTATCCATACATCAAACTATGCTGATACAACCCGGGGGGGGGGGGAATCATTTTATACAACAGGAAGAAGATCAAAGAATAGTATGGTACAAAAGAGTACATAAATAACTGCTTTTCAGCAGCACAAGACTGAAGCCCCCCAAAATGAATGATTTTACTATAACTTATTACAATCAATGAGGTTTCAACCATAGAATATTGAAAGGTAAGAAGGACATCCATTCGGCTGAGGAAAAACCTTCCATATAGACACTCTGATGAAAGAGATATTCAGAAGGAGCTGAGAAGCACAAAAGCAAGAGAGGGGAGAAGTTGCCACCCAGGGCAAATGGAGCTATGTGTTCTGGGGAGCTTCAGAGGCAAAGGAGGATGGAGGCCAGGAAGCCAGAGGCAAAAGGGAACTGATGATCCAAGACAACCATATGGTTAGGTGGTGACTGTTGCATAGTGCTTGGGACAGATGGAGCTGTTTGCTGCTGGGGGAAAGGCATGGTGAGAGGTAACGAGAGCTGAATTTCATGTAGCGATTCAAAACTAACAGCTGGATCCTTGCCTGGCTGTTTCTAATTGAACAGTAAAGACCAACACAGTTTATTGTAATCAATCCGTAAACAGCTCTAAACATAATTAACAAATTTAAAATGCTTCTAGATGAGACCAATTTTAGAGATAGTGAGAAATAAAAATAAAAATGAAAAATCAACTCTACTGTGCCAATTTCCCCCCTCCTACTGAAAACCTCTGATGCTTCCCCCATTCTATTCCTTTGGGTATTTCTGTCCCTCATGAAACAATATTTCAGAGACCATTTTAGCCTGTAGGAGGAGGGAGAAGTAGAGGAAGTCCTGATCTGCAGCTGGAAGACCCTTCTCTCAACAGAGGGAACCAAAATATTTAATTACATTTTGATCAATTTTATTAAAAATTATGAGTCAAAGTTTTTATCTGATAGGACTGATACCCTTCCAAAAATACTGATCCTCACTTTTTGCGACTGACACTTTAACAGTGGATCTGCGTAAACATGTGCTTTACTTTGATCTCCAGGAAGTCTCAAAAACTTGCAGCGCTACCTGAATAGGCAAGGAATCAAGCCATGAATCTTTCTATTCTACCCCAGACAGACTGCTTACATACGCTGATGTGAAGTGTAAAACATACCTTTATTAACACTAAACTCTAGACTAAGGCACTACTGAAAGTCAGCCTTGATATTTCTTGGCACACTGAATGGTTATACCACAGGTGTCAAACATAAGGCTCGGGGGCTGGAACCAGCCCATCCAGTCCTATGAGAAACTGGTGCAAGGGAGGTAACAGGAGGCAGCTTGGGGGTGGATGGGCAGAGCTGCTCCAATTATGGCTTCAGCATGGCGGAACAACCTCATCTGCAGCAGTCAAGAAGAATCCCTTCACTTCAGGGGCAGCCTCACTTGTAAGTTGGGAGCTACTGCAGTCACATTCACATCTTTCCACTTGGCCTGCAGCTCCTGCGATGCTGTCCCGGATGACTGCAGGAATCAGCATTTGCACATGGGGTGTGTGTTTAGACAATTCTTTGTTGGGCCATGGGAGCATCTGCCCAGCATGGCACTGCTGGGTCTCCAGTCCATCAATGTGGATTTTCCTCTGCACCCCCCTCCCAGACCATGAACCTTGCAGTTAGGAAACACCAACTCAGAGCTTACCAGTTGCTGTCCTTTATAAAGTTTATATATCTGGTACCTGGCATTACATTTTATGGCACACATGGCCCAGCCCGCCAAAGTGACATTTATGCTGCATTGGCCTTTGTAACTAATGAGTATGACACCTCTGAGTTACACAATGATTTTAAAAGGCATATTGCCACACATTGCTTTTCTGTGTGAAGCTGCCTTAAATAAAAGTGTTTTAACAATTCTACATTTAGAGGAGATCACCTTCTGCAAAAGTTACATATGGAAGCCACCATACAAATATTAAATCCTAAACAGAAGACAGATTGCTTCTCCTAGAGAGTGGGGTTACCATTAGAATGTTTAACTGAGAAAGAGCTCTCATCAACCCCTCAAAAACATTTATCTCCCAAATGGTTCATGTCCTATCTGGGGCATTGGTCCCAGAAGGTGTTGTTGGGGAGATCCCACTCTGCCCCATGGCTGTTGGCCTGTAGGATTCTGCAGGATTCAGTCATATCCCCCATGCTATTTAATACCTACATGAAACCACTGGGAGAGGTCATCAGGAGGTTTGGGCTGCGGTGTCACCAATATGCAGATGATACCCAGCTCTGCCTTTCTTTTCCATCTAATTCCTAATTAATAAAAATAATCTTTTTTGAACAATAGTCTCATTCTATTTCAATACATATACTCAATATATACACTCATACATACACACAAGCATACTCATACACACACACACACAACACATTTGCCAGTATCTTTACAAGAAATCATAATATGCAAATAGGTATATCATCATTTCAAATTTTAAAGGAACTGCAGGAAACAGCTTGAAAAAACAGCTGAGCCAGCAGGGAGCAGTCTCCCCAACAGTCATCTGTTTTGGGTTCTCTTGTGTACTCTCATTCGATGGGCGCATTTCAAGGGGCTGCACAAGGGAGCCCAATACAGCTGAACTTGCAGAGAGAAGTCTCCCCACCAGCCCAGTTTCAGGATGTCTTGGCCAGCCCCCTTAAGACAGCCCAAAAATGGGTCAGTGGGGAGACTTCTCTCTGTGGGCTCAGCTGTATTGTACAAGCAGCCAGGCCTAGTTGAGTCATGCAAGTTAGGTGGTATCTTCAGTCAGTCTTCTTCAGTCTTCTTCAGTCAGTGTTGTTTATTCGGTATATCACCAGCACAATTACAATCAATACAAAAAGGGTACTAATAAAATATATAAAATATCAAATCCTTAAATATAAAACTGCATTAAATCTACGTATATTAATTACAAAATTGCTAATACTCTAAATTTCTGCAATACTCTATCACTTGATATTCAACTGTTGGACAAATATTATAAAAGTTACACAATTCTACTCCTCATCTCCTAAATCTTCTGAATTCTTTTAAAATTGTCCTACATGTGCAGCACATATTTTTTGCGCTATTGCTAAAAATTTGGCACTAGGTGGTATCAAGTCACCCAGAGGGTGCTACCAGGCCAAGTGGAACCTGGAGATCCCCCAGAATTACAACTGAACTCTAGACAGCAGAGATTTGTCTCCCTGGAGAAAATGGCTGCTTTGGAGGCTGGGCTCTGTAGCATTATATCCACCTGAGGCCTCTCCTTTCCTCAAACCCAGCCTTCCTTAGACTCCACCACAAAACCTCTAGAAATTTCCTAGCCTGGCACTGGCAACCCCTGTCAGGCCTGGCACTAAGGATTCCTCCCCGGATGGCCAAAATAGATCTGGAAAGGGCCTCTCCTCCTTCCCTGTCTTTTACTGACAGAACCAGTTAGACCCCCCCCCCCCAAAAAAAAAGTTTCAGCAGTACAATGGACAGGGGAGCCCGCAGCAAAAGAGGTAGAGGTGAGACGCTCAGATCTTTTACAATGTTCTCCTGTTATTTAGCCATTTGTACTGCAGGAGGAATCTTCCCCAATCCCAGCCCCAGTTCTGCTTTTGCTTACCCCTCCCTTCTCTCTCTGGCTATCAGCCAGTCTCTCTTACACTGTCTATGCAGTGAGGTCTGGAGTAGATCCCTGCAGTGGCCATTTCAAAAGGTATTGGGGGGGGGGGGGGACTTAGCCCTTACCAAGGTTTGGGTTTTGTTTTTTTTTACTTTTTGGATTTTCCTGCAGACCCACAGAGTCCACTGAGTCTGTAGAAAAACCTGTTGGGGGGAAGTGTGCCCTCTGTTTGTGGAAATAAGTATCCACATGCAGAGAAGACTACTGAGAATTAGATATATAAATATACATTCAGTATACCATCCATCAACAAACGAATACAAGGGGATACATAGATCATACAGTCAACTGTTCATATACAGCATGAACCACTCTCAAACAGATTATAACAGAAACAAACAGGAATATTACTCCTAAAGAATCATATGCCCAAAGTCTATATCATAAAGAGTCAAGTGACCATGTACATTTGGATTTCCACGCATTTCACTGAGTCTTCCTCAGTCACAATTTCTGATGAGATATTCAGATTGATCTGGAACTGTTTATAATGAAAATCATGACAACATCAATTAATATGAACACAGCTGCAAGAATCAACCATCCAATGCATTAAAATGCTATCTGTTATTGTAGAAGGCTTACCCCATGCCTACAAATTCTTATTTGTTAGCCAACACCAATGTAAGATACTTCAGAAGGTGTAACAGCGCTCTTCAACATCTTCCCAAATGGCAAGAGGTTCTTGCCTTTTCCATAATGTTTCCAAAATTTAAATATTTTTTTTACAACAGATGTTTATATAAAAGCAGGAAAGTCCAAACTTAAATTCAGGCCATACAGCAAATAGGTTAGTAGATTATAGATCCAACAGGCTTCCTTTCACAGCAAAACCTCTTTCCCTCCTCCTGGCAGTCCACATAGTCTCACTTTCCCTGCTTCCTTCTCTCCTTCCCATCCACCAACAAACCTATCTTTTATCACCTCCCCCATCTCCAGTAAAATTTATTTACTTTGTTTATACCCCACCATTACCCACAATGGGGACCCAAAGCAGTTTATATTACTGTCCTCCGTTTTACCTTCACACCAACCCTGTGAGGTAGGTTAGGCTGAGAATATGTGACTGACCCAAAGTCACCCAGTGAGCTTCCATGGCAAGGTGTAAATTCAAACATGGGTCTCCCAGATCCTAATCTGAAATTTTAATCATTAAACCACACTGGCTTTCATGGGGTGGCTGCTGTTGAATTGTTGCATGTAGTTCAGTCTGCAAGTCGCATGATGGTTGCTGGTGGTTGCTGGTGTGCTTGGCCCTGATAAGTCCTCCCTCAAAGGCCAAAATATCCTTGGAAAGTGCCCTGTCTTTTTCCTCTGCCTTTTACTGACAGAAACCAAGACTTGGAAGCTGGCAATACTATTAGGGTGGGTGGGTGTGTTTTAAGATTTCATGATTTTTCTGCAAACCTGGAGCTTTTCTCAGGTCTGGTATGTTCATGGCCCCAATCTCAGGATTTAAGTATCCACATATACCATGCTGAGAATTGGATATATTGATTTTACTTCTAATTATTATATGATTAAGTAAATTCTGAATGTTAATCTTGATGACAGTTTGCAAACATTCTAACTTACTGTTATAACTTTAGTTAGAAGTTAGAATGGAGACAATTCTTTTTCTGAAGAACATAATTATTTTCCCACCAACTGAGATACTGTCTGTGCTTTTAATTACAGAAAACACAGTAAAATTGGTATTGTGCCCCAGAGGCATGAATGCCATACTGATTTCAGTCATCCATATTTCATTTAATTTTCTATTTCAAAATAAATCACAAAATTTGTTTGGTTTGGATTTATCTTTGTATTTATTGCAAAAGAACTGGCTCTGATGAATTCAAGAGTGGTTCCACCCACATATCTGCAGGCTAGCATCAAATTCTTATCTCCCTTAGCAAGTAACATAGGAAGTTAGATAGAAGTGCAGCAACCATATTTAACCTTTCCATGCGCCTATTCACAGTTTCCCTACCTCCAGGTCATATGGTTGCTGAGATACAAACAGAAGTGCTGAGACAAATTCAAACACAAGTATTGCCATATTGGACTAAACTATTACTTTATTTAATCAGAATTCTGTTACTAAGAACAAACTATGCCTAGACCCTTCAAGTATAAATTCAATCTGCCATCTCTCTTCCTACACTGCATACAAACAAATGAGGAAACCAAATCTTCAAAAACAATTGGTTAATAGCCTTCTTCCACCTATTTCTCAAACTTACTACAAACATTTCGTAGTCACATTCTGAGCTTTTCCTACACAATAGTTTATCAAGGCAATCTGATACTAAAATTACTCCATCAAGAGAATGTTACATTGTATTGTGTATATTATAGTAAAAGCAGTATTTCAAATTTTCCTGCTAAGGTGACTATGGCCGAGGACAGACTGGCAATCTGCCCTGAGAGAGCTCCGCGTGGGAAGCGGGGAAAGGGAGCCCGTTCAGACAGCCGCAGCTGTCCCTCGGCTCCCTTCCACACTTACGCGCTTTGAAGCCGGTTTCCTCTCCCTGTAGAAGGACACCGGGAAAAACCGGTGTCCAGGGGCCGTCTTCCGCATGCCTCCTGCTTTCAGGCAATGTGAACCGGAAGAAGGCGGGATTCAAGCGGAGGCGGCTGTGTGAACGTGCCGTTTCGGCAATTTGCGCATGAGCGCTCATGCGCGCATACGCACATTGCCAAAACAGCCCTGCCACAAGCTGCAGAGGCCGGCCCACTTGGAGCTGCTCCACAGCAGTCTGAACGCTCCGTAACAGCATCCTTGCGCAATACACTGGCCAGTGTGAACAGCAAGCCCCGGGGAATTTCCCCCCTGCAGCTTTTGCCTCCGGATTCCTCCCGCTCCAGATTGCCAGTCTGTCCTCAGCTTATGATTGGCTTAGCTGCTATAGTTGACTATCAGCAATCACCAGTGAATGCCAACAACAGTGTTCTATTTGGGGCCTTCATAGAAACAGATCCAGTGGTAATTTTTCATCAGTAGAAGATAGGCCATTTTCATTGATCTAATCCTCCCACTTTAGACCTCCAATAACTATAATACTACCTCATGCTGTTCCTGTGGGTCCGTTGTAAAGACAGAAAACCAGAACGTGGCATATGTGTACCCTTTATGTTACATTACATCCTAACTGGAACCTATCCAAATTAGGGTGCAAATCATGTAACCTCTGTTTCCAGCTTCATTGGTTAGTTTTTTGTCATTAGGAAAAGGCCCAAAATTTGTGATGCTCCTACTAAATGGATCATAAAGACAGATGTTAAGCCAGAAAGACTGGCATTTCTTCACTGGTATTTTGAAGATGTTTAAGAATAGTAAGCATTTCCACAATGGTTCCTTCAGGCTGGATGCCTAGAAGATTTCAATGAACGTAAAAGGGTACAACTCTGCTGGAGATTGCACTGATAGTTGGTTTATAGATATAATACAAATACTAATATCAAAGTATGAAGTCTATACTGTGTGACAAAGGGAAAGGGATTCCAAAAAGGCCTACGACAAGCTTGGCATTGATTCCCTACCCCCTCCCAATCCACATCTCCCCAAACCCTCCTTAGACCTATCACTGATAAACAGCTACAAGGTTTGGGATGACAATATTTTCAGGTCACACTGACATCAGAAGGGATGTGCCTATAACCACCAAAGAACAAACGTTTAAGAACCTATGAAATGGTTTTAAATTAGAGTGAGTTTTATCTGAAAAGAATCACAGCAAAGGAAGAAAACAAGCAGACTGTGTTTTGTTTTGTTTTAAAGTGGCATATAGAGAGGTACTTTTGGTTTTTACCACACAGATCAGCAGAATAATTGAGACAGTGAAACCCCAGCTACTCATCCTTTGTATAACTAACGGCAGATGAATGGATTCCCAGAATATGAGTGAATAAAAAACAAAGGTACTTAATTTGTAGTTCACATTGCTAAAATGTTACATTATAAAATAAATGGATTTATACTTACAAAATACTTGTTTCAATGAAGATAAAAAAGAAGAAAATCCCAAAGATGAAGAGAGAGATTTAAAAGATTATACTGTGCCAGAAATGAAAGGTTCACTTGCCAACATCCAATTTAACATGGTTGATTTTAACTCCCAGGGTGAAAATTAAGAAAAAAGACAAAAGACTGAGAGTCCTCACAATTTAGGCTCTTTAATCTGACATAAACAATCTAGGACCTGGGTTACTATGAATTCTCTTTGATTCTATCAGCCATCTCTCTCTGCCTCTGTCAACCAGGGCTAAGAAGAGGAGACTGGATTTATACACCACCCTTCACTACCCAAAGGAGTCAGAGCAGCTTACAGTCTCCTTTTCCCTTCCCCTCCCCGCACCAGACACCCTATGAGGTAGGTGGGGCGGAGAGAGCTCTTTCAAGAACTGCTCCTGAGAGAACAGCTCTGAAATAACTTGTGACTGACCCCAAGTCTCACAAGCAGCTGCATGTGGTAGAGTGGGAAATTAAACCCAGTTCTCTAGGATTAGTGTCTGTACTCCTAAACACTACACCAAACTGGCTCTCTAGAATTGAGTTCACACCAACAGAGGACACATTAGCTTCTTCCTGCCTAATAATTAAATGTACCTTGTGAAGCTTCTGAAATGCTTATTCATAGTGAAGGTGTTATAGATGCTTCATCCTCCATTCATTTAATAATCCTGGAGGTTAGGATTTCCTGTTGAAAATTGAGACTTCCAAATTAAAAAGGATCTTGAGAAATCTTAAAGTCCAACAGATTTATTTATTTTCTTACGTAATTCATAGTCTGCCTTTCTCATTGAGACTGAAGACAGATTACACAGTGTAAATCAGTGGAGTCAATAGGATGGGATATTCAATGAGCAATGTAATAGGATTTGGATGTGGAATATATATTGATGGACTAGAGCCTACTTCATCAAATGCATGAAGTTTCTTCAGATGCCTTGCATAAACATAGAGGGGAGGGGAAGGGGAGGGAGAAAATTCTGAACAGTGAAGTCAAAAGGCAAAAAAAAAAGCAAGAGGCAAATTCAAATGTATGCAAGGTCAGCATGCACAACAGTACATGATCTTAGTCTTGTTACACTGCATTGGGTGTTGCATTTTTTCTCTATTTTTCCAATTGAGGTTTAAATGGATGAAATCAGCCATCCTTATACAAACTGCATCACTTCAAAATATCTTTGACAAGTTGATCAATTCAATAACTTTCAAGTTAGACCAGTAGCAGACCATCTTGGAAGACTGAACTTTTATTCTGCCAGTTTCTGACAGCTGCCATTTTTTATGTCATATTTGTGTCCTGTCTCATCAGAGGCAAGTGTAGAGACTGCCCTGCTCCTCAACAGCAGAAAGATGAGTTTCGGCATGTGCTGCTGGGTGTCATGTTGGAAGATGGTCAAATAAATAAGCTTGCCACATGTTATCTGCTCATATAATTGTTGTCCCTGAATTGATACAGAGACATCTGGGTTTGTTGTAGGGCCCAGTTCCCAAATTTATGTCTGCATCCAATGGCCTATTTTTGTTCAAATCATTTATTTTTAGTAGCAGCTTTGATATCATTCTACACAAAAAAACAAACCGGGGGGATTGCCACATCCCTCCTGCCTTGTTCCACAAACCAGTTCTTTCCAACATTTGGGAAGCTGCAATTGCAACACTGTTGCAACCAGGGAATAGTACTATTAATTTTCCTTTCCAATTCATTTTTGGTTATTCTTTTTCCTTTGTGGGTGATGTCTTGCAGTCTCGTCTGTCCTGCCTCTCTCCATGCCACAAAAGAGTTGGGTGTCTGGGCTGGAAGGAACCAAGGTTGTCCTGTGAATGATCGTAGTAGTGAGTCTATGCTAACTAACCTTGCCTTGTTGTTGTACCAGATTTTCAGTGTATTGTATAGGAATGGGTTTTGTCCTTCTAATTTAACTTTGCGTGTAGAGTCCAGCCATAGTGCTTCCTGGAAGGTTTGATCTACTATATAGGAGTCTTCTATTGACATCCAGTCTGTTTGGTTATTTTTTGAGTGGTAGTGTCTAATTAGTGATGCTAGGTTTGTAGCAACATAATAGTTTTGTAAATTCGGAACTGACAAACCTCCCTTGTTCTGATGTCTACCTATTGTCTTGCTCTGGATCATAGGCATTTTGTATTGCCGTATAAAGGCTTCTAGAACTCTTTGCCTGTTTCTTAGTATAGTGTCAGGGAGGTAAATTGGGAGTGCCCTTAAACAATAAAGGTATTTTGGAAATATGAAGGACTTTATTATGTTGATTCATTCTATGATAGAATACTGGCATCCCATTTTTTAAAAAGAATTTGAATTTGTCTGTGTATTTCGTGATGATTTACTGCCATAAGATGTGAGAGATCACTAGGTACGTTGATTCCTAGATAATGCCATTTGTCTTTAGTCCATTGAAAGTTAAATTTTTGGTCTATATTTTGCTTTGTGTGAGAGGATATATTTATTGGGTATATGATAGATTTTTTGGGGTTTATCTTAAGTCCTGAAATGTGGCCAAATTCTTTCAGCAGTCAGATAACAAGATCGTCTGCGAATAAACTCACTTTGTAGGTTTTACTTTTGATTGTTATGCCCTTAATCAGTGGGTTGGATCATAAGTAACTCGCCAAGGGTTCCATAGCCAATGCAAACAGCAGTGGGGAGAGTGGACATCCTTGGCAAGTACCTCTTTGTAGTGTTATGTCTGAATTGAATTTTAGCTTTGGGTGTCTTGTATATAGCTTTCAAAGTATTGCTAAATGTGTGTTCAAATCCCATGTGGTGTATTAGCCCCTCTAGATATAAAAACTCCACGGTATCGAAGGCCTTCTCAATATCTATTGAGAAGACCAGTGATTCTGTCTATGTATGGTTGCGGCTGTAATTTATGATAATCAGTGTTTTGCGGATGTTATCTGTGATATCTCTGGAAGGTATGAAGCCTGTCTGATTTGGGTCTATGTAGCTAGGAAGTACTTGTTTTAGTCTGGATGTTAGGATGCCTGTAAAAATTTTGTAGTCCACATTAAGAAGGGAAATTGGGCGAAATGATTTTGGGTCAGTGGGATCTCTTCCTTTCTTGGGTATTAAGAGGAAAAAAGTAATGTTTTTTTCCCACCATAGAGAACAATGGAGGGGATGGGGCAACCTGTTTGGGGGCCCATAGAATTAAACCCCATGGTCCAATCTTCTTGAAACTTGGTGGGTATTTGGGGGAGAGGCTCCAGCAGCTACCCTGCAAGTTTGAAACTTCTCCCTCAAACCCCCACTCCTCCAGCCCCCCATATACCCTATGAGTTTTTGCCATTGACTTCAATGGCCCATAGGGTATGATGGGGCTGAAACTGACATTCGGCTGGCTGAATGGGCTTGCATTGCCAAAACTGACATGAGGGGGTCATTTGGCAGCTGGAACAGATGTGGCCTGATTTAGCCCAATCTGAATCAGACCAAATCTTTTAATTATTTGCACACCCCTAGTGGGCACAAATGGCAGTGGTGGCAAGCCCCTCCCCCAGCAGGCCTATGGAGGAAGCGAAGCGAGAAGGGGTTTAAAGTTTAAACCCCTTCAGTTTAGAGTTGCGTGGCAGCAGCGGCATGATCTTTCTATTGTATTCTATGGGGCCCTTCTCACTTGCCCCCCCACCTGCCCACCTTAGCAGGCCAGCTGGGGAAGGGAAGGGGAGGCTTTTGAAGATGCCCCCCCTTTTGCTTCCCTTTCTGACACACTTCCAGTGATGTCAGGGGGCGTGACATATGCTTATGAGTTATGCTAATAGGTATGCTAATGAGCTCCTGCACCTCTTATCCTACGAAATGACCCTTGAATAAAAGTGTACTTCTGAAGTTCACAGTAATTCATCTGAAACTTAGTACCAAACAGATGTAAAACCATTACTTTTGATGTGGTAAATGAATATGCAAAGCCATGTTTAGTAACAGCAAGCAAAAGAAATATATTCAGTCTCCCTCCCTCCCTCCCTCCCTCCCTTCCTTGGATTTCTAGGCCGCTCTTCCCGCTGTTGCAGGCCCAGAGTGGCTTACAGGACTTGGACATGCCAAGAGTCATAAAACAATAAATACAATGAAAGTTAAAACAGATTAAAACATTTATGGACATAGGAATGTTTAAATCTTTAAATCTGCAGCATGCTTTCCCAAATAATTCCCAACCAGTGACATGAAAGAGCGATTGAGAAAGATGAAGGATACTATGAGATCAATCTCTAACAGCTTGCATTTAGCCCCAGGTAACTCAGGCATGACCGGGCAACAGAAAGAATTCTCAGAGTTCATTGACCAAACAATAACGACAAAGGCAAAAATCAGTATCTGTTACTGGAGGAGAGGAGAGTAGCAGATAGTATTAAGTACTCCACAGTTCTCCAAGCAGTGAGAAATTTCAGAGGCATACTGACATTTGGCTTTTGTAATATTTCCTTTATGTTCAAATGCACGATTAGAGCACAGGTGGAGACAACAAGGCAATCCTACAGGACAACAGATTCACTACTCTCCACAGGATTGTGAGGATAAAATGGGGAGGGGGGAGAGAATGCTAACTACTTTGGGTACCCCGTTGGGGGGAAAATGAAGTAAATAAAAATAAATTTCTAAAGAAAATTAATTTCTAAAGAAAAGAGAGTTTTAAAAATTAAGAGGCATTCATTATTCACATAAATTACAGTGATGGTTTTAAATCATCTACCTGTTTGTATCCATTTGTAAAGAAAGAGGATATTCTTTAATTGTCAAAGGTCAGTTAACATTTACTGAACCTTTTACATGGCACACATCTCAGTGAATTGGCTGATCCTGGCTGGCTCTTGAGAAAACAAGCAAAATGAATAGTTGGAGCAGGCTCTGTGGGTTACCTGCTGCTGATGCAGTTCCAGCCAGCACTGTAAGCACAATTTCCTGATAGAGGCTCACCTTGAGTGAAAAGTGGCAGCAGCATAACCATCCTCTGTGCTGCTCACACATCTTATAAACAACTTACCTAGATGCACTGGGAAATGAGGTGACACTTCAATCATCAAGACCCCATACAGCACTTTGATATGGGTAGTGTCTTGAAGGCAAGCTTCTACTGCCACAGAGAGCCCAACTCAGATCTAGAAAACAGCAGGCAGCTATATAACAGGCTTCTAACACAACTGCATCAGGATAGGGATCAGGATAGGGATCAGCTGCAAAATAGAGGCAGGTGACCAACTTAACTAAGTGGGCAGTAGGAGTTGCCATTTTGCACTTCCTATATTTACAACCTATGCATTTTAACTCAAAAGTTCCACTGAATTCAACCCAGCTTACTTCCAGTTTAATGTATATAGTAGTGTAGCTTGAAAAAATGCTATTACCAGTTGTTCTTCCTCCATATCACTCCAGGGCCGCTTTCCCTGTGAGCAGCAGGGGAAGTTAAGAGGAAGGCCTTCAGAGCTGGTTGCAACAACAGTGATCCTTCTCATTACTATCCAGAGAAACATGGTGGATGAGTAAACTGGCAAGGAGAAAAAGGAAGAAATCTCATTGCATTTCCCCTTCAGTGGTAGCATTCTTTCACAGCCAGCCCCTCTGTTCGCTGAATTGCTCTGGGTTAGTGATTTTAAGGTCAGCAATTGGCAAATAACCGGGATACAGCCAACTATACCAAGGTCCTGCCCCTTCCAGGAGTTCCCAGTAAATAGGCACTGAGGCCGAGGTCCGTTTAAATGATTTTTACTGGAGAATATTCTCAGACACACAATACAGATTCACACACACTAACACACAGTTCCTAAGAAACTTTAGATAGATAAATAGCACTTTTACATTAGCAGGAGGTTCGATGGTTGGGCAATACTTTACCTGTCCTGGAGATGGGTTATCCATTCCAAAGGAAGAATTGAGGGATTGAAAGGAAAATAGGGAACGTGTTCTGAACCGGCAGAAGCACACTTACCTCTGGCTGCAGACCCAGAGATCAAAGATGGAGGGAGGGTATTGGGATAGAAAGCTGGACTTGAGAGGGGTAAAAGCAGATAGGGGCTGTGGAAGCTCAAGAGACTGGCCGTATGGTAGGTGACCTCTTTTATTAGGTGATCTGGGGGCGGGCAGCGCTGACCACATCCCCCTAACACACCCACCAGGTAGTCTGTCCCTACAAACCCTATCATTGGTTAAAGGAGAAAGAGGAGGGGATGCTGGGGGGTGGTCAATATTGAGACTCTAGGAGCTAGACAGGAACTGACACCTGGGCAAGCTTGCGATGAGTCACCGAGCCATCCTATTGTCTCTTGATGCCCCTAGCTCGGCCAGTTGATGGGTTGAGGATTAGTTGTCAAGCAACCTCATTCAGCATCTCTCTGGAATGTGTGGAATCCCACAGATATGTTGGGGGGGTTGCCTAGCGTAAGTCTACAGGAACACCCTTGGGCAATGGGGTCCTCAGCTCCTTGTCTCTGTCTTTGTGTGGACAATGGTGGGAGTGTGCTTCCTGGCAGTCAGGAGTAGACTGGAACCTCTTGCAGCAGGTAAGAGGGCATGTGTGCAGTTTGCGGCTGGCATCACAATACAGTCCTTTAAGCATACACTTAGCACAGTCCAAAGTTCAAACTTATGAACATTAAGAGTCCATAAGAGCACGTAAAGTGCCTTGCTAGGCAACACCTCTGGGTGATGAAGAGCAGCAAAAGCAATACAGACAGGACAACATAAATCTGCAGTTGGGGATGGGCTCATAGGCGTCAACTATGCGGGGGTGTGGGCCACCCATGAAATTTTCCAAGGGGGACTGACCCCCCGGGCAAAATGGACCACCCGCCTGCCACTGCACCTCCCCACCCACCAGGCCCCCGGCTGCCATTAGGGCTCCCAAGAAGCCACCATCGCCACAACAGCCTCTCTCCCCACGCAGCTCCCCAGCACCCTTCCCTCCCTCTCTCCCTGTCTCTCTCCGGGGGCAATCCAGCCGATTGCCCAGCATGATGACGTCACCCGGAAATGACATCATCATGCTGGGCACTTTGCTGGGGCAATGCTCTGGCAATCGCCCTGAAACTTTATGGTGCCATACAGTTTTCAGGGTGATTGCTAGAGCGTCGTCCCGGCAACGTACCCAGCATGATGACATCACTTCCAGGTGATGTCATCACGCTGGGCAGTTGACTGGATTGTCCCCGGAGAGAGAGGGAGGGAGGGAGGAGTAGGTGGGGAGAGGGGTGCGGGGGAGCCAGGGGGAGGGGGGAGAGGCTCTTGTGGCGACGGCGGCTTCTTGGAAGCCCTTGACATGCCCAGCCATTTTTATCATATCTTGTCTCAGTGGTTGTCTAAAACGGAGGGGTAACGCCGACCTGAAACCAGGGCTCTTTGGCTCCCTAATGCCAGATGTGTTGGGCAGCATTGTCTGTGGGGGAAGTACTGACATGTCGACCTCAAAGGGTTTTCAAGGCAAGAGACATGCAGCAGAGCTGGAAATGTCATCCCAGCGCACATGCACAAAGAGCACACAAGGAACTCCTGTCTCGATGGTAAGACTTGGCAACCCTACTCTCACTCTGTCTCCCTTTCCCCCCCTCCCTCCCCCCTGGCCCAGCCCTCGCCACCCCCCAGGAAATTGGAAAGTCTACACCCTTGCTGGGGGTAGCATACAAGTGAGGGACATGCCCTCTTAACTCCTTAGGCACATGGTGACTTGTCGACCCCAAAGGGTTTTCAAGGCAAGAGACGTGCAGCAGAGGTGGTGATGTCATCCTGGCGCACATGAGGAACTCCTGTCTCACTGGTAAGACTTTGCAACCCTACTCTCTCTCTCTCTCTCTCTCTCTCTCTCTCTCTCTCTCTCTCTTCCCCTTCCCCTCTCCCTCCCTCCCCCATCTGGCCCAGCCCCCCCCCCCAGAAATTGGAAAGTCTATGCCCTTGGATGGGCCTTCTGCTGGTGCTCTAGTAGCCAAGTAAGCAAGCATAAAGAAGCTTCCTACCTCTACTCCCTCTCACTTGCTTGTTTTCCCTTACCAACCATACATTCTGCAATCACGTTGCAATTCACTTTTGCGCTTTCCACTAAACTTCAGACTCAACAACCACAAAACGGACTACCCCCTGTAAATACCCCCAAGATATATCCAAAGTCAGCAATTTTTAGAACACTGAGCTCTTAATTTGGAAGTAAGTGCCAGCTTCCCTTGGATGCTTCCAGTAAATCTGTTCATGACTTTGAGGGGGCCTTTCTGTAGAGGAAATATAGTCATAGTTAATTTCTGTGAAAGTTCAGACAGTTTTCATTGTGTTGGTTGTTGCACATATTATATGACACTGCTTCTCTAATTTTGTAATCCAGTTTGGTTTCATTGTCAGCGTATTATTTTAGTGCAGCCATCTAATTTTATCATTTTGTTTTATTGTATTGTTAAATTATGTATGTTTCTTTTCTCATTGCATTGTTTTTAATTTTCTCAGTGAGAAAGGTAGACTATAAATTAAGTAAATAAACAAATGAAATAAGATTTAAAAATAAAGTGACCATGGGGGGGGGGGTGTTTGGCTCATTCCTTTACTCACCTTTCTGTCTTTTAACATTCAATTTATAGTTCTTCATTTCCTATCTCCTTATTGTCCTGCTCTTCTTTATTTTGTCCTTTGTGTTTCAGATCATGCAATGTTCTTCTTACTTTTATTTCCATTTCCTATTTTCTTGCTTCTTCTGTCTTGTTTTTCTGTCACTCCTCCAGCTATCTCACTTATCTCTTCTTACACAGTACACACTTGACATTTGCTTCAGTCTTTTGCCTTCCTGAATGTTTCTCTGCTTTAATGTTATTTTTTTCAAAGCTCAATAGCCACATCAACAGATTAATTGCTGTAAGCATCCATTTTTATGAAAGTCTTTAATTTATACTAATCTCTGCCTGTCCTGCCACCCCTTTCCTCATGTGTTTTGTCTAAGAGTTCTGAAAAGAAATTAACGTTTGCTTTAACAACAGCAATCCTGATTGCCTGCTTCAAAAGAATAAGCTACCAGAGAGGATGCTCATTCTCACATATAAATTATCACATCCAAAATCGAGTATGGTTTTGTAGAGTTTTCTGCCTTTAGAAAAAGTCAGTGATAAAACACTCAATAAGTATGGAATTATTACAGTTAAAAGAATCTAAATTTCAAAAAGAAAGGAATACAATACTGAGAAACCCTGCCTTGCTTCCCCCACAGAACCATCAATTACCAGGAGCACAGGTTTCTGAAGCTACCTCATGAATCACTCAATAATCAGTGGTGCTTAATTTACGGAGAGAAAAGGTAGCAGGAACCTATAAATGAATCCATAAGCCCCCTCCATCTGCTCAGTTTAAGCACCTCTCATTGGTCCTCATAAGCCACTTCCTGGCTCTGTTCCTACAGGGTGCTGTACAAATTATTCTTTTAATTCTGAAGGCATTGTAAGCCAAGTTTATGAGAGCAGATGAACAATAATCAGAGAGAGATGGGAGAATCTTTTGCTCTCTTTAGTGCAGACTACAAATTGTACTAAGACTCCTGCTTGCCTGCACTAAAACGAGAGGTATATTCTCATTAATATTCTGTTTGTTCCCAGTCCCCACCCCCTGCAAATCCTCAAAACTTGCAAGAATAACCTCTTCCTTTTTGTTTCCATAATGCTTGTGAAAAGTAAAAGTTGTTATCAAGAAAACAACAGGAATAAACATGTGTGGCCTTTAAACACACACCTTCTGTTCTGACCCAGGTTGTAGGATTTTTTCCCCAGTCTGTGTCTAGACTTGTCTGCTTGGAAGCCATTTGGGGGGAAATGAAGAGGAGGCACTTCTAATTCAATATAGTGAGTGAATTGACTAAACAGGATAGGTGGACAGTTAAAGAGAGAAAGGCATTTAAACTGGATTCAGATAAGAAATGTTTTCACAGTACAAGCAGCAAAATTACTTGTTTAAGATCCAACCCATATCAATACTTTGCAGATGTACAGAAAATCCATTAACAAATGTTTTAATGTGAGAAAAGCAAAGATGGATTGGGGGAGGAGGGGGGAGGGGGGAGGGGGGAGGGGGCATGAGCCACAACTGAGAACAGATACATAAGGACAGAGAGAAAGAGAACTGTTGGAAGAAGAGATGTACTGATTCATTTAGAGAGGCCTGGCCCTGTTCCAAGGGGGCTGGTTGCCATTGGGATGGAACAAAAGTTGGTGGAGAGGATGGGGAGCTTGGAAGACTGCTGGAGGTCAGCAAGAGACTAAGAAGAAGACTTCAGTGTTGTCTAGAAAAAGGTGGGCAATGCAGATAAAAAAACTGCTCAATACACTGCCTGACCCATGAGGTTTGGCATAATATTATAGTCCAGGTACAGTAGATTGGTGGTGAAAGGCAATTCTTTGAAGAAAAGACTAATTAGATTGCCTGTCTAAAACCTGTCCCATTATCTTCTAATTATGTGCCCTTTCTGATGCTAGTTATGTGATGCTAGTGGGAGGTACCATTTACATCCTAAGAAGTTATTCTGGGGCTATGCTAACTGGGACATGAGATGATCTTATATCTGGTAATTAACTCAGGACAGCTGCTTGATAGCCCTATCTGATGGCTTGGTATTATTTTGGAAATTTGTGATGCATGTGGTCAATATCTCAAAAGCACCAGTGAACTTGAGCCACAAGACAGGCGTACGGAAAGACATATTCCACAGTTTCCTGTTTACCTCTTTGGGGGAGAGAATTTCCTCAGAGCTGGACTCATCCAGTAGATTCCTCCAGGGAAGAGTATCAACTGAATATAACACTGATGGGAAAGAAATGGTAGTAATGGAGTTTTCCTTTCACTTATCAAGCTTCCCATGGCTACTGAAATCTCTGCACTGATCTGTCTCTACTCAGGGACAAAAAATAACATTTACAGAGGCATCATCTTGTTCAAGGTTGGAAGATTTTTCAAGAATTTCTTGATTGATTGAATTCCTCATTCTGGATCTTCATAAAGCAAACAGATTAGCTAGGCCTAAGTATTTCTATGAGGGCATATGTTCTGCCTACTTCCCAGCAAAGTCTCCAGTCCAAACAGATAGGCTCTCTTCTCCTCTCTCTTGTTTTGATGACCATCTGAACTGCTTCCCAAGCCATCTCCTGATCAGTTCTCTAGGAAACTTGAAGAACATACACTGTTCCCCATTAGGGTTGCCAGCTGGGAAATACTTGGGGAGTGGAGCCTGAGGAGGGTGAGGTTTGGGGAGGAGATGGACTTTAATAGGGTGCCCTGGACGTCTCTCGCTTCGACTTCATTTCTTCCTCCCCGACCTCCTTTCTTGTCCCCCCCCTTATACCCCTCCTCACACCTGCCCCCCCATTGGGTGCTGAGGAGTCAATCACTGTTGCCCCCACCCCCGTACAAAAGCCTTGACACCTTGCCAAGCACTTGTGCAGGGTCGTCTTTCGCAGGGTGCCATGCTCTGCGGTAGTCGCCCAGGGAGGACGCCCATCCTAGTGAGCTGTAGTTGATCGAGGCCCAGCGGGAGTGCTCCTGACTGGCCAGCCCAACTAGTACGGACCCAAGGCCTCACCCTATGCAGCCTGAGCTGGACGTTACCTTTGGGGTCAGGGTGTCTTCGCTGCGGCCCCTGTCATCATCCTCGGCTGCCTCACCTCCGCCAGTTGTTCTGGGGGTTCCTGTTTTGGCTGCTTTCTCTGCCAGTCCACTGGCATTGGTAAGTGGGGAGCCCAGTGGGTGGGTGGGGGTTTGGTGGTGCCCTGCATTCAAGGCCCGGCATGCTGATGCTGGGACACTACCTTTATCTGCCCCTCTGTTTTCAGCTTTCTGTCTCCTTTCCCCCTGCAGCTTCTACTGAGGAAAACTATAGTCTTTCTCCACAGTGATGACTAAAGCAGTTTACATTATTCTCTCTTCCTTTTTATTCACACAACAACCCTATGAGGTACGTTAGGCTGAAAGTATGCGACTGGTCCAAAATTACCCAGTGAGCTTCCTTAGCAAGATGGGGGTCTAAACCTGGGTCTCACAAACATTGCTCTGAAGCTCTGACCTACTACACTGACTTGCATAGGGTGGCTGCTGTTGAACAGTAGAAAGCAGCCAGGCCTAGTTGAATCATGCAAGTCAGGTGGTATCAAGTCACCCAGAGGGTGCTGCTAGGCCTAGGTTTGCCAGCATCCAGGTGGGGCCTGGAGATCCCCCAGAATTACAACTGAACTCCAGACAAGAGAGATCTGTCCCCCTGGAGAAAATGGGTGGACTCTATGGCATTATATCCAGCTGAGGCCTCTCCCCTCCCCAAACTGCACTCCTCAGACTTCACCGCAGAATCTCCAAGAATTTCCTAACCTGGAGCAGGCAATCCTAGTTCCAGGCCTGGCTCCAACCCCCCTGCTATTTACCCATTCATACTGCAGGGAGAATCCTTCCCAACTGAGATCCAGACCTGCTTTTTGCTTCTTCTCTTTCTATCTCTCTCTCTCTCTCTCACACACACACACACACACACACACACACACTGTTGATGTGGTGGGGCCAGTAGATCCCCTCCATCTGAGAAGGTATGGGGGGGATTCAACCCTCCCTGAGGGTTTGGGGTTTTTTGGGTTTGTTTTTTTTACTTTTTAGATTTTTCTGCAGATCCACAGAGTCCCATGAGCCTGTAAAAAAACCTGTTGGGGGGAGGGTTTCTCCATCTACAGAAATAAGTATCCCTACACAGAGGAGAGTGTTGAGAATTAGATACATAGATTTAAAAAATGCAGATCAGGTGACCAGAATATCCTCTTCAGCCAGACACATAACTCTCAGGGTGGAAGGGTCCAGGCAAGGGTCCTTGGAGATCTTCAGCAGAAATAACGGCCTCCAGACTTCTTGTCCTTGATTTAAGTGCTGTTAATTGGTCTCTACATATAAAGTCCAGACATGATTAAATAAAGTAACAGCATACAGAGAGCCAATTTCTACTGCTTCCCCCCCCCCCCCCCCCAAGTATAATGTTCATGGAAATAAAGGCTTAGCTGGATAAGAAATGGAAGATCATCAATCTTCTATTTTTACCCCTTAAATCAACCCTGAGAGGCACTGAATTAGATACGGGCCATGTTTCTAAGGATTGGGATGGGAGAACAGCTCTTTTCCCCTGCACTGTTTTCCCAATGTCAGTTATTGTTCCCAAGCTTCTATTTGCTCACTGGGGGTCATAGGTGTCAACTACGCGAGGGCGCGGGCCACCCCTGAAATTTTCCAGGGGGGACTGAGCCCCCCCTGTGTGAAATGGAGCGCCTGCCCACTGCCATGCCTCCCCACCCTCCAGGCCCCCGCCTGCCGCCTGCTGCTAGGGCTCCCAAGAAGCTGCTGCCGCCACCAGAGCCTCTCCCCCCCCCCCGCCGCCTGGCTCCCCCACACCTTTCTCCCTAGCCACTCCTCCCTCCCTCTCTCTCTCTCCAGGGGCGATCCGGCTGATTGCCCAGCGTGATGACGTCACTTCCGGGTGACGTCATCATGCTGGGCACGTTGCCAGGGTGATGCTCTAGCAATCACCCTGAAAACTCTATGGCAGTGGCTTCTTGGGAGCCCTTGACATGCCCAGCCATTTTTATCATATCCTGTCTCAGTGGTTGTCTAAAACGGAGGGGTCACGCCGACCTGAAACCAGGGCTCTTTGGCTCCCTAATGCCAGATGTGTTGGGCAGCATGGTCTGGTATGTGGGGGAAGTGCTGACATGTCGACCTCAAAGGGTTTTCAAGCCAAGAGACGTGCGGCGGAGCCGGTGATGTCATCCTGGCACACGCGCAAAGCACACGCAAGGAACTCCTGTCTCAATGGTAAGACTCTCTCTCTCTCTCTCTCTCTCTCTCTCTCTCTCTCTCTCTCTCTCCCCCCTCCCCCTCCCTTCCTCCCTCCCTCTGGCCCTGTCCCCACCACCCGCCTGGAAATTGGAAAGTCTATGCCCTTGCTGGGGGTAGCATACAAGTGAGGGACGTGCCCTCTTAACTCCTTAGGCACCTCAATTTAATTTGCTACACATAATAAAAGTACTTATTTCTCTGGGACAGAATCCAGTTACAGTATCTGTGTGGTGTGTTTGTGTGTGTGTGTAATACCTATACTGTTAAAAAACACCTCAAACAATCTTTGGTTGTTTTCTGACCATTTTGACCCTGAACAGAGAGCATGGGGCTGTTGTAAAAGTCAAGTGCAAAGGATGTCCATACAGTTGAGTTAACAATAAATGGAACAACAATTCTGATATGAATAATGCATAAGGCTATATTTCAAGATCCAAATATATACACACATTGTAAATATATTTCAACGTATTTCAATATTACCATTGTAAGATGACAAATCTTTGGCTCCTAATTATGACAGTGAAAGTGGATATTTGCAGTCTCTGTCTTAACAATATTCAGCAAATCTATATATATAAAAGGAAGTCCCCTCACCATAAAATCAACGCCCAGGCCAAACTGCTGTACCTAGAAACACCAAATTCTGGGAGAGCGCTCCTATCATGGTGTAGGTGCTCACTAAGAAGGGATTTTTAGAAATTCAACCCCTAAGTGGGTCAAAAGGGGGGAAATGTGCTCCCCAAATGATTCCTACGAGGCTGCCAGGCTGCTGCCTACTTGCACCCCCATTCTCTGATTGGTCAGCTGCAGAGCTCAGTGTTCTGAGGTTAAAAAAAAACAGTTACAGGAGAGTGCAGGGAGCTAATGGCAGTTGAGGACATCAGGATTGCCTTAGCCCTGCTGCTGGCCCAGCCTCCCGGATGCCTTTAAGCCATGAGGGAGCCCGCCCCAGCAGTCTTGCCTTAGTGATCCTGCCAGCCCCGCCTCCACAGTGGCTTTTAATACTCCTCCCCCCCCCTACACTGGACAGGCAGCTGCCTATCAGGTGTAGGAGAGAAGGTGGGATGCTTACAGCAAAACAATCCAGGAACACTAGTAGAGAGGCCATCACTTTTGAGGAAGGTGGCAGGAGTTGACTTAACAGACAACTGCTTCTTAAATGGTCTGATTCTATGTTGCCTGCTCCAGAGTAAGCTCACCAAGCAGCTTAGTGATCTTAACACCTGAGGGCAGAACCACCAATGTGATCTACAGAAAGGTCCTTTGGTAGAGGAAAAAAAGTACATATGACTTACTTCATTATTTACACTACAATCTTCTCCATTAGAATTCCTACAACAAATCTTACATTTCAAACTTCACATCATCAGTATTATAACTGGATTTACAGAACTGAAATACCGTAGCGAAGCATGGGTATCAGGCTAGTATCTGGGTAAAAGAATAGCATCACCTGCATAAAATAGCACTGGAATCTGACAAGTGGCTAGAACAGGGGCATGAGAATTCACCACTGATAATGCCTCAGCAAGGTTGTTAATATAGAGATTGAACAGGACGGGGCTGCCTGCCATGCATTCCTGTATGTGGTAAAAGTTTGGGAAAGACTTTCCCACATGGTTGGAAATGATGAGCAGAAAAATGGGTTTAATATGCAAAGTGCTGGCTCTTTTAATAGGACATAAAAGTGCAGTTTGCAACTCTGCCGTGTGAACACATGTCCATGCAAGTTAGCAGGCTGTTTTGCCCTAACAATATCCAATGCTTGGGAACCAGCATTTCATATAGTTTAGAAACCATACAATGGCCAGCATGCCACAATTGCCCACACCAACTTTTTAGTGGTGAGTGAATAGTAAAGTGATACAGGTTGCATATTTTGTTGCCATCTTGGCAGAGTCTCTTTCCTTGGATGTCAATCCTTGTGTCACCATTACTGCTGACACTGACAAAACCAGTGAAGGCAGCAGGCTGGTTGCCAGAGACCCGTGAGATAGAAGCCAGAAAGGCCCATTGAAGACTGTGGGAAAGCCAGCCTGCAAGCACCCCTTTCTATATATTTGCTGATTTTCCTTAATGGTGTCTGTCAGCCAGTTACTGCCCTGTTAAGATAAAAGGAAAAGGTATGTATGTGGCATGGCTGTTGATGGAGACAATGGCATCACATTGAATTTCCATAAGAGCAGGTGAGACTGAAGAGAAGAAATATAATTTGCTTTTGGGCCCCACTGGAGAGAAAAGCAGGATATATTTCTTTATTTATTTCATTTTTATACCACCCTCCCCACAAGCAGGCTCAGGGTGGTTTACAACAATTCTTAATATAATACCATTAAAACAGCCATTAAAAACAATAAAACAATAAAATACTAAAATACCGTGCAACAGTTAATTCCAATATCAGTCAGTTTATTTGAATTTCAGTAGTACCCCTGATATTAGAATCTAGGACACTGGATGAGGGATAGCCAGGAAAAAAAGAGGGGTGCCCACCGCCTCAACCAAAAGCCCAGTGGAAGAACTGCAATAGATCCTGCAGGGCCCTGATCTCATATGGGAGTTCATTCCACCAGGTGGGGGCCAGGGCCAAAAAAGCCCTGGCCCTAGTCGAGGCTAGTCTCCAATAAAAATCCACTCCTGGAAATCAGGGTTTTATATAAATACACACACACACACACACACACACACACACACTGTGATTACTGTGCATTATATATAAACAGTTGCTTCCCTCTGCTCTACATTCTAACTAATTTCCAGACAAAGCAGGAAGAAGAAAGTTGGCAAATATACTGTTGATTAACAGATGGCAATTCAAAACTGTACTTCTTCCATAGCATCAGAATACCACTGTTTCTGTGACTTTCTGCCCCCTCAGTTGGTATCTTGCAATCTCTCCTCGCCCCTCCTGAGAGAAACCCCAACAGTTTGAGAATCTCTGGCTTTGGCATATTTGTTACATGGTATGCAGCCAGAGTTATGCCCACCAGCCTCTGCAACACTCCTCAGCTCAGTAGGAAAATGTATTTGAAGCAGTCCTGTTAAGTTTACCCCGTCCAGTCAGATGTGATGGTAGGAAGAGCACCTGTGTACCCCTGCATTTCCAGATCCTCACTAATGTGGGAGGATGCCTGGCAGAGAAGCAGTAATACTGGGACACAGCTGCACGCCTCATTAGACGGTACAGGAATGTGGACAGCTGCAGTATTGAGGCACCCTTGGGGACAGGCTAAATTTCTATGTTTATGCTTATTTTCCTTGCAAGCAACATTTCCTCAATGTGCAATACTGATTCCCTGTCATTGTCTTAACAAATGTGCACCCTAAGTTTGGCTACAAAAGAATTCTGAATACTGCTCCTTCTCAGCAGGTTCCCACCACACCTCACCCTGTAGGATCAATCCAAAGAAAGATTTTAGACTTTTTCAAGAATTGGGGATGTGGAAATATTTCCTATTCAAATATCCTAAATAATTTTGAATCCCCTGATGTGAGATTATGATGTATCTATTTCATAAGTATTAATTTCTTCAACAACAGAGAAGCTGAGATAACCCAAGGCCATCAAATCAGTATCTCATTTCACTCATCAAGTTTCCATAGTTATAGCCTACTGATAACTTCTGTCCAGCTGAGACATACCCAGCTGCCATAGGTAAATATGAAGAGCCTTGTAAATTTTCTTTTATAACATGTGGCTTAAAAGTAATACTACTTAAAATGGTATTTTTTAAAAAAAAAATTATATGCCTGGATACCTGTTCCATTTTTTTCTCGTAAGACTTTGTTTTGGCAAACCATAAAGCCTTCACTGTTGGCTACTCTCTAGAATTAGATCCAGCATGAAAATAAATTGGTCTATTCTCATTTATGCAAGAATTTATTTTAATATGAGCCAATATTTTAATATGCACTACCCCATCTATAGATTGCAGAGGGACTATTTAAGGCCCCATCTTTTCAAATACTTGGCAAAATGACAAGGTTGCATATATGCTGACATCATCAGTCCCTGTAGCACAAGAGAGTTTAAGGGTGAAATGGTAAAATCCATGAAACCACCACTGATTTGGAAACTACTCATTTTCATCAGTCATACGCTCATATAACACATATGATTCCATACCATACCATATCCCTTGCTCAATTATTTTTCATGCATAAAATAAATAAAAATAACAAAAAGTGAAAAAGCAGGTCTGAAGGCCAAGGTACATCACAAGATAGAGTTGTCAAGTCCTACCTGGCTGCCAGCGGGGGGATCCAGGCTCTGGTCCAGGATCTTCTGGTGTGTGCGCAAAGCTCACACACTGTGATGACATCACCCAGAAGTGACATCATCACATCAGGGATGTGGGGGCTGATGCTCTAGTTTGGGGGCAAAACTCTATGGTGTTTTGCCTTCAAAACCATAGAGTTTGCCCCAAAATTACAGTGTCACCTATGATGGCCCTGACATGATGATGTCACTTCCAAGTGACATCAACACATCTGGGACGTTGCCAGCAACATCCTTGTTTGGGGGTGGAGCTTCCCCCACCAGCCCACTGGTCAACAACAGACTGGAGCCCCAAAAAGTGGGAGAACCTGCACTGGGAACCGGGAGCTGGCAACCCTACCAAGGGATCTCCAACATCAAGAATATTCAAGTAGCCATATTTCTTCAAAGCAAAATTACCATATTCTAAAAGTTTGTTTTCAATCATGCCTTTTATAAAATTATCTGAAATTCAACTTTTGTCAATAAATAGGATACAGAAGATAATTACAAATATTAAGAGAATTTTTTTAAATAAATGACTTTGAGAACATCAAAATTATTCCTAGATGTTTATTTTTTGTGAGAAAGCCAAAACACTGATGATTGTTGGGTAATATGCACCCAGGAATAACAGACACAAATACCTCAGTCTACAGTATGCAACATATTGGCAGAGAGAGCTCTAAGAGATAGTTGACAGTCTCCCAATATTCTCTACTTCTGTCCCTTTAAGCCACATGCTACTGTATGTGCTAGACACCCGCTGAAGCAAAGCCATCCAGTTTGGTTCACATTCAGAATGGGAAGCTAATCACAAAAAAGAAACCTTTCTTCTGCCACCTCTTATTCCAATCCTAAAAAGCAACAGCAGGTTTAGTTTCCATCATCAGGAGTAAACAAGGGATGGGGTAACAGATCTTTGAGCAAAGTGATCAAGCTCTTAAGCTAAGCCTTGGACAGAAATCAGGAGTATATTGGAACAGAGATCATTTTATTGAACTGGATATAAACAGTCATAATCACACTGAGTGTGCTATGTATAAAAACTAGACAGGGGGTTGGAGATTAGAAGAAAGAAACAGAGGAGGAAAAAACATTGTATATTGCCTATCCAAATATAATCCTGCATCGGGAAGTTGTCTGAGCAGGCATCAGATAATCTAAGTGCTCTTTGAATCTTTACAAACTGGGGGGCCTGGAGGTCCAAGAGGACTGCCTGTCTGATCCAAGTTGGGAAGACATGACAAAATCAAAGGTACAAGTGGCAGACAGGCTCTCCAGGTGAGCCATCGGGGGGGGGGGGTGAGAACATGGACCCATGGAGAATCATGCCTGTAGGATGCTGCTTCCCAATTAACTGGGGAAATTACCAATTAACTGGGGAAAGATTTAAAAGCAGTTGTGCACTGCAGCTGGGAGGTGGCATTGGGAGTGAGCACAACCCACGTAGTCAGGACAGGGGAGTGAGGCGGCCAGGGCAGGGAGTTAAGTAACTCCACTGCCCAGGGAGCACCTGTGTGAATTGCACTGTTGTTAATAAAAAGGTCCATTCACCATGACTACTGCCTTGGAGACATTCAACCACTGCCTAGTTTACTAAGGGTGCCAGCACTCCTACCCCCTCTCCACAGGCTAGAGATGGGTCCTAAGACTATAGTGCATACAGACACACAGTACATTGAATTCCCTTTGTAGAATCGATTATAAAAATATACTCCATTCTATCAACTATGTCTTTTATATGAATAGCAAAACCCTTACTCCACAATAACCATGTGACACACTCTTTGTTTCCCCAAAGAGTTTTGTTAGAGTAACCCCGGCAGATCACTAGAGTGAGGGTTGTGCTATGTTTCAAGGATGCTTTGGCAGCCCTCTTTTTTTCTGAATGGCATCCTTTTCACCACTTCACCAATAACACGAGAGCTGAATGATCCACCTGGACATTAATACAGTGCATATTATCATCATAGTTATATTTTATCTATAAGATAACCTAAAATTACTACTTGCTGTATAATAAATATTTTAAAAGATTATTCCTAGGCCTGCAATAGGCAGAAATTCCTTCGGGAGAAAAGTGGTGTGTGTGTGGCTGTGTGTACAAATTAAGGACTATTGATTTTCCAAATGTCCATCTTCAGATGAAGACTCTAACAGTGCTTGGCTGTCCCATGCTTCCTGGGGCTTCATACCTGTCAATATCCAGAGCTCAACTCCCTTCTACTGAAAAAGACAATGTGACTGAATACCTTGGGCTCCCAGGTTTTCACTCCTTGTTTTTATCTAGGCTTCTTCTTAGATTCAGTGTTGTTCTTGCTCTTGGAAATCCAAGGGAACTGCGAAGGTTTCAAGATTGAATGACTCATGGTTTTCAACCTCCATCAACTGCCCAGAGGGAGCCACCTCCTGAATGGAAGCTCCCTTCTGGGTATACTAACTTCCCCTTGTCTTCAAGTGTGTCTAGGATGTGTATGATGACCTGCATTCTCACTGGGTTGGCCAACAAAGTAACATGTTCAGTGCCTTATATGTGTCCAGTCAAGGTCCAATAGGTAGCATATAGCCACAGTAATTTATGGGCTGACATAATGACATCTGTCACAATCATGGCAATTCCGTATCACAGCTGAAACTCGCAAAGTGCACACTCCTTTGGAATGGGCACAGTCAGTATAAAGTTACTCTTCCCCCTCCCAAAGAGCATGAAAAACATAGTTCATACAAATGTATAGTACCCAGTAGGCTAAAATTAAGTAGTTCAATTTTTGGCTGATCTGCTGTGATGTCAATACATTCATAAACATCCTAATTGCTTACAGGAAAGGGATAGTGATACAACACTGAAAGATAATGCATAATCCATTAGAGCAAAGAAATATTATCAGGTAAAATCATCACACAAGTTCCAGGACAGTGGGGATTATGTACAAGTAGAGGGAGAAAAGTACACTCTTATTACATACAGAGTTAACGGCATGCATAACCATGCATTTCCTTCAATGGAATGACACTTCAATTTGTGGAACAGGGGGTAGTTATTTCACCAATTTCCCCTGCCCACTTTACCCTCTTTCTGTTTCCAAAGGTCCACCGACCCCCAAGAACAATTTTTTGTAGGACTCAATGGGCTGCAACAGGAGACAGAAATAGGAGAACGCCCATTCCACGGAGTTCATGGATAGCTCAACACACACCATTAACTATTTTCTGCTTTTAGATGATAAGAGAACACACCGTTTACAATACTAAGACTCAGCATATGAGCAAAAAAAACCTTTAAAAAACTACAAAATGTTAAAAAACTTTTGTTTCTGATATTTTGTTTTTCTTGTTGTAAGTGTTGTGAGGAGTTTATTAGATGTTGTAAGCCATGCACACTTGGGGACTGAAGTAAATTCTTTTCTAAAGCACGAATAACCTACTGCACAGCATTTTCCCCTCAGGAGGCATTCAGCAGTAGTTGAGTTTTTCAGGACTTTGGAAACTGATCAACAGTTCAGTAGGGCACTTAGATTAAATCTTAAAGCCTTCCTATTTGCTTCCTGTCTCTCTGACTATATATAAATACATAGGAATAGAGCATGTGTTGTGGGTATTCAGAAGACACTGGGATGACAGGCTCATCTGTTGCATGAAATAAGAATTAGCTCTAAGGAAAAGTGAACTAGACAAAAAAAATCATAATTCTAAGCCAATTCTTTACTTCACTGATGTCTTTTTGTTTGCCTGTCAGTTTCTTATTGCTAATACAATGGAGTTTATACATACACAAATCATATTGGTGCCGTAGCTCAACCTGGTTGCACAATCACACATCTGCAATATGAATATTTCTTTGCTCTAATAGCAGTAGTATATGAGCATATTGCCTATGGGCTTGTCATTTGAACTACTATAAAAATACTTTTCAGAGCTGAAATATTTATTCCAAATCAATGAAAACCACAAAAGTTGATCAATATTTCTTTGCCCACATATGTTTGTATGTGTGCATATTATCTGTCGCAATATGTGAAGAAAAATGAACTCTGGAAATAAGAACTGTTTTGCCAAAGGGAGGCCAAGGATAAAGCAAGAACACTGAATCTTCTCATATTACCCTCAAACAGAGATTAAGAAAACAGAAGCTTTCTTACAAAAAGCCAACTGGCAGTATTGAGACTATGTGTGGTTGACAAAGAAATTTTAACCCCTTAGCAGCCTTAACAAATTTTTGTCAAAGTATTTTAAATTATGTACCAAAACTTCCATTCACAAGAAAAATGAACAAAAATGTTTTCAAGTTGGGGGAAATATCTTCACACTTTTCTTACATTTTTTTTTAATTTTGCACATAATATTCTAGTACAGTTCAGAGCATTTGCTCAACAGCTATAAAGCTGTTAATACTCTAAATTGATATAATCAGACCATTCATGGTAGGAGCACTTTGGTTAAATGGCTCCTAAATCACTCCTCTAAAACAGAGTGGCCACTGAGAATGCAGGATTTGGATATATGGAAAGGTTAGAACAAAGGCCATTTCTAACCCAGAATATAACCTCAATCCCAGTTCATATATCTTCATAATATTAACCTGGAAGGTAGATTTGGCATGTTTACATTATGATCAAAACATAAACTATCTGATGTAAATGTTCATTGGCTAGAGAGAAAATTAGTTAAGTAGAACAGACCCAAAAATTCATGTTTCTATCGATAACAAATCCCTTATAGGTATATAATTGAATCTTGAATAAAATCCAATCCTGTAATAAAATTATCTGGTCTGGCAGGGAGTCTAGAATTAAAAAAATGACTCAGTTCAACAGCTTTGGAGGAGAGAAGGTTTAGTATCTACAGTTTAAGGTTGAAAGCCAGTCGAATCCGACTCTGCTCATCTCCGTTTCCAAGACGAAGAGCCAGTGCGGTCCGAAGATGTTTCTGTGGTCATGTGGCTGGCATGACTAGACACCAAGGTGCACAGAACACTGTTACCTTCCTACTGAAGTGGTACCTATTTATCTACTTGCAATTTCTTGCTTTTGAACTGCTAGGTTGGCAGGAGCTGGTACCAAAGACGGGAGCTCACTCCATCATGCGGCACTCGGGTCTCAAACTGTTGAACTACCAGTCTGCAGTTCAGCATCTTAACCACTGAGTCACCGCAGCCCCTTACCCACATGCTATGTAGGTATCATTACAAGACAAGGCTAGCTACATGTATTTACTGCTTTGGAAAACAGGATCCACAAAGGAAGTTGGGACTTGGTACAACAAAACATACGCTCTCCTTTCAGATATGAATGGATAAAAGATACCACCCATATCCAAAAACAAATCTTATCTGGGAAGCTCTGACTCATGGGATAAATACAAAGCTCTTCCTGGGCAATCCCCAGCCGGGCAAGCTATGGTCAGGAGAAAGGGGGAAAGGAAGTCCTTTCCTGGGCGATCCCCCCCCCCCCTTTCTCCTGGCTCTAGCAAGCTGTGGCCAGGAGAAAGGTGGAAGGGAAGTCCCTTCCAGGGCGAGCTGCAGCTGGGACAAAAGGGGAATCAGACTCACAGTTCATGTGGTACTGGTTTGGCTCGGTTCAGGATTCAGTTGGGGGGCCAACCCGAACCACCCTTTTTAGGTCCATGTCCATCCCTAAAAGTTAGCTCTGATTCCACTCTTGCAAACGTTTATAATACTTTTTAAAAAAAGGATAAGATTTACTAATACAATGAAAATTAACTGTTTATCTTAAATAACATGAGAAAACTGGGGAAATTCTTTATTGTTTTATCTATATCTGTAAATTCTATGGTACCTATATACTGAAGAGAAATTTGTAGCAAGTTGCAGGGGTCTGACAGCATTTGAACAAATGGTGCCTGATATTATCACTGCATAAATTCTGACTGATAACATGTTTACTATAAAACAGACTATCAGCTAGGACAAGGAAAAAATTAACTGAAAACATGAGTATACATAGAACTCCAGCAATTAAATAATTGAACTGGAGATCCTTGCTCTATAAAATCTCTCTCTTTGAAACAACTAGAGGGGTCCAGTATTGGAGAAGGCACTTTAAATAAAGTAATATAAATGCATCTGTTCAGTAATACTAAGATTCTGAAACAGTATAACAAGGCTACTCTCTACACCACTGCTGCCATGGTTTCCACATAGAGCTTGGGCTATGAACATTACCTTAAAAGAATGGAAGAAAGGCTCACAATGACTTCCACGGCTCTAGAGTAATATCTGAAGGGGAGGCACACATTTCAAACTCTGTGCTGAATCCTTAATTCCTCTCAGGCACTATTCAATGATTTGGGGTGATTTTGGACCCATTATGCAGTAACAGGCCTGAACAGCTATTTCTCTGAAAGATTAATCCCCTGGGTTCAATCACTTTCTTATGTAGTTCCTCTGAGCCAAGAGTAACTGATAATGTACCCCAATGCGCCATTCTTGGTAGAATAAAGGTTTCCCTTGCTTGATACTAAATGGCATGCCAAAATCTTTACCTTACAGTCTCTCAAGGCACTGTTTCAGCTGGTTTTTAATGTCTGTCATTCAGCAAGGATGGGGCAATTTTTTATTTCATGCAGTATATAACTTGTTATGTTTTCATTTTTTATGTATGTATGTATTTGTTTATTTACAAGATTTATATCTCACCTTTTTATTCTTACAAGGGCCACCAAGGTGGCTAACAAGTTAAAGCAGACAAGATAGAATTATATTATAAAACTATTAAAATCACCCCTTCCTTCCGAACATACTTAATCAAAACAATTTTAAAGAGGTTTTAAAAAAATAGAGTTAAAATACATTCAAAACAATTAAAATACACACAAAACATAAAAACATTGGTTAGGAAGGAGGGATCATTGAGGAAATGTCAGACAAAACAACAAAGCCTTCAGCCACTGGTGGAAAATGGCAAAAAAGGAGGACAGACAAATCTTACTGGGAAGAGAGTTTCAGAGCTTTGATGTCATAACTGAGAAAGCCCTCCTGGGTTGCCACCTGCCCAATCTCAGAAAGTGGATACACTCAAAGCATGGCCTCCAAAAATAACTATAACAGTTGGGCGGGTTCATAAAGGATTGGGTGGTCCTTCAGGTATGTTGGCCCAAATCATATAAGGCTTTGAAGATTAAGACCAGCACCTTGAATTGTGCCTGGAAACAAACTGGAAGACATTGTAAAAGAGCCAAGACTGGAATTATATGGTCCTTATGACCCACTCCAGTCAACACCCTAGCCAGTTTGGTGTAGTGGTTAAGTGCGCGGACTCTAATCTGGGAGAACCGGGTTTGATTCCCCTCTCCTCCACTTGCACCTGGCTGGATGACCTTGGGCAAGCCATAGCTCTGTACCAGCTGTTCCCTCAAGGACAGCTTGGGAAAGAGCTCTCTCAGCCCCACCTACCTCACAGGGTGTCTGTTGTGGGGAGGGGAAGGGAAAAGGAGTTTATAAGCCGCTCTGAGACTCCCTTGGGGAGTGGAGGGCGGGGTATAAATCCAATCTCTTCTTCTTCTTCTTCTTCTTATATCAATTGACATTTCCAAACACATCCCAAGAGCAGTCCCAAGTAAAGTGCATTGCAGTAATCTAATCTAGATGTAAACAGGGCCAAATCTGCCCAGGAAAGTCTTCAGCTGATTAACCAGTCAAAGCCAGTAAAAGGCACTCACATCCACCTGCCACCTGCTTATCCAGCAGTAGATCTGGGTTCAAGAGCAACCCCAGACCTGTTCCTTCAAGAGAAGTACAACTCCATCCAGAACAGGTGATACCTTAAATCCTGGGTCAGGCCTTCAACCAAACAGTAGCACTTCCATATCATCAGGATTAAGCTTCAGTAATCTTTCAATTAGCAACTGAAATATTGTTCTCACATGATGAGGGCAGAATAACAGTTTTAATGAATATAATCTATTGCTGCAAAAATCAGTGCTATTTTAAAACCCTGTGAATGATAAGGCAATTTAGAGAAAGTTTTTAATAGGGCAAAAAAACATCTCCCCCCCACCCCCGGCAAAGCAATGCAGGCTGGATTGATTTTTCAAGCCACAGCTTGCACTAGCCATAGTTTAAAACCCAAAGAATTGTTTCAGCTTCCTAACTTAAATGCAAAGCATGGCTGTACATTACGTCAGTTTCTAAAAGCAGAGCACTGGCTAGAACTTCGGTTTAACAGTTCAGAACTAACACCAAACCATAAATAGTAACAGACAAAATTGTAAATACTTTTTTTTAAAAAAAATGCTGATTTTCTGACCAGTTTGTATAACTTAAGCTTTTTTAGCTCTACTTTGGCATTGTGTCTGAATTAAATATAAAAAACCAACCCACTCATGCTGCTGTTTAAACTCATTGCAGAGATCCCAGTGATCTTTATTTATTTATTTGGCCATCAAGTCTCATCTAATTTATGGCAACTTTGTGGGTTTTTCAAGGCAAGAGACATTAACAGGTGGGTTGCTGTTGCCTGCCTCTGTGTCACAAACCTGGACTTTCTTGGTGGTCTCCCATTCAAATACTAACTAGGGTCTGACCTTGCTTAGCTTCTGAGATTGGATGAGCTCTAGCTAGCCTAGGCTATCCAGGTCAGAGCAAATCAAAGCTGCCGAAACCCAGGAGCAAGCCATGGACCTTTAGCTCTACAATCTACTGTTCTCCCAAATGAGCTATTTTGGTTTACCAGGGATCTATATATGGTAGATGTACATATGGAAAAACAACAGTACTGTCCTAAGCACTGTTCTAAGTCCATACTACACTTAAGGTGTAGTTCTGCTCAAGAGAGCACTGTAAGATAGCTTCTCAACAAGCACTGCTTTTATTGATGCAAAACAATGCCAGCTTAGTAAGAGTTTATGTTTCTGTTAAATTATATTTAACCCCCAAAAGTCTAGCAAAAGTCTATGGGGTACAGAATGATAATTGTTAGAGATGTGGCCCTTTCAGGAGTACACTTGGTGAATGTTTTTGGAGCTGTCCAATGAGGCCTGTTTCTGGCATCAGAACAAGGGCCAGAGAAAACTTCTGCAAGCAAAGGTGAAGGGGAATAGTTTGCATTAAAAAAATAGTTCCTACCCCACCCTTCTTTTTTATGTGAATGGCTTGACTTGTTTGTTTGTTTGTTTAAAGTATGGATAACCTTGCCACATCCAGTTTGGTCCTCAAGCTCCCACACAGTGACACATTGCTGGTAAATTTAAATTTTAATTTAGAAGTTTCTAGAGCTTAATTTTTCTTAGAATTTATGTTCAGAGGGTTTTTTTCACCATCCACTGTAAACACAATAATTCTCCCTTTCTCACAGAAAATGAGTCATCAGAGAGTAAACTTGGCCATAATGCTTCCCTTGACATCTAATTCTTTAATGGAGAAGGGTTTAAAAAAAAAAATTAGGAGCACTCAGTCATGTGAGCCCCCACCTGTAGTCTGAAACTATGACCAACTCACACACTAGGCTGCAGTCATACTGATAGGCCCCACTGATAGACTTCTAAGGCAACAGAATGGGCTGCAGGACTTCAGAACACAGGTGTGAGGGATTCATAGTTTCAATGCTTCTCCAGTGAAAAAACTCCCTGCAACTAAAACAGTAGTACCACATGAGAAAGTAGTTATTTAAGCCTTCCAAATGCTGTAGTAGTTTTCCACTTTCAAAGAATTAGTAATAATTATAATTTTTTAGAACTTTTAATATATACTACTTGGCCGAAACAATTTCTTACTGTTTAGTTTTCCAGTATACTCCAAACCTCCTTCTACTACATCAAATGGCAAAACTTACTTCTTCATTGCATTATTTGCCAAAATAATGAGCCATAAAAACTATTTTCTGCAAAACATGCATCATTCATGAATAATCTTTTTATATCCAGACTGTATAAATAGCAATCTTTTTTTGCATCAAAGATACCAAAAAAACAAAAAAAAAAACAACCCTCTTTTAATTGGCTTTCCAATATTTGGTTAGTTGCTTCTCAAAATCCCCCCTGGTCTTCATGCAGCTCTACCAATGCTCAATTCTCTCTGCCACTAGAGCTGGTTTACATTTCACCTTAGGTCAGCTGCTGTCACTATGATAGAAAATGAAAGCCAGAGTACGTTAACTCTAATCGGCTCCCTTTACAGCATTCTAATTATGTGCCAGCATTACTTCCATTGTTAAGAAACTGAACTGCTTCAGAAAAGAATCCTTGAATTAAAATCTGTTCTGTCTTAGTTCACAAGTGGTATCAGAATTGCAGGGTGAGGAAACTTGATGCATATTTGACATGTTACAATTGAGCCTCCTTTCAGGCTGGCCTCTTTCTTTTTCTCCCCAGCTTAACTCTGTGACCACTCACAGACCTGTGGGGCTAATGAAACACAGCTTGGACCATTTACATCACAAAGGCTGAGAACCATCACAGAAAGTGCTGGAGTGTGTATGCAAACTGATGCTGGAAATACAGTGACACCCCAGAGTTATATGAACCCACCTGAGTGCCAACCATGTTAAACTAGTATTTCTTGATAACTAATCAAACATTTCTTAACTCAAAGTCTCTTATAACATAACCATTTATTTCTAACAAATAACAAAAGATGAGTTACTTTTATCTAAGAATGCTTCTCCATACGTGACTCAAGAATGAACACTTGAGAGCTTCTTCCCTTGCTTAGGCTTGCTAGGTTGCTTGCTAAGGCTAGAGAATTCCCATCCTTGGACCTGGGCCCCACTACTGCTCAATGGAGCAGTGGCAGCAAAATGGGGGGGGGGGGGTTAAAAACAGAAATGGGTGAGGAATCCCTACAGTCTTGCTTAGGGTTGCCAGGTCTTACCCGACTTGTGGTGTATGTGGGGGGGGGGGGGGGTCCCGGTCCCTCTCCAGGACTTCTTCAGTGCACGCACGAAGCTTGTGCACCATAATGATGTCACCTGGAATTGATGTCATCATGTCGGACACATTGGGGGCAGGGCACTGCCATTTGAGGGGGAAACCACAGAGTTTTCCCTCAAACGCTAGAGTGTCCCCCAGTATGATGATGTCACCTCTGGGAGACATCATCAGGCCAGGGCAAGTTGCTACAATGACAGCACTTTGGCTTTCCCCCAGCAGCCAGTTCTGGGCCAGCGGGTAAAAAGCCCATTGGGTGGGCAAACCCCTGCCCACTCAGGGGACCTGGCAACCCCAGTCTTGCTCAAAACCATTTTTTGCAGACCCAACCCCCACAATTATTTCTCCATAATCTGTTCCAACTTTCTTAGAAACGCCATCATCATGGACATGTCATGTAGTACTATAAGTCCACATTTTGACATCTCTTTCTGAAAGCAGTTCTTAACTTCAAAGCCAGAAGCTCCTAGGAGTTATCAGATTGCCTATTTTAGAGGGAAATCAGATTCCAGATAGAAAAGTAGGCCCATTCAGACAAACCAACATCTAACTGTCATAAAAAAGAGTGGCCCCTCGAGTGGGAAAAATCAGCCATAGAGACCCTTCCCTGGGCTGCCAATAGCCCTGTCCCCACTCCTCATTTTCTGCTCCCCCATTTAATCACTGGTTGGGTGAAGTTAGCCAATGTGGCCAACCTAGATTTGAAGGAATTGCTTTATTGAAGGGGGGAATGGTCTCCCTTTGCCCTTTGATTAACTTGGCAGAGAGCCTTTGTATTACAATGGGAAGTGGTCTGGCTCAGATACTGAGCCCCAGACATACAGAAAAGTAAGGTCTGAAAAACGGATTTCATTTAAAATAGGAAAGGTAAGGAAAAAAAGCACTGTAATATGGTTAAGGTTACTATACAAAGAGAACTATACAAAGTTTCCTAACACATCTAAATGCAACTGTCCTTGTCTAAAACAAGTTGGCCTAGCCCATGCCTCCCAGCTTGGGGGCACATCTCCCAACAGCAGCAACTGCCCTGTCTACCAGTCCCAGGAAACTATTATTCTCAGATCCCTGCCCCCTGATTCCAGAATGGTTGTCATGTCCCTCCAAAACTGCAAAGGCCAATTTTGTATCCAAACTCCCAGAAAACTTTTGGCAGGGATGGCTGGTCCCTCCTCTCTCACAGGGAAAAGGTTCTCTATTATGCTAATTTTTAAAAATCCTAGTAGGACCACAGGAACATAAAACTTAACAAAATGGGGAAAATAGCAATAAACATGTGGCACTGAGACCACATGTGCAGACCACACACAATATAAGTAGATAAGTCAATATCTCTTTCCTGTGTTCTGCAACTTTTTGGAACTGCCCTAGGAATCAAAGCATTTACTCTGAAGGCTCCAAAAAGTTTGAATGTATAGCTTCACTTTGAAGTTGTTTGTCATGTTAATTTTTTGTTATTACTGTTGGTGGAATTATTCCTCTCACAATAATTACGGCTTTAATTCTACTGTAACTATTGTTACCATACAAATAAAGAGCAGCTGTACCAAATCAGACTGGTACATCTAGTCTACCATCCTGTTTCAAACAGTTCCCGGATGTCCCCAGAAAGCCTGTAGGAAGGGCACAGCAGACATGGGTTCCCCATATTAACCTCGAGCATTGGTATTCATGGGGTTTACTGCCTCTGAACACGGTGATTCATTTAGCCACCATAGGATCATGTACCTATCCTTCATGATTTTTTTAATCCCCTTTTAAAATCAACTACAAGCCATCACCACATTTCATAGCAGTGAATTAAATGTCAACATTCTTTGAAGGGAAAAAAAGTACTTTCTTTGGTCTGTTCAGAATCTACTGCTGATCCATTCCATTGTATACCCACAAGTTTTTGTAATGAGGGGGTTATGACTTTCTCCATCCTATGTATATTTTTATAAGCCTCCATTACATCCTGCCTTAGTGATCTGTCTCAAAACTAAAAAGCCTCATACTCCTTCATCCTTCCAAATAGGGCAGGTGCTCCAAACCCCACATTCATTCTGATTTTTGGTGCCTTTTCCAGTGCTACAATCAGGGGTCATTATGGTGCAGAAGCGGGCCAGTTTAAACCGCCCCCTTCCCTCCAGCAGCTGGCTTGCTTGGGCTTTCTGCAGCTGCGGGGAACCGGAGCAAGCCAAGGGAAGGGGGTCCATCTGAACCACTCCCCTTCCCTCCAACATCCAGCTTGCTCGAGCTCTCCACAGCCCGGGAGAACCGTAGCAAGCCAAGGAAAGGGGGGGGGCATCTGAATCGCCCTGCTTCCCTCCAACTGCCAGCTTGCTCGGGCTCTCTGCAGCCACAGAGAACTGGAGCAAGCCAAGAGAGGGGGAGCAGTCTGAACCGCCCCCCTTCCCTCCACCAGCCAGCTTGCTCGGGCTCTCCACAGCCGTAGAGAACTGGAGCAAGCCAAGGGAAGGGGAGCAGTCTGAACCACCCCCCTTCTTTCCAACAGCCGACTTGCTCAGGCTCTCCACAGCCATGGAGAACCAGAGCAAGCCAAGGGGGGGGCAGCCTAAACCACCCCCCTTCCCTCCAGCAGCCAACAGCAGCCACTGCGATACAACTCTTCTTGAGTTTAAACCCCTTCTCTCTTGACTTTGCTTGGCAGGCTGGCTAGGGAAGCAAAAGGGGAGGGGTCTTCAAAAGCCTCCCTTTCCCTTCCCTAGCTGGTCTGCCAAGGCAGGCGGGGGGAGCGAAGAGAGAAAGGGTTTAAAGTTGAAACCCCTTCTCTCAGTCACAAGTTTTCCATGTCTGCTTCCCTGCCCTCGCTGGAGAAGGGGAGGGGAGGCAGGCAGACATGCCCCCTCTTCCCTCGAACATCTCCACTTTTGTAGAGAAACTCGGGGGTGGGATTTAAATGCCTGGGTTCCCTGCCCAATCTTCTCTAGGTGTCCCGCAGCTGCAGGGCACCTGGAGAAGATCGGGCAGGGAATGCAGGCATGTCTGCCTCCCTGCCCTCTGACACACTTCCGGTGATGTCAGGGGGTGTGGCATATACAAATACATTATGCTAATGACTAGATATGCTAATGAGCTCCTGCTCCTCTTTTTTTACAAAATGACCCCTGTCTACAATATCCTTTCTGGCAGGGTTTCTAAAACAAAATGTTGAGACTGCATATTGTTTATGAATTCATTTTCCTTGTGCATGTGCACATGCTCTATTGCTGAAAGTTATACTCCACAACATTCAGATCCCAACATGAAATAGCAGAAAAGTTTGGCACCCAAACTGCTTATCAGTTGTAAGGTGGAAGCCTTAGTTCAGCAAGCTTTTCAGATTATCATGATTACTGCACTTTCAATGCAACCCACCTGCCACTGCTTCCAATTTTTAAAAGGCACAGAGTAAAAAGGAAAACAATCCTGATTGAGAAGGTAGAATAGACACTTACTACTTAGATGTTTCTGTGTGTCTTTGATGTCTGCCTATGAACCCAGCTAATCTTCTGATCAGTTCTAAAACAGATGATGCTGAATGCCCAAGCCTGAAAAACAAACAATGCAATCTATCCAATGTCAGTCATTTAAAGGGTGTATTCGACTATGCAGGTGCGAATAAGGGACAATCAACTAGTAACTCTGTGCTTTACAGAAGTTGATTGTTTTAGTTACCTCAACATTTACATGCCTTTTCTCCAGTACTGAGGTGATGTCGTTCTTGGACCAAGCAAAATCAGCCACAAGCTGCCACCACTTGCTTTGTAGCACAAGTGACTATGACACAAGTGCAAAGCTGCTTGACACAGGGCTATGCTCAAAGTAAACTTCAACAGAACATCAAAGCAATGCAATCATGAGTTCACCTTGCATATAACTGAAGGAGTTCGAGCAAGGTAATGAAGCTTGTGTGACTGTGTCTGTGTTGAAGTTTATAGATGCTCAGAACTGATAATAACACAGAAGGGTGTTACTATATTCAGACTTCACAAAAGAGGAATAATGAATACCAATAAAACTTTATTTGGAATGTGGGATATAAAAATAATTACGAACAAGAAAGTAAAGGAAAGACAGCTAAGTGTTTCAGGTGGCTGGGTCCCCCCCCCCCCCCCCGCCCCACAAATGACACACTGGAGAGCTTCTGACATCAATACCCTTATAACAACATAGATGACATCACTTAACTTGACAGGAAACAGGGACGTGTATTCTAGAATGATTTCTTCTATCTTTGAAATATTAGCAAATGATCTTTGGAGAGTAGAGTTTTCAAGGCAAGAGAAGTTCAGAGGTAGTTTGCCATTGCTTGCCTCTGTGTCACAACCCTCGCATTTCTTGGTGGTCTCCCATCCAAATCCTGACCAGTGCCGACCTGCTTAGCTTTCAAGATCAGATGAGACTGAGCTAGCCTGGGTTATCCAGGAGTTATTCCATCAAAAGGTAAATATGCTGTAAATCTGATTTTTTTAAAAAGACAACAGAAAAAAGAAAGACACTGGATGTTCTTTAGACATTGGTTTCTAGTTCGTCCTTTAGAATTTTCACCCTTGACAGTCCTTTAGAACTCAATTCACCCATTCTCAAGCAGGAACCATGTTACATGTGTGTTCTGCTCCTCTGGAGGACAAAATGTGTGTGCCAGAATTCCAAAAGAGACTCAGAAGCACTTGCATCCTTATCAGAAGTCAGTGTTGTGTCTCAAAATTTCCAGTGGGCATTTAGGAAGACTCCCACCAAATAAGAAACAGGGCGCCCAACTGAAGGCCTAATTACAGTGAACTTGCTGGCAAATACAAACTGGCTAAAAAAACTAAAACCCTCCAGTGTTGCTTAAGTACTGCCAAAGCTATTTCAGAAATATGCAGAGTACTGCACTTCAAATATAGCATTTTGCCATAACAAAATCGTAAAATTGTTTGTGGTTCAAAAGCAAAGTGCATGCTGTAATAGTATATATAAGTAGGAGGCAATGAAAATTATACAAACATAAAAGCCCAGTATGGTTTTTTATTCACAGAGCAATAATTCTTTAAAACACCAATGAATTTTTAATATAATCATTAAACTGGCCATGTAGTGAACTTTCTCCCCTTTTAGATTGGTTTTTTCTAGTTATTATGGGAAGGCTGGTTCGGGGGGAAATCTCTTTAATTCCTAAAACAATAATTTTGAAGCTTCGACAGCTGTGAGACAATTCTAAAGTAGAATTCTGCATAATTATTACACTTTAAGGTTTCTGAATTATAGAGCACTTTTTAATAAATTCTTCATGAAAGCTATGTCCAGCTACATTTATAATATATTCTATCAGGCACAGAGTTCTAACACAGTAGACTTTTCTCCAGCTACAGTTCCTTTCAGTGAGCAATACTATAAGAATATTAAGCGCTTGGCAACAGATTTGGGCAAAAACTAGTTACAAAATAGCATCCAAAACACATGATGTCTCCTAAGAACTCAGTGAGTAAAGGATAATATTATCTCTCACTTGTTTAGGTCTTAGGAGGCTGCAGTCCAAGTTAACAACTTTGTAAAGAAAAATCTTTAAGTATTAATTATGCTAAGACAAAAGTTTTTTGGGAGGGAACTCTGCAAATTAGGGTTGCCATGTCTTACTGAAGTAATAGCGGGGGAGTCCTGGGCTCTCTCCAGGAGTCCCTGCATGCGTGCAAAGCATACGCACGCCACGATAACATCGCCTGGAAGTGATGTCATTATGCTGGGTGACACTCTGGTAATCACCCTAAATTCTTAGAGCATCGCCCAGCGACATGCCTGGTGTGATAACGTCACTTCTGGGCAATGTCATCGCACTAGGCATGTCGGCCTGATCTGGCCACTTCGGTGGTGGGGTTCCCCCCACCAGCCAGATCTGGACTGGCGGATTGAGGGCCTTTTTAGCGGGGGAATCCCCACTCCCCGGGGGGACTTGGCAGCCCTACTGCAAATTCTGGTTTTCCCTAATCAAGGAACTTCCAAGTATCTTGGATTACCTCTTGTGAAACACTCTCCTGGAAGGCCCACATGGAAATTATAAAATCTACAGGGTTTTTTTTTTTTTTGGATATATTAAAGTTCTATTGTACCAAAAAAGGTTTTTCATTGACCCCACATTGAAATTGTATCAGAACAATACCACAATTCCTATACAGAGAAGTCTAGGCTGGAATGATGTATTAATTACCACTCTGAAAGACAGTTCAGTGTGTGTGTGTGTGTGTGTGTGTGTGTGTGTGTGTGTGTGTGTAAAAAAAAATCCTAGTATTGCCTAAAGTTCCCTTATTGCGGGCTGAATTCAGCCTTTCTTCAATAAGGGCCCAAATGCACACAGCTTTAAATAACTTTTGGTGCAAGCAGATGGAGTCTCCAGCCGCTCATCTTTCACCCTCCTTCATAATGACAACACTGGGTCATCAGACATAATAGTATTTTCAGTTGCTATTCCCTTCCAGCTGATCCTTAGGGAGTCCCTGAGGTTAGTCACAAACTCTCAATTGACAGTCACATAATATGGGCTCCAATTTTCCCCCCTGGTATAAATGATTTAAAGTTGATCATAACAGAGCCCTCTATCCACTACTACATTTTACAACCTAAGATCAGTCTATACAGCTATCCATTTTCAAACCATGCAATCAGCCATGCCAGCAAGACAATATTCTCATAAAGAAGTTACTCAGCATAAATGTATTTGTGATGTCAAGTTGGGGCTCTTCCTCATTATAAGCTGTGCTATATTTAGAACTGAGACATACATTTCTTGTGGCTGTTTTAGCAAGTTATCTGTGTACACTTCTGGAGAAAAATAACATTCCTTCTAACACACATGGACCCACATGTTACCCATACAGTAGCGTTATATGCTTTCACCACCAAGAAAATTTTTGTAAAAGTTGTATCTGAGTCATATTTTTTACCAACATAACTCATGTTTACAGTGGGGAATTAACATACTTGTTTAGGTAGGATGAAATTTTTTTGATGGCTGACAACCTTTTGATTATTGTTTTTGTCATATTCTGTAATTCATGTTTTACTTATAGTAACATGTAGTGTCCTTTGTTCGTGTGCAGTAAAAATCTATCTACCCATGGTATCAAAGTATCCTTTTCTCCCCATTACATTCATTTCAACCTTAGAATAACAATTTTAGATCTTAAATCGTACATCACTTTAAATATGATATACAAAAATTGTAATTTCCTTTGTTAGAAATGTTAATATATTCTGTATATTCACATACAGTAGGGTCATGTCTTCTTGCAAAAAAATTATTGAGCAATATTACAATAAAGACTTAGGGTATCTTATATTCTAATAGCCAAGTCACCAAATATGTGGATACTTAAATCCAGTGACTGGTGCTGTGAACGGACAAGATAGATCTTTCTATAAACCTGAAACAAGCCCCAGGTTTGCAGGAAAATGTGAAATCTTTTTTTAAAAAATGGGGAGCTTTTTAAAAAAACAAAATGATAAAAGGAGCACCTGTAGCTTTAAAAACAAATTCCCTCAGGGGCTGTTGCTAAGCAACCATGGCATTCCAAGCTTCAGTTTCTGTGTGTAAAAGGCAAGGGGAGGAGAAAGTATTCTTTCCCAACCTATTTTTGGCCTTTGAAAGAAGACTCATTGGGCCCAGGCTTGACTATGGTTGCCAGCTTCCAATTGGAAATTTCTGGAGATTTGGTGGTGCAATCTGAGGAGTGCAGGGTTTGTTGAAGGGGAAGACCTCAGAATGGTATAATGCCACAGAGCAGGGGTTTCAAACAAACAGCCCACAGGCCACAACAGGTCCACAGAGGACTCTAATCTGGCCCACAAGAAGGTGCTGAGAGGGAGGGAAGCAGAAGGAACCTTCTTCATTGAGGTCTTCTTTTCTCTCTTCCTCCACCTTTCCTGATTGAAGTGGATGGAGCCAAAAGTCATGCCCCAGCTGTTCCTGCACAGATTCCATCCCCTCATTGCTTGGAGTGGCAAAAGTGACGAGCAGCACTAAGTGAGAGTATAAGCAACAGACCTGAAAGGTGAGCAGATAATGGTGGGTGGGAGAAAGATACTATGAAGTATGGAAACGTTTGTTCAGGAATGGCAGCAGCGGCAGCAAAAGGAGAGGAACGAAGGAAAGGCCAAAAGTGCTGGAGACATGAGGAGGGCATTTGTTTCCTCCTGCTCACCTGCTGGCTGCTGAGAGTGCCGGAGCCATGACGAGGGCAGAAGGGGTAGGTACCATTGCCTTGCTGCACTCTGCCTTGGGGGAGGTTTTTCTTGTTCATTTGTGGGTCATCATGCCAAGGCAGCTCAGCCAGGCATGGCCAGGGCTGCCACTGCCTCTGCCGTCTGCTTGCCTCCTCCTCCTGTTCACCTGCTGGCTGTTGCTGCTGTGCAGGGCATGCAGCCTCATTGTTGGGGGAAGACATGCTGGATCGCAGTACCTTGAACTCCACCAGTGGTCCAAGGAGGGGGCAGCTGCCTCTTCTCACTCAGGGATGTCAGCCCTTTCCCATTTGGTTGAGTAGCTGGCGGTGGGGAGGGGGGTTGTTGAGGGTTTATTCCAGCTGCATTTTATTGTATGCCCTACTCTTCCCTGCTTTGCTAGTTGGTCCTGGAGTCTCTCTACTAGTTTGTGCCTCTTGAAAAGTCTCTTTGCATTCTGTGCCACCCCCAGGGATGCTGTCAGAAGTGTTGATTTTGGTTTGAGGGAGAGGAGTTGTGGCTCTATGGAAGAGCCTCTGCCTAGCATTCAGAGGGTCCCAGGTTCAATCCTGGCACCTCCAGTTAAAAGGACTGTAATTTATGAGAAAGACCTCAATCTGAGACCCTGGAGAGCCAGTGCCAATCTCAGTAGACCTGGGGGTGGGGTGGGGGGAGTGTTGCATGAACCTATAAAAAAGAAACTATCACCCTTTCTCTTGCAGCATCTCCTTTGCACGCGTGTGGTTTGGAAAGACATTAGCAATCATGGCATTAGCCAAGAAGAGAAAAGTAGATGCAGAGTGTCGTGTAGTTAAAGAAAAATTGAGATATCGTTATTTTTTTCTATGGAACAGAATGAAAAACCAACTTGTCCAATTTGCTTGCAGCCAATATCTGTTCTTAACGTTCTGCAACTCTATCAAACTCATCATGCTGGGAAGTATGATAAATATAATGGAAAAGTATAAGAGGAAAACATTTCTGAACTGGAGCAGTCATTGATAAAACAGCAATCACTTTTCAAAAACTTGCATCGAGTGAAGCTGCAGTTAAGGCAAACTATATAACTGCACACAAGCTAGCTGTGTCATCCAAACCCTTTTCAGAAGGGGAGTTTGATAAAAAGTGTATGATCATAGCTTCAGAAGTAGTCTGTCCAGATCAGCAGCAGGCTTTTGCAAATATAAGTCTCTCAAGAAACACAGTTGCTGAGAGAATTTGTGATTTACCTGAGAATCTTCACAGTCAACTTACAGAAAAAGCTAAGTCCTTTATGTGTTTTCAATTGCAATAGATGAAAGCACAGATGTTACTGATATAGCACAGCTTGTAATCTTTATTTGAGGAGTTGATCAAGAGACGCATGTTACAGAAGAATTTGTAGAAAGCATTCCTATGAAAGACACAACCACAGGTGATGACAGCTTCAAGAACTTGGTAGGAGCTCTGGATAAAATTGATGCTGACTGGACAAAATGGGTGAGTCTGGCCATAGATGGAGCACCACGGAGGGGGAGGGGAGCTGGAGCTGCTTCAAACCTCAAAGAAAAATTGATAGCTGTAAACCCACAAGATCAAGGTTGTCATGCAGATAGAAAGGAGAGCATAATATAAGCTGCTTTGGTCCCCAATGTGGAGAAGAACTGTAGTTTTCCTGTGTAAAGGCTGCGGTAAAAGGGGAGGAGACATGCAGATAAAGTTAAGTTGGCTATAGGGTGGGAAAGAGATAGGGTTGCCAATTCCAGGTTGGGAAATTCCTGGAGATCTGAGGGGTGGAGCCTGGGGATAGTGGGGTTTGAGAAGGGGAGTGACAGGTGTAATGCCTCAGTAGCAGACATTTTCTGCACAGGAACTACCATTGCCATCCTCCAGGTGAGGGCTGGAGATCACACAGCATTACAACTGCTCTCCAGATGTCAGAGATCAGTTCCCCTGAGAAAGTGGCTATTTTGGAGGGTGGAGTCCATGATGTTATACCCTGCTGAGGTTGCTTTCCTCCCCATACCTCACCATTCCAAGGCCCCACCTCCAAATCTCCAGAAATGTCCCAACCTAGAGCTGTGTAGTTGGGAGATCCGTTGTGATTCCTGGAGAGCCACTGCTGCTGTTGCTGTAGGCAAGAAGCAAGTGGGTGGATGGGAGTGTCGCCACCACTGCTGCTGCTGTGTGGGGAGAAGAAGAGGTGGGAGGCCAGGAGAGTGATGGGGTGGGGGCATAAAGAGAGAGTGATGAGGTAGGGAGGCAGAAAAAGAAACTGAGAATGATGGGGTGGCATGGCATGGGGGCAGAAAGAGAGAGGAAGTGACAGGCATGGAAGAGAGAGACAGAGAAAAGGGTTGCAGGAGGGAGAAAGTGTGAGAGAAGCAGGGGGAAAGGGGAGGAAGTAAAGGTGGGGGGGAAAGGATATCCACTCCTGCAAGTTTCTTCCCACTTATATATTAAATTTTGATGCACTGACATTTCTCTCAAAATGCTTCAGGCATAAAGTTTTCTAAATTTCATACAGGGCTAGAGCAGCAATGCTGGATACTGGACACAATGGCTGAGGACAGACTGGCAGTATAAAGTGCAAGGGAGGTGGGGCAAAAAGGTCCAGGCCAAGTTGTGGCAGGGATTCCTGGTTGCACTGCACTGACTGATGCGGCAGCATGCCGGGGAGGAGGCAGAATGGAGTGGTTGTGCTGTGGGGCCGCCCCTGGTGACGCCGTGGCTGCCGAGGCTTTGGTTTGCTCCACCAACTTGCACATAGGCACAGCAGCATTGGGCAGTTGAGCGCGCATGGGCATTTATGCACATTCCTGCCGGATCAGCGGGTTCACATTACCAGTGCCGCCTGATTGTGGCTTTTTTACGTACACACTTCTGGGAAGCAGGATCAACACGCCCTCCATGGCTTGCCCCAGCTTTCACCTGGTACTTTTTTAAAGCGGGAGTGAATCGTTAAAGGACGGGGTGAGTATGGCTGGAGGACACCAGACAGCTGTGGCTTTGTGAACCAGCCCACTTAATCCACTTGAGAAAGGTGCCTATATCAGGCCAAACTGCCAGTCTGAACTCGGCCAATAATAATTTCCCATCCATTAAATAATGACTCAATAAAAACTGGGACTACTATCTTACAGCCAGGAAAGAGATAAACTAAATCACTTCATAAGAAATGTGGTTCTTACATTAAATGTTATAATGATACTAGGCTAGCCTTTGAAGTTAACTATGGTTTAATATTAAATAATTATAAATGGAAGAGGGGGGAAAACTGTACTCAGCAGAACTCCAACTCCACCTCTAGTTCACTCTTTCAACCCCCCACCCCCACCCCCACGCTTCTCTTAACTGAATCTTTCTTGTAACACCATGCTGTACATGATATTGAAATTGGTAGTGGGATGGGAAAAGGTAAATAAATATGTAAATAAAGAAATTCAATCTTTTATTATTGACATGGTCCCCAGCAAACACAGTCCATCACAGATGTATAGTTGTGTGTAATGCCATGGTAGCTTATGAGCAAATGTATGCTGAAATGTATTAAGCTCTTTGCAGATTATGCTTCCATTGTTTCTACAGTCCTGGGCAGTGAAAGCAAACAACCAAGTTGTACATTTTTGAACATTCTGTAAGCAGGAATCATCACTTTACACTGAGAAACATTTTCAGGTTAGCTTTACGAAAGGATTTTGTGGTAACTGCTTATGAAGCTCTTACCATCTGTTATCATTCTCCAGCACTCTCTTCACAAGTTTTGTAACCGAATCTGTCCTATTCCAAAATGACAGGCAACATTACAGTATACACATTAAACTACAGAACTGAGACAGTAATCTATAAATGTAGGCTGACATGTAAATTGAAAATATAAGAGTTTTTATTATGACAAATGGCATAAAATATGAAAACCAGCTATTTGGCCAGATTTCATACAGGATAAGTAATTAATTGGATAGTCACACCTCAAAAAGATAGACAGATGAGACAGACAGACAGACAAGTCAGGAAGATGATTTCTATTATAATAGGTTATACTACATTAAAACAAGTAATACATTCTAACTTGAAGTAGGCCTATGAAATGTAAAGGATTCCCTCAGAACAAGAAAAACCAGGCATCCCAGCCTGTTCTTAACACACAAACTTTTTGTCTAAGAGCATTCCCTGCCCCCCCCCCAGTATTAAGGCATTGATTCAAAATCTGATATGGCCCCCTCTTATCGGTCCATCATTATGACTGAGGACACAGCCCTCAGTATTGTCAGACCTTCATGATGGAGAGAACTGACTGCATCAAACCACCAGTAACCCTATCAGTGCAACTCTTTCAGTACGTAGTGGTCACAGAGGGACGGGCACTGCACAGTCCTAATCCATACACAGAGGTCTGGATAGAGTTCAGCAATCAAATAAACAGAGCTTGTCCTTAAACTCCTTAAATGCAAGGAATAAAGGAGATAACATCTGGTTGTTCCAGTAACACTGTTTAACACAGGAAAATTAGTTTGAATTCAAGGTTATCATCACTACCTTTTTGTATTTTAATAAAAGCTTCACCAACAGCACAGTGGAGGCTCATTACCATTTGCCCACAGGCACCCCACCACAGATTTGAGTCTTAGGTTCTTTGTCAGGGCCCTGAAAGAGAGGAGATTCTCATAAACACTAAAATATTCATTGCTGTTTCTGGTGTCAGGGAATAAGATTACATAAGAACAAATTACTATTCTGCATTTCAACTTTTTTTTTTTTGCAAAGTAGTTGCACTGAAGAATTTCTTCCATATAAGCAGATAAGCAGAACATGCAACATTTTAGGGGAAATGATCCTTGAATTTACTCTTCATTTGTATCAGGTCACTGTTATGCTATTCTGAATACTGAGTTCAGTTGAAATTAAAAGGAATATAAAAGATAAACTTCTGCTACTCAATGCTGAGTTCTTCTAAATCTTGGCAGGCATCTGCCTAAGGTAGAGCACACCTGCACCAACATCAACAGTGTTCGCAACAATAGGGCAAACAATTGCTAAACCATTTCCAAGAATGCATACAATTTTGATATCACTATACACCTCATGCTTAAAGCACTTATACAGTTATGTTTATGTGACATATTGGCCAGGGCTTATGAAATAGCTTGACAATTTAAAAGATCAAATTGCAATACTTAATAGATACGCAACACACCCCAAAACAAGGACATACTCCAGGCTCACACGTCCAGACTGATACTTTTCCTACATGACTCTAAAGAAAACCAGGTGGAGATCTGGACAGCTATAATGGGTAGCTTAAATCGAAGTAGCAAAGGCTGAGGAAATTTACTGATTGTAGCCAGGGAAGCTCAGGATTCCTTCTGAGTCAAGAAAGCAAGTAGGCAGTGTGCAAGTCAATTGGAATGCCATGAGAATTTAGAAAGGAACTTAAAATGTTACACCTTTCCCTATGAATACAAATAAAATTCAGTTGAATCAGGAAATAATTCCCTTAGACAGTTCTGAAGAACTCAGGTAAGTACCTATATGTTGATCTCAATAAGGCCTATAGCAGTTAGGTTTGCCAATCTCCAGGTGAGGCTGGGAGATCACCTAGAATTACAACTGGCCTCCAAACTATAGACATCAGTTCCTCTAGAGAAAATGGCTGGTTTGGGTTCTGTGGCATGATACCCTGTTGAGGTTCCCCACCTCCCCAAACCCCAGCCTCATCAAGGGCCACCTCTAACTCTTCAGGATTCTCCCAATTTGGAGTTTGCTATCCTAACAGCAGTCTCCTGGGGCAATACCATCTTGGAAAACTATGTATTGGAACATTTATAAGCCCACCCCTCATGCTGTAGTCTCAACTGAAAATTGGTCATTTGCATGCCTGATTTCAAAGAAAAATAAAAAGCTAGTGCTCTGCCCATGGAATTCCCAGTGTCACATATAATTCATTCCTCAGCCACAGATATGTATGGGCTCACAGCTACTTGAATGTGACGAAAGCATAAAGGGAAAATGGTAGTGGGTATCTTCCTTCTTTTATTCTTAATTTAGCCTACTTTATTTCTATGAACAGTTCTCTGTTCAAAATCCTGCTCAATATCTTCTTTACCAGAGACAGAAATGAATGGAAGCCTCAGCTGGCAATTTATGATAAGCAACTTCATCATTTTTTGAATTATTGAACCAGAGGCTGATATATGATTTAACAAGATTAGTATGGCAACACTTTAAGCATTAATGTAATTTAATGCAGTATTCTGTTTAAGGATGAATGCCACACACAGGGGGGGAAATAAAAACGTTGTGTGTACCAACAGGAGACTTTTGTGATGCTCTAAATGTGCCTGTGGGAAATGATTACCATATTTATTGTACAACTTGATACTCTGCTGGACTGATATTTTCCTCTCTCACTGCTTCTAAGCAGAAGCTTGTTAATAAACTACAGGAACTGTGGATGTAAAGTGTCACTGACTTTCCTCTGTTATCACCACAGAGACTTCATGCTATGTCCATATTTCACATGTTAAATAAATGCCTAGGATGGGGCACACTGGCGTCACAAACTATGACACAAACTTTGTCACAAACTGTGGCCGAGGACAGACTGGCAATCTAAAGCGGGGCAGGCACGCTTCGGAGACGGAAGAAAGGAGCACATTCAGACATGCGCATCTGTCCGTCGGCTCCGTTTCGTACTTACCCGTCTCCCAGTCGCTTTCCTTCCGCTTTACCAGGACACCGGGTAAAACCGGTGTTCAGGGGCCGTCCTCTGCATGCCTCCCGCTTCCAAACAGTGTGAACCGGAAGAAGCGGGAGGCATCCGGAGGCGGCAGTGTGAACACGCCGCACAAAGTTATGCGCATGTCTGAACGCTCCGTATCGCCGCTGATCCGCATTGCTCTGGCCAGTGTGAATGGCCAGCTCCGTGGGGTTTTTCCCCCGCACCAGTTCCCTCCGCTTTGCCTCCGCTTTAGATTGCCAGTCTGTCCTCAGCCTGTGATTTGCAAAGTTTTGGAAGGAAATATCTGTTGGTTGAATTTATTAGGATCGGGTTTATAAAGTCACTCACAGATGAACTAGATTACAAACAGTATTAACCCATCCCAGAGTATTTTTAGAAACACACTGTCCAATTAAGTAACTCATGCCACTGTCTCCAAGACAAACACATTGTGCCAAACTGTCTAACTTGTAAGCTTTTATAAGTATCTTTGTGCATTTCTAAATGTACTTAGTCATGGCAATGATGTTCCATGTCTAAAAAGTGGAACATCAGAAACAGTCTGGATACACCGCAATAATCTGCAGTCTCTATAAACAATTGTACACACCATTTTTTTTCTTTTATCCCAGCAACCAGAGTAGTGTACAGAAACTTTCTAGTATTGAAAATTTATTGTTAAAGATCATTAGGTGAACACATCCAGGTGTTCCATGTCAACATATAATCCAGAAGGCACATTGGGTCAGTGAAAAGATCTCACCTGCCCCCATTTCAAAGAAGTGTTTGACTTCCCGTTTAGGGAGATCAAAATCTGAGTTCCACACTCTCAAGCATACCCCTACAAAAATTATTAGAGGTGGTCCAGAACACAGTTACATGTACGAGCCTCTAACTGAAAACAAATCAATGAGGTATGAACATGTCCAGTTGTACTCTAAATTACAGCATCAAGTTACCCTGGTAAGGTGTACTGAATAGGCAGCTGAAAGAAATTATAGTAGCCAAACACTGGCACCAGGTTCTAGCCTCAGGGCCTTTTTATACCTGACATTTCCTTCTCCCCACATTCCACTCTCCGCGCCTTTCTATTACATATAAAAAATTATATGACTAGTTTTGGAAGTTCTACCTAATTGTCAAAATGAATCAACCTTTTAAATTCATTTACAGGGATGAATGCAATCAAATGTGACAAGTTAAATCCAAAAGCCTTCCACAATTAAAACCCACTTTATGAAGTCTTTATGAAGCGATACATGAAAACTAATAAATGCAATAAATAAGCATAGGTGGATGGCAAATGTTTCTGTGGACAGCTTCACATAGCCTACCAGAACAGTAAAAGCTCTGTGATATTTTGTATTATTGTACTTTAAAAAGCGGAACTTAAATATCCACAATTTCAAAACTGTGATCAATGTGCTGAACAACAGGATTTTTTGTCTTTCCTAGGGGCAAACACGACCCTAAAGATGACCACAAACTCCCATTAGAGTGGATTTTCAATCAGAATCTCCTGATACCAAGAGCTAGTACAGTATAGTGGACTGAGCTGACACTGGTATAAATTTCCACTCTTTTGCTGACCTTGGGCTGTCTAACCAATCTTACAGGGATGTTGTGAAGATATAACATAGAAGACACAATGTAGAAGGAGAAACCATACATGATGATTCAAACTCCTTAGAGGAAGGATGGGATTATTTATTTTATTTATTCATTTATTTTTGACATTTTTACCCCGCCCTGCCCACAAGCAGGCTCAGGGCAGCTTACAAAGTGGCGCAGCGTCAGGTTAAAACAACCAGTTAAAACAGTTAAAACATCATTAAACAATTCAATAAATTCCACTAAAGTGCTTGCAGTGATGGTAGTCAATTTATGTCCAGATGGTGTCCTGCAGTTTCTCTTTGTGCCCTAGTGTAGATTCCTTCGGGCCAGCCCTCTTCTCAGATGACAATGGGGATGGTTGATGGTAGATAGGTGGTGGTGGCAGCTCCTAATCGAAAGCCTGGCGGAAGAGCTCCATCTTACAGGCCCTGCGGAACTGCATAAGGTCCCGCAGGGCCCTGATCTCCTCCGGGAGCTCATTCCACCAGGTCGGAGCTGCCACCGAAAAAGCCCAAGCCCTAGTGCCAGCGAGCCTGGCTTCCCTCACCCCCAGGACCAAGAGTCGATGTTGAGATCCTAACCAAAGTGCTCTCTGGGGCAAATGCGGGGCAAGGTGGTCCCTCAGGTATGTTGGACCCTGGCCATATAGGGCTTTGAAGGTAAGCACCAGCACCTTGAAGCGAATTCGGTATGCTATAGGCAGCCAGGACAGCGCCGCCAGGACAGGCTGGATGTGATCCCGTTTAGGGAGATCCATCAGTAACCTGGCCACGGCGTTCTGCACCAGCTGCAGCTTCCGGATTTGCGACAAGGGCAGCCCCATGTAGAGAGCATTACAGTAGTCCAATCTCAAGGTGACTGTTGCATGGATCACTGTGGCCAGGTCGTCGCGATTGAGGAAGGGAACCAACTGCCGCAGATGATAAAATGCTGACTTAGCAGTGGCTGCTACCTGGGCCTCCATAGTTAAGGAGGGATCCAGGAGCACTCCTAGACTCCTAACCACCGATGTGGGCACCAACAGGACCCCGTCGAAGGTCGGGAGCTGGACCCTCCCCCAGACCACTTCGACCCAGGAGCAGGACTTCCGTCTTCGCCGGGTTCAATTTCAGCCTGCTCAGTCTAAGCCATCCTGCCACGGCATGCAATGCCTGGTCTAGGTCTTCTGAGCTGGATCCCAACCGGCCACCCAACATCAGATAGAGCTGAGTGTCATCAGCGTACTGATGACACCCCAGCCCATACCTCCGGGCAATCTGGGCAAGGGGGCACATATAGATGTTAAACAGCATCGGGGAGAGCACCGCCCCTTGAGGCACTCCACAATGTGAAGTAAAAAAATGTGAAAGATGGAGTAGTTTTGTTTGGCTCCAGATTACCTCATGAACATGGATTACAAAATGAATTAAATCCTGGAAACAGTCTGTTCACGGCACTTAGTCAATAATTCAATTGTTATGTCTAATTCATGCTTCGTGGTCCATACAGAGACATTTAGAAGTATATTGGGGTCAGAACATGTTCCTTTTTATGATCATGAAGGGACTTCCACCATCTACTAATTTTATTTCCAGCACAATCCAAGCTAACATTTCTTCTCAACTAGGGAAGACAGTGCCTAGTGGCTGATTTAAAGACTACTAGAAAGAGGCATGAAACAACGGACTAGACTCCCTCTCATTAGAAACAGTGTTTCATAAGTCAGAAGTTACTGTGAAACTACAGAACCCTGCATTCCTCAAGGGCTAAGGCTGTAATTTTCAAACCTTTTAAAGGTTTATCACCCAAATTCAGATTTAGGTTTTTATTGCCATTGACAATCTATAATGTCATATGCATACATCGTTTGTATCTGTATTTTGAAACTGTAAATTGTACTGTGAACAGGTTTGTGCTGAAAGTGAGTACATAAATCTTGTAAACAACTGAACATGTAATTGAGGAGAATGAACTGCAGGTGCTCAAAACCTTGAGTAGTAAAATGGAGCAATTCTCATCACTGTGTTCAATTCACTCCTCACTCTTCTGGGAAACCCTCTTGAAAAAGTTTGCTAGTCATCTCAAAAGTATGTTGGCTTCCCTCAAAGCTCCACAGATGCTTCCTTGAAAGAAGATTCCCAAATTTGTATCAAATTTCATTTTAGATGAACAGCAGCCAACTCACACTGCTGTTTCTGATCCAGGTCCTCTATTTTCAAAGAGTGAGTGCCACACCAGTAGGATATCCCCCTCCAATTTCTAGGCCAAACTACGTTGTAATATTACCAGCCTTTCATAGAACCTTTACTGTGTAAATCAGTTATCTGAACTAGTGGTATCAGTAGGGATGGGCATGAACCAGCTCACAAACGTCAGTTCATGATGAATTTTGGGCAGTTCATGGTTTGCGAAGCAAAGTTTGCAAACTGAAGAGCTGGCATGAACTGCCACAAATTTTTAGGCACTTTGTGGCAGTTCATGACTCTAAGCCATTTAAACCTCTGTTTTCTGATCTTCACAAAAAACAGCTGAGGGGAGCAGAAGGTAGGGGTTTAAATGGCTCAGAAAAGTGGCAGGGAACAGAAAGCAATCTCCCAGTTCATATTAGTTCGTGGTTCAGCCACAATCCATGACCTGAAATGAATCACAAAAAATGCGGTTCGTGCCCATCCCTAGGTTTTAGACATTAAGGCTTGGATACACTGCTAGGCATCTCACTGGGCTGGATCCAACAAAGTTTTTTCCACTGGTGAAAATCGGGAGAGGCCCCACTGACAACAACATCAACAAAAAAGGGATTATAATCTGCTAAAAGCAAGGACTGACTGGGAGGAAAAAAAACAGACCTGGAAAAGAGCCCTACTTGTCAGTCCACTGCTGACCCTGCCCCCTAAATGGAGGTGGAAAGAAAGGGGGGGAAAGGGCTCACTCCCAGCCCCACCTGAATGAGGGAGAAAGGAAAAAAGCAGGCTCACTGTGACTTATTTGTGAGTTGATGACAGAATTGTACAGGAGGCAGCAAAACCATGTTTGGCTTCTTCTAAACTTTGCTCACAGGAGTCAATAGCCATAACTTGATGATGATGAGGGGGAGCACACATTTACATTATATTATCCCATTTTATCTGCTAACAGTTCTCCCACTTGCTATTGGCAAAACGGACAACAGTGGTTTTGGCAAAGTAGTAGATCTTTTCATTGAAGGGAAAGATACAGCCTTCCCCATAAATACATTATTGGGGGGGGGGCAAGGAGAGAGATACACAGTTTGCTACAGTCAGCAGGAAAGAGAAAGGAAAGCCTCAAAGACTCTATGGCCGAGGACAGACTGGCAATCTGGAGCAGGATGAATGAGGAGGCAACTGCTGCGGGAGAAAAACTCCCCGGGGCTGGCCGTTCACACTGGCCAGTGTATTGCGCAACGATGCCAATACGGAGCATTCAGACTGCCGCGGAGCCTGCTCCGCGGCTTGCGTGGCTCCGTTGCGCTGGTGGCGTATGTGTGTATGTGCGGAACGGTAAGGGATAGGGACAGCTGGGCTGGACAGCATCTTCTGGCAGAGCAGGACACCTGCACTGAGGGAGCTGCCAGCACAGCTCACTAGGAAAAGTCAGCATCCTGTAGGCACAGTGCAGCACTGGTTACTGGCTATGGATCCAGAGGAGTTGGAGCTGGTGGTGGTGGTGATGTTTGGACTTCAGCTCTGTATTACTATACTGCAGAACCAGAAGCAGAGACTCAAACGTCACCAGCTGCAGATACAGCGAGTTCACCATCGATACATGGCCAGGAAGAGAGCCCGGCTGAGGCACTACTCGGTCTTGTGGTCCCTGGACACCAGTAGATATCTCCGGCTGGCTGATGAGGGTGCTGGTCGTCGCTGGTGGGTGTATCCATGGCCCAGCACCTGGTGGGAGACCTTCGTTTGCCGGGTCTGGGAGGATGAACAGTGGTTGCAGAACTTTCGAGTCACTAGGGCGACCTTCCGTTGGCTGGTCGACTGTGTCCATGGATGCGTGACGCATGCAGACACCCGCTTAAGGCAGGCCATCACGGCAGAGGAGCATGTGGTCATTACCCTCTGGTGGCTGTCTGGAATGAACTTCTACCGGGAGGTCAACCACCAATTTGGAGTGGGGAAGTCCACCGTTGCGAGCATCGTGGCAGAGGTGTGCGGGGCCATGGATGTGGAGCTGCTGTCCCGGACTGTATGCCTGGGTCCCCCTGGATGGGTGAGTGGCCAAGCTGGTGCCCGGAGGGTGCACACCCCCAGTGGTGTAGACGGGGTGGGCCAGATGTGGCCAGTGCGGGTGGGGTCCTGCACGCATGGGCAGGGTGCCAGGAAGGGGGGCGGCCCACCTGGCGCATGCCAGTGTCTAAGGCAATATGTCCTTGTCCAACAGGTAATTGATGGGTTTGCAGCCTTGGGTTTCCCAAACTGTGTGGGCGCTGTGGATAGGTGCCACATTCTGGTGAGGCCGCCACCACACCAGGCAGCGGACTTCATCAACAGGAAAAACTTTTGCTCCATCATCCTCCAGGGGACCGTGGACCACGAGGGCCAGTTCACAGATATTTCAGTGGGCAACAGTGGCCAGGACCATGACGCCCACGTGTTCCGCCAGTCGCACCTCTGCTGGACCATGGATGCCAGAGTATTTGTCCCGGGCCACCCAACCATCAACATTGAGGGCATACAGGTGCCACCTCTCATGCTCGCTGACACCGCCTACCCCAGCAGTAGCTGGCTTCTCACACCGTACAAGGGTGCCCTGAGCCGCCAGCAGGCCATCTTCAATCGGGCACATAGCCGCGCCCGGAATGTGGTGGAGTGTGCCTTTGGCCATCTGAAGGCACACTGGTGGCGCCTGGGGTTACGGCTAGATATCCAGGAGGCCAATTTTGGCCCGGTGGTCGCCTCCTGTGTCATACTGCACAATATATGTGAGGAGCGGGGCCATGCCATCATCCAGTGTCAAGGGGATGAACAGCTCCACCTCCATCACACCAGGCTGAGGAGAGGAACTGACAAGAGGGCACTGCGCTGTAGAAGGCCATCACTGCCTGGCTCCTTAGGCAGCCTGCCTGCTGATGAGGCACCACAAGTGTGTCGGCCCATGGTGCAGTCGCATACCCGTGCAGAATCGGCCTCGCAGCATCCCCCATGGTCCAATGTCTGTAGTGGCTGTGGGAGGGGCCTAATAAAGTCATGCCGCACGCATGCCATGTCTGTGTGGATGTCTCTGCCAGCATGTAATGGGCATGTAAGGGTGGGGTGGCATTTATGAACGTCGTGGTTCAGGCAGGAGTACAGGGGACAGTGGCCCAGGTGGGGGTGGAGCCATGGTGTGGGCCATCCCCATGAGCATGGTGGCCTGAGGTCTGGGGACCCCGACTCTCTGGAGCTGCCTGGTGGGAGGCGGGTCTGTCTAGTGGCTGCAGCCCCAGTAGGTGGCCACAGGGCATGTTTTTTGGGGGACATGGAATTCCCAATGTGCAGGGCGCTCGGGGATGGGGGTGTGGTGGGCAACAGCTCCCATGGGATCTGCATGCAGACATGGCAGCTGGTCTTCGGCCAGTAGTGCACATTGAGCGCTGGCACCTGCACTGCACAGTGCTCAACAGGGCATGGTGGTTACTGAGCCAGGGTATATGGCTGGGCTCATGTCTTCTCATAGGAGCCTGCCCTGCACTGCACACCCTGGTGCTCTGGGGAAGTGACCCCGGGGGGGGCAGCAGTGGCTGGAGCTGGGTGCACGGGGTGTGGGGGAGGTGTCTGACCAGAAACCATCATGGTAGCTGAGGTGTGCACAGCAGTGGAGCACACAGTGGTGTGGCCCAGGGTGGCTGTGCATGGAAGCCAGGGCGTGGCCATGGGTGGGGGACGTCCACGAGCCTGCCGCCTACCCCTCACCTCAGGCATGAAAACTAGTGGCCAGGTGGCTCCTCAGCATGACAGACCATGAGAGCCGCTGCAGCAGTGAGGGGGGGGGCAGAGGGGGAAACAGAATACACAAACCCCACGCACAGTGGTGCCAGGTACTAGGGGGGCCTCCTGCCGGTGAGAGGATGGCGCCGTGGCAGGAGCACGGGCCACCAATGGGTGGTCCTCCTGCATGCATCCCCTGTCCATGCCCTGGTGTATTGGAGGCACTGTATGCAGTGTGGCTCCTTCCAGAAGTGCTGACCAGTGCTGTTGGATTGGCACTGATTCACGTTGGTGGTGGCATTCGCACACGAGCACACATGTATACAGACACACAATGGACTTTGCCCCCGCACAACTGTGGCAGCTACAAGGTAGCTGGAGAGATGCCTGGGGACAAGAGGACACCAGTGGCACAGAACACCAAAAGGTGCTAACAGGCAAGGAGTCCTTGGCCCCATGTGGGCTCCTTGTCAGTGTGAAAGGCGAGACCATCATATCCCGGTCGGGAGCTGGGATCTGTCAGGGAAGACGGAGGATCGCATCCTCCCTTTGGAATCTGGCCTCCTCCCTTGCTCTGGCCTCAGCTTGGCAGTGTCCTTGGATGAGGCTGCTCTCCGACTCCCCTTCTAATTGCGCACCTTCCCACAGGTGCAGCCGAAGGAGAAAGAGACACAGCTTGTGTTTATAATCAACAAACCCTTGTGAGTTCTGTAACAGTGCTTCCCGGTTTGGAGCGCGGAGTCTACTTTTAGCACATCCACTGCCTCGTGCAGTCTGTGGCTGCACTCAGAAACCCTTGAAGGCCTGAAAAGTGGTCCTGGGGCACCAGAGACACCTGACTGAGATCTCTGGGCATTATGAGAAAATATCTAGCCAGCCCAAGGGGGGGGGGCATGGCAGGTGATGGGGAGAGCAAACGTCATCATCCCAAGTAGGAGAGCGTCCCCCATCCTCCACCCCCTCTTTCTCTTTCCCTCCATCTCCCTACCATCTCCCTCCCTCCCTCTGCCATCTCCCTCCCCCCCTCTGCCATCTCTCCCCCCATCTCCCATCCCCCATCCCCCCTCTGCCATCTCCCCCCATCTCCCATCCCCCCTCTGCCATCTCCCATCCCCCCTCTGCCATCTCTCCCCCATCTCCCATCCCCCATCCCCCCTGCCATCTCCCCCCCACCTCTGCCATCTCCCTCCCCACCTCTGCCATCTCTCCCCCATCTCCCATCCCCCCTCTGCCATCTCTCCCCCATCTCCCATCCCCCTCTGCCATCTCTCCCCCATCTCCCATCCCCCTCTGCCATCTCTCCCCCATCTCCCATCCCCCCTCTGCCATCTCCCTCCCCCCCTCTGCCATCTCCCCCCATCTCCCATCCCCCATCCCCCTCTGCCATCTCTCCCCCATCTCCCTCCCCACCTCTGCCATCTCTCCCATCTCCATCCCCCCCTGCGATCTCCCTCCCCCCTCTGCCATCTCTCCCCCCATCTGCCATCCCCCCTCTGCCATCTCCCATCGCCCCTGTCATCTCTCCCCCATCTCCCATCCCCCCCTGCCATCTCTCCCCCCTCCACCCAGTGTTTAGCCATCCCTGGCAGACCATCTGCCTGGAGCTGGCAGGGATCACGCACGCATGCGCAAACAAGCGAGAGTGCATCGCTCCCGCTCGCTGATTGCAGCGTGCTCACAGGTGATCGTTGTGGACCCCGCAGCTCTGCTTCTTGCAACCATGGTGTGAGGGCAGTGCTTATGGGATGCTGAGTCTGCAGACTTCCTAAACAGGCTTCTGTCTTGGACACCTGCAGGGGTCCTGGGAGCCTGATGTGGCCCCCGGACCCTTTCGCGCATGCGCAAACCGGCTTCTTTGCCACTCTGGGTGTGTCCAGCATGGCTGCTGAAAGCCTTGGGGTGTGCTGGCTGGACGAAGAAGTGGAGCTGCTGCTGGGGGGGCTGGGGCGAGGGTCATGCGAAGCACCCACCTCGAGACACTCTCCCTTTTCCAGGAGGTGGCCAGGGACCTGACCCATGCTGGCTACCCACGATCGGCAGCCCAATGCCAGTCCAAATTCAAGAGGGACAAGAGTGCCTTTTTTGAGTCCCTGGAGAACTGGGAGGGGATCCCACCTGTCTCCCACCGGCCACCCCGGTTTGACCTTCTTCGGGCCCTCTGGGAGCAGGGTGGCAGACCCGCCTGGCAGCATCGCCATGTGCCTGGTGAGTATGGGGAAGCCGGCAGGGGGCTGGGAGACTGGTGGGGAGGGCAATGGGATAGCAGATGGGGGGGAGGGAGATGGCGGGGGAGGGAGATGGCAGGGGGATAGGAGATGGCAGGGGAGATGGGAGATGGCAGAGGGGGAGGGCAGGCAGGTATAATGTGGGGTGCAGGCAGGGGCTGACAGGCCGCTGAGCCACGCAGGGCCTGGGGCCCTGGGACCCACACACGCTGGCCAGTCATCTGGGTCCATTGGCAATGAGCTTGCGACCTAGATGTTGGGAGAGACCAGAGGGCTAAACCCATCAGCCAGTAGCCATGGGGTGACAGGGCATGGGGATGCTCCAGGGGTGGGATGGAGAGGTGGATCCCCACGACACCATGGAGTGATGGGGCCAGTTTGGGCTGACACGTTCCCAGCCTCCCCAAGGCCACGTGATAGGGCCCGAGTTGCCAGGGGTCCTGGCCTCAGGAGGCACAGCCCCAGATGGCCCTGTGGACAAAGGATACCAAACGTGGCACGGCTACCCCCTGCGTGGCATGGGGAGGCTGGATGAGCAGCATGCACCACTGCCCACCTTGTGGCCAGGCTGGGGACCCCGCAGCCACCTCTCCGCTTGCCCATGAACCGGCACCACAGCCAACCTGGCCACAGGCCACATCCCTGAGACAGAGATCCCCACCTTTAGGTGCTGCGCCAGCCGTCACTGGTCCCATGGCCAGTCCTCCCCCACACACACAGAATCCCTCCCCCAGTGCTGTCTGGCCACCGAGGCATGCCACTGTGACACAGCCACCCACCTGCCACATCATGGGACGTGCTATGCGGACCACGTCCTCCCTGTGGGTGTCTGGCGATGGATGGTCTTAGGGGCATTGTCCACAGGGGCTGAACAGCGGAGGGTGCACTATGACACTGTCCCTCCCCTCCAACATTCCCGGCTCCTGGGGCCACCGCAAGATCCTCTCATCCTCCAGCCACCCCATTCCCACCTACGGGACCATGCTACCGTCACCTACCTGCGGCATCTCCAGACAGAGGCTGCCCCATTCCTGCACCCTGAGCCCTCAACGCCCACGACAGCCCTGTATCACACTGGGAAGAAGGCGGACAGGGTTGCGGCTGCAGAACATGGCGGACACAGCAGACGCCCCACCCTCCGCTGTGTGGCGGGCCTGCTGATTGTCCACCCCCCCCCCCCTTTGTGGCTGCACACTGCAGGCCGGAGACAACAGGTGGCTCGACATGCCAGCACTGTGGCCGCTTATTGGTTGCGAGACTTGCAGACAACCCTCCACAGGTGTGTGACGCCCAACTGTCACAGGTCTCCGCATGCCTCCGGGGTGCAGCTGGCACCACATCCCAGGGCCGCAAACGTCACTGACATTACCTGGGATGGCATCCTCTGGCACCTGGGTGTCATCCTCAGAGTCCATGTCCACATGCTCTTGCGCCAGCACAGATGCAGCAGTCTCTACAAAGGGGAGGGAAGATGGACTCTGTGTGCAGGCGGCCACACTGGGTTATTCCTGCGACTGTGCTGCCTCCACTGTCACTTGGCAACCAGACCACATGGGAGCCAGACCACCATGGCTGTCTGCTGCTCGACATTGGCCGACAGGGGCACGCCTGTGGTGACCTGTGGCACGGGGGTGCTGGCTGGCCTTCATGGCTCTGAGCCACTCGTGGCCAGCAGCAGTCCACACAGCAGCCCTGTCCACCTACCCACATGACAGCACAGTCCTGCCTTATCTGTGACTCCCCTCATGGGACCCCGCCAGGGTGTGTGGGGGGACAGGGCACCTGCATGATGGCACCTGAGCCTTCCCCAGGGGACCCATAGCACATTATTATCCCCCACTTGAAGCACGTGGTTTGAGACGAGGGGTGTTGGAGTCTGGGTGCCCGCTCGCCTTCTGTGAACAGCGGCCCTCAGTATGGGTGCCATGCCTGTGCTAGGACAGACCCAGGTAGGGGGAGGGTGGCATCCGGAGTTGGCAAGGCCTGCAGAGAGACTGGCCCACAGCATAGCACAGGCTCATGGGCTGCACTCTTCCCTGCAGCCAAGTGCTCCTGGGCACCTGCTTCCTGTACCCTGGCACCCATTTTGCTTTCCCGGCTGCATGGCACTCTGTCCTTTTAAACCCTGATGCCAGAAGACCCCACCTTGTGCCTGGTAACCCTCCTCCCCACTAACGTGGGACCAGCACCTCCAGCTCGCTGTCCTCCTCCTCCAGCTCGAGGGTCAGGCGGAATGGCTGGACAGCGGCGGCTGGGACCTGCTCAGCAGACCTCTGAGAGCTGGTGCTAGTAGACGGGGTGGTCTGCAGGGGAAGGCTGTGCCGCACCCTACGAGGTGTCACGCTGGCATTCCCCTTTAGGATAGCGTGCAGCTCCTCATAGTATGGGCACCATGCAGGGTTGTTGCCAGACGTGCTGTTGTGCTGCAGCGTCTTTTTATATTCCAGCCTCACGGCCTTGGCTTTTGTCCGGCACTCCTCAGCAGAGCGGTTATGGCCTCTTGCAGTCATCTCCCTTGCCACCTATGATGGGTCCTCTGCAAGGCCCTCTGAACTGCTGGCTCCCCCCATATGGCCAGGTCTAGAATCTCTGGCCTCCTCCAATTTCATGCCAGGGCCATTTTGCTTTCCCGGCTGCATGGCACTCTGTCCTTTTAAACCCTGATGCCAGAAGGCCACCCAACAGCTCCACCATTGGCCTGAGTGCAACACTGGATGGTTTAGAAGGGGCATCCGATTGTGGGTCGGAAAAGACCCAGGAGCAAACACAGAAACAGCAGCCTCCTGCCTCTCATGAGGCCACAGCTCCTTCTGTAAGACACCCAGGGAGAATTCCTGTAAAGTACCCTGTTCCCACCTCACTTCCTTCCATCCAGAGTTTGCAGGGAGTGGAGAGGGCTACCTCCTGAGTTGCGGACACAGAGAGTAGGTTTCCCTCTTTCCATCCACTTTCAATGCACTTTCTAACTTTCTGCAGTCCATTTCGAAAGTGCATTCAAGGTTCATGCACTATCTCTCCCCCCCTCTACCCCTCTGTTTTATATGTGTGTATATATATCCCATATGTGCGCATATGTGCATGATCCACATATGCGCAAATATCAGTGACGGTGTGTTCACACTGCCGCCTCCGGGTGCCTCCCGCTTCTTTTGGTTCACACTGCCTGGGAGCGGGAGGCATGTGGAAGGCGGCCCCTGGACACCGGTTTCTCCCAGTGTCCTGCTAAAGCGAAAGGAAAATGGCTTCAAAACGGGTAAGTACGGAAGGGAGCCGAGGGACAGCTGTGCATGTCTGAACGGGCTCCCTTCCCCCACTTCCGAAGCAGAGCTGTCCCGGGGTAGATTGCCAGTCTGTCCTCGGCCTACATTTTTACAGAGGTTCAGTCAGTAAACCTAACGCAATGCTCAGCAACTTGTGTGGACAAAAGGTCCCTTAATCTGGCCATTACAAATCTCAAAGCATTTATTCAACATTCTTTAGACAACTGCTGAACTGCTTGTAGTGTTCAACATTATTTTCCTAAGGTGTGACTTAAACCTACCATTCTGAATTGTAATACTATCACTTTGGGGAGGGGCTGTGGCTCAGTGGAAGAGTCTCTGCTTTGCATGTAGAAGGCCCCAGGTTCAGTCCTCAGCATCTTCAGTTAAAAAGGACCAGACATTAGATGATGTGAAAGATCTCTATCTGAGACTTTAGAGACCCACTGCCAAACTTAATACTGACCTTGATGGACTGATGGGCTGACTATAATGTAGCTTCATGTGTGCTTAATATTGTTTTTTCAGTGAACATGTGAATCTGTTTTTCTCCCACTTATATTGACACTACTTTTTTTTAAAGCTACCCACAGTTCATTTTTATCCTTTAAAAAGTCCAGCTTAAAGGTTAGCCACCATTTAGTCTTCTGTTGCCAGTTAGTTTGAACCCTTTGTTTCATTTCTTGAAGTGTAGAATCTACAACTGAAAATAACATCCCTAATGAGGTCTTATCACTGCAGAGCAGAGAAAGCAATACCACTACCTAGCCCACTGATAAGAGTTGACTGTACATTTATGTTTACTTGATCTCTCATCATTCAATCACTTTTCATTTTACAGTATCCTGCCAAAAGTGTGAACTGCCTCTACTGGGCGGTGCTGCATCTGGGGTGATAGGAAATCTCTGCTAACAGCAGCTGATCTATTATTTCTTTATGAGACACTATAGTCACTGTGGGATGGAAACACAAGTGCATTCTCATTCTTATTTGTTTGTAGAGGCAAATGTACCAGATAATTTGGTTTGTCAATGTTGTTGCTAAGAAAATATAATTACCACAAGAGAAAAAACATGGTATTGTTAACATATGCTCTTATGAACTGTTAAAAGTCATAAGTTTGAACTTTGGGTTGTTTTTCTGCTAAGAGCAAAATGCACTCTCTATTGCAGTGAGAGGCTCCAGCCCACAGCGGGAGACTTCCTTCAGAGTTCACACCTACATGGAGACCAGAACTCCATTTCAAAGAGTTCTTCGGTCTCTTTCACGTGTTCACACCAACAGGGAGACCAGGACTCCATTTCAAAGAGCCCTTATCTCCTTTGCGCTGGCCTCTTCACTCCTTCCCCCAAAGTTCCTGTAAGAGATTACGTTGCTTAGCAACTAATCGTTGACCATCGAGTGACCTGGCCGAAGCCATCACGAGACCGAGGATTGGCGCCAAGAAACCGACCAGATGGCTGAGGTGTTAGTTCCTGCTTAGCACCTAGATTTGCAATACTGCCCACTCCTTCCTGCCTCCTCCTCCTCATGACACTGACCAATAGTAAGGCTAGTGGGGACGGACCAACTAGTAGGTGTGACAAGGGGATGTGGTCAGCGCAACCCGCCCCAATGCTACCTGATAAAAGATCTTGCACAACAGAAGCCCATTGCTAGCCACCTTCAACCCCTATCTTCTTACCAACCTCTTATGTCCAGCTTCCTGTACCCAACACCTTGCCTCCATCTTTAATCCCTGGTCTGCGCAGCCAGGACGGAGCGTGCATCTGCAGGTTCAGATCTCGTTCCCCCCATTTTTCCTTTTCACCTCCCCTCAATCTTCTTGTGGAAGTGAACCACCCATCTCCAGGATAGGTAATGTATTACCCCTCAACGAAACTCCTGCTAATGCAACAGTGCTATTTTCTATCTGATTTTCTCTTGGGTGTATGGGTGTGTGATTATGTTTTTGTATGCTTGAATAACATGTTATAAGTAAACACCATTTAAAGAAACCACTCAACCTCATTGCCTATTTTCTGGGAACTCCCAGAGGGAGTGGGACCTTGGTATAGCTGGCAAGAACCCAGTATTCTGCCAATTGCTAATCTTAAATTAAAGCAATTCGGCTAACACTGACTGCGAAGAATTGGGTGCTGACAGAGTCTGAATTCAGCCCTGACTGCGAAGAATCTAGTACTGATGAGTCTTCCTTGACAGAGAAGGGTTTAGTACTGATAAGATTTGTGTTTAGCCCTGACTGAGAGCAGTTTAACACAGACAAGAGTACTGGGAAGATTGGCAGGAGGAAGAGTGGGTGAAGACTCTCATTCAGTCCAGAAAAGTGAATTGATCTTCTAGTGAGAGAATTTCCCTGCCCAGTTAAAACAGGGAGATAGCGCTGAAGAGTAGAGAGATCCCTGGTCTGGCATGTTTAGAAATTGCCTTTTAAATCCTGAGGAGTCAGTTAAAACTCAAAATGAGTACTGGTGTGTTTAGTGAAGGAGTTTGGGTACTGGACAGAGTGTCCTTGCCTTCTGGAAATCAAAAGAGCCAAATACACTCAAGAAAGTATACTGGAGTGTTTAAGAAACACTAAATCAAATGCCTCTCATCTTAAAGATTCTAAGTGAAAAGCTTAAGAAACTCTCAACTGCTTGAAACATATGAATTGTAGCCTGTGACTATATTGATTTACCTCAGAAATTTTGCCCCTGATTTCACCTGACCTTTCGCCTCTACATTGAATAAAATATTTTGTTATTTTTGAACTTTAAAAAGCTTTGAGTTCCATTGCAGTGATTTAAATTAAAGAGGGATCTTGACCCTTCCCTCAGGTTCCTGGGCTGAGCCAGCAGCAAGATTTCATACTGTGACATCGCGGGACTACCATAGTTCTTCAGAAAAGAAGAAAATCAATAAGTAGGGCTGCTCAGTCAGAACGGGAGTGAAAACTAGATGGAAGGTCATTGTAACATGTAACACCACAACCATGAAGGAAGACAAATCACAGTTAGTGGGGGACTTTCAAGCAGACCACCCACTAGTGAAATACAACAATAGAGAGAAATAGAGGGAAAAAAACCCAAAAAACCTTGGAGAGAGAATTCCAAAGTTTTGGTGTCATGATCAAGGGGGCCCTTCTCAAGTTGCTATCCATCTAGCTTCAGATGGTGGGGGCACACAAACCTGGGACTTGGAAGAAGACTGGAGTGGATGGGTACATTAATTTGAGAGTAGGTGGTCATCAGTTATGCTGGTCCTCTAGACATCTAGGGTTTTAAAGGTAGGTGCCAGCATCTTGAATTGGGCTGGGAAGGAAATCAGGAGCCAGTGTAAGTGGAATAAGACTGGAGTTATATGGTCCCTATGACCCACTCCAGTTAATACTCCTGCAGCTGCATTCTGTACCAACTGTAGATTTCACACAGTCTTCAAGAGCAGCCCCTATATAGACTACATTGCAGTAATCTAGCGTAGATGTTATCAGTACACACTCCACAGGGACAATATATTTCCTGCCCAGGAAGGGTCACAGCTGGCTCACCAGCCAAAACTGGTCAAAGGCATCCCTGGCCACCACTGCTGCCTATTTATCCAACAAGGGGTACAGGTCCAGCAGTTTTGCCTAAGCTTTAGGGGAGTTTGCTCCTTTAGGGGAGTTCAATCCCATCCACAAAAGGAAATATCCCAGTTCCTTAGTCAAACCTCCCACCACCACCACCACCACCAGCAGCAGCAGCAGTATCACTTCCAGTTTGTCAGGACTAAGTTTCAGTTTGTTAGCCCTCATCCATTCCAAAACTGTTTCCAGGCACCTGTTCATGGTTTCCACAGCCTCCCTGAGATCTGCTGGAAGCACAAGATAGAGCTTAGTGACATCCACATATTGATCTAAAACAAAAAGGGGAGGAAAAACCTCAACCCAGAAAAACCAGGTAACCAAGGAAGTTGACGATAGGTTTACACATGTTAAATTAACAAAGCTTTGCTATATAACAAAAAGATTTTAAAAATCCATTAAAACCAAACACATCTTGGCCACAAGGCCTTTCTCAGTGGTACAAATTGTTAAAATACACTCCATAAAGTAAGATTGCTCACAATATAAAATACAGCATTTCTGATCTAAGCTTTAAAACCAGGAGGGAAGGAAAAATAGGAGGAAAGGAAAAAATCATATATAGTTAATTATTGTGCAAGTCATTTTTAAATAATTTGCAAAATTATTAATCTATATTACTCACACTCCCAAGAAGTAGGGACAGTTCATTAACTAGATAAGTCCCACTTCATTACTGAAATCAGTTAGGACCATCAAAAATCATTTTTTAGACTGAGGTTGATCCAAATATCTAAGACATAATGATTTTTATTATTAATTCAAAATATACTAATAAATAAAGAATAAAACTTGTCAGAAAATTATAACAATTTACCTCTGTAAACAAGGTCAGACTGAATCATATATCTATATATATCCACTATGCACAAAGCAAATAAGTAATCCCCATAACCATCATGTATTTATATTAGGTGGCCAAAGGATGGAAGATGATGCAATATCTGAAAACTGATTGTCACACCACTAGAGAAGTTGCATCATCCTTCCTACTGGTAAGTCAATGTACACAGCCTTGATGGCAACTCAGCCCAAACCTCCTCATCACCTCTCCAGCAGCTTTACATAGATGTTAAAAAGCATGGAGGACAAGATAGAACTTCAAGGCCCAGTAGGCCAAGGGGCCGAGCAGCAGTCCCCAGCACCACACTCTGAAATCTACCTTCAAGGTAGAGATGAAACCACCAAAAAATGATCCCTTGCAATCCCAACCCTGAAAGGCAGTACAGAAGAATACCATGAATAATGGTATCAAAAGTCACCTAGCGGCGAAGTATCAAAAATCACCTAGTGGCAGAGTAAGGCAACAGAGCAAGGCAACAGAGCTAGATCACAGTCAAGAGTCCAATCCAGAGATTAAATACTGGTTTAGCAGCAGTCAGAGTTCATGGGTTGTCTAGGAAAGCAGAGTCAAGGCAGTCCAAGGTAGTTGATCAGCAAGGTTCAGGCAGGTCCAAAAAGCAGAGCTGAGGATCAGTGAAAGGTCACAGGAGGATGGCAGAGTCTAGAGTTGTGGTCATAAAGTTCAGAGGGTTGTGACAAGTTGCTTCCACAATCTGCAGTTTTCCAGGTCTGATTTATATCAGCATTCCTTAACAAGTCTGATTTATAGCCCTCTGCTCATAGATGCTCCTGCACTTACTCAGAACTGCTATCATTAAACCACTGGTGCCAAGCCAAGAAGGGAGCACTCTGTCTGCATGTTCTTAAGTCTTGTTGAAGCCTTTCCCCTTGCTGTTTAATTAATGAAGCAGAGTCTGGTAGACTACTTTCCTGCAGCTGTGCTTCACTGGCTACTTCAGAGCTGTGGGTGGGTCAAGGTCAACTGCCAGCAATGAATCTTGAGGCTCCTGTATCTCTAATTCACTAACTCTAGCTGATTCAGAGCTGGCTGCATGTGACTCCTCGACTCCTGAGGAGTCTTCAGCCATGCTGGACTCAGGCTGGTCAAGCTGGCCCATGACACAAAGCAGAATTAAGAGGACTGTACTCCCCCGACCATTTCCCAGCACAGGCCATCCACTAGAGCAACCAAGGCCATTTCAATCCTATAACAAGGCCTGAGACCAGACAGGAATGGATCTAAATAACTCACTTCTTCCAGGAATCCCTGAAGGTGCTCAGCCACCATTCATTAAATCACTTTGTTCAAGAACAGTATATTTGAGCAGTGGCATACCAAGGACGGGGGGGGGGGGGGGGTGAGCTCCAACCTGGTGACAGTCTGAGGAAGGCCCTTGAAGGGGTGTCTTGAAGCTAGCATCATGCGGCATCCAGTCGAACATCCTTCCTTTAAAGTGCAGTTCTGGCTGCAGCCACTAGGGGCACAGGGAAGCCTGAACATAGCATAAAGCACCCTAGGATCGGCTAGATTTCCCTTTCTCCAAGATTGAAGCAAACTTGTTTAACAGATCGTACAACTAAGTCAGCATGCGGACAGCTGCTACAGTAATTTGTCATTTGTTAGAGTTATTAGGCAATTGACTGCCCAATTGGCTCCAAAGTACATGGAAATTTGGCTATTGCCTGTGACACACTTGTGATGTTCTTTTCAGATAAGGTCTTGCTCCTTCACCAAGACTTGGGTGCCAGATTTGGAGTCAGTGGGAATCTTAGGGTCTTGTGTGCATGATCAGGTTCCTTTTTTGACTCCTTCAACCTACTCTCCCAGGCGGATGTTGACAGGGTCCTATCAGCTTTGCAGCCTACTGGGCTTTCAAGGGTTTCCGGTCGGAGGAATGGAGGTCTGACACGCTTTGCAAATGCGCAAGGCGGACAGCGGCTCTTCCTGACAGCTTGGGTGGATTAATCCACCTGATGCAACCTCACACAGGTAGTGTGAGGACCAGCAAGCAATATAATCTAGGTTTGAGCAACCTCGGTGAAGGGAAAGTCTCGGAGGAGACTTTTCCAACACCTTGAGCACTGCAACCAAAGAGGATTCTTGCGAGTATCTCTAAGGAGCCGAGCTGAGCTGATAAATTCAGCATAAAACCTCCAATTCCCCTGATTCCTTAACAAAGAAGACAAAGTTTAAACGTTGGGACCACATCTGAAGCGAAGTAACAACAAAAGGTAACGGGAAAAAAGTTTTTTGCCTTACCACTGCCGCGTTTTGAAAGACGAAAAGCAGATCGGGTGAAGCAATAGACTGTTGTTGATTGGATGAGAGCAGTTTTGAAGCGATAAAAAACCGAATTTGAACTTAAAAAGCCAAAAAAACAAGTTGTTTAACATTCCTGCGGTTAAGAAGAGTCGGGAGGGGAAGCCAAGCATCGCGAGACAAAGAGGGAGAAGGGAACCAAGCATCGCGAGATTAAGACGTGAGGACTGAGTCAGGAAGTGACGGCTAGAAGAGCAGACAAGAAGGGAAAAGGAGAAGAACCGGAAGAAGGTAAAGGGGACTCTAAATATTGCCGGACCAGAAAGGGGACCCTAAATACTGCCGGACCAGAAAGACCATAACAGGAAGTGACGTGCAGAGAGCAGACAAGTAAATAAAAGGAAGGGACAAAAGGAAACTACGGCAAGCCAGAAGCAAGGTAAAAAGACTATAACCTTTGACATTAACCATAGAGAAGTCGCGCCCGCCATTTTGGATTTATAAAATTTTTAAACTGCAATATCTCAAAGATTATATAACTTAGAAGGCTGAAACCAACATAATTTGACTTGGCAAGATTAGCTTGTTTGAATGTACTAATTGGTGTTTGATTTGGAAAACAAGATAAAATCGATCTTTTTTAAAGAGGCAAGACGGACCGCGGACTAAGATCGAGAGCAGCTACATGGTCCTCTCCTACAATGGCAGCAAAAAAAGAAAAAGAGCTACTAGCCGTTATGGAAGCAATGGAAAAGAAAATGTTAGACGCTATAGGAGAGGTAAATGTTAAAATGAATAATATAGCGGCTCAAGCAGATAAAAATTTCATGGAACTAAAAGCAGAATTTCAAAAATTATCCACAAGAACACAAGATATAGAAACTAAAGTAAAAGAACTGGAAGAAAGCACCCATAAGACAATGAGAGAGAATGAGAGGATGGAAAAGATGATGCATTATAAAGATATGCAAAACCATTTGAGATTTCGAGGGATCGAGGAAAAATTGAGTGAGGACATTTTTACAAGAATGCAAGAAGCAATAGCAGATTTTTTACAAGAACAGGAAGAAGTTGTTAAAGAACACATGGATCTTGTTTATAGAGTTAACTCTACATATGCAAGAGACAAAAACATACCAAGAGATGTGGTTGTCCAATTTACAATGAAAAGAACAAAAGAACAAATCTACAGGAAGTGCTTTACTGATCCTTTTGTAATAGATGGAAAGAAAATCATAGTAATGAAAGAATTGCCTAGAGCAATACTGCAAGAAAGGAAAAAATTCAAGCGTCTGACGGATAAACTGAAGGAGAAAAAAATCAGATTTCGTTGGGAAATACCTCAAGGACTAAGCTTTTATTATGGCAACTCCAGAGTAGTGATTAAAAGCACAGAAGAAATGTACGCATTCCTGGGAGATAATAAAGATGACTTTGGAGATATTTAAGAATATATCAAGATGGATTACAAAATACTTACATGGAATGTAAATGGACTAAATTCACCCAAAAAACGTAGAATGGTAGGTCATTGGTTGGAAAAACAAAAATGTAGTATAATTTGCATACAAGAAGCTCATCTTAAAAAACAAGACCATAAATATTTAATAAGGAAAAAATTAGGAGAAGAATTTTATTCTTTAGCAAGCAACAAAAAAAATGGTGTTGTAACATATGTCAAAAAAGATTTGGAACCTAAAGTAATATTTAAAGACAAAGATGGAAGATATTTAGCTATTGAAATTTTACTGCAAGGATTGAAAACTTTGATTGTGAACATTTATGCTCTGAATGAAGCTAAAGAAATTTTTTTAAAGAACTTCAAATGGAATTGGACAATGTAAACTATGATCCAATTATGATGTTAGGGGACTTCAATGGAACTGTAGATAATAAATTAGACAGGTGCTCTAAAAGAAAGGATGAGACATTAGGGAAGCTTCCAAAAAAAATTTTTGAACTGATAAAACAAGAAAAGCTGGAAGATATTTGGAGGAAAGCTAACCCACAAGGAAAAGATTTTACTTTTTACTCTAACAGACATGACTCACATTCAAGAATTGACATGATTTGGATGACTACTAATCTAACCTTTAAGACAAGAAAAGTGGAAATTTTACCCAGAATAATCTCAGATCACAATCCGTGTTTATGGACAGCTGGGCAGGTTAAAAAACAAAAGAGATGGAGAATAAACGAGGACCTATTAGATAATCAAGAAATAATTAAAAAATTACTTGAAGAAACAGACCTATACTTCCAAGTAAACATGCAGAAAGAAGTAAAAATTCAAACCGTATGGGATGCATATAAAGCAGTGATGAGAGGACTATTGATATCGCTAAATGCTAAAGATAATAAAAAGAAAAAAGAGCAATATGAAAATATTCTACAAGCCATTAAAACAAAGGAAGAAGAACTGAAGAAGAAACCAGGGAAAAAGAAACTGCAAAAGGAAATTTGGATGCTACAAGACCAAGCAAAAGCCATCTTGAACCAAGAGATGTACTGGAACTTAAAAAAACTTCAACAAAAAGCATTTGAAGGTGCAAACAAACCCGGAAAATACTTAGCATGGCAATTAAAGAAAAAACGTGAAAATAAATTTATCACTAAAGTGATAAGAGATAATATTGAGATAATAGATAACAAAGGAATAAAAAGAGAATTTTTTAAATACTATGCAAAACTTTTTAAGAAGGAAAATAAAGACAGAAGAAAGATTAAAGAATACCTGCAAACATTAAAGTTACCAAAACCAACAGAGAAAATTAAAGAACTATTTAACAATCCAGTATCATTACAAGAGATCAAAAATGCAATAAATGACTCAAAATTAGGAAAAGCACCTGGACCGGATGGATTTACAGCGAAGTTCTATAAAACGTTACAGGAGTCAGTTTCACCGGTGTTACTGCTATTGATGAACGATATAAGAGTTACTGGAGAGGTACCAGAAACCTGGAAAGATGCATCCATCTCACTGATCCCGAAAGAAAATCAAGATTTGACCAATGTTAAGAATTATAGACCGATTTCTTTACTGAATAATGATTATAAGATTTTTGCTAAGATTATAGCGGATAGACTAAAAGAGCACCTTAAAGAGACTATACAAACAGAACAAGCAGGGTTCTTACCTAATCGACAAATAAGGGATAATCTAAGAGTAGTAGTGGATGCTATAGAATACTACGACAAACACCCTGAAAAGGAAGTGGGCTTTTTCTTTTTAGATGCGGAGAAAGCGTTTGATAATTTAAACTGGGATTTTATGTTTGAAGTTTTAGAACATCTTGAGATTGGTGAATATATGCTTAACTTCATTAAAGCAATATATAAAGAACAGAAATCCTCATTAATAATTAATACCGAAAAGACAGACGATTTTAAAGTTGAAAAAGGAACAAGACAAGGATGCCCACTTTTGCCGCTGCTATTTATTTGGATTTTAGAAGTTCTACTGTCAAATGTGAAGGAAGACAAAGATATTAAAGGCTTAACAACTAAAGGTTTTTCTTTCAAATATAGGGCCTTTGCAGATGATGTGATGTTTATAGTGGAAGACCCCTTGTCCACACTACCATATTTGTTACAGAGAGTAAAAGAGTTTGGTGACTTAGCAGGATTTTATGTAAATAAGAACAAATCGAAAGTAATGTGCAAAAATATGTCAAATAAGAAACAAAACAAGTTACAAAAACTTACAGAATGTGAGGTGGTGAAAAAGACAAAATATCTGGGTGTAAACCTAACTATGAAAAATATTGATCTCTATAAAATAATTATGAAAAATTATGGTTGCAAATTATGCAGGATATTAAAAAGTGGAATGTATTGAATTTGTCATTGCTGGGTAGAATTGTGGTGGTTAAGATGAATGTGTTACCACGATTAATGTTTTTGTTTCAAACTATTCCAATTGTGAAAGATGTAAAAACATTCAAATGTTGGCAGAAGGAGCTGTCTAAATTTGTGTGGGGAGGGAAAAAACCAAGAATTAAGATGAAAATAATGTGTGATGCCAAAGAAAGAGGAGGGTTTCAACTACCAAATCTAAGGTTATACCGTGATGCAATATGTTTGACCTTGGTAGGGACATGGACTATGCTACAAGATAGAATGTTATTGTCCCTGGAAGGTCATGATTGTAGATTTGGGTGGCATGCATATTTGTATTATGGCAAAACAAAAATGGACAATATGTTTAAACATCACTATTTGAGAAGAACACTAATGGATACGTGGACAAGATATAAAAACTTTTTTTCAGAAGAGATACCTATGTGGATTGTACCCGCAGAAGTCTTACATCCAACATCAAGATATAAAGGACAAGATTGGCTGAAGTATAGAGACTTATTAATAAGACATGGTAAAGACTTCAAACTGAAGGAGCAGCATCAGATTGACTTTGATTATGGTTGGTTAAGATATAGACAAATATATGATATGTATAGAAGTGATAAAAACACGGTTTTAGGGAAAAAAACAATGAAATAGAACAAGTTTGGGAGGAAGGTGGGAAAAAATTATTTCTAAAATGTATAAAGTCTTGCTAAAATGGTTTAATGCAGATGAAATGGTAAAAGAACAAATGGTAAAATGGGCGATAAACTTTAACAAAGACATTGAAATGGAATCTTGGGAATTTTTATGGAAAAATGCTATGAATATATCTACGTGTTATAACTTAAAAGAAAATTGTTTTAAAATGATGTATAGATGGTATATGACACCAAAAAAAATTGCAAATATTGGTCAGAATATGTCTAACAAATGTTGGAAGTGTAAAAAGAAAGAAGGGTCTTTTTATCATATGTGGTGGACTTGTGATAAAGCAAAGATTTATTGGTCAAAAATACATGCAGAAATGGAAAAAATCTTGAAATGTACATTTAAGAAGTTGTCTGAAATGTTATTGCTAGGACTTAAACTAGAAGAGATAAATGTAAAAAAAAGGACAATAATATGGTATATGATTACAACAGCAAGAATGGTGTATGCACAAAACTGGAAAAATGAAAAAATACCAGAGGTGTGAGAATGGTTGAAAAAATTGTTATATATGGCTGAAATGGATAAATGGACTAGAAAATTGAATAATCTGTACTCAGAGACCTTTCTAGAAGACTGGAAAGATTTGAAAGAATATGTTGAAAAATACTGGGATATGAAAAATTACATTTATACATGGTTATAATAGCATAAAGGAATAGAAATATAATATATGAATGTATTAGTTAAAATTAGACAATGAAGCTGTTTTTATTTAGAAATACATATAAGTATTTTAAAGATATATAAACGTTACCAGAAATGAAACATAGATATAAGTATTACTATTTTGAATAAAATGGAAAATGTGTTATGCTTCAGATGTGGTGGGAAACCACCAATACAAGATAAAAATAGAATGTACAAATAGAACAAAATGTTATATAATATGGAAAAAGGGATTTGTATAAGGTAAATGTATTATTTTTGATGTTATTCTTTAAAAAATAAAAATTTCTTTACAAAAAAAAAAAAGCTTTGCAGCCTACTACCTGCTCCTTGGATTCCTGGCCTTCCTGGTTGGTTAAAGCCTCCAGGGAAGTGATAGGAGGAGCATTGGGAGACATTCTAAATCTCTCATTCTCCTAGGGCTCTTTCTCTAGTTCTCTCAAGGAGGCAGTGGTGACTCAGTCCTGAAAACGTCATTGTTAGATGAGAGGGACCTAGCCAATTACTGCCCAGTATCTAATCTTCCATTTCTGGGAAAGGTGATTGAGCAAACAGTGGCTGAACAGCCCCAGGAATTCCTGGATGAGACATCTGCTCTAGATCTCTTCCAATACGGCTTCTGGTTGGGGTTCAGGACTGAAACAGCTCTGGTTGCTCTAATTGATTATCTCTGAATACACCTTGATGCAGGTGGGACTGATCCTGTTGGATCTGTCTGCTGCCTTTGACACGGTAGACCATTTGATACTGGTCTAACACCTAGCCTCTCAAGATTTGAGGGGTATGGCCGTGACCTGGTTCTCCTCATTCCTCCAGGGTTGGTCCCAGAGGGTAATCATGGGTAGAAAGAGGTTGTCACTGCAGTGCCTAACCTGTGGCGTTCCACAGAGGTTGATTTTCTCCCCAATGTTATTTAACACCTATATGTCACCTATATTTAACACCTATATGCCACAGATTGTCAGGAGGTTTGGAGTTGGGTGCCATCAATATGCAGATAATACCCAGCTCTACCTTTTATTTAAAGAGCTACCAGTAGCTGGAATTCTGGCCTTGACCTCCTGTCTGGATGCAGTGGTGGAATGGCTAGGTGAGAGTTGGTTGAAGCTAAACCCATCTAAGACAGTAATTATGTGGCTAGGGAAGCTCAGACTACTGGGGTGGCAACTTTTACTGAACCTTAATTGGGACCATCTTTCTACAGTTGACTTGCAGGAATTTGGTAGTATGGCTTGAGTCTTTGCTTTCCATGGACAAATATGTGTCCTTGGTGAGAAAGACTACACTGGACATGCCAACTGGCTCCCTATCTGTCTTAGGAGGACCTTGCCACAGTAATTCACTCAACAGTCACCTCGAGACTGGACTACTGTACTGTACTATGCAGGGCTACCTTTGAAGAGGCTTTGGAAGCTGCAAGGTCCTCCCTTGCAAGTGGTCCAGAAAACAGCTGCCAGATTGCTGATAGGAGTGTCCTGTCCTATGGCAGCTGCACTAGCTTCCAATTAGTTTCTGATGCCAGTTCAAAGTGTTGGTACTTACCTTTAAAGTCCTAAATGGCTTGGGACACTCATACCTTTGGGACTGCCTCTCCCACCCTGATCCTCCGTGATCCTCCCTGTCTTCTCCAATCTTCATCTCAGCATTTATTGCAAGTCCCTGGTCCACAAACTGCCCACCTTGTATCAACAAGGGCGAGGGCCTTCTCAGTAGCAGCCCCTGTCTTGAGTAACCAGCTGCCCAAAGAGGTGCATGCTTTGCAGGACCTCCCTAGGTTCCACAGGGCATGCAAGGCTGCTCTTTTTCAGGCGGCCTTTGGGTAATTTTGATCCACCAGGCAGCTAGTATACGTCAATTATGTCATCACCATCCACGCATCCTATCCTGCTAGATTTCCTGATAGATTTTAACAAGGATAGATTTTTAATTATTTTATATTTTAAAGATTATTTATTTATTTTATTTTATTTTTATATTTATACCCCGCTCTCCCCACAAGTGGGCTCAGGGCGGCTTACAGCATTGGCACCAGTTGCCAATAAAACAGATATAACATTTAAAACATTATAAAGTAATAAATACAATAAATACAATAATTTATTATATCTTTGTATTGTTTTTACTGGTGTATTTTATATGCTGTCAACCAGCCTAAGTCCCATTCAGGGGAGATGGATTGGAATACGAATTTGAGAAATAAAACAATAAATTTTCAAATAGTCTAGCTCTATTCCTTTCTAGCACCCAGCTCAGCCAGATATTGCAAAGCAGTACTTAGGGTGTCAGTGAGATAAAACAACCTTTCCCTCTCTTAATTTCTCTTCTTCTTTTCCACATGTTTCTCATTCATTTCTGTCTCTCTTCATCTAATTTGTCCATGTCTCCCCCCGCCCCTTATTTTCACTTCTTGGCCTCAAGACCTTCTCATTCCTATCATGCTTGGTGACAGAATGTATTTAAGAATAGTATAGTACCAAACCTTTGTAAATATTATGAAAAGAAGACACTGGGGTTCCTGGGTGCTATACATTGCACTGATTCCACTGGGCTTCTAACCCCACCAATGCTCCCTCTAAGCTATGGAGTCTTGTGAGTAAAAATTCTACTTTGTGAGCTCCTGGCATTAAAGTTGTTAGCAAGTGATTTGGCTACTGCATAAATTAGTTTACTCTGGAGCCATCCTTCCTGAGCTAAGACAAAAAGCTGTGAGCTGGAGGCTTAAAAACTGTGAGCTAGCTGAACCCCACCCACCCCTTGATGGAACTGTAATTCTGTGCTTGACATCAGCTGGCACTGCCACAATGGCACTGGGTTTCTTGGGCACTGTACATTGCACTGGTTCTGCTGGGCTTTCAAAAATGCCCTCCCCCTTCAGTTTCTATTGCAGAGATTCTCTGGTTTGACTTCAGTCCTTTGGAAACAATTGGAAATTTCGGGGATCAGTGTGTTTCTTAACACCCAATCTGGTGAAACTCGCAATCACTATTTTGTGATGTTTTGGCTATTGTTAGTAAAAGTTAGTACAAAGGCAAATTCCTAGCTCTCAAAAATGCCTTGTAGCTGTTGGTGATGGGCAACTCTTGGGCTTCAAAATGGAGAACAGAAGCCCTCCCAAGTTCCTGCTCAGAACATGAGTGGTGTGATGGATTTTTTTTTGTCCATCAAGTCACAGCTGATTTATGGAAACCCTGTGTGGTTTTCAAGGCAAGAAACATTCAGAGGTGGTTTGCTGTTGCCTGCCTCCACGTCAGCCCTGCTTAGATTCTGAGATCTGACAAGATCAGGCTGTCCTGGGACTATCCAGGTCAGGGCTAGGCTGAGAGTAATATGACTGGCCCAAGGTCACCCGGCAAGCTTCCTTGGCACAAGTGAGAATTCGAACCTGGACTTCCCAGATCCTAGTCCAACACTTTAACCACTACACCATGCTGGCTCTCATGATAGAATAGTGTGTTGGAATTTTTTTACTGGCATGGTTATATATACAAAGTTAAATAAAATAAATTGTTCACTGTCTGTGTTTCTTTTCTGGCCATTGAAACAAAGTTTGGGTCCAGTGGCACCTTTAAGATTAAACTTTGTTCTGCTGCTTCAGATCAATGTGGCTACTCACCTGAATCTATTTCTGGCCATTATTATTATTCATTTTATTTCATGATTATTACTGAAAATAATTTTGTCATTTAGAGGAGAGGCTCTGACCTGGATAGCCCCAGCCTAGCCTGATCTCAGCAGATCTCAGAAGTTAAGTAGGGACAACACAGAGGCATCTCTTGCCTTGAAAACCCTACAGGGTCACCATAAGACAGCTATGACTTGATGGTAACCCCCACCCTCGAATTAGCATTCCCCAGCTTAGAGGCAAGGTGACCACTTGGTCTCACAGGGAGGCATTTATTGCCTTTTGGACCCAGTCTGCCAGCCTTCCTCCTCCCCAGAAGATTTAAGCACTCAGGACGGACAAAGGTCATACAAGCATTTGGTAAGTCTCAAATTCCAGGAATCCTGCCTACATCCTCAGACTGGACAAGCTAAAAGGTATCCCATACAACTGGAAAAACTGGCAGCCTGTGACCATCTGATCCTGTTACTGCTAATGTAGAATCCAAGTCACAAAGAATATGAGAGATTTTATCCACATAGTGTTTAGCAAAATGATTGCAGTGGGCTGTCCACCTCCTCTTGTTGGCTGGAACCCAATAGGCCCCTGACCCCCTGGAAGAGTCCAACAGGTCAACACTGTGTAGATGTAATGGTAGCATAGAAATATCTTTTCGCTGCCACAGAGCTCTAGCATATGCCCTGTCAGATTCATCCCAAGTCTTTCTCCACTGTTGCTCCCTTGTCTTTTCAGGATCTACAGCCCCTCAATAAACCAAATAGCTGCTTTGATTCTTAAACCTGAATTAGAAACGGTTGAGCATGCAGTCTTACATTGTAATTTGCTGAGTGATATTCAAGCAAAATTCCTAGAAGTCCCCCTTAGTAAGGTAGCAGGCCAACCGGATGGAATCAAGCTACATTACCTCCTTACTTCTCGAGATCCGGAGATTATTGAACTGACTGCTAAGTTTTTTCATGGTCTTACAAAACGGAAGAATCTTCCTGATCATTTTAACTGAGTTTAATAAATACATCTCTGTAATGGTTTTAGGGTTAACTATTTTCTACAAAGTTTGGGACTGTTTTATCTTAATGGGAATTGCTTTTAATATTTTATGCCAATAAAAGGTATTTGTTGTTGTTGTTGTTGTTGTTGATTCTTAGACCTGAAAGAGGGTGCCTATGAACAGCTGCATCAAGTGCTCAGGTCATTTCCTCATTCCAGAGGTCAACTAGGACACTGACAGGAGTGTCAACAGAGAAGGAGCGCTTCTCCCCTCCTCCAATAAGGCAGAAGCTGGGAAGCAAGTCTTCGGATCCAAACTATTAAGGTTCAGGGACACTTCACACGTTACATTTTTCTAAATGCCGGCAGCCAGTTTTCTACTCACGTATAAGCAAAAAAAACCCCCCACAAAACTATAGTTTCTTCCTCACAACAGTATATTTAACTTATTGAAAAATTACAGATTCCTAAAAAAAATGTCCAAAGAGGACTAAGCACATGCATCTGTTAGAGAGAGAGAGAGCCAAAAAAGTTCTTGGTTTGAGATTGGCTGATTCTGACAACTAATATGCTGTGATTGATTGTGAAAACTACCAGATAATTAGTGTTTCCACCTGAGAAAGATCTATGAGTATTTAAAGTTGTTACAAGGTAAACAGGAAACTGCAATGTTGCCCACCAGTATAAAAATAACATTTTGTACCTTAAAAATATTTTCCTACTATAAGGCCAATTGCAGTCACAGCTGCATATCAGAAATACTGAAAGAGAATGAAAGAAATATATTAATGCCTCAAAATACCCTCCCAATACAATCATAAAGTAAAAAAACTGGTGAAATAGGACCAAATATTTTTAAATCAGTATTTCTAGCCCTGTCACCATGACAATATTTAAAGTGCAGCAGCTATTTTTACCTGTATAACAATATAGTGAAATGCAATATGACATCATTGTATGGATGAGTAATTTTGGTGTTAATACCAGCAGCAACTGTATATTGCACTTGAAAACAGTAAATTCATCACATTGCCAAATCCAAGGAAGCTACAATTATATGTTTCTGTTAAGTGCATCACAGAATACATGGGCAATCAGCAGAGACAGAGTGGATTCATCTTTTTTAAAGGCCTCCAAAGTGATGACCAGATAGGCCTTTGTGGGGTATTCCAGAGTCTTTCAAAACAGCCTTCTCTTTATATTTTATTTTCAGGAACAAATTCATGTCTATGCACTTCTTGCCTGCTCCCAAGTTTATCATATAGAAGTAAAGCCATTCCAAGCACAGGGACTGAAAAAGGGCGGGGTCTATATGTAATATAAACTAGGCAGAACTCATCCAGTTTCAGCATCAATAGGCTTACCTAATGATGCTGAAAAACACTCCATCTTCCCATTTGTTCAAGGTTTAGAAGCATTTTTGTCTCTGGCTCTTTTTATTACTGTGGGACCACCAAAACAATAAAATAGCTCCAACTACTAACAAGCTAAATGCCAAAGTTTAATTATGTTTTCTTAATTAAAAACTCAAATTAAAATTTAGCTTATTTAACTACTCAAGATAATGAACACACAAACAAGCTGTGCTTATCTATGAGAAACCACAAAATCACTAAACCTGGCACAGACATATAACCAATCGCTTAGATAGATCTGTAATAGAAGTCACTCAATTTTCTAATAGCTTGGATTACTCTACTTTCTGTTTTTATTCATCAGAAGTTATTTTATCCAAATGAGGTAGTCAGTAATCAGTAAATGAGATAGTAAAAAGGAATATTGTCTTATTAATTATGGCATTGATAATTTAAACTATTTGTTTCATGACACTAATTCCATAAAACTAGTTCATATCATCAGGCTGTTAAATGCATGTGTAGCTTGTTTCCAAGTGACAGGTGCTTACCTGATCATATTGGTGCCAGCTGATCCGTACAACCAAGCTATTATGTGGGGAAGATGGATGCATCACTTTTAGTCTTGATTAAATGTTACCACAAAAATTATCTTCATTGTTCTGCCCTGAATTTCACATAATTTGTGGCCTCTGCTTAATGTAAATAAGATGCAGAATTTTGTTTATATTTAGCAACTAATAATACCAGGTTTGATCCTGTGGATCTGTTCAGCACAAGGAACCTCTTACATTAGAAGAAGGTTCCTTATGCCTGAGGAAAGTGCCAAACCTAGAAGAATGGTTCTGCAGGATTCATAGTCTTGGTATTATTGGATGTGAATTATCTTGCATGTTAGGGTGTCTACTACATCAACTGCTGATTAATACCTATTTAGAAGAAATAAATATTAAAATGTCAAAGCGGAGTGTCTAATAAAATCCATCCACCTGAAGCAGGGACATCAACTTCGTTTGAGCATGGTCTTAAATGCTGGCTATTTGTTATGCCAGTGACTCCAGTGGAGATTTCATCAGTGGAAGCTAATGGGGTAGTCTGAAAGCTGTAGTTTTTTGAATGTTTAGAAAACAAATGTTCAGAACTTGGAAAAAGCAATATGCACATGCAACTGAGGGTGGGGGCAGGTGTGTGCGCACACGCATACACCTGAATTTGGTGAAGCCCCATTTCTTGGAGATGTGGATCTTCGGGAGACTGGAGAACTTGATCTTGGCCCCACACAGCACCTTGATGACAATCTTCTTGTTCTGCACCTTGGTGCAAATGGACATGATGACCTGGCCAATGTATGGTGTTCTTATATTTCACATTTCATAAGTTTAAATATGGAATCTTATATGTGTGTAGGAGCAGCTATGTGTGGAACAAAATATTCTGCTAACATGGTCTGGAAGATAAAGGGTTGCAAATGAAATCCCAATTTAAATGTGCTGCAAGAATAAAGCTGGAAATAACCCCGTAAGCAAGAAGTTTGCTCCAGTCAACTCAAGTGTGTGTGTGTGTGTGTGTGTGTGTGTGTGTGTGTGTGTAAGTGCCACCAAGTTGCTTTCAACTGGTGACAAATTTATGAATTAATGATCTCCAAAACTTCTTATCATTAACAGACTTGCTCAGGTCTTTCAAACTGAGGGCCGTGGCTTCCTTGATTGAGACAATCCATCGGAGGAAGGGAAGGGGGAGTCAGCTCTCAAAAGAAATGCTCTGAAAAACTTCTAGCACAGAGCTAATTGGTTGCCAGGAGAATCAGTCTGCTGACTCTCCACTGCTTTTGTTGAGAACTTCCACTCTCTGACCAGTGTAAGAAGTTACCACTCTAGGGACTCACTCTTCGTCCTGGCCATGGGCTATTTGCTGCACGAAGGAAGGAACTCCACATTCAACAAATAAGCAGTTCTCTTCATTTACTAAATCCAAGGACTAAGTGGGTGAGGAGACAAGATAACAGTCCTGTACTCAATGCAAAAAAAAATCAAAATTACACAGCAGTTACCACAAGCAACAGCCCAAGCCTTCAAATGAATTCCTCATACAGGGCTCCTGAAGAGGGACAAATTCCAAGGTCTCTTGGCTCTCCTCCGATTTCCTGCTTTGCTTTGTTTTCTCTGTATGATGACTAACGGCTGATAGTAACCACACCAATTCTACTCCCTCTCTATCCACCCCACCTATTAAGCTATCTCAGCCTTAATTCGCCACAGCTGTTACTACCATTCTGCAAAGGTAAAGGTCCAGGCTAACTCAAACCATCTAAGGGGTTTACTCTACCTTCTAAAGCCCCCCCCCCCGAGGAAATCATAAAAGGCTTGAACACTGCTGTCGCAACCCAAAACACATAATATTTAATCCTTTACAGCCAGCCACAGCCCAGGAAAAAGCTGAAGGCAGGCAGGTGACTGTGTTTCATGGGGTGGGTAAAGGCAAGAAACCTTTTCCCAAAGAGGGGAACAGGACAAGGAAGCCTAACCTGGAGAGGAAGCAACAAATCTTTCAATCTTCAAGCCAACCTTCAGTAGTGCTGGAATCATTCAGAGCATGAATAATAAAAAAAGGTTGAGTAGTTTTATATTTAGGCTTGGTGTACTAATTATGTGCACAGGATTATGACCCAGATTTACTAAAGTACTGAAGCAGGGAGCTCCTGTGTGAAATCTGTTAGGACACCCAAATATAATAAAGGAGTTCATGCTCATGTTAAAAACAGAATAATTCTGGGGAAGCTGGGGCCCATTTGTGGGCCCATGGGGGTGAGGGGAAAGGCAACATGGCTGTTTGGGGCTGCCTGGGGCAGTTAGTGCAACAACAGGCTCCCTGGGCTCCTCAAGGCCAATTAGGAATGGCCTGGCCTGGCATGGCTGGGGGGGGACCCAGGCTGATAGACCTCACAAACGGAGTTTTGCCTCTAGTCTTCCCAGCCTGGTTATAAAGGCTCTGCCACACCACTTGGGGTCAGTCACTCTTGTGGCTTTGCTCAGCCATCCCTCCCTTTGTTTTAGCATAACAAATGTGTCACGTCAGGTATTTTGTACAAAGTTCAGCTTGGTATGTTTATTTCCTCTTTTCTCTGTCACAATGGAGTTGGGCAGTATCAGCACAGGGGTGGATCCATTATTGGGGAAAGGAAACCGGCATGCCCCTTTCCTTCCACATTTAGGGATTCCCTTAATGGATTCTGGAGTAAGAGCTTACAGGGGACATACCCAGCTCAGGAGCCATCAAGGAACCTTCACTCTCAAGTGGCAGAGGACACTATGGAAGGCTGCATTTAGACATTTGATTCTGTTTCTGTCACCTTTTACATTTGCTTCTCCTATATCTTTAGCAATTTTAAGAGTTTCATCAGTTATCCGTCAAGGCTTTTCATTTCTTTTGGCTACAGGAATAGTCCCCGTTCATTCTACCTTGATAATATCTCTAGTTTCAACCCATAGTTCTTCTGGTTCATGTTCAATTGAAATTAGTAATGCAAACCTGTTCTTTACATGGTCTTCAAGTTCTTCAGGAATGTTGTTTAGATTGCTTCTGTGTTTTTCTTCAGCTTTATTCTAATTTTTGAAATTAACAACTTATGGTCTGGACCACAGTTAGATCCTGGTCTAGCTTTGGCAGAGAACATAGAGCTTCTTCATGTTCTACTTCTGATCATCTGTTTGGTTGCCTGAAATACATATTTCCAATGAAAAAAATTGTTGTTTTCACAGAATTCTAGGAGTTGCTATCCTGCTTTATTTCATGCTCCTAGCCCAAATCTTCCAACAGTAATTTATTCTGCTCTGTTTCCTACTTTCACATTCCAATCACCTATAATTACCAGCACATGTTGTTTAGGTGTGTGATCAATTTCTTCCTGGACACTTGCACAAAAGCTTTCTATTTCTTCCTTGTAAACATCTGTATTTGGGGCATAAATTTGAATGAGGGTCATATTGATAGGCTTTCCATGAAGTCTGATTGATATTATTTAATCATACTTTGCAAATGGTGGTATGGTGGGTTGTTGCTGCAGTTTAAATGACCAGAACAGTCAATGTGCATGATGCTTTATAGAGCACAGGAAGGCAAGTCCCTGACCCAAGGAGCTTGCAATTCAAATTTCAGACAAGAAGATGGCAAAGAGAGCAGAAAGGTGTGAAAAACTGGAGAAGAATGTTCACTGTAATGGGCTTAGCTCCTGTAGGGAAGGGGAAATAAGGGGTTGTGTAAATGTTTTTTGAGTTTTTCCTGCACTATGCCTTTTAAGGAAAACCACCTCACAAAACATTTTGCACTCCATCTGAAAGAAAATGAGGAAGCAACAACTCTGCATCCTATTCAGAAAGCACCTTTTTCAGGAAGCATGAGCCAAGGCATTCCAAAACTTTGGGCCAACTACTGTAAAGGCTCTGGTCTTTACAACTAATTGATGTTCTTATTTCTTAGACTACAGCCTGACCTGCTGAATTTAGGGTTGCCAACTAGTATGTAGGAAAATATCTTGTGACTTTAATAGAGGCTTATTGTGTGGAAATGGACTGTTGTATTCATGTTATGAAGGAAGATCACATCACTTGATAAATAATGTCCCATGAATCCTTTATTAAAGGAATAGGACATTTTTCTCCAGGTCAGTTGGCAATATTAAATTTGTTTACTATGACAAAGAGAAAGTATATATTTTGTACAGATGAATCCTGGCTCCTAGGTCCACAGAAAATTTGTCAAGGCCTGTTTTAATTAACACACACATGGCCGCACAGGTGTCCAGTCCTGTGTCAGCACCATGAAAGATTAAACCCTCCTGCACATTCAGAACTATCATGGTATAAGCCAGATAAGCCAGATCCTTTCTCTGTGCAGGAGAGCATTGAGCCCCCCCCCCCAATCTGCTGTACCATGAGCTTTTCCAAATATCAGCTCTAAGCCCATCTTTACAAGATATCCCACCTAAAATTTAAGATTTAACTTGTCCTGCTATGGCCTAGACTCAGAGCTTTCAGGACCAAGGAGAGCATCCAAACTGGAATGCAACAACTGCTCTAGACGTGTACTAATACAAAAATCATAAAATACTACTTCATTCTCTGAGGGAGATATGCTCTCACAAAACTTTGGAATCTGAGTAACAGATATTTTTAAAATATAAAAATTGCTTCTCCTTCAATTTTCCTATCACATTCTAGAGATGTGAAGATCAGGGAAACAACTGAGAAGGTTCCCCCCATTTCTTCTTTAGAATCATTCTTCCTGCATCTTCAGCTTTTTAACACACACTCACATACAAAACATCACTGCCACTTTCTAAACTCTTCAGTATGGTTCTCACTTCTCCCTCATGTCCCACCCAACCTTCGGTCATCATCCACAGTTTATGAAGACTGTCAAGAATAGGAATAGGAACTCCACAGATTTTTTTCCTCCCACACTTTAATGGTTTCTCCTACAGTGGGAGAAAGGGAGTAGAGGCAAAAGTGAATCTCTTTATTTAACTTTTTTGGAGTTGCCAACCTCCAGGTGGGGTCTGGAGACTTCCCAGAATTATAATATATCTCCAGATTACTGAGAACAGCTTCCATGGAGGAAATGGCAGGTGTGGCTGTCAAATCCATCAGAGAAGGTCCTTGAGGCCTGAGCAGCAGCAGGAAACTTCAAGCAGCCCAACTAGAAGACAAGGGTAAGGAGATGCAGGCATGGAGATGCTGCATTATGAATACCCAGGGAATCAGTTACAGCAGAACATGTGAATCACACAAAACCCTAGCATTTTCCAAAGAGCTGATTTTGGAGTGAAGTGTTATCACCAGAAAGCTATTAATACACAGTTCATTTTTAATCACCTGCTACACCTGATGCATACTGAAGCTCAAGTAAGATCCTGAAGCAGGGTACATATCCATAGAAATAAAAGCTTAAGAACTGTTTATGACAGTGATGGCTTTGATCATAAAACTAAATACTGTGAAATGATACTTAATGTAGTATGATATGCTGGAGAAGAAACACAAGATGGAGCCAAATTCAGGTATGCCAGTCAAAAGCATACCAAGAAGAAATTAAAACTGTACTGCAATTATTAGCATCTCCACAGACTCTGACTTTAGACTTGCAGCCACATTTTCAAAGTGCCCTCTCAGCCTCTGATGAAGTCCCATCAGCACAACAAATATTGAGAGACACAGGCAAGGCCTGTAATGCTTGCAAAGCCTTAAAATATCTGCAGAGACAATTGTGATGTCTAGCAAGATACACAATAAGGTTCAATGGTAGGTTATATATTGTGTTCAGAAAGCCTTGTTACTGTACGTCTCTGTTATGGATTTTAGGTAGGCAACAATATTCACCCTAAAGTACGGTGGATGTCCTCTGTGCAGCGACACTGGACACAGGAATGCTGGAGAGCTGCAAAAAAATTGAGGGGGAATTGGGAAGGGGAAGCCCAGGATTAAATTTTAAAAGCAGCATGGGAAAACTCATTATGCTGTCCATGTGCAGTTGGAGGATAAACAACGGACACAGAGGGATGTGCTGAAGGACATGCAACAAAGAGAAATTTCTAGCTTTCTAAGACTAAAGAGAGTACCCCTCCCCCTCAGCATATGCTTGCTGTGTTTCCTATTGAAAAGACATGCCAAGGGGGAAAGAAGCCATTTCCCCTCAGCTTTTCCCATGCCACCAAGCCCCTCCAAGAGTGCATAGCATACTCAATAGAGAGAGCTCACAGTGGGGCAGGAGGGAGGGAATGTGTGCCTGCACAAAAGACAACTCGACAAACAGCAGTTACAAATAAGGGCAACCCTGCTTTCATCTTCAGCCTTCTGTGCCGTCCCAAATTGGGAAGAGTACCAAGCTTCTCACCAGGAGGTAAGTGTGGAGCTCTCAGCTGAACAGCGAATGTAGAATTGCTTTCCCAACAGCAGCATCCCTGAGGGAATCCATGTCAACAGCATAGAGCAAAATGAATATATTTGTAGACCTCTTTCAGTTTATATAGCCTTGCAGACCACTTTCAGGTTATAAAAGAGATGACTTAAGGGGACACAATAGAAGTTTATAAAATTATGCATGGGATGGAGAGAGCTGACGAAGATAAATTTTCTCCCTCTACCAAAATACTAGAACTCAAGGGCTTCCAATGAAGCTGATGGGCAGCAGACAAAAGGAAATACTTCTTTACATGAAGAGTGATTAAAATGTGGAATTTGCTGCCAGAGGATGTAGTGATGGCCACAGGAATAAACAACTTTAAAGGGGGATTAGACAGATTCACGGAAGATAGGTCTATCAGTGGCTACTAGGCATGGGAACTGAGGAGAACCTCTACATCAGGGATGGCCAAACTGAGTGGTCCCTGTCCATGGTACTATCTTGACTAATGTTGTCCCCCTTTGAACAGCTTCACAGCTGTTCTTTCTCTCTGCTCTCCCTCAAGATTTGTTTTTTGGGTACAATCACTTCTGTTTGGAGGGATGGGGAACTGGCTGCCCTCAGGGATGATCCACCCTTTGTTCATTTTTCCCCCAAATAAAATTGCTCTCCAATCTAATTTTGAGTTCTTTTAACTTGTCACAATCTGTCTTGTTGTCTGTATTTTCCCCCAACCCTTCCTCCCAAGGGGAAAAAGCACTGTATGGGTTATATGTTAAAAGAGCTTTATTGTTTTACTTATACTGCATAAGGCCATTCCAAAAGTGTCACTCTTTATTCATCTGTTTTGCTGGCCCTTGGATGGGATATGCTGCACCTTCATACACTCTGTCCCATTGGATCGTTCCGACAATTAGGCTGTGTTATGAGCATGAAGGAATCACTCATCCTCTGTCTCTTCGAGCACACTCCACCAGGGCTCAAGCCTCCTCAGTTGCACATGAAGTGCAGTTTGGAACCAGTTGGACTGAAACCTAGAAATCAAGCCTTTAATAGCAATGAGGCATTCCGGCGGTGGATAGGCTTTCCCCAAAGAGGAATCCAAATCTGTCCAAATGAAATCAATTAGGTGACAGGGGGTCAACTTAGATTTTCCCAAATTGAACGCTAGCCCAAGCTCAGAGTCCATGGAAAGGATGAGAGAGAGGTACTGCTGCAGCAACTCAGTGGGCACAGTCACCAACCAGTCATCCAGATAAAAGAAGACAGTACAATCCTTCAATAGGAAGAAGGCAGTGATTCCTGCCATATACTGAGTGAAAACATGAGATGCAGTAGCCAGTCCAAAAGGGAGGACTGTAAACTGATAGCAGAGTCCCTGCGCTGAAAACAAAGGTACTTCCTATGGTCATGATGAATACAAATAGGTAAATACACATTTTTCAGGTCCAAAACAACAAACCATCATTTAATTTTAACCACCATTTAATTTTAACATCTGTAAACCCTAAGAAAGAGAAACCATTCAAAACTTAACAGATAAAAACTTGTTTAAGTTGCATAAATTGAGGATAGGACAAAGACCCCCATCCTTCTTGGAAAAAGAGAAGTTATGTGAATAAAAGCCATTTGAAACAGAACATCCAACCACTAGTGGAGCAACCTCTTTCTGGATAAGTTTGGTGACAGCGTCCTTCTGGTGGTTATTAGCGTCCTCCCCTCTATAGGGGGGAGAGGGACCCAAAGGAGAACTCTGCAAAAAAATCCACTGTATTTCCCTTAGACAATGGAAAGAACCTAGGAGTCATTGGAGATATCCTGCCAAGTGGCCAAGAACAGGTCTAATCTGTCATGGAAAAAGTGAGAGGAAGGCAGGATGCTGCCATATAGTCAGAATAGCATTTTCTGTCCCTGGTCCTTAGGAGAATGTGGTTGAGAGGGTTTTGGCCTTGACCTGAACAGCTGCCACTTGCCCTGGACTTGTTAAGAGTGGTGGTGATGATACTCAAGATAGGAAGAACCAAGAGGACCACCCTTCTGGTACCTCTGCTGTTAGTGGAAGCATTCTCTCAGCTGAAAACATTGTCAGGGGGGCGGGTTGCAAGGCTGCAACTGTCACACCAAGGGATCAGGCCATCTGCTTGTTTTTTTCTTAACCTGCTCCAAAGTTTCATCAGTCTCAGCAGAGAACAAATGACTCCCTTCAAAAGGTAAGTCCTCTACCATTGTCCGGGCATCAGGGGGCAAGGCGACGGAGTGGAGCCAAGCAAAGCAACATATAGTGATTCCATATGCCATAGAGTGTGCCTACCACTGCATGTCTACCAGTGTTTATCTGCTGATTTGAAAGACATGTTGCCTCAGCATGCAGGACCTTAGCCACTAATCTCTGGTCCTCAAGAAGCAAGTCAATATAGGAGGACATGAGATCACATAAGAAAAGTTGATAGGCAACCATTAGTGCTTGATAATTGCCAATTTTAAGTTTAAAGCACCAGATAAATAAGCTTTGTAACTTAGGGCATCAATCAATCTCTTTGTCCACTGGGGCACAGTGAGATCTGTGTCAGTGCTTTGCCTGGACCTCCTCTGTCACAAGCAAAGATAAAGTGGAATTACTAAACAAGAAACCACAATCCATCTGTCAGATCTTGAAGAACTTCTCCACTTTTCGCACTGTAGAGGGAATGGTGGACTGCTTCTCCCAGATGTTCTTGCCACTCTGAGTATCTGCTCAGAGAACAGGTGCAGGTCCTCATTAGGGGAGATGGAAGTTGTGTCTCCAACAGCCTCATCTGGGGAAGGGTCAGTGACTAGCTCCAAACCTAGGTTAGAAAAGGAGGCCTCCTCCTGGTCAGATTCAGAGGAACATTCATGAACCATCAACAGTTCTCTTAAGTGGAAGTTCTGAATCATAGCTTGGAATAGTGCCAAAGATCGCACCTATGATGTCCAAAGGTGGTCCAAAGGAAGAGGATCGGTTCTGGAGGGTCTTGCATTAGATGTCTTTTCAGTCTGCTTGGGGTGGCTCAGAACTCATGCTTTGTCAGAATGCTTAGATTTCAAACACTCCTTCTTTGCTAGAAGCTCAGATGCACTTTGATGGGCCACAGCTGGATCCTGTGCATGTCCAGGGTCAGAACCAAATGCACAGAAGCTACGGATCTGGCCCTCAGAGTGAATTCACACAAGACAGATGACTTTGGTGCTGGCTTATCTGAACTCAATAGAGCACATTCCCATAGAATTGTTTTATTGTTTTAATCTGTTTTTCAATTTTAATGTAAGCCGCCCTGAGCCTGCCTTGGTGAAGAGAATCTAAATAAATAGGGCACCTTTTAGGCAGAAGGCCCTATCTGCACTGGCCTTGGGGGTAAACTGCTAGGAAATCCAGCAGGAGCTGCCATTGTGGGACTCCCTGAGGTAGACTACACAGAGGGAGTGCTCACCTGTCTGAGGCATTTCGTACTGCACTGAAGACACTTTTAAAAATGGGACTTTTTAGGCAAACCGGCCTGACAAAGAGCCAAGATGATAAACAAAAAGATTGCAAAGAAATCCCACAAAGAGAGACCAAAAGTAGAGAACGAAGCTAGAAATGTTCCTCTCAGATTGGCAGCAAAAGAAGAACTGAAGGGAAATGGCCCCTCTCCCCTTCAGTGTGCGTTTTCAGCAGGAAATGCAATGAGCACATAACAAAAGGGAGGGACACCCTCTCTACTCTTAGAAAGCTTGAAATTTCTCTGTGTTGGCAGGCCTGCATTTGCAGTTTTGATGTGGGACTGAACAGAAGACCAAAGATGAACAGACCATTTCAGTACAATATACATGAGAAGGGGAAAGGGAGGGGGAGTGGAAAACAAGTGAAGGAAGCATCTTAGCCTGGATATGTTGGCAGAAGAGAAAGGAAGAACAGAGTGAAGGCAGTTATGGCTACCTGTTCCCAGGAGTATCAAGTACCAATGGAATGGGGCAGCAAAGAAAATGGAAAAGAGAACATCAGAAAAACAGACAAACTTCAGTCTGCAGAGAGTGAGCTGACAGAACACTTAGTGTTATTAGCAGCTGACAGTGCTGAAGCTAATCAGTTGCACTGATGCTTTAGGATGGAGGCTTCAATGGTTCCTGCCTGGCATCCCCAGGAAATTAAAATATTTTTATGAGCTTTAACGAAAGCAGAGTACCCTTTCAAAGAAAAGTTCTCTAGGTTAGTAGAGATTTTCTGACAAATATTTCTAGCCACATTCTACTCTTCTAAACATATTGAAGATCATTCCAATGGTCACATTATTATTCACACCATATATTTAAATCTGCTAGTGAATTTTGTGTCAGCAAGAGAAGATTCAGATAAAGGATTTGCCAAAAAGCTCTTTGCAATAAAAATAGAATGGCACATGTAAACAAATCACTGTCAAAGAGCACAATACCAGTTCTGAAACATGCTTAATACCCAATATAGTAAATGCAATATATGGAATAGAATTCTCAGAAAAATTCAGCCTTGCCGATGTATGTCTGTGATCCTAGCTCCTAAGAATGAGCACTTTTGACAACATTAGTAGCTAGTTCAAGCATGGAGGGGCCAAGTGTCATCTAATACAACAAGGATGAAATCTTAACAGATTATGTGGATGTGCAAATGCTATACACAACAGAACATTTCTCCACTTCATATGGTAGCAGGTCATCCCCACATACATTTATATTGAAAATGGAGCTTTTTTGATACCGTTACAGAACATTAACTCCCAATGTATCTGAATGAACAGAACTCTTGTAAACTATAGATACATTTAATAGTTTGTGTCTGAAAATTATAACAGAGGCCTTGCCTAAGGGTCTCTCACTACCCAGTGTCTGGTAACCATGAGGACAGCTTACTGTATTTTGCACCATTGGGGAGTAGCCATTTGCCAACTGACTGCTCCCCCCCCCCCCCACTTCCTGGCACTCCTTTCTAAAACAGTATGCCTGGAATGACAGAGGTCTAATGTGGTACAGAAAACTGCTACCAGCCTTAAAAGTTATGAAGTATGTATTAAAAAGAAAATGCTCACACTCATATCCTCAGCACAGCACCAGATTGAGTAAGGGATCCAAAAGAAAAGGGCGAAATGCAGTTCCTCTGTCCGTCCCTTTGTACATGTCCTAGTGGGTGTTTATAAGGCAGGCTTCTTAGCTTAAAAAGGTACAATAATACTAATCAGATCCCCTGGCCACCCAAACCCTGCCTTTCTTTTTTAAAGAACTCATGCACCAATTTCACACAATCCGCTGCTCCACCCCCACACTTCCCTTTCCCCCGACTGCAAGCGTCAATTTCCCAATCTCTCAAAAAACAGGATCGAGAAGACGAGGGGGAAATCGGGCGAAGCTGCAAGTCAAACTGTGGCAGTGCAGCACATAGTGGGAAATTGATGCATGCATTCGGGGAAAAGGGAAGAGCGGGGGGGGGGAAGCAGCGGCTTGTACGAAACTGGTCATGACAAAATTTTAAGAAGATGCAAAGAATTGTGCTTGAAGACACCAAGTCATGAAAAAATCCCCCAACCTGACTGGTTCTGCAGACACAGCAGATACCATGTTTACCTATGGTACAACTGGTACAGTCCTTTTAGTGTTTATAGTGAAGAGCCAGTTCAATGGAAAAGTAACTGAGGACCTTGACGGAGTACATCTGTGTAGCATCAGCATAGAGTTCTCATATATGAACATACAAAGGTCATCTGGGTACATTTTCAAGTGCATTCTCAGTTTACATAATATTCTGGACAGGTGTGGCAGCCAGTGAGGTTTACTCCACTAGGTGACAAGCAAGGCGATGCTGGGAATTATCGTCTCACTGCCATCATCTCCCTCCCACCCTGATGGCTCCAAAGCTAAGCGTTTAAGTGCACAGGCAACCCCTCCTGCCCCCCCGGAGAGCATGGCCATAGAACCTCCTAGTCCCAGCTAAACTGGCCAGTGGTGGCAAGGGGCCTGCCCGCATCCTTCCCCGCCCCCCTTTGCCCCAATGGCAACGGCTCCAAAGTGAAGCATGGGCAATCCACCTTTCCACTGCCCACCTGCCGCCTGTAGAGCTCGGCTCCACAGCTTTGGACTCAAGAGTACATACAGCTGCTGCTAGAGGCCTCAGATCGGCAGTGGATTGGGACATGTGGGCAATGGCCAACAAGCAGATCACCCACACAGAATCCCCTGGCCAAATGAGGGCAGCTAGGACTCAGGAGCAGGGCACCCTTAATGGTGGCTGGATGCTAAACTGGAGGGTGGGGCTGCCTGAGCCCTGTGCCCACTCCTTGGAGCCAGTGCCCATGGCCCACTGGCCAGTTGGGAGTGGAAACCTGTGGGCTGGCTGGGGTGGGGAAAATCAGTGCCACGCTCTAGTGCACCTTGGGGAAAAGACTGAGGCCCCTGTCTGTGGCATTCTAGCCTTCATCTCCATGGAAAGGCTAGAGCGTCACAATGTGGCCACCATTTTGCCCCCACTGCCCAATTCTTACAAAGTGGGGGTGGGAATCTCAAACAAGGGGATCCCCCACCCCCACTTGGGGGCTGAGAACCCTAGGGCCTGCAAAGTCAGCAAAGCTTCCACTTTCTGTTCCAGCGGTGGCTTTAACAAAAGGTAGGGAAGAACTGTCCTCCCAACATCTGCTTGCACAAATAGGCCAGTTAATAAATCCTAGACCTGTTCATCCCTTATCCAGAAGTACAGGGCACCTTCCTTTTATCCTCTTCCTCCAGTCTGCCATGCAGCAGTCACCATTGACATGAGAGATCTGCAGACTTGGTTCTCCAAGCCAAGCTATGATCTTGTTTGCAAGGGATGGATTCTAGGGTACATTTTCCTACCACCAATAGCCCCAGTAACTTGATGGGCTAATTGCTTAATATTTGCTTCTCAAACATCAGAGAGCCCTCTAAACAAAAAATAATAATAATTTTAAAATAACTGCAGAAATGCTAGAAGTGGCTGGTAATGACTATTAAATATTCATTTGGTCTCTTGTTTAATTCACGTGATTTTTTTCTCTTTAATTGCCTCAGGAGAGCTTATAGAATAAAATCCATTTATATGCATGATGTAACCCTAGATATTTAGATGTTACTACATCTGTACAATAATGATGTTTACCATACTGCTAAAAATTGCAGCATTCTGAGAAATATATACACAATGGTTTTATATTATAACAAACCCATTAAGCCTTAACAATTAAAGCCTACCAACATATATACTCTAAACTCACTCTTATTTGAGCACAATTCCATCCCACCCAACATTCCCTCTCTAGGTCCGGCAGGTGCTGCTATATGAATGATTTTATGGACCAGCAAAACTGAAAAAACAGAACATAGGTATTCCATAGTAATAAAATGCAAAATATCCAACTGGCGATGCCTTTTATGGTCAGCATGGGACTGTTATATAGTTCTCACTGTTTGATTTTGAATTAAAGCACTGGATTGCAACATGGGATGTATTAGGTATTAACTAAGCAGCTCTGAATTTTGTGAGAATCCAGATGAGAATGCCTCAAAACTCCATGGACATGGCTCTGAGCTTCCTTGTTATCTTCTATGGAACAAATGTTTTGGCCAGAGCATCTTTGCAGTTTGTTTTGTACCCCTGTGTAGTTCAAAAAGGCAAGGGACCAAGGACATAACTTTGTTCAGACAAATAACAGGATGTCAAAATACTTCCTCCGAGAAGTGGTATATTAAGAAGCATTTGAGCTGCTTGTAGCCTGATCTTTGCCTAATGGTCAGATTGTGCAATATGGAGCTCAAGAGCATCCTTTACTAGGGGTACTACCTATAGACCCCTCTTGCCCTTACAAGACTAATAGCTTTGGTTTCTGGGTTCTCATATGTGTGGTAAACAAATTTCTCAGCACCTGAGTAACATCCACTTCAATACTCATCTCCTCAACACCATTAATATGATTGGTCCTGTTAACACACGGAAACTTAGCAGCAAGCCTCACTGTGATAGCATATGATTAATGGCATCCTCATTTTCTAGTTCCAGTTGACCATTTATATTTTTCTTGCTTTTGTAGTACAGTTCCAGTTGACCACTAATATTTTTCTTGCCTATGTAGTCCTGAAGCGGGTGCTCTTAGATCCACACCTAGTGCTGGATAAGGAGGTGGCAGCTGTGGCCAAGAATGCCTTTGATAGATTCAACTAGTTAGCCAGCTGCAGCCTTTCCTGGGCAGAAAAGATCTGGCCACTGTGGTGCATGCCTGGTTAAATCTAGATTAGATTACTTCAATATGCTTTACATGGGGCTACCCTTCAAAAGTGTTTGTTATAGAATACTGCAGCCAGGATGTTTACTGAAGTGGATCCTAAAGACCATATCACTCCAGTCTTGGGCCATCTACACTGGTTTCCAGTTTGGGGCACAATTCAAGGTGCTGGTCTTGTCCTTCAAAGCCCTATTGTGGCTGCTTTTCTGGCCCTGCCTGGATGTGGGGAGTGGGGAGGGAGGGAAGCCCACCACATGCCTGGTTCTTGCCATGCCTTCTGTGGTGTCTCCCTATGCTATGACTATATGGTTTGGGACCAACATATCTGAAGGACCACCTAATTCCTTTTGAAGCCACCCAACCATTATGGTCATCTTCAGAGGCCCTGCTTCAGGTGCCACCATCTTCTGATATTAGGAAGGTAGCAAGCCAGGAGAGGGGTTTCTTGGTCATGGCACCAAAGCTTAGGAATTCTCTCCCCAGGGAGATTCATCTGCCCCCTTCTGGTGCTGCCTTTCACCAGTGGGATGAAGACTCCTTTCTAACCCAATATTTGGTATGTTTTGTATGTATTTTAAGTGCTTTGTATGCATTTTAACTTTAATACTTTTAAAAATTGTTTTAATGGTGTATGTTTGGGAGGGGTGATTTTAATGGTTTTATAATGTGATTGTATCATGTATGCTTTACACTGCTAGCCACCTTGGCAATCCTAGTAAGACAGGATATGAATTTTGTTAATAAACAAATAAATAAATATTATATTTGTGGAGAAGACTGCCATATGTTCATGAACTGCTTCAAAAGCATGCATGATCAATCTTGTGTCTGTCGCTTCATGGTCCCCCTGAAGACTGGAGTTGATCATCCTTCATTTGGTTTGGCAAAGCTAGGTAAAGGTAAAGGTTTTCCTTGCTCGAAAGCTAGTAAAATCCAACTCTAGGGGGTGGTGCTCATCTTCATTTCCAAGCCAAAGAGCCAGAGCTGTCCAAAGACTTTTCCATGGTCATGTGGCTAGCATGACTAAATGCCGAGGCACACGGAATGCTGGTATCTTCCCACCTGCCATACTAGCCCTCACGATGATTTCATACACTAATCAATCTAGGTCAATTCTGTTTTCGTTTATGGCAATCTATTGTCTCCAAGCTGGTGGCAGCTGCAACATCATGCCCATCAATGAACTTCATAGTGGCCTCTTCAGATCCATTCACTTACATCATGATGCAGCCTTCATAGAACAGACTCCAATATACTGATCAAAAATGGCATCCACTTCAGTTGTGTGATCACTGAAGAATCATACCACAAGTCAGAAAATGTCTGAGCAGATTCACTGAATGTCTGATGAGGCTTTCCTATGGCTTATGTTAGTACATAGCTAATGACAGGACTGTTTTTCAGATCGCAATATGTGCCCACTTCAGCATGAAGGATGTAGATAAAATTCACCATTGATGAGGTTTTTCTGTGTCCTCTATTTGGCAAACAGTACTAGTATATTTTGTGCATTAGAAAAAAAAATCTGTATCTTTTGGGCAGCACCTGCATCATTAAACAGCCTCTGTGTAAGTCTATCACCAGTTTGATCAGCTTGTGTTCTGCTATATGGTAACAGCTGATCTCAAGAAAATGTGTGATTTTTTTTTCAGTGAATCGTGATATGGAACAGTTGTGTAGATTAATCATGCCTTCATATTACAAGCTGCAATTGGTATTCCTTGCTCCTTTGCCATTAGAAAATTATTGGTCACATCCTACAGCCATACATTTTGTTGTCAGGGAGACCAGAGGTATGTTACTATGAGCAGGTTCTGGGACTTCTGTAGTTGCTATTCTGAACACAACAAATCTCCAGTGTTCAGTGTGTGTGTTTTTGTCTTTTTGCAGTGTTTGCAAAGGAAGACAATCAGAGCATATGAATACATCACCATCACATTCTAGGTAGAATAGATTTTATATCCACCTAGATGCTTGATCACTCAGGTCATGTAATCCAGAACATGTTCCTGGCTTGTTTATTCCATCTGATTTCAGAGATTCCGTTCTGGATCTTGTATATTTTACTTATTTCTGTGGGGAGATCAACATAAATTCTGGTATTCTGTATTTCAAACTTTACAAAATAAGTTACCAAATACGGAATATGCCTGATATATCTGTAGTGTGGTTAAAATGTGTAATGTGGTTAAAACAGCTCTGCAGTCTAAAGGAGTATTTTTTTCCCCATAACTCCCAGTCTTTGGCTGAGGTCAGACAGGCAGTTTGATCCAGCGTGGCCCCAGTTCTAACTGATCCAGTTTTTTTGTAACTGAGAGTTTTAGCTTGGAGAAACAATGGCTGAGGGTTGACATGATTGAGGTTTATAATATTATACATGGGAAAGAGCAGGTAGAGAAAGAAGTACTTTTCTCCCTTGCTCACAATACAAGAACTCATGGGCACTTCATGAAATTGCTGAGCAGTCAGATTAGGACAGATAAAAGGAAGTACTTCTTCACCCAAAGAGTGATTAACATGTGGAATTCACTGTCACAGGAGGTGGCCGCTACAAGCATGGACAACTTCAAGAGGGAATCAGATAAACATATGGAGCAGAGGTCCATCAGTGGCTATTAGCCACAAGGTATAGATAAGAACTCTCGGTCCGGGGCAAGTGATGTTCTGTATTCTCGGTGCTTGGGGGGCACAGTGGGAGGGCTTCTAGTGTTCTGGCCCCACTGCTGGACCTTCTGAGGGCACCTGGTGTTTTTGGCCACTGTGTAACAGAGTGTTGGACTGGATGAGCCACTGGCCTAATCCAACATTAGCTTCTCTTATGTTCTTATGATCAGACTCACCCCCTTAATCCTCCTCACCATGCATTCACCCTATCCTTGATCAGTCAGATGCAGCAGCCAGGGACTGGGGCAGTCTTCCAAGCATGCACATAGGCACTTACGGGAATCAGTGCTTCAAATTTCTGGCAGAATGGTGGCAGCTGGTGGCCAATGGGATTGCTGAAGGAGGCTGCTGGGAAATGAAGTCCAGTGTGAGGGTAGTCCTTTTGAAACTGTGCTTCTGAGAAATTCCATGTTTCAAACATTTAAAAGCAGGGAGGGAGAAAATAGAGAAGTGTCATCCTGTGTGCTGCTGGTGTTTGTATTTAAAAGCTTGGAGCAAAGCTGGAGTCACTGACTGTGTTATCAGACTCCCTCATCCTCCCTCCCTCTCTGAAACAAACTCATCTTGTCAATTAACCCCTTCCCTACTCCATGTGCTGTAAAGCTATAGGTAGGAGAGAGCTGAAACACATGAAGCAGTGACCTAGTCATGCACACAACACCAACTGTTGGGGTTTTTTAATGGCAAAAGTGCAAGGAAAATGTTCAGACATCCTAAATGGCTTCAAATCACTAAGAGGGTGGTGGAAATGCGGGGTGAAGCCAGAAATAACCATAAGGTACCTGGTTTTCCCAGTGTTGAGAAAATTGCAACCCAAGTGCGGTGACTTCAGGAGGCCAACGAGTTCAGGATGGGATACAGATATTGCTGTCTGATCAAGCATTTTAAATCTATTAGGGAGCAGTGGCAACACTGACACAAAAAGCCAATCTGACCGCAACCTTTGCGTCATTCAAGCCCTTAAAGAAATTCACTTGGCAAAGACAGCTCTGTTTCTATTATATCTTCAATAGAACAGCTCCTTGCCTTCATTTCCCCAAACAGTGTACCCAAATGAATTTATTACTTTCAGAGCTGTCACAATCTTCCCAGAAGTAGCCTAACCCATACCACAGTGCGATATGGCCTTGAAAACAACCTGTAAGGGCAGGGTTTTTTGTTGTTATTATTTTCATCTAACATCCACCCCTATCTGTGTCCCTCTATGCACAATTGATTTGACATGGGTGACAATTCTTAAACACAGCAATGCTGGTAACTCATTTTTACAGCAATTTTAAGATATTTGTTAGCCTATAATAACCTGCCTCAGGATTGCTGAGACAGTAAAATGCAGTCCAGATCAGCTTATAGGAAGGTTAAAACACAAAATCTAACAAATTGCAAGGGAAAAAATTTAGGCCTTTAGATAAAAGACAGAATTGTGTTCCATGGCAGTGGGGCTCGAAGTATCAAGAAGCTTAAGCTAAGACAAGCATCTCAACCCTTCCTACCCAAGGTTACCTCCCTGTTCTCTTCTGAAAAACTAACAGGATCTGTTTCATGGCTGTGCATGCCACAGGAATGAGGGAGTCACTCTGTGCACAGTAATTCCAGAGGGTAATCATGTTAGTCTGTTGTAGCAAAAAACAACAACAACAAAAACCTTGAAGGCTAGCAAAATAAAAAAGTATAAGCTTTCATAGACTTGCACCTCAGATATATCTCATAATACTGAGTGCGCATCTTCATTAGCAGTCACTTTATGTAAGAAAACAAGAAAAAACAAGCAGGATCAAGAGGCCATAAAATGCAAGCAGTATCAAATGAAATATAATAAGTTATGGGTGATATAGTTTAGATTTTTGTTTTTTACCTGATTAGATCTGAAATACACTTCATCCACAGCTAATTATATTTCAACTGGTATATCCTGTATTATATGTCCCTCCTGGCCCTGATGTTTTTTTCTAATCCACTTATATAACATGAACATTAGTCGATCAAATCTAGTAAATTTTTGTCTCAGCATTAATTTGAGAAGCCCAGAGTGGCATGCAGAGTTTCCTCCATCTCATTTTATCTTGTGAGGTAGCTTAGTTTGAGAGTGTAAGATTGACCCAAGTTTTCCCACAGAACTCCACAGCAGAGCAGATATTTGAGTCCAGGTCTCCCATCCCAGGACCTGGTCTGCAACACTAATCACTACACCATACTGACAATTAGACTGACACAGAGTGCTAATGAGGATTCACATGCAGTATTTATTCAAAGTATCCAAGGAAGTTATGATCTACTCCACAAAAACATATACAAGCCTGTACTAGGAAAAAAGAGTTTTGGCCTAGGTCTGATTAGATAGACATTAGGCAAGACCGGAGTAGCAGACAGCTGATGTGTACATAGGCTTGTGTTAATTTGCATGTTTAACAAAGTGTGCTTTTGAAAGAGACAACTGATAACAAGAGGTAGTATAAAGCAGGACTGGGCTAGCTGAAAGAATAAGATTGAGAAGTACAGAAGGTAGTGCTCTCTGAAGGACAAACCTTGTTTTACAAGCTTTGGATCCAAAAAAGGACAGAGAAGACAAAGCTGAAATTGCTAGCTGGGAAGAACTGAACAATCCTCCCTGGGAGAGCTGCAGTAGCTGGGAAGAGCTGAAGAGCAGGAACTGCTGACAGCTGAACTCTTCATTGACTGCACTGAAATCAGCACCCCAGTACAGAGCTGCCCACTTTGTCCTGCCAGGAGGAAGGGGGAACTGCTCCTAGGGAAAGGAACAAGCTTGAAGACTCATCCAGCATCTTCACAAGAAGAGTGCCTGCTGTTGCAAGGAGGCCTTTTGACATCTGGGATTCTGCTCCAGGCTTAGCCTCAGGAAGAACATACAGTGCTGTCTGTGCCTTCAACAAAGTGGACTGTGAGTAGGACTCTGCTCTGAGACAATGGTTAGTGAACCAGTATTGACATCTTTGGGAATGTTTGTCACCACTGCTTTCTGCTGTATTTAAATAAATTGGATTTACATTTTGAGTTTATGAACATTACCCTAGACTTTGAACCTGGCCCTTGGGACACAAGAGGTTACACATATACTCAAATAAAAGAATTTTATGTTAGCCTTCAAGGCGACACATAGCTCCTGTTTAATTCTGGGCACACCTACTGCAAGTTATAAAGCAGGACATGGGCTCTTTCATTTTCTTGCAGAAACATCCCTCTGCCCACTCCCTCTTTTCCTGTTGTTAGACATCCTTCTTCTTTCCCCTTCCTTGGAAAAAGAAACCTAGCTGGCAAAGAAAGGAACCACTGAACATTCCTGTTGCTGCTTTCATCAAAAAGGTCCTTGGAAGCACAGAATATGCTATGGAAGACTATTAAGTGGATTTGGTACTTTACTCAAAAATTAACTTGATTAACTCACCCAAAGAGGAAAGCTCTGAATCTTGTTCTCATTATGGAAGGAGGTATTATACAACTGATGTCCTCTTATAACTCCTTAAAGCAGTAAAAAAGAAATCATCATGGGCTCATTAGCAGGCCTCTGGAAAACATACCAGTCTTTCATTTTCTGGGTAGCATCTCTGAGATCAAATTCATTAAAAAAAAAAAAAACCAGGAAGCACAGATGTTAGCACATTATGTTGCTATATAGGGTTGAATGTTGTCCCCAAAGTCCCAGTTTCTTTTTACCTGAAGCCTCATTCTACCCCCCCTTCCCAAAATGCACTGACTGAATTGTAGAGTGCAAGAAATCCCTGATAAGCAGGCACAAGAAGAACCACAGCTAATCCAATCAAGTTGGGGGGAGGTGTCCAGTGGGGGCTTAAGACAATACTCTGCCCAAAGACCAGCACTCAGAGGTAACCAGACCACAATTAGGAACTTTCAGTCATCTCATCATTATTCATTTTGCCATGCCATAAAAACACCTTCCCTGCTAACATGAACAAAGCTTCTTGTTAACCTAATCATAATTAGCCTACTGCCTCACTCAGAGGTTGCCATTGACCTGCTGGGGGAGGGAGATTTCCTGCCCACAGAGGGCATTGCTGGCTGGTACTCCTACCATCAGCAGGAGGGAGGGGAATTAAAAACACTGTTGGTGATGTTGTAATATCACTTCTGGGAAAGCCCCAAAAGTGGCATCATACCTCCCTAGGAATGTTTAGAACTGCCATAGAGTTTCTGGCAATTCCTAGAGAGCAGTAACATCACTTCGGGGGGGGGGGGTTTCTGGAAGTGACATCACCCCATCACTGACTGCTACCCCCCATTCCCCACAGTCTTCCACTGGTTACCAGGCCAGGTCAGGACTGGCAAACCGGCTCAGAGATCAGTGCCCCTATTTGGGACCAGACACCTCCAAGAGCCCCAACCATGTCTTGTCTGAATCAAATCCTGACCCCAAGAGCAGCCCATCTTGGGCACAGCTTGGACGTACACCTAGTCCACTTGGTTCAAAATCTTCTCTTTCTGTGCTTTCATCTTTAATACATTTTATTCTCAGTTTTTATTCTATTTAGGCTCTGCATGTAATCCTTTACACTGTTATACCCTCCACAGCTACAGCAATGTTTCATCTCTGTGTCAAATGGCATTCCATTCAGTCCTCTGAAGATTACTGGGCTGGGGAAGCACAGAAGAGAACTGCTCCCTAGGATATATTGCTTCAGCCATGCTAAAAACTGAAACAGCAGCTTTAGGAGTGAGACTGCAGAGGAGAGATAGATTCACCACAATGGATTCCTCAGGGATTGTGAGCTCTGTTAGAGAAACAGGGTGGATGGATGAATAGAGTACAAATGTGTCCACAAACAAATAGTAACATGACATCACAAGTAATATGACATAGTAACACAACACAACATGCAAGTTAACAAGCCTAGAAACAATCTGCATAATTCAGCACTAACAAAGGCTGTCAAACGTCACAATAAGTGAAAGAAAATCAAGCCAAAGCAAAAATATCACCACTTCAAATGTCTTCCAAACTTCTGAAAAACCATTAGAAAAAATGTGCTCCAAGTACTGCATCAGAAGTACGCACTTTTCTCAAATGATACCAAACCATTTCTCTCTTCCCCAATATGTTCAGATCCTATTAACATACCAAAATTAGTTTTAGGAAGACATGATGCATGAATACCTACAAGCAGTTTGCATTAATCTACATACAGTGATTCATACATATTTAAAATCTGCTGATTGCTGGGCACAACTGAAATGAAAAATGAAGTCCATCACATGTGCATATTAATATTCAGTCACAAGCTGTCACAGTAGACAATTTATCCTTCCTTACACCCATAAGAAATTAATCCACCTAATCCTTCTATACAACATAAAAGAGCAATGGACAGACTTTATTTCTATAACAAGAGGGGAGGCAACAAGCCTTTCTGGAAGTTACTCTTCCTGCCAGGAAAATATTACTCCTCACCTTTCAGTGTTTACACTGAGGCAAAGGAAACACACTTTGCTGGGGTTGTCAGATCTCCTCCCATCAACAACTTCTACTTCCTACTGCCATCAGCAGGGCGGCATAGGGGGTTAATTTAAAAATCAATGTCATGCCACTCTAGGAATTGCCAGAAATTCTATGGTAAAACCACAGTGTGGCAAAAGGGTCTCTCCCCAAACTGTGTGACAGAAGTTGCAGAGGGTGGTAGTGTTTGTGACTGGGGGGATCACACACAGCATTTCCAGCAATCCTTAGAACAGTGTGTTTTCCCAATGGCACCCCCTAATGTCTCTGCCCATCACAAATATTTTACCATTACATTCAGTAGTTTATCTTTGCATCTGTTAGTCAGAGGAAGTGGAAAGAAGAAAAAGGAGAAAGGAGAGCTAGAGCCAAGGGAGAAAAGGACCAGCAAGAAGACAATGAAGGAAAGTAAGCCCAGAGCTAAGAAGCTAGGATCACTGGGGTAGGGTAGTATAATTTCCCCCCTTCTGTGAATCCTAGTGGTTCTCCTCTTATTATTCCCTATTACCTTGCCATACTATCCTCACTACTTTTAGTATCAGAAAGTTCCTTCTGATAGTTCCCATCTTAATTTTACTTAAAACCCCAAAGGATATTTAAAATTAAATAGCTCCTGGTTAATCATGGAGTTTTGAAAATTCACTAAACATATACTAATGTGAAAAACAAGACAGAGAAGTTTGGTCTTTTTTTAAGCAAACTTTGAACTGACATTGCTTAAATTAAAGAACAAACCATGGTTTCCCATTAAAGGAATAAGCCTGGGATGAACACTGAACTCATACACCTCCCCTTCTCCTCACATAGTCCAGAAAAGTCTGATGCACAGAAGACTATTGTTTTCCTGAGGCTCATTCACATAATGGCTAAGCGATGGGCTGAACTATACCAAAGCATGGTTTGGCACTGTATAAATTAACTTTTGCACATACATGCTCTGCCCAGCCCTTTCTTCCCCACCAATTCTTTCCCTCCCTTCTTAAAAGGAGAAACAAAAATAGAAAAAGAGGAGGCAACAGGAAGAGCAGTATGCAAAGCCAAGACTCATTAATGCAATTTGGCATACTATCTAAAATTGAGAAATAATGTCCAGCTTGTCAAATACCAGACCAGATTCAATTGCTTGCAGCACAAGAGACTATGTCACTATGACAAGATTCATGTTCATGATCTCTTTGAACGACTATATATTTTTACTCTGAGCAACCTGCCCCATTGATACAACATACGGTGATGGCCACTACCTTACATGGATTTAAAAGGAGGGGTGGACAGTCTCACAGCAGCTAAGACTACCATTGACTATCAGCTATGAGAGCAGGATGGGAACTTCAGGTTCAGAGTAGGGTTGCCAGGCTGTTCTTTTGCCTGCCTACACCTGAAGCACCAATGAGATTAAATGGGAGGGGGGAATCCAGGCACATGTCGGCACGCTATTCACTTCAGGAAAAACCAGAAGTGACATTATGGATTCTCTGGGATTTGCAAAAACTCTATGGTCTTATGAGAGAGTTTTTGTAAATCCTAGGGCACCCCATGATATCATTTCCTTTTTTACTGGAAGAGACTTCAGCACATTAGCATCACACCAGCACATCAGTCTCCACCACCACCACCCCATCGCTCCTCGGGTTGCTGGCTGCAGCCTGGTAACCGTAGTTCAGAGGCTAAATGGCTCTGATAGCCAGATGATGGAGAGCAGTCAGCTGGTTGTGGGCCAGACCACTGATAAGATGAAGCAGTTACTTTTACATTCACACGTAGGGAGATTTTGAAGCAGCAGTGCATCCAGTTTCTCATATACACAAGACATTAAGTGGAGTATAACACCTGTTAACTTCTCTTCCCTCTTTGTCACATGAAACTGAATACCACTGTGGTTGTGTCTTCAAGGTGTCAATAAATTCTTGAGCGACTTTTAGCCTATATTCTTCGACATTCTGCATTTCCTTAATGCCAGGTTATAAGTGCTTATGTTTTAACACAACCCAGTGTTCTAATACAACTAAAGCTAATTTAAATATTCTATTATAGATCCCTAATAATTTAAGCCAGGTATTCAAAACTATCTATATTCACACACATACACACACACACACAAAGGAACTTTCCTTGGATTTTTGCCACTTGTAGAGAAAATAAATGTAACTATGAACGTAACTATAGCAGAATTGAAATCAGTAAACAGAACAAGTAAACTATATGTCGAAGGAATTTGAAAGGGGAGGCAAACATTTGGGTAGTTTTAATACATTTATTTACTTATTTTCAAAAATATAATTGTAGAAAGCATGACATAAAGATATTTATACATAACAAGTCAGGTAATTAAGGAGCAAGTCAGACATAAAAACAGGTTGGCTACCTGTAATTGATGATCTTCGAGTGGTCATCTGTGCATTCACAATGATGGGTTTCGGTGCCTGTGCAGGCATTCTTCGGTATTGGAGAAAGCTCTAATGGATTTTCGCGCCCAGAGCCTCCAGGCATGTGCGGAGCCCCCCACTGTGCAAGCCAAGAGGAGAAGGCGCGGACATCCCACCAGTTCCTTCTGACCGCTGCAACCAAGCGTGTTAATGAGGACAAAGCCTGGCAGCAGAGGGGAAGGATGGGCGGGTAGTGTGAATGCACAGATGACCACTCGAAGATCATCCGTTACAGGTAGGCAACCTGTTTATCTTCGACGTAGTCTCTGTGCTTCACACTGATGGGAGAGAAGTGAGCAGTGTCCTACCTGGAGGAGGGAGCAGGCAGGCTGTCACTGAAAAGCAGCGGATAAGATAAGGCGACCCATTGCAGAGCGGGCAGCTACTCGAGTGTCCAGTGCATAATGCCTGATAAAGGTATTTGGAGTAGCCCAAGTCACAGCCGTGCAAATCTCCGTCAGGGAGGCACCTTTGAGAAATGCCGTAGAGGCTGCTATAGACCTGGTGGAGTGCACCCGGATGGGCCCCGGAAGTGGAGTCTTGGTGAGTTCATAGGCAAGTTTAATAAGCTCCACAATCCATTTGGAGAGTCTTTGGGCGGTGATGGGTTTGCCCATTCTGTGTGATGCATAGGAAACCAAGAGCCTGGGTGTTTTCCTAGTCAGTTTAGTACAAGCAAGGTAAAAGAGAAGCGCTCGTTTAACGTCAAGGGTACGTAAGAGACGTTCTTGCTCAGAAACATAAGAAGGGTAGAAGTCAGGCAAAATGATCTCAGATTGCAGGTGGAAGTCGGAGATGACTTTAGGCAGGAATGAAATGTCCGGAACCATGCGAACTGCGTTCGGCAGGAAGCAGAGGAACAGAGGATCGTGTCTGAGGACTAGGAGTTCGCCAACTCGACAAGCAGAAGTGATGGCAAGTAAGAAGGCCGTTCTCCAAGCCAGCAGGCGGAGATCACAGGATGCCAACAGTTCAAATGGCTTCCGAGTGAGTGTGCGGAGGACCAATAGCAGATCCCAAGGTTGTGGTGGGACTCTGGTGGGTGGATAGAGATGGAGAAGGCCCTTCAGAAAGCGTTTTGAAAGGGGGTGGGCGAACACAGAAAAGCTGTCAATTCAGCTGTGGAAAGCTGACACTGCAGACAGGTATACTCTCAGAGAAGAGTGTGAGAGTCCAGCATCTGCTAGGGATAGAAGGAAATCAAAAATACGTGACAGGCCCGCAGAGCAGGGTTCTATGTCAGACGAGGCTAGGTATGTACAGAAATTAGTCCATTTGTAAGCGTATGACTGACGAGTGGATGCCTTGCGGGAGTTAAGCAGGACATTATTCACTCTATCCAAGAATACGGAGGAGAGAGTCTCTACGCCATGAGCTTGAGACGGGGAATGTCATGGTGGAGGACAGGAGAGTTGGAGAGTATCAGGAGATCTGATAGTGGAGGAAATTGATGGAATTTCCCATGGGCCAATGAGAGAAGAACTGGAAACCAGGCTTGTCTGGGCCACCAAGGAGTGATCAGTATGCATTCTGCTATCTCGTGCACTATCTTGTGTACCACTCGTGTGAGTAGTGGTAGAGGTGGAAAGGCATAGATGAAATCATGATTCCATAGGTAGAGTAGGCTGTCTCCCAGGGAGAGGAGGTCGATTACACCCTGCGTGCAGAATGCCGTGCTCTTCATGTTCTGGCGAGTGGCGAAGACATCCACATCTGGGGTTCCCCAAAAAAGGAATACCTGGTGGAGGTAATTTGGCTTCAGTTCCCATTCATGATGTCTGGCATGTCCCCTGCTCAGGAGATCGGCGTGTCTGTTGAGGAAGCCAGGAATGTGTGTGGCCCTCAGAAAAATGTTGTTGGACGTGCTCCAGTTCCAAAGTCAGATTGCAAGCTGGCAAAGGCTGCAGAAAATTGTGCTGCCCTGACAGCTGACATAACAGACTGCAGTGGTATTGTCTGTAAGGATAGCCACGCAGTGGCCTTTCACTATGGGTAGAAAGGTCCAAAGCACAAAGAAGATTGCCAGGAGTTCGAGGTAATTGATGTGGTGGACCTCAGGTCCTGTTCCCAGCGAGCACCCGTGCTGTGGCCATTCAGATGTGTCAGTGGTTAGGGTGAGTTGCGGAGACAGGAGATGAAAGGCGGATCCCCGGAGGAGGTTGGATGGCAGGGTCCACCAGAGGAGAGAGTCTCGGACATCTTGGGGGGTGATCGGGACCGAGAATGAGAGCTCGGGTGTTGTGGTGACAGAGCATAGAGCTGTTCTTGGTTGGTCTCGAGGAACTCCTGTGCCTCCGGAATGTGGTCTGGTAGTGCCTCGTGTGGTTGCCGGATAGGAGAATCCAGAACAGTGATAGTGGTCACTTCAGTAGGTGGTGGAGGCAAGATCACAGGAGTTATCAGTACCGAGGTAGCATCTAATGGGGGTGCTACTGATTCAGAAACTGAAGTAGGGGCCTCACTCAAAGGCTTGCCAGTGGCTGCAGATAGAGCCTTGTGGCATTGTTCCAACTTATCCTTCTTCTTTTTGATTGGCGTCAAAGCCGTAGACTGCGTCGGAGCCTGGTGTTTCGATACTGGTCAAGTTATATTGGATGATGGCCTTGATGTCGACAGGGCCGCAAAGTCGGCTAACGATACTGTCGATGTCGATGGGAAGGAGGTCATCACGGTCGAGGTCGATGCGGGAAGCAATGCCGACTCCAGTAAAGCGACCTTCAGGCGGGCTGCCCTGTTTTTCCGAGTTTGGTTGCTAAACTTGGCACAATGAGGGCAGGAATCTGGCTGGTGACTTTCTCTGAGGCAGAGAATGCACAAGGAGTGGTCATCAGGAGCCGCTAATTTGCTGCCGCAAGCCGAGCAACGCTTGAAGCAGCCCCACTTTGTAGCCATAAAGTAGACAAAACAGAGATGAAAACAGGGGGGGGGGACCCAAAGGCAGAAAGGGAAGAACCCCACCACCCAAGGAGAAAGATTTTTTTTTTGGATTTTTTTTGACAGAAGAATATAGAAAGTGTTGAAAGTTAAGGAGAAAGAGTGAGGAGACAAAGAAAGCGAAGCGAAGGAGAGCTTTCCTCAAAGGACTCAGCTAATTGCAGAAGCTGTTAGCAGCGCGGCAATCAGAAGAGAACTGGCGGGATGTCCGCGCCCACTCCTCTGGGTATGCGTGGTAGGACTCTGCGCATGTCCAGAGGCGCTGGGCGCAAAAATCTGTTAGAGCTTTCTACAATACCAAAGGATTCCTGCACAGGCGCAGAAACCCATCAGTGTGAAGCACAGAGACCATGTCGAAGATCACACTGTTCTCATTCCCCTTTTATCAGCCGGCTCTCTCAAAATGCAGCACTTGCACAGTGGAAAAAAAATCATACTTTTAATCTCTCTGCCACTACTACTAAGCAGCAAGTGGCATCTGTTAAGTGGGTGGCTCATAATATCCTCATGAATCTCCTTTCATTGTAGTTCCTACACAATATCCCTTTTTAAAGGTATCAATTAATCTTTGACTGGTATATCATATCTCTGGCATTACTATGAGTTCAAGGCTTTTTATTCTGCTTTGGTTCTCCTATCAGCAACTCTGAAATCACCCGTGTATCAATGTGTGTGAACCTGAATGAGTTACAAAAGTAGCCAGGAGAATAACTCAGAACATAGTGGAGGACAGAGTGTGAGGGAACAGGAAGTGACTCATCAGAGAAGCAGGGAAAGAGAGTGTTCAGGATTCACTAACAGTTTTAGCCTTTTCCTTATTACTCCTATCTAACTCTCAATTAATTACTGCCCCACTTGAAACTACCTGAAACAAAATAAAAGTAAAGGGGGGAAACATAATGTGCCTACCCATTATCATGAATTTTCTACAGAATACCAACCAAAGCATTATTAACGGAAGATGATGGTACAAACCAGACTCCTCTTCAAGTTCTCACAGTGCAGCCCTTGGGGGGGGGGGTGACTGAAAGTGCACAGAGAGCTGACGAACTGCTCCACTGGCATATCTTTATGATGTGCCAATGTAGCACCCCAGTGCTGTGCCCTAGTCAGGAGCTGACATGACAATGGCGTGGATCAACACCAGTGCATGTAGCTGCGCTAGCCAGAAAAGTAGTGGACCCAGGGGTGTGGCAAGAGTTCCTCAACTCCTTAAGCCACCCCATCCTGGGAATGCCCCCCAAAACTGGTGGAAAGTGTCACCATCAAAAACCACAGTGCAGCCCTCAGGCATCCATACAACAGGACAGATCAAGCACACACACCCAAAGGTGTGGTCCCACCCACAGCCCTGGTAGAGTACAGGATGCCGACAATATTCACAACCAATCACTCCTTCTGAGCAGTGGCCTAACCCCCTGCTCTGCATCTAATCACAGCCCCCCAACACTACACACAGACATACATAGGACACCCACAGTTCAATAGGTAGGGCATGCAGCATGGGACTCTCTTAGAGATCTCTAATGTGCATACTTAAGAGTACACAGCATTGCACTTTCGTGGTAGGAGAGGCACAGAGAGGGTTCTTAGCACCACTGAGGGAGCACTTAGCACTAACACTCATTTCAGATCCCTAATAGGCAACCCATCTATGGAGGCTTCACCCAAAGGGACAACCATGCACTGACAAATGAACAAGGGTGGGAATCCATTTGCCCCAGCCTAGGAGTCTGCACTTGCCTCCCACTGTCCCCATCACACAAACCGAACTCTGCCTCAGCAATGCTGGATCCCACACCTGAGCCGAGCAGTGCATGTGCATGGGGTGACTCAAACCAGGCCCACCTGGCCCCATGTCCCATGCCATGCAATGGGGCACACTCCCAGGGAAATGTACTCAGGAGAGCTGCCTTTGATGCAGGGGGAAGGGACACTGGCAGCCCTGTATTGGGTTGTTAAGAACACTCATTTGCTAGGGTGCCCCTTCCCCTGGCACAACTGTGGTTTGGGGTGACTGTCAGCTACCTCACTGTGCTCTGTATCAGCTGGCTAAGCTACCACAGGACCCATTGCCTTGCAGGATCAGAGCCCTATGCAACAGGGAAGAGGGACAGAGAGCTTTTTTTATTGAAATCTTCCATGTATTAAAATCTTTGCTTCTTGGTTTGATTATTCAATTAAAATTGCTTCTGTTAATTTTTCATTTATTAAAATCTTTGCTTGCTGGTTCAAGTATTTATCTTGCATCCAGTTCCAGAATTCAGGACCACAGCCCATATTTTAAAGTACATTCACTAGAAAGGCCATGTTAAATTGCTGAATTCTTTTTCTGCATTCAGAAATAAAAACACTGCTTTCTTTCTTTTCTTGTTCACAAATCTGATTGCATCTATTATGAATCGTATATTATCTTTCATATACCTCTTAGGTACAAAGCCTGTTTGATCAGTGTGTGTTCAATTTGGTACACATTTTCTTAGTCTTTCTGCCATTACTGAGGCAAAATTTTATAATCTACATTCAGCAGATCAGTAGGTCAATATAACCGTGGTAGCCTTGCATTGCTGCCTTCTTTATATATTACATATTAATGTTATATACACCTCTTGCTACGTCAGAGGTATTGTCTTTTGTTTCTCCTTTCTAAGATAGTATGCCAGTTTGGTGTAGTGGTTAAGTGCGCGGACTCTAATCTGGGAGAACCGGGTTTGATTCTCCACTCCTCCACTTGCACCTGGCTGGATGACCTTGGGCAAGCCATAGCTCTGGACCAGCTGTTCCCTCAAGGACAGCTTGGGAAAGAGTTCTCTCAGCCCCACCTACCTCACAGGGTGTCTGTTGTGGGGAGGGGAAGGGAAAGGAGTTTGTAAGCCGCTCTGAGACTCCAAGTGAGTGAAGGGCGGGGTATAAATCTAATCTCTTCTTCTTCTTCTATGCCAAATATCTGCCAGCTTTGTTCACATGTTCAAAATCACTTTGTCTTTGAAATTTTAACTTATTTCTGTACTTCTTCCATTTCCAACATGTCTAATTGGTTTTTGAATTATCTAGTGTGTCTTTATTGGAGTTTTTTGTTTTTGTTTTTTTATTTAAATTTACAGATATACAAACATATAAACTATATTCATTTATGCTTAAAAACCATACATTTACATACATTATATAGAACTTACATAAATTTACTTTTAGTATTTAATATTTCACTTCTATTTAAATACCTTTTCTATCTTTTCCATCTGTCTTCATATCTTAGCCCGCTTGTAAGGAGGGCAGAATATAAATGGAAAGTAATAAATAAATAAATAAATAAATATCATTTTCATTATAAAACATGTCTTACATAAATCTTTCAGTCATTCTCTATTTTGATTTAATTTTATTATTAATTTTCAGTGATATAGTTTTTTTAAAATTCCCATTTTTCTTGACATTCTGAACTGAGTCTATCATGAATTAGAGATTTTTAACTCTGCCATTGTCATATCATTCCTTTGTCAATTTATTCCATTGCCCATTGTCAATTTATTCCTCCATTCCTTCAAGTCTGGACGTTTTGCTGGTTTCCATTTTGCTGCAAATATTATTTTTGCCACTCTTGTCACCGTATAAGTAAATAATTCACTGTATGTTTTTATAATATTACTTGGTAAGACATTTAAAAGCATACTTTTGGGTCCATTGCAAAATTAAATTTTAATATCTTCTGCATTTCTTCATATATCTTATCCAATATTTTCCTGCTTTTTTGCATGTCCACCAAATATGATAGAATGTTGCATCAGTATTCTGACATTTCCAGCACCAGCACTTTGCTTTTGCTATATTTTTAGGGGAAATATACAATCTAAAGAATATTTTATACCAGTTCTCTCTTAATATTTGACACAGTAAACTTAATTGTTTTAATCCAGAGATTTTCCCACAGACTCACATGCATATGTTCTTCAAACTTTTGCATCCATTTTGTCATGCAGTTTTTTACTTGCTTCATTCTAGTGTCCATACTGCAGTAACATTTTATAAATTTTACCAATAGATGTCTTGTTACTAGCACTGCTCTTAAATTATGGCAGAAGGCTTAAAATACAATTTTTGTGATTTTTGTGGCATGAATGAATAAGAGACTTAACTTTTATTGAACTGGTGTTCTTTTAAAAATCTTTTCCAGATCTGCTTCCTTATACGTCCACAAAGAAAATCATAGCAATGAAGAAGGCCATCAGGCACTCAGAGGAAAACTTAAATGCTTTTTAAAAAATATATTGAAAAACCTTGTTTTTAACTTGTGATAAAACAAATATCCATGTTTTCTTCTACAAAAAAACTATCCCCAATTAACAGATTACTGAACAATTATTGTGATTCCAAGAAAAAATCCTGAGACTACTTATTCCATATGATGCCATACAGTTCAACCAATTTCACAGAACAAGGAAGCATTGATAGATACACAATTGCAACCACAACATCATCTGTGAGAGAAACTATGGATTAGCAAAAGCTACATATCCAGGCTAGATGTGAGATCTTAGGGTCTAATGAAGGCCATCACTTGTTCCCTGGAACCCTGTCCATCCAGATTACTTAAATCTTCTAAGAGTCACATCAGTGAGGCCCTGAACCATCATAAATCAGTCAATGACTTGGGGCCCCTTTCCTTAGTAACTAAAACAGGAGGTCACCCATCCACTACCACAAAAATCATCACTATAGAAAAACAATGTGGCCAGTTATTACCCAGTCTCTAATTTGGCCTTCCTGCAACATTATAGATAGAGAAGTGGCAGAACAATTTCAGGTCTGCTTGGATGACTCATCTGCTCTAGACTATCATTTCCCAGCCTGTAGGTCATGACCCAAAAGCCTATGAAAGTGAGTCACAGATTTTCCAGTTTTATTTGTGCATGCTCTGTTTTTTAAGTGGCACATCATATCAAATAAATTTGGAGTTGTGGGTCACCATACCAAAAAGATAAGGAACCACTCTTCTAGGCCTTTTTTTCCAGTCTGGTCTCAGGACAGGTTATGGGATGGAAAGGGCACTGGAGGCTTTAGTGGACAACTGTTTGAATGTGCCATGCCTCTCTGCCACTCTTACTGAATCTATCTAAGTACTGAGCACCACGCCATATTGTTGAGGCCTTTGAAGACAAAAGTAGGGATTAAGGGTCCTGCCTTGGATTGGTTTAAATTGTTCCGCACAGGCAAGACTCAGAGGGATCCCACTCCTGACCTTCAATGGGGCTCCACTGGTGCCAGCGCTGGAGGTTATGAGTTTGGGAGTGCTCCTAGATGCCTCCTTAACAATGGAGTCCCAGGTAGCAGCCACTGCCAAATCGGCCTTTTATCACCTCCGGCTGACCAGGCAGTTGGTTCTCTTGCTCAAATGCAATGACTTCACAACAGTGATCCATGTGATGGTCACCTCAAGATTGGGCTATTGTAATGCCCTCTACATGGGGCTGCCCTTGTTTCAAATCCAGAAGCTGCAGCTGGTGCAAAATGCCGCAGGCAGGCTATTGATGGGACTCTCTATTTGGGAGCACATCCCGCCTGCACTAAAGGCATTGCACTGGTGGCCTATAGCATGCCAGATTTGTTTCAAGGCACTGGTTCTTACCTTTAAAGCCCTTTACAGCCACGGACCTACATACCTGAGGGACTCCCTTTCCCCACATGTACCCCAGAGAGCACTGTGATCAGGGACCCAGAATTGGTTGGCCCTTCTGAGTCTCAAGGAGGCCAAGCTAGTGAAGTTCATGACACAGTAGAATGCCCCCCCAAGCATGCTAGAGACACCACTGAGAATCTCCAGCTGACTCTCTTCTACCTACCCTCCAAGTTTGGTGAGGATTGGATTTATAGGGTCCAAGTTATGATCCCCAAAGTTGCCAACATCATTCATTGTCTCCAATGGAGAGGGGAAAAACAGCAAAAAAGCAAAGACAATAGAAGCCCAGCAGAACACAATCAAAGCCCCAGAGAATCTCTGCAACAGAAACTGAAGGTGGGGGCATTTTTGCAAGCCCAGCAGAACCAGTGTAATGTACGAGTGCCCAGAAGAACTCAGTGCCATTGTGGCAATGCCAGCTCAACAGGACTGATGTCTAGCACAAAATCACACTTCAAGTGGGGGGGGGGTCCCCAGGCCCAGCAGAATAAGTGCAATGTACTAATGGCTAGCAGAATAGAGTGCCAATTTGGCACTGCAAGCTCAATCAAAATCCAAGCAGGGAGGGCATTTTCGCAAGCCCAACAGAACCAGTAAAATGTACAGAGTGCCCAGCAGTACCAGTGCAATTGCAAAGTGTCCAGTAGAATCCAGTACCAATGTGGCAATGTCAGTTTAACAGGACTGATGTCAAAGCACAGAGCCACAAATCCAAGCAAGGGGGGTTGGGAGTTTGCAAACTCTGTGCAAGAAAATGAGAAGTAAACACAAGGAAGCAGCAGGGGGAGGCTCTTGAAACTGACATGACTAGTTTGAAACTGACAACAGTGTTTCCAAGGCTGGAGAATTTCACCCTCCCTGTTGCTTTGAAGTTTGGTAAACTTTTTGAGTGGAGACATTCTGTCTGGAAATGCATCCATTCATGAACCTCCATGAACCGCTTGAAAGTTCATGGAAAATTTGTGCCAGTCACCCGGCCATGAACTTTAGATTGTGAACCATGAACTGGCCAAAATTCATCAGGAACTTTTGTCTGTGAGCCGGTTTATGCCCATCCTTAAATGCAACATCAAAAAAGACATTCTACCAGCTTCATTCACCCTTCCTTTATTAGTACATTGTTCTGATCAAAGGTCTTTTGCAAGGTGTATTTTGCCTGGAGGAATGCCTCCTACCTTGACTTGATTGATCTGGCCATGTGGATCCATGCTGTTGTTACCTTGAGGATAGACAACTGTAATACATTCTATATGGATCTGTCCTTAAAGACAATTTAGAAACTCCAGATGGTGCAGAACACTGCAGCCTGGTTACTATGGGGCAATAGGATCACTCATGTCACACCCATTCTACAGACACTTGACTAATTACCAACCAGTTACCAAGTCAAGGTTCTGGTTATCACATGCAAAGCCTTGTTTTCACATGCCTACAGGATTTCTTCTACCACTAAGTGCCACTGTGACATCTTAACTTCTAAACGTGTTATCCTATAAACAGGTAGCTGCCTATTTATATGCATTCTCAGTGGTAGTCTCACCTTGTGGAACTGCCTGCCTGAGGAGATCAGGATTGCATTGTTTGTTGGTTGGCTTTTACTGAATTGTTCTGGACCTTTTAATCTACTTTTTGTATTTTTATAGTATACATCAACTTAGTTTGTTGTTACATTGTACTCTAAAACTGGAAAAATTCAGGGGAAAAATTTTTCCCCATTTTTTTCCCTGAAGATTTTTTTGTTTTTTTTCCAAAAAATTGAAAAAAAATTTAAAAAGAAAAGAAAAGAAATTGATTATGGAACATTTTATTTTAACATGATGAATTTTAAGACAAGGTGTTCAAATATTTTCAAAATCATTTCTAAAAAATATGTATGGTATCAGATTAATCTAATTTTGTGCACTGAGGACAAGCAAGTCCTACGTTACAAACTGAACTCTCTAATACTGTGGAGAGGAAATATGAATAATTGTTACTTCTGGATTGTTACTTCTGGATTCCATTTTTCCCGAATAAACCTTCTGAGCTTCAAAATTTCTGAAAATGTTACATCTCTAAGTTAAACCACCTACTGCAAAGTGCAATGTCAAACTTGTCTTTGCTTTGAATGAGCGGGTAATGGTGCCACTATTTACACAAGATAGGTACAATGACACAAGTACCTATTAGCCATCCAACTCTATGTACTGTAAGCAAGTTGATTACTGTAACTGTGTGTCAGAAAAGAGATATTGCCAACTTCAAGTGTTCGATATTTTATGAATATATTTAGAGATAAATAAAATACTCTACCCCACACTGGGGGAAGCAGTGTGCAAGAAAAGGTTATGTTTTCCTGAACTTCCTTCACCCTATCCATGTCTCTTACCAACAGCAGAAACACCATATTATGCTATATAATTAATAAAGTCATAAAATTAGAAGTCATGTCTCCAGGTTAAGACCTACTGAAATTTTGCAAAGAAAATCTTTCAGTTTCCACTCACTAATATTAAGATGGTTATTAAAAAGGCATTAGCTACTTGGAGTAATGCTTTCTTGTCATCTAACAATGACTTATCGACAGCTATCTTATGAAGGTAAGAACTTTACAGCTCCTACAAGAGGCCCTTGTTCGTGCTTCAAAAGATAATCTGGTTATAAATGGATATTATAGAATCTCTCTTTGCTAGCATAATCTCTTCAAAAGCCTCCTGAACATTTTTATCTAATTTCACATCTACTGTGATATTTCAGCTACAAGCTGGAAAATGCAGACACCCCTGTCTAATCGAGCTGTTTGCTTCCTTTTACAGGCCAAACATATCACTCAAGACTGTGTAGGATGCTTGCACTACAAAAAGGGGATGCTAGCTGGGAAGCAATCTGTTTGGAATCTCAGATCTTAATTCAGCTTTGGCTATTCTAATGAATATTTAAGATAGTATTTTGTCCTTTTATGAAGTGTAATACCTGCATAACATGGTATTCAAATTGAGGCTTTGTACAAAATTGCAATTGGTAGTTTCTTCTACAAGGTGAAAAAAGCAGCAGAGTTGTGAGTTCTCTAATACATCTTACCAAAAAAAAATCAAATAATTATACCAGGAAATAAAATATACTAATTGGAAGCCTTTAAAACCAGTAAAATAAAACAGGAACCCAACAGCACCTTAAAGACTAACAAAATCTATTCCAGCATATTCATTTACTTACAGTATGAACCCATATGAAGCAGCCTTATACTGAATCAGACCAATGCTCCAACAATTTCAGTGTTGTCTACTCAGATCGGTAGTGCCTCTCCAAGGTCTCAGGTAGGGGTCTTTTAAATCACCTATTGTTTGGTCCTTTTTAACTAGAGGTGCCAGGGATTGAACATAGGACCTTCTGCATGCAAAGCAGAAGCTCTTCCACTGAATCACAGCCCTCCCCGTATAAGCTTTTATGAGTTACCACTCACTTTGTTAGATGCATTAAATGTATGTCCATCAGGCAGATGGATATGCCAGTATTCATGAACACTGCAAACAGAAATGTAGAGGGGGAAAGTGAGAGATACTATAAAGAGAGGTCAGATTTTTAAAAAGCTCTATCTTTAATCAATCCACACAGTGTGGATAGGCTTTTCTTTGTCACATTGCACCCTATCATCACCCACCTTTCTGTCATTTGCAGCCTTTAATATAAATGCTTCAGCAATAGGTATACACTTCATACATCTGATGAAGTACACTCTTATGCTGTGAAGTACACACCATAAGAAGATTTATGTTGGAATAAATGTTGGACTCCTGTTTTATTTTACTGCTGCAGACTAACACAGCTATCCATTTGGACTTAAAATCTGTGGCTCTCAGTATGTTACACAGACCTTGTATGGGGAAAAAGCATTTTTTAAAAACTGTTAGAAGAATGGATTATTACTGAAATCTGGTGCCAGAAGAGGGGGCCATTTCACCCCTTTCTCCTCATTGCACTCCTCTTCCATGGTATATTTTATTCACAAGGGTCCTCCAACTGTCTCAGAGGTTTTCTGGAACAAGCAGCAAGCTGCTGAAGGAAGTGGAATACTAGGAAAGTTCCGTTCCACCAGCTTTTTCTGTTTTCCCACTAGACCCAGAATGTGGGATGTGATAAGAGAAGCTAAAACCATTCCATATCTGATTTTACAATATTTGTATACATACCGAGCTATTTCGTAACTACATTAAAGCATAGCATGACTTTCCACTTCCTTTAATATTCTCCCTTATTTATCCTCTCTAACCTTGGCCTGATGTCCTTTTTCAGTCTTTAAAGCAAGTGCATTTAGAAGCCAATATTCAAACTATTCAGATTTACTCAGAAGGAGAGAATGGATTTATACCCCGCCCTTCACTCAACAGTCTCAGAGCAGCTTACTCAGTCAGGGATGCCTTCTAGTACACAAGCCATCAAAGACTCCCAACACTTTATAATCCTTCATAATTCAGGCAGTTTGTGGCTGCCGACACAGAAGAATTCCATACCGAAAAGAAAGTTATACCATCATTTCTGAGGATGTTTCATAGATACCACTCGCCAGCAATAAACCAAGAAAATCCTGGAGCAAATGTCTTCTTTTGCCAGCAGCAGAAACATGACACCAGTGTTCCCTCTAAGGCAGTGGTTCTCAACCTGGGTTCGATCGAACCCTAGGGGTTCGGTGAATCAGTCTCAGGGGTTCGGTGGGGCCTCCAACTTAGTACTATTACTACGTACTAAGAATTATTTTTCACTAAAGAAGGGTTCGGTGAATGCGCATATGAAACTGGTGGGGTTCGGTACCTCCAACAAGGTTAAGAACCACTGCTCTAAGGTGAGGTAGTGTGAGCTAGCTCACAGTTTTTTTAGCCTCTGGCACACACATTTTTGTCTTATCTTAGGAAGGATGGCTCCAGAGGAAACTAATGTATGCAGTAGCCAAATTGCTCGCTCACAACTTTAATGCCAGTAGCTCTTGAAGTAGAATTTTTGCTCACAAGTCCACAGCTTAGAGGGAGTATTGCATGACATTTTAAAATTAGCTATAAATACATGAAGAATAGAGATTATATGCATATATAAAACAATAATGAGCATGAATGCCTGCACAAAAAATAAATCACAACATGTATGACCTGACCAGGCAAAGTTATAACAAGATTGACTTATGCTACCAGGAGTATTGCAGTTGACATGAAAATCAATTCACAACCGGAGAAAGATTTATCACTGAATGTATTAGCTTTTCATGTATTGACCTACATTTAATTTTATAATGCCTCTCTGAACTTTGAACCACCACTGTCAATCTAGGTTCCCTTGGGATCGATTTAAGTGTCAATAATGTGTTCACACCTTTAGCTTACAAAGACTAACTGCTGCTTAATATTAAGCAATTCACATTGCATTAATAAAATGTGAAATACAACCCATCTTAGAAATGCTAGGCCAGCATCCTTTTAGACCAATGGTTCTTGGATTTGAAGGAGGCCAGTGCCTCAGCTGAAGATTCTGCGCGGGTATGGAAAAGGTGTGTGTGTGTGTGAAAGGAGAGATCCACAGAATATTTTGTAGCAAGATAACTTAGATCAGCTTGGGGGAAACAACTTAAAATTTGTCCCTAGTACTCAGATTGAACTTTCTCAGCAGACTCAAGATGAGACAGGTCACACAGAGACACCCTTCAAGGGGCATCATCATAGCATGTACCATGCTGCGAAGCTAAAACCAAGTACTATGATAGATTGTGATAGACTGAAACACCCTCCTATCCCTGACTCCCATAACTCTTCCTTCCTTTACCTTATCCTTACCAATAAATCTGAGTATTTGATATTTATAGGTGATTTTACCAAATTAGAGCCAGTGTGGTATAGTTCTTAAGAGTGTTGGACTAGGATCTGGGAGACTGAGGTTTGACACATACACCCTCTACCATGGAAGCTTGTTAGGTGACCTTGGCCCACTCAGACACACTCTCTCATACCTACCTCATAGGGTCACTGTAAGGATAAAGTGAAGGAGAACAATGTAACCTCCTTTGGGTCCCCATTAGAAGTAAAAGGAGGGGGAATAAATGAAGTAAATCTATATATGTAAAAGAAAGTCTCCACACTGTAAAATCAATACCCAGGCCAAACCTCTGGAACTAGAAACACGAAATTCGGTCAGATCGCTCCTACCATGATGTAGATGCTCACTAAGAAGGGATTTTTAGAAATTCGACTCCTAAGGAGGTCAAAAGGGATAAAATGTGCTCCCCCCATTGCCAGTTTGGTGTAGTGGTCATGTGCACGGACTCCAATCTGGGAGAACCGGGTTTGAATCCCCACTCCTCCACTTGCACCTGCTGGATGACCTTGGACAAGATATAGTTCTGACAGAGATGTTCTTGAAAATGAGCAGTTTCTGTCAGAGCACTCTCAGCCCCACCTACCTTACAGGGTGTCTGTTGTGGGGAGGGGAAGGGAAAGGATATTGTAAGCCGCTCTGAGACTCCTTTTGGGTATGAAGGGCAGCGTATAAATCCAATCTCCTCCTCTTCTTCTTCTTCTTCTTCAAGTCTCTTCTGATTTGAAACAGTGGACCAGTATCAGTTCCAGAGGGGTACCAGTGCGCAGCAGTACATTTGTAACAACACAGTATCTCTGACCACAGAAAGCTGTCATTAAAGGATGCTCCTCATGCTGGAGGGTTGAACCAGCTCTCCATCTGCTCTTCTTCTTCTTCCTATGTGGCTGCCAGGCAGCTGCCTCCTTGCACCCCCCACTCTCTGATTGGTCAGCTGAAGAGCTCAACGTTCGGAGGGGTTTTTTAAAAAAAAAAGTTACAAGAGACTGCAGAGAACTAATGACAGTTGAGGAAATCAGGAATCGCCAACCACCTGTGAGGTGCAGCAATGCTACTGGCCCAGCCTCCCCCCACCTCCTACACCTGACAGACAACTGTCTGTCAGGTGCATCAGTGGGTGCAGATTACTTTAAGCCATCAGGGAGCCCGCCCCAGCAGTAATGCCTTAGTGATCTTGGCAGCCCAGCCTCCACAATGGCTTGCAATACCCCACCCTCTCCCCCTCCTACACTGGACAGGAAGCTGCCTGTCAGGTGTAGGAGAGGGGTGCAATGCTTACAGCAATCTGGGAGACCTGCTCAGCAGGATTGCCTTAGCGCTGCTGCTGGCCCAGCCTCCCCGATGCCTTTAAACACAATCCCCCCCTTATACCAGACAGGTAGGTGTTTGTCAAGTGTAGGACCAGGGTACTTAATCCATCTGGATTTCAGGGACAGAATCTGGGCAGAAATATAACCCACTCAAGCTTGGATTGATCACTGAGGCAAAACTGACAGACACAGGGTAGTTTATTTTAAAAAATAAACAAAATGAGGTAAATATTAACAATGAATAGGGCTGCCAAGTCCCCCCAGTGGGTGGGGAATCCCCCACTATAGGGGTCCCCAATCCACTGGACCGGATTTGGCTGGCAGGGGATCCCACCCCCAAAGCGGCCCGATCCGGCTGACTGCCCAGTGTGATCACGTCACCCGGAGGTGACGTCATCACGCTGGGCATGTTGCTGGGCAATGTGCCCAGCATGATGTCGTCACTTCCAGGTGACATCATCACGCTGCACACGCACTTTGTGCACACTCAAGGCTCCCAAAACAGGAGCAGGAGAGTAAGCTGGAGGTAAGTGACTTGGCAACCCTAACAATGAATCAGGCAATGTATCTTGTAAAGTGTTGTGTATTAATGGTTATTGCATTGCATGGTCAGGGCTCAGGTATCATGACTCCCTCCTTCCCATTGGCTGCATAATAAAGTCTCCCTTTGGTCCTGAAGCCAATCGAGGGAACAAATCACAGAGCCCTGCTTAGGTCCAATCATATTGCTTGTACATAGTTACTTTGTTTATAGTTAGCTGACAGAACCACATAAATTAGAGTGCTGCTCTTCCTGAGCTGTCTTTTGAGCTGAACGATGTTATGAATAAAAGCCTGTTTGTTGGATTCATTGCCTCCTGACTCAATACTTAATATAAGGTTTTATTCTGTACACGCCTCAGAGAAAAACTCTCCCAGGCAGGTTTATATAATTTCACTAGAGCCTTCTGCTGCTACTTAGTTATATCCCAGGCCTAGCAGAACTCTGTTGACCTACTGTAACCCTTCAGTACATTTAGTTTCCTCAAAAAGAAACCTTAACCACAGGTCTGATATCTCCTTAGAGCTTTACTTTACAGTCCGTTTTCCTAACCCTCAACCCTAACCACCTTTCTCAACCTTCAAAACCTAACTTTCCTAGCCCTTTACAATCTCCTCCTTTGTTCTTTAATGCAGTTCTTCCTACTGGCTGAATTTGAGCACTGTTTAGATTGGGTGCTGTGTCTGGTGCATATTTCTTTTCTTTTTTTCCCATTTTATTTATTCAATTTTTAACCATTTTCTATTCCAAACTAATTTTACATACATAAATATTACAAAGGATGACAACCATTTTCAATAAAGTTTCTTCCCTTTTACCCTTCCATTAATGTCTATTTTCATACCAATCATAGAATTGTTTCCAAGTCTTATAATAAACATTTTCCGGTTTACATTTCAATTTCATTGTTAGGTTATCCATTTCCGCCACTTCACACATCTTTTTAACATATTCTTCCATTTCTGGGATTTTGTCAGATTTCCAGTATTTAGCTAAAAGTAGGTGCGCTGCAGTAATACCATGTATAATTAGTTTTTTCTGTTCTTTTACAATGTTTTTTGGAATGTTAAGCAAGTATGTTTCTGGGTTTAGTGGAATTTCCATTTTTGTTATTTCCTGAAGTACTTTCTGAATCATACGCCAGAATTTCTTTACTTTCTGGCACTTCCACCACATATGGTGGAATGTACCAGTATTTTCTTTACACTTCCAACATACCTTGGAACCATTTTTTGAATATTTGGAGAGTCTGTCCGGTGTTATATACCACATGTAAAACATTTTAAATAAGTTTTCCTTAAAGGTTGTTACTCTTGTAATTTTTGAATTCTCAGCCCAAATAGAGGACCATTTCTCCAATTCAATTTCATAACCAATATTTTGAGCCCATTTAATCATACTTGGTTTTACCCATTCATCCTGCATTCTATATTCGAGAAGGTAATCATATACTTTTTAAATTATTTTTTTGCTTGAAATTAGCCAGATTTTATCCAATTCTGTAGGCTCACTATAAAATCCTTGTCTTTTATCTATCCCATATCTTGAATATAATTGATTTGATTCCCACCATGATAACCTTATATTCTGTTCTTGCAATTTTTCTTTCGCTTTGAGTTCTAGTTTTTTATCCAGGAGGTCCTCATACGTTGCTCTTTTTTCTTTTGTTATTAATGTGGGCATTATATAAGCCTCTAATGGGGAAACCCATTGCGGTATTTTTGATAGCATTTATATTTTATTTCCTCCCATACTCTTAACAATGCATCCCTTAATACATGTTGTCTGAACATCTTATTTTTTTTCCCCATACCACATTATTTTATGCCATCCTACTTGAAGGTCATGGCCTTCTAATATCAATATCCTGGTATTTTCTAATTTAGCCCATTCTCTTAACCATGCCATTCCTGATGCTAGGTAGTAGTTATACCAATCTGGCAGTCCACAGCCTCCTCGTGTTTTCTTATCTTGCAAATATTTTAATTTAACTCTTGGCTTCTTTGAACACCAAACAAATTTTGTTATATTTTTTTGTAGCTCCTTAAAAAATTCCTGATTTTTCAATATCGGGATGGTTTGGAATAAAAAAATCAGTCGAGATAGGATGTTCATTTTTATTAATGCTATACGTCCAAATAAAGAGATTTGAAGCTTTTCCCACAGTTCGAGATCTTTTTTTATTTCTATTAAAATTTTCATATAATTATCCTTGTATATAGTACTACTTCTTTTTGTAAAATTGATTCCCAAATATTTAATTTTTTTTACTACCTCAAAGTTTGTCCTTTCCTCCAATTGTGTTTCATCTTCTTTTGTACAGTTTTTCGTTATCATTTTCGTTTTTTTCCTATTTATTTTAAATCCTGATACATAACTATATTCTTCTAATACGTTTAATAAGTTTTGCATTGAGTTAAGGGGGTCTTCTACAATAAAAACTACATCATCTGCAAATGCTAAAATCTTGAAGTTTTCTCCTTTTACTTTTAAGCCTCTAATTTTCCTTTCGTTTCTAACTATTTCACACATGGTCTCTAATGCGAAAATAAAGAGGAGTGGGGAGAGAGGGCACCCTTGTCTAACTCCCTTTTCTATTGGAAACGTCGGGGTAGTTGTTCCGTTAAACATAACTCTTGCCTCTTGTTGTTTATAAATTGATTTTATCATTCTATAAAATTCTTCTCCACAATTCCAATGTCTCAGTTGGGATAGCATGAATTCCCAATTTAGTCTGTCAAATGCTTTTTCGGCATCTGCGAAGCATAATGCCTGTTTATCCGAATGGACTTCATAAAATTCTAGTGTGTTTAAGATTATACGTATATTTTGCCTCATATATCTTCCTGGTAAAAAACCAGATTGGTCCACATGAATTGTCTCAAGTAATACTTTTTTAAATCTATTGGCCAGAATCATCGCATATATCTTATTATCGGAATTTAATAAAGATATTGGTCTATAGTTCTTGATTTCTGTTAAGTCGACTTCCTGTTTAGGAATCAATGTTATAACTGCCTCTTTCCATGATGTCGGCACCTCGCCCTTTTCATACGTCTGTTGCAGAGTCTTTTTCAGTGGGTCTATTATTTGTTCCAAAAATATCCGGTACACTTCCCCTGGTATCCCATCAGGTCCCGGTGCTTTCCTTGGTTTTAATTTTTTGATTGCCTCTGTTATTTCTGTCGCTGAGGGTGGGTCATTTAATATTTTCCTTTGTTCTTCCGTAAATTCCCTTTTGATATGTTTTTTTAAGTATGTATCTATATCTATTTTTTCAACCCTCTCTTGTTTATACAAATCTTTAAAAAAATCTCCTATTATTTTCTTTTGTTCCTTTATAGTCATGTGTTCCTTACCCTGTTTATCTTTTAACAATTTTATGTTTCTATCTGCTCTTTCTTTTTTAATTTTATAGGCCAGCCAACGTGAGGGCTTATTTGCATTTTCAAAATTATTTTGTTTCATATAAAACATTTTTTTTGCCACTTCCTCTGTTAAATTACAATTCAATTTATGTTGCAATAACCTTAGATTTTCCTTACTCTTTACATTTAACGGGTTCTCTTTCAATTTGGTCTCTTCTAATTTGATTTGTTGCACTAACATTTGGTAACTTGCTCTCTGTTTTTTCCTTAACCAGCTTTCCTGGCTTATCATTTTACCCCTAAAATATGCCTTAAAGGCATCCCAGACCACCTGAATACTTGTTTCTGACTTAATATTCCTTTTAAAGAAATGCACAAAATCTGTTTTACAATTTTTAACAAAATCCTCATCATTTAGAACCCACATCTTTACCGACCATCTGGCTGCTTTTGGGATATCTTGTAACGTCAACATTACTGGGTTGTGGTCGGCAAAAGTTGCCGGAAGTATTTCTATTTCCGTAGTATCTATCAACATCGAACATGAAGTCCAAAACGTATCCAACCGTGCCCATGATTTGTGGCTATGTGAAAAGAAAGTGTAGTCTCTTTTATCTCTATTTTTAAGCCTCCATGTATCTACTACACTGAACTCTTCCGTAAGTTGTTGAAAGGATTTCGGTAAGGTATTACTTCTTGTAACTTTAGCGTCTTGTGTCTTTCTATCTAAATTTGGATCTGATACCGCATTAAAATCGCCTGTTATTATTAGGTCGTCAAAGGTTTGTTTGGCTATGATATTTCGCAATTTCTCATAAAATTTTTCTTGTGTTTGGTTTGGGGCATATATATTCACCACTAACGTGGTCTTAGCTTGTCTCTTAATTTTAACCATTATTATTCGACCCTCTTCCTCTTCAAATACTATTTCCGGGGACAAACATTGCTTCACATATATAGCGACACCGGCTTTTTTCTTTAATTTGTCTGCCGCAACAAAGTCTACACCTAGTTTCTTTGAAATCAATAAATGTTTATCTTTTTGCTTAATGTGGGTCTCTTGAGCACAAATAATATCTACTTTCAATTTTGCCAATTGCACAAAAAAAATTTTCCTCTTCTGAGGTACATTCAACCCTTTAGCATTTACAGACAAAATTTTTATAACATTTTTACTCATGGTTCGTGTTTTCCTCCTCCCCCTTTCTCATTTGCAACCTTGTTATTATTCTTGGTGTGGGATATTTTTTAGTTTTTCTCCCTTTTTCTATTTTTTTTGCTTCTTTACCTTTCCCTTTTGACATTTCTCCCTCTCCCAATTCTCCTACTAATATATTTTGATTTTCTTCATCAGAGTTCGAAGAATCTTCTTCAGAAATTCCCAGGTCTCTTCCAAATTTTTTAACAAAATCCTCTAATTTAAATATTGACGTTATACTATGTCTTGTCCCTTTATAGTAGAATGAGATGCCTTCCAGTGCGAGCCATCTATACACCACCTCATTAGCTCTTAAGGCTGTGGCCAATAGTTGATAATCCTGCCTTTTTAATCTAACCCTCCATGGAATATCCCTTAAAATGCGGATCTCGTTTCCTGATATTTTCAATGTCTCTGCTTTCGCTTTCTCTATAATCCTCTCTCTTATTGTCCTCCTATAAAACCTCACATGCACTTCTCTAGGTAAATTATTGCGCTTTGCATATGCCGTATTCCTCCTGAAAACTAGGTCCACATCCTTATCAATTTCATTTCCAGTTTCTAGGCCCAACCAGTCAGTTAAACTTGAAATCATTAATTCCCTTAAATCTTCCTCTTTTTTCTCCGGGACATTTTGGAATCTCAATAAAAACGCAGATTTTTCTATTTCAAGCGCCATTAGAGAATTTTCTAGTACGTCATTCTTCTGGCTAAGTTCCTCAAACCTTTGATCCACCACCTCAAATTTTTCTTCTGTCATTTTCTTTGCCTTTTTCAACTCTCTTATATCCTGGCTATTTTCTAGAATTTGGCTCTTAAAGTCTTCCATTTGGGCTGCTACCTGTTGTGTAACCTGTTGTGTAACTGTATCTAGTTTTCCCTGTATAGATTCTAGTGCTTTGTCTATTAAGTTTGGTATTGTGTTTTGTATAACTTGGTTCATTGCTTCAGTTATATTTTCGTAAATCTGTGCATTTATTTCCTTGGCACTCATTTGGCTTGTGCCAGTGGGTCCTGAAATGAACATTTTTCTACCACCCGTGGCCATTTTTCTTCATATATTATTTCATATATTTTGGCCACTAGGTTGGTTTATACTCTACCCTACTCTTCTCTGCCTTTTCCTTCTTTCTTTATCTATTCCAGTTGACCTAGCTATTTCTTCTGTCTTTCCTTATTTTAATTTATTAGATTTACCTATTTTCCTTAGTCTTCTTACCTACTTACCTACTTACCTACTTTACCTACTATACCTACTATACCTGCTTTGTCTATTTAGCCCCTTACTTATACTATCTTATACTATACTAACTACCCTGCACTAACTATCCTTTATTATATTTTCCCTATACTATATGTAATATAACTACTATTATTACTCTTTATTATCCTATATTTCTATATAGTTTACTTGTTTTACTAATTTTCCTCACTAATTTGTATTCCTATCTAGTTCCTATCTCTCCACTATTTTCTCCTATCTCACTTCAATATATTTCTTTGTTAATTCCCATTTCATCAAATAAACATATATATATGCTGCTGACATAAACATATATATATCAATGTTCTAATCACATTAATACATTTCATTACAGAATTAACATTCCAACTGTCCGTCTTCCTTGTCTTCCTTGTCTCCTGGGTTGTCACTTTAACTGCTGGCGTCTCCTCATTCGTTCCTTTTCTTCTTACACCACCCGTTTTATTTTAATCCACTCCAATATTGTGTCCCGCAACGCCGTCTCCTTACTTTCCGTTCAAATCGGAGGTGTAGGGAGGTAATTATTAAGTCTCTTTCTTATGTCTCTTTTTCTCTTGCCAGTCCATCACAATCAATTCCGGAGCAATGGATCGCTATATTTATCTCTGTATTTAGCCTCATTAAGTTGTTCCAAGGGGATACACCATACACAGTTAAATTGTCTTGCCTCCACCTCTCTTCCTTCCCTCGAAGTATTTTTAAGGCTCTTTCTCTGCTTTCCTTCTTTTTTGTATATGTTTCGCTATTCTGTTTCGAGAGCTGACTTACTCTAGCAGCCGCTCCCTTTTTCGGCGATCAGCTCATCGAGTCTCTCAGCCTCCCAATCTCACCCCACCCTCTCAGCGTCGGCATCTGCGAGGGACTGTCACTCTTTTCCCACTCAACGCTCGGCACTACTCCAAAGGTGACCTTTTATTTTAAATACTTTTATATAGTTTGTTTAAAGTCTGTGGTCCGTTTGCGGGCATACCTTCTCTCTGGTTGCCTCCTTTGCAGGTTTTCGGTACGCGGCTAAGCTTCTGTGCTTGCTGCGAAGCTCCTTGTCTTCCCCAACAGCTCTCTGCCGGCTCAGGCGGGTGGCGGGGACCGCCGTCTCCAATTTCCACCCCCTGGCAATGGCCCCACTTTCCAGACTCTCTTCGGGAGTCTTCTTTGGGAGTTAAACTCCCCTATTTTGGGGAAGAATTCTGCACTGGTTTGAGAGTGAAGCTCCGCACCACCTGCAGCCGCCGCGACCGGAACCGGATCTCCTCTGGTGCATATTTCTGTGCTCACCCATCACAAGGAACAGTCCTCATCTCATGACTGTTAGCTCAAAAGTCTTTAATGAGTAGGGTTGCCAGCTTTTGAGGGTTCCAATCTGCCACTAGCCAGCTGGCCAGCAGGGGGAAGCCCCACCTCCAAGCCCTGCCCCCAACAGTGATGACTCACAGCCATCCCTCTCCTCCTGCGAGATTTAAAGCGCTTCAGCTGATCGACGGGAAGTACGTGTCCCACCGATCAGATGGAGGGCCCTTTAAATCTTTCAGGAGCTTCACTCGCAAAAAGACCCCCACCCAAGCTACTCCAGAATACCCCTCAAATTCCCCCACTGGAGTGACAAGGGGACCTGGCAATCCTATTCATGAGGGAATGTGTCAATTTTTTTAGAAGTTCAAGTACATTAGATCACCTTTATCCACATGTTTGTTAATACTCTGAAAGAACTCCAAAAACTGGAAAAAACAGAACTTCTCATTGCAAAGCTGAGTTGATTCTCATCAGTATCAATGGTCTTCACTCAGCAGCTCAGGGAGAGCCAAAACTACAATTAACATCAACCAAAACAGCCACATTTACCCCCATCCCTGGCATGAAGCCAGCAGCTCAGGGAGGTCTGCAGCCTCCCTGTACCTCTGGCAAGTGGCTGTTTCAAACTGGGAAACACCTGCCAACCATAAGCTCCACCAGGGAAGGGCCTTACCCACTTTCCTGAAACACAGTACAGGTGCCACAATGGGGAATGTTGTTTAGGAGAGCCACAAGTGGCATGTCCCAAGCAACTGAGTATTACTGCTCTATATGCTTAATAACTCCATCTTTAACTATTTCCACTAATTCAGTGGAACTAAACTTCCACAAAATGAACTTCATTTTTGAGAATTTTCTTTTCCAATGCTGAGATTGGCAGTAGTGTTTTCCTGACTACTTAAACACTTACACCTTTAGCAAATTCTGCGTGCTGCTCAAGTTCAAATTCAGATTTATCTTCCCTCTAGTCAATTCAACAACTAACTGCATGAAGGCACTCTGGTATCAGAAATGTCATGACTTGAATATGCATTTATTCAGTCAATTCATGTGAGGTAACTGAAGCCCCTCACTATTCCGAGATTTCCCACTTTAATCATTTCCTAACTAGCCACGGTGGCTCAGAGGTTAAGATGCTGAGTTGCAGACCGGAAGGTCAGTAGCTTGGCAGTTCAAGACCCTAGTGCCACATGATGGAGTGAGCTCCCATCTCTGGCCCCAGCTCCTCCCAACCTAGCAGTTCAAAAGCAAGAAATTTCAAGTAAATAGGTACTGCTTCAATGGGAAGGTAACAGTGTTCTGTGCACCTCAGCGTTTAGTCATGCTGGCCACATGACCACAAAGAAGTCTTCTGACAGCGCAGGCTCTTTGGCTTGGAACTGGAGATGAGCACAGCCCCTAGAGTTGGATTCACCTGGCTTTCAAGCAAGGGAAACCTTTCACTTTCATTTCAAAATTCAGCCTCAGTACTCTGGTTAGGTTAGTGGCACCTGGAGACCTCCTGCCATTACAATTGCTCTCTAGACCAGGGTTGGGCAAACTGTGGCTCGGGAGCCGCATGCGGCTTTTCCACATATATTATGTGGCTCCCGGCAGGGCAGCTGGGGAAGTTCAATATCATTAGCAAACAAATATCATTGGACAAATTAATATCATTATCAATATCTGCTTTTACCCCTTTTGTTATTATTTTTGGCAGTCTCATTTAATGTTAATAAAAAACAATAATTTTTTCCAATAAAAGCAGGTAATATTTGTTCATGTCTTGTGGCTCTCAAACATCTGATGTTTATTCTATGTGGCTCTTACAATAAGCAAGTTTGGCCACCCCTGTTCTAGGTGGCTCTTACGCTGAGCAAGTTTGCCCACCCCTGCTCTAGATGATCAAGATCAGCTGACCTGGAGAAAACAGCTGCTTTAGAAGGTAGACTCTATGGCGTTATATCCTGCTGAGGTTCCTCCCTTTCCCAAACCCCATTCTCCCCAAGCTTCACCCCCCAAATCTCCTGGTATTTCCCAATCCAAAGCTGGCATCCCTAGGTCAGACAGGTGACAGTATGACCCAAGTTTTAAGTTACCTTTTAGGCCTTGGGTTGGCCTCTCACAAATTTTCCCAATTTATTTGACTCTATACTCTTTGAGAACCCACAGTGGCTCAGCAGTTAAGACGATGAACTGCAGACCGGAAGATCAGTAGATCAGCAGTTCAAGATCCGAGTGCTGCACGATGGAGTGAGCTCCTGTTTCTGGCCCCAGCTCCTGCCAACCTAGCAGTTCAAAAGCAAGAAATTGCCAGTAGATAAATAGGTACCACTTTGGTGGGAAGGTAACAGCGTTCCATGTGCCTTGGCGTCTAGTCATGCCGGCCACATGACCACAGAAATGTCTTTGGACAGCGCTGGCTCTTCAGCTTGGAAACAGAGATGAGCACCGCCCCCTAGAGTTGGATTTGACTGGATTCCGAGCAAGGGAAACCTTTACCTTTATACTCTGATATACAGAGCAACACTCTTATTATTAAAGATTATTCAAATATGTATATCCTGCCTTTTGAATTGTTATGGATTATTAGACAAATGAGGCCTTCATGACACTGGATAATAATTCTTTAGAGAATTTTGGGATTTGTGTGTATAACGTGATACTAACTGAATCTTAGTAAACTATCTATGTGACTGACGTAGAAATGTGCATCATCGGTTTTGTTTTTCAGTTAGAGATGCTGGCTCTGGCCTTGGCATTTTTTAATCTAAATTTTTACATACATTATTTAAAGTATACAGAGTACTAAGGGTTCCACTGTGCTTCACAAGAGTTACCAGAAAAGTAATGTTTAGAATTTCATGAAGCTGTATATTTCAAATCTAAGAACATGCAGCTTCAAAATTTGGTTTCCATGGATACTCACTACATCACAATTGTAGCCTAAGGTTCCAATGTCAGTCACCAGATAATTTCTAAATATATGTAAAAGCTGCATTCGTCTTGTCCTAAAACAGCTATAGTCCCGCAAAATTAAAGCTAGATGGGCACTTGCTCATCTGTTGAATAAAAAAAAATAACACAGGACACCCACCTAACAGTTAATAACTGATATTTTTAGAACTGGTATACTAATACTGTTAAAAATGAAGGAGGTTTATTCTGCTTTCCTTAATGTGGATAATTTGTGTTCAAAAGCAAAAAAACAAAGCCAGAACACAACTTGGGGACCAGAGAACAAGAAGGCAGCACATTCTAAACTATCAAAAAAGAGGGTTTTTTTATGGGAAGGGGGGGAGGAATCATACCATGTTTTAACTTAAATTGGTAACTAGATAGATTCAGATAACATGATTTGTATCTAACCAGGTAAAAATATTCTGAAATTCTATCACATTTGTTCTTAATTTTACATCTTTAAATAAGAATAGCTTTTCCTCTACTGTCTTGATGAAAATGAAGATAACAGGGGAAAGATAACTCAAAGTGCTAGTCAGCTTTACATACAGCATCAACACTGTAAAACTAGTGTGAATTTATTCCACACCACTAAACGATAACACGGAGTGGACTGGAGGTAAAAAAAAATGTTGCTAGTTATACATGGAAGATCTAGGCATCTTACAAAATACACCCAAGGGGGGAAATGAAGACCATTTTTTTTCCTGCTTGCAAGAACTGCAAGTTATTACTTTTCATAGGTGAAATGCACAAATGTCCATAGTATTTGAGGAATAAGATATAATCTACTTTAAAAGGTACTTGGAAATAAAATCTACCTGATTTACAAAAATAAACAATGGTCATTTATCTGCACTAATCGATGCATGTTTATTCTTTCAATGTGAAAATGTACTTATCTGTAAATAATACCTTGAACTTAAGAGAATATTGGCAGATGAAACAGGCAAATATATTGCTCACCAAATCTATTCCTATTTGCCTTATAAACAGGTTTGTGTGAGCTATGATACAATCAAGAGAAAAGCCAGAGGAAAATTCCAGCTAAACTTTCATTTCACTGTCCTCTGACTTCTCTTCCCCTCCTCCTGATGGTTGCTGGCCAAGGTCGTCTCCCAGACCTGATAATTAGCTCACACAGCTTAGCTGTGAATCTGTTAAGGGAGGGGGAAGCTTGCTCCTGTCTAAAATATTCCTTGAAGAAAGCCCTGTGATTGGTTGGGGAAGGTCAGGAGGTCATGGGCAGCCTTTCCTATAAAATATAGACTATGATGGAAGATAATGCCCTTTCCACCCCTTTTCATTCACTTACTCCACCCTTGTTGCCTGAAGACACTTGTTGTATGCTCTGGAATACCATGTTTAACTATAAGAACCAACACTGCTGCTGTAAGGATTACATGAATCAACTAGATTAATTTTGTTGTTTGTTTTTTTCTGTGCACTAAGGCTGCCAGTGAACTGTCTATACCAGGGGTGGCCAACCTGTGGCTCGGGAGCCACATGTGGCTCTTTCACACATATTGTGCGGCTCCTGGCAGGGCGGCTGGGGAAGCAAAGGGGAGGCATGCTTTTTCTCTCTTTCTCCCTTCCTTCCTTCCTTCCCTCCTCCCTCCCATCTATTTGCTTTCCTAGTTTGTCTCTCTCTCTTTCCACTTCTTTAATTCTTTCTTTCCATCTCTCTCTTTTTTTCTCTCTCTCAATATCATTAGCAAACAAGTAATATCATTATCAATAACCGGTTTTCCTCATTTGTTTTTATTTTTGGCAGTCCCATTTAACGTTAATAAAAAGCAAATTTGCATATTTTAAAAAATAAAAACGTGTGTGTGATATTTGTTCCTGTCTTGCGGCTCTCAGACATCTGACGTTTATTCTATGTGGCTCTTACGTTAAGCAAGGTTGGCCACCCCTGGTCTATACACTATTAGCCACGTGTGGTCTGCATCTGCAGATAGCTAAATCCACGGCTCAGGGCCACATGGAAGCTCAACAGATTTTTCAGAAAAATCTACAGAAATATCTAAAATGTTTAAATTTCCTCCAAATTAGAATTAAAAATTGAACAATTTAAACTGTGTTGTCTGCACTACACTTTCTTTGCTTCTGTGGCGGCTGGGAGCTCCATTGGAGCCCAGCAGTAGCTGAAGTGAAGTCCTGGAGTGGCAGCAGATATAGGGAGCCACTCAGGGCCCAGCCACTGCCACAACAGACACAGGGAGCCACTGGGGGAATGTATGGGAGTCATTCAAGGCTCAGAGTGGCTCCCATACACTGCTGCAGCGAGACCCCAAGGTGAGTGGTTGGGCCTGGATGCAGTGGCTCAGCAATGTGGGGGGGGGGATTGGATTCCCCCCATGAGTTTTGCAATCCCCCCCCACCTTGGATGGTCTGCTTTTTAAAAAAAATTATTGAATTTCTCCAATAAAGCCTTTTTGCTTCATGTGGTGTTTTACTGGTGTAATCAAACCAGGGCAAGCTTTGTTATGCGACTGCACCAAGGCAGGGTCAGCCATGATAAATACTGTTTATGAAATGAGTATCATGACAAACTTTAGACACTTTTCCATTGAATGAGCTAATGTATAGATTATACACAAATTATTTATGAGCAGAAAAACAAAAATTGGGTAATCAACAGAACTAAATGACACATTCTGGCTGTATTCAAGACTTCAAAATCCTTAGAGTCCTGTGCTCACACATAGCTTAGATACCGAAGACTTCCAACAAGCCTCAATTTGTGGTGCCATCCCAACCATAGGAAAGTAATTCTTGCCTACAAACCAGAATTCCACACCACAGCTTAATTTGGGTTTGTAGGTGAAGCAGTCAGCGTTCCTGAATTCAGTCTGCACTCAAAAAGATGGGAAGTGAACATGAGCCTCAAGGATTTCAAAGACTAATTCTTGTTAACTGTTATATCTAAATGCTGCCTTTATGTTCTTGCCATGCAGAAGCATTGGAAGAGGGTCTGTTTAAGTTTACAGATGTATTCAAGCTGGAACCAAAAGAAGAATTAAAAAAAATGGGGGTAAACATTTGCAAATCCTCCCTTTTAAAAACAGTCATCTAAAAGCACTGAAGTACCAATTTCAGGGATCCTAGATACGAGTCTAACAACACTGCTCATTGGTCACAGATTAGTTTTATTCAAGAGGATCTGAAAGCATCTTTCCCCCACTTTGCTACAAATATACATATCTACCAAAATTAATCTCCAGTTTAATAATCCAGGTGCAAATAGTGGCACTTTTATGGTCCTTAATAGCCCAAGCTGTAAAGCCAAGACTTTCACAAATTAATTACAGCAATAAAAAATGCTTAGGAAATAGGGGTAAAATACTATTCTCAAGCTGTTAAAAAGGCAACATTTTAATATTAGGAGTAATTGAGAACTGTATGGATTGCCAGGTCCTTCCTGACAGCCAGCAGGGGGATCCTAGTTCCTCTCCGGGATCTTCTGCTGTGTGCTCTTTGCACACGCAGCATGATAGCGTCACCTGGAAGTGACATCATCACATCACTGACAGGAGGAGATGCTCTAATTTGAAGGCAAAACACTATGGTTTGTAACCAATTTTACCATAGAGTTTTGCCCCAAAACTATAGAGTGCCGCCATGTGATGCTGGTGATGTGATTTCATCACTTCTGGATGATGTCATTACATCGCCTTTCAGGCCAGTTGGGGGCGGGATTTCACCATCCCCAGCAGGGGTCTGGCAACCCTAGAACTCTATTTTTTTCCCAGTTGTCCTTAAGAACATAAGAAGAGCCCTGCTGGATTAGACCAGTGGTCCACCTAGTCCAGCATCGTGTCTCACACAGTGGCCAACCAGTTCCACTGGACAGCCCACAACAGGGCATAGAGGCTGAGGCCTTCCCCTAATGTTGCCTCCTGGCTCTGGGATTCAGAGGCTTAGTGCCTCTGAATGTGGAGGTTCCCCTCACTCACCATGGGTAGTAGCCACTGATAGACATCCTCCATGAATCTACCTAATCCCCTTTTAAAGTGGTCATCACTACATCCTCTGGCAGCGAATACCACATTTTAATCACTCTCTGTGTAAAGTAGTATTTCCTTATGTCCGTCCTGAACCTGCTGCCCATCAGTTTCATTGGATGCCCTCAATTTCTAGTATTTTGGGAGAAGGAGAAAAAAATTCTGTCAATTCTCTCCACCCCATGCATAATTTTATAAACCTCTACCATCTCCCCCTTTAGTCGTCTCTTTTCTAAACTGAAAAGTCCCAGACTCTTCAGTCTTTCTTCATAGGAACGGTGCTCCAACCCCTTAATCATCTTAGTTGCCCTCCTCTGTACTTTTTCCAGCTCTGTTAATGTCCTTTTGGAGATACAGTGACCAGAACAGTACACAGTATTCCAAACGAGGCTGTACCATAGATCTATCCGGGGCATTACAATATCACCTGTTTTATTCTCAATCCCCTCCCTAATAATCCCTAACATAGAGTTTGCCTTTTTCCTTCCTACTGTAGTTTTAGAAATTTAACTGCTTAAAGATTTGATAGAGCTATTTTTCTTTAAAAGTTATGCAATTGAGTTCACAGCTTCCAGCTGTTTACATTAGGAATAAAAATTAGGAAATATCAGAATTTCAGATACTGATTTTGGTTACCCCAGAGAATTTTCTGTCTCTTGGAACTGCGAGATTTAACTCAGAGAACCAGAGAATCACAGAGTTGGAAGGGGCCATACAGGCCATCTAGTCCAACCCCCTGGTCAATGCAGGATCAGCCTAGAGCACCCCTGGCAAGTGTTTGTCCAGCCGCTGCTTAAAGACTCAGATTACCAAAAGCACACTATTATCAAACTGTAGTGATTTCCACTACTTCCCATTGTTCTTTACAACCAAATAAGCATTCCAGGGTATATACAACAGTAACATTTATGGTAACTTTCTCACTACTTCAGGTCAACCTACTGAAAGAAAGCAATACTGAAGTAACCTGATTTCAAATAGCTTAACATCTAGGGGCAAAACAAAATATCCTAATACTAGTATGATTTATTTAGAAAGAACAGAACATATGTTCAGACATATAAAGAAAACACAAACATAACATAGCATTCTAAATAATGATTTATATATTAAATGATACACCAGTTTGTAGAAAACAAGTTACCTAAAAAAGCAGTTTATATTTCTTTAGAGAACAAATTTTTATCTTGGCCTCTGAGATTCATCATATATCAGAAAGCTGGTCATATTAAGCAGGGAGTCAGGAAGGCAGAAACATCCTGGCCAGCTGAAGGACTTTTCTGTTTTCAGGTACTGTCTATAAAGCTTGGCCATGGCCACAGGTGTCAGCATTTGGGCATGAGGCAAAAAGGTTCCTGGCATTTTGGCTCTTAGCCTGTAGCACTCACCCACTGTATTTGGATAAGTTAGCTACTGTATTCAGCCCAAAATATTTCTGGTTGACTTGAGCTAGTCACCCCTTTCTCCATATAATCTATCCCACAGGGTTCTTGTGAGAGTAAAATGGAGGAAGAACCATACAGACCACACTATTTTTCATCCATTCTTATTTCACTATTCTGAATCCTATAAAATATTCTGGAGCTTCATGTAACCATCCAAAAAGTGACCTCTCTGTAAAGGTTAAATTGACTTTATCCAGTATTAAACCAGAATCCACAGAAATGTTTTTATGTAATACTAAACCCAATTACATGTCTTGATTACACATGCAGAAATCTGTACAACACAGAAATGCTTTAGCCATCTGATAATCCCATCCAAATGTCAAACAGAGGGAAAGTCTGTGATATGCATGTGTTTAGAGGAGTGTTAACTAGAAAAAAATTATATTCATTTGTTCTTTCACTGTACTTTTATTACCATATATGCTGTACTCTTTTTTATTCAAATATATGTAAAACTTCATGCTCCAACAGAAGACCCCTTCTAAATAGTTTGTATTTCCAAAAGTTATCAATGATATTGATTAAACATTTAAACTATTGACATAAGAGTTTTGGAAATGCTGAAGATATGGAAATATAATTTTCAGAGGAAATGGAAATTTCTGAAAAATTGATTCACCTACAAGTGCCAAGTGGTTTTCCAGTCCCCATTATCTACGTTTCTTTTCTTCTGTCTCCCTCAGCCATCTAAAGGTTTTATCTCACTTGAACTTCTTTTTCCCTTAAAAGGGCTATGTTGTTGTTCTTTGCTGCCCCTTGCATAAAAGCACTTTCCTCGAAATCAGTAATATTCCATTTATTCACAAAAGCAAGCTTTGTAAAATGAAAAACATACTTTCCCCAAAAAACATTTTAAATAATTGCAAAATCTTATGACAAGAACATAAATGGAGGGGGGGCTGCCAAAGTTTGGGCAAAAGTGATACAGAAGAATGAGAAGCAAATTCAGATTTCACTGTAAACATTTTAACATGTTAAGTAGACATTTAATTAAATAAGATAAAAGAATATTCAGAGAAGGGTAATCAATTAGCTGTCAAAGAGAAAATTACATTTTTAATGCATTACAAACAGAAGAGTCAATCATCAGATCCAGCTCTGGACAAGACGGCCTGAAGCCAACAACAGCCTAAAATTCCTCACCTCAGCACTTCAAGATCCACGGTCAGCTTGAATATTAACACTTATTATACTGTTGATATTCCCAGTTCCTTCAAGAATTACATACAGTTATTAAGATGGTGTCATTTCAGTTAAACTGATCTTTATTTGGAGACTGAGAGGTCTTTTTTTGTTAAATGGATTTATAAACTGAGTATAGAAAAGTCTGTTTCACTTCTTTGGATATTGGGAATCACAGAATAGGGAGCAGGGCAGGACAACTGACTGACAACAAGTACAAACCCCAGATGATGGCGAGGCCACTTTACAACCCTTTTAAGACATTCTCCCCACATTAGATTTAGCAACAAAACTGTGTCAGAGAGTTGTTCTCCAGCACTCAGCAAATGAGGACACAACTTCTCATTAGACATGTGGGGGAAAACGCAACAACAGTCAGTAGGAGGTTAGTAAATAGGTAGGGTTGCCAAGTTACTTACAATTCCCGGCAGGGGAGTTCCAGCCCCGATCCGGGGCCCTCGCGCAGCACAATGACATTACCTGGAAGTGACGTCATCACGCCGGGCACGTCACTGGGCGATGCTCTGGTAATCACCCTAAAAACTCTATGGTATCATAGAGTTTTCCGGGCAATTACTAGAGCGTCGCCCTGCAATATGCCCAGTGTGATGACATCACTTTTGGGCAACATCATTGCGCCGGGCACGTTGGCCTGATGTGGCCATTTTGGGGGTGGGGTTCCCCCTGCCGGCTGAATCCGGACTGGTGGATTGAGGACCTATTTTGCAGGGGAATCCCTGCCCCCCTGGGGGGACTTGGCAGCCCTATAAATAGGTCTACCTTTGTAACATTAGGACACATGGAGTCAAGCAATGGCTGCCTAAAATAGGAATATTCCCAAAGAGGTCATTCCCAGGAACAGACCGACCCCCTATCCCCAGTAGGATCAGTCTCCCTCCATAGCTCTTCCCCACCCAAATCAAGGTTTTTTGACTTCAGTGATTATTTGTCTCCAATTATCCTCTGTTATAAAACTAGCTCCTCCTCAACTGAAACCACAAAATCTGAAGTTTGCTCTCGACATACAAAAGGGAGGCAGCAGCAAAAGCACAGCTGACAGCTAGTCACCTTTAGCCCTACAAAAACAGCAATTTAACAGCAGGTATGAGATGACAATAGAAGAAGCAGGCTGAAGGGGAAAATATCCTTGTCATTCAGGAGGACCAAAAGTACAGTGGAATGCACCACAAATTGCTGCCAGTTCTGTCTTCAGAGACAACTCCAGTTGACCACCTTCAAAAAAAAAGTGTCATTCAAAGGGGAAAGCAAATGCCAGCAAGATTTTTCTGGGTATAATGATGTATTACTGATGCAAGGCCACAAGAGAAGAAACATGAGTATGTACAAGAGCCCAGCATGATGGGATAACATGAACCAGAAAGCAACAAAGTGCATGGAAGGGTGTAACTCTTTAGGATGGCACTGTTGGTCAACAGTATTAAATTAGCCTCCAAGCAGGCCAAAATAAAAGCCTTTACCAAACCAGTAGTACCTTATTCAACATTGGTGGACCTCAAAGTAGGACCTCAAAGTAGCTTGCAACTCTCTCATAGATGAGTCACAAGGCAGGGGGTAGGTGACTCCAGGAGGCTCAATGGCAAATTTGAGTTTGCCACTGCATAATGCTACAGTATACAGCACACTATTAAGCAATGATATATATTTTAAAATACCATGTAAAAAATGGGGGGAGAGGCTATAAGGCTGTGCAGTGTTAACTCTGTAAGAATCTTGCATTTTTATGTTGGGGAGAGGGGAAATGTAGTGACTTTGCAAGTGGGAACCCAAGAAGCAAGTTAAACAGGGATCCCCAATAATACAATAAGTTTAGAAATGGGTTCTGTTTCATACAGTTTGAGAACCACTATCTGATCCCTCTGTCTTATACTATGACACACATTTAAAAATACATAATTGTTTAGTTTATCATCGATACACCATCAGTATACATGGTGCTAAAAATTCAGTTTAGATTTCTTCCCAGCAATAGCTATGTTCTAATAATTTACAGTGAATATTTCACTGTTGTTAGCAGATGCCTTTAATTAGGAAACACACTCCTCACACCAAGGTGGAATTACATTTGTAAGTCTAAAGACTATGCATCATGGTCCTATGTATATGCTTTATTGGTAAAAATACTGTACATGCAATCTGGACAGGTATGTTAAATACACAAGGCAACTGCATTTAATTATCTATAAATCTGTCACCATCATTCAGTAGGAATTATGAATCATAAGTACCACGGCTCACATTGCCGTAATTCCAGATTTACTGAACAACAGCATATGCTCAACAAAACAGGAGATCTGAAGCTAAAGTTTAGACCTTAACCTAGCAAACAGTCACACATCACTATTTTACAACATTCATACTGCTTTTTCCAGAGAAGTATATTTAAACAGTGCACCAGGGCCAATATTTAGTGTTTTGTGTTGTCATCCTTCAAGTTATTTGATCAAGTTTTTCCCCCTCTGTTTACTCCCAAAAGTAAAATTCTAATCTGGCCTACACAGTGCAAATCCACATCATGTTGTATATATTACATGAGCACTAACACTCCCAACACATGTAGCTAATTGAAGGGATGCTGTATACCAGAACTGCTAAAACATTATTGATCTAATGCCCATGTCCCAGCCTCCTTGGCCAAGCTCTTCTTTAGAACCTTTGAGGTAGACTCAACAGTTTACTGATCCCATTGCAACAACATGAACCCTTAAGAGTTGCCCCCACTGAATTACTGAATTAAGCGCAAATTATTTCCATGTATGCATGACAATGCTGTTAGATTGTAAAGACCAAATTTCTGGAACAGAAGTGACAGGCATCCAGTAAAAGCAGCTCGGACTCCCCTGCTGAAGACACCATCTACACCATTTCCTGAGAAGCCCATTGATAAGAGTAAGTATCTCTGTTTAGGGTGGAGAGAGATCTATTAGCAAGTCCAAGACCCAGAGTCACCTTCCCAAAATAGTTTCTCAGGCTAGCCTCTTAGCAGCATCCATCTTGGTTCCATTTCCAGGCCAGGGTGCATACTACATACATGATTGGGTGGGGGTTGATAATTAAAGAGGGGTGCCTTGAATAAGACTGCCCTTCTACATGAGGGGTCTGGGTGCTAATTATCTGACTGGGTAGGGAATCTTCTCTCTCTAGAAGATCTATCCCCTTTTCTTTTGTCTGAATGGGAGTCTTCTCTACTACCCAAACTTCCTTGCCAAACTCTCCCCCAGTTCTAGCTCTGTGTTCAAACTGCTTTCAGCTACTGCTGAATTCAGACTGTGTTCAGTCAACATTGAATTCTGATTCTATCAACACTAAACCCTTTTTCTGTTGGGGCTATTCACAGACAGTCTCAGTACACATCTCTTCTCAGTTAAGGCAGGAACCTGACTGACTCACCTCAGTATCCAGCTCTCTCTAGATTTTTTTTTCTGCTCAGCTGATACTAACCAATCAGATTGCTTAGAGCAGCCTGTCATTCAAGGCTCTCTAGCTTTGTGAAGAATTAACCCTTCACAGTCCTTTCACTTCTAAGCCTCTTAAAAAGTGTAGTCCATCACACGCACCCTCATTTGCCAGACACCTACATTTGGAATCATTAGATTATTTTTTACCCAAACGTCTATCCCACCACCAACTTGAAATGCAGCAAGATTTTCCCTGCTACACAGTATCAGTATACATTTTCATATTTATGTGATTAAAGTCAGGGCTATTTTGGGCAGGAATGCACAGGATCAGAGTTCCAGCTGGCTCCTGAGTTGGCCACACCCAGCAGGAACTCATTAGCATAATAGGTCACACCCAGCAGCAGAAATTAATTAGTATTGGCTACATTAGGGGTATGTGGCCTAACATGCAAATTAATTCCTGCTACAAAAAAAGCCCTGGGTTTTGACAACAAACAAGGTAAACAGAGTAAGAAGCAAAAGGTGGATATGGCTGGATGACCACTCTTCTGGTAACACAAGGGTGTGGCCTAATATACTAATAAGCTGTGCTGTCAGTGGTGTATCCTAATATGCTAATGAGTTTCTGTTGTTGGGTGTGGCCTATTATGCTAATGAGTTCCTGCTGAGCTTTTTCTACCAAAAAAAAAAGCCCTGATTAAAGTTAATGCAGCTTGCAGTCTACAAACATACATATATCCCTGCCTGCAAGTGTATATGACCCTTTTGTCCATTTGAGGCTAGCATACACATGTCTGTGCATTCCTTGATTTGTTCTGTGCATGAAAATTCCCTGAGACTCTCAGGCTGGATTCATCAAAATGTTGTGTTTAACCCTTTTTCTAATAATCAGCCCTGGCAGTAACATATTTTTTGAGCTGCCAGTTACTGAGCATTTATTTTTAAATACAGGTGCTTCAGTGCTGGCCAAAATCCCCCACAACAACACATGTACTCAGGTAAGGTTTAGCATTATTAAACTTTTATTAGTGTTTCAGTTGTAACCCTCGTAAAAGTTTTATCAGAAAACTGTCAAAATATACTATGGGTTTTAAAATGATGTACCAGTTGTTGTAGGCATTAAGTTTTGAAGTAGAAGAATTTAAAAATACTTGTAAATCTATTATTTTACTCTTAAATTTATGGTATGATGTGATGTATTTCTAGCCCTTCAGCAAAAACTGGAGTTTAAGATTAAGAAGCCTTGAGACCTTGTGTTAGAAAGCAATAAATTATTTTACCCCCACAACAGTGTTCACTGTTTCTTTATATATAGTTCAACAAATTTAGACTCCATTATCAGAATTTCAGACATTTATGTTTAAATAAAAAGGAAGAAGTAATGGTATATATTTAGAAAATAGTCTCTGGTAAATTCCTGGGTATTTTCTAGGTAGGGATTTCCATGCATTTACTGCTGAGATTTTATCATATAACAGCTACACTCATGGTCTCCAATTCTGTTGAGATTGCAGGCAATCATAGGCATCAACTACAGGGGGGCTCGGGGGCGCAGGCCACCCCTGAAATTTCCCAGGGGGGAATGAGCCCCCACAGTGAAACGGGGCACCTGCCTGCCCGCCGGCCACTGCCGTGCCTCCCTGCCTCCCCTCCTAGGCCCACCCGCCCCTGTGCCTGGCTCCCCTGAATCCATTCGCTCTCTCCCTCTCTCCCTCCCAGGGCCATCTGGGCGACTGCCGGGGTAACGATCTAGCAATTGCCCCAAAACTCTATGGCACCATAGAGTTTCGAGGCGATTGCCAGAGCATAACCCTGGCAACATGCCCATCATGATGTCATTTCCAGGTGACGTCATCACACCGGGCAGTCGCCTGGATGGCCCCGGGAGGGACAGAGAGAGTGAGTGGATTCAGGGAAGCCAGGTGGGGGAGGGGAGGCTCTGGAGGCGGGGACATCATCCAGGTACGTGCGCACACAAGAGCCCCCTCCCCCCAGGAAATTAAAAAGTCTACACCCCTGCAGGCAATTATGAAATTTCAAGTATAGCAGTCATGGTGGCTTGGTCTAGTCATAAAACACAAGGTGGCTCCAGTTCAAGCATTGCACATAACTGGGGAAATTGCTTCTGAATGGGAACTCCTTGCAGATGTAATGTATTCTGGGCTCTGCTAAAGCACATTCTGCTCCAAAGAAGTGGAGCAAACCTGGGATGGGGAAATGATGCTGGGCTTTTTCTGCACAGGTAATAGAATTGCACTATACACAGTGGTTCATAAACTTACTTGGATAAATGATTAGAGACTGTGGTTTATCCTTCTGTGTATCGCTTACTGTAAGTAGGATCCTTTTATGTAAATTTTACACTGCTTAATGAGTTATGTTGATACTTATGCTGTGCTTCAGTTCTTTCTGGTTGGTTCCAGACTTCTACAATCCTACTTCACTGTTTACTGAATGTTCCATTTTGTTGACTGTATTGACTTACTATGTAATCCACCTTGAGTCCCTTTGAAAAAGGCAAACTATAAATAACATTAGTAAATAAGAATGCAGTATACATTCAGATTCACATCAAGTGCTTTCCTGCATGAGAAGACCATTTATTGAACCACTCACAAGATCAAGTTACAAGTAAATGCATACAAGAAGTCAATATATGTGTGAAGTTGAGGTGAAGCATACTTCCAGACAGATAGTTCCCTACTCAGTAATGCTAAAGAACAAGTGGCGGGAAAGACCTCTAGGAATACATGCTACCACTGATCTTAATGCAGCCTGGATGTCACATCACCTGCCCTGATCTTTGCATGAACTAACACTTTCCATCACACCAGTTCAGTTCAGTCAGTTGCTCGTAAGAGTCTTTATTCATAACTGACCTTATTTAAATGATTTGCTTCAAATACTTTCAGGAGGAGGGGGGAAATTCTGGTTTTCCATGACTTCTTGAGTCACAAAAAATTCCAAGGCCCTCCCCATAAAATCCCTCCAATCTCACTCACTTTTAGGCAGCAGTTGTTAGCAGCAAACTGTCTGGTGGTATTTAGCTGAGGGATGGGCAGGTCCCTCAGCTGCCCTGATCTTCCTTCTCTCCCCATTCCCCAATGCCTCAGGTGCTATTTTAGCAGAATTAAAGACACCAAAGTACACCATGGGAAATAAAACCCCAAGGATGCCCAGCATGAATATTTCAGGATCTGTGAAACTTATTTTATCTAGGTTCACACCTCAGTCACTGCTAAAGCACTGTCCAAGGCACTGCAGGGAAAGCAAGCAAGAAGGAAAAGCAACCAACAAGCCTGCTTACTCAACCTGCTAGTTGGTTGGCTGGTCACTGAGCAAGAGCACCTGTCACAGCAAAAGCGCCTGCCACAAAGTAAATCTGGCTGGGGAGAGAAAGAGAAGACATTTCTGGTTGTTATACACAAGCTAGAGAAGAACTCAGGGCTTTAATAGCTCACTCACCTAGAACTCAGGGCTTTAATAGTGCACTCGCCTTCTTGTTGTAGGTCAGAATTCCAAACCACCCAAACTCATATTCAGAGCCTAGGAAATACAAGTTTCAGCAGCATCTCTATGCATTTCTAAATCATTTTTTTACTCAAAATATTATTAAATTTAGCCGAGAGAATAACTGTACTAAAACTCACAATTATTCCTTAGGAGTAATAATAAAAAGATGTAAAGCATTTTGCAAGTTGAGACTGCTACAGAATATATTCATATATATCATATGAGACCCCTTTCTGCACAAAATCATGCATGGACTATAGTCAAAGTCACAAACTTAAATTTAAGAGTATTGTGGTCAAGAAACCACAAGCCTTCCTGTATATAATACAGCCTCAAATGATGTGCAGCTATCAAAAAGCTATATACAAACTAGTGCAGTGTTTGAATTATTTTAAGATATAATGTGTAAATAGATCCCTTCTTCGTGTATAAAGGAACATTTTTTTATCTGCAGACAAGGCTTGATTGTCTAGCAACAGAATTCTCTGAAGATGACAGTGACCTCGAGTCTGCCAGAGAAGTTATCTCCAGCCTCTGGATATTGGCCTCACAGGACTGCCACAGCAAATCTGTCCCAAAATATATTATCTGACTTTTCATTACATGAAGGATGGCATTTCATCTTCAAAGCCACCAATATAAGTGACAGATCATAAAGGAAGAGTGCACAAATGTCAGCAACAAACTAGCCAGAACTACAAAGAAGGCTACAACGGGACTCCATAACTGACTAAAACCATTTAATGCCTCAGTATACAGATTTTAGCACATTATATATATTGGTAGTGGTACAAAGGCTTCTAAATATGCCCTAATAGAAGTCAGCAGAGTTTGAGGGAGAGCCTTTAGAAACTGTATAAATACAGTGCCATTAATGCATGAGCAAATTATATAAGCCAACTAAATGATTTAAAGAAATCTTTGAAAGAATACAATTTTGAGAGACTGTTAGGAGCATTCATTTTTTAAATGGATTAAACAGTCAGACTGAAAACAAATAGGGGTTGGAACCCACAGATACATTCTCTATAGCATGGAACCCTTTCCTCAGATGCTACAGGGTCTTCAGCGGAACAGACTTTGGGGGAAGGCTCCCTATACAAGTGGAAAGTGCCACCACTAACAGAACATAGCCACAGAATCCAATCCTTATTTAGAAAACTGTAAATCTGCAATTGAGAAAAAACTGAATTGAGAAAAAAGACAATGAGGCAGACAACACACAACAGAATGGGATATTGTGGCAGAGGATTAATGAGGCTAAATTTTTAGAACACATTTAATTAGGACAAACATACTCAATTCTCATTTGGCCAAACTCTCCTGAAACTAGGTTATGAGTGACAAAGGAAGAGCAAGTGATGCTCAGCATTTCAGAAGAACCTAGTTCTTCTTGAGGACTAGGTATAAAAAATGGATATGAGATTATTTGAAAATGAGGAACTAGAAAGTAATCAAGCTTGATAGCAAAGATGACCAAAAAAAATCCTGACATTTTCAAAAGGCTTTTTTTTCTAATGGTTGAATGGAGTTTTATATGAATACAATAGATAGCATTACTAGAAAATAATCCAAAGAATAGGTTCAATCTAAACCTCCAGATTTTCAGTTAAGTATATTAATTTGGTGGCTCAGAGGTTAAGATGCTGAGCTGCAGACTGGAAGATCTGTAGTTCTGCAGTTCGAGACCCTAGTGTTGTGTCACAGTGAGCTCCCATCTCTGGCCCCAGCTCCTGCCAACCTAGCAGTTCAAAAGCAAGAAATTGCAAGTCGATAAATAGGTACTGCTTCAGTGGGAAGGTAACAGCATTCTGTGCACCTCAGCATTTAGTCATGCCAGCCACATGACCATGGAAAAGTTTTCGGACAGTGCTGGTCCATGACCTAGGTGGTATACAGCAGGACTGGGCTAGCAGATATGAGGATTGTTGGAGATTAGTTGAAGGTACCACTTTTGAGTGCCCTTCTAAATGGGATGGGGAGCACCTAAACTCCAGTGGCAAATTTGCTGCTTGGAGTTCAGCTGTGCGTGGACCCTGCTTCTTGCAAACAGCATTCAAAGGGTTCCTTTAAATGCTATTTGCAAGAAGTGGGGTGGGGCTGAACTCCAGTGGTGAATTCGCTGCTTGGAGTTTAGGCATGTGGGGCACTGGTCCCCAATGTGGTGATGTCACTTCTGTGTGATGGCATTGCATTGGGGGTGTCCCTGTCCCCTCCAGGAATGTCCCCCCCCCAAAGTCCCCCACCAGCAATGAGGAAGGACCTGGCAACCCTATGCTTCACTGGGATCAGAGAAGGTATTCTAGTCAGTCTGCTCTCATTCATATGCAAAATTTATCAGCAAAAAGTGTCTGGTCCTGACCCATTTGGCATTACTGAGAATGTTCTGCCAATCTGAGAAAAAGACTCTAGAGATCCCAATGAAGCTTCAGAAATTAACTGAAATCCACAATAAATACAGCCTCAGCCGATTCTAGTATATTCCCGGAGCACAATCATGAAAGAATGATACACTGAAGCATCCTATTAAAAGAATTAGGCATATGCTAAGGACTGCAGATAGCTGCTTTGCCGCATGGTCAAATCAGAAAGCCCCAATACCATGAGAGCATCACAATACAGACTGTTCTGCAGTGAAACCTGGAAATGTGAGAAAGTAAAACTGGGTCAGTAATCAATCCTCACCCAGCCAAAACCTCTACTGAAAGTCTGAACAGCTGCAATGGACTAATGGTGACCAAAGCTTCACACAGGACATTCAACATACCAATTTCATTTTTGTTATTTAGCCAGCAAGTGGCTGCCAGTGGCCATGCTGCTCTAAAGCAAAATACAAAACAAAAGCCACATATAATATTTTATTAGGCCCAATTAACATGATGCAGAGCAGTGTGTAAGATTTCATGTTCTCCAGAACTCTTCACCAGGCTGAATGCTTTTTAAAAGGAGAGAATGGTGCATAGGATTGCCAGACCCCTCTGGCCACCAGAGGGGGATGGGGGGTAGGGTTGCCAGACACACGTTGGGAAACTCCTGGAGATTTGGGGATGGAGCCTGAAGAGGACAGGGAACTCATTGGGATAGAATGCCACAGAGTTCACCCCAAAAAAACATCAGATTTCTCCAGGTGAACTGATCTCTGTAGTCTGGAGATGAGCTGCAATTCCAGAAGATCCCCAGGTCCCACCTGGAGGCTGTCATCCCTGGGGCGGGGGAGAGTCTCAGGCCAGGATCTTAAGGAGTTGTCTTGCAAGCATCCTGTGTGAGGTGCTTAGGAGGTATGCAGATTTTAATGAAGCTGGTGTCAGGTTGTACCCTTGCCCTTCTGGGAAGAAGAAGCCAAAAATGGAAACATTCCACTGAAAATACAAAAACCAGCAGTTGATCAAATGCCTCCCTAACACTAGAAGGGGGACAGAGATCCCACAGAAGACTGTCAGCAGTGGTGACAATGAGGTTGCCGGTGTATTGACAATACTATTATAGAGTAATTTTAAGCACTGTACAGGGTAAGAAGTCAACAGAAGCCAAATTGGGAACAACTGCCTTGCTTTGTTAGGAAAACCCATAAGTCAAGGTCAAGTTTTTTCTTCTCCAATTAACAAATCCTTTCTTCATCAATGCAGTCAGGTATTCTTAAAGTACAAAGAGGATGCAGATATGCACACTGGTCCAAAGCAAAATCCAAAAACAGGTGTGTGTGATATCTTTGACCACCACAAGTGCTATTTCAAAGCTGCACTGTACACAAAGCTGCTGCAAGACAAGGTCTTAACATCATGGACTAAACAATTCAACTCCCCCCCCCCCCCGTTTTTTAAGCAAAATTACAGTCTAACAGACTGTTCTGGAGAACTTTAAATCTTGCACAGTGTTTTGTATCATTTTGGTAGGTTCTATAAGGTAATACATGGCTTCTGTTTTTATTCACTAAGGCCACGGTCACACTGCCCTTTAAATCCAGGAGCTCTCCCGGATTTAAAGGGACCGGGTTTTTTTATTTCGGGTTGGGATGTGGTGGTGGCGGTGGCAGAGGAGGAGGAGGCGGTGGGCAGTGGTGGAGGAGGCAGGCAGGGGCAACAAAGGAGGAGGAGGTGGCATGCAGTGGCGGAAGAGGCATGCAGCGGTGGCAGGCAGAGGAGGAGGAGGAAGGCAGCGGAGGACGGCGGAGGCGGGCAGCAGAGGAGGTGGCAGCTGATGGCGGCCGGGGGAGGCACCCTTCCCCAAGCCCCACTGGCTGCCTGGTAAGTTTGGGTTCCCCCCACCTTTTGCACTTGGACGCTTGAGGGCCCAAGCGCCCAAGTGCAAAAGGGGGGGAACCGGGAGGAACGATCTGGACAGCCCTCTCTCGCAATGATTGCGGGAGAGGGCTGTCCAGACAGGCTCAATTGCAGGTTCCTCGCGTGACCACCGGGAAAATACTTGATTTTCCCAGGGTCAGAAAACACGGGAGGAACCCACAATTGAGCCCGCTTTGGCACGGGACTAGCCACGGCCGGTCTGATCAGTCCCTTTGAATGCGGGAGGAAACAGCACTTCCTCCCACATTAAAGGGCCGTGTGACCGCGGCCTAAGTGTTACCCTCCGGTTTCACATAGACATGGCAGGAAAGGGATTATCTGATGGATAGACAGCAAAACATATGGCAGAAAAATCCTACAATTGTACCATTCACACTTACATGCAGGCATGCAGAGAAAAACCCTTAAGAAAAACTGGTAAAAATTTTGTGGTCAGAGAAGAACAGCCAGTCAGACAAACAAAGGAAGGAGCTCCCTGCTATGCTGACTAAATGGCCAGTGCAGAAAATGTGCAAAATACTCTGAAGCATAAAGTGTATGAATGTGCAGGCATTGCTTAATGAGTTTTATTCACAGCTCTCCTTAATATTGGTGTACTGTAGACAACATATGAGTAGGCATCAATGCTACTGCAGTTCATCAGAGCTGAAAGAGAAATTTTTCATTTGCTGAAATGCTACCCAAGTTTTCTGCTTACACAAACAGTTACTGAATCAATTCACTGATGAAATAGGATTGTTGCTTGACAGACCTTCCAATGCGTACAAAGAGTTTTCTTTGGGTCATTCTTCTGTGAGTAACCCAGAAAATCCTTTCAACATGGTAGTCAAAGAGTTGGAAGATGTCAACACAGCTGCAAAGGCTACTAATTCAAATCACCAGAAATGATGCTTCAAGGGATCACTTATGTCCAACATTTAACTTGTGTCAAATACCACAAGAGACCTGAACAATATTAAGACTTGCTTTTAGCAGTTGATTAATCTCATCTGCCTGGTTGCAAGACTCTCTCAAATGCTAAAATGACACAGGTGGAAGTGATGAGAAGATTACAGCAGTTAAACAAACTGGAGCATTCACAATGGAGCACAAAGAAGTAGAATACCTCCCCACAAATGATGATGCTCCAAGTGAGACAACAGAGTCTCTGCAATTAACAAAGAAAAGAAGAAATGACAGCCCCAGGAACTGCTATCCGCAAACAAGAAACATCTCATCAAAAATTAAAATATGCCAAGACATTAATGCTGGAGTGCACATCATGTTGTACAATCTGGTCCCAGCTATTGCAAGCTGGGTGGGGCTTTAGGGCCAGAGCCCCCTATTGAATCTACAGTGTCCCCCACCATGCCAGCCCAAAGCCCACCCATGAACCCAGCCCCAGCCAATGCTTTGTCCTCTTTGGGCTTGCCGCGCTTCACTTCCAGCGCCTGACAATCTCTCCTCTGAGTCTGGGGCTTGCAAAGTAGAGCCCCTAGCCTAGATGGGTTGTGCGTGTGCCAGAGAAGGAAGCTGGCAAGTCCTCACCTCACTATAGTCTTGTCACTTGTACAAAAACCATCACACCTCTTGGAGGAAGATATGATTAAAGAAGCCACTCTAACAACAGTTACTTCAAAATGTATATTCAGATAAGTAAGCACCTTTCTAGAAACAGGCAGACTTCCAAGATATTGCCTCCAATAAATTTGCAGATACTGTTTGGCTTCTTGAAACTGAACTTGGATAGAGCTGATATAGTCATTGACGGGTTCCACCAAGGAGAGAAAGTTTTTATACCCCACTTTTGTCTACACTGAGGAGTCTTAAAGCAGCTTACAATCGCATCCTCTTCCCCTCACCACAACAATTACCTTGTAAAATATATGTGGGGCTGACAGAGTTCTGAGACAACTGTGACTGGCCCAAAGTCACCCAGCAGGCTTCATGTGGAGGAGTAGGGAATAAAACCCAGTTCTCCAGTTTACAGTCCATCGCTCTTAACCACTACACCACTATACTCCACTGGCTCTCGCTGACAAAGAATCTATCAAATTATCTTCTTCTAAAAAGCAAGTAGAACTTGCAGCTGACTGACCAAATGCATCACAAATTGTGACACACCCATACCTAACAGCAAAGTTATGGACCACATCACGTCAACCCCTCATGATGGACCTAAGAGCAAAGTATATCTAAGAGCAAAGCAACTTTATTTTACTTCCTGTCAGAACAAGTGCTGGTCCAGAATCAAAAGCTGGACAGCTATGAAGTCATACTTGTAGGGAGATTCACCCATGCAAAAGAAGTCTACTGTTAATTTTGAAGAGATGTAAGAAAGAATATATCTCATGGCACTAATGCCTGTGTGTGTTTTGAACATCTAGTTGTTATCAGCTGAGACAGTTGCCTTGCATTATCCACTTCCGTGGAAAGCAGCTGTGTTCTCCAAACAAGGTCTGGCATCATAATGTTGTGGAATACCATGAGGTGGTACTGAACTTATGCACCATTATTTATCCAATTTCTTTTTTTCTTTTTTTTTGGGGGGGGGGGATTAGCTGGCTACTAGACTGGCTACTAGACTGTTAGCCACTGTTATGGCATTGGCCAGAGGGTGACCAAAAAGTATTTCATGGACACCCTGGTTTTGGATAATTAGGAAGAGATGGTCTAACAGGAAAAAATGTCTACAGCATAAAAATCTGTACATAATCTGTACATGCCCAGGTCATCAAATGTGCTTAACAATGGTGTTAGATGCCTACTGTTTCAGAAAGGCAACAACAGTGTATCAAATAACACTTCTAGGCACACTACCAAGCTCTGGTCTGACAGCCATCAGATGTCCAATGACCAAAACTGTCAATCTAAACAGAGCTCCTGTCTTCAACAAACAAATAAATTCCCTTACACTCAAGCACTCTAGTAACATGCAGCAGCAAGAAGTTTGGAACTTCTGGGTATATACGTTGATCTGGATTCCTCCCATGTACAGGAGCATCCTCTTTCAGCAAAAGACCAATATACATGCATTCAGGATGAAGATGACTATATCATCTCCAATTCTTATTCCATATATGCAAGTGTTATATATTATTATTAATGTTTGACTGATTACTTTAGCACTGTAGCCCATTGCTTAGCAAGTTGTTCCTTACAAGTGCTAGAGATAAAACCACAGTGTGCTAAAATTGCTGAAACTTTAGAACAAGAGGCTTTAAGGCTTGTTAGTGATCTTATAAATAACACTCAAATGACATTGTTGTCATCTTTATAACTGTTGACAATTTCTAAGAAATGGTCCCCCACCACCACCAAAGTGATATTAGCTGATTTTGCCATCACACTACATCAGCTGAGAATACGTAATTAATTCCACATATAAAGAATTGTCCATTTTTTTCCCTTTGGGCTTTTAATTTTTCACCTTTTTAAAGTGGGTTGATTCTTCTGAGGGGAAAAAAGGGGGAACAGTGAAATATAGAGATGATTTAGTGGGTTAGAAAGATGTTTCTTTGTTGAGTTAGAGTAATCTGTAGAATCTAAGGCAGTATTTAAATATGCACAGAATGGCCATACCACTGCAGTCCAGAAGTGAGGGATACCATTTTTTCACTGTGCAAGCTTTTAAAACCATGATATCCACTTACTGTATGGACTGGCCATTTGACCACATCTTTCAGCAGCATATTCGAGGGCAATCTCAAAGTAGTACCTTATCTTGTCAGAGCTTTTACTCTTTCAGAGAGCAGAGAGACTCAGGAACATTTTGTTCTGTTTCTTAAGGATTACAACTGGCACTAAATACTCAACAAGTTTCCCTCAAAACTCTCTATATCATTCCTTTTTAAAAGACACTGTTTGCAGTATTGTAAAACAAAAGCATTCAGCAGTCAATGGAACCTAATGACTACATGTGGGAGACTGGATTCCAAGTCACATTTTTATCATGGACATTGCGAAGGGCTGAGGAAGCCACTAACTCTTAGAATCAATGTCCCATCTGTAAAACAGGAATGTAAGATTTACGGTACAAGCTAAACTGGATGGGAGGATGAAATGCAATGAGGATCATAAAGTACTTTGCAAACTAGAAATTCACTAAGAATTACAGTAGTAGCAAATGAGAAAAAGGGAAAGAATCACAACCATGATTGCCACTATTTTAAAATTAAACAATCCTTTTGTTTCAGTGGCACAACTACATCCACATCACATAAAAATCCTGAAACTTAGCATAGGACATTGGAATCACTTTATGCCATTTACAATAAACTGTATATACAGGTTGAAAGAGTGGTGATTTTCAAGAGACAAAGCCTTATTTAAAATGCTTATACTCCACCTTTCTCCTGTCCAAACTGTTGGAATATGCAAGGTCTATCATGCTTAGATAAAGAAAATGACAAGAACATCCTGCAGGGGGCAGCAGAGGGAACAACTAGTTAGCATAGAGAGATTAGGGACTTCCTCCTATTTTCAAATAGTCTCCTTCCTGTCTCCCGATTGGCTCAATGCACCTGCTGAGCCTCTGTCAGTGACCTCCCTCCTAGCTAGTTAGACAGTTACACTTTTTTCTTCTCTTCCTAACAAAGTTTGTTCCCTTCTTAATAAACCTACTTTATTATTTAAATAGCTTGTGTTCCACTTTACTGAATGTCTAAACTCTGCCAACACAAAGAGGGTCCAAGGAAACTTATAACAAAAGACTAAAACCACTGCACAGAACAATAAATCCAACAAGAATAAAAGCAATGCATAGCAAAAAAAAAAAAAAAGAGCATAGCATTAAGTTGCAAAAAACCACACAAATATCCTCCTGAATATTTCTACTTTACTTAGCTTCCTAAAAGTTGTCAGGTTACTTCATTCATTGTGGCTTCAGGAAGATGATTCCATTGTTCAGCCACAGTCACAGTAAAAGCCCCAACTTGGTCAACAGCTAGGGATGCCAGCCTCCAGGTGGGACCTGGAGATCCCCAGAATTACAGTTCATCTCCATATTACAGTGATGCTTCCCCTACAGAAAATGGATGCTTTGGATGATAAACTCTACGGCATTCAACCCCACTAAGGTCCCTGTCATCCCAAGACTCCATCCCCAAATCTACAGGCATTTCCCAAGGTGGATCTGGCAACCCTACTCCCTCCATTCCACACTGGTGGCCAGGAGGACCTGGCAACCCTATCGTAACTGACCACATGACAGGGCAAATAAAAGAGACTGATGGGATGATGACTGCTGCATAAATTCACACCAGGAGAGACTGCCCTTCAGATAGATGGGTCCCAATCCCCCCTAATACATCAGCCTTACTAACCATCACTGCCGTTTCCTTGTCTAGTTTCAGTTTCAGCTTATTCCCACTCAGCCACTACCACATCTAGGCTCTGCCCTAAAGCAGAGATGGTCACGCCTGGGAAACCACAGATTTCAAATCTCCTACCTAAACCTTATTACCAAGAAGGGAAATCTATACAGCTTAATCCATTCAAAATATTTAGTGAAATCTATAGAACTTTTATAATTGTGATGAACTTTAAAAAGTAAACTGGTAGCACTCGTGAAGTACAAAAATGTAGATGAAAATTAAGGATGAAATGTGCCAAACAAGCAGTAAAATGAAATCCATGACTATTATCTTTATCCAGCTTCAAAATTCATGTAAATTACCTGTAGCTCATCCCTAAATTATATCAATCCTTTCTTATGAGATAAATTCAGCTTCTCCTACCTTGTACAATATATGACACCAAATTTCACATACTCCATAGGAATTTAAAAAGGAAGTGAGAAGAATTTTGATAAGATTTGTGAAATGCCTTTAAGGAGTGTCACACTATTTTAACTCTGATCTAGGCAGTGGAGCACGGGGGGGGGGGGGGGGGACAACTCAGTTGTACCAAAGAACCAGTACAGTGTTTTTTAAAGTAAGTTTCCAAACCAGAATAGCATGAAGATGCAATTTTTTTCATCTCATCTGAACTAATGAAAATACAGGCCAGTACATAAAATACTTTTTCATGTGTTCTTTAGCCGCTAAAAACCCATTCCTTTAAGATCTTTATTTAAAAAAAAAAGAAGAAGAAGAGCAGACCTCTATTGACCCATGTCCAAAAAATTGACCAAGGATTTATTTAGGCTGCCTTTTCTTAAGCGGAACAAAGTGGCACCTTTAAGACCAACAGAATTTTTTTCAAGGTAAGAGCTTTCATGTGTATGCACACTTCCTCAGACACAATGAAATAGAACTTATCAGTCCATACATATAAGGCAGAGGATGAAAAGCAAATTAGCATACAATATAATGAAATGTTACCTTGATCTATTTTCTTCAGTGGAGGAAAGCTTGGGAATTTGAGTGTGTTTTCTGAAGCCCATTCTGATTAATTTGCCCATATACTATACGCATGAATCCTTAAATGATCTGCCTTGCCTCACATTAAACACATACACACTGTAAAAAGATAAATGCAATTCAAAAGTATTTTGACTCAGGTAACTGCATCACTCTTTCAATAGCTGGATCAAAAACAAAATGATACAAGGAACACACCACATTTCCATGTGGTTTAGTGAATAGGGTATTGGACAAGAACTGTGGAAACTCATGTTCAAATCCTCACTCATAAACATCAAGGTGACCTTGAGCTATTCTCTCTCTCTCTCAGCCAAATCTATTTTACAGGATTGTTTTGAGCAAGGACCATGAGCACTGAGCTGGGCTAGAAGAATGGAGAAGAGTGGGATAAAAGCATAATTATTCAGTGAGGAATACAAAAAATGTCCATGATTTACATTTGATTGAACATATTTCACAGTAAAAGTTTTTCAAAAAATGGTGTTGACATATTGCAGCTTATTTTACCACCCATTCCCATTGTATATTATGTAGAACATCTGTGATTCTTTTTTATAGCGTCAACAAAGCCGACATACTCTTCCCTTTTTAAATATCTAGCACGTTGTTAGTCAAACTGAAAATAAAGAACTTGCCCAACACAACCACTTAACATTTACTGAGGATGTAATGGCCTTAGAATGTAGCCCCTGTAACTAGGACAACTAAATTCTGATGTGTTACTCATGCCAAGTCACATCCCAACAAACATGCCACAAATATACAAAGAAAAGATATCATCATAGTTCATTAAAGAATCCCAAATACTCAAATACCTGTTTTGATTGAAGATATTTTGTAACAACTTTAGCCAGGGCTTATTAATAGTTATTATCCTATATGTTACACACCTTTTCATGTCCTATATTTACCTAAATGCCTTTTTGTCAAACAAGATTATTTTAACCACTTTTGGACGCAGTGAGGTATTTTATTTCCAGAGTTTTATCAATTCTACGTGGGGAATTTAAACAAAATAAGAAATGTACAACATTTTTTCAACTTTTGCAAAATCTATTCTGTGGGACTAGTATACTCTATTGGCAGAATAAGTCTATATCAGCTCTATTCCATGCTGTCCATAAAACTCAAGTCTAATTTTAAAAAGGCACCTAAGCATTCATAAGTAAAGGGAGCCGCAGATTGGCTTGGGTTGCCCGCCCCCAAGTAGAATGTTAAAGCAAGAAGTAAAAATGCTTGAAAACTAACCCAAGATGCCTTCCACAATTACAGGACAATCTCACCAGAATGACACCTAATGAATAACATGTCTGTTTAATACTCAGTTTTAAAATCCATAAATTTGAATGGATACAATACCTACAATACATACAGCTGATAGAATAAGTCATTCAGAAGGGGGGAGGGAACATACGCTAGCTGTTACACAGGCTACATTCTTGATTCCTTTTTGCTCACATTGACCTTTCCTCTAACTTCTGAAACAACAGATTTAACAAAGTATGTGAAAAATTAGCTCTTGTCCCAAACAGTTGGATAATCCATTTAGCTGGTAGGGAAATGGAAAAGATAAACGACAACACCAGCTGTAATTCACCAGAGAACATCTCATTAGATTATTGAGCAGCAATCAGTACAGCACACCGCAACAGACAATCAATCACTGGATTATGTAAATTGTCCTCCTCTCCTTTAGGCAAGCAAAGTTGTGCAACCTGATCCTATGCATATTTACTGGGAAGTAAGTTCCACTATGTTCATGGGGCTTACTTCCAAATAAATACACATAGGGTCCCAGGCACACTTACTTGGGAGTAAGTCCCAAATGAACATGGCGAAACTTACTGACAAATAAGCAAGCATAGGATTCTGCCACTGCTCAGTATTTAATTGCTGAACAAGATGAGAACAGAAAGTAAATTAGTTACTTTGCATCTACACAGATTGTCTTTTTAAAAAAATCACCACCTAACCAGATATGAGTAATCTTTAGGTTTTCTGGAACAGATCACTATAATGCATTCCTGGCATGATTCCAGGTTCTATACAATCAGGTGCACCCTTCAGTGAAAGACTGCCCCTCTACCATTGCATGGGGAACTACTACAAAAAGCCGATAGGTATAGTACAGAGACAAGCTGTATTGCCAATTGATTCACTGCAGAGGAATCTGCTTGCTTTAATTAATAAGAAAGCTAGCCAGGCAGTCAGTCACAGCAGGTAGAAATTGCTGTTCCACCAGGCTAAAACCACTACAGTTTCTTAGGAATGTCAGTAATATGAACCACTTCGGATCTCTTCTAGAAAGGCATCCAAACAGCTGACATACATCAACTGTTTCCCCCAGGTAACCTTGAGAATGTTGCATTACCTAACTGAAGAGGGATTTATTTGCAGCCTTTTATTATAAACTGAAAAATTATCAATGCCGTATGTTATTGCTGTCTTTATACAGCAGCATCACTGTGTGTAGTGCTTTACAGAGCACCATTTTTTAAAAAAACAGATCCCTGCCCCCAAAACCTTCCAATCTAAATTCCCTAGGATTTCACATAAATTAATTAGAATACAGTGAAGCATTAAAATGCATTGCCCAATCTAAATTTAAGGGAAATAAACTGGAGCTTCTCATGTTGTCTGAACTCAGCCTATATTTTAATTCAGTCTAATTTAGGAAAGAGTGAAAATATCCAGCAACATGGGAAGTGTTATGCCTTTTATTATTATTTAGTTTTCATCTACAGGATAGTGACCTTGGTCAGAAAAAGCAAATGCATGTTCATTTAGCTTTCTTCAGGATTCAACCCACAAGTATTACACAACATAAGTTTTGATGTAGCACTGATTACTCTAAAAGTCTTTGAGTTCCTCTTCTCCATCACAACCACACAATGCTGGTTTTAGTGTGTTTACTGGAACAGATCAAACTATTAGACAAATGTTATGATTAACTATAAATCTGTATAACTGTGCTTGCTCTGCAAACCTTTCAGGTTAAAGCAGAATGCCAACCAAGGGCAATGGGAAAAGCCCGTGTCTTCAGTCTCAGGGAGAAGCTGACAGGAAAATCCATAGGAAAAAACATAAAACACATTTGAAAATTGCTGTTTGTCAAAATTTATGTGGGATCCCCAGTTCTTTCCTTCCCTTTCATTTCAGAGATGGATGTGAAAGAGACCATATTAAATAAGCTGGCTAACCCCATTCGACAACTGTGCTGAAAGATGGAACTGGAAATCACAGCTTTTGCTGTGTGACAGACCTGTCATACTGATGAGTTTCGTGATAAAAGGTTGCATCTCTTCTGGCCTGCCCACTTATTCTTTAAGAAACAATGAGAAGTTTTTGAAAACAAGGAAAAATCAGATAGATAGATAATTATATATAGATATATGATTTTCCTCTCTCTCTCTCTCTCTCTCTGTGTATAAAGACTGAAATATGAAACAAAACACTAGCTGAATTCAATAGGATTTCAGTCTATCGAGTTTTGCTACCAAGGGGAGAGTAGTGCCAAATAGGCAAAGAAACACAACCAGGCATGGCACAGCAACTGCATGTAATGACAGAAGGGAAAGAAGATCAAAACCATGGGAATCACAATTCCTGATGATTCACAAACACACAGGAGAGAAAGCAACACAAGCAGGGCAGAAATGTAAGGCTTACTGAATGAATGGGGAGAGGGAATATAAGAGACTTCAAATGTGTGTGTGGAGCTGGTAGCAAAACTACAGGACGGGCACATCGCCCCCACAGTTCGCTGAGTTGAATACGTGGATCTGATACGGTTTCTGAAGTCAAAGCTAAGGTACCCAGGGCACTGAAAGAGAAGCTTGTCAATTGATCCCATGGCCCACGGCAACGATGGACTAAACAGCAAGATCACCAGTCCAAAATGCAGAACTGCATTTCATTCAGTGACTGCTCTCTAGTTCCCAAGACAGCGTTCGCCCCAGAAGCCAACACACACACACACACACCCCACACCCCAATGGCACCCCTTCAAATGAGCGTAACACCAGAACACACTTACTCGCTGACGTGCTCTCTCGCTCTCAGTCGCTCGCTACAATGCCGGCTTAACTCCTCGAATCGCCGCTAGAAACTTAATTCCCAAAACATTTCCAATCCGCTCCGATATTCGCGGCTTCGGGAAAGAGAGCCAGGCTAGCCCCCGCCTCTGATCGCGGTGCCCATGCTGGGAAACGCAACTTCCACTCTGGAGGCTTCAAAGGGATCGGCGCCGAGTCGCGGTGGCGGCGAGCTCAGAACTGGGGAGGGGTTCTGCAGCCGACGCTGGAAACTGGGGGAGGTGGAGGGGGGCACTTCGCGTCCGGCTCCGAAGGAAAAAAAGGCCGGAGAGGAGCGAGAGAAGCGCCAGCTCGCCCTCCTAGCACCGACGCCAGCTCGCGACTAGCAGCTCTTAGAGGCACCGACTGCAGCCGCGCTTCATCCCACTAGCGGCCAGGTCCGGAGGCGTTGGCCATGCCCGTGGCCGTCGACCTGTAGCCCGAGTGCCGAGAGCAGCCCGGAGGCGCCCGCCTCTCTTCCGTGCCTCCCCCCTAATTCCGTGGCGCGGCGATCGCGAAGAGCTCTTCGGCTGGCGGCTTGCCGCGCAACGCCGCCTTCTGTGCAGGTGGAGCAGGCGCTCGGGAAGACGATCCGGAAGGCGCCGGGTCCTTTCCAAAGCGACCCCCTACTGGAGACGGATGGCGATGGGATGGGACGGAAGGGAGGAAGTTTTCAGCGGCGGTGTCAGTTAAGAAACTGGGCGCCATTCATCACAAGCGCAGACTTCCCCGGGAACCGGGACCTCGTCGGAGGGGGGCGTTCTGTGCCGCTAGTGCGACTGTCCCAAGGAGCTGGCATGAGTCATCCGTCCCTGTAGCTGTGGCCGCGGAATCGAGCCAGACACAGCGCCGCGACCTCTCTCCCCGAACCACGGGTCCTGGTGGTGTGCTCTTTGTTTCTCAAGCTATTTAATAAGAGAATGACCTAGAACACACAAGAGAAAGAAAATCAATCAGGACCGTCCTAGACTATACTGATCACGAAACGGTGCCTAGGCAGTCACAGCAAAGGCAAGGCCATTGAACCAACGATCACGTGTTCCACAAAGTTAGAATCCCCCTTTCTTCTTTGGGCGTCCAACTTCACGTATCTTGATTTTGCGGGCGGAAAGGGGAAAAAAAAAACCCGAGTATGATCTTTTATATCTTTGCAATATTGAGGGGAGAGGAGAGCAAGCCAGAAGAAGCATGACACTTAAGCGGTTTCTGAGCCGATGCGTTAGAAATAAAGACCATCTCCCCTCCTCTCTTCTTCCCTTCTTTCTACAGGGAAGCACAACTTAAAAGGGCTATTGAGTTTGTGGGACTTGCTCCATAATTAAGTATGCACAGCAACAGAGTAATGGGTGGAATCAGCCCAGAGCCAAACCCTGGTAACCTGCTTGTGGACTTGATTCACCTCACAACCTGCTTTCAGAACCAGGTCCTAACTATGGAACATTAGAAAGTTTTGGGAGGAAAGTAAAAGCTGGATCTACACGTATCCTCATAGATCCTCTAGTGTTTTTAAAGAGAACTCCCCCAAATCCAGTATCAAATCACATGTCAAAGCCACAAAAATATACTGAACTATAAAAACATGTATCCAATACTTCATGGTGCTGCAATGGTGAAAGAGCATGGATCCTCAAAATATGAATTTTACACTGAAACAACCCAAACCTTTTGGCATTTTGTAGATCATGTCTTAGTCTATAAGCAGCACCACAAAAATGGATCCATTGCCTCGTGGCACCCCCACCATTCAAAAATATGGTTCCAAAGCATAGATCCTTGTGAATCTTCAGGAGTTTTGCATTAAATCACCCCAAACACACCATCAAATCACTTATCACATCCATGGCCACCGGATGCACCACAAAATTCACAGATCTGTCATTTCATGGTGCCACTATGGCACAAAAACATGGATCTAAAGCATGGGTCCTCTGGATTTTTATATGGAGTCAACCCAAACTCACCATCAAATCATTCATCATATCGGTGGCCACAGAATGCACTAAAAATAATGTGGGTCCACCGCTTTGTGGCACTGCCATGTTAAAAAACATAAATCCAAAGAACTGGATCAGGAATTTTATACAGGCTCACCCAAAATTCAAAATGAAATCATACATCATATCCATGATCACAGAATGAACCACAAATAACACAAATCCAAGTCTGTGGCATTGTTATGGTGCAAATGCAGCATTAAATACTTGGATCCTTACGGCTGTTAAATGGATGCCACCAAAATATATTGTAAGATCACACATCTCACCAATGCCCATGGAGTGACCCACACAAACAACAGATCTAGCATTTGTTGACTCCACAATAGTGCAAAAACTGCACTAAAATTCATTGATCTTCAAGATTTTTGCCTGGACTGCCATTAAAGTTCACTCTGATATAATGCATTACATTAATGTCCATGGAAGGGACTAGATAAAAAACAAAGATCTAGTTCTTTATGGTATTGCCATGGCACAAAAACTGCATATAAAAACATGTAGTCATTGATTTTTACCATTTTTACATGGACTCCACAAAAATCAACTGAAAATGCACACATCCTGTCAATGTCCATTGAGTGAACCACAAAACACACAGATTCTCTGTTCTGTGGTGTTGCAATAGTGCAAAAACATGGATCCAAGGTACAGATTCTCTTGGACTTTCATGATTTCTTCATGGAACATTCCAATATAGGCCATAACATCACAGATGATATCAACATTAATGGAGTGCACCAACAAAAAGGGGGGGAAGCCATCATGGTGCCATCATAGCAGGAAGCATGGATGCCCACCAGTTTTACACACAGTTCCTGAAAAATCACTGTCAAATCACAGATCATATTTATGTCCACAGATTTTACCAGAACAATATCCAGAACATAATGGTATCAACGTGACATAGAAACTTGTAGAAAAACCATTGATCCTCACAATTTCTATATAGAATATTCCAAAATGCAGCATGAAATGAGAAATCACATTCATGTCCACAGCTTCCACTGTAAAGAATGGAGAAAATTAAATCTACTAGTTGGAGACAACCAAATTAATCATCAAAAGAAATCTTTTGTCTCACATTAATTCAACTACAAAATTGTTCGGGGGAAATCTTTGAATTTTTTTGTAATTATGAATGGAGTTTTAATTGCCAGCTTATTAGCCAACAGATTTTCTTTGTCACTGTAAACTTCTAAATGCTTTAGTCTTGGCTAGTCAAGTCTTGGAAATCCAGTTGTCATAGTGGTTTGAGTGTCAGATTAAGATGTGGGGGAACCAGGTTCAAATCCCTGGTGTGCCATAGATGGTGACCTTGAGCCAGTCATACTTTCTCAGCGTAGCCTTCCTCACAGGGTTGTTGTGAGACCAAAATGGAGGATGGGAGAATGATGTAAGCCAGTTTGGGTCCCCCTGGAGGAGAAAGGGGGTAAATATATAAATCTATTAAAAAGGCAACAGGTGGATGCATGAGCTTTGTGGTGCAATCTGTGGGTGCTTTAGAACCACGTTTTTGCACTTCTGGCAGCATGACAAAGCAAAGCCTCCATTTTTTTGTGGTGTAATCTGTGGCTATGGACATGATGTGTGATTTGATGGTAACTGGGGAGTGATTCTGCACAAAAAATCCTGATGATCCATGGGGATCTGTGTTTCGGAACCATGGATTTTTCACCGTGGTAGCATCACAAAGCCATGGATCCATGATTTTTGTGGTGCAGTCTGTGGCCATGGACATAGTATTTGACTGGATAATCAATTTAGGGTGATGAAACCACAATCCTGAGGATCCATGAGGATCTGAGCTTCATCATCATGTTTTTACACCACGGCGGCACCATGAACCAATGGATCTCTGATGTTTCTAGTGTAATCTGTGGCTATGGATATGATACATGATTTGATAGTGAATTTGGGATGACTGTATGGAAAAAACCTGAGGATCCTTAACAAACCATGCTTTGAAACTATGTTTTTGTGCCACTGTAAGGCCATGAAGTGGTGGGTCTGTGATTTTTGTGGTACTGCTTATAGACTAAGATGCAATTGTAGGTTTTATTTTGTTTCAGTGTAAAAATCATAGGAATCCATGAGGATCCGATTCATTTAAAACCACCTAGATTGAACTTTTACCCACCAAAATGTTTGAGCATGCGCAGAGTAACTATTCCCTTGGGCAGTAACCATCATCCTGTGCACATCTGGACTCAGGAAAAAGGGCTTCCCATTTAGACCATATGATTTCAGGAAAGGCTTGAGTCCCCACACATTGCAGCTGAGGTACAATTTACTGCCGAAAGATCAACTCAGGGCCAGTGTTTCCTCTAAGGTGAGTTAGTGTGAGCTAGCTCACAGTTTTTTAGCCTCCGGCTCACACATTTTTGCCTTAGCTCAGGAAAGATGGCTCTAGAGCAAACTAATTTATGCTGTAGCCAAATCGCTCACTCATAGCTTTAATGCCAGTAGCTCATAAAGTAGCATTTTTGCTCACAAGACTCCACAGCTTAGAGGGAGCATTGAGTGGAGTTCCACAACTAAGATCGAAATATGGGACTTTAACAAGGAAACAAATAAACAAAATTGTCAAAAAGCTGGTTGTACTCATTTAACAATGCAGAAACCAGAGAGGGAGAGAGACACTCGCGGTGCAACACAGTATGTTTCTTCCAGTCACCATAGTTGTTGTTTTTGTTTTTAAGCAGGGTGGCCCTAAGAGTGCAAAGGCAAGGCCCTCACAAAGACCCATCGCCTACAAACATCAGCTTTATGGAGGAACAAATCGAATCAATTGTGGTATGAAATTGAAAGAGCCATTAGCAGCCTTGACTAGTTTCAGTAGCAACTACCCACTCTATCTTTGCAAAGAGAAAAAAAGTAAGTAAGTAAAAATCCCTTTGGTGGATATCGCTAAAGAGAGCGAACAACCAAATCCAGAATCTACAAGGAGCACGAAACTTGGGGTGGGGGGGTGGATGCACGATACGATTGTGTTGTATTTCATTTCTGCCGGACCGTCGTCGTTAGAAGTACAATTAAACATCCATACAGGCACAGTTGGAGCAAGTAACGCAAGCTACTTTTTTCTATCGCGAAAGCAGCGAAGCATTGCAGCAAACAACAACAAAATTAAGAGTCCCATAACGCCTAAAAAAAAAAGGGCGAGACTACTCGGTAAGCCCACCACAAGGCTGGTTATCAGATCTCACCACGAAAACCTCACACTTGCTCTCCGAATGATTACTTATCTGACTTCAGGGGCGGGGCACAAGGACAAATTTATTCTGATTGGTTATTGTTCATCTTCGTCACGCCGCAAGGTCCCCCCCCCCCCCCGGGGATTCTAAACTCATCCGCCTTCTGATTTGTCAGTAGAGGAGGAGAGTTTGGGATGAGCTGTGTCTTTTCTCCCCGCGTCTTTTTCAATTAAAAGGCAGCTGATTAGAAACTACCTCCGCAAGCAATAGTAGGCGTAGAGCCAACAGTCGGAGCCCGAGCCCGGTCGCCCTGGTGCTTCCTTCCTTTTGCTCTTTGCCAATAAAAAACTGCAGTGTGCATTTTTCCCCCCGCCGGTTTAAAATGGTTATGCCGTAAGACGCTAATAATACTCCCTTTCAAGGACTGAGAGGCTAAGGGGAATGAAGCGGCAGCGAATAAAGCTGACTTAAGCACAAACGAAACCCACTGGCACGATTCCGCCCTGCTTGCATGAGGCGGCGAGCTATTAATTACCCCGCGAAGAGAATAATCACGCTGGCAGCCTGCAGCCGCTAAGTAGGTGAAGAGGAGGCGTATCTGAATGCCTCAGGCTTTGCTCTTGCAGTAGGTTTCCCCAGCGCCAAGACTTGTACCTTCAAGCCTTTTGCCACTTCTGTCGAAGATGGCTCTTCTTCTGTAATACAATCCTCTAGTTCCTGCTTTAAAAGAAAAAGAAACAATAGGGTGAGGAAACTTTTCTATTCTATAAAAGTTTGAGCTCTCCCTGAAAATCAAAGATTCAGCACAGAATGGCTCTCTGTCTAGAACACCTGTCTGGCTCTTGGGAATGTCCCTTGATGTTTTCTCTTGAGCTGGGCAGCCATTTTGGTAGGGCTGAGGGACAATTGCTGTTGTGTCCTAATGGCGACCGTACATGCGGTCAGGGAAATGCACGTGGCCGGGCTGGCTACCAGAGCTTCGCTTAGGAAGGCAATAGCCCCGGGCGGATTGTAAATTAGACCAGTAGGCCACCCAAGATCTGCCAGGGGTCCTATGGTATGGGGTCACCTGTAATTAACCCTATCACAGAGATTGGGTGAGGCCAGGGGTGCAATTTAGACGGACATTTAAGCAGACCCTCGAGCCCCGTTCAGCAGTTGTGTTTTGTACTATCAATAAACTTATGAGCTGATTTCACTTCAACGGGTCTTTGGACCCAGTACTTTATACTGGTGGTGAAGCTGGGATCCTGATGAGCAACATCAACTCCAACTCCAGCACCGCATTAAGCACCGATCCTCCAGCAACCGAGCAACACCTGGCTCCAGCACCACCCGGCACTGCTGACCGCCCCACAGGACATCGCTCACCGCATCACTCTAAAGTCATGGCTGCCGCCTTGGGACAGCTCACCGCTTTTGACCCCACTCACCCCGAGCTCTGGGAAGCCTGGGTCAAACAATTAAAGTACTTTTTCCTGGTCCAGGATACGGCCAGTGCGGGAAAGAAGAAAGCCTGGCTCATCAGCTCCTGCGGTGTCTCCACATAAGTCAGGGGTGGAGGGAACCATACCTGTTACCATGTGGCTCTCCTCCCATACTACCCACTTGGGGCAGCAAAATGACTTGAGACAGCTCTGTCTTACAGCTAAGCAGAAGGAAATAAACATGGCTTGCCTTCCTCCACTGCCCCACCAGCCACAGCCAGGACACTCACCTGTAGCCTCTTTCTAGAGCCTGTTGTATTTAGAATAATAGAATCATAGAATGTTAAGATTTGGAAGGGACCTTGCAGGTCATCTAGTCCAACCCCCTGCACTCTGCAGGAGCTTAGCCGAAAGATAGCCCTACAACATACCCAAAAGATGGTCGTCCAGCCTCCGCTTGAAAACATCCAGTGAAGGAGCATCCACCACCTCCTGAGACAGTCCGTTCCACTGCTCAACCACTCTTACAGTTAGGAAGTTCCTCCTGATATTAAGCTGGTATCGACTTCCTTGTAGTTTCCACCCATTAGATCTAGTCTTGCAATCCAGAGCAAGAGAGAATAGATCTGCTCCATCTTCTATATGACAGCCCTTCAAATATTTGAAGACTGCAATCATGTCCCCTCTAAGCCTTCTCTTTCCCAGGCTAAACATACCCAGCTCTTTCAGTCTTTCCTCATAAGACTTGGATTCCACCCTCTCACCATCCTGGCTGCCCTCTTCTGGACACACTCGAGCTTGTCAACATCCTTCCTAAAATGTGGTGCCCCAAACTGGACACAGTACTCCAGGTGAGGCCTGATCGTAGCAGAATAGAGTGGAACTACCACCTCCCATGATCGGGACACAATGCTTCTGTTAATGCATCCTAAGATTGCATTAGCTTTCCTCGCAGTCACATTGCACTGCAGGCTCATGTTTAGCTTGTGATCAACCAGAACACCTAGATCCCTTTCACATGTGCTGCTGTCAAGCCAAGTCTCTCCCATTCTATATCTGTGCCTTTGATTTTTTGTACCTAAGTGTAGGATTTGCACTTATCTCTACTGAAATTAATTTTATTTGTCTCAGCCCACTTTTCCAGCCTATCTAGATCATTTTGAATCCTGACTCTGTCTTTTTCAGAATTAGCAGTCCCACCCAGCTTTGTGTCATCTGCAAATCTGATAAGCATCCCCTCTATGTCTTCCTCCAGGTCATTTATAAAAACATTGAACAGCACTGGGCCCAGGACCGAGCCCTGTGGCACTGCACTTGAGACTTCCCTCCACGTAGATGCAGAGCCATTTATGAGCACTTGTTGAGTACGATTTTTCAACCAACCATGAATCCATCCAACGGTTGCACCATCCAGCCCACATTTAACCAGCTTATCCTCAAGGATATCATGAGAAACTTTGTCAAATGCTTTACTGAAATCTAGATTCACTGTGTCCACAGCATTGCCAGAGTCAACCATTTCTTCCCACAACGAGCTTTACTCCTAGTATAAATATAATACTACAACCCTTCATTCAGAAGTAAATCTCATTGAATTCAATGGGACTTGTAAGTATGTAGGTATAGAACTGCAGCTTTACAGGCACAGCCTATGCACATTTACTTGGCACTAAGCCTCACTATGTTCATAGAACTTGCTTTCAAAAGAGAGTGCATAGTTTTATTATTCTACAGCTGGCATCAATACAACTTTGCATACATGCTTGAACATCTGTAAAACCCCTATTGCCTACCAGTGAGGTTGGACTAATAATAATAATAATTAGCATTTATATAATGCATCTCAGTTGTTCAAAGCATATCACATGTTATTTTAGTAATTATGAGATAATCTGAGTGGCTACAAATAGCAAATTGATTTAAGATTCCATGTGGATCCATAAATGTGTGAAACTTCATGACTCAAAGCTCTGTGTTTTGACCTGTATTTGCAGCTGTTCCTTTCTCACTCATTTGAAGAAAAATACACTGTCTGTTCTCTAGTGTAATTGAGAACACCAGGTGCTCTTATGTTTAAAATAAACAGCAGTACAAGGAACGTTATGAATGTGACAGAAAACTACTGCACTTACAAAATCATTCTTTACATTCTTATCAGTTTGTGACTTTGTGCAAGAACACCAAAAAATGTGTCTGTAGGAAAAAATAGTTTTCTGCAAAATATGTTACTTCCAGCTCTACCAGTAATGCAATTGATGGGGTCACTGGAGGGAAAGGAGATATCAGTTAGTTACTCTTCCATCATTCCTGGATGTAGCTCCAGTTAAGAACCCTCCACTTCCTTCCAGCTAGTAATTACAATTGTTGAGGCTAATAGAGGGAAGTAAGGGGGCTGCCAAAAACTATAACATACTACTTTCTCATGTGACATATAAGGCTGATCAAATTATCGTTGTTCTTTCAAAGAAAGTGGAAACATAATAGTATTACAATGTTGGAATGTCATTATTATTATCAGATGCCATGGCAATATCAAGTCATATTCTGCTATTCGGTATTTTCACCATTTGCCTAGTGCATGATTTTATTATAAATTTACATGAATTTGCTGAATCTCAGTTTATATTATACTAAACCAAAGTTAAGAAAGATTATGGTTAAATTGTCTCAGTTGACAACGTTATACCAGTCTGAGAACCTTGATTGACAGGGGGTTCAAATGAAACTCTACTGTTGACCAGAGGTGCTCAAAGACTGTTTCACATTCAGAAGCCCATTTTACTTTGTCAGGTAAAGTCTTCTTTGTGTGGTCACATAATGGTTCTATATTGGAACTGAACTCTGGAATGAATCTTCAATAATATCCCACAACAACTATAAAGGCTCTAATTTGTCTTTTTTTGTGGTGGATCTAAGCCTGGATAGCTTGGACATTCCTGGATAGCTTGGACATTGCTCCATTCTGGCTGGATAAGAGCCCTGGATGGGCTGGTTCTGGCACCCAGTCCTTACGTATGACACCCCTGTGTAGATGTTCTTTCCAGGTCTTGCTAAAAATTGTGCTGTCATCTGGCTAAGCCAGTGCACAGTCTTTTAAATCAATCAATAGTTTATCTCTTAGTCTTTGGAATGTGGCTGGAGCATTCCTGAGTCTGAAAGCCAAAACCGTGAACTTAAAGAGTCCCTTAGACCAATATGGCTATCCTCAGAAACCAGGATAAAGTAGAATCAGAAGCCGTGATTTGAAATGGGTTTACTGCTATGGTCTAGCAAAGAGTATAGAAAAAACAGAAAATGAAAGCACATTAGTTTTAAACCATGGTTTATTTCTAAACTATAGTTAATGCAAACTGTGGTTGTATGATTTGAACAACTTATGGAATACCTTTAGGGTCATTGGGTTGGTCTTTTTTTTGTCTTTTGGAAGTGACTGCATCTCTTTTGGATTTAGACAGGGGTCATTTCGAGCAGGAGCTCAGGGGAGCTCAGCTCCGGGAGTTGGTGCCAGCCCCCCCCCCCCCGGGCGGGAGAATGCCTGCTTGTGTCATGGCTGCAGCAAAATGACCCCGCCCCTTGGAAAGGTCCTTTTTCCTCTGACCAGCATTCTGAAGTCTTCAGCCACCACTGAAGCTATCCTCCCAGAATAGTGGTATATCTGAGGCTTGGATTAGTAGCTGTCCCCTCTCTGCCAGCTCTCTGCTAATGAGTTATGCTAATGAGCTCCTGCACCTCTTTTTCTACGAAATGACCCCTGAGCTGAGACAACAGAAGCAGCCAGAAAAGGGGAAAACTCAGGTGAGGGGCAAACTCTTTGGTTTGGACCAATAACAACAAGCAGGGGAGGCCATGCTAGGGCCAAGAATTCCCGTAATAGTGGGGCACGGAAAATGGGTCAAGGTGGTATAGGTGAAGGAGACAGAGATGCTGAAATGCTTGGTCTCCTTCCTATCTTCGTCCCATCCCAAGAGATGCCAGTTGTGGGGGTAGGAAGAAGCACCCTTCTCTGACACTGGCATTGTACAACGTCAGGTCTATTAATAATGAGACCTCTGTCCTCCAGAATTATCTGTTGGAACAAAACATAGACCTGGCATGTGTGACCAAGACCTGGGTGACAAGAGAGCAAGACTGTTGCCCTGTACCAACTTACTCCCCCAAGCTTCTTGGTCCTTCACCAGTCCTGGACTAATGGGGGGGGGGAGTAACACAGCTCATTCACAAGGTTTTTTCCTTCAGGGTGCTTCCCATGACAAAAATTGCCAGCTCTGAATGTATTGGCCTAGTGTGGGTAGCCAAGGACAGTTTGGCTATCTGGTTGGTGTACTGATCACCTAACACACCAGCAGATATCCTGCCTGGCCTAGTGGAGGCTGTGTCTGGCTGGGCATTGGAGTTCCCCAATGCTTTTAGTCCTGGGGAACTTCAATGCCCATGCCAATGATCCAGCTTCTTCTCAGACCAAGGACCTAGTGTCACCCATGGTGGTGCTAGGACTCTCCCAGCTTGTATTGGCATCCACACATCAAGCAGGCCACACACTGGACCTTATTTTTGCCATGGGGATTCAGGTGGATCTGGAATCTGCTGAGGCAGTACAGTGCTCAGATCACTTAGCCATGAAGGCCTATATGAGTAGCCTAAACCCTCCCTGTTTAGACAGTGAGTGGATTTATGTTCACCCACAGAGTCAAATGAACCCTAGCAGGTTCCAGGAACCTCTGCAGGACCCAGTGTCCCCTGGCATTTTGTTAGATGACCTTGTGGAGAGTTGGCATGGCCAACTCTCTGATGGCACTGACAAAATCACTCCCTGGCACCCTCTCTGCCCTCATACCAAACTGGCTCTGTGGTATACCTGGAGCTACGGAGGATAAAATGAGAGCTGAGACAACTAGAGCAACTCTGGTGGCATGCTCATGATGAAGTTTCAAGAACATTTTATCAGACACCTATGAAAGCCTATGAGATGCTTGTGAAGGTCACTAAATAACTTTCTACTCAACCTCCATTATGTTTGCTAGATCTCACTTGGCCCAGTTGTTCAGAACAATTCAATCCTTAACTTCTTTGCCTCAAAGCAAACCAAACAAAAAGGAATTGGCTATAGGCTGTGAGGCATTCACGAGCTTTTTTGCAGATAAAGTCTTGTCGCTTCACAACAACCTCCTGGCATCAATTGATGTAATGATGGAACTGGAAGCCCTTTGTCCATCTTCAAGTATGGTTTCAGTCAGCTTTCCCAGGAAGCAGTTAACAAGATCCTGGCAGCTGTGAAGCCCACCACCTGTCTCCTTGATCCATGCCCTTCCTGACTGGTTAAGGCCTGCCAGGAGAGCATTCAGACCACCCTGGGAGATATTATCAACATATCCCTATCATTAGGGACTTTCCTGGATGGTCTAAAGGAGGCAGTGGTGTGCCCAAACTTGAAGAAGATGTCATTGGACCCAACAGTCCTTACCAACTATCACCATTTTGAACTTACTGTTCCTTGGCAAGGTGGTCGAGAGATCGGTGGCAGAGCAACTACAGGCCTTCTTGAATGATGCTGCTATCCTGGACCCATTCCAATCTGGTTTTCACCCTGGTCACAGACAGAGATTGTGCTGGTTGCCCTCACAGCCTCCAGAGATATCTCAGTTGAGATGGGTTGGCACTGCTGTTGCTTCTTGATCTAACGGCAGCATTCGACATGGTCAATTATGATCTTCTGATCCACCTCCTCACCAATTTTGGAATATGGGGGACCGCCTTGCAATGCTCTCCTCTTTCCTTTATGGTTGTGGACAGAGGGTGGCACTCGGGGAGGAGCTGCACCCACTTGAATATGGTATGCCACAGGGGGCTATCCTCTCCCCAATGTTGTTTAACATCTATATGTGCCCCCTCACCCAGTTGGTCCAGGGGTATGGGCTGGGTTGTCATCAGTATGCTGATGATATGCTGATGATATCCAGTCTATCTGTTGATGGATAGCCAACCAGAGGTGTTAGCCAGGGCACTACAGGCTGTGGTGGATAGGCTTAAACAGAGCTGACTGAAACACAATTCAGTGAAGATGGAGGTCCTGTACCTGGGTCATGGGGATTTTGCGCAGGCATTGAAGGTGAAGATTCTAGGGGTTATTTTGGATTCCTACCTTTCTATGGAGGCCCAGGTTGCCGCCATTGTTTGATCAGCCTTCTATCATCTTCAGCTGGTCAAGCAACTTTCCCCCCCCATCTCACTTCTCAGGACCTAGCTACAGTGATCCATGTAATGGTCACTTCCAGGCCTGATTATTGGAACTTGTTCTACATGGGGCTGCCCTTGAACTTGACCTGAAAACTGCAGCTAGTGCAGAATGAGGTGGCATGCATGCTGACAGCAGGGCATGTGCAGGCACACATTCAGCTGGTGCTCCTCCACCTGCACTGGCTGCCTGTAGAGTACCAGATCCAATTCAAGATTCTAGTCCTGACATTTAAAGCCCTATGCGGCCAGGGACCTTCATATATCAGGGACCATTTCTCTCCATATGTACCCTGCAAAGCCTTGCACTCAACTGATCTACATCTTCTGGTTGTCCCTGGCCCAAAGGACATCTGGCTAGCCTTGACTAGGGCCAGGGCCTTTTCAGTCCTAGCCCCAGCATGGTGGAACAATCTCCCATCTGAGATCAGGGCTCTGCAGGATCTGTTACAATTCCGTAGGGCCTGCAAAATGGAGCTGTTACACCAGGCTTTTAGTTGAGGCAGCAGGCATCCAAATTCCCATTCTTGGCCTCCCCTGATGACAGCCCTAGCCTATTAGTTAGTGGCTTGATACCTCACAACACCGCCCAGAAGGTTTACATTCGAGCATTGCTACCTAGGCAACTTCTGCTTTGGTTTTTTAAATGAAATGTTGAACTTTTTAAATTTTAAATCTTAAACTTTAAAATTTAATTCTTGAATTTTATGTGATGTTTTACTGTCACAATACTCTATGTAACCTTATAAGCCGCTCTGAGCCTGCTCGCAGGGAGGCCAGGATAGAAATCAAATAAATAAATGAATGAATAAATAAAATAAACATTGAGGAAAAAATCAGTTGGAAAGGAGGGAGAATATGGAGACTCATATTGCATATATTCCAGGATTACATGTAACATCTTCATACACAAAGCATGTTACAATTCTTGATGTCATGGTTCATTTGAGGATCCATGATTTATACACGACTGCATCCAAAAACAATTTGCTATAGGAATTTCGCATTTTCTGGAAGCTTATTTTCATGTATTTCATAGATCCTCCATGATCTATCATTTTTTTCCGATCATTTTTTCTGTTTCTAAAATAGACTTTGATCCAGCTCACTGTTTCTCTGTGCAGAATAAGAGACACACAGAGACGGTTTGGGAGTGGGGGGGGGGGAATTTTGAGCTGCAGTGGGAGGTAGAGGTGGAACTCCTTCCACCCATACAAACTCTTAGCAGGAACCAAGCCCTAATGTTTCCTACTCTGAATTGTGCAATAGTAGAGAGCACACAGTTGTTGTTAATTATGTGCAATACTAATAGCTAACATTTAGCAAGCTATCACATTTACTTGGGAATAAATCTCCTTGAACACCCTGGGATTTAATTTATTGTGAATACACATGGATAGGATTGGGCTGTACATCAGGCAACTTCATGCAGATTCAGTATAAAAATGGAAGTATTGTCAGAATTGTAAGAAAGTATTAAGTGGATAAATGCATAAAGGCTTTGAGATGATAGGTTTTACATCTACTTGAAAGCATTTATACTTAATTCTTTGAGCTCGAAATGGAGATTATTTCATTTTCCCTCTTTCATAGCAGTGATTGATGTTAACAGAGATCTGAGTATGAACACCTCCAAATAAATCTCTCTAAACTGTGCACCCAGCTAAAAGCATTCAATCATTTGAATTATCTAGTTGTTTTATGTTTTGTTTCTTCATACAAAGGAACAATTATTTATCTGATGCTGTTCATATCCTGATACATATGTCTTTGTGAGTGAAAACAATTATTTTAATTTTGCTGTGTTCCAGGATTGCATCTTGTAATCAAATACTGCTAGGGTTGCCAGCCCTGGGTTGGAAAATACCTGGAGATTTTGGGGGTAGTTCTACAAGAGGGCGGGGTTTGGGGAGAGGAGGGACCTCAGCATGCTACAATGCCATAGCATTCAAACTTCAAAGCAGCCATTTTCTACAGGGGAGCTGATCTCTATCAGCTGGAGATCAGTTGTAAAAGCGGGAGATCTCCAGGCCACACCTGGAGGCTGGCAACCATGAATACTGCATCTGATCTTTCCTTTATCTGTGAACTAAAGTGAACATACAAAATACATTGTTTATTCTAATTGCCATATTTGTAACCCCTCAATTAAAATGAAATCACGTGAGAATTCACCCCACAAATTAAAATGGTAAGAGAGAGTTTAGTCATGAGCAAACAGTGCAGTCCCATCTTGTGATTTCTCTGGATCTGTAACAGTAGATGGATACATTCTTTAAAAGGTTATTTGTTTCATTAGAACTAGGTATCCAAATGTCATCCCATTTTGACAACAAACTGCAGTCTAACAGGAGCCTAGAATTTATCTATTAAGTAGCCATGCAGTCTATAAAATTATGTAAAATCATCATACATAGGATGAAAATGTAGGAATCAATTCAAGGAGACAATGTCTTCACCCCACTGGAATAGATACTTCCATTTGAGACAGAAAGGATATTTTATTATGCCTGGGTGCTCATCTTCCAATCAGTGCATGAAGCAGGAAATAGGTTGCTCTTTTCACCCCAGATGAGGAGGGAAGTGCCCATTCTTCTTCAGTTCTCTCCTACAGAGAGTGCATGGATCTTGAGAGTTCTGTGGGACTCAGCCTTCTCACAGAATAACTGGGTTGTAGAATCCTTCCCTTTGGCCCCATCCACACGAGCAAGATAAGCCGGACGGGAAGTGACACAAATTTGTGCCGGTGCAATTTGTGCCGCTTTTGTGGGATCACACAGGTCCATGGACCTGTGAGGGCGAACCGCCGCTGCGTGATCACACGCAGCCACGGGTGAGTTGGGTTTTTTTTTCCCCGGCCGTTTTCAGTGCACTTATCTGCTTCTACAAGGGATCGATGACTTGCCTCTCCACCCTCGGGGTCATCCAATGATGCGCATACCAGGATGGGAGGGGGAAAAAAAACAAAAAGCCCGCTTCCCAACACCACTTGTTTGTGCTGGCGCGATCACACCAGGAAAGGTCAGTTCTGGGTCATCACAAACCATTTGAGACTGCCTTTTCACTGGTAGCTAAATAAGCCGATTCCCCACCGACTCAAAGCGGTTTGCAACACTTTGACACTGGCTGCAGGATGCTTCCCAGATGTGCTTGTGTGATTGCACCACTTTGAGCCGGCGGGGAATCGTCCTTCTTATGTCACAAATGGGTGCGTATGATCGTGCCCTTTGTGTCCCTTTTTGTGTATATATATCCTGCCTGTCTCTCTTTCCCACCTAAACTCTCCTGCCTGTCTTTCCAGCAACCAATATCAATATCCTCCACCAATTTGACAATTGAGGCATCCAATGCAACAGCAACATTGGATAGGGAACTAAGGTCCTGTTTAGACAGGCAGCTAATACCGCCATTGACCCAGCTCTAATTTGATCCTGATCTTTTTTATCCAGTGTTGCATGACCAGACAGCTTCCCCATGTATCACCTTACCATGCACGGACTCCACAGTGGATTGTGTAGACGGTGTCCACCTGAAGGAGCTGCACAGTCGGGTTTTTTTTAAAAAAATCTGTTTGCACATATGCATATGTACCTCACAGTCTACTTGTTTTTCCATGCATGCGTGGACTTGAATGTTAAAAGCACCACCAGTGGTACCTTCCTCTAGGTACTATTTCAATTAACAAATTCATACGTTTCACGGGCCCTTCAGAAACATGAAATTTTTTTGAATGTTTGAGCAGAGCTTTGTGGCCATCACTCGTTTATGCGCTTATGTGCATACTGCTAAGAATTTTTTAAAATGGTGGCTGTTTGGGGTGGTCTGGAGTCAGACCACCCCGATGGACTAATTGCACGCTGGAACAACCAGACGAGGGAAAGTCTGCCATTGGCCTGTCAGCAAGCTTTAGACTGGACTTTCACCACTATCTTTTTAGTACAGCTCCCTGGCGGGGATCGATGGGCTGATCACAGCAGCGGCACATTTCCCTGATGTTGCTGTCTGGACGTGCCCTTTAAATTCACCAGGCACAAAGCAGAAGGGCGCTGCAAATTGTGTACTTCACCTGCCCACTGTGGTAGAGCTCCTGGGAAGAGCCAAAAACTGTTAGAAGATTATCCATGCAATGGTGTCATCAAAGGGGGAACTGAGCCATACTCATCCACCACAAAGCAGCATGGGAGGCTGTGCATAGAGAACTCTTGTGCCTGAATAGGCAATCCATTTCTCCCTCACACAGTGGCCCCTGTTCATGCCCAGAAGATGACAAAAAACCTCCAGGATTCCCAGCCAAACTGGCCTGAAGAAAAATTGTTTCCTGACCCCAAAGTGGCAATCAGCATTTCTCTGGGCATGTAAGAAAGGGCCACAAGAACTAAGCACTGATGCAACCCTTTCTGCCCTCCCTTTCATTATCTGCCTAAGTTCACATAATCAGCATTGCTGGCAGATGGCCATCTAGCCTCTGTTTGAAAACCTCCAAAGAAAGAGAGCCCACTACCTCCCAAGGAAGCCTGTTCCACTGAGGAACCACTCCGTCAGGAAGTTCTTCCTAATGTTTAATCAAAAACTCTTCTGATTTAATTTCAACCCATTGGTTCTGGTCCGACCTTCTGGGGCAACAGAAAATAACTCTGCACCATCCTCTATATGACAGCCCTTCAAGTACTTGAAGACAGTTATCATATCACCTCTGAGTCGTCTCCTCTCCAGGCTAAACATACCCAGCTCCTTCAGCCTTTCTCATAGGACTTGGTCTCCAGGCCCCTCACGATTTTTTTTGCCCACCTCTGGACACATTCCCGCTTGTCTATATCCTTCTTAAATTGTGGTGGCCAAAACTGAACACAGTACTCTAGATGAGGTCTAACCAGAGCAGAGTAAAGTGATACCATCACTTCCTGCGATCTGGACACTATAGATCCCAGGACAAATCCCTGAAGCACTCACACTTGTCACTCCTCTCCAGAGGAATCATTAACAAGCACTCTTTGGGTGTGATCTGTCAACAAGTTACAGATCCACCTAACAGTATCAGGATCCAAACCACATTTTACCAACTCGCCAACAAGAATATTCTGTGGCTCCTTATCTAAAGCCTTACAGAAATCAAGGTAAGCTATGTCTACAGCATTCCCCTGATCCAGCAACTCCCTTTCCTCATCATGTGTTTTGTTTTTTGCCATGTTGAGCACCATTTCCCTTGCAAGAGAAGACTGAGGAAAAGTAGGAATTGAGCAGTTCTGCCCTCTCTTTATCACCTGTTACAATTTCACTTTCCTGTCCCTGCAGTGGGCTTACCATGCTCTTTTTCTTACTTTGAACACAAAAAAAAATCTTTTTTTTTTGTTTTTAGCATTTCTCACAAGCCTAAGCTCATACTGAGCTTTAGCTTTCCTAACTCTCTTTCTAAAAACATTGGTTAATATTCATCCTTGGTTTTTAAGGCCCTCCTTCCATTTCCAATTTATTGGACCTTTCATTTTTAGCAGAGTTACACTTCCAACAGATATCTGGGTAATTAAAGTCTCCCATGACCACTGTGTCCCATCTCTTTGAGAACTTTGTACTCTGTTCTAGGAGTGTCTCATCAAAGCCCTCCAGCTGGCTAAGTGGTCTATAGCAGACCCCTACCATAATATCACTATTACTTCTTACTCCTTTTATTTTTACCCAGAGACTCTCAACTGCACTTCCATACTCAGATTCACAGGTATATACCTCCGTTACATATATTGCTACTCCTCCACCCTTCCTTATTTGTCTGTCCCTTTAAAATAAGTTGTACCCCTCAATCCGAATATTCCAATTGGGAGTGTCATCCCACCAAGTTCCAGTAATGCCTATTAGGTTATAGTCCCCTTTCTGTATTAGGACTTCAGGTTCCTCCTGCTTGTTTCCCATACACTGTGCATTAGTGTAGAGACAGCGGAATCCATGTTTTTTGCACCCTAAGGTTTTTATTTCTGCACTTGCCTATGAGTTAATGTTATCTAGCAAATGTGCCACTCCCTGCAAAACTTTAACATTCTTCTCTCCAGTTATTGGCATCATACTAGGCTTTGAATTTTTCCCTACCCCTGTGAGGTGCAAACCAACTCTCAATAGAAGAGCTTCATATTGAAAGCATAAGCCATGGTCCAAAAATATGGATATATGGAAAAATATGGATGACTTGGGCATCCAAGTCAACTTTCATCAGGCACTGCAAGATAAATTCTGTTGCAGCTGATATGCCCTGTGGTCATACAGTGTTGCAGCAAGAAGTTTAATTAAGTCTAGGTCCACAGTCAACAGATGAGTCCTTCCTTGGTGAAACATTTGACTTTGTTTACATCCCAGGAGTATTTTGATGTCCTGATCTCAAATGATAATGGAACTTTGGATTTAGCATGAAGCTTCTCTTTCTCTCTCTCTCTCTTTTGAGAACAAGAAGGACACTCTGGACCCATTCAAATATTCTATTGTAACTATATCATTCAGAAAACTTGAGGGAATTATCTGCTAGATGGGACATCTTTTCTTCAGTAACATATAATAATATATTATTTGGCTAGGGGATCAGAGGAGAGGATGAAGATACATACGGCAAACTCTGTAGAAGCCGGGGAAGCCTCCCAGCTGGAAAGGGCAAGCTATCTCCTACCTTTTAGGATTGTGGAAGGGGAGTGCCCAGGTGTAAAAGGATATTCTTCTCATTCTCAAACTACTTTAGTTTTCCTAAACCCTAAATATCTGTGTCAATCATCAATTAGTTAATTAATTAATAGCTAGAGGAGCAAGATTCACCACTATATTTGGACACTACAATTTTTCCTAGTGGATTTGTACTTTAAAAAGTTGGCTTGAAACTGAACACTCCCAGTTTGGCTGATATAATAATGGCAGATATAATAATGGTGAAGGAAAGACACTGTGTCATATGTTTCCCTCATAGACAGCCTGACTGGATGAATGGCCAGCCTGATAACGAAACCTCCTCTGAGGAGGAAGAGGAACACCCAGCTGCGATAAAGCCCATCAACCTTCAAGGACAGGAGATGCAGGCTCTTGACAACACACTGGCTGTAGCTGATCTGCCCTCTTCTCCAGCTGCAAGCAACTTACCAGTATCCAGTCCAGATGTGGAAGAGAGGGAGGAGGCCGGGCCCAGCATTTCTCCAACACCCCTTGAGTGGAGATCAGACCTAAGAGCTCATCACAGTGAGCGTCTGATGGATCGCAGACAACTGTCACCAGATGAGTACTTGCAGGGATGTGTGACACAATTAGCAGCAGCTAAACAGCCCATGGAGAGTCAGCTATACATCCAGGCAGGGGGAAGCTGCTCATTGTGGATGCAACTTGTACTGTGGCTGCATAACCACCCATCTTGTCTCCTGAATTGCTAACTGGAACCTCTGTTGCTTTAAACCTGGACTGGACCCTGGACCAGCCGACTTCTGGACCCCCAAATCTTGGACTGACTGATGACTCCCCTTTCTGGATACCTGACCTTTGGCCTGTCTCTTGACTACTCTCAGGCTTGAACCCTTGCTGTGGGTGACTAGCTGGTACTTTCTGCCTGGTTATTCTGTGGAACTTCTGCTTGCTCCCACACCAGATCCACCAGGGCCAGTACACACTGGATGATGGAAATGCTGTCTGCAGATGCTCAGACTTCTGACTATGTATATTCTGGAACTTAGTTCTGATTCTGAAAATGAATTTCAGGGTTCAGAACTCTGTAACAAATTAAGTGTTACTCTCCATAAGAACCTCAGAAGAACCCTGCTGGGTCAGACCAGTGGTCCAACTAGTCCAGCATCCTGTCTCACACAGTGGCCAGCCAGTTCCTCTGGATGGCCGCAAAAGGGCACAGAGGCCGAGGCCTTCCCCTGATATTGCCTCCTGGTTCTGGGATTCAGAGGTGTAGTTCCCCTGAATGTGGAGGTTTCCTGAGTCACCATGGCTAGCAGCCATTGAAAGATTATCTGCCATGAATCTGTCTAATCCTCATGGAAAGCTGTTTATTCTTGTGGCCATCACTAAACCCGACTGTACCATGGCAATGACTGGGACATTGGGGTGGTGCATATTTTGCACAGAATGCCTCAGAACTGCACTTTCCCCATCCTTCTGTTTCAAGGAAAGGTTTTGCAACCTTTAAAGTGAAAACAGACCTGTCAAGCGAGGCCGGCATGAACAGTGAGAATCCAATTTTGAAAGAGGAACTGGATGAACAGGGCCACCCATCCCCCTCATTTTTGCTGACTTAAAGACTGCAATTTTTTATCTGAAATTCCTGTTATAAGATTTTGCCACATTCGAAATGACAGAATGGCCAATCCAGCTCAACAGCAATGTTCTCACTAGCAGTTAGCAGGAGGAGCAGACATGGAATCATAGTTGTGTCAGCCAGTACAGAAGTATTTTCACTCCCTCTAGTTTCTATCCATCTTAGAAGTACATTAGCGTGAATACTATAGCATGGTATAGTTTTGGGGGGATTTTTTGTTCCTGTTGCTGTTAATTTAAGTAACTGATGGCATAATGAAATTATCACCAAAATCTAAAATTTAGGAGCAATCTCTGTTGTTGAATTTGATCAGCAGAGGGAAGCAGTTGGAGTAGTGCAGAGTCTCATAGTTTAATTGTATAAGATTTATTTTACCCCTTCCACCCTGAAAGCTAAGATCCACTGAAACAGCACCAAACAATTTTATCTAAACTGACTGTTTCTTCATATATTGGTTTATTGAGCACAGATTTATAATTTTTTATACATGTCCTTCGAGGAGGATTTAGATTTATGGATTGCCCAACCCCACAAGTGGGCTGTGGGTAATTAACAACTTTAAAACAGATAAAATACAGTCTTCATGAAATGAAATTATCACAAAGTACTAATAACAGTTAAACCAGATGGCAATATCCACCCCTTTTTGCCCGCTGCAGTACTGTTTGCGCAGCAAGCAGGGAGGGGATGTAGGGACTATAGGAAAGAGAAAAGGGTGTGAGTCTTAACCATTGCTGTCCTCAACTGAAAGCCTGGCGGAACATCTCTGCCTTACAGGCCCTGAGGAATTGTACAAGGTCCCGCAGGGCCCTGATGTTATTTGGCAGAGAGTTCCATCAGGTCGGTGCCAGGACCAAAAAGGCTCTGGCCCTAGTCAAAGACATATGAACCTCCCTAGGGCCAGGGATAACCAGCAAGTTGTTATCAGCCAATCTCAGTGTTCTTCTGGGGACATATTGGAGGAGGCAGTCCTGAAAGTGTGTGGGTCCCTGACTGCTCAAGGCCTTGAAAGTCAATACTAACACTTTGAACCTGATTTGGTATTCCATCGGTAACCAGTGTAGCTGGCGCAACACAGGTTGTATATGTGCTGTCTGTGGCATTCTCACCAGGACTTGTGCCATTGCATTCTGGACCAACTGGAGCTTCCAGGTCAGTCTCAAGGGCAGGCCAGCATAGAGCGAGTTACAGTAATCCAATCTGGAAGTGACCATTGCATGGATTACTGTGGCCAGGTCAGAGCGCAACAGGAAAGGGGCCAACAGCTGTGCCTGGTATAGATGGTAGAATGCCAGTCTGGCAGTATTGGTAATCTGTGCCTACATAAATAAGGAAGCATCTAAGGTCACACCCAAGCTCCTGACACAGTGGGCTGGTGTTAATGGCACCCCATCAAGGGCTGGAAGCTGAAACCCCAATCCTGAAGCCCTCCCCAGCTACAGAACCTCTGTCTTCCCTGGATTCAGTCTTAGCCTGCTCTTCCTCAACCATCCTGCCACAGCCTCCAAACCCTCAACCAGATGTTGCGAGGTGGTGTCGGGGTGGCTGTCCAAGAGCAGATACAGCTGGGTGTCATCTCCATATTGATGGCACCCAAGCCCGAAACTCCGAGCCAGCTTCTGATAGAAGTGTAGAAGCCTTCCTTACCTCCTCAGGCAGGCAGGGAGAAGACTGCCCCCTGAGGAACTCCACATAGCAGTGGGAACCTAGAGGATGTTTCTCCCCCCAGTGTAACCCTCTGTCCCCAATCATGGAGAAATGAGGAAAGCCATTGCAAGGATATGACATGATACACATGGTTCTTTCCTCATTTTCTCAGATGATCTTCCAATGGGAATTTCCTAAAATAGCAAGTTACAGGTTTATATCAACAAGATCTCGGGCCAAATTGTTTCCACAGCTCCTCTGACTCTCCACACTAGAATCTCCAAGTCTCCAAGAAAACCTAGACTCTCCACACTAGAATCTCCAAGTCTTCTCTGAAAAATTCACAGATTCTGTATCATTAAATTTACAGTAACATTGAGATTACAATAATACTGATAGAGAAGTCTTTCATAACTAAAGCTAAATCAATGATGCAGAACATTCTTACATTAAACTTAATGATTAACAACTAATTATTAAATACAGTCTGGGGAAATTCAAAGGCCTCCATCAATGGCTTCACTTACTGCTGTGGTTAAATGGATAAAGATAAACAAGTTAAACTGAATCCTGACAAGACGGAAGTAATTCTGGTTGGGAAGGCTGAGTTGTTGAAGAACATTGTGCTTCCCACTTTTGAGGGGGTCCAGCTCACCCTCACTGACTCAACTAAGCTCTTAACTCTCAGAGGTCATATTGGATCCATTATTTTTGCTGGAAAAGCCAGTTAACACAGCTGCAAAAACTGCATTATTCCAACTTCATTTAGCCTGAGAGTTGGCTCCCTGCCTTGATTTAGTTGTTCTGCCACATGGATCTATGTTATGGTTACTCTGAGGATAGACTATTGCAATGCATGATACATGTGTCTGTACTTAAAGTCAATCTAGAAGCTCCATTTGGTACAGAATGCCACATCCCAATTACTATGAGGCGCTAGATAGAACATGCATGTCACACCCATTTTAAAGTCCCTCCATTACCAGGTTCAATTCAAGGTTCTGGTTATCACCAAAGCCTTTAATTGTCTTGGCCCCACATATTTGCAAAACTGCCTCTCCTACTAATCTCCACCATGACAGTTAAGCCTCTCTGAACAAAACCTTCTGAAGGCGCTACCCTGCAAATGAGTAGGATTAGCAACTGCCTGTTCATGCTCATTCTGCATGATGGCTCCGTCTTGCAGAGCGGCCTGCCCGAGGAGGTAAGGAAGGCTCCCACACTTCTATCATTTTACCAAACATGCAAAATAGAAATGTTCAGGAGGCCATTTTTATAAAGGAATTAAAATTAGTACAGTGGAGTAGCTCAGGAGGTCATTTCATTTAAGGAATATAATTGCATTCTATTGCATTGTTTATTGTATGTAACTTGCTTTCTGTTGTCTTTTACCTTTGTAACCGACTTTCTGCATTATGGTATGTTATGACGTAGATTTTTTTGTTTGCTTTTCAGGTCTGTAATCCCAGTCCCTTGACATAGTTTATTAGATAATTTATGCATATCATTGAATAGTTTTCTGTATTTTGTAATCTGCTTTGAGTTTTAGTGAGAAAAGCAGGCAATAAATGAATTTAAATAAATATCTGTTGCTCTCCTGTAGTAAAACCTTTAGACATGATGGAATTTCCATCCCTTGCAGGAAAGGGTAGATTTCATCTACTGATGATTTGTATTCCCCAAATAAAATATTCAAAAATTGAACTTGTGTTGCTTATAATGACCATTTTCTCTTGAGTGAAGCATCCCATTCAGTTGTACTGATTATTTGTTTGTAATTTAAAATGAGCAGTGATTTGAGAGATCTTTTCCACCTGCACAGTTGCTGCATTCAGTATCAAGTTGGCTGTGTAGCCACTGTTTGTGCATTGTTATAATTTACTGGATTGCTGACTCTGTATGCCCTAGGGTCATTATAGGTAGGTCATGCATCATTTAAAGTCAACTACATTTTGAGTACATGTGCTTCTTTTGCATTTGCACAATCAGCAGTGTTCATCACATTGGCTCAGAAGTTACTAGACTGAACCATAGTTCCCTGTGGGAGTGTGAGAAAATGACCCTACTCAGCTATAGGAGTCTGAGAGGCAAAATGAGAAAGGCTGGAATACTAGAAAAACAAATCAGATAGCTTCCATACACCAACACCAACCCAGAAGGATCAAGACAACAAAGGACATTTATGTTGACATGGAGGGTGGAGCAGAATGGGGACAGGGACAGTCATTCACAAAAATGCAAGAACATACCTGTTCAAAACATTTATATTGCAGTTCAAAACAATGTTGAATACTCACTAAAATCTGAACTTTTTTGAGTGTTTAGAGCATACAGTTTGAGATTTATGTGTGATTTGAGCTAAAGGGTGTTCACACATCACTGATTTCCATACAGTGTCTTGAATAGGACTGAGCAATCTACCTTGGAACACTGCACACTATATTCAGGTTTTTGTAAATTACTTCTATTTTGCAGCAGTCATTCATTTTGAGTGTAGATATTGTGCAAGCAAGTTTGTGACATACCATTTTTATATTATCTATCTATACCGTTATCAATCCCATGTAAACATCATAAAACGTATAAGACAAAAGGAACTTCTAACAACCACATGAAGTTATTTTAATTACATCATAAGATAAAATAGTTGAATTTACATCTAACCTACTTGTCAAGAATCCCCAAATTGTATACCAAGGTCTGGTACAGTAGAAAGACTCCAAATCTGAAGAGTAAATTAAAAAGTTTGTATTAAAGAATTTCCCTAATTACAAGCACACTAAGCATTCAAAAAGAGCAAGCAATCGGAACTGAGAAAGCAGAGGTGATGATAGTGAATAGAGGGGTCAGTTATAAGGTAATACAACCTGTCCAGATGGGTAGAGGTCCATGAAGAAGGGATTATGGCCCAAACCAAAGTTTGGGGGTGAACTGCCAGTTGGCATCAGGGGCAGGCACACAGTCTGAGGCCATGCACATGGATGGATATAGACATTAAGAGAACAATGCTGACCAATGGGAGGTCTTGAGGGCTTGCCCCAGGTGAAGACAAAAAATTACCTGGACCAATCAGGGGTCCCAGGGGTGTGTGGCATCAGGATGGGCAAGACCTAACTGTGAACAATGAGGCTTCAGAGGGGCAGAGTCTGGGTTTACAATAGCTAGCCAGGTGTGGGGTGATTGTACAGAAGCTGGTTGAATGGATTTGATGATCACTAATAGTTCCCAGGTTTACACAAAAGGTGGGAGATAGGTTCCTGATTAGCTAAATATTTGAATGCATGATTGGTTTATCTCAATATCCTGAGGGAAGGAGCAGGAAGGACAGTTGTGGAGACAAAGGATTTTCATATAGACATAGGTACACACAAAAGGGCTAGGTGAAGTTCTGGAAACAGAAAGGCTATTCACCAGATGACCTCTGCATAGTCTTTAAAAATGTAGGTACTTTACCTGGTGGAACTGCCATTGTTTAATATGCACTCCTTGCAGGGAGGAGGGGAGACTGGAAGTTTGCTCTGAGGTCTGCCTTGTTACCACCTGAAAACTGAGACTCTTGTCCAGAGCTTTGACTTGCTCTGTGTTTCAAGCCAGGCTTGCCTTCCTTGACCTGAGCTTGTGGGTATCTGGTTCAGGTTAGAAGTGGGGTGCCCCATTATTTAGGGCTACCTGTGAGTAAGGCAGCACCTCTGGGCTACACCCTGGAGTGTGCTTCCACACACTAACCAGTTCTGGTACCTGCCATCAGCCCCTTGGACTACCCACACAGTAATCAAGAAAGTCAACCTGCAAGGTAGGCCACTTGCAGAATGAATTTCCACAAGAATTAACCTGGTAGGTGGACTCAAGGTCTAAGGCACTGGAATAGGATTGAAGTACCTGAAGCACATAACACATCAAGTATAATCAAAGGATATTTAGTAAAGCAAGCAGGAATATTTCAAAAGACATAGCAGAACTAAAACAAAGAAGCTACGTTTAAGAGACTAACTATACAATATGGCATTAATTCAAAGTTGTGAACCGAAAGGGTCAAGCTAACAAAATAATAATTTTGAAAAATATAGACATTTATTAGGGTGTACACATAAATAAAACAAAATTAAATTAAAAGAGACAGTCCAAGTATCAGACATTTAAAACTAGGTTCATAAAGAACTAATTGCAGTGCATATCAAACAGATGGATAAAACCTTTGACCATACACATTTTGGCCCCAATGGGCCTTCCTCAGTGGTCAATATTCCTTATAATAAAGTGACAAACATCCAAAAACGCATTCAGAATTTTGTATATACATATATGAATATATATAAGACCAGGTGTTGCTGTCTTGAATGCTATATATTTGCTACAGCTAGTAAAATAAGCCTGTGGTAGTTGTGCAAATTCTCCAGATTAGTCTGGTATCTGGTATTAATTCAAAGTTACCAGATGTTAGTCTTCTGAGATGAAGTCAGGCAGCAATCAATGCCTCTCTATCCAGAGAGCATTTTGCCAGGCAACAGCCTGGTCCATTCCGAGGTTAGTTCATTGTACTTCTTGATAGCTGAGGCTAGCCATGAACAAAGAACAGAAAAAGTAACTTTTTAAGGCCTAAGATCTGAGAGGACTGGGGCCCAATAGCCCAATCAAAATCATACCACTGATGTTATAGTGACATGAGCCTGTTACTAGCAGATGGCCCAGGAGGGGGTCACTTTATGATGGGATGGAAGGTTATCTGCAGTCTAACCCATCCGTTTGTACAGTGTGAATCACAGCACCAACTGAAGGGGTGTAATGAAGTAGAGATGCAATGGTGCCACAGTCCTGTTCTGATAAACAAATTGTTTGTCTCAGTACCTGAATAGTTATCCAAACATCACAAGGCTGATTTCTAACCCTTCAGCACCAACAGTCAGTTATTTTTCATTTGATCTCTTCAACCCATTTGCAAGCCTCAGGGGTGTAGAGTTTTGTACTTACGGGGGGGGGGGGGCTCTCGTGCACCCTGTGACAGTGTCCCCACCACCACTGCCGCCAGAGCCTCCCTGTTAGCCTGACTGCTCTTTAAGATTATTAATATTTGGGGAATATTAGCTCTTAATAATCAGCAGTAGGCATTAAGGATCTGCACCTGTGTCTACAGAGGCTGGGCTTCTTCCGAACTCCCGAGGAATTGACATGAGACTCAAGTCAAAGTTTAAAAAGGGAAATTATTTAATTTGTAAGAATAAAATGTTTATACACAAATACTACACAATCATACACACAATTATACAGATCTAGGAAGTTAGGTAGAATTACAGAGACGTTTTCATGAGCAGGAATATCAATCATGTCAATTGAGGGTGATATATACCTCTACAGGAATCTGGCGAAGTCCTGCTGGAGAGAGGGGGGGTGCCTTCAGACAAAGGAGAAAGGAGCTTGGTTCTGAACCTGCAGAAGCCACGTGGCGGATCCAAGTGGTGCACCCAAGGATTCGGGAGGGAGGAAGGAGAAACAAGTAAGAGAAGGGAAGAAAGTCTGACTCATAACTCTTGGGAAGCTGTATTTATTGGGGGGTGTTACCGGGAGGTTGGCAAGCTCCTGGGACCTTCCTAGAATGCCTATAGATGGTCTGTCCTGTGCCCCTAGCCACTAAGAGGGTCCTATAGGAGTGGTCAATATTCAGATCTACCTGATGATCAGGACAGGATGTCGACGTCATCTGCAGCTGGCACTGTCTCTAGATGAAAGCAGCCTCCGAGCAGCAAAACCAGTTCATCAGGAAGCGTCCCGCTGTCTTTGCACCCCTGTGCGAAGTTCTTAGATGTGCCAAATGGAGGGGAAGTGGAAGGAGGGGGCCCAAGCCTCTGTACGTGTATGGGGTTCATACCCTCATGGAGTTAGTGGTGTGTGTATACACAAAGTCCGACGACATCTGGATCAAGGTGGTGGGGCGGTGTTGCTGTTGCTCGACCTATCGGCCGCGTTCGATACGGTAGATCATCAGCTGCTGTCCTGCCGCCTTGCTGACGTGGGGATAGGGGGGCGGGCCTTGCAATGGCTCGTCTCATTTCTCCAAGGTCGGGGACAAAGGGTGGTGCTAGGGGAGCAGCAGTCCTCGAGGCACCCACTTGATTGTGGTGTGCCGCAAGGGGCAGTGCTCTCCCCGATGCTGTTTAACATCTATATGCGCCCCCTTGCCCAGATTGTCCGGAGGTTTGGGCTGAGATGTCACCAGTATGCGGATGACACCCAGCTCTATCTGATGTTGGGCGGCCGGTCGGACTCCGGCCCAGACGATCTAGACCGGGCATTGCACGCCGTGGCTGACTGGCTCAGATCGAGCAGGTTGAAATTGAACCCGGTGAAGACGGAAGTCCTGTGCCTGGGTCGCTGCAGCCTGGGGCGGGGGGTCCCGCTCCCAAGCTTTGACGGGGTGCCGTTGGTGCCTGCGTCGAAGGTTAGGAGTCTGGGAGTGCTCCTGGAGCCCTCCTTGTCAATGGAGGCCCAGGTAGCAGCCACTGCTAAGTCAGCCTTTTATCATCTGAGGCTGGCGAGGCAGTTGGTTCCCTACCTCGACCGTGGTGATCTAGCCACAGTGATTCATGCGACGGTCACCTCGAGGCTAGACTACTGTAACACTCTCTACATGGGGCTGCCTTTGGTGCAAATTCGGAGGCTGCAGCTGGTGCAGAATGCCGCAGCCAGGCTGCTGATGGGTCTTGCGAGGCATGACCACATCGGGCCTGTGCTGGCGGCACTGCACTGGCTGCCTATAGCGTACCGAGTTCGCTTCAAAGTGCTGGTTCTTACCTATAAAGCCCTATATGGCCAGGGTCCAGCATACCTTAGGGTCCGCCTTTCTCCGTACGTACCCCAGAGAGCACTACAGTCGGGGTCCGAACATCGATTATGTGTCCCTGGCCCCAGGGATGCCAAGTTGGCCAGAACAAGGACCAGGGCATTTTCAGTGGTGGCTCCTATCTGGTGGAACGAGCTCCCGGAGGAGATCAGGGCCCTGCGGGACCTGATGCAGTTCCGCAGGGCCTGCAAAACGGAGCTCTTCTGCCAGGCTTTTGAATAGGAGCCGCCACCAAAGATACCACCCATCATTTCTAACACCTATGATGACCCTGGTCCTATACGGCCTTGGCATAGGGACGGGGGGGGGGGGGTCTATGCTATTCACTAAGTCGCCATCTGAAGTAAACTATGGAAGCTTTTATATGTTTTAACTGTATTTATTATGAATGTTTTATGGATTTTATAGGTTTTAATGTTTTGATTGGCCATTGGCCCATGTAAGCCGCCCTGAGCCCGCTTGCGGGGAGGGCGGGATATAAATCGCAAAATAAATAAAAATAAATAAATAAAAATGGCTCTTCGTGTATGTGAGTATCTTTGTGCTTTGTGATAACCTCCAGGCCTGGAGGTGGTAACCTCAGAAAATGGTGCTTTAAACCTCTGTCTGAAGTGTCTGCTGCCATTTTCATCAGTCCATCTCACATACTCAGCAACATAGTCCATTCACTGCTCTCATAGGTCCCCATAAGAGTGCAAAAGAATATTGCTCTGGCTTACATCCCACCGCCTGGCCAGCCAGCCAGCTGGCTCTTGTGGTGGCGGGAGTGGCCGGCCAGCCAGCGGGCAGGTGCGCCTGCTTGCTTGCCTGCCTGCCTGCCTAACACGGGAGGCAGGGAGGGGCAGTGGTGGTGGGGTGCCCCATTTTCCCGGGGGGGGGCTCAGACCCCCTGGGAAACTTTGGGGTGGCCTGAGCCCCTGAGCCCCTTGCCCGTAGTTGACGCCTATGGCAAGCCTGGAGATTAATATGAGGGCTGGTGTTTAATGAAAGAACAAGAAATTTATTTATTTATTTATTTATTTATTTATTTATTTATTTATTTATTGGGATTTATATCCCGCCTAGCCATCGTTAACCTAAAGTTCCAATTTCTTGACAATATTATTTTATTGTAATTAATTGGTTATAATTAGAGGTGGAATTACTTCTTGACCATTTTTTGTAGAGAAATAGTACTGGGCATAACTATTTTTTTCTAGTTCTGAAAACAGAATGCAGTCACATTTCTCCATTACTGTCTAGATGTCACATGCTCCTATGATATATATTTCAGTTGCAGTATAGCCCAAGGTCTGGAAGAACAAGCTATATAATGCTGACTTTTTAGCTCTAGGGAAGATAAATAAAATATAGGAATTGTCCTAGCACAGATAAGTCTAGATTCTAAAAAACCATTAATTTCAAATATTTAGGACTAGGCAATAAATTATTATTTAATAAAGATTAACACTAAATACCAATGGCTCCTAACTACATTCCTTGTTAAGGTATGACCTATAGAAAATGGCATACCACTGTTATCTTAGCTAAGTTATATAGTTCATGAGCAGACCCAAAATGAAAACAGGTTATGAAGAGAGATCTCACAGGGGTTCTTTTGTGGTTCAGTCCTCTTTACTATTTGCATTATTTATCTGAGTGAAAGATGTCCATCTGCCTCTCAGCCACAGACCACAATTAGACTGTAGGACAAAAAAGTAAACCTCAGCAAGCTTTCTTGGGGCATTAAAAAAAACCATTAGAACTGCTACAAACAGATTTTTTTTAAAAAGCTGTTATATGATAAGGGAAAAATTGTTAAGCATAACTGGAATAGTCTTTCCTGGTAACAAGCAGTGCACTGCAGTATACTTTTTCATATCTGTATTTCTATGTACAATTTTCTTATTGGATTATATCTGATTAATGCAAACCTTAATTCATAAGAGAACATTAGAGATATAACAGCTTCAGACTAGTTTTAGAAATGTATCCTCTTTATCTTCTCTTTTAATTAAATGTATTCTTGTAATAAAGTTGCATAAATAATACACAGAAAAGAAGCATTCATAGGCCATAAATACTACAGTAAAAGCTATATCAGCCATATTTTCTTCTCAATTATTCTCAGTATAAAAGATCTATAATTAATTTTCTTATCAGCCCCTTTATTCCAAATAGGAAAGAGATGACCTTGTGGAGCTTTACAGAGCATAAAGTTCAAAGACTTTTTGTGAGTTTGGAAATCATATAAGTAATGTGAAAAAATATCCCTGAGGTCCTTTCATGAATTGTTATCTCTCTCCTTACCTCCAGGAGCCACTTGGTACACTAAATTATGTGGGTGTCTAATTACTCCAGATGTACCTCAGGAATAAATCACACTCTAAAAACACTACAAATTGATAGCTCTACCACCACCTACTGGATTATTGGCCAACAGAGACTCTTAAAACTGATGAAAAGTGCTTACTTATGGGTTGCTGAGTTATTGCCCCACATCCCTAGAATGAAGACCCAAGACATGGAATTGGATTAACTATTGGTCACAACTTCATACATCTTCACCCCCCCCAACTGTTAATAACCTTCTCACTTTCAATATTGATATAATTTCTAATAAGGTGAAAGCTTGGAAATAACTTCCAATTGTTCACCTTCCCTCCTCCCTTCGGCAATTCCAGTTCAGCTCTAAACCTCAAGGCAGGGTTCTGTTTCTGTGTCTTTACTGTTCTCACGATGTAAGTATCATCAATCAGTTAGGTCAGGTTGTCAAAGAGACTTCCAAGGTCCTGGCGCAGGCTACCAATCCAAATCCTCCTGGGTCAGTAAACTCAAGAGGCTGGTTTAAGAAACAGAGATCCAGAGGAGTTAGCCATGTTAGTCTGTTGCTGCAAAATAGTAAAAAGCCCAGCAGCACCTTTAAGACTAACAAACTTTATTGTAGCATAAGCTTTCGAGAAACACAACTCTCTTCATCAGATGGTTTAGGAAAGCCTCCCATCACCATACTGTTGCCTTAGAGTGCTCAACAGATAGCTCCTATGTCCCCATTCCTTAAACATGCCATGGAAAGGGGATAGCTTACCTCCCCATACCTGCTAACTGTAATATGCTACGGGCCCTGTTGCAGAGCAGATAGAAAGTTAATGCAACTCCTGATACAGTGGTAAGCCTCATCACCCCAATAGAGGCAAGGCACTGTATCTTTCATGCCTCAGTGTGGGATAGGAGCATCCTCTATTCATGGCCCTCTTCAAATCTTTATTCATTTTTCTTCCTCAGTTTAACAATCTCTGCAGAGTTTACTGCCCCCATCCAGCCCCTGCACTGGACCGTTGCCGTGCACTTCAAAATTATCATTTAAGTTCTTCATCAGAAAGCCAGGAAAAGCTTATCGTTTTCACTAAATATCAGGAGTATTGTTATTGTTCAGAATCGATGTGTTGCGGGAAAGTTCCTTTTAATAAATATCTGAATTTACAAAAGGAAATTGAAAATGATAATTTTAGAGTCCTTCCCGCATGTGAGGCAGCAGGAAAGGAGAGAGGAAGAGAGAGGAAGCACTTTCCAGACCCCAGATTATCTGTGGCATGTTGGCCCTTTAAATGGCCTGTGTCAAAGGGCAGTAGATTCTGATGCAGATGTCAGCCACCCATTAAAAATAATTGTCATTTAAAGGAGACTGAAAGGATCTGATGCGCCATAGATCAGCTGGCACCTGGAGGCAGCAGAAGAAGCAAGAGAGGGGTTAGAGAGCACTCCTCAGCTGGGCTGAGGCACCTTTGCCAAGCTGGAGAGCTCTCTCTGACTCTCCCTCCTCCCTCACCACACCTGCTGCCTTCAAAGGGAAGCAGCTGTCCATGGTGCATTGGCTCCTTTAAATATACTTTGAATTTAAAAGGACCAGTATTTTCAATGGGCCACATCTGGAGGCAAAGTCTAATGTCCATTATTTTCAGCAGACCCTAGCTGGCCCTTTAAATTTTTGAACAGCTGGGACATGTTCACTCCTCCTACCCACTCCTGATGTCTCCCTGAAACTATTTCTAATTCCAGTATTATCACTAGTGAAAGTACCAGAGTCAAGGATCTTAGCTAAGTGCCTTTGATGCTATTGGATAGTATTGATCCAATAGCTAATTGCACACCCCTAATCTGGGCCACAAAATGGTGATTCCCAGAACTTTCTCCCTAATAAATCCCAGCTCCTTTCTTATCTACATGGTCAAGGACAAGCTTACCTTCTGCTTACCAAAATGTATGAGAGTATGGGTCTGTTGCCAGTCACTGAAGGACAAAAGGCAGCAGTTGATTTCACAACATAGCTGTTTTCCTAAGTCACTTTATGGTGGTAACTTGATTGATACACAATTCTGTTCCACTGCTGGTGCTATGAACCCCCCTGGTCACCCAGAAGATAACGGAATGGCCGCAGATCTACACTCTCTGAAATTCCTGGCTGTCCTCAACTGTCATAAAAATGACTATAATTTGCTAAGAATTATTCCTCCACACCAAGCCAATGCTACTCCTCTGAAACTTGCAGTTCCAACCAATGCTCCTTCTAAACTGTGGAGTCTTGTGAATAGAAATTCTACTTTGTGAGCTACTGGCATTAAAGTTGTGAGCAAGCAATTTTGCTGCTGCGTAAATTAGTTTGCCATCCGCCCTGAGCTAAGACAAATATGTGTGTGCCAGAGGCTAAAAAACTGTGAGCTAGCTCACACTAACTCAGCTTAGAGGGAACACTGGTTCCAACTGCCTAATATCAAATGAACATGTAACTCAACTGCCCAACAAGGTAAGGTGTAAATTCATTGATTCTGCATCTATTAATGCTAACTAAATGTCCATTTCCTTTAAGGATGTATGCAAATGTTAAATTCTTCAGATTTCCATTTCCAAATTCACTGTATTTTTTACACTGATATTAAACCTGATTATCTTTGCCACCGACCCAAAGCTGGTCAATGTCTGGGCCCTCTTTCAGCTCAATAAAGTTAATTTGACCTCTGCCAAGTGGCTTAAGAGCCAGTTTGGTGTAGTGGTTAGCAGTGTTCCCTCTAAGCTGAGTTAGTGTGAGCTAACTCAGTCTTTTAGCCTCCGGCTCACACATTTTTGTCTTAGCTCAGGAAGGATGGCTCCAGAGCAAACTGATTTATGCAGCAGCCAAATCACCTGCTCACAACTTTAATTCCAGTAACTCACAAAGTAGAATTTTTGCTCACAGGACTCAGTAGCATAGAGGGAACATTGGTGGTTAGGAGTGTGGACTCTAATCTGGGAGAACTGGGTTTGATTCCCCACTCTTCCACATGCAGCTGCTGGTGTGACATTGGGTCAGTCATAAGTTTTTTCAGAGCTGTTCTATCAAGGACAGTTCTTGAGAGAGCTCTCTCAGCCCCACCTACCTCACAGGATGTCTGTGTTGTGGGGAGGGGAGTTTTTCCCAATCAACAATCTCCAAGTCATGAACGGACTAAGTTATGGACCTGGGAGATTTTCCGTGGTGCTCTTGATGAATCCTAAGGTCCTTCAATAGGTAATGTGCATGCATTTGGTTGAGATAATTAAGGAGCAAAGCATGAAGGGGTAACAGTTTTTAAAAGGCTGGTTACCTTTTTTAGATGAAAGGGTTCCTGCACCTGCTTTCTTTGCTCCATCTTCTTGTTTCTTTCACCATCTCTGATTGGCCACTTCCTTGGGCAATAAAACTGTTTATTGGGCAATAAAACTGTTTATTGGGCAATAAAACTGGCATGGGGAACTGAACAGTCATGCCTGATCTTACAAGGCTGACAGCACTTTCCAGTTGTGCCAGAATTGGCCTCACTGTCTCACCTATATTGCCAGCAAGGCCCTACCAGACTGAGTGAATCTCCTGCTCAGTCAGTCTCACGCTGGCAACCCTAAGTACAATATCAGCAAAACCCCAAAAGCAAATATCTTCAATTCAGCCAAAATATCTTGCACAAAATTAACTGACCTTCTAATTCTGTGAACAGAATAGCTGCCTGACTACTGTGGTTAATTGGCTAAAAATGAACACATTGAAATGAAACCCAGAAAAGACAAGAGGTAATGCTGGCTGAGAAGGCAAAGATCTTGAAGGACATTGGGCTCTCCACTTTTGATGGTATTCAGCTGACCCTTGCAGACTTAGTTAGCCTTTGGATTATACTGAATCCAATATTATTGCTGCAGAAGTAAGAACACAGCTGCAAAAAGGGTTTTCTTCCAACTCAGCCTAGCCCGCAAGATGGCCCCTTACTTTGATATGAGTGATCTGGCCATCTGGATCCATGCCACAGTAACATCAAGACTAGACTATTGTAATGCACTGTAGATTGGTCTCCCCTCAAAGTCAACTTGGAAACTCCAGATGGTATAGAATGTCATGGCTTGACTATTATCAGGAGCTAGATGGAACATGCATGGCTGACAACACTTTCCAGATGCCCAAAGAAGTGGGATCATCACTCCATTGTCTGCTCATTAGTCACCAGGCTCAGTTTAAGGTATTGGCTTATCACATACAAAGCCCTGCATGGCCTTGGTCCCTCCCTCATATCTGTGGAACCACCTCTCCTCCTATGTTCTGCCATGACAGTTTCACACATCTGAGCAGGCCCTCTGCAGGTGCCATCCTGCAAACTGGCAAAATCAACAATGGACCATGCACATGCTTTCTTCATTGAGGCTCCCACATTATAGAATGGCCAGCCTGAGAAGGTGAGGAAGTGTCTCACCCTCCTAGCTTTCTGCAAACTATGCAAAACAATTATCCAAGAGGGTTTTTCTACACAGGTAATAGGGTTGCACTGAACAAAATGGTTCACAAAGTTACTTGGATAAATGATTAGGGACTGTGGTCTATACTGCTGTATACAGCTTGCTGTAAGTAGAATCCTATTATGTAATTTTTTGCATCACTGAATGTGTCATGTTAATGCTTATGCTTTGGTTCTGGGTGGGGTTTTGTTGTTGTTGTTTTTGTTTAAAATTTCTGGTTGGTTCCAGATTTCTACAATCCTAATCCTATTACATGGTTTATTGAATGTCCCATCCTGATGATTGTATTGACTCACTCTATATAATTTGCTTTGAGTCCCAGTGAGAAAGGTAGACTATAAATAATGTCAATAAAATAATTAAATAAGTCTCTAGTGAAGGAATTCCATAGTGTCGATACCACCACTGAGAAAGTAACACTTTTTTGATCACTATTTAGAGACAAATCCGATGTTATCCAAACAGGCAGTCTCCTAATTACTTGGGGGAATTAGCAAAGGAGACAGAGTGAGAGGTGGGTAACTGGGATTCTTCACCTATGTATTCCAGGATTTTTTCCTTTAAGATAACTCTCAACTAAACCAGGCAGATGTTCAGCTGGAAAGGTTTTTATTAAAAGAAAATGAAAATAAAACAGAAATGCATACACACAGTAAAACACACAGAAGAACTAACTAAGAAACACAGAGAGGAAGGGGAGAGATTTCCAGGGAATGGTGATAATTGCCAGTCTTGAAGAGGTCCATGGAAGCAGCAGAACAACCAGCATTTCAAGAAGCAGGAGAGGAGAACCCACAATGTGGGGGTGTATGCAGAGGGTCCAAGGCACACATGCACACTGCTGAAGCAGCAGGGTAGTCCAGTTGTAGGGTAAAACATGACACATTTGCCAGAAAACAATGACAATGGCTTAACCATTAAGCCAGTTTGGTGTAGTGGTTAAGAGTGTGAACTCTAATCTGGGAGAACCAGGTTTGATTCCCCACTCCTTTACATGCAACTGCTGGTGTGACCTTGGGTCAGTCACAAGTTCTTTCTGAGCTGTTCTCAGAAGAGCAGTCCTCAAAAGAGCTCTCTCAGCATCACCTAACTCACAGAGTGTCTGTTGTGGGGAGGGGAAGGGAAAGAAGATTGTAAACCGGTCTGAGTGAAGGGTGGGGTATAAATCCAATCTCCTCCTCCTCCACCGGAGTTAGAAAAAAAGGTGTGAGAGGCTTGATGGCACTATAAGCACTGGACAGAAAGAGCAGTTGAGAAAGTAAAAAGATTTAAGTGTTGGTTAATTGCTGATTAATCAAGGGGTAAAGGGGGAGGGGAAGTGAGGTTGGGGTGTTGATGGGATTGTGCTGAGTGAATCAATAGGTCCTGGGTGACCCATTGTTCTAAAGTCATGCATCTCTCTAGGGCAAGGAAGGGGTAGTAGCCAGCCAGCCACTTCTGACTCACGTTTTGAAAACTGGCATCCATCATGGTCCAATTTGGCCCAAATAGTGCACTAAGATATTGGGGTGATATATGGAGAGGTGTTTCTGCCTCTATAAGCTATAAACTGCCCCCCTGCAAGAGGAAAGGTCTGACTGCTAACACCAGAGCACAGCTGAACTTGGCTTCAGCCCACAGTAGCAAAAGGGATAATATGATAAATAAATTGGTCATTCTTAAAGAAAGCGAAATAAAGTAGTTGCCTCTGTGACCTTGTAGACCCCAGATTCTAGTTCAACACTACTTATAGTTGTTGTAATTTAGAGATGCAAAGTGCTTTGTAGTACATTGGGGGAGTTCTTGGTAGCCATTTGTTTTCCCAGGGAAGACAGCCATAAAATGCAAAAAGAGGTCACAGGAGCAGAGATGAATTTCTGCAGAGAGATAACCATTTGCCTACTTGCCAGGGAAGGCGAGATGAATAGCAGTTGTAAAACATGATCTGGATGTGTGACATGAGCCCTGTGATGATTGGGGGATAGGAGTTCACCTTCCACATTTGGATTGGGAGAGGCTTCCTGCCAACAAAGCCAGGAAAGGTTGAAAAGACCAGTAACATATGTTGGTCTTTATCCAAATTCTGGGAGCCAGATTCCAAATGCTGGGAACTGGATTCCCCTGCAGAGAGCAGGTGGGTTTCTGGATACACATTTGTTTCTCAGACATTCAGGTGGGATGTGCGAGTTAATTGATCTGAATTGTTAACTTTGGCTTATTGTTACATTTTCCTGTTCTTTTCATTAGATCTATAACTAGTAGCATGATAGCTATTTTCCCTGTCTGTGCTCTAGCTTAATCTGTAGCAATAAAGTTTTTTCCTGTTTAAGAAAGCAGACTGATTCTAACTCCTCCTCCTCACATCAGGGACATCGTGCACAGTGATGTCACTCCACCCCCACTCTCAGAAAGCTCCCTCCCATCCCCCACTGGCACAAAGTAAGGACCTGGCAAGTGGCAACCCTGTAAGCTACCCAGGATAGAAGCTGGAATATTCCATTGATAGTTGATGTTCCCACAGGCTCTACTTTATCAGAAAATATTATAAAGGCTTCTTGATCAGGCATGGACTTTTGCTTGAGAAACAACAGTCCTTACTGGCTCTGGCTCCTGGTTTTGAATCCTGGCCTCCAATCCCTGGTGCATGACTTCATGATCTCCAGTCTGTGATGACTAGCTCCTGATTCCCAGTTCCTAGCTCTTGTTTGACAGCTGTCTAGGATTCAGCTCTGACAACTATGTGAAAGTATATAGCTGTTCAGCATCTAAGCTAAGGCAGTATGTTAGCAAGAATGAGGTCCTTTTCAGACTTGCCATTTGGTCATTAATTTTTCTACAGATAGTTCAGATGATGTAATTTTAATGCCAGGTTGTCCATGTGGAGGGTCAAAGTGCTATTGATGCTTCCTGGGGCAATGTCCATTTAAAATTCTTCTCTTATCAGTTGAATTAAGTGACTTCTTAACCACTGATGAACACATTGTTAATTATCAGCTTCTAGAGGGGAGGCTTAAGCACTATTTCCTACTTGGTAGCAAAGCAAATCGTAGCAATATGTTAAAAGAAGAGTAGAAATTTTGGCTTTCTACCAAGTTAAACAAAAACAACTTAAGCCTTTCTTCTCAAGAGCTGATAATTAGCCGGAACATTTTAAAATAGGAACAGGAATTAAAACAACAAACAGGAGGATTTGTGGGATTTATATCTCACAGAGTTGGATGAAGGAACAGTAAAATTGATTTTGACACTCTGTGTGAGAGAAAGAGAGCATGGATGGATAAGATCAGGACATTGTCAGTTAAGAAAGCTGATTTTTTAAAAGAAGAAGAGATTGGATTTATACCCCACCCTTCACTACCCAAAGGAGTCTCAGAGCAGCTTACAATCTCCTTTCTTGTCCCCTCCCCACAACATACACCCTGTGAGGTAGGTGGGGCTGAGAGAACTCTTTTGAGAATTGCTCATGAGAGAACAGCTCTGAAAGAACTTGTAACTGACCCAAGGTCACACTAGCAGCTGCATGTGGAGGAGAGGGGAATCAAACCCAGTTCTCCCAGATTAGAGCCTACACTCTTAACCACTATGCAAAACTGGCCAAAAGAACAAAGGATAGGATGATAAAGTGGAAAATGTAATTTTGTCTTCTATGGCAACAGGCCAGGAAAAAATGTCCCGTCCCTATAATAGAGTCTTAATGAAATGCTGTGAAAAGCTTTGTTTGCCCATCTCTACACATTGTTTTATTTTCAGGTCCTAATGGCAGAGAGGGGCACTCAGAGGAAGAAGGGGGAAATGTGTAATAACTAAATATACAGAAACCAGTTAGGAATAAAACAGGCCACAGCTTTATGGGTTATGGCAGACAGAGCATTGGCACAACATGGGGCACAGATCCAAACATCGGGCAACCCACCTATTGGTCAATGAACCCATCCCCAGCCTGCCTGCTAGATGAATCTGGAATGGCAAGCAGTTGGTCCCGTAAAGGCACAAGCCTGTGGGTGGAACCCTTGCTACCTGGGAGTGGAGCTAGGCAACAGTCCCTAAGCTGGGTATGCTGCTATGTGGCTTGACCTCCAAGACCCCTTAAGGGAGACCCCACCTGGGGACACAGGCATGCAGGCACAGCCTTCCAAAAATGGATCTGACCCGATGCCTGAAACCATCATCAAGCTGTGGCAAGGACAAATAACAATAAAGCAACCATGCAACTTCTAGATAAAGGAAGGGAAGGACAAGTGCCAGCCAAAAAAACCTGTTCCAGCTACATGAGAGCCGAGCTTTAGACAGAGCTGGAGAGGGGCAGCTGCAGCTGACACATGGTCAAGCCTGCCCTCCGACTGGCCCAATAACACAGGCTGGCTATTGGCTGGCTGCAGAGATGGCGGCCCACCCAGACTACTCTGCAGCAACATAATCTGACCAGACCAGCCACACCATGGCCATCATGTGTCCCCCTCTTCCTCTCTGGTACCCAGCTCTGCGGTTGCAAAGCAGCCCCCGCTATGTTGGAGGCTGTGAAGAAGGGACTGGGCATTTTTCTCCAGGCCTGTTGGAAACCTTAATGGCAAGGGAAGGAGGGACAGATGCAGCAGCAGCAGCAAGCAAGTACTGTGCATGCTACATACCTCTCTCCTGAAAGCAGTGTGTGCTGGGGGTTGGTGGGCAGGATGGATTCATTTCATCAACTTCTTGTGCTGCTGGGAAGAAGGGAAGTAGCAGGAGGGAAGGAACAAAGGAGCAGAGCAGGTGGTGAAGATCCAGATATTACTGGTTAATTGCAATTCCATTTCAGTGGCTGAAAGGTTGAAAGGTTCAGTCCTACTGCTTCAAATGAGGCTGGTCCTGAGCATACATGATTAGGGGGAAATGGTTTAAAGCTACTTAGATAATATGCTTCAGCAGGATAGACAATGAAACTGATATGCCACCTGAGTCAAATAAGAATGAAGTGCATAGACTTCACATTGGTCCCACTCCTGTATGCCTTATTTATTTTATTACTTATTTATTAATCCACTATTTATGCCACCAATATGGCTTCAAAAGCTCACAAGGTGGCTTTCAACTGGAAAAATGAAACAATAAAAAACATTTTTATACAAAGTAACCAGCAATGCTAAAAGACAACAGTAAGAAAAATACATCACATGTCAATTTTCAGCAATTGGTAAAACAGTTAATAATTTATTTACCCATTCAGATTCCCAAATGCTTTTTGAAATAAAACAGTTGTGGTATATTATAATGATCACAGCTCCTCTGAGTAAAGTACTGATGTGGAAAATGATTAGTTTGTTCCTGTAAAGTAATCTCAGGGCTATGTTTGTGTCTCAGCTAAATCAGTCCCTTGGAACATGACAGCTACATCCGTATTCTACCTTTCCTTTAAGAAGTTCAGAGAAGCTGATTCTTATTTAGGTAATCACCAGATCTACCTAGAACTATAAATGTAACTAGATAAGTAATGCTTTGCTGTTTTTTAAGTATTGAGCAGGAGGCGATGAATTCAAACAAACAGACTTTTATTCAGTGACATTGTTCAGCTCAAAAGTCAGCTCTATGAGAGCAGCACTTTCATTTATACTGTTCCAACACATAACTTTCAACAATGTAACTATATACAAGCAATACTATTGGACCCAAGCAGGGCTCAGTGACTGGATATCTAGATTGGCTTCAGGACCAGTGGGAGTCTCTATTAATCAGCCAATAGGAATTGGAGCTTTAGGATACCAGAGCCCTTTTCAAGCTATTACTGCTTCATATTCTAAACAAACACAACACTGTTATTACCCTAAATGCCTTGACAACAGACAGGGGTGCCTCCAGACCATTCTGGGTACTTGTTTGTCTGCTCCTCACCTTCTCCCAGTAGTTCAGCTTACTCTTGGAGCCAACTTTCTAAATGCAAACAGAAGAGGAAACCTCAAAATACTACAGTAGAGATCTTATTCACATTTTCAGCCAAGTACTCTCACTTGTTGCTGCTGACTTTAAGGGGAAGGAAAAGTAGATGAGAAAGAAAGAGGGAAAGGAGGGAAAGGTTACATTACATATCAAGGCATGCCAGAATGAGTTCAGTCAATAATGGGTTCACTCACCCAGGATAAGAATCAGTTCCAGCATCATCTAACAGTTTCTCCTCCTCCATCCTTTTCAGGCCAATCAGTTAGGGAAAATCAGTCACATATTTTCCAGTTTATATGAGAAATGAAAAAAAAAATCTCTCTTAAAAAATGAAAAATAGATATTCAGAGAGGGAGTATAATGGGGGGGGGGCATGTCTCAAAATTTCCCCCAGGAGCTACAAGCCTGGAGTTAGGTGAGAACAAAGACCTAGCCCCTGTGCTCACTCTTCGGAAAGAAAAACCTATCAGTGCAATAGTCACTCTGTAGCACTGTTCTGCTAACTCAATCTTCCTTTATCTATGCCCCAGATTCCTTGTACTATTACCTGTAATGGGGTATTATTATTATTAGTTTAGATGAGCCTTTTAGTTGTGTTTTGTTTCTGGATTTTTGCTACCTGATGCTAATTTATATGAGGTTGAATTCCACAATCTGTTAGCAAAAGGCACTGACAGTCACAAATATTTCCCATGTTCCTCTTCCCCCACAGTCCTTCCCAACCCTAGGATGCAGGGCCAGCGTGGTCCTGGCACTGCTCAGTAAGCTCCTCTGAGGAAGTAAAAAGGGACAGAATCACTCTGTAGTGCTCAATTACACTGATGGATGAGTGAGGAGGGGGTTATTTTACCCTCTCTGTGCATCATGGCTATTAAACATACCTGAGGGACTGCCTTTGTGTCCCGGGCCCTAGGGAGGCCAGGCTCGCCGGGGCCAGCGCCTTCTTGATGGCAGCTCCAGTCTGGTGGAATGAGCTCCTGGAGGAGATAAGGGCCCTGTGGGATCTTATGCAGCTCCGCAGGGTCTGCAAGATGGAGCTCTTCCGCCAGGCCTTTGACTAGGAGCCGCCACCATTAGCACCATCTTCCATTGCAAGTAACACTGGTGATGAGGGTTGGCCCTGAATGCAGCCCAGGCTGGACGGTCATGGGGGGCCGAACTCCGATCCTGATAGGAAGCCATCTGAATACTGACTATTATTATGACTGGAAGCACTTTATTTGTAATTGTTTTATTATTGTTACTGTATTTTAAAATGTTTCAAGCTGTATTGGGTTTGGCACTGTGTGCTCTTGTGAGCCGCCCTGAGTTTGCTTGCGGGGAGGGTGGAGTATAAATATGAAATAATAAATACATAAAATAAAATAAACCACTCTCATCCCATGACCCCTAGAATAAGTTTTCCCAGGGTCAGAAAGAACCATTGAGGGGAGGGGAATATTTTTATAGTATGTGATCTGGCCCCTTGGCCGTCTTTGGATTCACTGTTCAACAACTTCAGACAGCTATCCCAGGCCAATGCCAACAGGATCCTGCATGCTGTTAGGCCAACCACATGCCTCTTGGAACTATTTCCCTCATGGCTAGTAAAAGTCAGCAGTGAGAGGATACAGGGGGCCCCTGGTGGACATTATTAACCTGTCCTTGGAGTCAGGAGTCTATCCAGTGGGGCTGAAAGGGTCTGTGGTGGTGCAGCTCTTGAAAAAAACCTTTGGATCCTACAGATCCTTCCAATTACCACCCAGTTTCAAATTTATCGTTTGGGTAAGGTAATTGAGAGAGTGATAGCCAAGCAACTCCATAGTTTCCTGGATGACACATCAGCACTGGACCCATTCCAGTCCAGTTTTCACCCTAGCCATGGGATGGAGATGTTGCTGGTCAACCTTACGGATGACCTCCACAGAGAGCTGGACCAAGGTGGGTCAGCGCTGCTGTTGCTATTAGACCTCACAGCAGTATTCGACATGGTCAATCACAATCTTTTGACCCACCGCCTCACTGACATGGGAGTACGTGGGGTAGCCTTGAAGTGGCTTACCTCATTTCTCCTGGGTCAGGGACAGAGGGTTGTTCTAGGGGAGAGGGTGTCTATCAGGTACCACTTAACATGTGAGGTTCCTCAAGGGGCAATCCTCTCCCTGATGTTATTTAACAACTATATGTGCCCCCTTGCCCAGCTGGCGCTGAGTTTCAGGCTGGGGTGTCATCAGTACACTGATAACACCCAGCTGTATCTGTTAATGGGTGGCCGCCCAGACACTACCCCGCAAAATCTGGTTGAGGGTCTAGAGGCCATGGTGAGATGGCTAGAGATGAGTTGGCTGAAACTGAATCCAACTAAGACTGTGGCTGGTGGCGGGGGGAATCAGGGCTCAGGCACCAACTTCTCTCCCTCGACAGTGCACCATTAACACCAGCACAGACTGTCAGGAGTTTGGACATGATCCTGGACACCTCCTTATCTATGGAGGCCCAGATTATGAATGCTGCCAAGCTGGCATTTTTCCACCTGTGTCAAGTACAGCATCTGGCCCCTTTCCTTGCCCCAAACTTGCCACAGTAATCCATTGACACCAGTGCAGACTGTCATGAGTTTGGGCATGATCCTGAACACCTCCTTATCTACGGAGGCCCAGATTATGAATGCTCCCAAGCTGGTGTTTTTCCATCTGCACCAAGTATGGCAACTGGCCCCTTTCCTCGCCCCAACCTAGCCACAGTAATTCATGCAACAGTCACCTCCAGATTGGATTACTGTAACTCGCTTTTTGCTGAGCTGCCCTTGAGAAAACTCCAACTAATCCAGAATGTGGCGGCGCAAGTCCTGATGGGAACGTCACAGACAGCACATGTTCAACATATGCTGTGTCAGCTGCACTGGCTTCCAGTGGAGTACCAGGTCAGGTTCAAAGTTTTGGTACTCCTTTGGTACTTCAAAGTTTCAGTATACGTCAGCCATATTTAAACTGGATTTCATTGCTAAATGGATATTCTAAAAAATACAATGCATGTTGTGTTGTTTCTGTTGGTCAAGTCACTGTGGGCTGAAGTCAAAGAATGCATGCTCTAATTCCAAAGAACAATGTACTAGATCCTTTACTCCTTTCTGTACTTCTTTCCAATCAACATTGGGTAAAAACAGAGAAAAGAAAAGTTGTATACCTCATTGACATGGATTGCATGGATGCAAATTATATCTGAAAGTCTTGGAAAATCATTAGTACTAAAAATCCCTTTACTATAACATTTCTTCCAAGGTCTTCCAAGGTCATGAAAACATAATAAAAAGGATTAGAGAGAGCAAATAGGAAAGTACATAAGTATATTATGAATAGAATAGAAAATATATCTCAAAAATCTCTTCATACAGGTTTTAAGAGAACTGATTTGCCAGTAGCTTTGACATTTCTGTCACGTCAAAAATGGGTTTATGTAGAAAAATAAACAATTAAATCTTTATTCTTTCAGCAGTAAATGGAAAAAAATTACTATTCTATTAAATATTATATGGAAATTAAAGGAGCTAGCTTGAGTAATAAAATATTTGACCTATTACTAGATGACTTGCAGCTTCATGTATGAATTAACTATGTTGAAAAGCACTGTTTTGAATGCAATATGACAATTCTGCCCATATTAGTTGATTCATACATTTATATATATGTGTAGGTGTCTTGGATTTTTACCTTACCTTTCAACCAAGGTTTTTGAGGCAGCTTGCAAACATTTTTAAAAATTACAATATGAAACAAATAAAATGTACTATAGAACAACTACTTAATTTGAAGGGTAGGTATCACACTTCTCATGAACCTCTTAAGGAATATGGGTATATATAGGAAGAGGCTTTCAACCAGGTATCCAGAGTCCAGAATGTTTAGGGCTTTTGTGGTCAAAACCAAACATTTGAATTCCTCCCTCCCAAAAAATATGTTGCACAGTTTTTCAGCTGGAAGGAAAAGGAAATCTCCTTTTTCTTCCCCAAAACCCAGGGCTATTTTTGGGCAGGAATGCACAGGAACGGAGTTCTGGCTGGCTTCCGAATTGGCCATACCAACAGCCTCCCCCCCCTTGGGTTCCTTAGGTGACTTGCAAGCCGCAGGGTGCCTGGGGAAGCCAAGTTTAAACTGCCTCCCCCCCTCGGGTTCCTGGGCACCTGGGGAAGCCAAACCAATCCAGGGAGAGAAGGCAGTTTAAACTGCCTCCCCTCCTCAGGTTTCCCAGGCGCCCTGCAAGCCGCAGGGTACCTGGGGAAGCCGCTCCTGGGAGGGAGCTGCGCTGTCAGGAGTGTGGCCTACTATGCTAATTAGTGTCTGCTGTTGGGTGTGGCCTATTATGCTAATGAGTCCCTGCTGGACTTTTTCTACAAAAAAGCCCTGCCAAAACCTATGCTAAATTTCCCCCCATAAATCATACGGCCTGCATGGAAAAAAGCCATGTGGAACAGGGCTTTAGGAAAAAGAAGGACTAGCTGAGACTGAGTGAAAAATTTGGCTGGATCAAACCCAGATATAAATCTGTTACTCCTTCTGCTCAGAATTGGGGCCCGCACTTGGTAAGCTACAACTCAAATAGAATGCAAGCACCATAGCAGCGTTCTATTCTTAAAGCTACCAAACAGTCATCTTTAGACCTGAGATTGGGAAAAAAATCATCCCAAGAACTCACTAAATCCCAGATAAATTCCACAGACTGGGAATCATGGAACACAATAATTCCAGAAGATGTGCTGCACTTGGAGGGACCTTGTCTCATATGTTATGGACTTGACCTGTCATTGCACCTTTGTGATGAGATGATGTGGCCAGGACTTACCCAATCACACAGGACATCTTTGTGGGCTCCAAGGCTGGGGGAGGCAACAGGCAGCAGCCATGTGGTTGGTGTCTGTCAGGCCACGTGGCCAGAATGGGATCAGGGTCTGGAGGTGGTGGGAAAATGTAACCCACATGTGAGGCTCATGTCGGGGTGGGGTAGGGCTGTGGGCAGTCCTGGGGCCAAGCCTGCTTGCCCCTCCTCTAGATAAGAACACCGCCTGGACCTCAACTCAGATTTTTTTGCAGTAGTTTTTTTTAGGAAGAACACAGTGATGGACTTTAATTGCAGTGTGCCTCCCACACGGTCAGCTGGCTGAGATACTGTGGCAATAGCCAACTTTTTTCAAGGCCAGGCATCACCAAAGGGATGGAGCAGTCGAGTTGCAGCATTCTCTTTGTGGCTAGCCCTATTTTTGCCTTTGTGCAGGATGCAATTTTAAGCTCTGGAATGACTCAGAGGTAGCGCACCAGCAGCCGTTGGACCTTCCCTGCAGTGGCAATCTGCAGAGTAGGGGCTCTGGCATCAGCTGGGGTCTGTCAGTACCCACCCACAAATACCTCCCCCCCACCACCACACCCCCAGTGACCCATGTTCCGTGCCTAGAAGATGACAAAAAACCTCCAGGATCCCCAGTCAAACTGGCCTGGAGAAAAATTGTTTTCAGACCAGGTTACTAATCCAGCCTGTTCTCCTCTGGGTTTGGTGCTTCTTGCCATCTGGAGGGTGGGCTCTAATGGCTAGCAGCCTTTTAAAAGGACCCCTGCACATGTTTGCTCCCATGGCTGTGAGGCCTTCTGCCTGATGGTCGAGCTTCTTACCCTCCGCCCAACTTGCATGCTGTAACAGCTGTTTTTCACTGGGACAGGTTTTGTTTGCAAGGCCGGGTGTTGCAAGGTAGTTAGCGCACATGGCACTAGTGGGCTTTCATAGATAAAGTTCATTGTAAAAAGGTTAGTGTCATAGATTTATTTAGTTCATAGATCTACAATTAGTTATTTTAGTTCATTGTTAGTGGGGATTTTTAGAGATCTTACAACCACAATCAGGTTGCATTTCATTGGGGATATATAGTCAAAGAAAAAAAAAGAAAAAATTAGAGTAATTTTTAAAAGTATAATTATAGAGTTGTAGAGTTATTTCATAGTTGAATACATTGTAGCATTTTATTATTTACCTTACAAGTATATAAGGGGGTACAGTATTTCCTGGTTCAGTAACAGCAATGAAAACAATGCAGCTGGTCTCCTCCCTCCTTTCATAGGAGGCAAAGGTGGCTCCCCACAGGACATCAGTGGCATCTGTGGGGAGCCGGAATCTGAAATTTAAAGATTTAATTTAAACTTTAATTTTTAAAAAAATCCCAAGAGGTAATACAACAAATACGTAGTTCCTCCAGAGTAATATCATGCCAAGGGTAGAAAGATTGTTCTTTTGTTTATGAGTTTGCCCTCAGTTTGGTCCAATATATAATGCAAAGACTTTTCATATTTGCAATGCTTATAATATTGTTGCCTTCAGAACCAGTAGATGTTTGTCAAACAAGAACTCTGACATAATGTTAATTTTGTCCAAGCAATGTGGTTCCAATAAAATAAATGTGTAAAGTGCCTTCAAGTTGCAGCCAATTTACGGCAACCCCAGAAAGGTGGTTTCAAGGCATGTGAAAAGCAGAAGTGGTTTGTGTGAGACTTCTGCTCAAAGTAGTCAAGGATCAGATCTTTGTTGATGAAACACAGTTCTTTATTTCCAATCTCTACATTGGTACAGGTTCTCGGATTATTGTCAGAGATAATGCATATGATAGAAGCAGGTCTATTATACCCTTCAGTAGAATTTGAATTGCCCATAGGTAACCAATCACCAAAGGGGAAAAACGGCGGGCAAAAGGGGTCTTTGGCCGTTTGCTTCCCACAGGAAAGAAAGCTAGGTGTTAAGCTGTAAATTTCCCTTCCCAAACCAGACCCCTTAGATGTAACCATATTCACATAACAAATGCTTTCCTCAAGGCCTTCGCACGTTGATAAGAAATGGTCTCTGTCCTCCCCTTGTCTTCCCAGCAGGGATGAATGGAATGCGGAGGCAGGAGTGTGAGAGGCCCATTGTTCCCATGCTTTGAAGTTGTCACTCTCCCGGGCAAGCAGTTACACAGACCAGGCCTGGTCAAAGCCATAAACCTGGGGTCACATAGCATACAGTCATCCTGGCAAAAGATATGGTTACATGGTGGGCATAGGGGCAACTAAAAGCAATAAGCATGGATACATAATGGGTGCAAGCACAGGTTACACACAGCACAAAGCAATAGGAAGCATAGCAGAAAGTCCCAGAAATCCTTGTCTGAATCAGCAGATTCTGACACACTGCCACCCCGAAAATAAACCTACCCGGGTTTGTCTGGGAACCTTTTATGAAATGCTTTCACTAACTTAGGGGCATGCACATTTTCAGAACGAACCCATTCATTTTGTTCCGGGCCAAAGTCTACCCATCTAACTAAGTATAATAAGTGGCCCCTACGCATTTTAGAATCAAGGATTCAGAAATTTCAAAATGGGGTGCCTCCCCCTTCATCAGTGGAGGAGGAGTCGGAGGAACTGGATGCCAAGCATTCGGCCCAGGATTCTTCTTCAGCAAGCTGAAATGAAAAGCAGGGTGCACAGAACTCAGTGATTTGGGCAACTCCAATTCAAAAGACACATCAGAGATTTTACACAACACTTTGTAAGGGCCAACATATTTCCACCCCAATTTCCTACTGGCTTGTAATCCATGTATATTTTTGGTGGACAAGTAGACTGAGTCCCCTGGCTGGAGATCCCATCCCTCTGCTCTGCCACGGTCCACATATTTCTTGTAGTCCTCTTTTGCCTTGTCCAGTTTGCCATTGCCTTCCTATACAAAATGTTCCTCGGTAGTCTCCCTTCCAAGTACTGACCCTGCTTAGCTTCTAAGATCTGACAAGATCAAGCTATACCATGCTGCCTTCCCTCCTCCAATAAAATATTTGTCAGTATATGGAGCTGAAATAAAAGGAATTAGAATTGAATTTAAAATCTCACTAGCCTTTAAAAATTCCATTGTCAACTTTATATTCTAATTTGATGCAAAGTCCAGGCATCAGATGTAGCTACACCAGGTTGCTGAAATTCTTGTCTTCAGATGTTGTTGCCTGATGAATAGCTATGGTTTTGCTCTACATTGAAACATAATTGAGTGAGAATATTCTGAGGCTGCAATCCTAAAAACACTTTCCTGGGAGCAAGCCCCATTGGATAAAATGGAACTTAATTCTGAATATTTAGGGTTACTCCCTGAGACTTTAGTTTGTGCAAAAAGGCAGATTTCCAGTGTGTTAAACTATGTTTATCTCAGAAATATTCTTTAAAATCCATTTTTTTTCAAAATTGGTCTTTAACATTTACAAAAAAAAGAGTAAATTAATTAAAACATCTTTTGTGCCATATTACAGGTTAACAGCCATAGTTAAGATCAATTGTTTTAACGTGTGGTTCTCAAAGGAATGCCATTCTGCAAATTACATATTAAGGGAAGGATTTTGTAATTAAATGCATCCTAAGGTAAGCACTCACAAGACAGACCGTGGCCATAGGGAGAATGCATAAATAGAAAACACAATGATTGCCTGTGCTGAGATAAACAAGGAAAACTCATATTTTTTATGCAGTTCCATAATTTAAATTGTACCAGCTCAGGGTATACCTGTCACCATGAAACATACAGTGAATTCAAATGACTGGTCCAGGTAGTAAATAATGCCTTTTTCAATCCATTTTAGAATGTTCCGAAAAACAAAAATCCAAACATCCTTTTTTGATTGTTCATTAGCAAAAACTTGTACAGAAACACCTTTTTCTTATAACCCTTTTATCAATACATAGAGTAATTTTTTCTTGCTTTACACACAGTAATAGTGACTGATATATGTGGAAGTTGTTAGGATGTTGTATGAAAATTGAAATGGAGAGTGTTTATACAAGTATAAACAGCCGACTGTGGAGTGTAAAACAGCTATAAGTGTAGTTCAGTGATGATTCTGGAGAAAGAAAAAGACTGCAGCCATAAGTCTGGATGTGTTTAATAGTCTGTGAAACAGGATTTTGCTCAGTTTGCCATATAAATCTCTACAGAGACATCCCTACATATCCTTCGTACTCTAAATATGTTATCTGTTGTGCCTAGAAACCAACAATCAGGACAAGTCAGCATCGCAGTCTCTCTCTGTCTTTCTTTCTCTCTCCCCCTGTCTCCCTCTTACACCTGTTCAGATTTCATTCTCCAGCAACTCTGCACATTCATATGATGTTCACGGCAGTTGTGAAATTCATCTTGAAAGCAGCAGATGCTATAATCTCACATTAGCACACGAAGCCATCTGTATTTCAGTATATAGATAAGCTGGAAGGGAGAGGCTGAGGGTGATTGAAACTACTGTTTGTTTTCATAAGTAATATTTTTTTCAGTTATATCCAGAACACAGTGTGTGATTGTTTATTTTTAAAAGTATGAAGTCCTCTTTATAAGTAATAAGGCAAGATCACAGAACTGCAAAGATAGTTTCTCATAAGTATTCCTCAAACAGTCCTCCCCAAATATTGAGTGGCAATCATGATTTGGAACTGAAGCAAGTTTCAAAAGCAATTGGTAAAATAGCAGAAGGGTCTGTGATTCAAACATATCAAAAATTCAGAAATCTGGTCTTATCATTTCTCTTAATGCCCACAGTGGTGTTAAAACTGGCAGTTTGCTGGGAGGAGAGCAGGCAGTTGCCATATCTCCTTCCCTCCTCTCTAAGCTCCTACATTAAGGTTGTGGAGCAAAAAGACAAAAGACTTTCTATGACTGCTGCAACAGAAGCTGCTTCATGCAATATACAGTGTCGGTCTAATGGAAGCCTTGGCCCTGGATCCCCAGGCCCAAGCCCACAATGCCACCTCTGCACCTGAATTCAAGCCAGATGGTACAGATGTGGCTTGGTAAGGGCTCAGCTTGAAGGAAATCTCTCTCTCTATCCAGGTAAGCCCCAACTCCCCCCCCCCCATTACACTTAGCTAGAGTTCAGAGTGACAAAACAGGCTACATGTATTTATTTATTTCATTCAATTTATTAATCACCTATCCACACAAACAAGAGTTCTAAAAACATAAAAGACATAAAAACCAGCCCAGTAACATACTAGCAGGTGGTGAAATTTCATCGCTTCCTACCATATCTGGTATGTGAGCGCTTCACATGTTCAGAGGGGCATAAGTTCTATACAGAAGAAGGGTCCAGTAGGTAGGTAGGGTGCCAGCCATGATGTTAACCATTGCTGCCCTCAACCAAATGCCTGGCAGAACATCTCTGCCTTATAGGCCCTGTGGAATTGCATAAGATCCCACAGGGCCCTGATGTTATTTGGCAGAGAGTTCCACCAGGTTGGGGCCAGGGCTGAAAAAGCTCTGGCCCTGGTCGAGGACAGCTGACTCTCTCTAGGGCCAGGGATCAACAGCAAGCGTAATGCTCTCCTGGGGGTATAAGAGAGGAGGCGGTCCCACAGATACATCAGTCTCAGACTACTCAAGGCCTTAAAAGTCAAAACCAAAACTTTGAACCAGCTGTATTTCTGGTGTTTTTTGTCCAGTATGTAACCATTTTGTGAGCAGCAGACTTGCTTTTGCAGTTCAACAGGTGCAGAAGCAACAGCTCTATCCAGTTCTCCTTGGGGGATGAAATGGAGAGAAAGAGAGACTCACGGAGGCAAATTCCATTGGATCTCTTAAAGGCAGGCAGCCAGCAAGTTCAGGAGCAATTAGTAGAGCAATTAGTGGACCCTGTTGGATTACTCTGTCCCCTGGCTACACTTGAAAGTCTAGTGTCTACATTACAGATAATCTTTGCATCCACAGTAGTTCAGCTTGACCAAAAGATGGAAATGCCCAACCAAATTTTACACACATGTCTAGCAAAATGCTGGCTGTCTTGAGTAGGGCTCTAGAGATGCAGCATTAAAATCTCCTAAATAAATGAATAAATTAAAAAAAAGATGAGGAGGACCAAAAACAGAGCCTATCTGATTTACCCGTATTACAACAAAAAAAAGTTCATAGCACAGAAGTCCAGGTAGTAATATATTGTGATGTTTTACCTGCTATTATTAAATAATCCATATGGGTTTTAACAAGTATTCAGGCTTGTAAATAACTTTGTTCTCTGAGCCTTATTAAGCATCCAGGATGGAAAATGTTGATCCTCCTGGCAATAAAGATGTCAGATACAAAAATGAAAATGTTGTTTTCTTTTCTTATGGGTTTCTTGGGAGAATGTTTGTCTTCAAATTTTATAGGTATCAGACATCATTATACCACTCCAACTGAGCAGCAAAAAGAATCCAAATGATAAAAACTTGTAGAAACTAGAAAGTGTCAAACCACTATCTTTGTAGAGTAATATCCCCTGTTGCACTATGTTTAGTTAAAGGTAAGGATATTCAGTACTACAGCTTTATTGATATTGCCCCAACCCCCACATTAGCTCTAATCTCTCCATATTATAAACATACTAAGGCATTTTACTAACTTTTGTTTCATGACTCACTATGCGAGCCTAAGCAGAGTTACACCCTTCTAAGTCCATTGACTTCAGTAGACTTAGAAAGGTGTAACTCTACTTAGGATGGCACTGCAAATCAATGAAATTCTCCTTTCCTGCAATCAAAGCATGGGAATTCTTTTCCTGTCAGTATTGTGGTTATGAGTGATACAGATGTTTGATACCCACCTAATTTATTCCATATAACAGCACGAGAAAATTCTCCACCAATTCTGTATCTTTGATCATTCAAGGAACCTTCCCCCCCCAAAAAATCCCTTCCAGTGTCTGATACACAACTGCTCATGCATTTCTGAAGTTTATTCTTTCCAGCTCTCTCTAGCCCCATCTTTGATTTATGATCACTAGTTTAAATCAAATATATGGGATGTTTCGAGTCCACAAACTAGAGAATCATGAAAGGAAAAGGAAACCTTCATTATAAAGAGAACAAGAGTTTCTACTTTCAGGAACAGGAAAGGGCTTTAAAATAACATTACTCATGGATATTTCAGTGCATTTCATCCACACAGCTCCTTAAACTTTCACTAGCTTTTCCGCAGCATTGCATTTACTGAGTGTGATCTGTATAATTATTAGCTTTCAATTTTTTCACACACTGCAAGTGTGAAAGGGCAAAAACCATTATGAAGACTAACACCTATTCTTCCCAAGGATTCCCCTCATCCTTATATCCCTTTAAATCTCTGGTTCCATTGCCAGAGAAAATTTTTGTCTTCTTTCTTCTAAATGGCAGCCACAGACTTACCGAAGGCTGCTTTGTGGCCACAGGGCTGGGTACTGTCAGAATCTGACAATAGTGTGCCTGTTCTTTTTGATATATGCCTTTTTATTCGTATCTCTGTCTTTCTGTAGCAGTAAATCTACCATTCGTGATTTACTGCTTGCCTTGATGTATATTATCTGTTCTGCTAAATGTTGCCTTTCTCTGGCCGGGAGGATGGCGTGTCACATTCCTGAACGTCACATAAACAACTGGGACTATCACATCCGTCCACTCCCCCCCAGCCTTTGAGGCTCGGAGAATGTTATCAAGTGTTACAACCTTGGGAATTGTTTAATTGTTTCTAGCCAAATGTTTAGCCTATCATTCACACATGTGGGTCACCCAGGGCAGGAAGGGAATTTTTATTACTTTCTCACCTTCTCTGTGAGAACCTAACGGTCACCCTTTCCCCCCGCTTAGCTGCATTGAATCTGATTGGTCCTCTACCTGTATTTGGTTATGGCTGAAGGTATATTAACCCCTGTTGCTTACTGTCATATAACAAACATCGAGAACCTGAACCATTATTGGAAATAAAAGAACTTTGCTTAAAACCAAAGGTCTGGTCTGATAGTGTTAGCTCAGAAGCCTCACAGGTACTAGGAAGGAAAAGGGCTGTGCATTCTTTGCTGCAGTGTTTCCCAGGGCTTCTGGGCAAAGCTTGGGCTGTCTTTTAACCACTGGGAATTGCATCCTGGGAATGTTCAGTCTGGAGAAGAGGAGGTTGAGGGGGGACATGATTGCTCTCTTTAAGGGCTGTCGCTTAGAGGAGGGCAGGGAGCTGTTCCTGTTGGCAGCAGAGAATGGGACTTGCAATAATGAGTTTAAATTAAGGGCAGGAAGGTACCGGCTGGATATAAGAAAAAACTTTTTTACAGTAAGAGTTGTTCAACAGTGGTATCAGCTGCCCAGGGTGGTAATGAGCTCCCCCTCACTGGCAGCGTTTAAGCAGCAGCTGGACAAACACTTGTCAGGGATGCTCTAGGCTGATCCTGCATTGAGCAGAGGGTTGGACTAGATGGCCTGTGCGGCCCCTTACAACTCTGTGATTCTAGGATTCTATATACATTTCAAAATATAGAATACCAAAATACAGAAAACACAAACAAATGCACGTTAAGCAAAAACAAAACTAAAAACACCCATTTATGGTTACTTTGCTGAGGGTGCATACAGAGTACATATGGTAGGTTTCAGACAGCTTTTTCAGACAACCTTACATATTTCTCCTCCTTACTACAGACTTGATCCCACTTGGCTTTTGTGCAAGCAGGTTCCCTTACCTCCATCATAACTGTATTTAGGATAGTCTCCTCCCTTTTTTCGCCAGTCAAAAAGCTGGTTGGATCCCAGACATTATGATGTTGCTTAGAGGCATTTGAAGTTCCTAAAGGCTTGATACATTTTATGGTGAGCAATCACAGAAGGGAAATAACCCTTGTCATTATAAAAAGAATTCTAAAACCTGTTATGCCAGTAATCTGTTCTCCCTTTTTGCTGGGAAAATTGAGGACTGATGAATGTAGAATTCTTTAAGATCTGTAATTTGCATCCCTGGTCTCGGAGCAGGAGGTACACTTTGTTGTTCAAGTTTAAGATATGCTACTCTAAAATTCTCAAAGTTAAAGTATTAGAGATTTCAGAGGGATAGCTGCATTACTCTTTTGTATCAAAATAAAACAGAAGTTTAATGGCACCTTAAAACTAACAACATTTATTCCAGCATGAGATTTCATGAGCCAAAGCTCACTTCTTCAGATGCTTATTGGAAAGAAAACATACTAACTAACGTTGGAGTTTAGCTGAAAAATTGCTAATGAAATAAATATCTCTCTATCTGAATGGGTACATATGATGTCAATATTCTTGCAGATTAGGTTCTTGGTGTAGTTGGAAAAAGAATTGCTAAATGAACTTGATGAAATAGTGATTAGTGAATAAAATGTGCTGAAATAGAAATTTGAATTGGATAATAAATACTGTAAAACTAGAACATGTTTGGAAATTTAGAGCAGCCATGGTGGAGTCAGTATTCTTTTGCAGCCTAGATGTCTTTTTTAGAAGAAGTTTGCCGGTTGTGCAGTTATACTACTGCAGCAGGAAGCTCAAGAGAGAGCTATTTTCAAAGCAGCATCATTCCAAAATCCAACTAGTTCTCTACAAAGAGCAATATGTATTTCTCAAGTACCCTGTTTTCAGAAACTTACTGCAGTCATAGCATAGCCAAAATATATATTTTTCCAGGCTACACTGAAGTGGGCCTCATTATCACTATCTTTATGGCATGAAATGAGGCGGTTTTTAGGGTATCTTGCTGCACTTTTATTGGTGTCTCCATTATCAGACTGAACTGCTCCTCCTAGAAGTTACTGCTCCACAGTTTTCCTCACAGAAAATTATGGTGACTACAGTATCAATAATGCCACCTGAAGGCCATTTGACCTCTCTGTTGTTTTCCACTAAACTGCAGTCATAGTGGTTAAATCTGAGTTCCAAATCTAGAATAAAAATGGGATCAATGAGATGTTGCAAATGTGACTTCCCCTAGGTTAGCCCTGCAGTTTACTGATAACATGAAATGCCATGAACCTTGTTTAAATAATATATCATTATGGGTTAGCTATTAACCTTTAATTTGGTGTAACAAACAAGTTTGTAAGAAGTAATTAATGGAGCTCATCTGCGTAGGTATATTGCCTTTTGAATCAGAAGGACTACACAAATGGAAGGAATAAGAACAGGGGAATAGGAACAAATGAAGTCACAAGGACACCATTTATTATCTGTTTACAAGAGGCATGCTGTGTTTACACCTGATTTCTGGGAGGATTTTTTTTTACACATTTTACTGTAATTGTGTAAATTGTGGTGCTGTACCCAAACATTTTTACTGAGAATTGAAAACTACATTCAAATTTATATTTAGTATATTTATGTACTATTTCAAGTGTATAAAAACATTTTACAATTATTCAGTCATTTATCCTTACAGCAATATTGTAAACTAATCTAGACAGATTTCCATAGTGATGAACCTAATAGATTCAAACCTAATAGATCCTATTTGATGTATTCCAACCAGCACTTGAAAATGATACAAATTTGCTTTGTTGAACCAAACTGTATACAATGTACACAACCCAAAGTGCAAATGGGCTAGTTAGGCAACAGAAAATGGGAAGGTAGGATAGTGATGAGAAGCATGCTGGAAAACTGGATTCAGGAACCAAAGAGAAGGCTCTTTTATTAAATTCATTAAGATGACAGTGAAGACTCAGGCTGCTTGTATTGAAAACATGAAGGCTGAATTCAAGAAGACTCTGGCTCCACTGCAAATCATGTAAAAAAAAATCTAATTCTACAACTGTGAATGCTGACCCCTATTCAGTTCAATGCAGTTCTAAACATGTTGATTTACAGGCTAAACACTATTTTTCAGGCGTGGCTCATGGAGAGAAGACGGGTGAGAAGTGTTCACACATAATGCCCAAACTGGGGTAAAACAGCCCTGGGATCATTATTTTGATGGTATAAAATGCACAGGTAATATTCAGGCATGATCTATTCTTGGGTGGATAGGTACGAAGTAGTTAAAGATTAGGTAGGGCAGAAATATAGTCAGAGGTCTTGACTACATGTAAACAGCAGCTCCCTTTGACATAACAGCAAGTTATAAGGGCAGGCTGGTCCAATCAACATGGTGCAAAAGGACTTCAATAGCTCACAGGATTGATTGTAACAGAAAGGCAGTACTGAGATTAGTTCAACAGTGTATGCTATAGTAGCCAGTTATTGTGCTGCTGCCTTTATTTCTTCTACTGGCAGGGGAGGGAGAAAAAGAGCATGTGAATTCTTTGGTCCAGTTTTTATGTTTAGTTTCCAGTACCTCCTCTCTATATGTTTCTTTCAGGTTAAACTTTTACCATTCAGTCAGAAATTGCTCAGTGTGAAGCAAGACAAACATTGGTACCATGTATCAAGATAGTCTCTGCTTCCTAATGGAATGTCCTGCAGGTTCTTTAGCTGTGCTTTTTATAAGAGGTCTTGGTCTATTATTTTCATCAGCATGGCTGCTGGAAAATAAAAGGAATAAATGCCAAGAGCTGATGGATCAGCTTAGCAATCAGCACTGATGTGAATTACATCATGTTATTTAATGGCAAAAATACATTATTTTCTTGTTCTGTTAGCTTGTGAAATAGATCAGAGCATAAGGAGCTCACGGATAATTTTGTTCATATATTTTTTCCTACACCCAGGTATATAGGTTCAGTAGTGGGAGGGGATCCAGCCTACTTTGTACACTTGTATATACATTATTATTTATGAGAGAGAAACTGCATGTTAAACAGGGATATTGAGTTCTTTTTCCTCATCTTTTAAAACATAAAATATAGCAAGCTGCCTGTTGTAAAATTACACAGCCTTTCTCTCTCCAATGGTAGTCAAATGATAGCCATTTTTAGATGTTCTAAGCCTGTACAAATGAAAGGCTAATGGCAAGTTCTGTGGCCAGCTTATGTGTTACTGTGTACACTGGAATGTGTGTGCAGAAACAACGTGTATACAGACATATGCACATATGGCTTTCTCAAATCATTTGACTGGTGAGTTACTTAGATGTATCAGATGGGACTAGCCTCTTGCCCAGTCCTGCTAACCATCTGCGGTTGCTGCTGCCTTCAGTTTCAAAAGGCACATAGAAAAATGGGGAAAGGGTTTTTTTAACTTGAGACTTACTACTTAGTGTCTATGCATACCTTCATTGTCTACCCACTGCTTCTCACACTATGCCATAGTGCCATTACACGCCATCACTTGCTATGTTTTGAATGATCTGTTTCCAAATCCATTGCCAAATAACTTAAAATAATTGGTGCCAGAATTGCAATGTATGCTGGAAACTAGGTTGGGTGGCAGGAGTATGCAGTGTTACTTAGCCATGATTCGATACCAACAACTTTTGCAGGATTATTCTTAGTAATTTTTTTTAACCGCTTGATTCCTGCACAAGTATTTTTTCTCCAAATATAAATTAGATAGACGTAGATGATACAGAGTTTTTGCAACTATTCACTTCCCTGTGAAGGGAAAGTATTAACTGTTCTGTACTGCTAACCTAGCAGTTTGAAAGCAAGAAATTGCAAGTAGATAAATAGGTACCACTTCGGTGGGGAAGTAACAGCATTCCGTGTGCCTCGGCACCTAGTCATGCTGGCCACATGACCATGGAAATGTCTTTGGACAGCGCTGGCTCTTCGGCTTGGAAACGGAGATGCTCACTGCATCCCTAGAGTCATATTCGACCGGTTTTCGAGCAAGGGAAACCTTTACTTTACTGCTGGAACAACTGGCTAGGTAGCTTGGATGAGGTAATATGATGTGTTTTTGTAGGCTTTTTCTTGATTATTTGTGCTGCTAGTTTATGCATAGTGTGCATGCATAGAAATCACTACTAACCTTTCTGCAAACCTGGTGGTTTCCCTGTTTGCAGAATCACGCATAAAAGCAATGGTTGAACTGATCACACCTTTGGTTATCTGAACTGGATCACTATTAAATATAACAATAATGGTAAGCCTTATGCTTAGATATCCTTCACCTGTTTATTCCTGCAGCTGAAAGTACTGCTGAGGATGCAGCTATAGGTGCCATCTTAAAAGCTGGCCACCCCGCATAGTAGCTGACATCAGTCCCATCATCTACAGAAGGAATTTAACTGACAGCAGAACATCTCAGAGCAAATAACACATAATTTTATTATGAATATCATTATATATTTGATTTTAAAGATATGATACTTGCTACACTACCAAGCCAAATAAGAAAAAGAGATGCTAGGTGACAGCTTTATTATTATAATACAAAGCCCATATGCATTTCTCTGTCAAAGCTTCATCAGGGGATCAGAGAGTTCACTTTGTTCTGAAAGTTTCCAGAACAAAGGTTCTGGAAAGGTTCAGAAGAAAGTGAACTCCCTAATCCCACGACGAAGCTCTTACACTGAAACATGTAGGGGCTTTGTATTATAATAATAAAGCCATCACTTAGCATATCTTTTCCTTATTTGGCTTTCTGGCATGTTGCTTGGTGCAGCCCTCTTTTTCTTTCTCACTTGCTGTACTACCACATATCTCTGGATGTATATAAGTTAAATATTACAGTGTCTAAGTGAAAGGGCAGGGGACTGTTGTCTTGATGAGCCTTTGTGTTAAATTGGTTCCAAAGCCTGCATTCACTCTTCCTGCCTTGCAACTTCAAAAGCAGCAATTCTCCACGTTGATCTCCTTGAATTCAACCTTCAGCAGATTTTTCTACTGAACTGCACTCAATTAGAATAGCAATCCAAAATATTGACTGTGAGGAGTCCGGGTCTGGTTTGCCAATGTGTGGATCAAACTACATCATTAAAATACAATCTAAATAGAGGCTGTGGCACTTATTAAGGACCAAAATACTCCTCTCCTTCCAGGTGTAGGAAGGTTAATAAAAACACTTCATTATCTGATACGTCAAATGTAGGGGTTTTTTTGCAACTGAAGAGATGACGACCATGAATGAATGCTAATGAAACACTGTGTACCATGAGGTAGTATTAAAAGACAGCATACTGGTTTTTTGTCTTATCAACACAAACAGTTGTTCCCCTTCTTTGTTTTGAGGTTCCTTCAAATATTTGAAGAACGTTAGCATATTCCTTATTTATTTCTCTAGAATTAACACACAAACAGTGTGCTTTAGTCACAGAAGAGTGGCACTCTGTGCACTACATCCGCTTTGCAGTTTTTCGTCTGTTTGCTTTGAGGCTTAGTTGCCAGCTGGCCTCTCACAGGTATAATGTTGCCTTTACTTTATACCACAGTGTGCAAATTAGGAGTCAGTCTTGTGAATACAAGCAGCCTCTCTCTCCCTTCCACACTCTCGAGCAATTTGCCCCCCTTTCCTCTTTCAGCTTAACCAGCATGTATATGTTATACGTACACCTAGGCAAGCTAAAAAATTTCCACCACCCCCAATCAGCCTTTTGTATGCTGAAGAGTATAATTCACCCAACCAAACACAGAGTAAAGGACTTTGTAATATGAGAAAGTAACAGTGCTACACACCTATATGATTTCTATGACAAAATTAAGCAGAACAGATTTTTTAGTATTCATGCCTATGTTGGACAAATTGAACTTACTTAACAGTAAGTATTGGTTGAAAGAACAGCCTACACATCAGTACACCCCCCCCCCCCCAGAAACAATTTTATATACATGACCATACCTTTGCATAGATGCCATCACCTGGGTTTTTTTTAAGTGAACATTTTAATTAAAGTCTGTAAACGACACTATACAAAAAGAAAAAGCTAATGTAAATAGGCAAGTAATACTAAGGCTTGAGTCAGATACAGTGTAAGACCATAATTTATTTGCAGATGATTACTCACTCCTGGTTCCCAAACCTTTTTCCTTTCCCCCACCTTCCCTATAGAGACCCAGCTGGCATCCTCTCCTGCACTGTGGGGTCTGATAGAAGGTAAAGCTTCAGCATATCACCAGGACCTTTGGCTGATGCTACTGTGAGAGCCAAAGATGCATGCTTCTTCATGCCTTTTCTGGCTTTTTATGTTAATCTTTTCTTCATAGGGAACCTTCACTGCCTTTAAGAACATTCCAAATGCAAAGTCGCTCTAACACCCAAGGGTCCAACAAACCTCTCATCCCTAGGGCTTCATCTCTTAACTGGGAACCTTGTTCCACCCAAACACAACCGTCTAAGTATGTCCCTTCTGCTCCTTGCCAGGGTTCACTCTCACAGCAGCTGTTGCCTAACTAATCCACCCACATAATGTTTCTCATGTTACAAATCTTTTCCCTTTCTCCATAAATACTGCCTGTCAACCACAAACAGAGATTGTTTTCACAAGCAAGGTCTCAACCAGTGCCCAAAAAGTACCAAAGAAAACAGGGTGCTTGTGTAAGTATCACTGTGGTAGGAGCACACGAGGTCAAACAAATTTTCCTTTAGCATTGCTTTATTCTCCCTATAGAAACATCAGAGTTGGAAGGGACTCCATGGCACATAAGGAAGGGCCACAAGAGCCGAGTTCCCTGGTCCAGCAAAGTAGTAACTCTCTCAAAAAAGGAAATAAGGTTATTCTGACATTATTTGTTCTTGAGGAACCCATGCTGACCTTTAGTAACCACAGTCATGCTCAAGGACTGACTGTTTGATGATTTGTTTAAAAACCTTACCAGGTATGGACATCAAGCTGACAGGATAGTAGTTATCTGGATCCTCCTTTTTCCCCTTCTGGAAGATGAAGACAAAATTTGCCTGCCTCCAGTCTTCTGGTACCTCACCTGTTCTTCAAGAATTTTAAAAAATGACAGACAGAGGCTTTGAAGTTACATCAGCAAGTTCCTTTAGTATCCTCAGATGCGATTCATCTGGCCCTGAGGACTTGGTTTCATTTATATAAGCTTGGTGTTTTCATACCACCCCTATTCCTATCCTAGGCTGCAACTCCCTACCTTCATCATGTGTTTTCTTTTTGTCAGGTGAAGAAGAAGAAATTGGATTTATACCCTGGCCTTCACTATCTAAAGGAGTCTCAGAGTGAGTTATAATCCCTTTCCCTCCCCTCAACAGACATCTTGTGAGGTAGGTGAGGCTGAGAGAGCTCTCTCAAGAACTGTCCTTGAGAGAACAGCTCTGAAAGAACTTCTGACTGACCCAAGATCACAATAGCAGCTGCATGTGGAGGATTGGGGAATCAAACCTGGTTCTCCCAGATTAAAGTCCACACTCTTAACCACTACACCAATTTGGCTCTCAGCATCATTTCCCTTTCAAGTTTGGGTCTTCTCTGGCGGCAGGAGCTGGGGCCTGCTACAATTCTGCCCTCTCTTCATCACCTGTTAAAATTCCACTTTTCTTCCCCTGCTGTGGACCTACCACTTTCTTGTTGTTTTTCTTGCTCCAAACATAACCAAAGAACCCTTTTTTGGTCTGTCTAGCATCTTTCACTAGCCTAAGCTCATACTCAACTTTAGCTTTGCTAACACTCTTTTTGTAAGCACTGGCTATTTGTTTATATTCATCCTTGGTTATATGGCCCTCCTTCCATTTCCTAAATGTGTCTTTTTAAATTCTCAGATCTTTAGAAAGCTGTTTATGGAGCCACCCTGGGTTCTTTAGGTTCCTCCCATCTTTTCATTGGAATCACTTGTGATTGTGCCTTCAAAATCTCACTTTATAGAAACTCCCACTCCTCTTGATTGTTTCCTTCTCCACCTTCTGGAAAATGAAGTTGTCAGCAGGACAATTCAGGAAGTTATTAGACCTTTCATTTTTAGCAAAGTTTGACTTCCAATAGATATCAGGTAACTGAAATCTCCCGTGATCACTATGTCCAGTCTTTTCAAAAACTTTGTAATCTGGTCTAGGAATATATCATCCAAGTCCTCTGCCTGTCTTGGTGGTCTATAACAGACCCCCACCATGATATCACTATTATGTCCTACTCCTTTTATCTTTATCCAGAGACTCTCAACTCACATTCTATGCTCAGATTCATGTATTTCCTCACAAGTATATACATTCTTGACAAATAATGCTACTCCTTCCTCTTCCTTATTTGTCTGTTCCTTTTAAACAGATTGTACCCCATAATCCTAATCAGGGCTATTTTGGGGCAGGAACACACAGGAACAGAGTTCTGGCTGGCTTTCAAGTTGGCCACACCTACAGTCTCCCCCCCTTTGGGTTCCCCAGGTGCCTTGCAAGCTGTGGGGTGCTTGGGGAAGCCAAGACAATCCAGGGAGGGAAGGCAGTTTAAACTGCCTCCCCTCCTTGAGTTCCCCAGGTGCCCTGCACCTGTGGGGCACCTGGGGAAGCCAATTCAGAAACTGTCTTCCTTCCCTTGGGTTCCCCATGAGCCCTGCAAGCTGCGGGGCACCTGGGGAAGCCGAGCCTGGGAGGGAGCTGTGCTATCCAGGGTGGGGCCTAATATGCTAATGAATTTCTGCTGTTGGGTGTGGCCTATTATGCTAATGAGTTCCTGCTGGGCTTTTTCTACAAAAAAAGCCCTGATTCTAATATTCCAATTGTAAATATCATCCCACCAAGTTTCAGTAATACCTATTAGGTCATAGTCCCCTTCCGGTATTAAGACTTCAAATTCCTCCTGTTTGCTATAGTATAGATGCAAGTAAAGGACAACGCCTAAGCCGTGTTTGTATGTGCTGCTAATAATTTTATCATCAAAGGAAACCTATTCAAAACTATGATTTTACAACATAAATATAAGGAATAAAGAACTACAATTGCTGTCCAGTTATTGTGTTGTTTTCCAGTTATAGTGCTAGTCACATTCACAATGATGGTGCCGGTGGTGTTGACAGGATTCTCCGGAATATGAGTCCTGTAGCCTGATTGTAATATGATAATGAGAGAGTGTGGATTGGAAGCGTATTGGAATGAGAGTGTGGATTGGAATCATGCCTCCCGCTTCTTCCGGTTCACACTGTTTGGAAGCGGGAGGCATGCGGAGGACGGCCCCTGAACACCGGTTTTACCCGGTATCCTGGTAAAGCGGAAGGAAAGTGACTGGGAGACGGGTAAGTACGAAACGGAGCCGATGGGCAGATGCGCATGTCTGAACGTGCTCCTTTCTTCCATCTCCGAAGCGTGCCTGCCCCGCTTTAGATTGCCAGTCTGTCCTCGGCCACAGTTGTGTGATCACACATCCCTTTTGTGCTGCAGGCCAGCCCATCACTGTGTGATCAGATGCAACCATGGATGAGTCAGGGTTTTTTGCTATTTGTTTCCCATGCACAAAAACGACAAATTGCATCTCCACACTGAGGCCTCCTTATGGAGTATGCGATAATATGTGTACTACAAAGGGGGAGAAAAAACAAAGGCACCAAGTCGGGATGGCATGATCACACCATCCCAATGGCATGAGTGTGCACTTGTGCGATCAGATGGAAAAGTCCATCTGTGGCCTGCCTTATCCAAATAACACCGAACTTTCCCCGGCATCTTTTTACTCCATTTCTGTGGTGGAGCAGCATGGGTTGCCGATGACTGTGAGACACTTCCCTGATGTTGGTATCTGATCACTCCCTTTAGATCCATCAGGCATTTGCACCTGTGTCGGATCTAAAGGAGCGTGTGATCACAGCCTTACTGTATTAGCTAGTAACTTTTAGATTTATTATTTTCCCTCAGTCTTGTTGTCTTTTAGTTATTTTTTGCACCTTAATAAAATAACTTTATTTTATCTGGTGGTTTTTGCTTCCATTGGCCTCAAATCTAATTCCAGTATCTTGACCCAAGAAACCACCTACCAGGTAACTGTTTAGTGTTTGGAAACTCATTCTGCAGGTCCACCCTGCAGGGTTGACTTTCTTGTTAAATTCCTGGTTGCTAACAGATTTTTTTTTGGTGTCATTTCAGACACAATCGTTTTAGCAACTGGCTGCCAATGGATTTTATTTACCTTTTCATACAAAGCTGCTTGTGTCCAGCTAGCAAAGTGAGGCTAAGCTGTTCTTGAGATAAATGGCTTTCTTCTGTTTTCACCTCTTCTTTGCACTTCTGAATCGCTGTAGTGTGCTGTTTAAAATGTCTGCAGCGCTTCCAATAGCATTGCACTTCCCCTCCCCCCACTCTTTTTTGCTGCATGATTGTCCTTGAACTTTTTTTGGAATGTTCTAAGTTGAACACTATAGTGCCAGATGAATATAGCACTTCAGGGCTACAACAGCCCCATTGAGATGCTGTAGCACCATTGAGATACATTGAGACTGAGGCAGCTGTTACATGGTGAAACCTTCAATGGTGCTGCTGTAGCACTGAAGTTTGAGGAAGATTGTGTGGTAAAATTGGGGGGAAGCACAGAGCTGTTTGAAATGGCCAGATAGCTTCAGAGATGGCTCATTAATGAAATGAAATTCACTGTATGAAACTTCTGTGCCTGTATCGATTTACTCAGAACTGGACCAACAAAGGATAGCATCCGGTTTAGAATGGTAATGTGAAAGGGGCCTCTGTGTTACTCCCATGGCTAAGCCAGTTCTGCTAGAATCATCTGTGTCAGTTCCCTCTCATGCCTTTAGCAACTCATTTTGGAGTCTCTCCATGTCTTAAAAGCAAGATGTAGCATTTATTGCACTGTCCACAGGACCAAACGGTTTTATCCCCTGCAGCACCAGACTCAGTCTGAAACTAACTGGCAGTTTTCCCTCCACCATTGTAAACAATCCAGTCTGAGCCATTTGGGAGTGTCTGCACTGTGGCCTCAAGAGTGCTTACCTCAAGTGAAATCATTTTCACAGCAGCATCCTGAAGAGTAAATCCTCTGCTACCGCAAAGTTCAGAACCACATTTCAGGGGATAGCTTTTGACTGTAACAATATCCAAATTCAAAATGGTTGTCATGGTAGCATAGCTAATGCCCAAATTCATGTCTTCTCAGAATTCCCTTTTGAACTGGAAATGTGAATGAATAGAGGGATTTCTTTTGTTGTGATTTTAATGATTTTTGCAAGCTACTCCTTGAAGTAACAATAAATTTAACATTGCATTCATACCAGAGAATCACACTATTCATTTCATCTGTCAACAAACTTTTTTTTAATTCCCCAAAACTGATTTCCCTTTATGGCCTCATCTTTTATTTATGCCTATTATAAGATGCATGTATTTGTGTATATTTTGAAGGTTGTATTTTAAAGTTTCCTTTGATTTCTTGTTTTTTCTTTTTGGCTTAAATAATCATGTAAAATATTATGGCATACGTCTCTCACATATAAAAACATGCAGTTAAAATGTACAGGTTCCTTCACAGTGATTTACAGACTATATACAAGTAAAAAGCACTAGCATCACCATGGACATTGGTGTGTATTCCAAATGCCAGGGACTGGTGAGAAATACCAGTGCTGAACTCAAGGGCACCAGTATTAAATAAGGTAATACTGTGTGCCATATTAAATGAGTAGCATTACTGGTATATCTGCTGAGCAGAATAAAGCCAAAGAAAATGTGCAACAAAGGGCTTGTTCATGCACCAGCAGCTCTCATACAATCACCTCCAGATATGTGAGGGCTAACAAGAGGTTCATGTCCTGCTGTGGGTAGCATCAAATACCAATCATATGAACTAGTTGGTCCACATGGGGACTGGCTGTGTAGCTGTCATGATTTATGTAATTATAGCAGCCTTGAGGTCATTTTTGGTTTATTCATATACTCAAACATCGATGCGCTACATTCATAAGGAAGTATCGCTTGAGTTTTTGAGTGGAAACTTGTTTATCTGAAAGCAAGTCATCATGACAATTACACGAACTCATTTATCACCTGAGTGAAGACTTGAAACAGTCTGTGGGGTGCACTTCTCACCGGGTCACTTTCAAGCATGAAATTCCATCCGTGAAAACAGTTATCTTCCCGTGAAAGGGATGAAACACTTTCTTCTGTGAACAATTAAATCTACCCAGAGGTTATGGATTACCCAATTTTGCAATTATTAGTCACACAGAAAAAAAAATAAGGGCAAAATGCTGAGGTTTCTTACTAATCTAAAAGCTATTCAGAATCCTAAAATTTACTTTAAAAGGAGCAAGATTAATGCAGCAGCTTGTCATATTGTGCTGTCTCATTCTTTAAACAGCAGAGTGAGATTTTTTTTTAAAAAACAATGCTCAATAACAACATTTCAGATTATGCATAAAAATCTACCCAGTGAATAATACTCAGAAAACAGCACTTACTGTGTATGTTGTTTTGAACTCTCCTGGTGATTCATGATGTTTCCAAGTGACAAAATACATGATTCCTTTGAATATATTTTGTGCTTTTTCCATTGTCAAACCTGATTATATAAGGTAATGGAAAGCATATGCAGGAAGAATATGGTTCCTATGACTGAACTAATTTTAAAATTTCATACAACAGAAGTGTGATCAAAAAGGCTACCTGAACGATTTCCCCCACAATGGAAGAGGACTGCAAAAATGGACAGAATGGTACACCTTGTCTTATGTTTTCCGCTGCTTCTCATAATATGTGGAAATGGAAGTCAGATATTGCCTATAAAACTGATATATGAGCTCAACTTGAATCTAGTACCATCTTTCTTTCTTTCTTACATTACAAGGAGCATAGAAAGCTAGTGTGTACTCACACACCCACTTTTCTTTGTTTTTTGACCCACTGAGACACAGCATGTGCTTCAATGTGCCAGGAAGGCCAACTTTAGTCACTGCAGAATCCGTTTGAAAGCTACTGTAGTATTTGCAGCTCTTACTACAACTGATCTCAAAATTACTGCTACCCAAGGGTTTCTTTCTCTGTGGGTATTTCACAGAATTGCTTCACTCCGGCCGATTCTGCACAAGTGCTTTGCTTCCCTTTCCTCCTGGGTTTAATTGGTCCAAATCAGTGTGCACGTTTCCACATTACAGGAATCTGACCCGGACTGATGCCAGTTCTTCATTTCCACATCTGTTCTTGCCCTGAATCTTGAGCCCATGCCCATCTCCCCTCTCTTTTTTTAAAAAAATGTAGGCAGAGTTTCTTTATGACGTCGTGACGCAACAAAGTCATGATAGGCCAAGGTTTTTCATAATTCCCGGAAAATACATCATGCACCCACCCCTTCCCCCCCTTTTTTAATGTAGGCAGAGTTTCGTTGTGACAAACCCTACCATAGAGCAGCAAGGATCCTCCACGCATGTGCATGAAACAACTGTGGTTGTTATTTTGCACATGCATAGTGTCGTTGTGACGTAACAAAGCCAAGATTGGCCAAGAATTTTGAAATTCCTGGGAAAGTTCATCTGAGCTTCCAAGCCCATGAAATTCATCCATGTAATATCGGTGCCACCTGTAGCCATTGTCACCATCATGTCTCCTAGGTGAATGAGGAGTTATCCTTTCCATCATAGGAGTTATCCTTTCCATCGTACAGGTGATTATGCTTAGCCTGACTACCTCCCTCGATCTGTTGCTTGCTGTTTTTAGCAGATCACGTCGTAGGAGATGGCATCTCCATGATCTGCATTCTTCTGCCTCATATAGGCGTCTTCGTGATAGAAACAACCATTTAATAGCAAGTTGTCGCAAGCGTCAGATATGGCATGTGCTTGCTGGGATGAGGTTTCCCCGACGGTACTTGGTTTTCCCAAAAAGTTCAGACTGGTGGGCAAACTTTATTCTCGAAATTTGGGGCGACAAGGAGTGGTTGAAGAATTTTAGAATGACCCGTGAAACTTTCAAGGGGATTGTCTCTGTACTGCAACCCAGGCTTGAACGGCAGACAACAAAGATGCGTTCACCAATTCCCACAGATAAGCGCGTGGCCATTTGGTACCTGGCAAACACAGACACCTACCGTGAAGTCAGTAATCAATTTGGGATTGGTGTGTCCACTGTGGGGGAGACTGTTCTTGAGGTGTGCCGCTGCATCGAGCTGGAGCTGTATTTGAGCACTGTCTGCCTTGGCAAAGAGATTGGAAAGGTAATTTCTTTATTTGGTGTCTAACAAATCATTGCTGTGTTGTTGTGCTATTGCGGTATGCCAACATTTAAGGGGCAGTGTCATGGTATTGGGTATGATCCATGATCTCGCATCCTTGTATAACTTAATGCATTGATGTAATAGGCAATGTTGTGAATGATTGCTGTCCCTCTTGTTTCTCAGGTAATGGATGGCTTCGGTCATCTGGGGATGCCACATTGCATTGGTGCTGTTGATGGAACCCACATAGCCATTCGAGCACTGGGGGGAAGGATAAATGAGTTCGGCAACAGGAAACACTACTGCTCTGTCCTACTTCAAGGTGCCGTTGATCATTCGGGACATTTTTTTTATGCTGTTGTGGGATATAGCGGCAGATTTAATGACACATATGTGTTCACCAACTCTGATCTGTGCGCTGCCATGGATGCAGGACTCTATGTCCTTGGCAATCCCATGATCACTGTAAATGGTGTCACAGTCCCCTCAATCATTCTTGGCAATGGGGCATACCCAATGAGGTGGTGGATGATGACACCCTACCAAACACCTAGAACTGTTGTTCAGCGTTACTTTAATAAGAGACAGAGTTCTGCGCACAACGTGGTGGAGCGAGCTTTCGGAAGACTAAAGTCTCATTGGCGCATACTGTCAACAAGGCTAAACGTGTCTATTGAAAATGTAAGCCATATGATCACATCCTGTGTTGTATTGCACAACATTTGTGAAGATAAGGGACACGATGTGTTAATTGATATACAGGAACAGGACACTTTGATCCTCCCAGATGTAGATGTGTGGAATCACCGTGCTATACAGGACAGAAATTTGTGAGCTCATGTTAATTACATGTGAGCTCATGTTAACTTTTCTGAATTAATACTTAGAGACAGCACTTTTATTTATCGATGTAAGTACACCTCATTCTACTTTTGTTCTCTTTTAGTGAGAAGTTTTGGCGAACGAATGGCCGCCTTAGAAAAAAGACAGAAAAGATTGGAGAGGGGGTTTAAGGCCATGAGAGCTGGTCAATCAGCAGAGTGAGAGTCTGGTGTTTCAGACAAGGGTGGTGCAGAGGGCATTCTTTGGTGTTGAGAATGTTGTGTTTTAATAAAGCCTCATAAACAGTTCTTATCTGTTTTGTTTTTATACTGTTAAAGGTCATGGGGGGGGATTGGACTCCAGCAATGAGGGTACACATTAACTATAACTGAGAAAACGTAACTTGTGGTGTCACAGCATGGAAGTTCCACCAACAATCCTAATCATCAAACATGTAACACTTCTCAGGTACTTGTGCATGCTTACTTGGCCTACTGTCATCTCCTGACAGCAGCATGCTAGGTGTCACATTGGACAGCAGGCTTTGACTACCACTATTGGTCTTCTTACTTCCACTCCTATCACCCTTTGATCTACCCTGAACATTTGCAGTAGAAGACATCCTAGGCTTTTCTGCAAACTTTGCTGGACTATTCCCAACGCTATTTGAACATGTACTGGGCTCACTGCTTTCCTGCATACCAGTGAGGATATCCCCCAGATGGTTGAGGACATCCACTGCAGACTTAAGCACAGTGGCATTCATCTGTATACTTTCCTGAATTGCCCACCTGTCGAGTTCCCCCTCCTCCAACATGGCTTTAAATTTTTGCTCCTCCATTTCCTGCCAAATGTCAGCACACTCCATCACCTCCCTCTGGTCTGACCGCCCTTGCTCCAGCATCTTCTCACCAATGTCATTAAGCAGGGCCACTCGGCATAGCTTTGTCTGTTGTTCAGCAAGCCTTTTTTATTTAGACTTCCGTGTGTCATCTCGTGGATGGTGCTCAGGCTCCATAACATCTGAACCTATGAAATACATGGCAGATTAGATTCCTATATGGCTAAGGGACAACGTCTGCAATTTTTCCTTTTAATCATACTGCAATCAGGAGAAAATGCGGGAGCTTTTTTTGCTGCTCCAAAATATATTATGGAAGGGAATACCACAGCAAACATATCATGGATGGTCAGCATCTTAGTGATAAGACTGTGGTGCAGACCTCTGACTGAAGTGCTAGAGTACACTACGTGGACAACTTTGCTCATGTCTGGGATGGTGGGGGCTTTGGCAGGTGTCAGAAAGCCAAAGGGCATACTCAAACAGTGCCTGGGCACACGCCTCCCCCAGTGTGTGTAAGGGCCAGCATGAGGAGGTCACAACAGTCCTTCTTTCCTTGCTTTCTGAAAAGTGGACATTTTGTTTTGCTGAACAAATTGGTTATGAACAAATTGCCTGTGAACAGAGTGTTGTACTGGATGGGCCATGGATCTGATCCAACATGGCTTATTTTACGTTATTCAGGGAGGAAGAAAGAGACAGCCTGGGGTCCACCATGAGGCCTTTCAAAGGATTCAAATGCCTAATAAAGATTTTGATTAGGTTTGATTTTATTGGCAGTGTGACTGCAGTGGGGAGAGGAAAGGCGGTGAAAGTGTTCCTTTCTTTCTCCTGTCTTAGCTGAGCTCCAGTCATGGAAGGGGCAAGAGGGGCAATCTCGTTCCTTTCCCTTCCCCATACTATGGCTACAAGACCCCTCAACTCTGGGAATAACATTTCATGAGATTGGAAATCTCTCTGGCTGGGGTGGGACTGTGGGGAAGATCCCTGACCTGGTGGTTTACAGAATCCAAGCCATGGGGAAAGAGGGGGTGGGCAGGCAGGCAGGTACCAAACTTGCTAAAGAGAGATTCTACCTGAGTCATAACATGGGTGGATCAGGCTAAAGCAAATGAAGCAATGCAGAGCTAAAGACCACACCACTGTCCTTGGCCATGTGTATTAGACACACAGGGAGATGTTTTGGAGAGGGGGCATGGGAAGGCCCTTGAACAGAGATGGGAGGTTGGATAGTGGTCCCTAGCAGAGCCTTCTAAGACAGTAGTTAAGCAGGCCAACTAAAAGAGGGAGGGGCCAGGCACTTATAAGATTGAGTGGTAAGGAGAGTCAGTAATGGAATCTGAGAACAGCCCCAAGAGAACTTATGAATGACCCAAGGTTCCACCAGCAGCTGCATGTGGAGGGATGGGGATTTAAACCCGGTTCTCTCGTATTTGGGTACGCCGCTCTTAACCACTACACCAAACCACAACATAGAGAAGAACTTTGTAAGCTATTCTGGGGAGAAAGGCGGTGTGTGTGTGTGTATACACACACACACACACACACACACATCATTTGAGAAAGTATTATAGCTACTTTGAGACTGAAGTAACTGACTCAGATGCAGACAACAGTTTATACATCGCCTCTTGTCTCCAGAATAGAAGCAGTATTTACAGATATGTTCCAGACCCTGAGTGTTAGAGAGTTATCTATATCAGCTCTTTGCTTATAGTCTACACATGGTTTTGGCCATGATCTTATTGTTAGTGCTTAGCTCTGACACACAGACAGCACTGCAGTAAACAAGTGCTGATTAGTCATTATTAACAGATATTTATGACAGCACACAGTGTCTCTTTTGAACTTGGTGTTCTATTACTCTTCCTAGTAAATTCCCTTCCTTGAAATGAGTGGTTGGCAAACAGATTGGTGTATGGACCAATGCTAAACAGAGCACAGCCTTTTATTATTGAAACTATCTTATTAGATCTCTCACGTGATTTGATTAAATCATATTGTTTTACAGCATGTATCCAGCCTTCAGTCTCAGTGAAAAAGGCAGACTGTAACTAAAGCAAATAAGTAATTAAATTATAGGCTCCCCACCACTGTACTCCTTTAAACCTTCTTTCCTCACTTTCGTAAAACTGGGCATTGTGTTTTGCTGAACAAATTGGTGCACAAACCAATGTGCTTAAGCAATTGTTTCATGAACTCCCTTCAACAGAATGTTTGGGCCTGTGGTCCGGGCTACTGTGTTCAGCTTCACTGAAGAAGAAGATATGGAAGAAGAAGAGATTGAAATCATAACCCCGAACTTTTGGTTTCTCAGAGCAGCATACAGATCCAGCAATCGCGGTTGTCCATGATGGGGAGGGGAAGGGAAAGTTGATTGTAAGATTATTTGAGATACATTGTTTTCTCCCACACACACCCAGACTATTTCAAAGAAGGAAGCTGTGATTTATAGGAATAGACCAGTGTGGAAGGAGAGAGGGTATATAATTGTTCCTTCCCTGCAGCATTGTCACATCAAATATTTCCCCCACTGCCTTTTTTCAACTATCATGTAATCTTGGGTAAAATAGGAGGGGGGACAGATCTGAGCAGGGAATAGTCAGGAAGGGAAATAGTTAAACACACATGCTAAAAGACAAATTGATGAACAAAGTAAACGTCCTCTGTGTTGCCTCCTTCCTCTCCTGAGCTGAGCAGTGTTCTGCCTAGGAGAATGCATAGAAAAACATCCTATCTCGACAGGATAGGTGCAGATTCCTATTTCCCCAAGTTACATTAGAGCTAACTGGCAATCACATTTAATGAGGTGTTACCTGCACATCGTGGAGTTGCTTGCGCTCGCTCACGGTTATGTGCCACAGTCACTTCCTCGACTGGGCTTCCCTTCTGTGAACAGTTCCCTGAATAGAGGATTTTAAGTGGTCATATCAAGAGAACTGTTGTTGAAACACAAATACAGAAGACAACGGTGCCAAGCAGTACCTCTAGCCTTGGAGAAACATTTTATGAGCCGCCCAGACAGGCAGAACCAGTGCAGAAGAGCTTACCTGCCTTCCCCCCCCCCCCCCCCGATGGGGAAAGATGCCCCAGCTCCCACATCTTACTGCTTGCACAATGGAAATCACACAAAAATGGGGTGGGCAGTGGGGAACACAAAATGTGGTTTAAGAAAAGAGATGGCCCAATATCACCACCATTTCACCATGTGCAAAGGAAACCCCTTTACAAACTACACGTTGTTAGAACGTCGCAACGTGAACCTCACAAAGACAGCAGGCTATCAGCCTCCGAGTGCAGGGACTGCATGAAAAACATGGTGGTTTAAGAAAAGAGGCGGTCCAACATCATCACCTGTTCCCCAGGGGCAAAGAAAACTCCTTTACAAAATACATGATGTCACAACACAAAACACACAAAGAGGGGAGGGTGAGACAGCCTCGAAGTGTATAGACAATCAAAACAGCATGGAAAATCCCTTCATGGCAACACTTACCAGAACTTGTTGGTGACAACATATCTTCATCATCCTGGCAACTATCTATGTCTTGAGGCTGACTGTCGGGAAAGTTGTCTCCGTCCCCTACAAGTTAACAGCGGGGAAGCATTCAGCTGTAGGCTTGAACCACATTCATGCAAAAGGGGAATCTTTCTCCCTCCACCCTCCTCTCCCCACACTTACATTGATTTTCAATGGGAGTGGATGTCCTCAGATCTTCCTGGTTAATGGTTAGCAAGTCTGGGTCAGGACTGAACATCTCCTCTGAACCAGGGGCTGGTTCTGTCTCCTGAATCAAAGGTGGCTTCATGTACCATGCCTTCAGGCTAGAACTAATTCTCTTTGGCTTGGTGCTCTCATCCGCCCACAATATGCAGTTGAGCAGATCATAGTATGGGCAGGTAATCGGCTCTGCACCAGATTCCTTGTTGTGTCCCACAATTCTTTTATATTCTTGGCGGAGAGCCTTCAATTTGGTCCTGCTCGAATACATCAATATTTCTGTGGTTAGATGCAAGAGTCTCCTGCACTTTATCCTGGCCCCAGATTGAAATAAAATCAAGCATCTTCCTCTCCCTCCATGAGACACTGCAGATGCCAGGCATCTTCGACCTTGCAGACATTATTGCACTGTAAAAGTCAGGAAGCCAGGAAGCTACCACTGACCATACCTTGAGGAAGTGCTTACAAAATGGTGTGTGGCCTCCTACCCAAAATGCATCGGTGCATGACCAGGTAAGCCCAACGGCTTAGTTTCTGATTGGTCCACATGCGTTCTGGACAGTCCCTTTGGCCAGGGTGTCAGCCACTGGTGTTGAAGGGACGGCCCCCTAGGTGACCACTGTTGAGATCACACCTCCATGCCACCATTACTGTATCATGTTATCACTTTTGCCATTTGGAAATGCCTGCAAAAAGAAAAAAAGCTTGCACCAGGGTTAGAGGGGAAATGGAGGGTGGGAAAGGGATGGGAAATGGAGGGGGAACATGCAACACAACACATGTAATCCACATGTAATCCACACCACCATGCCACCCGCAATACATTGGCCCTGCAAAAAATGTTAACCACACAATGATGGATCAATGTCGTGATGTGTTGTTGTAATGCAACGGGGGGGGGGGGGGGGGAGGAACCCAGCTTGTGCTGCACCTCAAAACCATCAATACATATTTTTATAGTGGCATGACTCAGGCACGACTTTTTTTTGCAAACAATGCAACACAGAAATGTGGAGACATCAACAACAAAAGTACATTTTTAAGAAGACATTTAAATGCCAGTCAATGGTGGATCAATGTCATGTCATGTTGCTGTAACGCAACAAAGGGGGGAACAAAAAAAAACCCCGCTCGCACCAGTGCAGGAAAGGGAGAGGATAGGTGGGAAAGGGGAGGGAAAGCAGAGAGAAAGAAGCAGAGGGGCGTTAAAGGGGTGGAGCAAGAAACCCCGATTTCAGAGTTCCCCACTTGAATGCCCTGACTTCACTCCTGTGGCAAAACCCCCCAAAACCCTGAAAATCCCAGAAACAGAAGATCCGGGGGAACTGAGGATTACATTCGGGCCAACTGCAGGCCCGAAGCAACAACTGTTGCTCTATCGGGGAGTGATGCTGGGGCAACAACTAGTGCGGAATCGGCCTCCATGTAACCACTTCCTGAATACTTTGATTCCTACTATCATTGTAGCTACCCCATCAACAGACCTGATCTCCATGAGCACTTTCTTTGGCTAATATATGGCTGGTTATTTATCCAGTGAATAATACTCATAAACAACGCTTAATGTGTGTTCACTCAATGCAGCCCTTTTGCATTTGTTCCAAACTAAGTACTTGGGGCTAAGTGTGTTTCTTATGGAATTAGAGCCTTTAGACACCTGAAACTTAGCCCAGAGCAATTCTTTGTTTGAAGAGAAATTAATTTGGATCCATTCTGAGATGTCCCTACAGATACAGAATGTTTACAGATAAAAGACTGTATAATTATGATAAAGGAAATGTGTGTTTCATTTATATACAGTCTATTGACTTAGAAACTTGAATTCATCTTTCCATGCTTTGTTTAATTTACCCTGTGAAATTAATATCACAGGTTATATGGCAGTTATGAGAGAAAATATGTATGCTGAGGAAGTGAAAGAAAAATAAAAACAAGACAAATTGATATACTGGGGGGGGGGAATGAATCATTAATATGAATGTTGCAAACGTGACAAAAATGTATTTGGCACTGGAACCTACCTTGCCTATAATAACCATTTTGTGCCACCTCAAATGACTGCTTAAGCAATTTATTCACAATTCAAAAAAATGAACAGCATGTTAAGAAATTTTGTACCTGACCAGTGGTAATAGCATTTAGCATGACAGCTAGCCAAGAAGCCAATGCTCATGCACAGTCCTAGTTGCTAGTTTGCTTGGATTATAAATGCTGGGGCATGTGCAGTATGATCCTGTGCAGAGTTACGCCAATCCCACTGAAATCAATAGACTTAGACTGGAATAATTCTGCATAGAATTGCACTATTAGCATGTATGTACTGCTTTTACATCTTGACTGTCAGTAATTTTTATTAGGCCCAATAAACACTGAATCAGCCAGGCAAAAGAAAAAAGCCTCCCCAAAGCAGGACTGGAACACCTTTTTTCCAACTGATTTTTTAAATATACAAAAATTATGATACAGAGTTATGGAGGGTGAAAGCAATGTAAGAATGCATATACACAGAATATTTCTGATCCAGTTTCAAACAACCTTTGTTTTTAGATTCAAGTGTTCTACCTGCAATTTGTGAATAAACAGAGATCTGAACAGAGGGGTAATTGAACATCTTTATGTATTATCAGTTGTTTGTTGTGACATTAATCATTTCTTTAAGACAACACTCTACCAATAGGTAAGCCTTGCAATTTAGATTTGATCTAAAAGTCTATCTATCTGCCTATCTGCCTATCTGCCTATCTGTCTATCTGTCTATCTATCATCTGTCTCCATCCATTTGTCCGTCTGTCTATTGACTATTTCTCAATAATTGATAAGTTTTACATATTGATTTTGGCCGTGTTAATGTTCTATCTAGGCCAACAAACTTTTCACATTTTTAAGCATTGTTGAATGTGTTAGAAAATGACACAGAAGTAAAATGATCCATTATTTTCCACTCGTATATTCCTGCAATATTCAGCAGAACAAAGATATATCTTCTGTTTGCCTTCACCAGATTATATATAATTTATATTGTGGTTCTTGGTTTAAAGTCTTTATGCAATTATTTTAAAGGAACCTTATGAAGTAGATCATTACCAGTGCCAGTTTAATGATTCCCTGAAGGTATAGGACAGTGATCATCAACATAGTGCCTATAGCACCTTTGGGTAGGCTTCCTTACATCTTCCCCAAAGCAAAGAGCTAATTCTGGCACACTTCTACCTCACTGGAGCAGCAGATGATTCAGAAGAACCCAAGACACATTCTTTTTGCAACTACATAGTGTCCTCATTCAGAAACAGCAGCCTCCATTGTACAAGGATGCTTGGCTTCAATGTCCCAACATTTTGTGATTGACCACTGTATCCTACAGCAGCCATTTTGTGACTGGCCCTTGTCTCATGGCAGCCATTTTGTGCTGGTACCCACTTCCTCCAGGCACAATCATACACACCCATTTGTGACACAAGAAGGACGATTCTCCGCTGGCTCAAAGTGGCATGATCACACAAGCACATCTGGGAAGCGTCCTGCAGCCGGTGTCAAAGTGGCGCAAACCACTTTGAGCCGGTGGGGAATCGGCTTATTTAGCTACCAGTGAAAAGGCAGTCTCAAATGGTTTGCAATGGCCCAGAACTGACCTTTCCTGGTGTGATCGCGCCAGCGCAAACAAGTGGCGTTGGGGAGTGGGCTTTTTGTTTTTTTTCCCCCTCCCATCCCGGTATGCGCATCATTGGATGATCCCGAGGGTGGAAAGGCAAGTCATTGATCCCTTGTAAAAGCAGATAAGTGCACTGAAAACGGCCGGAAAAAAAACCCAACTCACCCGCAGCCAATGCTCCCTCTAAGCTGTGGAGTCTTGTGAGCAAAAATTCCACTTTGTGAGCTACCGGCCTTAAAGTTGTGAGTGAGTGATTCAGCTACTGCATAAATTAGTTTGCTCTGGAGCCATCCTGCCTCAGTGAAGACAAAAATGTGTGAACCAGAGGCTAAAAAACTGTGAGCTAGCTCACACTAACTCAGCTTAGGGGGAACATTGCCCGCAGCTGCGTGTAATCATGCAGCTGCGGTTCGCCCTCACAGGTCCATGGATCTGTGTGATCCCGCAAAAGCGGCGCAAAGTGTGCTGGCACAAATTTGTGTCACTTCCCGTCCGGCTTATCTTGTTCGTGTGGACGTGGCCTCCAAATACTTTCAGGTTGAACAAGATTGGGGACCTCTGCTACAGGGTTATGAACCTACATCTTCCACATGTAACTTCAGCAGTTTTTCCACTGTAATTGTTGATGGTCCACTCTGTCAGATCCCTCCAGGATGCTTGTAAGTTATTTAAGAGGGCTCAGAGCCCCAGATAGAATGCATAGATCAGGTTAGGAAAGGTACCACCAAGTCTGAAAGAATACCTGAATGGCTAACAACCCAAGTCAAGGAGATCATGAAAGGCAAAAAGGCTATGTTTAACAAGTGGAAGATTTACTCAAATGAAGTGAACAGAAAAGTGCACATGTTCTTGCAAAACACATGTATATTGACAATATGGTAAGTATACAGACAATTTGAAGCAGATTGTTACTAAGGCTGTGGTCACACGGTGCCCTAACTGTGAATTTCTCCAGCTGGACTTTAAACATGGGATGTTTCCTTTCGGGATGGGATGATCACACATCCCAACCCAGTGATAGCAGCAGCTGGGGGAGGCAAGGCAAGGGCCATCCACACACCCGCGCTCGGCTGCCTTTCCCGAATGCTGCATAGAGGAACTGGCTGGCTGGCTCACCCGGCACTCTGCTCCTGGCCCCGAGCCCCACTGGCCACTGCCTGATAGAAAAGCAGGGAGAAGTCAGGAGAAGCATGCCAGAAGGGTGCCAGGCAGTGGCAGCTGGTGGGGCTCGGGGCCCAGAGCAGAGCACGGGGCGTTTCGAGGAATGTGGGCAGCCAGGCACTTGAACGCCCATGCGCCCATGTGAAAGAAAGGGGGAAAAAACCCCGAAGGACAATCAGATGGCCCTTCTCACAATCATTGCGAGAGAGGGCTGTCCAGGTCGGCAAAATTGTGGGCTCAAAGCGCAACTTCTGGGAAAGTAGTTGATTTCCCCAAGGTCCGAAAATGCACTAGAAACCTGGGAGTGAGCCTGCTTCGGCATGGGAGTAGGTGCGGCTGGTCTGATAAGTCTATTTAAATCCGGAAGGTAACAGTGGTGACTCCCGCTTTAAAGGACCGTGTGACTGCGGCATAAGACAAACAATTCTATCTTCAAATATATCAGGATCCAGAAACTGGCAAGGGAGTATGCTGGGTGGTTGGATAACAAAGAAAAGGATTACTTAAGGATAGGTTTTCCCCAGAAGTGATGCCATAGGCTTTACCACAGAGTTTCTGGTGATTCCTAGAAAAGACTGACATCACTTCCATGTTTCTCCCAGAAGTGATGTTGCACCATTGGCACAACAGCCATTTTTTTAAATCCAACTGCTTCTCTAAGCGGTGGCAGACAATCAGAGGTGGGACAGGGGACTCTCAGCCCACACCATGGACTGGTAACCCTACTTAAGGATAAAGGGGTGGTAGCAGAGAAAGTGAGCAAATCCTTTTGTATTTGTGTCCACTATGAAAAATGTGGGACATATATCCATGCTGTAGCCACTGTTTTCAGGGATTCCTAAGAACTGAATCAAATTGAGTTGACTAGAGTTCTAGGGCAACTGGGTAAATTAAAAACTAATAAGTCTCTGGGTCCAGGTGGTCAAGGGTTCTTAAGGTGTTCATATGTAACATATATAACTTGATACTAAAATAAGCCTCCATACCAGAGGACTGGAAATAGCAAATATTAGTCCAATTTTTTAAAAAAAGGAGGTCCAGAAAGGATCCAGGAAATTATAGGCCTGTCAGTTTAACACCTCCCAATTTAAACAAAGTGAGGTGAACACCAAACTTTTTTTTTTAATTCAGTGTTCATAAATCACTGGCTGGTTGACTCTTTGTCCACTCTGTATTTAAACTATTGGCTTGGAAACAGTATGCAGCAATGACAAGCTGAAGGAGGCCATGCCTCCCTTTGGGCTGTGGAAGAACATGCATACATGAAATATTACTGATTGCACTACACTGCACTGTTTGAATATGCAGAAATGTACTCACTGAACAAGCTCAAGCTGCTCACAAACAACCAAATAGCCTGATGAAAAATCAGCTCCCTATTTGCAATACTCAAGCAGAATGTGAGCCAAACCAGCAGGTGTTTGAGCATCCCCAGTTATTAGCCTTGGAAGGAAAATGTTCATTTTCTATACAAATATTTATATTCTCATTCATTGTTCTATATTCTTGTCTAATAAATGGCTGATACCACTTTCTGTCCTCATTCTGTGAAAGGGGGATAATAATACATTAAAGGGCTGTTGTAAGGATTACAAGATAATTTATGTGAAATGTCGAACACTCCACAGAGTTTTACATTAGTTCTAAGTGCATTGTTATTCTCAGATGTGAAGAAGTGAAGTAATATTCTGGAAGCTGAAGTTGTTCCTTCATGTGTAAGAGAGAAAGCAAAAGAAAGCACTACCTTGCACAATCTTCCAGGGTAAATTTGGCCATTTCACCTTATCATTCTCTAGAAAATGATGATTCCATCTGAACCATATGAGATCAAGCCTCTGAGAAAGGAATTCATTTGTTACTTTAAAGAAATAATTGAGAAGTTAGTGAAGAAGAACAGCAATTGTATTTTACCAATTTGCTTGTAGGAGTGGTCATGAATAATTAGATAACAAGATTGAAATCTTCTTTTTCAAAATTAACTTCTGCTGTTTCTCTGTTTACTGCTCAACTTTGCTCTAGAATACGGCAGGAAAAATATGGCATTGAACAGTTAATATTTTGAAATAGATACCTTGTCACAGACCCATTTTTAACAATGTTTTTGAACACACAGAAAAGCCATTATTTGCAGCAACTTTGCTGCTGACTAGGAGAGTGTTCCCTTGAGACTGTGTGATGTTTCTTTTCTTCTTCAATTGTCGTATTCTTGTGGCAAAGAAGAAGAGATTGGATTTATATCCTGACTCAGAATCTCAGTGCAGCTTGCAAACTCCTTTCCCTTCCTCTCCCCACAACAGACACACTGTGAGGTGGGGCTGAGAGAGCTCTTTCGAGAACTGCTCTTTCAAGAACAGCTCTGACAGAACTATCAAAAACAAGACAGGCTTCGGTGTCAACACAATGGGAAAAACAAAATAAGCTCACCAAAGAAAATCACTGTTCTATGACTTTACCACACTTGGTTGTACTTTTTATGTTATAATGCAAATTTCTCAACAATCATCCTTATGTAAAGTACATGCCATAAACATGACACTAAATAATGGTGTGAGTACAATACAAAAACTTGATTCAAATGTTCTTGACACTGTTTAGACCATATTCATGGACTGTTTTCTTTTCAAGGCGTCTTGATAGAGCTATGAAGTGGAAAAGTAGACTGAAAGCTTTGGGAAGACATTAGAGAGATGTTGTGTTGATTCACATTATTGTCATTCCTGCCGTGATCCATCAAGAGATTGGTGATGAACACCAACAGAGAGATAGAGTTGATAAATACACTCAAAACCGCTTGTTAATCCTAGGAAAGCGTGTTCTCTTTATCTCTTGTATTCCTTGGATCCACATGTTTTTAAAGGAAGGAGTGATAAATGCTATTCAGGAGCTTGAAAAACAAAGACTTTTCAGTCTACTTTAAGTCTAAATGTTAAGAACATTTGAATCAAGCTTCTGTATTGTACTGACAGAACTATAGCTTGCCGAAGGTCATCCGGCAGCTGCAAGTGGAGGCGCAGTAATCAAATCCGGTTCTCCCAGATTAGAGTCTTAACCACTACACCAAACTGCTACTACTTTGTTTCAAGTTTAAAAATTTGAAACGAAAACTGCACCACATTACAGCAGGTTAGGGACCCACTACTCCCAGCCTATGTAAGATGTCTTTAGTAGGGCTGCCACCCTGAGACTCACAACCAGTGGGAAACTTACCCAAGGGGGGGGTGTTCTTGTTGGAAACCTAGAAGTGATGTCATTGCATTACCAGTGATGCTCTTGCATCCAGCAAAAACTCTATGGTTCAACCATAGAATTTTGAGCAAATGCTAGATCATCACCTGACACAATGGCTGCAGACAGACTGGCAGCTTGCTGCGATATAGTGCCGCCTCTAATCGACCCAGTTTAAAATGTTGCGGGACATATCAGCCACACAGCACACCCTACTGCGGTTTACCCACGGAGACATCCCGTGGGAAAGCATCCACACTATTGTAATGGATCAGCCATGAGTGCACTGCAAAAATGGCCAAAATTCATGCATGCACATTGACAATTTTTTTAAAAAGCTGTTCTGCGCGTGCTCTTCCATATTCAGACAGCCAGCCATGCACAATGAATGCATGAGGAAACAAAAACTCCACTTTGGAGGTGGTGGCTTTTTAACCCAGCTCCAAGTCATCCTCTGATAGGGTGAGTATGCCCGGGGAATGCCTGACTGGTGTGGCTGTGTGAATGGGCCCATTTAATCCATTTGTGAAAGGTGCCTATATCAGGCCAAACTGCCAGTCTGAATGCAGCCAATGTGTCACTTCCAGGTCATGCTGGAAGAGATGTCATGGCACTGGAAGATGCCAATTGCCCTCCTCATTGTCCCTGGATATTTTTCTCCTACCATCCAGATGAGTAATGGTAGGCAGAGCAAGTGCAGGGCAGGAAGCTTCCCCCTAAAGCAGGAGTCCTGTTTCCATAGTCATTAGTACTGCCTAAACTGGGGGCAGTGACACTAGGGGGGGGCAGAGTGAAGGTGTCCTTGGTAGGATTGTAGGAATATGTCCTTTTTCATTTTTTTTGTGTTGTTGTGAACCTTTTCATTGTTATTTAATAAATTTAGAAAAAGTTATGCCACCTTTTTAGAGAATCTGCTCAAGGCAGCTAACAAAATAAAAACATGATTAAATCATAAAACAGCATACAAATAATTAAAATTAATGAACTATTAAATACCCAGCTATGATGGACAGTATTCCCTCTAAGCTGAATTAGTGTGAGCTAGCTCACAGTTTTTTAGCCTTCGGCTCACACATTTTTGTCCTAGCTCAGGAAGGATGGCTCCAGAGCAAACTAATTTATGCAGTAGCCAAATCGCTCACTCACAACTTTAATACCAGTAGATCACAAAGTAGAATTTTTGCTCATAAGACTCCACAGCTTAGAGGGAGGACTGATTGACTCCTGTCACTTTCCCTACTCTGGGGTAGATTTTCCTTCTAAAATACTTTTTAGTTCCCTGCTGTGACTGAGCAGTCCCTAGTACTGTGTAATTGAATGTGGTTTATAAATGACTTTCTGACCCACCCTGTCTACACAATATAATTCAGCTTTTAGCTCAACCCAAGGAACTTTCTGTGGAAAAGCAGGAGGCTTCTTCTTATTTTCTTTTTTAAATGGCACTGGAGACGGATTAACATTAAAACAAAAGAATAGGTTTATTCAACAGGCAGGGATGGAGACTGCTGAGATAAAATTTGTAGGTGGTACATAATTAACTTCTTTAAACAAGCAAAATGTTGTTATTAAAGCTTATTTTCAGGTATCCTTAGTTCTTAGCAGTAAGAGGTGTTCTACTTAGTATATTAGTTACAGCAAAAGAGTTTCCTCAGTGAGTTTTCTATGGCAATTCAGATTTCCTGGAGTTAGTCACTGTCTTTGTTAAAGTTAGTTTATCACTATTTCCTGAGATGTCTAAAACAATTTTAGCTTTAGAACAGAGCTAAGCCCTCGTTGACACTGGGCAGGAATTAATCTTCTTCTCCTCGGAAGAATTAACTCTGTTCCTTTTCTGTCTTGAAAGGGGAGTTTCCATACACTGCCCAATCACTCTTGTCAAAACTCTCTCCCAGTTCTGGTGTCTTTGTAAAAAAGGATTTCAGTTTATGCTGACACTGAAACTTTGAATTCTTATATTGAATTCCTCCTCAGGATAAAGATATAACACAATTAATGCAAGGAGTGTTTTTCTTTTGCTCAGTAAGTGAATCTGTCTGACTTTTCCTATCAGACACACTGACTCCAAACTCTGTCAGAAATCAGCTGACTGCCTTCAGAATGTTTCTACCTGGCAGAACCACTCCAGAAAGGAACCCAAACTGACTCTCCCCTCAGCACACAGCTGATTATATATTTCCCTCATGGGCAATGGCCAGTCAGAGAAAAGGAACAGCCTGTAACTCAAACCCTCCATTCCAGGGTAAGGTAATTCTTTATCTCCCAGTTCTCTGATTTAGCTGCACTATGAAACCTCCGTCACACCAGCCACAACAGAAAAACAGCACAGACTGTTTAGTTGCCTAAAATAATTCTCATATAACAATCCTCAGGAGAGAAGCAGACTAAAAGAACAATTTTAAATTATCAGCCCCTTAATCAAAAGCCTAGGAAAAAGAAATGTTATAGGGTAGCATATAACTTAATTTGTTTCCAATTTCACAGTGATTCTGTAATACAAAGACAGTAATCCTCCTCCCCTCCCCCCACTCAGCTGCAAATTACAATCAAAAGCTCCATCCTTTGGCCCTGCTTGGAAGCATGTCTGAACACTCGTGGCCAAAGGTGTACATTACAAGCATGTGGTGGAGAAGGGTCAACAGGGAGGCATCATGCAGCTGGTGATTCCCCCCCCCCATGGTGGTGGGTGGCCATGGCTTGGAGGTTCTGTGTGGTGAGTGTCATGGTCTTCGCTGACACCTGCCTCCAGCTGTGGGGGCCAAGTCCTGTCACCTGGCACCCCCCATCAGACCCCCATCATTCTAACAAATCTCTCTCCACCCCACATGTGACTCACAGGGTGGGGTTGCTGCCGTGGGCCCATTCTCTGAGGGTGGTGAGGAGGGCTGAGTATATAATAGCAGCCAGAGCAGCTGGCCAATGACCTCCACCCCATGGGGGATGGCAACTGCACCATCATCATGGCTGCATTTTCACAGCCAGAGTGCTCCCATGACACCTCTGGGAACTTTTGGCAAGGACTCCTCCCCCACATGTCTAGCAAGGAGGAGATGGATTTGAGTGATGGAGAGGAGGGGACATGGTTCAGTGGTAGAGCCTCTGCATGGTATGTAGAAGGCCCTAGATTCAATCCCTGGCATCTACTGGTAGGAAGTGATATGAAAGACCTTTGCCTGAGACCCTGGAGAACCGCTGCCAGTCTGAGTAGATGATACTGACTTCAGTGGATTGATGGTCTGATTCAGTATAAGGCAGATTCATGTGTTCAAGGTAGCCAGGCTCCCAGGCCAGGAGCCAAGGGAGGTGAGGTGACTCTGGAGGATTAGGCAGGGTGCAAAGGCTTGGCAGTCACCTGAGAGCTCCCATAGATTGACTGCAAAATCCCCCCCCCCACATGCCCACATGCCTATTCCCTGACTTTCACTGTGGACTGACTACATGCCCAGTCCCCGAGGTGCATGGCAACAGCAGCCTCTGTGATACTGTGGACACTTGGCATCCCAGGCTCCCCTGCCCCAGTGACAGAGGAAGAGAAAACGTAGAGGGTGGACTCAGCTTCTTCAACTTTCACTGGCCTTGCCTTGGCAGACAGAGGGGGGAAGGGATGGGGCAGGTGCCCCTGTCATGGCTGCTGGTGGCCCAGAGGAAGGGATCTGGGCCCCTTGTCAGGTCTCCAGGCACAGGGTCCACATCTGGCACAGCCCATTTGACCTACCTTTTCCTCCGTGTGAGCGGCAATTGTGCAGGAGTGGCTGGAGAGTTGTCATGAGTGCCAGGAAATCTTTGCCCGTCCACATGGAAGGCAGGGTATAAATTTGAAAAATAAATAAATAAATAAATAAATAATTTGCCTGGGGGCAGCAATTGATGGAGAGACTGGCAGCATCTGTGATATTGGTTGCTGGGCACCTGGAGGGGCTTCTTGTAGGACAGGACCTCTCCAAGTTTCTTCAAGCCCCACTGGCACCTCACCCATCCTCCTGCTGAGCCTCATGGCACACAGGTTGGCACCAGAATGCCCTCAGTGCTGTGGGTGGGCATCTAGCTGCCACAGATGGCAGTGAGTGGGGGGCACCCAGACAGCCATGTTCTTGTCTGTCATCAGCCTCTGGTGCCCTGTGCACTCTTTGTGTAGAGCGCCACCGTGGCATGCCAGCATGGCTGATGGATGATGCCCCCTTCCCACTGATAAGTGGCCAGGGCTTGTGATGGGAGCTGGTCTCTGGCAGAGGTGGAGTGTTGCTCCTCTGGTCTGCCCCTCTCTGCCCACTGCCAGTGACAGACACTTGGCTTTGCTTCCTTGACTCATGGCTTCTATTGGTCCTGCTTTCCCCATCTATCATGCAGCTCCTGTCTTGCAGCAACACCAGGACAGAATGCTGCAGTAGAATTGCCACAGACACCACCATAGCAGCAGACACCAACACTGTTGGGGCACCTTTTTTCTCCTTAGGGAAGTGACTGGAGGCACTGTAGTTGCATGGCGGTCATAAGAACATAAAAGAAGCCAATGTTGGATCAGGCTAATGGCCCATCCAGTCCAACACTCTGTCATATAGTGGCCAAAAATAGCAGGTGCCATCAGGAGATCCACCAGTGGGGCCAGGACACTAGAAACCCTCCCGCTGTTACCCCCCTGCTGCCAGGCACCAAGAACACAGAGCATCACTTGCCCCAGACTGAGACATCCTATCTTTACCTTGTGGCTAATAGCCACTGATGGACTGGGAAGGAGCCACCCCAGAGACAACAAAACTTAACAGGAAGAATGGAGGCACTAAAGCAGAAGGCATGGTGGTGTGATCCATGGACTCTGTGACCTGTTAAGGAAAGCGGCTGTGAGGAGTAAAAGGGAAAACCCACCCCAAGGCCAAAGAACCAGTGTGAACCCACCTTGAGTTATGGGTTGGGGATCCGGGCTGTGGCCACAGAGCTTGTGACAAGCAGTAATTGGCTATTTCTACACTACTGTGTGTGACAAAGGGGGCTCTAGTCCATGAAAATTTATTCTGGAATAAAATTTTACTAGTCTTTGAGATTATTTTTTATTATTTGAATTTGTGCAACAAGACTCGTTTCTTTGTTCTTTGAATCATCATCTGTACACTCAACAAACAAGCACTGTGCCTACACAAGGCAACATTTGGAAACATTCTAGATTTCCAACCAAGTAACCATTATTCACACCCTTTTTTTAAAAAAAAAAGGGCCTTCTAAGCAGCACCTCCCCTGACACATCACTCATTTTCCCCTCTGCAGAGTTTATATCCAGGGATAACAGTGTCCCATTGTTTCCCCTTTTTCTACCATGTTTCTAATACCACCAACTGTGTGTCATTTAGCACCAAGCCTTCCAGCTCTCCCATCTTGGAACAGAAACTTCTGGCAACTAAGAAACATTTCCATCTCCAATGATCCTTGCCTCAGTTGTCCTTTTGGACTCTGCTGACAGCTCTCCATTATCAGCCTAGTCTCACTTCCAAATTTAATCTCACTCATACCAATATCACGCTGTTTTCCCCATCATCCTTATGGGGTACACAACAATTTGCTAAAAACAGGCAGTTTTAAATTAGCCTTGTTATGTGTAGAAAGAGAGGCTTTACATTAAATTGCTGAACCATTTATCTGTATAAGAGGGTTGACAACCTGCCTTGTCTTTATAATGCATGTCTGCTTCTATCGGATTAGCTGTGGCTGCTTGTGTAGTATAGTGTAGCATAGGAGAAAGATAACTGCTATAACCACATTGTAGGGGCACTGTGAGGTCAGTCAAGGATATCAGCTTCTTTTCCATCTACCTTATCTGTGGCCCAGCTTCCTCTGGGGAGCTCAGGGCAGCAGTCTCAAAATCATCCTTTTTAAAATCTTTGCAAGGTGGTGGGAAAGAACCACATAGCTCTCCCCCCCCCCCCCAGCAGCAGGTTTCTGTTCAAAATCACCCCCAGCTGTTGTTCTTCCATCTGTAAGGGGTGCTTTTGAGTGGAAAAAACAGCAGGGCAGTTAAAGAGTTAGCAGCTCCCCATAGCTGCTTTTGGATAAAAAGAAAGTATCAGGAATAATTACATGTTACTTTGTAGAAGGCCTAGTTTTCATCAAAGACTGTGAGCCAAAATTTCAATGGCTCACATCTCACAGTGGCTGCAAACCCATAAAGTGGTTTTACAAAACAAGAGGACAGACTCGAGGACCTTTCCATGGCTAGCATTATGGAAACTGGTCCTGGGTATGTACTTTTAATTATGACTATTAGAAGTAATTGGAAGGATCAGATCAAGCCCAACATTTTTGCAAGAATCTCAGCAGCTATCAAGCAGTCGGAAGTACCTTGAAAACTAACCTATAGTCAATTTCTACATGTAACCTTGTGAACAACCTTGGAGAGAGTATTCCACAGATGGAGAACACCATGGAAAAGACCTATATCTAATAGAAAGCCACAGGGAAGAGAAAACACATGAAGCAGTGCTTTAGATGACAATCTTAACAAACAGTGAGGGTTTTTCCCAGTAAAAGTTCAAGTTGGGTTTTTTAAAACAATTTTTTATTTTTATAAAAAACAAACAAATTTGGAGATTTCATTTACATCATTATTTTGAGTGTTATATTGCCTCATACAATATCTAATTATATTTCTTATTTTTTCCACCATGTATTTTTAATTAAATCTTTGCTTATAGTTAAAGATATGGGTCATGTTTTCTTCTAATTCGGCTGTATGTCCATATATTTTATTGGATATATTCTTCCATCCATTTATAAAACCTTGACCATGTATTCTCAAAGCTTCCTTCATTTTGTCGTCTCAGAATTAAAGTTAATTTATCCATCTCTGCAGTCTCAAGTATTTTGTTTATAATTTCTTCTTTTAAAGGTACTTCCCTTCCCCCCCAATATTTGGCATATAATATTCTTGCAGTTGTCACTACATGTATGATAAGATAAAAATCTTGGGTGGTTTTTTTTTACAATTTTCTGGTAATATATTCAACAATATTGAATATATTTGACCACACTTGGAATTGAGGACTGCTTTAATGAACTGATTCCATTGGATAACACAAAGGTAGTGCATTCCATGCCAAATCACAGAGGTAGCATTATAGTATTAGATTTGGTTAAAAGGAGCTTTTTGATAACCCTTACCCTGGAGTTTAGGGCAGGATGTTGTAATAGAAAGTTGCAGTCATCTTGGTACATAGTTTCCCGACATAGTTTTCCGACTTGGTACATAGTTTTCCGACTTCTGAGAGCCAGAGCCACAGAAGACAACTAGGGATAGGTTGATTTCCCCCATCTTGTTCCTTTATTTTTCCATAGCTTCATGCTGTCCTATAGTCCACTCTTCATGAACTTCCATATAATCAGGAGCATTAATTCTTTAAGCCTGTACAGGTGTTGTGTTTTTCTAATCAGCTGAAGGTAATATGGAAATAGATTATGATTGCTATATGAAACCATTTGTGTGAGAAAGTGCCATAGTTTAGATCTATGCTCACAGTGTTCCTATCCTGTTTTGTTCATAGCAGCATCAGTCAACTATTATCTGCCTTTCTAGGATGTTTTGTTCCCACCCAAATTCTGAAAAAGGATATTTGGCAAGCATCATGCTGAACATGCAAAAATCAGTGATAAATTTTAAATACATATGACTCTGACTACTTTGCTGATTGAGTTCAAGTGATTGTCTCCAAGTAATTTCCCATCTTTTATAAGCCATGCTTCTGAATCCATTTCTGGTAGCTTAGCTGATTGCCTTGTATGTAGTGTGTTTTTTTTCCCATCCAGAGACACAGACTTACTTTTAGGGATGATGTGATTCTTTTCACAGGCTGTGCAACTAAGCATACCTGGTAGCAGTAATTATGTGGAAATTTGTGACAGGAAATTCTGTGCCTGTTCCATATGTACACCTTGTTATCAAATTTTCTGATTTAGAGATATGTACCATGATATTTGGAATTAATTAGTCAAAAATTGACATGAGTTACATAAAATATGAGCAGAGACGTACTGCATAAGGGCATTGCAAAAGACACACCGATAGGATGTAAGGACTTTGTAAATAACGAGGCCTTTTATCTGTAATGCTGTTCTTGAGGTAGCATCATCCAGTGACAGTAGCATGCTATCCCACACTCATCTAAAGGAGAAGGGGTAATTTTGCTGCAGGTGGTATAGCCTTGCTTTGAAAAGCTGTGAGATGGCATGTGTGAGATGGCACTCAGTTCTGGCTGTAATTAATAAATTTGAGATGGTTCTTGAAATGTTCTAGGCACCAAAGGTGCAGACCTTCAAAAGACTAAAGAAAATGAGGTGAATCAAAGGATTCATGCAATAATAGGGTAGTTCTGCTGGACAAAGGTTGTATGCATCTTTCTGCACCTGAGTGGAATGTACAGAGTCTGGATTCTTTTTTAATTTCATAAAACAGGGTGAACCAATTAAAGTTAGGTGTACCCCATGGAAACTGATGGCACTTTAGATAATTGCAGTTACACTGTTCTACTTGCAATATTTCCTTTTGCTTGTGGCCCGGGAATTCAGTACCCAGTTTCTTGCTGTTAGGTTCACGCAGCAGAGACAGGTGTGCTCAAAACATCCATTTATTATGTAGGAGATACAGGGATGGGAGGGACTGGTTTCAGGTCAAGGAAGCTCATGAAATCTACAGTTCTCTGACTAACAAACGCAACCCAGCAGGGACTCTACCTCATGAGATTAAACCAACTTTCACAAATATCAGAGGAGGGAAGCAGACTGTTCCATTGGAACATAAACAATAAATACTCCGCACCACTAATTTCAGTGAGATTCAGTCATGATGAATTTAAGATTTAGTATGCTCTAATCCTTCTTCTTCTTCATCATCATCATTATCATCATCATCATTATTATTTCGTCAAATAAATTTTAATAACATCATTAATATAATAAAAATCTCAGTTCCTCTTTAAGTGTAAACTGCTATGAGATGCTTATACAAGACACTTACACAATGATATTTAACCCCCCCATAAAGTAATTATACATATAGTGTTTGTGTGAATTCTCCTGTCTTCCTTATGTCTGGTATGTGCCCCTTTGCTGTTGTTTGTAGTAGTTATCTGAAGAAAAAAGAGGCCAGAGTCAGAGTCAGAAAGAGAAATGTCTAAAAACCCTCTCTCCCCAGCTACAGCCTGGCCCCGGACCATGCGTGGCTCGACTGGCAAGCCTCCCCCACCTCCAGCCCTCACCCCACCCACCTCCAGGGGCTGATCAAACCTGGGCACATCCTTCCCACCTCCCCCCACCTCCTGACAGGCAATCTGCAGTGGAGGTAAGCCTCAGCCGCATTTTAGTTGTTGTAATGGGTTTTGTAAAAATGATTTTCGTACCATAATTATTTAATGTACTTACTTTTAAATCTATTCTAATGTATAGCTTGAACATACAGAGCATGTTATAAATATGGTCATATATTCAGCAGTTAACTTCATTTCTCACTAAGTGTATAATAAATATTTGTCATTAATAATTAAAACTATCATTAATTAAGTTCTAAATTAGTGCAATACATTTCATCTACTAATTCAATAGTAAAACCAGCTTTGCACCATAAATCATTCTGATCAGCATATTAATATTTCCAGATAAACATTTTAATTTTAAATGGTCTAATCCAGTAATTTACAAATTGGCTCCAATAAGTTTCATATTTGGCCATTCCTTTCCTTCATAAATATCTCACCACATGTGTAAATTCAAATATATGCACAATAGTCTATATAACTTTTGAACTGGTCTAATAGGCTGGAGACCTACATCATCACATTTAAATGTACCAACTCACTCAGTTCCGGCTGTAATTAATAAATTTGAGATGGTTCTTGAAATGTTCTAGGCACCAAGTTTCAGTTTCCCTAAAGACAGTTCGTTGAAATAATGTTGAAACCCTACAGATACAAATTCCCTCATTTAATACATTTTGATGCAAATTTCCACATGCTATTCTGAATCTTTTCCACCATTATTTTTTTTAATTGTCTTTCCCTGTGTAGCAGCTTACTTACTGAACTTTGGATCAGTAAAGCAAGAAAAATAAATAGTATTTCATGTTTTCCCCAGTTCTTTAAACATAAATGTATCCATTCACAAGTACACAATTTAAAGCAAACACTTCATTTATACGATTCAACTTTTTACTTTACAGAAGCCACTGATGTGTAGTGGTTAAAATGTCAGACCTAGGAAATGAAGGTTCAAATCCCAGTTCATGCCAAGGAAACTTGCTGGGTAACCTTGGGACAGTAACACATTCTCAGCCTAACCTACAGCGCAGGCTGGTTGTTGTGAGCATAAACTGGAGAAGAGGTGGAGGAGGAGGAGATTGGATTTATACCCCACCCTTCACTCGGAGGCTCAGAGTGGCTTACAAACTCCTTTCCCTTACCCTCCCCACAACAGACACCCTGTGGGGTAGGTGGGGCTGAGAGAGCTCTTTCGAGAACTGCTCTTTCTAGAACAGCTCTGATAAATCAAAGGTTTGCCCAAGGTCATCCAGCAGCTGCAAGTGGAGGAGTGGGGAATCAAACCTGGTTCTTGCAGATTAGAGTCTGCACACTTAACCACTACAGTGAACTCAGTCTCAAAAGAGAAGAATGATGTGAGCTGCTTTGGGTTCCCATTGGGAGAAAAGCAGGATATAAATAAAATAAATTAATTAAATGTTTTGTCCAAAGACAAAAGAGGCCAGAGTCAGAAAGAGAGCAGTCTAAAAACCCTCTCTCCCCATGAGCATTCAAAATTTTTGTAATAATTGAAAACTCTTAGACTTCTCTGGGTGTACTTTGGTGGGCCTCAGAGGTATCCTTCTCTATCCTCTAAAAGAAGAGGCCTTTCCTGAAAGATAGCAACCTGGCTGACAAAAGGCTTTTAACTCAAGGCCAAACTAGATTTGATGGCATCCTCATAGCTGGTACAAGGACATTACTGCCATTTAAAAATCATTTTAAAAAAATACTGTGATGGCCCAATCCTGATTTGGTCTGCACCATGGCAGGCTGAGGCACTCATTTCTCTTTGCCCTGCACTTTATCAAGTATTGAAATGCCTAAAGGCATGGGGGGAACAATAGCACCATGCTGCAGGTCTGACCAGTACTGGGCCCTTGTGACATTTTAAAATCACTTTAAAATGGCAGCAACAACCTCATGGTGGCCCTCAATTACCAGCCTGGCTATACTTTTTAACATGCCATGCATGTATTTAAACTTCCCTTCTATCTTACCCAGTGTTCCCTGATTACAAGCTGAAAAACTAAAGCCACCTTCTTCCCTTTATTTGGGCAGTCCAGTGTTCCGATCTCCAGCTGGCTATCTCCTGCATTCCAGCAACTGAGATATCACATTTTGCCTCCTTTCCCCCTCTTTCTGGCTCTTCCGAATGTTTTCAATTGCCAGCTGGTGCTTTTAGAGTCACCATCACTTCAGGCACTCTTTTGTTTACATTCATCATAACTCTCTGCTGCTGGAGGTATTTGACCTCAAATTCTTATCAATATTTATACACAGTAACTCAGGTTTATATAATGTACACTGATACTAGGCTGTACTTAACATTTTTAGTGATTTCACAGGATAAGTTAACATGAGAATGATATTGTATGCATAAACAGAACAAGTTATTCATGTGACTCCTACAATTCATGTGGCTCCTACAATCATATTGTTTGATAGGATTTCAATATAAAAGGTAAACAGAGCCTAGTGTCAAAGGTCTAAAAAATTATTTAACATAAAAGTTGATTACTGATCATCATTCTCAATGTTTCATTATGTGACAACATAATCTCTTGCAGTTTTTCCCCTCTCAGTCCAAAACTCATAATAGTCATCATCAGTAATATCCATTCCATTGTATCAAAGGCCTTTTGTGTATCTAAAAACATTAATGCTCTCTTCCTATTTCTTATAACCCAGATTTCTTTACATTATTAGCCAGTTTTATGAAGTGGGAAAAAATCCATCTGGTCTTTTACTGCAAATTAATGTGGCCTTATTTAATATACTGCCAGGAATGAGACTAGAAAGGTAGAATTCACAATGAAACTGACCTGTATGAATCAGACTGAACTAAATCTTCCTAGATTTTAGGTTGTATCATTCTTGAATCCTTCCATATCTCTTTTATTTTAAATACACATTTATTGATGATCCTTGGTCATATTGGTGCCAGTATGACCAAATAATGTTTATAATATTCTGATGAGAAATCATCAGACCAGGCTGCCCTTTTATTCCTAATTTGTTATTGATTTTGTTATTTTTTTCAATTTGTATCAGTGCTTCTAATAATGCTAAATTGTTCTTTTTTATTTGGAGAATAAACAAGGCAGACAAGATATTCTCCCAGGGTGGGGACTAAATTATATGTACAATTCTTTAAAGTCTTTCTAAATTCCTGTTTTTAATCCTTTACTCAACTTTTGAAATAATAGTTTTCTTCTTCTTTCCCTTCCATCAGTATGCTTGAAATCTTTCTTGTTTATCTGCCTTTTCAAATTGTGATTGGGTAATGTGTTGCATAACATTAGTGATATTTATCTTCACTCACTTCTTCTACACTGTTTACTTTTGCCAATTGATATAGTACTGTGCTTCAGAGATGAGAGTAAAGTACTATTGTTGCTACCATCAGATTATCATAGTGTTTATGGATATTGTGTTCAAGAATGCCATGAGGAGCAGAAAGACAAAGTGCAGAGTATTTAAATAAAATAAAGATCTATTTCACTTTCTTGTTAGATAAGTTAAAAAAAACCCTGTTGAACGCCTTAGACATTTTGGCAAAGGAGATCAACCTGATATCAATGCTTTGTTCTGATCTGCTTGAAAAACAAATGTGTCAAAGTGCCAGAGGTAAATGTATGCTACATTTTCCAGTCCATCAATAACCTGCAAAAGAATCAACAAAGACTAAACCAATAGTAGTATAAATAATGAATATAGATAGGTATTTGCTGATCCTTATCAGAAACTATAGAATAAGTTCTATAAAAGTGAGAACTGGCAGGAAATGACAAGTACCAGATTTAGGAAGCAGTCTTAAAAAAGATCTACCCATAATCTTATTCAGATATATTCAATGAGAATTGCTGTCTCACACACAAAATTCTTAGGATTGTATGGTCCCCTTCAAAAGATGCATGTGTATCTTCTGACCCCCTTCTTATTCCATATACATTTACACACACACACACACACATTTATGTTCCCAAAAACATAGCATCAGTCTTTGCCTATATCAATCATGTTTGGAAGCTGAGCGTGTGGTTTTAGACTGTCAACATGGCCTTACTTTCAGAGACACAAACAGGTATGACACATTTATTATATGAATTTGGAGGAGCCTGTAGTAAACAGCAACTGTATGTAAATTATTCAAAGACCAAGGTAGTAGTTATTTGGATTCTGGGCCAAGTATCACATTTGGCAGTTGGATGGTTGGCAGCTCAATCAATTTATCTGGGAGTCTGCTTTGCATAAAGTGGGAAAATCAGATTACACCAGTTTAGCTAACAGCTGCAAGATCATCATAGGGCATCCTAAATTTCAGCCTAAAGTGTACTATCAAACCCCCAAAGGTGTTCACAGGCAAGGCTCTACTTCAGTTCATTTATGGAGCTTATTAGATTCACAAAGAATGGAGTTTGCTCAAAATAAATTTCTGAGAGCATAGTTAATTTTGTATACCAGCTGCTCATATCAGAGTTGAGGTCAATTTCATGCCTATTAAATATTATATTTTCAGGGCAATCTTTCTGTATTATAATAAATTAATTAAAGATCAAAATGTAGTTTACCTAATGCCTGTTTGGAAAATCAAAGGTGCTGGGTTAGAAGCAATATTAAATAGCAGCATTTATGTAAATTCTCATTCCAAACCTCCTGGATAAGAAGTCACCCTGGCTTTATTGGGGGGGGGGGGGCAGAATGCACACAGAAATGTCCAAACAACATTGTCCTTTTAGGATGCTGCCACCTGTACTTTATTTATTTATTTATTAGATTTATGAATTGCTCTATCGCTGATTACTCAGGGCTCTGGGTGATGAACAACAAAAAACTAAAACATCAAACAATAAAACACAACAACAATTCAGTTTAGGTTAAAGCAATTTTCAGATGGCGTTATCATAAGCCAACTGTCAGTTTTCAGATGGCGCAGCACCCCAAGGGAGGGACAGGGGGTATTAGAAAAGATGGGAAAGGAATTGGGAAAAGGATAGGGAGTGCCAGCCAGGCTGCTGCCCATCGCTGTTCATCACTGGCGGAACATTTCTGCCTTGCATGTCCTGCAGAATTTTATCAAGTCCCGCAGGGCCCGAATGTCACTTGGCAGAGAGTTCCACCAGGAAGGAGCCAGGGCCTTGATTAGTAATCACTGTACAGTTATTTACTCCTTAGCATCAAACAGAAATGCTCCTGGAACTTAAGGGAAAAAAACTCCTAAAAAATCTGATGATTTTATCATTGGGGTAAATGCCAGAAGCATGCAATCAACCATCGTGGACACTACAGATGACACACTGAAAAAGCCCCAGGAACCAAAAAGGGAGGAGGAACCAGAGGTCAGATGATCAGCTAGATCCAACAAGGGAGTACCACCAAGAAAACTGTCCTACCTGACCAAAATAGAGACTGCAACAGAACCTTCCACATGGGAAAATATAAAGAGAATGCCTGCTGGTCAGGCAGAAAGATAGAAAAATGCCACAGAGAAAGGAATTAAATCTCCAGTCAAGAATCAGAAATGGACATTCACAGAAGCACCTCCATGAAGGAGGGTAAAATACAAATGGATCTTCTAAACATACTGTTGTTAAACTTGAACACTGTATTAAAAGAAAAAGCAGCAGGGTTTTTTAACAGGAAAGGAAATTACATGGGCAAAAGGAAGAGGTGCCAAAAGTCCTGAAAAGGAGAATACGTTCATCCTGGATGGCAAAACTTAGTCTACAAACAGCTGAGAATTTTGCAGAGTTTGGGTCTTCATTTAGAATCAGGGCCTCATGATTCCCAATTCATGTTGACTTTCTGGGAAGGTGTGCAGTCAGGCATGTGTTGTTTTTGGTTAGCATTTTTGTATTAATCTATATTTCTAATAAACACTTTGGCTTTAAAAGAAAAAAAAGAACACTGTTTTGCGAAGTTGAGATTCTATGAAGAAAAGTGAATCTTGTGGACTTTACAAAGTGAATCTTGTGGACTTTACAAGTGAATCTTGCACAATAGACTTTACAAAGGGGTGTTGGAATATACAAGGTCTGTAGTGCACCTACTTGCAGAAGATCAGAAGAACATCCTATAGGGAACAACTGAAGAACTGCTAGTTAGCAGAGCTAGATTAGGGACTTCCCACAATTTCAAATTAGGTCCTTCCTGTCTTCTGATTGGCTCTTTGTGGAGACTTCCTGTTCCAGCTGAGCACTCCCCGTTCATCCCTGTCTCTCTCAGCAATCAGTTAGTTAGTTAAGCCTCTCTCCCTCTCCTATCAGAGTTTATTTCTTCTTTAATAAACCAAGTTATTTTCTTTAAACAGTTGGTGCTCCATTCCTCTGCATGTTAAACTCTGCCAACATCTGCTTCATGTGAAAATGTATTTGTAGCATCGGGTGTTGTGAAGCCATTGAACAAACAAGTTGTTTTTTATGCTTCCTTTCTAAATACTGAGTATTTAGTAACAACTTTTCTTCCTGTCTACATTTCTTCTGATTATAGGCTTAATAGTCCTAATTATTCTGTATGTCATTTTGATTGTGGTATTCCTTCTTCCTTTTTGAAGGAAATCTATATTTCCCTTTCTCATCCTTTCATTCACACTGAAGCCTGCTGCAGTATTCAAGTATGCATTAGTATTCTGAGCTACATTTTTTTCTCAGCAATAAAATTCCCCAGTTTTTCTTAAGTCAGTGGCTCTCTGTATTATAACATTAATATCACATTTAACAGGAAAAATGTAATATATCATTTATATTAAAAACTGGTATTGCGTCCAACATGCTTGTCATCCTTTTAGAATGTTTTTCTATTTCCTGTTCTGTATTACTGGGGGCATGACTAGTGAGAGAAAGAGTAACCCCTTGTGTTTGGTCATCAGAATGTAATTATTTCTAGAGATATGATTCTATGTGAACATAAGAACATAAGAGAAGCCAATGTTGGATCAGGCCAGTGGCCCATCCTGTCCAACACTCTGTCACACAGTGGCACCTACAGGATCATAAAACAACAACTGTTTAAACAAGGAAGCTCCAAAATGGGTAATGGTTTATGACAACTGCCACATAAATTTACAGAAGTATTGTTTTCCTATGACATCTCACCTTTAATTTTAAAGATAAACCATTCCAGGATAGAGAAAACAAAGCAAAGGAAAACTTTATTTGTTTACAGCATAACCAAGGGAAAAATAAGCCATCCACTTGATCAGTTTAAATAAGCGTATTTATTTATTTAGAAAATTTGTATGCCACATCCCCAGACCTGCTCAAGATGATTCACAACAATAAAACAAAACCAAATATACAATATAAACAAATCATAGCAATTAAAGCATAATAAAATAACCAAGGTCAGTAATAAAAACATACTAATAAACACTACCACTAAAAGAAATCCAAGCCATAAAAGCAAATTAAATGTAGCAGTTTAAAACAATATTGATAAAACAACCCTCAAGGTAAGGGCAGACTATAAAACAAGCTAAAATATCTTACAGACCTTTTGTTCTTAAATGAGTGCTTGGTGTTAACAGTGAGCTATTGTAAGTTTGCATAGTCCTATAGTCTGCTAATAGTCAATGATGATAACAAAGTAGATTTTTCTTTGGGAATTGGGGTTCTTCTATTTTAAGACCATACCATTGCTCTCAAGTAATAAAATTTAAAAGAGAAAATATTGGCTAGGATCCAAAATACCCCACTGCTAGTTACAGGAACCCAAGAAGACTTTGGACATATATTTCTCAAATGACACCCCCTCCATTACATATTGCAAAACATCATCTGAAATTCAGAAACTTTCCAAAAACTCATGTGGTAAGTCTGCTATCGTAAGAAAACAAAAAAACACCAGACATATACAAGCAGTTGGCTACACCAAGCAAAACTCTTTGGCACTCCATTGTTGTGTTAGTTTTCAGTTAATACCTTGTAGCATACATTAGCATTGGGGAGGGCATACTTAAGACCAGGGCTCTTTTTCAGCAGGAATGCACCGGAACGCTGTTCCGGCTGGCGTCTGAGCCTGCCTCGCTCCCTCCCTGCCGGGCCTAAGCTGTTTACACTTAAAGGAAAAGTTCCTGCAGAGAGCCAGCAGGAAAAAGCCCCAACCGGTGTTTTCCCTTTAAGTACAGAGAGCCAGCAGGAGAAAGCCCCGCCCAGAGATTAAGCACAGGGCTAGGCTCTTTGCACTGAAAGGCCTGGCTCTGCATTTGGCTTGCCAGTGTCGTGTCGCTCTCCCTGCTCCGGTAAGTGCCTCCCCCATCTCTTTTCCTTCTCTCTCTCTCCCCCACCTTTCTTTCTTTCTTTCTGTCTGTCTTTCTCTCTCTTGACCTGTCTTTATTTCTTTCTCTTTCTCTCTCTCCCTCCCCCTTCCTTTCTCTATCTCTCTTCCACCTTCCTTCCTTCCTTTCTCTCTCTCCCGTATCTATCTGTCTATCTGTCTTTCTTTCTGTCTTTCTCTCTCTCTCTCTCTGTCCCCACCTTTCTTTCTTTCTCTTTCTCCCTCCCCCTTCCTTTCTCTCTCCCTCTCTCTCTTCCACCTTCCTTCCTTCCTCTCTCTCCCCTATCTCTCTCTCCCCCTTTCCTTCCTTCCTTCCTTCCTTCCTTCCTTCCTTCCTTCCTTCCTTCCTTCTTTCTTTCTTTCTTTCTTTCTTTCTTTCTTTCTTTCTTTCTTTCATTTTGTTCTTTGTGTTTTTATTAAAAATATTGAAAAGGGGGGATGTAAAAAAGCAGAGAGCCCAGGAAATGCTGCTTTTGACAATATCTTTAATTTTTGAGCATCTCTTTCATTTTCTCATGGCATCTTCTGTTTAAGGAAAGTATGTTTGAAGCCTGAGTTCATTGTTGTGTCTTGTTGGGAATGGCTTGCAAATATATGTGTGTCTAAAGTCTGTATTAAAGTAGTTTGGTGCTTACTGCCATGCAAGAGAAAAATCTGGAAAAGTAGCTTCATTGTTGTGTGTGTTGGCAGAACACTTGACTGTTGCATGGGGGACTTTGGGGGACATCTGCAGAGAAACAGAGTTGTAACTAAAAATGAGCATGGTCAGCAGCACTTTGGAGATTGCCTGTTTTGTGAAATTTAAAACATGGGCAGAGTTTCTGGTGAAGATGATTGTCCCTCTTCTCCTGCCACTGGGCTGACATCTGCCTTTAATGGGCCAGCAAAGTCGATGTTCTTAAACCTCCTAATAAGAGAGATTTCTGCTTCGGAGGAGTTGACTTCCAACGATTGGTGATCTTGTGATGGTAGGGATACTTTGATGTGGTAAAGACCACCTGTTCACAGGATAATTTTACCTGTGGGACAGACTCTGCATGGTAACCACTCCACTGGTACATAATTGCTTTTAAAAAGTATTATAGTGTAATAATTCAGGTGGGTAGCCGTGTTGGTTTGAAGCAGCAGAACAAAGTTGGAGTCCAAAGTTTCATCCAAGGTATAAGCTTTTGTGTGCATGCACACTTCTTCAGATGGAAGTGGCACATGAAATCTTATACCTTGAATAAAATTTTGTACCTTGAATAAAATAGGCCACAAACTACTCCCATCCAGTGCATCCACAAACCTAGAAGAAGAAGAGATTGGATTTATACCCCGCCTTCACTACCCAAGGGAGTCTCAGAGCGTCTTACAAACTCCTTTCCCTTCCCCTCCCCACAACAGACACCCTGTGAGGTAGGTGGGGCTGAGAGAGCTCTGAGACAACAGCTGGTACAGAGCTATGGCTTACCCAAGGTCATCCAGCAGGTGCAAGGGGGGGAGTGAGGAATCAAACCTGGTTCTCCCAGATTAGAGTCCATGCATTTAACCACTACACCAAACTGGCTCCTAGTGTTGTTCTGCCACTGAACCAGGGTTGCCAACTCCAGGTTGAGGAAATCCCTGGAGATTTGAAAGTGGAGGGTGGAGTTTAGGGGAAGGAGGGACCTAAGCAAGGCATAATGACATGTACTCCACTTTCCAAAGCAGCCATTGACCTGATCTCTGTAGTGTGGAGCTCAGTTGTAATTCCAGGAGATCTCCAGACCCCACCTGTAGGTTGGCAACCCTAAAAAATCATATTCAGCGTACTAGTTCTGCAGGAAGGCAAGCTGATTTCTATGGGAACCTAACCCTTAGGAATTGATTCCAATCCAGTGTGTGGATAATTGTTGGACATAAGATATTGGTTCAGGCAAGATTTTGTATAGATGGGACAGAAAATAATGTATTAATTGGTTTTGTCAAAACTGTTTTGACAACAAGGTAAACAGAATAAAAAGCAAAAGGTAGATGTGGTTGGTTGACCACACTTCTGGTAACATTGGGTGTGACCTAATATGTTAATGAGCTGTGATGTCAGGGGTGTGGCCTAATATGCTAATGAGTTTCTGCTGGGCTTTTTCTACAAAAAGAGCCTTGCTTAAGACTGCTCTATACTGAAAACTATCCTGGACAGTAAGATATTTAATTAATACTCACAAAGTTGTCTGGATGGATCCATACATTAGGCAATACTATGAACAGAATCTTCCTTTCCAAAAGCTGACAGTCAGAATTCTACCCTGCCTTGGTGGTAGAGAACTCATGATTTCATTTGGAATAAGGGATGTTTTTTGAGGGGGAAGCTCTCACCAATCACATTTGTGCTGCAGAACTGTATGGGGCCCACTGTATTACATGTCCCTTAGCTCAAACATTGTCAGAATCACTGTTCCAGAGATTAGTGTCACTTGTAGATTTTGATCCAGTCATTGAGGCGGATTGCTTTGAAGCTGCCTTCTCCTACTCAATGTTTCTAAATTAGTAAATAAAAACAGAGCAGAAAAGGAGCCAAATCATCATCAAGTATTGATAGGCCAGAATATGTTCTCATCTAGCACGTAGGAAATGTTCCAGGATCAAAAGAGAGACAAACAACAGGTATAACACTGCTCTCTGAGAGTTGCATAAAGCTGAGCATAACTAATTAAGTTGTTCTCATGGTAATCTCAGGACCCATGTTTAATTTATAAACATCATGTACTAAAATGCATCTTGGATATGGAATTCCAGTATCACAGGCAATCAGCTCAAAAGCCAGTCCCAAATGTTATTCACTTCTTCCCTGAAAAACAAAGAAGAGGAGAAAACACTATAGGTGAATAGAAATATTAAGAGCTGTGGGGAATAAAAATACCTGTGACACACAAGGGAATGAACTACTAAACCGAATGCTGGATGCATTTAGGAGCCTAAAAAGAGGGAGTCACATAGCAAGCAAACAGCACCTCTGGTTCATGCAAATATGGAACAATCTGCTAGTGCAATCCTAAACCAAATTAAAACCCCTCCAAGTAATTTTAGAAGGATAAAAAACTCTATTTAGGTGTTTGCACTGGATGTCTGATAAATCTGATAATTCTCAAATGGAAGAAGAAGAAGAAGAAGAAGAAGAAGAGATTGGATTTATACCCCACCCTTCACTCACTTGGAGTCTCAGAGTGGCTTACAAACTCCTTTCCCTTCCCCTCCCCACAACAGACACCCTGTGAGGTAGGTGGGGCTGAGAGAGCTCTGAGACAGCTGTCCTTGAGAGAACAGCTGGTAAAGAGTTATGGCTTGCCCAAGGTCATCCAGTAGGTGCAAGTGGAGGAGTGGGGAATCAAACCCGGTTCTCCCAGATTAGAGTCCACGCACTGAACCACTACACCAAATGGGCTCTCTCTGTTAGCCAAATTGCCTTGATTTCTTATCAATATTGGGGAATTAGCGCTTAATAATTAATTGGCAATAGGCAAAAGGGGTCACCACCAATATATGCAGAGGTCCCACCTCTTCCAGAAGCACCAGAAATAAACAAGGAAGCTGGCTTCAGTAATAAAGTAGTTTCTTTACTGAAAGGTTCTTATTCAGGCAAACAATACAGATTCACACATTCACTTATACAGAGCCTAAGAAATAAAGATAGAGCAAAGACAGTTGCATTAGCAGGAATATCATTGGTATCCGTCAAGGGCAATAAATTACCTGTCTGGAGAGATATTGAGTTCCCACTGGGAAAATAAGGGGGGGCTATGAGGGGATTAGGGGCACGTGTCCTGAACCCATAGCGACATGTGTAGACTCTGGCTGCGCAACCAAGAGTCATGGAGGTAGGGTAGGGTAAGAGGAAGTAGAAGCTCTAGAGAGAACACGCTGTTAGGTGTCCTCTTTTATTAGAGGACTCTGGGGGAGGGCTTGACTAGACACCTCCCTTGAGACCACCCCTTGATGGTCCACCCCAAAAGTCCTGTCCACTAGAGGAGAGGGGCTTAAGGGGTTTGGCAATGTTACACTCTACCTGGATTGTGACAGAGATACCTGGAGGGCTGATATGACTCATCAGCTAAACCCTTTGTTTCGCTGATGGGCTTAATGTCTCTGAGCTGCAGAACCAATGCTATTGTCTATGGGAAGGCAGGAAAGAGTCTTTTGTTTCTTCATAGCAAGGAATGTTGGGGGTTTTTTGCCTGCGCGAGGAAGAAGAACATTGCTAATGGTGTCTGAAAGCACATGTTCAAACCACAATGGCGAGTGGCTGTTTCTGTGTGAGTATCTGTGTTAAGGGAAGTCTCTGGAAGCTGGCAACCTCGGGAACCACTGGCACATCGTCTCAAGCGTCGGCTGGCATGTGCGTACAGCTGGCATCACGATCTGGTCATATTGCATCTCAGTCCCTTTTACACATTCAGCAACACAGTCTATTGTTAACACTTATAGATTTTATGTCTATAAGAGCACATAAGCACCTTGCAGGGCAACACAACTGCCTAGCATTGCTATCCACTCCAGGAAAATACACTGAAAACTGTGCTGTCACTCTAATTGCCATTTGCATGATAGATTACATTTGTTGAACCTTTCACCAACTGGGAAATTAATTATTGCAAAGTGATCCAGAGAAAAGAGACAAAGTAATTTAACAAATAATGTATTGCAATAATCTTCCACATCATTAGGTACAGGTGTCTCTTGTACAAATGACTTCTTTTAATGCAAAGCATAGACTTCATTTCAACATAAATTTAAAACGATGAGTTCAGAATTTATAATGTGTTGTATGCCATTGCCACTAACAAGACAGCTACCATTAGGAACACGAAATCACTCATGTACTATGGAAAGAAAAGATGTTTGATTACTGCAATATTTCTTCTCATTGGAAGAGTTAAAAGAACTTTATTTACTTTGCCAGTAATAATAAGAAGCTAATTAGATGTCATAGCTTTACTAGGATGACCTTGTATTGTTTTAGGCATCTTGGGAAAACAGTTGAAAATGGGGATCTAGGTCTGTTTCAAATATTATTTTTCACTGTTTTCTTCATTCTCAGGAGAGGTTGTTAACGTGAACAGTACAAGGAGTGAGACCTCATAGATATCATCCACACCAGTTTTCAGGGCTGCAAACATACATTTTGGAATGTCAAAAATAAAAGTTGCTATATTAAAAAAATGTGACATCCTGTTTACGATAGTTGCTAACAATTTTTTCAAGTATCCATTCAAGGGTTCACTAGTTCTAGACCTGAAGGCAATAATATTAAAAAAACAAACAAGCAACTTTAATGTAGGCTCTGTAGTATGCAATGTAGGGCACGGGTAGGTAGCAGACAAAAGTGACAGCACCCCTACTGGAATCTTATGGCTTAAGTCTTAAGACCCATTTCCCTATTTTATGCCATTCCAATAGGTTCCAGAAGTTGCTTTATAAAAGGGACAGTGTCATCATAAACAGAGACATACCCTTCAAAACACAGTGATTTCAATAGACTTATAACGGTGTAACCCTGCTTGAAGGGACTGCCATTATCCTAAAACTAGGGTACAGAAGGAAGCAGCTGTGGGGGAGGGTGAAAATTGCTTTGACTTCCATCAGTGACACAATTCCAGCTTTGTGTTAGATCACTGAAGACACAATCACTTTAATGGCTACATCATACAAACATAAACCGTTGTGCATGTAATTGTTTTGTCCATTTATGGCAATTATTCATTTTCTGAGATGTTAGCCAAGACTATTCTAAATCAAATCATATCTTGTTGCTACACTGCATGCTGCCCCTTTTTGTTTATCTGCTTCTGACAACTAACTTAGCATGCCTTGATTTCATCATACCAGGCCCAGTTTTAAAATCCCAAATGACTTTGCACTGGGTGGGTTAACCGCTGTCCTTTGCTTGCTATAAATTACAACTCAGCCATCCTGAGACTCCAGTGATCTGAAAATGTAGAAACTGTGTCTATGCCGCTTCCTCTGCAGGACTCTTTTTGCATTTCTCATTGCTTGAAATGTGGCAGCAGTTTCTTTATCATGTGGTGAGAGAATAGCAGCTGAATTCCCTGGTGTGAGAAAATGGAGAGTATGACTGAGCTGATATAACTTTGCAAATTCATAAAAAGGGCTACTTTGTTGTATATGTCTTCATGACTCTCTCAGCATGCCTCTCTCAGCATCTCCCTGTCCTTAGTGGGAGATCAAAACATTTTTCATAGATCTATGAAGAATTAGACACTAGTACAAAGACCCAAGTCTATTGATCTAGAATGGATTTACAACATTAAGGAGGTGCAAAGGCAATTATCTGCTGTTGAGATTCAGCTGGTACAAGTGTACTGACTTGGGCCCTGAATGGCCACTAATTACAATGTAAAGCAAACAGTGGTTGAAATGAAGTAATTGTCCTTAACATCTCTCAAAAGTCTTGTATCAGTGGCACATGAGACAGCTGAATGATGACTTATCTTCTGTTTAGTAGGTCTGAGAAAGATTAGCCCAGGGCTATGCTGTCATACAAGCCAGTTCACAGCCTACCAGGCTAGGTGCAGTTATGTAGCAGCTCCTGTTCCAAATGAAGCTCAAGGCTCCTATTGGCAAACTGCAGGACCATTTTTGTCTCATGTAGCAGCTAATCAATGAGAGGGTCTGAAGTAGGTATTTGAGGTAGCATTGCCTCACCTCAGCAGGCTTCTTTGCAAATTAGCTCATTGGTGTGGGACCCTTGTAATTAGCAATTGCAGCCAGTTTTGTAGGAACATCGCAGACTAGAGCAGTTTTCTCTTACTGAGTAGATGGTTTAAGTGTGCAAGTGCTGTCAGAGTGGGGTATGTAGAAGTGTACATGGTTGAAGGAGTGGTTGTGTAGTTTCAGAATGACAGGTGATACTTGGGTATAGAGATAGAAGGATCCCTTGGCAGGTTCAGTGAGAGGGCTCCAGGGACAGAGGTGATACACAGCAGCAGCAGCTGTGCTTAACAGCAATTGTTTCAAATATTTTCCTATGGACTCACCTGTCGTTTCATCTTTTGCTGGCACAGCAGGTGACCCTGGCAAGAGACAGCATGGTTTTGCACCACTGTTTTCAACAGCCAGATTTGCTGGAGTGGGGTGGGACAATGTTTTTGCTTGGGCACTGTTGTTGTCTCTGTCTCTCTGCCCTCTGTTTTTCTCACTTGCAGCTTGTGTTTTTTCCCTTCCCGCTTGCTGTTCAAAGTGGCTGGAACAGCTTTACCACTGTGGCTGTCAATTGGCTTTGGTGGAGGACCTCTGGAGCGATTGTGATTGAACACAGCAGTTTAAGGATGCTTGGCTGTGGGTTTCTTTCCCTCCATTTTTGCTTTTAGGGTCTTGTGAACTGTGTAAGGAATAGGAATTTATCTTCTCCTTTGATTTGCTGAGTGACTAGGGGAGGCTTGTAGCTCTAACTGGGCTATATTTATACTGATGAGGAGGGTTTTTTTTCACCTTTAGGGGTAGATGCACTTCCCCTTCCAGTTTCATGGGATGGTTGGTTTTGCTTTGCAATAGTACTTGGATGAAGGCTGAAGTGATGATTGCTTGAAGTGAAGCAATGGAGTAGGTTAGGAAGTAGAATCATACAAGAACTGACCAGGTAAGATTACTACAGGGAAAGTTCACAGTTTTTAGAAGGAACAGTGGGCAGATGCAGAGGCCTGCAGGGCTCTATAGACATTTTTATCACACATTAGATTTGTGTCATGGCAGGAGTCTTAGAGAGTTTCAGCAGTTTACTGCTTAAGTAGAGTAAGCTGGAGTCTGGCACTACCACGTTGGTAGGCTTGCACGAGATGGGGCTGTCTGTTAAGATCTTGATGGCATCTCATTTGATGGGATGGTTCCATGGGGGACTTTTTGGATGAGCAGGGTGCTAGGAAGATAGGGAAAGGAAAGTCCAAGAGCAATGGACTGTTTATACCAGTTGTCATGAAAATGTTGATTAACAGTTTTGGTCTTGGCTCCTCTGTCTTTTCAAAGCTGTGTTTTTAGAACTATAACAGTGCTGCTGTTTTTGTTGCATTACAAGTTAGCAAACTACTGGCTTGTTCTAGGTAGGATTACTTGAGAGTTACAATAGCAGCATCTGTACCTGAGCCCTAGAGAAACAGTCCCAGTTTTCTGTAGGTGAGTGATGCTTTGCACTAGCAAAGACTGGGAAATATGCCCTGTTCAGGTTTTGCACGAGTTTTTGGTGTTAAGAGGCAGGTGCACAAGTTGACGGCTCCAGTACTAGGATGGTATACTCACATATTACTAGTTATCACAAGTGACATTTGCCAGTGGTGGTTTATTACCAGGACAGTACAGAACCTACTTATTCAGGATCAGTGCTACTTGACTGGGCTTTTTTTGGACAAGGAATGCATAGCATGAATGAGTAGTATTCCAATGCCTAAAAGGGCTGTATTTGATGGACTTGGTTGCTGACATTTACTTTCTTTTGCAGATGTGTGCATAAAGGGAAATCCCTTTATCAGGGTGATTATTCTGGGGCACTTCTGGTGGTTTGGAGAGACTGGGAGGAGAAAATGGCTCTGGAAAAGTGTCCCATCCCCTGGCCTAATGAGGTCCCACCCCCACAAAGAAGAGAGAGAAGGAGCCAGCCAGACCTGTAGCTTTCCCTGGCTGAGTGAGGCACAAGGTGGCTCAGAACCACCTTCCCTGCGCCAGAACAGCTTTTCTATCCTGGGCTGGAGTGGCTGAAGTGGAGGGGGGCAAGCCACTGGCTCACTGGGAAATTCCCCAGTGGCTATAATTGCCAGCCTGCTCCAGTGAAGAAGAGGATCGGCAGTTCAAGATTTGGAGCCCAAGTGGGTCTAAGTTAGCATTGGTCAGCATTGTCTGGTGTGCAAGCACCCTAAGGTATCTAAGGACCACTTCAATGGCCAGGTGGGTTGGGGAGGGGACATCATTAATTAGAGCTCAGGCTGTACACTCACAAAACATCTAGCCAAGTAAAATCATTCCACAGTAGATTCATAGCATCACATGGTTATGAGATCCGAACTTCCAACATTCTTTCTTACTGGTGGTATCTACCTCATCCTAGATAAGCTCAACTTTCCTTTGTTATCTGTGCCTAAACTGACACCATACTAGTTTGATGCTTGGTTAGATTTTATTGGGAACCTTGGTGTCATCCAGTATGCCCAACAATTTTGGGAGGGGAGGGGGGCAGGGAGATGGGAAACTCATATAAGTGTCTAGTCCTGCCATTCTGCTTCCTTTTACATAGAGAAGGCCACAGCTGATACAGGATTAATTCTCATTAACCTATCATGACAATTTGCTTGATAGAATTGTGAGAGATTCTGAAGTATTTGTGTATTTGTGCCTATGCATGTGTGTGTGTGTAAAAGCATGGTCATACCATGTTTGTTACAGATTAAACAAAATGTCCCCTGTTTGGTAAGGTAATTGATAAGAAAACATTTGTAAGGATATGTCAAATTGTGCTTTCCTGCACCATACAAAGATGAGATAAACATGGGCCTTTCAGTTCCTGTGGATACAAGTCCATGCACATTTAAGTAAGTGAATAAAAACTGCTTTGGATGCTGTGGAGTGCTGGGAATATAAAAACACTTTGCCCTTCCATTGCACAGCTTAATAGGTTTAAGTATTCAGTTCTGGTACTTTCATGGCTAGACTGTGGATTACTTGTTTCTCTGCTACTCTGTGTCAGATTTTAAAATGACACTAAAAGCATTCATTCTGAAACTCAGAAAACTATTTGTTTTGCCTCCTATTCAGTGCCACTGAAAATAGACAATTGTCTACAGTTTCCTTGTCACCTGAAAGCGTTACTAATTGGGGAGTAGAACAAAAGAAAAAAACTCCCCACATAGAAAAATGTCTTCTCTCAACATTTCTGGTCTTATAAGCACACACAAAAAAGTGTGTTGCGTTTTTGTCCTCTGGTTTTAGTCATCCTGCAGGTAGCTCCCCAAAACACTTTTCCCCTGATGGCAACACAGGGCTGTTCTACCCAGAGTATACAGTGCTGGACTATATGGAACAAGGTTCTGACTCAGCCTGCTAAGTGTGCTTATGTGCACTCTCCTGTCAGTATTCGTGATTTTTATACATTTTATGATGAGCAGTATACAGCTGAGAAAATCAGAGATAACCAAGAATGGTGTTTTTTGAAGTTGAAGAATACTGGACTCAGGAGACCAGAAACGGTGAAATCATGAAGCCTTTATTGAGTGATTCAGCATGCCCAGTAGATGGTCAGAACAAGCATGCTTCCAGGGCTCCAGGGCCCTCATTATATGCTGGCCGGAGCCACACCTCCGGCCGCACCCAAAAGACCTGATAGGGGCTTAACATATGCACATGTTTGTCATAGGTTCCCTAAAGGAGCCTTTGATTGCATTGGCTCCCCAGGGAGAACCTAGGTTCCACATTGGTGGAGGCTTTCAATCCAGATGTCTATTGTTCCTCCAGATTCAAGCTCCCCTCTCTGCCTGACCATGTGCTCTGGCCATGTGGCGGGCGCCATTACCTGGGAGCACATGGCAGGCTGGTTGCTACACAGAGCATACTACATTACACCCCTCCCCCCATAGTCCAGACTGTCCCTTGGCAAACATAGTCTCTGAGGTGTGCGGGACATTTCCATTCTCTGGTTTAGTGGTGCGGGGTCGCCGGAGCTGCCGGTGTAGGGAGCAGAGATTCAGGGATATCTGCCTCGGTCTGAGCCAGGTCTGGTACCGGTGCAGGGACGGCGACTGGAGTGATGTCTGGGTGGCCAGCTTCTGTGGGGTCCTCCTGCAGAGTCTCGGCCGGTCATGGGGCGGGCGGTTCTTCTGAAAGTCCTGCAGGGTTAGGCCCTGGACTTTCCGAAGTTGGGGCCCCCTTGTGGGGCAGAGCCTGCGGAGGGTGGACTCTGAGATTATGGAGTAGGACAACCCGGTGTCTACTTCCATTTGGCAGGGGGTCCCCTCAATCAAAACTGAGACCTTAATTTTGTTGGGGGTGTTGGGGGGCAAGTTCATTACCTGCTGTGTCTTGCGGTGGTGGTGGCGGGTTGCTGCTGTCTGGAGGAGTTTGGCGGACTCCTGGTGCGTGGCTTGGGTGTGGCGGTTGGAGCGGGTACGGCAGGCCCAGGTGATGTGGCCCTTCTTGCCACATGACCGGCACTCTGCTTCCCGGAAATGGCAGGTCCAGCGGTCATGCTGATCGCCACAGCTAGCGCACATGGAATGTTTGGAGTGTGGCGTTGCTGAGCGGGAAGCCTTCTCACCCAAGTTGCGGGACCCCTGTCCCGGAGGCCGGCGTTGTACCTGGAGTGTCTCGTCATCCTCGGAAACATCGGAGTCTGCAGCAGCCTCGGTCTGGTGGGCAGCTGCAGATGTGCCTAGCTTCTCCTGCTGAGAAACCTCAAAGGCGCAAGCCGTGGTTAGCATCTTGTCCAGGGTGGCTGTGGAGTTGGCCATCAGCTTCCTTTGAAGCTTGGGGTCGTGTTCCCCACCCAGGAACGTGGAGTATAGCGTGTTCTCTACAGCCACAAACTCGCACCCCACCAGGAGATGGTGGAGGGCCGCCAGGTAATTGGAGGCAGACTCACCCTTCTGCTGCAGCCGGCGGAAGAACTTCACCCACTGCATGTTCTTGGAGGGTCTTGGCAAGAAGTGGTTCCTGAGGAGCGCCATGATGTCTTTGTACGTGGCCTCCACTGGGGTACGAGGGGAAAGCAGGCTGCGGAGTAACTTCAGCGTCTTTACCCCGCAGGAGGCCATGAGCCAGGACTACTTCTTCCCGGCATCCGTGATGTCCTGTGTGTCGAAGCAGGATGTGAGCTGGTCCGTCCAGGCTTCCCAGTCTTTGGGGCAGGCTGGATCGAATGCGTGGGTGGTTCCCGGAGCAGTGGCCATTCTGGGATGTGCAGCAGTGCATTGAGCAAGATCCTTGGGAGCTGATGGCGGTGCAGTGGCACTGGAGCCAAGCAGGGCCAGTGGCTGACGGATCTGGTCTGGGCTCGATGCGGTGCTGGTGTCGGCCAAGGAGTCGCTCATCGGGATCCCACCTTCATCCCCAGTGAAGAGTACTGGACTCAGGAGACCAGGAACGGTGAAATCATGAAGCCTTTATTGAGTGATTCAGCATGCCCAGTAGATGGTCAGAACAAGCATGCTTCCAGGGCTCCAGGGCCCTCATTATATGCTGGCTGGAGCCACACCTCCGGCCGCACCCAAAAGACTTGATAGGGGCTTAACATATGCACATGTTTGTCATAGGTTCCCTAAAGGAGCCTTTGATTGCATTGGCTCCCCAGGGAGAACCTAGGTCCCACATTGGTGGAGGCTTTCAATCCGGATGTCTATTGTTCCTCCAGATTCAAGCTCCCCTCTCTTCCTGACCATGTGCTCTGGCCATGCGGCAGGCGCCATTACCTGGGAGCACATGGCAGGCTGGTTGCTACACAGAGCATACTACATTACAGAAGTGAAGTGTAGCTAGTTCTTTTCGGGCAGCTTAATCCTTAACAAAGTCCTATTTCCTTCCAGTTCACCCATGGAGTCCTTATAAGTCAGGGCTTCCTTGTTAACTTCTATGAAGGGGCAGGTCTGTATTTGTTTTATTTTGCAAAATGTGTATCCAACTACACCAATTTCACCCTCTTTCCTCCCTCACACACAGGATTCTCCCTTAGTTTTTTCTTTCTTTCTTGTTGAGCAGCCCCTATATCTATTTTCCTCTTATTAGTTGATCTATGGCTGTCCCACCCTGTCACTTTATTATATATTTTGATGCTGGCCCAGCCCAGGGACTTGAGGGAAGAGGCAAAACCACCTGCTAATATTCTACTCCTGTAATGGCACACCAGAGGCTTTTGAAAATTTTAAAATAAACAAAATATTTTATTTAACTTGTAGGGGGAAAGATCAGATGGAATCAGGGGTAGCATATATGAGGTGAACCGATAATTAAAAAACTGGAGTAATTGTGTAATCACACTAAATCTAGTTAATATGTTGCCACAACTTGGCTCCCGGGCGCCTGGCAGCGCCGATGACATCCGCAGGCCGTTTTGCCGCCGTGCCTGGAGAGGGACAGCAACAGTGGCACATTTTTGCACGCTTGGGAGCCTGTAGGGGCACAGGGCTTGCCGCTTGAAGAAGCAGCGCCCCGCTCCCACCCTTTGCAGTTGCTCCTCATGCTCGTTAGAACAAGCATGCAGCAGGGAGAGCTGTGCGGGGCCTAGCGGTGGCTTCTTCGGGGCCTTGTCTGGGTGGGCATGGTCTCTTCAGCAGTGGTGGTGGGGCCTTGTCTTTCCCCAGTGGGGCCGGGACTGGCATTGAGCCTGGCGGTGCCGCCGCCTTTTTCGGGCAACAGCTGCTTCTTTGCAGCGGCAGCAGTGGCAACCCGAGCAGGCAAAGGCGGCGGCCCGGGCTTCACTGCAGTGATGGTGGTGGCTATAGCCTTGCTGCATCCAGCACTGGCTGCTCTTCAGCAGCGGCTACAGCGTGACATGGCTCACCCGGGGTGCGGCCAGTTTGTTGGTGGCGGCTCGACCATTTTGCAGGTTGTTGGTAGGGCAGCCTATGGTTGCCAGGGGGCTGGCAAAGGTAGCACCCCGGGCTTGGCTTCCAGGTCTTCCTTTTTTGGGCACCCTTGAGTGGGAGGGAAGCAAGGTGTGTGTTTAGGGGGGGTTGCTAGGCCTTTCTTCCCTTCCCCCCTTGCAACCCGGCGGCCATTGTGGGTAGGGTGTTCTATAGGGTAGATTGAATTCCCCTAGGTGGCATTCGGCCTGCAGGCCCATCTTGTGGTCCTTTTCCCTCCTGTTGGGCAGCCATCTTTGTGAGGTCGCCAGCCTTGGCTCTGGCAGCCATTTGGGTGAGGCATCAGCCTACTTATTAGTACCATTGTGGGTACGGACTAGGCCTCCCTTCTGGTGGCCATATTGGGGAGGTCGGTCCAAGTAAGTGTGGCAGCCATTTTGTGGGAGGCTGGTGGGTTCCATTTTAGGTGACTCTAATTTTAGGCTCTGGTCTAGTTCCGGGTAGTTTACGTTTCCCTGCACCTACTGAAGCTAGCTGTCAACCGTGCAGTCCTTGCATTTAATAACTGTGTTCTTACTATGGCTTCAGGAAAAGGAAAAGGTAAAGGGAAGGGTAAGCAACCGGCTCCCAAAGGCCTCCAGTCTGGCCTGCACCCATGATTCCTTCCAATGATGAGGAAGATGATGATACGGTGAATGCTGCTATCTTACAGTGGCTGGCGGCGCTGGAGAAAGAGCGGGGTTTGCCCTCTGGGGACATCAAGGCGAGAGGGGGTTCTAATATGTCGTTTCAAGCCCAGGTTCTAGCACGTCTAGGCTTCCCCAAGGACAAACGAGAAGCTGATGTTCAGGAGCAAGGTGAAGGATTGGCATCAGGACAGCAGGGGCAGAGCGCATGGAACCAGCAGGTGGCAATTTACACTGCACCTCACGAGCAGGGAGGTAAAGAGGTTGGAGCAGGACCCGATGTGGCCGGGTGGCCATGGGGCCCTGGTTATCAGAGTCTGGCCATTTCACACATGGCTCAGACTGGGTGGCTGCACTATGCATCACCGTGTGTGCCGTCCATTCCTCCAGTTTCTTGGCCAGCATGGGGTTATCCACAGCCTAGCATTAGCTATCCTTTTTTTTTTTTTTAATTGATTTTATCTATTTCTACTACTACATCGCTACTTTTCTAAGCTATATTTACCTTATACAGAGTGTGCTTTAACATTTGCTTAATATTACCTTACCATTAATACATATGAAGCATTTTAAACCTTGGTTAATATTCAATTAAAGTTGTTACTGATGATATATGAAAAATAAAAAAGCTGTTTGACAGACATGTTCTTTTAAAGGAATGCTTAATTATACAAATTATATATGATATATAAGTGCGATTTCAAAAAACATTTCAGCCCTTATTTCTTCTTTTGTCCTCTTCTTGTCTTAACAGTCTCTTCTTGTACCTTTGGAACTGCTGCTCCTTTTTCCGAGTCGGAAATTTCCTCTTTGCTCTTTGAGCTATCAAATCCATACATACTTTCTTGCGATGCCAGCGAACCATCTGAGTCTCTTTCTTTTCTCTTTTCTTTGCTTTTTTCCAGAAAACTTTTTGCCTGTTGAACAGAGTCAATCTTATATTTTTTGTCTTTGATGCTGAAGCTCAGTCCTTCCGGAACATTCCATCTGTAGATAATAGATTCAGACTGAAGCCAAGATGTCAGTTTTCCATAGGCTTTCCTTCTTTTCCTTATTTCAAATGGGATATCTTTCATCACTTTAATTTCTTTTCCTTTGATCTTCAGAACCGCTTTATTTGTGGTCCTAAGCACCACATCTCTTGTTGACTTTTTGGAGAACCTTATCTGAATCTCACCAGGCAGGCTTTTCTTTTTAGTATAGTCTGGATAGGTTCTGTAAACCATATCCATATCGCTTTTTATTTCCGCTGCTTTTAAGCCCGTCACTGGTTTAAGCGCTTCACTTAACAGATTTTTAAGGTCTTCTCCTTTATCCTCTGGTACATTCTGAAGTCTTAGGAAAAAATTCGATCTTTCCATCTGTAGTTTCAAAAGCTGATCAGAGTGGAAGGCCTTTTCTTTCTCCGCTTTTTGTAGCCTTGAATCATGATTTTTTACTAAAGTCTTAACTTCCAGAAGTTCTCGCTGCAGCTTCTCTGTAGTTTTATTCGACTCCTTCAGGTCCAGCTGCATCTTGTCCATCTTGACGTTGAGAGCTGTCATTTGGTCCACTAGAGGTCGCAATAACGAGGAGAACACAGTGCTCATCTCCGTGGTATCAACCTTTGAACTCGGAGCTGTACTTCCTAGTTTGGGGGAAGGTTTCGGTTTCCCCGCCATTGTTGAGGCTGCGCTTCTTTGTTGATAGTTAGATAAGATGGGCGAAAGAAGCAAATTCTACAACTGCGCTTATATCTTTTTAAAGTTCATATCCTCTAAAGAGCGATGCCGCCATCTAGCAAGCCGAACATACGTTTTTTCATGCAGTAACGCCACGTAAAGAGTCCCGTAAGTACGCCAGTCTCGAGAGGGGGGGGTTTTGCTCCACCCGCCTTTCCCGCTGTGTTCTGTTTATTTTTACTTCAGACTCACGTTTTCTCCGTGCGTAACTATAAGTTCCAGCTTCAAAGCTTCGCACTCTCTGCTGCTTCTCGGTTTTGCGCTTTTAGCCATACGGCTCCCACAGACGGGAGAACCTATGGGGGTGATGAAAGGGGACCTCGATCCCTCGATCGCCACCGTAGGGAGAGATCCCCTTCGTGCCACCCCAGGCAGAGCCCCTTCACTAGGGTCTCTGGGGGTTCGGCACCAGTCCGAAGCCCCTTCTTTCCGCCGGGTACGGATCGCGCTCCCCGCAGATGCGGAGGAGCGCGTCCGCCATGGTCGCAAGTCTTGCCGGAAGTCAGCATTAGCTATCCTTGTCCAGGGGGGGCATCTTATGAAGCGGTTTCTGCATGGGCTTTGCCCAGTGGGGACACGGATTTGCCTTTGAGTGATCATCTATCCACTGCCACCAAGGAGAAAATCCTTAAAGGTGAATATGTGGACGTTTTTAGTTTGCTCTATCACGGGATGGAGAAAAAAAGATAGGGACAACCTGGATGAACGTGAGAAAGAGCGCTTAAAGCGGCGCATAGTGGATAGGACTTGGGTGAATTGGTACCCTGGTTTCCTGATATACACTGCTGTCATAGTGCAGCACCAGCCTTGGAGGGCCTCAGCGATGATCCAATATATGGACATAATTTACAAAGCTTTTACAGACTTCCCGAGCCTGGCTTGGTTGCAGTACGATGAGGAGTTTAGGATGTGGGCAGCCATGAACCCATCCATGAGGTGGGACAAGATAAGTGTTTTTGCTTTTCAACAAGGTCTTTGAACCTCTGAGAAGAGAGGCTTTTTTTTCAGTTTCTGCTTTAGCTCACAAGCATAGGTTTCTGAGTTTCACTGACACTTCACATTTAGAAGTCAGGAATGTATACCAAGTTCCCAAAATCCTTCCATATGTACAGACCTAGGGATCTCTTCTCTTTTTAGTGCTATCTCCCTTTTCACTGGGCAGGGATTGCGTCTCTTCATGAGAAACTCTGTCCCTTTTCTGCTTGAATGGGAATTTTCTGTGATCCTCTCACTCTTTGTCTCCTTCCCAGTCTTCAGTCAGTGCCAAACTGTCTCTTCTTCAACTGTCAGTTCCTAATTATCATTTCTTAACTACCACTCTCCACAGAATTTCATTTGAACAGCCTGTCACTTAAAGGTTCTCAGACACTGTGAGGCACTAACCCTTGATAGTCCATCACACCCACCATTCTGCATTCATAAAGGCCTCCAAGGCAGCTAACAAATAAACTGTCATTTTAAAACCATTAACCCCCATACTTAAAACAATTAAAATCAGAGATAAAATATATACAAAGCAAAAAGAATTTGAAAACATTGGGTAGGAAGGAGAGATCACTGAGGGAATGCCAAATGCAACAAAAAAGTCTGTATGAGCCAGGCACTGTGCTGTACACAGAGTAGTCCCCTCCACTGAGGAAGTGGGAGCATTGTGAATGGGGAAGCTTTTGTCTGCATCAGAGGTTCCACTTGTTCATAAGAAATGTCTTGATGGAACCTTGTAGTGACTGACTTGAAAGTAAGAACTTACCCAACTTTGAGACAACTCTGATTCAACTAAAAACATTCACATTTCAGTCACAATTTCTCTACACTCGGGATTTAGAAGCCATTCTGAAGCCAATCTTTTTTCTGACCATAATAACTGGTCAGGAAAAAGAGTGCTATTTAAACTGACACCTGTAAATTGCATATAAGTGGCATAAAGTGGCATGTAACAAATAAATAGCATAAAAATGAAGTTAAAATGATATATAATGTAAAAATGTAATGTAAGAATGTAATGTAAGAAAAACAAGCCCAGATAAAATCTAATGTAATGTCAGAAAAACAAGCCCAGATAAAAAAATTTGCCACAAAAAGTTGATGGGACAAAAATAATTTACTACCATGCATGGAAATTAAAATAAATTTTAAAATACATAGTTGTAGATCCCTACTTGGACGTAAGTTTCATTCTAACTCTAAATCTTTGGAGAGATCAAACAAATATTTACAATTGGGCATTTTTAAAGGTAAAAGGAAAACCCCCGATAAAGAAATCAATTCCCTGCCCACAGCATATTCCATATATTTGCCTTAATACTTTTTACAGCCTCCCACAAAGTTGCTGGCAAATATGAGGACATTTGAAAGGGCACAATGAACACTTGGCTACCCTTCAAATCATTCTTTTAGCCATGATGTAAACAACTAATGGATATTGTGAAGTTCTCCCTGGGAAGCAGGCAGGGCAGCAGCAAGGTCCTTGTTGGATATACTTAAGCAGAGTACAAAGTGTGCAGCAGAAATAAAGCAGTCTCAGACACATGTGTGTTTAGTTTCTAATAAAAAGAACTTTACTAAAAAGAAATTAGAGAAGGGTTACATGGTAAAAGAAAACAATAACAGGCTAACTCATCTTTCTAACTCCATCTTGTCATCTTCAACAATTTTTCCTGTCTGTATGAGAACAAAGGAGAGAAAGTTGACCCCAAATCGCCACCCCCAGTGCATGTGCCAAACAGTGTTCCCGCTAAGCTGAGTTAGTGTGAGCTAGCTCACAATTTTTTATCCTCTGGCTTACACATTTTTGTCTTAGCTCAGGAAGGATGGCTCCAGAGCAAACTAATTTATGCAGTAGCCAAATTGCTCGCTCACAACTTTAATGCCAGTAGGTCACAAAGTAAAATTTTTGCTCATAAGACTCCACAGAGGAAGCATTGGTGCCAACTGTATGTATCATCTCCCATTATATTGATTAGCCAATAGTCAATCCCAAGATAGCCTCATCTAGGCAGTGGTCATGCACACCAGTTGGAGTGAAGGGGAAGCAAGGCTATTTCTTCTGGAGGAATTTGACATGCAGTTGCAAGATCACACATCCCTTTGTGCTGCGGGCTCAGCCCGTCACTGTGTGATCAGACACAACAGCGGGTGAGTTGGGTTTTTGCTGTTAGTTTCCCATGTGCATAAATTAGGAATCGCACCTCTGCACTGAGGGCTCCCCATGGAGTATGTGATTATGTGCATACTGTGAAGGGCGGGGGAGAAATGGCACCAATTCAGGATGGAATGATCAGACCATTCCTACAGCATGAGAGCATGCTTGTGTGATCAGACATAGGAAAGTATGTCTGTGGCCCATTGGAACCAGTTAGAGCCAGACTTTCCCTGGTGTCTTTTAACTCCACTTCTGTGGTGGAGCAGCACAGGTTGCTGACGACTGTGGGATGTTTCTCAGCTGTTGCTGTCTGATCATGCCCTTTAGATCCATCAGGCATTTGCAGCTATGCTGAATCGAAAGGCGCATATGATCGCAGCCCTAGATATATATAAAAGGCCAGCCATGTTCCCGACAACTCAGCTACCTGACTGGGCCAGCCTTTCAAGGTCATTTGCATATGTGGGCTGATTGGGCCTTGCTCTATTCTGCACGTCATCCTCCCCCCCCCCCAATAGCCAGTCGGAACACAGAGGTCATTTGTACGTCTCACCAAACGAAAGGCACTCAGACAACTCATTACATTTCCCCATGGAGAAAATGGTTGCCTTGGAGGGTGAGCTCTATGGCAGTACACTTCACTGAAGTCCTTCAAGAAATTTGGCCCTTCCCTAAGTATTGCCAACCTCCAGGCAGCACCTGAAGATCTCTAGCTATTACAACTGATCTCCAGATGACCAAGATCAGTTCTCCTGAAGAAAATGGCTGCTTTGGGCACTGGATTCTATGGCATTATATCCTGCTGAGGTCCCTCCCCACATAAACCAACCTCCAGGCAGCACCTGGAGATCTCCAACTATTACAACCAATCTCCAGATGACCAAGATCAGTTCTCTTGGAGAAAATGGCTGTTTTGGGCAGTGGACTCTGTGGCATTATACCCTGCTGAAGTTCCTCCTCACTCCAAACCCTGCCCTCCCCAGGCTCTACCCCTCAAATCTACAGGTATTTCCCAACCCAAAGTTCACAACCCTGTAACTGGCTATGGAACTGCTTTCCAGACCCTTGGAACCCAAGAAACATGGCATACGAGGAGGTGCTTTTCTACCTTAGCTGCCACTGCGTAGCCCCAAATCAACATAAGTCAGAGATGAAGGGAACCATACCTATTACCATGCAGCTCTTCTCCCATACTACCCACTTGGGGCAGCAGAATGACTTGAGAAAGCCCTGCCTTATAGCTAAGCAGAAAGAAACATGGCTCGCATCACTTTATTTTCCCCTTCCCTCCGCTGCCCCACCAACCACAGCCAGGACACTTACCTGGAGCCTCTTTCTAGAGCCCATTGTATTTCTTCCCATAACAGGCCTCACTCCTAGTTAAGAATAATACCTCCCTCTTACTGGTGGGTACATTCTAAAGAATAATAACTTCCTCTTACTGGTGGGAACATTCTACTTGACAGCTAATTAGTTCTAAGCTAACTGGCTATTATTAGCATTACACAAACAACTTAAGTCTTTCATGACTGAAGAGGTGACAATTGCAAAATCCCAACAGTCCTACACTGCCATTGCTGGTAGGGTTCTTGATGAGACAAACAAGACAGTGTAAGCTACAAAAGAACATGTAAATGCCCAGTCTTACTGAGAAAGCACTTAACAGGAGCAGAGAAGTGTTGCTCCTGTGGACATACGATTTAAGCAGAGATGCCCCTTCCATTACAGAAGAGCTGCACACAGACTGATAATATTTAGCTGCTTGGACAATGGCATTGTCACTTAGGTTGCTTCCATACAGTGATGCTTCCCACTGTATAATCATTGCCATTCTAATACAGAGCCATTAGTGACAACAGAATATCCACCCAGGGGCAACACCTGCTCAGTTTAGTTGCCAAAGCAATTGAAAAGCTCCAGGTGGAGGACAAGTCTATCAGTAGCTATTAGCCACAATGACTAAATAGAACTGCCAAGTTCAGAAGAAGTATGCCATGTCATGAAACACCAACTGTTGGGTGACAACAGTGTGGAAGGGCTCTTGTCTTTTTTACTCATTTATGGATTCTCCTTGGGGCATTTAACTGGCCACTGTTCAAAACAGGCGTCTGGCCTAGATAGGGTTCTGGTTGCACCCAGAAGGGCTTTTAATATGCCCCTTTTATTGCCGAACAGGGAAGTAGGGATATAAAAGCCACTCAGTGCATGAAGGTGTTCTAGATTCCATTTGCTAGCTGAATAACATCTCATATGTAGCCATGTCCTCAGCCTTCAGATGTTTCCTACTCTCCGTCTCTTATTCATTCAGTTATGGCATTCACCCATTATCCACTTGCTTCAGAAACTACCTCTTCAAACAATATCCTTCTCCAAGTGGCTGTTCTTGGTGGTACATTACACAGACACTGCAGCTTTCTGTTCCATTTGTTCTTACATCTGGAAAGGGAACATTGTGACCGATTTCCCACGAGGCACTGCTCCAGCATCATTCTTCCCTTTGCCCTGATTGCGTGCTTGAATTTCCCACTATTTGCCTTGCGCCACATTTTGACCCACGGCATCGCCCGAATTCCCCCATGGCTTCAGTGATTCTCAAAAAATAGGATCACCGAATCTGTGGGGGAATTCAGGTGAAGCCGCAGGTCAAAATGCGGCATGGGGCAAATAGTGGGAAATTCAAGCATACAATCGGAGCAAAGGGAAGAATGACGCCAGAGCAGCACCTCATGGGAAATTGGTCTGTCTTTTTACTGCTGTAGTAGGAGTTATTACTTGAGAGTTAATATTGGTGTACAGAACAAAAAATTCCAACAACTAACTGCCATATCTAGCACCCTGAGCTATATACCTTAATAATATCAATGACTAATGTTGGATGAGAAGCCACAGAACAAGACCAAAGACCTCTTTTAATAAACTGGGTTATATCCAAAAACATCACACTATAGTAGGTTTTAAATTTTTTCAACTACATTTTATCCTGCAGACTGTGTTCTTAAAATACTCCGAATCACTTGTTATTGTAAAAGAAAAGATAGCTGTTCCCAAATGTCAAGAGGAATCGTATATATTAATATTTAATTATATTCTGCCTACTAGAAGAGCTTTCAAAGCCCCCAACAGCACCACTTCAAATGCATTCAGCTATAATCCACAGTCTCATAACATTTTGTATCTAATACAGAAACAAAAATAAACATTGGTATCATGCTGTGCTGCTGACACAAATGTTCTGTGATGGGTCTCCCTGCCCAAGAGAGAAATTACGAGCCCTGAGGAAGGAAATGATTCTGCATAACAATCTTCCTTTCCTTAAACCCTGTATGCCCAACCTCTACCCTTGCATAGCTGTCCTACAATATAAGCATCATACAGCAAATTTGTATCCTTCCCCTGGATATTCTACCTGACATTTTGGTACTGGTAGGGTAATGGGTAAGGTGTGGATAAGGAGGGGGCGCCAGGAACCCGCCATGTTGCAGATATTGAAATGCAGCTCACTGTCTTCTCAAGCTCCTTTGAAATGAGAGATAAGCCAGGAAATAGTTATATTTGCCTGTGACACAGCAGTGTAGGACTTTGGTCTTTTTTTTTTCCTTGAAAGGGCTCCTGTCTCTCTCTTACAGCTATGAGATGTATCCAATCCAACTAGTAAAGCTTTGTCCACAGGGCTTGTAAGGCAGAGATGTTCCACCAGGTTTATGGTTGAGGACAGCAAGGGCTCTTATTTAGTCTGGCCCCTCCTTTCCTTTCTCACTCCTCCCCCTTTGAGGTTAGAATAAATTAGGCTTATTTAAGGCACCATCTGGAATGGACACTGTATTGTTTAACTGTTTTTAACTTGTTTTAAATGAGACTGTATCTTTAAATGGTGTACACCACCCTGAGCTCCAAATATGGGGGAGGGCAATTTAAAAATTGAATCTATAATAAATAAATAGGTATTGAGATGCAGTGATGGGGAAAATATCACTTGTTCATCTTCAGTCTATTTGCTGTTAAAGGTACAAGTCCTGCTAGGGAAGAAATGGCAGTGACCTTGTATCAAAATATTGGCATTAATGATCACCTCATGGTGATTTCATCTGTGCAGACATGGTAAAGTTACCAGGATTCAAATGGGAGTACCGCAGGAGTTTCTATGATGCTGAAGTTAAACAGATGAGGCATATGCATACCATAAAGAAGCTGCACTATGACTTTACATATTTTGTATGTCTCTATTTGTGTTAAGCCTGCATAAGTATGAGTTCCTTCTCATGGATCATTGCCTTGATGGGGTGATGGGGCTTGCGTGGTTCAATGAGGCTGCGGGCTATGCCATGGAGGGCCACCCAGTATGGACTGGCCACAGTGGAGAACTCAGACAAAACATGATCCACTAGAGAAGGAAATGGCAACCTACTCCAGTATCTTTGCCAAGAACACCCCATGGACAGTAACAAAAGGCTAAAAGATATGATGCCGGAATATGAGCCCCTCAGGTTGGAAGGTGTCCAATACGCTACTGGGGAAGAGCAGAGGACAACTACAAGTAACCCCAGAAAGAGTGAAGTGGCTGGGCCAAAACCAAAAGGATGCTCAGCTGTGGATGTGTCTGATGGTGAAAAGAAAGTCCAATGCTGCAAAGAACAATACTGCATAGGAACCTGGAATGTAAAATCTATAAATCAAGGTAAATTGGATGTGGTCAGAAATGAAATGGCAAAACTGAACATCGACATCTTGGGAACCAGTGAACTAAAGTGGACGGGAATGGGTGAATTTAACTCAGAAGACCATTATATCTACTACTGTGGCCAAGAATCCCAGAGAAAAAATGGTGTGGCCTTTATAGTCAACAAGAGAGTGAGAAAGGCAGTAATGGGATACAATCTCAAAAACGACAGAATTATCTCGGTTCGAATCTAAGGCAAACCATTCAACATCACAGTAATCCAAGTCTATGCCCCAACCACTGGTGCAGAAGAGGCTGAAGTGAACCGGTTTTATGAAGACCTACAATACCTCCTAGAACTAACACCAAAAAAAGATGTCCTCATCATCATAGAGGACTGGAATGCTAAAGGAGGAAGTCAAAAGATAACTGGAATAATAGACAAGAATAATAGACACTGGTCATAGCGAACACCCTCTTCCAGCAACCTAAGAGGTGACTCTCCACATGGACATCACCAGATGGGCAACACTCAGGGGTCCTTTCGTAAAAAGAGAGGTGCAGGAGCTCATTAGCATAACTCATTTGCATATGCCACACCCCCTGATGTCACCGGAAGTGTCAGAAGGCCACACATCCCTGACATCATGGGCAGTGTGTCAGAAGGCAGGGAGGGAGGAAGGAAGGAAGGAAGGAAAGGAACAGGAAGGAAGGAAGGTAGGTAGGTAGGTAGGTAGGTGGGGGAGAGAGAGAGAAGAAAGAAAGAAAGAAAGAAAGGAGGGAGGGAGGGAGGGAGGAAGGAAGAAAGAAAGGAACAGTAAGGTAGGTAGGTAGGTAGGTGGGGGGAGAGAGAAGAAAGGAAGGAAGGAAGGAAGGGGGGAGAGAAGGAGGAAAGAAGGAAGGAAGGAAGGAAAGGAAGGAAGGAAGAGAGAGGGGAAGGAAGGGGGAAAGGAAGGAACAGGAAGGTAGGTAGGTAGGTCTTATCTATCTACCTACCTACCGACCTTGCCCTTGCATTCGGCCCTATCCCATGATGCGCTCAGGGCAGCTGACAACTGAAACAAACTACAGTGGAGAGATGATTAAAAACCAGTTAAATAAGACAGGACAGCAGCTAGGGAACCTGCCCTTACTCCACAGCAGCCCAATAGGCTTTCTGTTACTGTTTTAGACATTCGCAGGCATCCCACAGATGCCTTTAACCCAGCCTCAGCCCCACGATCCCCCCTGGGACCGCCCCATGGGCACATTTACCCCAGACTGAGCCCGCCTCACACACAAAAAATCTGCTCGGTGAGATCCCACCGAGGCCTTCACCCCGGCCAGACCAGATTCTGCCATCCCCCCGGGTCGCCTTCGACAGCCCCCCGCCCCGTCTCGCCTCCGAAGGAGCCTCGCCCGCTGTGAGGCGGAAGCAGGAGCTCGCCTGCCCTCTCCGCGGCCTGCCCGCCACGCCGCTCCCGAGTCCACCCCCTCAAGAGGCCCGTCACCGCCCACCCCCTTCTGCTGCGGCCGGCGGCATTGCTGGGGCTGCTTCTGCTGCTGGGGCTTGGGCTGGGGCTTGGGCGGCCGAGGCCCATGTCGGGCTGTGGCGGTGTGGTGAGGCCGGGGCAACCGGTGCCTGCCGGGCTCCTCCTCCTCCGCGAGGGCCGGCGGAGCAGCGAGGGAGGGAGGGGGCTTGAGGGAGGGAGGAAGGGAAGGATGGGGCTTCTTGCCGGGGCCGGCGGCGCTTCCTGCGGCCCCGGAACAGCGAGGGAGGGAGGGAGGGAGGGAGGGAAGGAGGAGGCTTTTTGTCGGGGCTGGCGGTGCTTGCCGCGGCCCGGAGCAGCGAGGGAGGGAGGGAGGGAAGGAGGAGGTTTCTTGCTAGGGCCGGCGGTGCTTGCCACGGCCTGGAGCAGCAAGTGGGGGGGAGGGAGGGGGCATCTTGCTGGGGCTGGAGGCACCCTGCCACAGCCAGGAAGGGTGAGCGGGGGGCGGGGCTTTGCTATATGCCCGCCCCCCGGCCTCCTCTTTGCCGGAGCGGCGCCCTGGCGCGCCCCGGCCCCAACGGAGCCCTGGCAACACTGAAATCATATTGATTATATCATTTGCAGTCAAAGATGGAGAAGCTCTGTACAGTTAGTAAAAACAAGCCCTGGAATTGACTGTGCTTCAGATCATGAGCTCCTCATTGCAAAATTCAGACTTAACCTGAAAATTCAGACTTAACCTGGAAAACCACTAGGCCATTTGGGTTTGACCTAGATCACATCCCTTATGAATATACAGTGGAGGTAAAGAATAGGTTTAAGGGATTATATTTGATTGACTGAAGAACTATGGACGGAGGTTCATGACATTGTACAGGAGGCAGCAATCAGCACCATCCCAAAGAAAAATAAATGCAAGAAAGCAAAGTGGCTGTCTTTTTTTTTTGTGTGTGTGTATATATATATATATATATATATATATATATATATATATATATATATATAAAATTTCTACAACTATAAAAACTACCCCTAACAAAAAAAAATTATCCCTACCAAAATCAGAGAATATACAATCACAATAAAAATACATATCATAATGAAATACTCCTTAATTCCAGTTATCTATAAGAAAGTGAACAAACTTTTAGAAAAATACTGGCTATGCAAATGCAACTACCTGTGTGTGGTTAAAGTAACTAAAACTTTCCCCTTAACATCATCTACACATTAAAATTTATTTTCCCCTCCTCCCTCTTCTTTTTGGCCTAGCCATTTCTCTTTGGGCTGCCAGATATTTAGGGGCTGCTGCCCCCTTTGCTGAATCAGAGTCCTCAGAAGTGCTACTAGATGAGCTTGATGATCCATCCAAGTTGTGTATGATGCCTTCTTCCTCCTCTTCTTCCTCTGCTGTCTTCTTCTCTTTTGCTATTTTTTGGTTAACATCCCAAAAAAGTCTCTGCTCCTTTAAGAGATGTAATCTTTTCTTTCTTTCTGTTGTAATTGAAAACCAAACCTTCTAGATAAATCCATTTATAAGGGGTGGAGTTCTTTTGCAGGAACATTATAAAATTTTTATATTGCCTCCTTCTTTTTCTTATCTCATATGGAATGTCTTTTAGAACCTTAATCTCCACTTCCTTAATTTTCAAGGGTGTCCCATTGGTGGCCTTGAGCACCATGTCCCTTGTTGTCCTCTTAGAGAATTTCACCACAATTTCTCCAGGCAGGTTATTTTTCTTCACAAAATCAGGATATGTCCTGTAGACAATATCCATATTGCTTTGAAAGTAATCCGCTTGCAAACCTGTTATTGGAGCCAAAGCTTCTCTAAGGATTTCTTTTAAATTCTCTGTTTTTTGCTCTGGAACACCTTGGAATCGCAGAATATAAGATGCTCATTCCAATTGTAATCTCAAAAGTTGGTCCTTGTCAGAGGCATGTTCTTTCTCCACCACTTGTATTCTTTGAGATAGCTCTTTTGTTTGGATTTCAGCTGCTTTAGATGATTTGATCACTTCCTCTATCTTACGATTGGATTCCTTAGTCTCTTTTTGAAGAGTATCAATATTTTGATTCATTGCAGTCATCTGGTCCAGTAGAGGGCGCAGTGCTGCAGACAACAGACTTGGTAGACCTGTGGTAGCTTCTTGTCTAAGAGCAGGAAGAGAAGGAACTGTAGCCTTTGGTGAGGGTTTCCCTCTGGGTGCCATTTTTTCTCCCCCACCAGCCATTGTTCTGTGGGGGGGGGGGGGTTCTGCTCCAGGAAAGTGCTTTAACAATCAGTCCTTGAGCACACCTCCACTGTGCCTGAGTTGTAGGAGCTAAGCCAGTGATCCTGGGTCCCTCGCTTTAAAAGTTTTTATAACATCTGGATGGGGGGGGACCCTTCCCTCCCCCTCTGCTGCTTTTCTTCAGGACCCCGATGCTTAAATGCCCTATTGAGTGGGCATCGCTTACTCACTACTCTCCAAGCCTCCTCCGAAGGTAAGTTTCTTTCATTTTAAATCGCTTGCTTCTCTGTACGCTTATCTGGTAGCTGCTTTGTGTGCCTGAAGGCTCCCCGATGTCAGGAACTGTAGGAACATCGAGACGCCTCAATCCCTCAGCTGCCACCTTGGGAGAGGAGCCTCTCACATTCTAGGCTAGGAGCCCCCTACAAGGCCTCCAGGGGGGACCGGATACCTGCCGAATCCCCTCCTGATCGCCGAGGTTGCGGGCTGCTTCATGTGGATTTCCAGTCTTTGGCAGCAAAGTGGCTGTCTGATGAGGCTTTAAAATAGCAGAGGAAAGAAGGAAAGCGAAAGGCAAAGGTGAAAAGGAAAGATTTACCCAACTGAATGCAGATTTCCTGAGAACAGCAAAGAGAGATAAGGAGGCTTTCCTGAATGAACAATGCAAAGTAATAGAGGAAAACAATAGAATGGAAAGGACTAGAGATCCCTTCAAGAAAACTGGAGAAATCAAGGGAACGTTCTGTGCAAATGACCTAACAGAAGCAGAAGAGATTAGTAAGAGATGTCAAGAATACACAGAAGAACTATACAAGAAGGATCTCAATGTCCTTGACAACCACAACGGTGTGATCACTGACCTAGAGCCAGACATCCTGGAGTGTGAAGTCAAATGGGCCTTAGAAAGCATTACTAACAACAAAGCTATCAGAGGTGATGGTATCCCAGCTGAGCTATTCAAAGTCTTAAAAGATGATGCTCTTAAAGTGCTGCATTCCATATGCCAGCAAATTTGGAAAATGCCACATGATTGGAAAAGGTCAGTTTACATTCCAATCCTAAAGAAGGGCAATGCCAAGGAAAGTTCAAACTATCACACAATTGCACTCATTTCATATGCTAGCAAGGTCATGCTCAAGATCCTACAAGCTAGGCTTCAGCAGTACATGGGTGGAGAACTGCCAGAAGTACAAACTGAGTTTCAAAGAGGTAGAGGAACTAGAGATCAAATTGCCAACATTCGCTGGATTATAGAGCAAGCAAAAGACTACCAGAAAAACATCTACTTCTGCTTCACTGACTATACTAAAACCTTTGATTGTGTGGATCACAACAAACTATGGCAAGTTTTTAAAGAGGAGTACCATACCACCTCACATGTCTCCTGAGAAACCTGTATAAGCATCAAGAAGTGACAGTTAGAACTGGATATGGAACAACTGGTTGGTTTAGCTAGGAAAAGGAGTACAACAAGGATGTATATTGTCACCATGTTTATTTAATTTATATGCAGAGTACATCATGTGAAATGCTGGCCTGGATGAATTACAAGCCAGGACAAGCATCAACAACTTCAGATATGCAGACGATACCACTCTAATGGCAGAAAGTGAAGAGGACCTCAAGAGCCTCTTGTTCCGGATGAAAGAGGAGAGCACAAAACTTGGCTTGAAACTCAACATCAAAAAAACTAAGATCATGGCATCCGGCCCCATCACTCCTTGGCAAATAGAAGGGGAAGTCATGGAAGCAGTGACAGACTTCATGTTCCTGGGATCTAAGATCACTGCAGACAGTGACTGCAGCCATGATATTAAAAGATGCCTGCTCCTTGGGAGGAAAGCGATGGCAAACCGAGGTAGCATAATAAAAAGTAGAGACATCACCCTGCCAACAAAAGTCTGTATGGTCAAAGCAATGGTATTCCCAGTAGTAATGTATGGCTGCAAGAGTTGGACTGTAAGGAAGGCTGAGTGCTAAAGAATAGATGCTTTTGAATTATGGTACTAGAGAAGACTCCTGAGAGTCCTTCAGACTGCAAGGAGATCAGATCAGTCAATCCTAAAAGAAATCAACCCGGACTGTTCCCTGGAAGGCCAGATACTGAAGCTGAAGCTCAAACACTTTGGCCACCAAATGAGGAGGGAGCACTCACTGGAGAAGACCCTGAAGCTGGGAAAGATTGAAGTTCAAAGAAGAAGGGGACGGCAAAGGATGAGATGGTTAGACAGTGTTATCAAAGTGACGAACATGGAGTTGAGCAAACTCTAGAGGATGATGGAGGATAGGAGGGCCTGGTGTGAGGTGGTCCATGGGGTCGCAAAGAGTCGGACTTGACTGTGCAACTGAACAATAACAACAAAGTGTGAGTTGGTCTATGGATAAATTTACAAAGAAATGGACTGAACAAGCAGAGTGCTAGGGTGGGGCATGGAGCATGCTGGTGACCTGGCACAGGCAGGCAGTGACCATGGCTCTTTCACAGATCTGACCCAACCATACTCAGCCCTGCAGTTCCTGTCTAGCCCAGTTTACTTTTAAGCAACCTGCTTGGGAGAGGAATTGAGAGAAGAGTCAGGAGAGGAATGTTTTGAAGAGTTCATGAGGGGTTAAAAATCTAGCTGCTGAGTGATGGGGAGCTGAGTGACATGAAGTCCTGGCATTAGATCAGCTGCCCAGACACTTTGGCCAACAACAGCTGCTTTGCTGCAACTTATTATTTTGCATCAGTGTCATGATCATTTCAGAAACTTGCACCAGACAGTGTTCCTGCATGCAATAGAAATGCACATATTATAGATTTCCTAAGAACCTGATTAGGCTTTAATGATCCCTGTGGATCTCTGAGCATGCTGTCCTTCAATTGTCAGGAGAGAAAGGGTAACATTTTGATTGAAGCAGACAGAAAATAAAGCAGGAGAGCTGGTACTGCCCTGTCCTATCTCTGCAGCTGTATGCCGGTAACAGATAAGAAGAAAAAAGAAAGTCTTTGTAACAACTTGACATGAAGCGGGAGCCAAGTTCAATATGATGCAGGAGGCAAGCTTCAGGCTGCAATGTAATTGCACTGATGAGATTCTGGGGACAGAACTGTTATTCCTAAGGATATTGTTTTTCCTTATAGCCTCATAACTCATCACCTTTCTTGATCTTCTCCATTTCTGGAATGGATTGCAGCAGTTGGGGAGGGGTGCACAGATGACCTTTGGTTCAATACATTTTGGAGCTATTACAAACCTCAACAACATGCCAACATCTTATTGGCATTTCTTTTATTATCAATTATAATTTCCCCTCTATGTATAGCTTTTGCTGCAGAGAACAACTCATCATGTAGATTTCACAGAGGAAAAGAGTGTTAAAAAAACAAGACTACACCAGCATTACATTAGATTGCCCAGCCAATTCATAAAACTGATCAGTGGTACATCTTTTAATAGCTTTGCTACTCATTTGCCTGGCTAGTACTCTGGAAACTTACTTTCCGATAATAGGTAGGTACCTATTCTAAATACAGTGAGATTTGTCTTGCTTCTTTCTTGACACACCGTGAGTCAGCAGCCTCCCAGCTTCTGCTGTGTAATTTAACAAAATCATGTAATTGCCTGATGAAACAACCACTATCTCCCCTACATGCAACATTAATTTTAGTGCACCCGAGTATTAGTAAAAGAGCTCTAGCACATCATGCTACAAAACAACTGAAAGGAAATCATTTTTTGCAGTAAGAACTATCTATACCATTACTCTTTATGTATTCAATTAAGAAAGGAGAGGATTATGTTAAAACTAAATTTGGCTATTTCTTGAGAAATTAAAATTATTTATTTATTATTTAGATTTTTACCCGCTCTCCCAGCAGAGCCAGCTCAGGGCGGCTTACACAGACAATATAAAACAATCATGTAATAATAAAATATATAATATGAAATCTATTAATACACAAATCTAAAACTGCAGCTATAACAAAATATTAAAGTGCCAGTATTTAATTTACTTCCTTCGCATACAGTCAGCTTCTTACTGTCCTTCAGATGTTGTGTTCTTTTACTTCAGGTGTTGAATACCTTGACCACTACTTCAAGATTTGGGGTGGGGATGCTATACTGATATCAGATCCTTCTTGTCTGCTTTAGCTGCATATAAATATCAGGCAAAATTTCCTTAAACAAATCCCTCCGATCAGTAACTGCTTTAAATAGGCGAGGGAAAGCCTCAACTGCGGGGGGGGGGGGGGGGGGGAGAGACACAGGTGCAATCCTAAGAACAATTTCCCTGCTTGGTGCATGGGGGTTGATACAAACTGGGAGAGTCTTAGTGCTGCCATGGACAACACTTTAGTTCATGGCCTGAGAGGAAGTTGCATCATCTGCATGGACATTGAAGTCCCCCAAGACCAAAATTCTGGGGTGCTCCAAGGCCCAGCCAGTTACGATATCCAACAGGCCCAGCAGGACATTTGCTGGTGTGTTAGGTGGCTGGTACACCAGCCAAATGGCCAAACTTTCCTCAACCTCCCACACAAGGCCCATACATTCAATGCCAGCAATCTTTGTCTCAGAAAGTGGCCTGAAGGAGAAAACCTCCTGGATAAGTAGTGCTACACATATGTCCAAGACTGGTGAAGGACCAAAAGCCGGGGGGGGGGGGGGAGTTGGTTCAGGACGACTGTTTCACCCTCCCTCACCCAGGTTTCAGTCACACAAGCCAGGTCTACTGCCTGTTTCATCAGATAACTCTGAAGAACTGAGATCTTATTATTAATAGACCTGGCATTGCACAACACCAGTGTTGGAGAAGGGTATATCTTCCTATCCCTACAACCAGCATTTCTTGAGATGGGACAAAGGTTGGAAGGGGATCGAGTACAACCATATCTCCATCTCCTTCCCTTATTCCACCTTGTCCCACTTCCATACCTCCCCTACCCTGGCCTGTTAGCACTGGAATCCCCGACCCCCACATGGCCTCCCCCATCAGATTCTATTGGCCTGGATCTTGACCCACTAGGCAGTAACCACAGTAGGAATCACAGTCCCTGGCAACCTCTACAAGAACAATTCCAGTTCAGTATCCTAATAGTACTTCCCGACCACCCTTCCCAATTCCAAAAAATCCTACTAATTACCAAATTGATTACTGAATTTAAATAATTCCCAATTCAAATTAATCTCTTAATCAGTTTATAACTAGACAATCAATTAATTAAGAAAAATCAATTTGTAAAGGGGAACCAAAATATAACAATATCCTCACCCAATCTCTCTAGCCCTAGCCCCACCCTACTAATTAATAGTTATCTACCCAATAAATTGATCAATAAATAAATATACATTCTAATTTCCACATAGTCAATCAATTTATCCTAGAACCAATAATTGATTAATTAATCCACTGACCCTTATCAAATTAATTTGGCAGGAATAAACAATATAATAAGGGAAAGGTAACGTTGTTAAAGGGTCCCAATAGCCTAATCAATTTAGCTGGTCTAATTCAATACCCAAGGGATGTCTGTGGGTTCAAACAGAGCTAAACTTAAAAAGTCAAATTCACCGTTTTCTCTCCTGCACATCCAAACCTCAGGAGCCTGTTCAAGGGCCCTGCAGGGGGCTGTCTGAACTCTTCCCTTGACGAACTGAGACAGGGGTGTCCGTCGGTCTTTGAGCCTGGTAGGGGCTCCCCAGAGCCACCCAAGACAGGTTGAAAAGGCTTGGTGCACCCAAAAGCGTTGTCTTTAGTAAAATGTAATACTTGGAATATATTCACACACAAGACTGACTGCTTTTAAACTGTCCAAATTTAGAGTGATCCTAGCAAATTCTAGGTGATGGTAATTAAAGGGTTGCCAGCTCTGAGCTGGGAAATACCTGGAGATTTGGTAGGTAGAATCTGGGAAGGGTAGGGGGGATAGTGTGAGGATGGGGAAAGGGAGGGACAGATGGACAGACCTCAGCAAGATATAATGCCATAGAATCCACCCTCCAAAGCAGTCATTTTTTTCAGGGGAATTGATCTTGATCATCTGGAGATCAATTGTAATTAGAACTTGGCAACTCTAGTTATTGAACCCCCTGTCATGAAAAAGCTTCACCTGTGTATTTCCACACATTTAGCCTCTGTTTCCAGACTGTTGGAAATCTGGGACTGTTTCAGGCTAGGAAACTGGCACAGGGAGGAAGGCCAAAGATCCTTTTCCATCAGTGTGTGGTCTTTCTATGTGCATGCTATGGAATTAATCTGATGTTAAGTTAATTCTGCTCAGAGTTGCCTTACAAAAGTCTTAGTTGACAGGCTGGTTTTAGATGTGACACTGGCCACACACTGCACACAGTAAAGGTACTTACCCGCTTGTTAGCCCATACATATGCAACATTTACCTTGTTATGCATGGATGACTTAATGGTGTGCATACAATGCATGCATATGGATTGAGTGCAGTGGCAAGTACCTTCTAAATATGACACTGACTGTGTAGAATAGGCAGTAAGCACTTTTCAGCAGAGCTACATGTTACAAGGAGTGTGGTCTCACTGGAGGCTTGGCATGATCTGGCGGTGCCTCTATTTGTGGTGGTTTAAATCATCACAGAAAGGGGCAAACCAACAGTACACCTTGAAGTGGCTCCTCTGCATGCCAGTCCCATGCTGAAGCATTCACATTACTGGCACCTCAATCACGAAGCACGGCCCTTGCTAGCAATGGGAGTTACTGATGCTCAGATGCACTTATGCCTACATCCCTAGTGGGCGAAACCCCCTCCCAGTGACTGAAATGGAAGTGACTGTTCATACTTCTCATCCAACATTCATTCATGACAGGGGGGTTCAGACGTCAGGAAAAGCAGAGTGGAAGTGCTGGCATACATAAAGACCAGGCTTTCCCCTGTCTTCGCAAACTCTGTTTCCAGGTGCTGACGACTGGGGCACGGAAGGCTCATGTTGTTATCTGATCGTGCGCTTTAAATCTGCAACAGTAATGCAACTATATTGGTGCAAACTGCTCATGTGACCACAACCAAGAGTACATCTAAATTGATCTTGAGCACTACAGTTTATTCATGCAGCTGTGGTATGAGCTTTCAAGGGCAGCATGAAGGCACGGATATTCCTCCATACTGAATAAAACAGAGGGAGAAGAGGCTGTTCCCATTGCACTACATTTGTTCAGGCTTTGAAATGAAACATCTCAGTGAAAGATTGCCAACTAGCCTCATGTTTATTCCCTGAATGTTTTAATTAGCTAGCTAGACTGTGCATGCTAAACATGAGAGCCAGTTTGGTGTAGTGGTTAAGTGCACCGACTCTAATCTGGGAGAACCGGGTTTGATTCCCCACTCCTCCACTTGCACCTGGCTGGATGACCTTGGGCAAGCCATAGCTCTGTACCAGCTGTTCTCTCAAGGACAGCTTGGGAAAGAGTTCTCTCAGCTCCACCTACCTCACAGGGTGTCTGTTGTGGGGAGGGGAAGGGAAAGGAGTTTGTAAGCCGCTCTGAGACTCCAAGTGAGTGAAGGGCGGGATATAAATCCAATCTCCTCCTCCTCCTCCTCCTAATGAAGTACCTATGCAATCAAAGAGTCTGTGGAACCTACAGCAAGACCTTCTTCTCACTGTCAAAGTAAACAAACAACTCAATCTACTCTCTGCAAAGCTGAGATCAAATTCTCCATGTTCTGTGAGTGCAAACTGACGTCTTGTGTTACCTATTTTACATTTAACATTTTTAATATCTCAGGCATGCCCCAGGAACAAAACACAGTACAATCCTAAGCAGTTACACCCTTCTAAGCTCATTTAATGTAATGGTCTAAGAAGGGTGTAACTCTGCTTAGGACTGCACTGTAAATAAAAGGGAATTCCATCTGTACTTCTGTGCAATAGTTAGCACTGCTATCTAGCTTCTCCAATGATATTTATGGGTCCTTCTCTCTATTTTTCTCACTTTGTTTCTCTCCTGTGCTTTCCTTTCTAAGGTACTTCAGTGATTTAGTGAAGAACCACCAAAATACCAGTCAGAGACTTGTAAAACTGGTGTTGTTGTTGTTTTTTTGCTCTAGCTGAACTTGTCACTGTGATTTGCAAGACTCTTTAGCTTCAGCACTAAACATTTTTGAGAGCTAAAATTTAATCTTTCCTACCAGGCACACAAAACAGCCCCTAGTTTCTTAGGCAATGCAAAGAGTGCAAAAAGTTCTCTCACAAGTTGCTAATGACAATAATGAAATCTGTGGAATAAGAATGGATGCACCTGTTCATTTGGGGAGGGTGCTGCCTCAATGTTCCCTGAGTTCTTTTTCTAACAATCCAAATATTGATGCATCTTCTACACTTGTTCTCTAATTTTTTTTAGCCATATTGGTTTCAGGTGCTCAAACACCTGCTGGTTCAGCTCACATCCTGTTTACTCATTGTGATCAGGGAGCGGCTCATTTAGTAAGCAGTTCAGATGTAACTGAATAAATATGAATGGGCTTGGCTACAACCCTAAGCAAACAAACTTCATAGAAAGCAAGTCCCATCAAAATAAATGAGTTTTGCCTGTGCATATACACACTTAGGATAGTGTTGCTGTCTCACACATGTTGGAAAACATAGTGCTGGTTGCCAGGCTGTTCAGACTGCTTGCCTCTTGCTCCAAACTGCTGCCCCAAAGCATCTGATTAAAACTTACTATTAAGAAGTCTCTGGGATCAATCTCCAGGAAGTCTACTCATTAGTAAGTCCCAATGGGGCTTACTCCCAGGAAAGTGCCTTTAGAACTGCAGCCTCTGTTTCTTCAGTGTCTGCTCCTTTGTATCATTCACCTGTTTTATCTTGTATTTCCTGATGTAAAAATAAATACTCCTCAGTAGTCTCCCCCCTCCCAGTTGGAGCAAATTGAGCACAATTACAACATCAATATTGACTGAGGGTAGGAATTGCATAATGCCATAATGGCAGCAGTTTTTAAAAACACATTAAGAATGGTGACCATGGCAAGCTATTGACAGATTCACAATTGGTATAAGGGGCTAGAGAGCAGTTTCAAAGCTGCTCAACACACAATACGGCCCATTCTGCATCTAGCATTTGCTCCATTGTTTTACCAAACCCCAATGGAACAGAAAAAGATGCAGCTCAAAACCTCATTCAAATACCCTGGGCCAACGCCATACTGACTACAGAGTAACCCCTGAACAGCCATAAAATGGCCATTAATCTATGTAGACAGTACCATAAAACTGAGAGATCAAAGGAAGTGAAACTGGCATGCAGTGTGGAGGCTTCCATAAAATCCGACAATCAAAGAAAGTGAAAGTGGCAAGCAATATAGAGGGGAATTTCTGTTCCATTGTGGGTTTGGTAAAACAGCTGAGCGAATTCAGAATGGGCCAGTAATGATGGCCTGATTAAGATCGGATAAGGACCAAAGCACACAGGGAGAAAGAGTTTCAGCTTCTCCCCTCACCCCATTTCCCCAAAATGAAACAGCCAGGGGGTGGGCTATTTGCAGAAACCCTTGTCTTTCCTGCATAGGATTGCCAACAACCTGAAGGAAGAAATTGTCCTGTTTCTTTAATAGAAGTTTACAGGGCTGTTATTTACCAGATGATGTTACTTACTTCCAAGCTATGAAAAGCTTCTGTGGGACATTTTTTGTCCAGGTTGTTGGTGACAGTTTCAGGTTAGGAAAATGGTGCCTAGGAGTCCTGGAAGCCAAAAGCATCTTCTCCACATGCACCAAAGTCTCCAACATAATCAGGCACTAGTCCTTCTTCAGCTCTTGGGGTAGGGAGACTGTCTCAAACTTGTTGATGAATCCTAATTTAGCTGTTTCATACTGGAATTTCCCTTTGAAATTTGGCTCTCAGCTGTGATTTATTTGCAAACTTTTTCATGGATAAAGTCTCTAAACTCTGCCTGGAGTTGGCTGCTGAACTGGATAACAGTAGTGGGATAGGGGCTCTGCTTGTGCTGTTTGTTTCTTTTCTGGACTCTTTTGCCCTGCTCACCCTTGTGGATGCTGACAGGATCATGACAGCTGTGAAGCTAATTACCTGTTTCTTGGATCCTGGTCTTTTGTGGCTGGTAAAATCATGAAGAAATGTCAAGAGAACCACAACCCCAAAAGACATAAACCATACAGAACAAAAAAGTTGTGATAAACGCTAAATATTATATCAATGCAGTGAACAGAATACAGTACAAAAGATGCTTCAAAGTGGTCAGTCAGTTCAGTTCTTAGTCAGTTCAGTTCTTTGACGAGGTTTTCCAGAATACAAACTTGTTTCATCCGAAGACTTCATCCGAACAGGAAATATTTGATAAGTTGCATGATGCATACATTTAGGGCATAAAAATCAAGTCAAACATCAGAAGTATAGTACTATTATCGATCACGAACAAGGCATATCAAGTGAAGGCTACAGTAAAAGATTCATAATTAGCCTGAAAGATTATGTGGTTGGGAAAGACTGAGATGCTAGCTGGAGGGTCACTCCTGAGACTCAGTGGTATCCAGTTGGCAGCTGTAGACTCTGTAAAGAGCCTTGGGATGTGGTCAGATTCTGCATTATCATTGGATAAACAAATGTCTATGGTAGCATGATCAGCATTTTTTCACCTACACCAACCCCACCAGCTGGCTCCTTATATGTCTAGGTCAGGCCTTGCCACATTGATCCATGCAACGGTCACCTCCAGATTGGACTAGTGCAATTCCCTGTATGTAGGATTACCCTTGAAAATGTGTTGGAAACTGCAGGTGGTCCAGAATGCAGCTGCCAGGTTGCTGACTGGAACATCATGGTCAGCTCATATTGCAGCAGCTGCACTGGCTACCAATTAGTCTCTAGATCCAATTCAAGGGATTGCTGTTAACCTTTAAAGCCCTTAATGGTCTAGGACCCTCATACCTACAAGACCACCTCTCCCATTACTACCCCCGTGCTCCCTTCGGTCATTGTCTAGGGGCCTCTTGAAGTTGCCTGGCCCCAGGATGACTTAGTTAGCTGTCAACAGGAGAAGAACCTTCTCAGTTGTGGCCCCTACCCTGTGGAATGCATTCTCAAATGACACCTGTGCCTTGCATGCAAAGCCAAATTGTTTAGGTTGGCCATTGGAGGATAACGACATGTTTGGGATGTTTTAATACTTGTATGGTGATAGACATGTATTTTAATATTTTAATGCTAATATTTTATGTTGTTTGTTTTTATGTTATTTTACCTTATTGGTTTTAATGTTGTAAATTGCCATGAGACCCTTTGGGTGAGCAGCAACTAAAACAATCTAATAAATACATTTATTTTGATGGACAAAGGTGACTTTGTAAGCTCTGTCTCTGCCCAGTTTTATGAATTTGCCTCTTCCTGTATGTTCAGAAATATAATTCATGATGCGTATGTGGCTTCACTGATTTTAATGGCTCATTACTACTCAAGTGTATAAAATTACAGGTTATAGACTCTTTTACAGAAAAATTGTTGTAAGATTCACTTGCACACATTCACACACTGATACACAACACCATTACCATTTCATTCTTTTAAGTAACTATGTTTGGTCTTGCTTCTGCAGTTTTAAAGAATTCTTGAAATTATTTTGTCTTGTGTAGTATGAGTTTCTATGACAGAGAGGTTATTTTGGAGGAAGCAAAGCCATTTAATCTCATTTGTACCTTTGAAATCTTTCCCATTCTCTTTGCTGCACAGCACTTAGCTGCTATGTAAAATTCAGCTGTTTCACCTTTAAATAAGTCATTTCCTCTCCTTGTGCACCAGCACAGGCCCTTATCATCTGTGAAATCATTATTGAACCATCCTCAGAAATTATCTCTGGCTCTCTGATAATGCCTATGCAATAAAAAGGTGTTCCCTTTCAAATTCCCAATGGTAACAGTTGTAAAGTCATCAAACTGACTTCCATTTTATCTTTCAAATCATTTTCACAAATTTGTTTCAGCTCAGATGTTTCTGTAAGTAAGACATATAATTAGCAGTCACAGGCAAGTAACAGGGTATCCTTCCTTGATTTAGGAGATTACAGATGGAGGAAACTACAAATGAACATTACTTCCCTGCATTACGTCTCAGAGAATATGATCTCCATCGTTATGTAAAGAGGAAGAGATTGGATTTATATCCCACCCTTCACGGAGTCTCAGAGCCGTTTATAAACTCCTTTCCCTTCCCCTCCCCACAACAGGCACCCTGTGAGGTAGGCAGGGCTGAGAGAGCTCTGAGACAACTGTCCTTGAGAGAACAGCTGGTACAGAGCAAGTGGGGAAGTGGGGAACCAGCAGGTGCAAGTGGGGGAGTGGGGAATCAAACCTGGTTCTCCCAGATTAGAGTCCATGCACTGAACCACCATGAGCGTCAACTACGGGGGGGGGCTCGAGGGCTCGAGCCCCCCCCCCGAAATTTCCCGGGGGGGGCTCAGCCACCCCCGGCAAAATGGAGCGCCCGCTGGTGGCCAGTCAGCCGGCCGTCGCAGCCTCTCCTTCCCCCCCACCCCCAGCCTGCCCTCCTGCCTCCCTGGGGCGGGGGGGGGGGGGAGAGAGGTGGCGACGGCCGGCTGACTGGCCATCGGCAGGCGCTCCATTTTGCCGGGAGTGGCTGAGCCCCCCCTGGGAAATTTCGGCACGCAAGGTGGAGCGGGAGCCAGGGGCCCGCAAGGGCAACGCGCCGGCCCCCGGCTGCAGGCAGCAGCATCAGCAATCCGAGGTGAGCGGGGAGAGGGAGGGAGGGGGGCGGGGAGCACGGCGGGCAGGTGGGCGGGTGGGCGGGCGGCCAGGCATGGCCCGGGGGAGGGAAGCGGCAGCGGCGGCTCCCTGGGGCAGGGGGGGGAGAGCGGCGGGGACATGGTCCCGAGCACGCGCGCGAGAGAGAGAGCCCCCGCCCCCCCAGGGATTTAAAAAGTCTACGCCCCTGTGAATCACTACACCAAACTGGCAAGAAGGGCATAAAATATATGAGCATAAGGAACAAGCAGCTTTTAAAAGTATTCCAATGCAACTGCAGCTAAGAGACTTTGAAAGTATGAGCTACAGTTGAGACAAAATTCTTATGGTGGTGGTGGCAGTGTGTGTGTGGGGGTGAAGGGTATGGTGAGAAGTGAAGTGAGGCTGCAATCCTGAGGCTGCTTTCCAGGAATTAAGGCCCAGTAAATAAAATCAGACTTCCTTGGGGTTGCTTTCTGAGCTCTAAAAAAGACTGGATTCTATGAAGTCATCAGCCCCACCCACTACCGTTCATGACAGTAAGATCCAAGGATCAATTGTCAAGAACCTGGGAAACTAATGTTCAGAACTTCCCAGAACTGTAAAGAAAAAAATTTCAGGCACTCACTGTCCTGATTGTGATTCCCGGGGATTGTTTCAAGAAAGACGTGTGGACAGTTTAATCCTTCCACCCCTCCTTGGTTTTGCTTATTATCAAGCCTTAAAAGGGTGGAAATGAATAAATGGTAGGTAAATATCCTTTTCCTATTCTAGGGCTTCAAGAAGCATGTCAGTGCCATCCTAAGCAATGTTATACCCTTCGGTGGGTCTTGAGGGGTGGAACTGTGCTTAGGCTGGCATGGTGAGTAAGCTGGTTGTAATAGGCAAAGCCATTTAAGAGTGAACACTTTCAACTACCTCTCCCTCGCCAAAGTGGGGCTACACATACCTGACCTTTACCTTTAAAAGAGGCCACAAGATCCATGATACTCATCTCACGTAGTTTGATCACCTACCTGTTTTCTTTCCAAATTACTACAACTGTTCATGCCTTTGTGGACATAGCATTATACACACAGATGCCTCAGATTAAGAGATCAAAGTTTTAATATAAACTGATATTTTCATCACCAGCTTAATTTGGTTACAAAACTGATTAGTAAATGTATGTTACTGCTATGGGGGAGTGCACAGTCTAAATCATAGTAATGCCTGGCAGAAGTGAGTGATTTGAAAATAGGCCTTTAATGGAAATGGCAGTATTGAGTGAATAGTAAGGGATGTAAAGCTCAGGATTTGTCAGTTATGCAGTATGGGTGTATTGCAAATTATATCCATTCCCCCACACACAGAGCAGTGGAACAGAAAATCATATGGAATGCCATAAGAATATTAGACAAACTAAAATTTGTGTGATTGGAAAAGTCTCCAAGGCCATATTGTTCACTTTTGCTGCCATCCTAAACACACCTTTCTGAAATGAATTACCATGGAATAAAATGTAGCTTACTTTCAAGGAAGACCTGCTAAGGATTGCTCCCATGTTTTCCCAAGCTTCAAACAGTAACACCTTTAACCTTCCCAGATAACGTATACCATTATCTAACCAGTTTTACATTTCTAAAGATTTCTGCGAGGTAATTGTGGTGACTATGGGAACTGCTACTACAAAGCTACAGCTACAAAGCTACAGTTGGGAGGAGAAAAATCAATTTGCTCCCTAGTGAAGTAGTCTGACTCAAGGTTACAATAGTCTTTAAAACCAATTGAGCAGTTAACCTTCAAAATATTAATACTTCACATTTCTATAGTTCCTTTAATGCTGAAGAGAGCCAGTGTGGTGTAGTAGTTAAGTGCACGGACTCTGATCTGGGAGAATGGGGTTTAATTCCCCACTCCTTCACTTGCACCTGCTGGATGACCTTGGGCAAGCCATAGTTCTGGCACAGCTGTTTTTGAAAAAGAGCAGTTTCTGTCAGAGCTCTCTCAGCCCCACCTATCTCACAGGGTGTCTGTTGTGGAGAGGGGAAGGGAAAGGAGATTGTAAATTGCTCTGAGACTCCTTTGGATAGTGAAGGGCAGGGTATAAATCCAATCTCTTCTTCTTCCCATAATCCACATAACTTCTCTGTAAAATAGACCAATATTATTATACCTACCAGAGGGGACCTATGAGGAATTTATGTGGGCAGTGGATTTCTGGTTGCAGCAGCATGTTGCTGCCCCATTCACTTGATCACCCCCTCACCACTGTTGTTCTACCACCTTCTACCTCCTCTTTGGTCCTTTTCTAGGCCCACCAGCCTCCAACTCCACTGCCTTGGTGGGTAGATTTCTTAAAAGGTGAAAGTGATGCTTATATGATGGGGGGGGGGGGTTAATCTCCCAATGTATTTTGTTTTAAATTTCAGATTCTTCTGGAAACCTGTGGTACTCCAATAACATCAGAAGAGAAGACCTCCAAAATAAACAAAACCCCAGGATGCGACGGCTTACCAGCCAAATTTTATAAGACTTTTGCTAAAGATTTAATGTCTCCTTTAACAGACATTTGCAACTTCATTCTGGAGTCTGGAAAACTACCCCAATCTTGGGAACAAGCAGGAGTAATAGTAATACCTAAACCCGGAAATAATCTCTCAAATCCTAAATCATACCATCCCATTTCTTTATTGAACAATGACTATAAACGCTTCACCTCTGTTTTAAGTCAGCCTTTTATCATCTGCAGCTGGCATGGCAGTTAGTTCCCTTCCTCAACCATGATGACCTAGCTACAGTGATCCATGTGACGGTCACCTCGAGGTTGGACTACTGTAATGCTCTCTAGATGGGGCTGCCCTTGCTGCAAATCCAGAAGCTGCAGCTGGTGTAGAATGCCGCGGCCAGGCTACTGATGGGCCTCACAAGGAGGGACCACATCTGGCCTGTGCTGGCAGCGCTGTACTGGCTGCCTATAGCATACCAAATCTGCTTCAAGGTGCTGGTACTTACCTTTAAAGCCCTATATGGCCAGGGTCCAACATACCTGAGGGACCGCCTTTTCTTGTACATACCTCAGCGAGCACTTCGGTCGGGGTCACAAGATTGACTTACAGTCCCAGGCCCCAGGGAGGCCAGGCTAGCCAGAACCAGGGCCAGGGCCTTTTCGGTGGTGGCTCCTGTCTGATGGAATGAGCTCCTGGGGGAGATCAGGGCCCTGCGGGACCTTATGCAGTTCCGCAGGGCCTGCAAGATGGAGCTCTTCCGCCAGGACTTTGACTAGGAGCCGCCACTGTCAGTGCCATCTACCATTGCTGGTACTATCGCAATGAGGGCTGGCCCTGGAAGCAACTCAGACCAGGCGGTCTGGGAACTAGACTCCACCTTGGTGGGAAGCCATCTATTCAGTGAATATTATTGGAAGCACTTTATAGAGAACTGTTTAATTAATGTTGTGTTGTGTTTTAAAATGTTTTATTGAATTTTATGATATACTGAACCTGGCACTATGTGCCCTTGTAAGCTGCCCTGAGCCCATTCGCGGGGAGGGTGGGGTATAAATGTAAAATAAAATAAATAAAAGTAACCTCTAGATGGAATCACATACTTTGAGAATACATTCATGTAAATCAGACAAGGTTTATTCCCTGTTTGGCTCTTGATTTTGTGTTATGGTTCTTGATTTTGAAAAAGCCTTTGATAGTGTGGAGCTCCTATACCTGAAAGCTGTTATTGAAGCTATGGGTTTTGGAGCCAAATTTAAACACACTATAGACTCTCTTTCTGTGTCATGTTAACAGTTTGAACTCATGTGAATTTTCCATATCAAGAGGCACTCATCAAGGGTGTCCATTGTCACCTTTTCTTTTTGCTCTTTTGATTGAGCCTCTGGCCAACATGATTAGATCTACAAAATCAATTGGAAGTATAGAAATCAATCACATACCTTATAAAATTAGTCTTTTTTGTGGACAATTTGTTTTATGTATTTCTTATCCTCAAAACACTCTTCCAAATCTAGAATCCATTCTTTCAGAATTCAAAATACATTCTGGTTTAGCTGTAAATCACTCAAAAACAATTTTTTACCCAATAAATTTATCTCCACCTACATGTTCTTTTATTAAAACTAATTATTCTTATCATTGGGTCACATCTAAGTGGTCTTACTTTGGGGTAAAAATCCCACTGAATGTAGATGTCCTTTTCAAAGTCAACTTCCTGACCACAGCATGATCCATCACCAATCTGCTGAAACAATGGACCACCAAAACCTTTTCATGGCTTCAGAGAGTCAATGTTCTCAAGTCATTTATTTTCCCCAAATTTTTATATTTATTCAGGGATCTACCAATATTAATTCCTATGTCTGTATTAACAAAAAATAACAAAATGGGCATATAAATGGCCCAGGACTAGATTTGATAACTTTCGCAGATCTAAAAATTGTGGAGGTTTGGCATGCCCAGATTTATTATTATACTATGATGCTACCATTCTTTCTCACCTATTTACAATACTGGATCCAAACATTCAAATGGAATGAAAGTCCATAGAAGAATCCAGCCAGACTCCTTTTAAATACACTGAAACGTTTTGGCTTAAGGAATCTGATTGGCCAACCCACATTACAGAAAATGTATTTGTTAAACCACTACTACAGACCTGGGATGCTAGATGAAAAATTTTAGCTCCGGACATCTCATTAGCCTCAATGTTTCTGGGACAAACTTGGTTTCCATCTGCTATTTCTCCATCGACCTTCCAAGTCTGGAGATCTGCATCTCTTTTTAGATTGTCTGATATAACCTACAGAAACAAACTCTTAACCAAAAAACAACTAGAGGATAAAGCCCATATTTCAATTGCCTGGTATGAATATTTCCAATTAAAACATCTTTTGGTGTCCCCCCAACTTCAACAAAGCCTAGCAAGATCACATACAAAGTTTGAAGTCATGCTTATGCAACACAATCAGAAAAATACTGGTCTTATTTCCAAAATTTGTCAGGTTCTAATAGACCCAGACGATTTTGACTTACCTTCATATACTAAATCCTGGCACCAAGGCTGCAACATTAAACTAACAAAAACACAATGGATACACCACAAACTGATGAATTGTTGGTATCTAACTCCCTTACAACTCCACCACATACATAAACACTATTCTCTGTACTGTTGGAAAAACTGTGGTGAATGTACATACCTTGTTGGTGGGAATGTGTCATAATATGAAATTTTTGGAAAGAAGTGCTGAATCAAATAAAGACCCTTACGGCTGAGAAGCTGGAGGTCATATTGTTACATCACTTGCAAGATGTTAATATTTTACCTTCTAGGAAAGCGCTGATTTCTTTACTCATATCTGCTGCTAAAATGACAGTAGTGTATAAATGGAAGGATATAGGACCCCCACTGATTGATCAATGTTATACAAGGGTGTGGGACCATTTTATAAAGGACAAAATTTCAACCAGCATCACACAATTAGACCCATATTTGGCATATCAAGACTTTATTGGCAAATGGTGGTCTGTATTAGAATGATTGGACTGTACTACCTATGGTAAGAATTCTTTTAAATCACACAACAGTTACAAATTTATGAGATTATAGTATGATCTAAATGTTCTATTTTTTGATTCTGGAAAACACTTGTTTTATTGTACCAGATGTGAAACTTGGAGCTATTGTTGTTATTCATTATTATTTGTTGTTATTGTTCTTGAAAAATAATAAAATCATTTAAAAAAAGAATCAACTGAGCTGTGTTGGGACTCCAGTAAAAGGTAGCTAGTTCGCTTTCTTATTTTTGTGCATTTCGCTTTCTTATTTTTGTGTATTTTGCTGCCATTGAACTATATGCCTTGTTTATATACCTTTCTTGAATTTCTTCAATAAAACTTTTTTTTGCCTTTTAAAAAAAAATTATCTTCTCTGTTCTTGGCTTTAGTCTCTGGATTTTAGTATCCATAGATTTGGCCATACTGAGATTTAGGTATTTTGACAAGCAAGGAACCAACATTTAATTTGCTCTCCCTCATATTTCTTTTTTCTGAAGGCCCCCATTGCCTCTTTCCTCTTCCTTTTATCCTTCCCACTGACTGGCTAACCTATCTTTATCTCCCCCCCATCTTCAGCTTTCCCCCTTTCCCTTCCCCCGGCAGCATCTACCCAAGGAAACTATGAACCAGTTGCATGGTGGTTGGACCCAGCTGCGCAGTGGGGAATCCACATGGACTTATTGGAGGCACTTCAATTTCTCCTGTATCTCCTCCAGATACTACTGCCACTTTCTGTCATTCAGGCAGCTCACATCTCTCACATTCCCCTGCTTCCATCTCTCTTCCACCTACCAGCCAGCCTACCTTGTACCAGGCTGCCATGTTCAGCAATATTCATTATTTATTTCATTTATACCCTGTATTTCTTCATAATGGGAACCCAAAACAGCTCACAACAACCCTGTAGGATTAGGCTTAGAATATGTAATTGGCCCAAAGTCTCCCAATAAACTTCCACAACAGGACTGTGATTCAAACCTCCATCTCCCAGATCATAGTCTGAAACTCTAACACTGACTTCCATTGGGTGGATGCTGTGGAACAGTAGAAAGCAGCCAGTACAGGGTGATTCATTCATGTTGTATGATATCACAGTTTCTACCAGTCTTCTCCCCAGTGAATCCTTCCTCAAAGGCATGCTTCCTCTGCCTTTTACCAAGAGAAACCAAGGATTGAAGGCTAACAGTACAGTTGTGTTGCCCCATGGGCACTGAGAGGCCATTCATTTCTTAAAGCTACAGGCACAGCTTCTATTATTGGGGGCAGGAGTTAATCCCTCAATATGTCATTTTTAGATTTTATATTTTACTTGGAACCTGGTGATTTTGTAGGAAGTTCTATGTTACCTGTTCATGGCTCCAATCACTGTATTTAAGTATCCACAGATTTGAACAGGACTTCCTGCATCTCAGCTAGAGATGGGCATGAACCAGCTGACAAACTAAAATTTGTCACAAATTTTGACCTGTTCAGGGTCACAAACCTAAGTTCATGAACTGAAGAACTTATTCATTTATTTATTTAATGAACCACCCACCCTACAAACAGGCTCTGGACGATTTAAAATATTATAGAGATTAAAAAAACAAGTAATAATCAAATTTCTGAAAATAAATAAAAAGTTAAAACCAATCAAGATGGCAAGAAAGTAATCCTCCTTTGTTGACTATACCACTATCCCACACGGCAGGGCATGGAAGGGTATGTGAGGGCCATAGAAGAAAAGAAAGAGGGCGCTAGTCTTAACCTCCCATTGCTGTCATCAACTAAAAGCCTGGCAGAACATCTCCGCTTTACAGGCCCTGTGGAACTGGATCAGATCCAGTAGGGCCCTGAAGTCATTCACAGAGAGTTCCACCAGGTTGGGGCCAGGACCGAGAAGGCCCTGGCTCTAGTCGAGGACAGCTGGACCTCCCTAGGGCCAGGGATCACCAGCTAATTGTTATCAGCTGATCTCAGCATTCTTCTGGGGACATATTGGAGGAGACAGTCCCAAAGGTACATGGGTCCCTGATCACTCAAGGCCTTGAAACCTGACTTGGTACTCCACTGGTAACTAGTGTAGCTGGCACTGCATAGGTTGTATATGTGCTATCCATGGCGTTCCCACCAAGACTCGCACCACCACATTCTGGACTGGGATAAACTGGACTGAACCACCATGAATTTTGGGTGCAATTCATGGTGGCTCATGATGGTTTGTGTTTACTCCTGGTATTTGCTCTTCAGGTGAAACAGCTGAGTGGCTAGGAACTCCCTGTTGCTCAGCTGTTTGCTATAAATGGCTTGGAGCCATTTAAACTACCACTGCTTTGTGCTCCCTGCAGCTTTCCAGAAGGGGTGAAGTCCTTTTCCAGGAGATCTTCCATCTATCCTCTCTGCTGGTGGCAGGGAGCCTCCACCAGCAGAAAGAAAGGGAGGGAAGTTCTCCAGCAGAATGGAAGGAGCATTCTGCTGGTGGCAGTTCTCCATGGCCAGCAGAAAGGAAGAGGAGGAAGATCTCTCTTTCCGGGAAATCTCCCCAACCCTTTCTGCTGGCCACTGTTTTTGGGGCTGTCTTCTGCAGTCTTTTTAAAGTTTAAAGTGGCTACAGAAGACAGCATGAAACAGCTGCATGGTGGGGAGTACCTCCCTACTCTGCAGCTGTTTTTGGGGGGGCTGTCTTCTGCACTAACTTGAAACTTTAAAGGGACTGCACAAGACAGCCCGTACCAGCTGAGCAGTGGGGAGCAAGCTGCTCCCTGCCACTGAACCATTTTTCAGGCTTTCTACAAACTTCACTCAAAGGGACTGAGGTCCCTTTCAGTGGGGTTTGCAGGGCCAAGAACCACACAAACTGGTTCAGTTTGTAAATGAGCCTCCTAATTCAGTTCTGTTCAGGTTCAATTTGTGGTTCAGCCATGAACCAAACCACATTTTCCTGGTTGGTGACCATCCCTAATCTCAGGTCATTCTTGTAGCCTCTACACAATGACAGATGAACTAGACATGATGACAGATGAACTAGACATATTTAAAGAATTTCAATCAGGGTTTTTTTTGCTAAACAATTATCTGAAGAAGGGTGTCACTCCTACTTTACTTTTGGCACTTTATCTTGCCTCCACATCTCTCTGTCAGCTTTAATTTCTCTGTACTTTTATCCCTGTTACTCTTTTTCCAGTTACTTCACTTCCTCACACTTCAATTCTCTGATATTCCTTCTTGAAGACACCAAAGTCAGGATTTTTAAAAATATATTACAATGTATTCTAGCTTCATTCACTGATCAGTCATACAGAACTGTGATATATGTTTATACATTTATTTATTGATTTCAATATTTTCTTTTTGATCATTATTTGAGGTTATTACTGAAATTATTGCAAAATAGGAAGCAGAACCATCAGATGGCTCTGTGATCTTGGGTATCTGGGATCGTGGATTGTGACCCATGTAACTTCAGTGAGATCCCCATATGATTATTCTGAACAAAGTAGTTTAGAGATTACAGGCTGGTGCTACTGTTCTGCCTTTTAGTAGCTACAAATTGATTTGATTTATGATGCTAAGCTATATATCTGAAGAAATAACCTAGTTATAATGATGATCACATGGTTTCTGCTAAGTTTGAAGCTTTGCAAAAAACAACATAATCACTTGTGGTGCCCTTTTACATTCAATTTTATACTTGTCTTGTGAGGGTTTGGCATTTAGGTCCAAAAACAACTCTGATCTTTTCATTATTATAGGTTTTCCACTGCCTTTGAAACTGTTGTCATGAGAACAGATTAATTCAGCACTGTTTTCTGTCTGTATCATTGTATCCAGCAAAAAATATATATCTGACTTTTAATACCCTACTTATTAGCTGAGTAGGGCATTTGGTGACACTTGGCTGGCTGACTTTAACATATTAAGTGGTCTCTGTTTTTATTTCCTTTGCAATCAAATCTCTGCTCCAAGTTGCATAGGTGACATTTCCCAGTCTTCCATTGCATCTGAACAGAGCAATTTATCAGAACCCTCAGTGTGGAGAAAATACTGATAGAATGGATACTGATAGAATGGAAAACAAAAACACAATGCAAGATTTTTTATTTATTTAGCTATGTATAACCTGCTTGTCTTCCCAGTGGGGACCCAAAGCATCTCAGGACATTCTTCTATCATCTTCTATTTTACACTCACAACAATCATCCTATGGCTGAGACAATCAATCCATTAGGCTGAGAGTGAGAGAGACTGGCCCAAGGTAACCCAGGCAGCTTCCATGATTCTTGGCTTCTCAGACTCTTGGCCATCACTCTAGCCACCTTGCTTAGCAGTTTACAACCCAGGCTTTGTTTGGTCTGGTGTTTCTGTGGGTCAGGATCCTTCTGAATTGTTGATGCAATGATAAAGAGTAATAATTATATAGCTATTTTTCCCCTAGGGAAAGTATCAAAACAAATGCTGTACTTCAGACAATCTTGATTACCGTGGTATAAATGCCTCCCTCTTTTCCTTCAAGCTGTTCCTTGTCTCAGGCTCCCCCACACCACAGGCACCTTACATATTTCACAAAAACTGAAAGAGAGGTAGAAATACAATCAAGCCATATAATACCCACATTCCATTATTTATTTTATATTTATTATTTATTATTCTATACAAAACAGTTATTAGCTGCCTTTCTGCCTTGCAGTTCACAATTTAAATAAAACAATGATGATAAAAACTCATAAAAGATCACAATTTTGAATCTCAATTAGGAATGCCAATAAGTAAGAACTAAATTAGTCAAATGCTGTCCTAAATAAAGCTGTCTTCAACTGCCTCCTGAAGACTGAAAGTGAGAGCGCTAGATGCGCATCCCTGGGGAGGTTGTCCCATAATCATGGGACTGCCATTAGAAAGGCCTTCTATTGTATGCCCACCAGCTGAGCTTCTTTGATTTGCAGGACAATCAGCAGGGTCTCTCCCTGTGATCTTAATTCCTAAAAACATAAGGGTCCTTTAGATGCCCCAGTCCCAAGCAACACAGGGCTTTAAAGGACAAAACCAAAACCTTGAATTGGGCATGGGAAAGTACTGGTAGCCAGTATAATTACTGTAGTGTTGAAGTCACATAGTCCCAGTAGCTGGCCCCAAACAGCAGTCTAGCCACAGCAACCTGCACTAGCTGCAGCTTCCGAACATTCTTCAAGGATAGCCCCAAGTAGATCGCATGGGCATGGGTCACTGTGGCTAGATCTGACTGAAACAGAAGGGGGGGGTTGATGCACCAGCCAAAGCTGGGCAAAAGGACTCTGAGCCACCACAACCACCTGATTTTCTAAGGGGACTCCTGTGCCAAGCAGCACTCATAAGCCATGAACCTAACTTTTCAAGGAGAATATAACCCCACTGAAGGCAGGAGAGATACCACGTCCCTGGTCTGCCTTTCTACTAAACTTGAGAACCTTGGTCTTGTCAGGATTAAGTTTCAGCTTGTTCAGGTTCATCCAGCCCATTTCTGATTCCAATACCCAATCAGAACTTTAATATCATACTCAGAATTAGATGGAAAAGAAAGGTAGAGCTGGGTAAAATCCTCACATTGGTGACACCTCAGCCCATATATCTAGCCATTCAGCCACAGAACTCCCTAGGGAACCTAACAACATGATAAACTATAAAAACCATTAAACATAGAACAGCATAAAAGGCATAAAACATAAAGAATGGATAAAAAGTATAAAGACATAAAACAGTTGCAATGTATAGACCCAGCAAGATAAACAACAGAACCAAGACCCAAATTAAACCAAAATAACTCATATTCAAGAACCAATGGAAAAGAAACACATGGCAGTTCATCCACAGAGGAAAGAAACAAACCTGGTTTTGCACTATCTGGAGGGCAGGCAGAACAGCTAGAGAGAAGGAACAGAGGCAGCAGCAAGCTACATATGAAAACACATGAAGCTGCCTTATACTGAAACAGACCATTGGTCCAGCAAGGTCAATATTGTCTACTCAGACTGGCAGCGGCTCTCCAAAGACTCACCTCCTACCTGGTCCTTTTAACTGGAGGTGTTGGAGATTGAACCTGGGATCTTCTGCATGCCAAACAGATGCTATACCACTGAGCCACAACCACACAATCTCCTGCCTTCCCCATAGGAGGAAAGGTAGACCAGAGCACTTGCAAGGGAGATAAGGAAATGTATTACTTGCACTCTCTCCTTCTAGGAGGCAGACCAGATATGCTTCAGATGAAAGGCAAAGCCAGATGAGACATAAAGAGTCTGTGATGAAAGAGTATGTCATGGGTCTGCCTGCCAACACCACCTTGGGTGGGGAAGAGGTGAAGAAGGCTGGCCTCAGCCCTTGGATGCAGCAGGAAAACCGGCCAGATGAGGTAGAGATTCCATCAGGTGAAGCGGTAGCATCTCAGGCTGAAGGCACTGCACCATGCCCTCTATCAGTCCTGCATCCTGGGATCTGAAGCTGAAGCAGAGACCCCACAGCTGCCAGTCTCACCCCCAGGGTTGCCAGAGCCAGTGGAACCCAGGAGAAGGCAGGCCCAGCAGGAGGTGCAGGAGCAGCATCGTAGTATGTGGTTGGCCACCCAGCACTGGTCAACCTCTGCCTGTATGTTGGAGTCACTACAGAATCAGTCTAGCCACAGCATTCTGCACTAGCTGCAGCTTCCAAACATGCTACAAGGGTAGTCCCAAGTAGAGCTCATTGCAGTAGTCCAGTCTAGACAATGAGTTGCACCTGTCCCTGGATGACTTCTGATAAAAGCAGCTAGAAAAGGTGAGTCACCATGGAAGCAACTTGTCCTTGTGTACTGCTGTGTCATGGTCTAGACCTCAGTGTGGTCTAGACCTCAGTTTGACCTTCTGGACCATGACCTGGCTTGTGCTCTTCAGATTTATGGTTTGATGCTTCGACTTTTGAAGATTTGTGCTTTGACCCTGCACTGTGTTCGGGTTACACTTATTGCTTCTCTTCCCAGGTGCCTGCCTGAACCCGGACACAGTGTCTCCTCTGCAGACAGGACTTGCTCCTGGTATTTTGCCACCTCTTCCCATGCCAGCACTGTCCAGGTCAACATGAGCTCTGGAGATATTGCCAAGGCCTCTGGAGCTCCCTTTGGACCTGGAGAACAGCAGTGCAGGTCTGGTTATCTCAAGTGCAGGCTGTCCCCTTTGTTATGTCCCAAACAACTGCTTATCTTGGACTCGAGTGGCAGTGACATGGGCCGGGAAGTGATAATGGGTGCTGGCTGCATGTTGGTATCCTCAGTGGACTGTGGAATGCCAAGCTACTATTTGGGCAGTGAACCATCCCTGCACCCTACCAAGGAACTAGAGAAATAGCTACAACAGGACTACTTGTGTATGCAGGCTTTAATGTGTCAATGACATCACACAAATTCCATTCCTTTTCTCCCCCCAAATTGCATTGTTACAACCCCTTGAACTAACTGAACACAAATGAGTGCAGCTATTTCATGGTATTTGGTAGCAGCTGACTGTCTGTCACCTCTGACTAAGACAGTAACATGAGCTGCACCGTGCAGTAACCTGAGCCCGCTTGCAAGGAGGGCGCCCTAAGCCGCCCTGAGCCTGCGGGGAGGGCGGGGTAGAAGTACGAAAAATAAATAAATAGTAACCAGTTCACCCTGTGGGTATAGCCTCTGGCACAGACCACCTTTCAGAGAAGTTGCCACATTTGAGGGATAGGGCCTGCCCTGGCACATTTTGACCTTCCCTTGCCAACCCTTCAGGCTCCAGGGATGATAAACCTAGTTGCCACTACCAATGTTTTAACTTATGGAAAGGGAAACATCTTGGCTTTTCTCCCTCCCTGAGCTTGCACAAAACGGATCCCAATTTCTCAGGCTCATTCTCTTCATAAATAAGAAGAAGAGAAGAGAAGAGATTGGATTTATATCCCGCCCTTCACTCACTTGGAGTCTCAGAGCGGCTTACAAACTCCTTTCCCTTCCCCTCCCCACAACAGACACCCTGTGAGGTAGGTGGGGCTGAGAGAGCTCTTTCCCAAGCTGTCCTTGAGAGAACAGCTGGCACAGAGCTATGGCTTGCCCAAGGTCATCCAGCAGATGCAAGTGGAGGAGAGGGGAATCAAATCCGGTTCTCCCAGATTAGAGTTCGTGCACTTAACTACTACACCAAACCACTACACCAAGTTGCACCACATAGCAGACCTAAACAGCCACAAGTGAGACAAAGCCACACTCCCCGAGTCCCTCCTCTGCAGGCCAAATTAGATGATACTGTGACCGTGTGTCTGCTAAAGGGACATGGCACCATTTTAGATGTTGGACTTTTACTATTCAAACATCACAGTAGCCTGAGCCTGATAGTGACTGTGCCACAGGGAGATGAGAGGCTCCTGTGTCCTCCCCACACCTTTCTCTAATGCCATTTTCAAAAATCTAAATAGCCATATGGCCATTTCAGCTCTTCAAAATGGCCGGGTGGGAAATATATGGTTGCCAGTGCCCAGGCTGGAGTTCCTCTGCTTTTGGGGGCTCCAATCCACCACCAACCAACTGGCTGGTGAGGTAAGCCCCACCCCAAGCATGGCTACCCCTCTGCTTTCCCTTCAGGAAGATTTAAAGGGCTTCAGTTGATCGGTGGGGAGCTCTTTAAATCTTCCAGCAGGGAGGGAGAGGGGTTGTCGCCAGCTGCAGCTCCACAGCTCAGCTGGAGGGCCCTTTAAATCTTTCAGCTGAGAGGGAGAGGAACTGTTGCTGGCTGCAGCTCTGCTTGCAAAAAGACCCTCTCCCTCCCTGCTGAAAGATTTAAAGGGCCCTCCTGCTGATCAGCAGGCCATATGCTCCTCCTCGATCAGCTGAAGCTCTTTAAATCTCCCAGGAGGCAAGTGAGAGGGGTGGCTGTGGGTGGCTGCTCTTGGGGGCAGGGCTTGGGGACAGGGCTTGAGGCATCTCTACCCACACCTGGAAAGCCCCCCAAATTCCCCCACTGGAGCAAGAAGGGGACTTGGCAACCCTAAGGGAACAACCTCCCATCCCTCATGCTTATCCTCTCCTCTAAAATACCCCCCAAAGAACACTAGATTCTTCAAATAACAAAACTCTAATGATCCTGGGGCCAAAGAATATCCACCTGGCCTCAGTGAGAGCTTGAGCTTTTCTGGTGGTAGCTCCAGCTTGGTGGAACGCACTTCCAAGTGAGATCCGAGCCCTCTGGGCCCTGTTTCACTTCCTCAGGGCCTGTAAAGCAGAGCTGAACCACCAAGCATATGGGTGAGGCCAAGAGAATTCTTTTATACAGCTCTGCCTGTCCTGTCTCCCTTTTTTCTTCCCCTGGGACAGTGATAGTATTATTATATCTCATTTGATTAATTTTAAATATTTGAATTGGTTAAATTTATCTGTTTTTAATTTTGTTTTTGTCTACTATATTTTGTGATCCACTCTGAGCCCCACAATAATGGGGAAGAACAAACTAGCAACTGAAATCATCATCATCATCATCATCATCATAGAATACTGTGATCCCCAGCAGGAACAGGCCCCTTAGCATTTTGAAAATTAAAAATACATGGTCTAAAATGGCACCACATCCCCGTGGTAGACTCTGGGATATGACATCATCTAGTCTAGCCTTCAGACTCCTCATCATAGCAATGATAAAGGAGTGAAAATAAACAGAAGTCAGGATGACTCCCCAAGGGGCTTTTGGGGGATTCAGGCAATAAACTTAGTAATACAATACAAAGTGGTAAAGTTATTAAAAAGGACCCTCAAAATGGCATGTAATCCCTGATGCATCTCGCTATAACTGTTATGATTTCTATCACCTTCATTCTTCTCTTTGAAGAGGAATAAGGACAACAACCCCCCCCCCCCCCCAAACAACCCTGGCTTCTCTAATAAACCTCCAGCAACTGAAAAAGCCATCATTTGTTTTCTGACTGTCACCAGTTTTCTATGTCAATAGAACCTCATAAAAAGTTCTATTTATTAATTAAAATATTTATGCCTTTATGGCTCAAGGTGGCTTACAAATCACTGTGGGAGACATGTGCCCTGCGCCACTGTGCATAATAAGCTTTCAAACACTTGGTCAAGAAGAAATGTACAGAAGCTACCAACCATCATTGTAATACTTGCATCATACATGGAGAGAGATCAGGATGGGTAGCCATGTTAGTCTGTCTGTAGCAGTAGAAAAGAACTCTTTCCTACTGCATCATAGAGTTGTTCTCCACTTTCCAAGACACAATATAAATTGAAAGCATCCCACAATTTCCCAAAGCATGTCTAACTTTCTTAAACCTCCAAAGAAAGAGATAGCATTTCTATTTGCTAATATATAATCAGATCACCAGAAGGTTCAAATGCTAGACAAGCTCACTCAGATAAGCACATTAATTGAAGATAATTAGAAAGTGGATTTATCTCCTTTTTTCAGTTCATCTTCAGGGTGATCTCAGCATACCTCTGCATAGATGGAAGTCATTGAAATAGTGGAAATGCACTAAGGATTGAAGTGGTAAATCTCATTGGCATTAATCAACATAAGTACAATAGTTGGGGATGGTTATTCTGGAGGAATTGATCCATGATAATAGAGTGTAAGCTGATCTACATATTTTAGTGTAATCAGTAATCAATTTGCTCTTAATACAGTGCAGTGACTTCTGTGGTTAAAGTACTTGACAAGGCTTCTAAAATTGATGGATGAGTCTGGCTTGCTTGCAGGTTGCATAACCATTTCATTACAGTCAATGCAGCCATCAGTAGAGTTTTGATCCATTGAGGAACAGAAGACAGTTTGATTCAGCTACATTGGTCCCCCGTGAATTATGAGGTATAAAGAGTGTCTGTTGTTAACCATTCCAGTCTTGTGCATAACAGACATTGGAAGGCAGCCTTTGGCTTGAGTTTTGGCTAATTTTTCAGCATCAGTATGGCTTTGCACTAAGCATCTTCTCAATGGAAACAAATATTTAGTGCAACCACTATTTCAATATAAAATCAAAATCTCTCTTTTTTAGTGTAATTATAGCACAATGCTTATATGAACCATTTAAGCATCTTGAAAATCTTTACAACTGAAATAATATTTATTTACTTACTTCATTTATACCCCACTCTCCCCCCCCCAAAAAAAATAGGGACCCAAAGCAGCTTACATTGAGAACATAAGAGAAGCCAATGTTGGAACAGGCCAGTGGCCCATCCAGTCCAACACTCTGTCACACAGTGGCCAAAAACACCAGGTACCCTCAGAAGGTCCAGCAGTGGGGGCAGGAAGCCCTCCCACTGTTGCCCCCCCCCAAACACCAAGAATACACAACATCACTTGCCCCAGACTGAGAGTTCCTATCTATACTTTGTGGCTAATAGCCACTGATGGACTTCTGCTCCATATGTTTATCTGATTCCCTCTTGAAGCCGTCCATGCTTGTAGCCGCCACCACCTCCTGTGGCAGTGAATTCCACGCGTTAATCACTCTTTGGGTGAAGAAGTACTTCCTTTTATTTGTTTTAACCCGACTGCTCAGCAATTTCATCGAGTGCCCATGAGTTCTTGTATTGTGAGAAAGGGAGAAAAGGACTTCTTTCGCTACCTACTCTATCCCATGCATAATCTTATAAACCTCGATCATGTCATCCCTCAGCCGTCATTTCTCCAAGCTAAACAGCCCCAAGCGCTTCAACCTTTCTTCATAGGAAAAGTGTTCCAACCCTTTCATAATTTTAGTTGCCCTTTTCTGCACTTTTTCCAATGCTATAATATCTTTCTTGAGGTGTGGTGACTAGAACTGTACACAGTACTCCAAATGAGGTCACACCATCGATTTATACCGAGGTATTATGATACTGGCTGATTTGTTTTCAATTCCCTTCCTAATAACCCCCAGCATAGCACTGGCCTTTTTCATTGCAGTTGCACACTGTCTCAACATTTTCATTGAGTTATCTACTACGACTCCAAGATCTCTCTCTTGGTCAGTCTTTGCCAGTTCCGACCCCATCAACATGTATTTATAGTCAGGATTTTTGGCTCCAATGTGCATCACTTTGCACTTGGCCACATTAAACCCCATTTGCCATGTTGATGCCCAGGCCGAGGACAGACTGGCAATCTGAAGCGGGGCAGGCACGCTTCGCAAACGGAGGAAAGGAGCCCGTTCAGACATGCGCATCTGCCCATCGGCTCCGTTGCGTACTTACCCGTCTCCCAGCCGCTTTCCTTCCGCTTTACCCGGACACCGGGTAAAACCGGTGTTCAGGGGCCTTCCTCCGCATGCCTCCCGCTTCCAAACAGTGTGAACTGGAAGAAGCGGGAGGCATCCGGAGGAAGTGTGAAAGCACGGCAAAAAGTTTTGCGCATATGCGCATATGCAAATATGTGCATATGCGCATATGCAAATATGTGCATATGCGCATATGCGAAAAACATCAAAGGAAAACAAAAAAAAAGTGCAGCGGCACGCGCGAGCCCCGCGCTGCTGGCTATGCGGCAGTCTGAACTCTCCGTGGCAGTCTGAATGCTCCGTATCGCCGCTGATCCGCATTGCTCTGGCCAGTGTGAACGGCCAGCTCCGTGAGTTTTTTCCCCCGCTCCAGTTCCCTCCGCTTTGCCTCCGCTTCAGATTGCCAGTCTGTCTTCGGCCCCACTCGCCCATCCTCGACAGATCCCTTTGGAGTGCCTCACAATCCTCCCTGGTTCTCACCACCCTGAACAACTTCGTGTCATCTGCAAATTTAGACACTTCACTGCTTCCAACTCCAAATCATTAATAAACAAGTTAAAAAGCATCGGACTGGGTACTGATCCTTGCGGTACCCCACTGCTTACCTCTCTCCACTGAGAAAATTGTCCATTTATACTCATTCTCTGTTTCCTTTTAATTAGCCAGTTTTTGATCCACAAAAGGACTTGTCCTTTTATCCCATGACTATTGCGCTTACTTAGGAGCCTTTGATGAGGAACTTTATCAAAAGCTTTCTGGAAGTCAAGGTAAACAACATCTATTGGGTCCCCCTTGTCCACATGTTTGTTTACTCCCTCAAAGAACACTAACAGGTTAGTGAGACAAGATCTTCCCTTAAAGAACCCATGCTGCGTCTTCCTCAAGAGATTTTGTTCATCAATGTGCCTGCTAATCTTTTTCTTTAATAACAGTTTCCACCAACTTACCCGGTATTGACGCCAGACTGACTGGCCTGTAATTTCCCCGATCTCCTCTGGAACCCTTTTTAAAGATAGGAGTGACATTCGCTACCTTCCAGTCCTCAGGAATAGAGGCAGATTTTAAGGAAAGATTACATATTTTAAGGAAAGATTACATTGTTCTTTCCTTCACAATTTATCTTCACAACAACTCTGTGAGGTGGGTTAGACTGCAAGTGTGTGATTGGTCCAAAGTTACCCAGCAAGCTTCCGAGACAGAGTTGAAATCTGAACTTGGGCCTCTCAGATTTTAGTTCATCACTCTAACCATTATACACATTCAACATTAGATGACCCCCTCCAAAGAATTTGCCCATTTTCTGATAAGAATCACAGATATGTGTAACCTTCTTTTTAGAAGCTTGTCTCTTAATTAGGCTTGCATCAGCCTCAAATAAATGAATGAGACCTAATTTTTCATATAATGCCCTTTTGGTTACTATAGAAACAAAATGTGTGATAGCTGACAATGCCCTAAGTGCTTACAAATATACAAGGACTGTGAGTTGCAACTGCCTCCTATCCTAAGGCTGCTGCTTATGATAATTTCATACATGCTTACCTGACATTAATTGTGAATGGCACAGGTGTATTTAAGTTGCTGCTATTTCCTCTGCAAATCATGCAGAAGCAACAATCCAGAAAGAAACATGCTCCTTCTGCATATTTTGTCAGAAAAGCATTAATTTTAAATGCACATGTTTCATCTGCAAGTGGCCTGAGTTGTATGCATTTTGCACTCAGAAATGGATAGCCAAAGGCACTGAGACAGAATGCAGAGGTAGTGCCCTCTACCCCATAAATCCATTTTTTCTTTTTTCTTTTTAAAATTTATTTATTGGTTTTTCATACAAAACATAATACACATACATTATATACGTACATTATTTCGAGTCTATCTACCCTCATTTTGATCTAGCCAAACATATAACATATTCCATTTTTTTTGTGAATAATTCCAGATCTTTCCCCTGTAAAAACATATTCAATCTGTCCATCTCAGCCACCTCCAACAGTCTCTGTATCAAATCCTCTCTTGATGGCAATGTCTCTAATTTCCAGTTTTTTGCAACTAGTATTCTTGCTGATGTAAGAATATATATTATAATGTATCTCAGATCTCTATTAATATCTTCTGAAAGCATATTTAATAAAAAATACTTCAGGAGTAAATGGAATATCTGTGTCCGTTATTTCTTGTATAATAATATAAATTTTATAACAATATTTCTGAATTTTATCACACTTCCACCAAATATGATATGTACCCACATTTTTCTTACATTTCCAACAAATATTAGATGTATTTTTATAACATTTTGCAATTTTATCTGGTGTCCAATGCCATCTGTGAAACATTTTCATAATATTCTCTTTGTACGGAATAACTCTCATAAATTTAACAGCTTTCCAAGTTCTATTCCATTGCTCTAGATCAATACTATATCCAAAATCCCTCATCCATAAAATCATTGTAGTTTTAACCTGTTCATCAAGCATATAGTCATCTAATAATAGATTATACATTTTTTGTATTAGTTTATCACTCAAAGATAACCATATTTTATCAAGTTTATTTTCCTCTTTGTGAAAACCGATTCTAGTCTTTGTTATACCTAGTTTTAACTTGTATTTTTCCCACCACACAAGATTCTAATTTTTCCATACAATATTTTCTGTTTTCAAATTATTATTTTTATCAACAAAACCTCATACGTTTCTCTTTTCATTTCCGTTACTAATGAGGGTTTTATAAATGCCTCTAAAGGAGAGACCCATTTAGGTATTTTATCATAATATCTCTCTTTTATTGATCTCCAAATCTTCATCAGTGCTCCTATTATTGTATGTTGGTGAAATATCGAATGCACTTTCTTGTACCAAATATAAGAATGCAACCCCATTGGTAGATTGTATCCTTCTAAATTTAATAATCTTATATCTTATAGAGTGACCCACTCCTTTATCCATGCCAGTGCCGCTGCTTTATAAAGGAGTTCCCAATTAGGAAAACTAAATCCTCCTCTTTCTTTCTTATCCTTTATTACTTTCATTCTAATTCTCAGTCTTTTATTACTCCAAATAAATTTACTACACATTCTTCCAAACTCTTCTAATTGCTTCATATTTCTTAATACTGTTAAGTTTTGTATAATAAATAAAAATCTGGGTAAAATATTCATCTTAATTGCTGCGATTTTTCTCAAATATGACAATTTCAAGTTATTCCATTTTTCTAAGTCTCTTATAACATCTCTAAACAGTTTATTATAGTTGTTCTCTACTAGTGTCATATTCCTATCCGATATAGTTATTCCCAAATATTTAACTTTTTAAACAACATTTATCTTGGATATTTTTTAGATATTTTCTATCTGTTGGGGTGTACAGTTTTTAATGATCATATGTGGTTTTTGGAAATTAACTTTCAGAACTGCTGCTTTTCCATACTCCCGAATCTCATTTATGAGATATGCAAATGCAATTATTGGATCTTCTATAATGAAAACTAGGTTGTCTGCAAAGGTTTACAGTTTGTATTCTTGTCCCTGTATTTTCAATCCCCTTATATACACATCTTCTCTTATCTGATCATTCATGGATTCTAAAGCAAAAATGAATAACAGAGGAGATAATGGACATCCTTGCCTTGTCCCCTTTTGAATCTCAATATCTTGTGTAAGTTCACCATTTACCAAGATCTTAGCATATTGTTTTTTTTATATAGATCTTATTGTTGTTAGGAAGTTTATCCCACAATTCCATAATTCTAATTTTTGTAACAAGAAATTCCAATTTACATTATCAAATGCTTTCTCAGCATCAAGAAATATTAAAGCTAGTTGTTTACCAGGATGAGAATTGTAGTATTCTAAAACATTAATTATAGTTCTTATGTTACTTTTTAGTTGTCTTTTTGGCAGAATACCTGACTGGTCTTGATGGATAACTTGAATAAGAACCTTCTTCATTCTTGATGTAAGTATTGTTGCAAAAATTTTATAATCGGAATTCAGCAATGATATTGGCCTATAGTTCTTAACTTCCTCTTCATCCATGTTAGGCTTATGTATTAATGTAATTAGCGCATGTTTCCAAGTTTCTGGTATCTCTGCTGATGAGGCAACATCTTGAAAGAGTTCTTTTAGGGACAATATTATCTGATCTTCTAGTCTTAAGTATACTTCCATTGGAATACCATCGGGTCCCGGTGTTTTATTCTTCTTTTGTTTTCTTATTGCTTCCACTATCTCGTTAAGAGAGATTGGATCATTCAGTATTTTCTTCTGATTCTCATTAAACTGTTTCTTATTGTACTTATTTAAATATTCTGTCATCACTTTTTCTTCCTAATGCTCTTGTTTATATAATTTTTTGTAGAAAGCTTCTATTAATATCTTAATATCTTAATATCTTAATATCTTGTATATTGTTTTTCCCTTCATCATTTTCATCTCTCAAACCTTTAAGTATCTTTTTCTCTTTTTCTTTTCTTAACTTGTAGGCAAGCCATCTTGTTGGCTTATTTGCCTTTTCAAAATAATGTTGTTTAGAATATTCTATTTTCCTTGCAATTTCCTGTGTTAACAATAAATTCATTTGATGTTGTAAAAGTTTTAATCTTTTTCTTGTTTTCTTCTCTCTTAATTCTTTCCCTTCCTTCAGATTGCTCTCTTCTCTTTTTATCTCTATTACCAGACTCTCATATTGCATTTCCCTCTGTTTCTTTCTCCAAGCACCTTGGCTTATAAACTATCCCCTAATATATGCTTTATATGCATCCCAGACCGTTCTAATGGATATATTTTCCTGTATATTACGCTTAAAATACTCAGTGGTTTCTGTTTCCATTTTCTTCATAAATAGTCGATCTTTTAATAAATTTTTATCTAAAGTCCATCTAGTTATTTTTCATCTTGTCTGTAGAGTTAACATTACTGGACTGTGATTCGCAAATGTATTTGGTAATATCTCACTTTCTATTATATCTCTTTCTAATGTAGCAGAAGTCCATATCATATCTAACCTAGACCATGTATTGTGCCTTGCTGAGTAGTAAGTGTAATCTTTTTTCTTAATGTTTCGTACTCTCCATGTGTCTATTAAGCTGTATTCTTCAGCCATATATATGAAGGATCTAGGTAGTGTTTTCCCTGCTTTTTTCCTTTTTGCATGGTTTTTCCTATCTAACTTAGGTTCTGAGACAGCGTTATAATCTCCTGCAATGCAAATTTCTTCAAATTTTTGCTCTATTATTATTTCATGTAATTTCTTGTAAAAAATTTTCTGGTTCTGGTTAGGAGCATAAATAATTAAAATTAATATCTTCTTGTTCTGGTTTACAATTTTAATGGCTATTATTCTCCCATCCTTTGCCACATAGACCAATTCTGGAAACAAATAATCCTTCACATATGTTGCAATGCCTCTCTTCTTTACCTTATCAGCTGCAATGAAAACTTTGCCCAACTTCTTGTTCTCTAAATAGTGTAAGTGTTTATATCTGCTAATAATTTATACAGTTGAAAAAACGTCCTCTTCCTCTTTTGTGGACTATTTAATCCATTAATGTTTACTGAGAGTAGTCTAAGCCTTTTCATTTTCTCCATTTTTCTCTTTGTCCCCCTTACCCTTTATTTTCTGTTGGTATCTTGTAGTTATTTGGGATGTTGTCAAATAACCTGTCTTTTTCCCTTGATGTTTTCTATCTTTTTTATCTATCCCTGCTTTATCTCCTGTTAGTGCTTCTTCTTCTTCAGCTTCATCACATTCTTCCTCTCTTTGCCAACCTAGATTTTCACCAAATTTATCCAGGAAATCTTCAATTTTAAATATAGAGTCTATTTTGTATCTTATTCCTTGGTAGTTGAATAACAAACCCTCTGGTGTTAACCATTTAAACCAGATTTCATTCTCTCTTAATAAACTTGCTAAGCTCATATAATTTTGGCGTTTTTCTCTTACCCTCCATGGTACTTCCTTTAATATTTTTATTTCACTCTCTTGTATAGTTATTTTTGTTTTATTTGCTTCTCTCAGAATCTTATCTCTTGTTGCTCTTTGGTTAAATTTAATATGCACTTCCCTGGGTAACTTGTTCCTTCTCTCAAATGCAGTGTTTTTCCTAAATATTTGATCTATGTCATGGTCAATTTCTTCATAAGTCCCTATATCTAGTTGGTCAGTTAAAATTTTAATTACTTCTTCTTTCAAGTTTTCAACTGTTTCTGGGATATTTTGACACCTTATGAGCATAGTAGCTTTTTCTACTTCTAGACCTATTATTGTTTCTTCCAATTTATCTGTTTTTGATTTTACTTCTTGTACCTCTTGTTCAAGTCTTTGGACTCTTATGTCTGTTTTATTTACAGCCGCAGTCACTTTTTGTATTTCTTGTTTATTTTCAGCTATCTGTTTTTTAATCTCTTCATTTTCAGCTGTTATTTGTTCTGCTAGTTCACCTATTTTTGCCTGAATTGGTTCTATTTAGAGCCAGTTTCTATCTAGAGCCAGTTTGGTGTAGTGGTTAAGTGCGCGGACTCTAATCTGGGAGAACCGGGTTTGATTCCCCTCTCCTCCACTTGCACCTGGCGGGATGACCTTGGGCAAGCCATAGCTCTGTACCAGCTGTTCCCTCAAGGACAGCTTGGGAAAGAGCTCTCTCAGCCCCACCTACCTCACAGGGTGTCTGTTGTGGGGAGGGGAAGGGAAAAGGAGTTTGTAAGCCGCTCTGAGACTCCCTTGGGGAGTGGAGGGTGGGGTATAAATCCAATCTCTTCTTCTTCTTCTATTTCTTTTTTCATTTGTAGAGGTAAGGTTGTTTCTGCCATATTTTTCATCTCCTGTGCCATACATTCCTGAATGAGTGATTTTAGGTCTTTTATATTCAGTTGCGTTACACTCATTGTACTTTGTTTAATGAAACCTTGTATGCCAACTTGTCCTGGAGATTTTATGGATCCCTTTCTTCCTCCTCCTGGATTGGTGGCCATTCAATTTTGTTACTTTTGTTTATATAGTATATAATATGGTATCAGCTTTCTTGTCTTGTCTTATCTATTTAGATATTTCTGTCTATGTTTCTATTCTTCTCTTATATTCTATCTCCTATATTGTACCAACTATTTCACCCCAACCACAAAATCAATATCTCTCCAGTATATATACACAACAAAACAAAAAGAAAAACCAGTTAAATATCTATACAATCCCCCTCCTCTTCCCCCCCTTACTCTGTATAAAGAGATCCCAACCTTAGAACCTCTCTTAAGGTCCCAACTCTCTTTTAATTTAAGTTTTCTATTAGAAATTCCCTTAAGCGAATCTCTATTTTTGTTTCTCTTTCTGTCCTAGTACGCTCCTCTGTTTCTCCATTTTTTCCACTTGCTTCCATCTTTTGCGTACCTTTCACTCCTTCATTTAAATCAGACCTGCTTTCCTATACTTGCATAATTTCACTATCTTGCGCTTTTTGCTCAACTTCTTTCTCTAGTAGACGTTCTATGTTCCTTTCACTTGCTCTCGCCTTTTACGTATCCTTTGCTCCTTCGTCAATCTCTTTCTTCTCTCCACTCAGTTTTCCTACGTTGTTTCACTAACTTCCACCTTTTTCGTTACTCCTCCAGCTCTCAATGCGCTCTGTATTGCTCCCTTGCTTCCAACCTTTCTGTAAGCAGTGTTGTGTAACTCCGCCTCTCCACCTTGTTTTTCAACTGTCACCTGCTCTCACCTCCGCAGCTTCGTCCTCTCTCCACTCGTACAGAAGATCACGCTGTCTTTTATGCAATTCTCCTCTCTCTCTGCTCTTTCTGTAGGTCTGCTGCTCCGCTTTTTACATAAGTTTCCGTTTTTTCCATAGGCCTGTTTCTTCCTCTCTCCACCTCTCCGTCGCTCCACAAATCCATTCAAAATATTTTACCTAAAAGAGCATCACCTTCTCCAACAAAGAAGGGCTTCCAGAGTTACCGTGCCAATCTAACCACAGTGACATTTCTAAGTCTACTGACCTCGATGGACTTCAAAGGGTCTAAGTATGTTCAGGATAGCACTGAAGTATCAGTCTGGATGCAGGCTGTCTCCAAAACCTGGTCTGGACAATCATTTATGTCATTTCCCTTATTCTGATTCAGGAGGGTAGCTGTATTGGTCTGAAGCAGCAGAACAAAATACCTTGAATAAAACTTTGTTGGTCTTAAAGGTGCCACTGGACTCAAACTCTGTTCTTCCTGCAAGGCTGTCTATAGAATAAACCCTTTAGGTATTAAGGTGATACAATAACCTCCAGGAAATTGTTCATCTCTGCAAAATAAATAAACACTTTTTTGGAAAAAAAAGAATTCAAATTGAGAATATTCATTGGGAACTTCAAACATAATAATCCATCACTGAATAAAGTATTTAAAAACATTTAAAATTTAGAGTAAGCTTAATGCATTCTATAGTAAATTAACTTTTAATTATATTTGACTACTTGCATTTAAAAGGGGCTGCGGTAGCTCAGAGGTTAAGATGCTGAGCTGCAGACCAGAAGGTCAGTAGCTTGGCACTTCAAGACCAGAGTGCTGCGTGACGGAGTGAGCTCCTATCTCTGGTCCCAGCTCCTGCCAACCTAGCAGTTGGCTAGAAAGCAAGAAAATGCAAGTAGATAAATAGGTACCACTTTAGTGGGAAGGTAACAGCATTCAGTGCACTTTGGCATTTAGTCATGCTGGCCACCTGACCATGGGAAAAAGTCTTCAGACAGTGCTGGCTCTTTGGCTTGGAAACAGAGATGAGCACTGCCCCCTAGAGTTAACTTTGACTGGCTTTCAAGAAAGGGAAACCTTTACCTTTACCTTACATGCATTTAGGCTTTTGCGGTATCCCATGGATTTATGATGGCACTCTGCAATGGACCTCTGGGAATGAGTGAAGTACTTTCTAAACTCCTGCCCTGCCACATCATCTCCAGAAGCCCAACCAAGGGCCTAAACCTATTAAAAAGCCACCTGTCAGATCCAGAAAAAAATACAGCATTTCAGAAATGTTTTCAATATGATTCTCAGCATCATGGGACAAGTAAGAGTCAGGGGCACAGTAGTGATGCTGGAGGTGGAGAGTATTCTTGGTGCTGGGGGGGCAACAGTGGGAGGGCTTCTAGTGTCCTGGCCCCGTTGCTGGACCACCTGATGGCACCTGGTGTTTTTGACCACTATGTGACAGAGTGTTGGACTGGATGGACCATTGGCCTGATCCAGCATTGGCTTCTTTTATGTTCTTATATAACAGTTTCTTCACAAATATTATTTGTCCTTTTCTTATTCAGTTAGCCTCTCAGTTTCACCCAATTTTCTTTTTTTTCATAATTAGTCAAAGTTAGGGTTACCAACAATTTAAAGAATGGGTGTTTTAATCAATTATACAATCAAATACAATTTACATATCACCAAAATTGCTTTTTTCAAGTATCCTGAAAAAGTATACAGTTTAGTAAACAAGTATACCACTCACTGTCAGACTGGAAGCCTATCTTCACTATGATCTTCTTCATTCATATTTTCCTCTTCATTGCTTCAGATGATACACAAGCATGGTCTAAGCCTCAGATCCACCAATTGCCACAAAAAGCCAGCTGAATCCAGCTCTAGGGGGCAGTGCTAATCTTTATTTCCAAGCCGACCAGTCTTCATCTCAGCATCTTAACCTCTGAGCCACCGTGGCTCCATGTGTTAAAATTAGCTGCTATCAAATTAACAGTTTATTGATTATCAGTGCAAATCTCTAAACAAAGTTATACCCTTCTAAATACATCAAAATAACACAATGGGGTAGCTCTCTTCAGGATTGCACAATAATTTACCAGTTAAAACCAACTAAAGCTTGCCAAAAAGTAAAACCATATTAAGAAGATACTCTCAGGTGGGTAGCCATGTTAGTCTGCAGTAGCAGAATAAAATTTGAGTCCATTAGCACCTTAGAGACCAGCATATTTTTTCCAGGGTATAAGCTTTTGTGCGTCAAAGCTCACTTTGTCAGAGGATGCTGTTCATATGTGGATTATTTAACACTGGAGGGAACATCAAAAAGCGGCAGTGGATATTACCAGAGAGCAGAGAGATGCAGACAGTATAGTTTTACAGTTTAAAAATTCATTTTAAATGGACCTTTTGAGAAATATAGTATTTGCAGCCCTTCAGAACTCCCATTTGTTTTCTTTTATTCTGTCTTTTCAGTGTGTAAAAGAAAAAGGCCTACTTTGATTTTGTTGTGTTAATTTTTTTTTAGTTTAAAAGCATCCATCTGTTCTGTGCCAGCCTCTTCCTGACAGGACAGAATAACTGAACGTTACATGGATTCTTTCAAGAAGTTAAGCATGTCCAAGTCATGTCTCTTTGCAATGACATCAGCACTCAATGGATATCCACAAATTCAAGAGTCATTTGTTTTCTCAGCACCCAGAATAATGGACAGAAGCATATTAGATTACCAGTTTAAAGCATTTTTTTCTCATAAAAATAGCAGGACAGACCTCGGAAGTGGATTACTATGAGCATATCCTGACCAATGATCCCTCTAAGCTGTGGAGTCTTGTGAGCAAAAATTCTACTTTGTGAACTACTGGCATTAAAGTTGTGAGTGAGTGATTTGTTTCCTGCATAAATTAGTTTGCTCTGGAGCCATCTTTCCTGAGCTAAGACAAAAATGTGTGAGCCAGAGGCTAAGAAACTGTGAGCTAGCTCACACTAACTCAGCTTAGAGGGAACACTGATCCTGACACACATAATTTATGGTTCCAAAACCATGTAATGGAATAGTTCAGACAACAGTGGACCCTACTAGTCTGTAGTGTATATATGGTTCAGTGTGGTGGGATTTTCTGAGACAAGTCAGGATTTGAATACAGATTTCACTAAGTAACTACATTTAAAATAAATTATGGATTTACTCTATGTCTGAACCAACCCAATAATTACATTACATTTATCAGAAGGTGAACTATGTAATTAATTAATTAGTATCCTACCTTTCCTTCAGAAACCTCAAGATAGGGTAATTTCTCCTCATTTTATCGACTAAATTGTGGATTACAATACGTCATTTCTAGCCTAACTCTAAGCACTACCCCACGATGGCTATTTGTGTGGAGATCAGGGTTACCCTTAATGGCAGAGGGGGATCTGATGCTTAAAAACTGATGGGGCACCTAGGTGGTGACCCTCTCAATAGCTTACTCAAGAAATCCTTGAGAAACCTTGTCCCCTGTCTGTGCAACTTTCAGAGCCACAGGTATTTTGCATGAACAGAAAGTTGGTAGCTCCATGCCATTCTGATGCTGTCACCAGGGCCGGTGCCAGGTTTTTTTGCACACTAGGCAAGGCTTCTACCTTCTGGCCCCCCCCCCCCCCCCGCCGGCTGTGTGCCCACCATTTTTCAAACAAACAAACATATGTTCCTGTTACACTTCCCCTGACATAAATATTTTAAAACAGCTATTTTCTAAAGCATGCGTTTATGTTTTTTGTTTTATTTAAAGAACAGAGCTTTGTTTTTGTATTTTGACTAGTTCAAGAACTGGATCAAGTGCATCAAACCATGCATGAATACTGAGTTTCCATTCACACTTTCAAATTACCAATATACACCTTGCCAAACATACTGTTTGAATTTTAAACTTTGTAACACCTAAGAGCTTTCACAAGCACACTATGAACACTCAGAAGCTATAAGAAAGTTTTTAAAATGCACTGTTTGGAGTAGTGGTTAAGTGGGCGGACTCTAATCTGGGAGAGCCGGGTTTGATTCCCCACTCCTCCACTTGCAGCTGCTGGTGTGACCTTGGGTCAGTCACAAGTTCTATACCAGCTGTTCTCTCAAGGACAGTCCTCTCAGAGCTCTCTCAACCCCACCTACCTCACAGGGTGTCTATTGTGGGGAGGGGAAGGGAAAGGAGATTGTAAGCCACTCTGAGACTCCTTCGGGTTGTGAAGGGCAGGGTATAAATCCAATCTCCTCCTCCTTTTTCTTCTTCTTCCAGTCTAAAGTGCCCTGAGAAGTTTAAGGACAAGCCAAGTTCCATGCTTTCTTGCAGGGATTTGGTATTCTTCAGAAGATCTGCAGATCAGGCAGGCTTATAATTAAATATTACTGTCTAAATGAGCTTAATTATTAAAATTCAAGTGCCTTCCCCCCCCATGTTTAAATGGCAAAAAAAAATAATTTTCAAGAGTAATTACTGACCATGGAAGATAAGCAAGGATAGGGATGGATGTGGGGGGAAGAAAACACACCCCATTCATTCCCCCCTCTGACTTGTCTGACCTGCTCTTCTCTCCTCTTGGGCACCAGAGTGAAATCCAAGGGAACCAGCATCCCAGTCCTTGGCTCCGCTCACAAAGGGCAGGGGTGGGTGGGTGGGAGTAACAACTTTGGACAAACCTCTGAAGGGTGACACTTCCCTGCCCTCCTCGCCTCCTCGGTCCCTGCCGTGCAGGAATCTGGCTGCCCCGTGGCTGCTTCGTGGTGCCATAGGGGTTAGCGACATACTTCCAGGCAGGGCTGCTTGCCTGGTGGCATGTTTTAACCCCCACCCCCCAAAAAAAAATCACCTATTTTTTTATTAAAAAGGAAATAAAGAAAAGGATGTTGCGACTTCTTACCATCTTTGCATGTGCCTTGTCAAGTACACCCCCCTGCTCTAGAGCTTGCAATGGCAGCACCCTTCTCTCCCCCCCAGAGTCTGTCTGTCTCTCCCCCCCTTGCTTTTTCCACCAGCTCAGCAACCCTCCAGGTGATTTATTTCTTTTTAAAGTCTCTCAGGTTTGCACACCCAAACGTTAGGACAGGGGAGGGAGAAGAGAGAAGGAAGATTTCGTAGCCACTCAAGTCCCACAGCACTTTGCAGCTCAAGAAGATGGGTGTGTGTGTGTGTGTGAGTGAGGGGGTGTATCTGACCAAGGGAGCCGGGAGGACTCCCTGGGCCCAGAGCTTCTGCCCTGGGAGACCTGGTTGGTCTCGAAGGTGCTGCTGGACCCTCTGAAGTGTCTGCCTCCCATGCCATCCCATTCTGCCTCTCATCCTGCCATCTTGGGGCTTTGGGTTGCTTGGGAGGGAGGGTTTTTTGGGGGGAGCCAGAGGCTTGCCTAGAATGTCCACCATGCAGGTTCCCCCAGTTCTAGGCTTGCCTAGAATGTCCACCGCGCAGTTTTAGGCTTGCCTAGAATGTCCACTGCGCAGGTTCCCCCAGCCCCTCTCTTTTCAGGCTGGGGAGGAACAAGAGGGGGCAGGAAGAGGGCAGCACTGTCATTCTTTCCCTGACTGAGGCCTTCGGGATCAGCTCCTGCACCGGCCCAAGAAGGCGTGGGCCCAGAAGTCTGAGGGGTGCATGGGACAGAAAAGCCCCTGCTTAGTGATGGGCCTTGGCCAGAGAGAGGTGATTAGCAAGGAGAAAGGTGGCGGCAGGGGGCGGGGGAATAATACAACACCCAAAGCAATTGCAGAAGTGGTTTCCCTTTCACCTACCTCACAATGCAGGGCACCAAGGGAATGCCTGAAAGCGACGTACCTGTGAGCATAGAAGGAAGTAACGGGGAAGGAAGTAATGGGGCCTTGCACAATCTTTTCTGTTCTGCTGCATCAGACCGTGGTGGAGTCCAGCAGTTAGTCACCAGCCAGAAAGCTCACCTGGCCAGAGGTGCACTGCCGGTGGTCAGGGCAGGGCGATGGCTGCGCAGGAAAAACAGAATGAAGGGACCCAGCTGGATGGGTGGGAAGTCGTGGGTGGACCTGGCCCCAGATGCCCCACTGTGGTGAATGTGATCCTGAGAGGCACCCAGTTCAAATCAGGATCGGTGCAAGCCAAGAGAAGGCACTGAAGGCTCTGCCTGCCCCCACCAAATGCACCCCCATGACACATGTGGTTTCCCCAAGCAGATGCTCTTTGCCCCTCGGAAAGGCACTTTCAGGGAGCTCCATGATGGTATGGAATGGAATCGGGCCTCCTGCACATGTTTACGTGTTCTGCCCAGACCACAGCCATTTCAGCCACACACAGGGCAAGCAGAGCAGCAGACAAAAAGGGCATTTGGTGCGAGACGAGGGAGGGGAGGGGCGGTAGGCAGGCCAGCGCAGAGCCCTCCGACCTAGCCAAGGAGGAGTGCACAGCCAGGGCAAGGGGAGCAGCAGCTGAACAGGGCTTTTGTGGAGGGGAGGGGAGGGGCGGCCAGCCAGCCAGCACAGTGCCCTCCCACCGAGCCAAGAAGGAACACAGCTAGGGTGAGAGCACAGCGGGGCATGAGGCAAGGGAAAGAAGGGTGGCAGGCTGGCCAGGTGAGAGGAGCGGGTGGGCAGCTCCATCTGTCTGGATGGGCGTCCAAGCCTGTGCGCTGCCTCCCTGGTCCTCCAGGCTTCTTCCTCCTCCAGTATTTAAACCCAGTGGTGATCAGCTGAGAGCTGAAGTTAAGGAGGAGAAAGAGCCAGGGCCAGGTGACACACAAAGGGCTTCTGCTGGCGAGGTGCCCCTGGTCCCCTTCTCTTCTCCCCCTGGGCCCACTGCAGAAGTGGAGCCCTTCAGCGCCCCCCCCCCCCCACTCACTCATCCGACCTGCCCAGGCCCAGCAGAGTGGCAATGACTTCCCCCAGCAGCAGCTTCAAGGTGAAGGGCTCTTTGCGAGAGAGGGGCACCATAGCAGGGGCGAGGCAGCAGGCCAGTGGGGGCGCTCTTCTCATGCCATGCCCCTACGCTGCTGCCTAACCCTGCCTAATGGAACAACCGGCCCTGGCTGTCACAACGTCCTCCCGTACTGGGGCTCCCCAACAGAAGATGCCACTTTTCTACCTGAGTCTCTGTTATGATAGTTAGCCATTGCCTTCTACTGAACGTTCTCTCACACAGAGTAACAGACAGTACCTGGTGTTATTCCATGTGGAAGAGATGGGTTATCTAAACCTATTCCAATTTGGATTCAGGCCTGGATTTGGGACAGAAATGGCCTCGGTCACCCTGATATGTGATCTTTGCCAAGGGAGTGATGGGGGAGTGCATCCCTGTTGATTCTCCTGGACCTCTCTGCCATGCCCAATACCATAAACCATGATATTCATCTTGTCCCTTATGATGTTTAATATCTACATTAGTCCACCGGGGGGGGGATCATAAAGGGATTTGGCATTAGTTCCCACCAATATGTGGATGACACCCAGCTCTACTTCTACTTAACAGCTGAGTCAGGTGGGTCTATGGAAGTCCTGAACAGGTGCCTGGCAATAACGATGGGATACACGAGGGCCAATAAACTGAAACTCAGTCCAGAAGAGACAGAGGTGCTCCTGGTCAATGACAAAGTTGCTTGAGAACTGAGAAGTCAACCTGTCCTGGAGATGGTTGTACTCACCTTGAAGGAACAGGTTCATAGTCTGGGGGTACTGCAGGATCCTGGCTTACAGCTGGAGAACCAAATCTTCTCTGTGGCTTCAGCTGATACATCAGCTACAGATGTTCCTCCTCAAAAAGTGTGATCTAGCCACAGTGATCCATGCTCTGCTTACATCCAGGTTAGAGTAGTGTAATGAGCTTTGCATGCAGCTGCCTTTGAATATGATCTGGAAATGCTTTGGATACTTCAGCAGCCAGACTATTGTCAGGGATGGGATCCTGGATCATATCAAGCCAATGCTGAATGATCTGTGTTTCTGGGCACAATTCAAATTGCTGGTTCATTCCTTTAAAGCCCTAAATTGTAAACTGCTCTGAGCTCCAAGTGGAAGGCAGGGTATAAATCCAATCTCCTCCTCCTCCTCCTCCTTCTTCTTTGCTTAGGGCCAGGACACTTGAAAGACCATCTTATCCCTGGTGCCTATGTTGTTTTCTTTTAGACACCAGATCAAAACATTTCTTTTCACCCAGGCTTTTAATTAAGGGGTTGATTTTTTAATACTATTCTAGCCTAGAAACTGCTATTTTAAACTGTCTGTCATTTATTTTACGCTGACCTGGCCCTTTTTGATACTGGCTTTTAATTACTATATATTTTTTTGTTTTTATTATTTTTATTTTTAAGCCACCTTGGGCAGGTTCCTGGAGAAGTATCATAAAATGTTCGAAATAAAATAAATAGAAGTCAGTTGCTAGTTTTCTAAGTACTGTGTCTTAATGGTCTGCACCGGGTAGGCTATAGCATCTATGGCTACTTGGCTGGACAGGATGATGTTGTGTGTTTGGCCATCATTATGCATTAATTGGTATGTCCTATACAGTGGAAATATGAGGACTAGGGATGGGCACGAACAGGATTTTTGCTGTTAGGTTCAAGGCTGAACCATGAACCAATACACTGGTTTGCAAACCAAACTGGTTCATATCAGTTAGTGAGCCATTTAAAGGTCAAACCCCTGCTTTCTGCTCCCCACAGCTTTTCACGAGAAGCAGAAAAAAGCTATTTGGTTTAAATGACTTGGAGCCATTTAAACCAAACAGCTGAGTGGCAGGCTCCACTGCTCAGCTGTTTGGAAACCCTTGCTTTCTGCTCCCCATCCCTTTCCCTTCCCCTCCCCACAACAGACATCCTGTGAGATAGGTGGGGCTGAGAAAGCTCTCTTGAGAACTATGCTTGAGAAAACAGCTCTGAAAGTACTTATGACTGACCCAACATCACACCAGCAGCTGCATGTGGAGGAGTGGGGAATCAAACCCGGTTCTCCCAGATTAGAGTCGAAACTCCTAACCACTACATCAAACTGGCTTGTATAATGGAGCAAGCCATTGAAGGGGCCAGACAAAAAATTGGGTGACAAGTGCCTGCAGTTTATACATTCAGATGTGACTACCAAGAATGCATTTTCCCCAACTTATTATCTTTTGCCAGTGCCAAAAGACGTTTATTATGTAATTTCTATAGTCCTGGTCACCATGGCATCCTAATGCTTTGTAAACATTAATGGATTTTCAAAGCACTCTAGATAGAGGAAGGTATTATCAGCTTCCATTTGTGTAACTGAAACAGAGAGCCGTAGAAATTGACTGCCAACATTTCAAATAAAACCAATAGCCTAAGAGGCCTCGATCTGAATGTTCAAATTCTACCCAGAAGTATTTATCAAAACATGAAGCACTCAAAGTAATTAACCAGTGCTGACAATGCTAACTTCTGCAAGTTAATCATGTTTTTTACAATATGGATATTGTTTTACTAAGCTTGCAATATCTCGTGTATCAATGCATTCTCCTTTCTTTTTCTTTGCCCTTGAGCTGACAAGTTAAAACATCAGCAATTCTTACTCAGGAAAAATGAGCATTAGCAGCATTTAGAAACAATTTTGCAAACAGCTTTCTCATCATCCTTTCTGGCTAGAAATGGACACCAGTTTTTACTCCCTGCCCCATACAAATATGAAATATGTGTCTTGGAGTATTCCCACCCACAAAGACTAACCAGAGTGCAAGACAACATCAGGAAAGGGAAGAAAGTTGCCCAGTCTGGCAGAAGAGATCTGGACATCTTCCCTGTGTATTATGGAAGCATACATGCATCTTGATTCACATTCTATCTGCACTGTGATGCTGAGCCCTATTGAACTGGAGGGATGGATCTTTTGATGCAAATAAGGATATACAGTGATGAATGAATGACAGCTGGCCAGTGAGCTAGAAGGAAAATAAATAATTAGATTTAATTGTGGGATGGTTTAGGTTCAGTATGGCAGGAGTAGGGATTCCTCAGATTAGTTTTCCAGTGAAACAGGCTTCCAGGGAAGTTAGGAACTGTTCTTTAAAAGGAGAAGGTAAACAAGTATCTGTCCAAGACATTTTAGATCCAGAAAACAGGAGTTAGATTATCCACAGTACACCTGCAGTCCTACAGATATAGACAAACAGTTTAGGATCCCCCCAAATGTGGCTAAATCTGAGGCTCCAATGGATCTTGAACAACAATACACAACAAAAAGCCTGTTGAAACTGAGGCTATTTATAAATGTAGTTTATTATCTGGATTGGGGCTCTGCTGCTCAAAGAACAGAAGTCTCTCTTGTGTCACCAAACTGTATCTGCCTTTGCTTGTGGCTCAGTAGGACTGGTAGCCAGATCTTGTCCCAAGAGCCTCCTGGCCATTGCAGAACCCTCCACCAAAAAAGAGCGTAGACTTTCCAGTTTTCGGGGGGGGGGGCTGGGGCTGGGCCAGAGACATTACAGGCCATTGTCTCCAGGGGAGGCTCAACATGTCCTAGAAAAGTTTTTTTTGGGGGGGGGGGTTCCAGCTCCCCAGCCCCCCTGAAGTTGACGCCTATGCCACCAAGCTTTAAAGTGATACAAAATATCCAACTTCAGATATACTCTGATGACATCTGAAGTAGCTGTAGCTGTCAAAGAAAGATTTTGGAGTCATGGTCAGCAGCTCAATGGAAATGTCAGTGCAGGGGTAGAGGGAAATAGCAATTGATTTTAGGTAAGAGACTTGAAATAAATTGGCCTGGATCCATACAGCAGCCCTTGGGAAACAATCTAAAAGCCATATGGCTAACTCCATTTCCCCTTTTTTAAACCTTTACCACTCTCTGGATAAATTAGCTGCTTTTCCAATTAAGCTGTCACGAAAGAGAAAAGTATTAGGGCAAGCTTGTTATTGTTATTGTGTAAAGCTTCCTTTCTTGCTATTTTTGCTGATGTTTGCATTACATAAGTGCATTTGCAGAGCAATTCATTTGGAATGACTTTTCTAAAAAGTTAGTGGGGACTATTATGAAATAAAGCCAATGCACCACCTCAGTTCTTGAAACCTAACATTTGGCATACCTTATATCCCTCAAATCCCTCAGAAACGAGTTTGGTAAATAAAAGGTGGAATGAGCTCAGGATGGGGGGGGGTACCATTTTTGACTGCAGCTCCCCCAAACCATATGATATTGCAAGCTGCTTTTTTGATGTTTGAGGGCAAGCAAAAGCTATTAACTTATAATTATCATTAGCTATTTTCTGATAACAAACACGCCATGTAAGAAGTGTACAGATGTAATTTTTAGCAGTCTTATTTTTGGCATGGATTAGTTAAAAATGAACATGTCTATATATTGCTCAGATCCCTTTGATTAAACATGTGTTTTCTAGTGCCTTTAATAAGACTGTAGGGAGATCTGATATCAGCAGCACATCAGGACTACTGAAGAAAAAAAATCACTGACAGGGAATTCTTCACAGGTAATCTTGCTGAAGACTGAATGCTAATCTCTCCCCCTTAAAAAAATACCTTAGCATGCTGTATGCTTTCTCTGTGTTTTGAATGCAAACCATGAACAAATCCCACTTGTCACTAGGAAGATCATTTCCTTGAGGCCAGCTTACTTGGATGTCACAGCTAAAAGCATAGCCTTAAGGTAAAAGCAATTAAAGACAGGAATTATCCTCAAGTGGGACACCATCGGCTGGTGGCAGATGTCAGCTTCTTGATCGCACACAGGACAGACCAAACATGTTGGGCTGCTGCTCTCCCAGAATACCTTGTGGAGTTACTCTCTTCAAGGACGAATAGTGCTTAAATGCTGTCATCATAGTAGATGGAATGAAGAAGGGATAGAAAATGGAAACATACTAACATATAATCCTCTCAAAATATAATCCTGTTAAACTAGAACAGAAGGGAGTCACCCATGAAGTTGAGGGGTTGCACTTTCTCTCAGATGCTGTATAGGAGACCAACTTGTGGCATGGATGTCGTGTGAAACACACCGTGGAAATTTGGTGCATTCCTGCACATGAACAGATGGAAGAGAGCCAGTCCATTTCTTTCTGTGGCACACTGCAACAGCCTCCTGAGCCCAACAAATTAGCATTCAGTCATTTTAAAGTATGGCGGGGGAGGGGGAGCTGCATGTAGTTCATAACAGAATGACACTCTCTGGATCATTCTACAAGCTCTGATGAAATACAGATTAAGAGCAGTGTATTGGAGTGAGCTTGTTGTTGTGGAACAACTGACAAAAAGACTGGGCACAACTAGTGAGTGTAAGTAACTGAACAACTTTTAAGACAGGTTTCTATGTTCCATGTTCAGTATCATACAAACTAGAAACATGCTGAAAAGATAAATGTGAAAAACTGAATGTGTCTGAAGAACTTTTCTCCTTAAGACCCTATCTAGAACAGCCCTGCACTGGATCGTGTATAGATACAGCTAGTGGTATGGCTTCCTTCCACCCACCCATCCATCCTCTGAAGATGAGGTGCCATGTTCTCAGCTTCCCTTTACGCACAGTGTCCCAGAATTCAGTCCTGGCTGAAACCTGAGCCATTTAAACCCCTGCTTTCTGCTCCCTGCTGGTTTTCATGGGGAAACCCCTGCTTCCCAGACCCTACTCTGAACTCTAACTGCTTCACCACATTGGCTTTCATAGGGTGAGTTCAGATGGGCAGCTAATCCCACCATTGGGCCAGCTCAGATTTTATCTAGATCTTTTTTATCCAGTGTTGCACAACCAGACAGCTCCCCTGTGAAGCACTTTACCACGTATGACTCCGCGGTGGATTGTCTAGATGGCATCTACCTTAGGGAGCTGTGCAGTTGGCCTCACTGTGTACTTGTTTTTCCACACATGCGCGGACTTAAATGGAAAAAGCACCACCAGCAGTACCTTCCTCTAGGTACCATTTCAATTAATAAAATTGATAAAGTTCATGGGACCATCAGAAGCATAAAATTGTCCAGATTGTTTCAGCGGAGCTCTGCGGACATCACATGTTTAAGTAGTTATGTGTGCATCACTAAGACTTTTTTTAAAATGGCAGCCATTTGGGCTGATTGTGCGCTGGTGGAATGACCAGATGGGGGAAAGTCCATCATTGGCCCATCAGCAAGCTTTGGACCAGACTTTCACCACTATCTTTTAAGTATGGCTCCCTGAAGGGGATCGACAGGCTGATCATGGAAGCAGCACGTACCCTAGATATTGCTGTCTGGATGTGCCCTTTAAATCCACCAGGCACTTGTGCCTGGCACAGCTCAAAAGAGCCATCTGAACGTGACCATAGGGTGGCTGTTGCTGAACAGTAGCTTACAGCCAGGCCTAAAGTCATACAAGTTGAGTGATTTCAAGACACTCAGAGGTTGCTGCCAGGCCTCCAATTGCCATCCTTCAGGTGGGGACCTAGAGACCTGCCAGAACTGCCAGAACTGCAAACAGACAGCAGAGATCTGTCCATCTGAAGAATAATGGCTGCTCTGGAGGGTGGACTCTGTGGCATTCTATCTGGCTGAGGCCTCTCCCCTCCTCAAACTCTACCCCAAAACATCTAGGAATTTCTCAATCTGGAGATGGCAACCCTAGTCAAGCCTAGTCCCAAGATGTCCTCTCTCAATGGCCAAAATAGACCTGAAAAAGGGCTCTGCCTCCTCCCCCCTTGCTTTTATTGACAGAAGAATTGCCTTAGAATGCTGAGCCTGCCTAGCAACAGCCACTGAGGAAATCTGTTGCTTAAAGCTACAGGCTCTCCTTTTATCATTTTTGGATTTTTTAAACTGCCCAGTAGATTTTTTTAATTACACATTTTCCTGCGAACCTATGGGCTCTTTTCAGATCTGTAGAAAAATCTGTCTTCTCTGTTCATTGCGCCACTCACCAGATTTAAGTATCCAAAGATATCCTGACTTTGCTATCAGAATATAAGATTTTGATCAACCCCCTTTTAAGTGGAACTCTTATGTTTAAAGAAGGAATGGTATAGTGTTCATTTTAGTAATAATGAAACTGTACAAGTAGGATGTAAACTTTAGGGATGCCACGTTGTTTCCTATATGGACTGGTGCATAAGATGCAAAAGTTGTGAAGCAGCATTTCAGTTGTGAGGAAGAAAGCTTCATCTGTTGAATTTCTGCATATCATTTACCTCTTTAAAAAAAATTGTCAGGGGGAAAAAGGCCTAGCCCTTAACAGATCCAAGTACATGAAGAAGCAGGTCAGACTGTTCACCCAACAAACCATAAAAAGGCTACAGGCAAAAGCATCCTCCAACAAGATACAACACAGCAGAACAGCAGGTCCAACAAGATACAGAAGAACAGGTTCTTTCGATTCTCCAGGATCTCTCAGAGGGTTTTGATACCACTGACCATGGTATCCTTCTGGAGAGGCTGGCTGGGCTAGAAGTAGGGTCCACTGTGCTTTGGTGAGTCAACTCCTATTTGACCAGCTAATACCAGAAGGTGGTGCTGGGGGACTATTGCTTGTCCCCATGGTATTTTTACTGTGGGGTCCTGCAGGGTTCCATCTTATCCACCATGCTATTTAATATCTACATGAAATTGCTGTGAGAAGTCATCCAGGGATTTGGAATGAAGTGCCATCAATACACAGATGATGCCTTGACCTGTTTCTCCTTAACAGCTAAGCCAGGTGCATCTGTGGAAGCCCTAAAGATGAAGGCTGATAGACTGAAGCTCGGTCTAAACAAGAAAAACCCTCCTCAGAGAAACCCGCCAAATTACAGGCAGTTTGAATCTGGGTACCTTTTCCCCGCTCTCTTTGTTTCCTGCAATTAGCCCTTGAATGACAAACTCTTTCTATGTGACCCCTTTTTGTCAAGTGTGACATTCATTGTTCCTGAATCTGCATTCACTTTGTTTATGTTGCCCTCCACAACTTAAAAACCAAGTCCTTGGTAATTATTTTTCATTTGTTTCTGGGGTATTCTTGTTCCTAACAATACTGAAAAATAAGGCTATGGCAATTTTAGCATGAACAGTGTATATAACTTATTTAATATATCACTTACTTAAAATACTTTTGACCCTCTCTCTCCATAAAAAATGCTGCATAAAGTTTACATAATCAATTATAAGACTGAACTATATAAAAAGCAGCATAAAAACTAAGCAGGTAAAAATTATTATGAACAGTATCAGAAAAGACATTGTCACCACCTCCAACTCACCTAGACCAGGTAAGCAGGGGCAGGTTTCAGGGTCAAACAAACAAGTTAACAAACAACCTAGAAAGCCACCACCTTCACAGGTTATTGGTATGCTGCCACCAGATTCTCTCAGTCTACACCCCACCAGCTGAGAATAGAGAATCAAACTTCCCAGCCTCTCAGGGCACTCAAAGTCAAACAGTTAAAAAGGTAGCAATGTGGTCTTAGGTCTAAGGCACTTGGAGAAAGCCTATAATGGTTGCAAGAAGTCAAGGCACAGTTCAGGTAAAATATAATGTTTGTTTATTAAGTAATAAATGCAAGAATATATAAAACACAGGACTAGACTTGAAAGGAGGGGGTAAAACAACAAACTCCTAAGCTTAACCAGCCTAGCTATAACACAGTCAGGTTCAGTTACTCACAGGTTCAAGACAGGACAAGAGACAGTTTGTAATCCATAAAGTCAGGCAGGCCATCCAGGCCTTTGGTCACGGCATCATTCTGACTAACAGCATCCCACTTGACCTACCAGGCCCAAGTAGAAATTGCTAGTCCCGAATCTAATGTCCAGGGTACTTTTATAGGCAGTATGGCTTCTGAGCTGGTCATGGCCAGTAACCAATCAGAAGTCATAGACATGATGTAACTCATTAATTAGCTGCTAAAACAAGCACGTTCTTTGTTCATGGGAAGAGGGCTCGTTACTGCAGTTAACAAGCTTGCTTCCCCCATCCAGGTGTAAATCATTCTAATTGGGTTGGAATGCAAAGTAGAGCTTCACTGATAAGCAAGCGTTAGGGAGGCAAGGTCAGTATGGTCAGTATGGCCTCCCGTTATCTGTGGTATGTTATTCTAACTCAAGGAAAACACTTACAGTCTCATGGCCATATTTCTTTGCTGTTGCTGGAGAGGCCTTTTGCACCAGGCCTCAAACATTGGTCTGAACCAAAGTTTAAGAAATAGACTCTAGAAGGGAAAAATGCATTACAGACATAAACATTTAAAACTATTTATAAGAGCAGAACCATGAAAACAAAGCACTGTCTTAAAAGCCAGGTAGCATCTCAGATATGAACTCTGAATATATATAGTACAAGAAGTGGGACCCGCGATACTCATGTGGGGGGGGGATTCCCCACAGCTCCTGGCCTACCGAAGCAGGAGGAGGTCTGCAGAAGGAGGAAGCAGCAGCACGTGAGCCCAGCAGGCAGACTCACCAGGCCCGCCAAGTCTTCTCCTCCCCCCGGCACTGGTGGCAACGCCTGAGTGGCTCACAGCTGCTGGCTGCCAAGCCTTCTCCTGCCCCTCCCACCAGCAGCACCAGCAGCGAGACAGTTGCCAGGGCATTCTCTGTGCATGCACAGGGAACACTCTTTTACTTTTGGGGGGATTTAAGTATCTCCTGTATAGTTTTTTAAACTTTTCAGATTTTTCTGCATACCTGGGGAGTGCCCTAAGTATGCAGGAAAATCTCTTTGCCCCCTATGTGCCCCTGATGTGCGGATTTAGATATCTGCACAGAGGGGGTATCTTGGCTCTTAGTATATAGATTTTCTAACTACTCATGAAAGTGGCAAAAGTATTCCCTATATTTTCCTGAAGTGAAAAATGAGATCATACACAAACAGTAGAGCTTGCAGATTTTTTTTTTAAAAAAGAGCAAAATCCAGCTACCATAATTTATTATGCCTAATCCAAAGAGACCAACAAGTGTCTCAGTATGAAAACCAGAAAGACTTTGAGTTTTGGGGAGATCCCTACCTGTCTTCTGCACTGGGCAGTCTTTCACTCATACATGCCTTGTGAGGGTGATACAGAAATTGTTGCTGATGGTGAAGTTTTCATTCATAAATTTCTAGTCCTCTCAGAAGGAATGGAGATTTTGAATACTTAGAAACCCCCATAGCCAGCACTAAAAGCATAGAGGTCTACATTTAAGTTACTGTTGTCTCAGTCAAACTAAGGTGTTTTTCACATAGGGGATAGGGTTGTGTCAGTTAGTGATTCTGGGGCCCTGAACAAAAGTCCAGTACAAGGCACCAGAATCACTGTCCCCACCACCCACTGCTTCCCTCCATGCTGGGGATAAGCAAGGAGAGGCTCTTTTCTTGTGCAATGTAGGCAGGAGCCACTACTGACACTGGAAACCATGTGCCTGGGCCCGAAAAAGGGCAGATGTGAGCCTGCTCTTCTTTTTCTTTGAGGAAGGAGGGTTTGTGCAGTTGGGGCAGCTTGGGGCAGTTGGGGCTGCCCATTGGCTAAGACTGCCCCTGGTTTGTGTCTATTATGGCTGATAATACAGCACAGCAGCAAGAGGGCTCCAATGTGGCTCCTGAATACAAGGTGCACTTTAACATGCATGCCTTGGTAATCCAAGTCATTTTCTCTTTAAAAATATGATTTTATTTATTTCTATCAGGGCCTTGGGTGCATAAGGTCACACAGCATGGGCAGTAAATTTGCTCCTGTATTACCAACAGCAAGAACCCTGCCTACTCAGCCTGTCTGTAGCAGGAGACAGGTGTTATGTATCCGGACTCTCACAAAGAATTTTGCGCACCAGACCTCAGTAACAGACCAACAACTTCTTTATTCAGCCATGTTGAACATAACCTTATACAGAGAGTGAGTACTCTATCGCTGTGTCTGGTCAACCAGCATACTGCACTTCTAGTATACTCTGAAGGTATGTGTTGAGCCCAACCAAGGAGAAAATGCATTAGAATTTCCATTTAAGAAATATTATAATTAAAAGGTTTATCAAGCTGTTAGCTGAGTTGTGCTTACGATATTGTTTACAACTCTATTCTCTGAATCAGCAGGAGTGAGAAGGCCTGTAGCCTGACTGAAGGAATGGCTAATTGGTTGTGACGCTAGAATCAAGTGCAGATGAACGACCTATTAAAAACTCATCAAATAGATTTTTCTATCATGAAAGTATCTATGTCACATTCCAGGCACCCAGCATTAAAGATTTTTCCTCACAGTTTGAAAATATATTGCACACAGGCCAAATATGATTAAACTGAAAGTTGCATATGTGGAAAATAACAAGATAAGCTTGTTTTATTAAACTAATACTTTTTTCCTAATGCTTTCTGTGGTAAATGTTGATTCCACATAAATAGTACATTAGCTTCACACTCATTTTATAAGATAATAAAATGTATAGATACAATATGCAGAGACTTGTATTCAGGGAAGGAGAAAACAGCAAGTATGCACACACTTGAATACATCATATACAGTAAGCAGAAACTTTAAAAAGATTTTTTCATTGAATAAATTAGTTTTTTGGCATATCTACAAGAGAGTTAATGTTTAAGTAACCCTCTATGTTAGTGCCTGTCTGATGTTGTCAAAGGCATGAGAATTCCTGCTGCACAGCTGTTTCTCATGCTAATTTAGTAACATGAGGAACCAAAAGGTACATTAACACTGATACATGCCAGAGATGTATCAGCTCCTGGGAGGTAGTGTTGCTACCAGTCCTTATTCTGAGTCATATATGCTATATTTTGAGACAACACCATGTCTCTCAGCTTAGAATTAAATTTTAAACCCTACAAATGTTTGCTTTCTCTCCACTTTTATACTTTTGTTTTTATAATTAAGACTTGGGGGACTGCTTAGTCTTCCAGTCCTCAATGAGGGCAATGCATGGACTCAGGGTGCTACCTGGCAATCACAATTCCTATTATGAGGGGATTATTGGCTTGAAGGAACCACATAATAGGCTAGATGAAGACAAATAAAAAACAGGTTTATTTCAGTGGTACAGGTTGGCTTGGTTGTTGCCTTGTTTTCCTTTTTTCCAACCTTCTCAGTATCGCAGTAACAAAATTTCTGAAGAACTGGGCCCTGAGAAAGCATAAACAGATGCAAAGCAGGTTTCTTACTTAACTGAGTCAAACTTATAACATGGAACAGAAAGGTTTTAAATAATTTTTGACAGAAACAGCACCCAAACACTATCTATCTGCAAAATACCAAAAGTTCCTAATGGACTCTCTGCCTAACCTGCAGATTGTCCAAGTTCCAACCCTTCTCCCACCCAAGTCCAAAACCCCTCAATTCTAGGGTTGACAAGTGACTCACTGAAATCAGCAAGGGAGAGTTAATCCCATCCTGGGACATTTGCGCTACTTTGCATGTGTGCCCCACAGTGACATCACCTGGAAGTGACGTCATCATGCCGGGCACATCGTTGGGCGATGCTCTAGCAACTGACCTGAAAACTCTATGGTACTATAGAGTTTTCAGGCTAGTTGCTAGAGCGTCACCTGGTGTGATGGCATCACTTCCGGGCGACGTCATCACGCCAAGCACGTCGGCCGAATCTGGCCACTTCTGGGGTGGGTTCCCCCCACCGTCTGGATCCAGACCAGTGGATTGGGGGCCCTTTGAATGGGGGAATCCCTGCCCCCAGGGGGGACTTGGCAGCCGTGCTCAATTCAGTCAGTAGTTAAATGCTGAACTCCCCCCCACACCGTTTCAGTAGTCCAGTCTATCATTTGAAAGTGATTGGCTGAGGTTCCTGGAGAGCAGAACTTGAAACTGTCTGTCACATATTTTGCCATAACCCTTTTGTATAGTAAATGTGTGTGTGTGTGTTTTATTGAATAGTGTTAATCAGAGCTTGCGATGGATCATGGAATATTTTGTAAGCAATCTGTCCTTGTTCCAATTAAATACTTGTAAAATATCTCTGAAAGAGAAATGAGCTTCCACGAAGCCTAACTTCCATGACTTCTAGTGCACTCAAACTTTGAATCTGCAATAAATTAAAACTAAAAAGATTTTGTATTTAATAATTGAAAATTAAACCTTTTCCAAGGCCAGTCTCATCCTTCTCTACAACAAGAGCAGCTTTCCCATAAAACATTTGCAATAATTTCTGGTTTCCCCTTCCCCATAGGTATATGTTACTATGAAAAAAATCTCAAGTAAAAATTCAAGATTTACTCCCTAGGGATCCTTGCATGGGGAACATGACAAAGATGGCATTGATATATTTGGCTTACTTAACTGTAAAAAAAAATTGGGAGTTCTGGCCAATTGGCTGCTACTGTTTCTAAAATTCCCTCACCACATTTTTTTTAATATGCAGCCAGTTTTACATATTATATATCTCTGTGGTCTAGGGGGGTTGCAGCTCATGTCCTCGTGACCAGGCAGTGGCTCAGAGGGGCTGGAATGAGGGAAGGATCTGACTGGGGAAGGTCCTGACAACCATGCACCAGCCCAGGCTGAAGCCAGTGGAGTGGAGAAACCCCAGGGCCTGGGTGTGCCGGGGGACTAATGCTATTAGTAGAGGCCAGTTGGCCATGGTTGCAACTATTGGTGGAGATGGCATTCCCCTGGGGATGTGGAGCACCTGGGAATGCTGGGGAGGGAGTGGATTCCAGCTGAGGAGGCAGATCCAGATGTTGGGGAATGCTCTAAAAGCAGTGATCCAAAGGAGTCTGGTGTGAGCAGAGTAGGACAAAGAGGGGGAACAGTAGATATGGAGAGTAGAGTGAAATAACTCCTGGGAGATATGGAACAGAACTTGTTCACCAGTCATCTGTTGTCTGTGGGAGCTGTCATGGATCCCAGCCTGCTACGCACCTTCATCCTATATGTGGCTTGAGGCCTGTCCTCCCTATCCACAGTCTCACACATACATGCATACATGAAAAGAACTGTTACTTCTAGGGGAAAGCAGCTTTGGAAGGGACATTCTTTGTCTGAGTAGTGGGTGGTACATTGTTGAGGAGAAACTTATAATTTCTCTTGAGGAGTGATCAGTAATTTGAGAGCAGAAACAAGAGTTGAACTTGCTTGTCTAACAAATGTTGGAAGTGTAAAAAGAAAGAAGGGTCTTTTTATCATATGTGGTGGACTTGTGATAAAGCAAAGACTTATTGGTCAAAAATACATGCAGAAATGGAAAAAATCTTGAAATGTACATTTAAGAAGTTGCCTGAAATGTTATTGCTAGGACTTAAACTAGAAGAGATAAATGTAAAGAAAAGGACAATAATATGGTATATGATTACAACAGCAAGAATGGTGTATGCACAAAACTGGAAAAATGAAAAAATACCAGAGGTGTGGGAATGGTTGAAAAAACTGTTATATATGGCTGAAATGGATAAGTGGACTAGAAAATTGAATAATCTTTACTCAGAGACCTTTCTGGAAGACTGGAAAGATTTGAAAGAATATGTTGAAAAGTATTGGGATATGAAAAACTATATCTATACATGGTTATAATAGCATAAAGGAATAGAAATATATTATATGAATGTTTTAGTTAAAATTAGACAATGAAACTGTTTTTATTTAGAAATACATAAGAGTATAGAAAATAAGAATTGGTGTATAAGTATAAGTATTTTAAAGCTATATAACCGTTACCAGAAACGAAACATAGATATAAGTATTACTATTTTGAATAAATGGAAAATGTGTTATGCTTCAGATGTGGTGGGAAACCACCAAAACAAGATAAAAATAGAATGTACAAATAGAACAAAATGTTATTTAATATGGAAAAAGGGATTTGTATAAGGTTAAATGTATTATTTTTGATGTTTTTTTTTTTGAAAAATAAAAATTTCTTTACAAAAAAAAAAAAGAGTTGAACTTGCACATAAGGACAATTCTTTGGAAAAAAACACCCTTACAAGACTTTTCTCCCTTAAAAGATATAGCTGACAATTCTATTTAATCTTAAAGTCTTAATACACAGCTATGACTCGTGTGTGTGTGTGTGTGTGTGTGTAGGCAAGTTCCAGTTGTCTCACATAGAGGCACAGTATTAATGGCATGTGTATTAGAATACATGTGTATTAGAATCAGCCATCTCTAAGCATAACAAGGCCTTTGAGGATTCCTGGTAAAATTTATATGCACAGTCTTCATGTGTTAATCCCTCTGGAGTCCCCTGCCTATAGGAATGGAGGCTGTGGGCACAGCTGTCTCTACTTATCCATAGGCTGTGGAATCAAGAGTGAAAGGTTTATGAACTGGTCTTCAGCCTCTGTGAATGGATTTTGGAGAAGCACGATTCAGAAAACCTGATTCAACATTTGATTTTGCTGAATTCCACAGCTCTTGCTTGTCAGCAAGTCTAATTTAACTATTGAAAAAAAACTCACTGAGAGCAGTTTCTTCATCAAATCAGGTCAGCAGCCTGTCTTTTTTTCAAGCACCTTTTCTTCATGAGATTGCTAGAATTTCAAGGTAATTTCAAGGAGCGTTTCAAACTATTCCAAGACCAGTCGCCTAAAGAAATTATGATCAAGGACCCTGCTTTCTCAAACTGTCTCCCCATTAATTTCTACAGACAGGTTTGTCACTTTTCTTTTGGAAATTGCAAATAAAATTCTGTATGCAGGGATCCCCACAGTGCTAAACTTTGTAACTGAAATTAAACTTTCTAGAACAAAGGCCTGTTGGAAGTAGAAGTGATGATGTTATGCTGAATCTCTGTGGGAAGTTTATAGCACAGAACAGGTGGGAGGGGGGCAAGAAGTAGACAAACATTCTTCTTTCTTGCCTGCCTTCCCTTACTTTGTTTTAAAATTCATTGTAGGGGCCCATGGACTGGGAAAGGGTCCTCTTGCATTTTAGAGCTCCCACATCCACAGTGATTTGTAAGGATATGGCAGTGATTAGATCATAACACTGAGACTGTCATATCTCCTTTGGCCCTTGTGGTGGAACAGGCCTGCTTTGGCCTGCAGGCCCTGTTCCACCCTGCCCTCCAATGTTTTCTCAACACCTGGAGAGACTTTTATTTCTCTCAAGAAACCCACTGCCACCATCTGACCTTTGTAGGAATTGTCCACTGGGAGAGCTTCCTTTCCAGATTCTGAGGCCTTGCCTCTGTGTCTCCTGTGGCCCAGTGCCTGGTCACCAAGGGGACAGTTTATTGCCTTGTGCACTCCTGGAGGAATAGCTGCTTACCAACTGCCTTCCTCCTTGGTCTCCTTTTAAAATAGTGTGTCCAAGACAGTGGAAAGTCTATGTGGTACAGAGAACCACTATCAGGATCAAAAGTTATAAAGTATTTATTAAAAAGAAAATGTTTATAAGCATACCCTTAGCACAGCACCAGGTTGAGCAAAGGATTCAAAACAAAGAGGTAAAATGTAATTCCTGTGTCCCAGTGTGGTATAGTGGTTAAGAATGGTGGACTCTAATCTGGAGAACTGTGTTTGATTCCCCACTCCTACACAAGAAGCCAGCTGAGTGACCTTCGGCCAGTCACAGTTCTCTTAGAGCTCTCTCAGCTCCACTTACCCCACAGGGTGTCTGTTTGTGGCGAGGAGAAGGGGAGGCAATTGTAAGCCACTCTGAGAGTCCTTTGGGTAGTAAAAAGCAGAGTATAAACACAGCTTCTCCTCCTCCTCTTCCTCTTTACATGCCCTGTCAGATGTTATATATAAGACAGGCTCTGTCGCTTAGAATTTTATAGATTTTTACAGAGTTTCCATTATCTTGCAGCTTCCTTCAGCTATCCAGGCCAATACATGGTAATCCAGATCTCAGTTAAGAATTCTGTCTGTGCTAGGGTTGCCAGGTCTGGGTTGGAAAATACCTGGAGACTTTAGGGGTGGAGCCAGGAGAGGGGAGGGGGGGCTCAGCATGGTATAATGCCATAGAGTCTACCCTTCAAAGCAGCAATTTTCTCCAGGTGAGCTGATCTCTGCCAGCTGGAGATCAGTTGGGAGATCCCCCAGGCCCACCTGGAGGTTGGCAACCCTAGTCTGCACTGATGGACTCAGAACAAAATAATCTCCTCCCTCCTCCCAAGAGTTTTTTCATCTCTCTTTTCCCCACCTACTGACTGGATCAGGCTGAGACAAAGAAGCTTTTCCTGAAGTCTCCAGATTTTTTTTTCCTGTGTTCTCTGTGGGGGGGAGAGGTGGGGAGACTGGCCCATCCTATTGTCTTTAGCTGGACCAATTGGAATTTCTTAAGAGGTAACTGAGGTGAGGCTGGAAAGCCACTGAACTGACTTCCCCTTTCCTGCCTCTTCTCTGCCCAGAGAGGGGGAAAAAAAACCTTGTGGTAAAGGTTTTTCCCAGGTCAGACCTGTACCCCCCCATGCATTTCTTCACAGCCCTAAAGCAATATCCTCTCCCTAGCAAAGTGTGGAATCCCCTGCTTCTAAAACTATCTAAACTAGATCTGACAAAGGGTTTGATATTCAAAAGCTCATATCCCCAAAAATCTTGTTTTTGCTCTACCACAGGGAGGATATCATCATCATCATCATCATCATCATCCCCCTCTATCCCAACTTATACCGGGCTCTAGGTGATGTACAAGACATAATGTCATAAAATATACTGTTATATAACTATAACTTAAGGAAAATTTCAAAACGAATAAAAGATCCAATATGGTGGTTTTCCTATGATAATATTTGTCCCAATTCTGACCTACTAGCCCTTTTTTTCTGGACTGGGGGGGCCTCTTCCCTCTCACTGGAATGCCCCTCCCCGTGCCATCCCATAATCAAGCCATTTCCTTTTAGAATATTATGTCTGAACATTTAGCAACAAATAATCACAACTTGGCACAGGCTCAAGCTGAATTAATTATGCAAAGCAGGTAAAGATACTGACTTAGGTGCATAAATTTATGCCACTTCCACTTCTTATGAAAAGAGCTCCCAGTTCCTCTGATTTGCCTCTGCACTAGAACTCTGCTCCTCTGCACAGAGCTTCACCTTTGCACCTGGTACTGCTATGTCACCAGGTGGCTTTTACCCTGCCCTGGTATAGCACTCCTGTTTAAATGTAGAACAGTGCCAGTGGGAGATGTTGAAGTCCACTTGTTCAGATGCCAGGAGGTTAGCTTCCAGTTGTATGCATTGTACATACACAGAAATTGGGCTGAATCTGCTAGTATGGTGTACTGTTTATTGGAGCATGGGAGTACATGAAGCTGCCTTATACTTTGTCAGGTGATTGCTCCATCTAGCTCAGTATTGTCAGCCTGACTGGCAACTATTCTCTGGCATCCCAGACAAAGGAAAATCTTTTCCCAGCACCTGAAATTCTTTAACAAGAGAGAAACCAGGGACTGAACTTGTGGCTTTCTGGATGCAAAGCATGTGCTCTGAGCCACAACACCTTCCCTCTCTATGGGAACCAAATTTCTGGAAGAAGAAAGTGACAGCTTGGATTCCATTGTAGGTAAATGCACATTTATATAAGATCACACTAAAATATTCTCTTCACTGATTATGTACAAACTATTGTTTGTACTTCACCTTTTTATTTGTGTTATCAAGCTGCTTCTTAACAACAGTGGTTAGAAAAAGATGTAAACCACAATGTAATCAGTGGGTTTAAGCATGACTGACTCTGTGCTAAAGTATGGCCATTTCTTATTTTAAACAAATCTATATACTTTAGCAAAATACAATGTTTCTCAACAGCATCTCAAACTAATGTTTATTCATCAGTTTTTAGAAAGTAGACCATATTTGCCATTCATAGTATATTTCCCAAGATATGAGATCATAACGGAAATTAAATTAAAAACATAATCCACCCCTTTTTATAAAGAGTTGGATGCTGGAAAATGCTCACCAGAGCCATGGTTACAAAGGGAAACAATCCCTATTAATTCAGGATATTTTCAACCCTTGCATTTAAAAGCAAAATTACAGCTTTTCTGTATTGATGCTTCTCTGTGGAGTATTAAAGCTGTACTAAAATTTATGATATGCATATTGGTTGTTTCAGCTGGTTACAGCTTTCTCCCATAGAAAGAAACGGAATTTAGAAATGATACATATGCTGTGCTCTGAAATTCTAGGGAAAAATATTTAAAAACAGCTTTGGGGGATTGTTCAAATCTTTGCAGCTGCAGGGCACCCTTTGATATTGCTGAAGAAGCCTACATAATGAGCCAGCTATTGGTTTCATTACAAGTTGGCTGAACACTGAGCCAGAGTAATTCTGTGGGCTGAACTGTACAACATGGGAGCAACATCTGAATTAAGACTTGGTTTCTGCTTCCAAGCTTTCCAAGTACAGAAATCAAGGCTGCTGTTCTACTTGTTGATCAATTCAAGTGAATGGAGTTTGCACCAAGGATGCTCAGTCAGCCATGAACAGTTATGAAAAAAGATGAATGTACATGATCTGTCAACTAAATACTGCCTTTCCCCAGCTACCCCACCCCCCAGCCACCCCATCTGCCTACACCACTTCCAAGAGTTGAAATATAAGAAGAAATGTCTTACTTCCTAGGGAAAGGTTGTCTCTGTGTTATTTATGGAAATCTTACTTGATGTTTATTAATAGCTGCCAATCTGTCCAGATCTGGGTAAATAAATGCATCCACATTCCAGATAGCTGAGCAGCCTTGAGCAAGACTTTGGCTGCCTTCAGACAACACAACAAATTGTATTTAAAAGGTAATCGGGCATGAACACACAGCTTGTTGCTGTGCTCACATATTCCCTTTGTTCCTCCTGTTTTCTTCCGCTTTTTGTTTGGTCTCTTCACATAAACCAGAATAAGAATCCAAGTTCAGTTTGTATATATGTGCGGTATGGGGCCCTGCAATCCCTGCTGAAAGAGCCCACAGTCCCATTAAAAGGGGTTTGCCAAAAGCCCAACAAATTGCTGAGTGGCAGGGAACAGCTTGCTCCCTGCTACTCAGCTGTTTCAGGCTGTCTTCTGCAGTCCCTTTAAACTTGATAAGGACTGCAAAAGACAGCCCACAAAACAGTGGCCAGCTGAAAGGGAGGAGATTCCCCCCAGCAGAAAGGGGAAGAGAAGGGGGAGCAGAGAGGGGGGACTTCCTTTCCACCTTTTTCCTGGTTGCTGCTTGCCATGGCCAGCAGAAAGGTAGAGGTAAAGTGCCCCCTGGAAGCACTCACCACTGCCAGGAGGAAGGGGGGGGGGATCTCCTGGGAAGGGACTTCCCTTTCACCTTTCTGCTGGTCATGGTGAGATATGGCAAGCAGAAAGGTGGAGGTGAAGTGCCCACAGGAAGGCACTTCATCCCTTCCATTTAAATCTTGATTTCTGCTCCCTATGAAAATTCGTGGGGAGCTAAAAGCCCTTCTTTCTGTTCCCTGCAACTTTTCCCAAGGAGCAGAAAGCACAGGGAGCAGAAAGCAGCAGTAGTTTAAATGGCTCGGAGCCATTTAAACCCCACTTTCTGCTCCCACTAAAAGTTGCAGGGAGCTGAAAGCAGGGTTTAAATGGCTCTGATCCATTTAAACTAAACAGCTGAGTAGCAGGGATCCCCTAGCTGCTTAGCTGTTTCTCACGAAGAGCAGAAAGCAAGGGTAAACTCCTGCTTTCTGCTCTTCACAAACCATCATGAACCACAACAAATTGCACCAAAATTCATGGCAGTTAATCCAGCTTCTTCCATTCACAAACTTCAGCTCGCAAACCCCAAACAGGCCAAAATTTGTGATGAACTTTGATTCATCAGCCAGTTTGTGCCCATCCCTAATCCTAAATTGGTATATTTAGAATCCTGCATATGTGTAAAGCACCATTTAGTGGTATCTGACTTATGGTGTCCCTATAGGGTTTTCAAGGCAAGAGACTCACAAAAGTGATTTGCCATTGCCTTCCTCTGCACAGTTTCCTGGAATTGCTTAGTGGTCTCCCATCAAAATATTAACCTGGTCTTACCCTACTTAGCTTCTGAGATGTTACAAGATGAGGCTAGTCTTGACCATCCTACTAATTAGTATAGTTTATTCCCAGGAAGGGCCTTAGCATGGCACTGATAGTTAAACATACATTCACACACAAACAAATGTGTGATAGTATGTGTTGGATACATTCACATTGGGTTAGGGTTGCCATGGTGGGAAATTCCTGGAGAGTTTGGGGGTGGAGTCTAGGGAGGGCAGGGGAGGGACTTCAGCAGGGTATAATACCACAGAGTTCACCTTCCAAAGCAGCCATTTTCTCCAGGGGAATTATGTTTCCTAGAGACCAATTGTAATCTCAGAAGACCTACAGCCATTACCAGGAGGGTGGCAACCCTACATTGGGTTCATGTTTTTGCATAGCATTGAGAGGGCCTTGTTGCGCTCTGTGTGAACTCTGTGTGAGCTCTGCTGAGTTCTCCTGGCTTCAGCTCTGCCCAAGCCCCACCCCCCAGTAAATATGAGGATGCTCGCCCTCACTGCTTTCCAGCCCTTCCCTCCTCCCTTCTGTTCCCAGCTGCTCTGTAGACGCTGCACACGGCTCCGCCGGCCCCGGTCAGGCCGTCCGCGGGCTCGTCCAGCCCCAGGCCCTCCAGCTGTCATTGCTGTTGTGCTGGCTGTTCTCCTCTCCTGTTTCCCAGTGGTTGCTGACCTGACACTGGCTCCAGGTGTGCCCAGCTCTCCTCGGGACAGGGAGGGGGGTTCCCTCGCTTCCCTGCCAGTCGCCGCCCCTGCGGCTTCCCGGGAGCGCCAGGAGGATCCGGGACAGGCCTTGAATATACAGATGGAGACTCAAGAGTGGACATGTAAGTTTGGACCATGTTCCTCTGTGGGTTTGCCCCATAGATTCAGATCTTCATTTACAGATTCACCTCCCATCTGGCTGCTGTTCCTGGTCTGCACTACCAGACAAATCATGGTGTTCTGCCTTCTTTTGCTCATATTTATCCTCCTTGTTAGTGCCTTTTGTTTCTCTCTAACAAGCCCTGTACCAGAGAGAAATTAAAACAATTAAACTTACATTGGTAAGAGCAGCTCAGTATGAATCGGTATTGCACTGACTTTCCTTCCAGGTTTAGTTTCCGAAAAAGATTAGTTTCTAAAGGAGCACTCTGAGCAAGGATTTCAATTATCCATTCAGTAATTGCTCTGGTGAATCTATGAGCTGGACTGTAGTAATGTTCTGACTGTTGGCATGGTTTCCAGAGAGGGGTCAGCAAATAAGGAATATTCATAGTTATCTGTTAATGAATTAAAAGCCTCCATATTTATGTCTCTCTCTCTAATTATTTAATTAGACTGCCATTAAGTATTGTTGAATGACAACTCATAAAGCAGCCAACCACATTACTCAGCCAGCCTCAACAGATGAGCACATACATACAAGTCTTAATCGTGGATATTACCAAATTTTATTCTCCTCCCTCTGACCAGAACTTGAACCTGCATTAAAAAGGGATACAGGAGCAGGGCTGCAAATACAAGCACAACAGTGGAGTTCTATTCACCAAGCTCACAAAGCAGACATCTTTGGACTTGAGATAGTAACGCAAAAACACACACACACACAGGCACAGGGTATTTATATGTTACAGACTTGCCCTGTCATTGCAACTTTGTCACAAGATATGGAGAAACAAATAAACTTTGTCCTGGAATCACCATTTAAGTTCTGAGTTATCAACCTATTCTTAGGAAGTGTATCTCCTATGTAGGGACTCTCATTGGGCCATATACATTGGATTATAAGGGCCACTGTATTGCCAAATGTCTCATCGTGAAATGCTGGAAAGCTCTAACTTCACCATATGTAGAAAGTTGGACAGAAGAACTATTGAAGCTACAAGTAAAGTGTGTGTGGGGGGGGAGCATTTAATAGATTGGCTATAGGCATGAAATCCAGTAGTATTTGGACTGAATTCTTATAATGGTATGAAGCTCAATATAAAGCTTATTTTGTCTTTATATAAGATTCGCCTTCCCCTCTGTTTTGTTCTGTTTTATTTCTTGATTTTGTTCTTTCTTTTATTCCCCCCCCCCCTTCTTGCTCTTCCCCTGTTTAGGGATATTGGTGAGAGGGTTGCTTTATGGAAGGGGAAGTGTTGTATATTATATATTTGAAAAAACCTTGGGAAAAAATGCAAGTCTGGTGTACTCACTGGAAATCAGAGCAAATGTTAGTGCTAATTCCCTGTAGTGTTGCAGTTGTTGGCTGATAATTCTTTACATTTGGATGCTGATGCTGTGAAATGTCTTTCTAATGAAGTGCAGACTTTCTTGCTTCTTTGGAGGTATGATAGGAATGACCCAGATCTGCCAAACAGTAAAACTGTTTAGTTGTTGTAGATATTCCAGGATGTATGGCTGTGGTCTTGGCATTGTAGCACCTGATGTTTTGCCAGCAGCTGTGACAGGCATCCTTAGATGTATAACACAGAAAGATGGAGTACTCTCTGTGTCAATGTGAGAAGAAAAATGGTAGGCAGGTGTGACGGACTCTAAGGATTGCTGATAAACAGCAGTGAAGAAAGAGAGCAGCTAGGTCACATGACTGAGGCCGTGGTCACACGGCACCCTAATACCGGATAAAGTCCCGCTGGACTTTATTCCGGGATTTTTTCTTTCAGGTTGGGATGATCACACATCCCAACCCGCTGGCAGTGGCGGTGGCTGGGGGAGGCAAGGCGAGGACCACATGCATGCCCGCACCTCCCCCGAAAGCCACAGGAGGAACATATTTTGTCAGCTCCAGGAAAGAGGGCTCCAGAGCAAACTCATGCAGCAGCCAAATCGCTCACTCACCACTTTAATGCTGGTAGCTCAGGAGGAACTGGCTGGCTGGCTGGCTGGCTGGCTGGCTTGCCCCATGCTCTACTCTGGGCCCCGAGCCCCACCTCCCGCCGCCTGATTGGAAGTGAGAAGCATGGGGGGGTGCCAGGCAGTGGCGGCCAGTGAGGCTCGGGGCCTGGAGTGGAGTGTGGGGCATTTTTTCCCTTTCTTGCCCTTGGGCACTTGAGTGCTCAAGTGCCTAAGGGCAAGAAAGGGGGGGAAACTCCGGAGGGATGACCAGACGGCCCTCTCTCGCAATCATTGTGAGAGAGGGCTGTCCAGATCGGCAAAATCCCAGGTTCAAAGTGCAACTCCCAGGAAAATACTTGCTTTTCCCGGGGTCAGAAAATGCGCTAGGAACCTGGGAGTGAGCCCGCTTCGGTGCAGGAGTAGCCACGGCCAATCTGGTCAGTCCCTTTAAATCCAGGAGGAAACAGCAGTAACTCCCACTTTAAAGGGCTGTGTGACCGCGGCCTGAGAGTGGTGGGGGCAAGTTGCTCAGAATTCTCAGTGAAGTGACAGTTAATGGTCAACAGCGGACAGTTAGTTAGCTGGAGAGCTCTTGAGAGAGAAGGAGCCTCTGAAGCTGAGTGATACCAAAAGCCTTAAGTTTGAGGAAAACTGGGGCTAGATAATACTCTTGCTGGTCCTCTCTAAAGAGAGAGGGTAGTGAGTTGACAGGAGAAACTGAAGAACTCCTCAGTAGTTACAAAGCAAAACATACACTTTCCCAAGGGAACTTGTGAGGTGGTTAAGGGAAGGACTAGGAGTCTGGAAGAGACTGGGAAATATCTAGAATAGTCTCACCAGTCAGAGAGCCAGATGGAGAAAGTCCAAGGTTTAACCACAGATAGTTACTGGTGAGTGAAATCCCAAAGGGTTTTAATGTACCAAAGACAGTCTGTGACTAACTTAATGTTATATAACTACAGCCTATGTTAATGCAGAGAGAGAGAGAGAGAGAGAGAGAGAGAGAGAATCACTCATACAAAAAAGCAACAACATATCCTGTGTAACTATCCCACCCCCTGCTGTGTTTTTGTGAATAAAGAGTTGTGCAGTTTGACTTTACAAAGCACTGGTGCCTGACTTCTTGATAAGGATTTATATCTGGCAGATATCCTCCATCCACAAGAGATACAAACCCCAAAGAGACTGTTTAGTGTAAACTGGTCATCTAAAGAAAAACAAGGCGATCAGTCATAACAGAATAATAATCTGAATCCTGTTTATAAAATAGGCGCCCCCACTCGGTCACATTGCAGCAGGTAATTTATATCTACTCAGGAAGGTGGGGTAGGGCTGAGTCATTATCTTGTAGGAGTCTCCCAGGCTGTGACATGCTAATGGAGGAGCTTTCCTGAGGAGGATCTTTTGCATATGGATTGGCTGCTGAAATTCTAATCTTATCTGTTGTGCTGTTGTACGAAGTAGAGCATTTTGTGTTTTTCAGGACTGGAAACCATGCCCTATTTATTTTTAAACTCTATTCTTTCCTGTTGAAATTATGTTTATGTTTATGAATTTCAATAGCTCCCTTGTGTAATCTGACATGTTAATTGGATGTGCTGTCCAGCATTTCAGTGTCTTGGAACAAGATACTGTGTCCTGTTTGAGTTAGGTTATGTTTAGCCACTGCTAATTTTTTCAGGTTGACCAAGTCTGCAGTGTCTTTCATGTTCTTTTATTCTTGTCTGGATGCTGCATTGTGTGGTTCTGATGTAAACCCATCCACAACTGCAGGGTATGTGGTATACTCCTGCAGAAGTGAGGGGGGTCTCTTCTGTCTTTTGCCAGTCGTAGCATCTGTTGTATTTTTCTGGTGGGTCTAAATACTGTTTGTAGGTTGTGTTTTTTCATAAGTTTTGCCATCTGATCAGTGATTCCTTTGATATATGGCAAAAATACTTTTCCTGTGGGAGACTGTTTTTCCTCAGTTGTTTGTTTTAACTTTGGTTTAATTGCTCTTCTGATTTCATTCTTGGAGTAACCATTTGCTTGAAGTGCATAGTTTAGATTAGTTCATTGTTGAGAAAGTGCAGCTCACATATCCAGCCGTGAAAGTCTTTGACAACATAGTAAAGATTTTGTTTGTTTCATTTGGTCACTTAGTAATCCCTCCTTCCTGCTCAAGGTTTTAATTGTTGCTGTTATATTTTTGTATGTGTATTTTAGCTCTAGTTTTAATTTTAATGTCTTATTGTTGATTTTAATGGTTTTTAAGATGTGATTTTATTATGCATATTTTTAGTTTGCTATCTGCCTTAGTGGCCCTTATGATGACAATTTTCCCCTCTTGATAGGTTTGCCAGGTTCCTGCTGAGTCAGCAGATTCCTTAACAGGCCCTTCCTGCTGCTACTCAGCTGGGTGATGGGAGAAAAATAAAGTGTGGGGGGTGACAGCCTGTGCCCTGATGCACTGGCATCAATTCCCATGCAACCAAAAGTGACATCAGTGCATCACCAGAGACACTCTAACATTTGGGCAAAAATATGCCAACAAATATGGAAAACAAAACAATGGCTCATAGATTGGAAACACTCAGTCTACGTTCCAGTTCCAAAAAAGGAGATGTCAAAGATCATCAATATTAATTTCTCATGCAAGTAATCTGATGCTCAAAATCTTACAGCTAAGACTGTTGCTATATATGGAATGGGAAATGCCAGAAGTTTAAGCTGGATTCAGAAAAGGAAAAGGCACTAGAGATCATATTGCAAATTTATGGTGGTTACTGGAGCATATGAGAGAATTTCAGAAGAAAATCCTCCCTTGTGTCATAGATTACAGCAAAGCTTTTGACTGTGCAGATCATGAAAAGCAGTGGTTGGGTTTAAAAGAAATGGGTATACCACAATGTCTTGTTTTGATGCATAATCTGCACTCTAGACACTACTAGCAGGACAGAATATTGAGAAATAGAATGGGTTCCAATCAGCAAAGGTGTCAGATAAGGATGTATTTTTTCTCCCTATCTGTTCAATCTGTATGCAGAGCATATCGTAAGGAAAACTGGATTAGATTTAGATGAATAGGGAGTGAAAATTGGTGAAAGAAATATTAACAATTTGAGATATGCAGATGACACCAGATTCATGGTAGAAAACAGTGAAGACCTGAAATGATTCCTGATGAAGGTTAAGGCAGAAAGTGCCAAAACAGGATTACAGCTAACATAAAGAAGACAAAAGTAATGACTATTACAAGTTAAGACTGGCGATGAAGAAACTGAAAGAAATTGAAATTGTTGCAGGCTATTGTACTTTGGTCACATTATGAGAAGACGAGTCACTGGAAAAGACAATAATGCTAGTGTTGTGGCTCAGAGACTGGTCCTGATTTGACCCATGAGTCAGGATTAAGGAGTAGTGAGATGTAGGCTCATCTTACCCCCTCTGTTGGTGTCCAGGATTGGAGGAGGGGCGCAGGAGCATGTCTGAGTCCCAGTGAAGCAAGCTAAATTGTGAAAAGGTGAGAGGAAGGCACAGAAAACATCAGCAGTTGGTGTGGCTCTTCAGCCTGGGTTGTACCTGCCAGTGACATCATGGACTGGTGTCTACCTGAGGGAAGCTAGCAAAGTTGAGGTGAGGCCTCACTCAGACTTGTCTGGGTTGAAGACTGGGTGGCTGAAGGGAGAGAGAAAGGAGGGATCTGGAGAAAGCAGGAGGAGGTCAAAACAGAACGCATTCTATGGAGACCTGGGGCTGATGGCCAGGATGAGCACAGCCCAGCAGATAGCAGAAGTAGACTTGCATCTTCACCAACCAGGAGAGTTGTAAGAATGCAAGGGGAGGATGTGAGAGCAGGGGCGAGCCAGGAGAAGGGGGCTCATCCCTTTTATCACCTCAGAGCAGGAAAAGGTGGAAGAAAGTGGATTGGTCCCTCACTGGGAGGGGGAGGGATAAAAAGGGGATATAAGGGCAGCTTTCTCAATAAGCCAGGGAGGGTTGGAGGTTGGGAGAGAGAGGGGGGAGCTAATTGGGAGCAAGAAAGAGGACTCAGAGTGGTGGAACCCCTTCTCTTTACCCATTTCTGAGGCCAGTCAGGAATTGAAACCCCCCCATAGTAGGATTGTAAAAGGTGGAGGCCACAGCTAGGAAAAGCTGAAGGCATCAGGAAAAGAGGAAGAACCAACTTAAAATAGATTGACTCAATTAAGGAAGCCATGGACCTCAGTTTGCAAGACCTGAGCAAGGCTGTTGAAGATAGGATATTTTGGAGGCAATTAATTGTGGAAAGTGACTTGACAGTACTTAACACACACATACTATGGTGTGTTGCCAGCAATGTCAGTGTGTTGCTGACAAAGGCCCACTTACTTGGCTGAGTCCTCTGCTGGTTACAGTCCTAGATCCTGATATATTTAAATATAAATGCTTATTGTTTTGTCTTGATGATATTAGCAATATGGTCCTCAAATTCTCTTTTTCCATTTTTAGTTACTAACTTACAGTTTTTTTACCAGTCCCTGGTATGTTCTTTTCTATCAAATATTTGTTTGGTGTTCTAAAGAAGCTGGTGAAGAAGAAGCAAATGAATTCATGGATTTCACTGTAGTGAAACCTGAGAGCCCAAAACGGGATGCTGCAGTCCAAGTTGGAAAATATTTTTTTTTAGTGAAGTCAACATATTTTTCAGTTTCTTTGAAATGTTTGAATGGGCTCTGAGTCCCATTAAGCTATTTAACTGAAGGAGTGTTTTTTTCACTCAGTCAGAAATGAATATCATCAGAAGACACTTATCTTCTCATTGTTCTTCATACTCTCTTTCATTATTTTATAGTTGAAATGAAATATGTTTATTGTAGATCTTATGATACAGTTGCATGTTGCTATTCCTGCTCTCTAATTTCCCTAATATTATAATCCATTGTTTTTCACTTTAAAACCTCCACAGTTTTGACAGACTGTCTGAATATATCTTGACACACTCTAGCAGAACAGAACATGTAACTAATCTTTCATTCATTGCAGTGAAATTGTGACCTGTAGATGGAAGACATGTACCGCATTCTCATATTTCTTTTCTTGACAATGTAGATGAAACACAAATTTGATTTTGCTTGTATTTCTATTCTTTAGGAAAATCTGGAAGACAGTGGATTGGATCCAAAGTACAATGAGCATCACAAAGCTCTCAGAATAGCCCTTTCCCACCACTTCCTTCTGTCGTTGCCCACTGAGCTCCCCTCCAAATCCTCCTTATGGGAATAAGGGTCCCTCATAAACGGGGAAGGCTGGTCACTTAATTTACAGGGGTTTTTCCTGGTGGGTGGCTAAACCAGAGAAGCCCTGGTAGCAAGGAGCAAATACAGTAAAATCCAAGTAACTCTGCCAGTTCCACAAGGGCCTCTTGGCTCTGGCCTTTCAGTAGTAATGATAATTGGCATTAGCTCACTAATTGTCTCTTCCTTCTCTGCCACCAGTTTGCTAGAGGAAGCAATGCTTATTGTTTGTACCACTGAGTTGAGTGGTCCTGCAGCAGTGGCTTGTAGCACAGCAAGAGCCATTCAGCTTGGTTTGCTTCCCAGTCCACTCCTGGTCATAAATAGCATTGATGTCTACAGTGAGAGGGAAGATTTGGCAAAAATCCTCATTCCTTAATCAGTGGAATTGATACAGGCATAAATGTCTGCTTGCTAGCTGAAGAGCACCTGTGGCTCCAGCCCTCTGTGTCAATACATCAATGTGACTTGTCATCTTTATTTTTCTGAACAAAAAAGACTTTTAGACAAACAAACCTCTATCAACAGTAGAGAGCTCATATAGTCTACTGGCTCAGTACGTGAGCTGCAAGCCAGGAAGTCCTGCCTCAGCCATGAAATCCCTATATAGTTTTAAGCAAGTCACTGTCGCAGCTTCAGTTTCGCTTGTGCAATGTTGGTACAGTAACAGTGACATGATGATTAGTGATTTAATGTATATAAAATACATGTAATACTGTGAAACGTTATATAAACACCAAGTAAATTAATCTAGTAATAGTAGTAATAGTATTAGCAATCCACAGAGGAGTTTCATCACAAAAGATGGAAATTCTGCACTTCTAAACTTCTTCCTAACAGAAAATGATTTGACACCCATTTGGCTGAAATATTGACAAAATGAAAAGAGAGCCTTCTGAATTAATGAATAGCCTTTTCATAATCCATTGAAATCTGAGATATGTGAATGGCCTAGTTCTACTATCAGAATGGTCTCAGTGTCAGTAAGACAGGGTTTTCTTTTTAATATAAGAAGACCTAAATTGAATATTAATAGGCAATTGCCAGAAGGTTAGCCTTATGAAAACTGAAGAAGAATGTTCAGCTATAGAAGCTTCAACAATGGGAAAGTGGTTGCTAAGGAAATAATTGCATCCCACTATCCATCGTCTGGGGAAACTTCTTAGAATGATGTATTTGGTGTACATTTTAAAATTTCTGATGCCAATAAATATTAATCTTGGAACAACAATGGGCACAATTCAGCCAGATAAACACTTATAAATTACATTGATTTCAATGAGAGTTAACTTAAAGCATGCCTAACCATTTTCTTGAAATGAAGGCTACTTCCAGTAGAGCATACTTGGCAGGCTTGTAGTAGGCAGTGGGACATGGGTCCTTATATGACACCAAACCATGACAGTGTTTTGCTGCTCAGAACTGAGGGAGTGAGGCTGCAAACTAGTCACATGAAACAGCAACTGATGGCTGGCAGACAACCAGTTAATGTGTGAGGGTAGAAAAAAGAAGGAGGGGAAAGAGGGTGCATATAACCTTGACACTTATTTGTGTCATGGCAGGCCATGGTGTGTACTTTTTTTGCATGCTACAGTTACTGTTGTTGTTTTATTGCAAAAAATCCAGATCAACATTTCCATGATATAATCTAATCCTTCACTTGCTTCTCAAAAATAATCTAGGGTTGGATTTTCTCCTTTTAGGGCAACAACAGCAACAACAACACTGGAATCTTGCATCTCTTAATAAGATTCAAAAATAATCCCATCACACTGATAACATTTATCGGGAATTTTGAGAAGAACGGTGTCTTGCTGCATAAGAGAATGGAAGTCAGTAATCTGGCCAGTAATATGCCCCCCTTTCATTTATTATGTTAATAATCTTGGATCTCTGATATTAAAGAACAATACACTTGCTCTCTGGAAATCAGTCATAATTATAGTTCTGCTGTTTACAGTAAGCCAAGCAGGATCAAGTACGTTAAGCACTATTTGACATTTTTTTTTAATGAAGAGCTTGGAAAATGTACTTCAAGGTAAAAAACAAACAAACTTCATTCTGAGAAAATCACCATTACCATATGTGTGTTCAATTTGCCATTATATTTAATTAAGGTATGCCTGCTTTTAATTAATTTTTGTAACCTGGGAAAGATTATGATACAGCTAAGCAAATGTGCAGCTTGTACAAAACATTTTGCTATTGACACCTTGTAGTGTAGCTTTTTAAATAACTCTCAGGTTCCTTGTGAAGTTAAAATCCAATCTGCTTGTTTTCCTTCATCTCTAATTATACTTCCTTACATGTTTTCTCTACCAAAGGCTGTTTCTTTTTTATAAAAAAACCCCAAAACCCAGCTTCAGATAATTTGTACTGGCGTTTGAGAAAAGGAATCTGTAATTGATTAGTATTTATTTGTAATCAGAGAATCTTAGCAAGCAAGAGTGGGTATATTAGTAATAAGAAAACATCAAACGTCCCAACAGTCATAAATTGGTGTTGTTTTATTTATTTATTTATTTATATCTCGCCTTTCTCCTCAGTGGGGACCCAAAGTGGCTTACACTTCTCTCCTCCGTTTTATCCTCATAACGTCCCTGTGAGACAGGTTAGGCTGACAGGGTGTGACTGGCTCAAAATCACCCAACAAGCTTCTATGGCAAAATAGAGATTTGAACCTGAGTTTCCCAGTTTGTAGTCACTACACCATGCTGGCTTTCAACTGAAAACCATTATATTCTTAACTGTGAATGTGTATGGTATGGCTGTGTCGTGGATATGGCCAGAGGAATAGTTGCTGATCTTGACTAGGAGTATGCACTTGAAAAAAATTATCATTTTAATTCTGTATTGTAAGGGCATGATTATTATTTGCTTTAAATGTCAGGAGTGTATTTGTTGTATGAGAAAATAAGGTTAGGGAAATTTCCCTTTTTCATTAATGTCATATTGGATGCCTGCTCACTGTTTCTTATGGAGGGAAATGGCAGATTTCTGGAACACCTGTTTTTTTCCAACAAATGGCACCAAAATTTCAGCAGATCTAGCCCTCCTGCTGTGCTGAAGACCCTACCCCCAAGTTTCCAGTGAATTGGATAAAGGGGTCCAATTTTATGTCCCCTAAAGCAAGAGCCTCCCCACCATTCTTCTCCCTATAAGTATATTAATAAGAACAAAGCAACTTCTCCCCTGCCCAGAAAATACAAGTGTGGAATCTTTGTAACTAACCCTCCCAGTGAAAAAGGAAAAGCTATCCACTATTAGTAATAAATAAAAAACAAACCAGTCTAGTCCAGGCACCCAGCATAGGAATTCAAGGTCCAGTTCAGGGCCCTCATATGTCAAGCAAGGTCTAGGCAGAGATTTCCAAATTAATGCAAGTCTTTTTCACATCCAGCAGCAACATAAAGTTGAACTCCTGATCAAAGGAACAAACACACTGAATACCAACTCTCCAACAAGGAATTAATGTAAACATATTGTAGTTCATTTTGCTGCAGTCGGTGAAACGGATGGGATGGAGTCAATCAAACTAGACAGTATCATTTTGTCTGTGAGAGCATTTGTTTAATTTACAGGTGATTGCTAAATAAGCCATTTTTGGAGATTGCATGAACTGGACAAAATCCTACAGTCTTCTATACAGGGATCATTCTAGGTATTTTAGTAAATACCTTTTATTCTATCTAGGGCTACAGTCAGATGTGCCTTTAGATCTGACTTAGCTGTGAATGCCTGACAGATCTAAAGTGCACGATCAGATGGCAACATCTGGGAAAGGTCCCCGAGAGGCGCAGCGGCAGGCGCTATGTTTTCCCGAGGGGGGCTCAGTCCCCCCGGGAAATTTGGGGGGAGGCTTGCGCCCTCGAGCCCCCCCCCCCCCCGTAGTCTATGCCTATGGGCTCCAGAGTTCATGAAGACAGGATTCTCCCCACATTTATGACTGCATCATCCAACAACTACATTTGTGAAGGAAATTCCAAGAGATTTGTTTATTATCTCACAAACCTGGGTCATTGTTTATGATGGAAGGGCATGAGGACCTAAGTCCCTTAAGCTGTTATTTCTTTTATCAAGGGATCCACCTTTAGTATCACACTAGATGCTTTCCTCCTCACTTCTTCTTCCCTCCTCACTTCTTCCCACACCTCTAGCATCAGAAGGTCAAAGGATCGTGGGGTATCTCCATTACAGGGGGCAGGCCACATAACATTGTACTATTTGACATTCATAGATGACCTGGAACCAATGGGAAAGTAGCAGCAGAAATATCCAAGTTTGCAGAAGATTATTCAGGATGATGAAAACCCCACAGTAGGCAAATAGTTCTAAGAAGATCTCTCCGAAGTAGATGAATAGGCAAAAATGGCATAGGAGATTCAAGATAAGCATAAAATGATACACATTTTGCTCACAAAAGTTCAGCTTCATATAAGCACTGATCAAATCTGAACACACTATGATTGCTAAGGAAAGAGATCTTGGGTTGTGGTTGATATCAACTGGGTGTGCAACAGTAGGTTTTTTAAAAGGCAAATTAGAAGTGAGGGACTATTGGGAAAGGAATTAAAAATAAAATAGCCATCACTTAAATGTTTTTATATTAATCTATGGTGTAGTCACATTTTGGAACAGTATGTGAAGTCCTGAGTGCCTCATCTAAGGATTAATACAACAGAAGAAGATGTGGTGATAGTTACTGACTCAGGTTGCTTGAAAAAGGGAATACAAAATTTCATGAGCAACAAATCTGTCAGTGGCTATTAGCTATGGTACAATGGCCAGAAGCTTCCGGATGCCAGTTGCCAAGGTAGAAGACTGTCACCTTCACTGCTTAACTTATATTTTTCCCAGAAGCATATGACTATGCATTACTGAAAAAGTATATTGGAATAATTGGATTTCTGGTCTGATCAAGCAGCAGGCCCATTCATATTACTATGAGACTAACAATTTGATGTATTGAATGTCACAAAAGGCACTCTAAGGTACTAGTCATGTTATGGAGAAAGGGGAAAGGAACAGGTGTTTGGGAAAGACCTTAAAACTGTGTTGACAATGACTAGATATGAAGGCTGTAACATTTAGCAATATTTTTTCTTTTAAAATACACTATGTCACAATAGACAAGTGAGTCACTAAAGTGAGTCATTTCCTGCAGAACCTTTTAAAAACAATTTACTGAAAAAATAAGTCATCATTCTGAAGATGGTGACTAACTGGGGGGCTGAATATAAAAATCATGTGTCTTACCTGATATAAATTACATTGTCAGTTACTGTCAATGTCTCTATGAAACAAATTAAAATCTTTAGCCTTTGGTATGAGAGTAAACTAATCAATGATTCTACGAAGTGATGTCACTGTAGAAACATTTTTTTCTTTCTATTAATAATTAGTATTCTAATGTAAGAGCAGTTTTTTGAAAACCTGTGTGACTGACAGGAGTCTGTCCTGCTCTTGACGGGAAGAACAGCCACTCAGCTGAGCCTATGGAAGTGCTGCTCCAATCACATTTCAGATGGGGGGGGGTGGAAGCTTTGAAGGAAGCACAGCCGCAAGGAGTGCAGATCTGCCTTTTGGATGGTGCAGTGATTGTTTTGGGTCTGTCTCAGTAAAATGGCACACAGTTAGAAGGGTAGCTCTGCCTGCTAGCATAGCAGAGTGGTTTAGCTCTACCTCTGAGAGAAGACAAAGTACCCAGTTGTGAGACCTATCTCTGGTGATGAGCAGACCTTGTACCATTTAGTCTGACTCTTGGGAAAGAGCAGGCTGATGTGGGTGGTATCCTGTGTATGTGGGAGGATCCAATCTAGCGGCTAGTCATTAAAAGCCTATTTGTACCTGAAAGCATTAAAGAAAATTCAAACCACATTCGGAAGTTGCAACTAGCTAAAATTTACATGACTCAGCCAGGTTTCTCATTTGACTACCAGGAGACCTATGCTGCTGATCTGTTCTTTGAAACCTGTAAACAAATAAATCTTTGTTATTTGTATACAACTCCTGCCTCAGTGATCTCCCTGTTTTTCTGGTTCACCACAAAACCTACCTCATGGCAGCAAACCCAAAGCCTTTCTACTTGCTACCTTAAGAACTTCTTGTAACTGAGGGGAAGGTTTACTTTTTAAACCAAACCAAGTCCCCCAAAATCATAAGTGGCTATGTAAGTCTGCTCAGTTGGTAAAAAGGCCTGTCACAAAGTGGTACCACAGGAGTTTGATATAAACCAAAAATTTCACAAACTGGTGCCCCAGGTAGTAAAATATACAAATATAAAATATTTAAGAAATTTTGTTAGGTAAAAGTTTTGTTAAAATGCCTCCTAAGCAATTTGAAGTTCTTGAGGGGACTGAAACTGTGATGGCTACAGGGGATCACATAGAAACTGAAGAGACTGTGAATACAGATCAAGTAGAGATCTGGAAAATAAAGTGAGCTAGCCCCTTTAGCACAGGAAGAAACACAATCAGAGGAAGAGAAAGAACTTGAGATATTAAGATTAAGACAAAAAGCTCCAGAAAGGGAAAAGGGAATTAAAAGAGAGAGAAGCCCAAAGGGAAATGGAATTAAGAGAGAAGTCCAAAGCAGGTCTGTACCCAGGACATTGGGGGGGGGGGGGGCACTAGGAAAACTGGTGGTGCATGATGTCAAAAAAAATACTAATTAAAATATATATATACTCCATTGTTTTGAACTGCCACTCCTCCAGTCACTGGTCACCTCCTGAGAATTTCCCTCTCAATAAACAAAAATGTCTCTGTACACCAGTCCCATTTCTGAGCAAGGAGTGGGCCCTCTTTTCAGCACTCACCCTCCTAACCCACCCCTTCTGCAGAACACAAGAAGAAGGCTGGTTGCAAGTAAACAAATGTGGCAATCATGAGGGGGGAGGCAGCAGCCACAAGACCTCTCTAGTCAACCACTCCTCCTTCTCCCTCATGAGAATCAGCCAGGCAGCCAGTCACACCAGTCACATGAAGCTGCTGGTGTGACCTTGGGTCAGTCATAAATTCTTTCAGAGCTGTTTTCTCAAGGACAGTTCTCTCAGAGCTCTCTCAGCCCCATCTACCTCACAGGGTGTCTGTTGTGGGGAGGGGAAAGGAAAGGGATTATAAACTGCTCTGAGACTCCTTCAGGTAGTGAAGGGCGGGATATAAATCCAGTCTCTTCTTCTTTTCTAATCATGGGGAGGGTGATTCAGGAGGAGTCATTCTGGACCAGCCAGCTGGAGGAAAAGGCAGTGCAGGAAGAATGGGCATGGTGCCGCAGTGTGGCACAGCTAATTTTAAACTTTTTTAAAAATTCAAACTTTGAAGAGAGAGTTTTGTGGGGTGTGGCTTGTAATTAAGGGATGTGGCCCTGAGATGCCTCACCGTGGCTACAGGCCAGGTCCAAAGGCAACATGAAATCCAATTAAATAAATTAAAAATGGAAGAATTGCAATTAAGGGCTGAGTTGGGAAATACTAGGCTAGGTGGTGAAGCCTAGTACATTGGTTAACGCAAGTTTCCAAAATTTCACAGAGGAGACAATATTGTAGCTCTTTTTAGTTAGCTTTGAAAGGGCTTGTAAAGATTTTCAAGTGGCTGACAATGAAAGAATGATTTATATCTGCTCACAAATACTCTGAAATGAGGAATGAAGAGTCCCTATAGACTATGATGTCTTTAAAGAAATGGTGAAACAGATTTGGATTAACTGCTAAACAGAGCAGAGTATTTAGGCAACTTTGGAAAAAATCAGATGAAAACTACTGTCAGCTGGCCTGCCATTTAGAGACACTGTAAAATTGTTGGTTAACTGGCAGTGGGGCCAAAATTAGAGATTAGGTAGTGAATTTAAAAGCACTGGAATAGTTTTACATACCCAGAAAGTATGAATGGATTGTATGTGATAAAAAGCCTGAGAATATAGCAAAAACTATGTATTCCTTGGAGGGGGATTTGGAGAGAATGTATTTTAATTCAGGGAATCAAAATAAATGTGTTTGGCTCCCTCAGGAAAAAAATCACCTCAGAAGACCCTGTAAAAAGGACTCCTTAGACTAGGAGAGAACCTGAGGAATTTTGGTGTTTTAGTTGTAGAGAAATAGGACATGTAGGATATCATTCTCCCAAGTTAGTAAAGAAAAATAACTCAGGACCCATGAGGCAACTAAATGTAGTTACACAAGTAGAGGCAGTTCAAAACATCCAGGGGACAGAAATAGCACTGTCCTCTGAAGAAGAAACCTCTTATGTATCTAGCATGTGGAAGGTGCCTGAAAGGATTACAAATCAGTATATGGAACCAGGTGAAGTGAACAATATCAAAACTGTTTGGCTGGAGACATTTGGAAGCTCAAGTGACCCTAATAAAGTGAGTCCTGAACAGTACTTACCTGGAAAGGAAATGGCTATAAAAGGATTGGGAAGGCATCATTTTACATTTTACAGATAACATACAAAGGCTTGTCAGGAGAGTGGAAGCCAGGTATGTATGAGGAAATGCCAGCCCACTTCTTATTGGTAATGGCTTGGCAAGACATTTCAAACAGGTCAATGTAATTACCAGAAGCCAAAGTAAAATATTGAATAATAAGTCAGAAATTAAGCCTGCAGCCAGAAGGAACTCCTTAGAGGGGGAGGGAAATTGTAACACAGAAGCCCAAGAGCATGGATTGCCTAGGGAAGAAGACTGGCTCATGGAAAATAATACTCTGCCTAGTGTGCTGATGAGACTTTAAAGGGTTTAAACCAGGGCTATTTTGGGGCAGGAACACACAGGAATGGAGTTCTGGCTGGCTTCCGAATTGGCCATGCGTACAGCCCCCCCCCCCCCAGATTCCCCAGGTGCCTTGCAAGCTGTGGGGCACCTGGAGAAGCTAAGCCACTCCAGGGAAGGAAGGCCGTTCCCCAGGTGCCCTGTAGCTGCGATCCAGAAGTTGCCTTCCTTCCCTTGGGTTCCCCATGCACCATGGGAGGGAGATGCACTGTCAGGGGTGTGGCCTAATATGCTAATAAGTTTCTGCTATTGGGTGTGGCCTATTATGCTAATGAGTTCCTGCTGGGCTTTTTCTATAAAAAAAGCCCTGGTTTAAACTAGCCAGAGAAGGTCCACCTGAAGAGTCTGTAGAGCATTTATTGTCTGTAGAGCATTTATGGGCAGCCTCTGCTCATAATAGAAGTACCATTTATGACTGTAGGAACTGACATTGTCCACTGAATAAACCCACTAGAAGAGGACCCAGATACATCTTGACTCAAATTTGCTTTGCTGCTACTTCTGGAAGTGGTGCCTTTGAGCAACATTGAGGCACGAAAGAATAGTGAATGCCCTGCTGTCTCTTTTCTGTGGATTCAGTTTTCCTAGTGAGATCATGAGTGACCTCAGGACCTCTCTTATGTCCATTTTGTTGCAGTAGCTATGGGTGAAACAACTTGGCATGAAACAACTTACATCAACCCTGTACCATCCAGAGATGAATAGCTTAATGGGACGGTTCAACAGAAGACCGGGGAAAATGATCAAAACTTATACTGCAATGTGCCAAAATGACTAGGACAACTAAGACAACCAGTTACAACACCTGGCATTCATCTACAAAGAAGTCCCACAGGAGAGCTTATGAGTCATCTCAGCTACTCTGCCAGCTGATAGATGATTAGTCCCTGATCTTTAAAGAAGCTCTTCTATCTGGCAAACTGGATTATCTAGGCCGATTTTCTTTGGCAAGCTAAGCAACCCATATGAATCTCCCAACATCTGAATGGAACAAGCGAATCCCCAAAAGTTGGAGGTATCCCTACTTAATAGTGATTCCTGCACCTTTAAATAAGAATCCAAGCCCCTGATAAAGGGGAATAACTGTCATGAAGAGGCAGGGCTGACTGGTCTATACATCTGTAGTGCTCTCAGGATATCTTGAGCAGTGAACAACTCAGTTCTCCTCCTCCTCTTCCTATGTCAGTTTGCTGCAGAGGATAGAAGCCAGGATTATCAGCTGTGATGGGTGTGTGTGTGTGTGTTAAGCTTTGTCATCTGCAAATGGAAGTCAGGAAACTCAAGGGGCTCACTAACTGGCTAAGTTCAGACTGGCAGTTTGGCCTTATATAGGCACGTTTCTCAAGCGGATTAAGTGGGCTGGTTCACACAGCCACAGCTGTCTGGTGTTCCCATGCCATACTCACCCTGTCCTGAAGCGTTTTGATCCCGCTTTTTAAAAGTACCAGGTGAAAGCTGTGGCAAGCCGTTTGGGTGCATGTTGATCCCGCTTCCTGGAAGTGCGGATGCAAATAAGCCACAATCAAGTGCCACTGGTAATGTAAACACACTGATCTGGCAGGGATGCGCATAACTGCCCATGTGGACTATGTGCTTGAGTGCACAACTGCCTGCAGGGACGCTTCTGGCTTGCGGAGTAAGAGCTCCCTGCCATGGGATCCTGCCCTAATTGCTGTTGCACCTATGTGCCCATGTACCCATGCACCTACGCACAGGTCGGCGAAATGGACCAAAGCCATGTGCAATGGCAGCAGTGCCACCAGGGCTGCCCCACAGTGTGAACGCTCCATTCCACCTCCTCCCTGGTATGGTCCCACATCAGTCCATGCAGTGCAACCGGAAATCCCCACAACAACTTGGCCTGGGTCTTTTTGCCCTGCTTCCCTTGTGCTTCATTCTGCCAGTCTGTCCTCCACATCTGTGGTAATGAGAGGGGAGGAGGCTCTTGACCTCCAATGAGCAAGGAAAGAAACCTCAACAGAAGTGGCAAGATGGGCAGAAACTGAAATCAAAAGCTAATTTCCTCAGTCCTATACCAGATTCAAGCAGAATATCTACCCTACCTGTGAGCACAATTAGGTTTGTACATTTCTCCATCAACTAGTCATGTATCTCATAGATTGGCTTCCCCCATTTAGAGTAAAACTTGAATTGACATAGTTGATAAAGTACACGGTGAACATATAATACATATAGTTCATAATTTAAAATGTATACCATAATTCAATAGCTTTAAACAAACCAAGATAAACCAGTATAAATAATAGCTGAATTCTCATTTCTATAAATACAGATCAGTAAAGTTAAGCAAGGGTTTTTAATCAGAAAATGATAAACAACAGTTGGTACAATGTATTGGAACATACTGAAAAATTATTTGCAATGGTTGAATAAGGTTGCCTACAGAACTACAGTTTTCTTTGTTAATAAAACATATAGTTATTTATTATATCACTATACCTAATTCTCAACATGGCCCCATCTGTGTTCAACAGCAGTTACCCCATGAAAACCATTGTGGTGGTTAGCGAATGATATGTTAATGGTACGTGACGAATCTGAAATGCTCCCTCCGTCAACTCCATTCTACTCTTCAGGACTTTAGTCATATCTCTGGATTGAAAATCAACCAATCTAAGTCTAGCATACTGACTTTTAATCTACCTGCAGAGATGGAGTGCTATATCCAGGAAACCTATAGATACCAATGGGTTGATAAATCCTTACCATATCTTGGAATCCACATACCTCAGAAGCGGACAGACCTATTGAAGATCACATTGCTAAATTCCAGGGCACCAGATCAGATCTCCATAAATGGAACAACTTGAACTTATCTCTTCTTGATGGATTGCAACTCGTTAAATCTTTTGCTTTCCCCAAATTACTCTACCTATTTTACATCCTACCCATCACAATACCTGTCAAACTGTTGAAAGAGTGGCAACATGTTTTCAATTCCTTCTTATGGAATCACAAATGACCAAGAATAGGCTGTCAAACAATCAGACTCTACAACTCTCAGGATTGGTAATGTATCACCAAATGACTTTGCTGGCATTCGTAATTATTATGCTAAAGAAGGGGGATCAAGCTAATTGGGTCAAACCACTCTGGCCCTCCCTTTATCCCAAAACAGTACAAGAAGTAGTTTGGAATAACCCTCATGAGTACCCAGTCTTGGTAAGATGCCATACTTCCCTCTTGGTGACACTAAGGGTGCGATCATACGCACCCATTTATGACGGGAGAGGGACGATGTAGCAGCACTTCAAAGCGGCGCGATCAGACGAACGCATCTGGGAAGCATCGTGCGGCCGTCAGGGGAACGTCGTGAAGGTCTGTTGAAGCACTTCAAGAAGAGACCACTAAAACAGAAGTCTTTTCTGGAAAAGCCGGGAGCAGGCGGGCATGGGATCGTGGCAGTGTACTTATGCCATCGCATCCGGCACCCATTGGGCTCGCATCCGGCACCCATTGGGCCAAAAAAATTTTATGCTACATCGGATGCATATGAACGGAGGTCCGTGCATGTGCAGTGGCGAAAAGTTGCCAAAACGTACAAGTGGCCATGTCATGTGACGGAGACTGGCGCTGTGCAGCTAGAAGCGCAAGCAGGGACCAGTGAAACTTTTTCCCACCTCCATCCACCCCTCATTCTCATACCCACAACTGCCAGGAGTACAGTGGCCAAGTTACGTGGCTGCTCATGAACACGGCCAGAGGTGAGGGATCTGTTAGCTTTGTGGGGAAACACCAGGGTCCAGCGGAGCCTGGGACAGTCCCGGCAGAACATGGAGGTGTTTGCCGAGGTCGCCGTGGGCATGGCAGCGGGATGCTCAGGCATGTCGCTGGAAAACCAAGGACATGCACCTCAAGTACAGAAAGGCTGTGCCCAACAATTCCAAATCTGGCCAACCCAAAATCACGTGTCCCTATTATCTCTGCATAAGAGCAGAGATATTGACCCTAGCATGGTGCTCCAGACCCTTGGGTAGCAGTGATGCCGACAGCAGGCCCAGCAGGGGCCAAGCACCTCGTCAGAAGAGGCAACCCAGGGTCCTGTGCCTGAGGATGTGTTGGAGTCATCCGAGTCCCTGCCATCGACCAGCAGCCAGACAGGTGAGTGCCTCCAGGGACAGGACACACTCCTGAAGGTGGCAGCTACAGCTGTACAGAGTAGGCCACAGAGGTTCAGAAGCCGTCTCCTGTGGAACCATCAGAAGTACCCCAGCCCTCAGTGGCATTGGACCATGTCTGGCTCCCTCCAGGGGTCACGTGGCCAGCCTCCCATCAAGGGGCCTCCCACAACAGGGAAGCCATGGGCTGGCAGTGCAAAGGCATGAGGTCCATGGCACGCCAGGTCCCCTGTGCAGGAGACACTAACAGCAGACAGAACACCCCCACATGTCAAGGTGCTCAGGTGGTAGTTGAGGAGGCCATAGGATCCTGGAATGTATGTCAGGGGATTGGAGAGGAGGGATGCTGAGGAATGATGCATTCAGCAGGGGAGAGAGTGCCGGGAGGGCAGCGAGCCATCATGGAACCCACCCCACAATCCACAGGGGCACCCGATCATGACCCCCTCCCCGGGCCGGAAAGTTGGGCTGCCATCCACAGGGACATGGGCCACATGAGGGCCACCAAACATAAGCCATGGCAGGTGACCCCCTGTCTGTTCTACGTGCAGGTTCAGAGTCTGTGGGCCCAACACAGCCAGAGAGCAGTGATGAGGATGATGACGAAGAGGACGACAGTGCCATGCCGCCTGGCCAAGGTAGGTATCGGTCTGCAGTTGGACACAGGCGGCACACCCATCCACCACTGCTATTGCGTGGCTAGGAGCTACAGCCACAGGCTGGAACTGGGTTGCTGGGCACTGTGGTCTCTGGTAATGGGATTCTCTTCTCCCCAGGGACACGAGAATCAGCATCGGATGCAGATATGGAGGAGGAGGAGGAGGAATCCATGGAGGCCGCTGGTTGGCACCCCGACTGAGTGGCACCATGGGATAGGGTTGGGAACGGGCCTGTCCTGCATGGGGCCGTGAGTGAGCTGGGCAGTATGCAATCCACGACAGTGATGTCCTTTGTCTCTAATCCCACAGACTTGCCACCAGATGTGACCATGGGAGACCTGACCCCCGCTGAGAGAGCGGCCCTGTGTAAGGTGAGGAAGAAGCGGCCCTCCGCTCTCCAGAGTGTTGGAGAGCACCTGGCCACACAGGCTTGGGAGGACAACAGAGAGGCCAGGGTGGAAGATTGGAGGATGCATGATGAGCTGATTGCCGAAATGAGGGCTGCCCGTGAGCAGGACCAGGCAGTGTATGCTGCCCAAGCAGCAGCGCAGGCCACGATGCAGGCCACCATGGAGACATCCAATACGGAAGTAGCTCACCTGACAGAAGCAGTCACCATCCTAGTTGACACCTTGCAAGCTCGGGCCCTGGCCCCAGAGCCAGAGCGGCCAGGCCCCAGTACCGCAGTCCCCCAGGTGGGCCGGGGTCATGGCCAAGGCCGTGGCCATGGCCGGGCAGTGCAGAAGCCAGCGGCACCATAGGGAAAGAGCCCTGTGCTTGGCAGTAAAGGCTGCCCCGGGGGGGGGGGTTACCTGGGTGCCAGCCCACCACTACCCTACCCTGCGAGAGGCCCCTGACCCTTGACACCCTCAGCCGATGCAGGAACAAATGTGCGAGCACCGTCCAGTGCTGGGGTGGTCGGACATACGTTGCCAAACACAGTGTGGGTGGGCACCGCTGGCTCACAGCATGTGGGTGGGGGGTGTCATTGGGGTGGTCCTCATATGCAAGTAGAGCAGTGGGTCACTGTACCTGACTTACCAGTGCTTCCGGCATGGCCGCCACCGACTGATAGGCGATATGCTGACTTTTGTACCCGGAGTAGAAACTGTGTGGGCCAATAAATCCATGTCGTATGATGCCAAGACCTGAGGTGTTGGTGGGGGAGGGGCCAAAGATGACAGGAACAATGGAGTACAAAAATATAACACACTTTAATAACATTAGAATATCCCTCAACTGTAGAACAAGCCCCCCACCCACAAGCAACAAACATGGAACAGCACAACATCCCCCCCCCTAGTCTGAGCTGTCATCCCCCTCTGTCTCCCCATCATCCCCCCATCCCCTGGCATGGCCTGGTGCGGCCCCTCCGCCTCCTTTTCGTCAGAGGAGGCCACGAGGATGCTGTCCTCGCACTCCTGCTCAGCCTCCCCCTGCACCTCCTCAGCGTCCCCCCTCCATGGCCTCCCCCTCCTCCCCCTCCTCGGCTTCCTCCTCCCCTTCCAGGGCTGGCAGTTTGTCCCTGGCCTCCTCCCGGCCTTCCCTCTGTGGTGCCGGCTGGTGTCGTGCCCAATGTCGCCTGCCGCTGCGTGCCTCCTCGCACTCCTGGGCTGCCACTGTGTCATCCAGTCGCATCTGCTGCAGCAGCTGTTCCAGGCAGCCCATACCCCACTGGATAAATGAGAGCCGGTAGCCGTAGCGGCTGACTACGGGGAAACATGGGGGGGTTGCGTTAGTGCCCCCATGGCTGAAAGACTGCCCACAAGTACATCCAGAGGGCAGGTGGGCTGTGATCCCATAGCTCCAGACAGCAGGCCTCCAGTGGCCCCCTGTCCAGGCCCTGGCGCTTCCCTCCACAGCCTGGCCACCCCCACCATGTTCCGTAGTGCATTCCCACCAGGATACTCACAGGTGTCTATGACGTTCCGCATCTGGCCCTCCAGGGTGGCCAGCCGCTGTGGGATGTTTCCAGTGGAGGGCCCTTACGTACCAGGAGATGTCCCTGTAGAAACAAGATAGCAGGTCAGGACCATGTTCCAACATGGTGGGGTGGGGGGAGGGGGGCAGGCATACCCAGTCCTACATGCATCCATCTTGGGGGCAGAGCTGATGACCACTGCTGCTCCCCCTGCAGTGGCCGCCTCAGCATGTTGCACGGGCTCCCCTGCAAGGGACAAAAAAGATGGGAGTGGAAACCCCATGGGAAACCTTAGGATCTGTGAGACCCAGGTTCAAAGCCTCACTGTACTGTGGAAGCTCACTGGGTGATTTTAGGCCAGTCAGAATTCAGCCTAACCTACTCTCAGAGTTATTGTGAGAATAAAATGGTGGAGATAAGGGTGTTGTAAGCAGCTTTGGGTCCCTGTTGTAGACAAAGGTAGGGTATGGATGAAGTACATAAATAATAAATATAGCCAAAGGTGGTGAGATAAAAGTTTGAACAGTTGGTGGATGGGAAGGAGAGAAGAAAGCAGAGAAAGCTGAGGATAACAGGGCTGCCAGGAGGATGAAAAAAGGAAATAGTGTGGGAGGGGATAGAGGAAAACGTATGGTACCCTCTTGCAAGTCCTTACAGGTTCCCCACTCTGCAGCTGGGCCTGGCCTGGCCAGCACTAAACAACTGAACCTGGCCTAGTCCAGCATGACATTGGCACCACATAATTAAGCCATCGTTTTCCTGGGCAGGAACTACCAAGGGGAGGGAAGGAGGGAAAGTGGAAGACAGTGCAGCAGATAAAGATACATTGGCTGGTAGATGGAGAGGAGAGAAGGAAACAGGAAAAAAGGAGAAACTATGAGGACTTTCAAGGAAGAGAAAGAGGAAATAGTGGGGGAAGGGAAAATAAAATTCCACTTGCAAGTCCTTGCAGGTCCCCTGCTTGTATATTGTAATTTTAGTAGGATTTGTTTAAGCTGCCAGTCTTCAAGTTAGCTAATCATACACTGTGTCTTTAAAAATATTAAGAAATACATAATGTTTCTGTTAAATACTGGGTTCTGGACCCATTGCAGTGATCAGCTCTGGTTTATTTAGTGATTTTAGGAACACTACAAGGACAAAAAAATCCAGGTCTGGTTGCCCTGTTTATAAAGCATACAAAGACCACACCCTAACACACCCCACTCCCAACAATAGGCTATTTACATAATACTACATCTCTATTGGCCCACTTCTGAATCCTGGTAAACTATAGTTCTGAGGTAACAAGTTAAACCCATTCTAGGAGCTAGCTCAGGGATGACTCGTGCTTAGTACACAACAGCTACCTTTGTACTAAGCACTCTGAAGCACGTCTACATGCAATTATGGTAGACCTGGGCTGTGGTCACACACACTAAATAATCCACTTTCAAGCCACTTTCCAACTGGATTTTGCCAGTTCACACAGTAAAAATCCCAGTTGGAAAGTGCACTGAAAGTGGATTATTTAGCATGTGTGACCACAGCCCTTGATAATTTTTTTTGTATTTGCTGTCAAAGAAATCTAATTTTTTCACCTATTCAGGAACCATTGTCCACACTTCAGTTTGTGTATGCCTGTAGTGACATTCTCATGTATCTAAATCTGGCTAGCTGTCTGCTGTGCAATTTTGTGGGTTGGACTTAATTACACTGCGTAATCTGCCTTGACTCTCCGTGAGAAAGGCAGACTATAAATAGCATAAATAAAATGAATTAGACCAGAAGTTACTGCAGTAACTCTGCATAGGATTGCACTGGTAGTGTTGTGATGTCATCCCATTCACTGTATAATCCTGGTTTGTCTGGGATCACTCATGTGACTATACCAAAAAAAACAAGAATGCAGAAATTATAATAAAAAATAACACTGAATGAAACAGCAGTAAATTAGGGAAATAATAGTAGTGAAGAGGATCATCAAAAAGTTGAAGAAAGCAGGGTTTTCAAAGGAAATGTTTCTGCTCCATAAGAGCACTCTTTTAAATGCCAAAATCAAATCAGAACATTCAGCATGGCTCCAGAAGGAATCCCATTGATTTTATCAGGGCTCTTTTTGTAGAAAAAGCCCAGCAGGAACTCATTAGCATATCAGGCCACACCCCTGACAGCACAGCTCATTAACATATTAGGCCACACCTGATGTTACCAGAAGTGGGGTCATCCAGCCACATCTACCTTTTGCTTCTTATTCTGTTTACCTTGTTTGTTGCCAAAACAGTTTTGACAAAACCAATAAAAACTTTATTTTCTGTCCCATCTATACAAAATCTTGCCTGAACCAATATCTTATGTCCAACAATTATTCCCACACTGGATTGGAATCAATTCCTAAAGGTTAGATTCCCATAGAAATCAGCTTGCCTTCCTGCAGAACTAGTACACTGAATATGAATTTTTTAGGGTTGCCAACCTACAGGTGGGGTCTGGAGATCTCCTGGAATTACAACTGAGCTCCACACTACAGAGATCAGGTCAATGGCTGCTTTGGAAAGTGGAGTCCATGGCATTATGCCCCTCCTTCCCTCAAACCCCACCCTCCTCAGGCTCCACTCCCAAATCTCCAGAAATTTCCTCAACTTGGAGTTGGCAACCCTAGTTCACTGGCAGAGCAACCCTAGGAGCCAGTTTGGTGTAGTGGTTAAGTGCATGGTGTAGTGGTTAAGTGCGTGTAGTGGTTAAGTGCGTTTGATTCCCCACTTCTCCACTTGCACCTGCTGGATGACCTTGGGCAAGCCATAGCTCTGTACCAGCTGTTCTTTCAAGGACAGTTGTGTCAGAGCTCTCTCAGCTCCACCTACTGCACAGGGTGTCTGTTGTGGGGAGGGGAAGGGAAAGGAGTTTGTAAGCCGCTCTGAGACTTCCCTGGGTAGAAAAGGGCAGGGTATAAATCCAATCTCCTCTTCTAGGTTTGTGGATGCACTGGACGGGAGTAGTTTGTGGGCTATTTTATTCAAGGTTCAAAATTTTATTCAAGGTATAAGATTTCATGTGCCACCTACACTTTTTTACCACATCAAAGTATCACTACCATCACAAGATCACCAATCGTTGGAAGTCAACTCCTCAGAAGCAGGAATCTCTCTTATTAGGAGGTTTAAGAACATCAGCTTTGCTGGCCTATTAAAAGCAGATGTCAGCCCAGTGGCAGGAGAAGAGGGACAATCATCTTCTTCAGAAACTCTGCCCACTTTTTAAATTTCACAAAACAGGCAATCTCCACAGTGCTGCTGACCATGGGTCAGCATATCCAGGGTCGCCAACAGCCTGGGGAAAATGCCCTGTCCCTTTAATAGAAGCTTGATGAGATGCTGTTTACCCTCATGCCATAGAAAGCTTCAACTCCCCATGTCTACACATTAAGCCTTTACATGATTGGGGGGGAGAAGAGGGGGAGAGGAAGGGAAAAGCGAGAGAGAGAGAGAGGAAGGGAAGAGAGAGAGAGAGAGAGAGAGAGAGAAAGAAAGAAAGAAAGAAAGAAAGAAAGAAAGAAAGAAAGAAAGAAAGAAAGAAAGAAAGAGGAGGGAGGGAAGGAGGGAGGGAGGGAGGGAGGGGGAAAAGAAACAGAAAGAGAGAAAGGAAGGGAGAGGAAGAAAGAAAAGAAAAGAAGAGAAGAGAGAGAGAGAGAAGAGGAGGCACTTACCGGCATCAGGGAGAGTGTAGGCATGTCAACAAGCCCCATGGAGAGAGCTGCGACAGCTGGCCCCTTCCCCACAGCTCTTAGCTCTTAAAGGGAAAGCTCCCTTTGAGTGCAGAGAGCCGGGAGGCCTTTCCTGCCGGCTGGCCGATGGGGGGGGGGGGGGGGGGCTTGGACGCCAGCCGGAATGCTGTTCCGGTGCGTTCCAGCCCAAAAAGAGCCCTGGATTTTATTGTTGTAATTCTCCTAAAAGTAAGGAAGTGGGAGTGAGCAATTCTATTTACCAATCTAAGATTTAACCACACCAAAACATATATACATGAAACTGAGATTTTCTTCTAATGTGCTCTAGCAGGGCTTACATAGCAAAGCTTTGTTTGGGCCAAAGACTCTGTCAAGCACTGAGTCTCCAAGAATCCCATTGGGTTCTTGCTGGTGTTTCAGCTATGAATGAGACAATGAACATGACTGCTGTGTAACATAGAATAAGTTTGGGCTATGCGTTCATTTGTTATAAAGTGATCTGGTATCAGTCGTAACCACAATAGCATCTGATGGGCTCTGGATCACAAGAATTATGTCTTAATAAATGCCTGATATGATAGTGAGAGAGATCCAGATAGGTGGTCCAAAGCTGTAGGATGCAGAACTGTTGAAAACCTCATTCCTTATAAGTATTCTGGAATCTGGTTGAGAGTGCTTTATGCCAAAAGGAAAGTTTGAGCCAGCTACACTGCACATAATGAGGAACACTCTCTTGATGGAATAGGTACATGATCTGTGTTGATACACATCCAGTTTTGAATGCACAGCTATTCAAATTTCATTTTCTTATTCACGTGGAGTCTGAACTGGAGAAGGAACTTGAAACTTCAGACTTACATCAAAAACTGTGGTTGTGTTTAAAATTGTTCTTTTAGTAAGTACATGAAAGCCTTTCAAGTGCAGACAAAACTGACAGGAGATGAGCATTTCTGAGAAATTAGATCTCAGAGCGCTGGAAAGTTTTCTTAGTTTTGTATTCAACCTATGGCCATTATGTTTTTGAGAGAAGGCTACGAACCCTTTTCCCATTGCTTCTTGCTCCCATTTCAAAGGAGCTATAAGTTTAGGCTTAAACTCCCAATGTAAGTGGGACGTAAGGCACACACAGCTTTATGGGATCATTTAAACAAATGGCCACAGTTCCAAGGTGAGTTGAAAGAGAGCACTGAGATTCAAAATACTGAAACTGCAGAAACAGAAACTGATGGTGGGGTTCAGACCTGGGTCTCCCAGAGCCTAGTCCAACATGACTACAGCATGCTGGCTTTCTTTCTAACATGTAAACTAAAAAAGACAGCATCTGGGAATAGAGAGAAAGAGAAAGCAGAGATGTATTGCCTGTCCTCCGGTGGGTTTTTAAGAGTCTGGGCTGCTGACAGTCTGAGCAAATCTCAGACCTTCACAAACTGGTTGATCTGGAGTTCCAAGAGGGCTTCTGGGTTCTGAGCACAGAATGTCCAAGCCCAAAGTCAAGAGAAAGAACAAATAGAATTTGCTGTAAAAGGTGGAAGTGAATGAGCAAGGGAGATAAGAATCATGATATGCAGCAGAGCAGAATATCTCTGAGAATATCTCTGAGATCTGAGCACAAATTGGGAAGTTATTACAGTTCTAGCTATAGGAAGAGATGAATAACAGGAAAGGAAATATTTGATTTTCCCCAGGCTTCTGAAGAGGAGGGGAATGCTGGAAGTTCCAGATGCGATCTCCCTGAGTCTCAGACCTCCAGACATTGTGGCAAGAGAGACTAGATAGCTAGATAGGCACACTGACCTTTCTTCCTGTGTCTAGTCACTGTCCCCTTTGAAATGTAGATTTTGTTCTCAGGGACAATTTCCCTTCCTTCCATTCTCTCTCAGATGAAGATGAACTCTCCCCACCCCCATGCACCAAGAGGGGCAACATGCTGTCCTCTCTTGGAACCATGAGGCAGATGGCCCTCTTGCCATCTGCTCCCATTCTTTAGCTAGTAAGTTAGTACTCTATCCTGTCCCTATGCATTCCTATCCAAAGTATACTCTCAAACAAAGAGAAAAGTATTTCTCTGTTACACTTGCAATGTGGCTCTGTCTACCTCTGTAAGCTGGGTAACCTGGTAAAGTAATGCTGCTGCATTTGTAGCTTTATTTTAGCATTCTGTTAACTAATGGTAACTGGACCAACCATACCAGTTATCCCCAATAGGGAATGCCAATGAGCTGAGAGTTAAGACTTCCAACTGGGGAGGTGGGAAAGTCACTGGGGACTTTTCTAAATAAGAAAAGAGAGGAGCTGTAGGGGCGGGATGGTCTTATAGGCAGATTTAATTAACTCATGAGATCTTCTGCTCATAATGTGAGGAGAAAACTGCACTAGTTAGAGGCTGAGACTGTGGAATTTATTTTGTTCGGGAAGAATGTCCCAAGGTCAAGAAAGGCTGCATGCCAAAAGCAACTTGACTTAACCATGGACTGAAAGCTTTCAGAGCCTGCATGGATCCATTTTTCTGTGTTCCAGTGACTATGCCTCAGAGGTTATCATGCTGTCAGTGAACCTTGGCTTGTCATTGTTCTTATCATGGCTATAATAGAAGCTGAGTGTCTCTGCTCTGACTATTTTCCCATTATCTTACTGTCAGACTGTATTTTCTGTGGGTCAGAATCTGGGGTGAACACTCCCACCAGCATCCTACTTTCTTTAGCATGCCCCACATATATTTCAGCAAAGGGGAGGGGGGTTCCAACACCTGTAACCCTCTCTCCCCAACTGTTGGTCCACCCTCTGATTGCATAGGTGTGGCAGAGTCTGTCCTCCCCAACTGCCATGGGGTTATGCCAAATAAAGGCACTTTCAGGGGGCAGGGCCACCCTAGGATCCACTAATGCCCTCCAAATGGTGGAGAGGCCCGGCGGGGCCAATGGGCCTCCCTTTGAGCTCCCCTCCCTCATTGACCCCACTCAACCTGAGGCTCTGAAACAAGCTCCCACTGACCAGTGCTGCTCCCAGGAAGCCACCATTTCCTACATCTACTTGTCTATAGGACCCTCTTGTGTGGCTCCTGCTCTTGGCCTGCTCCAGGCCCCTTGGCTGTGTCTAGCAATCCCTGGGAGTGCTGGCAAGGTCTCTTCCCAGCTACCTTCTCTGGCTGCTCCTGGCAGGTGAGTTTGCCTTGGCTTACCCTGGCCGAGGACAGACTGGCAGTCTGGCCCGCTCTGCCTATGCTTTGAAAGCGAAGGCAGAGCGGCAGTCCAGACTGCCACATCTGCCTGGAGGAGGTGGGCCGGATGCAATGCGTCCGGCGTCGCGCTCCTCCCGCAGCAGCCGGGCACCACTTAAAAGTGGTGTCCTGGCTGCTGCAGCACGGGTTCCACCTGCTTCCAGCGGGTGTGAATGCGCGCCAGCCAGGGGAGCCGCACGGTGTTTGCACACCGCCGCAGGAAGCCGCCCACAGTCTGGACAGTGTGGGCGGCTTCCTTCCGGTGGCGTGCGAACGCCGCACAGCGGGGGCAATTCCCCCCACTTTGTTCTGCCGCACCGTGGAGGCGCGGCAGAACTCAGGTCTGTCCACGGCCCCTGCCTGACTTCCTTAATTGCTTTACCTCTGCTGCAGCCCTTCAGTGCTGTTCTCCTGGGCCATATGGGTGTAGGGAGGGCTTTTTTGCCCTGCTGACATTGCTGCACTGGCAGAAGGGTACAGGGATGTTCACTGTGGAATGCCTTTCTTCATGCAATAGGGTTAACACAGGAATTGCAAGAATTTGGCACAGATATGCTGTTTTCAGCCATCTCCTTTGGCAAGAGTTAAGTCTATGCCATTTCACAGAAGGGAGTTCTATTTGTTTCACTTGAACTTTCAGTTTGGTGTATTTAATATCACATCTTTCAAGATGTGTGAATTGAGATGAACAGATTTCCTCCATCTGTTCCTGTATTGTTCTATAATTTCTCTCTGTGCTGCATTTCATTCTTCCTTAATTCCAGTATAATAGGAGATTTTTTTAAAAAAACCCTAATTCTGGAATTGTTTTTCACAGCTGTCAGTTTTGTCAGCCCATTTTCAGCCTTTCAATAGAAACATGTACAAAGGGTTAAAAAATACTGCGAGGGGGGAGGAAATCCCAAACATTAATGCAACATTTTACTGATATGTGCTTGTGTGCATATCCTTCTATACAGTCACATCAAGATTGCTTTCCTGTTGCTATATTTTATTAATGCACAGATAAAAGGAAGTACTTTTTCACTCAAAGAGTGATTAACACATGGAATTCACTGCCACGGAATGTGGTAGCAGCTACAAGCATGGATGGCTTCAAGAGGGAATTAGATAAACATATGGAGCAGAGGTCTATCAGTGGCTATTAGCCACAAGGTATAGATAGGAACTCTCAGTCTGGGGCAAGTGATGCTCTGGATTCTTGGTGCTTGGGGGGCAATAGTGGGAGGGCTTCTAGTGTCCTGCCCCCACTGCTGGACCTCCCGATGGCACCTAGTATTTTTGACCACTGTGTGACAGAGTGTTGGCCTGGATGGACAATTGGCTTGATCCAACATTGGCTTCTCTTATGTTCTTATGTACAAATGGTAACATGGCAGAAAGGAGATATGCATGCAATGAAATAACTAACAGCTGTCGCAAGTTGCATATATGCTGGGCTGTGAACAAAACTGAAAAATGTAAAAAGTAGCCATGGAAAATTTCTAAAACACTATTTCCATTTTAGAAAATAATCAGATGATTCAGAAATCCAAAGTCCAGAGAGAAACTCAGATAATAACAATGTCAGCTTTATCTCTCTTTATAAAGAAAAAGACATATGGGTTTGCTACTGATGGACTCAGTAATGCAGAATACATTGGGATGTTAACTGTCTGTACTTTTATTACATTTGCACAAAGTTGTATATAATGAGTTACAGATACCTCCTTCACTTTCCATATCCAGTATCAGTTGTTTTAGAAACAGTTCAAAAATAAAAGACCAATGTTTAAAGAGTTCAGAATGTTCTTAAGAAGAAATTTGCTACTCAATGCCAGTAATAACATGGTTTTCAATTATTTAAAAACAATTATAATTTCACATTGTAATGTTCTTATTAGACGCACCTGACAGTTTTAACTTGTACAGGCATTAAACACTGACACTTTTTGATTAAAACAAGGAGGATGCATGTATGCTGGAACTGATTGGTACGCTGAATGTCTTAAGAATACAGATTAAACTCAGGTGGAGTTTAATACTTAACATTTAGCAAAACTTTAATATATATATAATTTTAGAAAAAAATAATAGTATGGAAAAGAGGGATTATATAACATTATATAACATAATTGTGTATATCAAGGATAATTATCTACAACAGAGAGTATAAGACAGAGAATATTTCTCCCCAACATCCGCTTAATTATAATTTTTAAGACATTGTCTATAAAATACAATAGTCCTTATTTCTGTCGGGGTACATTTATATTCAACATTTCAGGTGTCAAATTTCATAACTAATCTGTTTTGCAAGTACATTATTGGTTTCATCATTACTACATATTCAGTAATACATATTTTCACTACTTCTACATACTTGCTATAACTTTTAACAGATAGGTAGTATATCAAAGTACAAAGTCTATTATATGTCTCATAATAAGAAAATAAATGATGTTTCTGCTCTAAATCCACTTATACATTTATATTCAAGATGTTACATTTAAAACTTTTTTTCATTATGCTTCTATATTACAATACATTTATGCACAATTTTTGAGTTGTTTCTCATCTAAATTTGTCTCCTGATTACATAGTACATGCTCCATCTCTCCTCAGATTTAGTAATTGATCTGTTTCTCAAATAAGCTGACTTGAGCTGCATATTTCCTATTAATTTTTACAAGTAGATAATATAACAAATATACAGTAAGAAGGTCTGTTATATATCTCATTATAACAAAATTAAGATGTTATCCCCCGAGTCCACTCCCTTGCACACATTTATATTCAGGATATTACATTTAAAACAAATTCTTATTCTGCTTCGATTTCATTACCATACCTTTGTATACAATGTTTTAAACTGCTCCTCATTCTAAATTTGTCTCCTGTTTGCATAGTACACACTCCATCTCTCCTCAAATTTCATAATTGACCTGTTTCTTAAATAGGTTGTTAATTTTGCCATTACTGCATATTTAAAAGTTTACTGTCCCAGTCTTCCACTTGTGGACAGATTTCTAGTTTCCATTTTGCTACATAAATAATTCTAGCCACTGTCATCATGTATCTGACTATCTCTTTTAAAAATTTTGGTAATTTGTTAGTCAGAACACCAAGTAGTATGTTCTTAGCTTCCATATGGAATTTAAATTTTAATATGTTCTGCATTTCCCCAGGCATTTCCTTTCAATACCTTTTTGCTTTTTTACAAGTCCACCACTTATAAAAAAAGGTTTTATCCATGTCTTGGCATTTCCAGCATGGTTCTTTGTAATTTTTATTTGCTTTCTCAATACCCTTTGGCGTTATATAACATTTTAAAAAATGTACAAATTTCTCTTAATGTCTGTCTGGCTGTAAATTTGATATCTTTTCCCCATAGTCATTCCCATTGTTGCATAGATATATGTTCTTTAAATTTTTACATCCGTTTAATCTTGCATTTTTTCACTTGCTCTTCTGTCTTGCTGGAGTAAAATCTTATATATCCGTCATAGTAAATGCTCTTTTTGGTTTATAATCAGTCCCATCTCTTAGAGCTCTACCATCAGAGTTGATGATCTTCTTTAATCTTGAATCTGACTGACAATATAGCAGCTAGATTCAAATTTCTGGTACTGACCTTTAAGGCCTTTAAAGTCAGGGGCCCACCGTCTCCGGGACTGCCTCCTCTGGTATGTCACCTGAAGAGCTTTACGCTCTGTTGAGAACAATTTACTGGTGGTCCCTAGCCTCAAAGGCATCTAGCTGTCCTCAACCAGAGCCAGGGTTCTTACCTGGAGGAACTCTCTGCCAAATAACACCTGCACACTGCAAGACCTTATGCAGTTCCACAGGGTGTGCAAGGCAGAGGCCGAGGACAGACTGGCAATCTAAAGCGGAGGCAAAGCGGAGGAAACTGGTGCGGGGGAAAAACCCCACGGAGCTGGCTGTTCACACTGGCCAGAGCAATGCGGATCAGCAGCGATACGGAGCGTTCAGACTGCCACGGAGCCAGCGCGCGCGGCTTGCGCGCGCCGCTGTGCTTTTTTTTGTTTTCCTTTGATGTGTTTCGCATGTGCACACACTGTTTGGAAGTGGGAGGCATGTGGAGGACGGCCCCTGAACACCGGTTTTACCCAGTGTCCTGCTAAAGCGGAAGGAAAGCGACTGGGAGACGGGTAAGTACGAAACGGAGCCGACGGACAGATGCGCATGTCTGAACGTGCTCCTTTCTTCCGTCTCCGCAGCGTGGCTGCCCCGCTTTAGATTGCCAGTCTGTCCTCGGCCAGAGATGTTCCACCAGGCTTTTGGTTGAGGACAGCAAATGGTAACATTGTGTCTGGCACTCCCTTTCCCTGCCCCACTCTGCCTTCTCTTGCTCATTGCAAGAAAGTGATGCAATCTGTACATTTGGTTTTGATACCATCTGATGTTGTTTTTACCTATTTTTATCTCTTGGATTTTAAACTGTATAATATCATGTCGTTAACTGCCCTGAGTTCTGTGAATTCAGAGAAGGCCAGTATATAAACGGAAATTATAAATAAATAAATAAAGTATAAACTATTTATACTTTCATCTCTGCCTGTTTGCCAGGGCTTTTGAGGAAATTTAAATAGCACACATCTTTTAAGGGGAGTAGGAGGAGCAATTTGGGATTTGCTGCTTTATTTGTCTGAAAATGCATTTATCTATTGATTTAAGCCATCCTGAACCACAAGGAAAGGTGAGATATAAATGTTTTAATTAATAAATAGAGAATTTTATTTAGAGAATCTAAAAATCTGGTTGGTTAGGCTATTTTTTTTTTAGAGAGAACAGTCATTTGATGTCACCAGACCCTCATGAGCAGTGTCTCTTCTTGCCGTACTTGCATCACTAACTGTATTGGTATGACATCTTTGGTCTCATGACATTAGCAAAATACAGTGGTTCAAGTGAAGGCCATCTCTATTTTACAGGTTCAGCTTGGCCTAGAAAGTTCCCCGGTGCCTAACAAATCGAAACCCTTCCTCCCAGCACCAATGTCTCATCCATGCATTGAAACCTTTGATCTGTGCGTGTCTAGCTGGCCCTGAGCACAGAACCAGTTTCAAATTGCGGTGTTCCTGCACCAGTGGTACTTAGTGGTGCAGCACCACTAGTGCCCTGAGCCAGTGTTAACTGCCCTTATGTCAGCTGGCATAGGGGTCAGTCAGGTCCATATTGTGACCCCCCCACCCTAAGCTTGCTTTGTTAATTGCTGTTTTATATCGTTTAATTTATTTTAATGATGTGTTTGGGGAGTGATTTTAATAGTTTTAAAATATGATTTTTCTCATGTGTGTTTTAAATTGTTAGCCACTTTAGTGGCTCTTGTGATGGCAGAACAGCAGGATATAAATTTTTGTAAATGATTGGAACAAAAAAAAAAAAGCACCCCAATCTCTGAATCAGTAGATTTTTGAGAGTTTGTTTTGTGCCCATGGTGCCTTTCTCTTTACTGAAAGAAAACATCAGATTGTAAATGGCTGTACTTTAGGGGCAACTCTTTCTTATGTACAGGTGACAATGTCCTAAAATTGAGTAAATGGAGTGACTGTTATCCCTGATTTATTTGAAAGGACTTTTAAAATATTTCTACAAGAGTGGTAACTGTGGTAAGGGCCTTTTTGTAGGCTCCATGAGCGGAAGACAATATCTAAGCCAATCATCAGCTTCTTTCATTTGAAAGCATTTTTCTAAACCCCAAGCCTGACATTGCTAAAATTTATTTTGTGCCTTGCTGCATTATACAACCTTCCTGTTTCTCTTTTCAGCAATAAATCCTTCATAAATTCTTCATTCCACAGCTTCAGTGAAGAAAGTAATTTCTGTTTTGACAAGGTGTATATATTTTCAGTATCTTGACCAAACTCCCCATAAATTAGTCAGTTATGTCAATCAAATGCCTGTTCTACATCTTTAGGGTATTGTCTGTTTTCACCCTCCAGTACAATTATCCTGATCTGATGGCCACAATTCTAACTTTCTACTCCTTGATTTATGAAAGTGTTGACTGTTGTGTGAGGACTTTATTTAACCATATATCATATATATGTTGATGATAATTCATTAAAGAAAGGATTGGGATTTATATCTATGTTAGTGGAATGATGCTGGCTCTGACATGAAACTGCTGATAAATCAGGGTGAATATCAGTGGGAGTGGGAACAACAAAACAGGATATGAAGAGAGAAGGAAGTTTTCTGTACTAGGCATGCTACCTTTGAACTATTTCAATATGCAGATGGTTCAAAGGGAACAGCTCATTAGGAGCTATCAAGAGAGCTTTAGAGAGGACCAAGTGGGAATCCACAAGAACTTGTGGGAGGCGTATCATTCCCCCCTCCCCTACTATTTCCTCTATTCTTTTCCTGAAAGCCCCCATAGCCTTTCCCCTTTCCCTGCTTCCTTCTCTCCTTCTAGGGTTGCTGACCTCCAGGTGGGGCATGGAGATCTCCTGAAATAACAGATCTTCCAGCTACAAAGATCAGTTCTCCCTTGATGTTGCCAGCTCCAGGCTGGGAAATTCCTAGAGATTTGGGGTTGGAGCCTTGGGAGGGTGAGGTTTGTGGAGGGAAGCGACCTCAGCAGGGTATAATGCCACAGAGTCCACCCTCCAAAGCAGCCATTTTCTCCAGGGGAACTGATCTCTGTCATCCAGAAAACAGTTGTAATTCTGGGTGATCTCCACCCCCACCTGCAGATTGGCAACCCTAGTTCACAAGGAGGAAATGGCTGCTTTGGAAGGAGGACTCTATGGAACTATATCTCTCTGAGGTCCCTTCCCTTCTAAAACCTCACCCTCTTTAGGCTGCTCCCCCAATCTCTAGGAATTTCCTAACCTGGTATTGGAAACCATATCTCCTTCTCACCCAACAAACAACCTACCTCTATCTGCCCATCTGTCTTAAGCTCCCCCCCCCCCCCAGTGGCCTCTCCGGAGAAGAGGAGATTGGATTTATACCCTGCCGTTCACTACTCCCAAGGAGCCTCAGAGCAATTTACAATTTCCTTTCCCTTTCCCTCCCCACAACAGACACCCTGTGAGTTAGGTGGGGCTGAGAGAGCTCTCTCGAGAACTGCTTTTTCCAGAACAGGTCTGACAGAACTATGACTGACCCAAGGTCACACCGACAGCTGCATGTGGAAAAGTGGGGAATCAAACCTGGTTCTCCCAGATTAGAATTCGCGCTCCTAGAGTCCACCACCAAACTGGCTGGGAAAACTGTGGCCCAATTGTGTGGTGCCAGCCACTGGGCAAGGCCCACTTCTATGGTAGGGAACAATGCTTCCTCTAAGCTGTGGAGTCTTGTGAGCAAAAATTCTACTTTGTGAGCTACTGGAATTAAAGTTGTGAGCGAGCTATTTGGCTACTGCATAAATTAGTTTGCTCTGGAGCCATCCTTCCTGAGCTAAGGCAAAAATGTGTGAGCTGGAGGCTAAAAAAACTGAGAGCTAGCTTACACTAACTCATCTTAGAGGGAACACTGGTAGGGAATCCTCAAGGATGTGTGGGGTGGCACCTCCCCACACTATTTCCTCTTTCCCTCCTCCTGGCAACACCCATATCCTCTTCCCTATCCCTGCCTCCTTCTCTCCTTCTCAGTCATTCACCAACCTACCTTTTATCCACCTCCCATCTTTAACTATATGTCACGAGTCAGCCAGGGATCAGCAATAGCACAGACTCCTCAGGAGAAGAGGACCCCATATAGCCAGCCTTGAGTTAACAGAAGCTGACCAGCAGGACAAAGAGCTGCAGGCTTGTCAGGATTCACAGCTGACAGCTGGTACAGAGCCACCAACACACTCCAGCCCTGATTCATCAGGTAAACCTCAGTTGGCCATTCCTAGCCCACCAGTATCACCTATACACCTAGAATGCTGCAGAAGGAGGCTGAGAACAGAGTGACAGACAAGATGACAAGGTGCACGCCTCCTGGCCCCATGCCAGCTACTTGCTGATAATGAAGGAGAATAGTTGCAAGATTGCTTCTGAGCAACTGGTTGCAAGCATGATCCTTGGGTGTGAGGCTATAAAACCAGCCAAAGAGAGGCTGTTAGGTGTGGACACAATGTGTATAGTAGAGGCTAAGCCACTGACTCTGCCTAGCCTGACTTCTGACCTTGGACTGGACAACTTTGCTTTGCCTGACTTCCAGCAGCTGATATTTGGAGTCTGCAAGCCAGTACACTATATTTCTTATTTATTTACTTCATTTATACCCAACCTTTTTCCACAGTGGAGACCAGGACCATTTCCACACACGTGCAAACCATCGCATTGACGTTCTTAAATCATCAGTGTTTGTAAAACTTTCTTCTCAGTTTTTGGCTGCTCCAGGAGTAGCTCCAAATTTACTGCCCCATTACCCCATGTTTTCTGAATACATTTTTCCCGTGATTTTTTCCACTTGGGGTATTAATTTTTCAAGTGTGGAATTCCTGAAATAAAATTTTGTTTCCCACTGCCCTTTTGTGGTGTTAGCATCACATGTAGGGAGGAGCTATGGCTCAGTAGTAGAGCATCTGTTTGGCATGCAGACAGTCCCAGATTCGATCCCCAGCATCTCCAGTTAAAGGATCAGGTAGGAGGTGATGTAAAAGACCTCTACCTGAGACCATGGAGAGCCACAAACAGTCTGAGTAGACAGTGCTGATTTTGATGGACCAAGGGTCTGATTCAGTATAAGGCAGCTACATGCATTCATGTGTTCATGTACACCCCGCCCACCAAAGTCCCACCCATAGCAGATTATTTAAAGTGTAATTTTGATTACATTTCAATGCTGATTATTAAAAACTTAATAAAATTGCTGCATTATAATGCAGAGACAAAATGAGCAGTGAGGTTTAATGTAGCTTTCTCCATGCAATTATCCATCCATAAAGTACTTTTCCTTTCTTTTTTTGGCGGGGGGGGGGTAGGTTTTGTCGCCTCGCGCTTGTATTGTTTCTTCATTCTCTCCCCTTTCTCTTCCCATATGGCTCCCGATGTGTTTTCGATGACAATTCAGTCTTTTAATCATCTGAAAATAATGGAATTATATAACTGATTTGATAATCATGGAAACTCAACATGTGCAGTGTTTCTATTTAGCATTCTTTACAATTATTGAATAACACTGTTATGAATTAGTGTATCCAGTTCAATGGTCGCAAACCATTTTCATAGTTGGTTCTCCACAATACATCCAGCCCCCTTTTAAAAAACAGTGTTATGATATTATAACATTACTGCACATGAGTAAAAAAGGAGGTTCCACTGCTGATGAAGTACATGATGACATGGCTGCACAACCTCTTTTCAAAGCAAGTGCAGGATACACGGGGAGGGGAGGGTCCTAATTCAAGAAATATTCCCCGAAATAAATGTTTTTTTACAGAATGGGTGCTACAAAGTTGGAGCATCAGCTGGGGATTCAACTCACCGGGAAACAGTGGCAACACTGAGGTGCTGAAAAGGTCAAAGGCAGCTTACATTATTCTCTCTCCTCTTTTTTATCCACACAACAATCCTGTGAGGTAAGTCAGGCTGAAAGTATGTGACTGGTCCAAAATTACCCAGTGAGCTTCTGCAACAAGATGGAGACTCAAACCTGGATCTCCCAGACCCTGTTCTGAAGCTCTAACTGCTGTACCACACTGGCTTTCATAGGGTGGCTGGTGTTGAAAAATTGCAAGCAGCAAGGCCTAGTTGAGCCATACAAATCAGTTGGTATCAAGTCACTTAAGAGTGGTACCAAGAGTCAGTTGGTATCAAGTACTTGCTTCCAGGCCTAGGCTTGCCAGCTTCCAGGGTGGGACCTAGAGATCTCCTGGAATTACAACAGAATTCCAGACAACAGAGATCTGTCCTCCTGGAGAAAATTACTGCTTTGGAGGGTGGACTCTTATAGCATTACATTCGGCTGAAGCCTCTCCACTCCCCAAACCCTGCCCTATTAACACACCACCACAAAATCCCCATGAACTTTTCAGCCTGGTGTTGGCAACCCTAGTCAGGCCTGACCTCAATGAGTCTCCCCTCAATGCCAAAATAGACCTGGAAAGATCTCTGCCTCTTCCCCCTGCTTTTTTACTCACAGAAACCCAACCTGGAATACTGTGGTTGCCTAGCAACAGCCACTGAGGGAATCCATTGCTTAAAGCTACAGGGGCTTTAATAATTTCTGACTTTTTAAAAAACCCAATGTATTCTTTTTTAGATTTCACATTTTTTCTGCCAACCAGGGGTGTTTTTCAGGTTTATAGAAATATCTGTGTTGCCTTTTCACAGCTTCAGTCAACAGATTTACATATTCAAAGATTTGGCCAACTTTGATATTAGTATATAGATTCTGAAAACTGTGAAGTAAATGCAGTTACCAGCCAAACTAACCTTTAACAGATTCTATTTCCTGATCTCTTATCACCTGAGTCTACCAAATTGCTTCAGTATTTTTTCAGACTGCATTCAAATGTTACAAAAAAGCCACAATTTGTACCTGACACAAAGGTCACATTCATATGGCTCTTTTGAGCCACACCAGGCACGAGTGCCTAGTGGATTTAAAGGGCACATCCAGACTGTGACATCTGGGAATTGTGCCGCTTCCGCAATCAGCCCGTCAATCCCCGCTGGGGAACCGTACTTAAAAGATAGTGGTTAAAGTCCAGTCCTTAGCTGGCCGATGGCCCAATGGTGGACTTTCCCCCATCAGTTCATTCCACCAGCGTGCAATCAGCCCGTAGGGATGGTCTTCCGAATGGCCGCCATTTTCAAAAAGTCTTAGTGATGAGCGCATAACCGCTTAAACATGCGATTTCTGCAGAGCTCTGCTCAAACGATCAGGACAATTTTATGTTTCTGACAGTCCTGTGAACTTTATCAACATTATTAACTGAAATGGTGCCTAGAGGAAGGTACCGCTGGTGGTGCTTTTATCATTTAAGTCCATGCATACATGGAAAAACGAGTAGACGGTGAGGCACATATGCACATGTGCAAACAGGATTTTTTTTTTTAGTCAACGGCACAGCTCCTTAAAATGGATGCCATCTAGACAATCCACAGCAGAGTCACACGCAGTAAAGCGCTTCACGGGGGAGCTGTCTGGTCGTGCAGTGCTGGATAAAAAAAGATCTAGATCAAATTACAGCCAGGCCAATGGTGGGATTAGCTGCCCATCTGAATGCACCCAAAGAAGCCTAATATCCTCCAAATTACAGCTTCTCTCTTCCCCACATCTATGGTACTGAGAATGAAGAATACCTTGCTAGGAAATCTTTGTTCTACTTCTAACCACAATTTGTTCCAGTGTCAAAATTCAGGCATTTTAACAAAATGGAATTTGTTTCTTGCCTACAGGACTTTATACTGACTTGTGGAGTCTTATTGCAGCCAATTCCTGGGGGAGTCAACAGGAGCTGGGGATCTTTGGTTTCACATGACTCATACCTAAGGGAAGAAGGGGTAAATGTTCACAATAATATTTATGGGGGAAGCATTCCAAAACATGAAAATGAGATGAGGGAAGTAAATGAGGGCCATGTGACAAGATCAGTGGGCCACAGGGGGCAAGGCTCATCAGAGTGGGAAATGAAGTTCAGTTGTTTATAAGCCAATGCTAGACACCTCCAAACCAAGGTGAGGAGCTGGAGTGCTTGGTACTAAATGGCAACAGAGGCCATGGTCACACGGCCCTTTAAAGCAGGAGGAACTACTTTTCCCTCCCGCATTTAAAGGGACCATCCTCAATGGCTGGGACAACTCCCATGCCAAAACGGGCTCAATGGCGGGTTCCTCCCGCATTTTCTGACCCCGGGAAAATCAAGTGTTTTCTTGGTGGTCATGCGAGGAACCCACATTGAGCCGTTCTGGACAGCCCTCTCTCGCAATGATTGTGAGAGAGGGCTGTCCAGATTGTCCCTCCAGGTTCCCCCCTTTTGTACTTGGGCGCTTGGGCACTCAAGCGCCCAAGTGCAAAAAGGGGGGGAAATTACCAGGTGGCCGGGGGGGGGGCTTGGGGAAGTGTGCCCCCAGCTGCTGCCACCACCGCCACAATCCTCCTCCGCTGCCTCCACTGCTGCCACAATCCTCCTCCTCCACTGCCACAAGCCTCTGCTGCCACAAGCCTCCACCACCACCACAAGCCTCCACCACCACTGCAAACCGCCATTGCTGCAAGCCTCCGCCGCTGCTCTCCTCCTCCACCACCTCCTCCGCCCACCAGTGTTGGGATGTTTACATGAAATAAAAAACCTGGTCCCTTTAAAACCAGGAGCCCTCTTGGATTTAAAGGCCGATGTGACCACGGCCTTAGATATAGTGGGTATTGCAGAAACCTGCTGAAAAGAGAAAAATAAATGGGATGTTGTTATCTGTGTATATAAACTCTCTAGAGAGACTAGAGTAAGACATGTTGGGGCCTGGGGGTGATATTGCTCTGTATATCAAAGAGGGCATAGAGTGAAATAAGCTAGAAAATGTAAGGGGAATCAACTCACCCACAGAATCATATTGCCTGGTAAATGTGTGTTCAAGTCATGCTGTAGAGATGAGGGTAAATGGATGAGTGGGTGTCAAGAGAATGAAATCAACCCTTTCCCTCAGTATAGCATTGCAGAAAAGGGAGGAGTAGCTCTTTCACCCCCTTGTCTTTCTTCACTTCAGCACCCAACTTGCAATGCCATTCCTCCATGAGGGTCCCACAACCCTGCCTGGCTATGATCCTTTCAGGGTTTGAAAGGGGCTGAAGGAGCAGAGAATGGATACCCTGCATTCCATGCACATAGTAGTAGGATACTACCCACTCTTTCTGACCTCATAATTTCATAATGCAACCTCCCCAATGAGAGCTGTCACAAATATTCACTAATTATTTTAACTTCTCTTCAAATCCCTGCAAAGATTGCACCTTGTTACCACACATGCTCCCTTTCACATTTATTCTTAGACAACTGAGGACTCTTGCAGAACTCTAACCAATCTGGGGGAATAAAGCTCAGTGGTGGGGAAAACCTCTTCCTGCCTCCCACAGCCTAACTAGCTTGGAAAACTGACACACTCACCAGTTAGGGGGGGCAGAACTTGTGATTTAGGGATCTTTGCCTGGATAGTTTGCATTTGCAAGCCAGCACGAAGTGCCTCTGATAGGCTACCAGTAACCACAGAACTAGATCATTTCTAAAGCAAAGTTTAGAATTCATTGAGGTAAAATACAGAATTTAAAAGGGACTCAAGCAATAAGGTGAAATTGCTGTGTTCAGGACATATATATGAAGAGTTACATGAGAGGAGAGCAAGAGAAACTGAAAGAGAACCATGCCTTTGATTCAGTTGGAATTCTGTGCCAGAGAAAGGCCATGAGGAGCAGTGGGAGGGGGATAGTTTTAAGAGAAAAGGAGTAAACAGAGAAGGGGTTTACCTATCATTAGTCTGCTAAGCTGCAAAGAGGATAGACTTCAAGCCATGGGCTGGGAGGGGGACATTTGTGCCTGGATAGAATGGGAAGAAGCAAGAATGATTTGGAGCAACTGAGTCTAACGCTGGCTGTCAGACTCAAGACTGTCAGACTGGCTGTTAGACTCAAGCAGCTTCCTGAATCCCACCCCAGAAGTTGGCTCATCACAGAATGGGTGGGGCACGCAGACATGCGGGCAGCAGGCTTGACTCTGGCATGCAGCTCATACTGAAAGGAGCAGGCTGAAGAGATGCTTGGCATTCAGCAGCTCTCTCTTGGCTGGGGCTGCCAGTTCAGCAGCATCTTGGGGGTTGCCCAGCTGTAGATACAGAACTGGGAGGGAGGCAGTCCCTGCATTCTAATCCTACAAACAAGCATTTGGTGGCCTACCTCTAACTCATTTTTTTCTCTAGTTGCACCTTGTAGAAGGAAGGCATTGTAAGTCTGAGGGAATCAGCATTGTGCTCTGGGGAAAATGTCACACAGAAAAATTTGGACATCTCAAAGCTGGAATGAAGGGGCATGTGCTGGATACCTGATACCAAACCTTACTGAGGTTACTGCACACCATGTCCATTCAGATGTTCTAGTCCTCCACAACTAAAGTATGTTTTCTTTCCTATGTTTTGCAGCCCAGGGTGACCTGGAACAATCCCCACAGTGGATCCCATGCAGCTGGGTGATTGAGCACCCAGGAATTTCCTACAGAGAGGTGGTCCTTAACAGGCCATATAGAATACACCACTCAGAGGCACTCTGGACACTTGTTCTAGTCCAAGGTGTTAGGTGAGTAAATACCTGGGACTTTCCCATATGTGAAGTGGTGTTTGCAGATCAGATGAAGTACACCTAGAACGGTTGAAGCGCTTGGGGCTCTTTAGCTTGGAGAAATGACGGCTGAGGGGTGACATGATCGAGGTTTATAAAATTATGCATGGGATAGAGCAGGTGGAGAAAGAAGTCCTTTTCTCCCTTTCTCACAATACGAGAACTTGTGGGCACTCCATGAAATTGCTGAGCAGTCGGGTTAGAACAGATAAAAGGAAGTACTTCTTCACCCAAAGAGTGATTAACACGTAGAATTCACTGCCACAGGAGATGGTGGTGGCTACAAGCATGGACTGCTTCAAGAGGGAATCAGATAAACACATGGAGCAGAAGTCTATCAGTGGCTATTAGCCACAAAGCATAGATAGGAACTCTCAGTCTGGGACAAATGATGCTCTGTATTCTTGGTGTTTGGTGGGGGCAACAGTGGGAGGGCTTCCTGCCCCCACTGCTAGACCTTCTGATGGCACCTGGTGTTTTTGGCCACTGTGTGACAGAGTGTTGGACTGGATGGGCCATTGGCCTGAACCAATATTGGCTTCTCTTTTGTTCTTACCTCTCCAAGGAACTCTGGGACCTTGCTTTAGCCTATGGAGTGGGACTGAATGGGCACCCAGGACTTCTCCCCTAAGTGAGAGGTCTCTGCAGCTGGATGGAGTTCACCTCTTCAAAGCACTTGGGGCCTTACTGAAGACCAAGAGTTGGGGTGATAGAGCATCCAGGACTTTCCCACAATCAAGGTGGTCTTTACAGACCAGATGTACACTGCTCCACAGAGGACAACAATATATGGCTTGTGGATCTCTAAGCTGGACTGGTGTGCATATTACAGGTTCCTTTGTTTTGTCGATGGAGCCGGGCAAGCTAAGCTGCCTGCCTCCTGTGGTATTTAGGCATTGGCTGGGGAACATAGTGTTGGTTGTGCAGAGTCAGCTCCCTGCATGACCAAAAGGGGAGTCCCCTCTAAGGGCTTGAAGGGGCAGGGTGCAGGACAGCCAACCTTAGGGCAGGCCATACCTCCAGAAGTATGGTGATGGCTAGGATTAGAGGTTTCTGCCACTTCCAGCCTTAATGTTAGCCCTCTGCCCTTAGTTGTCACAACAGGCAGTTGGGGAAGGTGCTGACAGCAGTTGGGCTGTCAACTGCACCCATTGTCCCCAGCCTATGCTGAGCCTAGACCTGATGAAACTTGTAATGTAGTATGCTCTGTGTAGCAACCAGCCTGCCATGGGCTCCCAGGTAATGGCACCCGCCGCATGGCCAGAGCACATGGTCAGGCAGAGAGGGTAGCTTGAATCTGGAGGAACAATAGACATCCAGATTGAAAGCCTCCACCAATGTGGGACCTAGGTTCTCCCTGAGGAGCCAATGCAATCAAAGGCTCCTCCAGGGAACCTATGACAAACATGCGCATATGTTAAGCCCCTATCAGGTCTTTTGGGTGCGGCCGGAGGTGTGGCTCTGGCCAGCATATAATGAGGGCCCTGGAGCTATGGAAGCATGCTTGTTCTTACCATCTACTGGGCATGCTGAATCACTCAATAAAGGCTTCATGATTTCACCGTTCCTGGTCTCCTGAGTCCAGTACTCTTCAAAACTGTAATCAATAGAGTTGTGGCCTGATTCCTCCTAGCACAGTGTGTCTGTGTTGTCCTTCCCATGCCCCAGTTGGGCTGGTCCCCACTCCAGGCACGATATGTTGTCTGTTTCAATGATTCACAAGATCAGCATAAGGGACGTTTAGGCAGAGCTTCAGAAAGTCCCAAAGAAATAGTAAGAAGATTTGCTGGTTCCAGAAGAGAAAGGTGGAGTTGCCTGCCTCTGAGCCAGCAGAGGGGTGGGATTGCACAATTTTGGCTGGCAGAACAGCAATAGTTATAGAAGCCAGCATAAAAGAATATCAAAGAACTAACTACAAAGGCCCAGCGGACAAAAGGGTTGGCAGAGTGGAGGCTTTACCCTGCTTATGGCAGGTTGGTACGAGACATTCAGACAAGGTCAGCAAAAGCAGTCAAACCCTCCTAGCTGTTTGATAGTAGTTAGATTTTGTACTCAGGAAGACTTGTCCTTGCTGAACAAATTGCATTGATAGATCAAGGTCAGTGCAAGCCCCTGTGGGGGTGGGTGGGCATACAGATGTCCCATCAGAGAATCAGTCTCCTGCCCAAAGTTTTGGCTATTCTTTAGCGTAGCCTGAGGAGAGCCCTGACCTCCCTTCTTCAAAGCATGGCATTGCTAGCTCCTACAATGTCTGCCAAAGTGAATTAAGCCAAAATGGAATCAGAGAAGACAGCACACATCTGGGAAGATGGTCTCTGGTAACCGCCTGAATAGTTGAAGTCACCTCAGATTTCACTTTAGATAAAACTCTGTTAGCTCTGTTTCTACCATCAAATTTCCAGCCTTTGGGTCTTCCCTCTGGAGCTTCAGCAGAGAGTGAAATTCATTTTCATTCTTTACTGGAGCTGCTGTTTTACTTTAAAGCAGCCCTTCAGCAAATTTCCAATGTGTTCCTTCTGCTGGCTGGTGAACAGCTACAAGCTAAACATCCAAACAGACAAATCCAAAAAGGCCAACACTCTATTTTGACATATTTTCTCTACAAATAAATTTCTTTACATAAAGTAATAGGTGCTGGTTGGCACACTCAGCACCTATTAATTTATGCAAGGAAAAAACAGAAACTACTACTACAAAAAAAATTATATCAGCATACTTGATACTTTACTAATCCAGGGGAGGGTGGCTTGAAACACCACAAGGCCATTTTACCTCAATAAGAGAAGAAGAAGAAGAGATTGGATGTATGCCCCGCCCTTCACTACCCAAGGGAGTCACAGAGCAGCTTACAAATTCCTTTTCCTTCCGCTCCACACAACAGACACCCTGTGAGGTAGGCGGGGCTGAGAGAGCTCTGACAGAAACAGCTCTTTTTCAAGAACAGCTCTGACAGAACTATGGCTTACCCAAGGTCATCCAGCAGGTGTAAGTGGAGAAGTGGGGAATCAAACCCAGTTCTCCCAGATTAGAGTCCACGCACTTAACCACTACACCAAACTGGCTGAGGAATACATGTAGTAGTAGAAGGCTGAAAAGGGGGTTTATTGTCTCCCCCCACCCACTTCTCCATGTTAATTTGACCCCTTATTTCTGTTAAGGAGCTTATTGAAACATAGAACATAAGACAAAATTTAAATCTGTTCATATGAAACTTCACATGTCAGCAAAAGCTGACCTACCCACATTCTCAAAAGAAAAGGCAACACCCATTATTCATTTATCCAGCGATACCTGCTCCTTATGTAACTTTTTATTTTATTCTTTCATTCACCTGACCTGGTGATTATCTGAGCATTTTGACTGTGCCCTAGACCACCCAGATAAATCTAAATGCACTGTTACATAAAGAAGCAGAAAATACACATGGGCCACAAAAAGCACTTCTGTAATTTCTTTTCTTCGTTACTTTTCCAAGGTACAGTTGCATTTTTTTGATTTGCAGTTGTTATGGGAACAAGTTTCAGATCCATGTAATCATTCAAATGCTACCAAAATTATATGGCTGGGCTGTGTTCTTAGTAAAATGCCATTCCATTTATACAAACTGCCAGCTGGTTAAGCAAAGTTCAGACCCTTTGTAGGCTTTAGTGTCTGTCTCCCATTTGGTGTTATCATCACCAAAGCAAGTTCAGAGCCCCAAGTAGTCTGTCAGATTTCATGCTTTGGCCCTTATACTCAGGTTTTGGAGCTCATTTGCAGAATTTCAGAATGGCCAGTTGAAATCTCAGGACCTCAGTTGAATCTCAGAACAGATAAAAGGAAGTACTTCTTCACCCAAAGAGTGATTAACATGTGGAATTCACTGCCACAGGAGGTGGTGATGGCTACAAGCATGGACAGCTTCAAAAGGGAATTAGATACAGGGGTCCATTGGAGCGGGAGTGCACAGGAGCGCAGCTCCGGGAGTGAGAAGCCCAGGGGGCGGGCACATGACCAAACCCCGCCCCCTCCTCGGCTTCCCCGAGCAGTGCAGAGGCGCAGCGCCCCGGGGAAAGCCCTGCTAGGGTCTTTATTGATTTTAATGTTTTGTTTTAATATTGATAATTTTATCATTGTTCCTTTTATGACTGTGTGCTGCTTTTCCATTTTATCTGGGCACATGGCACATAAGTACTGGAGAAATTTTACCAACCCTTCAGCAGCTTCCACCCCATCAGTTTGATGTAGTGGTCAGGAGTTGGACTCTAATCTGGGAGAACCGGGTTTGATTCCCCACTCCTCCACATGCAGCTGCTGGCGTGACCTTGGGCCAGTCACAAGTTCTCTCAGAGCTGTTCTCTCATGAGCAGTTCTCAAAAGACCTCTCTCAGCCCCACCTACCTCACAGAGTGTCTTGTTGTGGGGAGGGGAAGGGAAAGGGATGGGTGGTGCACATGTCCTGGGTATCTCAAGTCTACTTGAAACCTGGTGGTTTCAAGGGAGCGGGAAGAGAATGAGGGTGTGTTCTTTACGCTTATTTTTATTGGATGGGGAAGGGAATGGAGGAAGAGCAGGTCAGTTTCACTCACCTGTGGAGTGGAGCCTGAGGGGTGGGTGTTGCCTTCTGACAAACTTCTGGTATGTTAGGGGGTGTGGTATATGCAAATGAGTTATGCTAATGAGCTCCTGCACCTCTTTTTCTACGAAATGACCCCTGGATAAACATAAGGAACAGAGGTCCATCAGTGGCTATTAGCCGCAAGGTATAGATAGGAACTCTCAGTCTTGGGGAAATGATGCTCTGTATTCTTGGTGCTTGGTGGGGGCAACAGGACTGAATGTTTCTGAAGAGAGAGAAAAAGTGGTGGAAAGCAAATAAATGGAGGGAGGGAGGGAAAGATGGAAAGAAAGCAACTTTTAATTTTAGATGCATCCTCTAAGTCCCCATGCCCCCATGCTGGCTGGCTTGACTTGGAGAAGGGGTTTAAAGACACAAATGCCTTCTCCAAGATTGCTGGCAAGGTAGATGGGTGGGCTTTGAGAATGTATTTAAAGTTGCATTCTCTGCTCCCTCCCACACAACTCAAGCCTACCCAAGGAGGGGAACATTGGCTAGGGAAGGGAAGACCAATCGGGGAGGTATGCCTCCCCTTTGCTTCCTGCCAGGAGCTGCACAGTATGTGTGAAAGAGCTGCATGAGGCTCCCCAGCCGCAGTTTGGCCACCCCTAATCTAGACCCTCTCACCTGGTTATTAGCTTTCAGTTCCATTACTTGGAGTTAATCTCATTAATCAGTGAACCCCTTTGGTGAATATCCAGTGCCACAAAGGAAAATTATGCTTTCCAAATATTCATAGCTGTTCTTAGGTTGCAACAATATTAAATAATGTTATGCAACTTGGGTGGGAGCTGAATACATTTACATTTATTGGCCTTTTATTGTATTATTTGATCAATTATATACTACCAGAATAGCAAACTTGACAGTTATTCCTTTGAGAATTCCCTGGTCAACATTTTATTTTTCTAGCAAGCTTTTTGTGTAGATGAATTTATAAGATAAAAGGGCTGTTATATTGTAGAATACTGTTTTTATACAAGTAGGGACCTGCAAGAAACTTGTGAGAATAGCTATCCCATTTCTCCCATCTCTGCTTCTCCCCTCTCCCCCTACTTCTCTCACACTCTTTCTCCTTCCTTCCACCCCTTTTCTTACTCTCTCCCTCTCCCTTTCATGCCTGTCACTTTCTTTCTGCCCCCACCCCATTACTCTTTCTGCCCCTGTCACTCTCCCAGCCTCCCACCTGCTTCCTCCCTCCACAGCAGCAGTGGCAGCAGCTGCTCTCCAGGAATCACAATGGTTTGCCCAAATACAGAAATCAGTTCCTCTTAGGTTGCCAGTTCCATGTTGGGAAATTCCCGGATATTTGGGAGTGAAGCCTTGGGAGGATGAGGTTTGAGCTTGGAAGTGACCTCAGCATAAACTCCACCCTTCAAAGCAGCCATTTTCTCTGGGGGAACTGATCTCTGTCATTTGAAGATCAGTAATTCCAGGAGATCTTCAGCCCTCACCTGGAGGTTGGCAACATTAGTGTCCCTGGAGGAAATGACTGCTTTGGAGGGTGGAGTCTATGGCCTCATATCTGTCTGAAGTCCCTCCCCACCTCAATCCCCACAATACCCAGGAATTTCCCAACCTGGCACTGGCATCCCTATCTCCTTCCTGCTCAACAGGCAAACTACCTTTATCTGCCCCTCTGTCTTCAGCTTTCTGTCTCCTTTCCCCCTGCAGCTTTTACTAAGGAAAACTATGCTCTTTCTCCACAGTGGGGACTAAAGCAGCTTACATTATTCTTTCCTCCTTTTTATCCACACAATAACCCTATGAGATAGGTTAGGCTGAAAATATGTGACTGGTCCAAAATCAGCCAGTGAGCTCCCACAGCAAGATGGGGATCTAAATCTGGGTCTTGCAAACCCTATTCTGAAGCTCTGATCATTATACTACACTGACTTTCATGCTGCTGTTGAACAGTAGCAAGCAGCCAGGCCTAGTTGAATCATGCAAGTCAGGTGGTCTCAAGTCACCCAGAGGGTGCTGCTAGGCCTAGGTTTGCCAGCCTCCAGGTGGGACCTGGATAGTCACCAGAATTTTTTTAATGTATTTATTTATTTATTTATTTAGACTTGTATCCCGCCTAGCCAGCACGGGCCGGCTCTAGGCGGCTAACAGCATAAAATCAGCAGCATACAGAAATTAAAATCACATTCAAGTATATAACTAAACAGTAAAACCATAACAGATGGCAGCAGTACAAAATCCAACACCAGGAACGGCATCCTACTTATTCCCGGCCAGGAGGCTTCCACCTCAGATGTACCAGGCAAGCGACTCAACAGCTGCTTGCTAATGGCCATTCCTCCCGGTGGCGGCTCCAAAAGCCTGGTGGAAGAGCTTCGCTTTGCAGGCCCTGTGGAACTGAAAAGGTCCCGCAGGGCCCTGATGTCCTGCGGGAGCTCGTTCCACCAGTGGGTAGCCACCACCAAGAAGGCCCTGTTCCTGATGGTTGCCAATTTGGCCTCCCTTGGGCCAGGGAGGGTCAGGTGGTGTTGGGTGCCTGACCACAGTGCTCTCTGGGGTGTATATGGGGAAAGGCGGTCCCTTAGATAGGCAGGCCTTTAAAGGTTAAAACCAGCACCTTGAACTGGATCCAGTACGCTATAGGCAGCCAGTGCAGTGCCCTCAGCACAGGCTGGATGTGGTCTCTCACCAAGAGGCCCATCAACAGCCTGACTGCGGCATTCTGCACTAGCTGCAGCCTCCAGAGCTGAGTCAAGGGCAGCCCCATGTAGAGAGCATTGCAGTAGTCTAATCTCGAGGTGACCATTGCATGGATCACTGTCACCAGGTCATTGCATTTGAGGAAGGGAACTAGCTGCCTAATCAGCCATAGGTGGTAAAAGGCTGTCTTAGCAGTGGCTGCTACCTGGGCCTCCATGGTTAAGGAGGCATCCAGGAGCACTCCCAGACTCCAGACCCTTGGGGCTGGCACCAATGGCACCCCCCGAAAGCCGGTAGTGGGATCCTTACCCCCGGTCCACTCCGTCTTTGTTGGATTCAGTTTCACTCGGCTCAGCCTAAGCCAGCCCGCCACGTTCTGAAGCACCCGCTACAGGTTATCTGGGGTGGCTCTGGACCGGCCACCCAACAACAGATACAGCTGGGTGTCATCAGCATACTGGTGATAACCCAGCCTGTGCCTCCAGGCAATCTGGGCAAGAGGGCACATATAGTTGTTAAACAACATTGGAAATAGCACCACCCCTTGTGGCACACTGCATACCAGTGGGTGCCTCTGGGACATCTGCTCCCCCAGCGCCACTCTCTGTCCCCAACCTTGGAGGAAGGAGACAAGCCATTGCAGGGCAAGCCCCTGAACCCCTGGGTCGGCAAGGTGGTGGATCGGTAACTGGTGGTCGACCGTGTTGAATGCAGCTGACAGATCTAACAACAGTTTGGCAGTTGGCACTCAGCACTCAGGTCATCCTCCTTCCTCCTGCCTGCTACTTCAGGTAAAATTCCGACTTTCCTTACTTTTAGGCGAGAGAAGCAACCCAGCAGCGGAGCTCAGCTAAGGAGCTCTATGCCGGCCGCCATCTTGAAGCCTGAATTACTACTGAACTCCAAACAACAGAGATCTGTCCCCTTGGAGAAAATGGGTGGACTCTGGCATTATATCCAGCGAGGTCTCTTCCCTCCTCAGACTATGCACTCCTCAGACTTGACCGCAGAATCTCCAGGAGTTTCCCAATCTGGAGCGGGCAATCCTAGTCCCAGGCCTGGCTCCAAACCCCCTGCTATTAGCCATTCATACTGCAGGAAGAATCTGTTGGGTGTAGCAGAGATAAGGAAAATGAAGACAAGCGTAGTAGTGGTGGTGCTGAGAGTTTATACAAGGTGAGAATATATACAGACAGTTGCCAGAAACATTGAACAGCATGCCTGGCTAGGACACTGAGAGCATCAAGGCCCCCCATAGCTCACTAGGTACAAGACTATTATACCAACAGTAGCCAATCCCTAGTGAGCTGACATAATTGTTAATTATCTTTCACTGTTGATGCGGTGGGACCTGGAGTAGATCCCTACGATGGCCATTTCAAACGGTATGGGGGTGGGTGGGAAATTCAACCCTCCATAAGTTTTTAAAAAAACTTTTTGGATTTTTCTGCACCCACAGAGTCCCCTGAGTCTGTAGAAAAACTTGTTGAGGGAGAGTGTGCCCCCTATCTGTGGAAATAAGTATCCGCATGCAGAGGGGACTGTTGAGAATTAGATATATAGATACTATCAACCAGGTACAAAACCATTAAGTATAACTGTGAGAGCTTATTCTGTCTGTACGATTCCTTGAAAGAAAACAAGGGAAAGAGAAAAACTCCCTGTACATAAGAAAGATAAGATAAACTGTCTAGCACCCAATAGATTTGGGCTCAGTTTTAAAAGAATCTAATGCCTAGATGAATGTTTAAACCTGTTGGTCTTGCAGAGTTTTTTCAACAAGAGTACAAAATCAGTAACTGGTGGTCGACTGTAGCAATTGACAATGGAAGGACCCTAGTATACACCAGTGTTCAGTTGATACAATTTCTCTCAATACATTCACAATTACCCTTTTTGCCTCTTCTGGCCATAGAGCAGGGGTCACTTGGGGAGTGGGGGGAGGTATTTATGAATTTCCTGCATTGTGGAGGGGGTTGGATTAGATGACTTTAGAGGTCCCTTCCAACTTTAAGATCCTATAATTCCATGATTCCACAGCTGCCAGCATTCACTGTAAATTTCAATTACACAGATGTCATACTCCATAACTTATAGGGATCTAAGTGAATGAAAGCAGAAGTCAGGGAACAAATATTATGATTGAAATATTCAGTAGCATAACACTTGTGAGTTGATGGGTTTGCAAATCTGAAATTAATTTGACTTCACTGAAATTAGTCAATTTTTTTGTGTCATTGGTTATGACTGAAGCAGTATTCCAATGGGTAGGATTATGCCAGGAACATACGGATGTTTGGACCAGGCCAACATTTTACTGGACACTTTACTTTGATCTGCCTTCTCCTATGTACAGTCTAAAGTGACTATAAGTGTTTGATCCAAGTATTAAAAATGCTTACATCATTGTTTCAAATGTGAAAATGTAATCACGTGTACATACAGTATGCACTAGTCAAGGGCAGTGGCTATAACAGGCATTATAGGTTAGGAAAGTGGTTACAGTTATGAAGGAACTACTCTCCCTTACTAAACCGTAACAGTCTGGCATTCTCCGATCAATACAGGCATAACAATAAGCTATTGTAATAGTAGAAAACCAGGTTTCCAACTCTGTTTTCTTGTTCTGCTTCTGCCTGCTATATAAGATAATGTATTGTGTGAAGAACCTTCAGCATGAAGAATATTCTTTCTAATGTTATGTTAATGCACAGTCATTTTGTGTGGGGTTGTTTTGCTTTTTGCAATTAAATATGCTCTGCCACTAGAAGTGATACCACAGCAGTACATTAAACTGCTATACACCACAGAAATGAATGGTCAGAGCTGGCATAATTCATATGGCTTGGAGCAAGTCTGAAAGGGATTCACACATCATCCTGCCTTTACATCACCGAGTTGCCAGCTATGCTGGCTCAACCATGATGCAACTCCTATACGGCTTCAACACTGCAGGACAGACTTGCTGTACTTACCTTGTACAGGGTACTGTAGCAGCTATATCAGCAAAATTATTCTTAGGTACATTTTGTTATAAGATTTGTTATAAGCCTGGATTGCTCATTCTCCTCCGCTTCTTTGCCAAAGGATCATGAACACAAATGCATCATTGTTCTGATGGCAATACAAGAGTAAAATATCTCTTTTTACAAAGAAACCATGAATTGCAACAAGAGCACAGCATATAATCCAAATATAATCAAATGAGTTATGGAAATATGGGAAAAGATAAACATAGATGTACCCTAAGACTTTCTCTCAGTAAGCATGATACAGCATGCATAGGGCTGCCAAGTCCAACTTGGGAAATATCTGGGGACTTTGGGGGTGGAGCCAGGAGAAAGGAAGTGACATCATTTTGTGATGTCACATCCTGTGATGTTGCTTCCACATGCTGACACATGAACTCATGAAGTTTCCTAATACTGAATCAGGCCATTGGTCCATCAAGGTCAGTACTGACTACTCAGACTGGTAGTGGCTCTCCGGGGTCTCAGGCTGAGATCTTTAATGTCACCTATTACCTGATCCTTTTTTAGCTGAAGAAGCTGATACCTCCTGCATGTCAAGCAGATGCTCTATCACTGAGCAACAGCCCTACTGAATCCTTCCTCATCTCGGCAGAATATGAAGCACTAAGTGCTACACAAGTGCTAAATATGATTTTCATATCATAAGAACAGGAGAGAAGCCACAGTGGATCGGCCCATCCAGTACAGCCCATCCAGTACAACACTCTGTGTCACAACAGTGGCCAAAAATACCAGGTGCCCTCAGGAGATCCAGCAGCGGGGCCAGAACTCCAGAAGCCCTCCCACTGTTGCCCCCCAAGCACCAAGAATTCAGAGCATCACTGCCCCAGACAAAGTGTTCCATTTAGACCTTGTGGCTAATAATAGCCACTGATAGACCTCTGCTGGATGGGGACAGAGAGAGAGAGAGAGACAGACAGAAAAAAGAAAGAGGGAGAGAGAGAAGGAAAAAAAAACTGGCAGAGGCACTTACTTCCATTTAGACCTTGTGGCTATAATAGCCACTGATAGACCTCTGCTGGATGGGGACAGAGAGAGACAGACAGACAGACAGACAGACAGAAAAAAGAAAGAGGGAGAGAGAAGGAAAGGAGCTGGAAGAGAAACTTACCTTGCCAGCCACATGCAAAAGCAGCTCCTTCAGTCCCTCCTTAATCTCTGGGCGGACCTCTCTTGCTGTGGAAGCTCTCTTGCTGACTTCTTAAAGGGGAAATGTCTGGTGAGGCTTTTTACTGCAGGGCAGGCTCTCTGCAGACATTTCCCTTTTAAGGTAGCCATTTTGTCCCCCCCGGTGGCCAACTTGGAAAAAGCGGGGGAAAGCACTAAAAATCGGTGTTTCCCCCGCCCTACCGGGGGACTTGGCAGCCCTAAGCATGCAGGATTTTATTTTGTCTCATTTGCATGGCAGCATGGGGCAGGGGAGAACATAATGGTTTTGGCAAAGGAGACCCAGATTCAAATGCCTCTTTAGCCACCCAGTGTTTTTGCCCAAGTTATCCCTGCATCTCTGTCTAACCCTTTTGTAATATTAAAATGAAATATGGATTTCCACCCAATTCAAATGGGTGTGTGTGTCAAAATCAGTATATTGTGATCCAAACTTTCTTACTCTGGATAAAAATCTGTAAGAGAGTTGTGCTCATTTAGATAGTAGAGAGAAAATAATTCTAACCAGCTGTTGAAAGAGTGGCATGACCCATAGGAGCTTGCCTCTTCAGATCTGTAACAGCTCAATATTCCATGCTAATTAGCTTAGCACTTCATTTAGTCTTGATACAGCACTTAGCCTAAGCTCTGTACATTCAGAGGTGCTGACAAATTACACAAGAATCAGCAAAATCTATCACAGAAGATCTTTGTCTAGTACTTACAAACTAGGGATGGGCACAAACTGGGAAAATGGAGGTTTGTCCCAGTTCATGGTTCGTGGGGTCACACAAACCACAAACCTTCACAAACCTCCCCATTGAATGAAACAGTTCATTTTGTGAGGTTTGTGATGTGGTTGGGGAGTCTTCCCTCCCTCCTTTCTGCTGGTGGCAGCTCCCTGAGGCCAGCAGAATGGAGGGGGGGAGAGTTCTTGTTAAAGCCATTTTAAGGGAATGTCCCCTTTAAATGGCTTTTGCAAGTGACATCATGTGCGAGTGAAGTCCAGGCAGTGAGTTCTTCACTTCCAGCTGAAGTTGCCACTTGGAATTCACTCATATGTGGCTTGCAAAAGCCATTTAAAAGGAATGTTTGGAAGTGGCAGGGGTGTGTGTGAAATGGATAGCTGAAATCACTGATGGGTGCACCAGCCCTGTTGTCAGGCTGCAATGGATGCAAGCCATCTCAGTGATCCCTCTTGCTCCCCCCAGCTTTCCCCCCACAAGCCCCACAAACCTCTAAAAACCACATGGAGGGTCATGAGAGGGTCATGGATAGGGATGGGAATGAACCTCAGTTTGCAAACCATGAATCAGCTACATTCATCCATAAAATTAGATTCATGATGAGGTTCTTGCCCATCCCTACTTATACCATCCCTGTAAAGTAGGCCAGTATTGTTATCTCTACATTACAAATAGAAGGCAGAGGATGAGAGACAGCAGCTTGCCTGCAATTACCAAATGTGCTTGTGGGTGAGCTGAGATTGGACCAGAAACCCAGTAGACTAGTCATTCTGTTAATCAATAGTGATATTTCTGTGCATGTGTAGATGGAGCTAAAGGCAGAGTCTGACTGCCTAGCAGTAAGGTCTGGTGGACAATGGTGGGGCCAACTCAATCCAGACTCAAAAGGCAGAAAGAAAGAACTAAAATGCCATGCATGCAAAGTTCTTCAAAGCAGTGTGACAACACAAGTACATAAAATGCACACACACACTTATATTGGTGCTATATTCCATGCACACTGCTTAAATGTTATTGGCCCTGTTTTACAGCTAAGGCATACTGACGCATAGTAATGAGAATAGCCCATTATCAGTTAGTGCATTTATGGCATAGATTTCTTAAGAATAAACAACAAACAAGTATAAAATGCTTCTGAGCACAGGCAAAGTACTTTACCTTTGGAAAGGGGCCATGGCTCAGTGGTAGAGCATCTGCTTTGTATACAGGAGGTCCCAGGGTCAATTCCCTGACATATTTTGGTGCAAAAGATTTCTACCTGAAGGTCTGGAGAGCCACTGCCAATTAGAGTAAACAATATTGATCTTGATAGATCAGTGGTCAGACTCAGCTATTCTCTAACCAGAAAATTATCCCCATTCATTCATTAGGCTTCTCCTGAGAAAGATTGAGGGAAGAGCACTGGTACAAAATCCTGCACCTTCCCCCTGCCCTGGTTCTTAACTGTCAGACATAACTGTCTGAAATTGCAACCTGTTAGATGATGTATCCCCAACCCAGGGACATGATGATAACACCCCAAATATAGAATGGGGTATCTCTGCCCTTTTACACCAGTGCTTGCCCCTTGAAGATTACTCTTGGTGGATGGGGCAGTGGCCTCATTGTAATTTAGAGCTTTGAACCTACAAGAACAGAAAAGTCCTACAGAATACCTTGCTTTCACACATTCTAAAAAGCATGTCTATTTGAGGCCAAAATAGATAGGAAAAACCAATCTAAAAAGAAGAAATCAGGAAATGTTCTACCAAAATCTTTTTTAAAGCTGGCAGAAGAACAATGCTTAATAGGTACATGGAGAATCCAAAATATGAAGAAACAAGACTATACATACTACTCGGTAGACACAACTCATGGTCCAGGATAGATATGATATGGACTTCTACCACGATATTAAAAAAAAAAATAGAAAGTGAAATCCTCCCAAACCCAGTTGCTGACCATAGTCCAATAACATTACAGACAAGACAAAAAATTATAAGATGGACTTTAAATAAAAATCTCTTAAAGGACCAAAAATTTATGAAGAAAATGGAAACAGAAATTTGTGAATACTTTAAAAGAAATATACAAGTATGACATAAACAATATGAAAATCTTGTAACACAAATTTAAAAAGAAGAAAATAACATGAAGAAAGAAAGAGATCCTGGAGATATAAGAATAAGATTAAAATTTTTACAACATCAAATGAACCTATTATTAACACAGGAAATTTCAAGGAAAATGGAATACTTAAAACGGTACTATTTTGAAAATGCAAATAAACCAACAAGATGGCTTGCATACAAACTAAGAAAAGAGAAGAAAATAATAAAAGCTTTGCGGGATGAAAAAGACGAAGGGAAAAACAATATACATGATATTAAAAAACCCAGAAAATTTCTATAAAAATTATTTAGACAAGAGCAACAGGATGAACAACTAATAAGAGAGTACATAAATAAAACATGAAGAAGTTTAGTAAAAATAAGGAAAAAACCCTAAATGAACCAATATCAGTTAGTAAAGTAATTAAGGCAATAAAGAAACAAACAAACAAACAAAATCTTCTGGACCAGATGTATCTCAACAGAAGTGTATCAAAGGTTTGAAGACCAAATAATGCTACCATTAAAAGAACTATTTCAAGAAATAACCAAAATGGGAGAACTGCTGGAAACATGGAAGCAAAGTATTCATTACATTACTACATAAACTGAATACAAAAGAAGAAGAAGTAAAAAACTATAGGTCAATATCTGTATTAAACACCGATTATAAGATATTTGCTACAATAATAGCCACAAGGATGAAAAAAAGTATTAGTACAAGTGATACATCAAGACCAGGCAGGATTTATTCCAAAAAGACAAATAAAAAGCAACATAAGAACTATAATTAATGTATTAGAGTATTATGAAACACATCCGGATAAACAGATGGCATTATTCCTTAATGCCGAAAAAGCATTTGATAATGTAAATTGGAAATTTCTACTGCAAAAATTAGAAGCATGGAATTGCGGCACAAACTTCGTAACAACAATAAGGGCAATATATAAAACGCAATATGCAAAGATGATAGTAAATGGGGAATTGATACAGGATATTGAAATTCAAAAAGGAACAAAGCAGGGATGCCCATTATCCCCACTCTTATTTATATTTGCATTAGAGACTATGAATGACTTGGTAAGAGACAATATACAAATAAAGGGACTGCGGACCAAAGGAGAAGAATACAAATTACAAGCCTTTGCTGACAATTTAGTATTTATTTTGGAAGACCCAATAACATCGATTACATACCTTATTAAAAACAATACAAGAATATGGACAAGTAGCAGGCTTTAAGATTAACTTTAAAACATATAATTATAACAAAAAAATTGTACCACACAACAGATAAGTAAAATTCAAAAAATATCCAACATAGAAATCATAAAGAAAGTAAAATATCTGAGAATATTATTGTCTAATAGAAATACTACTCTTCTAGAAGATAACTATAACAAACTATACAGAGAGATCAAAAGAGATTTAGTAAAATAGAATGATTTGAAATTATCATTTATGGGGAAAATAGCAGTAATAAAGATGACTGTTCTACCTAGATTTTTATTTTTAGCACAAAATCTGCCAATACCAAGAAATATGAAACATTTTTTCAAGCTTGAAGAGCTTGAAAAAATTTGTAGTAAATTTATCTGGAATAACAAAAGACCAAGAATTAGATTGAAAGTACTGCAAGATAAAAAAGAAAGAGGTGGTTTTAACCTTCCGAATTGGAATTTGTACTTTAGAGCAGCAGCAATGGTATGGATATGGGAACGGGTGACTTTAGAGAATATAAAGCTACTAAACTTAGAAGTACATAACCTGCCAATGGGATGCCACGTGTATGCGTGGTACAAGAAGGAAAAAGTACACTCTACACTTTACCAAGACACAATAAGAGGAGCGTTGATCAAAATCTGGAAACAAATAAAGGGGAGATATTACGATAAAATTCCTAAATGGGTATCACCATTGGAGGCATTTATAAAACCTTCATTAATTACTGAAGTGAAGAGAGAAACCTATGATATATTATTAGATAAAAATAATGAATTGAAAACTGAAGAAAATATTATCTGGAAAAAATTAAAACTGGCATGGTCAAAAATGATGCAAATAAAAACCAGATACAATAAAGATAACAGGAAAGGCTTTTATAAATATAAAGAAAACAATGAACTTGATAAAATATGGTTGTCCTCGAGTGACAAACTAATTCAAAAAATGTATAATCTACTTTTGGAGGAATTTATGCAAGATGAATCGGTAAAAATGATAATGGTTACATGGATGAAGGACTTTGGATATAACATAGACTTAAATCAATGGTCTGGATCATGGAAACCTGCAAAATTTATGAGAGCAATACCATATAAGGAAAACATCTATAAAATGTTCCACAGATGGCATTGGACTCTGGACAAAATAGCGAAATGTTATCCTAACGCCTCCAACATCTGTTGGAAATGTAAAAAGAAATGTAGGGACATTTTATCATATATGGTGGAGATGTGATAAAATTCAAAAATATTGGTACAAAATACATAAAATCATACATGAAATGATGAATATTGATATCCCATTTACACCAGAAGTGTTCCTATTAAACATGCTCTCAGGGGACTACAATAGAAATGATGTATATCTTATAACATAAATATTACCATCTGCAAGAATATTAATAGCAAAACGCTGGAAACTAGATTTATTACCATCAAAAGAATAATTAATACAGAAAATTTTAGAAGTGGCTGAAATGGACAGATTAAATATTTTATTACAGGGAAAAAATCAAGAAATATATGCAAAAAGATTGACTAGAATGTATACATGGTTAGATCGGAAAAAGGGAAAGTAGACTCAAAACTATATGTACTCATTGTAATACACGTAATATACTGTTGTATTTGAAAAACTTGGTAAATAAACTTGGGGGGGGGGGGGGGAAGCCTCACAAGGATGTTCAGAAAAGTATGGATTATGAAGTCCTGATAAAATGATTCCATTTTGTGAACACTAATAACAGAATAAGGTGCTGGTAGCTCAAAGATTTAACATGAATAACACCTCCCCCGTCTCATGTCACTGTCTCAGCAGCTGACAGCCCCTGGAAGACTGCCCTGAAATAATGACCCTCAGGCTGATGACACTGCCATATTAAAAGGGGATGGCACACAGGATGCCCCACTATATTATGGTGATGTCATTGCATTAAGTAATTGGCCAACATCACCTCTGTAGAGACATGGGCCGAGGACAGACTGGCAATCTGCCCCAGGAGAGCTCCACTTGGGAAGCGGGGGAAGGGAGCCCATTCAGACATCCGCAGCTGTCCCTCAGCTCCCTTCCGCACTTACGTGCTTTGAAGCCGGTTTTCTCTCGCTGTAGAAGGACACCGGGAGAAACTGGTGTCCAGGGGCCATCTTCCGCATGCCTCCTGCTTTCAGGCAGTGTGAACCAGAAGAAGGCGGGATTCAAGCGGCGGCAACTGTGTGAACGTGCACACATGCACACATACGCACATTGCCAAAACAGTCCTGCCACAAGCTGCGGAGGCTGGCCCACCTGGGCCGCTCTGCAGCAGTCTGAACAGTCCGTAACAGCATCCTTGCACAATACACTGGCCAGTGTGAATGGCCAGCCCTGGGGAATTTTCCCCCTGCAGCTTTTGCCTCCGGATTCCTCCCACTCCAGATTGCCAGTCTGTCCTTGGCCATAGTATGAACTGGGGCACCATGTCAGGCCAGAATTAGTAGAACTGGATTGCCCAGACTCTCCATTTGTTTTGGTACATATGAGTACCAAGTACACTGGTCTTGTCTCATTAATGTTCAATTATGCATAAGCACATTTGTTCTCTCAAATGTATGCAGAATTGGGCAATTTGAGTACGGAGCACAGGTTTGTATGTGCAATATTAGTTAAGCATATTAATCTGTCTGGAGGTCAAGCATGAAATTGATAATTTCTCTACTTCTTGCTCTCTCACAGAAAGCAATTCCTATAGCCTAATCTGCCCTTGAGCATTATTCTGTTTAATATATGTATAGAGGTATGTGTAATGTGTACCTCATTAAACCTTCTCTGTTTGGAGATATTCCAGTTTACTGAATCAGAAATCCTAGATGCTGAAAACATTTGCTGAAAGGATGCCTGAAGGGATTCAGTTCACTTCTGCCTTCTTAGTTACAGCTGTCTTAAACAGTTTGCTGGTAGGAAAATTTATCTCTGCATGGTTTTGCACTCATTATGATCCAGTTTTGGTGTCTGTCCACTTCACTTTAACTGTCAGTTGAAAAATCCTAGCAGAGCGTTATCAGCAACTTTGGGACACTTCTAGGTTTAAAATTATTCCTCCTCAATAATGCCTTCAACTCATACAATCAATGATCTTCTAGGTACTGCTGAGTGTCTTGACCAAGTCTCATTAGACTTTAATCTGTTTTGCCTGAAGCATGTGAAGAGAAAGTAAATTCATGGCACATACAGCCATTATAAAAACAAAGGTTTCCATATGCTTTTTGACTGACCAAAGTTTTAACAAGATATTAAATAAAACACATTTCCCCCCACAATTTTTTTCAAAACCATTCTTTTTCTGAAAAGGAAAAATGATCAGCAAAGCCCCCCTCCACCATATCAGCAGAAGTCATCTCTGATCACAGAAGGAAGTGGTCTAAAATCTTTATATATTTCTCTTTTAGACTACAGTCCCCTACAATTGCATCTCATGTCATTCTTGACCATCTTCTGAAACTTAGGTGTGGATCTTAGGAGACAGAATGAGGAGGTAAAGATAAAGAGGGTCAAATCCCTTTGGGAAGCTTGGGAACTTTTAAAAACCACAATATTGGAAGCTCAGATACAATGTACACTGCAGGTTAGGAAAGGTATGAATAGGAATTTAAAAAGACATGCATGAATAATGAACAAAGTAATAGTAGTAAGAAGGTAATAGAAGGTAAGTAATAGAAGGTAAGAAAGATTCCTTTAAGTGGTGGAAGGTTAGTCCAAGTGAGATAAATAAAAGGGAGCACGGGCTTTGGCAAATAAAATGCAAGCCCATGATCAGACAGGCAAAAAGGGTCTATGAGGAAAATATTGCAAAAAAAATTTAAGACCAATAATAAAAATTTCGTCAAACACATTGGTAGCAGGAAACTATCCAGGGAGGCAGTGGAGCCCTTGGATGACCAAGAGGGCAAAAGGATTTCTAAAAGATGCTAGGGAAATGGCAGAGAAACTGAATGTCTTCACTGTGGAAATTGGGAGGTGCTTGCTCACTCCAGAACTGCCAAATTTTGGAATGGTCAAAAGACCTGAGTAGGATTGAGGTGACAAGAGAGGAGGTTTTATGACTGAAGGACAAATTAACAAATCACCAGGCCCAGATGGCATACATCCAAGAGTTTTGAAAGAGCTCAAATGTGAACTTGTGGATCTCCTGACAAAAATATGCACTCTAGTACTACAAACTGTCTAGCTAATGTAACTCCCATATTTTAAAAAGTTCCAGAGGAGATCCAGGAAATTACAGGCCAGTCAGTCTAACTTCGATACTAGTTAAGCTGGTGGAATCCATTACTGAAGATGGATTTCATAGACATATTGATGAACAAAAGCCATTGAGGAAGAATCAGCATGGATTCTGTAAGGGAAGATCATTTCTCACTAACCTTTTAGAGTTCTCAGAGGGATAAACAACCATGTGGACAAGGGTGACCCAGTAGTTGTTGTTTACCTAGACTTCCAGAAAGCTTTGATAAAGTTCTTCATCAAAGGCTCCTAAGTAAACTCAGTCATGGGATAAGAGGACAAGACCTCTTGTGTATTAAAAACTGGTTAATTAACAGGAAACAGACAGTGAGTATGAATGGGCAGTTTTCACAGTGGAAGGTGGTGAGCAGTGGGGTACCACAGGGCTTGGTACTAGGTTTGGTGCTTTTTAACTTGTTTATTAATGATTTGGAGTTGGAGGTAAGCAGTGAAGTGGCTAAGTTTGCAGAGGACACTAAGATTTTCAGGGCAGTGAAAACCAGGGAGGACTGTGAGGCACTCCAGAGGGATATGTCGTGGTTAAGAACATAAGAACATAAGAGAAGCCAACGTTGGATCAGGCCAGTGGCCCATCCAGTCCAACACTCTGTGTCACACAGTGGCCAAAAATACCAGGTGCCATCAGGAGGTCCACCAGTGGGACCAGGACACTAGAAGCCCTCCACATTGCACTTTGGAGCCAAAAATCCTAACTATAAATATACATGATTGGGTCTGAAGTGGTGGTAACTGACCAGGAGAGAGATCTTGGAGTTGTGATAGATAACTCACTGAAGATGGCAACTCAGTGTGCACCTGCAATAAAAAAAAGTAAATGCTATGCTGGGAATTATTAGGAAGGGGATTGAAAAGTCAGCCAGTATCATAATGCCCCTGTATAAATCTATGGTACAACCTCATTTTGAATACTGTGTACAGTTCTGGTCACCACACCTCAAAAAAATATATGATAGCATTGGGGAAAGGTGCAGAAAAGGGCAACTAAAATGACTGAAGGCATGGAACACCTTCCCTATGGAAAAATATTTTAAAAATTAGGGTTCTTTAGCTTGGCGAACTGATGATTTAAGGGTAACATGACAGAGGCTTACCAAATTATCTATGAGATAGAGAAGGTAGAAAAGAAGTGCTTTTCTCCCTTTCTCTCAATACAAGAACTCATGGACACTCAATGAAATTGATGAGCAATAGGCTTAGATCAGATAAAAGGAAGTACTTCTTCACCCAAGGAGTAATTAACACATGGAATTCACTACCTCAGGAAGGGGTGGCAACTACAACCATAGAGAGCTTCAAGAGTGGATTGGATAAACATGTGGAGCAGAGGTCCATCAGTATCTATTAGCCACAAAGTATAGATGGAATGCTATGTCTGGGTCAGTGATGCTCTGTTTTCTTGGTACTTGGGGGGGCACAGTGGGAGGGTTTCTGGAGTTCTGACCCCACTCAAATCCCCCCTGCCCTTTTCCCACCCCTCAAAGGCCACTCCACTGCCCACAGTGAAGTCATTCCTCCCACTCTGACCTTCCACCATCCTTCCCTCTACATCGGTATACAAGCTCCATTTCCCCCTCTTTCTCTTACAAATGGCATGAGACTATCGCTAGTCTCAGATTGCTGAATAAAAAAATTAAAATGAGGGGAGGAAGTTTAAATGGAGCTGCATGAGGTTTAGTTCCCTGCTGGTATTGACTTGAAAAGGGGATCAGAGAGGAGACAAATGGCAGCATCCCCAGTGCAAAAAAAAAAAAAAAAAAAAGGATTTGGTGGCGAGAGAAGAAACCTGATCTTGGTGCTAACTTAGTAAACAGTGAGGCAAGGAGGGAGGGGAGCTGTGTCAATTAAACCTGCCCAGACACTGCAGCCCCCTCCCATGAGTAGGGCCAACTCCACACATTTTCTTGTAGCATTGCTACATGGGAGAACATTGCTAGCCTTCATCAAGGGGAGGGAGATGAGCTGAGCCCATGGGAGTGTCAACATTTCCCAGTTTTCCAAACAAGAGCACTACAGAAGCACACAGGACTTCAAGGAATTGGCACACAGTTTCAGATGGAAAGATTCTTCCCCCCACCACTGATCATAAAGACACAACCTTAAGCCCTCTTGCCTTACTCTCAGGGAAGCCAACAGAGGAGTCAGGAGTGTTAAGAAAGCCACAAAAAACATCCCAATGCTGTCAGAGCCTCACTCCCATCCCTCCCTACTTTTCTCTCTCTCTTGTTCTCTTCCCCTCCCTTCCTCTGCCCTCCTTTTTTCCAATGTCAGTCAGTTGTAACAAAGAATAAAAAAAAAGGAGGAGGGGGGAGGAAACTTCAGTTGATAGGGGTTTTTTTTCCAGTTTAGTTGCACAAGACTAAAAAAGCTCTCCAGAGATTCTGCCAGAGGGCTCTTTCCCCATAGAAATTGCAGGCCTATGCAAAGCATGGTGGAGTTGCAACTGACTTTGCACAGGTGCACACACACACAAACACAGAGAGCGAGAGAGAGCTTGCAATGCCAGTGTCAGTGGGTTCTACTGTGCATTCTGTAGAATCAAAATGTTTCCCCATATTATTAGAACGTGTGACTCCCATTTTTATGGTGGTCGATAACACAGCAGAGAATCCTCTAGTGCTCTGCAATATGAAAAATGGGGCAGCTGCTTGTCAGTTTTAGAAAAAGTCTGGTTATTTTCAACAGTGGGTTTTCCCACTTTGCCTGTGTTCCTTCCTGTTCCCTTTCATTCAATGAACTGATGCTAAAATGCAAGCACAAAACCTGAGCCATGAGAAATTAAATGGACGCTCCTTGCTGGATGCTACTGTGCAGCTGCAATAGGGCAATTATGTAATTAAAAAAAACCTTTGGATGCCATCCTGTACACATCACATTCCACCCTGATTTAGAAAACTGTGTTTTTAAAATTGGAGCTATAGAATAAATACACTGGAGAAAAAAGAATGGTGCGTAAGGCAGGTACAGAATCCAAAGTCAGGCACAAAGTAAGGCAGGCACAGATTCCAAATTAAAGGTTTACTGCTTTGGAAATCTGCTGTAATATGTGTGTGTGTAAATGTCCCTTGAAAATCCTACAGAGTCACCATAAGTCAGTTGTGACTTGATGGCACTTTCCACCACCACAACTGAATACTGAATGCACATTGTGAATCAGGGTTTTTCAGGCCTCTCCCACCAATATATAATGTAAGCTCTATGAGATAAAGTAGATAAACCATGATTTCCAAACAAAGTTTGAGTCCAGTGGCACTTTTAAGACCAACAAAGTTTTATTGAAGGTATACGCTTTTGTGTGCAAGCAAACTTACTGCAAAGACACAGTTACAACAAAATGTGTTCCTGAAGCAGCTGTTGCCTTCCCTGATTGCTAAGCCTCAAAAGCAACAGAACTGAGCTCTCAGAACTTCAGGCATTTTTTAGGTCTGTCCAAGTATTACAATTTTCTTGGAAGCCTACATAAGACTCTCACATCCAGTTCTTTAAATTCTTTATGATAGGAATTTTCCAGTTGACATGGGAAGTATTGTTGCACATGGTGCTGGGATGATGGGCCACTTCTGCAGTGCTTCAGATATTGTTGCTATGTCAGAATCCTAAAGAAGTTTTCCAGTCCTTTCCCACCCTTTCCCTATACCTAAAAGCTATTTATCTCCTCAGTCCTTAGGGTTTATTGTTGAGACACTCAATGGGAATAATGACTTTAAAAAAATGGGGGGAGATTGTGGTAGGATTCTGGAGGGAAAGACTGTAAAGTTGGATAAGTAAATCATAAGGTAGGATTAGATCCATACTAAGAAGCAGAGGCAAGTGTATTTGAGACTCAAATAGCCCTTCTGTAGAACTACACTAGAACTTGGTTCTTTTCCTGGTTTTCCCTTAGGACTAGGTCCTTGAGAAGTAAAGGAATGCGATACCAAAGGCTTTTGGGGTGTAGGGAAAACCTGGGCGATCCTCCATTGAATCCACACTCTGCCATGTAAGCTTGCTGTGTGATCTTGGACCAGTCCCACATGCAGCCTAACCTACTGCAAAGGGATGTTGTGTGGATAAACTGGAGGAGAAGGGGATAATATAAGCCACTTTGGGTCCTGTCAGTTCAGAGGTCTGCTCAGAAAAGAGTTTATTAAAAGATTAGCAATGGTATTATGAACAAGACAATGATTTTACTATACAAACCAAAGCAAGGCAAAAGGAAGCTTACAACCACATTCCTTCAGCTTGCTGGGTACTCCAAACAGCAGCAAATTAACTTGGCAGTTCTTAAGAACCGGGGCATATCTGCACAGTATCATGTCTGATCAGAGAAGCCCAAAGAGGGTAATGGTTTTTTTATAGATTTTATAGGCCAAGTGCTATGTTTAAAGACAAAGCAAGGAAGGAGCCAAGCACCTGTCCATGGAAAATGATTCACAGCACACAATACTTCCTATCTCAGGCATGTACTCTGCTCACACTGTACCAAGCACTGAAACTCCATCTAATTAACTGAGAAATTTACAATTAGGGATGAGCTTTCAGGTATTTTGTCTGAATATATATCCAAAAAGTGCTTTATTGGTTTTTTAAATATAAATTCAGATAGCTGGAAACGTATTTTTCAGAATACCAATAAGCTGAGACATGAAAAATTCTGGAAATATTTGGGGCTGGCATTTTAAGGCTCCCAGATGTTTTTCTTCCATTTTACAGAATTCCTGGGCAATTGGGGGGGGGGGCAACTCTCCCAGCCAATGGGATCATGACAATTCTCTCACAGCCCTCTGTTGGTAACAGGATGCTGAATTAGAGGGACCAATGATTGGATCCAGCAGGACTGCTCTTACATTGCAGTGTTATGTTTGTTATAACTGCATTAGTGTAAGGTCTGTTTTGCCATGTGTTCTTCTGGTAACATATTCAGATGCCATGTGAGTATGATAAATGACACATAACATATAAATTGGCTGCATGTAGGGCTTGGAGGCAAAAGGGGCTAGATTCCGGGCAGGTCTGTGTGGATGGCCTGATATAAGAGACCTCATTAACTTCTGTAGTATAACTAGAAGATTGTGTGGTCATAATCAAAGCCCTTAGTAGGACTTGGCTGAGAGTCTTGCCTCTTTTTGTCCTTTTGATTAAACCTGGGGATAGTACTTGAAGAAGTCTTGTTTAAATAATATCAATAGGATCTTCCTTCCTAGCTAGGTCCGCAGAGCAGAACTAGACAGAGGAATTCTTAACCAACTTTTCAGTTGATGTAATTGCTGTAATCCTAGTAGCACAGAAAAATTAACTTTAAATTACAGACCACTGATTTCTGAAAGCAGCATTAAGCACACACTGGATTAATCTTTTTGACCAAAGAATACATCAAAGTGGCAATGCTTTTTATATGCCAGTGGGAACACTTTACATGTGACAATTTTCTTAAATGGAGAGGTCAATGTTTCCTTTGCATCTTGGATGCGAGATTTATGGTCTGATGGAAACAGATCAACTGAAGTTATATCTGATTTGTAATAGCAATGTAAAAGCTAAGTTCCTCAAAAATGCATTATAATTCCCTGAAGGTGAGTTTTCCGGATTTCTTTATTCTGTTCCCCACTATCAGAAATCTTTTCTATTATTTTGTCTTGTATTTAAAGTTTAATAGGACTTCACAGGTTTAATCAAAGTCATTGATGATGTTTAGTTGTTGATCAGACAGATAGATATTTTTTTCACGTTACTTCAGAAACCAATTATATGGTGCTAAATACTAAACCAATAAACTTAAAGATTTAGAATGCAACAGAAACTGAATTCCATAATATTCAGGTTGTAAAGTCTGGATGAACCTCTAATATGACTTCACCAATAACTTTAGACAAAGCTTCAGAATGTTTGCCATTTTAAAGCATAAAGAGCAAAAACACTCATTGTAATTGTGTTAATATTTTTAATATTAATACAGTGATTTTTCATAGGGATTCTGCTAAAAACAAGATAGACCACACAAAACTGATGCCTACCTTCTATAGGTCTACAATATACCTTTCAGTTCCCTGGTTCCACCCAGATCACACAGTAAAAGATGGGGGGAGAGAATCACTCATTTACCAAAGTAACTGAACAAGACATTCAAGTCTAACATTCTACTTAAGAGGAGCTGAATCTCACCTGTTTGTTAATACAGCAATCAGTTTAGAGGAAAGGCATGTTGAAATGCTGTTACCAGAAATTTACTTTGAAATCTGCGTAGCAATTTTAGTATTATGTCCACTGCGATCAAAATGGTATTACGTTAATTGAACTTTTATTTTTTACCAGACAGTCATAGAAGTTTAGGAACCAAAGACAAAGTTCACTGTTGGCAGCTAACACTTGCACTGATTGCAGAGATTAGAGCAGGCTCAAGATATCTGGCTGCCTGAGATGAAAAATGAAAACAGAGTATTCTGTGATAGGCTCATATTCCTCCATCAGGCCATCCACAAACGGTGGTGGTGGTAAACAGAGAACCACTGAAGTCATTTGTTGATGACTCTTAATATCTGATTACTATATTTTCCCTTCTTCTATCACAGAGACCTAAGTATTAATAGGCCTATACACTTCTAACCCTATTACCTCAAGGGATTTAGAATTAGCTGGAGGGCTATAAGGTGACATCATCCTGGGAGACAAATTAAAAAGAAAAATGAGGTCTCGTCTACTTACAGGAAGTTCTTACCGCAGAACTTCTGGCAATTCCTAGCACTACCCTTTGTCATTTCCAGGTAACTCTAGGAATCGCTAGGAACTCTATGGCAAGAACTTCTTATAAGTAGACAAAACTTTATCTATCTTTAATTAAGATGCCAGTATATCCCATTTAATCTTTTACTTTTACTCCATTCTTACCTTATTTTTCATCATTCTACATCCCTTTGGAGGGGTGTACTTGATTTACAGTTTATACTTCATTTGTACTTGATTTAAATTTATTTGGATTGTGGTCTTGTTAATTAGCCGGACAGATGACACTGTAGTTGAGCCTTGCTAAGCTTTGCCAAGTATTCAATTCTCTATTTCCATTTATTTCATTTCATTTTCTAAATCAATTAATTGGTCTTCCCTTTAAGGACACTGCTAGTGACAAGCCCCCTCATATCCCTAGCAATAATTTTCCTCAAAGGGAACCTGTATGCTTTTCAAATTCCAGACAACTATAGCTGCTATTTTAAGTTTTTCATCCTAGTAATATCTTTTTTACTACTTTAAATGCAGTACCATTCCTTTCAAGAGTATATGCTGCAGAAGCTAAAATATATTCCATTTTTTCCTGATGAAACCAGGGATGTTTCCTTTTTTTTCCTGGGCAAATCTAATGCTACTTGTGATTCTGTACACTTACCTAAATGGTTAAAGGTTTATTGCTGTTTCTATAATGACATTCAGATTTTTTTTTCATACTCCTGTCCTGGTTGACCTTCTGGCTTTCCACATCTTCCACCTTTGATCCCCACACAGTCAGTCAACTATGCAATGATGTTTAATAGAACATTTTATTAAAATAATTTGAGCTTTACGCTTGTCAAATTGACTCCTATAATAAGTGTTCAGAATTCTGAGACTAAATATATGTTCTCCTCTGAGAATACAGAGTACCAGACTTCTAGGATAATCATACCAGAGTAGATTTCTTACAGAAATACATTTATACTTTAAAAAGTCAGGTGAATGTGTTAAAACTCATTCTGACGAAGTAGAACATTAGATAAAGTTTTTGAATGATCAAACAATAGTAAATGATCAGAAAGTTTCTGAATTATGTATTTTTACTATGAAGTAAATCTAACTATCTTATGGATAGAAATTATGTTGGATCCAACCACATCTTCTGGGAATGAAAAAGCAATGAGTGTTCTCCTTTACCATCCAAAAAGGCCATGCTGGGGATCATAGGACCTGTGTGGAGATCAACCATTTGGGCCAGAGGCTGTAGTTAAGAGAGGAACTGGGTAAGATTGAGTGGGAAAATCTGCTAGATCCCATTGCTGATAAGTGATGGCCAGCTGATGCAATCTCATTTGGGGTTGGATCGAGCAATTATGAGCATAACAGGAAAATAATAAATATGCATTGTAATTTTCTGCAAACTTCAGAAGAAGCCTGCACCAAAGATGGAGCAAAACAACAAAACACAACAGTGTTTTGTTCGGATATACTGCTCCTACGCATTTCACCTCTGCTTCTTCAGGGGTATTTGTATCATTCTATCACACAGTTCACATAGCAATAGCTCTGAAATTTTGCTCCCTGTAATTCCTGCCCTAAATCATAAGGCCCCCAATCCAGGGCTAGTTCCAGGTTTCAGGGATCCCTAGGCAGAGAGTGCCCAGGAGCCCCATCTCTTGCTCTGACCCCCACCAGGACCCTTACTCGTGCACTCCTTCCAGTTCACCAACATCCCTACCTACATGTCTGTCCTTCCTAGGGATAGGCATGAAGTGGGAAAATGCAGTTCGGTTCATGGTTTGTAGTGAACCCACAAACCGAAACACAGACAGTCATGAAATAAACATGTATCATACGAACCAAACCAGTTAGAGAAGTTAGTGATGTGGTAGAATGGTCCCCAGGCATGCTAGAGACACCAAACACACAGGGTATCTCCAGCTGACTTTCCTCTAGAGAAGAAGAGAAGAAATTGAATTTATACCCCACCCTTCACTACCCAAGGGAGTCTCAGAATGGCTTACAAACTCCTTTCCCTTTCCCTCCCCACAACAGACACCCTGTGAGGTAGGTGTTTTCTTCTTCTCTCCTCTACCTGCCTTCTTCTTCTTCTCTTCCTCCTTCTCTCCTCTACCTGCCTTCAAGTTTGGTAAGGACTGTGTTTATGGGATCCAAGTTATACCCCCCCAAGAAGTTGCATCCAGGAAAGTGCTTTCTAATGAAATGACAGGTGCAGGTTCCAGAGGTGCAGGAGTGTATAGAACAACCCCTCTCCACATGCCAGAGACACCAAACTCACAGCAGATCTCCAGATAACTCTACCTGCCCTCCAAGTCTGGCAAAAGGGGGAAAGCAAAAAAAAAGCAAGGGCAATAGAAACCCAGCAAAACAGAACCAAAGTCCCTGAGAATCTCTGCAGTAGAAATGGAAGGTGGGGAACATTTTTGCTAGCCTGGCAGAACCAGTGCAATGTGCCTTGAGACCACCTGAGACCCAAACTCAAACCAGTATGCAATGACATATGTGAATGTGGTACATCAAAGCCCTGAGATGTACATAGACATGGTGGCTCAAAGCCCCCCTGAGACACATGGAAACATGGTGGCTCAAAACCCTGAGTCCACCTTAGACCCAAATCCAAAGCAGCATGCAATGACACATGTAGATGTGTTGGCTCAAAGCCCTAAGATGTATGTAGACATGCTGGCTTGAAACCCTGAGACATATGTAGATGTGGTGGCTTGAAGCCCCATGTCCAGCTCTGACCCCCAAACCCCAAAGGGTGGAACAACGTATGTAGACATGGTGACTCAAAGCCCTGAGTCCAACCCTGACACCCAAACCCCAAAGCATGCAACAACATATGTAAATGTGATGACTCAAAGTTCTGAGACACATGTAGACGTGGTGAGTCTAGCCCTGACACCCAGCCCCCAAACATGCAATGATGTATGTAGACATGGTGGCTCACAGCCCTGAATTGTATGTAGACATGGTGGCTCAGAGCACTGAGATTTATGTAGATGTGGAGGCTCAACGTCCTGAATCCAACCTTGACACTCAAAGACCAAAGCGGGTCCACTATGCTCCCAGCTCCCCCCCCCCCCGGGCTGAAACACACAGCCGGTTTTCAAAGGATAGCTGGAAAGGCAGACATCCCCCAAGTTTCAAAGGGCCCCCCCTAAAGTACTCCCATGGCAGCTTGGAGGGCATAAGGGTACTCAGCCGAGGAACCCACCAGCTGAGGCTTACACACACAGGTGCTGCAGAACACACCCACCAATATGGGTGTATTATTCTATTCTGCCCTTGGGTCCGGATCACACCCATCCATCGGGGCGAATTCTTCTACTCTGCAGATAAATGGGAACAGATGTAGAGCTGGAAGGGCCACCCTTAAGTCTAAAAAGACAGAAGAACAGAAATCAGGCATCCCCAGTTTTGACTGGGGCTCCCCAAAATAACCCCACACCAGCTTGGCAGGCACCCCAGCCAGACACAAGGAAGGGGAGCATGTCCACAACTCTCACAGCCCCCCCCCCCAGGCTAAAATACACAGCCAGTACTTGGAGGACTGATGGAAAGGCAGACATCCCCAGACTTTCAATGGGGGCTCCCCAAAGTACCCTCAGAGCAGCTGGGAGGGTATAATAAATGTGGGCCCTCGTCCAAGGCACCCACCAGCTAAGACTTAAACTCACAGGAACAGAACACAACCATCAAGGGAGGTGTATTATTCTACTCGGCAACTGGGTCTGGCGCACACCCATTCATCTTGGTGAATTCTTCTACTTTGAGGATAAACAGAAACATATGTAAAGATGGCAGGGCTACACCTCAAGTCTAAAAAGACAGGTTATGAAGGACAAACAGAAAGGCAGACCAGTCATCCCAAAACTTTGAACAGGGGCTTCCCAAAATAGTCCCATGGCTGCTTGGTGAGCACCCCAGCCAGAAACCACAAGGAAGGGAAGCATGCCCACAACACTCCCAGGCTCCCTCAGGCCCAAACTCATAGATCTTCTGGTCACAGCCCACCCCTAGGTAAAATTCCTGGTTCTTCACCATTAGCAGAACACATTGTACAGATAAAAGATCACGTGTTGTGTTTGTGAATTGTACAAATGCAGTGGAAAGGAGTTAGCCAAACAGGGGCTTGCTTGTACAGACAGGTGTATGTTGAGGTAGATGCTTGCTGTAGTGAATGCTGTTCCATGAGGTAGATGTTGTGCTATGAGGTAGATGTTGGTTCATGAGGTAGGTGTTTTCTCATGAGGTAGATGTTGTTTGGGTAGGACTGTGGTCAGCCCACTGCCACCCAGCAAAGGCAGCCATTCTCCCACCCAGACACTAAGGGCACAATCCACAGGCTGCATGCCAGATCACCCCGAGAAGAGGCGGAATGGGGGGAACACACAGGGGTACATCAGTCGGCCATGATCTTACTCTGCCAGGTCCAGAGCGGGGTGGCCCAGCATGGTGAGACTGTGTGGCTCAGATTCCTGAGTCCACCCCACACCCAGCAGCAGAGAGCAGGCCACAAAAAGGAGACATAGGGATACATAAACGTGGGTTAAGAACATAAGAAAAGCCAATGTTGGATCAGGCCAATGGCCCATCCAATCCAACACTCTGTCACACAGTGGCCAAAAATACCAGATGCCATCAGGAGGTCCAGCAGTGGTGTTCTCTGGGGAAGCACCCACTAAGTCTCAGTGTGAGCACAGAGACTGTGGTTCAGAGCCCTGAATCCACTCCACTCCACACCCAAACCCCAGCAGCAGAGAGCAGATCACAAGCAGAAAGCCAAACAATGTCTCTGCTCTACTAGCTCCGTGCCTCTCTCTCAGTTCACCAGCCAACAAACAAGAGAGAGGGAGTCGAGCTGATGAATATATAGCCTTCAAAGCCCATAGAGCAGAATGGGAAATCTGTGATTGGTGGCCAGCAGTGCCTGTTAAGGTTTGGAAGGCTCCTATTAATGTTTCCAAGGCTGGAAAATTCTGCTCCCCTTGTTGCTTTGGAGTTTTGTAAACAGTTTAATTGATTGGCACCAATCTGTCTCTTTTCACAAATCACCATGAACAGCACTAAAAGTTTGTGAAAGTTCATGAACCATAAACCTCCCAAAGTTTGTCACAAATTTTAGTTTGTGAGCCAGTTCATGCCCATCCCTATTCCTTCTTTCCCTCACCTATTCATGAGCCTTCCCACTGATGGTATGTTGTTTCCTCAATGGTGCTGGGTGGTGTGTGCAGGTAAGAACACCAATGCTGTGCCTGTCAGAAGTGCCATGGTTGTCCCCCACCTGCAGGTCCTTCCCTGGCAGCATATGATTGGGGCAGCTCTGCAGAAGATGGCCCTTCCAGAAACCCTGTGCCCTGGCAGCTGCCCCACCCCAGAGTATGCTGACACCAGCCCTGCCCCAGTCCTCTCCTCAATAAGCTCCAGATCCCTTTACTTTAGGTCTGTTTCCCCTTCTCCTTAGTGACAGAGGTGCACTGAGTAGAAAGAAGGGAAGGGAAGAGAGAGAGCCACCAGAGTAGTGACAGCCATGTAAATGGATGGGGAAAACTGGGCTCAGAAATCAGTCCACTTTGAGATGCTATTAGCCTGGGATGCTGAGAACTTCAACGTAAGCAGGAGAGCCAGCCAAACTTACCTCCATCAAACTCCTTGTTTGTACTAATGTCAAGCCTTGTCACCTGCTTGCATCACTCTTGCTGTCAGCTTTGCATCTGCACAATAGCCTCATATGCTCCAGGATCATAGCTGAGTTGTGCTATGATAAATAAACTACAGCTGTAAATTATCTGTAAGCTAATAGTTGCTTTTTCTTCTTTGCAATCAGTGCATTAAATCTTTTCCATCACTGGAAAAGAATGCAAGTTAAGTCAGGTCATTAAAGAGACTTACTTGTCTCGCACAGCATCACTCACCGTTTGCCCCCTTTGCACCAGCCAAAGTACATCCTCTTAATGACTGATATTGGAGACATTCCTAGCTTATTCTGTCTGCACAATTAGAAGGATCTATTCAAGAAACGATTGCAAGATTTGTCATCTCGGTTCATTGGTTAGCCATTAAAGTTTGATTAAAGAAGTTACCTGAATAACCAATAATCAGTTAAAAAAAATAACCATTTCTTTTTCATTGCCAATGTGAACAGAGTATGCTGAGACAAGAATACTGTATTGAAAATGCAACTTTCTAAATAGATCTCATTTAATCATACCAGAACATTTATGACAAATTTCATTGTGGACACTTTCAGGAAACTACAGCTCCTACAAAGCCATGAAGAATGCACCTGCACAAATTAATGCAAATCTATAGAACCTTTTAGCCATTGATGAACACTGAATGATACTGTTATAAACCATACAGAAACTTCAAAATAGTATCAGCTAAAAAGATGTCAAACTTTTAAAAATGTAGGACTATCATAATTCAATTCTTTGTCGTCTTTTTCATCTATTATCATTGTTATGATAGGAATGAATGTATGGTTATGTCTGGCTTGCTTACCTGTTGGAAAGGTCAAGCTAGTTGACACATCAGCTAAGGCCTGAGCATATCCTGGTCTTCTCCCTTGGCTACACAATGTACATTGTTCTCTTGGGGTTTCACTACTGATAAGGCTGTTTGCCAGGAGAGAGCTCTAGGAGACATCTACCTGTGCTGATGTGATTATGTGTATTGAACGCTGACGTTGCTGACTGCAAGAGTGTTGCGTAAGACTGTCAGCCTGGGCTTAAAATAAATGACCACCGCCGAGTTCAGGCAGACTGGGTTCTACTCCTTCCACCCGTGTCTCGTGTGCAAAGTCCTTCATGTGGCGCCTGAACAGGGACATGTGAGAGGGTCACACCACGACTCACCAGCGCCTGGCATAGGCTCCTTGAGTGCACTCTTCTTGTCACTGGGACTCCACAACCTCTACAACTGGTGATTATGGGCGGAACTTTAACACTCCCCCCAAAATAGCATGCAAAGAAACTTAAGTACTTGATACAGGTGTGCGGCGGGTACGCAACTCTGACTCAAGTACAGACTCTTTTGAAACTCATCGAAAAAGAGTGTCCCTGGTACCCCCTTGAGGGATCCCTACAACTCCACCAATGGAAAAAAATTGGAAAGGCTCTCCATTCTCCCCCGAGGGCACCGGTGGATATGCTGTGTGTCTGGCATCAGTCTCAACATGCTGTCGAAATGCATGGCCCCGTTCAGGCAAAAATGAAATTAATTGACAACCCTCCCCCTTATCCAGTCTGTCAGGTGGCTGCCCCATTGCCCACTGTTCCCAGTCCTCCGGCTGGACAACCTTCAGCTCCAATGGCCCCCACTTGTAATTCAACCGGGGGACCAGCCAATCGCCTGGGGAACATGGTCCACCAGGTCCTTGAGGCAGAACTGGAGCGTGGGAACACTGATTTAGAGGATCTTACTGAAATGTTAAGTCTCTGTCCTATCCATTACACTGGTCAACAGGACGCCAATGGCCACAACATTGTGTAGTACAAACCCCTGCCTTACAATTTATTGATGGAGCTCCAAAAGGGGATCAGAGACATGGGACTTAGCAGACCCTATGTCCAGGGTCTCTTAGAGGCCACCATGAGGAATCATCTCCTGGTTCCCGAGGATTGGAAAACCACCATACGAATGCTCTTAACTCCTGCTCAGTATGTGGTTTGGGACAGTGAATATCAACGGCAATGTCACACCCGGGGTCTTAACTCCGGGGGGCAATACACACCAGAGCAACTCTATGGACACGGTCTTTTTGCCCCAGTAGATCAACAAATTGACCTTCGGGTCGCCTCTGAGTGTGCTTTTCGCGCATTGCAAAAAGTCCCACCTACTGGCATTCCCTTGCAGTTCTTTTCCTCCATTTGCCAAAAGGCAACCAAGCCCTACCTGGATTTTATCAGTCTTGTGCAACAAGCATTAAAGCGCCAAATTGACAAGTCAGAGGTGCAGGCTGAATTAATGAAAAAAATGGCCAAAGAAAACACAACAGCTGAGTGCTGCCGGGTAATTCAGGGTCTCGGGTGGGATCCCAGTCTTTCAGAAATGATTCAGACATGTCAATATGTGGGAGGGCCCACTCATCAGGCTGGTTTATTAGCAGCAGCACTTTAGAGAGGCCAGAAGGCCCAAGGAAAGTGTTTCAATTGCGGGAGAACGGGACATTTTCGGGCAGAATGTCGAGCCCTGGGGGGGTGCCAGGCGGGGAGGTGGTCGAAATTCTTCAAGCCAGGGTGCAAATCCTAAAACGAAGTGTCCAAAGTGCGGGAAAGGCTTCCACTGGGCTCAGGACTGCCGCTTGGGAAACCACCAGTTGGGCCCGTCTCTGGCCCCGGTTCAAACGGACTCCCCAGGAACTGAACCTCAGTTAAGCCAAAGATTCCCCAATGAGACCCCACGGATTGATCTCATTGTAAAGGAGGAGATTCAGTTCAAATACCCCAATGAAGTTTTAGTTGTTGCTTCCCAAGTAACAGGTCCACCACTATTAGACACTGTGGGTCTTGTCTTGCCCCGCTCCTCAGCAGTGAAGCAAGGACTTTTTATTGTGCCTGGGCTCATTGATTCTAATCACACAGGTCAAGTCTTCATTCAGTTGTGGACCAACATGCCCCCAAACCTTCCACCCGGCAGTGTCCCAGCGCAGTTGATCTTCCTCTCCTGTGTTTCGCTCGCAAGTGGAGGGGGATCGCTTGGCCCTGAGGGAGCACTTCTTGGCCTAACCGCCACTGTCACTGAGAAGAGACCTCAGCAAACCTTTTTGCTCCAAGGATGTCCCTTTAAGGGAATCTTGGACACCGGTGCAGACGTTACGGTCATTGGTGAGGATCAGTGGCCCCCTGAGTGGCCTCTGGAAACATGCCCCAGTGTGTGGGGGGTGGGAAGACACCAAAGCACAGCATTTATCACCTTTTCTCTTCAAAATTCTGAGACTCGTGTTCAGTTGCGCCCTTTTGTGTTGCCAGTCCATGTAAATCTCTGGGGCCGAGACTTACTCTCCCGGCTTGGAGCCACTTAAACTTTTGATGGCTAACTCCACTGCCCTGCCCTTGCACTGGTTCACAGACACCCCGGTATGGGTGGATCAGTGGCCACTGCCACAAGATAAGCTCACTGCTCTGAAAAGTTTAGTGAATGAGCAGTTAGCTGCAGGTCATATTGAGCCTTCATCTAGTCCTTGGAACACCCCTGTTTTTGTAATAAAAAAGAAAAGTGGCAAACGGCAATTGCTGCATGATCTGAGAGCAGTGAATGTCTGCATTCAGCCCATGGGCTCCCTGGAATGTGGCACGCCCAACCCAAATATAATTCCAGCTGATTTCCAACTGTTTATTATTGATTTGAAAGATTGCTTTTTTACCATCCCCCTGCATCTACCAGACCGGCAGCACTTTGCGTTCACAGTCCCAGTGGTAAATCATTCACGCCCTACTTGACGCTTTCAGTGGACTGTCCTTCCTCAAGGCATGCTAAATTTGTCTACTCTTTGTCAGCATTTTGTTGATGAAGCCCTGAGACCTTTTCATTTGGCCCATCCTGAAGCCCTGGTTTATCATTACATGGATGATATTCTCGTGGCTGCCCCCACCATTCCCTCGTCCTGGTTGGGAGACCTCACCTCTGTTTTGGAGCGCCAAGGTCTGCAGATCGCCCCAGAAAAGGTTCAGTTTTCTCCACCCTTTTCTTACCTAGGCCACCGACTTTCTCAGTGTCTGGCTCATCCCTTGGTTCCCCAGCTCACTTTTCCAAGCCCCCTAACCTTGTTAGCCCTGCAACAACTATTGGGAACCATCAACTGGGTCTGTCCATTTTTTGCATTGCCCACTCATCTCCTCAGCCCCCTCTTTTCCCTGTTAACGCATGGCAAGCACCCCAGTGATCACATTGTGGTGCCACAACAGGCTCACGCAGCCCTAGCTGCAGTCAATGCTGCTGTTTCAAAATGGTGGGTTGATCGCCTCCCATCTAGCCATACAGGCTTCCAGCTATACCTCTTGCCTACACCTCACACACCCACCGGGGTGCTGGGCGTAGAGCACAGAGGCTCAGTCTTCCTGATTGAGTGGCTTTATCTCAGCCACGGCCCACCACAAAACATGTTGTGCCTACAGGAGGCAGTTGCTCTGCTATGTTCACAGGGTCGTCAGTGCGCTCTAGAGTGTGCTGGACAAGATTTAGTGAAAATCGTTTTCCCTTTTTCTAAGCAAGATTTTCAAACTGCTCTGTTACTGTCTCCTTCTCTGCAACTTGCTCTAGCTGACTTTGTGGGGGAAACTGCTTATCATTCCCCCCCCCCCCCCGATCCTCGCTTTACTCTGATGCAATCTACTCCCTGTCACCTTGTTTCTGTCATATCTCCTTCTAATCTCATTTCTGACTCACTGTATGTAGTGAAGCTGCTTACTTCTCTTCCAGGAGCTTACCTGGCTCCGCGCATAGACTCTAATCTGCTTAGCTTGTTTCTCACTTTGCAAAATTTGTTAGCTAGCCACACTCTGAAGTTTTTTGTTGCCCACATTAGAAGTCACAGTTCCCTTCCTGGGTCTCTCATGGAGGGCAACACCCGTGCTGATGCTGCAGTGCACTCACTTTTTTCTGACCTGTGGCAAATGGATGTCACTCAGGTCCCTGAATTCTCTCCCTGGAAACACCTGCATGTTTCTATTGACACCTATTCTGGAGCCATCCATGCAACCCCTCAGAGGGGTGAAACGGCAAATCATGTCATCACTCATCTTTACAGTGCTATTACAGCCCTGGGTCAGCCCCATCGCATAAAAATAGACAATGGGCCTGCCTATGTTTTTTCTGCCTTTGCTGCCTTTTGCAAGCAATGGGACATTGTTCTCACATATGGTATACCATATAACTCCACTGGTCAAGCGATTGTGGAGCACACCAACCACACCTTTAAAACGTTTCTTGCTAAACAAATAAAAACAAAAGAACTTTCCCCTCCTAACTTGGCTAACATCCAATGGGCCGTGGCCCGAGTTTTATTCACTGTTAATCAGCTTAATGTTACTTCTGGAGCTGATCATGCCTCACAACTGCTTTTGACCGACATTTTCAGTCTGGTCCACCTTTGCCCCATCCTCTGGTGATGTATCGGGCTCAGCTGGATCGAACCTGGCTGGGTCAGGTCCCTTTGATAACCTGAGGGAGAGGGTATGCTTCTGTTTTGTCTCCAACAGGTCCACTGTGGGTTCCTGCAAAGTGTGTCTGACCCAGTTATGGCATGGCACAGTGTCACAAACTTCAACCCAGTGCCCGAGATGACCACAGTCAGCCTGTCAGAAGCTCAATGCCTGTTCCGGCCTTGGCAGCCCCGGCAGAGGGCACCTCCAATAACCTGGGGAGCCATCAAGCAGACCACCAACCAAGCACAGAGCCTCCTGACAGAGCAGGGAAAGGAACAGACCCCAGAGTATCTTTTTGCTGCAATTTGTGCGGTTATAATTGCAAATTCTACTCTCACCATTCTGTGTTGCCTTTGCTTGCTCTTCCTCCTGCTGGGGGGAGATGCGAGCCCCCTACCTCTGAACCCCTTCTCTAAGCCACATGGGAGGGTTTGGCAAAAAGTGCAAACTTGAGCTCTTTTTGCTTAAAGAATGGCCGGTCAGCCCAAGGCTTGTTAACCAGCTGTGCCATTCCTGTTTGTACCCCTCTGGAGGTTTTAAAGAACCTTTCAGCCCTGCCCCATGCCACTTATACTGGGTGTTTTCTGGCAGATACCTTGACCTGTGCCTTTGGGTCCAGTTTCCACCAGTGGGGACCACAGTCTTCTTGGGTCCCAGCCGGTGGACTTGAACTCGCTACCCCTCATGTGATTTCCCCAAATGGAACTGTGTGTCTTCATGTCTCACTTGGTGATGTCGAGGCAAGCTGGAGTGCGTGGATTTGAGAAAAAATAATTCTATCTGGACCCTTAACTGTGCAGCCAAGTTGGGATTCAGGAAGGGCACTGGTCCACACAAGTAAAATCACACCCTGCTCCCTGAAGGGTGGTTTCTAACTTGCGGGTGGAGAACCTTCAATTACATCCCCACAAATCTCCCAAAAACCTCCTGTTGCATTAGTTGCCTGGTTGTAGCCTTGCCTTCCCATGAGCAGCTTAATGGCACCTATCATGTGCCTCCTAGCGGCCACTGGCGACGGGAGGCTCCCCCCTTAATGAACAGTGTAACCCTTCCCCCGGGTTGTTAAGCCAAGCTGAATATGTGGCCTTGGCTGCTTCTCTTGTAGGGGTGCCTACTTTGACTGTTATTAACCACCGTGCCATTACTGCTATAGCCTGCAACCTTGCCAAGACCATCAATGCTACCTCTCGGGTGCTGGCACTGCTGAATGAGGAGCAAGTGGTGCTGTGCCAGGCCACATTGCAGAACTGCACAGCAATTGACTATTTACTCTTACTCCACCATCATGGTTGTGAGGAACTGGACGGTATGTGTTGCTTCAGTCTCACTGACAACTCCAAGGTGGTCCATCGTCAGATTCAGAATCTGTATGCCCTGGCAGAGTCCATCAAACAAGATATCCTGCCTGCCTGATGGGAAGTTCTCTGGAGCTGGATCCCCACTGGGTGGTTAGGTCAGATTATTCAGTATTGTGGGTTGTTTGCTATGTTGGGAATTATGGTTTGCTGTATTTTACAATGCCTTCCTAGCCTGTGTCAGCTTTGCCGGTCAGCTAGCCCAAAGCTCTCAGCTTACCCCATGATGACCTCTCAGGAGCCCCACACCCAGTTCTGGGCAGATCCCTCTGACGACACGTCGGATGAGGGGTCTGATACAGAGAGCATGCTTTAAAACAGAGAATAGTGGGATGTTGGAAAGGTCAAGCTAGCTGACACATCAGCTAAGGCCTGAGCATATCCTGTTCTTCTCCTCTTCCTAACACAATGTACATTGTTCTCTTGGGGTTTCACTACTGATAAGGCTGTTTGCCAGGAGAGAGCTCTAGGAGACATCTACCTGTGCTGATGTGATTATGTGTATTGAATGCTGACATTGCTGACTGCAAGAGTGTTGCATAAGACTGTCAGCCTGGGCTTAAAATAAATGACCCCTGCCGAGTTCAGGCAGACTGGGTTCTACTCCTTCCACCCATGTCTCGTGTGCAAAGTCCTTCACTTACCTACTTCTGTATAAAAAACATTAAAATGCTTCCACCCCACAGGCTTGTTTTATACATGAACTAGCCTGATACCCGTGCTTCGCTACGGTATTTAAATTCCGTAAATCCAGTTATAATATTGATTATGTGAAGTTTGAAATTTAAGATTTGTTGTAGAAATTCTAATGGAGAAGATTGTAGTGTAAAAGATGAAGTAAGACATACATATTTTTCCCCTCTTCACTGAAGGACCTCTTTGTAGACCACATTGGTGGTTCTGCCCTCACGTGCTAGGATCACCAGGCTGCTTGGTGAGCTCACTCTGGAGCAGGCAATATAGAACTGTCCATTGAAGAAGCAGTCATCTGTTAAGTCAGCTCTTGCCACTTTCCACAAAAGCGATGGCCTCTCTACTTGTGTTCCTGGATTGTTTTGCTGTAAGCAATGCACCTCCTCTTCTACACCTGACAAGCAGCTGTCTGTCCAGTGTAGGAAGGGGAGGGGGGAGGAATATTAGAAGCCACTGTGGAGGCAGGGCCAGCAGGATCACTAAGGTGTTACTGCTGGGGCAGGCTTCCTCATGGCTTTAAGCACCCTGCAACTGCTGCTGCACCTGACAACCACCTGTTAGGTGTAGGAGGTGGTGGGACTGTGTTGAAAGCCATCAGAGAGGCTGGGCCAGCAGCATTGCTAAGATGATTCTGCTGGGGTGGTGTGCCTGGTGGATTAAAGTACCCTGGTCCTGCTCCTACACGTGACAGACACCAATCTGTCTGGTGTTGGGGGGGGGGGGGTTGTATTTAAAGGCATCGGGAAGGCTGGGCCAGCAGCAGGGCTAAGGCAGTCCTACTGAGCAAACCTCCACAGTGGCTGTAAGCATCCCTCTTCCTCTCCTACATGTGACAGGCAGCCATCAGAGAGGCTGGGCCAGCACCATTACTGCACCTCACTGGTGGTTGTTGGCCATTCCTGAGTTCCTCAACTGTCATTAGCTCTCTGCAGTCTCCTGTAACTGCTTTTTTTTAAATCTCAGAATGCTGAGCTCTGCAGCTGACCAATCAGAGAATGGGGGTGCAAGTAGGCAGCAGCCTGGCAGCCTCATAGAAATCAACGGGGGAGCACATTTCCCCCCTTTTGACCCACTTAGGGGTTGAATTTCTAAAACTCCCTTTTTAGTGAGCACCTACGCCATGGTAGGAGCACTCTCTCCAAATTTGGTGTTTCTAGGTCCAGCGGTTTGGCCTGGGCGTTGATTTTATGGTGAGGGGACTTTCTTTTATATATCTAGAATATGAGTCATCCTTAAATACTGTTAGCTAATGCTGCCATCTCCTGCCCAGGAGGTGGGATGTGTGCCCCTGTGACGCTGGGTGTGTGGAATGTTATGTTATACTTCTCATGGCAGGCTTATCACTCCCTGCACCGTTCTGACCTTGGAAGACTGCCAGTGCCTGCCTATATATCTTTCCTTTTGTCTGACTCTGTTTCTTCCTGCTTTTTCCTTGGGAACCTCAGGCCAGTATTTGGGTGCCTTTTATATGCTCTTATGATTGGTTGCAAGCCATTACCAGACCCCTTTTTGAATGCTGTATAAGTATCCTGCTTGAGGGTCATGCCAGCCATTACTAACACAGAACGTGTAGATGACCACAACAGACCTTTCTCAATAAAGACTTCCTTTCTTTAAGGACACTTGTTGCTGATTGACTCTGTAGGACTCTCACAACTACAAAATATTGCACTTACAAGGGCTAGTTTATCAAAGAGTGTTTATTTTTTTAAAAAAAATCTGGAGTTTCTGATTAGACAAGCATTATCTTGTTTAGGAAGTTCATGACTTTCAGAAGGCATATTTTGCTTTGAAATCTTAGAGAATGGTGGCATTTTCTTTTATAATTACTGTAGTCTGGCTCTGAGTGAAATGTCTTCTCTTTCTCTCCAGACACACATACGCACACACAGAGTTATTATGAACTGTACCCATTTGGTGACAGCAATATGAACTGGCACCTATTAACAATGAAGGAGGGTATAATAGTTCTACTTTAACGGCAAGGTATTGCTAGCAAAGGCAGGGACAGTAATCACAGCAGTCTCTACATACTCATAATGGTGGCTGTCTGCAGTGAGTCCCATTAGCTCTGCTGTCAAAAGCTTGACTTATTTTACCCAGGAGCCTGCTGATAATGGAATTAGCACTGCCACCTTTGCATCTTGTGATAATTCAAAAGTCTTTGACACTTAAGAGTTGAGTACTTGAGCGCTATTTCAATTGATGTTACCCATATTCAGACACAAGAAGATGCTCGCTATTATTAGATAGTTATCTGTTTGCTTGCTTCTCTGTTTGCAAACTGCCAGGCAAATGTAATCAAATAAAAGGATGCTGTCTGCTTTGGCAGTGAATCTTTTCACTATTTTACGGCTGCTTTCCTTCCCTTGCATACAAATATAATAAAAGCATTTATAAAATCAACTCAAACTCGGTCATCTTTTGAACTTTTATTTCATGTGTCGGAGCCATAATGCCTCCTTTTGGGGCCATCTTGTAAAAGGCAGTAGCCTGCCTCGTAAGTCAGGCTTGCTTTACTGCAGAAATATGTCTTGCTTGTTAGCGTCTGACGTGTTCAGAAAGCTTATAACCCAAATGCTGCTGAGGCAATAGATTTCTCCATCACAGATGGGCTGATAATCTCAAACCTTCACTATTATGATAGATCTTCGGCAGTTTCTCTTATGAAGTCAGAGGAGCCAAGAATTTCAATACAACTGACTATTGAACTTGCAATGTCTCATTCACATAATAGTCCAAGACATGAAAACTCTCTATTGTTATCATCCTCCTAAGTGCCATGTAGTCTGATCTGGAGAGGACTGATAGATCAGCCTGGTCAGACATGCCTTGCAAAGTGAAAATGCATACATTTCAACTTGGAGGTACTGATTCTGTCAATAATGGCTGGCAGATTGCTCAGTAACTTTCTAATGTGGGCTTATTTTTTAAAGTTCTTGCTTATTGAGACAAAAGTGTAGCAGCCCTTAGATATATATCATCTCTTTCTTTTAAAAGGCCTGAGTGTGGAGACTCAGTATGAATAATGAATAGAGTATTGCTTGATAGCTTTAGACCACTAGCCAACCCTAATTATATAGCTACAAATATATGGCATTACCAAGTAAGGGCAGGGGTAAGTAACAGTATTTTAGCCACAAACACAAAATTTATCTCCTTTAGTAGATGATGTTTCCTGAATGCAGGGATGCTGTCTTTGTCTGATTAGTAGAAACATTACTAAAATCCACTCTGTAACTGTAAATAAAAGCCAAACAAAATGAGCAATCTGGAAAATCCTGAAATGGGGCTTTCATAAACAGTATTAACTTTCTTTGCCATAATTGTATATTTTAGAGAAGTGATTCTCAAATGTGAGGTACTGATAACACACTACAAGATTTCCTCAGGTTCAATGGGCTGAGCAATCTGCCCAGTTTAATTAAGACAGCCACTACTGATCCTCTCTTACACACATATATCAGTGCAAGGATTGCCAATTGGCCTTAGTGGCCTTGATACTCCTCTTGGCCTACCCCTGTGAATTTAAAATTATTTTGACCTGCAGGGATTAGTAGATGAATTTTTCATGGCATCACCACCTGCTAGCTGTTACAGACCAAACAGCTATTAAAAGCATCTTCAGGCAGGGCTGGGGCCATGGTGATAGCCCCTGTTTCTTGCTAGTGGTTTCTTTTCATAGGCTCCTCCTCTTCTTGCAACCACAATGGACCTATAGTCCACATGGCCCTGCTCCTTCCATGTTTCTTTTGAGTGTCTCGTTTCAGGTTGAGGATAAACTCTGCAAGATGATCAGTGTTTTGTTGCAGGTAGTTGGGAAGGCTCCATGAGCCATTTACTTGCCCTGGAGATACATGAGGATTTCTTTCAGAACCCAATCATGTGCATGTTCTTAAATATTAAGGAGCACGATTTATAAGACAGTCCCACTTCAGTTGGCAGCTCCACTTTTGGACTATTCTTTCATTCTAACTGAAGCCTACTAACTGATTTGCAAATTCAGCAAAGACCCTTTCCTCAAATTTATTTTTCTACGTCTCAGTGATCAGTTCAAAAGTTCTGGCTAAAGTGGTTTAAAATATACCATAATCCATGCAATCTACACCAGACATTTAAATACGTACTGTAAGTGTCCTACAGTTCAATTAAGGCAGCTTTAAATCTATTATCCAGTTTTGCATTTGAAGTCTATGTGGTTCATGAATGAAAATGTAAGTTCTATTTGCTGACTGCCCAGAGGTCTATATCCTGTTGTAGGGGGTTGAGAATTTAGCTGCTCAAAATCAGAATTACTTGCTCAAAATCTAGGTGTAGCTTGGCTTGGCTCTGACACTGACTGCATCAAAATCCCTAAGAAAACCCCCAAAGGTGTGTGTGTGAACTCTGTTGACTGTCTTCCATCAAAACCTAAAAATGCAAAGAAACCAAGGTATACTATGTGTTATATTCTAATGGTGACCATGCACACAGTCAGGTAAACACACGTAGCCGGGCTGGCTACCAGAGCTTTGCTTTGGGACACAATAGCCCGACTGGATTGTAAATGAGACCAATCGGCCACCCAGATTCCGCTAGGGGACCTATGGTGTAAGGTCATCCATAATTAACCCTATCAGGGAGATTGGGCGAGGCCAGGGGTGTGGTTTAGGTGGACATTTAAGCAGACCCCCGAGCCCCATTCAGCAGTCGTGTTTTGTACCATCAATAAACTTATGAGCTGATTTCACTGCAATGTGTCTCTGGACCCAGTACTTTATATTGGTGATGAAGGTGGAATCCCAATGAGTGACATCGACTCAGACTCCAGCATCACATCAAGCACCGATCCTCTGGCAACCAAGCAACACCTGGCTCCAGCACCACCCGGCACCACCGACCGCCGAAAAGGACATTGCTCACTGCATCGCTTCAGTCATGGCAATCACTCTGGGACAGCTCACTGCTTTCAACCCTGCTCACCCCTGCTCGCCCCTGCTCGACCCATGGGAAGCATGGGTCGAACAATTAAGGTACTTTTTCCTGGTCCAGGATGTTGGAGAAATGAGCATGTAATGCAAGGCCTGAGAAATTCAGTCATTATAGGGTTAACTATGCAACTTGTTTGTTTACCTATGTTAGCCTGGAAGCAATACCTGGCAGCTGGCCAATTGACTGTAGACCCGGGAAAACTAAAGGTGTACTGTCTTGCTAATTGGTAAATGATATCAGGTGTTTCTTTTCAGGGGTCAAGAAGAAGGAGAGATCCTCCATTACAATCTCTCACTCTCTATCAGTATGTCTTAGTGTGAAGTCGGAGCACAATGCAGCTCCTTAGAAAGCATGTTTTGTTCATTTGTAGCTAATCCCGTTTACCTTTTCCCTTTAGTAATAAACTTCTTTTAAACCAAAAGAAGCAATCTCTTCTTTCCAGAAAAGCAAGATTCATTACTCTGAATTTTTCTTGATTATTGGACAAAAGTCCTAACAAATGGTAGCAGAGGATGGTTCTTAAAACATGGTTTCTCTTCTAAAAAGCTTTCTGGATTGATTGAGAAAGAGAAATAGGGAATAAGAGCTAGAGGCTTGGATTTTTAAAACGACCACTTTTTTTTCCTTCCTGCTCTCAGAGCAATCTTGCAGCCAGAAAGGCCCAACCCTGTTTCCTTGCTGATCAGGGGAAAACCTATGCTGGATTGTAGTTTGCCAGGAGCAAAGGATCTTTTTTGACTGGATTAATTTTTGCCTGCTGTAAGTGGAGCTGAGCCTTGGAGCACCGGAGAGACGCTGCTTCCAGGAGAACAAAGGAAGGCGAGGCAAAGGAGCTTTTGAACTTCGCGCTGCTGCTGCTGCTGCTGCAGAGAAAGGAAAGATTAACCCTGCCAGCTCCTGGAGAAGTAGATGACTGAGCCAGAACCTGTGCTTCTACCTCAAATCCAAAGGGACGTGAGTAAAAAAGAAAATGGCTTTTAATGCCCCATCCCAAGAAATGCCAAACCTCAGACTTACAAAGGCTAACTATCAGTGGTGGGAGGAGTATTTGAAGAGTCGCCTGCAGACTCACAATGCCCTTCAAGTATTAACAACTGAAAATCCTCCAGAAACTGACCCTGATAAGACACAATTCCTTATGATGGATGGTTTTGCTAAAGCCCTGATTTTAGGGAGTATTACCTACACAGAGGTACCAGGATTAAGAGGGCTAGCCACGTCCAGATTGATGATTAAACACTTAAAAGACAAATTTGGTAAACACAGCAAGAGTAAAATCTATTCCCTCAAGGGAAAGATTTTTGATTTCAGGATGAAGGAGGGAGACTGCCTTCCCAAAGAGATGGACAAATTAATGGGCATTTACACACAGCTTAAAGACCTGAATGAAGCACCCTCTGATACAGATATGATTTCTTCAATTCTCAAGGGTCTGCCTGGCTCCTATAAGTCTGTAACCAGTATGATTAGACTGAAAGATGATCTGACTTTAGAAGGTCTTTTGTCTGCACTAACTGAGGAATATGATTCTAGAAATTTGAAAGAAAGTTTGTCTGATGAGATGTCTGTTTTGAGTCTAAAGCATGGACAGAGATTTAAAAGGAAAATAGAGTGTTTTATATGTGGGGAAAATCATCTTGCAAAGTACTGCTCTTCTAAGTATGCACCTAATAATGAGCCCCAAGAACAAAGAGCCACAGGAGCACATGGTTCCAGTAACAAAGAACCAGCCAGTGGAAGGGGAAGCCATTATGGGAGGAGCAGAGGTCACGTTTCACACACACAGCACAGAGGAAAGAAGTTTGCAGCACAGACACAGAGCAAAGGCAATGCTTTTAGGATCACTGATGATTTTAACACAGATGATAAGAAAATATTTTTAATCGATTCTGGCGCTTGTACACATGTGTGTAGAGAAAAAGCCTGGTTTAGTAACATAGCTGTTGAAAACAAACCAAGAATTTACCAAGCTAACAGGCAATTATTGAAAGTACAAGGCGTTGGGACTGTAAAATTACAATTGTCTACTACAGATAATCAAATAATTGAAGTTGAATTGCAAAATACAGCTTATGTGCCTGAAGCTGTTGAGAACTTAATTTCAACAAAAAGCCTCATGAATACTGGACATATTGTAGTGCTCAAACCAGAGCAAGGAAGCAAGGTCTCTACCAAGGATGGAGAGCTTGAATTTAAAGTGGAAGAGAAAAATGGCTTTCATTACTTTGTAGCTTGTGATGATGAGGAGACAGAAACTTTTGATGTTGATCCTGATGAGGAAATAGAGACTGTTGATAAGGAACAGATTTGCCAGACTAAGGATGCTTGTGATGATGCTTGTAAACATGAAAAATGTTTATTTTCGTGGCATATTAAAATGGGACATAGAAATTTGAAATCTGTTGAGCAGTTGTTAAAGCAATGTGGAATACCTGTTGTGCATTGTGAAAAGAGTGAAACTAGATGTGAGACATGCCTCAGAGCAAAGGGAGATGCCCCAAGTTATTCTGGGAAAACTCCAGCGCAAAATCAAGAATTTTTGGAAACTGTATACAGTGATCTTGTTGGGCCTTTACCTGCATCCCTAGGTGGGAACAAATATTTTGTGACTTTCACAGAGAATAAAACAAAATACACTTATGTGTATATGCTGAGAAGTAAGAATGAAACACTGCGTAGATTTAAAAATTATGTGGCTATTGTTAAAAATAAATTTGGCAAAGCACCTCAAAGCTTACTCACAGATGGAGGTGGTGAATATTGTAATGCTGAATTCAAACAATTTCTACAAGAGCAAGGAATTCAACATAAAGTATCCATTGCCTATTCACCCCAGCAAAATGGAGCTTCTGAGAGATTAAATAGAACACTGCAAGGGATGTGCAGAGCTATGCTGATGCATTCTGGACTGCCAAACGGTTTATGGGCAGAAGCCCTGAACACAGCAGTGTACTTACACAACAGATTACCCTCAAAGATTATTGGAACCTCCCCTTTTCAGGCTTGGTTTGGAAGACAGCCTGGTCTAAGGCATATCAAAGCTTTTGGCGCAAAAGGGTATGCACACATACCAAAGGAAAAGAGGGGAAAGCTTGATTCCAGATCTGAAACTGGACTTATTGTAGGCTATCCTGTTGGTGGGAAAGGGTACAGGATATACAATCCCCAAACCCACACAGTAGAAGAACGCAATGTTGTTTTTATTGATGAGACTGTATTGCCTAGTGTTTCCACTGCAGCTGATCCAAAGATGCCTGGGACTGCACCTGATGAGTTCGTTGCTTGGCTACCTGTAGTGACTGCTGGTGAACTGGCTGGGGAACTGGCAAGTGAAGCAGCAGGTCCACCTTCTGAGGAAACTACTGAAACAGAAGGGGAAGCAGGGGCCACACCAGAGGAAGCGGCTCAACCCACGGCAGAACCCACAGCAGAACCCACACCCGGTGTGAGGCGATCAGAAAGGAGCACTAAGGGACAACCTCCAATGAAGTATGGATTTTGTGAACTTGTGCAACCTGCAAAGGAACCCAAGAACTGGAAGGAAGTTTGCAACTTACCTGCGAGTGAAAGAGGCAGATGGCTTGAAGCAATGGAACAGGAGCTGCTATCCATTAGCGAAAAAGAGGCCTGGACTCTCACTCAACTACCTCAAGGCAGAAACCCTGTTGGATGTAAATGGGTCTTCAAAATAAAGCACAAGGAAGATGGAACTGTGGAGCTATACAAAGCACGCCTAGTAGCTAAAGGCTACTCGCAGCAATATGGGACTGACTATTTTGAAACTTTTGCTCCAGTTACTGACCAAGCAACATTCAGAACACTTCTAAGTGTTGCAGCATCTAGGAACATGATAGTAGAGCATCTTGATGTAAAGACTGCTTTTCTCAATGGAGAACTATCTGAGGAGATCTACATGGAGCAACCTGAAGGTTTCAAGGTCAAAGGTCAAGAAAACTTAGTCTACAAACTCAATAAAGGACTCTATGGCCTAAAGCAAGGCGCAAAGGCCTGGTATGACAAACTTACTGAACTTTTAAAGAAGCAAGGCTTCAAGCAAGGGAAAGCTGAACCTTGTCTGTACACTAGAATCAGAAATGGACAATACCAGTATGTTCTTGTTTACGTTGACGACTTGATCGTGGCTTGTCAAAACAGAGGAGACATCAAAGCAATAGCTGATGGACTGAATAAGGAAGTGGAAGTCAAACAGCTAGGAGATGTTCAACAATACCTTGGAATGCAAATTGAGAGACTCAAGGATGGAACTTTTCTTTTATGCCAGAAAAGAAAGATTATGGACTTTATAGAATCTGTCGGCATGAAGAACTGCAAAGCTTCATCAATCCCACTTGAACCTGGATATCTGAAGGAGAAGGACGGCACACCACTAAAGGACATAGGAGGATACAGAGAGGCTGTCGGAAAGCTCTTGTACCTGAGCAAATCAACGCGTCCAGATATTACAGCGGCAGTTGGATTTCTAAGCAGAAAAGTAAGTTCGCCAAATCATCATGATTGGAGCGCAATAAAGAAGATGGCACGTTACCTAAGAGGAACAATGGACTTAAAACTGAAAATTGCACCAACTGAACAACCAAGACTAGTCGGCTACATGGATGCCAGTTGGGGAGAAGAGATGAACAACTACAAGTCTACCAGTGGATACCTATTCTTTTATGGAGATGGACTGATAGACTGGACTAGTAGAAAGCAGACTGTTGTAGCGCAATCCACAGCAGAAGCTGAGTGCATTTCAGCAGCAAGTGCCTGCAGCAGATTTGAATGGATCTTTGAGATGTTGAAAGATTTTGGAATAATTGAACCTGTACCTATACTTATGTTAGAGGATAATCAAGCTTGTATAACTATATGTAAGGAAGAGAGCACGACTGCTAGAAGTAGATCTATTGGTATTAAATGTGCATTAGTTAAAGATTTGTACCAGAAAAGGTTGATAGAGATTAAGCATTGTCGTACAGAAGAGATGGTGGCTGATATTCTGACTAAGCCACTGACCAAAGACAAGTTTGAAAGACTTCGTGAAATGTTGAATATGCTTGATGCTAATGCTGGATAATGTTTTGTGTATGCATGTATAATGACTTGCATTTCAGGTCTTGAGAAGGGGTGTTGGAGAAATGAGCATGTAATGCAAGGCCTGAGAAATTCAGTCATTATAGGGTTAACTATGCAACTTGTTTGTTTACCTATGTTAGCCTGGAAGCAATACCTGGCAGCTGGCCAATTGACTGTAGACCCGGGAAAACTAAAGGTGTACTGTCTTGCTAATTGGTAAATGATATCAGGTGTTTCTTTTCAGGGGTCAAGAAGAAGGAGAGATCCTCCATTACAATCTCTCACTCTCTATCAGTATGTCTTAGTGTGAAGTCGGAGCACAATGCAGCTCCTTAGAAAGCATGTTTTGTTCATTTGTAGCTAATCCCGTTTACCTTTTCCCTTTAGTAATAAACTTCTTTTAAACCAAAAGAAGCAATCTCTTCTTTCCAGAAAAGCAAGATTCATTACTCTGAATTTTTCTTGATTATTGGACAAAAGTCCTAACACAGGAAACACCTGACACAGGAAAGAAGAAAACCTGGCTCATTAGCTCCTGCAGCATATCCACAAATTGCCTGGTGCAAAGCCTAATTGCACCCAAGATGCTGGACGACTCATCCTACGACAAGCTGATCACCATGCTCACTACCTATTTTGCACCAAAACCATCCAAAATGGCGCTAAGAATGGACTTCTGCACTCGCTCCCAGAAGACCAGTGAATCTGCAGCAGACTTCACGCCTGACCTCCAGTGCCTGGCAGTGGGGTGCAAGTTCTCATCCATCGAGGACACCCTCCTGACCCACTTCGTCTGGGGGGTCCATGAGCCAAAGCTCTGCCAAAAGCTCATGGCCATTGAGGAACTAAAGCTAGACTCCGCTTGCAAAGCGGCAGCTACCTTCGAGAAAGCGCAAAAGGATCGCCAAGGATCCACAATGCACTGTCTGGCAACCACCACCAGCCCCACGACATTGGACGAGGAAGAGGAAGTCCTTCAGCTCTGCAGACCAGACCAGTGAGGACCACAATGCCCAGCCGCTGCATCAGTGCAAGTCAGCCCATGCAACAATGCACCCACATCGTGTGCCAGCTGCGGGGATCCACATGACCACTGGAGCTGCCATTTCTGAGAGGCTACATGCTGATCCTGCAGCAAGACAGGGCACATCTCCCAGGTTTGTCACTCCTGGCTGTCCCAACGCACACAAGCCATGCACCTGGAGTTATCAGACCTGCACTCCACGAACTCCTCCCACCACCAGGTAATGAACTTGCCCTGGGACACCCCTAACAAAATCCTTGTCCCCATAATGGTAGAAGGGTCCCCCTGTGAAATGAAACTGGACACAGGGTCCACGTTCTCCATAATTTCAGAGGACATCCTTTGTAGACTCTGTCCGTGGGGGGGGGCATTACAGAAGCCCATGGGACTTAAGCTCTGGGATTTCCAAAAGAACCTGGTGGCGATCAAGGGGTGGGGCAAGTTACAGGTCCAATACAAGGACTTTGATGGACAATTGGACCTCCTGGTGGTGGAGGGCAAGTTTTCCAGCTTACTGGGGCTGGCTTGGTTTGGGCGTCTGGGACTGGAGATAACAGGGGTGAACCATCTCTGCAGCACAGACTTCCAGTTGGTCTGTGATGAGTTTCTGGTAATTTTTGATGGCATGCTGGGCAAATATATGGGCCCCCCAGTGTCCCTGGACCTAGACCCCATGGTCTGACCAATCCGCATGATGGCCAGATGACCCCCCAGCAGTCCCCCCCAAGATCAACAGGGAGTTAGACCGGCTGGTCAACCAAGGGGTCCTAGAGCCAGTCCCACACACTTGGTGGGAGACCCTCATTGTGACCCCAATGATGCCGAATGGGGACGTTTGCATTTGTGCAAACTATAAATGCACAATTAACAAGGCCCTCCAAGACCATGCTTATCCAGTGCCAGTGATTAGCCATGTACTTGCTTTACTGGCGGAGGCCAAGGTGTTTGGGAAGCTGGACCTGGTGCAGGCCTACCTGCAGCTCCCGATGGATGATGCCACCACCGAAGCCCAAACCAGCGTAAAACACAGGGAAGCGTTCAAGGCACAGTGTTTACAATTTGGGGTCAGCGTCACCCTGAGGATTTTCCAGAATCTATTGGACTGTTTGCCATTCTTTGATGACTGATAGCAGCCCCAGACATTAAGACCTTCATGGCCCAGCTACGATCTGTCCTGCAGTGCTTTAATGACACGGGCCTGAAGGTAAAGAGAGAGAAATGCCTGCTGGGAGTCCTGTCCGTAGAGTTCCTTGGCTTCACTGTAGACGAGCAGGGCATCCATCCAACCCCCGACAAGATCCTGGCCATTACCGAGGCCCCTACACCAACTTGGAAGGCAGAGCTCCAGGCATTTTGGGGGCTCCTCAACTTTTATCATTCCTTCCTCCCCCACAAGGCAGCCATGGCTGAGCCCCTTCATTGGCTCCTTGACAAGCATGTGTCATGGGCCTGGGGTCCCCACCACCAAGTGGCTTTTCAGGTCATCAAGGGACTTTTGACATCAAATACAGTCCTGGCCCATTTTGACGAGTCGCTGCCGGTAGTTCTTGCATGTGACACATCACTGTACAGGGTGGGGGCCATCCTGGGGCACCGCCTTGTGGATAGGAGGGAGGTCCCCATTGCATACTACTCCCAAACCTTGTCAGCAACTACACGCAGATCGACAAGGAGGCTCTGGCAATTGTGGCAGGAATTAAGAAATTCCACAATTATCTGTACAGCCGCCCCTTCATGATTGCAACAGACCACAAGCCTCTCCTGGGTCTTCTTGCACCAGACCACCAAACCCCCCAGATGCTCTCCCCCAGGGTACTGCACTGGTCTAAATTCATGGCCGGCTACCCGTATGAGCTGGTCCTCCACCCAGGGAAAGCCATGGACCACGCAGACACCCTCAGCCACCTGCCACTCTCATCCTGTGACCTGGACCCAGCTCCTGCCCATCACATTGCCCTGGAGGACCTGCTGGACCGGCCCATCCAGGTGAAGGATGTATCCTGCCGCACTGCCTGTGATTGCATCTTGTCCTGGGTCTTGAACTGGGTGGAAGGGAGGGTAGCCCAGCAGCCTGGGGTCCAAATTTGCCAATTTTTCTGCCCGGTGCAATGAACTATCAGATCACAAAGGGTGTATGCTCTGGGGTGCTCAGGGGGTCACTCCCAAGCCACTTCACAAATGGATGCTCACCACGCTACATGAAATGCATTCTGGCATTGTACAGATGAAAGCCCTGGCCCGAAGCTATGTTTGGTGGCTGGGGCTAGACAGAGAGATCAAGGAGCAAGTCCGACAATGCAAAAAGTGCCAGGAATCATGGCCTGACCTGCCCCAGGCACCAGTACAACCCTGGGAGTCGTCCCACAAGTCGTGGGCCCGGCTCCACCTGGACTTTGTGGGTCCATTTCAGGGTCAACTGTTTTTTATCCTAGTGGACAGTTGCACAAAGTGGCTGGAAGTGGTTCCTGTATCCTCCATGTCCTCACAAGTGGCCATTTGAGCTATGTGGTGTATCTTTAGCTCCCACGGCATTCCAGACATACTGGTGACAGACAATGGCTTGGCCTTCACCTCGGGAGAATTCCAGCAGTTCATGGGCTACTATGGAATCCGGCATATACAATCAGCCCCATTCCACCCGGCTACCAACGGCCAGGCTGAGCGCGTGGTGTGCACCACCAAAGAAGCCCTGCGCCGCATGGACAAAGGTGACTGGAACTACAAAATGGCAGCGTTCCTGTTCGGCCAACAGACAACTCCCCATACCACAACAGGGTGCAGTCCTGCAGAACTACTGATGGGTAGGTGGCTCACCACCAGGTTGGACCACCTACACCCAGACTGCACCCTGGGACACAGCGCAGGCATAGAACAGCAGAAGGCTCCATGTGGGTTCTTTCCGGGGGACCCAGTCTATGCAAAGAACTTTGCAAGGGGTCCCACCTGGCTACTGGGCTGGATAGTTCAGGTGACAGGTCCTCTATCCTATGAGGTCTTGAGAGAAGACAGGCAACTATGGAGAAGGCACATTGACCAGCTGCGCCACCGGCTCCTGACCACCATACCCAACACACCTGAGGAGAGCGAGGATGAAACCCCCACTCCCGAGCAAGATGGAGAAGGCGAACACGAGTTACCCACACCAGAGTTTCCCCAGCCAAGCACATCGGCTGTCACCAACATCAACATCCCTCCATCACTGGCCCCCACCGATGAACCGGTACTTTCCCCCAGACCAGCCAAGGCAGTCCACAAGCAGCCCACCGCAGATCCAATATTACACCACTCATCCAGGGAACAGCGAAGGCCCACCTACTTAAGGGACTATGTGTGCTAGGGAGGGTCCGAACTGTGGGGGGAGGGGTGTTATGTCCTAATGGTGATCGTGCACACGGTCAGATAAACACACGTGGCCAGGCTGACTACTGGAGCTTTGCTTCGGGAGACAATAGCCTGGCTGGATTGTAAATGAGACCAATTAGCCACCCAGATTCTGCCAGGGGACCTATAGTGTAAGGTCACTCATAATTAACCATATCAGGGAGATTGGGTGAGGTCGGGGGTGTGGTTTAGACTGACATTTAGGTAGACCCCCAAGCCCCATTCAGCAGTCGTGTTTTGTACCATCAATAAACTTATGAGCTGATTTCACTGCTACACGTCTCTGGACCCAGTACTTCATGCTATGAATACTAAATCTATGGAGACAAGAAATCTCCAGTCAAGGTGTTTTGCAATTAACTTCCTCCATGCCTTTCTCCTAGGCTCACTTTTTGAGTTATCTGGAGCTTTCTGTTTGCAAATATCTTTTCTGACCTCTGACCTGTTTTGACCAGTTGTGGGAAGGGCCAATTAACAGATGATTTGACTTGATAGCAGTTTGGTACTTTTCAGTTCTGAATTTCTGTGAAAATTGCTAGCTAACTCAAAATGCTGGAAGACTACAAAATACACAATGTATCCAGTTGGAAAGATTACTGATTTTTTTTATTTGGCAACAAGTCCAACTCTGGATCTTTAACAAGAAGATATTGAGGACAGAGGCATACATTTGGACTTCTTTAGAATGTACAGTATTATGTTTAGAGGAAGCTGTCAGTCACAAAAATAAACTCCACTCTGTAAGAAAAATCCAAGTATTAGTGCACATACAATAACTGAGAACAAGAGCCAAAGAAATAAGTACCATTTTTTCCATATTCCCATAAGCACAATATTCCATTGTATGTTCTGCCATATGAAAAAGTAATGAGAACTGAAATTATAGTGGAAAAAGTTGCTCCTGACATAATTAAGCCTTCAGGTATAAGAAAAGCTGCCTAGGAATTTGGCACTGACATATCAAACTTATGAAAGAATTGTTGACAAGGATGGTGTTCACGTGTCAAAAACTCTGTTCCATGTACTGAAAAGTTCTTTATTTTAAAAACTTACTTTAAACAGTTGACAACATAGATGTGTCTAATAAGATAATGTAATGACAGTTCCAGTGTGATTTTTCTGTAAACACGAACCCTGTGAACTTGGGAGGCAACAAAAAAGGTCAGTTGTTTCTGAAACTGTAGCTCTGAGTAATGTTTGTTAGTATTGTAGTTTTCAAGAAACATTTGGTATTGAAACCATTTCAGAAAAGGCTGCCGCTGGAAACAGGCACTGATTGTACTGGGTGATTTTAAAAGAATAGAGTCAAATCTCTCTGCATCAAGATTTAAGGGAGTTCAAATCCCTTAAATGTTTTAGTGCCAGTGATGAAGATATTCTGAGAGGACTATTTTATTCAGTACACAGTTAGGTTCTTTATACAAAAACTAGATGGCTTACAATCTGTTGGTTGATTAAGAAAAAGGATGTTGAACATTTCCTTTTAAATAAGAATGCAATCCCCTTATTTATACAATATTTATTTTTGCTTTTATCATTTCTGCACTATGCTCACCTAATCAGGTGCTCAAGACAATTCAAGAAACCTTATAAAATATTATTTAAATACAAATGCATATTTAAAAGTGCATATTAAACCATAAAACATTTTATAAGGAAGAAATAGAACAACCACTTTTCAGTTTGAGCACTATTCCATAATTACCACTTATTGATTTATTCGTACTGCATGCAAACTATGTATAACCTTGTTGTTAGGGAGATAGATGTGTGAGCATCCATAAATCAGTATTTTTCCAAATCAAGTGTCTGTTGTGTAGGCTGTAGAGCTTTAAAACATAATTAGAAGATTCAAAACTAACAGGTGACAATATGCTTTTAGCTGCCTCAAATATATAAATCACACTGCACTTTGTACATTGATGTCCTCTGCAAACTTTCTCCCACTTTGAATATTCAAAGAACTTCTGCATGGTTACTTGTTCTTTTGACGGTATCTTAATATAATAATTTTCTTGACACGTTGGCCATTTCCAGCTCTTCCATTGGCTGTGCAGTGCACTTCTACTTGTTTGCCATTGGCTGGGTGCTGGGTCCGCTCCTCTTCCCCACCCACTGCCACCTCAGCCACTGTTCCTTGCCAGAATAACTGCCAAACTGCTGTCTCCCCTGATGAAGACACTTCCCCTGCTTGGCTCCTGTGGGACTAATTTTTCCCTCAGTGGCTGTTGCTAGGCAACCAAATTTGATTCTGTCAGTAAAAAGACAAAGAAATGAAGTACTTTCCAGGCCTTTGTGGAGAATTCATTGGGGCCAGTCCTGACTAGGGTTGCTGGCTACAGGTTGGGAAATTCCTGGAGATTTTGTGCTAAAGTCTATGGAAGCTAGGGTTTGGGGAGGGGAGAGGTCTCAGCTGAATAGAATGCTATAGAGTCCACCATCCAAAGCAGTTATTTTCTCCAGGGAGGGAGAGAGATCTGTTGGCTGGAGTTCAGTTGTGATACCAGGAGATACCACAGTCAGAGGGGCAAATAAAGGTGGGTTGATGATTGGCTGAGAAGGAGATAGGTTTGCCAACTCCAGGTTGGGATATTCCTGGAAATTTGAGGGGTGGAGCCTGGAGAGGATGAGGTTTGAGGAGGAGTGGGGCCTCAGACAGGTACAATGCCATAGGTTCCACCCTCCAAACCAGCCATTTCCTCCTGAGGAACCATTGCCGCCAATCTCCAGGAGAGGGCTGGAGATCACTCAGAATTACAGTTGCTTTACAGGAGGGAGGGGGAGGAGATGGAAAGTGAAATCAGAGGGGCAGATAAAGGTAGGTTGCTGGTTGGCTGGGAAGGAGACAAGGTTGCCAACTCCAGGTTGGGAAATTCTTGGAGATTTGAGGGGTGGAACCTGGAGAGGGTGTGGTTTGAGGAAGGGTGGGACCTCAGACAGGTACAATGCCTGGGTTTTTTTCCACTGTTGGGGGTGGAGGAAGGGGTGCATGGTAGAAACGGGTGGTAAAGAACAACTGCAGAACTTTGGGGGAGAAGATTTATTTCATATTTATTTATTTATTTATTTAATAAAAGTTTCATAATTAAATTATCTAAATTGGCCAGTGATAAGTGCCCCCCAAGAACTTCAAATGCCCCCTGCCTTAAAATTCCTGACTACAGGCCTGGTGGGGCAGGAGAATCAGGTCAGAGCAGTCGCTGCACTCTGTGCTGCTGTGAAAAAGGGAGTGAGCAGAGCCAGGTATGGCAGAGTTGATAGCGAATTGCCCCCTTCCTCCTTTGCAGGGATGAGACTAGGCAAGGTGAAAAGAGCTCCATTCAGAAGAAGAAGAAAAGAGATTGGATTTATATCCCGCCCTTCACTCACTTGGAGTCTCAGTGCGGCTTACAAACTCCTTTCCCTTCCCCTCCCCACAACAGACACCCTGTGAGGTAGGTGGGGCTGAGAGAGCTCTAAGACAACTGTCCTTGAGAGAACAGCTGGTACAGAGCTATGGCTTGCCCAAGGTCATCCAGCAGGTGCAAGTGGAGGAGTGGGGAATCAAACCCAGTTCTCCCATCTCCCAGATTAGAGTCCGAACACTTAACCACTACACCAAGATGGCTCTCAAGGCTGCTGCTTGTCTCTGTGGTGCCCCCCTGCCCTCTGGCACCCTAGGGAATACCAGCCATGGAAGAACAGGAAGAACAAAGGCTAAAAACTAAAGGAAAGTAAGAACAGTATATGCAAAGGGACAAGGATCAAAGAAATAACAAAACTGAATCATTATTTATTAAAATATTTATACCCAGCCTTTCTTCTTCTTTCTTCTTAAATTACAAGAATATGACTCATTGTGAAATAGCGGGAGCATTATTACCACAGTATGGTTTTTCAGTGAGACAATGGGCTATCAGTACTGGACCAGGGATTAACCACCAACACTGAACAACAGCCAAGGAGAATGGGGTGGGCCCTGTACTGGCTAGAGGAAGAGGCAATACCTAAGCGCCAAACTAGACAATATCCTAACCCTCAGTCTCCTTCAGGGATGGGGTATGATGGTAGAAGTTGGGGTTTTTTTTGCTTTTAAAATAATCACAGACCTTTATCCTTCTGGGGATTGTGGTGCAGAAGCATGAAGGCCTCCTGTCTCCACCATGCCACTTTCAAAAGGAGACCCAGCTGCATAGCTGTTTCAGCTCTTGAAAATGGGGGGGGGGGAGAGAAAAGAGCCCCTCATCCCTCTACACTGCAGTCCCCAGCAGGTTTTGGGCCCATGGTGACTGTTAAAGTAAAAAAAACCCAGGTTCTAAAATGGCCCCATGGGGGCTTGGGGAAACTTGTGGGGCATGGTATCATCTACTTTGAGGGGAGAGGAGAGGAGATGGGGTTTAAACCCCGTATTTAACTACCCGAAGGAATCTCAGAACGGCTTACAAACTCCTTTCCCTTCCCCTCCCCACAACAGGCACCCTGTGAAGTATGTGGGGCTGAGAGCTATCTTTCCAGAACTGTCCTTGAGAGAACAACTCTGACAGAACTATGGCTTGCCAAGGTCATCCATCAGCTGCAAATGGAGGATTGGGGAATCAAATCCGGTTCTCCCAGATTAGAGTTTACACACTTAACCACTATGCCAAAATGGTTTTGCCCTAAGGAGGAAACGTTATTGAAAATTGAGAGGCATGCACAATTACGGGCTCTCAGAATTTCATTGTCCTTGCCATTGTGTTGCAATCAGGCCATCTGCCCAGGCTCATGATGACACTTCTGTTCTATTCCGTCAAACTCAATGTTCAAGATGGAGCAGTTGCTGCTTTGTGGGACCTGCACCAGCCACTGAGGAAGTGGCCTCACTAGGGTTGTGCATTTGTACATACCTTCACTGAAATTAAACCTGAAATATGCTGCTTTGAATCTGAAACAAGTCAAAACACTCTCAGAACTCCAGAAGTAAAAATAATTTATCTTCCAGAATTTCAGTAGTGATTCAGGTTTAAAGGGATATTAGTTTCAGTAGGAGGTAGACCTGGCCAACAATGGTCAGTATACCTAGTCTTCCCTGTCTTCCTGAGGAAAACAATAGCCATTCAAAATTTAAAGGGCACATGTGCTTCCAAACAACGGTTTGCTGGAGCATGTTCCTCTCTTTTGCTTCCTCCCTTCACATTCCTGCTGCGGGTGGATGGAAGGGAGAAAGATGGTAAAAATAATGATCCTGGAATTCTAGGATCTGAAAAATGTACGCAAAATTGAATCCCAGACCAGTACCAACACTCACAAAACTTCAGGATAATAAAAAGCACAGCCTTCTTGAAATCCCAAAATTAAATTAATATAATTTTTTAAAAATGCACACCCCCTAGGTCTTGCTTCTCATGTGATCATCAGTGGCTTGAGGCAGAAAATGTGTGTCACTACTCACCACAAGATTCTGCAACTAACCACCATCTGATCATCTGAGCAGCATTCTATGAGGCCTGATGTCCAGGTGATCAGCTGCATGGGATCTGGGTGGTTGCCCCACTTCATCTTATGCAATGGACAGCTCTAATTTTAATAGCAGTATTGTTCCAGTTGAGAGCTATGTGGTGTAGTGGTTAGTATGTTGGACCAGGAGTGGGGACACTTGGGTTCAAATCCCAGTTCCCCCTTGAGGCAGTCACCTGTCTTTCTGCCTAACCCTACTATAGGGTTATGAGGAGAAGGGGAAAACCATGGGTTTGGAGCAAGGGCATCAGGTTTTGGATTTCCCGGGGAGCTGGGGAACAATATTCCCCCCGCCGCTGCTGCTCCCCCCTGCCTGGCCATTCCTCCCTCCCTCTCTCCCTCCTGGGTGAATGCCAGGTGTGATGGCATCACCCGGAAGTGATGCCATCACACTGGGCATGTTGCCGGGGCAACACTCTGGCAATCGCCCTGAAACTCTATGGGCCGATTGCTAGAGCGTCACTTCTGGGTGACGCCATCACGCTAGGCATTTGCCCAAATGGCCGAGGGAGGGAGGAGTGGGTGCTGGGGAGCTGGGCGGAAGGGAGAGGCTATGGCAGTTGCAGGTGCTCCAGGGAGGCGGGGAGGCACGGCAGCAGTGGGCACTCCAGGGAGGCGCAGTGGGTGGGCATCCAATGGGTGGGTGGGTGCTCCATTTCACTGGGGGGGGCTCAGTCCCCCCAGGAAATTTCTGGGGTGGCCAGAGCCCCTGAGCCCCCCCATAGTTGATGCCTATGGTTTGGTACATGTAGAAGGTTCCAGGTTCAATCCCCAGCATCTCTAGACAGTAGATGCAAAAGACCTGGAGAGTCACTGCCAGTCTCAACAGACAATACTGACCTTGATGGACTGATGTTCCGATTTAGAATAAATCAGTTTCATGTGTGTTCTTGGAGGAAGGGTGAGATTAAAATGTAATAGATAACCAATAAACCATGAAACTCACTGAGCAATTTTAGGGGAAAGGGATTAGATCCAAAAGTAGATTTCAGCTAACGGAACGGGACAGTTTTTGCTGATCTTGCCCATCCAATGAAGATCCTCAGTTCACCACACATGCTGTTTCTTAAGACAACCCCCCCCCCCCCCGGATATTTCAGAGAGAATTTCAGGATGCAGTGGTAAGTTCCCTTCCATTGACAGAAACCTGTGGAAATTACTGCTGGATCCAAGTCATTACCTTTCAGCCTCACTTACCTCATAGAGTCATTATGGAAAATGCCTTCTAACCCATTCTGAGCAGCTGGAATAAGGTAGGGTAATAATAAAACTACTAAACAAACAATCAAAATAAGCAGTCCAAAAAGGGCAAAAAACTCAAAGCGGAATGGAGTGCAATTCATCATAGCTTTGATTTATGCAGCAACCTTCCTTTTGGGAAAGCTATAGTATATAAAAGATGCCTGTGAGCTTGAGTCCTAAGAATGATGTTCAGTGTTCAAAATGCTTTACAATCTGTAGATTCTCCAAAAGAATGGGGAATTATAAAAGCTTTTTCTTTTCTTTTTTACTAATGCATAAGATCATTTGTTTTCTGCAGAGAATTCTCTTACAATACAGGAATTCCATCAGTCTTTTAGAAGCATTAATTTTTTTAAGCATAGGTATTTAGGATGTCATATGGCTCATTTAAAAGGTAACTGTAATGTTCACAAACTGTGCCAGGCTATGGAAAAACAATTCTGTGAAATAATATTTGTTGGGAAATTCAGTGAAGAAATAGCACCAAGATTCAAACTACAGTTACTCTCTATGTTCAGAAATACGACACTGACTCACCAGGAGACCTCCATTGCAGTCTGGGAGGTGGGGGAAGAACAGGAAGCATGGTCTGCAGCCTCATGCTGCCCGCAGGCTTGTAAGGGTGAGGCCAGCAGCACTGACTGGGCAATTGCAGATGTAGCTGGAGTGGGCAGGCAGGTGAAGCTCTGGTGACTATTTAAATTTGCACCCTGGCTCACTTGCCCTCTATTCATGTCTTCAACTTTTGAGCAGGATCACTTGGGAACAAGTACAGGAGAGACCTCCAATCCAGGTCCTGCTTCTGCTTTCAATTTAAAGTATCTCCAACAGATCGGCAGGCCACATGCTCTAGAGTTATCAGCTGTTCAGCAGCAAGCTGGTTAGTCCTTTTAAATCTCTCCAGATCATGGACCTCCTCTGCTTTGTTTTTAAAGCTTTCAATGGAGTTTGAGCTCATCTGGGCAGCTTATCTCAGTGGCAGGGATCCAACTTCAATGGTGCCAGGACCCACAGGTATTGGGGAATCACATCTGGAGAGTGCCCTGCATTATTGGAGCTTGCATTTTGTGCTGAATTGTGGGATCTGACCACCTGCAAGCTAGTCTGTAGGAAGAAGTATTGAGCAGAAGCAACTGCAGCTTTACTACTGGGCATCCCCATGACGGTTTGACGCCACCGCAAAATTAGCAGAGTGATTCTGTTTCTTATATACAGAATATTCACATTTATTTACACTGAACAACTGGAACTATATACAGTACTTTTAGTAGCAATTTCTGGATTCAAACGGACAGAGTGCTACGCTGACAGCTGTACCCCACGAGTGAGCAAAGAGCAATGAACTGGCTGCAATATATACTAGTACCAACCAATCAGGTTGCACCTATAATAGCTGAGTCATGATGAGTGTGTGCAAAAATCTGATACCATTCTGGTCATATGACTTCCCCAGCTGTCAAACTAGATCAGCAGGATCTAATACATTGGTCCATGACTTACTGATATCTTGTCAGCAATTTAACTAAATGCTGTCACGCCTCCCAAGATTCAGTTAGTCATGGGTAACATTTTGCACAGTTTTACAAATCTTTCTTTGGGTAAATTCTTCATAAACAAATCTGCTACATTGTCAGTAGATGTACATTGCATCAAAGAAACAAATCCTTTACATATAGCTGTTCTTACATTTTGGTACCTTACAATTATATGTTTACTTCTTGTATGCACACCTTGATTATTTGCAAGTTGTCTAGCTGACGAACTATCACTGTAGACAGATACTGGCAATTTACAATCTACATTTAAATCAAGAAGTAATTGGTAAAACCATTCAATTTGAACTACACAATCACTCATTGATGAGAACTCTGCTTCACAGGAACTTGTAGCCACATGAGTTTGCTTTATAGATTTCCAGGCAACCAAAGCCCCAAACATATAAACAGCAAAACCAGAAGTAGATTTGCCATCACTTCTCTCTCCCCAGCTAGCATCACAGTAAGCAGAAAGTGGTTGATCATTAGATACATTAAGCAAAAGTTTGTGATGTAATGTTCCTTTAAGATACTTCAAAAGTCTTTTTGCTGCAAGCCAGTCACTTTGTGAGGGATTTGAACATTTTTGTGTTAGCCAATGAACAGCTGTGCATATATCTGGATGACTACAATAACTAAGATACAACAAAGATCCAATTAATGACTGATATAGCTCCTTGTCAGAAAAAACATTCACATCAGTTTCCTTACAATAACCTGTAGTCATAGGGGTGTCCACACTGTGTGCCTCAGACATATTAAATTTCTCTAACAGCTGAACAATTTTACTGTCTTGACTCAGTTCAAATATACCATCAACATTTCTGGAGATCTGGACTCCCAAATAGTTCTGAATAGCACCCAAATCCTTTATTTTAAATTGTGACTGCATAGTCTCTGTGAACCAACTCAGTTGCGCTGCACTGTGGTAAAGAAAACAAATATCATCCACAAACACTAAAACAAAACATTGCTGCCCATCAATAGTGATACTGTACAAACATGAATCAGCCACACTTTGTTTAAACCCAAGTTTTGTTAATGCTTTGCATAAACACTCTCCCCAGAGATGAGCACTTTGACGCAACCCATAAAGACCTTTGTGTAGTCTTAAAACAACATTTGGGTCATCACATTCAAAACCGGGTATTTGTTTTAGATATAATTCTTCCTCCAATGGCGCATTGAGGTAAGCTGTTTCAATGTCAAAATGGTTAACGTTCATTCTGCGCTTTGTAGCCAGAACAAGTGCCGCCTTCACACTCTCCATTCTTACTGTGGGAGAAAAACATTCATTAAAATCACTCCCTTCTCTTTGTAGAAAACCTTGCGCTACTAAACGGGCCTTGTACTTTAAATTGCCATCACTGGAAGATTTGACCTTGAATAACCAGCGACATCCAAGCGGCCTCTTATCAGCTGGCAACTGTGAATGAGAAAACACTTTGTAATTAATCAAAGCATTATATTCAGCTTGCATAGCATCCAGCCAAGCACGTTACTCCTTCCCTTGTAGAGCTAAAACATCAGAATAGTTATCTGGAACATAAACATGATTAATTCCATAACGCTGCGGTGGTACACCTTTAGTAGCACGACTGGACACTCTGATTGTCTGTTGTTGTGCACTCTGCTCAGCTTCAGACGACGACCTGCTAGGAGACAAAACTTCCTGCTTAACTTCTTGTTCATTTTCAGCATTTTGCACAGCTTGGTCAGTTTGAGTCAGAGGTAGCAACACTTTAGAAGGTAACTTATTAGAATGAATTCTAGACCAGTTGGCATTTTCACAAAAATTTGCTGACCTGCTATATTTAAGCAAATTATTCTTATTAGCAAAACGATATGATTTCATTCCTGGCTGATAACCTATAAAGGTTAACTTCTCAGCTCTAGGTTTCCCTTTTCGCCTCTGGCTTAATGGAATATTGACCCATGCTTTTGTCCCAAAGGTTCTTAAATGTTCTATGCTAGGCTGTTTCCCATATAGCACTGAATAGGGAATATCATCAATTGCTTTGGTCCACAATCTATTCAAAGAATAGCAGCAGTACTTTATAGCCTCTCCTCAAAAAGAAAAAGGTAAATTGGCATCAGCTAATACAGAATGAACCATGGTTTGCAATACACCCCCTTTTCGCTCAGCCACACCATTTTCTTGAGGAGTAGCAACATTTGACACTCTGTGCTTAATTCCCTGTGATTTAAACCATTTAGTTAATTCATCTGACATAAATTCACCTCCCATGTCAGACTGAAAAGCACAAATAGGACGTTTCAACTGTCTTTGAACATTAGCAGCCCATTGTTTAATAGTGGCACACACTTCAGACTTTTTCTCTAGTGGATATGTCCACACAAAGCGAGAAAAATCATCCACCAGAATCAATGAAAATCTTTTACCAGACACACTATTTGGAAATGGCCCAATGACATCTGCATGAATTAAAGCAAGTGGTTCATGTGTCTCTCTGCCACTTACTTTGGCAACTGGATATGCTTGTGATTTAGATTGCTTGCATATCTCATATTCAAGAAAATTATCACATTTCTTAACATTTGTTTTTCCCAAACAAGCAAGTGTCTTACTCAAAGTGTGAAAACTTGTATGAGCACAGCGTCTATGGAGTAAATGAATACAATTTGGGTGCAAATCCTTGTTATCGAGCACTGATTGTGCCTTAATACACTCATTACTTAGCACATAAACATCATCTTGCAATTTTCCAACAGACACGAGCTGATTTCCCTTATGAATTGTGCAACTTTTCTTTTCAAACGTTACTTTAAACCCTGCCTCATCCAAAGCACTAATACTTAGCAGGTAGTTCTCTAAATCTGGCACACAGAGAACATCATTAAACTTATGATTAAGACTAGGAAAATAGACACTTCCCACACATGTTACAACAGCTGCACTTCCATCAGCAAGACAAACTTTGTTTAACTCAGTAGCCCGCATATCTGTTAATAAACTTTTGTCTTTTACAAAAACCCTTGAGGCTCCAGAATCAATAATCCATTTGATATTGTTCTCAGCATTGTCAACAGTCACCAATGTGATTTGCTGCTTGAGTGTGCTGGAAGACTTTTCTCGGCCACCGGCAAAAACATCCCTTTCAGCTCGCCTCCATTCCTTAATACACTGTTTAGCCAGATGTTGAGTAGAATTACACTTGAAACACCGCTTCTGCCTAGAAGCTGGTATCTTGTTGGGACCTGTTCCAGGTCTGGGAATGCTGCTAGCAAAGACACTGCTATCTCCCTTGGAACTGTTCCCAGGATGGCAGCCTGCCAACTCATTACTTTGCGATCGAGTCTCGTGATCAAGCAATCTGCCAATTACATAATCCAACTTCAATTGATCATGATCAACACTTTCAAGAGCAGTAATAAATCCATTATACTGTTCCGGCAAAGAACTCAATAAGATGTAAACTTGGTCATCCTCAGCCACCTCTTTTCCACGAACAGCAAGAGCCTGAAAGCATTCTGTTAAGGCATCAAGGTGAGACCGGACTGTTTGGTTCGGCAGCATGACAGTTCTGTACATTCGTCTGGTCAGTGCAATTAACGAAGCTGCTGACTTATGCACATGAACTGTTTTCAAAGCATCCCACGCTTCCTTTGCCATGGTTTGATTTGCAACATGCAAAATCTGCTGGTCAGACAAGCTCAGCACAAGTATTGCCAAGGCTTTTTCGTCTTTAGCTGTCTCTTCTGCAGTTGGAGCAGCGGGGGGTGCAGTTACACATGTCCACAGACCCTCCTTTTTAAGAAAATGCTGCATCCGCAGAGACCAAATAGGATAGTTCTCATTTGTGAGTTTGTCCACAAGCAAAGCAGTAGAAGCCAGAGCCATATTGTACTCACTGTACAGATCCTGTTGACCACTCCTGGGCAACGCCTCCAGCTCCTCCGACCCCTCAGATTACTCAGACTCGTCTGAGTCAGGTTTAGGTACACTGTCCTCTTCAAAAGACTGTTTCTCCAGTTCCTTGTCCAGGTTGTTGCTGCTTCCAGAGGGTGTCAAGTCCCAACTAGACCGACCCTCCACAGCTCAGCGCAGTCATGCTGGGCCCATAACCCTGACGGTTTGACGCCACCGCAAAATTAGCAGAGTGATTCTGTTTCTTATATACAGAATATTCACATTTATTTACACTGAACAACTGGAACTATATACAGTACTTTTAGTAGCAATTTCTGGATTCAAACGGACAGAGTGCTACGCTGACAGCTGTACCCCACGAGTGAGCAAAGAGCAATGAACTGGCTGCAATATATACTAGTACCAACCAATCAGGTTGCACCTATAATAGCTGAGTCATGATGAGTGTGTGCAAAAATCTGATACAATTCTGGTCATATGACTTCCCCAGCTGTCAAACTAGATCAGCAGGATCTAATACATTGGTCCATGACTTACTGATATCTTGTCAGCAATTTAACTAAATACTGTCACCCCAGCCTTCTAATTTGTATACACAGCAACTGCATTTTATTTGTGGCACTAGTGGGTTTCACAAATAATTAAAGAAATAAAGAAATAAGATAAATATGCTTGGGGCAATTGATAAAATAATACAGTGTTAGCTTAATTGAGATTAGGTGCTTCTCTGCTGATACTTGGGAAATTGCTTTCTTGATTTTTGTTGGTAGGCAATAATTTGCTCATCATTGTATAATTGAGTAGCAGCAATATTTTGTAACAAATACAATGGTAATGCATGGCTTATTGCACAAGCTTGCAGTATAGGGCCTGTGTTTATTTTTTTCTTTTCCCCATATGCAGTATTTGTAGTGGGAACTAGGACATTCTGTTGCAGGATCTTTTTAAACCTCATTAAGTGTACTGGTAATTGCATAGTTGTTTTGGCCATGCCTCCTAAGAAGTCCACTACCACTGAAAAGGCCAAGGTAGGATCCCAGCCCATGGTGGCCAAACATGGCAAAGCCACTACAAAATGTACAGGCCTCTCCTGCTCAGCCACATGTTAGTAGTTGAGCCCCAAGAACACAGACACCACCCCTAAAGGGGCCAAGACACAAACTGCCACTGGAACACTCCCAGAACAACTCATTCTAGCTTTCACCCTGCCTTTTTCTGTTGATAATACTGCTATTTTGCAGGGCATAGCACAAACATTAATACAGCTATCAGAGTGGATGGACCTCCTAGGGTCCCATGCAACCTCACCAGGGCCTTCTATGGCTTCTGCTACCAGGGAAGAAAGAGACTTCTGCTACCAGGGAAGAAAGAGACTTTGTTCTCCTGCAGAGGCCAGGGTATCCATTGCCATGAGGGAAGCTGCCAGAGAGCCACCACTGGATGGAAGCAAGAAGGGCCAAGTGGAGGAGGTCCTTGAAGGCTACGCTGTCTTGTGAAGTGTCCTGCAGCAGTGCTTCCTCAGGTGAATCATCTTCAGATGAGGACTTGGCACATTTAGATGGGAATTATTGGAAGGCAGGGGCACTCATCCCAGGGCTTCCACCTTGGGTGCACAAGCACAGAGTTTGGGGGGTTTCCAGTCCTGTCAATGTGTAGGAACCCAAGCAACACCATGGGGGCAGGGTTCCCCCTCAGTATAACAATTTCAAGGACCCACCTGGCATCCATTTGCCACATAAACTTTGTGAACATGTCCTTGATGAATTATTCATAGACATTTCCCCCCTCCTCAAGCCAGTGGGTGACACTGGCAAAACAGGCTCCAGGCAAGACAAAAAAAAAGTGTCTGCCAAGGGCAGCGTGGAGCACTCTTTCCAAAATTGGCTCATGGTCTATAAGGTCTACATGAGTCTTGTTCCCTGTGCATATCCAGAGCATGGCTGGCACCTAGCCAATCACATGGGGAATGTCCTCAATGCCCAATTGTTGGTGGGTGATACTCCCACCATTAAATACAATGAGGCCTTTTGATAATGGGCATCACATAACGAGCTTTCCTGGTGGAACCTCCTCAATTATAAAATCTGGCTTGTAACTGATGGTCTGCATATAAAGCCTAGGTCTGATTCTAGTAGAGGAAAAAAACCATTCAAATATGATTTCATTTGGTGGGTTTGCTGGGAATACAATCGGGTCAGGTGTCAATGTCCCCACTGCAAATTTAGGCACAGTTGTTACACATGCTTTGGTCCCTAGCCCAAGCCACCTTGCCCATGTGGAGGGAGTTCGCAACAGCCCTTCGAGGATCCTGGCCCTCTGCCAGCTCTAACAACAAAAAAGACAGAGGGTCAGGTGCTGCCGGGTACTCAGCCTTTCTGCTGCCAGATATCTCTGTGAAGGGTTTAGCAAGGGTTTCCATAAACCATTTGAGGACCCCTGGGGCCTGACGGACGGTGGTAATCTTAAATCTGCTAGGGAGCTACTGAACATAGTCACACACAAGATAGCCAAAGAGTGCAAAGCAGATAGGGTAGCTGGCCCATTTGCTGCACCCTGCTTCCTAACCTCTGAATTTCCCCTCTTTATGTTATTCCAAAGAAGGCTCCTGGCAAATTTCACCTAATTTATCATTTGTCATACACAAAAGGGGCTTCTGTAAATGATGCTATTGCACCCGAGTTGTGCTCTGTGATTTATGTCTCCTCCGATCAGCAGTTCTTGTGGCCCTGGGGCACTCTTAGGCATCTGCTGCCTGTTTACTCCTGGTATTTCTGACTGTTGGGCTTTAAATTTAATGGCAGCTAGTACTTTGGGTTTTTTTGTTTTTTTATAAATTTATTTTTGTTTTCCATATATTACAGTTTCCATCTTACAAGACATCCAAAGTTCATTTACCACAAGAAAAATCAACACCGTTACATAAATTCTGTATCACATTTTTTTTGCATGTAACGTTCTTTTTTTTTGTATCTACATACATACACATATATTTATAAAGTTTCAATTCTATTTTTCCTTGTTACCATCTAATATAACAATTTCCATCTTTTATAAAACTTAAATCCTATCATATTCTTAGATTTATCAGTTTTATACTTTTCGGAGTCTAGATACATATTTTAATTTTCATCCATTTGTACACTTTATTCCATCTTTTCTGAAATATCTCTTCTTTTTTATTTTGCCATATTATGTTCAATCTGTCCATCTCAGCCAAGTCCAACAATTTAATCCTTATTTCCTCTCTTGTCGGTATTTTTTCAGATTTCCAATTTCTTGCTAGAAGAATTCTAGCTGCTGTTAAGATATATGGTATTACATATTTATCTGCACCATAACTATCTGGTATCATATTCAATAGAAAAATTTCTGGTAATATAGGCATGTTTACATCAAAGATTTCTCTTATTAAGTTACAAACTTTTTGCCAATATTTTTGTACTCTATCACAACTCCACCACATAGGATGAGAGGTGCCCACATTACTTTTACATCTCCAACAATTATTTTGAGTGCCAGGGAAGCATTTCGCAATTTTATCTGGAGCGAAGTGCCACCTATAAAGTCTATAAAGTATTTGAGATCTACGGCTCCCTTATGGGGTCTTGGGGTGGAGCCACTCAAGCCACATGCCCAGCTCAGAGGCCGCCAGATGGTTTCCATCACCAGGTGGCAAGGCGACCATGCAGAGGCTGGCACCCACAAGGATTTGGGGTCTTGTCATTCCATGGTTATATTCCCCAGCAGGCAGGCTGATTATGTGGTAATGAGGTGGCAGGAAGGTCACCTGATATTGGATCTGTCCCCATGTTGCACCAATGTTCCTTTCACTGTAATCAATAAAGCTGTGGCCATTTATATTATTCAAACACTGATTTTTGAGTTTTTCTTCCACCACATTGCCCTTCCTATTCTTCCTAGACCCACAATACCCTAGACATGTATATGTGTGGAAACAACCCACTTTCCAATTGAAGCTCACCCCCACACTGACATTGCCCCCTGTAAGGAATATACAACTTCAGAAAAGGGTAATTAGTAATTAAATAGACCTGAATACTCAGAATCCAGTACCTGCCTACTAGAGGTCAAGTTACTTAACTCAGCTGGGGCAGAGGGGAGAAGGAGGGTGGGAAGAGAACAGGAAACCAGAGAGGACTCTGCGGTGCTCAAGAGACAGGTGATGTTGGAACAGGCAAAAAGTGAACTTTGGGGAAAGATTCTTTGTAGAGCAAGAAGAGTGGTGGCTTGGGAACCCAATAGGGAAGGGACCTGGTATGTTCCAGGGGTAGATGATTCATGAAACCAAATAAGGAGAAACTGGGATCCCATGGAGGAGTATACATACATATGGGTTTGCTTTGCAGCTTCAGCTGGATGTGCAAACATTGGTGTGGGGAACAGTGGGTACAAATTTGCTTTCCTGTATGCCTATTAGTTGAACATGTGAACAAAGTCTTACCATAGAAAAATATTGTGTTTGGGTTGATGTGGCATTTGATCTATGATGGCACAGGCCCGTAGCTACAGTGGGGCATCTCGGGTCACAGCCCCCTGACTTGCTGCCAGCCCCCCCCCCAACTTCCCATCCAGCCCAGGTGGTCCCTTGGGTGTGTGTGCAGGGGTGTGTGCAAGGTGCCCCCTGAGTTATTTAAAGCCCCCCCAATTTAAAAAAATCCTGGCTACGGGCTTGTGATGGCATCTCTTGAGCTGAGTCACAGTTGGTTCAGCACTTTAGCATTACATCAGAATATAGGAAGCATTCGCCATACATCTTTTTTTTCTCCAGGTAATCCTATCAGACTGATAGAATGAGTACACATGGACACCTGAAGCTGCCTTCTACTGGTCCATCACGGTCCATCACGGTCAGTATTGGTCCATCACGGTCAGTATTGTCTCCTCAGACTGGCAGCAGCTTTCCAGGGTCTCAGGCAAAGATCTTTCATATCATGTACTACGAGGTCCTTTTAACTGGAGATGCCAGGAATGGAATCTGTGACCTCCTGCATGCCAAGCAGATGCACTACCACTAAGCTACAGCTCCTCCCCTCTCAGGGAAGACCAGCCTGCTCATGTGGATATTCTAATTGCCTGTGGCAGAGGATCTGGGAAACAGCAAAGCCCGGAGCCCTGATATATGTAGACACTTGGAGCAGAAAGGCTGACTATGCTGATGATCTTCGAGGCACATATTTCTATTTTTAGTGAGGAAATATAATGACAGAATTCTTCCCATTATTTTCCAAGAATGATTATCATTTAATTAACTCAAAAGTGCATTATTTTGGTACTAGAGATTATAACATTTATCATTTCCATCCGAGGTATTGTAACATCCAATTACAAATGCAGTCCTGACCTTGCTATGGAGGAATGCCATATGAAACACTGTATAGAGGTGACTGATAGTAGCAGTCTGATTTATTTGTTCATCATTTGAGAAAATAATGTCTTCCAGGAATTTAATACAACACAAATAGTAGGCTTGATTGATGTACCTTTCTACATAGTTTATACAATACGCCCATATAACAAAAGGGCATAAAACATTATACATTTGTGTGTCCTTTCGGTTTCCAGTCTTCTAGCCTCAGCTAACTCCTACAGTTGTCTGAAAGTTTGACTTGGTGCAAAATGTGGCTGCTGAAGCTACTGTTGGGGGATTTGGGGCTAGGGCATTTGAAAGGCTGGCCTCTTCCCATACTATCCAACCAGCCAGGTAAAATTCTTTTCCCAAGCCTTGCTCTCAGTGCCCTCCATGTAGGGGTGTGGCAGGTAGTAACTAAAGACAGCACTTTTTCACTGGTGGCACTTTGCCTTTGGAATGCCCTCTCCTTTGAGCCTCGCTGGGTCATACTTCACTTCCTCGAGGTACCAGGTAGAAACATTTCTTTTTATTCAGGCTTTTAATTGAGGAGTGCCATCGTTAGCTGTTTTTATGATCTGCTTCTAGCCTAAGGACTGTTTTATGGCTATCATTTTAGATGGCTGATTGGTGATTTAGGTTGTTTTCTGCTCCTGGCTTGTTTTTATTATTTGTTTTAATATTGATGATCAGAGATGTTAGACAGTGAATAATATTTGCTAAAGGGAGACAGCTCAGCTCATCCAACACAAAGTGGTGAAAGGAGACTAAATTCCTCCTTCCCTTCCAAAGCTATTGTAGGAAGAAGAAATAAGGGGTCTCAAAATTGATGCACCCTTTGGTGTTTCTGGCTGGCAAATGTCTCTTCCTCACCCCAGCAGTTGTTTCAGGAGCAAAGGGATGCTGAGACCTTCCTTCTGTTCTGAAACAACCAAGGGAATAAAGCAGAATGCAAAAGGCAATTTTCCCAGTGGCCACATGGTTGTACTACTAATGTAATTCCTTTTTCAGATCAATGCAATCATTATGCAGATACATTTTCACTGATGTTTTATGTTTCAAAAGCAAAGTCCAAGAACACTTGGCTCAAAAGGGACTTGAGTGAAGTTTTGCATGTTGGGTGAAAATGTACTATGTACTGATTTACAGTGCCAACCTAAGCACAGTTACACCCCTCTATGTCGATGGGCTTAGAGGGATGTAACTTTGTTTAGGATGGTACTATTAGTTATTCAGCAACAATCCAGCACTTTGAGTTTGGTAGTGCCATATGGTCCAGGGGTCTCAAATAAAAAACTCTAGCAGCAGGAGTTGGGTACCTTGCTCCCTTTGTCTTTGCAAAAGTTGGATAACTAGTACCACCACTGCAGATGGCCAGAGAGCATTATTGCAGTTATCAGCTCTGCAAGGATCAGATAACATAAGGTGCAAATAGAGTTGTACTTAGCCTTACAGAATGAATGACCAAAGCAGACTCCCCATTCCCATTTGCTTGAGTGACTGTGGGCTTGCATCCAGACCAGCATCTCTGACACCAATATTCCCACTAAGCTGCACTATGTGCGCTGGGTGCACCAATTCTTAGCACCTGGTGCATGTATTTTTGCCTCAACACAGGGCTGAGAGCTCTCACGCTCGTTCTTCCTTCTTCCCCTTCTCTCTCAGACTGCTTGGTTGTTTCCATGAGGGGGCTCACCTCAGATGTTTCCCTCTGTGGTCATGTGGGGAGGAGAAGAGGAGGAGGAGGAGGGTGGGAGGAGTGCTGAGGAGGCATGCTAAGTGGCACTTGCTCCCTGGGTGGCTCCTCTCTTCCTCTCAGTCAGTTGCTGCCGCTGTTTGCCTATCACTGGGGCTGGGTGAGCCCAACAGTGTACATGTGTGCGTTATGTGAGTGATGCAGTGGGACCCCTTTTTTTAACCTCACCATCTCCCCCCCCCAATACACACACAGGCCACCCCAGCCTGCCTGGCTGCCACTGTTTCTCTTCCCCTCCTCCCCTGCCCCTCCATCTTTTCACAGCCACGGCCACCAAGCACAAGCCCCACACAACAATCAAAGAATAATGGTGGATGGAGGCAGCAGTGGTCCAGCCAGTCAAAACAGCCCGAGAGAAAAAAGCAGAGCTTTTTGCTTTCACGGGACTGGAAGGGGGCTGCTGTTTGGGGGTGTAATGTATGCAATGGCGGTCACCATGTGCTCCCCATAATGGCGACCGCCACATGGCCAAATGCACATGGCCAGGCCAGCTACCTGAGCTTGGGTCAGGAAGAACAATAGCTGGCTAGATCGTAACTCACCACCAATCTAGTGCCTAGGATCCTCTAGGGAACCTATGATCTGTAACCACAATCTTAAGGTCCTATTGGGACATTTGGGCAAGGTTGGAGGTGTGGCTCCAGCTGGAATAAAAGAGGGCTCCAAGCCCTGGGTGTCATGCTTCATCTTGACCAGCTAATAAACACGCTTACTGATTTCACTTCACTGCGTCTCTGACCCCAGTACTTTGCAGGGGGAGAGGAGAGGAAAGGGGGCAATGACAGCATAACCTCCCCCTCTTTCTCCCCCCTTCGGTTACTTTGCCCACTTTGGCTACTTCGGTTACTTTGGCTACTGCAGAGCTCCCTCCACTTAAGTCTCCAGTTCTGCCTCTTCTCTGGCCTCCTTGTATTTCTGAAGAAGGAAAAAACCCTGTGAAAACGTCAGGATGAGGCGCTTGCTTCCCTTGGATGGGAAAGTGTTTGGGGGTTGTTGTTTCTTTGAAAGAGAGATGGTTTTCCATAATTCCCCCCCCCCCCCCCATGGTGTGGATCTGAGCCATTCTTGCTGGCAACAGATGAAAGGGAGGAAAACTGCAGCTGCTTCTCTCTTATGGCTGCAACGTTTTTAGATGGAGTGGCTCTTTCTCTTTGCCCCTCCTTTCAGTCCCCCTCCCTCCCTGCAGTGAGGGCTTTTCCACTCTGCCTCAGAGGAAGGATGGGATTGGAAGAGACTGTTTGTTCTACTTTGAGTCATCAGTATTGGTGGTAGCATTATTTAGATCATAGATAATATAAAAATGTTTATAATAATCCTCTCATTTCCAAGAATTTATGCCATTGTTTCCTTATCTTCTGTCTTACCTTCACAACAATCTTGTGAGGTAGGCTAGGTTTATGCAATAGTCAAATGTAGGCTTGCTCACACTTTAATAGAGATAGCTCATGAAGCAGAATTTTTGCCCACAAGGTTCCATAGCTTAGAGGGAACATTGGGTGCTTTCACACATGGTAAAGAAAGCAGTTTCAGTCCACTTCAGCGACCGTTTGCAAGTGGATTTTGCAATGTCACACAGTAAAATCCAGTTGCAAAGTACATTGAAAGTGGACTGAAAGTGCATTATTTGGTGTGTGTGAAAGTGCCCAATATTGTCTGATGCTTACCTTCCTCTGACACAATTCATACCAGTTAGAGGTGAAAATTGCTACCTATGAAAGATATAGATACTCAGGGCTATTTTTTGGGCAGGAACGCACAGGAACGGAGTTCCGGCTGGCTCCTGAGTTGGCCACACCCAGCAGGAACTCATTAGCATAATAGGCCAAACCCAACAGCAGAAACTCATTAGGATTGGCTACATTAGGGGTACGTGGCCTAACATGCAAATTAATTCCTGCTACCAAAAAAGCCCTGGGTTTTGACAACAAATAAGGTAAACAGAATAAGAAGCAAAAGGTGGATGTGGCTGGATGACCACTCTTCTGGTAACATGGGGGTGTGGCCATTGCTAATAAGCTGTGCTGTCAGTGGTGTGGCCTAATATGCTAGTGAGTTCCTGCTGGGCTTTTTCTACAAAAAAAAGCCCTGTAGATACTTATCCAACTATTTGTTTTGCGAGCATAAAGATAAGAAGCAAATGGAAAGAAAGTCTCAACCTCTCATGGAAAGAGAACATACTCTCACACATTCTACTGAAACTTGGGACCAAAGTACATCACACAATGCAAAGAAGTTTTTCATTACTTTCATGACTGTGATTTCAACACAGCATGCAAAGTTTTCTGGTGGGGGGGGTGGATTTGTTTTAGCAAACAAAAGTAGGTTCAATTATTACTATATGCAGGGGCGTAGACTTTTGGAAATCCTGGGGGGGGGCTCTTTTATCTTTTAGAAAAATGGATAATAAGTCCAGGCACTCTCTGTTCTGTCCCAGAGGATGAAAGCACTTATACTGAAATGCGATGACCTAGATAGTGAGTCACATTGAAGCAGCATCCTAATAGCCAGAAATAAGATTAAATGCTCATCTCATAATCAGCTTCCTGTCAACTCAAAGGGTTTTTTTTTAAAAAAAAATCAAGTGATAATACATGGCAGGAATGAAAAACATCTGCCCTGCCAGGAGTGTTAGGAAAATTATCAAAATACATACAGCTTGCTCAACAGTGAGCCAACACAAAGGTCAGAGAGTTCTCTGATTTCTTCTTTCACTTTCTCTTATTACAGTGTGCTCTTCTAAGGAGTGATTCCCACATTCATATATATGACATGGTATACAGTGCAATCTTAAGCAGAGTTACTGCTAAGCCAGTGGGTTTCAAACGAGGCCCTGCTTTGGTTGTTCCCACCACCTCAGGCTGGACTCCAGAAATTTCCCAGTCTGGAGTTGGCAGCCCAGCCCTACTGCCTGAGCAGAGGGAAGGGTGGGATGCCCAATGGCATTATTAACCAAGATTTTTTTCTTGCGTATGTTTTAGGATCTGATTGAAAAGATAGACATGTGTCACTTTGGGTTGAAAACTGAATAGTATTTCCTTTAGTCAACGGGAAAACCCTGTATCTAAGTATCAAAAGTTCGGCCAACACTAGAACTAGAATATATGTTTTGTTGCATGTTCCTTTTCCTGTTACAGAGAAATTTTGTATAGTCTATTTGTTTTTCTTTGTCATCTATCTTAGTTGTAAAACTTTCCGGAAATCTCCTCAGCACCTGTTTGTTCCCACTCATTTGTGGATAAAAGTCTCCCAAGTACTGTATTGTTTCTTTTACCTTTAGGCTTCCTATTTTCCTCAGATGACTATTTCTACAGCTTGGGGGAAGGGAGAGAATTAAACTGCTTTTCAACACCATATCATACTTGGCTTTTGTGATCTTTTTATCCCTCTGGTAAAATCTATACTTCTTTATCTTCTCTGTAGAGATTGCATGCTGTTCTCCAGAGGTATAACCCCTGAAACTCACTCAAGGCAGATTCAAATGAATTTTCATTTGTAGTCTTAAACTTCAATAATGGTGAGTTCATTTTGCTTCAGTAACAGAAGTGTGGTGACTTAATAAACAGTTTTCTATCACAGTTACCGCAGCCTTAAGTGAATTAAAGTTGCTGGCATGAAATGTCATTATGAAATAGAATTTGAACCAAATTTCCATTGAACTTTATTTTTATTGAAATTGCTTTTGAAAACTAGCATTGTCTTCTGTGCCTATATGAATCTCTAGCAGCCCCTAGAAACTCTACAATGTAGTTGTTACTAAACTGGAGGGGGTGGTCTTTAACTTCTCAGTGTTGGGAAAAGTCTTCTAGTTAAGGTTACTTGGCTGTACCTGTCCCTATAATCCTTGCACTGGCAAATGTCATAAAAATTATGTCAGGAGACAGATGTGTGGAAAAACAAAATTTTACACTGTACATATCTTAATACCAGTGATCTCAAAAGTGGTTGCTTATTTGGGTTTCTGTTCTCTGCTGGTGTTCCTCAGAACTTTTTCTGCCCATGCTCTCACTGACAGAACACTTTCCTTTGTTTTATTAACTGTTCTCTCTTTTCACACAAATAAATCTGTGAACCACCTGAGGGACTTCAATCAAAAACCAAAATACTAAGCACTATTTCAGAGACACACTAAAGTGCATTCTTACAATACCTTTAGTCTTGGGACATTTTGCTTTAAACTACTTCCTATAATTTTATTCAGTTCTACACAATTTTTGTGTGTGCTAGAAACCATTTAAAATAGCAAAAATGTATTTGGGTATGTTCAGATGGGCAGCTAACCTTGGCATTGGCCTGGCTCTATTTTGAACTCAAATCTTTTTTATCCAGTGTTGCGTGACTAGAAAGCTCCCCTGTGAATCTCTTACTGCGCATGGACTCCGCAGAGAATTGTCTAGACAGCATCCACCCAAGGGAGCCACACAGTCAAGGTTTGTTTTGTTTTGTTTTTCCGTGCATGTGCGGACTTGAATGTTAAAAGCATCACCAGTGGTACCTTCCTCTAGGTACCATTTCAATTAACAAAGTTAATAAATTTCACGGGCCCTTCAGAAACATGAAATTGTTCAGAACATTTGAACGTTTTATGTGCATACCACTAAGAATTTTTTTTAATGGCGGCCGTTCAGGATGGTCTGGAGTCAGGCCATCCCAACAGGCTGATTGTGCACTGAAACGACCAGACAGGGGAAAGTCCACCATTGGCCTGTCAGCAAGCTTTAGACAGGACTTCCAGCACTATCTTTAAAGTACGGCTCCCTGGTGGGGATCGATGGGCTGATCACGGAAGCAGCACGTTTCCCAGATGTCGCTGTCTGGACATTCCCTTTAAATCCACCAGGCACTCGTACCTGGGTCAGATCTAAAGAGCCGTCTGATTGCAACCTTCCAATGGAATTTTCTGCACATCTAAATTTATGATACACTGTGAATATGCATCAGCATAAGTATTTCCACAACTGAAAGGCAAAATTCCCTTGCCTCAGTGGTCCCAGCTAGCCTGATCTTGTCAGATCATGGAAGCTAAGCAGGGCCAGCCCTGGTTTGTACTTGGATGGGAAGGAAATCTAGGTTTGCTACACAGAGGCAGGCAAAAGCAAACTACCTCCAAAAGTCTCTTGCCTTGAAAACCCTTTGGGTTGTCATAAATCAGCTGTGACTTGACAGCACTTGCCACCCTCACAAAGGCAAAATTCAGTCTTTGCAACAGTGAATAAAAATGTTGATATGTATCTATTCGGGGACTTCAATCACAGTGATAAAGCAGTGAAGAATGGAAGTCCATTTGGAATCACACCATAATTGGTGACTTGGGTCAGGAAATATGATTATACAAGGAATTCTTGTGAATTTCACATATTTATAATTAAAATATATTTAGTGCTGTGCTTCAGATTTAAAGCAAAAAATCCAAATATTCCATAAATGAAAGAGATACAAGACAATTTCATACTATTTTGCTAAAAAAGATCACTCCATCCTGATGTAGTAAAGCATTCCTGAATATAAAGGTTTTAGAGTTCCTATGGGAAATCTATAAAGCTGGATTCTGTAAGCATCCGTTGGAAGGAAGCAGCTTAATTACAGGGCCACCTTTGAGAATGCCTGGTTGGATGCCTTTCCTGAATCAAACATGCACACAGATGGTAATTTTAGTAAGATAATGCAGTCAACCTGGAGGGTACTTATGGGAAGAAGAATGGAATATGGCTTTATGATATGCAATGCACTCTGAAACAGAAGTACAAAAAAACTGCTAAAATCAGAAGTTTTTTTTCCTAATATTGTAATAGACTTCAAAGCCTTGAGGTCCAAACTATTATCTGGGAAACAACTGCTCCCCCCGGGTAGTTGCACTGTCTCAAACTGAGCAAACAACTAGGGTTGCCAGGTCCCCTCACCGCTCCGGTGTGGGGATTTTTTTGGGGGGGGGGGGCATTCTGGTACATCCTCAATGTGATGAGATCAGCTGGATGTGATGTCATCATGTGGGTGATGTCACACAGTGACATTCTAGTTTGGGTGCAAAACTCTATGGTTTTAGGTCTAGTTTACTATACAGTTTTCCCCTCAAACCAGAGCATCACGTACGATGTCCCTGAAGTGATGACACCACTTCCGGATGACATAATTGTGTCAGGGACATCACACAGGAATGTGGCTGTTTGAGGTGGGGTTTCCTACACCAGCTAGCTGGCTGCTGCTGGTGGGCTGAAGCCGGAAATACTAGATGAACCCCTGCCAGGACCTTGGGACTTACAAACAATACAAGTACCCCAACACCCTGGCAAGCCCGCCAGAAAACACCTAGGTTTTGGGCTACTACTGTACTACAAGTAAACCATGTCAATTAAAATATAAAAAGAGGATTTATTTAAATAGAAAAAAGTTTTTAAAAGAATATAGTGCAAACTTCAATATGGAAGAAAAACAACAAACTAGCGAACTACATAACACCTAACTCCAAAAGTGATTGCAAACAGCTGAAAACTTCTTAGTAAGGTAGGTACTTACAAACATCCATAAGAAATCCAGGACAAAAAAGTAGGGTTCCAACATTCAAAGAAAGGTACTATATATTGCTCTTTAAGGCACAAAAGCCCTGTTAACCATAGCACCCCCTTTCTTTTAAGCCTACTGACCCACTACAATTATACTCTTGAAGCCTTCTAATCAGGTGACTCCCACTGATGCAGAACATGGTGTGTATAGGTAAATCTTCTCAAAGGGTGATGTCCTGTTTTTCCCTCAGAGGTTCTCATGATCCTACTAATTGGAGCCCTAATTATTGCAGTATTCTTTCATTCATTCATTTTCAATCCCTCAAACATAGGTTGGTGGGATTATGGATAAAATGAAAACAGACCAAATCAATAAAACAGTAACTACTAAGATCATTTTTTAAATGTATGCAAGAAATCTAGCAACAGTTTCCAGCCATTTGAAAACAACAGTTTCAGAATAATATAGTTACTAGAGCAATGAATGTCAGAGTTGACAAGAGATTCTAATATATCACATCTGGCTTCAATAAACAAGGGACAGCATTCGTGAGGTGGTCTCTATTGCACTAGAAGCACAAGAACAATTTCTGTCAGTCCAGGGAATACCTGTAAGCCTTCCTGTGTATGTGGCTGTTGGGAGTGAATTACATCTTGCCAAAAGAATTAAACATCTGTGTTTGGGATTTTTTATAGTAACCAAATGATTAGCAGCTGTAAAGGAAGTTGTAGGGATATAGCCATAATACAAAGGAGAACATTTCCTGTATGAATCCGTAAGAAACCCAGACCAATCATGTGACATAATTGCTTCTGTTATAGTTTTCAGTAGGTGATCTGAATAGAAATTAAGTAAATTACCATCTATTGAAAATCCCAGTTCACACAATTTGTCAAAGGAGGCATTTGCACTCGATGATAAAAATAAGTATTGCCTCATTAAATGTATTAGTTGACTTGGAGGTTCTAATAAGAATATTTTTAACTGCATCTTAATGGCATATTTCCATGTGATTGATTGTAAGGAGCACAGCCCAATTTCTAATCTAATTATTGAGTTGGAGACACAGTTGGGAATTCCCGAGATGGTTCGGAAGGAGCTAGATGGCAGCTTCTCAAGATCTTTAGCTATTGCATGCTACCATAATGGTGCCCTAAATAGGGTTGCAGGTAAGAACTTGGAATTGTATAATTTAAACAATGCTGGAAAAGACTGTCTACCTTTTGTAAAATAGTATGGAGCCCTAATTGGAAAATATCCCTAAACCTCACCACTGCCTTGAACGGATAAAGATGGTATGAGGAGAATATGGGAATCTCTTAGTTCCCAACAACAAATAGGCTACAGGTGCAATAACAACTGCAGTAATTTTAGCTGCCCGAGTTGTTATTCCTTAAGCACTGCATCCATGAGAAGGGAGAAGCAAAACCCTGACAAATATATAGTAGAAAAAGTTGTCAGTGTTTCACCAGACCATGTCCTTCAATGGTCCTATCCATATTTGTGAGTTTTTACAACAGCATCTTTTGGATCAAGAAAGAATATTCTTCCTTGTCTGATACTATTTCCTGTCTTCTTACCTCACGTTCCAGTTATGGCGTCTCTCAGTATGAACTGAGTTAGCATCAAGCACTGAACACTTCTGAAGCTGGAATGCTGGCTATTTTCTACAAGTTGGAACCCTTTTTTGAAAAAAATTGGTTTGTGTTACCAATGCACTGTGCTCTTCAGTTCTAAATAGTTGAGTCAATGTCTCTGGGAAATAAACAGTGAAGTGCTGTAGCTGGCTACGCTTAGGTCTGTGCACAAGAAAATATGATCATGATAATGATCCAAGTATTCAGAAAGCCAGAGTTGTGCAGTATAATTATTCAGTATGTTTTATTATTAGATTTTTGTCAAATACTAATACAAGGTAGATGTAAAGAAGATGCATTAGCTGCAGGTCCATGAAATCTTATTTCTCAGCATGTGTAAAACAAGATAAAACAGAAGTTTGTATTAGAAAATTACTTTATTCATTCAGCTATTTTCGTGTTTTCTTGCCAAACAAAACTTAGCCTTGATTTGCATGAAAAATCAATTTGATTGCCCTGAGATGATGATAAATCTCTTATTTCAGAGTGGATCCAATAGCAAAAGCTTCAGTATACTGTCATTTATTTGCCATCAGGTTGTACCAATTTATGGCAACGCTTTAGGGTTTTCAAGGCAAGACACATTCAGAAGTGGTTTGCCATCATCTGCCTCTGTGTAGAAACCTTGGTGGTCTCCCATCCAAATACTAACCAGAGCAAACCCTACTTAGTTTCTGAGATCTGACATGATCAGGCTATCTGTATACAGCCTTATAATTGTCCTAAGCAGCTTGAATCAATGTTTCCACTTTCAGGTAATGCAGTGTGCCATTTATGTCTTCAATTATAAAATGTAAGATAATGGATGTTAACAGTCCCGTCAGTCATTCAGCTCAATACAGAGGTCTGTTGACATACAGCACTTTGGCAGCCATCATAATTTGTTGATCTGCGTTTACACTGAATTGTTTATAGTTTGTACAGAGCCTAAATGCCCTTATTTTCTAGCTGTTTTCTTTTCATTTGTCATTTCAGTTCCCCATTCAGTTTCTGGAAACCTTTCCTTCCTGAGCATTGGGCACAAAAACATTTGCTTTCAACATCTGCTGTTGTTTCTTTTGTTTGTAAAGAGTATTTTCTGTCTCCTGCCTGATTTAATTGTACAGTCTGTAATAGCTTCAAAGTACCAGAGAAATTCCATAAAACAGAATAATGCTACCACTGATATATATACCAAAGTAACTTTTCTAGGCACTTAGATTCTTTCTCAGGCTTTTTGTATTTCTGCAGTGCCCTTATTTATGGTAACGGGGAAATAATTGATTATTTGACTGTGATTGATATCAGGGAAAGGGTGTCCCAATGTTTGCCACATATTTATAAATACAGGTAGCATTTTTAACGTGCATCATGCTTTGTGCTAATTTCATTAGCATAAGAACCATTATTCAGATCAGTATTTCAGGCAGTAAACCAAAACTAAATGATATAACCTAGCCATGGACCACTTACAGAGTAATCCTGAACAACAAGTGCCAGCTCAAGCTTGGGAAACTCCTGGAGATTAGGGCACTGTGCCTAGGGAGACTGAAGTTTAGTGAGGGAAGGGATCTCACTGGGTATGTGATGTCCAGGTCAGAGGTCAGCTCCTAATGCTTCCCCTTCATGTGAAATCACTTCTACCCACCAACATTCAAACTGTACATTTCCCATCTCAAATCACTTCTCCCTTTCCTTTTTCTCCTACGTTCCATCAATTGTAGACTTCCGCATGCATTTGTTCTGTATGTCATACCATTTGTTTGATCCTAAATATTTGTAGTGTTATAACAGGCTGCTATCCAGTTATATCTAAAACAAAACAAAACTCTCAAAGTGCTCTTCAGGTTTTTGTTTTTTAATTTTTTTTAAATTCAATTATTTTTTCAAGGTTAAGGAGAAAAATCTACTCTGAGGTCCTAACAGAGGATACCAGCCAACAGTAGTCCCATTTCTTTCTTGATCCCTAACTGGCTTCTGAACTATAGTGTCTTTAGAGGAGACAGTCAGCTTTGCTTAGTCTGTATGGTATTTTATAGCATCTGTATGAAATACCACAGGAAAAGCAGAAATCCTAGAGCAGCCACCCTCTGTAGCCACTGTAGGACTTACATTTCTCCTAGACTCAATGGTACATCATTGAATCTCCCCTCTGAAGCTGTCATTTCCTCCAGGAGATCTGATGTGTCCAGTCTGGGTATTTTTTAATTCCAGAACTCCAGGCTCCACCTTGAGCTATACCCTTCTAAATCCATTGAAGGATGCAACACTGCTTAAAATTGCATTGCTAGTAACTCCATTTATAGATTAATTTTGGTCCGATTCATTTCTTGCTTGTAGAATGAAATATACAAGAAATGTACTTGTTGTTTTTAATCCCTTTAATTATGCCCCAGGGCCTACCACACAGGGGAGTGTGGGAGTGAAGAAGGAAGGAGAACATTCTCCCTGGGGACTTTATGTGAGGCTGTCCTATGAACAAAAGTGAGTTTCCAAGCTAACTTTGTTGTACGTGTCTGAGTCTTTCTACTTAGAAGATGTGAAATTATTTCATTTGTGCAGTTTAGTGGCGAAAAACCCCAACTTTTTAAAAAAGATGGTTATCTAGCACAAGTTTTTTGTTACGGTGAGCAGTAACTAATGGTTCACAATTTGTGGCTATGGAGAATCAAGCCCCAGTCAGGATTCTAGCAATTGCTATATTGTTCATAGCTGCACAGGATATCTGCTGACACTTGTGCAAAGACACAGGTTACCATTCTCATTGAAAATTTCTTCTGGTTTTCTTCTTTACTTACTGCCCTACAGCAAAAGCTGTTTCCATTTGCAAGTATTAATGTGATGAATTAGAGCAATTAAAAAGTGAGGTAGAGGCAGAATTTTGTTAACAATAGCAAACAGCAAATCTCTGAAGGAACAGCTATGGGGCAAGAACAGCTCAGAGACAAGATTTCCCCCGTTTCCTTTTCCTTTTTGTGACTGAGCCACCCTGGTTATCTGTTTTCTTCCTTCCTGAAGAATTCTGGCTGTCTCACCCAGTCACAGTATGATATTTTGGCTGTTGGCTCAGCCCAGGAACCTGAGGGAAGGATCAGGAGCTGATGTAACTTAAACAACTTTAATGGCACTCAAGGCATTTTGAAATTCAAAAATAACAACATATTTTATTTAACATAGAGGGGAAAGGACAGGAGAAATCAGGGGATGAAATTTCTGAGGCAAAACCAGTACATGCACAGACTTTAGTTCTTATGTTTCAGGCTGATGAGAGTTTCTTCAGAGTTACTTAAAATCCTATCCAGAGTCACTTAAAATCCTTATGTTGAGAGTGTTTTCCCAAACACTCCAGTACACTTTCATTGAGGATTCTCTAACTCTTTTGGTTTCTAGAAGGCTGGTAAACTGTTTCCAGTACCCAAACCCCTTCTCTTGAAATGCCAGTACTCATCTTGAGTTTTTAACTGACTCTTAAGGTCTCCAAAGGCAGTTTCTAACCACACCAGACCAGGGATCTCTGCACTCTTCAGAGCTAACTCCCTGTTTGACTGGGTAGGGAAATCCAACTCTCTCTAGAAGATCTATCCCCTTTCTGTGGCCCAAATGGGATTCCTCGCTTACTTCCCAAACTACCTTCCCAATTTCCCCCCATTTCTCCTGTGTTAAACTGTTCTCAGCTAAGGCTGAAATCCATGAGAGGTGCTGACCAACATACTTAAAGGACTTTGTCAGTTGAAGAGGCTCTGAACCTTGGGGGGAGGAGTGTTATGTATTGAGCCTGAATTACTCGCAAAAGGACTGAGCTTGAGATGCATAACAATGGATCGCTAGGATCCTAGAATGGACCAATAGAAGCGGAGGCAGAGCGGGCCAGATTGCCAATTTGTCCTCAGCCATTGTTGCAAATGTAGTTGTCTGATTACTATGAATGAGTTTGTCACTATGCTTTTTTCATAAAGTGATGCTTGATGGAAACTAGAAATTTGAGAAAAGAGTCTTAATGCCCCTTTAATTGGCATGGATATCTCCTAACAGTACACACAGTACACATCTGCACAGATGAGATTCCAGACGAAGGTTGTGCAGCAGGGTGGTATGTGTGCATGTAGAAAAAAATGGTGGTTTGTGGTTCTGAATGGGTAAACGGATGGAGGAAGGATCCTGAGAATTTTAATTTGGTGTTCCTTGGGCTTGGGAGTTTAGCCTTGAGAGGACTGTACAAGGTGCCCTTTGAGAATTTGATGCAAACTGCATTTCACTTTGCTCCTCTTGTGAATTCATAAACAAAACAAATATATTAACATCCTTCATGATCTTGGACCCACACATCGGAAGATGAAGGGCCATTTTACCATCTCTCCCCATGTGCACTACAGTCCTTGAGCTGTCACGTTCTGCTTGTGCCCCCACTTAAGGTGGTCTGCTTTCTGCATGTTTGTCAGTTGATGGTGCCTCCCACCTTGTGGAACAGATTCCCTGAGAACATAAGGCGAGTGCTGTCCTTAGACATTTTTAGAAGGGGCTGTAAGGTTTTTATTTCATTTGTTTAAGCTACAGACTTTTTTGGCTGAGTTAATGGGGTTTTATTATATTATGGATGTTTTTGATTTGGAATTGTAAACCACCTTGAGGTACAAGGGAAAGGCAGGGTATAAATAGTTTAATTGATATATAAAATAAAATAAATATGAGGTCAGGAGCCCCAGTTTTCTCTTATCCAAAGAAGTCTACAATATCTTCTGGAACTCTTATTCCCTCAGAAGCTGGAAAAACATAGCAGGATGCTACTTTTCTTCAGTAGACTGAAAATCATTGAGAGTTAGTTGGAAAAGTTGTAGGGAATGATCTCCATAAGCCTGATCTATGTATCTAAATATACTAAGGTCATTTAAAAAGAACTTAACCAGAAATAAAGTTCCTTAAGGGGAATGATAAAACTTATTTCAGTACGTGCAACACTTGTCATGGTGACTGACTCACAAATCCCTTATTACTGGTGAGTGGATCACTCCCAGATTTGAAGATAACTTTAAGCCTGGTATAGAACACAAACCAGCAGCTTAGACCTGGAGTAAGAGTAGGGTTGCCAGCCTCCAGGTGGGGCCTGGGGATCTCCCGCTTTTACAACTGATCCCCAGCTGACAGAGATCAGCTTCCCTGGAGAAAATGGCCACTTTGAAGGGTGGACTCTATGGCACTGTAGCATGCTGAGGCCCCTCCCCTCCCCAAACCCCACCTTCTCCTGGCTCCATCCCCAAAGTCCCCAGGTATTTTCCAACCCGGACTTGGCAACCTTAAGTAAGAGCAATATAGTGAGGTTTGTTTCTTGCAAGCAGGCTTTTTTTAGTGTGAATTTGTACTCAAGCTGCAAAGTGTGCCATACTTACACTGACATGTCTAGAGAGCATGTGTGTTCTGCCATACATAACAATTTTACTGTTCACATGAGCATTTTTTAAACCACAGATTGACTGATAGCATCTCATTACAAGGGCATCTTAGGGTACAAGCTTATAGAAAACTACATACACAGCTCCATGGATTTCAAGTGACTGTGGGCAGGAGCTCCATCTTACCCTGCGGTGACACACCAAATACGCAGTGAGGAGAGCATATAGGAAATTCAGAGTGAACACGTATATTTTGCATCTTTGATTTACTATGGCATGTTAGTTTAATTGGGGTTAAGTGGCATTGTGCTGCTGGGTGGTTTTTTATTTCCTGTGTGTATTGTTTTTAATTAATTGCCAAAGTTCAGAGCATAGCTGTATATATTCAATTTGTGGGTTTTTAGAGCTCTAAGTACGCACACGACAAGATTCCTACTGTTCCTTGTTCCTTCTGTGTTTGCATATTTGCAATATTGGCAGTTAATAAGTGTAGCTCAGCCACCATGTTTAATTTAACAAATCCTTATTGAGGAACTAGTTCTTTTATTATTTTATTTGTATCAGAAACTGTGTGGCTTTTTCTATGAAAAATAATAGCCTAGCACTCAATTCATATAAAAGATTTTAAAAGCAAAACTGCTTTCCTAAACCATAAGATTGTGTGTGTGTGAAAGAAAGAGAGAGAGAGAGAGAGAGAGAGAGAGAGAGAGATTACTTTTGGTCCTGGAATTACTGAAGTGCTTTTGGAGTTAAAATGTAGGAAAATTCATTACTGTGGTTTTCCATGGTGAAATCTATTTTGTGAATTCAGTTCTGGCCACATTTGTGTTTGCATCCCAAAAATTAATGTCTTTTCATTGCATTCCCAAATATACTGAAGATTAAATACTCTACTAGCCAGTTTGGTGTAGTGGTTAAGTGCATGGACTCTAATTTGGGGAACCGGGTTTGATTCCCCACTCCTCCACTTGCACCTGCTGGATGACCCTGGGCAAGCCATAGCTCTGTACCAGCTGTTCTCTCAAGGACAGTTGTCTCAGAGCTGTCTCAGTCCCACCTACCTCACAGGGTGTCTGTTGTGGGGAGGGGAAGGGAAAGGAGTTTGTAAGCTGCTCTGAGACTCCCCTAGGTAGTGAACAGCGGGGTATAAATCCAATCTCCTCCTCCGCCTCCTCCTCCTCCTCCTCTTTTTCTTCTTCTACTACTACTACTACTACTACTACTACTACTACTACTACTACTATCCAAGTATTTATAATTACTTCAGCAAAAGCTTGTCCAGTCCAAGCCAATATGAATCAAACTATTCTCTATTGACAGGTTCTCTGTCTTCATTCTCTTACATTTATTTATTTTACATGATTTATGCTACTGAGCAGCGTTCTTGCTTTTTATTATTCAAGACTAAGCTTCATTGAATATGATGGAGAACAGAAGTATCTCTTATGTGTCTCATGCCTTTCACTTGTACAGTTAGAAACATCATCAGAAGGTAGAACAACATTATATGAAACATGGGGTTGTAGCAGAAAATAGCAGTCCCCCCCCTGCATACAATTCAATTTACTCTGGATGCTGACATCATTACATGAAGTACCCATTCATCCTGTCCTTCTCTGGCATGTTCCCATTAGCCTTACAGAGCCAGTTTGGTGTAGCGGTTAAGTGCATGGTCTCTAATCTTGGAGAAATGGGTGTGATTCCCCACTCCTCCACTTGTACCTGCTGGATGACCCTTGGCAAGCCATAGCTCTGTACCAGCTGTTCTCTCAAGGACAGTTGTCTCAGAGCTCTCTCAGCCCCACCTACCTCACAGGGTGTCTGTTGTGAGGAGGGGAAGGGAAAGGAGTTTGTAAGCTGCTCTGAGACTCCAAGTGAGTGAACTCTTTTAGTGATCTATAGGAGATATGGGGATGGCTTCCACACCATCTGCTATTCTACTATACACTATATGTATAAGAGTTCAGTTCAAATTGCACAGCAGATGGCCCTGTGTACTTAAAACCAAGGCAAACAGTTGACTATGTAAATACTACTCAAAGACTAGAGAATTTTAATTTTCCCATAGCAAGAGGACACATTGGTAGAGACAACTTAAGCCATAAAAGATATTTGGTCCATGTCAGGAATGAAAATTTCAACTATTATATTGGATCTGCATCAGTTTAAAGATATTACCCTTCCTGAAAAAAGTGGTTTACAGAGAAACTAGTGTATTACTGGGGAAAGCTCTCGACATTTTCTATCAAGACACTGCATCTTCAGTTACTTACTAATCTAACAATTTGCTGGACTGCCAAATGATTGTTTAGGGAGGATGAGGCTTACCAATTGCTGTATTGTTACCTTATCTCATACAGTGAAGCTGTGGCATTGTTGCAAGGCTTGTTACTGTGTGTGGTGCATGTGTGTAATCTGTTCAATGTGAATGAGCTGAATCCAGAAAAAATAGTCTAGCATAGGCATAAAATCTCTCCTTTGCCATACCTCATTCTTGTCCTAGGCAGGAGCTAAGGATTTAGGTACTAATATCTGGCTAAAGATCACCATATTATATTTTTAGCAATCTGTGACATGATGGCACCTCTGAATGTGTTTGGAAGATTGACTAAGATCAGGACTATTGGGAAAAAAGAGGTACCGTTTACTGAGTAGAATAGAATATAGAATATATAGAATAGATAATTACACAGTCAAAATAAAAGCAGGCGTGCACATAGCAGCCACTACAAGATTGCCCACAATAAATGCACAATATGCCCATTCTCACACATAATTGTGCAATGTATAAACTCCAGGGAGTAGTTTGGCGATAGTACAGCAGGGAAAGCAGAGGGTCATATCACCTAACCTGAATTGGGAGGTTTCATTGGAGAAGAATGTCAAGCATCTGTACAGATAATACCTTTCAAACCTATAGAAACCAGATCTGAAGTTCCCTCATGAGAATTTGGCAGAGTCATATGGGGCCCCAAGTCTATCTAAAGGAAAAGACCTTTAGATAAAGGCAGATGGAAGAGCCTACAGGACACTTAGTACAGCAACAGGAGACAAGTCTCAAGGTGCACAGAAAACCAAACTATGATTACTGAGCATGTTTTGTGGGAGTCATTGTATTTGATTTTCCTGGACTTGGAGAGGAGTGGGGAATTCAGGTAAGCTCCAAAGACAGCTACCTGATCAGCTGAAGGTGTGGCAGAAGCATTCCTGATGTGAGAAAACCTCCAAATAAGGAAGGAATGGAAGGCTTGGGGCAAGAAGAAGATGTGTTGGAACTTCTCCAGATAAGGAAAGAGAGGGGTCTTTGGTGGAGAAAAGGTATGTTAGAGGTTGTCTGCAGCATGGGCGTCAACTACGGGGGGAGGGGCTTGAGGGCTTGAACCACCCCTGAAATTTTCCAGGGAGGACTGAGCCCCCCCGGCAAAATGGAGCGCCCACCGCCGTGCCTCCCTGGGCCCTTCCTAGGCCCGCCCACCAGCCGGCCGGCTGCCACCACCGCCACCACTGCCTCTCCCCCCCAGCCTGGCCACTCCTGCCTCCGTCCCTCCCTCCCTCCATCCATCCAGGGGCCAGCTGGGCAAATTGCCCAGCATGCTGGCGTCACCATAGAGTTTCAGGGCGTTTGCCAGAGTGTCACCCCAGCAATGTGCCCAGTGTGATGGCATCACTTCTGGGTGACACCAGCACACTGGGCATTTGCCCAGCTGGCCCCTGGACAAATGGAGGGAGGGAGGGACGGAGGCAGGAGTGGCCAGGCCTGGGTAGGAGATGGTGGGGACATGGTCCCGGCGTGCGTGCACACACAAGAGCCCCCCCCCCCCCGGGATTTTAAAACTCGACACCCCAGGTCTGCAGAGCACTGTTCACATGTTCAAGGGAACACTTGTATATCTTGCATGTACATGCCTATCTCTTTGTAAAATGAACATGAGGACTGCTACCTGGCTAAATGGGTGGTTTCAGTCACATGTTCAGCTGTACATTGATTGAATATAACATGAGAATTACTCAGCACACATATAAAGAAACACAGATTGTGCGTGCCTTCCTGCTAACCTGTGAATAGGGCTATTGTAAGGGGAGGGGGGTTAAGAGGGAATCTTCATTTTGGGCCAGAAGCAGCTGTTAGTGACTGGGAAGTACAAAGCATTACTCTTCATGCACATTTATTTAGGAAATGTTGCCTTCCCAGAGATCTGTGCAAGTCAGAAAAGGGTCCCAGTGGACTGAACCTAGATGACACCTTCAGTAACATTGCTCTTTAGCTACCATGAGTTGAATTTGAATATGCCACTGAGTCCTTTCAGATGTCTGCTTAGCAATGGATACAGTTCATTTTTCACTGTGGATATTTAGACCGTACAGCTGTAATATATCAAAAGGACTTTTGTAACAGCATGGAAGACCATGGGACCTATATTGTATGCTTTCCAAAACTTCAACCTAAAAGTGTTAAGAATGGGAATACAAATGAAAGAAGCAGTGGAAAGATTGGCATTTGGTGTACCTGAATATCACAAATGGATACCCTTAAGTTGCAATACCTTGGTCTCATTATGTAGCTCAATAGAAATATTGTCTACAAAAGAAAGTTGAGTTGCATTATAAACGGCTGCTTTTGTTTCTACTTTTATTTGTGACTGGAGAATGTAATTACCTTCCAGAGGTAATGCTTTCGTTTTGGCTGAGAGCAAACAGCAGGAACTAAAGCTCCTTTCATGAGTGGCTTGATTGACTAATGGCAGCCATTGTAAATAAAAACCTGTGCTTTATTCCCCCCACAATTTCTTTGTGAAAGGAAAGAAGACAAAAGAAGAGAGGATATAAAGCTCAGCTTGAAATCACAGTATGTTCCATAGAAACATTTAAGTTTTTAAAAGCCTGTGTTAAAAGGAATGGGGGGGGGGGGAGAGGTTCAGGAAAATAGATGGGAAATGTGGATTGGTTATTCATTACTGCCAGCAGACTATTTTCATGACAGATGCTACCAAGTGAATTGACAAATCCATCCATTTCTTGGTCTTGCTATATTAGGGATTTATCATCTCTTCTGAGTATGAAGTAACACAAATCCTTCAAATCTTTGTTGCATCCTATTTTTTGTAGCTGGCTATAAATAGCAAAATGGATACTGAGCCAAGTTTATCCTAAAAATAAATCAATTAATATCAATGGGGGCTATGCCAGGATTTGATTGGCTCATTGAGATTAAAATGGAAGTCTATATTTAGCTTCTAAAATTTGGTAGGCAGTTCTGATGATCAGTCACAGGATTGTGCTGTGCTGGCATCTTGAAGTAGCCTTCACTGCATATATCCAGTCTTAGGAGTCAAATGTTGATGTATCACTTAAGTGCTTTGACGATATAACTGAATGAATTTATCATATTAAAGCCAATTTAGATTCAGGAATACATGTGGTCATTCTGACCAACAATGTAACTTATACCAATTCAACTCTGAACATAGAATATGGAAACCAGGGCTGGGGTAACAGCAGCAAAGGACCAAAAAGATACATTTTTTCAGCATGTTATCATTCATATTAGTGATCTCAGCTGCCCTTGTAAATGAATGGGGAAACTGTTTGGGGTTTAAAGCAGAGTAAGCCATTCCAGAAAAATAATTATTGGGGGGCAGACCAAGTAAGCCATCCTTTTTATCATAATTTGCACATGTGTGCTTGCCTCAGGCTTTTCAAACTCTTGTGGTAGCCAAGACTAGCTTGCTGCCATGACCCCTACATTAAGCAGGGAACAAAAGAAAGTGAAACAGAAAGTCCTGGGGAGGAAAGGGATCTGGAGTTGTGGAGTCCAGATACAGGCCTCCAAATTGATCCATAAGCCAGTCACCCAAAAGTCTCAAGCCAGATACCTGAAGGAGCCTAGTTCTCCACACCCTCCCCACCAACAGCCTCACAGTCCTCAGACTCTGCTCACCAAGGATAGCAAGCCCCCCCCTGGCCAGAGTTAATAAAACAAGGAGAGAGTGCAAGGCTCCAGGCAAGGGGACCCCCCCTTTAAGGCACTTTGCTTCTTTGAGAGGGGGCAGAATCTGGAAAGGCGGCCAGCCTGGTGGGGCTAGAGGAGCTCCATTTGACTATGGCGTTTGTTGAAGCCAGTTGTCTGCTCCTTAGAAATTTCAGTGCCTGTCTCTAATAGCTCATTAGGGTTGCCAGCCTCCAGGTGGGGCCTGGGGATCTCTCGCTTTTACAACTGATCTCCAGCTGACAGATCAGCTCCCCTGGAGAAAATGGCTGCTTTAAAGAGTAGACTCTATGACACTGTAGTGATTGAACTGTCATAATGTTACTTTCCCAAATCCAATGTACTTAGAAGGCACTGGTGTACTGACCTTTTCAAGGAAATAAAAAATAACCCAACACTGACACATTAGAAGAAGGCCAGGATGTTCTGAGGCCCTTCTGCCTGAAGGGATGTCTTGTGGATTGCTGATGAGATATTCCCAAGTAAAGAACCTCGTGATAATGCTCCTGTTTTCCTCCTCCTTCCCATAAACCCATCTTATTTTTCTGTACTTGGGGACACTTTTCATGCAACTGCACACCGGGTGGATATCAGCAAGCTCTTTCTCACAACAGCAAGTGTCTTTTGGGGCTTGCTTCAGTTTACACAGTGGACCATTTTATTGCTTGCATTGCAGTTCAGATTGCCTCTGTTCTAACTTTTATTTGTCACTTTGCAATAAAATTGAATAACTGAAGTGCCTCATCCTTTTCATAATACCATCTTCAAACACAGGTGTGTACACATAGACCTGAAAGATGGTATACCTGGGTCAGAAGATGCATGTGTGAAGCCACATGTCTTCACCCCTTATTTTTTATAGCAATATCCCATGTGCTGTATCACTGAGCTATGGCTTCTTCTTGGCATGAATTAGCCATACTGATGGTTAAGAAAGGAGGAGACTGATAACAATCTGATAATAATCGAACTGATAATAATCGAACTATGAATGAAACAGAGAGCAGGAAGCTTTCTGTCCACTACTTCAAAGCATCCAGATAATTAGTACAAGCAATACTGGTATCTTAGGCTGGGAGGAACTGGTTGTACTGAGGCTGTACCAGCCTCTTTGGCCCAGGAATTCAAAAGATCCAGGTCAGGGGTGTATATATGGAAAAAAGTCAATACTCATCATGTTTGTCTGTACATTGCTTCTAAGCAGACAGCTCCGAGAAGTACCCACCATTGCTACACTACTGCTATTCAGCTGATTCTGTGTAGGGAGATCCTGGGTAATGAGGAGTTGTTGCATCAGCAGAAGTGTTCCTATATGTGCACTGCATCTTCCATGGACAACAAGAGCAGACCAGCCATTTAACTTACAGGGAAATTTCCCAGCAAACCCCTACAGGGCTGCTGGTGGCCAGGGGAGAGAAGAGCAAAGTCCCACCAACTCCACCCAAGCCTCAGGGGCTACTTGGTTAAGATCCCTCATCAGCAATGGCAGTTAGTGTCTTTTCCTGCACTGTTTCCAGTTTGGGGATGATACAGTGAGGAAGCTGATACCCACCACTATCCTCATTGAGCTGAGTGGTCCTGCAGTGCTGGTTTGTAGCACAACAGGGCTGCTCAGCTTGGCTTGTTCCAGGGCTATTTTCACCTCCCAATCCACTCCTGATGGAAAGCTTCCTGTGTGACCTTAGTGAATGTCTACCTGAATCAACTAAATCTCACGTGAATTAACTGATAAAATTTTTTACGTTTACTAAAGGATCTGGCTAGTTAGCTCAACTATAAAAACAAATCAGGCAGCTGACTGCAGTGGCAAATTCAGGGAGCTTCTGAAATGGGAGAATCAATAGGGGCATCTGGCTTCTTCGGTATCTTCTGCACCAATTGAGAATATATGTCTGAATATTCTGAAGTGATTTAGCTGCCCCCCCCCCCCCAGCCTCAACAGCATTAGCAGCAGCTTGCTCAGGCCCCCTCCTCTGCAGCTTCACCACCTGGGTAGCTCAACTGGCCGCTGGATCTTTTCCCTGCCATGGTGCCTGCCACTGCCCCCCCCCAGCAGCTCTACTAGCTCCTTGCCAGCCTTATCTTCTACCTTCCAGTTGCTTTGCTGCCTCTTTGCTGCCTCAACAGCTGTGGGAACTCTTCCCCCACCCACTTTGCAGCTCCAACAGCTCCTCCTGGCAGTCTTAGTGGTGGTGTGGGCAGTGGAACAGCTTTCCTTGGGCTCCAGAGTCTTCTAACAGAGATCAGTAAGTACGTTCTCTGTACATCCATAGAGAACGCCATTTTACTTTGGGGGGGAATTTAAGTCTCCCCTGTATATTTTTAAAAAACATGTGAGATTTTTCTGCATACCTGGGGAATTTCTGTTGAGCCTCCATGTGCCTCCGATCTGCGGCTATTAGTATATACACAAGTGGGAACCCACAACAATCTTGCAGGATGGTTATCCCATTCTTCACACCTTAGCTTCCTCCCCTCTCCCCCTACCTCTGTCATACGCTTTCTCCCTTCTTCCCCCCTTTTCTTACTCTCTATCTATTCTCCATGCATGTTACTTTATCTCTCTTTCTACCCCCTCAGCATTCTCTTTGTTTTTCTACCTCCCCACCTCCTCACTCTTTCTCTTTCTGCTCCCCACCCACCAGTCTCTTTCTGCCCCATTATTCTCCCAGCCACCTGCTTGCTTCTTCCCCCACCCTGCATAGCAGCAGCAGCAGTGGTGGCAGTGCTCCCCCCACAGCAGCAGTGGCAATTCTCCGGGAATTGCAACAGATCTCCCAGCTACAGAGATCAATTCCCCTTAGGGCTGCCAGCTCTAGGTTGGGAAATTCCTGGAAATTTGGGAAAGCCTTAAAACAGCGAAGCTTGGGGAGGCAAGCAGCCTCAGTGCAGTATGATGCCATAGACTCAACCCTCCAAAGCAGCCATTTTATCCAGAATAACTGATCTCTGTCATCTGGACAACAGTTGTAATTCTGGGTAATCTCCAGCCCACTCCTGGAGGCTGGCAATGGTAGTTCTTGTGGAGGAAATGCCTGGTTTGGAGGGTGGAGTCTATGCCGTCCTACTGGTCTCCTCAAATCCACCCTCCCCAGGCTCCACCACTCAAATGTTCAGGAATTTCCCAACATGAAGTTGGCAACCATATTTCCTTTCTACTGAAGCATTAAAAAAAAGTAATCAATAATTATGCTGAACAGAACTCTGCCTATTGCTTAGTCAGTTAGAGCTTTGAAACACAAGGTCAATGAAACCAGATTCTTTGTAGTTACATGGAACGTCAACAACACCTAGCTAACACGCTTCCATTGTTTAGCATGCAACATTATTGCTCTTAGGCTGGGCTAGAGACCCATGGGAACAGCAAGCAATTAGTAACATTTAGATAGAGACATTCCTAACACTTGAGTAGCTTGTTAGGTGGGGTTACATCGTATGGTTTGTTAACAAATGTGATGCTGTATGACACAGACCCCTTCCTTTCTGTGCGTCCCCACCACCTAGTATAAAATATGGAGCCCAAGTAAGATTGGGGCTCGGCATTTTTGATGGACTACCATTGCTGAGATTGACATCATAAAATAAAAGCTTTTTTTCTTTAACTGATGTTTGGGCCTTAGCAGGGCTCCATTGGGGCCGGGGTGTGCCAGAGCACCGCTCCGGGAGAGAGGAGGCGGGGGGGGTGGGCACTTAAAAAAGCCCCGCCCCCCGTCCTCCCCCCCGTCAATGCTTCCGGCGGTCCGCCGGCCGGGGAAGGAGAAGCCCTTCCCTCCCCCCTCCCACTACTCCTGGGGCCGCGGCAGAGTGCCGCAGGCCCCTGGAAGCCCCTTTCCTCTCCCCCCACCCCCCCTCAATAGTCCCTGGGGACGCCCGGCTGGCACTCAGGGCGAGGCAGCTGCTTTCGAGCCGGAGCTCCGGCGGCGGGGTGGGGGGAGTGGGGGCGGGCCGTGTGCTCAGCAGCCCCCCCAGTTGCCCACTGAGCTGCGCTTCTCTGCCCTGGAAGCCGGCACGGGAGCGGAGCCAGGCGGACCCTCGCCTGACCGAGACGGTCGTGGCCAACTGAGCCGCTTCAGCGAGCCCGACTCGAAGACAGCGCTCTCCAACCAGGCCACCCGCCCGGAGGCATCCTTTCAGACAGAGGGCTGTAGAAGACACCCCCCCTCCTCCCCCCACGACACCCCCCCACCCCCGCCCCCGCCCCCGCCAGCCCTGGCGGCGTTGCCTGAGTGGCATCTTTATTGCTCCCAGGATGCGCTGACTGCTGTCTCAGGCACTTTCTGTCCTCTTAAAACCTTGGCACAGCCCTTGCTTGGCTTTGCATTCCGCAGCCGAGAAACAGAGGGAGAGGCCAACATCGCCTCAGGCAAGGAACAGACAGCAGCGAACGATCCCAGTGACGCATCTGAAGGAGTATCTTAAAACCGATCGCACACAACAACGATCCGGACGCCGCAGATCGTTCTTGGGGCCAGTGGACGAATAGCCCACGCCCCGGTACTTGAAAGGAGGGGCCCAGGCTCCAGGCGATCTGGAAGCCGCAAGGCGGAACCTAGCGGCTCCTGAGTCCACCTGAGGTCTCTTGTAGTAGCGACAGTGAGGAGGAGACAGGCAGGCTCAGAAAGCACTCTCCTTCGTGGTTACCTCAGGCCTTTCGGTAGGCTGCGGCGTCTCTGGCTGTCTCTGCCTGAGGCTGAGGCCGGCCCCTCCAGCACCCAGGAGGAGCTCCCGCGCTGCTCACGGAGTGCGAGGGGGGGCACCGGGAGAGGCGGCCTCCTGGCTCTGGCTGTGGGAGGGAAGGTGGCCTGGGCAAAGCCCGGTGTCGGCTGCCTTTTTTCCCGCCGACTGCAACCGCGCGCCTCCCTGGTGGCGTGGTTTCCCCTCCGTGTTCGTCCGCATCACCCACTGACCCCAGGCCTCTTCCCCTGCCCCCCCCCACCTTCAATAGTCCCGGGGCCGGTGGCACTTCGCCGGCCCCGGGAAGGAGAAGCCTCCCCCCTCCCACTGCTCCCTCCCCCTCCCACTGCTTCTTCCTCTCCCGTCCTTCCCCTCTCCCTTCCTTCCTTCCTCCCTCTCTCCCCCTTCCTTCCTTCCTTCCTTCCTTCCTTCCTTCCTTCCTATCTTCTCTCTCCCCCCACCTACCTACCTTCCTGTTCCTTCCTTTCCCCCTTCCTTCCTTCCTTCTCTATCTCTCCCCCCACCTATCTACCTACCTTCCTGTTCCTTCCTTCCTTCTCTCTCTCTCCCCCCACCTACCTACCTACCTTCCTGTTCCTTCCTTCCCCTCTCCCTTCCTTCCTTCCTTCTCTCTCCCCCCCCCACCTACCTACCTACCTTACTGTTCCTTTCTTCCTTCCTTCCCCCCTTCCCCTCTCCTTCCTTCCTTCCTTCCTTCCTTCCTTCCTTCCTTCCTTCCTTCCTTCCTTCCTTCTCTCTCTCCCACCTACCTACCTTCCTTCCTTCCTGTTCCTTTCCTTCCTTCCCCCTCCCTCCCTCCCTTCTTGCCTTCTGACACACTGCCGATGACGTCATCGCTTCCGGTGACGTCAGGGGGTGTGGCATATGCAAATAAGTTATGCTAATGAGCTCCTGCACCTCTTTTTTTACGAAAGGACCCCGGGCCTTAGGAGTATTGGGAGAATCTCTGTTTTGGATTTTGTGTTGCTTTATTTGGTGCCAAAACCCGGGAGGAGAGGTTTCCCAAGCCTAAGGGCGGCTTTTGGGGCTCCTCTTAAGCCACAGCTCCTTGCCAGGAGCCGCCGGGTCTGTGCTGAATGACAGACAGGGGCCCCCTCTTGAGTTTGAGAGGTCTTTTTTTTTGAACAGACTTGGTGGCTCTTGCCGGGGGCCACTTGCTTTAAAGAATCCAACCAAGGAAAAAACCTTTTCTTCACAACACCAAATCCAGCTCCGACAAGACAGGCAAGTATGCTGGGTTTTATGTGAATACATGTATTAAGAGAAGAGTAGTAGTGGTACCACCCCTTTGTAGTGAGGGGAAGAGAGGGCCTTGCAATCCCTCTATAATTTTGCATACAAGAATAGGCTGGGTGAGCGGGCCTCAGAAAAAAAGAAGAAGAGGAGGAGGAGGGGGGGTCTCAGAATTGCCTATGTGCCTTTTTTTTTTAAGTGGAGAAGAGATTCCAGGCAGACTGAGAGTGTGCTCAGCTGATTGGAAAAATTGTTGCCGATTGCAGGACAATCAGTGATGGTTGAATAAAGAAATAAGTTGTTTTCAGATGGTTGAATAAGAGAAACAGGTGATTGCCGGTTGCGGGCGATTGGGCTTGAATGGAAAAGAGAAACTAAGCATTGTTAGTTACATTGTGTGTCATTAGAGCTGAAGGAAGTCAAATAAGGATACCTTGTGTTTCAGGGCAGCAGATTCATTGACCTCGTTCCTCTTCCGTGGTGTGTTCTAGCTGTTGGCTTGTATTGTTAAAATGGGTCCGTGCCAATCGAAGCTAACCACTCCATTGCAATATATGTTAAAGAACTCTGAAGAAATTTTTGGGCAGTCTGGATATGCTGAATCCCTTCAGGCTGTAGACTTGCAGAGATTTTGTGAAAGCCACTGGCTGGCTTTTCCACTCAGATGGCCCGCAATAGGCTCGATGGACATTGCCCTTTTCAGTAGAGTCTTTGCAGCAGTGACCGATCCCAAAAGAGATCATCCTGACCAATTTCCGTATATTGATATTTGGTATGAATATGTCAGGAAGCATCCGAAAATGGCTCATAAGTTTCAAAAGTTATATTCCCAGACTGGCAAGGCAGCCTTTCAACTGCTCTGTGCCAAGGGCTACCCCTTCTATTTGTCCAGTTATGTCCAAGCCAGAAATGAAAAAGCCCTTAAGGCCGCAGTTATACCCTCCCAAAGAAGACTGGCTGCCCGCATATTGTGAGGAATTGAAGGTGTCAGCACCGCCTGCTGAAGGGCTTCCGAGTCAGCTACAAACCTACACACACACCCCTTACTAGACAGGCAGCCCAATGTAAGGAGGAATTAGACAAAATAGCAGCAGAATTGCAAAGCAGGGAGGCAGAGGTGCAAAGCAGAGAAGCAGAGGTGCAAAGGCGAGAGGCAGAGATAAAATGTAAAGATGAGGAGAGAAGAAAAGCAGATTTAGATGAGGAGAAGCAGAAAGCAGATTTAGTGGAAGAGAAGAAGAGGAGAGCAGATTTAGCAGAGAAGGAAAAGAGGAAGATAGAACTGAAAGACTGAGGAGGTGAGGAAAAAGAAGGGAAGGAGGAATGGATTACAGAAGAGGAGCAAAGGCTGAGGAGAGAAGTGTTTGAAAAACTGATGCTGGATAAATTAATGAATTTGTCATTAAGCCCTGTATCTGTTGAAGGGAGTCCAAAGACTGTTACACCCAAAAAGACTGCCAAAGTGTTTCCCCTCCGGTTAGTTCCAGCAGGAGCTGATGGGGACCTTACCCACATATACACTCCCTTTAGCACAGTAGACCTTTGCAATTGGAGATCACAGACCACCCCGTATACAGAGGACCCTAGACCTATGACAGACTTGATTACTACAGTTATGACCACAAATAGCCCTACATGGAGGGACTGTAAACAGTTGTTGTCAGCCTTGCTTACAGTAGAAGAATGCAGATGAGTAATTGCTGCTGCAAAACAAGATATTGAAAAGGGAGCCCCTGTTAATCAGGCAGACAGAGCAGCATGAATACAAGAACATTTCCCTGAAACTGATCCCTGATGGGATGCTAATGATGATGCCCACCTAACCCTGTTGCAAGGATACTGCACAGCAATTATAAATTGACTTGTTGCTGCCGGTAAAAGGCCCATGAATATGGCCAAGCTCAGGGAAATAATTCAGGGGCCTGCAGAACCCCCCTATGAATTTTTAGAAAGACTCTATAAGGCTTATCGTTTATACACTCCTTTTGACCCAGAAGAAGAGGCTAACAGAACCATGGTAAATGCATCCTTTGTTAGCCAGGCAGCCCCTGACATCCATAGAAACCTTCAAAAATTAGAAGGTTTTCTGGGAATGGTGATGTTTCAATGAATTGAAGTAGCGCAGAAAGTTTTTGTAAACCACGACAAGGAGGAGAAAATGGAGGAAACAACTAAACAGAAAAAGAAGGCTGCTCTTCTGGCCGCCACAGTGCGAGCACAGAGACCCCCTTTCCACAAACAGGAGTACGTACCAGCCTGTCCCTATAAAGAAGAAAGGTTCACCCAGAATTTAAGACCGACCCAATGTGCAGCCTGTGGGGAGGATGGACACTGGGCCAGGGAGTGTGAAGCCAGGTTACATCAAAATGGAGGGTACTGGGTGCTACCAATCTTGTGGAATATACATGGACTCACCTGCCCCAAGGCTTCAAAAATTCTCCCTCTCTGTTCGGGCAGGCTCTTGCAAAAGATCTTGAAAATTTTGACAATTATGACTACCACTTAACGTTACTTCAATATGTTGATGATTTATTGTTATGTGCTAAGAGGAGGAGGACTGTATTACTGGGACTGTAAATCTTTTGCACCTCCTTAATTCATGTGGATATAAAGTTTCTCAGAATAAGGCACAGTTCTGTCAGCATGTTGTACACTTCTTAGGTTTCGATATTTCCCAGGGACAGAGGCCTTTAGGACCCAGCCACAAAGAAGTAGTTTGCCGTATCCCCTAGCCAAAAACTCACCGGGAGTTACATGCTTTCCTAGGGGCAGTTGGCTTCTGTCGCTTGTGGATCCCTCAATTTGCTCTAATTGCTAAACCCCTGTATGAAATCACAAAAGGGGGGCCTGGTGATTCCTTTTGTTGGGGTGAAGAACTGATCCAAGCCTTTAAGACTTTAAAACAAAGGTTTGTTGAAGCCCCAGCCCTGGGACTACCTAATCCAGACAAACCATTTTTCCTTTTTTGTAGACGAATGCATGGGGGTCATGCAGGGAGTACTGCTCCAAACCTTAGGACCTCACAAGCGCCCCGTGGCATGCTTAAGTCAAAATCTAGACAAAGTTGAACAAGGACTCCCGCCTTGTCTATGGGCTGTAGCTGCCTGCTGCCACTTAATTGAGGCAGCTGCTAAGTTCACCTGGGGAGGAGAGCTCGCAGTATTCGCTTCTCACGGAGTGAAAACAATTTTAGAAGCCCAAGGACACAAGTATTTAAAAGTTTCGCACATGGCTAGATACCAGGCTGTCCTAGAAAATCCCGGAGTCACCTTAGCTCCCATCACCACCATTAATCCTGCCACTTTACTTCCTGTCCCAGAAGAGGTCCCAGGCCATGACTGTATAGTCACCACAGACAAGATATTTGCCTCACAACCAGATCTTAAAGGCCAGCCGCTCCATGCCCCAGACTTAACTTTTTACTGCGATGGAAGCAGCTTCCTAGATGTGTTTGGAACCAGGCGCACAGGTTATGCAATTGTAGATAACATACAAACTGTAAAAGCTGGATCCTTACCTTCTGGCACCTCTGCACAATTAGCTGAAATCATTGCCCTTACAGACGCCCTCATTTTTGGCCGAGACAAATGTGTAAACATTTACACAGACTCCATGTTTGCATTTAAAGCAGCTCATGTGCATGGAATCCTCTGGCAGAACCGAGGTTTTATCAATACCAGGGGAAAAGAAATAAAATATGGCCCTAACCTGCGTCTCTTAATGGAAGCCATGAATCTACCACTCAAGTCGCTATAATCCATTGCCGAGGACATCAGAAGAGCCTGGACCCTGTTGCTTATGGGAATGCGAGAGCCAACACCGCCGCCAAGCACAGCATTCCAGCCAAGCCGCTCGTGCTCGCCTGCCCCATGTACTCTACTCCTGTTTCCCACTGGACTCCTCATTAATGAAGAAAATAGTTGGCTGGAGTCCCAAGGAGCCACTAAGAATTCAGATGGATGGTGGATCCTTCCAGAAGGCAAAGTGTGGATCCCCTCAGCACTGGGTCGTTAAAGCTCTTCATGCCAACACCCATTTTGGAACTACAGCTCTTTTAAAATCCCTTGACAGGTGGGCTCACATTGACTGCAAAGTAGCCCGAGCAGAATTGGTTTGCAAGCAGTGTGTCACTTGTGCCTGAAACAATCCCCGTGAAGGAGGCCACAAGCCTCCAAGGCCTGCCCCGATGACACACTTAGTTGTGGACTTTTCTGAGATGCCTAAAGTCGGGTGCCACAGATACTTGCTGGTGTTTGTTTGCACTTTCACTGGATGGATTGAAGCCTTTGCAATGGCCTCAGAAAAAGCATCAGAAGTCAGCAAGGTCCTAATGTGAGACATGCGTTTCGGTTTACCCCAAACCATCTACTCCAACAACGGAAGTTCCTTTGTCTCAGAGATAACACAGCAAATTGCCAAAACCCTAGGCATCAGTTAGAAGCTTCATTGCGTTTACTACCCAACAGCCAACCTACCTTTATTTCCCACTCTTTCAGCTTTCTGTCACACACACCCTCCCCCATAGCCTCTACCTAGGAAAATTACAGTCTTTCTCCACAGCAGAGACCAAAACAGTTTACATTATTCTCTCCTCCTTTTTATCTGTGCAACCAGTCTGTGAGATTGGTTAGGCTGAAAGTATTTGACTTGTCCAAAACCACCCAGTCAGCTTCCACTGCAATATGGGGATCTGAACCTGGGTCTTGCAGACCCTACTTCGAAGCTCTAACTGTTGCACCACACTGGCTTTCATGGGGTGGCTGCTGTTGAAGAGAAGCAAGCACCCAGACCTACTTGAGTCATGTAAATCAGGTGATATCAAGTCACCCAGAGGGTGCTGCCTCGGGATACCAGCCTCCAGATAGGACCTGGGGATCCTCTGGAATTACTGCTTATCCCCAGACTACAGAGATAACTTCCCATAGAGAAAATGGATGCTTTGGAGGGTGGAATCTATGGCACTGAACCTCACTGAGGTCCCTGTCCTCCCCAGGGTCCACTCCCAAATCTTCAGGAGTTTCCCAGCCTGCATCTAGCAACCTTACTGCCCCCATCCCCTGCTGGTGGCCAGGGGGGACCTGGCAACCCTAGACTGCTGCCAGCCTCCAAGTGGGACCTGGAGATCCCCAGAATTACCACTGAACTCAAGGCAGCAGAGATCTGTCTCCCTGGAGAAAATGGCTGCTTTGGAGGGCAGACTCTGCAGCATAATATCCAGCTAAGGCCCCTCCCTTCCCCAAGCCCAGCCCTCCTTAGACTCCACCACAAAATCTCTAGAAATTTCTCAGCCTGGCCCTGGCAACCCTGAACCCTTGTCCAGTCTGGCCCTAAGGATCCCCCCTTAAAGGCCAAAATAGGCCCTTCCCCCCACCTTCTACTGACAGAACAAGTTAGAAGCCTCCCCCCACCCCACAGTCTAATCTCTCACTGTTTATGCCATGGGGCCTAGTGTAGATCCCTACAGTAGCCATTTCAAAATTCAACCCTCCCCAGTGTGTTTTTTAAAAAAACCTTTTTGGATTTTCTGCAGACCCATAGAGTCCCCTGAGTGTGTAGAAAAACCTGTTGCGGCAGAGTGAGCACAAAGAAGGGACTATTGAGAATCAGTGTATAGATTAAAAGATGGACATATAATATTCAAATAACTACCTGTCCTCATTGCAAGTCACAAGTGCAAATGAGAATAATTAAGAGCTTTGATCCTAACCATGTTTTCTGCTGTCTGAAGGCACTTCCAACATCATTTGTTGCCAGTGTCCCCACACTACAGTCCCTCCCCACCTTACTCCCTACTATTCCAAGGGACCCACTGACACCCTCCAGAGATAGAATTTCAGAGGGCACAACAGGTTGCAGTAGTAAGGGGAGGCAAGGGAGTTCACTTCTGCAAATGTCGTAATGCTGGCACTAAATAGAATAAACTCTACTGTTTCAGACATCTTGCCGTCTTTAAAATCACTTTGTTTCCTTAGAGAAGCCCTTGAATGCAATCAACATTTCAGTCAAAATCTATTATATGATTAAATATAGTTCAGGGGAGTGTTAATATGCCTTAGCTAGCCTGCAATTATCAATGTTATCAGCAGCAAAGGGAGTAAATTGTTGTTTTTCCAAACAGAAAAGATCAAGAGCAGCACAGGTTATTTTAATAAATAAAGCACAGCAATGTCCACTTGAGTGTTTTTATGTTCTTCTATCAGCAATGCTTTATTGGCGCCTGAGAGGTATAAAGGAGGTTTGAGGCTACTTGAAATGTCGCTGATGCTCATTTTCTTGAGGGCCTAAACACTCCAGGATGGTTGTTGAGTCATTCATTTCAAGAAGATGGTTGTGCAAGGCCACAGAGAAGAAAATCAGAAGCATTGGGGCAGATTCCCTAGAGACACTAGTGTGGTGTTCAGCCATCTGTATAATTTTTTTAAAGTTTCCTTTCCTTTTATCCTGTTCTTCTATTGTATCGCTTACAATATATTATACAGTTTTTATTTCATGCTTCTTTAATAGTCTAATCCAATTTTATTGCATTGTTTATTGCATTATTACTTGTCTTTATTGCATTGTTCTATAATTCTGTAACTTGCCCTGTGGATCAATGAGAAAGGTGAATGATAAATGAAATAAATAAGTAAATAAACAAGAAGCAAGGGATATTAAAAGCAGTGAAGACACAATATGGGAGAAAATGAACCTGGGACAGTACAGCTATGATATGAAAAAATATATTTAATAATAATTTTATTAAAGGTTCAGTACTAATATAGAGTTCCTTTTTATTTTTGGTATTAAACAATAAGGACTTCTGTGTCTGCATGAAGTTTAATGGCAGCATACGCCAGTATCTGGCATCTTTTTCTTCTGGATTTTTGAAAATCATGTTCATTATGTCTCAATGTTTAATATACTGCTGGTGCTTCAAATATGTGTATGTATGTTTGTGTGCATGTGTGAGGGGTGGGGGGGGCAAGTCCCCTGGGCTTATGACTTTTTTGTTTATTTTTCTTTTCATCATTCAGAATGCTTGTGTAATAAAACCCTGCATTCTCTTCCAACATGGTGGTCATTTTCTTCCCCAAACTTGTCTCTTCAACCGACTCCCTTCCTTGTTGTGCATCAGTATCAGAATTGCTGTGAATCGAGCTCTTCTTTTCTCTCCCCCTCTCTTTCCTCTCATAGCACTGACCATTTATGTCTCAGTCAAAGATAGTTGGGAATGGTTTCCTGGGCTTAGAACCCCACCTTCCCCAAGCAAGTGATCAGCCCCATCACAACAGTTCCACAGAGAACCAAATACTTAGCTATGCATGTAAAATGGTCTATGTCAAGATAGAAAATGTGTTATTCCTTGGGGATATGCCTCAGCAAAAAAAAAAAAAAAGCATATTCAGAGGTCACAACAGAGGTCACTTCAGAGTCCCCCCCCCACAAAAAAACATTCAGAATTTCTAAATATTTTGAGATATTACAAAGCAAGAGGAAGCAGCTATTTCCCACTAAAAAAGGGCAATCTGCTTTTTACTTGGTTTCTCTCAGTGCTCTGACCCTTTCCTTGTGTGAACCACAGTGAACAGCCATAATTGCCAGGTAGCAGTGCTTGGGCATTGGAAAATAAGTACAATTTGGGCATTCTGAACCTTCAACACTATAAGGGTCACCAGGGCAGGACACAGTGAAGGAATGAGAACTAGTGCTGGAAGGGAGAAAGGAGCAAAGTGTTACCCAAATAATTAGTTGGAGGAATTAAGTTTAAGGAGACAGAGCAAAAGGGAGTAACTGGGATTCTCTATCTATGTATACAAGGATTTTTGCCTTTAAAGAACTCTCAAACAAACTAGACAGATGTTCAACTGGAAAGGTTTTCATTAAGAAGAGAAAGAATAAAACAAAATGCACACAAATAACACGCATACTGTTGGAGAAATGACATTCTGCTAAAAGTTTAATTACTGTAAATATTGCTGAAAGAGTAGTTTAGTCCACTTGTACTCTAGGGAGAGCTGTGGAGCATTCTCTAGTGTTTAGGGTTTATTTAATGTTTTTCTCTTGCAGTTTAGCCTACCTGTGTTTTCTCTCTCTGCTGTGTGTTAGTATGTGCTACTATTTGTGCTCTGAAGGCCTCTCTGTTCTATTAGTGGCCTGCAGTCAGTTACTGTATTTTTACAAAATCCTGTTATAGTAAATTCATTGAAAGCAAACTCCAAAGCTTGGATTGGATTATTTCCTGAACTCTGCCAATGCATACAAGAACTAGGAGAAACACAGGGAGGAAAGGGGAGGGGTGAGTTTAGGGAAGGGTGATAATTATCTGTTTTGAAGAGGTTCGCAGAAGCAGCAAAAATGACCAGTGTTTTCAGACAGAAGAGAGCTCAACAAAGCGGGGTGTATGTGTAGGACCCAAGACACACACAATAGGGTGCTCTAGATATAAGGCAAAATGTACCTGCAGGCAGGTGATGCTATGCCCAGAAAACAATAACGTAATGGGCTTTTCTATATATATATAAATAAAATATTTTAATAAATAGTTGAAAGGGTACAGAAAAGAAAAGGGGGGGGGGGGGTGTCAAGAAATCAGAAAGTCAATCATCAGCAGTTTTTACATTTTACCTTTGTTGAAGACACAACTTTGATATGTAATACATAGAACAAGAGTAGGATAGCTTATCAACTTGATTACATTAATTTCTCAGTATATCAATGTACTTTTTCTATTTAAAATCAAACCAAAGCATACCAAATTAGGAACAACTTAGGATAATGGTTTTAAAGTAATATTTATAATTCTTCTTTTTTTTTTAGGTATCCTCTATATATTGCTTACTTAGTAATATTTTAAACTTTGTGACATACATAAACACTATTTTAAAGTATTATACATTAATAATGACTGTATTTCTCCCTGTCTCTGTGGTTATTTCAGGAGAGTCCAGCTTTTTGTATTTGTTAATACAGACTTATCATCAGTTATTAACCTTGCCCATAATATGAGTAATATGAAATCCTTTCTTTTATAAATTTTGTTTCCTTGTTTTTTCTGTTGAGGAGACTTAAATGATCATATATATATATACATATATATATTTCTTATAATAACTGTGTGATACAATCAAATGTATCTTATAAAGTGTACTTAATCCCCAAGAAAATAATACAATCCAGGCATATATACGAATAGAAACTAGGGAAAGAAACAAGAAATAATGATGAATCTTCCTTTTCTTGCACCAGTCTCTTATTTCCAAAATAGTTCACACTTTAATTTTCTTGAGGCTTTTTAATTCAATATTTAATTTGCATACAAATTAAAATGTTTCACAACCCAATACATTTAGATTGGCATCTTCAATTCTATAATTTCCCCTTCAATTCTTGCCTTCCATTTCTACACAGATCTCCTACCTAATGAGATTATTTTAATAACTTGTGTGAAGCAGCTTGTTTTAATTTCCATCTTTTGTAAATAATTATATAGATTTTTCAAATAGGCATATGTCTCTGTCACAGAGAAACAAGTTCAAAAGTTGCTCAGTTGACATTAAAATTGCAAAGTTCTATTAATTGTTTAGAAATGTGCAAGAAATTGGAAATAAATATCAAAAAGATTTTAATAACTATGAAAAAGCACCGCTCTCCATTATGAACTTGTTGAATCTGCCTCTTGCTTCCAGCCCTAAAGAGGAGTCCAGTTATCTCCCAGCCAATGTGAAATCTACACTATTCCTTCTATGTTAAAAGCCCTTCTTTGTTTCTGTAGGTTGGATGGCTATCAGAGATCAGGGACATAGCAGAACTCCATCTCCCATGACTCTGGATCAGGGGATTAGTGGTTTCTAATAAAGACATATGCATTTCTCATGAGGGTACATGCCCAACTATTTTGTTTTGTGCTTTCAGAAATACAGGGAGGGTTAAGGGTTTTTTAGCTAGCTCATCCCTACTCTTTTACCTGCCCTGTTCTTATCAGAGATATTGGCTGCAGTGAGATACTATACTAGTTTGTTTAAACAGCCATTTATTACACCACCCTTTTAAAGTCTTCAGTAAGTACATAATATTTACTTACTGTATTTATACCCAACCTTTCTTCCTAGCTTACTATGAGATAGGGATGGGCACAAAATGGCTCACAAACTAATACGATAAATTTTGGGTGGCTCATATCCATGGCAGGTCAACCAGCATGAACTTTCCATGAACTTTCAAGCAGCTCATGGAGGTTCATGAATGGGTACATTTCCAGACAGAATGTCTCCACTCAATCTAAATGTTTACCAAACTTCAAAGCAACAGGAGGGGCAGAACTCAGTCAGCATGTAGAGGAGCATCCAGGGGAAGTTCTCTGTGACTTTGGTGTCTCTAGCTTGCACAAGATCTGTTCTATTCTCCTGAACCTGTCAAAATGACCACCTTCATTTCCCTAGAAAGCACTTTCCTGGGGCCACCATCTTTGGGGGGTTTTAACTCAGACCCCATAAACCCAATCCTCACCCAACTTGGACGGCGGGTAGAGGAGAGTCAGACAGAGATCCCCTGCTAGAGACATTCTGGTGGGGTGTTCTACCACATCATGAACCTCTCAAACTGAACTGATTCATTTGGCAGGTAAAAGTTTGTGATGATTCATGGTTCATGAACAGGGCATGCTGCAAACCATGAACCAAACCACATTTTCCTGGTTCATGTCCATTCCTACTAAGAGAGCTCTGTTTGTAAGTCCCAATTAGTTTACTTCTTGCATCTTTTTCTGCCTCCAAGCAAAATCCCAAGATGCTACCCTGAGCTCCCTAGCATGGCTAGTCTGCTGGAAAAAAACCAGTATACTTGCTCATCTGGCTGCCTCTGTTCACTAAATACGTTATTAATATCACTTGACAGAAAATTAAGGAGGAAGTTGTTTCTTCTACATCCAAGGAAGGTGATAGGCATGCAAAATACATGATGAAAAGAGACTGTGAATAACAATGCCCAACTCTTTTGAGATCCTGTAACTGACATGAGTACACTTTAGCTCTTTTTAGCTCTTTTAATGAGAAGAGAAATTCAAGGGGTTCACTGTAGAAATCTACAACAAAAAAAAGAGTGCTGGAGTGTCTCTTGCAGTGAAAGCCCATTTTGACCTATCATAATCTAATAAATAGAACAAGGGAAAGTGTTTCTACTTCAATGCAAGAAGTAGGTCATTACTAACACTTGAACAAGTGTAATAGCTTCTCCTGTGAAAGATCAATAATTGTAGTAAAAAGAGAAAAAGTCAACAGCATGTGCGGAGCAAATGGTCAGTAATGAAGAGAACCATCTGAAAATATAAGCTCTTGCAGAGAATGATGCTTGTCAGGAGAACAACAGTATGAGTTATTTTCAAAAAAGGACAGCAAGTATTATCAAATACTTAGTGGTGCAACCAATAATGATAGCTATTGATGCCTAAAAGTTGTCCTGAGCTTGCTGTGAGGTGGGGGGGACAGGATAGAAATCCAAATAAATAAATAAATAAATTTGTGCCCCGTGTGCCCCTGGGGCTGAATGAGGAACACACAGTCAGAGTCCAGTTAGTTAGATGAATATCTGTTTATTGCATAAACAGGAAATACAGGGCTGGATACCTTAGCATGCCAAGCTGTATTCTACCCCAACCAGGAAGGGCAAAAGATCTTATACCCCAAATGACATCACTATAGTTTATACATTAAGAAATCCCTAATTGGTGTCCCGCAGGTCTCATCATCAGAGCTAGCACCTTGCTATTGGCATGCCCCTGTGTTGATCAAGAGTGTTAGTCCTTATGCCTGTTTATCTGGTCCTGGAATAATGGAGATCAGTGAATTGGGGGGGGCATTCTTTTTGGCATCTTTCTTGGTTTATTTGCTTCAGCCTGAAGAGAGGGAGTTTTCCTGATAAGACATATGAAACTTAGCTCTTGGCAGACTTTCTGGTGCCAGATGCTCTGCTCTACAAAGAAGTATGTTGTTTTGGGAACATTCATGGTCTTTTCAGAGCATAGCATCCACTGTTTGGTATCCTTGCAACCACCATACACATTCCATTCTATTGCATCCTAATTCCATCTCAGAGGCCTCTAATAATACTTTTGCTTAATATAGCTTCTTATACAGAAAAATACAATTATAAAATATCTATTTTCTATTATAGATTTCTTTCATCTGGGCTAAATACCAAAATCTGACTATACTATGATTAGACTCTTATGAAGGCACAGTGACAGCTGTCAATATATATGTCAAAGGAAATATCAGAAATCACATTCAGAAATCACATCCATTGGTCCCTTGTCCTACACTATGAAGACAAAAAAAACATAGAAGGCAAATCATATATTAGAAAGTACCTAGAGAAAGGGAAGTTGTGATGTTGGGTTAAAAGTATACAAAGTCAACAATAGAGAATCCACACACTGTAAATCATAAATAACAAAGAGACCTGCAGCTGTGGTTGCAGATGCACTAAAATTATTTACTACAACTACTACTACTGATAGTAACTTGTACTCCTAACTAACAACAATTCTTTATCTTATTGTTAGCTACAAAACAAAAAGCTGATTACATTCCAATGTTGGCAATAACAAACTAATTATTTAGAAAGCTTAACAAAGCTAAACATTTGCTTTTTGAAGGCTTGACAAAGCTTCAGACAAAGTCCTCCGGATTTGTCCTTCGTTTCATTACTTTAGTTAAAAGTATAGTCTGAAATCACAAAAGAAGAATCCACTCATTGGTTCAGCAGTGCCAGTAGTCTATCTAGATGTTAATGAAATCAGGCTGAAAGTGGCATGCATCAAAAAGGCAGGACAAAACTGGACCAACTGGCTTCAGAGCCTTCGCCAAAGCAACTATGGGGCCAGAGCTGTGGAGTGAGACAAAGGAAGGATATAGGTCTGACTTAGAGTCAAGTGGCCTACTTGCAGGTGGAGATAGAAACTTCCAGCATTGCCAGGGCTGATAGACCATAAGGAAAGCTAATCCCTATTCTCATTCAGCAACTACCTCCCACTTGGATAAAAGGGAGGCTGTGACACACACACACACACCCCCAGTAATGTTCAGTTGCGAGGATCCATGTGAGGGTCCATGTGAGGGTCCATGGGTGCCTTTTGGATAAAATGTCATGGAACATCTGGGGACAGTAGTAAAGAGAGTAAATCAGGAGAAATTTCTGTTCTTTCCATCTTTCACTAGTGGTGCCCCTTGTGAGAGTGGAGAATATAGACAGGAGAAATCCACTCCCAAGAGTGTTCTTGTATTCATAATTCTGTGTATCAGTTTTAAATTAAATACATGTGGATATGGATGCTCTGGTTCTTTAGCAAGCTAGAAAGCAAAATAAAAGAAGTCGTTATGGTTATAATTGGAAGTGAACATCAACATCCCCAGCTAACAGAGTGAATATACCAAAAAGCAAATGCTTCCAGTAAAACTATCCACTTGTTTATTTTGTCAGTGGTCTTCCAAGTGAATTTTCACTTATAACCTAAAGAATACGTGGTGTCACAAAGAGAAATAACAATGACGCATGAAATAAATTGCAGTATAGAGTATTCTCATTTCAAACCTCAGAAATATGTCATCTTTAATCACTGTAGCCTCAGGACAAATGGTAATCCTCTGGCATCCAGCTACTCCAGCTGGAGAGATTGTATTTATTCACCTGCTGTTTAAAGCACAGGATTAGATTAAATGGTATGATAATGCCATCTTTGTACTAGATAGATAAATATAGATATATAGATAGATATAGATGAACACACACACACACTATCACAAGACTGTTCTTTCAGTGGGATGTTGATGAATGCAAGATTGCAGTTTCTCATTGAACTGAGGTGTTTTTTGACACTTTGTTGATTTTTATACTGCTGACTTAGCAGCAGTACTACTTTCTGTCTCAAATATATTTTAATCAAAAGCCAAGAATGTCATTGCCGATATATTTTCAACCATTCTTTTACATCCTCGACACAATTTGCTTCCACTGCAGCATAGGTAATCTTCTCTCCCTATTATGAAGCAATGTTCAGACTGTATCTTCTCTCCTTTTAAAAATGAAGCTCTGACATGCAAGTTTTCATGGAATGATTTCTGCTAATCCTAGTCTTGAGAAGCAAGTTTCAGGTTATCATAGGCCTGGAGCTACTCGTGTTATGACTCTACTCATTAGCTACACTGCTGGATTGACATCAAACAGACTTGTAGTATTGCACTAAGAGGAAGAAGTAAAAGTGAATATTAAAAATGGCTTTTTGATGTCACAGTATCTTCCAACAATATTACATTAAATAGTGAATAATATAACATTTGCGGGTATATTCTGACATCTTTTTGGAAAGGAGACAATCAAGGGATTCACTTCATTGCCAATTGACAGGCCTTTACCTTGGAGAAAGTAGGTATGGTAGAATATTAGGAAAAGCTTTACCCAAAGAAAGACTGACTAGGGTAACCAACTTCAGCTTAGAAATTCCTGGAGTTTTAGGGGCAGTACCTGTGGAGGGCAGAGTTTGGGGAAGGGAGGGAATTCAGCAAAGATGTGAAGGAGAAGGAGGGAGAGGGGGAGGAGAAGAAAAGTTAGTTTTATACCCGACCTTTCACTACCAGAAGAAGTCACAGAGCAGCTTATGATTACTTTCCCTTCCTCTCCCCACAACAGACACCCTGTAAGTTAGGTGGGGTTGAGAGAGCTCTGAAAGAGCTGTGACTGGCCCAAGGTCACCCAGCTGGCTGCATGTAGAGGAGTGGGGAAATCAAACCCAGTTCTCCAGATTAGAGTCCTCCCGTTCTTAACCACTATACTAAACTGGCTCTTAATGTCTAATTTATGGCTTCTGGATAGGGAAGTCCTGCCTCAGTAACCTCTTGGTGTTCTTTGAGCAGGTTAACAAGCATGTAGGTAAGGACAATCCAGTAGATATCATATACTTGGACTTCCGAAATGCTTTTGGCAAGGTACCTCACCAAAGACTCCAGAGTAAGCTTAGCAATCGTGGGATAAGAGGCTGGGTTCATTTATGGATTGACATAAATATTAGGACTTAGTTTTCACTGGCAAATATTGTTGCATGTTGCACTAGCATTGTACTATAACAGGATCTGCCTTGTCCACAGAGGAAAATCCAGTTGCAAATGATTCCTGTAGAGCAATGATAGTGTAATATACAGTGATGTTATCTCATGCTCTGTGCCATGATCTAAACATCTGTGTTTCTTTCTTAGCTGCTGGTGTGCCACAGCTTGACTGCAGAATTAGCCAGGAGACCTTCCTCCATTATGGCTGTGGGGGGGACAGGATAGATGAAAGAAAGGTACAAACATCCAGAGTTGTCCAGAGACTCCAATGAGCACATTTTTCAAACTGAGTCTGCCTTTTTTTGCTGACCACATTGTTCCACAAACATGGCTTGTATGTCCCAAGCCCAAAAGGAACACACAAATGATGTGCCAGTGAGGAGAATAAGATCTTCAGATGTTTATTGCAACAAACAGGAAAACAATATTAGGCCAAAATTGCCTGCTGTATCTATAATGGCAACAAGAACGATGAAGCCCTCCCCGGGAGCTACTAGATCAGCTCTTCCAACTTTGAAGCCAGAAGTAAACACTGACTTTTCTACCATGTTAACTACTGCATTGCACCCTCTGCTGGACCAGATGTCCAGTTTGAACATCAACTTTGATACACTCCAAAAACAACTCAAAGAGATCAATGTTAAAACAGAAGAAGTGTTTAAATTGGTGAAAAAGGTGGAAGTTAAGACAAAAGCAATTGATGAAATACTGGGAGTGGTGGAGAAAGAAAGAACCTCTGACAAAGACCAACTTTTGAGACTACAAATGGAAAAATCAGCCTATGTCTTAGGATTTCAAGGTGTCCGTGAACAAAAAGGTGAGAATCTAAAGCAAATAATAACTGAAATGTTGGCCCCATTGACAGATTTACAACTAGATTTATTTCAAAGTGACATGGATATGGTCTATCAGACATATCCAGAATTCATCATGAAAAGAAACCTGCCTGGGGAGATATTGATGAGATTCTCTAAAAGATCTACAAGAGATGTGGTGCTTAAGGCCACAAATGGGACAAACCTAAAAATCAAAGGAGAAGAAATTAGAGTCTTAAAGGATATACCATTCGAGATAAGGAAGAAGAGGAAACAATATAAAAGCCTAACTAACTTTTTGCAAAAAAAAAAAACCTTTACCCCCTATAGATGGATTACACCCAAAGGGCTTATCTTCAACTATAAAGAGAAAAAGGAAAAGATTGACTCTCTTGCTAAAGCTAAGTGATTTTCGGAACTGCAACAAAGTAAAGTGAAAGACAAAAAACCAACAGAGGAGGAGGAAGAAGAAAATAGCATACATGAGAAAGGAAGTCCAGAAAGTACAGTGAGTAGCAACCCAGATGAGGACTCTGAGTCAGAAAAAGGGGCAGCTGCCCCAAATCCCCGAAAAGTCAAAATGGACTTTGAAAAAGCAAAAAAGGGAAAGAAACAGAAATAATTAGTCCTTTTTGTAAAATCTGAAAGATTGTAACTCTTTAAAATCTGTTTATGCTTGATTTAACTGCTTAATACCTGCTTATGATAGTAACCTTTATTTTATTCTCCGCTACACAAATAATCTTTTTGGAAGAAAGCTATGTATAAGATAACTGAAATAGTTTCTATGATCCTTGTTTAGCTATTTTACTGTAGTGTTCAGGTTTGTAGTATGTAGAAAAGCAATAAAAATCATTTTTAAAAAATAGTCTCCAAGCTTCCTGAGGAGATTTGACTCTCCTTTCCTTCTTCACAAGCCCCCTCATTTGAGAAGTGTGTGTGTGCATATATGTGTGTTTGTATGTGTGTGTTTAAATGCTATTTACCCTGTCATCACACATCTGGTGAACTTACCTGTTTATTTCTTTATTCCAGACACACTATAACTGAGACACTTCATCACCAGAGCAGGGTCTACTGCCTTACAGAGTTGGGCCCATTAGTAGGAATCCTAAGTAAATAGCTTGGGCCAAAACTCCATCCCCCACTGGAGCCAATCACACTGATTGGGAGCTAACCAATAAAGGAGGATGAGTGAGTCAACCTCTGGTTGATCAACAATATGTCATGCTGAAAGGGACATGTTCAGACTACCTCTCCTTCTCAGGCTGTCTTTTATTTCAAATAATAATTTAGCCCTTCTACACTTGGTTTAAAGGTGACTGTAGCTGAATAGCCTCAGCAGTTACATAAGTACATAACTGCTTGTTTTCTTGTAGGGAAAAAAACTCCTTTCTTTTAAGAATGTGAGAATTAGCTTAAAATTTTATTTAGTTTAAAATTGGACCTCCTGTTTTGTTTTTAAGCCCTAGCTTTATTTAAACCCTAGCTGCAGTTTGTTTTGTTATTTGTTTCCTTTTTTCTGTTACAAAAATCTGCCTAAGGTTAAGCCTTATCTGAACTCACTATCCCTAGTTTGTGGTATTAGTACTTAAATTTATAGGTGTAGTAAAGTTCCAAAGTGATATTAGAGCTTAAGATAATCCTGTGCCCTCAGTATTACTCTTTGACTTTTGTTTGACCCTCTGTTTAACCCTTTCTGTACTGTAGTAAAACAAGGCAAGAACCTCTGTACCTGTATAGAACTAAAATTAGCTACACCTGAGTAGTCTGAACAGCTACAACCAAACTGAAATTAGAACTAGACAAGAAAATTAGAACCACAATTAGCTACACCTGAGTGATTTGAGCAGCTGCAACACTGAGAAGTTACACAATGTTGGTACCTAAAGGTATTTTTAACTATTTGCCCTTCTTTCTATTTTAACCCTTTTTCACTTAGCCTATCTTAATAGCATACACACACACACCACTTACTCTCTCCTGCACATCTGCTAAACTTGCCTGTTTATTCCCTTTGTCACTGGAGTGAGGCCTGCTACCATGCAACCTGCTATTATGATGACCAAGCAGCCACACTGTTTCCCCACCACTTCTGGACAATTCAAATGAGGGTGTTACCATGCAGGAGTGAACTGGCTTCCACATAAATCTGTATAGGAGACACAAAGCATAAACTGGAACTTGTATATTGACTTGTAGGGGAGGAAGATGGGAAATATCTTTATAGTAGCTAAACTGAGCAAGCAATTGCGTCCCTCCTCTTTTTGCAGGCATTTAAATGTGGGTATGGTCAGAGGTACGACCTGAAAGGCAAGAGCCAAAAGGCTCTTGGTTCTTGTGTCTTAGCCCTTGACTTGCAGCCTGAGACCCTAAGTGGATCCAGGACTAGCCCGTAATGTGATGAGCTGCATCATTTGTTTGTTTTCTTTTTTCTGCTCTCTGCTTATTGATATTACATTTTTGTGTATTGTATTTTGTAGGGTAGGGTGGGTCCCTATTGGGGAGAAAAGCAGGAAAAATACTTTATTTTCACAGTGTAATATTTCACAGTGCAAAATTAAGATTTCACTGAAAATCATGAATGTTGAGTTTTTAATTACTTTCCATATTGTCAGGTAGCTGTGTGATGGAGAATGTACATGTGTATTTCATTGATAAAACATTATCTGCAGCTCTGAATTTCTGCAATGAAACCACAAATGTGGTGGTGGTGGTTTTACTTTTCAGAGCTCTAAATAGCCACTGTATTCATCCCTGAACACTACTGTAACCAGCCTCCTGGGCCCTGAACCTGGGGTGGTCTTTCCCGAGAGAGAGAGAGAGCTCAAAACAACCTCTGAACTTCCACAACCAGTGCCCTCATAAAGCCAAGCTTGGCTTAAACAGTGGCTTTTGCTGAGAGGCTAGGAGAACCACATCTTGGCTGGGAAAACTCAAACCATGTAAAGATTCTCCAGGCTGGCTGCACTGCCAAACATCCTCCATGCAAGCAAAAAAAAAAAAAACCCCACACACACACTCTTCTCTCCCGTCAACTCAGTCCAAAAGGACTAGAATGAGCAAGTCTCTGTTCTTGCTTCAGGTACCTTCTACTGACCAAATGGCTAGTTTTTGTCTGTCAAATGTACAGGTAGGCAGTGACAAAGAGCCTTCGGTCTGTGCTATAGTCATGAATGAAGTATGTTGCATGTTTCCAGCCCAAACTTCTGTTTCACTTGTATGTCAGGGAATACCTTTGGAATAATCCTCTCATTCCTGTCTCCATATAGTTGTCTAAAATATCTGCATTCTTACACCTATGCTAGACCTATCAAGGTAAACACATTAACTGTCCATGTCTAGTGAATGGTCTCCCATTCACTTTCATCCTGCCGCACATTAAGAAACATCACCTCTTTTGTCTGGCACCAAGGAAACACCAGACGACCCTATTGTTCCACAATGGACACTCCCAGCCCAATCATCCAACACCTGGCTAATCCTATCATAGCTATTGTTAATCCAGACTCTGCCCCTCTGAAACCTCATTGGTCACACGTGGGTCTTGCCCATCCTGATGCCACACCCTCCTGCGACCCCGGTTGGTCCAGGTAATCTTTCGTCTTCACGTGGGGCAAGCCCCTCAAGATTCCCCATTGGTCAGCACTGTTCTCTGATGTCTATATCCATACACACACATGGCCTCAGATTGGGTATCTGCCCCTCATGCCAACTGGCAGTTCTCCCCCAAACTTTGGTTTGGGCCATAATCTCTTCTTCATGGACCTCTGCACATCGGGACAGATTATATTACCCCTTAACTGAACCCTCTACCTGCTATCAATCACCTCTGCTTTCTTAGTTCTGAATTGCTTGCTCCTTTTTGAATGCTTAGTGTCTTTGTAATTAGGGAGAGTCTTCAATAAAGCTATTTTTATATACTCCTCAATTCTGGGGTCTTCCTGCTGTACTGGACCTTGGTATACAATTGGTGTGCGATCCATGTACCCCTCTGGTCTCCCCTGCCGCATAGCTAATTTCCCCCAACAACAAGGCAGACCATTGGTGGTAACACTACTCCTTTGGGACCATCTTTTTGTCCCTTACTGAGTGATCCCAGAAAATTGGATGTCACATACTGAATATCATGGCACAGCACCATTAAGCCAATCAGATGTGTCTATGTAGCCAGATGGAATTCTAATGCCCTCATTTGTGGGAATGTATCCTCATCACCAAGCAATGATTCCCTTCTCTTCCTTGTTGTGATGAAACCACTATAGTACACCATGATGGAAATGAAAATTGGCTCCACGTAACAGCAGAGTTACACCCATTGCACTGCTGTGGGGTAGGGAGCACCAGCCACATTGCTTTGTCAATGAGGACAGTTCTCTCATTGTTCCTTTCCTAGCTCATTGCATTTGAAAAAAATCAGTGATGGCGGGGGGTATAAAAATCAAATGCCACACCCATTTTGCTCAACTTCCTTTTAATGCAAATATTAAGCCTAATTTCAAACAGGAGTACACGGTGCATCATATCTCTTTTGATAAACTTTCATTTGGGTACAGAGGTGTTGGGTTGGACTCCAGCAGGTTTTCTGCTGGCTAAAGTATTTTTGATCACAAGAAAGACTTTGTAAGGGGCTGTGAGACCTGTGTAGACAAAAGCACACAGGATGGCAGTTATAGTGACAAGGAGAATTGGATCCAGGACTGTGTATTCATTCAAGTATTTTCTTTACACTTACAGTAGAGCAAGCTCATATTAAAGAAAATAAAAACATCATCATCATCATCATCATTATACATTTTCCTTGCTTAACAATCACACAGTGACATGATTTACAAAGATAATGCAACAGCATAATTAGCAAATGTGCTATTTCATGAACACAGTACAACAAATGAATCAGGGCTCATAGTCTCTGTATGGTCCTACATGGCTTGCAAGGGTGAAAGGGAAAGAGAGGGGAAATTAATGTTTTGTAATTGTTGGTATTGAAATATCACCCCCACACACTGTATTTCAAACCTTTTAATGCTGTATAATAAACAGAGTCATCAATGAGTAAGCAAGCCACATTATAATAAGGCTAAGCAATTACACAGCACTATTCATTTTCAAAAGCACTCTACAAAATTAATTAGGTAATCAAGCACATTTTAAAACTGCTGTACCAATTTTCTTCATCTGTATGCTTCTTCTGGTACCATGGCCATATTAACTTAATATATTACATTCATTTCCTAACTAACATTTAGGCTGAAACTAATTTTAATAATTGACCCTGAATAGTTAGTATGCAAGAACATTCCTCAGTCTAACAGTCATTTGGAAACTCTTTCACCCTGATTTGACAACACATGCTGCGGCTCCTAGGTGTGCCTGCAGAGCCATCCACCAGGAGGGGACACCCTGTTTTTATGGCTTAGTAACTATGTCCTCTTCTTCCTTAAGGTGAACTGTTTTTCAGTTTTCTTAGAATGATTTTGATGGTTTCTGTATTTGAAATGGTACTTGTAAACCACTTTGGGTAACTTTGGTGGGGCAGAAAGGCAGGGTTATAATTTTAAAAACAAATAATGTGTTTTTCAATGTTGAGGAATGCCTAACATTCGTCATACCATTCTCTCTCTCTCTCTTTCATAGTATATATAATATAAAACCACAAATTATATATATTTATATATTTATAAAATCACAAATGTCCAGATTCTGATGAATGTTCAACATTAACTAGCAAATGTGAGTTTTTATGCATACACAAAAATTTGATCAGCAGTTTCAGCATTCACATTTAGTGAATGCAGACAATCACATATTGACAATCACACATAGATGTAATGATCTGGGTTATAGTCAAAAGATGAGAAAACAGATACCTGTTTATGGGCATCCATGAAGTTCATGTGGGGTTGACAGCTTTCACATATGAATGTCAATGTTCACCAAATTTTGGCTCTTTAGTGTAAAGTATACATTCTAATCGTCCCTCTAAGCTGTGGTGTATTGAGAGCAGAAATTCTACTTCATGAGCTACTAGCAGGGCTATTTTGGGGCAGGAACGCACAGGAACGGAGTTCCGGCTGGCTCCTGAGTTGGCCACACCCAGCAGGAACTCATTAGCATAATAGGCCACACCCAAGAGCAGAAATTCATTAGGATTGGCTACATTAGGGGTATGTGGCCTAACATGCAAATTAATTCCTGCTACAAAAAATGCCCTGGGTTTTGACAACAAACAAGGTAAACAGAATAAGAAGCAAAAGATGGGTGTGGCTGGATGACCACTCTTCTGGCAACATGGGGGTGTAGCCTAATAGGCTAATAAGCTGTGCTGTCAGTGGTGTGGCCTAATATGCTAATGAGTTTTTGCTCTTGGGTGTGGCCTATTATGCTAATTAATTCCTGCTGTGCTTTTTCTACAAAAAAAGCCCTGGCTACTAGCATAAAAACTGTAAGCGAGCCAGCTCAGGACCCTGTGGAGATTTGGATCATGGTTTTAGGACCAACTTTCCTCCAGAGTTGCTCCTTAAACTGGGGTGGGGTGTGTGTGAACTAAAACGTAATAAATAATTCCTATCTGTGTGATCAAACTAAAGACTTTTTAAAAAAAATTAAACTGTTTATTGAAGACTAAAATAAAATACAATGCAGTACTTAGTATTGCATGAATGAAAAACAATTACAAAATTATCATTAAGTCTGGGGTGAATCAAGGATTGCCATTTTGAGCTTATCATTCAAATTAATAAAAATAAAAATAAATGGAGTTCAAGCCAGTTTTAAAGATCCTTCAACTACTTAATGATAAAGGTATAAGGTGTGTGAATGAATTAAGGGTGTTTTCTGTAATGTTCCTCCTGGGTCAGCAAAAGCATCTAGCCACGATGACCACTTGGTCATAATAATAGTGTTTTTTGTTTCTGTTAACTATAACTTTATGTTTCGTTTATAAGTATAAAATGTATGTAATTTGCAGATAGCATACCTTATCTTAATTACAGTGCATGCTATATAAATGATGCATTAATTTTCTTGTTACTGTCAGAATCTGACAATAGTATGCTTGTTTTTCTGTGCCTGTGATCTCTATTGTAGCCATATGTTATTTACTGCTTGCCTTGAAGTATATTATCTGCTCTGCTAAATGTAACTGTCCCTTGCCGGGAGGATGGCGTGCTACATTCCTGAACGTCACATAAACAACTGGAACTATCGTATCCATTCACTCCCACTAGCCTTTGAGGCTCGAAGCATTTTATCTTGCTATTCTAACCTTGGAGACTCTCGAATTGTTTCTAACCAAATGTTTAGCCTATCGTTCGCACATCTGGGTCGCACAGGGCAGGAAGGGAATTTTTATTACTTTCCCACCTCTTCTGTGAGAACCAAACGGTTGCCATTTTTCCCGCTTCTCTGTACCTGCTCTGATTGGTTCAATGCCTGTATTCAACTGTGCCAGAAGGTATATTAACCCATGTTACCTACTGTCATGTATCTCTAACAAACATCAAGAACCTGAACCATTATTAGAAATAAAAGAACTTTGATTTCAAACAAAGGTCTGGTCTGATAGTGTCAGCTCAGAAGCCTCACAGTTACTTGTTTGAATCCAGAAAACTGTGAGTGGAATAGATTTCATGGAATGGATCTTTATTACCTCTCCCTTCTCCTTGCATTCCTTATGCCCTATAAAACATTATTTGTCAGGTCAGGAGACCCTCAGGAATAGCATGGAATTGGCAGAAATTGTTCAATGGCAGAAATGCGGCTCCTTCTCCCTCCGGAGCTACTGCTCTCGGAGGGAGGGGCTGACTTTGCCTCCCCGAAGGAGGGAGACAGCTTGCTTGTTCAGAGTGACCTGATGTCGCTCCGTAGCTGCTTGGGGGTGGAGCCTCAGTTATAGCTTGCTCCAACCCCCCTTGTTCTGCCTCTTTTCGAGGCGACGGTTGGCAGCATCAGTTGGAGAGCAGAGCTCCATGCCTGTTCAGGCCTTTGGCAGCAGGGGCTGGGGAGAGTGAATCGATCACCAGCGAGGCTCCTCTTTCACTTCCCTTTGCAGTCGAGGGAGAGCTGTCCCTTCCCTGTTGGCCTTAGCTCGCTCCGCTCCTGGTCTGGCTTAGAGAGTCCAGGAGAGCAGCCACCCCCCCTTTTTCTCAACATACCTTCTACCCGCATGATCGGGCTGCACCCAAGCACACGGGGGAGGGAGAACAGGCTCCACTAGATTGGCATTCAGGAATAGCATGGAATTGGCAGAAATTGTTCAATGGCAGAAATGTCCTTGCACAAGTGGTGGGGCCCTGGATTCTGCCCATGGTCATTAATTCAAGGGCATTCTCTTCCCCTTGAAATCCAGTTCCAGTTCTTACTCACCTCATTCTGGGAGACCATCTTTCTCCTTCATCTCCTTCTTTCTGGTCAGTGCCTCCAACACCAACAATAGGTAACTGATCACCTAATTAATTTACATTTTAGGTAAGAAGAGTAGTAAGAAGAGCCAGTTTGGTGTAGTGGTTAAGAGCAGTGGACTCTAATCTGGAGAATTGGGTTTGATTCTTCACTCCTCCACATGCAGCTCACTGGGTGACCTTGGGAGAGAAATTAAGAGGGTTTTATTTTATCTTGCTGCAGCACCCTAACTACTGCTTTGTATGATCTGGCTGAGCTGGGTGCAAGGAAGACAGAAAGGCTAGACTACTGAATAAAATGACCTGCAGGCTGGCAATTACTGTAGCAGCTATCAGCGGGCTGGCTCAGTTGTTGATAAGGAAGTTGTGATGGACTGCAGTTTTAAAAGCTTAGAAGTGATGTGTAAACAGATAAAGGACTGTAAAGAGTTAATTCTTCACAGAGCCAGATAGCCTTGAGTGACAGGCTGTTCCAAGAGATCTAATTGGTTAGCATCAGCTGAGCCGAGAAAGACTTCTGAACTGGATGCTAAGGAGAATTGTGTCTGATTTCAGCCCTAACTGAGAAGACCTGAGTACTGACAGTTTTGGAATTCAGCCCTGACTGAGCAGTTTAACGCAGACAGGAGAATTGGGGAAAGTTGGCAAGGACCAGTGAGTAGGTAGACAGAGACTCACATTTGAGCCAAGGAAAGGGGATAGATCTTCTAGAGAGAGAAGAGAATTCCTTACCCACTCAAACAGAGAGTCAGCTCTGAAGAGTGAAGAGATCCCTGGTCTGGTGTGTTTAGAAACTGCCTGTAGAAACCTTAAGAGTCCATTAGAGACTTAAGACAAGTACTAGTGTTTCAAGAAGAGGGGTTCAGGTACTGGAAAGAGTGCACCAGCGTTATGGAAACCAAAAGAGTTAGAGAATACTCAAAGAAAGTGTACTAAAGTGTTTGGGGAAAACACCTGAACAAAAACCTCTCAACATAAAGATTTAAGTCACTGTGAAAAGCTTAAGAAACTCTCATTAGCCTGAAAAGAACTAAAGTCTGTGCACATGCGTTTTATCTCAGAAATTTCAACCCCTGATTTCACCTGACCTTTCCCTTCTATGTTAAATAAAATATTTTGTTATTTTTGAATTTCAAAATGCTTCAAGTGCCATTAAAGTTGTTTAAATTTAAGTGATGCCTGATCCTTCCCTCAGGTTCCTGGGCTGAGCCAACAGCCAAAACATCATACTGTGACAGGGAGGGACAGGCAGAGTTCTTCAGCATAGACAAAAATACATTACTAGGGTGGCTCAGTAGAGAGAAAGAAAAGCTGAGGGAGAGAAGTGGACGGGGCTATCATAGACGTTTAACCGATCCTAGCATGCTTTTTGTTATGCTCAGACTTCCCTGTGCCCCTAGTGGCTGCAGCCAGAACTGCCTTTAAAAGTAAAAAAATGTTCTGCTGGATGCAGTGTGATACTGGCTTCAAGGGCCTCTTTCAAGGGCCTTCCTTAAGCTGCGCCTGGGGTGGACTGCACCCCCACTCTGCCTTTGATATGCCCTTCGTATAAGTGGCAATAGAGACTTCTGAATATGCTTGAATATTTTCATCTTGTTACTTAGAATGCCAAGATTTATTATTTTAATTTGAGCTGACTCAATCTGTTCCATCTAGATGAATTTAAACGTTATATCCCAGTGTTCTGTGTCAGTAGTATAGAATTTGTGAACATTCTAATAAGGCTAGATTTGAGTCCAGTAGCACCTTAAAGACCAACAAGATCTTTCAGGTATGAGCTTTTGAAAGTCAAAGCTCTATTCATCAGATAACGCTATGACTACCCTCTGAAACTATGCTCAGAAGGCTCCCTTTTGCTTCTACAAATAAAATGGAACTTTAAAATTAGGTTCCCCAGCCCTCCCTTCTTCTTATTTTAATTATTTGTTTATAGGATTTTGCACCACAAACAGGGTTATCATACATTCATACAGAAATCTTAAGAAAGTTTTGAGTCTATCTATCCTTACTTTTCTCCCATCCATTTATAACATTTCAACCATCTATTCTTATATACAGTATCATTTTTTCCTTGTAATATTATAGTCAATTTATCAATTTCTGCTAAATCTAGTAATTTATCTCTTAATTTCAGTCTAGTGGGAATAAGTTTCATTTTCCAATATTTCACAAAAGTTATCCTAGCTGCTGTCAAAATATAGATCAACAATAAGGTATTATTATAACCATACCCTTCAGGGGTTATATTCAGTAGATATAATTCCGGTATCATCTCTAGGTTTACATCTAACATTTCTGAAATGATGTTTTGAATCATCCACCAATATTTTTGTATTTTTACACAACGCCATCACGTGTGGTAAAAAGTACCCACATTTAACTTACATTTCCAACAAAGACAAAGATTAGATGCATTTACATAGCACTTTGCTATCTTATCTGGAGACCAATACCACCTGTGGAATAACTTATACACATTTTCTTTATACATAGCAGCCCTCATATATTTAGTGGATTTCCATATCTTAGACCAATCATCAAAATTAATACTGTGACCTATATCTTGCATCCAGAATATCATTGTACTCTTCACTTTTTCACCCTGCATATATTCTTCCAGTAGGAATCTATACATTTTCTGTATCAACTTATCACTGGAGGACAACCAAATTTTATCTAAATCAATTTTGGAGTCATTAAAGCCCACCATTTTATCTAAATTATATCTCATTTTAACTGTGTCATCTCCCACCAAGATAGTTTAATATTACTGCATTGAAGTAAGATTTTCTCTGATTTTAAGTTATTAGATTTATCTAGTAAAATATCATATGTTTCCTGATTATTTTTTGTCAGAAGCGAGGGTTTTTTAAAGGCTTCTAATGCTGAAACCCACTTAGGCATTTTACTATAATATCTTTCTTTAACCATATTCCAAATCTTTAATAGTGCCCCCCTTAGTATATGATTCTTGAAATTTGAATGAATCTTGTCTTTGCCATACCAAATGTAGGCATGCCAGCCCATGTATGAATCATGGCCTTCCAGAGCTAATGTTCTCATATCTTTCAGCGTTATCCAGTCCTTTATCCAACCCATGGCAGCGGCCTGGTAGTACAATTCCCAATTGGGTACACCTAATCCTCCCCTTTCTTTTCTGTCTTGTAGGTTCTTCCATTTAATACTGACCTTCTTAGGATGTCAGATAAATTGTTTTGTTATTCTGTCTAATTCCATAAAAATGTTTTTTCCCCCTAAGACTGGTAAATTTTGTGCTAAAAATAGAAACCTGGGTGGTATGTTCATTTTTATTGTTGCTGCTCTACCCATAAGTGAAAGTTGTAGCTCTTTCCATTTATCCAAATCTTTTTTGACTTCTTTTAACAATTTAAAATAACTACCATATATTAAATCACTATTCTTATTAGATAACATGACACCCAAGTATTTATTTTTTTCTATTATTTCCATTTTTTATAATTTTTGAATTTCTTGGATTTTATTAGGTGGGCAATTTTTAGTTAATAGCTTAGTTTTCTGGAAGTTCTGGAAGTTTTTAGACCAATGACTTCTCCGAATTCCTGTATGACCTCCAAAAGATTCTTAATAGAAGTTAAAGGATTTTCCAGTATAAATAGATCATCTGCAAAAGCTAATACTTTAAATTTTTCTTTTTTAATTCTTTGTCCTCTTATTTGTTTGCATTCTCTCACTTGTTTGTTTAATGTTTCCAGAGCAAATATAAACAGCAGTGGTGACAATGGGCATCCTTGCCTTGTACCCTTTTGTATTTCTATATTTTGTGTGATATCTCCATTTATTAAAAATTTTGCATATTGTTCCTTATAAATTGCATTGATTATTGTTTGAAATTGAGCACCACAATCCTAGTTTTCAAGTTTATGCTTCAAAAAATTCCAAGATAAATTATTAAAGGCTTTCTCTGCATCAAGAAACATTAGTGCCAGTTGTTTCTCAGGATGTATCTCATAGTATTCTAAAACGTCAATAACAATCCTTATATTATTTTTCATCTCTATTTTTGGTAGAAAACCTGTTTGGTCTTGGTGAATAGTTTGAACTAATACTTTTTTAAAGTCTAGCCGCCAAAATACTAGCAAAAATTTTATAATCAGCATTTAAAAGTGAAATCGACCTATAGTTTTTAATTTAGTTTGTATTAGGTTTGGGTATCAAAGTGATCATAGCCTGGTTCCAAGAATCTGGTATTTTTCCTGTTTGTCCTATCTTTTGGAGTAATTCTTTTAAGGGGTTTATTATATCATTTTCAAATAATTGATATATTTCTGCAGGTAAGCCATCCGGTCCTGGTGTTTTCTTCCTTTTTTGTTTTTTAATGGCTTCTGCTATCTCACAGGTTGTAATTGCATCATTAAGGATATTTTTTGGTCTTCTGAAAATTTTGTTTTGGTGTTTTTTTCCAAATATTTTATCAATTGAGGAGTATTCTCTGTTTTTTGTTAGTATAGATCTTTATAAAATCTCTCAACTATATCCTTTAGATCTTGTAATTTATATTTTTTCTTCTCCTTTTTCATCTTTTAAAGATAGTATTGTCCATTTCTCTCTTTCTTTTCTTAACCTATATGACAGCCACCTTGTCAGTTTGTTGGTGTTTTCGAAGTAATATTGTTTGGTATATTCTATGCTTTTAGCAATTTCTTGTGTTGAGATTAAATTAATCCTATGTTGTAGCATTTTTATCTTTATTAAAGTTTCTTCTGATTTTATACCAATCTTCAAATTGATTTCTTCTTTTTTAATCTGGTGGTTTACTTGGTCATAGTTCTTCCTCTTTTGTTTCCGTTTCCAAGTTTCTTGACTTATGAACCAGCCTCTAATGAAGCCTTTAAAGGAGTCCCATACAATATCTATAGGCATCTCTGGTTGGATGTTTCTTTTAAAGAAATCTTGTATCTCCACTTTGGTTTTTTTAACAAATTTCTGGTCTCTAAACACTCCTGTATTTAACGTCCATCTTGTCGTTTTCTGTAAGTCTTTAAATGATAGTAACTTAGGGTTATGGCCTGCGAATGTGTTTGGCAATATATCAACTTCTCTTAGTTCTTTCAACATTGTTACTGTTATCCAAGCCATGTCAATTCTAGACCATGACTTGTGCCTAGTAGAGTAAAAAGTATAATCTTTCTTTTCTATATTTCTAGTTCTCCAAGCATCCACCAGACTATATTCTTCTGCCATCTGTAAAAAGTTTCTAGACAATATTGTGCCAGGTTTTCTAGTTCTTCCTTGACTTTTCCTATCGAGTTCTGAATCTAAAGCTGCGTTAAAGCCTTTTATTATACAAATATTACTAAATTCTTTGATTGCAAGGACCTTTTTTATTTCATTGAAAAAAGCATCTTGGGATTGGTTTGGTGCATATATGTTAAGAATTAAAGATTGTCTACCTTGCTTTGATATAACAATGGCCACTATCCTTCCATCTTCCGAGGAATAAAACAGTTCTGGATGCAAATATTCTTTTGCATAAATTACTACCACTCTTTTCTTTATGACATCTGAAGCACTGAAAAAAAGACCTAATTTTTTGTTATTTAAATATTTCGTATTTTCCTTTTAAATATGTGTCTCTTGTAAACAAATTATATTTGCTTTATATTTTGCTATTTGGTGGGAAACCCTCCTTCTTTTGTTAGGGCTAAGTCTGTTAACATTTATAGAAAAAAACTGTGATTTCTTAGATTTCTCCATTGTTATTGTTATTACTCTTGTTATCTCTAGCTTTGTAGCGATATCTTGTTAGCATTTGAAAGGGAGTCATAACAGGTCTCTTTCTTTCTTTTTAAGACAAGGTTTTATTCTCTCTACCTTCTTCTTGTTCATCTCTTTATTTTCCTAGATCTAAAGCCCTCCCTTCTGTTAGCCCACCTCCTCCTTGGGAAAAGGATGATGGCAGTAACTGGGCCACAGAAGCCTGGAGACAGCTAATGCAAAGCCCAGTTAGTTTCAAGCCAAACTAAATTTTGGAGGCGTGTTTGCTCCAGTTTATGTGTGGACCAGCTTTTTAATAAACTGGAAGTATTCAGTTCCAACTTCCTTCTACCAAGATCTGGCACTATCCCTAATAATGACATAAGAGTTTGATCTCCTGTCAACCAAGGAAGAGTACTAGGTTATGATAGGGTTGCCAATTCGGCAAATACCAGCAGATTTGAGGGATGAAGCCTGGGGAGGGAGGGCAGGACCTCTGTGGGTTGTAATGCCATAGAATCCACCCTCCAAAGCAGCCATTTTCTCCAGGGGAATGGATCTGTGTTGTGTAGAAATAAGTTCTAATTCTGGGAGCTCTCCAGGTCCACCTGGAAGTGGGCCACCCTAGGTCATTGTGTGTTTGACTTTAGATACTCTCTGTCTTCACCAAGAATTATTTTCTACATCTTAATTCCCTATCTGAATTTTGTTAGCTACATGGTAAACCTTTAGTCTGGCTATAGGGCCACCCTATGAAGTCAGTAGGAGCCAGGGTCCCATGTTTGTCCCTACTCCAATGGCCAGCAGCATCACATTGCTTATCCATACCCTCATTGGCCTCCGGCATAGGTAATTGGGTAACAGACAGCACCTCTCAAAGGACTGGATTTAATGAAGGGGCCATAAGTTGCTGACCTACCTGCTCTGTTATAGATTCCCATAGTCTATTATGTTTGAATACTGTTGTTTGACCAACAAGCAGTATGTATATTTGCACCATGCTCAGGTGACACATCTCAAACCAAGATTTATCAGATCACAGGAATATATTTGATTTTTTTTTTGGCATTCTCATTATTTCCTCTCAACAGCACACCATTTTTTTTAACAGTTTGATTTTAAGGAACAAGTCCTCTTAGATCTAAAACCAGCATTGCCAGCTCTAAATCAGCCTTCTGACTCACTTATCTTTGGATTAATTTGAGTTACAGATTATTTATTTGTGTTGGTTGCTCATCCATCTCCTGTTTCAAGGAACCTGGATTGTCCTTCCTTGCCAGCAATTGTTCATTTGCATCTTTGACCATTTTATTTTTACTTTGGTTCCTCTTTAGCTGCCTGGGGCAGCTTGTCCTAAAACAAAAACTGCTAAAGATAAATATTTTCCAAACCAGTTACAGGCTTATCTTAGATGTAATAGTTTAATTTATTGAGATTTGTATAATAGTCTAAAGATTCTTCCCTACAAATGCCTGCCTTTTACGAAATTTGTCTAATCTTGATGCAGCTCTACAGATACGAATTTCTCCAGTTTAATTGATATTGATATGTTGTTGAAGGCTTTCACGGCTGGAGTTCATTAGTTATTGTAGATTTTCCAGGTTGTATGGCCATGGTCCTGGTACTGTAGGACCTGACATTTCACAAGCAGCTGTGACTGGCATCCTCAGAGGTATAACACAGAAAGATGGAGTACTCTCTGTATCAAGGACCTTAAACCTTGACACAGAGACTACTCCATCTTTCTGTGTTATACATCTGAGGATGCCAGTCACAGCTGCTGGCAAAACATCAGGTCCTACAATGCCAAGACCATGGCCATATAGCTCAGAAAATCTAACACAACTAATTAATTGATATTGTTTATTCCTAAACAGTGTCTAACTAGGCTTTTCAGTTATTTATGTTTATACTATGCCCTGATTCAAAATTTCAGAATAGGGAACAACATGTTTATAAAACCACAAAATGGGAATTATACCCTGAAAAAAAATCTGTTATTAATTCTAGAAAAATGAAAACCTTTTTCATCACTTCTAGATAATGCTCAAGTTTTTGTCAAATCTCCAGGGGAAAAGAAATCCCAGGCCATAACCAAGGATCTTTTTGTACACCCTCAGTTGTAGTTCCAGTTTAGCACATCAATACTAATAAGATGAGGAATGAAGTAGTCTCTTCATATAGTCCAGGCTGCTTAGGACAGTTGGGAGCAAAAATAGATCTCTCGGACATACCTAACATTTGGTGTAGTACATTCTCTGCCCTCTAGGAGGTGCACTACTTTGCAGCTGTACTTACCTGGACACTCCTGCATCCTGACTAAGATTGTTCATAAATCCTGCTGTGCTATGCCTTTTACAAAGCTGATTATTAAAGTAAGAAATATAGGAAATTTTCATGTGTTGATTTAAAAACATTTTTTGCCAATTATTTCAAGTAGGATACAAGAAGTTAAATCTGGTTCATATGTTGCAGAGGCAGTAAGAACGAATATAGCAGCTAAATAAAGCATTTGTTTCGAAGGGAAATTCAAATGGAGTAGTAAATTATTCATATTACAATTAGAATACATATCAGCTTGCATGGAGAACAACAACATCAATGATTGTGTTTTATTACCCCATCTGTCTTATTATTGCCACATCGTTCTCTCCTAGGCTTCCTTCTGCCTCAGAGGGAGGAAAATATGGAACTAAAATTCTGGTGTATGAAGGAGAGAATTCGTGCACCTGCATACCTGCACGTGGTATAAATGATCTTTCAGAAGCCCTTCTCCTTATATAATATACATGCATGAACTGAGGAAATGGGATTATTTCAACATAGCATTAAAGTCATCCTTGTGACATTTTGCACCCAACATTATGCAAACACCCTTTTCACTATGCCGTATCATTTGCCTTGCTTCCTCCAGTCTCCCACTGCAGATTACTCAGAACTGTCCATGCTGCTATGTTAAGATTTCAGAGTAGCAACTTGGCTGGTTTCTTTGGCGTCATTCCTTTACTATAACAATATCAAATCCTGTCACAAATAAATTTCTGAGACCCAAAATACTTTTTTAGTACTGCATTTTACATAATAGTCAAAACATATGGAGACAGTAGACTGAAATAAAATGTTATAACAAACATTTAAATTATTATAATGTTCCTTGTAATGGTTTTTTTTGGAGGGCGGGGTACTTCAGACCATTCCTACTCTTTTGATTTAGTGCATTTGACGCCTCTTTTCCTTTTTCTTCAGTCAGAGGATAACAGTACTTGTTGGATCATAGCTTTCCAAAAGGGCTCAACTTTATGGAAATGTGAAGGTAATGTGAAGGTAATGTGTCTCTGCTCTCCACTAATACTGGCTCTCTGTGGTGATAACAGAGATTTCTGTTATCTCCTGCAACCTGCATAGGAAAGTCAGGCTCCTATTATTTTGGCAAAGCTGACGTTCAGAACATTGTTAAGTCTGATTTTTCAATTGCTGTGAGCAGTTTTGTCAGTTTCAGTTTTTGTACCCATTACATCATTATAGTTTTTTCTCCCAGCTTTCCTTCAAGGAGCTCAGGGCAGTTTATAAGGTTCTCCATGCATCCATTTTATCCTCACAACAAACCTGTGATGTTGGTCATGCTGAGAGACTGACTGGCCCAAGGTTACCCAGTAAACTTCAAAGCTGACTTGATTTGGATCTCTGCAGTCACTGCCTGGCATGCTACCCACTAAATCACACTGGCTATCTGCTCGAAGAACTACTTAGGGGTGTTCCCATCAGCATGTCCTGGGTCCTACAATTTAATGAATAGCTTCCCTGCTAGCTTAGAAAGTTTTGATGGAGGGAAGCTGATGTTCCTACCATTTGCAGACAAGGCCCTCCTGACTCTTTCAATCAATTTCTGCCTTCTGCCTTCTCTGACTCCTCAGAGTAAGTGTGAAGCAGTTTCTACTAGCTTAGTAAGGGAATATTAAGTATGACTTTATATGCAACTTTAGCATCTCCCTGAGCCCACATGCTCTGGTTTCTCTTATCACATTTCCACAACCACAGATTGTATATAAAACATTAAACATAAATCCTGTATTTCTGTTAACCCATCCAAGATGGTAAACATAAACAAAAATTACATCAATAAAATCAAATAAAACATCATTAAAAGCTAACAATGTTAAAGGAGATTCCAGAACAAATGTATGTGCAAATTAGAATACTGGTACAGACCCATGTAAACATTTGTATGGGCCTAAAAAGCTTCATTTTAGGAAGTCCAACTGACTCGGATCAGAACTGGACTCCTTCCCCTGTCATGAAATTATTTGTTTACAAAATTTATACCCTGCCTTTCTGCCCTGATCAGAGCCACCAAGGGGCTGTCAGATTAAAAACATAAATAATAAAAACATGTCTTAAAAACCATGATAATCAAACAAAAACAAATCAGTTAAGCACTTAAAACCACACTAGAACACATGTTATTTAACAGTTAAAACACAGAGCAGTAAGGAGGAATCTCCAAAAAGAAGTCCTCACCCTCAGGTGGAAGATGGCAGCAGAAGGGGATAAACAAATCTTCCGGGTGAGAGAGTTCCAGAGTTTTTGGTGCTACAACCAAGAAAATCTTTTCCAGAATTGCCACCCATCTAATCTCAGAAGGTGCAGGCACTCAGTGCAGGGCCTCAGAATATAATCGTAGAAGTCATATAAATTCATATCAGTTATGCTGGTCTTTAAAATTCTTTATAAGTCAATGCCAGGACTTTGAATTGTGCCCAGAAACCATTTGGAAGCCAACATAGATGGGCTAAGACTGGAGTGATGACACTCCAGGCAACATTCAGTACCAACTGAAGTTTCCAGCTCTTTTCAAAAGCAGCACCAAGTAGAGTATATTGCAGTAATCTAATCTAGATGTAATGAGGGCAGATATCACAGTGGCCAGATCTTTTCTTCCCAGGAAAGGCTAACCAGATGAACATGATAAAGGCATTCCTGGCCATAGCTGCCACCTACATAACCAGCACTAGGCCCAGGTTCAAGAGAACCCCCAAACTACAGACCTATTCCTTCAAGGGAAGTGCAGCTCCATCCAGAATAGATGACACTATCAGTCTCAGATTAGACTTTCTGCTCACCAATTGCACTTCTATTTTGTCAGAATTAAGCTTCAGTTTATTAGCTTGCATCTACTCCAAAACTGCCTCCAAGCACCAATATTTCTATAGCCTCCCTGGTATCAGCTAGAGATATAAGATACAGCTGAGTGTCATCTGCATATTGCTGATAACCAGCCCAAATCTCCAGATGACCTTACCCAATGGTTTCATGCAAATGTTGAAGAGCATAGGGGACAAGATGGAGTCTAGCAGGACTCCATCGGCCAAAGGCCAAAAGGCTGAGCAGCAATTCCTCAGTACTGTCTTCTGAAACCTACCCTCTAGCTAAGTTGGGAACCATCACAAAATGGTGCCTCCCAGACCCAGCCCAGAAAGTCAGTTCAAATGGATACCATGATTGATGAGAGGTCCAGGAGAATTCACGGAGTTGCCCCCCCAATCCATCTACCAGAGTAGGTCATCCACCAGGGCGACCAAGGCTATTTCAGTCCCATAATTAGGCTGAAACCAGATTGGAAAGGATTCAAACAATCTGCTTCATCCAGGAATGCTTGAAGTTGTCCATCTACCACTCATTCAATCACCTTGCTCAAGAATGGAACACCTGAGACTGGTCAATAATTATTGAAATCCCCCCAATCCAGGGTAGGCTTCTTTAGTCATGGGTGTACCATAGCCTGTTTCAAGGCTGGAGCTGGCATCCCCTCTCTCATGGAACCGTTAACTATCTCTTGGACTCAGTCAGCCATCCCTCCCCCACCGGCAGACTTAAGTAGCCATGAACGGCAAGAATCATATAAACAGGCCTCCAAGAACCAGGCCCATAGCTACAGTGGGGCATTTTGTGGCTCTGAACCCCAAAGTCCTGCCAAGACCCCATGGGTTCCCCTCGAGCCCAGCCCCCCTGACTCTCTGGGCCACCCAGAAGACTCTCCAGCATTCCCGGCGCCCCTTCCCCAAGCTGGGCTTGCTTGAAGCAACTTCCTCACCTCCCAGCAGCCCCACCAGCTCCTTCATGGGCTGGTGGGGGAGAGGGGAGTTGCTGTGAGTCCCAAGCTGGCAGCAGTGGTACAAGGCAGCCAAGTAGGCAGGCTAGCAAGCAAGGTGGGGGTGACATTCTTGCCATGCCCAGTGTAGTGCAGGAAGTGAGTCTGCTCTGGGGAAATCAGGGGCCCAGAGTTACTTCAGAGGCCCCCAAGCTGGCATGATGTGGTGCCTGACACAAACTCCCTCTGCGCCACTGTGACTGCTGCCTCTCCCTGGCTCTCTCTGCTCTGGGGAGATCAGCTGCCACTGCCCAGTTACCTTCTGATAAGCCTGGGACGGGGACACTACAGTGGCAGAAAATGCGGTGGTGAGAGCAGCTAGAAGAGAGAGAAAGGGGGAATGGAGAGAAGGGATAGGGTTGAATGGGGGATCTAATTCTGGAGACCATTTGGAGGTCAGAGCTCCCAACTCATGGGACTCCTTGCCCGGCTGGGGCAGGATTTGTCCTGAGCATTCAAGGTCAGCAGGAGCTCATCTTGCGGAGGAGATGTTGGTGCCAAAAGACATCGCTGGCTATGTTGATCTGGGTTGCATTGTTGTGAATTAAATTAGCCAGTGCCCTCCAAAGAATTTAAATGCCCCCTGACTGCAAAAGTGGGGAGGGAAAGAGAGGAAGGTGGCCTGGGAAACAACCTTTATTGAGCAAGCGGGAAGTCAGCTGATGATCACAAAAAACTGGTCTCCACCTATTGCCTTTTAAATTTTAAAAGGGAAAGGATTAAACTGGCTCCAGACTTATGCCAGCATTGTCTCCACAGGAGGCTTCTCCCCTCTGCCAGCGTTAGTCGCAGCAGAGCCCACTCTCAGGTGGGAAATGGGGGTGGGATGGCAGGGTCCTGGACTCCTGCAAGGTTTGCCTGTCAGCAGCTGTCTCCTCCCGTGCTACAGCAGGTTATTGTTTGTTTGTTCATTTTAAACTTGACAATTCAATAGTGTTATATCCATGTAACGATATAGCAATATGTGTACCAGGTTCTCTGAATTCCCACCTTTCAGATTTGTTAAAGAAGTCCTTAGCAACTTTCATTATGGCAATATCCCTTTTTCTTTGTCTTACTTACTTTTTAAATACTACCTTTTAGTTACTAACTTTTAGTTTTTGTTTTTAGGTACTAACTACTTCGTGAACAGAAAAGGGCAAACAGCCATTAGCTGATTTCCTTCTAAAACAGGCTGCGACATACTGGAAGAGGCGGAACTTGGGCTATTAAAGTTAACAAAACTTTGCCACCTTGAAAAGGAAAGGCGTCATTTGGAGACATGCTAAGGATTAAGGAGTTCCAGAAGTCAATGCTCAGTGCCTCACTGATGCTTTGATAAAAAATTGCTGACAAAAGATAATCTATGCTAGGCTAACCACATATTACTTTGGGGACTAGATTTCAAAACAGACATTTGAATGCAAAAGAAGAACAAAAAGGAGGAAAAAGATCAAACTTCAAAGAAACATGTGAGAACAGAGCTGAATATACCTGAAAAGCAGAAGAGGCTTTTAATTTAATTTGGACCTTTCAGCTTAAATCTCTCTCCAGTCTCTCAGCCACACTCCTCTCTTTTTCCCCCCCAGACACACACAGTGACTGGATCACTGAAAATGCTAGCTGCACTACTGGGTCAGTACAAGGACACGAAGTAAACAAGAAGACCTTTGTCTTTGTGAGAGCTCATCCAGAGTGTTTAGTTTGAGGTTTAGTTGCTGCATATTATGTGCAGTTAAGATACAACAAGCAGTGATACCTCATATTTAGATTATCAAGTTCTTATCATGGTGATACTTCCCTATGGGGAATCACTGCCAGCAGAATATGTAACCATTCACTTGCTCTCAACAAATAAGCAGAAGGTACGTATGGACAGCAACTACTAAGATCCCAACCAGTTGCAGCTCTTGTGCTACCAGACAGACTAGAGTAGCAGCTTACTGTGTTGCAATGTCAGAATCTCAGCTCTTCACATAAATACAAGCAGTATGTAGCATCATAAGTTCCTTTTGCTGTCAGCATTGCCACTGACACAGTTCATAGAATGGCCAGTTGTGCCCCTGCCGCCCGCATCACCAGCTCATTTGTTCCTGGTGGAATGCTAGGATCCCACCCACCCCCTCCATTCTAAATGTTTAATATATCTTTCAGATAAGTCTTTGCCTGAAACTAAGCAGCAAGATCTAACAAGGCTACATAGTGCTTGAGGAAATTATTCCTCATTCAGAGGCCTAAGTTGAAAGAAATCAGCCAATAACAGTGCTTTGATCAGAACTCTTATGTATCTGAAATATTTTTACCCCACCACTGAGCCACAGACTTCCAGATAACATCCACATAAAATCCCAATTAGTAATTGATTCACAAATCAGTAAAAACTAATAAAATAAACCAACATAACACACAAAAGTACAAAATAAAACCAGTATATGGTATCAAAAAGTAATATCAATATACTACATCAAACCCACCCCTCATCAGAAATTAGACCAAAGCCAGAATAAACAAAAAAGTTTTGGTTCAAAATGAAAAGACCAGATGCTGTGTGAACTTTTGTGGTTATGCAGTTCCATTGCAGGGTAAAACCACTGAGAAGATCCTATCTCAGGTGGCCATCCAAACCTCACAAGGGTTGCAGTCACACTGGAGGTTTGGCATGCTCGGGCTGTGCCTCTATTTGTGGCAGTTTAAATAGCTGCAGGAAGTTTTGATCAGACAATCCACCCTGAACTGACTTCACTGCAGGCTTACCCCATGATCCATCATTCAGATTGTTGCGGCATTCTTTTTTTTTCTTTTACCCATGTGCATAAGTATGTATCCAAAGCTCCGACTCCTTTATGACAGCTCGACAATCTCTCTGCCAAGTACTCCAGCCCCTCTCAGCTTCCTTCCCTTTGCCTCTCTTCCATGGAATACAGGGGGGGGGGGGAAGTGCAGTTTTACATCAGAGTAGTCCTATTGACTTCAGTGCATTTACCCTTGTGTCAACCATGGGATGCTCTCCGACTGATGCAGAAACAGGAGAGAGGGGTTGGAGGGGGTATTTGTTGCTCAAAAACAACTTCCCCGGGGATTCCCAATCCAGAATGACTACTTGGCCAAGGTGACTGACAATACCAGGGGTGATTATGTGCTTATGTGAACATCACTACCTGATCAAAACAAAAAAAATAAAAACAAGGAGGCAGAAATGGAGGGAAGGTTCAGACTTCCCAAATGGCTTGACTTTGCAGGAGGGGAGTTCAGACAGCTGGAAATGCAGAATGGAAGTGCTGGCATCCCTAGATACTCAACTTTCCCCAGTGCCTGATTACTTACGTTCCAATGCAAGGCAAAGCGGAGTGCTGAAAACCGGGTCATGGAAGGCAGATGTTGTCTGATCACGCTATTTAAATCCACAAAGGTAACACAACTATATCAGTGTGAACTGCTCATGTGACCTCAGCCAAGAGAGAGTACTTGAAGAGTTGCTTCAATAGAAGTGGGTTTGATAAACAGACAAAGCCTATTAAAATCACCTCCCTGTTCATGATGGGTGAACAGGACATGAGCAAAACCAGCGGATGCTTTAACAACTTTAACTCCAAGGTATCTTGTGTTTTAGAGGCCATAATTAACACTTTGCATTGTGCCCCAGAAGTGCACCACAACTAGTAATGCTCTTCTAAAACTGGTGAGATGTGTTCCCACCCAGTAATTAACACGTTTCAGCTACCTTGCCATGGCATTTGGTACTAACTCAAGTTTTCAAGTAAGTATAAAGTAATTCATATTGGAGAATATTGAACTGAGGTAGCAAGTAGTTACTGCATTGTGGATCAGAATGATCTAACTGTCAGACCTAGCTGTCAGTCTAGGGATGATGTAATTGCAGACAGGTGATTATACCAGGTGTTACTGTTCTAGTCCTGTGAATCTAATTAGCAATTGCATCAGCTTGCCAGGGATTGGCTAGTGTTAGTATATTAGCTATCTATCTAGTAAGCTATGGGGCCTGTTAGCTCTCCAAGACTAAGCCAGGCATGCTGCTGAATGTCTTGGTGATTTGTCTATGTATATTTGTAAGTATTTCACCTTTATAAACTCTTTATGCCCTTCCATCACTGGTCAGTCTCCAGCTTCTTATTTCACAACCCAATAATTCAATCTGGATGTAAACAAAGGATGGATAAATTTAGTCAGATGGCTGCCTCACAGAGAAAGCCTGAAGCTGGATCAACAACCAATTAGTCAAGAAATCCAGAAGCATGAGCAGGGCATACTCTACCATCTCTCTCCCAACAAAGCTTGCTGATCATGATGACCAATAAGGCAGTTCTCATTCCCAAAGCAAGCCAGAAAGTAAGCTGAAATGATTCAGGACATTATAACCCTGATGTTCATGCTAATATCTCATCTTCTTAATCAAAAGTTTCCTTTCTAACAAAACAGCTCAATGAATTGTGCTTTTGTCTTCTATTCGTAGGAGACATTAAAATGTTGGCATACTTCTCTCTGTTCACTTAGATTAAATCCCACACTTCCCCAAGAGATGAACATTTTTCTGTCTGCAATATATTATCACAAAGAAGTAAAGAGGATTGCTTTTGCTTTTGATACATGCTTGACTGTATAATGGACTCTTCTTTCCCCCCACTGCTTTTACTAGTTAAGTTGATTTAAGCCTGTATAATATGGCAGCGGAGATGGAAAGCTTGTCAGATCTCAGAGGCTAAGCAGAGTCAGAACACCAAGAAAGATTCTGCAGTGGATGGTAATGGCAAACCACTTCTGCTTGGGTCAGTCCACCAAAAAAGATTCTGTGAAGGAAGGTAATGGCAAACCACCATTGGCCTTGAAAGCCCCTTGCTGGAGTCACCATAACTCAGTTGTGACTTCATGGCACTTTGCACAGACAATATGGCAGCAATTAACTGGCATAAATTCAAGTCAATCCTAAAAGAAATCAACCTAGACTGTTCCCTGGAAGGCCAGATACTGAAACTGAAGTTCAAATACTTTGGCCACCAAATGAGAAGAGAGCACTCACTGGAGAAGGCCCCGATGCTGGGAAAAATTGAAGGTAAAAGAAGGGGACGGCAAAGGATGAGATGGTTAGACAGTGTTATTGATGAAACGAACATGAAGTTGGGCAAACTCCGGAGGATGGTGGAAGACAGGAGGGCCTGGCGTGATGTGGTCCGTGGGTCGCTAAGAGTCAGACTCAATTGTGCAACTGAACAACAAAAAGGATCAAATCATGTGTTACTCTATCTGGACATGATTTCATTAGATTCCCAAAATGAGAAATATGAACACACTAGTGAGATTTGCACAAAATGTTGGGAATATGTGTAATTGGGCATGAAGAGGCTGTAACTGAGTTGCCGCATGAGTGCCAGCCACAAATCCCCTTTTATATTGCCATCTGGCTTTCCCCATCTTTTCCCCCCTTAGTGCCTGTTTCCCGCAGTACTTCATTAGAGTTCCCTGCATTTTCTTTCCATCAGATCCTTGCACTGGCTATTTGGCAAATGTCTGAGGAGGAAACAATGTAGAAACCATACATCTATGTGTATACACATACATATGCACACACAGGAGAAAAATGCCCTGTCCCTTTAGTAGAAGCTTATGTGTGGAAATGAGGCATTGAAGCTTTTAATGGCATGTAGGTAAATAAGATCCTATTAAGTCTCTATTAGAGTTTTTCTCCAAGATGTTGGCAACCCTATCAGTCCTAGTTTAACATGCTAAGCACTACCATACCACAAGCACACCCGATTTAATACATACATATACATGCAGGGATTTCTGGGTTTTAAATAGCTGTGAAGCAAGTAGAAATACAACAGACAAAGCCAGTCATAGGTTGTTTCCTTTATGGTGGCATCTTGTTGCTTCTGAAAGCAAAAGCACTGAAATCATGATTGTATTATGGTCTCCAGGGGACAAGTAATAGAATGTAAACATATAAGTGTTGCACATGTTTTGCCACAGCTCCTGGTTCAAGTCAGTTTCTCTCAAACTCTTTCCCCTGGTCCACCCTCCCAGCTTTATTCAACCTTTGGGGAGCATAACACAGTGTTAGCCAGCAAGGCACTTTTCTGTGCTCTTATGGATTTTTATCCATAAGTTTGAACTCTGTGTCGCCAGCAGTGGTAGGGACTTGCGCTTTCTTCTTCACATAGGAGCCAGCTCCAGCCCAAGCCAGGAGGCTGACACCCCAAGCAGTTCACCCAAGGCAAAGACAAAGGCTTCCTCTTGCCATGAGGCCTCCTTCAGTCAGACATCCGCTGGCTGACCCCCACTCCCCCACTACACATCTGGATGGTTATGTTAACTAGACTGCCTAGCAACTAATGTGCCAGCCATCAGATACTTGGCTAAAACCATCAACTGACAATAGGTATGGCCAGGTGAGTCATCGGACCCCAGACTCAGTGTCTGTTTCCTGGTGAAGTCATACTTTTGCAACACTGACCAAACCCCTGGACCTCCTCCCTTTGTTCACCTTTAACCTATAGCAAGGTCCAACAGGGACGGACCGCCTAGTAGGAGTGTTAGTGGGTTGTGGTCTGCAAAGCCCGCCCCAAGACCCCCAATAAAAGTCCAAACCGAGAGTCACTCGGCCTCTTGAGCCGTCGCCCTCTATCTTACCTATTGACCCTTCAATCCAGCTTTCTGTCCCCAATCCTTGCCTCCATCTTTGAACCCCTTTTTCTCTCTCTGGACTCGCGATCCAGGAGAACCACGTGGTCTTGCCGGTTCAAGCCTCGTGGCCCCATAGCTTTTATACCTTTCTTCCCAAATCCAATTCATCTTGACATCGGACAACGCATCTAAGGTAACGTGCTTTCCCCACCAACGAAACCTGCTCATGCAAAAGTGCTATTTTCTCTCTTTATTTTATTAGACCTGTAAGATTGTGTGTGTGATTACGATTTTTGTATGCTTGAGTACATGATCCAGTAAACAACATTGAACTTGGAACTTGCCTCACGTGCCTCTTTCCTTGAGATCTCCCGGGAGGGGTGGGACCCTGGTATAGTTGGCAAGAACCCGTGTATTTTGCCAATTGCTAAGTGTAAATTAAAGCAATTCGGCTAACAACAGCACCAGCATCTGTGCAGAGATCTTTGCATATAATATGCACAGAAAACTAGAATGCGAGGGAAAAGATTAAGCTGAAGTTCTTCTCCCGGACATCTAGTATTATATATGCAGAAGAGTATATATTTTTATTTTATTTATTTCTTCATTTATACAACCACTTTTCTTCCCAATGGGGATCCAAAGCGGCTTACATCATTCCCTACTTCTCCATTTTATATTTACAACAACCCTGTGAGGTAGGCTAAGTTGAGAGTGTGTGATTAGCCCAAGGTCACCCAGCAAGTTTCCGTGGTATAAGCGGGATTTGAACTTGGGTTTCCCAGATCCTAGAAGAAAAAGAAGAGTAGGTTTTTGTACCCCACTTTTCTCTACCTTAAGGAGTCTTAAAGAGGCATATAATCACATTCCCTTCCTCTCCCTACAACAGGCACCTTAAGAAGTAGGTAGGGCTGAGACAATTTTGAGATTGGTCCAAGATCATCTAGCAGGCTTCATGAGAAGGAGTGGGGAATCAAACCCAGTAACCCCCCCACCCCAGCCGGAATAACGAGACAGACAACAGTTTGGAAATAAACAAGGGCCACTTGTTAAATAGTTAATAAACAGAACATTGCAGCAATGGACAACTAAGCAAGCATGGAACAGGCACGGCAGGCATAACTCCCTGACCAATCCCCTTGCCCTTGAAGGGCAGATCACCCAGCTCCAGTCTTGAGCCAACTACCTGGCTCATGACTGGCTGCCCAGCAAACTGGTTGCCCCCCTAGGAGCACCTACCCCTGAAGCCTTACAACTTGCAGGGAGGAGCCTGGCCTAAGAGGTTCCCAGAGGTGATCACCATTCCCCACCCTGGATCTTAAAATCCGAAGGCAGTTCTTGATGACCTCCTGTTCCCTAACAGGATATACCGTGAGGTGCTCACCAGTTCCATTTTCTTGCTTGCACAAACCTGCCAAGTGACCAACGTGTTTAAGAATTGTCCACCACATGCATCCCCTCAATCCACGGCTCTCAGTGTAAGGCAGGTGAAAACACCTCCACCCATTCAGCCAATCTGGGTAGAGGCGAAAAATTCCTACCTGGCCCCACTGGTGACCAGCAACAGCCTACACTAAGAACAGGGTGGGTGGGCAAGCATGTGGAGCAACTGACAAGAGCGGGAGCAGATCCCAGCCCTTTCACAAGCTGGCTCCACCCCCTGCCAACATCAGGATGCATAGCGTCCGCTCCGTTGCTGCCCTGTCTTCCTCAGGGCGGCAGAGCAGCTCCCAGACACCAGCAGCTTTGCCGGGTGTCTGTAAACTCAGTTCTCCAGATTAGAGTCTGCTGCTCTTAACCACTACACCGCATTGGCTCTCCGTTCCAGTTCTATTTCTCAGTTCTCTAACCACTGTACCACACTGGCTCCTTCTATTTGTGGTTTCTTTTTTGAATATGAAAGAATGTTTCATTTTCAATCTGAAAGTGGTACAGTCCAGCCCCAGGTTTACCATATCTGTGAGAACTAGAACAGAGAGTCCTGTGGCACTTTAAAGCCTAACAAATCTGTGGTAGCTTTGTAGTTACAAATTCCTACATTTTAAAAATCTAACATTTCTAACATCATGATCATATTTAACATAATATACAGTTCAATCCAATGCAGTTACTTGCCACCTAATATGACTGAAGTCAATGAAATAATTTGAAAGGAAAGATTCTGCGTAGGATTACACAGTTCAGCAAACTATATTTTATATAGTATAAAAAGGACATAATAAGACACACAAAGCTAAGCATTTTAAAATCCTCACTGTCCTGAAAGGAAAACAGCACATGCTTAACTCTCCCACTGAAACCACTGGGAGAATTACCATGGAATCCTAATCCTAGTTACTCAGTTGTAACCTCTAATGTACCATATGGGTTGCATGTAATGGCGATTGCCATGGGCTCAGGTAATCGCGACCGCCACGTGGCCAGGCCAGCTAACAGAGCTTGGGTCAGGAATAACAATAGCTGGCCAGATCATAACTTGCCACCAATCTAGTGCCTAGGATCCTCGGGGGGACCTATGATATGTAACCTGAAGCATAAAGTCCTATCGGGACATTTGGGCGTGGTCGGAGGTGTGGCTCCAACCGGAATAAAAGAGGGGCCTCGAGCCCAGGTTGGCATGCTCCATCTGACCACCTAATAAAGAGCTGGATATGAAATCACTCCCACTGGTCTCTCAACTTCGGTACTTTTCATAACCCTCAATGAGTCCAGAGGCACTTACTTGTTGTGAGTAAATGGACATAGTCTTGCAGCCTTAAGTACTAAACAGCAATAAAGCACCTCCAGTCCAGAGCTGAGCAAAAGATAAAAATGGAAGGCAGACACCCTCCAAGGGACTCACTGCCTCCAAACTCTCCAGCTTTTCCCCCCATCTTTTTTTCACTTTTCTGTAGATGATTCAGTCCTCCACATCCATCCTCACAGTCAGCTGAAACTAATATGCAAAGCTGATTGGTTTGGAAGTCTCTCCCTTTCCAGCTTTCTTCAGTAAAACTAATGGGATTTCTCCAGGGTATCTTGCCTGGCTGCTGACTGGTGGATTTGGTTCTTTTCAAACCTTGCTGGCAGTGATGAAGAACAAGTAGACCGGGGTGTGGCCATATTATCAGGCCACAGGGCAAAGGAAGAGTACATACGTGGAGCTTGGCTGTGGTGGCTGTAGGCTAACTTAATTTTTAAAAATACTGAACTGGCAACCCTATGTGAGTGATTGTGGCTTTTGCTGCCCTTACTTGCTAACACATCTATCCTGCCTACTCTGAACAAAGACCAATGAGAGAAGGTATATGTCTAGTGTATTTACAGGCATACAAAATTGCTGAACTTTGGAAACAAATCTTGCTGTGACATTTTATGCACAAAAGGTCTTCAGAAAATATTAAGAATTTAAAAATCACATTAGTAGGACAAGACCCACTGACGAGACCTTATCACTTTCCCCACCCACTAGTCCACTCTAAATTACCCTTCCAAAGCTGCCTTTCAAGAAAATCATATATCATTTTTGCAACAGAAATGAGTATTTACTGGTGCTGTATACAGGCCTGGATTTCCACCGCAACATCTGCATGCCGTGCTGTTTTCTCCTTCGGAGAAGTATCATAACTGGTTCTGAGAAAAGCATGGGAAAAAACTGTAATCAGGTTGGTCTGAAAGTAGAAGGCAGAATTTATATTCTTACCACGTAGCATAATTGTGAGCTAAAACTACTGATATTTGCCAACTTGAAAGCTTCAAGGAAGTAACTGGAGTTTTGCTGGAATGCTTTGATTTTTTTTCCTTTTTCTCTTTGAGGGTAGAGGGGGGTGTATTAATTGCATGCGAATTTCATGTTTGAGAATTTGTGCAAGTGAAATTCTAAAGTACTCACAGTACCCCCCAAAAGGAGCACCACCAAAAGGTACATTCTTAAATTAATTTTGAATGAGGATTGCTACCTCCCATGGATTTTATTACAGACTGAACAGTATTTTTTGAAGTGTTAGTCTCTGGTTGCTTATAATTACATAGGAATTGCCCTACATTTATAGGCTGTGCTTTCGGCAGCACACTTGAATTGACCCATAATGATATGATCAAAACTATTTCTTTTATCTTCAACGTATTACACTAAAGAACTTGTGGGTACAAATTAACCCTCAAAAAGAAATAATGTACATCCGCAAGCTCTTGAACATGAAATGTTTAAGGGTAAAGAGGGATTTTGGAAGGATGCTATAGGGTTCTGGGGACTAGAATAAAAGGAAGAGTGTGCATATCTGTGGTATCAGCAGCTACTGTCCTGAAGGAAGAAAGCTGCAAATACTTCAGAATCTATTCTGTGATTTAAAGTTCTTCACTGTTGAACTATGGGTTTAGTCTGGAAATGAAGAATAATAAAAAAATATGCAGTACACATAATGAGCACCATAGGCAGTAATTTGATGGGGTTTGGCATTTACAACTGGATCTAAAATGGATCTGCAACTGACAGCAGATTCATCCATCTTTTGGTCTACACTGGTTCCATTAAATCTTTTACTATGTTTATTGCCTGCATATTCAAAGAGGGGATATCTCCCATTTTCCCTCTTTATTCTCCTCTTAAACATAATTTTAAGAATATTTTCTGTTGCTATGCCATCATTATTATTATTGTGCTAGATGCATCACTTACAAAAATGTCTTTGAAACAAGGCAGGATCAGATAAGATTAGTGTTTTGATGGCAAACAAACTCTTCTAATAAGACTTGGTTATGCAACTGCACCCTCTCATGGATTGCTGCCTTAGCGCAGCAAGGGGGCTTGCATGGTTTGATGAAACTGTGGGCTATGCCATGGAGGGCCACCCAGGATGGACAGGCCATAGCAGAGAATTCAGACAAAACACGATCCACTGGAGAAGGAAATGGCAACCCATCTTTGCCAAGAAAACCCCATGGACAGTAACAAAAGGCTAAAAGATATGACGCTGGAAGATGAGCCCCTCAGATCAGAAAGCAGAGAGCAGGAAAGGCAGTAATGGGACACGATCTCAAAAACAACAGAATGATCTTGGTCCGAATCCAAGGCAAACAATTCAGCATCACAGTAATCCAAATCTATGCCCCAACCCCTGACACAGAAAAAATTGAAGTGGACTGGTTCTATGAAGACCTACAACACCTCCTAGAACTAACACCAAAAAATATGTTTTTATCATAATAGGAGACTGGAATGCTAAAGTAGGAAGTTAAAAGTAACCGGAATAATGGACAAGTTTGGTCTTGGAGAACAAAATTAAGCTGGGCAAAGGCTAACAGAGTTTTGTCAAGAGAACATGCTGGTCATAGCAAATACCCTCTTCCAACAACCTAAGAGGCTACTCTACACATGGTCCTGGACATCACCAGATGGGCAACGTTGAAATCAGATTGATTATATAATTTGCAGTCAGAGCTGGAGAAGCTCTATATGGTCAGTAAAAACAAGACCTGGAGCTAACTGTGGCTCAGTCCACCATTTTCTTCAGAGGAACTGATCTCTTCTACCTGAAGAGCAGTTGTAATTTTGGTTGATCTCCAGCCCTCACCTGGAGATTGGCAACAATTGTTACACATGGGGAAATGGCTGGTTTGGAGTGTGAAGTCTATGGCATTGTGCCTGTCTAAGGTCCCACCCCTCCTGAAACCTCATTCTCCAGATGCCACCCCTCAAATCTCCAGGAATTTCCCAACCTGGAGTTGTCAACCCTATCTCCTTCAGACCCAAGCATCAACCTGCTTTATCTGCCCTTCTGATTTCAGCTTTCCATATCCTCCCCCCTCCCTCCTGGAGAGCAGTTGCAATTCTGAGTGATCTCCACCCCTCACCTGGAGATTAGCAACAATGGTTCCCCAGGAGGGAATGGCTGGTTTGGAGGGTGGTGTCTATGGCATTGTACATGTCTGAGGTCCCACCTGTCCTCAAACCTCACCCTTTCCAGGCTCCAGCTCTCAAATCTCTAGGAATTTCCCACCTGAAGTTGGCAACTGTATCTTCTTCCCAGCCAATCATCAACCTACCTTTATTTCCCCCTCACTCTTCAGCTTTCCATCTCCCCACACCTGAAGCTTCTACCATGCTCTGAAGCCCTGACTGCTACATCACATTGGCTGTCATAGGGGGGCCATCTCAGCAGTGTATAAGGACACAGAGTCCACCATTTTTTCCAGGGGAACTGATCAATGTCATTTGGAGAGCAGTTGTAATTCTGAGTGATCTCCATACCTCACCTGGAGATTGGCAACCATAGGTCCCCTGGAGGAAAAGTAGTCTTTTTCTGCAATGGGTATCAAAGCAGCTTACATTATTCTCCTCTCCCCCTTTTGACTTGCAAAACAACCCTGTGAGGTAGGTTAGGCTGAAAGTCTGTGACAGGTCCAAAATCACCCACTCAGCTTCCACAGCAAGAACCTGGGTCTAGCAGACCCTGCTCTGAAGCTTTGACTGCTATGCTTAGGGTAGCCAAACTCCAGGTGGAGCATGAAGGACTCAGCAGGGTATAATGCCATAGGGTCTACTCTCCAAATGAGCCATTTTCTCCAGGGGAATTGATTTCTGTCATTTGGAGATCAATTGTAAAAGCAGGAGATCTCCAGGTTCCATCTGGAGATTGGCAAACTTAGGGGAAAGACAGCCACACAGCAGGGGGTTGAAGAGAATGGTTTGATGGCCACTGGCCCATCTCATTAGCCAGTCATCCATGGCAGAGCCAAGTAGGAGAGTCAGCCATTTTTACAGTTTATTCTGACAGGAAAGTGGCCAAGCTGGAAGTGGGCGGGGGAGGAGGGTTATGCTGAAAGTCTATGACTGGTCCAAAATCACCTAATCAGCTTCCACAGCAAGAACCTGGGTCTGGTAGACCCTGCTCTGAAGTACTAACTGCTATGCCTGAGGTAGCCAAACCTCCAGGTGGAGCCTAAAGATTGCCAGATATCACAACTGAACTCCAAACAACAGATCTCTCTCTCCCCTTGGAGAAAATAATAGTGTTGAAGGGTGACCTCTATGGCATTCTATTCAGCTGAGGCCTTTCCCCTCCCCAAACTCTGACTTCCTTAGACAAAGAATATCCTGTAATTTCCCAACCTGGAGCTGACAACCCTAGTCAGGACAGGCCCCAATGAGTTCCTCACAAAGGCCTGGAAAGGGTTTCCTTCCTTTGTCTTTTTACTGACAGAACCAAGCTTGGTTACTTAGCCACAGCCACTGAGGGAATAGTCCCACAGGAACCAAGCAGGAGAAGTGGATTCATCAGGAGAGATAGCCATTTGGCAGTTATTCTGACAGGGAACAGTGGCTGAAGGGAGAGTGGGCGGGGAAGAGGAGCAGACCCAGCACCCAGCCAATGGCAGGCGAGTACTCTTGAGTGGCAGTTGATGGGCCAATGGCTGATGGAGCGCACTGCACAGCCAGTGGGAGAGCTGGAAGCGGCCAACATGCCAAGATAATTATTATATTAAGATAATATAACTTGGGCCTAGAGACCCTAACTTACAATTCCAGCAGCTGTCTTAACAGTCACACCATAGCTGCTTCTTCCCAGACATCAGCAGGAGGCAGATGGCCACTCCTCCAAACATTAACTCGTTTTTTAACTTATCATCCGTTGTAACTCTGCCATACACATTTTTTTTGTTTCTGTGACTCAGTGGTAGAGCATCTGCTTGGCATGCAGAAGGTCCCAGGTTCAATCCCCAGTAACCCTAGTTAAAAGATCCGACAGTAGGTGATGTGAAAGACCGCTGCCTGAAATTTTGGAGAGCTGCTGCTAGTCTGCGTAGACAGTACTGACTTTGATGGACCAAGGGTCTGATTCAGTATAAGGTAGCTTCATCTGTGTTGTTTCCCCTATATACTAATGTTCCCCTATATGCTAATGTTTTGGTGCCATTTTTTTCTTTTATTTACTGGCTTTTTTTCCTTCCTGAAGTAGAGGACCATCCCACCAACCAGTGTTACATTGTGATAGGATGATGCCATGGCATTAGGTAGCCAATCAAATTTGGTTACATGCTAACATCTCTGGGGCAAAAAAAAAAGCCAATTGAAAGTGAAAGCAAGACTTCCTGAATATACAAACCCTTTTGCCCATTGCTGAAAAAATGATGAGAAAGGGACGTTTTTCAACTGTACGTGAAAAATGCATCTCCCCCTTTTTGCCCAGCCCTAGAAGGGTAGATATTTACAATATTTAATCTGAACTAGCAAAACATTTGTCTTTCAATGCTTAAGATGCTTTGGCCTTCAAAACATTTTTCCTAAATTGTGCATTGAGACTCATATATCAAAATCTTACAGTTGTTTGGAGTGATTTATTGGCACAAGTCAGATGAAGAAATTTTGAGGAAACGTTCAACTGAAAAATCATGGCTGGGTGATATTTAAAATGTTAATTAATAGGGGTGTCCAAATAGATTTTGAAACCCATACATCTGAAGACAAGTGGCCCATTGAACCAGCCAGGGCCAGATATGAAAAAGGAATATTTTTCACTTCTGGAGGAGGTCATAGAGACTATTTCGGAATATATCAAATGGTCTCTGGGGAATAAAGTGGCTGCATATGAGAAGAGTCTAGCATCAAATTTGGTACAAGGAATTGTTCAATTTCTGATTAGGAAAAAAAGGCAGGCAAAACCAGTGCAGGCCCGCAAATCAGAAATGCTTGTGGCCCAGAGAAGTATACACAAAAAGATCCTATCAATAGTCACTGCAGTTAAAAAAGACATGATGAGTAAGCTTTCATGCCATTTCAGGACCTTCGGTTTAAATAAGAGTCCCACTGTCAGCAAGCAAGTACAGTAGCTCATTCTCTGCAGAGTTATAAATAACAGAGGAAGCCAAGTGAATAGATGATATCTAATCTCACTTGTGGGCTGCTCTCAGTTTAATAGAATTTGTGATTTCCATGGACAGCAGAGTCAATGCCAAGCTTCTGTCCTGGACTGGTTTTATTTCAAGTTAAAATAATGAGTAGCAATATGTTGCTAGCCAAGGTGAGAAAGATAAACTAGGTTATAATTTAGAATCAATACAAAACCCTGAGAAATCATACTTCTGGGTAGGGTTGCCAGCCTCCAGGTGGGGCCTGGGGATCTCCCGCTTTTACAACTGATCCCCAGCTGACAGAGATCAGCTCCCCCAGAGAAAATGGCTTCTTTGGAGGGTGGGCTCTATGGCATTGTACAATGCTGAGGCCCCTCCCCTACCCAAACCCCACCTTCTCCTGGCTCTACCCCCAAAGTCCCCAGGTATTTTCCAACCCAGACTTGGCAACCCTACTTCTGGGTGACAGAAAATTCCAGATATTTTAGATGGAATTTTCTTTTTTGAATGGAAAACTCCCATAGGAGCCTGGTAACATTCTGCAAAGTGATTACAAAAAGAACAAGTCAAAGACTAATAAATCTCCAATAAAGCATAAATTCATTGGCTTACTACCATGTCCATTTGATGCCTATGGGACAGCTTCCATTTGTTCCCAGCATCCCAGAGGTGCACTCATCAGTAGGGGTGTGCACAAAAAAATATTTTTGGGGGGGTTGGGTATACTGAATCCCAAAAATATTGGTATTTCCCAATATTCCCGAATCCCAATATCAGTATGGTATTAAGAGTCAGGAAATATTCATGATTGCTGAATTTTTCGGCTCCATTATACCCCATTGGGGCCATTATAGTCAATTTTCCCCATAGGCTATAACGGAGAATTGATCCAGTAGTATCTGGGTCTCAGGAGGGGTTGTTTTTTTGAGGTAGAGGCACCAAATCTGCAGCATAGCTGCTGGTCCATCTCATAAAAAACCCAACACCCAAGTTTCAAAAAGATTGGACTAGAAGATCCAATTCTATGGGCTCCATTGTTTCTATTTTTTGTCATTCTGTCTTTCAGGATAGCTTATGGGGGGAAAGATGGACCACTATTGGAAAGAAAAGAACCAAAGCCTATTTAACCATTGCCACTTCCACGAAAACCCTTTCCAAATGTTACCAACCACATATATCAGAAGCACATACTACCCTCCCTACCTGATACATGCAGTCACTGTGTTAGATGAACGAGGGGAACCTGCATATTTACCATAAATGTACAAACTTGCTATGCCTTAATGTGACCCATGAAAAATCCAGTTTTTAATAAATGCAGACAGGAGCTATATATGCATGGTAAATACTCTTGTTGCCCCTGTTTATACTCAACATGGCAACTGTGCATATCAGGAGGACTTGTATGCAGTAGGCTCCTGGTACACACATTATAATAAGGTTTAGAAAAGACTCTAGAGGCTGCCAAAAGTTGCTTCCCCATTGTAGTGTTTCATGTTAGAGGTGTACAACTGATAAGCTGTTAATCATGTGCATCAGGCCATGTTTGTGACAGTCTCTCTGTTTGCCACCCTGACAACTGCTGGTATTCGTATGTATCTGTTTCTGTATTTGGACTGATGTGAGAGGTTAAACACTGTGCCCACTCCTAAAGAGAAGGGTGTGTGTGCATGTGTATGTGTGGTTTATCCACAAATTCTGTTAGTCTTTAAGGTGCTACTGGACTCTTGCTCTTTTCTATTATTACAAGTGATGATTTTGGAAAACAAAAGTGCATGTGACTGAAGAGCCAAAGACCCAGAGGTAATTTGGGGCTGGAGCGCTGCTTCAGGAGCCCAAGAGTGGGCACAAATGGTGGTGGCAACAAGCCCTGCTCCCAGCTCCCTGCCCCCATGCTCCTTCTCTCTAGACTTGTGCTGCAGCAGCAGCATGATCTTTCCATTGTATATGGCCCCATAGAATACAATGGAAAGATCGTGCCACCGCTGCAGTGTGACAGGAAGAAGCCCTGCAGAACCCCCATACACACACACTGTTCTTAGCTTGCACGCCTTGGCAGGTGAGCTAGGAAGGGCCTGGGTTGCAGAGAGGCATTTAAATGCCTTCCCCTGGCTTCTTTTGCCCGCCCGCTAAAGCGGGTGGGCAGAAGAAGCCCCACAGAGCCCCCCCCCGCGCGCAATTCCTAGCTTGCCCACTGAGACGGGTGAGCTAGGAAGAGCCTGGGGGGTGCAGGGAGGCATTTTCCTCTGCCTTCCTCTTCCTTGGCTTCTTGCACTTAAAGAGAGCTCCCTTTAAGTGCAGGGAGCCAGCCTTGCTGGGGAGGGCAGTGGCAACTTGATGGGGGGGCGTGGGGAGGTAGTGGTGGGGCCTTGAGCAGGGGGAGGGGAGGGAAGGCCTTGGCAGGCCGGCTGGGGAAGAGGAGGGGAGGCTTCCCCCCTTTTTGCTTCCCCTTCTGACATCACTTCTGGTAATGTCAGGGGCATGGCATAAGCTAATGAGCTATTATGCTAATAGCCTATTAGGTATGCTAATGAGCTCCTGCAGCTCTTTTTCTACAAAATGACCCCTGTTAATTACTCTACCAACACTGATGTCCCTGATCAAGTAACAGGTATAAAGAGCATAGGTGAGGGTGGGTTTTTAGAATCTTGGAATCCACTCCTCTGTGGATCCAGCCCTGCTACTTTCAGGCCTTTAAAGGCCCATTTCTGGGATTTGGAAATTCTGGGGTCCATTCTCTTGTTAGCTTGAGCAGTTTTACCATTTTTGGGTTTTATTTCTATAGTTTTTGTTCTTCTCATGTGGAAGAAGTATACTTTTAAAAGGTTTTCTTCCTAAGAACCAAGGAACTCTGGGTCTGGACAAGCCTGTCTTGTAGTTCCAGGCCCCAAGATGCTGTGCTCTGCCCTCCCCTTCTCCTAATTCTCAGGAGTCCAAGAGTTCAGAAGCTCACAAGCCCGTAAGGGTCCTGCCTCTTCAGCCTTCCTGGATCCTGTATGAGCTTCCTTGCTAGGAAACCAAGCTAAAACTAGAAGGGCAAAAGAGTGGTAGGGTGGCAATTAATAGTTTAACCTTTAGATGAAGATTAGCTAATGTTCATTGTTTTCTCTCATATTTAAAATGTTTTGTTTCAAGTGTATTTACAAAGCCTAGTGGTTTGAGGTTCATCTCTCCTCTACCTAATGTGTTCTCTACTGATTTAGAATTATGTTTTACTTTCTCATGTTTTGGCACTGCCTATTTATGTGTTTATATTATTTTCTATAGCCATCTGTATCTTTCTGGTGGTTTTGTATCCATGCCTTTTTCATATGTATTCCTGTATTGTGACATCTGATTCAGTAGCAGTTTTCAATTAGCTTTTGTAGTGTATTGTGCAGTAATGTCTTTCAATATACTGCCTAATTTGTATCAGTACACTTTGGTGTCTGCATCTTCCTACTGACAATTGTGTATCCACTAGAGTGATACACAACCCATAGGAATAGAGAGGGCAAACATCCAAATGTCATCCCTGAGGTCAGGGTGGAAGGAGGCACATGGCTCAGTTTTCTGAAGGGGCCAAACAGAATTTGAAGTCATCTGATGAAAATGGTTGGCAGTAGGTTCAGAATTAACAGAAGAAAATATTCCTAGTACAAAGAATTAAAGCAAGGAATGTCCACACTAATAGCAAAGATTATGTAGAAACTCTGAGGAACAAGACTTCATAGCACTCAGCAAGAAGCAGCAAGGCTGATAGACAGCTTCACGGTATTGATCAGAGCCAATTATTCCTGTCTCCTCTCTTTCTTCTCCCCCAAGTACAGTACTACTGTACAAGTGAATGTCTCCAGGGAGGAAAAAAGAACAGCTGGAATATAGAACTTTCTTGGCACATAAAAGATATTATGTTGAAAAATCAGGGAGGTGCTCTAAGTTGGGGCTGTCTGTTCCCTTCATCTGTTTAATTCTTATTTTATATTTTGGGAAAGAGGGAGACATTTTGTGGAAATGCTTAGTATTCTGCTTTTTATCTACTGCATTATGCAATGGTTGATAGCAAAGCAAAAAATACCAGAATTTTCTTGAAATGTTGCACAGCCATTATGACTCATTTCAGCTGCTTCTCAACCCTGTTCCATTAACTGATAATCCTCTGTCTGAAAATAAAAGTTTCTTAGTGTTCTATTTTTAACAAGTTTGTTTCATCTTTACTGTCCTCACAAGAGTCTTAAATAAAGAAGTAGCTAAGCAATAAACTTGAGTTGAAATATGTAGCTTTTTCTGGAAAAGTGGAGTTGACCAGGGGTCATTTCGAGCAGGAGCTCGGGGGAGCTCAGCTCCGGGAGTTGGTGCCAGCCCCCTCCTGTGGGGGAATGCCTGCTTGTGTCATGGCTGCAGCAAAATGACCCTGTCCCCTGGAAAGGTCCTTGTTCCTCTGACCAGCCTTCTGAAGGCTTCAGCCACCACTGAAGCTATCCTCCCAGAATAGTGGTATTTCTGAGGCTTGGATTAGTAGCTGTCCCCTCTCTGCCAGCTCTTTCTTTCTTTCTTTCTTTCTTTCTTTCTTTCTTTCTTTCTTTCTTTCTTTCTTTCTTTCTCTCTTTCTCTCTCTCTCTCTCTCTCTCTCTCTTTCTTTCTTTCTCTCTCTCTCTCTTCCTCTCTTTCTCTCTTTTTTCTCTTTCTCCCTCTTTCTCTGTCTCTCTCTTCTTTCTTTCTTGCCTCCTGAGTCCTGACATACTTCCGGTGATGTCAGGGGGGTGGCATATGCAAATAAGTTATGCTATTGAGTTATGCTAATGAGCTCCTGTACCTCTTTTTCTATGAAATGACCCCTGGAGTTGACTCTCCTGAAGTTTATTTTCTTCTCTTTTCTGGGATCGGATAGTTCAATTCAGAGTGGCATTTTCTTTGTAGTGTCTATATTCTATCCATCTATCTGTCCCTGCCATCACCCCATTCCAATGTTGCTGTTCCCAGCCTTAAAATATATATATATATATATATATATATATATATATATATATATATATATATATATATAATTTCTATTTATATCTCACCTTGCTGGAACAAACTGGCCCAAAGCAGCATACAACATAAGGCAATAAAGCAATAAATACAGTAAACTCACAAATACAATATAAAATGCAATAAAAATAATATAAAAATACAGATATTGGTGGCATTCAGTATACAGTCAAGGATGGAAAACAGTCCAACAGTGTGTCCTAAGGGCCTTGCGATGCTCCTATGATGCATCCAATAGTCGCACATTTGTCAGTGACAGCCCCTAATTGAAAGCCTGATTGAAGAGCTCCATTTTATAGATCCTGCAGAACTGCAAAAGGTCCCACAGGACCCTGATGTCCTCCGGGAGCTCATTCCACCAGCATGGGGCCACCGCTGAAAAGGCCCTGGCTCTAGTGGTGGCCAGCCTGGCTTCTCTTGGGCCAGGGAGGGTCAGGTGATGTTGCAATCTTGACCTAAGTGCTCTCTGGGGCACATACAGGGAAAGGTGGTCCTTCAAATAGGCAGGTCCCTGACCATATAGGACTTTAAAGGTCAAAAACAGCACCTTGAACGGAATCCGGTAAATGAGGATTAATCTTGTATTCTATTAATCTTGTATGGTTGTAGCTCGTCCTTTGATGGAGGACCACTACTGTCAGTTGAAGGATCCATGCTTGGCTGAGCAGAATTGTAATATAGAAACCTGTGAGTGCAGTACAGATGTTCAAATTGTTAACACAGAAATTCAGCCTAAGGAGGCTTCCTCCAACTTGAGTGGCTCTTCTGTGGAGGAAGGCTCCTTAGGCTACAGGAAGGCTGAAAATTTTGCTTATTGTATCATTAAAGTACAATCCAATGTTCCAGTCATGAAATGTTCTTTTGAAAAAGGTTGGAGTTAGATCCAGACATTGTTCCACAAAGGCTTTGACTGTCTTGGATACAGCCAATCCGATGCCTAGTAAGTCAGATGACGTTAGGATCAGCAATGTCCAGCTACACACCCCTAGCCTGGAAGATAAGCTTTAGCGACTTGCAACACTTTACTTCAATACAAAGTTAATATTATGGTTTCCGGAACTCTTTCTTGGCTCAGATTTTAATCTGAGCTAAAGAAAATTTCTTCCCACTGGTCCTCTAACTTGTACTCTGCTTTGACAGCTGTTGTGACAGAAGCAGAAGGATAATCTTTCTCCATGACCTAGGCTATGCATTGACAGAATCCCAGGTGTCCTTGGGCATGCAGGTGTTCACCAAAAACTATTGAGGCAGACTCAGCATGGGTTCTGTAAGGGAAGATCTTGTCTCACTAACCTGTTTAGTGTTCTTTGAGGGGAGTGAACAAACATGTGGACAAGAGGGACCCAATAGATGTTGTTTACCTTGACTTCCAGAAAGCTTTGATAAAGTTTTTCATCAAAGGTTCCAAAGTAAGCTCAATAGTCATGGGAGAAAAGGACAAGTCCTCTTGTGGATCAAAAGCTGGCTAATTAAAAGGAAACAGAGAGTGAGCATAAATGGGCAATTTTCACAGTGGAGGGTGGTAAGCAGTCAGGTACTTCAGGGATTAGTACTGGGTCTGATGCTTTTTAACTTGTTCATTAATGATATGGAGTTGGGAGTTGGAGTTGGGAGTTAGCAGTGAAGTGGCTAAATTTGCAGATGACTCAAAATTGTTCAGGGTGGTGAAAACCAGGGAGGATTGTGAGGTACTCCAAAGGGCTCTGTCAAGGATGGGCGAGTGGGCATCAATGTGGCAAATGGGGTTCAGTGTGGCCATGAGCAAAGTGATGCACATTGGGGCAAAAAAATCATAACTACAAATACATGTTGATGGGGTCCGAAGTAGCAGAGACAGATCAAGAGACAGATCTTGGAGTCATAGTAGATAACTCACTGAAAATGTTGAGACAGTGTGCGACTGCAATGAAAAAGGCCAACGCTATGCTGGGGATTATTAGGAACTGAAAACAAATCAGCCAGTATCATAATGCCCCTGTATGAATCGATGGTGCAACCTCATTTGGAATACTGTGTGCAATTCTGGTCACCACACCTCAGAAAGGATATCATAGCATTGGAAAAAGTGCAGAAAAGGGAAACTAGAATGATAAAAGGGTTGGAACACTTTCCCTATGAAGAAAGGTTAAAGCACTTGTGGGTCTAGCTTGGAGAAACGGTGACTGAGGGGTGACATGATCAAGGTTTACAAGATTATGCATGGGATACAGCAGGTAGAGAATGAAATACTTTTCTCCCTTTCTCACAATACAAGAACTCATGGGCACTCAATAAAATTGCTGAGCAGTTAGGCTAGAACAGATAAAAGGAAGTACTTCTTCACCCAAAGAGTGATTGACACATGGAATTCACTGTCACAGGAGGGTTGGCGACTACAAGCATGGACATCTTCAAGACGGAATTGGATAAACATATGAAACAGAGGTCCATCAGTGGCTATTAGCCACAAGGTATAGATAGGAACTCTTGGTCTGGGGCAAGTGATGTACTGTATTCTTGGTGCTGGGGGGGCAACAGTGGGAGGGCTTCTACTGTCCTGGCCCCACTGGTGGACCTCCTGATAGCACCTGCTATTTTTGGCCACTGTGTGACAGAGTGTTGGACTGGATGGGCCACTGGCCTAATCCAACATTGGCTTCTCTTATGTTCTTATATAGACATCTGCATTAAGAAAACTACATTACCCAGAGTTCTTGACACTTAGTGATGTGTCCTGACACTTAGTAATGTTCTAAGTATCAGGGGAGAGAAAGCTCCTCTCACCAGAGAAGCAGAAGGAACCATTATTTTAAGTGCAACAGCCAAAGTGTAAGGGATATGGGGGCTCAAGGGGGTTAGCAATTAGAAACAAAGTCAGGAGAAAGAAACTTCCCTCCCCCAAGAGTCTTCTATTGTAATTCATAATTGCTGACCCCATTCCAAATTAAGCCTTGGTGAATTTGCCCATCACTAGACCTAATAATATACAGCTAATCAGAAAATTGTAGCCTTCCATGATAAGCTTCCCATTGATGAATTCCTGATGTGAAGCTTTCAAAGGATTTTTGTGATTCATATACTTGATACTTTGTCACAAGAGACCATTCACACAAGCTGATTAGAGACAATAATTTGAAATGAAACAAGAGTTGCTTATAATAATTTATTTCTAATTCAGTTCTGAAAACTACTAGCTAAAAAGTCAGGTACAGTACATTCAGTTACTAAATTCTCCTTATTTATCTAAATGAAATGCTACAATGACTAGTAAGCAGATCCTTAACTATGAGACCTTCTAATATCAGCATAGATTAAAATGCGTCACAGTTTTTGGACAGTACATGTCGAATATCCAGGGCATTTCATATTGAGTTTGCATGTTCCCAGTATAACATATTATGAGTAGTTGTCAACATTCTTTTTTCCCTAAAAAAAAGTTCTTAGAGAAAGTACTTCTATAAATGCCTGATTTCTTTTCTGTTCCTATTTTTATTGCCATTTTCTTTTATTGGTCTTTTCTGCTTTAATTTTTGATTGTTACAAGATATCCACGACAATCACCCATATAGACATGGGCGTTGAATGGGTCCATGTACAGTCTGGACTATGCAGAAGTGACAGAACAATAAATTGATCACATAAGCAGCTTGCCATCATCTCCACATTTACTGTGATGCTATTCATGTGGCTGATCTGCAATGGCACAGTAAATATAAATTAAATGAGCTGTTTACAACAGCTATGTGGGAGAAGAGTCCTGAAAATCTAGTTGGAGAAGCCATAATGAGGTATGTGGCCAGTACCCAGACTATGAAGAATGTTCAGTATTCCTTTTGTTGTACAACTTGCTCAAAGTACCATTCTCATTGAAATAGTAGCTCCAGGTAAGCCATTTCACTGAGCCCATGTCTTACCACCTACCTCTGCTTCCTGTTCTGCTAACAGTACTCAGAGATTTTCTTTAAGCTACTCTTCTGCCAGTTTCAAGGGTCTTATCTAAGGGACTACTCTCCTGGTTCATCCCCTGAAGAGCTTGATTCTCTGAAGAGAAAAATCTTCTCGTGGACCCAAAGATATCCGTCTGCCTTCAACTAGAACCGGGAACTTTTCAGCCCTTGCACCAGCCTGATGGAACTCTCTACCTGATTACATCCAGCATAGGTGTCAACTACGGGGGGGCTGGGGGGCCACCCCTGAAATTTCCCAGGGGGGATTGAGCCCCCCCCCGGTGAAATGGAGCACCCACCCACTGCCATGCCTCCCTGCCACTGCACCTCCTCGCCTTGCCTCCCCGCCTTCCTTGCTGCCGCTGAGAGCCTCTCCCCTGCCCGGCTCCCCTGCACTCCCTCCCTCCCTCCCAGGGCCATCTGGGCAACATGCCCAGCGTGATGGTGTCACCCGGAAGTGATGTCATCATGTTGGGCACGTTGACGGGGCGATGCTCTAGCAATCGCCCCAAAACTCTATGGCACCATAGAGTTTCAGGGCGATTGCCAGAGCGTCACCCTGGCAACATGCCCAGCATGATGGCATCACTTCCGGGTGATGCCATTACACTGGGCATGTTGCCCGGATGGCCCCGGGAGGAAGGGAGGGAGTGCAGGGGAGCCGGGGGGGGGAGAGTCTCGCAGCAGCAGCAGGGACATCGTCCTAGCATGCAACAGCGCCCCCCCCCCCGGAAACTAAAAACTCGATGCCCCTGACATCCAGGCCCCGTGGGACTTTTCTGTTCTGTGGGGCCTGCAAGACTGAGATGTTCCACCAGGCCTACAGTTGCGGACAGCAATGGTTGCCATCAAGCCTCGCCTCCTTCTCTCTCTCCCCTCCCCTTATGGGAAATGATGTAAAATGTTTTTAAATTCCATTAAGCTTGGCTCCCTTCATCTCTCCCCTCCCTTTTGCGGAAATGGTTTTAAAAATGCCAGTCTGAATAGTTGTTTTATTACCATCTATTGTTTTAATTGGTTTTTATCAACTCATGGTTGACTTATAAATGTATTTATCTACATGATGTATACTGCCCTAAGCCCTATATAGGGGAGGCTGGTCTAAAAATCAAATAAATAAATAGTTAAAAGCTAAAACATGTATTTAAAACTTCAAAAACATCTATAAAGTTGTGTGCAGCTTCTGCAGGAGCTCAGTATGAAAAAGGCATTCATGAAAGGGGCATTCAAAGGGGCAGGGAATGGAGCAGCAGCATTGCCACACTCAGAAGACTAGTTTAAAGAAAATCTCTTAATAGAGTTAGTAGAAAAGGAAGTAGAGGTAGGTGGCAGGTTATGGGGTCAGTGAAATAGCCTGCTTGGAACTACTGCTTCAATGAGCGAGTTACTTTGGACAAGTTTGGTACCAGGAGCATAACCTCAAGGTTATAGCCTTTCTTCAACAGGTAGATAACCACATGAAGAGACTGAAGATAATCTTTTTTCTTCTTTTTAGCTTGCTCCAAATACTGTCTGGTAAGCCTTTTAGATATTGTATACACATTCAGCAAGAGTGACAAAAGCTGCTCCTGGTAGCGGGGCTTGCTGAGAATCTTTATGTGCCGAATTCTCTTGTTCTAAAGATGGATTCATACAGCAGCAGTTGCCTTTGTGTTCTCAAGGACTTAAAGAACAAGGACCAGACATACATAGGGTTGCCAGGTCTGATTCAGGAAATATCTGGGGACTTTGGGGGTGGAGCCAGGAGCCAGGATGTGACATCACTTTTGTGATGTCACTGGGGTTGCCAGGTGAGGCTGACAAGCCAGCAGGGAGTTCTGGCCATCACATTTAAACATTCCTTTTAAAAGCACTCCTTTTAAATGCTTTCCCTCCTATGGAAAATGGTGGGACCTTCTTTTGGGGCTCACAGAATTGGACCCCTTGGTCCAATCTTTTTGAAACTGGGGGGGCAGTTTCCAGGAGAGGCACCAACAGCTATGCTGAAAATTTGGTGCCTCTATCTCAAAAAACAGCCCCCTCCCCAAGCCCCCGATACCCACAGATTGATTCTCCATTATACTTTATGGGGACCAGTCGACATGGAATATAATGGAGTACCCAGTGGCCATCTCCCCCTCCTGCTTTCTGGCAGTCCTAAAATGAGGGAGGGGCTCCAAACCAGGGGACTGACAATCCTAGACATATAGCATGTGACAGTGATCAACAAACTTAGTGGGAGGGGGAAGCAGTGATGCAAGTCCAAGGTTAAGCACATTAAGAAATTTCTTATAAATCAAGAGGCTTTTAAATTTTATTTTGTATCAAAATAGACAAGTTAGCCTAAAGCTGATTACTTATAAGAGGCAGTCATATTATAAGAAATCGCAGCACCAAAATTATCTTTGGGGTCTCTTTTTGTATTCATCACAGATAATAAGACATGAACCAGCACTATTTATCCCTCCCTTGCTCATTTCCTTAAACTGAACAAGGATCATTCTTTATAAAGCTCAAATTCCTTCAGTGTTTAACTTATTTCTTGTGGCTACAACCTGCCCATCTACAACTATGCAGACCATTCATTAAAGCCACTAATTGCCTCCATAGCAACAAATTTGAGGAGGAGGAGGAAAAAAACCCCAGACACTACATCACAGTGCCATTAAGGAAAATACACAGAATCATAGCCAGAAGGAATTGTTAGCAGGTTTGCTTTAGGACATCATGTCTCCAAGGTATCCCATTGACAGTCCTATCATATTTTAATGCATACACTTTCTGAGGGTGTTTTGATATTGTAAAGGCTTATGGCCATATACAATAAAATGATACCTACCTACCTACCTACCACTGGCTGTTGCTATAAGAGAAACATATAGAATCTCTGCTAAACCATAGCTAAGAACCAACATAATGAGTTTATTCAATTAGTCTTCTGCAATTGGGCTTCAACACAAAGCAGACAGACAAGGGATGACATAATGTGGTTTTGCTGCTGCTGCTTTTTCTCCACAGCTTATTACCATGCAAATTAGTAGCTGTAAAGGGCGTAGCTTTAGGGGAGTTAAATGAAAGGTTCTCCAGAAAACAATTTTCTTGAGAAAACCTTATGTAGTAGCTAATCAATCTGCTAGAGGAATGGGCCATCACAAATGTTAGACTTGGACAATTAAAATTTGCATTTTTCCCTCAAAATAAAAGAGGCGCATGAAATCTATATGGGAATTTTTAAGACAAAAGAAATATTATAAAAACATTCCCACTTCAACTTAATTGCCTCAGTGCCTACTTTGCTTCAGGCTTCTCATGAGAAACAATAACTAGGTTATTAGCAAAATGAGTATTGGAATTAAAAGGGGAAAGTCTAGAGTCTCGGGATGGAAACACTTTTTTGGCTATTTTTTCTATCATTCAAAAGCTTCATAGGTTGTGGTCACATTGTCATTTTGATCAGGTTTCACCACTGTTCCCTATCACATTTAAAAGTGTTATTCAGACGGCTGCATCTGTCTCCCATATTGAAGCAGACTCACCCCCACAGTCCTCCCAGTTTCCTAGTGATTTTTCTGACACTGGAAAAATAAAGTACTTTCCGAATATTTGTGCTGTGAATCTGCAACTTTGCCAGTCTGGACAGCCATCTCTTGCTATGAATGTGATTCGGTTGTATGAACGTCCTTCTCACACTGAATTTCCCCCCCAGCTTTCACCATTGTGCGCATGAGCAATCCTGTGCTGAATATATTCAATGCATGAATGTTCAAGTGCACATATATAGACTCCAGCGCTCGGTTGTACATCAGTGGTTCATTTTGTTCACAGTTTGGGGGGGAACACTGCAAAAAAAAAAGGGAGTACAGTGCATCCAAGTGGGAGCGGTGATTTGGCCATGCGCTTATGTGCATGCAAAAAGAAATTTTTAAAAAACTTATGCTGCACCACCACTTGGGCAGCACAGCTATCTGGATGGTGCTTTGAGCCTTGTTGCACAATGCAAGCGGTCTGGGGAGGGATGTGTGGTCATCCCTACCTGCAAAAATATCCCAAATCAAATATACGGCGAGAACAAATCACAACCATAGTGTCACCGTTTTGGACTTAACAGTCCAAATTGATTCACGGTTTTGACAGTTCAGTTTTGCACTGGTAGGATTGTTAGGGGATTTGATTGTTCCCAATATAAAGACTAATCATTTGTAATCCTTAAGGAGTCCTTAAGGAATTCTTTTGAAACCACCTTTACCTGAAGTTTTTCAGGAAGTCTATTTTGAGTCACCTGTTCCCTTGTGCATAATATTTCTGTTTTCTTTGTCTCACCCTCTCCCCTCACCTCCATCCCACTTTTTGATGGTTGGACTGTCATGGTCAAACAACACTTTAACTGTTAATTATATGATTGTTTTAAAAGGTTTTAAATGTTTTATGTGAACTTGGTACACTGTGCCGAGCAATGTGAGCTTCCCTGAGCCTGTTCGCAGAGAGGGTGGGATACAAATGTAACAAATAAATAAATGAATGAATAAACCACTCCCCAAAACCCTGAAGATGATTAGTTTTGTTTTCTTTTTTAAAGGAAATAAAATATTGATATATCACAAGAACGTTATAACAATAATCTTAGCAGATTCTATCAATTTCCAGCTTTCATTTTTTTAAAAAGTGTCTGACCCCTTCCCTCATGGGGATATATCTTTTTTATTATATCTCTGCAGGGGAAGGGATTAGAGACTCCCTTTTAAAAAATGAAAGCTGGGAATTTAGAAAACCCACTAAGCCTATTGTTACAATGCTCTATCAATGTATCAATATTTTAGTACTGGTTTAAAACAAAGAGTGTGCTGTGATGCCACCAATGACACCATCAGTGTCCACAGCACCCTCGCTTGAAGATTCTCATTATGGAAGGCATGTGCAGGATATAATAAACTGACTCCACAACTGTGAAAATGCAGAAAGGGGGAAGGCAAGAGGAACAACAGTGCCCTAACTGCTTCCAGTGCTTGTGGATTGACTGCCAAGAAAAATCAGGAGTTAAGTCAAGCATGTAGAAAAGCCCAGAAATAGAAGAATGATACACAGTAACTTGTACCACTTTGGTTTTTCTAAAGAAGAAATTGTTGTGGAATGGTATCTTTCCATGTGCTGTCCAAGCATATAAAAATATTACCGAAAGACCCTTTGGGGGGATAATCGCAGTCATAGGAGTAATCAAGTTACACAGGTTGTTCTCAAGCACCCAATTCTTCTCAGGAAAGCTACTTCTCAGGAAGCACTGCCATTTCATTCTACACTTCTGAGACAGCAAAATTGTATTGGGTATATGATTGTGCCAGTCTCGTGTCTGCATTGTCAAATTGGAAAAGTATACAAAAGGCATCAGTCTCTTTCATAGCTATTTCTTTCAACCCCAAAAGGGAACCATTCTAAATGCAGAAGTTAAAATATGGAGGGAAAAAACAACAATCAGTCTTCTATCCAGTTTTATTGTATCTTCTTCCCAAGGCCATTCGACCAACAAAAAGGAAATAAAAACTTATCCTCTTTTTCTAAGACAGCGGAGAGAGCATCTCAGCACTCTAATTAGTATGGCCAGTTGAATTAAAAGAAAGAAAACATTTGCACAGATTTAAAATTGAAATATTTAAGGAAGTGAAAGTGTTTGTGGATACAAATGCATTATTCATAAATAATTTGAGAAACAGATGCAGAAAGTGAGAATAACTAAATCAGAGCTGGGTGCCTGTTGCCCTGCAAGGTGCTTATGCACTCTTATAGACATAAAGTCTATAACTGTTAACAAGAGACTGTGTTGCTGAATGTGTAAGAGGGACTGAGAAGCAATCTGACCAGATCACGATGCCAGCTGTACACAGATGCCAGCTGATGCCTGAGACGATGTGCCAGTGGTTCCCGAGGTTGCCAGCTTTCAGAGACATCCCTTAACACAATACACAGAAACAGCCACTCGCCATTGTGGTTTGAACACGTGCTTCCAGATGCCATTAGCAAAGCTCTTCTTCATCATGCAGGCAAACCTTCCCCCCAACCTTCTTTACAAAAGAACTCTTTCCTGCCTTTCATAGACAATGGGCTTGGCCAGCCAGAAACTGGTTCTACAGCTCTGAGGGGAGTAAGCTCATCAACACCACAATAAAGCTGGCTGATGAGTCACTCCAACCCTCCAGGTATCTCTGTCACAATCCTGGTAGAGTGTAACATTGCCAAACCCCTTAAGCCCCTTTCCTCTAGTGGACAGGACTTTTGGGGCAGACCATCAAGGGGTGGTCTCAAGGGAGGTGTCCAGTCAAGCCCTCTGTCAGAGCCCCCTAATAAAAGAGGACACCCGGGAACATGTTCTCTCTCTCTAGCTTCTACTACCTCTTACCCTACCCTACCTCCACGGCTCTTGCTCTCCACGTGTCCACATGTCGCTGTGGGTTCCAGACATGATCCCTAATCCCCTCATAGCCTCCCCTTATTTTTCCAGCAGGAACTCAACATCTCTCCAGACAGGTAAATATCGCCCCCAACAGATACCAACAATATTCCTGCTAATGCAAATGTCTTTGCTCTATCTTTATTTCTTAGGCTCTGTGTAAGTGTGTGAGTAAATCTATATTGTTTGTGCAAGAACCTTTTCAGTAAAGAAACTATTTTATTACTGAAGCCAACCTCTCTGTTTATTTCTGGTGCTTCTGGAAGAGGTGGGACCTCTGTATATATTGGTGGTGACCCCTTTTGCCTATTGCCATATTATTAATAAGCTATATTTCCCCTATATTATTAAGAAATCAAGGCAATTTGGCTAACAGTGCCCTAGTTGTAATGTATCTCTTGGAGAAAACTGTTAGCTGTTCTATTTAGAGAAATTAACCAAGCATAAAGGTTCAATGCATACAGAGCTGCTGAAAGTTTTCTTTTTTGACTTCGGTAGTCCACATACTCCAGAAACTAGCTAAACCCCATAGAACAATCCATACAACAGTAAAGAAAGCATAGCTAGTACTAATTTTCCTTCAGACAAAATTCCTGATTATCTATAAGGATACTTTCAAACGGAGGAATGTAATGTGGGACCTTGACCATGGGATATGACTCTCTCTGTTCATGAGTTCTCTACACGGTTTATGGCATGTGCTACTCTAATCAAGGAAATCAAGCAGAAATTTAGCAGGAACCTGCACATGTAGCCATATATGATCCAAGCCCACATCATGTTCTCCTTATGACTTTGCACCCCTCTCTGAGATCTAGGGGTTATCACATGAAACAGGCTTATGGGATCAATGCATTTCTCCTGAGGATGTCTGCTCTGGAGCTTATTCTCTGAAAGGAAAAAATATACACATTAAAGTTTCATTGACCACACATTTCTTTTCATCTTCTGGCGGCATGATGCTATCTTCCTTTGCTTAACCTTATGTTTAAAACAAATAAAAATGAAATGTTGCTACAGAGATAAGCACACCCCCTGATTACTGAAATATGAATGGGTGACCATCCAGCTCCTCCCTATAACTTTTGTAGATTGATCGGGAGCCCATTAGGGAATACTGCCAAGCAGGTCTGGCTCAAGAACCAAAAAGCTATTTTCGATATCAACTACAAATCTCTCTGATTCACAGATTTCCCATCCAGAAACACTACCTTACAAAAATCCTTAAAAGCAGTTCCACACAGAAGCCTTTCAGAGGCTGTTTAAAGACATTCATTATACCAAGTTATGATTTTCCAGATGTGCCCCACAATTTTATGATATGTCAGAGTAACAATGTTAGGATTGAACACAAGACTCATCCCTGATATTGCTTGAAAACATTTAGTTCTCTTTATTTCTAAATTCAATTCCTAAAATTTAATTAAGCCCATTTTTACACTGAACATGTCAGTGATAATTAATATATTCCACTCTAAACCTATTTACTCAGAAGTCATTCCCACTAATTTCAGTGGAGATTACGCTCTAGTAAGTAAAGTTAAAATTGCAGCCTAAGAAACCCAGAAGTCAAGATTTCTGACCAGAACTGTGTATCAATTGGGATTTATATACATATTTGTAGATGTGGAATTTTTTTTTACCAACTTGGCTTCCTACCAGCCTCCTTGAAGTCAACACTTACGTGGGAGTGTTTTGCTGCAAATGTCTGTTGAGTGACAGCTCTGCAGAGATTTGCAGGGCCTGAAATAGTACCATCCATGCACACATCTCTGCCTTGCAAGTGGCTTGTTTATCTGGGATTATACCTAAGGTCTCTTAGCAGTGAGTGGCCATGCATACATAAACTCACCCCAAAACATATCAGTGGATGAAGTGAGTATAGATCTCTTTCCAATGTAAAAATACTTCAAAACAGTTTCCATTCAATTTTTTTAAGCTGCACATATAATTTTCACAGGAGACATTAAATTCATGTCTGGATCATTTTGCCTGGAGAAAAAACTCAGTTCACTTTACAACTGCAAAAGGAGGGTGCTAATTCCACAGTGAGCAGCTAAATTAAATCATACAAGCCCTGAGCCTCTGTATATAATAATGAAATTACTATGGTGACATGATGAATTGTGACATTACCACTACAATGGTTAAGGCAGGTATAATGCAGCATGACTGACCTGGCTGGACATGTACGATATTTCTCACTCTATACACTCTATAATATATTTCAGCCTCCTAAACAAGCAGGAGCTGGGTCCAATTCATAAATTGGTTTTCAGAAGGAGATTAGAGAACCTCAGTGTTTCTAGCCACAGCATATTAGCATTGTTATAAGTCAGGGAAGATTTTAGACCATTTTCTGATTAAAACAGTTGCCATCTAAAAGCCCAAATGTTAGGGGAAAAGCAAGGCAGGAATTCACAGAGGACACAGAATGTTCTGGAAACTGGCCAAAGGCATTCACTCTATCCAACATTCTGTACTTGGGAGCTTCAAAGCATGCAAGGAGCTTCCATGCCCCATTCATTCAACAGAGTGAACTCATGCACACATGGACACCTACTAATGAGAGACTTCAATGAGTATCAAAACACACTTAGATCTCTGGCTCTAGAATAATATTCAGCCATCAATTCTTGTTGAAGAAAATGTTAATCCAGTACCTTTTTTACCCTGAATTGGCCTTGTTACAGGCTCCATCTCTGAACAAAATGGATTTCAGACTCTGACTCTGGAGTTTGCTGTCAAAAACTGTGACTTTGCTGAGTCTGCAATGATACAGCACCGAGTGATTGTTGTGCATTCCATAATGAACTTCTAATACCAAGTTCAGAGAGAGCCAGTTTGGTGTAGTGGTTTAGTGCGTGGACTCTAATCTGGGAGAAGGGGGTTTGATTCCCCACTCCTCCACTTGCAGCTGCTGGATGACCTTGGGCAAGCCATAGTTCTGACAAGAGCTGTCCTTGAAAAGGCAGTTCTGGAAAGAGCTCTCTCAGCCTCACCTATCTCACAGGGTGTCTGTTGTGGGGAAGGGAAGGGAAAAGAGTTTGTAAGCTGCTCTGAGACTCCAAGTGAAGGTCAGGATATAAATCCAATCTCTTCTTCTTCTTCTTTTTAAACGCTGGGAAAGCACCTCTTAGTATTGACAGAAAGGTTTTGTTGGGGGAGGGGGCAACTTGCTCAAACTTGCCTAAAACTTGTCCAAGATTGTTCAAATCGATTTTTACAACAGAAGACACCCCCCTTACAAAGAGGGGACCTCAATGATGTGACCCTACATGATATGAGGTGAAAAGAAACATGGATTGTTGGATTTTTGATCCTATTTTGTGAAACTGTGACAATGGCTTTGGGGGAAATTGTGGATTTAGCTGAAGGAGCCCAGACACTGCTCTGTCAACTGGAATATGAATGTTGCCAACTAAGGTAAGATAAGCATCTGCTGAGAACCAGATTGCATGGGACTGGGTTTCACACATAAGGAGGGGAAGACACTCCCACCCCCGGACTGCTGGCATGCACAGTCATGTTATTCAAGAGTACCTTTCCTTGAACACCAGCCTGAAACATTGGAAAGCTCCAGAATATATTGCTGATTACTGAGAAAGGAAGAAGTCCCTGAGACGCAGGTGAATACCTGCAACTCTGATGAACAAAAAGACCAGTCTCATGACCAATAAGAAGAGCTCAGACCCACATGTTGTTTTGTGATACTGGGAAGATGTCATGGGCATGGGCTTTGCAGTCCCCTTGTTTTAAAAGTAAACAATGAATGAGGGAAAAACTAAGCCATGCCTCTGTCTCCCCACTTAGGAGTGACATGCCACCATGGTACCATCCCTGTCCAAGGGAAATGTAAAAAAGTCCAGGAGGAAGACGGGGTTGGAAATAGCTTTACTATTTGAACACTGTGATTTGCAAGCCAGAAGTAACCTTTTCTTTTTCAAGTCCTCATGCTTTCAGGATGTCTTGAGTCCCCCAAAGGCCTCTCCCTGCCCTTCCCCATCTCCTAATTCTCAGGAGTCTGAGAGCTGAGAGTCTAACAAGCCTGAGAGAGTTCTGTCTTCCTGGATCCTTGGATAGGTAGCTATGAAACTGTATCAACTTGCTTGCTAAGAAACTGAGCTAAAACTAGAAGGACAGAAGGGTGGTAGGGCAATTAATTATTTAATATCTAGATTTTGATCGGCTAATATACATTAAGTTTGTTTGCACGTTTGTAACTTTTTGTCTCAAATATATTTACAAGTTTTGTAGTTCATCTCTCCACTATCTAGTGTGTTCTCTACTGGTGTAAAACTAGTTTAGGGTTATACTTTATTTACTCATGCTTCAGCACTGTCTATGTATCTGCTTATATTATTTCTTGTAACTATGTGCATTGTACTGATGATTTTGTACCCAAACTTTTCCATGTATTCCTGTACCATGCATCTGTTTCACTTTGCAGTTTTCTTTTGTAGTATATTGTGCAGTAATATCTTCCAATAAACTGTTTAATTTTTATCAGTAATGTTTTGAAGTCTACGTTTTCTTACTGATAGTTGTGTACCTACCAGGGTAAGAACCCTAAGATTAATAGAAGCCTCTTGCTTTCAGGGACCAAATTAACAGAAAGTAGACAAACTCTCTGAGAAATTTTCAATAGTAGCACAACCTGCCCCACAAAAAGAGCTCTTCAGCTCTTCTACTGACAGTTGCCATGGAGGAAGTAATAAGCCTTTGTACACAGAATGATGTTTTGTTCCCATCTCCAAGTAGCACCTGCAATATACTTGACATCCCTCCCTCTTCCCCATCCCATCATAATGACCGTTATTACAACATAAATGAATACATTTATTTTATCGGAAATGTTGTCATCTTCTGTATGTGATTATAAAATGAAAGCTCAAGTTAGTCAACAAGAATTAAGATTACACTTTCCCATTGATAAAAATATTCACAGCAACTTAAAAAAGTGCAAAAATAAAGATGCACGTAATTTTTCACAAATGGAGATTTGCATCCAAAGCTGCTAAACTGCACATGATCCTAGGGCAACTTTTACTATGGCATTACCTTATTATTATAAACACTAGCTGGCATTCAGTGAGCTGCGTAGACTCACACTAGCCCTGTCAAATCCCTGTTTTTTCCTCTTCCTCTGACTTGCCTCTGTCACAAACTGCCTTTGAAATGCTCCTTCATTTCAAAAACAGTTTAACTAGTGGGGGGGGGGGGTACCTGGTATGCAAAAAGCAAGGCTGCTCAAAAGGTCCCCTGGGCTCATGAAGCTAGTAAAACAATTCTTTGGAGTCTGGCCACAATCTTATTAGATGACAGTGGAAATACTAACACCTTGGCCTCTGCAAGATATAGGGAAGAATCTAGCGCACAATCTATGCCACTGATACAATTTGCAATTTTATGAAGACAACTTCTCTCACAGTTACAGCCATAAATCATTTTTAGTCGGCACACATTTACAATCTGTCCAGGTTTAAAACCCTCCTCAGACATCCTGTCGGCACTGGAACATACGTTCAGAGCTCAAAGTGTACTCTGTGGTGTCACTTATTTCAACATGTCATTGCTCAAAATACCAAAGCTCTAGTCTTGAATACAACAGCAATGAGAAAGTCTACAGGTTTATTGTGAAAGTGAATCCAGCTGTGGTGGGAGGAGGGGAACCATGCCAGCAAAAATGATGCACACACATCTTCTCTTCTTCCAATCTTTATTTTTATTTAAAGTATATGAACAGATGAAGCTGCTGTGATATTGATCTATTAAGATCAGTGTTGTCTACACTGACTGGCAACAGTTCTCCAGGGTCTTTCAGATCACGTACTACCTGGCCCTTTTATCTCAAGATACCCAAGTCTGAACCTGGGACCTGCAACCATCTGCCAAGCAGATGCTCTTCCACACAGCTATATCTCCCTTTCTTAGCCACAGGCTTCTGACATGTCTTCCAGATAAAATGCTAAAAATCACATTTCAATATATAATCAGTTCAGTAAACCATAAAATGCTAAAGCACACATTAATATACAATGTAGATCAACAAGGACGAAAGCCAGCTCACAGCAACAAAAGAAAATCAATCAAAATCCAAATAAACAACAAAAAAAGTGTTAGACTTGTGCCAGCAACTGGAAAAAAATCTGGTGCCAGGCTATGGGGAGGACATTCCACAGACAGGTGCCATCACATACACACACAAACCTTGTTGTGACCTAGAGATGTAAGATGCTTTGAAGCTCATCAGGGGGTTCCTTGGGATCTGACAGCTGTTTGCTTTCCCAGAGAAGAACTCTATACAATGTGCCAAGAGGTCAGAAAGAGCAGAGATGTGTTTCTGCAGAGAGATAAGTATTTGCTCTACCAGCCAGAAAGGGCCAGATGAATAGCTGTCATAAAAAATTTTCTGGGTATTGATATGTGCAGAATTTATGCTATGGGGTGCTTTAGACTCAGAAGTTCATTTTCCACATAGGAATGTGTTCCCTAAATCTGGATTAAAAGGCTTCCTGCAAATTAAGGCAGGAAGAGTTGAAAGGTTGGAAACATCCTGTACCATTGTTCAAATGCTAGGAGTTGAATTCCCCTGCATGGAACAGGTAGGAGTCAGGATTTGCATTTGCTCCATGGACATCCAGGGAGGGATGTCAGAGGTAAATCCTTCTGTATTGCTAAATTGAGCTTAATGTTATGTTTTCCTGTTGTTTTCCTTAGATCTGTAACCAGTAGGTGTGATACTTATTTTCCATTTTATATTCTAGATTAACCTGTAGCAATAAAGTTTTTCTGTTTAAGAGACAGACTGTGCTTCAAACTCCTCCCCATGTGACCTTAGGCACCTGTTCACACTTGGGAAGGGCTGAAGTAGTTGAGAAACTCTGCCCTTTGCATGTGCTCAGAGGCAGCCTTTACTCATATTGTCTAAGTCACTGTTAATGTGGGAGGCTGGATTTTAACGAGGTGGTGGCATGAAGAAGAGGAACATGCTTTACATGGACACAAACATGCTACATGCATGTAAACACACACAGACCCAGGGTGGGCTTATGACACACTTCTCTGATGTTGGGGGTACTCAAAGTAGAGTCTTCATAGATTAACTCAAGTCTTGGGCAGGTTCATACAATATAGCATTACAGAATAGCATTTTATAAATACTCAGTCTACCCTAGACAAAGGGCTTCATGTAGTCATTGTCTTTATTCTTGAATCTGGGCTTCAGTCTTAGTTTTTTTTGGGGGGGGGGTTGTATAAAATCTTGCTTGGTGACCCAAAAATATTTCATGTTTATTGATATAGGCTATTCTGATAGGAAATCAGACGATATTCTTTGAAACACTTGGGAGTTGTTCATTCAAGTGGTTAAGAGTGACAGACTCTAATCTGGAGAACCAAGTTTGATTCCCCACTCCTCCGCATGAAGCCTGCTGGGTGATCTTGGGCCATTTAGAGTTGTTTCAGAACTCTCTCAGCCCTACCTAACTCACAAAGTGACTGCTGTGGGGAGAGGAAAGGGTAGACAAAAGTCGGGTGTAAAAACCAACTCTTCTTCTTTTTCAGTTATTTCATTAATATTTATATCATAGCAGAGAGGAAGAACTATTTTACTCTTGGAGAATGCTTCTCTCTGTGGTAAACAAAGCAAGAGCCATTCTAGAACAGAACTTGAACATCTAATCTTATCATAGATAGAAAGACTCCTACAAAGATAGCTCTATTACCAACCTTATAGAAGGATCTCACCCAGTGCCATTGTTGGTATAGTGAATGAAAATGTTGGAAGGTGGGGGCATCCTCAACCCTTGTAAAAAGATCCAGTTATGGGAGTTTAACTTTTCCCCTGGAGGTGAGGCATATGTTCTTCATGCACACCTTCTCTCTCCAGGAATGCTGCCATCTACAATGGGAATGGCATTCCTGCCATCTCACTGTTTCTCCTGTGTAAAAAGCCTGCTTATACCTTAACCTTATCAGCCACGGCATATGCTGTGAAAATGAAGGCACTATGATGACTTTCAGACAGCTTTCAGACAGGGTTGTCTGGCAACTGGTGGTAGGGTTGTGGGTGAGGCTATGGGGGGAACAGCAGCACATGTAGTGCTATACCACATCTAGTAAAAAGACAGGAGTGACATGGTTTCTGGTGATTCCTAGAGTGACCCTTGGTCACTTCTGGTAAAAACACAAGGATGTGGGTTTTTTGTTTTTGTTTTTAAAAAAATCTCCATCTGCCACTTGGCAGTGGGACCTGGGGGTGATCACCTGCCCCCCACTGGGGGCTTGGCAACCCTAGGCAACAAAGTTGTACTTAGCATATTAAATGGGTTGCTTGACATCCATGGGACACTGCCACTGGCAGTAACAGGACACCGTGGGGAGTAATATACCATCAGTGGGTGGTGATGCAATTGTAATGGCTCTGTGGGAGTGGTCCCCATTTTTTTCTGTTACTATTGTCCTTTTGACTTTCCTGCTGGGAGAGCATAGGCTACTGGCTAGCTAAAAGGAGCAAGTTTAGATTTTCAGTGGACCTCCTAGCCCAGACCATCGAACTGACCTGGAAGATAGTTTCAAGAAGTCTTCATGTGGTCAGTCCCTCAGGCTCAGGGAGCAAGATGGGAAGGGGTGTTTTTGTGTGTGGGTGTGGGGGGGGGGGTTGAGAAAGAATATAATATAACATCATGCATATGATCTATTTGAGTCAGCAATGTAATGTATGGGAAGAGTACTCACATGGGATGTCAATTGCTATTTCTGCCACTGAGCACTCATCAAAGTAGTGTCTGCTGTTTTGTGTGAGAATGTTCCTCATATGCTATGCTGTTCATATGCATAGACAAGTAGGGTTGCATCAAGTATTATCCTCTTTCAATTTCATCTTGAAAGTAGTGGGGGTGAAAAGAGAAAGGTTTGAAAACAACCTCCTTTTCTTCTTGTTGCTGTTATTTCTTTTGTCTGCTTCTGCTTTGACACATCCCTCCCTTAATTACTACAATTTCTTCCTGGATTAATTAGATGAGTAATTCCAGTCAACTGGGGATCACACAGTAAACTGGATAATGATCTCATGATTCCATGGAGCCAGTCTCATTTAACTGTATGACATCCTCACTGAAATCAAACCAAGTCAATTAAGAGTGATAGCAGTGCTTCTGGATACGTCACAGGTTGATCCCAGCCAGCCAAGGATTATATATTGAACAGACTTGGCAATCATATTTGGCTATGTGGCAAATGAAACCAATTCCAAGTAAGGGCAATGCTTCCTGGGCAGGAAAATACTATTGAAATAATTATGGAAAAGTAACCCCAAGAGGGGAGCTCTTTTCAATGCCACCACCACCCCACCCCAAATTTTTAAGCTTAGCTCAAATTGGGGTTCATTCATAATATATGAATCAGCTAACAGGAAAAGGAGCAATAAACCTAAACAATAAAAGAGGCAAAAAGGACAGTAAAAAGGGTGTGAACTTGAAACTAAACAAATAGAATGTGCCTTGGATTACTTAATGCAAATAAAAGTAGCTACAAGATTTGCAAGAAGTTGTGTTGGAAGTTCAATGAACTATTTTCTCTCCAACTGGAAAACAAGGTTTTACTACTCATGTCTGTCTGTCTGCAGATACTAAGTGGTTATGTCTACATAGAAAAAATTAATTGTAATTTTAAAATTACATTCATCCCATTGTAACAGGTGTGGTTTATCTCACCCAACAAGTTGCTAAACTAATTTGCATCTTTAAATTATTGCATGAATATAATTACATGAGGATGCATTAGTTTCCAGAATCTAAAAATAAAAACAAAGAGCAATCATTCCTTAGACATGGAAGTGCATTGGTACAATAGAAAGATGCTTGTTTAATAGACAGTAAAATTTATCTCTGAAAAACAAATCCTGTTAATCAAGCATTTATTTCAGTACATGCCTTGGCTGTTTTACTAAACATAAAAGTATGAACTTGTCCAGAAAATAATTTTAAGAACAGGATGTTATTTATCATATTCATTATTTACCTAATGTCTGGGAATACAAACCAAGAGCTGGATAGCTTTTACCAATAAACAATAATGATGAATGTGAAAAACAACAACCTGGATTCCTTGCTGTGTGCATGAATCATGGAATGTGAAGGTTTCTATGTACAAGTTTGGGACTAAGGGACTATCAAGCATCAGACCATGCATACAGTAAGAGGTCAGTTGTCTTCATCTCATACCTAAGTTTCTGTAGCTGCAGGTACATGCTATGTGACATAGCAAAAACAGATGATGAGTAGACTCAATATCTCTGATAACTGCATAACATAGGAAGCAAGCCACTGTTCACCAGTGGATTTTGGCCACTGTGTGACACAGAGTGTTGGACTGGATAGGCCATTGGCCTGATCCAGCACAGCTTTTCTTGCATTCTTATGTTCCTAGCAAAGGCTGAGGTTCTGTGTACCATCTAGCAATCAGGATCCATGGGTTTGATGATATGCCCAAATTGAGATTCTGTGCCTAGGAAACAAATGGGATGACTGTCCCACCATAAGCTGTCACATACCAGCAGTCAAAGACATTTGCCCATAGGATGAACATGCCCTTTTGATCCCCTCTGGGATTAGGATATTGATGCCGATGCATCTGTACCAACCACTCTACACAAATGGCTGGCACTCAACTCTCTGCAAATGTCAGAGCATCAAGGGACACAAGACATAACCATTATGTCTTCTTCATAATCATCTATGCTGAAAGCTTCATAATGCAATCCTAGGTTTGAAAAATCCATGACTGCACTCTGATATTCATTCTGCTTCACAGTTCCACCCTAGATTTGAGAAGTCCAGCATTGTATTCTGATATTCATCATACAAGTACTGAGTGCAAAACCAGAACTTACATGCATGGAATGGAGATTAAGAACTGCTACAAAACTTGACTTAAATCATCAAATGTTAGTATTAGATAAGGAAATTATGTTAATGGTATGACAAGCCAGGGAGTTTTGTATTTTAATTCATATTTTAATCTTCCCTATACTTTTTCATTTTCCTACAAGGCTATTAAATTCCTGCTTTATTTTCTACCACTATCTATAGGTGGCAGCTGCCTTCTTAAATCTATCATGACAAGCAGACAAGCTACTTCACCCTTTCTGTGTGAGAGTTGTAAAGATGGATACTATCATAAAAGAGACAGAGCTGGTGGAAACATCCGTGGGACATAAAAACATAAGGTAATAAAAATGCAGTTGTATAATGAATGTTGCAGGATAATTCTAAATAACCAGCTTATTTTATGATAATACACTAAATTCAGGGGGGCAAATTCTGCAATTTAATCATTGGTCTTTACACACACAAAAGCACATCAGTATATTGGAGGAGTGGGGAACAGTTTATATATGCCTTGAACATGGCATTCAATGAATCTCTGCTAGATTTAGGGATCTTAATTATCCAGTCTTGCTTGCCGAGTGGCACAGCAGTATGTTAAGAATTTACAATTCAATTTTTAGTACTGTCTTCAGACTGCTGTGTGTATGCAGCTTCTGTAGTTTACATTTTATACATTTCTCCTGATTTTGGTTAGAGATACAAATGTTGTGCAGCAGTCACCTGTAAGGGGGGGGGGAGAGACATACAATAAAAACTGTGACAAAATGTACACACACTAATGTCAACATTAACTGCATAATTTCTGCAAGCTAAACATGAAGACAGGCAGAGTGACCCATTAAGTTGAGCCAACCCCTAGAAAAATAACAAATCAAAATGGGAGATGTTCCCTCGTTCTTAGACTATTGGGTTCTATTGTTAGAAGAATATGAAGTTATTTGTTTGTTTGTTTGTTTGCATTACTTATGTCTGCCTTTCTCACTGGGACTCAAGACAGATTACACAGGTTGAGTCAATATCATCAACAAGATGGTATATTCAATAGACTACATTAGGATTGTAGAAGTCTGGAACCACGAGGGAGAACTGAAGCATAGCATAAGTATTAACATGACACATTAAATGGTGCAAAAATCACACAGCATGACCCTATTTACACTAAGCTATGCACAGCAGTATAGACTACAGTCCCTAATCATTTATTCAAGTAAGTATGTAAGGCCATTGTGTGCAGTGCAACTCTATTACCTGTGCAGAAAAGCCTTCTTGAATAATTCAGTTTTGCATAGTTTGCAGAAAGCCAGGAGGGTGGGAGCCTTCCTGACTTCCTTGGGCAGACCATTCCAAAAGGTGGGAGTCCCAATAGAAAAAGAACATCTATGGGCAGTTGTTGATTTTGCCCCTTTGCAAGTTGGCACTCAGAGAAGCCACTGCTGACATGAACAAAACTGTCATGGTGCTGCATAGGGGAGAGTCAGTCCTGAGGATAAGAGGGACCAAGGCCATGAAGGGCTTCGTCTGTGAACAGCTTTAGGCAAGAAATGCTCCATACAATTTGGTCTGCCTTAATCAAAGAGAGTCTGAGGAACAGGACTTAATACACTTGTAAATAATGTAGTGCAAGTTCTACCTTGATGGTTATTAAGTGTAGCTAAAAATTAAAAATTACAGCACAGGAGCACATCTGTAAAGCTGTCATGATTCAATTTTACCAAACAAATGTTACCGCAGGCACCCAGCTGTCTTTGGCATTCCACTACAAATGATAGTTTGTGTATTTGCTATCCAAGCCTCAATTAAGAATATTTGTTGCTTTGCTTGGAGAGAGCATCTGTCTTTGCAATAGGACTGATTTTAATTTGTTTCATCATTCCCGAGCATGCTTTGTTTTATAGCACAAATCTTAATGTTGTCTGTAGGCATTAGTGAAAGTTACTGTACAGTTTTCTCCCCCTAATTTGTTTTGTTCAGTTCTGTGTGATGGTTGCTGTGCAGAACATGGCTTTGGGCTCAGAGCCCTGGTGCAGCAGGTCCCCTTGTTTTGAAGCTAGGAGCTGTCTCTGATCTCCCTGCTGAAACAACAACAGCCATTGTGTCACATTATGTCCATAAATAAAGGACTGGAAAAAGGAGAAATTACTGAGGGACAGACCCTCAAGGCCCTTTAGCCCTAAAGCATAGCAGAAGGCAATCAGAAAACCATGCAACAGGATGGGCTGCAGAACCTTGGAGAGCTCCAGGATTGAAAATTGCTCCAGTGAGACTCAGGCAGGCCTTACCTGGAGACTCAGGCAGGCCTTATCTTCTTGGAATAATTCTTTAAAAGCCCACATTTGCACTTAGAATTTATATTCCTACAGTAGTCAGTCATATTTTGTGTCCTCTGGGATCACTGTCAACGGTGGCAGACTGATTGTGGCACTTGGGGCAGTTAAGGGACAAGCCGTCTAGACCTGACAGCTTGGGAGGACTAAACTGCTGGCTCAGAGGTTTCAGCTGAGATTTGATTGTGCCATTCCCATCCTAATCTGTCCCTCCCTGGACCAAGCCTCTGGTTCAGCTGGTTGGTTTGAGCTTTCCCAATCTGCTTCATACTCGTGAGTACAAATATTGATGCTGTTATATTGGATTATGGTACTCCCCCATCCACAGGTCTATGTTATGGTCACCCTCAGTGAATCAGACCCATTAGTGTTGATTTGGGATGTAGTGGGAAACCTTTTATTAAACAGATTGGGTAGGTGAGCAGACCCCTACAACCCTTCTTCTCAGCCATGGAGAGCTAGGAGTTCCACTGTGACAGATTATGTCATTATAGGATTTATGAGCCACATTTTCTCAAAATGTTGAAAGTGGCTTACAAATAGCAAAAGCAAAGTCTTAAAAACAATATCATAAAATAACTAAAATCCAATATAATCATAAGCAGCAGCATAACACAGCAGGATAAAAGATTCTATACACTGTCCTGTCCCTGTGCTGTTCTATTCACATGGAAAGAATACTAAATACCCCCTGACTCTCTTAGTGTTGGTATAGCTCCCAGGAGGGGCAATGTGGCAAGGATAAATACCAGCTCGCCCATATCAACTGAAATTCCCAGTGCTCTGGGAGAAGCATTGGAAGCTAAGACAGAATCAGAGGCCTTTTGCTGACAGCCCATTGCTTGGTCAGTTAGTCCTCATGGTTCCCAACATCCCAAATGAGTTTCTTCCTGTGCCCTTCCAACTGCTCTTTCCTCCCTACCGTTAGCCATATAAACATCCCTCAGAAGATGAGTTTAGTAAAAAGAAACTATAGGTCATCTTGGGAGATTTTAAGATCTGCTCTTATACAAATTTTCTGTAAGTATGTGTGATGGACTGTCAAGGGTCATGCCTAACAGAGTCTGAGGACCTTTGAGTGACAGGCTGTTTAAATGGAATTATGTGGAGAGAGTCAGTTAAGAAATAACAGTTGGTAACTGACAGTTGAAGAAGAGACAGTTAAGCACTGACTGTGGACTGGGAAGGAGGCAAAAAGAGTGAGAGGATCAGAGAGGATCCCCATTCAAGCTGAAAAGGGAAACTGCTGGTAGTTAAGAGAAGTAATCCCTGCCCAGTGAAAAGGGAGATAGCTCTTAAAAGAGGAGTGATCTCTGGTCTGTGTATATGGAAAGATTTTGGGAACTTGGTTGTATGTTCCTGCCCTCTAGACTTTAAGAGTAAGTGAAACTCAAAAACCTATGCTTGAGTGTTTAAACAGAAACTGAAAAGAAAACCTCTTGCCTCAAAGTTTTAAAAGACCTATTGAACATTTGCTTGTTGGCAACAAATTATCTGGAGTTAGTATGATTACAAAGTTACATCAGTTTTGGTTCATCTCATACATCCTGTTCCTGATTCCACCTGACCTTGTCTCATCTAAGTTAAATAAAGCATTTTGTTTGGAACTTTCAAAAGTCTCTTGTGTGCCATTTCAGATGTTGAATATAAGAAGGTGATTGTGTCTCTTCCCTCAGTTCCCTGGACTGGGCCAGCATCCAAAAATATATATTAAATAGACAAACAAATAAGAAGAAAATAGATATATTTTCAGCAAGAAAGAAGAAAAAAGGGGAAATCCTGTCCATGAAGCAGGGAAGATGGTGAGATCACCATAGTATGTTAAACCTCTATTATCTCCCCCTGGTGCTCCAGTTCCCCAACCTTCACCCTTAGCACCATGCTGTCCTTTTCCTTTGAATACTTTATTTTCTGTTGTATTTTTCTTATGTCTTTGTCTATTCTCCCCCTGCCTTTCTTGGCCTTCTTATATCCCTTTTGCTGGTCCTGAAAGCAGTATTAAAGTAGAACAATCACCACAAAGACAAAGTGCTAATCCCATATGTGGTATATAAAACAGACGCGTCATAACACTGTCAGCTAGATTCCGGGTTTTGGAGCGTTAAAAATACCACTTATGAAGGCTTAAACTAGGAATGTCTAATGAGCTTCTGTGCTATCCCAGAGCCATCTCAACACCTGTTTGCATCAAATTTGCAGGGACTGAGCCACCAAAGGTATGCAAATAATGCTGATAATTAAGTATGTGTAACGTTATTATAAGGAAGCTACTCTTCCGGTTTCATCTACCTTCAGCCATTTTTGCAAAATACTAATTATGACAAGCTTAATAATAGTGCAGAGCTGTGCCAAAATGCCAAGGTCTTGTAAATATTGGTCACAGCAATTTAATTATCATGATTTCACTCTTAATTTTAATTTAGCATAATTTTTTCCATTACAGCAAGTTCAGTTAAGCTGAAAGATAAACATGGAAATTTTTGCTTTGTAGTACTGTGATGCATCTGGTTTAAAACTATAGTTGCATTAAGTCTCTCTCTCTCTCTCTCTCCTATTCACATTTAATTTTTTCCCCATGAGCAGATATTCATTTCAATCATGTTTTCAGGATGGACACCCTCTTCTAGTAGGTTTCATAATAGGCTTGATTAGGAGACTAACAAGAAAGCTATGGAAAAGAGCTAGAATATTATTGGGCAGGTTGTATAAAAGCCACAGCCTGGAGAGCAACTATTGACATAGTTAACAACTTGTGCCTACCATGGCCCAGGGGGAGAAAAATGAGTTTACTTTCTGGGAGCCTGGGGACTGGCCTGCCAGCCCAGTATCATATTATAGTCTATTGATGTCATTTCAGAAATAAAATAGAATTTTGTTGCATGACTCACAAGTTTGTATGGATAAGATGTAAATCAACAACAAGAGAAATTATTGCTGCCACGTCTTAGCTTATTTGTTAAACCTTCCTGATTTTTATTCAGGGTTTTCCATGTATTGTTGGAGAGCTTCTGTTATGAAAATGAATCAAAGCAGTGCTACATATGCACAGCATAATTGTGACCAAAGACCACAACCCTGTGCATAACTAATCACATGATCTCCAGTGTTTGATGATTAGGACACATTATACTTTTATTTATTTATTTATTTATTTATTTTGGAATTTATATCCCGCCCTCCCCGCAAGCGGTGAACAAGTACACAAGTACACTAGTGTAGCATCATATCATTATGTTATTCCACCATTATGACAGTATTCCACCATTTCGGTTCACTTTGCCCCACTCTTCCTCCAAAGAAGCTCTGGTGTACAATTGCCAGATCATTTCACAGAACAGATGACTTCCCAGCTTGGATCTGGTTAACTTCAGCAGTGGAATTGCATCAGTGGCCTTCAGATCATTCTCTAGCACAGAATGAAGCACCAACCCAATGACATCTCAATCACTCTATGCAGAATGAAGGTGAGACACTGTGATTGTTATGGTCTATTTATTGTACGTACGTATGTATGTATGTATGTATGTATGTCAGAGGTCCTTTCGTAGAAAAAGAGGTGCAGGAGCTCATTAGCATAATTCATTAGCATTACTTATTTGCATATGCTACACCACCTGACATCACCAGAAGTATGTCAGAAGGCAAGAAAGAAAGGAGAGAGAGAGAGAGAGAAAGAAAGAACTGGCAGAGAGGGGATAGCTACCAGTCCTAGCCTCAGAAATACCACTATTCTGGGAGGATAGCTTCAGTGGTGGCTGAAGCCTTCAGAAGGCTGGTCGGAGGAACAAGGACCTTTCCAGGGGACGGGGTCATTTTGCTGCAGCCATGACACAAGCAGGCATTTCCCCGTGGGGGGGGAGCTGGCACCAACTCCCAGAGCTGCGCTCCCCCAAGCTCCTGCTAGAAAGGACCCCTGATGTTGTCAGCATACTATCTTGTAATGCAAGCAAGATGACAGCTCAGGTAAAGCATAGGTAGATCATCTTGATCTAAGATTGACAACAGAGGGATCATGTGTACAAGTCACCTGATAGAATTGCATCAGCTTTCCAGTAGTCACAGTGACTCAGCACTGTGTTCTGATTGGTGATTACAGATATATATTCAATGCTATTAGACTGTACGTTTTTCTCTCTGGATCATTAGTTGCCTGCGTAGCATTCTGTCCGTTTGTGTGAAGATTCTACCAGTGCTATATATGGACTGTAAATACTTTAATGTAAATAAACCACTGTATATTTCTGCACTAGCCAGCACTGTCTTGTGGATTTTATCGCCACGCTTCAACTGCGCCGACAGATGTATGTATGTATGTAGTGGAAGAGTCTGCTCCTCTCTTAATATCTGTGTGATTTAGTTTGGTCCTATGGGGTGGAGCTCCTGTTCAGTTTCCAGTTTTGTACGAGTTGAAGTTATTGGTTGTTTAAATTGTCTTCTTCTGAATAAATGGCAGATGTTTTGAGCCAGCTTGTCTGCTGAATGGACCTGAGAATGGGTGCCTATGTGAGTACCTTAACCTGGGAACCCACAGCCAACGGAGGACACTACAGTGGTGGCATTTGGAGTCATACCATTCCATACAAGAGGTGGGGAGAGTTATCATTTTGAAAACTCCCCACTGAAAAAGCTCATTTAGTGAATTACTACATAAGACAGCCGGCTGTGCTAAATCTTTTTGTGCTGGTTTGCAATATGAAGAGAGGCTATTGTGTTGTTTTAACATGAGAGGGTGTTCAAAAATGTGACTCCTTGTGGGCAAGCTGAAAAAGTGCACTGAAAAACTGTTCTGCCTCGAGCTTGTATGGCACAGGGGGCAGCTCTGTTTGCTGGGGCAAAGGTCTGAGATTGTGATGTCGGTTGTGCACACCTGGCCTGCCCATGTAAGAGCTCAAACTGGAGCAGGTAGGATATCAGGACTCTTCTTAATTAGGCATTGAGAGTATTGGCTGCATGCAGGTTAAGGCTTTAGGGCCATTCCTTTGAAGCCTGCCCTTTTCTGTTCAATGGCACTCCATTAGAAGCCACAGGCCAAGCCATTCCTCGCCTGTCCCAGGATGCCTGGCTTAGATATTCTGCTGCTTCTTGAAACAGACTGCATGCCACTGACTTCAGCTCAATAGTTCCCTTCATGAAAGGCTCACTGATGTCTCTTTCCCAAAAGCAGCTCTGCAGAGCTCATGGATAGCTGCCTGACAACAGAGAGCCATGGCAGAGGCTTAGTCAAAGTGATGTGTTCTGCATTTCAAATAGTAACTTACAGCTGTATTATTATTATTAATTGAATAGCCAGCAGAGAGCTTTTTCTGCAATGAACAGAAAGGCCTCATGCTAAGTAGGATAGCCTATTTCCCAACTGCAGATGTAAAGTGAATAAAAACAAGCTGCTGTTTAAGGCACACTTAAGTGCTTATACTGATTCATCATTCCAGATTAGAAAAAGAATTACCACATTTATGTCATAATGTATGTCCATTCAAAAGCAAAATGTGTGGTCATATTAAAATGCCGTTGGCTCCTTTTCAAAAGTGGCTCACAGGGAGTAAATCTATCAATTAATGAGACCAGCAGTCATTCTTGCATGGGGTGATACAAATGGCGCTTAAACATTTTAAAGTTTTGCATCTATTGTATGTCACCATTAAAGCAGGCAGAGCTCCATCATCTTGAAAAATTTACTCTGCAGGCACTACAGAAAATGTATACTAAGAAGACAAAGTTTGTAGGTGAATCACTAAAGACCAACTTATTATCTGGTCTGCTCACCCCAGAAGATTAATGCAGAGCATAATTTTTTCATGCACACTTGCCTACAAATTGCACATATTTGTGGGGAATAAAAGAGTGGCAGAGATGGTCAACACAAGAGCAAAAGAGAGACAGAGACTTGATTCCAGAGTTAGTACTGTTGGCCTGCATCCTCTCCCTAAGAAAAAAGAAAAAGTCCTTTCTCTAATCCACAGTTGGAGCAGTGGTATAAAAGGAGTAGGAATCACATGGACCATGGAGCACTTTCTCAAAAAGAGGCCTGCAACAAAGGTACAGGCACTGTTAGAACCCTGTCTCCTTTCCAGAATCACAGGAAAAGACAGCTAAAGAAATACTTTTAGAAATGTATTCTTCTGTTTTTGCTAAAAACTAAGTGGCCCTGGTAAACTTGTTGCCTTGATGCTCAGGTACTGCTTCTCTGAATCTGCTTGATTTTCCTTTATATAATGCAGTAATCTGGCCTATGAGTTTCAGCCATCTTTGTTACAAACTACATAAGATGATGGTATAGTGCCATGCACATATTTGGAAAGAGAATTTCAGGATCCTGATGGAAACTCCAGTTTTCAGACCCTCTTCAAATATTGGCAGTGTCATTGTCTCAGGTGGCAGTGTAGTCTCTGTGTGTTTTCGGTCTTAGCTGGAAACTGGATGTGGAAAAACTAATTGAAACTTAATCCAGAAAATACAAGATAATTATACTTGGTGACCTGTGGTGGCATCAGTGAGCACTTTTCACAAATTTATGTAGCTGGTCATATAGCTGTGACCCTTTGTTTTAGATCAGGATCTTACAGCCTTTCTAACTGTGTGAATTGACTCAAGAAATGCATTGTGTGGGGTGCTCTTGAAAACTGCCAGAAGTTTCAGCAAATACAGAATGTGGCAGCCAAGTTTCCAGAGGAAGATGTATCCCCAACAGCACACCACTTCACCAGAACCTAGACTGGTTTCGTATAATAATCCAGGCCTGGCTGGAACCAGCTTTAGCATTCAAATCTCAAATGGATGGGTCCACATATATTAGCATTCAGCTGTTTTCCATTATCTTCTTACAGGTATCCTCCACGTGACTAGTAAAAAAGGCGAAAGTGTGCTGGGAGGTATTTTTGGTGGCTTTCAAAGAAAAGATACTATAATTCAAACAAATCAGCTAACAGATGCATTATCTTCTGAAAAACATAACAGGTCTCTCTTAGAGGTGATGCTGGTAATGAGGTAGTCTTTATGCTTTAGGCAAATGCATAGGCGTAGACTACAAAGGGGCTCGAGCCTCCCCCGAAATTTCCCAGGGGGGACTGAGCCCCCCCCCGGGAAAACGTAGCTCCTGCTGCCGCGCCTCCCGGGGCCCTTCCGAGGCCGGCAGCTGCTGCTGCTGGTGCCTCTCCCCTCCCCCCCCCCCCCCGCCTGGCCACTCTTCCATCCTTCCCTCTCCCTCCCTCTTTTCCTGGCGAAGGGAGAGGAAAGGAGTGGGGGGGGAGAGGCCCCGGCAGCAGTGACTGGTGGGCCTCAGAAGGGCCCAGGGAGGCACGGAGGTTTCCCTGCGGGGGGGACATTGCCCCAGCGAGCGTGCATGCTTCGCACGCGCGCTTAACAGCCCCCCCCCCCCCCGGAATTTACAAAACTCTACGCCCCTGGGCAAATGTCTTTCACCTACTACTTGATCCAATTAACAGAAATTCCACAGGCTGAATCTGAGATAAATGGTCTATCTGTTAAATGGTCTATCTGTTAAGCAGTATCTGTTAAGCTTTCGAGGGTCCCTCCTGGGTGTTTCCAAAACTGGAGAGTTCCTCACCCACCCACCCCCAGTTGCTTTGAAGGGTGATAAACATTTCAATTGAGCAGAGACAGTCTGTCTGGAAATATATCCACAACTGCCACAAACAGCTTGAAAGTTTGTGAAAAGTTCATGCCAGTGGCCCTACCATGAACTTTGCTTTGTGAACCAGGAACCAGCAAAAATTCGTGACAGACTTTAGTTCATGAACCAGTTCATGCCCCTTCCTAACTCCTCTTTAACACCACTGAGCAAATGATCCTGGGCGATACTTTTTAATGGTTTGGACCCTGATAGCACAGAATATATATCCTAATTATATTCCTAAATCCCAAATTCTTACTCATTTTGCAAGAATGAACTGATAGTTACAGTAAGCTTTCAGGAGCTGCTTCAAGATGCATTAATAGAGAGGCAAGAATTCACAGCTCATCTACAAATAGCTGTTAAGTTGTCAGGCAAGTGAACGCTTGCGGTTAAATTTAGGTTTTTAATGCTGCCTTATAAAGAGCCAACATGAAATAGTATTCGTATCCAGAAACAAAAATGAAAAGCTAGATTGCTAGAAACCGGGTTGCTTAATGTAGAACTCTCTGGCAGAAATATCCCATGCAACTGCAAAGGGGGGTAAAATCAATACTGAGGAGTGCTCAATGATGAATGGAGTGAAAGAAGTCAGATGCAGATCATATAGCATTATGTACAAGGCACTTGTGAATACAGCATGCAATTAAAAGAAGCCAAGCAAATTCACATAGATAGGAAGACAGATATAGTAGGTACAAATAAAACAGTCATCAGGAGAAGCACAAGAAAGAACTTGGGCTGTTTCTACTGAAAACCTGCTTAGCTGCCTACTGGATGGCATGGGATCATTCCCCTGTAACAGTGCTGGGTTCAAATACAGTCCTTTGTATAGCAGGCCTCTCCCAGGAATTGATCATACTTCAAACTTTGTTTAAATATACATGTTAGTAGTTATTCCATGTGTACTACAAACCTACCTGCCCAGGGCTTTTTTGAGGTTTGGGGGGGGGGGGCAGAGAGCACCCACAGAGCCTCTCCTCTCCACTGCTTAGCTTTGTGCTCCAAAGCCAGTTTGGTGTAGTGGTTAAGTGCGTGGATTCTAATCTGGGAGAACCAGGTTTGATTCCCCACTCCTCCACTTGTAGCTGCTGGATAACCTTGGGAAGCCATAGTTCTGTCAGAAGTGTTCTTGAAAAGAGCAGTTTCTGTTCGAGCTCTCTCAGCCCCACCTACTTCACAGGGTGTCTGCTGTGGGGAGAGGAAGGGGAAGGAGTTTGTAAGCCGCTTTGAGACTCCAAGTGAAGGGTGGGGTATAAATCCAATCTCCTCCTCCTCTTCTTCTTCTTCCACCTACCCACCACCCATGTACCCCAATCCAACTGTCCACCCATGTCCACCCATGTGCCACCCATGTCCACCCATGTGCCTGTGCATCTTACCCCAGCTGTGCTGGCCAGGACCTGTGGCTGGGAGCATGGTTGAGGGGAGAGTTTGAAAGTAAGCATGTGGTGTGCTGGTGGGCAGCAGAGGCAGGGGGCAGTGGGTCACACCAGCTTTGGCATCTCCCCCTCAGGGTACATTGGCACCAGCCCTGCAGCCTCCCAGGAAATAAACGAAACTCAGAGTGTTCTGTGCCAAATACTATCCTGTCGTCATTTCAGTTCATCCTTCCCCAGCAGCCTCTTTTGACTTCCAAAATGCACTGCTGAGGGAAGAGTGAACCCTTTACAGACAAAGGGTCATGTGGTGAGGTAAGATTGCCCCCCTTTTCCATCAGCCAAATGATGGCAGCAAATAACCCACTGTGTTCAGAATAAAGATTTCAACAACTAGGAGGTGGCTAATGTTCTGGAAATCAAGACTTGAGAAATCTTTATTGAGCACTAAATTCCTTTAGTAGTCAGACTGACACTTGACATTTCACAAAAAAAGCATGATTGAACTTCCTCAGTACTACAGTCCATTCCAAAGAAAGAAATGTAGCTCTTTTAATTCCACCTCTACAGTTCAAGAGGACTGAAAGTGCAGAACAGATATCCAGATCTCTATGATTAAAGGGCCATCAGTGAATTGAGTAGTGGATTTTAATTTTATTCCCCTTAATGAGTTGCAAATTGCACCAATGCATTAAGCATCAATTATCCTTTAGTTAAATGCAGCCTGTATGTTTCAGTGGCTTATCTTGAGTGGTGCACTGATAATAAAGTGCAAATAATTTAAATGCTCAGAAGCAAGGTACCAGTATGAATGCTCCATTTTTTTTATTGGTACAGGCAACAGAAATGTTACTGGCACTAGAAAAAATCACTGCCCCTCCTAAATTCCAATATAATAAAAAAAAATTATTAAGGCCAATCACAAGGGAAGGAATTTGCTTTGGAATGTCACAGAATTCTAACTTAATCCAAACACTCACTGTAAATGCCTAAATTCTTTCCTGTTTTCTTTGTCTAATGTAGACGGGAAGTCCACTTGACAGGGACAGTGCCACTGGTTGGGTACCATGCCCTGCCTACTGTACAGATGTTAAATGGTAGTACTGGTGCCATCAATGTCATCATGTCATTAACATTTGAGGACATGCCAGAGAAGACACCTGCTCAGGGTTCTGCAGCTATGTGGCAGTAGGTTATATACTGTTGACTATATTTATAGCTTTCCTTATCCTTTAATCTAATTTTGCTATTCCATGAAAATTGCTTGTGCTGTGCTGTACTGTGCAGTTGGGAGTGATAATCATGTAATTAACTGTCACCAGGGAAATAGAAATGTTTGACTAAGCCTTGTCAAATGAATTTCAGCAATTTTCCTTCAAAATCCATTTACTGGTAATGCTTGGAGTGGTTTCTTCAATCCACTGACAAAATTAATATCTTTTATTTTGGAATGGTTGTTATTTTGTTCTCAGGATCAACCATGGTCATCTTTAAATTGATATGGCGGGGGCGGGGAACATAACTAGAAGATATTCATGGCAATCGTGTTATTCTAAAATTCTGCACCATATGCTCATCAGAGTTGAGCCCATCTTGAGTTCATAATTTTAATGGCAATTTTTGGTATTCAGATTACTATTCAATCTATTGAGGCCTCTGAATTCCATTTTTCTGTGGTTCTGAATACAAACCTGTGACTTATAATTTCTCACACACATCTGGAGCAATTTCTGTGACGGTATTGGGAGGGAAACCTCATCCCTTCTCCCCACATTTGCAATACTTTAGAAGCCCCATGACGTGGTTTTTCCCATGGTATCTGACATCCATACTGAGGGCACTAGGCACTCTGTGAAAACTACATTACTCAGGTCAGCTGTCTCTTGAAATGCTGCTGTATAAATATTGCAGGCATTGGTAGGGGAGGAAAGCCCTTTCTCCTGCCACCCTACTTCTCCTACTTCCAAAGCAGCAACTATTAGTAGCACAGCAGGAAATGAAAAGTAAGATGGTCAGAGGCTTGAGGGAGGCAGTGATAACCAGAAATTTAGATATATATTTTTTGGAAATACAAAGTCTTTGCTCATAATCTAGCCTAGCAGGGATCTCCCATCACAATCTTTATCCTGTCAGTCATGCTATGAGGTAAGTCACCATATCTTATTCCATTATCTGAGCAGGTGAGGGTCACGAGTGAGGCTCAAGGCTATCTCTGGAATTCATATACAGAAGGTTAATTGCCAAGGATCATGTCCAATCTAATAACTGAGGATGGACATGAATTGAGATCTCACAGAACCATGTGAGGCCCTGATCTGGGTATCCATGCCTTCAGAACTTAAATGGATGGCAGATGGGAATAAGGATTTTTTTTATGTGGTAGCACAATATCTTTAGAACAAAATGATACCTGCACTTTTATTGTTTAGATGCCGGGTAAAGACTTTCCCCTTTCTTTTGCTTAATTGATTATATTGTTTCTGTTGCTTGGATCCCTTAATTGTTGGGTTATTAGTTTATATTGGATTGACAGATTTAACATTTGTTTTGCTAATGAGTTTTTGTTGCACTAATCAGTTTAAATGTTTACTGATTTAAGACTGTGTATTTAAGACTGTGGTGAAGCAGCCTTGGAAGGCTGCTTTGAAGATGAACCTACTGGGGTTGGGGGAGGGGGGCTTAATGCTTTCCTCCTGTATCTTTCCAAGATTGGAATTGATTTGATTTGATTTATATACCACCCTCCCCAGATGAGCTCAGGGCAGTGTACAACAATTAAATAATACAATTAAAATAACATTAAAATAACAATTTGCATAGGATAATATAAAATACAGTGTAAAAGCAGAGAGATCAGATGTCAGATCAAACCTGGAATCTCATCAGATGTCCAGTGAGATCCAGACCACTGATGGATGATTGGACAAAAGCTGGGGAGGGGGGAATGTCTACTGCCTCAACCAAATGCCCGGTGGAAGAGCTCCATCTTGCAGGCCCTGTGGAACTGCAATAGGTCCTGCAGGGCACTGATCTCATAGGGGAGCTCGTTCCACCAGGTGGGGGCCAGGGTCGAGGCTAATCGGACATCCCTGGGGCCAGGGACCACCAAGAGGCATTGATTTGTGGACCTCAGTGCCCTCTGGGCTCATATGGGGAGAGGCAGTCTTGTAGGTATGCTGGCCCCTGGCCATATAGGGCTTTAATGGTAAGCACCAGCACCTTGAAATGGATCTGAAATTTAATAGGCAGCCAGTGCAGTTCACGCAGTACTGGATGGATACAAGCCCACACAGGTATCACCATCAATACCCATGCTACCGCATTCTGCATTAGCTGCAACTTCCGGAGCAGAGTCAAGGGCAGCCCCACATTGAGAGAGTTACAATAATCCAGTCTGGAGGTGACCACTGCATGGGTCACTGTAGCTAGGTCTTGGGGAGTGAGACACAGGGCTAACTCCATAGCCCCAATGGAGCTTCACTAGGAATGAGGGAAACCTGTACCTGTCTCCTCCTTAGCTGCAGAGATAATTGCATCTCTAGGGTGAAATTTTAAATAGTGAAGGGGACTGGGAGGAAAGAGTTAAACCCCTCCTTCAGTGATCCTTTCCCAGTCTTCAAAGCTGCTACAAAGATTATTTTTTTAAAAAACCCAAGCCCAGATTTCTCATTTCCTTTGTTAGATTTTATGTCTGCTTAGGCTTTTATCTCTCCTCTGTTTGTGTAAGTGAGGCCATGAATGTGTTACACTACTGTATCAAATTTAATTTGGGTCACTGACATATTTATGATTAAGCAATTTATCAATCTGGGTACTGAAAGGTTTGCGAGTTTACTCCTGTTAGGTTCGAATTATATCATATCATTTCTGGGAAAGGCTGTCATTCTCTCAAATTTTACCGTACTGTCCTTAAACAGCTGTAATTGTACATCATGAGAATTTGCCTAGAATGAATTCATTTGCCGTTGCATCATGGATTTTCAGAGTTATGCTGCTCACTCTTTCTAATTAACTAGAATGGTGCCCCTGCCAGGTCTAATCACTTGGAACACTTGGAAAATGTATTGCTTTCATTTTAAGGAAGCCGACTTCAATAAGGCCATTCTGGGGCTCCAAAGCACCTCTGTATTAGTGAAACCCATTAGCAAGGTATCCATTATTGATGCAAAGTTGCCTCTGAAGCTGCACTCAGTTTCAAAAAAAGGCAGTCCACAAGACACGTCAGAGGGCACAATTTACTGAGCTCCAGGATGACATCTGACATGGTCTGTGGATGAGCCCTTTCATCCAACAGAACTGGCACAAGAGGCTGTGATATCTCACAGAGCACTAATTGACAATGACAATGCTCATTTAAATGGGGAATGTTTGTGATTTTCTCATAAACAGTATAGCAGTAACTTCAGATTTGATGTCCTCAAGATTTCAGATCATCCCTTACGGTATAACTGAATGATGACTCTCTTTCCTGCTCTAATTAACTTGCCTTCATTGAAAAGTAGGTAAATAATGAAAGAAAAAGAAGGTTATTTTAAAAAATGAGCCATGAAAGTAACTAATTCTTCATTGCAGAAAATCTGAGAAGTAAAATAGGATTTTCTGAGCACTGCCTGTTGCATCAGGCAATATCAGCTCCTTCTTGCTGTTAACTTGTTTGTTTGCTGCTAAGTGTTGTAGACACAGTGCCAGCAAGATACACATGCACAGAGTTTTCACATGACAAAAATATATTGTTTTCCTTAGAACCAAGAATAAAATTGTCGGATGTGAAGTTGTCAAAGACCTTGAGACTTGAATCAAGCAGACTCGTGCCTTGGCACTGAGAAATTGTGCATGCTTAGCCTCAAAACACTCTCCAGGTGCAGAAGAGAATGAAGTATGCAACTTAAAATGTTTCCCTTGCTCGAAAGCCAGTCGAATCCGATGCTAAGGGGAGGTACTCATCTCTGTTTCCAAGCCGAAGAGCCAGCACTGTCCAAAGACATTTCCATGGTCATATGGCTGGCATAACTGGACTTTAAGGTGCACGGAACACTGTTACCTTCCCACTGAAGTGGTACTTGTTTATCTATTTGCAATTTCTTGCTTTCGAATGGCTAGGTTGGCAGGAGCTGTGACCAGAGACGGGAGCTCACTCCGTCATGCAGCACTTGAGTCTTGAACTGCTGAACTATCGATCTTCCAGTCTACAGTTCAGCGTCTTATCCACTGAGGCACCACGGCCCCTGGTATGCAACGTAGGCCCCTGGAATTAGTAGGTAATATGAAACCTCTGTACTGGCCAGGCACAGTATAACTAAGGATAATATGCTCTCATACTGTACAGCCCACCATTAAAGATGTGTCTCCCAAGCCCCTCTTTCTGTGCCCCTCAGCTTCAGAGGTGAGATGGGTGGCAACTAGTGTTGGGGCACTTTCACTGGTGGAACTTCACCTTTGGAATGCTGTCCCCATTAAGTGCAGGACAACTTATATTTGTTATTATTTTTCTTCACAGCATTTATAGCCCGCCTTTCTGCGCAATCAGGATCACCAAGGCAGCTAACAATGAAACCAGCTAATTGTTCTTCTGCTTTTAATATGACTCCTGTTTACAACTGGGGTGGAACACATTGCAGCCTGTACTGGTTGAGGCCATGATTAGCTGGACTGAAATCCAGGCCTGGGTGGTAGGGAGGGATGTAATTCTCATTTACCCAGATATGATACTATTATTTCTACTTGCACTAAGCCCTCTGTAAGCAGTATTAGATAGAAAACACTCATGGGTATATGATAAAGGGGAAAAAAAACAACATTAAATGGAATTCAGCAAACTGACAATGAACCAGAAAAATAACAACCTTTGCTAATGCTGTTCTTTGATGTGCCTCATTATCAAACCAACATGCTTGCATTTATTGGTGAAATTTTTTAAGCCCTAGTTTCAGCTGATTAAAAAATGGAACCATCAGGCTTTGAATCGCTGATGATTTATCAGCATGAAGGTTCATTCCATTTCTTAATCCTCCTGCTGCGAGTTCCTGTATGGCAATCAGGAAAAAAGTGTGCAAGCAGCAGGTCAGTAACTATCATTTCCTACAATTTTTTTTTTTAAATGACTACCAAGGAAGACAAATCATGGAAGCTCTGTGTAGCAAAATAATGAAGCAGAGTTACACCCATATAAGTCCATTGACTTCAGTGGACTAGGAGGGGTAGAATGGCATTGTAAAATTATCTTACAATTGACAGAGAATGCATTCACAACTGATGCTGCAAATTCTCTCTCTCTCTCTCTCTCTCTCTGTGCACGCTTTTGGATCGGGATGCCAAGAACATCCATGACTTTCCATTCCCAAAATGAAAAGCATATATTTGTTGCTGTGGGGCTGACTGTCCCAAATACATAACAGTTTTTGTACATCCACAATAAAAAAAGCCAACTTTCAGTTTCCACAATGCCTGATTCAAGTGAGTATCAGGATGTTGCTGAGCTTTTCAGCAAGGAATGATGAGAAATAACCTGCCACAGAGCCCAATAGACTTGGCTTTTGTTTTTAAATGGAGAACGAGGCACTATTGCTCTCCAAACTGGAAATAACGGCTTGGATCCAGCATGTGTTTTTAGTCAGTCTCACCTAATATAATAAGAAGGGCTTTAGTAAAGACCCAGTCTCGTATGGCTTTTGTCCATGAAGTTCCCGGACTCTACAGAATAGACTCCCCCCACTCCCTTTTCACCAACCCAGTTCTAACTCAGTAGGGAGATTTTTATTTTTTTATAAACATATATGTCAGGTTAGATATAAAAAACATGCATGGTAACTTTTTTTTCAGACTGAAAGGCACAAAATATTCCATGCATAATCCTATTCTATTATACACCCTACAGGGCTGGTCCCAGGGGTTTTTGTTCACTGGCGAGGCTACCTTGTGGCGCCCCTCAGGTGAGGCTGCCTTGTAGTGCCCCACCACCACAGAACCACCCTCTCCACTGCCAGAGACCCACCCACAAGGGACACCCCCCCCCCAGCCCCAGTGCCCACCTGCCTGCCTGGGTTCACGAGCTCTCCTGCCCTGGCAGCAGCCACCTGCACCAGCTGGCTGAAGCACCTACAAATCTATCTGCATTGACCCAAGGCTAAGTTTGGTTCTTAGCCTGAATGGAAAGCTGCATTCAGGCATAATGGTAAATCATGGTTTGCATAAAGCACACTATCTCCTGGTTTGAGTCTCTCTCAGTCTCTCCACTGCCTGTTTGCCAGCTGCACCCCTAGGCAGCCGCCTAGTTGGCCTAGTGATAGAGCCAGCCCTGACACCCTAGTGTAGAACTTTCGCTCTGAGCAACTTGAGAGGTTTTCATGGGCTTACTATATATCTGTTTCTATCATTTTATATAAAAGAATAATCAGGCTCCTAAAGATACCAGAAAGAGAAATACCTGGCCTATGTAGAATATACTTCTGTCAAGATTTTTTTCTGATAATATATCTGGTCTGAAGCCCACTTTAATTTAACTGTCAAAGACCAAATTGCTATTACTTATTTTTTCCAATCACCTTCATTAGCCTGCAGTGGATTTTCAGCTGAATGACTAGTATCATCTTGGAGCAGCATTGTTCTGTCAATGAACTATTTCCCCATCTATTGACTTATCCCGGTTTTGCACCTCTTTCTTACTTTCTATTTTATTTTCTCCTCAGATGCTTTTTCAGCTTTCTGATTTATCAATTCTTACACCAGCTCAGCAGTAGTTACAGAACACCCTAATTTCTTGTCAATTGCTTATCCAGTAATTCATCCAGAATAATGAAAATATTGGAAACTCAGTCAAATCTACAAAAGGATAGTTAGCAAACCTGTTTTCCAGACCCAGATTCCCTTCTTCCTGTCGCCAATGATAGCACTTACCAGAGCCTCTTTTTCAGACCTCCATTCTTCCATACCTTGATTCAGCTATGCTCCCGTGGTCATTTTATAGCACACCCTTGGCCACCACAATTGATCACACCAAAGTTCTTCTTGAGGAGGCACCAGACATTCCCTCACACCACATACTTAGGATGCAGTCCTTCACGTCCTTCAAGTTCCTGCAAATGATAGTGTCTCATGGCAATTTAACAAAGATGTTTGCAGCTCTCAGTGCTTCTTAATCCACCTCATTTTGAAATTCCCTCTTCCTAATCTGGCTAGCCAACTGCAGGCATGGCCTCAGAAAATAGATTTACAACATTGTTGAATTACAGCCATGCACACAATCCAAGATTTAATTAAATAGCCACAGGATATAATGGCAATTCCAGTGCTTCAAGTTCCATGTAATTTAGACAGAAGTTAGTTGCATTACAACAGTTATAAAGTTTTGACATTTCTGCTGTGGATGTAAATATTGTTGTATTGGAAAGTGCATAGTGATTGCAGTACTATAAGTATTTGGAACAGTCGTTTTCATAGTAAAGAAACAACTTCCGTGTTTGCAGGGGTAAAGGAAAGCAGGATGGTCAAGTCAAAGAAATCCACTGTAGACACACTACACTAAACAGTGGGGGCAACAACCTACATAAAATTATCACAATGAATATTGCTTGCTAGAGGTGAAATAGTTACTGTAAACAAATAAATAAATATTGTTTAAAGCACAATGGGTTTTGGTGAGCTGTACAATATATTGGAAGGATATCATTACTTGGAAGAATGTCTTACCTCTATCCTCCAGAATAATTGGAGCCAAGGATGTCCAGTAACCTGCCAGCTTGGCTATCAACCTGTTTACCAGTCATGATCACGGGAGCCAGTCCTTCAGTGGATATTTTGTCTACATCCAAACAGTTCAAATGAAACTGAGTATATGATCACATGCTGCTTTCTAAGCAGCTGCTGCCACCCTGTCCAACTGTCAAAAGGCACATGGTTTCTAAAAAAATGTTCTTCAGTTAAGACTTCAAACAGTTGAACTTGCAATCAGTGATGCCCATGCAGGTATTGTACCCTCTGTAGGGTCATTTAAAGAATGCATCTGTCTGCATGGATGCAAAGAGAGCATGACCAGAAGAGTCACACATGTAGAGCTGATGATTTGTGAAGGGCAGCTTTATGTATTAGCTGCTGGTGGTATGAGTCTACTGGTAAAGACAGCCATAAAAGGGTCCCTTTCCTGGCTTGTTCGAAACTTTCCAGACAGTAAAAGAACCACAAGAGCCTTTGTTGGATTTCCTGTTTTATTTTAATTTGTCTGTCCTGATGCTCTTAAGACTTGTGCAAAAAGGAAGACAGAAAATGTTTCTATAACATGAATTTTCTCAGGTGTAAAAGATAATTTAATTGTATACAAAATAAAAGAAATAAAAATATAAAGAACCTACACTAAGCACATAAAAAATAATTCTCTAAGTAACCACACATGCACACACCAACAAGAAAGCACACTTATGAAAGGTAAATTGTGATATAAAAGGAAATTGGGGTATAAAAGAAAACTGGGAAGTTTTAGGAAAGGGACATACGAAAGGGAAATCCTGGGCTTGAGGTTTAGAGAGGAGCCTGCAACACAGTTGCCAAGGGTGTACAGGTGGTAGTGGGAAACCTGGCACACCTTCCACTGAGTTGGGATGGTCTTTTTATGGGGAAGAGTCCCATAGCTAGACTTGGGAACCCACTTTCCCAGGATCATGATTGGTCCAAGACACGAGGTTTGAATCTCACTGGCTGGTTTGAAGTTAACTGCTGTCAAACTTTGCTGGGAAAAAAGTGTGTATGTGGGGGGATACCTTGATTAGGCTATTGTGAGCCAACATAAGCACAAAGAGGCAACATAATGACCATACTTGAATTAAGTTGAAGAGAGCCAGATCTGTGTGGACACAAAAGTTTGGGTGAGTCAAGGTAGCTCCTGGGCTGGGCAGACACCTCTAGAACCTGCCACAATATCCTAGTGTTGAAAGGTCTTTTGTTATTGAGAATTAAGTAAAGTCTTGTTGTTACTGAGAACCCTGAGCTAGGGAAGAATGTGATTAATCAGTTTGCAATGCCAGCACATCCTGCCTCTTTCCTGGGCTTTCATGGTTGTAACCAGGTGCCTTTTCGAGACTCCCCTGGTTTCAGGTCTTCTGGCACTTAGGATCTAAAAGGGGGTGACTGTTAAAACAACTAAGTCCAAAATAAGATGACCCCACTTACCAAGGGGGTCTTGGCTGGAGGAGGGGGCAGGGTCCTCACACTATGTATGTGTGTATGTATAGATACAGAACATGTTTTGTTATGACATGTGCTTCCATTCACATGTAACCTTAGACACATATGGGTGCTCTAACTTAGGTTTGGGACACTTATCAGAACTGCAACTGATTTGAAGGAATTAAGATCCATGTAGGGGAAACCTCTTCCCACTACATTGCAGCTGGCTTGGAACTTATGAACTTAGTGAAATATTTTTATTAGTAATATTCATGATAGTTATTATTCTCAAATTGCCTTGACTAATATAATTATTAACATATATGTTCAGTAATACATACATGTACCAGATATGTGAACACGTGAATGAGGCCCACTTTCCACCATAGTTCAAATTCAGATTGGGGAAAATGGAACATAAGGCCTTCCTTCCACCACATCTGACTGACTGTTTCCCTAAAAGGGGCTGCTGACTTAGGTTTTACATTCAGCTAGGTACCTAGTAACCAAGAGACTGTATGGCAAAGTAAAAAGGCTCCTTGGCAAATAAGGAAACAGCACTGAGATCTAGGACATAAGGAAATCAGAAATACCTTTACTGAAGGCAGTAAAACTACAGTAAAAGTCACAAAAATGCAAAGCATACAGAAATACCATGAAATACTAGTGTACCTAGATTAAGGTGGAAGTATTCCAAGCAGCCACCTGGACCTGGATAGCTCAGGGTAGCCTGATCTCATAATCAGATCTTGGAAGCTAAGCAGGGTCGACCTTGGCTAGTATTTGGATGGGAGACCACCATTCTAGGAATACTAGGGTTGTGAAGAAGAGACAGGTAATGGCAAACCAGCTCTTAACATCTCATGCCTTGAAAACCCTACAGGGTCACCATAATTCAGCTGTGACTTGACAGAACTTTCCACAACCATTCCAAATGCCCATGCATTCTTTGCTTTGTGTGCTACTCAAGAAGGAGGGGCAGAGGCCAAAGAGAGCAAAGGGGAAAAGGAGAGGCTTCATAGCTGTTTCTCAACACAGGTCTTGAACAGAGTTCTTAGTAAAGATTCCAAGCATCTGGGTAGTCAATAAACCAATTTTGGAGCCAGACAAACAAAATCCACATAAAGATCTAAAGGAGCAGGAAGGAGAAGCAGGGAAAGCTTGTGACATCTGCCCTCTCTTGCTTGAAAGTATCCACTTCTGAGAATGGCAAGGCCACTCAGGGTACAAAGCAAGACAGATATCATAGGTCAAACATATTCTGGCTTCAGTTATAAGAATAGAATACAAATGATATCTTTTTCTGAGCTTGGGGAAGAGAAAAAAATTCAGGAGAGCTCAGGGGTATGATTCCTAACTGGCAGAAGGTGAGAATGAGGGTATCTCTATGCTCTGGGAAGTATTCCAAATAAGAAAAGAAGCAGATATTTTGGGACAGGGAGGAGTCATGTTAGAGGAAGTCCTGTCTTCCTTATGGGAATGTGGGACGTCAGAAATAGCTCTCTGTGCAATGTTATCTCTGCTTAGTAAAACATGCTTTCCTTTAGAAGCTTCAGGGCTGCTTTAGCCAGTAACTGCACTGGGAGGGGCTCTGCTGCTTGGACTGAATGCAGCGCTGTCAGTCACTGACGGGATGGGCGTCTGCTGCCCAGCCTCCATCTCATACACAGGAGACAGGCTGGGGGAAGCCAATGCTGTGGCTTATAATTCAATAACACATTTCCAGCTCAAGTCTGGCAGATCATTCCATTGACATCATGAGATGAGCAGCCTTTGTGCTTCTCAGGTTAGACACAAAATGCACTTTACAATGCCACAAAGGAAGCAAACCTTAATCAAGCCTTTCTAAAAGTGAAAAAAATGAAAATGAAAAGAATCTTTGCAGATGTCAGTTGAACACATTCAAAAGTGAAATCTGGCTCCTAAGAACATTTTCATTACTAAAATTAGATCTACCGCATGTATCTGTCAAAACAAAGGATAAAATGACAATTTTGCAACAGTTTCTTCCTCTTTCCCTTCAAAAGTGCATTTTTAAAACTTGCACTGATTTGAAAAAATAGGATCGACAAGGGTGGAATGTGCTATTTTCATTAATCAATACATTAATCTGCAAAAAAAAAATACTTTGTGTAATAATAGCTACAGAGTATGTTGAAATAACATTTCATGTGATTCTTGAGAACATCTTTCAGCCTGGACCACATCACATATGAATGTTGTTAATGTGAGACAGAAAGTGGAATAGGACTATTTAAATATCATGTCACCACAGATTCATAGAGTTGGAAGGGACCTAGTTCACCCCCTTGCACAATGCAGGAAATTCACAAATACCTTGCCCTCACACCCCACACCTTGCTCCATGCCCAGAAGACGGCAAAAAACCCTCCAGGATTGCTGGCCAGACTGGCCTGGAGAAAAATTGCCTCCTGACCCCAAAGTGGCAATCAGCATTTCCCTGGGCATGTAAGAAAGGGCCATGAAAACGAAGCACTGATGCAACCCTTCCTGCCGTCCCTCTCTTGATCTGCCTAAGTTCATAGAATCAGTATCACTGACAGAAGGCCATCGAGCCTCTGCTTAAAAAGCTCCAAAGAAGGAGAGCCCACCACCTCCCGAGGAAGCCTGTTCCACTGAAGAACTGCTCTAACAGTCAGGAAGTTCTTTTTAAGGTTTAGCCAAAAACTCTTTTGATTTAATTTCAACCCACTGGTTCTGGTCCGACCTTCTGGAGCAACAGAAAACATCTCTGTACCATCCTCTATATGGCAGCCCCTCAAGTACTAATCAGACCTGGGTGCAGGAGGGGGAGACAGTAGCTCTCTCCCAAATGGCCCCCCCAGGATTCTCGGTCCTGCACCAATCACGGACAAGGGGGTGGGGGGGAGGGGTGGCAATCTTCATTCAGGAGGCTTACTCCTTCAGGGAGCTCCCGCTGGTGGAGATTACGGGCATGGGAGTGTGTCGGCCTGGTGTGGGAGGCTGAAGAGAGTTTGGCTGTGTGGCTGGTGTACCAACCGCCTAATGCAGCAGCTAGTAGCCTGCCATCCCTGGTGGAGGCTGTATCAGGCTGGGCATTGGAGCACCCTAACCTTGTGGTTTTGGGTGACTTCAACGTCCATGCCGATGACGCAGCCCCCAGTTGGGGGACGGACCTGGTGTCATCCATGGTGGCACTGGGACTCTCTCAGTACATCTCGACCCCCATGCACCAGGCCAGACACGTGCTCAATTTTATCTTTGCTGCGGGGGTAACAGTGGACCAAATCACTGCTTCGGCTGTGCCATGGTCGAACCACTATGCCCTGGGGGACAGTCTGAACTTTCCACCCCAGCCCCTAGGTGGAGAGCTTATTTTAGCTTGCCTGAGGAGCCAGATGGACCCTATGTGGTTCCAGAGGGTGCTGCAGGAACCGATGCCCCCGGTAGCTCGTTGGATGAGCTGGTTGAAGACTGGCATAGCCAGCTCACTGCAGCCATCAATGAGATTGTTCCCAGGCACCCTCTTCACCCTCACAACAGACTGGCACCCTGGTGTACCCAGGAGTTGCGGCAGATGAAGCGAGAGCTACGACGGCTAGAGAGACGGTGGTGTCGTGCTTGGGATGAGGCTACAAGAGCATCTTATAGGACGTTTATGAAAGCCTATGAGATGGCAACCAAGGCAGCAAAGAGGGAATTCTATGCTGCCGAGATTGCATCCGCTAGCTCATGCCCAGCCCAATTGTTTAGAACAATTTGGTCTTTAACAACTCTGCCATTTGACAGACCAAACTCTAGGGAATTGGAAATTGGCTGCGAGGCATTTGTGAGCTATTTTGCGGATAAAGTCTTGTCGCTCCACTACGACCTCCCCGCCACAGTTGAAACAGTGAGTGAACTCAAGGCCCCTTGCATGTCTTCAGTTCCGGGCTCAGATGGGTTTGACCTGCTTGACCTAGACGAAGTTGACAGACTTTCTTGACTGTGCGCCCAACCACGTGCATCCTTGATCCGTGCCCGTCCTGGTTAATAAAAGCTGGCCATGAGGGGTTGCGAGGTGCCACTCGGGAAATTATTAACACCTCCCTTTCTGAAGGGAAATTCCTGGGGGCTCTCAAGGAATCGATGCTCTGCCCTCTTCAGAAAAAAAGCACATCTGGACCCGGTGGAATTGGCAAACCACCAGCCGGTGTCCAATTTGCCCTATTTGGGCAAATTAATAGGAGGGTGGTGGTGTTACAGTTAGAGTTATCTGGATGATGCTTTGGTCTTAGACCCCTTCCAGTCTGGCTTTCACCTGGGACATGGGATGGAGAAGGCTTTGGTTGCCCTAATGGACAACCTCCAGTGACATCTGGATCGGGGCAGTGCTGCTGCTGCTCAGCCTATTGGCTGCGTTCGACATGGTGGATCATCAGCTGTTGACCCACTGCCTCGCCGACGTGGGGATATGGGGACAGGCCTTACAATGGCTCATTTCATTTCTCCAGGGTCGGGGACAAAGGGCAGTGCTAGGGGAGCAGCAGTCCACGAGGCACCCACTTGACTGTGGTGTGCCCCAGGGGGCGGTGCTCTCCCCGATATTGTTCAATATCTATATGCGCCCCCTTGCCCAGATTGCCCGGAGCTTTCAGCTGGGATGTCACCAGTATGCTGATTACACCCAGCTCTATCTGATGTTGGGCGGCTGGTCGGACTCTGCCCCAGATCTAGACCAGGCATTGCATGCCGTGGCTGGTTGGCTCAGGTTGAGTAGGCTGAAATTGAACCCGGTGAAGATGGAGGTCCTGTGTCTGGGTCATTGCAGTCTGGGGCGGGAGGTCCCACTCCCGAGCTTCGTCAGGGCGCCGTTGGTGCCTGCGTTGCAGGTTAGGAGTTTGGGAGTGCTCCTGGATCCCTCCTTGTCAATGGAGGCCCAGGTAGCAGCCACTGCCAAGTCGGCCTTTTACCATCTTCGGCTGGCATGGCAGTTGGTTCCCTACCTGGACTGTGATGACCTAGCCACAGTAATCCATGTGACGGTCACCTCGAGGTTGGACTATTGTAATGCTCTCTACATGGGGCTGCCCTTGGTGCAAACCCGGAGGCTGCAGCTGGTGCAGAATGCCATGGCCAGGCTGCTGATGGGTCTTGCAAGGTGGGACCATATCTGGCCTGTGCTGGCGGTGCTGCACTGGCTGCCTATAGCATACCAAGTCCACTTCAAGGTGCTGGTTCTTACCCATAAAGCCCTATATGGCCAGGGTCCAACATACCTAAGGGACCGCCTTTCTCTGTATATACCCTTCGGTCAGGGTCATGCCATCAACTCTGTGTCCCGGATCCCAGGGACGTCAGACTTGCCAGAACTAGGGCTAGGGCTTTTTCGGTGGCGACTCCTGTCTGGTGGAATGAGCTCCCGGAGGAGATCAGGGCCCTGCGGGACTTAATGCAGTTCCACAGGGCCTGCAAGATGGAGCTCTTCCTCCAGGCCTTTGAATAGGAGCCACCACCAATGATACCACCCACCACGAATTATATCTGTGATGTAGCTGGCCCTAGTGGAACTCAGGCCTGGTGGCAAGGGGGCCCAGACCTACCATTGGGTAGCCATCTGAATAGAAGAGATCTGGAAGCAATTTTATGGTAAACTATGTTATTTATTGGTACTGTTTTTAGGTTGATTTTATCTGTTTTAATGTACTGAATTGGCCTTGTGCCCGTGTAAGCCGCCCTGAGCCCATTCGCGGGGAGAGTGGGATATAAATCTGATAAATAAATAAATAAATAAATAAATAAATAAATAAATAAATAAATCAGTTTGGCCTTTTAAGGTAGGGTTGCCAAACTTCAGGTGGGACCTAGAGTTCTGCTGGTATTACAGCTGATCTCCAGATATCAGTTCCTCTGGAGAAAATGGCAACTTTGGAGGGCAGACTGTATGGCATCCCATCCCTGCTGGGCTTTCTCCCCCTCCCCAAACTCCACCCTTCCCAAGCACACACCCCCCAAATGTCCAAAATGTTCTAACCCAGAGCTCTTTTGTTCATTGCAAAGGTCAGGAAAGGTGGAGGGGGGAGAGAAAACCAAGTTAAGCAGTACTTGCAAAAAGTCTTGTCACACTGATTGTAAATGATGATCTCTGGTATGTGAAGCAGTTATTCCAGTTTTTATGTTCTTTTGGGTTTTTATGTGGTTTTATGCTTCTGTTTTATTGGTTGGCTTTTAATTTTTTATTAATTTTGATTTTACGTTTTCTGATTTCATCCTTTATGTTGTGAGTGGCCTCAGGCAGGTCCCTAAAGAAGCCACATCTTTTAAATAATCTTTTAAATAAATAAGCAGAAAGACCTGCTCAGTCTGCTCCTCTTACAGCGAAATAATTCACACGTGCCTCTGCAGCATGGAATTGCACCATGCAGAATCTGCTGCTATGATTCTGACTGCTTATGCAAAGAATGCTGGGTTTTGTTTTGTTTTTGTACAGAAGCCTCCCTTCTGTCTTGGAAACATGGATAGCATAGAAGTACAATTGTCAATTTAAACAATCAAGGGCACTTTATAAATAAACTATGAATGCAATCCTGTAATTCAGCCTCCTCTTGATTTCTGTCCTTGAAATACGTAGAGAAGAAATGGATTGCTAATTATAGAAAGGCACTGCCTTGGCTGCCCAGCAAAACTTTTCCTGGCTGTATTCTAAAGGTCTGGCTTATGCAATATTACCCAGCTTTCTAATTACTTCCATGCCATAAACCCTTTTCTCTTAAATTGGTAGACTTGCACCTCATTGGCCATAAGTAAGTTCTACACAAGCTGAATCACTTTTTCTATAAAAAAAGATGTAACATTTACTGTCAAGGACCTCTATCTGTGCCCTTTGGGACATAGCACAGTTTAAGTTAATGGGTCCATGATACTTGAAATTCAACAAAACTATCTATGCGGAGGACGCTTTTTCACATACTGAGTCAGAATAATACATTAGGTGCAGCTTTTAGTTATTTCCAGACAGTATCTTCCCCCAGAGATGGTACTGCTAAGCAATAGACATGCAGCAAATGTCTCACTATGGTTGCCAGCTATGGGTTGGGAAACACTTGGAAATTTTGGGGGTGGAGCCTGGGGAGGCTGGAGTTTGGAGAAGGGAGGGACCTCAGCAGGGCATAATGCCATTTCCAAGCAGCCATTTTCTCCCATGGAACTGATCTTGGTCATTTGGAGATCAGTTGCAATTGTGGGAGATATCCAGGTGCCTCTTGGAGATTAGCAACCCTAAAGAACACAAATGCTGTAGGATGAGAGGGTGGTGTGGTGGTTGTTGTTGATCTACCTGTGAAGACCCTGCTGGCTATTTGGACTTTTAACAATAAGCATTGAGATTTTTGGCACAGTCCTCAAGAGGAGAGTATCCAATAAGCCATGAAAAAACAGTAAAAATTGATATTATCCACAAAATAATCATCTGAAAACACATACTGTATTTTCTGGCGTATAAGACTACTTTTTAACCCAGGAAAATCTTCTCAAAAGTCGGGGGTTGTCTTATACGCCGGGTGTCGTCTTATAGGGCGGGTGATGAAACTTCCAAGCCGGACTGGAGAATCTGCGGTTACCCCATCCCTACCACGTCCACAGCTTGGCCGACGGAGGGGAACGAGGGGGCAACCAAAGGGAAGGGCACTGTGCAGACCTCCAGCCAAAGGGCGCCTTCCGAAAGACGGCACACGGGGCTTAGTGAGGCGGGACTAGGTAGGGCCCCCCCTGGGAAATGAAGCGGCTGCTACTTGTGCCGCTGGCGGCCGCAGGAAGAGAGGCCTCAGGCCGCTTGCACTGCCGCGGGGAGGGAAACCTCGCATCGCTCGTGGCAGCCGCGGCGAGGTCTTGTGCTGCTTGTGCCGTTGCCAGCCGTGGGGAAGGAAGCCTTGCACCGCTTGTGGTGGTGAGGCCCTGTGCCGCTTGCGCCAGCTGCGGCGAGGCCCCATGGCTGGGGGTGGCGCAAGCGGCGCGAGGCCTCCCTTACCAAGGCCAGCGGTGGCGCAAGCAGCAGCCGTTTCATTTCTCAGGGGGGCTCGCACCGCTGCCAGCCTCAGGGAAGGAAGCCCCCACGCCGCTCACGGGGAGGCCCTGCACCGCTCACAGCGGCTGCAGGGAGGTGTTGTGCTGACGCACAACCCCCCCCCCCCGGGAATTTAAAAAGACGACGCCCCTGGTGTGAGCTAGCTTACAGTTTCTTAGCCTCCGGCGTCCACAGAGCTGCTTGAGAGAGAAGGACTAACTGAAGGTCTGGTGCTGTATTTGGTGTGCATTGGAAGAGGAGTAGTCTTATATGGCGAGTATATCCCAAACTCTATATTTTGACTGGAAAAGTTGGGGGTTGTCTTATACACCCAGTCGTCTTATACGCCGAAAAATACGGTATTTCCATGTCTAGGTCTACTTTTCTATGTGGGTCTGCAGATATAGTATGTGCTAACTGGCTGTCCAAAAATAATAATAATCAGAAGCTTATGAATTTCTTTCTAGAATTCTGTTGTCAACTGCTAAGAATTGTATTTCAGACTTAGGCCCAGTTCATCAGCTATGGAAGCCACTTTTCCATGTTCTAGTTCTACATTGTTCCAGTATTCTTTGTAGAGGAACCACATGGGTTGGCCAAATGCCAGGTTTCTGTTCCATGCCCAAGTCCCTAGTCCTTTGGAGAGATGAGAGACTCTTGGAAATACAATACCTATGGTCTTGCTTAGGGTACATCAATTTCCCTCCTTTCTAAAATTTGAGGCATTTTCTGAATGCATTTTGGAATGTGTAACTGCAATTGTCCCTGTCCGAGAAACTGTTCCTCGTTTTTCTGTGCAAGCTCAATCACACAGTTATTCCACATTGATTAAAGGTCATCCTGGTTCCAGCATCAGAAAATTAACCTAGACATGTTTGGACTCATCTGAATGTAAAAGAGATGTTGAAACATAAAATAACCTTTGTTATTACAGTGGATATAAATGTTTACAGAAACAGAATTGTGTGACTTTTTCATGTAAGAAGGCTTTAATATCTCCCAAACAATGTTAGTTTGAGTACAAAGAACAAACACCTGTTCCGCACACTCCACTTTTTACAGGAATTTTGAAGTGAGCCTGCAATAGATAATAGGCATTCTGCTTCCAAACAGAATGGTATGGACTAGGCTCTGTCCCCAGTATTATTTTATTAATGTCAGAAACAGAAAGCTTTTGAAAATGCAGTCATCCCATATATCTCAACAATTTTATTGCACTGCAAAGGTACATTTCATTTAAATATAAATGAAATGGTTTATATTACAGGTTCTTGTTTATGTGGAAGAACAAAAAAATAGAAGTATTTTCTATATAAACTGAATTTTTTTTTCATTTCTTCTTTTCCAGACATTTCTGCTTCAGGCTTATCCCCGAAAACATTCCAGGGGACATAACAAACAGGAGACACACACAACAGCAAGTTTGATATGAAAGAAACAGACTAATAACTATTGATCCTCATAAAAAACACCACTCCATAAAGCTGCTTCAAGTAGTAAATCTTGAGTGAAGACACCTTTAAGTGGCTACAGCTTAATGTATAGTGACCTGAAGAGGATATCTTCCAGTTTGTTGAACCCCTTTTTATTTAGCATTTAAAAGCTAAAGAAATTGCTACTCCTGGGTCCCTTCCACACGTGTGAGATAATCCAGAGAGGAATCAAGGCTTTTTGCTCCAGAGCAATTTGCCCCACAGTTGAATGATCACACAGCTCTGTGAAGCTGCCAGCGCAAATCGCCGCTGCGTGATCACAAGCAACCGCGGACGAGTTTTTGGGTTTTATGTTTTTTTTGTGGTGGGTTTCTGAGGCCCTTAACCGGGGAATTGATTAATCACTTCCCCACCCTTAAGGGCTTTCGATGATGCGCACACAGAGAAGGGGGGGGGGGAAACAGTGTCGCGTTGAGATAGCGTGTGATCACGCTATCCGTGACGCCACACTTCCGCACTGGCGCGATCACACAGGGAAACTCCGGCTGTGAGCCGCAGCAAACCATTTGATACTCGAGTTTCACTAGTAGTTTTTTACCACGATTCCCCACCGGATCAAAACGGTTTGCAATGGCTTGATGACGGTTGCGGGACGCTTCCCAGATGTGCTGGTGTGATCGTGCCAGTTTGATCCATCGATGAATCGTCCCTCTAGCGTGGCAAATAGGTGTGTATGATCGCGCCCTTAGTGTTTCTGTCTCTGCTGCTAGAGCCCCTAAGATAGGGCTTAATGGTCTAGTGATCTGCTAGTAATTACCCCTGACCCTGGAACAGTAGTGCCTAAGGGCATTTGAACTTTTGATATTTAGGGCTCCAAAAAAGGATCATGACAATATAAAGCTATCTTTCAGCCTTTCAGTAACTGCTTTGAGATGGTTGGAGGTATGTGGGGCAGGAGTAGGAGTCATGTGAATCTGGTTCATTTGCACAAAGGAAGTGTCCCGCTTTAGCAGTGGGGCTCAAATCACTGGTACTAGTATTGCTGCTAAAGAAATCTGTTGGATGGGGCAGTCTTTGCCCAGCCATTTACTTATATGACAAGTTGTGCCTTTTTGAATAAACACTGTAGTGTATTTTTCACCACATGTTTTCCTGGAAGAAGGAATAGTCTGGCATTATCAACCATAGTACAATGAAATCTGAAAGGAAAACATTATTTGTGGTTCTTATCAGTTCACATTCTCAAGAAAAGATAAACATAACCAGTGCCTGCACACAGCTGCTTCTGCTGACTGCTGCTGTATTTCTTTCCTGTTTAATTTTGCTGCCTTTCCTCAGGATGGTGTATGCTGGATTGTCACATTTATATCCCACCCTTCCTTCAAGGAATTGAGGGTTGCCATATTTTCTTTTATTTTTCTGTACAACAACTCTGTTTTCTGCCCAAAATATACTAAAAAAAGTTTCGTGGCTAAACCGAGATTTGCACCCCAATCTTGTTGGTCCACGTATCAGAAATATTGTTTATTCTGCAAAGGCATGTGCAAACCATGCAGAGTACCTATTCTGTACTCTTTGTGGAACATACCAAATGGTTTATGTTATAGATCAAATTTTGTCAGCAAATGTAAGACCTCTCAGAAAAATACTTACATTCTTTCAGCATTTTGAGATCTTTCTGCCTGTATGTTCAGCACAACACAGTTGATGAATGGCATTTCCAATGACTTACTCTAGACTATCCTACTGATGTTAGCAATAGTAGTTGAAATTAGTATTGTTGACTAAAGCCGTGAGATACCCCAATCTTACACCTGATCCTAATCAATTTTATAGGGCACTAACAGGCAGATCCAGTGGGTTCAGAGGTTAGAGGGTTGTACTAGGACTGGGGAGATCCAAGTTCAAATCCCAAATCATAAAGCTTACTGGGGCAATCTCTCTCTCTCATTCTAACTGCCTCGTAAGGTTGCTGAACAAACAAAATGGAGGAAAGGGGAATGAATACTACCCTGAGCACCTCTGGGAAAAGATGAGATAAAAATTTTGTAGATACACCACAATCTTTCAGATAGCACAGATTTCAAAGAAAGAGTTAGAAGAGCTTAACCTTAGCTGGCTCATGCCCATAGCATTTATTTCAGAGTTTAGGATTGAGTTGATGACTACTGTTTTTACAAAAAATATTCCTGCCAAGGTTGTAGCTATGACATTAACAATACAGTACTCCTGTTTTGGAAAAAAGAAACAAAGCTCAGATGAAGTCTAGAAGTCAGTGAGGGCGCTGTCAAGAAACAAGATCTTATAAACAGAGATGAAATGGCATGTTCTCCTGACAGAGGGTGCAGGTCTTACAAAATTAGATTCCCAAGCCTTCTGCTACAACATGTACCTTTTTAAAAATCCCAATCTTTGTCCTACTGCAGGAAGCAATGCTTTACTTCAAATTTTACTGCTAGAATTAGTATCAGTAGACTTAGCAGAGAGTGGCCTTTATAAATATCATGATTTTGGGGAGTGAAAGAATGCTTGATAATGTATTGTTTTATTACACAGTGTTAATATTAGTTTATACAAGTGGGAGACCCACAAGGATGTGCAGGAGGCATCTCATTTTTCCTTCCCTCACTACATCCTACTTCCCTTTCCTGAAAGCCCCATAGCTTTACCCATTTTCTTGCTTCCTTCTCTCCTTCCCACCTACCCACCAGCCAACCTACCTTAATCAGGGGGACCTGTTTTCAGCTACCCCCCTTTCCTTCCTTTGGCAGCCTCTCCCCAGGAAAACTATGGCGCAGTTGCACAGTGTCCGGTGAACTGGGCTGATTTGCATTGGTGGGGAACCTGCAAGGATTTCTCTTTCTCCTGCATTCCCTCCTCACATTATTTCCTCTTTCTTCATTCTAGCACCTTTTCCTACTTCCTTCTCTCCTTCATACTCACCCACCAATCTAATTAATATTTGCTTTCCATCTTATTTATTTATTTCATTTACATCCTGCCTTTCTCCACAATGGGAATCCAATGCAGTTTACATCATTCACCTCTCCTCCATTTTGTTCTCACAACAAATCTGTGATAGGTTAGGCTGAGAATGTGGAACTGACCCAAAGTCACCCAGTGAGCTTCCACAGTGGAGTGAGGATTTAAGGGCCCAGTCCAAAACTCTAGCCACTACCCCACATTGGCTTTTGTGGGGTGGCTGCTTTAAAATATGGAGGGCCAAGTCATGAATGTTGACAGATCTGCAGGTCAGGCAGCTAGTTCCCTATCTCTCTCCTTGTGACCTAGCTAGTGATCCATGCAATGGTCACCTCCAGGCTGGACTACTGTAACTATGTGCAGCTGCCCTTGACATTGACCTGGAAACTTCAGTTGGTCCAGAATGCAGTGGTGCGGGTCCTTACTGGGACACCCCAAAGAGTGCATATACAACCAGTGCTCCGCCAGCTGCTTTGGCTTCCAGTTGAGTATCAGATCATGTTCACGGTTATGGTATGAACTTTTAAGACCCTATGTGGTCTGGGGCCAACATATCTGCAGGACCATATCTCCCAGTATGTCCCCTGAAGAGCTTTATAATCTGCAGATCAACATCTGCTGGTGGTCCCTGGCCCAAAGGACATTCACTTAGCCTCAATCAAAGCCAGGGCCTTTTCAGCTCTGGCTCCAGCTTGGTGGAACTCTCTCCCAAGTGAAATCAGGGCCCTGTGGGACTTGCCACAGTTCTGCAGGGCCTGTAAAACAGAGAGATTCCACCGGGCCTACAGTTGAAGTGGCAGATGTCCTATTACATTTGGCCTCCTCTGCTGCTGCCTATCACCACCTATTTTGTGCTGCATCCAGGATTGGTTTTAGTGCACATTCATACTAAAGTCTTTTAAGAATTTATAAATTGTGCTGATCACCATCTGCTTTAGTCTGGGTTTTATATTTGTAATCATGTTTTAACTGCTAAATTATTGTTAACTGAATTGTATATTTGTGATGTAACCCACCCTGGGCCCTGCTTTAGTGAGGGGAGGATGGAATAGAAATTCAATAACAAATAAATAAATAGTAGCAAGCAGCCAGATGTGGGCAAGTCACATAATTTGAGTGATATCAAGTTGCCCAGTGGCTGTGGCCCCAATGAGTCCTCCCTGAAAAGCCTTGGACAGAGCTCTGCCCCACCCTCACCCCCACCTTTTTACTGACAGAAACCAGGCCTGGAATGCTGACCAAACATTTGTGGTTGCCTAGTGACAGCCACTGAGAGTACCTGTTTGTTAAAGATACAGGCACTCCTTTTATCATTTGGGGGGCTTTTTATAACTGTATTTTTTTTTAGATTGTAATGCATGTATTTTTTTTAGATGTATTTTTTTTGTATGTATTTTTTTTTAGATTGTTTCCACCAATGGCCTGCCTCATAGTTAGGGGAAATTGGCTATGTGGTAGGGAAGGCCAGAGGAGTACCAGGGATTGCACATCTATATATTCCAAGATCTGGTACAGTAGGAAGACTCCAGATTTTAAGAATAAATTAAATAGTTTTATTGAAGAATCTCCCTAATTACAAGCACTCTAAGCATTCAAGAAAAGAGCACACAATTCAGAGCTAAGAAAACAGAGGTGATGATAGAGATTAGCAGGGTTAGTTACAGGGGTTATATTACCTGTCCAGATATGCAGAGGTCTGTGAAGAGGATCGTGCCAATGGCCAGTGTTCCATGCTATGGAGAAGAAGGCCCAAAGAAGAGACTTTTGAGGTATACTCAAAAATATAGGCACCTTCAAAATGCACATTAAGGCATGCTGTCTATTGAATATGTTGGCAAAGGCTTTCATGGCCGGAGTTCATTAGTTGTTGTAGATTTTCCAGGCTGTATGGCTATGGTCTTGGCATTGTAGTACCTGACATTTCACCAGCAGCTGTGACTAGCATCCTCAAAGGTATAACACAGAAAGAAGGAGTACTCTCTGTGTCAATGTGAGGAGAAAAATGGTAGGCAGGTAATTTATATTTACTCAGGAAGGTGGGGTAGGGCTGAGTCATTATCTTGTAGGAGTTTCCCAGGCAGTGACAAGCTAATGGAGGAGCTTTCCTGAGGAGGTTCTTTTGCATATGGATTGGCTGTTGAAATTCTAATCTTATCTGTAGTGCTGTTGTAAGATGTAGAGCATTTTGTGTTTTTCAGGACTGGAAACCATGCCCTATCTATTTTTAAACTCTCTTCTTTCCTGCTGAAATTGTGTTTATCTTTATGAATTTCAATGGCTTCCCTGTGTAATTTGACATTTTATTTATTTTATTTATTCATTTTTTGCTGTTTTTAACCTCCAGTGTATTTTTTCTAAGGCTTTCAGATTTTTCTGGAAACCTGAGGTGTTTTTCAGGTTTATAGAATGATCTGTCTTGTCCATTCTTGTCCTCAGATCTGGCCAAACTGGATATTAGAATATAAAAGTGGGGGCCTGTGAGATTTGCAGGAGGGAATCCCATCCCCCACCCCACTTGCTCACTGAGCACCATGCACCTCCTCCCTCACTGCCGCAGCCACTCCTGGGCCCCACACAGCTCCCAGTCACCATTGTGGCCCTCTCCGGGCCCTATGCAGCTCTCAGAAACCACCACCACTGTGGTCAGGTTCCACAGAGCTCTCTGAATCTACCAGTGCAGCTCCCAAGGTCCACAACCATGGCTGAACCCAGTGAGGCTCCCAGGGGTTGCTGCTGCTACAGCTGGGCCTGGCATGGCTCCTAGTCATTGCCACAGCTGCATCTAGGCTCTCAGAGTCCCCTATTGCTGTGGCCAAACCCCACACAGCTCCCATAGTCTGCCACAGCTACATCTGAGACCAGCACAGCTCCTGAAGTCCACCACTGGCAAGGCAAGGCCCAGTGTGACTCCTAGACTTTGCAACTCGTGCTGAATCCAGCATATCTCCTGGCCTCCACTACTGCCAGCCAAGAGTGACTCTCTGGACTTGACCACCATAGGCTAGAAAGTAAGCACAGTGTTTGTACATACACAGACAACACTCTTTATTGGGGGGGGGAGGGATTTAAACCTGCCCAATGTATTTTTTTAAGGTTTTCAGAGTCTCTCAAGGTTGCAGAAATTTTTGCTTTTAGTCAGTGTGGGCCCGATTTGCAGATTTAAGATGAGTCCCTTTATGTCTATTAGAATATACAAATGGGGACTTGCAAGAAATTTGCAGGAGCAGCTCTCTCATTCCCTTCACCTTTGCTTCCTCCCCAGTCCCCCTCCTTTTTAGTATCACTTTCTCCCTCCAGCCACCCCTTTTCTTACCCTCTCTCTCCCATGTCTGTCACTTTCTCCCTTTCTGCCCCCACCCCATCACTCTCTATCTCATAATATCATCACTCTTTTGCTTTTTCTTCCTCCCCACCCCATGACTTTCTTTTTGCCCCCCCCCAAGCCATCACTTTTTTTCTAGCCCCCATCACTCTTCCAGCTGCTTCCCCACCACACAAACAGAAGCCACAACAGTGGCTCTCCCAGATGCCCACCCACTACTCCCCCCCAGAAGTGGTGGCAGTTCTCCCAGCTGGCCACTAGCTTCCTCCCCCACACATAGCAGCCGCAGTGGTGGCTCTTCAGGCTGGTCACCCACTTCCTCTCCTCCCTCCAGCAGCAGTGGCAGGGCCCCTGAAAGCCAGCAGGGCCCACCAGAGCCATTGCGTCAGCAGCTCAGGTAAGTAATCTGTGCATACACAGATGCAGTGTTATTGTTTTTTGGGGGGGGGGGAGTTAAAACCCTACAATATATTTTTGCAACTTTTAGAATTTTTCTGCAAACTTGGGTGTTTTTCCCAAGTTTGGAGAAAACTTCCTTTCTCTCAGTGTGGGCCTGAACCATGGATTTAGATATCCACTGATCTGCCCACACTTGAGAAATAGGTATATAGATTATGATTATTTATTTATTTCAACTTATATCCTGCCTAGCCAGGAAACTGGCATACTATGATAATAGTATGAAGTGTATATACTTTTTAAAAGCCATTTTCTCAATCCCCCCCTTTTAGTGTTGATACAAATGTGGTCCAATTTAATATGAACTCTAGGACTGTCATTAGTTCTGAATCTGTTAAAATATTAATATCTTAATAATGTACCCTAATGGATCAAGGAACATATCTAAAAATGGTTTTCAAAGTAAACACAAATCTAAGAACAGGAAACACTATTTTAGAAAAGGCATGTCTCCCTCTCACACATATAGGAGAAAGGCATTTTGTGAGATGGCCAGTCATTTTATATGTCCATCTAAAAACAAAACTAAAAACATCACATTTGTGTAAATGTGCTTATGAATAAAGCAATATCAGAAGAGGCATTCCTTCTTGAACATGAGGAAAGAATGTCTGCTTAAATTCTTGCACCTATGGATTTGTTAGTATTAACATTAAAAATAAGAAACTTTTTAAAATAAATGTGCTGCCTGATTAATTGAAGCTCCATTTTATTGGATCAAAAGAAACTTAGTCAATGTATCTATTCAACTATTCAAGCCGCTCTGAGCCTGCCTTTGGTGGAGAGAGCGGGATATAAATTTAAGAAATAAATAAATAAATAAACTAGTTAACTAAGTGATGAAGACAAAGTTGATTCACACTAGAGTACCTATGCATGGGCAGTCAACAGCATATATGATGGTTTAATATCCAACAAAACTTTCTTGAATACACCACTGAAAAGGATTCCCATAATTTCTGAGGTGCTGGAGAGGTGACAAAGTGCATGGGAAATGCTATAGAGTAGGCATTGAAATGTTGAAGGTGTTATGAGACTGTCATGACTTCACTGGCTCAGGGCTTATCTTTCTCATATCACCTGTAGTGTCATTGCTTCTCTGTTGCCGTAGGCCATTTCACACCTGCAAATCCACCTTGTTTTCTTCACAGATGGCCACACAGACAAGCAGTTGCAGGCAGTAGGTAGCCATGACTTGGGACACACATTTCACAGGTGGTGTGTGCACAGAGAGGGCTAGTGAGAACACTGCCTCCCAGACTACAGACTACATGTTTTTGAACAGAGCAATAATGTCAGTGGAGAATGCTTAATCTTCACCCTGCTAGTTGTTTTCCCCTCAGCATCACCTCTAAACTGCATCCTCCCCAGGTATACTGTGAATTATTTCTTGTATTCATGACAATAACCAGGCAACAGGTTTATCAAACCTTTATTAATACAAAACTTGGTAAAAAAAATAGTTCCCTCTGTACAGTAACACATCTCTCTGATAAAACTATACAAGATTTTTCACATATACAAAGATGCACAGAATTGTAATAATGCAACTCCACAAATCAAAACCAACTTTTTTTGATGGGACTGTCTTAATCATTATCTACATTTATTCCCTCTGTATTCATTTTTAATGTCTAGGTATATATTGCATAATTACAATATAGCCAAATTAGAACAGAGTGGATTAATTGTGGTGTCCCAGAACATTATGTAGATCTATACCTGCCAAATATCTGCAAACATCCCCATTTAATTAACAAGTGACACTTCTAGATCTCAAAAATAACACTCTTATGCCATGATGTTGTGCTGTCTGGTGCTAACCTAACAACAGCAAGATTCAGTCATGCATACAGCAACCTGTTCCTCTCAGCATTTTTAAAGTCTGAGAGAGGGGAAAGCATGTCAAATGAAATCAGTTACTAGCATGAAGATGTTAATATTCATACTGAAACCATATAATCATGCATTTCATCATGGGCCAAAACTAATTTTGAATATTATTTATAGTGAATATAAATGGAAAGCTGAGCTACGATAAAGTAGAAGGTTCGTTCATCCACAAACTAGTTAGAAAACAATAACAAGCTGGAATTCTAGATGACATTCTGCTTTTAAAACAAAGAAACAATGAAAAAATGTGCACTTTTTGCCCAATCTTATTACATAGTAATAATGTGGTTCATCAACGTGCAAGTCATATGGTGTAAATCACATTCCATGTATCAGACAACAAAACAACACACTAAGATTGCGATGCTGATCACATCTAATGTGGAATTAAACTCTAATGAAATCAGTGACTTACGTACCTGCCATTGGATGGATCCAGCCAACTTTCTCACTCCGTCTCACCTAAGTCCTCTCCTTACTAAAGCTCCCATCCCATGTGACTTTGCCTATGCATGTCTCATGATCCCCAGCATTACCATTTTGGTGGTCAAAGAGGACCCCATCTTCCTTTTGTCACCCGTGAAAAGGCTTATAAGATCCCAACCTAATATGTTTAAGACTGGGGTATACAAATTGCTTTTTAATGACTTTTTGTAAAGTAAGTTTTGACAATATATAAAAACTTTATCTGAATAGGTCCACATAGCTAACACTCTAAAATCTGAGGCTGTGATGGAAGTATATTGTTCTGTTAACCTCAGCTACTGTGTTTCCAGCTTTGAGACAGAACAGCCTTGAATCTTTTTGCACCAGACAGTCTACAGAAGCTTTTTAATTTAGCAATGGAAAGCCTGGATAATTAGCAGATACTCCACGCTAACAAGACTTTTCATTTGCCTTTCCTCCAATGATATGCAAGACTCCTTGTGAAATGCAGAACACCTGTTCACTGTTGAGAACGTTGCAACAGACGTGGAAAATTGAATTGATGATTGCCTCAAGAAAAACTATTTGAACTGTGGTTAAATCCTTGGGAATTTGCCCTTCTCTTCTGGCAAGTGAAGTTTCAAGCAGTTTGCTTTCTTCACATAACTGAATGCAGCTGCCTGGAAGACCCGGAGTCTTTCAAGAAATGAGTTTGTGTATGTAAGGTCAATACGGACACCCTCAGCTTGTAATCCAAGTCAGCTTTTAGCACTGAAAACATAAAATATACATATACTATTAATATGATTTATAACAAAGATGGATGTAAATTGTGGTAGAAACTAGAAGTACAGATTAAATCAGTTTAAAATTCAAACGTCATCTGATCTTTAAAGTTTTTCATTTTTGTTCTGCATCATAACACAGATTGCAGAGTCACTAAAGCAAAAAGAGAATTAGTTCAAATGAATAATGTCCCTCAAAAGAGAAGTAGTGCTTACCTGCTGGCTGATAAGGTTTTCCTGCCCACATTCTGAGGAGTTGACTCACACTGGAAAAAGCTTTTTATCCACCAACATTTTTCAAACACCTCAGGTAGACCTATAAATACATATATATACAGTGTAAGCAAATAACTGGATAATGCAACCCCAAAAACAAACAAAAGATTAATTTTAACTAAACAGCAATACTACGAAAAAATACCCCGCTCTTCACTACCCAAAGGAGTCTCAGAGCGGCTTACAATGGCCTTCCCTTCCTCTCCCCACAACAGACATGAGGTAGGTGGGGCAGAGAGAGTTCTGAAACAACTGTGACTGACCTAACGTCACCCAGCTGGCTTCATGTGGAGGAGTAGGGAATCAAACCTGGTTCTCCAGATTAGAGTCTGCCACTCTTAACCACTACACCAAGCAGCGGAGGTATCACTGGTACCAACAGAACTCAGACATGCTTAACTTTTCTGGATTACACCTATAAACAAAGAGAGCATCATTACCATGAAAGATTTTTTCCTGATCTGAGAAGTTCATGGGATCAGAACAGCAAGATGAACTGCTTGAAGAAACACTGGATTCAGAATTCAGTCGTGCTGTGCGTGAAAAACAGATCCGACATTACTGGTGGGTAAGCTACTTTAATATTAAATAGATCAGTATGAAGGGTGAAGCTGCCCTTTACGGAATCTGAAAAGTATTTTATTTTATAAAGATCATCTCACAGCGCCATCCTAAGCAGAGTTGTACCCTTCACAGTCTGTCAAAGTCAGTGGGCTTATAAGGGTGCAACTCTGCTTAGAACTGTGCTGTCAGTTTTCTAATTTGTGGAGGAAAAACATATCCTGTGGCCATTTTTCACTCAGGGACCATGTCTCTATCATATGATAATTCCCCTTTTGGAGAAGGAAGAAGGCAATAGATTCATATAACAAAGGAAAATGGAATAACATGAAGTCCTTACATTCAAAGAAGTATATCATAAGGATAATTTGTTTAGGACTAAATGTTACAAAGTGCAAGCATTACCTACACAAGATCCATTTAAACACAACTGCTAAAATCTTTCATAGTACGTACACTATAACCACTGCCCATTTCCCATAGTAACACAAAGGTAAGAAAGGGATGTCAGTCTCCCTCATAAGAACACACACACAATTTCAAAGCAGAAAGCTTACTTCTATAGTACTGGTTCTTTGCCAGAAGGCAGCTAGCTGAGGGCACAGCTGCCATTGCAAACGAAAAGCAAGAATTACGTAGCTGCACCTGCAAGACAAAAAATAAATAAATAAACCTCGTTGTGAGTCTGCTAAACCACGGGGCATGCCAACATATTAGTCTCTTTATAGTTATAGAACCATATTGCATTACAGAATGCAAAGTTTTAAAACTAGTAGTTCAGGTTCCCTAATGAGGGGGACACTATTAAATGGAGCTTGTGCTGAACTTTTTTACATGTGCCTGTAATCTTGCCAACCATGTATAATGAAAACAAGATCTCACAGATTTCAGTGTTGCAACAGCCAATTTGTATTTTATCCATAAGTAGTGGTAAATGCTTTCACAAGTTTAATGTCCAAGAAACACCCTCCCAGAAGAGTGACTGTGCAGAGAATGAAGAAAGTCTACTCAGGAACCGACAGGGAATCTTCTGTAAGTATGCTACTCCACTATTACACTGCTCTAGCAATTAAACATACGAGCAGTTTGTTTTACATTGCAGAGGCAATCTATTATGGTACACAAATCAGTGGTTATTGCCACATAATTTTAAGGATAAGGGCTTTTCTTAGGGATTTCACTAACAGTTCTAAGATTTGTACCAGCTTTGAACCCACAAAACATAAGCCTTTAAATTTTTCATCTCAAAGACATAACACAGAAGAACATGCATTGGGCTGACTAAGCCAAACTCATTTTTATTAGTTTGCTTCATGGGAGCCAACATGTGTAGTGGTTAGGAGGTGAGACTAGGAGCTGGGAGACTCAAGATCAAATCCACACTTGTCCATGGAAGCTTGCTTCCTTGGGCCACTTGCACTCAGCCTTACAGGGTTGTTGTGAGGATAATATGGAGGGAAGGAACAAAAAACGATGTAAGCCACTTTGGGTCTCCCCACTAGTAAGAAAGGCAGGGTATCACTGAAGTAAATTAAGTAAATAAAGACACTGGTACCCTGCCTTTCTTCAACAGGGACCCAAAGCTGCATGCTCTGTTCTGCTCTCCTCCATTTTAATCAAAGGGCATCTTTGTCAATGACCTTGGAGACATTGCTATTTTTTTCTTAATTATAAGCTGTACATAAACCTTTTCAGTAAATAAACTTTGATGGTTTCCATTAGTTGGGAAGAAGAATTCAGCGCCCGCGCATTGCGGGCATACGAGTTCAGGCCTTCCCAGCACTCCCAAGAGAAGGGAAGAAAGCAAGTGGAAGGAGAGGTGGAGTTACCTGGCCTGTCCCGCTCCCTTCCCTTGGAAGCACGTCGTTCCCCGCTGCGAGGGCTGGATTTTGGAACCACTTCGCCCAGAAAGCCGCCCTGCTAGTCGCAGCGAACTCGTTCAGTGGCTGGCGGGTGAGCCAGTTGACCGACCGCTACCGTGTCGCTCGCTGCTCCTCTGGCTTCACGGCAGGCTTTATATAAAACAGCCCGCTGGCGAAAGAAGGGAAACTTGACCTGTTGGCTGCGAGGGAGACGGGGGGGAGGGCGCTTGACGCGTCACCCGGCTGTTGACTGGCCTGCCTGTCCTCTGGCAACCTCGGAAGGGCCAGGCCGGGGAAAGTTCCCCGTCGCTTGAGACAGTCACAACAACAACAACAACGAGGAGCGCGAAGGCGGCACGTGCTGCTGGAGTGGCCCGAGGGGGCGGAGCGCGTGCTGCAGCGTCTGGGGACGACTCGCGCATTGGCAGCCTGTCCGCCATTAGCTTCCGTCTAAGCCTGGTAATTATTGCGTGGAATAACCCTGCGCGCAACGCCACTAAAATGTGTGGGTTGAAGGCACAGGGCATAATGGCCTAATGGGCAGCCACCCCAACCCCCAAGGGTGATGGGGCGGCCCACCTAGTCTCGCTGTGGGCTGCCAGGGCTCGCATCTCTCAGATGAGGTCGCCTCGCCGGGTCTCACCTCTCGTGGTGAGGGAGAGGAGACGGAGGGCCCCCTAGACAGCCTCGTTGCTGTGAATAATGGGGCCGCCCCACCCAGGCTCAGCTCTTACCCTTAGAGACCTGATGAGGCTGCTCTGCAAAACCTCTTTTTGCCCGGAGGGAGTTAGGAACGCTAATTGCTGATGTCCTCTGGATGGTTCAACCTCGGGATGTACTAAAAGGAAGGACAGGATTGCCCATTGGAAACAATGGGAGAGTCTTGAAGGCCTATTGGAAACAATGGTAGCCAGGAATGCCAATTGACTTGCATGGGCTCCATTGAACTACATTACAACTCAAGAAGAGTGGCAAAGAAAATGTGGAATGGATTTTCCATTAAGGTCTCTTGCCCTAGGGCAGGGGTGGGCAAACTTGCTCAGCGTAAGAGCCACCTAGAACAGGGGTGGCCAAACTTGCTTAACGTAAGAGCCGCATAGAATAAACATCAGATGTTTGAGAGCCACAAGACATGAACAAATACTACCTGCTTTTATTGGAAAATAAGCAAATTTGCTTTTTATTAACATTAAATGAGACTGACAAAAATAATAACAAAAGCGGTAAAAGCAGATATTGATAATGATATTAATTTGTCCAATGATATTTGTTTGCTAATGATATTTCGCTTCCCCAGCCGCCCTGCCGGGAGCCACGTAATATATGTGAAAGAGCCGCATGTGGATCCCGAGCCACAGTTTGCCCACCCCTGCCCTAAGGGGGTGTTCAGCCTGGCAGCTAATCCCGCCATTGGTTGGCTGTAATTTGAGCTAGATCTTTTTGATCCAGTGTTGCACGGCCAAACAGATCGCCTGTGAAGCACTTTACCGTGCATGCCTCCCATGGTGGATTGTCTAGGTGGCATGAACCATCAGGAGCTGTGCAGTCGGCTTTTATGAAAAAAATCCTGTCTGCGTATGTGCATATGCACCTCATATGCGCGTACTAAAATAGTAAAAGTGCTGCCAATGGTACCTTCCTCTAGGTACCCTTTCAGTTTATAAAGTTAATAAAGTTCAGGGGACCGTCAGAAACATTAAATTGTTTGGATCGCATGAGCAGAACTCTGGAGACGTCTTGTGTTTAAGCGGTTTGGTGCACATCGCTAAGCGTTTTTTAAAAATGGTGGCCATTCAGGATGGTCTGGAGACCATCTCCAAGGGCTAATTGCGCACTGGAGGTATGACCTGATGGTGGAAAGTCTAGCATTGGCCCGTCAGCCAGCTTTAGACCGGACTTTCACTACTATCTTTTAACTATGAATCCCTGACAGGGATCGACGGGCTACTCACAGAAGTGGCACTTTCCCCAGATGTTGTGATCTGGACATGCCCTTTAGATCCACCAGGCACTCCTGCCTAGCGCAGCTCAAAAGAGCCGTATGAACGCACCCCTACATATACACTACTCTGGGACTGGAATGAAAGCTCCCAGAGTGGAATGACAGCCCCTGGGGGTAGCTGCAGTGTTCTGAAAGTGGAATGACAGGCTCCACAGTGGAATGACAACCCCTGGGGGTAGCACATAGGTGTCAACTTCAGGGGGGCTAAGGAGTTGGAGCCCCCCCCCCCGAACTTTTCCAGGACATGCTGAGCCTTCCCCGAGACAATGGCCTGTAATGTCTCTGGCCCAGCCCCAGCCCCCCCCCCCCCCGAGAAATTGGAAAGTCTACACCCTTGGTAGCAGATGTGTTCTGGAAGTGGGATGATAGGCCCCAGAGTGGAATGACAACCCCTGGGGGGAGCAGGAGTCTTCTGAAACTGGAATGACAGGTCCCAGAGTGAAATGACAGCCCCTGGGTGTAGCACGAGTGGTCTGGGACTGGAATGACAGGCCCCAGAAAGGAATGACAGCCCCTGGCGGTAGGAGATGTGTCCTGGCACTGGAATGACAGGCCCCAGAGTGGAATGACAGCCCCTTGGAGTAGCAGATGTACCCCCAGGGCCTCTCATTCAACTATCTCTGTTATTGTCTTCCACCAGTGGGTGAAGACTTCTGTTCCATTTAGTGTACCCCCCAGTAAACTCTTATTGGCCCTCATCCCTGGTTGAGTTTGCATGCCTATATGTGTTTACTGCATGGTTAAATAGTTTAACATACATTTTAAATGCTGTTTTAATGTTTTAAATTTTGTAATGTCTTGATGTTTGCCACCTTGGCTACCTTATATGGTTGGGAAGGCTGCATAGAAATGTTATTTATTTATTTATTTATGTATAAATAAATAAATAAATAAATAAATAAATAAATGTCAGCATGGTTATTCTGCTACTTCCAGCAACCAGTCATTATTTCTCACATGTTTATTACAAAAGGGGGGGGGATGGGATCCAGTCTCCTATTTTCCTTTCTAGATTTTGCTGTTATGCTGTTGATCTCAAGCAGGCTCCACATGTCACTATCATGGGTAGTAATGGGCAGATGGTTAAGTGGCTCCATCAAAGAAAGGTCAACCTTTCCCTTTCATTCCACATTCCTTTAACGGGCAGGATTCTGCTCTAAACTGTTTTTGTCTGCTAAGCTTGCCTTTAACTGTTCAGACCATGCCAGCCAAAATGTGGCCACAAGTGGCAAGAGCTAGCCAGGTGCACCATGTCAGAACGTTCTCATAAGGGAGATCAAGTGAAAGAAACTCTTTAAAAAGAGATAGTAGCAAGTAGCAACAGTGCCTAGCAGATCCCTTGTACATATGGCTGCCCCCCCCCCCCCCACAGGATGCCAGGGTGTTTGTTTGTTTGTGGCTGCTGGGAGCAAGTCAGGTCAAGCAGAAGTTAGTGGGTTTTCCCTATCAAGCCACAATCCTAGTATGTCTATTTCTGTGCCCATTCCGACACTCTGCATCCTAACATTCCCCAAACTTCAAATGTGTCAGTCACCGGCGGTGGTCAAGTCAGTAGGTGTTTACCCTGGTACCTCCTTGTAAGGAGCCACATCTTTTTGTTTATTCATTGTTGGAATCACAGTGCAGGAGAAAGGTTTTTGGTCATTGGAGGCTGATAGAATATTGCAATATTCTATTACAAAAATTGACTGCTATAAAGCCACATTCAGTATTGCCTGCCGAGGTACAGAGGAAGTTCAGTTGTAAACATTTGAACTGAATGAGTTAAATGAAGGAGGGAGACACTTAAATGTCATGTAAGGGGAAGTAAAGGAAGGAAAGTTTTATACTGATGGATGATTCAGATCACATTACTCCATCTCTTCCAGAAACTTCAGTGGCATGTCCTGTCCCTTCTCCTAAACATCAGGGCAGATTTAGTAACATCAATTTGCAGTGCAATTCTCAAAAGTGCTTTAAGTCCAAATGGACATTTACAATGTAATCCTAAACAGAGTTATACCCTACTAAGTCCACTGACCTTAATAGATTTAGAAAGCAGTTACTCTTCTTAGGATTGCACTGCCAGATTTGACCATGAACATAAACAAGCAACAGAGGTCCTGCCAGACCTTTGCTTAGTACATTTTCCTGGCATTTTGCAATGACCTCCTGTCAAAGTCTTAAATGGCAACTTATCCTAACACTCCACAATAGGAAACTTGGAGGCTCGCCCTGAGTTAAAATAGTATAGCTGACAGGGATACGTAGCTGGAAGCAAGAACTGTGCTGAGATTAGTAGGATCACTTTATGTTTTGCCATTTAATTTTTTTTTAATATGCTGGGACACAGTCCATACTATGGCTATAGTAACAGGTATAAAATGTGACCATATTAAATTAGTTCATTCCATAGTTACTTTGTGATTTTATTTACACAATATCTGTGGGAATATTTCTGAGTAGTTAAACATAATTACACACTAATTTGATCTCCATTTTTGGCTCACCATATCAACCACCTGTCCAGCCATATTTCTTCACTCAGTAGAGCCTTTGCCCCTTTTGAGCTTGACATTCTGGTGTGCTAAAAGAGGGCTTAGGCAAAAGTAGATTAATGGTGCAATCCTGAACAGAGATGCACCTATGTTCTCCATAGAGAAAGATCCTGATGAAATTTGGTCTGTTTGTAGTGATTTACTGTGCAATCCCTATGCAGGTACTCCAGTCTAAGCCCACTGATTTCTATGGCTTAAACTGGAGCAACTGCATAGGATTGCTCTGTAAGCATAAGCTTATGCAGCTCTCTGCTGTGGTGGGATCATATCCAGTTATCTACAGCTCAGGTCAAGATAATTTGGTCGTTATTGTATGACGGGTAGTCACAACTTCTTCAGTTATAAAGAAAATTAAACTACTGGATCTTTCTGTCATGAGCAGACATGATGTGGGTTTCAGGGATGGAATTAGCAGGACAGAGCACAGACATCACATCTCGTTCACTAGTTCTGTTCACAAGTTACAGTGAACTTACAGTATAACCCTTTTCAGCAGTTACACTGAACATGTGTACATCCTACAAGTTTGTGCATACATCTCTTGTAAGAAAGAACCAACACATATTCACTTTGGACTTGAAACCAGGGGCCAGTAGTGGAGAAATGTGGGGTTTGTATCACATGGTCAGGTGTACATGTGTTGAGTACAACATGAGAATTACTCAACACACATACTACAAAAAGATAACGTGTACATTGTACATGAATTATACTCAGCTCACTCTATGCAGGCCTACCCTTAAACTTGACCCGGAAGTTCCAGCTGGTACAAAATGTGGTGGCGTGCCTGCTGACTGTGACGTCTGTGCAGGCACACATTCAGCTGATGCTGTGCTAGCTGCATTGGCTGACAGTTGAGTACCGAGTCAGGTTTAAGGTTATGGTATTTACCTTTAAGGTCCTATGTAGCCAGGGACCAGCATACCTGCAGGACTGCCTCTTCCCATATTTGCCCAGAGAGCCTTGTGCTTTTCAGACCAACAATGTCTAGCAGTTCGCACCCCGAAAGATGTCCACCTTGCTTTGACCATGGCCAGGGCCTTCTTGGCCCTGGCCCCAGGCTGGTGTTCCATGCTCCCAATTAAGATCAGACCCTGCAAAATTTATTGCAATTCTGCAAGGCCTGCAAAATAGAGCTGTTCCGCCAGGTCTTTGGTTGAGGTGGCAGACATCAAATAACATCGGCTTCCCCTGCTCAAGCGACCATGGTGCTATTTACATCTTGGGCACCTAGAGAGACTGACTTGTTCAAGCAGAACACACCCAGCCCTCCCTGGCATGAGCCCAGCAGACACTGAAAGAAGAAGAAACTATTTGCCAAACTGCCAGGAGATATTTAAATTAATCACCTAAATTTTAAATTGTTTGAGTCAATGTTTTAATGAACTGTCCTATTTAATTAATGTATGGTTTTATTGTTGGATGATATGTTATAAGCTGCCCTGAGCCCGTTTGTGGGTGGGGTGGGATATGTACATATATGTGTGTGTGTGTGTGTGTGTGTATACACACACGCAGGACGTACATCCATTCACTGTTATATGGAAACAGGACTTCTCTCTCTCTCCTTGGTGAGTTTAGTGTACTATGCATTTCCGAGAATTGTTGGGCCCTGCAGTCTTTTGAGTCATGCAATTAAGGCCTTTCTGTTGACAAGCAGAGATCTGAACCCATTGATACTACGGTGTAGATAAAACTTTGAGCCTCCAACATGCTGCATCAAGGTGGGCTGCAAAGGTCATTTCTAATGATGAATCATGTTCTCCAAATCTCTGCAAAAAACCTTATCAAGTTCTACATTGGTATTTACACAACTCCACAAATATTGTCCATCACAAAGAAAGGAGAGGAAAGTTCATGCTCATATAAATACATCAAGATGTTAAAAGGTTACATGACAATGATCTCTCTCTCTCTCTCTCTCTCTCTCTCTCTCTCTCACACACACACACACACACACACACACACATGGATATATCATGTGAGGAATGCCTGATCTCATCAGTTCTCAAAAGCTAAGCAGGGTCAGTACTTGGATGGGAGTCACCAAGGAATACTCTGCAGAGCAGGGCAATGGCAATCTATCTCTGCTTCTCACTTCCATTGAAAGTCCCTTGCTGGAGTCACAATAAGTCAGTTGCAGCTTCACAGCACTTACATATGTATCTATAGCATGCAAGCACAGAGATAACTATAGCATGGTATTTCTTCATTAAAGCAAAAAGTCTTCATTACTTGTCATGTTTGAATTTCTAGTGCATTTTAGAGTCAATTAAAATACATCTTCTGTTGATGCACAAATTATATACTCATCAAGACTGATTAAACACCCCCAGAACACCATCTTTTACTTTGTTCATTTCTAGGACAGCATATGCAAAGCTTGAGGCTCTCATCTGGGATTGTTTGATAGTCTTCATGTCTCCAGTGTTTTCAAACAAGTAGCCTTAAGCTTAAGGGATATGTCAAAATAAAGAATAAAAATAATAAATCACAGCCTCACCAGGTGGAATGAACCTTTCACAATTCATGACTAAAATTACAAACCAAAGATGGAAAAGAGCTCTGAGTACCTCTCGACCTGCTGTTCATAGGAATAGTTAGCTAGCTCAAGTTCATGTCCAGTTTAGAATTGCAGCAAAGAAAAGAAAGAACACTAATCAGCACTGCAATCAGTTGATTTCTGATCATTTGACCACTCAACATTTGGTTAGTCTTAGATGAGTGGTAGGGTTGCCAACCTCCAGGTGGTTGCTGGAGATCTCCCGCTATTACAGCTGATCTTCAGATGACAGAGATCAGTTCCCCTGGAGAAAATGGCCATTTTGGAAGTTGGACTCTATGGCATTATGTCCCAAACTCTGCCCTCCTGAGGCTCCACCTCCAAAATCTCCAGGTATTTCCCAACCCAGAGCTGGCAACCCTACTGAGTAGATGATTTAACATTGCATTTGAAGTGCTGTATACTGATGCGAAATCTCTGCCCATAGTGTCTTATGATCTATTACATGGCTCACTCATATATGCCAGTTACCACTTGATACCGGTGAGGAAGGCGGGATATATAAGTCAAATAAATAAATAAATAAACTACATGTATGAACCAGCCTTAATGCTGTTGTGGCTTCAAATACATATCTTGACTCCACCCTCATTCTAAATAGTACCAGATGCTTGTTGACACCCCTGACCGATGGTTAGAGAGTAATGGGCCAGACAGACGTTTCACAAATGTTACTTCTCCTGGATAGGTCCTGCAGTGCCTGACCTGACTCTTGCTGGTGTAAGCAAGAACAAGGCCTGGTGAGCAAAGAAACTGGCTGTCAGAAGCTGGGTTAGGGCAACTGAGATGGAGCAGTAATGAGCTGAATTTACCCCCCCCCCCCTTTTTTTTTTTTGGTTGGGGCAAATAAACTGGATTTTGACCCCTGCTGGCACAGCATCATCTCCTGGCAACCTCTCACTGGTGAACATTGAATCACTGTCTAGGGGCCCCAGCTTCCAGTCCTACTGAAGGTATGAAACACCCATCTGCTTTCTGCTACTCAGCACTGAATTCCATCTGTAATAGATAAAATTCCAGCCATGTTCTTTAGTGGAGGAAGATGTTTGGTTAGGAAGAGTTGCTTCGGTGTTAGAATTTGTGCTTCAGTCTCCCACCTCTCCAGTTAAAAAGATCTCCAGCAGCAAAGCTGTGAAAGGCCTGTAGTGCCGACAACAGCCAGAGTAGCAGACTTTCCTGGGCTAGATAAACAGATGATCTTACAGCTTCATATGTTTTGATTGGTAGGAGTGACATTTTCGGGGTTGAGGTGTCAGGCCGGACAGAATTCATACCAAGCTTCAGAAGATCTATTCATGGACATATCCAAAAAAGAATATATGAAGAGGATTTTTGTGTGTACATTCATATGTTATAATAATTAGAGGCATAGCTGCAAATGAAGGATCATCACATGTGACCTGAAACAACCACTACTGGTTCTGTCTGCATGGTTCCGCTGCAGGATGAACTGTTGCAGCATTAGAATGAGATTAACTGTATGGACAGTACCATCCATTTATCCTAGAAATCTTTACAGGTGCAGAGGAATGTTTTCTCCTAATCAGGTGGTGCCACAGTAGCTACAGTCAAAGCAAAAGCAAAAACATAGAAACCTCTGTGGCAGTTGTTCCTTTCCAGATGGAAATGCCAGCTAAACCTTGACAACGTTGCAGTGCCATACAAAATTATACAAAGCCAATAGGGGGATATGAGAAAGCATCTTGATCAAAACAGTCAAGATTTTATTATTTCAGCAGAGGTCTAGTAAGTAATCACAGACTGATGTGTCAAGCAGAGGCAGTAAAAAGAATCTGTGGCCTTGCAGAGAAAGAAGAGATGGTCACTGCTTCCACATGACAGGAGGAGGAGGAGGAGCATGCATCTTGGCGGCGGTAGTTCCTGACAAGACAGCAGGTGGGAATAGTGTCTGTACACCCTGACCCTGAGCCACTCGCTCCTGCTGCTGCCCTTACCCCATCCCTCCATCACAGACAGCTTGGAAACCCCCTCATTCCCCCGTTTCCCCTTCTTAGCTCAACTGTGCTGCATAACTCAGCCGGGAAAACTAGAAAGTCCAATAAAGTAGGGGGGGAGAGAACCCTGCCAAGTAGTGTTTAAGGTCCCCCTCCCAACTGTGGGACTGTTACCCCACAATGCATCCTTTGAGCAGATCAGAGGGGATTTTCTTTTGATCTGGCTCATAGGAGACAGTTCTACCTAGAAGGCCCACAGGTTGTACATAAAATGAGCATAATGTCATGTGGAAGTGCCCATTTGAATTGTAGGCTTCTTGCTCTCCATATGGGGGGAAAATCCCATGTGTCAGCAGCTGGTGACTATCTTCCTATTATCATTTCCAGTGTAGATTTTGTGCATGAACTGAATAGATAAAGAGCAGCAAATGTGCTGGAAAGAATAGAAATTAATTCTAAATTCATATACTCATCTCTGTTGTAATAGCCATCATTATTTATCAGGACCAGGAGTACAATTTTTTTAAATTTCATATATAAAAATTTCATATCACATGGTTTCTTTTTACAGATTCGAACTGTGGCCTGACAGTTCAAGTTAGCACAATGGTTCAATCTATTTTTTCCCTGTCTCATTTTAATTAAATACTGCATATATCCTCATTAACTATAAATTTAAAATGTTCCAGGTCAACTAGAGCTAATCATTACTTATTATGGCTTATTTGTGTTTCACTGTTAACACTTCAGATAAGGGACATGTTTTGGTATGCTCTGTCTCCATATATTGGTTCTGATCATTAGGAGAAACATTTTAAAGGTAAAAAAATTCTGAAAACGGTTACAGCAATTGATACTAATTGCCCATATAAAAAAGAAAGTTGCTTCTCAATGTGACACCTGCTGTGTACTGAAGAACGCATGGATGTAATTTGAAGAATCTATCAGTTATTACGGTCTCACACCTTTTGGGAAGAAGATGTTAAGATGTATTGGGAACAAAAAGTACATTCTCCAGTGGTCCAGGAGTGGGGCAGTCCTGAAGTCCTCACTCCTGTTCTCCGTCCCCGGGACATGGATCGCCTTTAATGAGAGAAGGTGTTATTCTGCCCACAGCAACAGGTGTATCACCTCATGATGTAAGAGTTTGGATCTCGTGCCTCCCTGCTTGTTCACATAAGCCTTTGCTGTGGTATTGTCGGTTTGCACCAGGACGTGGCAGTTCGATAGCTGAGCCTGCAACTGGATCAACACTAGTCTTATGGCTCTGAGTTCCAGAAAATTGATGCTCCTGGATGTCTCTGAGACTGTCCAATTGCCTTGCACCATAACTCCCCGTGAGTGGGCTCCCCACACAAACAGACTCGCGTCTGTTGTTAGGATGACTCTGTGGTTCCATCAGGGGCATGCCCTCCCAGAAGCGATGTGGACGGAGCCACCATCGGAGTTCTTTTTGTACCTCGGGCGGTATCGTTACCCACTTCGCTAGTTTGTATGAGATCTCTGTTTGGTATTTTAAGAGGAATCTTTGTAGTGGCTGAGTGTGAAACCTGGCCCATGGTAACAAGTCCTGACAGGAGACCAGCATTCCCAGTAGGGTTACTAAAGATAAAACTTCCTGTCAGGGTGATTTCAGGACCTGATGTAATAGGCATAGCAGTTTGGTCTCCCTCTCTGAGGATAGAAAGACTTTGTCCTGTACTGTGTCGATTTTCACCCCTAGATGAATGAGAGCCTGAGTCAGGATCAATATACTTTTTTCCTTGTTTATCTTGAACCCGTGAGTTTGAAGCAGATCTATGGTCAATTGAAGGTCCTGTTGTACCTTCGTTGGTGAGTCCGCTTTGATCAGTATATCGTCTAGGTAAGGAAATAAGGCTACTCCCTTCAGTCTGAGTGCTGCCACCAGTGTCACGAAGACTTTGGTGACTATTCGTGGGGACGATGAATGGCCAAATGGAAATGCTCAATATTGGAAGTGTAGACCATCATATGCAAACCTGAGATAGCGACGATGCCCCAGTCTGATGGGAATATGTAGATACGCCCCTGCCAGATCTATGGACACCATGTAGTCTTTTACCTGCATGGACATTAAAATAGATCTTAGGGTCTCCATTTTGAATTTTGTCTTTCTGATGTGTTTGTTGAGGTGCTTCAGATCCAGAATGGCTCTGGTGTCCCCGTTCTTTTTGGGTACCATAAAGAAGACCGAGTAAACTCCAAGAGTTCTTTCCGGTAACTGTACCTGCTCTATTGCTCCTATGAGTAGGAGGTGTTTCATGGCTGCTATCATTGTGTTGTGTTGGTCCCTGGATTTTTTCCTGGGCATTTCCCAGAAATGTGGTCTTGGAGGGGTCTGGAACTTCAGTGCGTAACCTTGGGATACTGTTTCCAGTACCCATTTGTCACAGTCTTTTCCCATTGGTCTGTGAAGAGGAGTAGTCTGACTCCCACTCTCTCTGTATCCCTGGCATAGTCATGCAGTAGGTCCTTTTTTGGGTCCCCTGCCTGCCTGGGTTCCCTTTCCTTGGAAGGGGTGTGGTTTATTGTCTCTGGGTCTATTGAACCATTTACCTCTACTCGGTCTGCTTTGTGTTCTTTCCTCTCATCTGTACTCTTGAAAGGACTGGAATTTACGTTTGTTTCTTCCTTCCTTTCTTTTGGAGGGAAGGACTTTTTTCTTATCTTTATCTTCGATTAAATATCAGTCTAGGGTTGCTCCAAAGAGGTTAACCCCTTTGAATGGAACTGCTGCTATTTTGGCTCTAGCTGCTGGGTCTGCCTCCCAGCTTCTTAACCAGGTGTTTCTCTGTGCTGTAACACTGCACGCCATGGATCTCGCTGCCAGTTGCATGGCGTCTAGCGAGGCATCTGCAGCAAAGGCAGTGGCTAGAGCTACTTTCTTAATGTCAACTTTAACTTTTTGGGGGGATATCACTGTCTGCAGAAGTCAAGTTAGAGGACCAGGTGTATGCTGCCCTGGCGAACAGGGAGCCTGTGGCTGAGGCTCTTAAGGAAGCCGCTGCCGCCTCAAAGTCCCTGCGAAGAGCTTTCTCCACTCTTTTGTCACAATTGTCTCTAGGTAGGCCATCCGAATCCATAGGAAGGACGGAGGTGGATGCCAGAGAATTAATTGGGTCATCCACTATAGGTAGTTTAAGTTTTCTGCTTGCCTCTGGAACCAAGGAATAAAGCTTATTGATAAGAGAATCACCCGCTTTGGGGTTTGCCGGGTGTTCCCATTCAGCCATCATGATGTTATAGAAGGCTGCTGGTATGGGTACTCCCAATGGTTTAGTAGAGACTTTTGGGATAGCATTTGTGGACCCCTCTGGGAGACCTGGGTCCTCCCTGTCCTCTAGAGATTTTGGAGTATAATTGAGCTCCAGAGTTCTAATGACCTTTGGGAGAAGTGTGGAGTAGATGTCTTGGGGAAATAATCTAGATTGGTTTAGAGGGATAGCTTCCTCCTCTTCCTCTGACAATTCCCCTTCCTCCTTCTCCATTACAGAAGTGTCTGAGTCTTTCTCAAAATCACTGATTCTGGGAGTAAAGCCTTTATCAGTTATAGAGAGTTTCCTCTTCTTGAGAGGTATCTCATGCACGGGTCCCTGTCCAGAGGATTTGTCTGTAGGTGAGGAGTCTTCTGCCCTGAATTCTTTCTTTAGTTCTGCCTTAAGCCATGCTAGAAGTGACTGTCTTGCTTCCTCCTCACTTGTTTGCTCTATGGGGAGTCCTGGGGTACTGTTTTGGGAATTCTCCAGGTCTGGATAGCTGGGTGATCTGCTATCCTGCATGGTCGGCCATTTTGTTCCACCTGAAAGTGAAAGTAAGGCCATCAGCCATGAGGTCTCCCTACAAAATGTCCACCCCTGGTGTTCCAAAAGCATGCCCAGGACTTATAGGTCAAGCAGTTAGGTTCTTCCCTTGGTCCCAGTTGAATAAGCCTGGAGAAAAGGGGCTGTTGCCAGGACTGGACTGTTTAGCTTCTGAGATCTGACCAGCACAGGCTAGTCTGAGTTCATTAGGCTAGAAGCAGGGACAGACGAGGGTCATGGAAGAGGAACTATTCCCTTCCTATATGTTCCCTGAACGTGGGGACCAGTAGAAAAGGGCCTCAGGAGAACCAAGCAAACCCCCTGTTTGCCCTGGGTGTTTGTGTTTGCCAGAGAAAGGGGGGGGGTTAGGGGGTGGAGGGGGGTGAGGGGGGGTGTAGACCTTCCCCCTTCCCCGGAGGGCACCCCGACGCCAGCCTGACTCCGCTGCTGGGCAAGTCCTACCGTACTCTGTCGTCCCGTGCTGCCCTCAGAGTCTCCGATCGCTGCAGTCCTATGGAGGGAAAAAAGTGACCGTGCTGCTGACGGCTGCCTCCGGTCCCCCGCGCCTCTCCCTGGCTCTAATTGAGCCACGTAGCAGCCAACGGCCACATTGGGGAGGAGAAGAAACCATGTGGGGGGGAGTGTAAGGAGTGAGCGTATCTCCTCCGCTACTCCCTCGGGGCCCCAGGAACGATAAGCGGCATTGCAGTAGCTTGGGAAGACCCAGGACTGCCGGTGCCATTCTCTCCCTCCTTGTAGTGTTCCAGCTGAATTAGACCATTCAGCAAAGGGGGGGGGGGAGGGGAGAGAGGAGAAAGGTCTTTTGGGAGGATATACCTTCCCACTTTCCCACGAAGAAGGCTGAGTATGTCTTCTAATCTTCTTATTTCGTTTTCCTTGTAGGATCTTTGTGCTCGGAGGAGCACTGCCAACACAACCTGCTGGAAGCGGGGCCGGAAAAAATTGGAGATCCGGTGGTAAAGCCCCTCCCCTGCAGGATTGAAAATTGCCGGCCCTGCAGCAGGAAGTGGGAGGAGCTTCCCAGGAGTGAGGACTTCAGGACTGCCCCACTCTGGATCACCGAGAAGGAAGCTTCATGGTAAGTGTACAAATCTTCCGTTCTATGAGTATCTTGGTTAATAGTTATGGACTGACACAATTTTCCATAAATGTGTCTAATTGTGTAATTTGCACAAGGCTTGGTCTCCAAAGATACGATCCTGTGTATCGCACACTACTCAGTCCAATTCCACAGACAGGCTGTTGACAGAGTGCTGCTTACTTATTTAACCAATATGCCTCATTTAATCCAAATCACCACAGCATTATTATCAGAACTGTGCAAAGCCGTCAGAAAATCTTATAAGAGGAAAGCCCTCAATGAATGCAGTAAAATAAGAGCAGCCATCTTCTGCAATGTTTGGTTAGCTTGTACTTTGCCCACTGGTTTTTCTGGGTTTGGCTGATTATTGGATTAGAGTAGGAGTTAAACCAAAAAGAGGTTAAATAGATGTCAAGATGCATGGATCACATTCTGCATCTTTATATAGATAGTAATAAGAGCAGCCTGGTCCAGATGGACTCATATTTTTGTAGATGCTATATACAGTGATTTGTGCTCATACACATTCATGCTTTAGGAGCTTAGGGCCTTTACATCAACTCCCCAGAGGCAGGACATGCACACCAGGCAGGTATAATCTTGCTTCACCACTGTGTGTAGCTGAAGTTGACCTGAACCAGGCCATTGGCTTTGTTATGCTTTTATTTAGTGTACTTTTATCCTGTTATTCAATCCAAAATTGGCTTATGAAAATACAAAACAATTTAAACAAATGGAACCTGGCAACCCTACTCCTCCTACTTCCTTTGTGTTGTCTGGTACCTCCCTGTCTCTGGTATTAGAGATACTAACAAACCTTTTCTAAAGAAGACCTCACTTAAAGCAGGTAAAATGGAAGAATGGAATATTAAAGAAATTCTAAGAATCAGGGGGAAAATTATTGTCCAAACATACTGAGGGCAAAGCTGCTTGGATCAAACCTCATGTGAATCTTCTTAATGGTCCCAAAGACCAAACTACAGCCTGATCCCACAGAACTCACAGAACCAATCCAAGCAAAGCTGATTTATGTGCAAGTTCATGGACAAAGTTGCTCATTGATTGCTTCTTTAACATGCAGTAAAGCTATCAGCAGTCCTATCACATGTTCTATTGACATCATTTTAAATCTATAATTAACTGGGAATTAATAACTCAATATAGTGGGCATTCCTCTAGCCCCATGAGCCATTGAGGGAATGTCCGTAGGCTGTAGAGAGGCTTCACACTTTGTTTAACTGAGTAGAAGGATACAGACCATCATAATGAAGCAATTCTTTAGCTGGGCCATTTTCTGTGAAAAGAAAAATGTTTCATAGCATTTTAGTAGTGTAGTTTGCCTAGGTATGCTGCAAAACATGTAATTTATCATTATATATTTGTGAACAAGGTTAGGAGTCCATAATATCCTGTGCTACTGCAATCTGATACTATACAGTGCTTTTATTTCCTGGCTCTTATCTGGACTCTCTTTGCAAAATTCATTCATGCCTAGTGATGCTGTCTTCTGTTACTGATTATATATTATAAAATGTTTTCTCTGTTTGATTTTTGAAACAACAAATGAATGTCTTGATGTGGTCACTGCAATTTAATTTGATTGAGCAGATCATATCTAAAAATCATAACTTCCCTAGAGCTTTGTTGAAAAGCAACAATTTTATGTCTGTGTCTTGCACTCTGCTTGTATGTGTGTGTGTGTGTGTGCACACATTGGCTATGGAACTTGGCAGCATCCCTACTTTCCAGTTGTATTCCACAAAAGTATTGTTCAGATGGCTGCTTCCTCAACAATTGATTAAGCACTATAGCATTTGACTGGAAGAAACACTATTTTGAAGTCAAATGGAGACTGCTGCCCTTCAAAATGTCACGGGCACATCTAGAAGAGCCAAAGCCTCTTCTAAAAAGTTATGTTTTGCAGTCCCTCCAAAACTAATTTTTTTTCTGGTACCACTCTGCCCTACAGGATTTCCCGAACAACCAAAAGACATTGCTGCATGGAGCATATAGAGCACACAGGTAAGGGGAATTTCATTTTGCCCTCCTCCACCCTATATCACTATTCTCAGTGGATTTCATGGACATGGGCTGAAATAAATCAACCATTTGCAGTGAGGAATTGTTGCCCTGCAAGGCTCTTTTGTGCTCTTATGGACATAAAATCCATATGTGTTAATAATAGACTGTGTTGCTGAATGTGTAACAGGGACTGAGATGCAATGTGACCAGATCACGATGCCAGCTGTATACAGATGCCAGCCAATGCCTGAGACAATGTGCCAGTGGTTCCTGAGGACACCAGCTCCCAGAGACATCCCTTAATACAAATACTGACACAGAAACAGCCACTCACCATTGTGGTTTGAACATGTACTTCCAGATGCCATTAGCGAAGCTCTTCTTCCCCCCAACCTTCTTTACTACGAAGAGACAAAAGACCTCTTTCCCGCCTTCTGTAGAAAATGGACTTGGCCAGCCAGAAACTGGTTCTACAGCTCTGAGAGGAGTAAGCTCATCAACACCACAATAGGGCTGGCCAATGAGTTGTTCCAACCCTCCAGGTATCTCTGTCACAATCCAAGTAGAGTGTAATTGCCCAACCCCTTAAGCCTCTTTCCTCTAGTGGACAGGACTTTTGGGGCAGACCATCAAAGGGTGGTCTCAAGGGAGGTGTCCAGTCAAGCCCTCCCCCAGAGCCCCCTAGTAAAAGAGGACACCCAGCGACGTGTTCTCTCTCTAGCTTCTACTACCTCTTACCCTACCCTACCTCCATGGCTCTTGGTTGCACAGCCAGAGTCTCCATGAGTCGCTGTGGGTTCAGGACATGATCCTTAATCCCCTCATAGGCTCCCCTTATTTTTCCAGCAGGAACTCAGCATCATCTCTCCGGACAGGTAATTATTGCCTTTGATGGATACCAACAATATTCCTGCTAATGCAAACGTCTTTGCTCTATCTTTATTTCTTAGGCTCTGTATAAGTGTGTGTATGAATCTGTATTGTTTGTCTGAGTAAGAACCTTTCAGTAAAGAAACTATTTTATTATTGAGGCCAGCCTCTCTGTTTATTTCTGGTGCTTCTAGAAGAGGTGGGACCTCTATATATTATTTTGCTTATTGCCATATTATTAATAGGCTATAATTCCCCTATATTATTGAGAAATCAAGGCAATTTGGCTAACAGTAAGATGGACAGTGAGTTTCTTTCTTTTCTTCATTTTTATCCCACGCTTCTCCCCAGTGGGGACTCACTCAAAGCCTCCTTTCCATTTTATTCTCAGAATAACCTTATGGGATAGGTTAGGTTGATAGTGCATGACTAGCCCAAGATAATCCAGCAAGCATCCATGGCAGAGCGGGGATTCAAATGGGTCTCCCAGATCCTATTCTAACACTCTAACCACTACTGCTCTACACTCTTTCACTCTACTTTAATGCATGTTTGCTTAAATATAGACCCCATGTTCTTTGCCCAACTTACCTGCAAGTATGGTTCTACCAAAGGGTGGGGGGATGTAACCTCTACAGCTATCTCTTCCTTCCTTTTCCAGATGAAGCACATGCATTCAAAGTGTACAAGCAGAACAACTGTGCAGGCAGGCAGTGCCAAAGCAGAGAACAGAATAGCAAGTAAAGAGGATCCACTTGTGTTTATACAGAATAAGTGGGGACCCCACAAGTACTTGTGGGGATCATTCATTTCCATTTAGGGTTGCCAGGTCTGGGTTGGAAAATACCTGGAGACTTTGGGGGTGGATCCAGGAGAGGGTGGGATTTGGAGAGGGGAGTGGCCTCAGTGTGATACAATGCCATGGTACAATGTCAAAGCAGTCATTTTCTCAGAGGGAGCTGATCTCTGTGAGCTGGAAATCAGCTCCCTCAGAGAAAATGGCTGCTTTGAAGGGTGGACTCTATGACATTGTAACTGTGTGTAACTGGCCCAAGACCACCCAGTGAGCTTCCATGGCAGAAGGAAGATTTAAACTTCCCAGACCCTAGTCCAAAACTCTAACCACTACACTACACTGGCTTTTGTGGGATGCCTGTTGTTGAATAGGAACAAGCAGTAGGGCTTTAGTAAGTCATGCAAGTTAGGTAGCAAGTCACCTTGTGGTACTGCTAGGCCTAGCCCCATGGAGTTGTCCACACTTACTCCCCAAGGCTGAAACAGCCTGGAAAGGATGGTGCCCCTTCCCTCTAACTTTTATTGACAAAAAAAACAAGGGTGCTTGGCAATACAGTTGTGGTTGCCACTGCAAGCATTCATTTCTTAATCCTACAGTCACTGCTTCTATTATTGGGGAGGGGGTTTAACCCCCATTTTTATTTCTTTTTTTGTAGATTTCAGATTTTTCTGCAAACCTTGAGCTTTTCTCAGGTTTGTAGTAAGACTTGTCTTGTCTTTTCCTGGCTCCAAGCTCCAGTTGTAAGTATCCACAGATGAAGCCATATAGAGAATTAGATATATTGATAAAAAATCCCTTCCCAAGCCAATGGCGGCAGTGCAGTGATTGGTAGTAAGTATGATACCTATCAGGGACATCTGATATCTCTTCTGTTTGGAAGACGTCACAGTCAGTTACAACAGCTGCTGAGTCATACACATCCAGCCCCATTTTTCTTCCCATTAATTGTATAACAAGAAGAATAGACAGCAAGGTGCCAAAATAACAGACAGTTTTGAAGATTACTGGGAATTATCAAATGTTGCTAATGTTAGCCATTGGATTAGTTATCTCAAATACATTAGGAAATAGGGTGTATTCAGATCTAGATCAATTTCTGAATTTACACCCCCAATGCCAGGCATTCCAAAAAGGCCTCACATTCTGAGCTTCATTTGGATATTACTCTGCTTGCCCTTCTAATCTCAGATCCTGACTTGAAACTCACCACCATTCTAAAGTGCAATATGGGGTTAAACCGTCAGATGTTTGCTAGGCCTGCAAATGAAAATCATACGTGAGGTTAACGCCATTCACACTGTGCCTATCTTTCAGTATGAAAACTTTTCGTTCTGGTTTTGTTGCATGAGACTTTGCAAGGTGAGTCATCACCTTGTCCTTCCTACTTTCTTCTTCCCTCCTTCCCCCTTCTCTTGAGGGGGCAAGACTGGGGTAGGGTATTTTTCCAGGGCCATTTTTGCCTAACAGTCCATCCCTGGTCACTCTGCTTTACTCTTGTTCCCTATTTGCAATTTATCTGTTCCAAACCGCACACAAACAGAGTTGTCGGAATCCAGGGCTTTTCTGCACGCTTGAATTTTCTGATTTTCTTGGCAGTTGATCCACAAGCATTAGAATTGGTTTGGGCATGGTTCTTCCGTGTGCCTCTGCCTCCTCTGCATTTTCACAGTTGTGGAGTCAGTCTATTTGCTTCTCTGCTTTCAATTTGCTTCTCTCTGCTTTCAGTAATGAGGATTTTTAAGGAAAGACATTGGTGGCGGTGCATCACAGATCCCCTTTTTAAAAATGGCACTAAAATATAACTTTATTGCTAGAGCATTGTAACAATAAGCTTAGTTGGTGCTCTGAATTTCCAGCTTTCATTTTAAAAAGTAAGTCTTTAATGCTGTCCCTTGCAGAGATGTTAGGGGAAAAGGCATATCTCCATGGGGGAAGTGAATAGAAACTTACTTTTTTAAAACATGAAAGCTGGGAATTCAGAGTATGTTCTAGTGATATATCAGTATTTTAGTGCCTTTTAAAAAAAGAAGAAAACAAAACTAATCATCTTCAGGGTGTGAGGAGGAGAGGGAGTGGTGTGACCATAGCAGTTCAGTCATCAAAAAGTGGACTGGAAGTGGGTGGGTGGGAGTGAGTGGGACAAAGAAAACCAACAGAAACATTACAGACAAGGAAAATGGTTACTCAGAATTGGCTTCCAGAAAGACATTGGGGTAAAAGTGGCCTCAAAAGAACCAGAAAAGGGGGGGGGGGGGGGACACAAAGGCTGCAGTCACACACACTAAATAATCAGCTTTCAATCCACTTTCATTGACTTTCCAACTGGATTTTGCCAGTTCACACAGTAAAATCCAGTTGGAAAGTGCATTGAAAGTGGATTATTTAGTGTGTGTGATCGCAGCCAATGTGAAAACTAAAGGCAGAAAAAAACATGCAGAAATCACAATAAACCAAAACAATATGGGGCCAGAATAATAATATTTTTTAAAAAAACATGAAAAAGCCCACAGATGCACTTTTATCCTCTCCCATTGTTCTATTAAAATTGATTCATCTCAAAGTTGCTTTTTATGTTGCATCAGATATATCGGGGTGTATAAGGGTGCCTGGATGCAACTGTGTAAATTTAGCATCCATTAAGGACACCCAAAACCACAATCTGAAGAGGAGAAAGTACACTGAGGCAGTGGGAGAAAACTGCAATAAATGCTATTCTGGAACCACCCTACAAAGCATAACTTTTCAGTTCCTGGTTGAACCTAGAGAGTAGTGAAAGGAGAGACACAGTGGTGTTGATTCCAGGAGTAGGAAATTGAACTTTAGAGTAGGAAGGGAGATTGAAAGCCTCCCTCTCAAAAGCAAGCGAGCTGGCAAATCTGTAATTTAAAAGCGTAAAGAGTAGACTTGGCAATTGCTGTCTATGACAATGTAATTATTTCTCAGTATAAGCAACTACCCTGAAGTAAGTATGCACATTTATAAATCCCAGCATATGAAGTATTCTCCAGGTGCATGGTACTAGTAATTACTGGTTTCCATAATAAAACCGTAGTCCTCTTCTAACTCAGTTTACCTGCCAAAGATCAAAATTCTGTACAAGTATGTCTGAAAAGGAAAAGTGAAAGGATTACATAAATGTACAACAGATTATAAAGTTTAATAGACAACTCGCAGTCCATGTTCTGCCGGCATTGGAAAGAGGTGAATGTAGGTAGCTGTAAGATTTATGTAAGCCTGCAGTTTGACCCTAGATCGAACCATAAACTCAGGGGGGAAAGTCCCAGCGGATTTCTGAGAAAAATGCAGGAACACAAGACTAAATTTACACCAACCTATTTGCTGCAGGGAACAGGCATGCAAAACATGGCTATGTTTGTTAATATTTGTTCACCTTGAATCCTCCAAATGAAATCTTCTGCTAATTGTCTGGTAGAGAGGACCAGAGGCTAAGGGTGCTTTCTGTGACAATCAAATTGCTGGAGTATTCTTTGCAAGGTGTGATTTTTTGCAATGTTTGGGGTTAATAATCTTTGTGATTAGTACTTGAAATTTGACAGCTTTCTTTGCATAAGCAGCCATTTTTATACACATCCATTCTGCCAAATTGGCATTACTGAAGTCTGCTAAATACTTACAGCTAAGGTTGCCAGCCAGCACTGGCAGGAGTCTGGGACAATGGAGGCATGGGGGTGCCACTGGGCAATGGTGTGACATCCCTTCTGGAAAACCCAGAAGGGATATCACACCTCTCTAGGAATCACGGAAATAATCCAGAGTTTCCAGAAATCCTAGAATGGACTGACACATCTAGGAGAACCCTGAAGTGATGTTACACCATCATCTGCTGGTGACTTTTTAACATTATTTTTCTCCTTTTGGCGGCAGAAGTGATAGCAGGAAACGTAGGGTTGCCAGGTCCAGTTTGGAGCCTGGGGAGGACAGAGACCTCGGTGGGGAACAATCCCATACAGTCCACTCTCCAAAGCATCCATTTTGTCCAGGGAAACTGATCTCTAGTCTGGAGATGAGCTGTAATTCTGGGGGATCCCAAGATTCCACCTGGAGGCTGGCATCCCTAGCAGGAACCAGGGCAAGAAACTGACAAGCCTGCTTTTAGCTGATAACCAAGAAGGAAAGTAGTAGATACAGCATATATGCTTCCAACTTAGCTGGTATCCCTTCAGTTTCCATCCTATTTCTAATACTCCCAGAGTCGACCAAGGGTTGCCAGGGCCCCCTGGCCACTAGCAGGGGATAGAGGGGTAGGATTGCCAGTTCCAGGTTGGGAAACTTTTAGAGATTTGGGGATGCAGCCTGGCGAGGATAGGGACCTCAGTGGAGTGCAATGCCACAGAGTCCACCCTCCAAAGCATCCATTTTCTCTTTCAGAACATCTCTGTAGTCTGGAGAGGAGCTGTAATTCCAGGGGGTCCCCAGGTCCTACCTGGAGGCTGGCATTCCTATGGACCCAGACAGATTATGTATGCAGTAGAAATGATATATTTTGTATAGAATAGACATCTCTGTCCTGATGAACCAAGCTATAATCTCATTTCCCAAGGAAAAAGAGGCTGAAATGAGGCTGCATCCTTGAGAGAGAAAGAACAGCCTAGGTTTGAAAGAGATCTGGCTCAGGGATGCAGATGATCAGCCTGTGGCTAATCCAGGACTTCTACAATGTATCCAAGCTGCAGTTTAGGAGGTTTCCTGAAAAAGAAACAGGGTTGTTATGATTAGCCAGTCCAGGGTCACATTCAGACGGCTCTTTTGAGCCATGGCAGGCACGAGTACATGGTGGATTTAAAGGGCATGTCCAGACAGCAACATCTGGGAAACGTGCCACTTCTGTGATCAGCCCATCAATCCCTGGCGGGGAGCTGTACTTAAAAGACAGTGGTGAAAGTCTGGTCCAAAGCTTGCCGCCGGGCCAATGGTGGACTTTCCCCCATCTGGTCGTTCCACCAGCATGCAATCAATCCGTAGGGATTTTCTTCATTTAAAAAAGGTCTTGGCGATGCGCGCATAACTGCTTAAACATGTGACATCCACAGAGCTCCGCTCAAACGATCCGAACTATTTAATGTTTCTGAAGGTACTGTGAAATTTATGAACTTTGTTAACTGAAATGGTACCTAGAGGAAAGTACTGCTGGTGGTGCTTTTAACATTTAAGTCTGCGCATGTGAGGAAAAACAAGTACACAGTAAGGCACATATGCATATGCGCAAACTTTTTTAAAAAAGAAAAAAGCTGAGCACAAGGCTCCTTAAGGTGGATGCTGTCTAGACAATCCACCGCTGAGTCCACGTGCACTAAGGCGATTCACAGGGGGAACTGTCTGGTCATGCAACACTGGATAAAAAAGATCTAGATCAAATCAGAGCCGGGCCAACGGTGGGATTAGCTGCCCGTCTGAATGCACCTCAGAGGTCAGACCTGGCACTCCATTTTTATTCATGGCATGACTTTGAGTACCAGGCCATTTCCGAAGCTATAGCATTCAGATTTGGTGAGTGAAGATGGCTGAAGACAGCACTTGTCTTGCACGACCCCCCCCCCCCACTTCCAAGTGTGCACAAATACATCAGCCTCTGAAAGGCAAAGGGTAGCACTAGCTGCTAAAGTCATAGATTCTGCTTAGAGCCAATACTTCCAAGGGAGAGAAATGGGGGGGCAGCCTTTGGATGGCCAAATCACCTGTGCCATGCAAGCATGCAATGCTCAAGCTTAGCTGTTTTCTCAGGGCAATATTCACTGGCTAAAATGCCTCATCTCCCTCCCACCATCCTGCACCTGCAATTAAGAAGAGATTTCCTTCAAGGAATTGCTATGCTAAATTTACCTTCAAGTAGCAAAACAAATACAATCTGTGTCAGCAGCTCCTTCCATTCTCTATTAACCACATTAGGAATGCCGTTTTATGCATGTACAGCTGGAGCACTAGGCATTTTAGAGTATTTAAAAATTAATGTGTTCTGAGCACTTCCTCGTAACGCTGAGCTCAGCGCTGAGGGTTTCCTTTTTGATTTTCTCCACGCACTGCCAAGCTGTTTGCTAACCGGCAGCACTCTTTAACCCAGTTTTCACAGGGCTCTCAGAACAGGCTGTCGCCAATGTTCTGTTTTCGCTCTGCTTTTCACATGTACAGGAAGGCCTTGAAATACCCAATAGCCTTTTTGTGGAGCAAAGGTGGCCTGTGAGCTGAAGGTTAAAAAAAGAAACAGCCCAGAACACTAGCCGATAGCCTTAATCCTACAGATAAACAACATCCATGTGACATTTAAGCAACTCTGAGGCTTAGATCTCTCAAAAGAAAAATGTTTGTCACTTTATACATTCTAAGTAATCTCCGTGTCTGACCCAGTATGAGATCAAGGTGCTTAATAAGAGCTTGGCTTAAAAATGGATTAAGGCTGAATATCTTTCAGCAACAAACACATATATGAGAAAATAAATGTTTCACTTGTTCCTGGGCTGGGTTTTAAATTCTTGTACTTGATTGATTTGTTATGTATGTATAGTCCGCCTTTCTCATTGAGACTCAGAGAAGAACGCAATGTAAATCAATGCAATCCATTGGATGATGCATTTAATAAGTAATGTGATAGGGCCAGGAATTGCAGGAATTTGAAATGGAGCTGTTAGGGATGCCAGCCTCCAGGTAGGACCTGGGGATCCCCTAGAATTACAGCTCATCTCCAAACTACAGAGAACAGTTCTCTTGGAGAAAATGGATACTTTGGAGGATGGGCTGTATGGCAATGTACCCTACTGAATCCCCTGTCTTCCTCAGGCTCCATCCCCAAATCTTCAAAAGTTTCCCAACCAGGATCCAGCAACCCTACCCCCCATCCCCCACTGCTGGCTGGGGGGGGGCCTGGAAACCCCTAGGAGCTGTTCTCCAAACAAAGCATTACTGTTAAATATGATATGTTAAACAATGAAGAATTACATCAGTAGAAACGTTTTTCTGAGCCCGTCTGTTATGAGATTGCCCTGTTTCCTTTATCCTGAACAAGTCTGTTTTACATAGTTTGTAAAATGCCAGGAGAGAGAATGCAATTTTTTTGTCATTTGTATCCAATATAACTAAATGTAACCTGCACTGCTTCTGTAAATGAAGTACGCTATGAATTTTTTTTGTGCCAGGTGTGGAGAGGTGGAGTCCAGCCAGCTTCCACCATGCAAAGATTGCCTAATCATGCACACTCTCAAAAACAACTTCCAGGCAGGAATTTGGAGATGCAGCTTGCAAAGCCAGGCCAGTGTAGCTAGTCCAAAAGAATATGGATGGATGACTGAGATGGCAGTCTGGTCATCAATTGGATGTATGAACCAACCACACCAATTGTAATTTTGGAAACATTATCATGCAAGTGTGTACATGGTACTGCTCATGGTTGTCCCATGGGCTTATTTGCACTGCTATGTGTAACTTATAGACATGCAGCAACCAGGAAAAAAAACACATGTGGACTTTGCAGTTAAACTTCAGGACTCAGAAGATGATATGAGTGATGATGAACATTAAAAATAGTTTGACAATAAACTAGATGTTAACAGTTGTGAAATGATAATGTAAGATTAGTGAATAAAACATATGCATATTGAACAGTTGCTGAACTCACAAAATTAAAAGATGTTTCTTTGCAGTAACACAAAGTTACCTATTATCCTGTTACACTGGATAAAAATCACATCATGAGTGGATCCATTTTCATGTACCTAACTGTGGTATATCAAAATGGATTTCTTCATGCTCATTGGAAAGGCAAAATAATTTGTTGTTGTTCAGTCGCACAGTCGAGTCCAACTCTTCATGACCCCATGGACCACATCATGCCAGGCCCTCCTGTCTTCCACCGTCCTCCAGAGTTTGCTTAATTTCATGTTTGTTGCATCGATGACACTGTCTAACCATCTCATCCTTTGCCATCCCCTTCTTCTTTGACCTTCAATCTTTCCCAGCATCAGGGTCTTCTCCAGTGAGTGCTCCCTTCTCATTTGGTGGCCAAAGTATTTGAGCTTCAGCTTCAGGATCTGGTCTTCCAGGGAACAGTCAAGGTTGATTTCTTTTAGGATTGACTGATTTGATCTCCTCTCAAGAGTCTTCTCCAGCGCCATAATTCAAAAGCATCTATTCTTCGGCGCTCGGCCTTCGTCATAGTCCAACTCTCGCAGCCATACATCACTAATGGGAATACCATGGCTTTGACCCTACGGACTTCTGTTGGCAGGGTGAAGTCTCTACTTTACTGTCTAGGTTTGCCATCGCTTTTCTTCCAAGGAGCAGGTGTCTTTTAATTTCATGGCTGCAGTCACCATCTGCAGTGATCTTGGATTCCAGGAAGGTGAAGTCTGTCACTGCTTCCACGACTTCCCCTTCTATCTGCCAAGGAGTGATGGGCTGGATGCCATGATCTTAGTTTATTTGATGTTGAGTTTCAAGCCAACTAGGCAAAAGAATAAACTGTATTTAATATATTTTTAGTGGCTATCAGGATTAGGTAAAGTGTCATATGCTGTAAACTTTATAAAAATTTGGAAAAATGACTTTTTCTTTGATTTATGCTTTATATAAAACATTAAGGAATAGAGGCATTATTAGTATTAGTTAATTATAGAGGAATTTATCAACTTTCCAACAGAGCTTTAACATTTGAATTTAATCTCTTGAGTCAAGAGTTATACCTGAAAAAGTAGGAAAAGTTGGCCTTGTTCTATCTTGATGACATCATAAAAAGCTTAAGCTACCAATCAGAATGGGTTATCACATCAAAACATAATACATACCTTTGAGAAAAACATTTTAAAGTTTTAAAAAAAATCTTACCTGATACCATTATGTCTGTTTTTAGCTTTTGGCCCACAAACTAATTAAAAACTTTCAGAGGCAGACGATTATTGTGTTGTTGCTATGGTAGCTGTATGAAGAAAGATATACATACACAATAACAGCTTTTTACTAGGTCTATTTTTCTTTCTGTAAAATGTGCCAACTATGCCAGAGACTGGATCCACACATCACTGGATATTGCATTACTGTAACCATTCACCTCCTGGAGTTTGGTGTTCACACAGGAAAATCCCTGTAGTGAAGTATTATATTAGCACAGTATCCACTGAAGTTTGAATCCTATCACATTCAGGGCTCTTCCATAACAGTCAGTGAACTGGGAAATCCCCAGTTCAAAATTCTCTTCAGTTATTAGTTCACAGGGTGTAAACCTCAGCTAGTCTCCTTTCTGCAGTTTGGGGATACTAATACTAGTGATGCAGAAGACTTTGGTATTCCCTAGACTGGGAGTATAAAACTCAGTGGCTTGTAAATTTGCAATCAAATGATAGTAAGCATTTATAAATGTGAGTTTTTCCATATTTCGGGATTTTAATCTGAGTCTGAGAAGACTGTCTCCCTCCCATTTATGTGTTTGAAGGATGGCTGCTCCAGGGGCAGTGAAGGAAGGGAAGTCTGTACCTGTCTGTCTTTTCATTTCTTTCTCCTAGGGTTTGCCCCATACCAGAAAATGGGGGAAGGGGGGCTTGCCTCCCCACTTTCCCTAAATTCCCCCCTAGTTCCCTGAATGCTGCTGCTACTGTGGTTACCAAACCCCCACCTTCAGCTCCTGTTTCCAGCTGCTGCTGCAGCAACCAGTGGGATAAAATGAATATTTAAAAATATCCTTTGGGTGATAGCATGGCATCACTTTTGGGTGTTTTCCCCCCTGGTTTTACTATAGAGATTTCAGCAGTTCCTAGAGATGGGTGATATCCTTCCACATTTTTCCGGAAGAGATTTCACACTGTCATTGATAACATTTCCCATGTCTCTGTCCTTGTTACCACCACACCCCTCAAACACGTGAACATATATTCAGATTAACATGGGGAATTAGCTTACATGTTTGTGTAGGGTGCAGAAAACTGGGATCTTTTACCTAGAGAGCTGCCTGTGACTAGTGAGTTTTCAGTAGGAAAAGGAGGGAAGAGACCTGATTTAAAAGGAATATAGAGTTTATTGAGGAATTTGGTACAATAGTGGGGGGGGCGGGTATCGTAAGCAAACACTGGAGGTACTAAATCAAAGTACAGACACATTCCGTATCCTAATTCATATAGGATATAATTCATATATCCTAATTCTAACCAAACATTCAGTAGAGCTATTCCAAATTGGAGCAGGAGCTACTCTTTGAGCTAAAGGTGTACATGTGGGAAAATGGGAAATAGGATAGAAAAGAAGTGAAATCAGGGTTGTCAGGGAAGACAGGGTTGTCAGCTCTCTGTATGATGCAAGTATGGTTTGGAAAGGGGGATAGACCAGATGGACAGTAAAGATACATGTTCTGTTCTGTGAAGAAATCAGATGAATGGAGGGATCCAGTGTGTGTTGGGAGTCTCTGTTTTAGTTCTGTTGGTAGCCAGGATCAGACTCCAATTCCTGGCTCTAAAGCCAGGCTACTTGTACTGTTTTTGATCCATAGTATAATATGGGCTCTTTCAGGAAACAAAAGATTAAAGAAGAGGATAAGGGAATAGTTGAGAGTTGCACAATTTATCAAGAGAAAACTATAGAACTAACTAAAGGCACTTGGGAAGGGCAAAAGGAAAGGAAGGTTTTGATTGAATTATAATTCAGGATTACAAAACTGGAAGCATGAAGATGAGTCATATATTCAGCAGGAAATTGGGATACAATGAGAAGATTCAGATCAGAAGTTCTAGACCAGAGGTGTCGAACTCATTTGTTATGCAAGCTGGATATAACTTAAATGTCACTTTATCAGGCTGGGCCATGTGTGCCATTAAATGTAACATGAGGCACCAGAGATATAAACTTTATAAAGATGATTTCAGATGCTGAATGACAATAGCAGGCTTGATTGGATTAGTTGGTGATATACAGAGGAGTAGTAGGCATGGAGTTATCAGCATTGGTAATGAGACAGGAAACCTAGGTCTCAGTTTGGTCCAGGAGGATTCAGTCCAGGAGGATGAAAAGAATAAATGAAAATAACACTACAGAAGTGAGCAGTGACTCATGAAAGCTCATCCCCTGCCACAAATTTTGTTAGGCTGCGGCCACACGGGCTTTAAATGCGGGAGGAAGGGCTATTTCCTCCCGCATTTAAAGGGGCCGACCAGAAGGCCGGCCCCAAGTCCCGTGCCGAAGCGGGCTCCAATGCGGGTTCCTCCCGCATTTTCAGACCCCGGGAAAATCAAGTATTTTCCCGGGTGTTGCGGGAGGAAACCGCATTGGAGGTATGTGGACAGCCCTCTCTCACATGCATTGCGAGAGCAGGGCTGTCCACATAGCCCCGCCGGCCATTTTTCCCCCCCTTTTACACTTGGGCGCATGGCTATCCATGCGCCCAAGTGTAAAAGGGAGGGGAAAAAAACCCCGACTTACCCAGGCGGATGGCGGGTCGGAGGCCGCCACCGCCACTTCAAGTGCTGCTGGGCCCGCCTCCGCCGCCTCCGTCGCCTCTGTAGTCCTCTCTTCAGCGGCGGGCCGCCGCCACTGCCGCTTCCGCCACCGGGGCAGCTGCCCCCGCTTCCGCCGCCACGGCGGCCACCGCGGCTGCTGTTCCCGCCGCGGCCACTTCTTCAGCGGCCACGGCCGCCGATCCCATGGCCGCAGGGACATCCCAACCCGCTGTTTAAAAATGCGGCCCCTTTAAATCCGGGAGCCCTCCCGGATTTAAAGGGGCCGTGTGACCGCGGCCTTAGTCTTTAAGGAACTATTGGACTCTTGGTCTTTTCTACTGCTACAGAAAGACTAGCATGGCTACCCATCTGTCTAAAGAAGTGAGCAGTGACTCATGAAAGCTCATACCTTATCACAGATTTTGTTAGTCTTTAAGTTGCAACTGGAATCTTACTCTTTCTGCTGCTGTTAGAAACCACAACGTTCAAAAACCAGTGGGGGAACATTTTAACCTTGCAAGACATTCAGTTGCTGACCTAAGAGTAGCAGTTCTCTTACAAAGAAATTTCAAAGGGAGATTAGAAAGACTGCTGAACTGAAACTGATAATGAAAATAAAGAAAATGTGTCTTATTGTCATTTGGCATCTGAACTCACTTCACTGTCCAAGATATAAGGACAGATGGACTCGCATTCTAGCTGTATATGAAGAAGTGAGCAGTGACTCATGAAAGCTCATGACCTGCCACAAATTTTGCTAGCTGTTAAGGTGCTATTGAACTCTTGCTCCCATCCACTGATAAAGGCCGAGGACAGACTGGTGCTGCGCTGCACCAGGAAAGTGGGGTGCAGCAAGCTGGGGGTGAAGCGTCCCAGAGCTTGCTGTTTGCACTTTGTGCAGTGCGGCGCAAACATTCTGGGGAGGAGGTGGCCCGCAGCATGCACACTGCGGGCGGCTCCTGGCGGCGGTGGCGTGCGGCTGTACACTTCTGCACACATTCACACCCGCCAGAAGCAGGAGAAATGCACGCCCAGGCGGCTGGCCACCAGTTCCTCCTGGTGTATGGCTGCCACGGGAGGGAAGCACTGCAGGACCAAGTAAGGATGGCACGCCTCCGCTGGGCAGCTGCAGCTGTGTAAACGGGCCTGCCTCATCCGCCTGCAGCAGGCCAGGACTCCAGTCTGTCTTCAGCCAAAGATTGCAAGCTATGCTTTTAGGTTTCTTCCCCTCCATCTGTTAGAACTGGAAAGGGGGATCTCTCCCCCCCCCCCCCCGTTCTGTCTGGTTCCTTCAATCTCCCTCCTTCCCTCCTGCTCTGAAGAAATGTGTGAACACAATAAAGCTTATACCTGGAACAAAATTTGGTTGGTTCATGGGAGTCTCTCTATCTCTCTGGCTCTTTCCCTCTCCTTTCCTTTCCTCCCAAAGGAGGGAGAAGGAGCCCTCAGCCAATCGAGAAATAAGAAACTTGGCTTTCTTCTCTCCTCTGTGAAACATAAAGCAGGAGAGGAGAGAGCTGGGCAAAAGCAAGCTGTGATGCAGGATCAAGGAAGCAGGAACAGAAAGTAGGAAGCAGACAAGAGCCTGTTCCAGCCTGTGGGCCTCATGTTTGACACCCCTGTTCTATACTGTCACAGGGCACTTAACATCCAAATTGTGTTAATGGTCAGTGATAGCATACAATGTAAAAGACAATACAGGAAGAGGCATCTTTGTCTTCTAGCCTGGGGTGGCTTAATTGCTGTCATCCTGTTGGCATTCCCTGATTTCTCCCAAAAGACTTCTTTAGAAGCATCTGCTGTGATCATTGTTCCAGCACCCTCTGCTGTGCTGAACACTGCAAGATTCTCTGTGAGACACAAACATGGTGGTTGCTCCCGTTGTTCTGTGAGTGCCCATGTTCTGTGAAATAGTAAAAAGCCCAGTAGCACCTTTAAGACTAACAAACTTTATTGTAGCATAAGTTTTTGAGAAACACAGCTCTCTTCATCAAATGCCGAAGAGAGCTGTGTTTCTCGAAAGCTTATGCTACGATAAAGTTTATTAAAGGGACTGCTGGGCTTTTTACTATTTTGCAGCAACAGACTAATATGGTTAACTCCTCTGGAACCATGGCCTGTGAGTGCCTTGTGGGACTTTCTCATGGTGTAACTAGTGCAGTACATATATTCAGGCTGGAAGGGAAGAGTGTGCAGTTTAAATTGGAGAGGGGCTCTCACTGGTTGCCAGTCTGTGCCAGGCAAACCTACCTTCTGCAGTCCTTGAATTGCCCAAGCGACTGGAAATTGTTTTTTTCCCCTCCACAGTGCCTGGTGGAGAGCCAGTGTGGTATAGTGGTTAACAGTGGTGGACTCCAATCTGGAGAACTGGGTTTGATTCCCCACTCTTCCACATGAAGCCTGCTGGGTGACCTTGGGCCAGTCACAGTTCTCTCAGAACTCTTTCAGTCCCACCTACCTGAAAAGGTGACAGTTGTAGGGATAGGAAGGAAAGGCTATTGTAAGCTGCTATGAGACTCCTTAGGGTAGAGAAGATCAGGGTATAAAAAACAACTTTTTACATTTCTAAACTTTTACACTTCTAAATCCCCCCCCCCATCTTTAATGCATCTGTAGCTCAAGAAGGGGGAAGGAGAAGAAAGAAAAGTGCTGTGGCCTGTTTTTCAGCCTACCCATTCCTGGAGATTTGGCGGTGGAGCCTGGGCAGAGACCTCAGCGGAGTATAATGCCATATCATCCAGCCTCCAAAGCAACCATTTTCTCCATGAAAACTGGTTTCTATAGTCTGGAGATCAGTTGTAATTTCGAGAGATCTCCAAGCAGCCCTATTAAGGCAGCAGGTGACACTGCCAACGGTAAAGGCATTGGAGGTCACGGGGGAGGAGGTGGGGACTCTCAGAAAGAGGCCAGAAATTACAGAGATTTTAAAACTTTTGCATCAACATTTCTCCAGTGTAATTAATAAATTTTCAGGCCCTTTCCAATTTGAGCCTGGGGGCATCATTATTAAATAACAGCAGAAAGCTACCATTTTTATATGATTAAAAGTTTTTTTTTGTTATTTCCATTACTGCACTTGTTCATCTTCATTATTACTTTCATTTTCCTTCTCTTGATTTCAGGCAAACATTTCAGTTGGAAGTAATATATCCCATCACAATTAGATAACATTCTCAGAGACCATATCCTTCATTTATAGGATACTGCCTACCAAATTTTAGACAGTGTCCCATTTCTATATGTCCTTAAAGACAAAACAATTTTTTTTGCTGTTACTTTTCTCCCATTCAGTTGGGATTAAATCCTCAGAAATTGCAGCCCTCTCACCCAAGACATCATCTTTGCCAAATGTAGAACAACAACAACAACAACAACAAAAACTGAATGGGCAGGAAGAGATGAAGAAGGAAATATGTCAAAGCAAGTCCAAAACTTGCTTTATTGGTATTCCAGGAAAGCAGTCAGCATGGTAGAAGGGGTACAGTTAGTATACAAAAATAAAATACTATTGGGCATCACGTTTAGCAGGAATATCCTGCCATCTCTGTATCATACCTGTAAGGATCGAACACAGCTAGGCAAGCTACCATCCAACCTCTCTGCTCCAGGCCTGGAGAGCCTCCCAGTCACTGGTGCCACCGTGGTTGAGTTCAGAGATCCTCCCAGGTAGCAGCATCACTGCAACCAAGAATGAAGAGCCTCCTAGTGCCCACCAACATAGTTGCACCCAGAAAGCTTCCTGGTGTCTGCCACCACAGCGCCACCCAGAGAGCCTCCAGGCATCCCCTGCTGCCACAACCAGGCCTGGAGCCTCTCCCAGCATCCACCGCCACCACAGCTGTGCCCAGAGCGGCTCCTTGAAAACACTGCCAGCTCTATGGTAAGTACACTTTCTGTGTGCATGCAGACAATGCTGTTTTAGGTTCGGAGGAATTTAAAACCTTCCCCCTGCAAAATCATTTTTGTGATTTTCAGATTTTTCTGCAAACCTGAGGGGTCCCCCAAGTTTGCGGGAAAATTTGTTTAGTGCTGACGTAGCCCTGATCCATGGATTTAGATATCTGCAAATGGGGACCACACATTGCTATTAGATATATAGATACTTCTTAGTAATTCTCCTTGGTTTCTATAACCCATGATATTTGTTGCTGCAACTATGTCAAAGACACAGACTTCTCTTTAGCTCTTTTGCTACCCAAATTATCAATTGCTGTTAAGAAATTAAAGTCATAATTTACTTTGTTGCAAAAAAAGAGCACTCTGTTTTTAAGAAGATCTAGAGTATTTTTACATGCTTTACCTGGAAAAAGAGATTGTGTAATGTGGCTTTTCAACCTTTTCCTCTTCATCAGACCCCATTAATAGAAAGGCTACATTTCGCTATGGTTATATTATACAGAGAAATATCAATGTGCTACCACATTATGTACCACTAATGGCTGATACCCTCAACCACACTGAATCATTGTTCAAAGTTTGCCCTACTGCAGAATTTTGTTTCAGAGTAGCAGATGTGAATGAGTGGGCTTGTTGCCTTAGCTCATTAGCCCTTTTTTAAACATTTGCTGTGATCAAAGCAAAGAAAAAAGCTTTGAATCACCAATAAGGGGAATGCTGTTAATACACTAGCAACCCATCATGGCAGAATCACTAACAGTGTAATAAAATACGTTTGTGAGCCATAGTGTGTATGGTGTAGGTAGTGTGATGTCATTTTTCTTGCTGAGTTTCAAGCATAAGAACATGAAATTGTATCCTTTTAAAAATCTTTACACCAAGGGAAACTGTATAATTACAAAACACTCTCTTCTGTTGAAAGGGGGGATTGCTCTCTACATGGGAAAATGATACTTTTCATGGGCCATGACGAATTGGTAGAGCATCTGCTTGGCATGCAGAAGGTCCCAAGATCAAGCCCCAGCATCTCCAGTTGGTGGAAGGATCAGATAGTAGGTGACATGAAAGACCTCTGCCCAAGACCCTGGAGAGCCACTGCCACTATGAGTAGACAATATTGACCTTGATGGACCAATATACACAATAGTGACCTTGATGGACCAGTATAAGGTAGCTTCATGTGTTCATGTGTCCATGCTGCAGGCTAGCATGCACCTGTTTGAATTATCAATTTTATAGTTCATTTGTACCTGATGATCTGCCAATATGGAGGCGTTTCCTATTAAAACCTGTTATGCAGTCTATAAGTAGTTGAGTTGTTCTGGGACAACTGGGCTGTGCATTGAGAAGTGCAGCCAGTGACTTCTGATTCCAACCTATTGTCATCCTAGATTCTCCTTCTCTCTCTTAGAAATGAATGGGGTGAGGTAATTTTCCATAGAGTGATTGTGTACCTCCTGCTATTTTGCATTTTCTTCTTATCATGGGGACTTTTCCAGCTCAAACTGGAAAACTGTAATTATGCAAAAATCATTTGCTTTTTTATCAATTTCTGTCCCACTCTTGTCCCAAACAAAGAATATACAATAATCTGCAGAAACCATAAAGAACCATAAAGAATTGTTCTGGTTGTAATTCAAGACATTTCTTTTCTACAGAGCAGTGGTTGATACCTATGTCCCATCCCTGTTCCCCCAACCTCAGCTTCAGTCTGGTATAACTTTGAGTATATGACACCACAGTGCACTAGATCATGATTTTTGCACATTTTCTCTGTAGATTAAGCAGATCACATATGTGTTATAGATACCTTAGATCTCACCTGACCTATCTGACTCATGCAGATGTGATTACTACCTATAAATTAACCTGTCAATTGCTCATCAGTCCGCTTGTTCATACTGGTCATGCCTTCCAGCTTCTGTGATGCTCCATTTCTTTAAAATAAATCTGTAGCCACTGTAAAGCAGAAGTGAGCCAAATATGCAAGGGAGGATAATTGGTTTTCATCTACATTTTGTTTTCATTCTATTTAGTTATTGTATTTTTTTGCATTTTTCTTTCCCCTTGGTTTCAATGGAAGGAGCCACATCTGACTCTAATCCCTCCCCCCTTTTGCAATTTAGACGAAGTTTTAGACAATATACCGGACATGCAAGAGAACTGACCTACCAAGCATCAGGCTGTCCAGGGCACCACCCCTCCCAGACTTACCACTGATGGGCACAACAGCTGTGATGACAGAGCTTCCTGGGGCTGCAGGCAATGGCAGGCTCATGCAGACTGGAAAGCAGCAATGGGAGGATCAATGGGGGGGTGGACAGCTGTGGTGGAAAACTCTTGAGCCCAGACTCACCAGGGGATGCCACAGGGCCAGCAGGGGCAGCAAGTAAACAAGCACAGCCAGCCACCATGTGGGAGAAAGGGAAAAGAAGGCTGGGGGAAGGGCAGGAATCGGGAAAGAGTATTTATTTATATTTATATCCTGCCCTCCCCACCATTTGGCTGGCTCAGAGCGGCTAACAACATATACAGTATACATTAAAATATCCATTAAAACCATCAAATCAGCATAAAACCATACAATACATCATAAAAGATGGCGCTCTTCTGTCAGCTAAGTGGGACCTCCAGGCTCCCGCCTAGTGTTAGTCCTCGATTGGTGGTACTGTTGGCACTGCTGGTAAGCAGGACCATATGGCTGGCTTCTCAGGAGCAGAGGGAATTGTCAGACAAGCAGAGCCCAGCCTACCTGAGGGGAGAGCCAATGAGTTGGGGGGGGGGGGGTGTCCAGGTGCAGGAATGTACAAAAGGCATGACAGGTTTACCCTCTCATAGCATTTCCTGATAGCCCTGACAAGATGATGGCAACTGGAAAACACATTTTAATGGAAAGTTCTGCCAGTGAAGAAGTCACAAGCAGTTCAATGGGTTTGAACATTGTGTTAAGACCACTGGGGCACCAAAGGCTCCCAGGGTGGACAAAGATTACTTAATCCTCTAAGAAATCTCTCATCTAGATGGTGAGAAAAAATGGACTTTCCTTCAGTACCCCTGTGATAGCAGGAGATAGCAGCTAAATGAACTTTTAAAGAGGAAAACACCAACCCCTTTGCCTTTAGGTGCTATAAGTACTCAAAAATGATCTGTAAAGGAGCACTTCCCAGTTAAACCTTCTTCCCAGTACTGCCTCCATTTATACATATAAGATCTCCTGGTGCTGGGCTTTCTTGATTGCAATAGCACCTCATAAACTTCACTAGAAAATATTCAGTCACTAGCTGTAGTCTCCAAGCAGTTAAGTTGAGGCATCTTACATCGTAGTGCAACACCTATTTGATATTGATCAGATCCTGCTGAACTGGCAGAGAATGGAACTGGCCTTTGGAAGTTCCCATTAATATCAGCAACCATATCTGCTGAGGACAGAAGGATGTTATCAGTATCATATTGGACCCTTCCCTCCTGGCTTTCTCTGTGACTCTGATAATGAGTGGGAATGGAGGGAATGCATGAAACAGGGCACGCTGCCACCACAGCTGAAACACATCCCCTAGGGAACCAGCTCCCAGGCCTGCACAGGAACGGAACCTTCTTGTTCTCCCATGTTTCAAAGAGATCAACATCCAGGATGCCCCAAAGGGCAAACAGCAGTTCCAGGTAAAGAATCCCCCTGGTGCCTCAGGACCCATAACCTCCTCTGTGGCACCTTTCTCAATTAATGAAACAAGGGCCTGAACAATATGCAGAACAGCCTGATCATACCTTTTTACAGCGGATCATAGGTGGGGGGAGTAGACAAATTCTATCCTATAACCAAACTTAACAATAGGCAGAAGAAGAAGAGGATAAGAGATTGGATTTATAGCCTGCCCTTCACTACCCAAAGGAGTCTCAGATTGGTTTACAATCTCCTTTCCCTTCCCTTCCTCCCAACAGACTCCCTGTGAGGTAGGTGGGGCTGAGAGCATTCTTTTGAGGACTGCTCTTGAGAGAACAGCTCTGAGAGAACAGTGACTGACCCAAGTTCACACCAGCAGATGCATGCAGAGAAGTAGGGAATCAAACCCAGTTTTCCCAGATTAGAGTCCATGCTCCTAACCATTACACCAAATTGGCTCCCATTCATCCAAAGTGACAGCTTCCTAGGCTGAAGCAAATCTAGTCTGCCTGACCCTGAACTTAACAAGGACCTTTAATAGTTCTAGTCAGAATGGTGCCTTCTGAGAAGAAAGAGCTTCTCTGGATGAAGACTGCTGCTATGATCTAGGTTCATTTTTGTTCATTTTTTAACAAAGTTCTAGTTCATTTTTGAACTAGTTCATTTTTGCTCCACATTGGGAGCATTTCTTTACACACATTTCTAAAACATGACCTTCTTTGGTGGCAAAAGAGGAACTGAGGGTAAAGGGGGGGGGGGAACAAACTTTGTGTCCTGGGGCGGGAACAAACTTTGGCTCCAGCACACAGCACCCCTTAGAGACTCTTAGCTGTACCGACCTATCCGATGGCAGGACTGTTCATGCACAGTTCTCATGTGTGCCTGCACAAAAGATTGATGATGAACATGTCTGTGCAGATCAGCAAGAATAATAGAGGACATGGTGTGCACTGGACAGAGAAAGGGACTTTGGATCTTCTTTCCATCTGGGTTGAGAAGGTCAAGAGGCTCTTGATCATCCCACAGGAGCACTGGTGCGTTTGAGAGAATTTCAGAGCAGATGGTGACCAGGGGATCTGTGGTGGATTGCCACACCAAAACTAAGGGCATGCCACAGGAGTACAGATGGGTGACCGTGATGGATCTTGGTCTAGCTTGACTAGGCCATCAACAGCCTAATTCAGGTCCATCACAAAACCAGGGGTTACTGATTAAGCCTTTAGCCATTAGCTGTTATGCCTAGCCGACTCTCAACTATGCATATTAATTAATATTCACCTGTGAGCCACCTACATGAACGGAATGGGAATAAAGTTAAAATTACTTCAAAGAATTTATATTTAGGGAACACTTGGGCGAGATACTAAATCTGGGGACTCGCATCAGTCTTTGATGTACATGGAAAGGTACAAGGACTTGGTATAGGTGAAATGTCAAGTCCTCAGAATAGATCTTAAGGACACGTATTTGTAGGAAGTAACCATACATGGATTACGCCTCTGCTTGTTGGAAACTGTATATGAAGTGTGGATGTAACTTCATGCTCTTCGGAAAACCCTTTGCAAGTTTTTCCCGCTTTTGCTAGCAATAAAGCTTCACTTGAATCATCTGGATCTCTGGCTCCCTTGTGTTTCCTAAAATTAGGATACAGGTACATGAGGTCTCTATTGAGATAACAACCGCTCACAACAATCATTCTGGGAACTCTCCGGCAACCTGGCCCTATTATAAAGAGCTGGACTGAAAACTTCTAACTAGATTTCCATGATCACCATCTCTGTCCTGATGTAAAATGTTGGCTTTCGATTTCATGACACATGGAACCACATGACAATAATGAAAGCAAGTCTCAAAATCCTTTGTGTCTTCAGAGTCGTCTTTGAGGAAAAAAACCCTGCATCCTGTTTGTCTAGCCTGAAACAGTATAGCTGAAGTCAATGTTCATTTTTTGCTGATGTTTTCTATTTTATCTTTTTTTAAAAAAAAAATCCAATCCCAATTACTGTTTTTATTTATAATGAAATTTACAGTGTGAAAAGATGTCAACAGCCAGGTGCTTCATACACATCCTTCAAATCAAGAAGAAAATATCACAGGAATACTGTGACATTTCTATTATAAGCAAACTGTGATTATATTTTCTTCTACAGAGAATATACAGGAAGAATGTGCTATCTACTGAGCGAATCTACCAGAGTTCTGAAAAGTGTAATAGCGTTGCTATATTTCCCTTGGAAACAGAAATTGTTAAAATTGACATAAATTTTGACAGATTAGTGTCTAATCCTGTATAGTCTTTTCACTTTTTTAAAAGGTCCTTTATGGATCAGTTTTCTTTTTCCTACCAAGGTAAATGTCAGATGATTGCCCATCTACATGATGCAGCTAAAGTTAAGCACTTTTTAGTCCCTTGTCATATCAATAGGAAAATTAAGAACATTTCTCTCCCATTGGGAGCAATGACATTTTAAAATGCTTAATTTTGTCTGGATTGCACCCAGAATCTTGTCATCAACAAAGTTTGATTCCCACCCACGCCTTCTCTCACATATATACATCTCACACATCAATAGTGATGGAGAATAGGTCTGAGTCAATGTCAGAGGCATCTATTGAACAGTATCTATGACATTATTTAGAGATGATCAACAGACTTTCCTCCTACAATACTCACACCATTTTGTAAAGCTTTAAGAAGTGTTATTTGTTATTTTCCACCCAGCTCTTTAATAACCTGAGGCATTATGTATCTCTCAAGCACTGGATCCCTCAAGTGGCATTTGTAATAAATAGAAGCACTTCCTCTTCATACAACAACACACTACCATTAAGAAAACCTTCAGCCTTTTCTCTTTCTCCTTTTCCTTCTCTCTTTTTCTTTAAAGGGCTTGTAGTCTTCCTCCTCCTATACAAAATTAACTCTAGTCTAAACCCATTAATTTCATTGGACTTCAACTGGCGCAACTCTGTTTAGGAAGACATTGTAAAACACATATATTTCCTGATTTAGGAGAAAAAGCAGTATGTCTGAGTATTATCCACGGAAGGAAAACCACCTCTCACAACATGTCACCTCTTTATACCCAAATATACTGTGGGAACATTATAATATCTCCATCCAACAGGGATGAAATTCTCAGAAATTATACCCCTTGCCTATGGGATCCTCCCTAGCAAATTGCAGGTAGGCAGGAGAAAGTGTTTTCATTTTAGACAATTAAATAGAAAGCATATTTCCAGCTGTCACTTTTGGCTTCCCACCCAGTTGTGATGACAATGACATTTTCAAGGACAGTATCTTTTGAGTGAGTGATACTATCTGCCAAGTTTCAGGCAGACAAGAGAAAGCATCCTATAGGCAATAAATATTCTGGTTTGCATAGCTGGTACTAAGAGACTCTATGCAATCAGAGCAAGCACAGGGAAGCTCTGGTAATGCAAGCCAGCATAAGAGTGTCAGTCTTGGATCTGGGAGGCCTGGCACTGAGCTACCTTGAGCTAGTCACACACTCTCTTTCAGCCTAGCCTACTGTCATGACCCAGCCTGTGACAGCTGGGACTGGTAGGCCAGGGCGCCTGACTGGCAGTAGAAAGTACTGGGCCTACAACTAGGGTTGCCAGCCTCTAGGTGGGGCCTGGGGATCTCCCGCTTTTACAACTGATCTCCAGCTGACAGATCAGCTCCCCTGGAGAAAATGGCTGCTTTGAAGGGTGGACTCTATGGCATTGTACCATGCTGAGGCCCTTCCCCGCCTCAAACCCCACCTTCTCCCGGCTCCACCCCCAAAGTCCCCAGGTATTTTTCAATCTGGACTTGGCAACCCTACCTACAACTCCCAGGGCCTCCTGCGTGCACTTTGGTGCCAAAACAGGCCAATAGGAGGGAAGAGAGTATTGCAACAAAAGAGCTGAGACTGGCTGGGAGTTGCTCTTTTTCCAGGGAGCAGGACCTGTGGAAAGGCTGCTGTAAGAGAGAGGCCCTCGCCCTGAGGAAAGGGTGAGTAAACTCAGGCCTAACGAAGACAGAGAGCTAGGGACTGTGAGCCTAGTTGCGTTAGGGCATTTGATTCCTTTTCTTTTCACCCACTTACTGTTATTATCCTTGCACCTTGTTTGTCTTCCCATTTTGGGCTGACGATACAATAAACCTTTTGTTGCTGTTCCCTCTGCCTGGTCCTCATGCTTTTTTATTCAGCCAAACAAGGGAGGTCTGAAGGTTTGAGAGGGTACTCTGGGCCTTTCCAAGGGAACCTATATCCAGAGTGGTAGTAGCATCTAAGGACACCCCACCCCACCCACAGGCTTATTGTTGATAGTATAAAAAAAGGAGGGGGGGAGAACAAAGTTGCAAGGTATTTGGCTCCCCACTGAAGATAGGTTTCCCAAGTCCCCCCGGGGGGGCAGGGAAACCCCCACTCGAGCGGCTCACTCCCTGCCGGCCCGGATTGGGCTGCCGGGGGGAACCCTGCCCCCAAATTGCTGGGTTACAGTGACATGCTCAACGCGATGACATCACCCAGAGATGACATCATCACATCTGGCACGTTTGGGGGAGGCCCTCTATAATTCGAGGGAAAACTCTATGGTTTTCCATCGAATTAGAGAGGTCCCACCCCCAACGTGCCCAACACGATGATGTCACTTCTGGGTGACGTCATTGCGGCACGCACAGTTCACACACATGCCAGAGGTATCCCAGCCGTGAAAGGACTCCCCCCTGCTGCAGAAAAGTAAGGATTTGGCAACCCTAACTGAAGAGGAAGGTGGTGTGTGTGTGTGTCTGTGTGTGTCCGTCCAGGCATTCAATTCCTGTGGAGTGAGAGGAAAATAAAGTTAGCTAGATGTTATGCAGCTGCTGCTAGCCATCTTTCAGGCTTTTCCCCATTTCCTCCCTGCCAGCATGACAGAGTGGGCCACGAGGCTTACATTTGGCAAGTGAATCATTCACTATTTCTGCACACTAGAAATAATCATATTAATCATATCAAGCCCTGACCTGGATATCCCAGGCTAGCCTGATCCTGTCAGATCAGGGGTGAATCTTTAAATAGCAACAAATTATCTCTCAAACACACATACAATACAGTATATACCCTACACTGTGTCACAAAACATAACTCAGTATAGCAGCAAGCATTTGCTAATAGCAAAGTAAACTACAATATGGTCTCAATGAAAGAAAAGTAGTTCTGTGAGCAAGAAAACAATGCTGTACTGCTAGTTTAAACATAATCCAAGGCCCATTCCTAATGGCAGGTAAAATGCTGAACCCAGACATACCAATTGTGAACTGTAATGTTTTAGTAGAAATGAGAGGATACGGGCACAGTTTCTTAGAAGTATTCTGGGACTCCCTAAATGTGCAGCAAGGACAGTTATGAGCCTTGAGGTGGGAATATATTCATTAAACAGCCACTGTGAGGATTGCAGCCATAAGCATCTGGTTGATCCATCCTCTAATCTTGCCTCTCTAGTACTGAAAGGTACATTTATGAGCAACTGGAAGAAAGTTATAACCCAAAAAATTAGCAATGTGGGATTTTCTCCCCCACCTTTGCTGTGTTACAATTACAAGAAGCGATAAGTCATCGCAAATTATGCTGTGGATTGATTTACCTTGGCCCCAATTTATTTTGCCCTGCTGTTCCCTCTCACCTTCAGCCTTCAGTCACTTTCAGTCAAGCAAAGGTTTTGTGATATAGGTTACCAGAACATGTATGCCTTAGCAAGTAGGCCTTGCTCACTTTTAAATTTGGACCTAAATTTTCCAGTACTTAAGAAATGTGCAAGGTATTTAAAAAGCTTAAGGATTCCAAAATATAGAGGAGCTTTTACCTTAGCATGTTGTAACGTTTTGCCATCAGCAGTTCTGTAAATGATTATGACCTTGCAGTGCTGGGGTGCTAGAAACAGAATCCACATGCTGCTGTCTTGCAATTATTATACGAGAGTTAGAGATGATGTAATTTTTCCCCTTTTGGCTATGGTCTCAGATAGAGGTGTGCATTCAGTATAAACTGAGCCGAATAAATACCTGAAAAACACCTGATAGGTATTTTTCAAACCAAACAAATATTCAGGTTTCCTAAATATTTCCCGAATCCAAATGTCACCCCAGTATTGGGATTCAGGAATATCAAGAAATGCTGATATTTTTCAGGTCCAATATACTGAATCTGAAAAGAATCATTTTTTTTCTTGTACACCCCTAGTCCCAGGGCATTCAGCAGAACAGCTAGTTACCCTCCTTTCTGAGGAGAATGTAACCACAGAGATAAAGTTGCAGATGGCCAAATAACTGTGTTAATCAAATTCTAATAATTGCTGATTATGGTCTTATAGGTCTGTTGACCATATAACAAACTTCATTATTATTAGTAGTAATCTCTACTGATCCTTCTGGTTGGATAAGGTGACTGCATTTACATTCTCTGCCAATTCCTTCTGCTCCTACTGCTCTGACCATTTCCCTGCTCTGTCTCCCTCACTCTCCCATTGACCCTGCCTATGAAAAGCAGATGGCACAAGCAGCAAAAGCAGGACAGATACTTCAAAAGATTTCCAGACTTTAAAGACTGTCATTATTTTGGCAATCAGATATACCATTACCAACAATAATGAAAATGACTTTTCTGTTGTTTCATTAGTAAATGCCGAAGTGCATATTTCTAATGTGTAAGATAATGGAAGAAAGACAGAAAAGATGCCTCATCCCCAGTGATTGCTTAAATTCAGTTCTGGGAAAGAGAGCTCCTGCATTACTGACATGCTCTTTTCTGAACGTGTGGCAGGCATCCTAATGATAAAGCACCATTCTATACTCGGCTGGATGGGATCTACTGCACTGCCACAGAATACTGATCTGTGCTGCTTTACGCCTGTATGTCTTAATCAACATGGTATTTAAGCAGTGTCAACTTAATGTGGCCAGTGAAGTATTGAAAAGTAAGCACTGTTTTGTAAATTTGGATTGTGTAATTTCACAGCTCATGGTATCATTTAGCAGAAATTAATTTTGTGCACTCGACAGGAATTGTGCACTATCCTAAGAGAATCACACATTCTCCAAATAATATATTGATTTCCCTGTCTCCTAAACCATGAGTTGATTTTTTGGGGGGGAGGGGTCCCCAGGAGGCATTTGCCTTGCCATTTGACTTTTCTAAAACACTTAATGTATTCTGTCATGCCATCCCCAAAGTGATGAAACTCAAATTTCAAAAGCTTTTCATCACAGTATATGAACATAAATTGTCTGAGATTTATATTAGGAATGCATTCATTTAAATAATTATAATCTATAATGAAGTGATTTGCTACAGACTGTGTTGTCTCTGTCACATAGAAATATTGTGCTCTGATTGCTCGGTGTTTTCTTCCTTGGTAACCTTGTTACATTGCATGTGGTTAAAAGCATAAGGACAATCTGTCTGCTATTTAAACCTGTAGCACAATAATGTTATTCATCCAGTGACTCACGGTTGTGCAATTTGCAAAGGTCTGCCCTAACAACTCCTTCTCTATATACTTTCTTGTTTACATTGAGATGAAGACCAGTGTTTTGCTTTATGATGAACAGGCAAAGTGCTTTAACCCTGTGCAGCTGGAAATGTCTGTGTAATTATTTCTGGGAAAGGAACAGACTGGCACTGATTTGTGCCTAGTGACTCATAGCATTCTGATTTACTGCCAGCGAACACACACACAAGAGTATGAATATTTATTTTTATCTCATGGGCTGCTAAATAAGTAAGGCCTACATTTTAATACAGTCTAAAGTGGACTTTGCCCCATGGATAGATACTAGGTAAGGGAGGATAGACTATGAAGCTGTGTCTGCATTATCTCCAAAGGTAGGTGAACATTTTTAAATTGCTGGATGGATTGTGGGGCACTTCCATGAAGAAAGGGAAGCCCTTGTGAATCCTGCCATTTCCTGTGAATCCCTCTTTTTGTGAATGAAAGCTCTAAGGCAGGGGTGTCAAACATGCAGCCTGTGGGCCAGATCTGGCCTGAGCAGGAATCAAATCTGGCCCCCAAGCAACTTCCTTCTCCTGCTTTTTCTCCCAGGGCTGCTGCTGCAGCCAAATCATAGCTTGCTTTTTTCTAGTTCCCTCAGTGGCTTTTTGCTTCCTGTCTCTTGCCTCCCTCACAGAGAGAGCGAGAGAGAGAGAGAGCTCTGTGGCTGCTTTCTGCTTTGTGTGGGAGATATACGAAGACAAGTTCTCTTTCTTTCTCTCTCTCTCACTGGCACACACACACACACACACAGCTTCTGCTTTCTTCTCCAGGGCTGCTCCTCCTGTTTTGGGGAGGAAGACAGGGGGAGGAAAGAGAGAGAGAGAAAACAAAGTTGGAGTCCAATGGCAGGTTTAAGGTGAACATAAGCTTTTGTGTGCAAGCACACTTCTTCTTCAGAGGAAGGGAAGGAGGGAGGGTGGATTCTTCTGATAAGCACAATGTACATGTTTTGTTTTTGAAAAGTTGGATTTCTGTGTTTCTATCTGGATTTTTTTCCCCATAAGATCCTGATAAGGAATTATAACACAGATTGGTCCTTATGTCTTGGAGAGTGGAGTGATTTCAGATGCCAAATGATAATACCACACATTAGAGAATTAGACAGGAAAACTAGCTCTCAGTTCAGTTCAGGAGGATGCATTGTCTTGATCTTCATTATCAGTTGCAATTCAGTAGTCTCTCTTTCTAGTCTCCCTTTGAAATTCCTTTGTAAGAGCACTGCTACTCTTAGGTCAGCAACTGAATGTTGTGGTTTCTAATGTCAGATATATGTCCATTTATTCTTTACATGCTCTTGGACTGAATCCTCCTAGATGGAACTGAGATCTAGGTTTCTTGTCTCATTACCGATGCTGGTATCTCCATACCTATTACCTCTCTGCTTATCACATGTAACCTAATCAAGTTTCCTATTGTCATTCACCTGCTATTGCCATTCAACATCTGAAATCGCCTTTATAAAGTTTATATCTCTGGTACCTTGTGTTACATTTTATGGCACACATGGCCCAACCCAACAAAGTGACATTTATGTCAGATCTGGCCCTTGTAATAAATGAGTTCAAAACCTCTGCTGTAAGGCCACCATGTTTAGAGCTGGCCCCGAAGCTCTTGTGATTACCTCTGACCCATGAAGGAGAGCAAGACTGCATACAGGGCTAGACTAGTAGGGAACCATGTCACCTTTATTGCTTTCTTTGGGTGCATTTGTCCTTTTTCCACAGTGCAAGTAAATAGTGGCTGATCCAAGGAACCAGCATAAACTTTTTCTAGCAAAATGAAGAACGGGTACAGGTAGCTTTTGAATCTACACACAAGAATCTGAGAGACACATTCATTATAATGTGCCTCAGGTGATATGTAATACTTTCAAATGAATAAATTATTTACCTCACACTCTTTCCAAAATTAGTTTCTGCTCTTCTTATATTACTAGTCTGTTCTCATTATCTATTCTCTGTCTTAGCTGTAAATCCACTGGTACTAAACATGGAAGCCTTGAAGGTAGTTTATTCATATTAGTTTTCAAGGTTTCCCTCCACTTCATAGGGTTACCAAACCTCCAGGTGAAGGCTGGAGATCTCCTGGGATTACAACTGATCTCCAGGCAATAGAGATCAGTTCATGTGCAGAAAATTGCTGGTTTGGAAGGTGGTCTCTATGGCATTATACTGAATTAAAGTCCCCAAACCCCAGCCTCCTCAGGCCCCACCCCCCGAATCTCCAGGTACTTCCCAACCCAGAGCTGGAAACCCTAAGCCTACCATGGGCTGTTTTCTTATTTTTGTTACCTGCTCTTTCAGCTTGTTACATGCTGTCTCAGCTAGGTCGGCTCCTAGAAAAAGTGGGACCCAAAAAAGGAGAACAATGGGTTGATGACAGCATTTGCAACCACTGTTATAGCTGCATGTGCCAACAATGGCTGAGGACAGACTGGCAGTCTCGGCCGCATCTGCCCCGAGGAGGCGGCCCGGACGCATTGTGTCCAATGCCGCACTCCTCCCGCAGCAGCCGAGCACCACTTCAAAGTGGTGCTCGGCTGCTGTGGCACGCATTCCACCCGCTGGAGCAGGTGTGAACGCGCACCGAAAGGGGGAGCCACGTGGCGTCCACCCGCTGTCGTAGAAAGCCGCCCGCAGTCTGAACGCTGCAGGTGGCTTTCTTCCGGCGGCGTGCAAATGCCGCGCCGCGGGGGAAATTCCCCCGCCTTAGTCTGCCGCGCCGCGGAGGCGCAGCAGACTTTAAGTCTGTCCACAGCCAATGCTATTTGCAGTATATTTGACTGAACCACCTTCTTTCAGCAGTTAGCAGTTTCTTTGTTAGGAAGCTGCTCTCCGTGACTTTGGCACACAGATGACAGTATGGAGGCTAGGGATTCTGGCCCAAAGAACCCAAAGAGATGCCATCTATTGTATATCAGTGGGGAGCAATGATGATCTTTTCACTTTGCATGGACTCCTGAAAGGAAACTGTGTCACTTCCTAATTTCCCAGGAACCCTGCAAGAGGAAAGGATCATGCAATAAAACAATATCACAGTATAACAATATGAACAAACCAAGCACTACAATTGACGCAAGCAATAGCTACAACAATAAAGTTAATTTATCCAATAATAGTGAGGTGCATACAAACAACAATAGACATGACACATTACAAAATATACAAAAAAGCCACCACAAAGAACATGGTTGATTAAAACGATGAAGATTCCGAATTTTCTATCTTCGTTTCGTTTGGCTATTAGCCACAATGTATAGATAGGAACTCTCAGTCTGGGGCAAGTGATGCTCTGTATTCTTGGTGTTGGGGGAGGCAACAGTGGGAGGGCTTCCTGCCCCCACTGCTGGACCTTCTGAGGGCACCTGGTGTTTTTGGCCACTGTGTGAAAGAGTGTTGGACTGGATGGGCCACTGGCCTGTTCCAACATTGGCTTCTCTTATGTTCTTATGATACTCCTTCAATGTTACCATGCAACTACAATAATAATTTACTCCTATTAGTCCAGCACTTAATAATTTCCATGTCATAATTATATTAATAAATTTGCATACCTTCAACTAGTGCCCAATGTAACAGAAGCCTTCAAGTTATACAGGACAAATTATCCTTTTGATAAAAACAATAATGATGTGAATGGTGGTAAGCATATATATTTTTGTAATAATGTAATTATGGATTATCTAAAAATATTCTGTATAGTATGATAAATACAGTCATCGTTGTTTTTATCAATAGGATAATTTGTCCTGTATAACTTGAAGGCTTCTGTTACATTGGGCACTAGATGAAGGTATGCAAATGTTAGCCAGCAAGGCACTTTTCTGTGCTCTTATGGATTTTCATATCCATAAGTTTGAACTCTGTGTCACCAACAGTGGTAGGGTCTTGCGCTTTCTTCTTGAAATAGGAGCCAGCTCCAGCCCAAGCCAGGAGGCTGACACCCTAAGCAGTTCACCCAAGACAGAGATAAGGGATTCCTCTTGCCATGAGGTTTCCTTATGTCAGACATCCGCTGGCTAACCCCCACTCCCCCACTATACATCTGGATAGTTATGCAAACTAGACTGCCTAGCAACTAATGTGCCAGCCATCAGATACTTGGCTAAAACCATCAACTGACAATAGGTATGGCCAGGTGAGTCATCGGACCCCAGACTCAGTGTCTGTTTCCTGGTGAAGTCATACTTTTGCAACACTGACCAAACCCCTGGACCTCCTCCCTTTGCCCACCTTTAACCTATAGCAAGGTCCAACAGGGACGGACCGCCTAGTAGGAGTGTTAGTGGGTTGTGGTCTGCAGAGCCCGCCCCAAGACCCCCAATAAAAGTCCAAACCGAGAGTCACTTGGCCTCTTGAGCCATCGCCCTCTATCTTACCTATTGACCCTTCAGTCCAGCTTTCTGTCCCCAATCCTTGCCTCCATCTTTAAACCCCTTTTTCTCTCTCTGGACTCACGATCCAGGAGAACCACGTGGTTTTGCCGGCTCAAGCCTCGTGGCCCCATAGCTTTTATACCTTTCTCCCCAAATCCAATTCATCTTGACATCGGACAACGCATCTAAGGTAACGTGCTTTCCCCCACCAACGGAACCTGCTCATGCAAAAGTGCTATTTTCTCTCTTTATTTTATTAGACCTGTAAGATTGTGTGTGTGATTACGATTTTTGTATGCTTGATTACATGATCCAGTAAACAACATTGAACTTGGAACTCGCCTCACGTGCCTTTTTCCTTGAGATCTCCCGGGAGGGGTGGGACCCTGGTATAGTTGGCAAGAACCCGTGTATTTTGCTGATTGCTAAACGTAAATTAAAGCAATTCGGCTAACACAAGTTTATTAATATAATTATGACATGGAAATTATTAAGTGCTGGACTAATAGGAGTAAATTGTTATTGTAGTTGCGTGGTAACATTGAAGAAGTATCAACAAAACGAAGAAGGAAAATCCAGAATCTTCATCATTCCAATCAACCATGTTCTTTGTGCCGACTTTTTTGTATATTTTGTAATGTGTCATGTTTATTGTTTTTTCCCCAAAATTTTATTAAATTTTCCACAAAAACAAACAAACAAACAAACAACAACAAAACACTACCAAACACAACAAAACAAACAAACAACTTAACAAACAAACAAATTATTCTTATACATAATCATTTTGAGCCTCTATAAATTTTCATCCAATCATAAAATTTGGACCATATATAATCTGGGTTTTTACCTTTTCCCATATTTAACATATAACTCCATTTTTCTAACTCTGCCAGTGCCAACAATTTATCTATAATTTCATCTTTGTGAGGTAATGTAACCATTTTCCAATATTTGGCTCTTGTAATTCTTGCTGCAATCAGGATTGAGATTAAGTCTCTCATCAGATGGCGATAATCCCTCCGGAGTTATATGTAAAAGAAAGATCTCTGGGGTCATAGCAATTTCCGTCCCTAAAATTTCTTTAATTATAGTTTGGATATTTAACCAACATTTACGCATCTGTTTACATTGCCACCACATATGATAAAATGGCCGAGGACAGACTGGCAATCTGAAGCGGGGCAGGCACGCTTCGCAAACGGAGGAAAGGAGCCCGTTCAGACATGCGCATCTGCCCATCGGCTCCGTTGCGTACTTACCCGTCTCCCAGCCGCTTTCCTTCCGCTTTACCCGGACACCGGGTAAAACCGGTGTTCAGGGGCCTTCCTCCGCATGCCTCCCGCTTCCAAACAGTGTGAACTGGAAGAAGCGGGAGGCATCCGGAGGAAGTGTGAACGCACCGGCAAAAAGTTTTGTGCATATGCGCATATGCAAATATGCGCATATGCGCATATGCGCATATGCGAAAAACATCAAAGGAAAACAAAAAAAAGTGCAGCAGCACGCGGGAGCCCCGCGCGCTGGCTATGCGGCAGTCTGAACTCTCCGTGGCAGTCTGAATGCTCCGTATCGCCGCTGATCCGCATTGCTCTGGCCAGTGTGAACGGCCAGCTCCGTGAGTTTTTTCCCCCGCTCCAGTTCCCTCCGCTTTGCCTCCGCTTCAGATTGCCAGTCTGTCTTCGGCCAATGATCCGATTTTCGAATTGCATAGCCAACATAAGTTTGACACGTTCGGGTAACATTTACTTAGTCTATCAGGTGGCCAGTACCATCTGTAGAAAATTTTATATATATTTTCTTTGTAATTTATTGCCTTCAATCTCCTACTTCCTTTCCAAATTTTTGACCAACTGTCTATTTCTATTTGGTGTCCTAGATCTTTCATCCATGTTACCATAACCTTTTTGACCACTTCATCCTGCATCTCTCTATCCAATAACAGACTATATATTTTCTTAATTAACTTGCTATTACTATTTAGCCAGATTTTATCTAGCTCATTTGGCTCTGAATAGAATCCTAACCTTTTGTCTTTACTATGAATATTTAGAAGTTGGGCTTTTTCCCAACATGATAACTTTATATCTAGTGTAGTTAGTTTTTCCTCTGATTTTATGTTACTTGCTTTATCTAGTATGAAGTCATATTTAGCCAGATTATTTTTATTTAATAATGTTGGTTTGATGAAGGCTTCTAAAGGTGACACCCATCTTGGTGTTTTAACATAAAACTCATCCTTGATCTTATTCCAAGTTTCCATTAAAGCGGCTCTCAACATATGAGAATAAAAATTTGAGTGCACCTTTTGTTTCCCATACCAGATATATGAGTGCCAGCCCATATATAGGTCGTGGCCTTCAAGGGCTAATAATCTACTATTTTCTAGCCTTATCCATTCAACAATCCAAGTTAATGCTGCCGATCTACCATAAATATTCCAATTTGGTACGGCCAGACCTCCTCTCTCCTTTTTATCTTGAAGCAATTTCAATTTCACTCTAGGTTTTTTGGGGAACCATATAAAATCTCTAGGCATTCTATTTAGTTCTTGGTAAAACGAAGCGTTCCCTTTTATCAAGGGGATATTTGGGGCTAGGAATATAAATTTTGGGAGAATATTCATTTTTATAGCTGCGATTTTACCTAGCCATGATAAATTGAGCCTTTTCCATTTTTCCAAATCCGCTTTAATTTCTTTAAGCAATTTATTGTAGCTATCTTCGATTAAAGAACTAACTCTGTTGGAACATACTATGCCCAGATACCTTATCTTCTTAACTATTTAAATATTATAAGTTCTATATATTGCTTCTTCTCGCTTTTTAGAACAGTTTTTTGCTATTAATTTGGTCTTTTTTAAATTTATTTTTAGTCCTGCCACTTTCCCATATTGATCTATTTCTTCTAATAAATATTTGAGAGAGTTTTCTGGTTCCTCTAGAATGAACATCAGGTCGTCTGCAAATGCGCATAGTTTATACTCTTGACCTCTACATTTCAAACCCACTATTTGTTTATTTAATCTAACCTGATCGTTGAGTGTTTCTAGCGCAAAGATAAATAAGAGAGGTGATAAAGGACAGCCCTGCCTGGTACCTTTTTCTATATTTATATCGTGGGTCAAGTCACCATTAACCCTCACTCTTGCTTTTTGCTTGGAATATATGGCTGCTATCATTGTTTGGAAGTGTTCCCCTGCATCGACTTCTCTTAACTTTTGATCTACAAATGTCCAGGCAAGGTTGTCAAAAGCTTTTTCCGCATCCATAAACATTAGCAACATTGATTTATCTGGCTTGGTTTCATAATACTCCAGTACATTTATTAGCATTCTGAAATTATCCTTCATTTGCCTCTGTGGTAGAAACCCCGTCTGATCTTTATTAATTATTTGCATTAATACCTTTTTTAATCTCTCAGCCAATATATTGGTGAAAATTTTATAGTCTGCATTTAGCAGAGAAATAGGTCTATAATTACTAACTATGTCAACTTTATCCTGTTCTTTGGGAATCAGCGTAATAAGTGCTTGATTCCATGATTCTGGGACTTTACCTGTCTCCCCTATCGTCCTGACCAGTTCTTTAAATGTAGGGGTAATACAGTCTTCAAAGACTAGAAAGAATTCTGCTGGAAGCCCATCTGGTCCGGGTGCCTTATTTTTCTTTTGTCTTTTAAAAGCTTCTACGATTTCACACATAGAAATCGAGTCATTTAGTCTTTTTTTTTGTTGTTCATTAAACTTTAACAATGGTTTATTTTTAATACAGTAATTTTCCAGAAGTACTTCACTTTCCTCTCCTTTTTTGTATAATCCCTTATAATAGTTTTCAATTATTTCCTTTATTTCATGCGTTTGTGTTTTAATCTCACCCTTTTCATCTTTTAAGGCATGTATCAGTCTTTTAGATTTATCTTTCCTCAGCTTGTATGCCAGCCATCTTGATGGTTTATTGGCATTCTCAAGAAAGTATAATTTATTAAGTTCTATCTTGGTTGCGATTTCCTTGTTTAATAATATATTTATTTTATGTTGGATAATATTTATTCTATTCTTACAATTTTTATCCTTGTTATCAGAACATTTCATTTTATCTTCCTCCTTTTTAAGTTGTAACATCAGATCTTCATACTCTATCCTTTCCTGTTTTCTTTTCCAAGCGGTATAGCTTATTATTCTTCCTCTGATATAGACCTTAAAGGCATCCCAGACAATATCTATTGCTATGTCTGGTTGGATATTCATTTGGAAAAATTCTTTTATTTCTAAACTGGTCTTCTTAACGAATTCTTGGTCTATCAGTATATGCCTATTCATCATCCAACTTCTTTCTTTTATGTTTTTTTTCAGTAGTAATATCAAGGGATTATGGTCTGCAAAAGACATCGGAAGTATATTAATAACTGTCACTTCAGGTAGGATTGAGGCTGAGGCCCAAATCATGTCAATCCTTGACCATGATTGCTGTCTTGCGGAATAAAAAGTAAAACCTTTTTCTTGATTACGTTTATTTCTCCATACATCAATCAAATCATATTCCTCGGCCAATTGCAGAAAATTTTTGGGAAGTACCAGACCTTTCACCTTAGATCCTCTCAAGCTCTCTCTATCCTTTTGCTTATTTACTACCGCATTAAAGTCGCCAATAAGACATATATTTTTCCCATCTATTTTCTTTAACACCTCATTTAATTCTTCAAAAAACCTATTTTGGTTGCTATTTGGTGCATAAATGTTAATTATTTGAAATTTAATTCCCTGCCTAATGATTGTTATGGCCACGATCCTTCCATCCTTGGATGCGTAAATAAGTTCTAGTTGTAACTCTTCTTTCGCGTAAATTGCTACCCCTCTTTTCTTCTTGTCTTTATCTGCTGCTATAAACACCATTCCTAATTTTTTGTACTGTAAAAATTTACTATGTTCTTCTTTTATGTGAGTTTCTTGGAGGCAGGTTATATCTGCCCTGTGTTTAAGAGCTTGATGTAGGATTCTCCTTCTTTTATTAGGCCCATTCAACCCATTTACATTTATGGAGAGGATCTTAAGCTCCTTATTGTGGTGCGCCATCTTTTTCCTTTTGTGTCCCTGTCCTGTTTTTGGATTGGTTTCTTCTTAGTATCTGTGAGGGAGTTCTTGCTGCTCTTTTTTTCCGGTCCTTCCTCTTTTGCTGTGTCTTTTCCTCTTCTGACTCACCTTCAGACCTTCCTGCTTGTTGATCTTCCTCTTCCTCTTCAGATTGTTCCTTCTCAGATCCCAGCTCTTCACCATAAGTTTCCAAGAAGTTTTCCATTTTAAGGTTGAGTCTATTTTGTGTCTTTTCCCGCGGTACTCAAACAACAGTCCTTCTGGGAGGTTCCATCTGTAAGAAACGCCATTCTCTCTCAAAACCTGAGCCAAGTGTTGGTAGATACGTCTCTCCATGGTATTTCTTTCAATAGTTTTATCTCTTCCCCTTGGATTTTCAGTGTTTTATCGTATGATGTTTTCAGGATCTTTTCTTTAATTTCTCGTTTATTAAACTTGATATGAACCTCCCTTGGAACATTATATTTCCTAGCAAAGGCCATATTCCTACAATAAACCGACTCCATCTCACCCATCAGTTCTTCTTTAGTATAGATTTCAAATTGTTCTGCCAAATTATCAGCCAGTTCTTCTTTCAAGTCGCTGCCTACTTTCTCCGGGATATTCTGGCACCTAAGGATGGTTGCCGCTTTATCCATCTCCAGACTTATAAGTGATTCTTCAAGTCTTTCATTTTTCGCCTTTAATTCCTGTATGTCTAAATCATGTTCCCTCATTTTACTCTTGTCTTGACTTCTCTTCATTGTTATCTTTTGAATTTCCTGGGTGTTACTAATTACTTGTGCCTTGATTTCGTCTACTTCATTTCTTATTTGCATTGTTAGGTCATCAATTTTCATATGTATCGGCTCCAATTCTTTCTTTATGAGAACCGGCAGTCTTTCCTCTATTTTCTCCAACATTGCTGGGAGTGTACTTTCCAGAACCGCTTTCATTGCCGCCGCCACAGACTCATCAATTGTTGCCCTGGTTTCCTTAGACATCTGTGGGGGATTACTTCCAGAAAGCTTTTGTTGACTCATGCTTTTAAGAATGCCAGGCGATGGAAGGGAGTTTTTCCTTGTTGCACCGGAGTATCTTGTGGCCATAAATACTACCTTAATCACCTAAATAATTAATTAAATAATTAAATAATTAACTAATGTATTAATTGTTAATAGTTAATTAGTAATATAGATGGCGCTTCTCAGAAGTTTAACTTAAATGGGATTATTTATATTAATTAATTATTTAATCTGTTACCTAATCAATTATACCTTATATTATTCAATCAATTTAAATTTTTAATTCAGTTATTAGTAATTAATAATTTATATTTTATCTCCTTACCCCTCTGTTCTTAGTTTATATAATTTATTATTTACTATTTAATGTTGCCTTGGGATATAATTATCTTAACCCTGCACAGTTGTTCTGTTAATTAATTATTCAGTATTATCTAATTACCTTATTTATCTTATATTTAAGTATTAATTAGTCTAGGAAGATTTGATTATATATTTATTAATCTATAAGTATTAATTAATCTAGGGAAATCTGGTTATATATTTATTGGTCTGTAATAATCTGTGTCAAACTCTGTGTCTTTATGCAAATATCAAAATTATTCTATGATTATTTGATCAAATAACTGTACCTTACTGGTAAATACCAAAATGCATTCACATGCCAAGACTTAAGTACAGCAAATTACAACATATAGACAGTCTGAAAATATATGACTAGTTACTATATTTCCCCACTTTATGGGCTGTGCCTCTTAAATTTCCCCTCCTTTAAATACTGCAAACTCCTGAGCTTTCACCTTTCCCCACTTCTCCTATGTCCACTCAAACCCCTCTTCTGTATTTAATTAATTATTGGATTATTATTCCCCCTCCTTTACTCTTACACAAGTTCTTATCCCCTTCGTTGGTGCAGTTGACTCCTTTTACTTCAAAGGTGTTACTCGTCCCTTCGCTGACAGCAATCACAGCTCCGCAGCTCGAATGCCGGTGCTCCGTTGACGTCTCCGCTAAGTTCTTACGATGCCTCCTTTACGCTGTCGGCGCCTCCGTAGGATTACTGCTCCGCCGCTCCACAATCGCCGCAACTCCGCCATTTCGTGGCTCCGCTGCTCTGCAATCGCCGCTACTGACAGCCTCCGTAATCTCCGTAGCCTCTGCCGTTCCGCATGCTCCGCCACTCCGCAGCTCCGTTCTTCCACTCCCTCCTCCTGCTCCGTTTGCGTAGCCTCTTCAGGAATCGCCACTCCTCTGGACCTTCACCTCGTCAGCTCCGCGCTCTGCCCAATAACGCCGCTTTTCGCCCTCCAAACTCCAAGCTCTAAGAGACTCAGGCAACTCAGAAAAATGAAAAAGATAGAGAAAAACCAAAACAAAAAGTAAGTGCAGCAAACCTCTTTAACCGATTGCTACCTCTCCCCCTTTAATAACTTTAGTAACTTTAGTCGGCCATTTTGTCTTTACTGGGGGTTAAGAAATTGTTTAATAGTTATATTTCCTTTTAGCCTTCCGTTTCAAACACCCTCCACCAAGTTTGATAGGCAAGTCAAGATTATACTCAGCTTTTTTGAGTTCCAGCTTTTCCTTGTGCTTCCCTCTTTGGTCCCGGTTGTGCTCGGCTACTTGTATCCGATCCTCCTTTGATCCCGACGATTCTTCTCGGCAGTTCTCCCTCCAAATTTATGATATAGAGCTACTAAACCAACAGAGAGGAATTGCCTTTTCCTCTCTGTGAGTAGTCCATAAGCTCTCTTCGTCTCTCCCTTCTCCAAAGTGAGAGGCAGGCAGTTTTTTAGCCTATAAATTTGGTGGGTTATCTCAGACTTTCAGGAGCTGCAGGCTCCTGTGTCTGGACTCTGAGCGACCGGAAACGGAACTCCCATGTTTATTGTTGTTTGTATACACCTCACTATCACTGGATAAGAACATAAGAACAGCCAATATTGGATCAGGCCAGTGGCCCATCCAGTCCAACACTCTGTCACACAGTGGCCAAAAGCACCAGCTGCTCTCAGGAGGTCAACCAGTGGGGCCAGGACACAAGAAGCCCTCCCACTGCCCCCCTGCCAAACACCAAGAATACAGAGCATCACTTGTCCCAGACTGAGAGTTCCTATCTATACCCTGTGGCTAATAGCCACTGATGGACCTCTGCTCCATATGTTTATCTAATTTCCTCTTGAAGCCGTCCATGCTTGTAGCCACCACCACCTCATGTGGCAGTGAATTCCACATGTTAATCACTCTTTGGGTGAAGAAGTACTTCCTTTTATCTGTTCTAACCCAACTGCTCAGCAGTGTTCCCTCTAAGCTGAGTTTGTGTGAGCTAGCTCACAGTTTTTTGGCCTCTAGCTCACACATTTTTGCCTTAGCTCAGGAAGGAGGGCTCCAGAGCAAACTAATTTATGCAGTAGCTTTATGCCAGTAACTCACAAAGTAGAATTTTTGCTCACAAGACTCCACAGCTTAGAGGGAACATTGCTGCTCAGCAATTTCATGGACTGCCCACGAGTTCTTGTATTGTGAGAAGGGAGAAAACTACTTCTTTTTCTACCTGCTCTATCCCATGCATAATCTTATAAACCTCGATCATGTCACCCCTCAGCCGTCGTTTCTCCAAGCTAAGGAGCCCCAAGCACTTCAACCTTTCTTTATATGGAAAGTGTTCCAACCCTTTTATCATTCTAGTTTCTGCACTTTTTCCAGTGCTATAATATCTTTTTTGAGGTGTGGTGACCAGAACTGTACACAGTACTCCAAATGAGGTTGCACCATCGATTTATACAGGGGCATTATGATACTGGCTGATTTGTTTTCAGTTCCCTTCCTAATAACCCCCAGCATAGCGTTGGTCTTTTTCATTGCAGTCGCACACTGTCTCGACATTTTCATTGAGTTATCTACTATGACTCCAAGACTCTTGGTTAGTCTCTGCCAGTTCGGACCCCATCAATGTGTATTTATAGTTAGGACTTTTGGCTCCAATGTGCATCACTTTGCACTTGGCCACATTGAACCCCATTTGCCACATTGATGTCCACTCGCCCATCCTCGACAGATCCCTTTGGAGTGCCTCATAATCCTCCCTGGTTCTCACCACCTGAACAACTTTGTGTAATCTGCAAATTTAGCCACTTCACTGCTTACTCCCAACTCCAAATTATTAATAAACAAGTTAAAAAGCATTGGACCGAGTACTGATCCCTGTGGTACCCCACTGCTTACCTCCCTCCACTGAGAAAATTGCCCATTTATACTCACTCTCTGTTTCCTTTTAATTAGCCAGTTTTTGATTCACAAAAGGACTTGTCCTTTTATCCCATGACTATTGAGCTTACTTAGGAGCCTTTGATGAGGAACTTTATCAAAAGCTTTCTGGAAGTCAAGGTAAACAACATCTATCGGGTCCCCCTTGTCCACATGTTTGTTTACTCCCTCAAAGAACACTAACAGGTTAGTGAGACAAGATCTTCCCTTACAGAACCCATGCTGAAACTTCCTCAAGAGATTTTGTTCATCTATGTGCCTACTAATTTTTCCCTTAATAACAGTTTCCACCAACTTACCCAGAATCAACGTCAGACTGACTAGCCTGTAATTTCCCAGATCTCTTCTGGAACACTTTTTAAAGATGGAAGTGACATTTGCTACCTTCTAGTCCTCAGGTATGGACACAGATTTTAATGAAAGATTTCTTTCTTTTTTTTTACACGAGATCCACAAGTTCACATTTGAGTTCTTTCAGAATTCTCAGATGTGTGCCATCCGGGCCCAGTGATTTATTAGTTTTTAAGTTGTCTATCAGTCAAAGGACCTCCTCTCTTGTCACCTCAGTCTGACTCAAGTTTTTCAACACCCCTCCCGAAATCATAAATTTTAGATAAATTCACTTTATTGCTGTAGCTATTGATTGCGTCAATTGCAGTGCTTGGTTTGTTCAGAAGAAAGGATCATTACATGTAATTTATTCCCTGATTTCCCCACATTGCCAAAGGCTTACAATTTCAATGCCAATATAATATTTAATTCAACATTGTGAAGAATGCTTGAGATTTATTAGGAAGCAGACTTAAACCATAGTTTGGTTTTGTGCTCTCAAAGGTTTGTATTATTTCAATTTTCTTTCTGCATCCTTAGCCAAAGGAAATAAAACATTCTTCTGGTTCTTATTTATTTAATATTGTGTAGAATCCACAAGGTAGGTAATGAAATTTTCACACTTCTGTTGTCTTTTTTTAATGAATTTTATTAATGTTTTTAAATTAAAAAAAGATTAAAAGAGAAGAAAAGAGAAATATAAAAAAGAAAAAGAAAATCAAGCTGTCTCAATTGTGCAAAAAAGTAGGAAGGAATATTTTCCGATTTTCTCTGTGGCAGAAAAATATACATTTACATGTTACAATGCTACTCTGAAATCACATTAAAAGAAGTACATCTCCTTTCCCTGTAAGCTTATTATTTTTGCCTCTTAATCTTCAAAACCACAAATCATCAGTTCATTTTTTTCTGTTTTGTGCAGTAAGTCTATTAGGAGTTTCTATATAAACATACAGTCAGATAATGATTTTCCCTTTATCAAAGAAGTAAGTTTGGCTATCTCTGCAACCTCCATCATCTTCACCAATCATTCCTCTTTTGTAGGAAATGTCAACATTTTCCATTTTTGAGCATATAATAAGTCTTGCTACCATTGTCATATATAGAGATAAAGTTCCATAAGGGTTTTCTAATTTTTTATCCATTAGTCCCAACAAAAAAGTCTCTGGTTTCATTTGTATATTAGTCTTTAAAATCTTCTGGATAAATGACTGTTTTTGTATTGTATCTAATATTTTTTTAGCTTTGTGACATGTCCATCACAAATGATAATATGGCCCTTCATGATGATAAAATTTCCCTTCATGGTGTTCCCATTTCCAGCATTTATTTGAAACATTTTGGTTAATTTATCTGATGTCATATACCACTGATATATCATTTTATAAAAATTCTCCTTCAAATTGGAACATAATGTAAATTTAAGCCCCTTCGACTACAAATTTTCCCATTGCTCAATTTATATATTATATCCAAAGGTATTTTTACAATTTTATCATAAATTCTTTCACCTCTTCTTCTGTCTCCAATTTCTGCAAAGTTTATACATTTTACCAATAAGATGTTCATCATTCATACACAATTCTGTTTTGAATACAGTCATAGATTGATCAAAGCATACAACCATTTATCAATTTTAAACCTTTCTAGTAACTGTGCATAGAAAAACCACTGACAACTACCGTATTTTTCGCTCCATAAGACGCACTTTTCCTCCCCAAAAAAGTGGGGGGGGGGGAAGTGTGTGCGTCTTATGGAGCAAACATGGCACTTTTCTTACCTGTAACAGGGCTCTTTCTTCAGCAGGAATGCAGGGGAACGCCATTCAGGCTGGCATCCCAGCCTTCCCCGCCCCTCCCTGCTGGGCCTGAGCTGTTAAGACTTAAAAGGGAAATGGCAGGAAAAACCCCACCAGGCTAAGTACTCTTTCCCTTTAAGTGCTTTTCCCCTTTAAGACAGCCAGCAACAGAAAGCCCCGCCCACAGATTAAGCTCCGTGGCTACTTTGCACAGAAAGGCCTGGCTTTGCATGGCATGCCGACGTCTCTCTTCTTTCCTTTCTCTATCTTTCTTCCTTCCTTTCCTTTTTTCTGTCTGTCTTTCTGTCTCTCTCTCTGTCCCCACCTTTCTTTCTTCCTTTCTCTCTCTCTCTCCTCCTCCTTCCTTCCTTTATCTCTCTCTCTCTCTCTCTCTCTTTCTTTCTTTCTGTTTCATTTTTTCCTTTTTTCCTCCTCTAAAAACAAGGTGCGTCTTATGATCAGGTGTGTGTTATGGAGCGAAAAATACAGTATATCCTTGTCTTATCAAATCCTCTCTCGCTTTCATTTTACAATCCCTTTGTGGGAAATCTAAAGTATCCTAATATGTTAACCACTTGTGTTTAGTTACCATTTTTAAATTTCTGACAACCTTATAAACAGAGCTTCATTTACATGTAAATATGGTGCATTTCGGTCTTGTCTAGTGATACTGGCTTTGATTAAATTGTATTTCATTAGTGGAACATGAAATAATTCAAATTTGAAATTTCATTTCATGAAAAAGAATGATATGTATATAACGAGCTGGGAGTGGGGAGAAAAGTTTGCAAGGCCTGATGTTGGTTGTTTAAACACAAGTAACATCTTAAGTGCTGCTGTAGCAGCAACATCAGTTTTAACACAATCATCTTGTATCTCCAAGGTGAGTTATGATGTACATATTAGAAATCAGATTCTGCTTCATGAATAAACCTATAATCCATAAAACCTTTAAATTGGTGTTCTGAAGCAAGAGCCATCATTATTTGTCCCTTGACAGAAATTCATCCTTCTTTTTCACTCACCACGTCCCCCGTTAGTGTGGTTTTTCTTTCCACATATAATGGGGAAGAATAGAGGTGTTTTTTATCTGTAATTATTTCTGTTACTATACTGCAGTCAATCCTTTATCAGTGCTACTGCAAGACAACAAAAAGGAGAGCTCTTGTACAAGCAAGTCTTCAGTATATATGCTAGGTGAGGCAGTAAGGCATGACACCTCAAGTATTTGGGTAACGGTGGTCTTGATTATTACCAGTCATTGTCTGTGTAACTAACTGTGGTACTTTACAACACTGAAGGAAGAGACTGGAAGATTCTTGTTAAAGCAATAAAGCAGAAAGCAACAAAGGAAATGGAGAAGAAATAACCGAAAAAGGTTATATAAGATTATAGATAAATGTGGTTGCACATGTAAGCATAGCTAGGTTGCAGGACTAGATTCTGAGGAATGAATTGAAAGATGGAGAAGTGATTTAGCATGCTATTGGGAGAAGTGTACTGGGCAGTCATCCAAGAGGGTATCTCTTCCAGCCACACAATTCTTCAAGATAATCTACCCCCTGACTGGCCAGCTCCCTACTGTGCCACTGGCTAAGGGAAGGACATGGGAAAGCCTGACTAGAGGTGAGCTGTGCTTCTCAGGCTTACTTGGAACTATTTAAGGGAGGGGTTCAGGGTTGGTTGTCAGCTTTGTCTTTCCATCCACCCACCTGGAAACAGTCAAATACATCACAAGATCATCACTAATGTCTTCCAACTAATTGAAGGGAAGGATTCTTTTTCTGGGATCCCAGATTGCTCAACTGTGTCTCCAGGGAGAGGCTAACAAAGAGCAGCAGGATTAAACTCTTCTGACCTCTGCTTTATGCTATTGTCTTCTCAAACATCACTCAGTATTCTGGTTGGGCAAGAACTCACCTTCTCCTCAGCATCTCTCTACCAAACGTTTATATGCTGGTAACATCAATGATCCTGCCATCCTATCAGTTCGAAAGCAAGAGATTGCAAGTAGATAAATAGGTACCACTTCGGTGGGAAGGTAACAGTGCTCTGTGTACCTCAGCATCTAGTCATGCCGGCCACATGACCATGGAAATGTTTTTAAACAGCGCTGGCTCTTTGGCTTGGAAACGGAGATGAGCACCGCATCTCTAGAGTTGTATTTGACTGGCTTTCGAGCAAGGGAAACCTTTACCTTTACTAACATCAATGAAGTTGTGGCATTGTTTACTATCCAAGTCAATGTTTTGTTTTGGTTCTTCTCCACATCACTCCCATAATGGATACAAACCTAACATGCTCATCAATAATGTTGGCTATCTAGCACATGTCTTATTGCATTGTAAAACTTCTCTTTTTTTCTTTTTCAGATTTCTGTAATTCTAAATAAAGCGTATCATATTTGGTATCTGATTGCTGTCCTTTGGAAATCATGCTTTCTCACAGGTGTTCCTGGCTTTCTCTACATAGGTATAATCCTATGGAACTCTTTCTTTCTGTCCAGCAAAAATTCACTAAACTCACTGTAGAGGAGTGAACATGTACGATATGTACTTCACCACAGAAGCTGTTGCCTTCATTCCTTGCTTGTGAGCATCTCAGAGGCATCTGGTTGGCCCCTATGGCTTCCCTTCTGTGCTGTAATTATATAGAATCAGTCTCTCTCAGACCTCACATTTGGGGGTAAAGGAGCAGCCATTCTATTTCTAAAGAAGAATGCCAGACAAATGAAATATGGACAATCCTCTACAAAATCTGCTTCTTAAGAAATGTGCGCCTACAAAATATTAGCATATCAAACATTCTTTTTACTGGATTTGTACTAGAATTCTAAAGTAGTCTTTGCTGGTGTTCCTATGAGTGGTGCTGAAGACATGTCACGCATCAGAAACGACTGCACTGTGACTGCCACTATCTTTCAAACAAAGACAGCTGCACTTAAAACAGCTTTGCTAAAAGCCTTATAAATCTCCAGGGGCTTTTTAAACTCTTGGAGAGATATATCGATTCCAATTACTGGTGTTGCTAATAGTTCTAACCTAGTATAGCATCCATAGCAAGACATGACAAGTGCTGGAATACAGCTGTAAGACTTAGCAGAGATAATGTGTACCCTGTTGAGATAAGAAAGAACTGTTTAAAACAGAAATAGTAGGTTCACTAACTATTTTATATCCAGATGGGACATCCATCTGTGTGCCCATAGAACTCTGCTTCTCATAATCATGCTCTATAGCAGCCCATCCTTTAGCTCAGGTTGTTAATTTATCAAATTATTGGAACTGCAACTACTGAAAAGAAATGAGTTGGATCCAACCAGCTTTCCCCCCTCAATCTTTCTCTATTCCCTTTCATACAATAGCCTCCATCCTCAGCACAGCTTTATGAGTGATCAAAGAGGATGCCCCTTACTTTCTTCACCAGCAAAAAAGCCGGTTGGATCCAACCCAACATTCAGCAACCGAAATTCAGAAAAGGGGAAGTCCATCATCCTGCTCACTACTTCTGCTGCAGACAGCAACTCTTTAAAACCAAAGCAAAGTAAAACTTGTTACCATGTCTTCTTCAGCATGTTGAAGACATCTCATACCAGTGACAATGGCCTAACCAGGGCTTAGAGAAATCATTTATGACAATTTGCAAAGAGCTTCACTTGACAGAACTCCAAACCATTTCTGCTAGTTCACCCACTGATTCCCATTAATTCTGTGGCCCTATTTATTACATGGGAAATGGAAGAGTGCATTTAGATCTAGTAATCCCAAAAAGAATTCTGAATGAATAATTAATTTTAACCTGGTTGGAATAAAACTCGAGTTAGAGGAGATTCACCAAAGATAAATGAGGCCAGAAGATCCATCTCCGGCAATGCTTTCAGAAGATATATATTTTACCATAATGAAATTGAATTCAATCCATCTGCTCATTATATAAATCCTTATTCTCAAGCAGGGAGCTGAGAAGTCACACAAAGCCTGCCAAACCCTTCAACTCAGAGGCTACCAGAAGTACTAGGCAAGTTATAGCCCTGGGATAGCAAGTCAAGAGGTGGGGCTGGCTATCCAGGCACCAGTGTAAATGTGTATTCAGTACAAGGGGAAAAAATTACACACAAAAAAAGTCTTGTGCCATAAAAATGTTTTAACCTCAGCCTGCTTCTATGAGCAAAGTGAAAATATACACTGGCACAGATGCACACCTAATTGAAATTCAGTCTTCTTAAACATTGGCTTGCAGTGTGAGTGTACCATTGCATTTGGTGAACAGTGCAGGTGACACATTCTATCTTGAAGATAGAATCTTCTGACAAAGAGAGCTGTGTTTCTCAAAAGCTTATGCTACAATAAAGTTCATTAGTCTTAAAGGTGCTACTGGGCTTTTTACTATCTTGAAAAAGCAATCCTAGGCTGAAGACAGACTGGCAATCTAGAGCGGGAGAGCTCCACTTGTAAAGTGGGGGAAGGGAGCCCGTTTAAACAGCCGCAGCTGTTCCCCAGCTCCCTTTCATGCTTACCCACTTTCCAGCCACTTCCCTTCCACATTAGAAGGACACCGGGAGAAACCAGTGTCTAGAGGCCATCTGCTGCTTGCATCCCACTTCAGTGCAGTGTGAGCCGGAAGAAGGCGGGATTCAAGCGGAGGTGGCAGTGTGAACGCGCCATCGCAGAGATATGCACATGAGTGCATAAGCACTCATACACCCATACGCACCCATGCCCCAATACATGAGGTGGGGAGATTTTAAATTTCTAGACTGCTGATGCGGCCATGCGCATAGGCACACATACGCATACTGCCGAAACAGCCCTGCCACGAGCTGCGGAGACCGGCCCACCCGGAACCACTCCGCAGCAGTCTGAATGCTCCAGTCCAATATGCTAATGCAAGAGTCTGGCCAGTGTGAACGGCCAGCCCCGGAGCAGTTTTCCCCCACTACTTTCGGCCCTGCTTTCCTCCCGCTCCAGATTGCTAGTCTGTCTTCTGCCCTAGTGTTGCCTAGTTGGGAATAAGACCCACGAAGCCTTGTAGGATGTACTTCCCAGAACAAAACACTGGGCTTTATGTATTACTACTTGATGGCTCAGTAAATCACAGGGCTGGAGCATAAATACATGATGGATGTATGCAGCTGTGTAAATCAAACTCCATTTCAACTGCAGCCACTAGCTGGTTTGTAAATGTCACTATTTGCTTTGGTATAATCAAGTATCATTGTCCATAACCCAATCTAAACTCTCTTCATGAAGACACTAAACTAAACAGGGTCAATTTGGGGACCTTTTTTGGAGGCACACTGATTATGTAGAGAGGTCAGTGAACAAAATAGCATAGTTAATGTCACAAGGACTATTCATATATACAATCTCACCATGAGTAGCAATGATCTAACCTTACATGATTATTGCAATGGAGTGTGTATTTATTGTTCAATTACTGTCAGTGGATGAACTAGCTGCACATGGTTACTTCAGATTATTCTTTCTTATTAGCCCACCTAAGTTTTGGTCATGTGATCCACTAAATACATGGAACATACAGAGAGGGGAGCAGGACCACAGCAGCTGGCCCAGCCTCCACAAATTCACTGGCTGTTCTGCACAGAGTCCATACATGTACATGTTGTATAGGCTCTGTGCAAAGACTTAGTTAATGCATGGGCAGCAAAATCTGCCAATAACAATTTGCTTCCCCACCCCCCACACATTCAAGTATACCTCATGGATTATAATTAGGGCTACTTACAATAATCCCTCTCTCACCAGACAGTGTTTTCTATAGAATTGCCACTCATCCAGTCGCAGAAATGTGCTAATTTTTAATGAATTAATTCAGCACAAGCCCTGCAGCCTGTCATTTATTGCCCAGATAACATAACAACATGGATCATAGCTAATGGATCAATACAGCATCCAAACAAGGAACATACATCCATGAAACTGAAAATGTTTTTATCGTGCCAGTTGACAAGGAGACAATCAATTCAGATTAAATATCTAAATTATTTATAAGATTTATCTAATCTCAAAAACATTTTTAAAAGAAATGTGCAAGGGAAAGGTAAATGATACATAGAAGGAAGCAACAATAAAGCATCTGAATTTTTAAAAGCCTTCAAGCATCTTTTTAAAGTAAGGAGTGGGGAGTAGAGGCAGGTATTTGGCAGGATCAGGTTCGAAGTACTGGGCAGATACAACCAACAGAGCAAAGCCCGCACAGGGACATTTATCAGTTAGGGTTGTCAGACCCCCGATCTGGGTGGGGGTTCCCCCAATTTTTGGGACTGTAATCTGCTGCTGGCCAGCTGGCCAGTGGAGAAGCCCCCCCCCAAACACAAATGTTGCCAGGCAACATCCCCCGATGTGATGATGTTGAACCAGCGGTTGAACCAGCGGTATAGCTGTTGCTGTGCTGATGGGCGCTGTTAATTATACAGGAGCCGAATTGGTGTGGTACTAATTAGCAGTATTGGTTGCGCAAGAAAGGAGGGACCAGGTTGGTTGTTCCATCGTTGCTGTGAGGGTGCCCTGCGATGGCCGAGACTTGTTTGGCAAAGGCCGCCAAGGGGCGCTTGAACAGCTTAGGGATCCCGGTGCTCCTGGGGAGGGGGAGGTATGGCAGTGGGACCAGATGGAAAGAGGGAAGGAGACGGAGACACGGACGTGCTCGGTCCCCTTCCAATCTGTGTCCCATCCTAAAGGTAGCAGGTTGTGGGGCAAGGAGACAAAACCCCACTCCGACATTGGTGATGTGTAACGCCAGGTCTATAAATAATAAGACCAAAACCCTCTGCGACTTCCTGTCAGAGCAGGATGTAGACCTGGTGTGCGTGACCGAGACCTGGGTGCGTGAAGGAGAGACAGTCTCGCTCTCTCAAATGGCACCACCTGGGTACTCGGTCCTCCACCAATCTCGGACTCAGGGGCGGGGGGGAGGTGTGGCGGTGTTCATCCGGGAGGGTTACACCTTCAGGGCGCTACCACCGCGGAATCTTGCAGGCATGGAGTGTGTCGGCTTTGTTTGGGAGGCCGGGGAGAGTTTGGCTGTTTGGTTGGTGTACTGTCCACCCAACGCACTGGCAAATAGCCTGCCATCCCTGCTGGAGGCCGTATCAGGCTGGGCACTTGAGCACCCTCGGCTGATAGTCCTGGGTGATTTCAACGTCCACGCCGATGACGCGACCTCCATGCAGGCAATGGATCTGGTGTCGTCCATGGCGGCGCTGGGACTCTCCCAGTTTGTTACGACCCCTACTCACAGAGCCGGTCACACGCTTGACTTGATTTTCGCGGTGGGGGTAAGGAGCCAAATGGATCCTGTGCGATTCCAGGAAGCTCTGCGGGGTCCCTTGCCCTCTGGTGGCTCGTTGGATGAGCTGGTCGAAGATTGGCAACATCGTCTTTCGACGGCCATCGACGAGATCGCTCCCTGGCGTCCTCTGCGCCTCCGTTCCCGACTCACCCCATGGTATACGGGCGAGTTGAGGATAATGAAACGGGAACTCAGACGACTAGAGAGGCGGTGGCGGCGCGCTCCTGACGAAGCTGCAAGAACATCTTATAGGACGTTTATGAAAGCCTATGAGGTGGCTGTTAAAGCTGCAAAAAAAGTTTTCTATGCAGCTGAGATAGCATCTGCGCCCAGCCCAATTATTTAGGACAATTCGGTCATTGACGACTCTGCCAGTGAGCAGACCAAACGATAGAGAATTGGATATTGGCTGTGAGGCCTTTGGGAACTATTTCGCAGATAAAGTCTTGTCACTCCGCCAAGACCTACCTGCCACAGTTGATACAGTGGCAGAACTTGAGGCCCCAAGCCCGTCTTCTGGTCATGTTTTGGATTACTTTGATCCGCTCTGTCTGGACGAGGTTGACAATTTGCTCTCACTGGTCCGCCCAACCACCTGTAAGCTCGATCCGTGCCCATCATGGCTAATTAGAGCGAGCCATGAAGGGGTGTGAGGGGCACTTAGGGAAATCATCAACACATCCCTTGCAGAAGGGAGGTTCCCTAGTGCCCTGAAGGAGGCAGTGGTACGTCCACTCCTTAAAAAACCATCTTTAGATCCGGCCGAGTTAGTCAACTACCGGCCGGTTTCTAACCTGCCCTATTTGGGCAAATTAATCGAGAAGGTGGTGGCTGACCAGCTACAGAGCTTTTTGGAAGACACCTCTATATTAGATCCTTTCCAGTCCGGTTTTCGGCCAGGCCATGGGACGGAGACGGTGCTGGTTGCCCTTACGGATGACCTCCGGAGGCATCTGGATCGAGGTGGCACTGCAGTGCTGGTGTTGTTGGACCTGTCGGCAGCGTTCGACACGGTCAACCACCGGCTACTGTGCTGTCGCCTCGCCGATATTGGAATCCAGGGGTTAGCCTTACAGTGGCTTTCCTCGTTTCTCCAGGATCGGGGACAAAGGGTGGCAGTAGGGGATCAACTCTCCCAAAGACACCCATTGAAGTGTGGTGTTCCGCAGGGAGCAGTTCTTTCCCCTATGCTATTTAACATTTTTATGCGCCCCCTTGCCCAGATTGCACGGAGGTTTGGGCTGGGTTGTCATCAATATGCAGATGATACCCAGCTCTATCTGTTATTGGGTGGCCAGTCCGCCTCTAGTCCGGGTGATCTGGATCTGGCACTATCGGCTGTGGCTGGATGGTTCAGACAGAGCCGAATGAAGTTGAATCCGACGAAGACGGAGATCCTATGCCTGAGTCGGAGCGGTCCAGGGTTGGGGATCCCTCTTCTGACCTTCGGGGGGTGCCGTTGGTGCCGTCGGCGGAGGTCAGGAGTTTGGGAGTGCTTCTGGACTCCACGCTAGCGATGGAGGCCCAGGTAGCAGCCGCTGTGAGGTCAGCCTTCTACCATCTGCGGCTGATCAAGCAGTTGGTCCCCTTCCTCGAACGCAATGAACTGGCGACTGTGATCCACGCATTGGTCACCTCAAGGTTGGACTACTGTAACGCCCTCTACATGGGGCTGCCCTTGTGCCAAATCCGGAAGCTGCAGCTAGTGCAGAATGCTGCGGCGCGGCTGTTGTTGGGCCTCCCTAGGTGGGAACATATACAGCCCGCCTTAAAGGCACTGCACTGGCTGCCAATAGTGTACCGGATAAGGTTCAAGGTGCTGGTGCTTACCTATAAAGCCCTATATGGCCTGGGACCTGCTTACCTGAAGGACCGTCTCTCTCCATATGTTCCCCAGCGAGCACTACGGTCGGGGTCCCAAAATCGGCTGGTCCAGCCCGGACTGAAAGAGGCGCGGCTGGCAACAACACGGGCCAGGGCTTTTTCAGTGGCGGCCCCACACTGGTGGAACGAGCTCCCGGAGAACATCAGGGCCCTGCGGGATTTGATGCAGTTCCGCAGGGCCTGTAAAATGGAGCTCTTCCACCAGGCTTTTAAGTAGGGGCCGCCTAAGGTAAACATCTCAGCCCTGGCCCGGTTCCATCTGCCAGTCCGTTCTGTTCGTAATTACACCTACCAATCTGCTATATAGGAAATATATAGGATCCATCTGCTTGCACCCACCTGTGGGTAGTATTGATATGCCGCCAATGGGGAATGTAAAGAATGTACTGTATGTTTTAATGTCTGACCATTTATTTTAAACTGATTGTAATTTTAATCTCTGCTGTGAGCCGCTCTGAGTCTGCCTTTGGGTGGAGAGAGCGGGGTATAAGTTTAATAAATAAATAAATAAACAAATCATCACATCACCCATGTCAAAGGTGACACTCTAGTTTTGGGGCAAACTCTATGTTTTTGAAGGCAGAAAGCCATAGAGTTTTGCCCAAACACTAAAGCGTCACCCCATGACATCAGTGATGTGATGATGTCACTTCCAGGCGATGGCCTCACACCACGTGCATGAAGAAAATCCCAGGCAGGACCCAGGAGCCCCTGCCAGATTGCAGGTAGGATCTGTCAATCCTACTGTCAGTAGCAGACATGTCTAACCATGGACTGCTTCTAACATGTCATCATTGTGGCTACCTCCTATGACTCATTAACATCAAGGGTTTTTCCGTGTTAAGATTTTAAATAGTGTTATTTCTGAAATACAATATTTTCATAAACATGCCACACAAATGCATACATCAAGAGGCAATGGCTAGCAATGCATGTTTACAGCAGTACAAGTGTACAAAAGCAACAATGTTTGAAACATCATTATTACCTGTTACTTTTTTTCCAGGAACATGAACTAACTAACCGTTCAGGACAGGATATAAAGTGCCATCAGTAACATTTGGCTCATGCATGGGAAGTTTTCAGATCTCCCTTCCAGCAGCAGCTCCTTCCCTGTGCCATCCCCTTCTGCTATGCTCATCTCATGGGAGGAACTTTCCAGAACAGTACCTATGAGGCAAAAATGCTGCTGTCAGAAGGAAATATCACCCCCTCTATGCCTGTGTGGAAGTGCTTCTCAGCCATGACATAATACATTTTTTTGTCACACCCCCTGCTTTCATCTAGATCATATAGTGTAGGTTGCAGTGGTATGCATTCTCTTCAGGATTCTAGTCGGAACAAAATTAACCATGCACACAACTGTCTAGATTTACTAATCAAACCAATTTATTTAAGCACAATAACACGTACAGAAAATAATAAAGTCAAAATATTTGGGACAGATTTTATTACCTCCCCCACGGGAATTAAAGATATCAAGCAAAGTTACAGGGTGGCCAGCCAGAGACCACCTCTGGTCTTTTCAGGAATGGAAGGAGGAAGCCAGTACCCACAGTCCTATCTAGCCTTGCTCCTTCCACATAGGAGAGTACCGCTGGGAAGATGTTGATGGTTTCTTGGGATGGTATCTTTCCTTCTAGTTTCTCTCTCCCTGGATTGTTAGGAGCTTTCCATTTTCAACCCACCCCCCCTTTTCTATCATTCAATGGGCAGGTCAAAAGTTCAGTTACACCATTTCCCTGTGGTTGGCTTTTCCATGCATGTTCTGATCACATCTTGTCAATCAAAGGTATAGGAGAAGGAAAAGTTTAAACTAGATGTAGCCATTCCTAGCCTCTCCTGTTCTGTTCTCCTCCAGATTATCTTTGCATGTTGCCTCAAGCAGCAGTTTCTCTTCCAATTATCTCTTCATGCAAGCTGTTTCTCAGCTTTTCAGTCATTCAGGCAGAGGGACCTCCAAGAATGAACTTCTGAACTCTGGACAGTTTAACTACAAATTGCTTAACCTATCTCTTGCTTCCAGATACTACCAGAGGGTCTTCCAGTAACTGGCTGTGTCCAGTTTAACCACAGTGTAAGGAATCATCTCAGCCTGTAGGCCTCCTTTTACAGCTGGAAATATTAGTTATTCTCAGCTGTAGCCTCTGAGCCTTGAATTCCTTATCCAGGTTTTATCTTTGTTCTGGGATGAGGCTTCTTGGACCATAAATTCACGTTCCCATTTTTTAATTTCAATCCCACCCACTCTCTTTGTTAAACAATCTTGCCAAAGAGACCAGTAACCCCAGTCTTATTATGATTCTTCCTTTTCATTTCTCTCCCCACCTTTGAAGACAGCACAGTCTCATAACATTTCCATTGCCTTGATTTTCATTTACTCAATGAAATATATTTAGGATCAGGGTTGCTAGGCAATTTTCTGTGAACATACAGTTCTATAGTGAACCACTACAATAGGAGAGAAACCGGAAGGTCAGGTGAAATAATTATGTTTGTGTTGTAAATCACAAGTGTTAGGTTTTCAGTTTTAAGTTCAGCAACCTCATTCACATTTTTTCCCCAAAGAGATGTTTTTGTAATAATGATGAATCTTTCCAGCTTTGTTCCTGCAAGTTAAATGCTTCGTTATTGTAAACTGGCTTGTGTATTAATGATAATAACCAGTCTCAAACTCTCCACTTTTTAAAAAGTGTGATTCTTATCAGTGTTGAAGAAACACCATGAGGATTTTGTGAATTTGCTGTTCATTTTCTTTGGGTTGCTGATGCCCTCTCCTGGAAAGAATATAATTATACATGCTACTCATTCTCCTTAATACAAAAACACAACAGATGGTTTTATTTCAAGCATGAACAAGTGTTTCAGGCGTTTATTTTCTCCTAGCCTCTTCTAGCTGAGTCAAGTTTGAAAGAGAACATACAAGGGATCAAGGAGTGGGACAATGGCAGCAAGCCTTGTCCCCAAGTGATCTGCTTTTACTAGTCTTGGCATATTAGTATTCAAGGACATGGATGTACAGAAGAACGGGATCAACATATGAACCCCAGTTCTGCCCACAAGCAAGTCATCTCTATGTGTTTTCATTCCAACCAAGAGACAGCACCCATGCATGTATTCACTGTATGTATGTATATATGCTGTTTCATGCTCAAAAGCACTGCTTCTCTAATGTTTCCAATCACAGACAGAATGTACATTTGTAGGTGTTGTGCCCATACCATGTATGGGGAGGCAGGACTAGCAGCTTCATTTATGAGATGCGAGAGTTCCGACATGCTCAGCCTTGCTTCCCACCTACATGCATTGCCTTGTATGCACAAATTATACAGGGTAAGCACCAGTGCCTATGCATATACAAATTATATACTCATAAGCTTTTTCTCATTATTGCAGAGTCCTTCTTTGGTACACAGTTCAGAAAATGTGCCTAGTTTGGGCAGGATTTTCCACTGTGTTCCATATTCTAAACTGCTGATTCTCAATAACTGAAAATTTCTCTATGGATCAGAAAATGCTTTGTGAATACAAACCAGATATTCAATGATAGAGGTTAGCTGGTGATAGTGACTTGCCCAAAGGCACTTTGGAAACTTCAGGTGAGCAAAAAGTGGAAATAAAGTATCTGAAATTCAAAGAAGATAATTGCAGTCACTAGATATTGAGGCATTAAATACTTGTTAAAAAGTCAGATACATTAATAGCTTGGCAAATGTATTCCTAATTTTTCCTCTCGGGGGAGGGGGAGTTTCCAGTCCTGCCACCAGTGGATTTCCATACTGGCAGTCCCACTTCCCCACTGGAATGTCTCCTGAATGCATAAAGCTGTGTGCAGACATCATTCCATTAGCCAGTGTCCAGAGTCATGAAGATAGTAGTAAACAGTGCCAACAAATTCTGCCTCAAATGGGATTTTGCATGCCGGAGAGGTGATCTGAAGCATCTCTGGGTGACATGAATATAGCCCTTACATCCAAGGCTGTTAATGTTTAAAACAGCAACAATTTAAAAAATCTTTTAAGTGAATATAACAATGTAGTGCAGTATTGAGAGCCCTACTAGTGGTCCTCTGGGATGACTAACAATGTCCTAATTCTTACTGAAGTAGCAACACAGCCCCTGAGCTTGAGAACTTCATACTGCAAGTGGGGGTTCACATGGCTTGACTGTTCTTTGATTTAACAAAATCCATATATGCCCCCCCAAGCTAGGCAAAACCTACTCCATCTAATTTTCAAGAGCAGCCTATAAATCAAATGAATAAAATAAATAAATAAATATTTGGACAGAAAAATGCAGCAATATTAAATCACCGATGTCTCCACCTACAATGTGAAGTGGTATAGCTGGACACAGATTTACACTAAGGTTGCCAGTCTTCTACTGACAACCCTCTCTTCTGATTGCTGCTCCTTTGTGCAGCAGGAGAGAAATTGCTGGTATTGCAAGCAGTGTGATGTCACTCTAGGAATCACTGGAATTTCTGGTGATTCCTAGAGACATCACTTCCAATTTTCCCTGGAAGTGACGTCTCACTGTGTGAGGTACCAGAACCCCCATTTCCCTCCCCCCTCCAATTTCCCACCAGGTACCCACCATTAGTTGGCAAGAATTAGACCTATATTGTACTGAGACCAGGTTTTGACCTTAAGTACAGCCAGGGGTCCGTTGGGGCTGGAGCGTTGGGGCCGGAGCAGCTCAGGACTGGCAAGTAGGGCAGCCACAGGCTGAATCAGGTTCTCTAATCTGATTCAGCTCGCCACCGAATTGCCGCCGAAATTCGGCGGCAATTTTAAAAGCCACTGGAGGAAAGGGGGTTTGAGGGAGAGGCTCCAAACTTGCAGGGTAGCTGCTGGGGCCTCTCCTCGAAATGCCCACCAAGTTTCAAGAAGATTGGACCAGGGGGTCCAATTCTACAGGCCCCCCCAAACAGGTTGCCCCCATTCCCTCCATTGTTTTCTATAGTAGGAAAAAAGTTAACATTTTCCCCCTCCGTAGGGAACAATGGAGGGGATGGGACAATCTGTTTGGGGGCCCATAGAATTGGACCCCGTGGTCCAATCTTCTTGAAACTTAGTGGGTATTTCAAGGAGAGGCCCCAGCTGGTACCCTGCAAGTTTGGAGCCTCTCCCTCAAACCCCCTTTCCTCCAGTCCCTCATATACCGTATAAGTTTTTGCCATTGATTTCAATGGCCCATAGGATATAATGGGGCTGAAAGTGACATTCCCTTTCTGACACACTTCTGGTGATGTCAGGGGACGTGGCATATGCTAATGAGTTATGCTAATGAGTTATGCTAATAAGCTCCTGCACCTCTTCTTCTGCAAAAGGACCCCTGAGTACAGCTATATTGATCTATGCCAGTATTCCAGATGCTAGAGTTGATGCAAGCATGCTAAACTGAAATAAGAGTAGAACGGGATCACCAAATATCAAACAGACATATAATTTCAGTTTATTAATGATAATACTCAGGGGTCATTTCGAGCAGGAGCTCAGGGGAGCTCAGCTCCGGGAGTTGGTGCCAGCCCCCCCCCCTCCCCCCCGCAGAGGAATGCCTGCTTGTGTCATGGCTGCAGCAAAATGATCGTGTCCCCTGGAAAAGTTCCTTGTTCCTCCGATCAGCCTTCTGAAGGCTTCAGCCACCAATGAAGCTATCCTCCCAGAACAGTGGTATTTCTGAGGCTTGGATTAATAGTTGTCCCCTCTCTGCCAGCTTTCTTTCTTTCTTTCCTTCTTTCTTTCCTTCTCTTTCTTTCTTTTTCTTTCTTTCTTTCTTTCTTTCTTCCTTTCTTTCTTTCTCTCTCTCTCTCTCCCTCCCTCCCTCCCCCCCTCCTTTCTTTCTTGCCTTCTGACATACTTCCAGTGATGTCAGGTGGTGTAGCATATGCAAATAAGTTATGCTAATGAGTTGTGCTAATGAGCTCCTGCACCTCTTTTTCTATGAAATGACCCCTGATAATACTAGGCTAAAATCTATATATCTAATAGCGAAGGGGGGCCCTCCTGTGCGGATATCTAAATCTGAGCTAGGGGGCCCTTGGGGGGGGGAGAGGTTTTCCTACACACAGGGGGCACTCCCACCATGTGCAGAAAAATCCAAAAAGTTAAAAAACCCTTCAGGGACCGTAGAATCCCCCAAAATACCTTTTGAAATGGCCTCAGCTCCAGGCGTCAACTGTGAGGAGATTAGAATGTTCGGGGGAGGGGGGGAGGTTCCAACTGTTTCTGTCAGTCAAAGGCAGGGATTTTACTGGCAGCAGTCTAGGGTTGCCAAGTATCCCCCCAGCCACCAGCAGTGGATCCAGATCCAGGCTGGGAAACTCCTGGAGATTTGGGGGTGGAGTCTGGGGAGGACAGGGACCTCAGTGAGGTACAATGCCATAAATTCCCCCCTCCAAAGCATCCATTTTCTCCATGGAAAGTTATTTCTGTAGTCTGGAGATGAGCAGTAACTCCAGGGGATCCCCAGGTCCCATCTGGAGGCTGGCATCCCTAGGCAGCACCCTCTGTGTGACTTGATACCACCTGATTTGCATGACTTAATTAGGCCCAGCTGTTTTGCTACAGTTCATCAGCAGCCACCGTATGAAAGCCATTGTGGTGCAACAGTTCAAGCTTCAGACTGGGATCTGCGAGACCCAGGTTCAGATCCCCATCTTGCAGAGGAAGCTGACTGGGAGATTTTGGACCAGTCACATACTTTCAGCCTAACCAACCTCACAGGGTTGTTGTGCAGATAACAAAGAGGAAATAATAATGTAAGCTGCTTTAGTCCCCATTGTGGAGAAAGACTGTAATTTTCCTAGGTAGAGGCTGCAGGGGAGGGGGGTGGAGATAGAAAGCTGAAGACAGATAAAGGTAGGTTGGCTGTTGGGTGGGAAGGAAATAGGGTTGCCAACTCCAGGTTGGGAAATTCCCAGACATTTGAGAGGTGGAGCCTGGGGAGGGTGGGATTTGAGGTGGGAGGCAGAAAGAGAGAGAAAGAGTGATGAGGTGGGGAGGCAGAAAAACAAAGGGAATGATGACAGGTCAGAAAGAGAGAGGAAGTAACATACATGGAGGAGAGCGAGAGAGTAAGAAAGGGGGGCAGAAGGGAGAAAGAGTGTGAGAGAGGTAGGGGGAGAAGGGAGGAAGCAAAGATGTGAGGAATGGGATAACTATCCTACAAGTTTCTTGCAGGTCTCCACTTGTAAATAGCATAATTCCAGAATTGTTTTAGTTGATGCCAGTGGTTATTTTTATACAAGCTTTTAATGGTAATGAAGTTGGAGAGACAAATAATGGTTTATTTGGATGGTTGTTCTCCCAAGGCCTTCATTTAAATCCGGTAAGATGCAAACCATACACCATGAAATTTATGCAGTAACAGCCAGGTAGCCGCAGGTTCCTATGCTTCATCAGTCCCACTTTTAAAGAGTGAGCTGAGAACAAGGATCTTCCCTAAGTATCATGCTTGACAAGTCGCAATTTGCTCAATGAAAATGTTCAGAGTCTGTGGGCATGGTTTCATCCCTACATTAAAGTGCTGCCATTTATTTTCAATTTGCTCTTTGCAGTCATCACATTGACTATAGATTCTCTGTTGCTTAAAATATATTCTAAGATTAATATAAGTTTCCATGCAATCTGTGAAGCACAAATTCTGCCAGCAAAATGCTGTTCCTTTGTGTAATTTTTCAGAACTAGATTATCCCCCAACATTATTTCAGGATGGGAAACATAGTCCACCCCCTACTCCACACACATACATACACTGTTTTTGGTCTGGAGGTACCATGAAGCATAGGAAAGTATCGTTGCTAAGTAAACTTGGCCTGTTTTGGCTTGACAACAAGTTTCTTCTTCAGATAGTATATTTCTAGGCTTACCATTTGCCCAGTGGTACTGGGCAGTCTTCCAGCCCTGCTCTCAGTCCCCCTAAGAGATTGCCAACTGTGAAAACTTTGGGTTTCCCTTTTTGTTTTAAACAATTGCTCAAACTGAGGAAAAGACAATCTGTACATAAAAATCAATCAAACAAACAAACAATGGACATAAATGCCTGGAGAGAAAGAGAGAGACTGTTGGTATCAGGGCAGATAAGATTGCCAGCTCCTGGTTGGGAAATAGCTGGAAATTTTGGGGCTGGAGCCTGGGGAGAGTAGAATTTGGGGAGGGGAGGGGCCTCAGTGGGGTATAATGCCATAGAAACCACCCTTTGAAGCAGCCATTTTCGCCAGGGGAATTGATCTCTGTAGTCTGGAGATCAGTTGTTATTCCAGCGGAAGTCTAGGCACCAACTGGAGGCTTGGCAGTCCTAGGAGTAGTGTTTTTACCACCTGCTCTGCTCCTCCTCTCCTGCTCTGCAAGCCTAAAGGGAGCTGTCTCCTGGAAGGAAAGAAGTGACCCCAGAGAGACTGTGGCCATTAGGGTCAGAGCTTTTACCACCTGCTCTTTTCCCTTTCCTGTGAATTAGTGTGCGGCTACCAAGTAGACTTCTAGTGTTTTTGTATGTATTAATTTATGTATTTGTTTACGGGCTGTTGGTTTCTTATATTGTAAGCTGCTTTGAGACCATTCTCAGTGGAGAAAAGCAAGGTAAAAGTATCCAAATAAGTAAATAAATAACAGATCATTGATAGATATAAACAATCTTTCTGAACATTTCCATCAGTATTTTCATTTAATTAGCTGGGATGATTGGCCATAGTCACTGGATGTGAAGCATGCATCACAGGGCAATCCTATGAAAAGTCCAGTCAAAGCCCATTGATTTCACCAGACTTGATCTGGAGTAACCCTGCATAGAATCTTACTCTCAAACCCATACTGAATTGAGTTATTTGACTTGCATCTCCTGAGAAAGAAAATGTCTTCTAAAACTGTAGAACTTAAAAGTAGAATGTATGGACCATTTTACTCTTCCTTTGGAAGTAATGCAAAGTTTATATCAACATCAAGGTGCAAATACATAGAGAGCCAGTGTGCTGTAGTGGTTAAGAGTGTTGGGTATGTGAGACCCAGGTACAAATCCCCACTCATGCCATGGAAGTTCACTAGGTAACCTTGGGCCAGCCTAAACTACCTAACAGGGTTGTTGTGAGGATAAAATGGAGGCAAGGAGAACACTGTAAGCTGCTTTAGGTCCCCATTTGGGAGAAAGCTGAGGTACAAATAAATAAATAGACATTCAAAGGGAATACATAACTATCTACTGACGTTATCCTTTCAAGGTAAAAAACATATTATTTCCCTCTCCACGTAAACAGCTAGTGTTAGGCGATTTTTCTCAGTCTCAGCTGAAAAATGCTTTAAGAAAGGCATTGGAGGGGCCTGGGGTCAATTGAAAAATATGTGTTGCTGCCTTCTTGGCTCCAAAAGACAGACTTGTACTGAGTTACTTGACATTCATATATTTCCCCAATGAATCTTTTCCCCCAGGATGAAGCACACTGAGGTTTCTGAGCTGTGCTTGGTTTCTTCTGACTGCACTGCTCTCTGTGCAGGGGGAGTTCTTTTTTTTAAGTACAGACTGTCTTTCCTTCAGTCTGATCAATACTTTAAAATAATAAGGAAAATCTTAGCCCTCGCTAAGGGGACAAGACAAGGATGTCTTTTATCACCATTGTTATTTATTCTTGCAATGGGAATTTTTGCTTCAAGAATTAGACAATGCTGGGAAAATCTCTGGACTAAAGGTATTAGATTTACCGCCAGTCAAGCACTAAGGGAAAACTGGTACAAGATGTTTTACCAATGGTACGTCACTCCAATAGATGCTGCAAAAATGGATTAGAATTACAAAGGGGCTTGCTGGAAATGTAAAAAAGAAGATGGCACCTTTTATCATATGTGGTAGACTTGCATCAAAACCAAAAGATATTGGAAATATATACATGAAGAAATTAAAAATATTTTAAAAACCAAATTTCTGATGAAATCAGAGACTGTTACTGGGAATCTTACCAGACAATATAGACAGAATCTCATAAGACCTATTTAAATACATGTTAACAGCTGCCAGAGTAATATTTGCAATGAAATGGAAGACAGAAGACTGTCCTACAAAAGAAATCTGGAAAGAAAAACTAGCTAAGTATGCAACATTGGCAAAACTAACCAATTACAGAAACAAAAGACCATTGAAAGAATTCCAGCAAGAATGGCAAGCTTATTATTCATACTATGGAAACAACTCACTTTTTAAAGTTTTGGAATTACCCGAAAATCATATTAAAGGTGATGAAGATATTGATTATAAGGTTTTCAATTGTTAAAGATATAATTTCCTTTAATAGATTATCATTAACCTTAGGAAAGTTTCTGTCTATTTTTTAGAGAGAGAATCTATTCCAAGTTTTGTAATTCTGTAATATTCAAGTTTTTTGCTCTTATATTTGAAATATGTAAAATATCTGATTTTATTTCTTGTACATAACAATACCTTACAAATTTGATGAATCTATATCTTTCCCCTACCCCTTTTTTCCTTCGGAATATCACCCTTTAAAGAGAAAATAATAAAAATTCATTTATAAAAAAAATTAGACAAGATCAAAATGTTAAAGGATTGAAAGTTGACAGAGAAGAATTTAAGCTAAGAAGTTCCATGGACGATGTGGTGTTGACAATATTTAATCCACATTATTCTATACATCATGTTATGGAGCATGTAGAGAAATTTGGGTCCTTTTCAGGATTTAAAAGAAATACAAAACAAAAGAAATTTCCAAATTCTTAACGAAACAAGAAGACAATATCAAGGCAATTCTTTGGCAACTCACATAATAAAATACTTGGGAATAAATGTGTCTGGGTGAAAAGATACATTATAGTAAGATAATTATGATAAGGTTCGGAAGAAAATACAAAAAGACCTGGAAAGATGGTCTAAATTGAAACTCTCATGGCTTGGAAAAATTTCCACAGTAAAAATGAATATCTTGCCGAAAACAAACTTTTTGTTTCAGATGCTCCCAACTGATATACCTGACAAGAAGCTGAAGGATTGGCAAAAACAAACCAATACATATATCTGGAATGGCAAGAAACCAAGAGTCAGATTTAAAGTGCTGCAAGATGGTGGGGGGGGGGGAGAGGAGGCCTTGCTGTACCTAATTTTAAGCTGTATTATCAAGCAGCCAGTCTGGTGAGGATTTCCAGTTAGATCAAAAATCCAAATGAAAGATTGATGAAATTGGAAAAAGTGGATCTGACTGAAGGACTACATAATTATATCTGGATAAAACAAATAGGGAAATTATCAAAAAAGGCAAGGAAGGACCATGTAATTATAGTCTATTGAAAATTTGGCAGTCTATGAAAACAAGATTTAGCCCACCAAACTAACCTATAATGTCTCCAATAGATGCATATTATAATAAACTCACAAGAAAAAGATATCATCAATTGCCACCCCAGCAGGAATAACGAAACAGACAACAGTCTTGGAATTAAACAAGGGCCACTTTATTAACTTACAAAAAACATTGCAGCAACGGGACAAAACACAACCTAAGCAAGCCTGGAACAGGCAAGGCAGGCGTCATTCCCTGACCTGCCTCCTTGCCCTGGTAGGGCGGGTCACCCCAGCTCCGGTCTTGAGCCATCACTCTAGCTCGTGCCCGGCAGCCTGGCAAGCTGGTTGCCCCCTAGGAGCGCCTACCCCTGAAGCCTTAAAACTTGCAGGGAGGCGCCGGCCCAAGAGGTTCCCAGAGGCGATCATCATTCCCTACCCTGGGCCTTAAAACCCGAAGGCAGTTCCTGACGACCTCCTGTTCCCTAACGGGATATGCCATGAGGTGCTCACCAGTTCCGTTTACTTGCTTGCACAACCTGCCATAGCCAAGGCCAAGCCTCTGCTTTGGCCTTTGCTCCCCATTCAGTGACCAAGCACCAACCGAATCCCGTGCTGCAAATCCCGTAAAAATAAATCATTGCCCTTGTCTGACAAGTGCACCCCGTCCGGCCTATACAGGTCCAAGAATTCGACCCGTATATCGGGGTGCTGTAAGAAGACACCCAACCCTGCTTCCATTGCCTTCCGCATTTGCCTGTTGACCTTCCGCCTAGCACAGTCAATACACCTGGGGTCACCCAAGTTCCTCCACACCTTGCAAGGTAGAATGGCTGACCAAACAATCTGCACGCCAGGCCACCTTGCTCTTATCCTCACAAGGTCGGCCTCCGCCTGCACCACAAGGGCCTTGCCCTTCATCAGCCCTAAGTCATTACCCCCCAAGTGTATTACCAAGACCTGAGGCGGAAGCTCTCGTCCTTCATCAAATAGCAGGGGAAGGAGCGCTGGCCATCCCATGCCTCTCCCTCCCAGCCACTCGACAACTGCCAGTTCACTAAGGCCCAGTTGAGACCCGATGGGTGATCTCCGGGCCTGGTGAGCTGCCCAAAAGATCATGCTATGGCCGCACACGTCGTCTTGTATCCCAGCCAGGAGCGCCTGCAAAAGGAACTGGATTAGCAACATCAGCAACCTTTCCCTATCTACCTATAACTAAAGTAAGCTATATTTTGCAAGCCCGAACATAGCCTCTATAACAGTGGGACCTCCATCGCCCAATCCTCTGAATCTCACCGCTGGGGTACCCCATTGCTGCTGCCATTGATGCAGCCCCAATTCGAAATGAGTGGGTTCCAAATCGCACTACACCCAATCCCAATCGCTCCAGTGCCTTCCTTGTCACGCTCCAAAATTGGAATTTAGTGAGAGGGGTACCGTCCGCGTGCCGAAACAAGTACCCATGGCCATCCTGACGCTGTGCCAAATAGCGTCGTAAGGCCAGCACTGGGCATAACTCTGCCTCAGAACAGCGGTCCAGCACTATCTCTGAACCCTTACCTCGCTGATCTGTTTTTGATCGGCGAAGCCGAATTCTAACTCTAGTGTCCAGAAAAGAGATGTCCCGCCTTTCCAGTGCAGTGCCAGAAGCGTCCCGGCGAGAGCCAGCCACCAGCTCGCTTACCCGCAATGCCCAAAAAAAGGCAACCAAAGATGCTGCCTGAAACAGAGTGGCCTCATAGCTGCCACTGCAGAGGGCAACCCACTGTTCCCCATTCCCACGTAACACCTCTGGGGTCAGGGGCAACCTGGTGTCCGCCGCCCTGTTGCTCTCCTGGGACCAGCCCTCCAGCATCTGCCGAATTCGGAAATCGCCTGTTGCATCGTCAAACCCAGCCACCTTACTGGCATAGGCAAGTGAAGACAGCTTGCCCCTGATGGTGTGTGCTGCCATGCCCTCCTTTCTTAGTGCTACACAGAACTGCATCAAATGTGCCACCGGTATGGGCCAGATCTGCTGTAGACCGACCTCATCCCGGAAGGCCAGGAACCGCTTACCCGCCCTCATGTAAGCTCTCCGTGTGGAAGGGGCGAGGGCCAAATACATTGCCCTGTAGGCCTCAGCCCTCCAATCTGCCATACCTCCTCTGGCAGCCGCACTGGGAACTGGTCGGCTTCCGGAGCTAGCTGACGGAATCTCGTCATCTGTTTGCGGGAGAGAGCGTCAGCGACCCCGTTACTGACCCCCGGAACGTGTCTGGCCTTAAACATGATGTTATAATGTAAACACTGCAGCGTAAAGGCCTGCACTAGGGCCATGACCCTGGGAGACCGTGATGTCAGGGAGTTGATAACGTGCACGGTGGACATGTTGTCGCACCAGAAGTGGACTGTCCGATTGGAAAGTTCTCCTGCCCATATCCACACTGCTGCAACTATTGGAAAAAATTCCAGGAAGGTCAGGTCCTTGACCCAACCTGCCTGGAACCATTCCTGTGGCCAGTCACCTGAGCACCAATGCCCCCTAAAATATACGCCAAACCCTGAAGAACCAGCAGCATCCGAGGCCACTTGCAGCTCCGCCTCCAGTAGGAGTTCTTCGCGCCAGAAGGAGACTTTGTTGTATGACTCCAAGAATTGTTTCCATACAAGGAGGTCCTCCTGTAGCCCCCTGGTAACTCTGGCTCTATGGTGCGGTAGGCGGAGGCCTGCCATTGACTTGCAGAGTCTCCTGACAAAGGCCCTCCCAGGAGCTACAACCCTAAATGCAAAATTGAGATGGCCAGCCAGTCGCTGCAATTCCAGCCACGTAATTTTAGACTGTGACATTGCCTTGTCTACCAAAATCCGCAGTGCATCTAATTTGACACTAGGCAACCTGCAGCACTCCCCCACTGTATCGATTTCTATTCCTAGGTAGGTCAAGGTGGATGTGGGGCCCTCTGTTTTTTCTTGCGCAAGAGGAACACCAAGTTCCTCCGCCATAGTGATGAAACTGGACAGGAGAAAACCACACTGCCCTGTACCCTCCCTACCTACCAACAAGAAATCATCCAGATAGTGGGCTGTGCTACCGAGTCCAGCCCTGCATCGCAAGGCCCATTCTAAAAATGAACTGAACCTCTCGAAAGCAGCGCATGACACCGAGCACCCCATGGGAAGGGCCCCATCCATGTAGAATTTGCCCTCAAAGGCAAACCCTAAGAGCTCGAAATCATCCGGGTGTACAGGAAGGAGGCGGAATGCAGATTTGATGTCACACTTTGCCAGCTCCGCCCCCTTGCCGCAACGCCGCACTACCCTCAAAGCCTGATCGAATGATGTGTACCTAACGGAACATAAATAGTCTGGTATCGCGTCGTTCACCGATTCCCCGCGTGGGTAGGATAAGTGGTGAATGAGGCGATACTCACCAGGTGCTCTCTTGGGCACAACTCCTAATGGGGAAACCCTCAAATTCTTAACAGGGGGAGAAGAAAAAGGGCCTAGGACTCTACCTTCCCTGCATTCCTTAGCAATCTTTTCCCGCACTATATGCTCCATCCCGCAAATTGATTTTAAATTCAGAGCCATATATGAAACCCTAGTTCCTTGGTAAGGTATCCTGAAGCCATATCGAAACACTTCCAAGAGGTAAACCCGGTCGCGGACGCAAGGGTAAGTCCGCAACCAGTTTTCTAAAATCACCAAGTTAATTGGGCTGGGCCCCTTTTTCAAGGGGGGGTTGAGACCGCCACCCCCCCTCCGCGCTTACCGCCCCTGCCACTCCCCTTACCCCGCGGCCTGGGGCAGTTGGCAAAGGCATGGGGGCCTGCGCACAGCGGACACTCATGTCTAAAAGAACAGGCCTTGCGGCCACAGGTCCCATGGGAGGTGAACTCCCAGCAAAGCGGGCGTCGTTGAACCACCTGCCCCGCCTGGGCGTGGGTACCTTGATGTACTGCAGTTCTCCTTACAGAATGGCAGCTATGTGTTCTCTCCCCCCCTGGTGTTCTGGCTGGGGACATCACCTGCAACCACAAGTGAGGGTGGATCTGATCCCACCTCATTGCTGGATTCATGGCTGCATGCATACGAAATTCTTCGTCATATTGTGACCATGCCGGGCTTGGGAAATTGGTAAATGCCTTATAAATGATGTCCATATACTGGAGCATCGCAGAAGCCCTCCATGGGTGGTGCCTAACTATCACCGCTGCATATATTAAAAATCCCGGGTACCAATTTGCCCAGTTCCTATCCACTACCCTCCTTTTTAAACGTTCCTTTTCACGTTCATCGAGGTCCTCCCTGTCTTTCTTCTCTAGCTCCCTGTACAGTAAGGAGAACACATCCACGAACTCACCCCTAAGGATCTTCTCCTTAGTGGTGGTGGACAAGTGATCCCCTAGTGGGAGAGCTGCATCCCCACTTGGTATAGCACCTGCCTGCACCGAATCGTAAGAAGTGGCGCCAGGATAACCCCACCCCGGCCACGGCCCCTGGTGTGGAGGCGGAGTTGCCTGCATACCTTGCGGAACACTGACCGGTGTTGGTTGCGACCCGAGAGCACCCTGAGGGTAGGGGCCCCAGGGCCAGCCTGACACTGGGTTGCCCGTCTTACCTTCCGGCCTCGGTGGGCCCATGTACACCTCAACCTGTTGGTCACTCCAGCCATGATCTTGTGAACCAGACGGTGCCTCCTCCGGTTCCTCAACCGGTGCAGGCCCCTGACCGTCCTCCAAGAGCGCCAAGCGGGCCAGCACCTGTGCTTGAAAGGAAGAATTAGTATCCATCCTAGCCCTTTTACTGCCAGACCCATCTAAAGGTGTACCCCTTTCCCTTTCCAGGGCCTCCAGTCTACGGAGAATCGCCGCATTGACTGGATCATCCTCTTCCGGCGTCGGCGGAGCCGGACGCGCCGGGGGGCGCCTTGGAGCTGGCTCCTTTCCTTTAGGTTTGGGAGTGGGCTGCTTGCCCTTAGGTTTGCCTTGCCCCTTTTTTGGAGCCATGCCACCCCAATATACGAAGTGACAACTGCTGTTGACCAGAATAACGAACCCGGCTATCAGGCCAAGCAGATGGCAATGTACTGGTGCTGAATGGCAATAGGCTGCCAACCAAAGCACCAATAAACCAAAACCTGTTTATATATATTTTATTTGTTTATTTATTTATTTATATTGGGTGAGGCCGCTAAGCACTGGTTGCTGGCTGGGCAAAGGCCTCCCAATAGAGGCAGAACCCTGCTCAACGCAGGCAAGGAATGGAGGTGGAGAGGAAAAAGTATCCCCCTTGCCTCAAGCCACCCCTTGCAGGGTTTAGCCAGCCCGATCGGATTGGGCAAGGGCGGGCAAGTGGAGGAATTAAGCTCCCCAGCAAGATTGAACCAAGTAATGCACTCCCCCCCCCCAACGGAGGACGGGCCCAGGGCACACGAGTGGGCCGCTGCCCCGAGGAAGTACTCCCCCCCAGTAACAAATGCCCCCCGGAGGCCGTGGCGAACCCGCGGATGAGCCGCCGCTAACGAGAAGAAGGGGGGGCCGCTGCCCAAACAGGCCGACCTCGGCCTTCCGGCTGCTCAAAAAGGCCCTTCAGCTGCTTTAAAAAGGGGAAGTGAAGGGGAGCCCCAAACCAACCCCCCGCAAATGGGCCTCCGTTGGCACAACAAGCCCCCGTGCGCCCCAGACAAACCGCCGCCTCGCAGCCGCAACAAAAGCACTGCTGCTGAAGCCTGCTGCCGCCACTCCTTCCCAGTGTGTAAAGCGCTGTCCCTCGCCGCCGCAAAGGGCTGCCGCCGAGAACGCCGCCGCTCACTCCAGCCACTGTTAGTGCTTCGCAGCCGCCGAGGCCCGCTGCCGCCGCTTCCTTGCCCCCGCCGAGGCCTGCCACCGCCGCCGAAAATAGCCGCCGCTAGCACGCTGCCGAAACTCGGTTCCGCTGGGCCGCGCACGCTGCCGCCGCCGCTTCTTTTCTCCCGCCGAAGCCTGCCGCCTCCGTTTGAAAGCACTCCATCGATGCCCAAGCGCGCCACCGAACACGTGGACCAAGAGGCTGAGCTAGAGCGGGGCCCGGCCTTTTAACAGGCAGGCCCCGCCCCCCGCTGGCTTCAGGACGCTGAGCATCCCTTCTGTTGCTGCCCCGCCCTCCCGCGGTGCGGCAAAGCAGCACCCGGGCGCCATTGGCGGGGGCCGGGCGTCCGGGAGCTCAGTTCTCAAGGTGAAATTAAATCCTGGCAGACAATGAATGAGGAAGGAAAAAAGATACAATGGCTAACTTATCTTTACCTCAAGTCTTAAAGAAGTAATGCATGCAGAAAACAATAAACTAAGGGAATTGACAGAATTTGAAAACATAATAATGAACAAAAAAGAACATCTTTTAGGTCACATTTATAAACTTCTACTTCAATATGATACTGAAATGGAACAAGTTAAGACATGCATGGTGAAATGGATGCAGAATTTTGATGAAGAAGTTTCACTTCAACAGTGGGGAAGCTTACAGATAAAAGTTATAAAGTTTACAGCGAGTCAAGCACTCAGAGAAAATTGGTACAAGATGTTCTATCATTCGTATATTACTCTGAAAGATACTGAGAATTGAATTGTTCAGATATATGTTAACTGTGGTATGACTAGTATTTGCAACCAAGTGAAAGTCTGAAATCTGCCCAAATCTTGAGAACTGGAGAGACAAAATGTACGAATATGCTGTTATGGTGAAAATGATGAGCTATATAAACAGAAAGCCGATCACTGAATTCGAGAATAAGTGGAGAGACTTTTATAATTACTACAAACTATATAGATTAGATAAAGCTGTTAGAGGAGTTATAAAGAAACTTAAATTGATTAATATTCAAAACTGCATCATTATATTCTTGTAGTTATAGTCATTAATCATTTATAGTTCCATATGTACTAGTTATTATATGATAGTATTAACCTTGTATAAAGAAAAATGTTTTCTTACTCTTTTCTAATGTTCCTTGCATATATGTTTTTTCTGCCTAGCCCTATAGATAGGAAATAATGGAAATATACATGAAAATATATTATGCTGAAATACTGATTATTTTACCATATTTTGATGTGTTATGATATTCCTTGCTATGATGCCCTTTCATGTTTTATATTCTTATATTATGCAATGCCCCTAAAATGTATTTAACAAATGATGTTTTATGCTTCTCACCTTTTCCCTTGTCCTTTTTCATTTTGTATCTCTTTAAATGGTAAAGTAAAAATATTCTTTTAAAAAAGAAAGTCTTAGCCCATGCAGTCATTCTGTGCAGCTGCACAAGACCTTCAGCATATGGACACACGTCCCTAATCATCCCTGCTGGGAAGAGAGAATAACCCAATTTCATGGCCATCTCATCCCCTAGAAAAGGAGATTATACTATACAAAACAGCTGGTCAGGATTTACTGTCACGAAATTAGGGCCTGGATTGAGCCTCAGTCTTCTGGTACACCTGTGTTACTTTAATTTCTATTTAATTAGCCTCTATAGTGGAAACTTTGGCTCTGTTTCCCAGGAGGCTTCAGGACTCTGCTAAGTGCTGTGGCCCTCAGGATAACACTGTACGTGACTTTTGCCTTAGAAGATGATTGTATATATTCCAGAAGTTAGTGGTGCCACTATCAGAATCAGAATGAACAGGGTATCTGAACTAGCTTCCTTGGCTCTCCTTGACCTTCTGAGAGCTTCCTGACTCCAGAGATAGAGTAAAGGGGAGGGATCATGGGTGGGTACATAGAGTCAGTTCTAGTCAGTTTTGGTTGGGCCCACATCACATACCAACCTACTCACCAAATTAGAGTTTGGGTCTGGGAGCTGTCCGTTGAGAAGTTTCCCAACATTTACCAGTTCTCTTAACTAGGTTGATTTTATGTTACCCCATCTGCATAGGGGAAGAAGAGAAAGCTGAAGGAGAATGATGGCAGAAACAGTAGGAATGGAATAACGGACATTGTGCACGTCACTGTTTTTTCCTGAAAGAAACAGCATGAATATAAGCGGGAATTCTTGATGCCCATAATTATCACTAGCTCAGATATGAATAGACACTTTACCACATACTTCACAGGCTCAATTTGTCATGAACTGGAAGCCCTTGAATTACCTGACCCAACCATCCATGACCCTGAAGAACTGATTTTACCTACTGTGTAGGTGGATGCTGTCAACAGATCTATGGCTCAGCTCATTAATTTACTGGCATGAAATAACACTCGGAAAATGTGTACATTTTATGGAGAAAATGGTACAAAAATAAAGACTCTTGGATTTGATTCATACAACTGAGAAGTAAAATCAAGCCAAGATTTTTCAAGAACACACAGCCCAGATGAGAAAACTAAAGCCCATTCCTGTTCAAGACACATCTTTCCCCATAGGTAGATGAATTTCCACAAACACAGGGATAGCACTTAAGAGAAGGAATGTTTGTCAACCACACAAATACCTAAACATTGGCGATAACTAAGGATGCCGGAACACCACTGGTTTGGCTCATGTTCTGCTCACTGGTTGCAAGAAGGGAGACTTTTTTTTGACAATCTGTTCAGCTGTTCACAAACACCTTGTCCATGTTCTAGCATGGCTAGATTGGCTGAATCTAAGAAAGGAGACAGTGGTCAACCCAGATCTGACAGAAGGTCTTATCCTGCTCTGCAAATTCCAACTGCAAGTCCATCCTGGACAAATGGGTCTAACCTCTCCAGAGCATCAGCAGAACACCACGAGAACATTTGCATTACCTCTGTCTTATCTGGATTGAGCTTCAGCTTCTTCTTCTTTAGCACCCTGACCACAACCTCAAAATACTAGTTCAGAACCAAGACAGATGCATCTGGAGGCCCAATTTGCATTTGTTATGTAAAGCTGTTCCATGCTGCTGTGGTGCCAGCTTCCCAGTTGGCTCAGTATAAAGCTCTCCTTTGTCAGGATACAAGTTGTTTAGGGAGAATGCACAAGAGAGGAGGGAGGAGTGGCCTCAGGATATAACAAATGGTTCAGCTAGCTTGGTTCCTTTGTGACAATTTATGTATCTCCTTCTAAAAGATGGGGGGAGGAGAATTCAGCTCCAGTTGTCTGCTTTTCGCTCACAGCGGCTCGAGAGTGCAAAGGAGCAATTGTAGCACCTTAAAACCAAATCCAGATAAGGCGATGAGACACCGTAGTGACTTCAGAGTCATCACTAAATGGCAATACAATGATTCAGACAGCTGATGCTAAGATAAAACAACAGGAGAGTAGATGTGGCATGAAATGTAGACAGAAATTTGTGAGATGATGTGAGAACATTGGTACAACGGCGCAAAATACCAATGCAGATTGGACCTTAGATAATGAAATACAGAGCTGAGGGTCTCATGAGTGATTGCAGTTGCCATACATGGCATGTTTGCCTGATGAACCTGTTTGCTGTGAAGTTTACAGGATCTTATTACTGGCAGACAGTGAAAATGGCTTTAAGAGGACAAAAGTATTCAGAAATGGAAGTGCAAATATAATCATTGTTTGGAACATTTTCTCCACTGAGACTTGACTTGTTTCAGAAAAGACAGATGATTGGGAGTAGGCATGATCAAATCTTTACAGCTAGTAATCCCATTAAACTGCAATACAATTCCCCACATATTCTTAATAAAATCAGAATGAAGAAATCCTGTAATTCTCATTTCTTTAGGACCGCCAGGTCTCCTCCTTACAATGGGAGACCTCCCACTGACAGCCCCTTCCCTCTGCCAAGGAATCCTGACACAATGACATCATTTTTGGAGTCATCTTGGAAGCGATGTCATGCCATTCCAGCAACAGCAATTTGTATTTCCTTGCCTTTCCCCCAAAGTCTTCTACCAGCTGCCCGTGCTTGGCTGGCAACCCTTCATCTCCAGAATACAAAAGCACTGTTATGATGCAGAGAAACAATTTGTATCAAATGACTCCTAATCAAAACATGCAAAGAAAATGTCTATTACAGTATTGCAATAGGATACAAAGCTCACAGAACAAGTATGTCTTTTACACTCAAAGCATAAAGCTCACAATATCTTCAAGAACATGTCTTCTTGAAAAAATTCTTCCAGAGCCCAGTATCCAGTGAAGGAAGACAAAGATGCCAGCTTTTTCTCTTCGTTTCACTAATGCTTCCTCAGTAAACTCAATTCTTAATACATGAAGCACAAAAGTCGGTGCTGCTGAAGTGGGGAATGAGCGGTAGCCCGTTTGTCTTGAACCAAAAGGTTATGGTAATAAATTCTGGACACTGAACTCTTTGGGGAATTTGATCCAGTTGGAAGTTGAGTCTAGCACTTTTGTGCTTCATGTATTAAGAATTGAGTTTACTGAGGAAGCATTAGTGAAACGAAGAGAAAAAGCTGGCATCTTTGTCTTCCTTCACTGGATACTGTGCTCTGGAAGAATTTTTTCAAGAAGACATGTTCTTGAAGATATTGTGAGCTTTATGCTTTGAGTGTAAAAGACATACTTGTTCTGTGAGCTTTGTATCCTATTGCAATACTGTAATAGACATTTTCTTTGCATGTTTTGATTAGGAGTCATTTGATACAAATTGTTTCTCTGCATCATAACAGTGCTTTTGTATTCTTGTTATCTGTTATTGTGATTAACCCTTCATCTCCACCATGAATGTATAGGTGACTGAAGAAGATTGCCTAAAGCTACTAAATCAGAAATTGGGAGGGGGGATAATACTGCCCTACCTTGCAGGGTTTTATATTTTGTGAGTATGTGTACATGTGCACACACATGCACATACACAAAGCGGTTTTAAACACTGCAAAAAGCTAAGTTGTAAAAATGCTAAGTTGTTATGTTCTGTAAACCCATTTTAATCATACTACAATCATGTACATAATTTCATTCATTCAAAAAACACTGAAAATAATAATAGTAATTTCTGCTTGAATGCTTTTTATACAATTGAACAATGATTTAAATCAGCAACTCAATCTATTTATACTAAGTCTAATTTTCTAGCTATGGTGGCTAATTCTGGGGATCTTTCCACAGCAGGGCCTTTCCAAGATGGCCATCCACCACCATCTGATTTCTGCTTATATCCAGAATTCCAAGGTGGGAATTTTAAGCCCCGTGTATAGTTTCAAATTGTTGTTGGTCTTAAAGATATTCCAGGGCTGTAACAGGGCAAACTATAAAGACTGCTATTGGGAAAGAAAACTTTTTTAAAAGCAGCTAATCATTTACTAATATTAGTATCTTACTTCTTTCCTCCCCATCTCCCCAATGGACCAGCATCTTTCACAACACAGCAGCATGGAAGATGTGATGTGCAGAAAATGGAGATACAAACTGACATACTTCATTCTAGCTAAGAGCTAAAGAACAAAACCAAGAGTAGGAAACTATACACATGTATGCCCTTACCTAATGAACGGCTTTTCTTACTGTGTATCCAATCACTAGAGATTGTACTTTAGATATTTAAAAGATGCAGAACCCGTGATACTCATGGCGGGGGGGGGGGAGGATTCCTAAAGGCTGCAGCCCCAGGTAAGTCCTCCCCCCCCCACAGCGATCCCCCCCCCGATTCTTCCTCCAGAGAACAGGTCTACCCACCCCAGTCCACTGTATTGGTAGACCTGGCCTCCGGAGAACAGGTCTACCCAGCCCTTTCCACTATATTGGTAGACCTGGCCTCCAGAGAACAGGTTTACCCAGCCCTTGCCACTCTATTGGTAGACCTGGCCTCCAGAGAACAGGTCTACCCAGCCCTTGCCACTCTATTGGTAGACCTGTTCTCCGAAGGCCCGGTATACCAATAGAGTGGCAAGGGTTGGGTAGACCTGTTCTCCAGAAGCCAGGTCTACCAATAGAGTGGCAAGGGCTGGGTAGACCTGTACTCCAAAGGCCAGTTCTACCAATAGAGTGGCAAGGGCTCAGTAGACCTGTTCTCTGGAGGCCAGGTCTACCAATATAGTGGAAAGGGCTAGGTAGACCTGTTCTCCGGAGGCCCAGTCTACCATATAAGCAGGTTTTTTTTAAATCAAGTACTCAGGACTGTTCTAAATTAGGTTGCCCTTTTTTTTTGCTCATATGTGCTTTTGCACTGCTTTCCTATAGCTATTCCTGTGACTCTTTCCCCATCTGTCTGAAACACCAACAGAAACAAAATATTCCTTTTCAAAAGAAGTGTTTTTTTTGGTTGTCTCAGTTTTGCTGGGGGGGTGGAGGGGGAGGCTGCATGGCACACCTCTCCAGTTTTCCAGTTTTCTCCATAGCAGTCAGTGTAGTTGCCAGCTGGGCTTCATCCACCAGCCGGCTTGCTGTAGTGCAGCTACACACCCCCAACTATGTCCATCTGCTCCAAGCCTCCCATCTAGCAGGCAGCATCAGGCAATCCTCTGCCAAAGACCCTCAAGCATGAACCAGCCCAGTCAAGGCTGCTTGCCTACTCATAAAAAGAACCACTCTGCATGAAAGGCTTGGATGAGGCATATTGGCTCCCATTGTCCACTCCCTCCCATCTCTACTGACAGCTGGGAATCTCCATTCTTTGAATGGAGGTATGGGCTGTGGCCCTTTAAAGAACCACTGTCCAGCCAGCAGCTTCACTGCAGGCCCATTATTTGGACCCCCTGGTTCCTTCTCCCCCCCAGCCATGGAAGGCTCAGAGCTGCATCAGGCAGCCATCAAGGAAGGCTGCTACCAAGGCTGCATCAGGCAGCCATCAAGGAAGGCTGCTACCAAGACCACTCCAGGGTAGCCCAGGAAGTGGGGGGGGGGCACCTCAAGCTCTGACTCTAGAAAGCTCATGCTAGAATAATTTTTCTTACTTGTTAAGATGTCACTGGATTTCTTATTTATTTTGCCCCCTAGAAAAGTCATCACTACAGCTCAGCATGTGCCCTTATTCTGGAGATGAGGGGGGAGCAGCCAGGCATCCCTTCATCTGGCCTTGGATGAGTACAACTGAGAATTCTCCCCACAAGGAACATTTTGAATTGCACTTTAAACATTATTTGTGTTTGATTATGATACCTGTGAGTTCTTTTGGGAGACAATTTACCACTGAAAACCAGGGCTAAAATCAAAATAAATAAACATCCACAATTTGTAGGCATACTCTAGTCATAAGAAATGTCAGCCAGGTCTGAGGGTCAGACCTTACTGTTAGAATATGTAGCTATATACAAATACATACATATTGTCTATGCCCTGTACCCCCCTGTGAATGTACATTGAAAAGAGAGTGGCAAGAAAGCTATCTGTGAGAGAGAGGGGGGATGGGAGAGCCATGCACCGGCCCTGCACTGCCACCAGCTTGACCAGATATAAAAAGAGCTGGGATGCAGGTGGGGACACAGCAGGTGGGATGGCTTCCCCTCCCCCCTCCCCCTGGCTAGAACCCAATAAAGACACCAGCCCAGCTGAGAGAAAAGGATGGCAAAGAGAAGAGGAACCCAGGGGTTGGCTGGGGGAAGGCTTACCCATAGAAAGCATGCTTGCAGCAGGAGCGGAGGTGGTGCTCAACTTGGAAGGAAACCCTAAAAGCAGCTTGGAGAAGGATCCCACAATGGGGGACAGCCCCATATCAATGTCTATCCCATGATGAGGTAGAGCTAGCATAGATTGGCTCCAAACCCAGGGGAGAGACAACAAGACTATAGTTAAAAGAGATAGTACTCATTAACTGTGCATAGAAAGAGAGCAACTAAAGGGCTCAAGGGAGCTAATGGTGAGGGTGGGTGTTAAAGGGGAACACTTGATTGCAGGTGTCATTGCCCCCTGAGGCTTCGCTGAGTACAGACATGACACTCTCTTTCAGGGAACCTTGCCCACCATTAATGACTTTGTCACCAAGAGATCCATAGTATCTCAACCTTTTAAAATTACTTTTAGTTCCTTCAAAATCATGCCTAATTGAACAAGGTTTTTCAAGTTCATATGATTCCGTTTCCTTCAAGGACTCCAATTAAAATGACAGATACTTTTCTGAATCTCATAACCTTGATAGTTCTTGCATGACTAGAACAATCTTGTTAATATTATTCAACAATCTCTCAGATCCAATGCTCTGCTCAGCTGCCACTTCCCTGCTTGTAGAACAAGGCACTCTATAATTGATCGTGGCCCAGATATGTCTGCTTGCCACCTGCACATATTCAGTCATCCTGAGCAGAATCTCCCAGTCTAGTTAGAACCCATAATGGATTCTCACCTTCAGGAATAACACTAAGGCCATACCCCAGTGTACTGAAGAGTACTTAACCCCATTAATTTCAGTGGGTTTCAGTGTGCCTAATTCTGTACAGAACTGTGGCCCAAGCAACTCCACTCCTCCAGCCAACAAAAAAGGCATAAGCATTCTTTTCCTTTAAATGCGATATTTGCTGTTTCCCATATTTAAGAGACACATTAATAAGCTGAGTTACTCCTGGGCCAATAAATCATTTATGGATTTTGATCCCATCAACTTCATAAAAAATCCAGTTTTATAGTATTTATAAGATGTGCATCATGAGATAGCAACACTGTAAAACACTCCTACACCTGAAAGAGTAATCTCATCTCATTCCTGTGACGCTAAACAGCACATGAGCACATTCCAGCGGGTGGGGTCATTAGTCGAGTCCCAACCCCCGGGCGGGAGATGGCAGCATAGCTGACAGTCTGGTCTAACTGGCAAACTCACCTGATTGGTTGAGTCACCTGGTTAGCAACTTACCTGATTGGCCAAGTTACATAATTTGCTATATATCTGATTAGTCAACTAGGATCATGACATTGTGGGTCACTGAGCATAAAAGAAAGATCTTTCATACTAGTTTCACTCTGTCTATGGATTACATCTAACTTTGGGAACAAGTCTTGATTTTGGGTGGGTCATGCTGAACTTTGAAACCTTGTTGGACTCAAGTCTTGCTGGGTAACATCTGGATCTTGAACCAATGCTTGTAAATGTTCTTAGCTAAGATATATAATTTTATTATTTTTATCTTCACTGTTCCTTGCTCTTTTATAATATATTCATACTCAATTATGTAATAAATCACATTACTTGTATTTTGTGGTGTTTTGGGGGTTTGGGGCTTCAATGTGAATCCAACACTTTAGCCCACATTGGCTACAGCTACTAGAGTAATAGTTTTCTGGAACTCACCTGGTAAGTATCTTACCTTGCAGGGCTGATTTCCTTATTCTTAGACCCAGAAGGGCTAGAGGCTTAGTCTCTTGGTCTCTGGCTGACTGGGTAGTGGGAAGACTGGTGACAGTGATACCCTAGGATGTGAGGAATCATAATTCAGTCCTCTTGGTTTTGTCTTGCCCAACCAGTTCCTTAAACAGGACTTTGGCTTTAAGGTGCAACTGTGCTTCCCAGTTCCTTGCAGACTAGAGGTGGACCACTTAGCTCTAATATCTCCATGCTCCACCACCTTTGGATATGCCTTTAAAACATTCAATTTGCACATTAATCTTTTCAGCCAGCTCTGCCTTCCTTTTAAAACTAGACTGACTCTGCTGTGTCATTTCCTTTCTTTTAACATTCAGCACCATTATATCTTCTTCTTCTTTTTAATTTTATTTTTATTGTTGTTTTCCTTGCACAAGAAAAAATTACAGGTTTCATTATGTAAAAGAAAATCTTTACATTAAACACTTTTTCTTTAATTATTACAGGCAGCCCAAACCCATTGTTTTGGCAAATCTCAATCTTCTAAACATTGATATTTCTTTTACTATGGGCTTGGAAAGATTGTTACTCTACTTTCTTCATGAGCTTTTCTCCCTCCATGGCTTTCAACACAATCATTTCACTTATCTTCTAGTATTTAAGCTATTATAAGCCATTAAACTTTAAGTAATATCTTGAAATATCTATTCAGCTTACATCTAGTTTGTATGTCTAGACTACAAGCAAAGTAAATTAGTAATCAAGTTGCACTTTATCTTGTTTCTTGGAAAAGTCCTCAAGAGGAGTTTCCCTCCTCGGGTTCTGGTTCACCAAACGAGTCTCTGCTGTCTTCCACGGTGCTTGCTCTCGTGGGAGAGCACCATTATATCTTTTCAGGGGCTTCTCTGTGCTTCAGTCACATCGTCTGTCTTGGTGACTTGAACTAATATCCCATATTACTGACTGGAAAAGGAAGAAGCAGTTCTTTTATCAACACTGTCCAAACCAGCTGGAATCTAATGAAAGGAGATATAATGTTTTTATTTCCCAAACAAGATACTGAACATCCTTAACATTTATCTCTGTGTCCTACTTTTGGCTGCCATTGATTCCCTTTTGTGAAGGTTGCATTGTATGATCCAGCTTTCACCCTTCAACCCGTCCTATATGAAAACAGAGACCCTCTACTTATGTATGACTGTCTCCTCTGGTATGTCCCCGGGAGAGTGTTATGCTCTACTGAGAGCAATTTGCTGATGATCCCTAGCACCAAAGATATAAAGCTGTCCTTGACCAGAGCCAGGGCTTTCTTGGCCCTGGGTCCATCCTGGAGGAACTCTCTACCAGCTTCCAGTAGGGCCCTGCAGGACTTAATGCAATTTCACAGGGCTTGTAGATGTCCCACCAGGCTTTTGGTTGAGGACAGCAATGGTTTTCCATCACTGCTGCCACCTTCTTTTCTTCCATTCTGCCTGCTTCAGCCTCCTCCTTAACCTGCCCATGAGATAGAAGAACAACCCAGAGTAGGTTTTCAATTAAAATTATGTACACCATCTGGAGACTATTAAATTAAGAATTATTTATAATAATAATTGTATTCTTTTTAACCTGTTGTAAATTGCCCAGAGCCTTGTGTACTCAGGGATAATAATAATAATAATAATGAGGAGGAGGAGGAGGAGGAGGAGGAGGAGGCTGCTGCTGCTCTGGAAAAATCCGGCAGCATGGTCTAGTAGACAATGGCAAGGCCAATAGAATCCAAATTTGTCCCCAAATGGAAAGCAGGAAGTAAAACTGCATGCAAGCAAATGGCTCCAGATGACAAAAGCCTTGGGAAAAGTCAGATATATATGACTTTCATATCTGTGCTCTCTATTGCACTTATACCATTTGTTCCCAGGTTAAGACTAAGAAACACAGAGACACCAACAATAAATAATTAGTCCAAGACCAGTCAATGTGCCCACAACACAGGATTCTTAAGTAGCAATATCAGCAAAGTACCTGGGAGCATATACAGAGTGTTTTTTTCATCACAGAACTGCATCCTCTCTTAACTTCAACTGCAACCTCTCTTAACAACACACACTTAAGCAGGTTATAGAGTGATACAGTATTTCCACACAAATTAAAAGCCCAGCCTTTCTCTCAACACTGCCCCTGCCTCCATGACCAGCAAACCTCCCCCCCTGCCTGTCACAGGAACATATTTCTCTTCCAGAAAATAATCTAACCTACTCTTCTTTGTCTCTCCATCATCCAGCATCATATCACAAAATCAGATTGATTTTTCAACTCTCCCTAAAATCCAGATTTACCCCAAGTCTGTTTGCAACATCAGGAATGTGTCCTGGAATACAAGTAGAAAATTATTGCTGAGCATGCACAGAGTGCTTTTCCCACACCACTCAGTAACTGTAACCTCTTGCCTCACCTCAGAATTCTGAAGCAGGCTGTTCTTTAAAGCATGCTCAGGCAGGGTTAAAAATTGTTTTGGGAACTTTTAGACTAATAAAAAGATTTGTTTCAGACTCCTTTTTTGAACAACAGTATTGCTGTCACACAATACCCATATTAAAATCTAGGGAAGATAGCCCAACTGTCCTGATTGGGATACATTTCTGCATGTCATTTCTCACAGGTACTGTGTCAATTGTAGACCAAACTGCTAGTGATTCTGTTCTTGACAAGGAGATAAGTTCAATGACCATGACACTGGGAGATACGCACCTCCACCAGTGATCAAGAACATGCTGTACACCAACTGTGCAGGCTGCCACACTCAAGTTACTAATGTAGCTCATTTACCAAAACATGATCCAGCAGGGCCAACATAAGCAGCCGCTGTGCACATGCAAAGCTTCTCAGCAAAGCATTTGAGTCAAACTTGGACAACATTGAGGCAATTCACTGGCAGAAATCAGCTCATATGTAAACAAGAAGTTCTATCACAGTACCTATGACTGGTGATCGTATTTGTGTCAAAGTTCTCAGCATCCCTAATGAGGGTTGTACAAGAGAATATCTCAACAGATTCTGCACAATGAACATCTGTTTTTAAATATCTCATCCTAGTTTGCATTATTTTTCTTTGATCAGGTAATAGGGAACTGAAGACAGGAGATCAAAGCTGTAAGCCTAGGCAACTAAATCAAGATCTTAGTAAAAAGTTTAGTAGCACAAAACTTGCCTACTTGGTTGGTTAAATCAAGATGGAGTAAATCCAGGTAGAGTATTCTGAGGCCCTTTTCTACAGATTTCAGCCCCACAGTTTCATCAGCTAAGTAGGAAATTGTCAGTACTTTTATGTGAAATGCAGGTATTGGCCACATGGTGGCATAACTGATCACTTCTTTGCCTCCTGCCCTGGCAGAAAATAGTCTCTAACTCCTGCACTTGGTGACTGTCCAGCAGGTGTCTCTTCCAAACCGTGTAATAACACTTGAAATGCCTGTTTCATTCTGTACAATGCAGAATTAGCCTTTTCCAAATCTTTGTTTGCTTTCAGAAGAAAAATTGCTTTGACACGAGATGATTTGTTAACGTCAATATAATGCAGAAAATACAATCCAGCTGATTCAATTGTTCAACAGTAAATTTTCAGCCATTTCACTTGATTTTCCTCCCAGCTATGTAATAACATCAAAGTCCAGCAGATTCAATAATACTGTATCATACTTGTCGTGCGTTAATTAGAAAAGGCATTTGGCCCACTGCTAATGAATAAGTTGCTACTGTAACTTGTGATTAGAACTCCATATCTACACATTAGAAAGATCTTGAAGGTGGCTGTTACATAAACGGAAGAAATGAGAGAATATGAACTACATCAAAAGGATGCTCCAAAGCTCTTGCTGAATGGTGACTGACAGGCTTTCTCTGTACCTATTCTACAGATATGGAATCCCATCCTTTAAGTGGAGTTGCACTAAAATTCAAGTCTAAGCAACTTTTGGTTAATTCAATGTAATTTTATTTGAGATAGCTGGAGATCAAGCAAACTTATTATAGTGACACATGAAATATAGTTAGCCTTTGTATTTTTGTGTGTGTTCTTTATTTTTAGTTTAAATATTACTGTCTAGTTTGAGCCTTTAAAATAAAACATGAGAATGATTTAAATATTGATTTTTAAAAATGTATAACTTGATTTTCTGTTTCTCAATGTAGTCTATAGTAAAAGTTAAGATACAAAATACTAATTGAAAATTATAAAATATACATTTCACTGAAAACCAGTATAACAGCATAAGAGATTAGCTGCCAAACACATGGGATTGTCTCCTAAAGCTTTGCAGTATTGAACTACACTGGGAAAACCATGTTGACATAATGGAAAAGATGTACACTTCAAATACAGAGAGCAAACACACACTAGTGAATGCCCAAGTAACACTTGTCAAAAATTATGAGATTCAGTAAAATAAAATCATGCACAGTGCATGTTTCCAGCCTTTCTAAATAATTGATGCCTCCAGATTTTCATTGTAAGGAAACATGTACACTAGTAGCGCCAGAGGTTCATCATCCAACTACACATAGTGAACAGAGGGATAGTCTTGATGCAAAACATAGTAATGTGTGACTGCATTTCTTTTTAAAAAATCAGGACTAATGTGCGTACATTGCTGTGGTGAAAAGGAGTATTAGAAAGAAAGCATGCACACCCTTCACGGAACTAGATTTTTGGCCATCCATCCACCACAAAAAGGAGCAGGTATGCTGGTAACCCCTGGTGTCCTACATGCCGTGGAGCCACTGCGTATGTAAAAACAAAGGATGAACAAGCTCTAAGGTTCACATCTATGCCAAATTTGAGGAGACTGGCATATGGTTCTTCTTCTGGCAGAAATGCCACTTAAGTTTGAGGAAGGCTCCTTAAGGCTTAAGGAAGATTTCAAACTTTGCTGAGTGGAGCAGTAAGATAACAGGCTATTATGGGTAAACCTGTGCTGTGTTCAAAAGGAAGAATACTGTACAGGGATTTAATCTATTTTTTTAAAAAACCTCTACAAAACAATAGCATTTGAGAGCACTGGAAAGAAGAGTTCTATGAAATTGTGCCAGAATAAGGAACAAGCCTTTCTAATAAAGGATGACTCTTCAAAAGTATAGGGCATTTGGCCAGCTGATCTGAGCTTTTGATAAATTGTAAGTTTTACCTCAGAGCAGTCTGATTGGCAACCCAGTCTTGGATTCCAGCAATCCTACTAATGTTGATTTAAAAGTTCACAAAATTTCTAAAATGGGTTTGAGGGGCAGTCCTGTTCCTTGACTCATACTAAGGTGGGGTAATCCCCCTGACTCATACAAAGGTGTGGAAATGTTTTTTTCCTTCAACAGAACTATTTTTTCCCTCACACATAAATGATACAATGGATTAATATGCACAGATTATGGAAACTGACAGCCATTTTAAGAAGAAGAGAAGAAGAAATTGGATTTATACCCCGCTCTTCACTCCCCAAGAGAGTCTCAGAGCGGCTTACAAACTCCTTTCCCTTCCCCTCCCCACAACAGACACCCTGTGAGGTAGCTGGGGCTGAGAGAGCTCTGAGACAACTGTCCTTGAGAGAACAGCTGGTACAGAGCTATGGCTTGCCCAAGGTCATCCAGCAGGTGCAAGTGGAGGAGTGGGGAATCAAACCCGGTTCTCCCAGATTAGAGTCCGTGCACTTAACCGCTACACCAAACTGGCTCTCCAGTTTTACAACTTTTTGCGTTTAAAATTGAACCGCATTTTAGGTAGACATTTTCAGATGATGATGATGATTGATGATGATGACAATTATAGATTTTTAAGCCACCCTCCCCTGTAAAGACAGGACTCAGGGCAGTGTACAACAGTGGAATACATTCATATAATTAAAATAAGAACAATGAAAAAAACAGTTGAGTTCAAACAAAGGAGTAATGTACCAGTGAGTTACAATTAGTTCTTCACCCTGCCAGGTTGATGCCTGAGCACATGTAATTAACGTGGCAGTCCCTTTTTGGTCCATGTCAACTTGCTGTAACTATTCAAGTCAACTAGAAGGCCTCTAGTGACATCACTAAAGTCAAATCAGAGAAAGTCACACTTCAGTCCTATTTAAATCAATGGGACAAATTAAGGAGAGCTGAGTGGGGTTTTGTCCAGTCTGTTATTATTGGATGTTCACTTTATCCTATAAGGCACAAAGAACAGCATCACTGGGTATCAGAATATCGCATTTTGCTACAGAATCAGCAACAGGATTTAAGGCTATATCTGACTTTATCAGTTAATATTTGCTAGTATCTGCTGCTGCTGATCAAGTGTATGATGTCACTAATATTCAGGAAATGGACAGGAAATGGGCTGTTCCTCTGGAGTTGCTCTGGCATTTGTGCGTGCATATGTGCATTCCCTTCTGCATATTCTCTTTCACAGAGTTCTGACAATGGCCCCTTTCCAAAAGTTAACAATCTGAGATGTGGTACTTCTAAGAAAAATTAGTGGTGTCTTCATCACCTAATGACTCAAGATGTGTCATACTATATGCTGCTTGTATCTCTAAACCCTTTCACACATATATGAACAATAGCCAATTGTCTTTTCAAACTTAACCTTCTCTATTTGCTCCATCTATATTTAAGTAAATTGGCATATTACCTAAAAGAGATACCTGATTATTTAAGAGGCAAGTTGTCATTTGTGATTTCTGAAATGCTCAACCTGAGTCTTTCGTTTGTACAATGAATATGCATACAGTCAGGCATCAGAATGTTATAATGTTTTCCAATAGTCCTGTTTCATTTTGTATAACAGCAGGTGGTATTATGAACCAAGAAAGAAGCATTGGTGTCTTAGTAGCATGTGAGACTTTTTATCATTTGGCACGCAAATGTCAGAGAATAGGCTGTCAGCTTCTGATACTCTGGACCTTTAAGAACGGCATATCCAGGAGAGGCTCAGCTGAGGAGGCTTCAGCAACAAGAGCACTGTTGAGATGGGACAAGCTACTCCTCAAAGTTAAGCATGAGAAGAATGCAGAGCTGGGTACTCTGGTTCTCTGAAGTCTGTCTTATTTGTTTACGCCTGCTTTCCTGATTGTGCTAGTTTTCCTCTTACCATAATCAGCATGGCAGTCTGAAAAAAAAAAGGATGAAAATGGTGGAGCAACCTGTTCTTTGCATGCAGAAGTATGGTTCTCATTTTTAATCTTCCCTAGTCCTGGACTCACCATTTTAATCTTCTAACCAAACAGGAAATGGCAAACCACCTCAATCGTCTCTTGCCTTGAAAACCCTATGAGGCTACCATAAGTCGGTTGTGACTTGTGAAAAAAAATTTACAACAAAATACAGCCCAGAGGCAGGCACAGCTATGCCAACCAACAGGTGGAAAAACATTTATTTATTTATTTATTCATTCCATTCATACCCCACCCTCCCCGTCAAGGCAGGCTCAGGGCAGCTTACATAAAAATATACATGTATAAATACAATTAAAATCATTCATAAAAGCACCATAACAGTTAAATATTAGTTATCTTAAAGTGCTGGAACATTCTTCTAATAAAGTATGAGAGCAGAGGTTTCAAGATTAAACAATATTACTTAGGTAGCAGTCATGATGGCAGTTGGGGGGGGGCTAGGTTTGCAGTTTCCTCTGCCCCAACCAAGCCTACTAAAAACTAAAAGTAAATCTTGAGATCTGATTTTTTTTTCTTTTTCCTTGACGGAAGCTGAACAACACTAGATCAGGAAAAGTCAGTTGTACCTGCAACCAACCAGCAGCTGAATTTGCTGCTAGACTCAAAGAAGTTCACATCATCCCTTTCTGGGCATTGTCTACCACTATCTAAGATCAAGCTGTCAGTAATGAAAACTGAAGGGTAAGCCCCCCCCCCCCCCCCCCCCCGATCATAAGCAAATAGTGCAGTGCTTAGTTTTTAAATGCAAGAACAGCCTACGTGATCCGTACAAAACACTTACTTATCTGGCTTTCAGATAAAAGGAGGGCTATTGTAAGGTTTGGTTCACATTTGATTTTCCTTCAGGCAACTTCCCCCCATCCCCTTGCACTATGATATTTCTTACCATCCTCAGGCAACCAGTTTCCTCCCCACCATTCACTTCAATCACCTGTTTACTCTGACTCAAGTAGTCCTCATGCAGACGCACCCAGTTTTTGACAGAAAACCTCACTCAGGTAACAGCATTCTGCCAATATCCTTCCAAAGCCATGTAATAACATGCCTTGCACTCAGCATTCAACATTATTCATTTAGGCCAGCCACTTGGCTGACATGCCAGGATTTTACGATTATAGGCACAAGTCTGACTAAAAGATCTCAGTGCCTAGTTCACCAGTATTGCTACACTACTGTGTTGGTGTTACAGTTTATCTGATAGGAATCAGAGAATGAGAATGCTGATGACTTGTGTCACACACACGGAAGGTGATCAGATCATCAGAAGGAATGTGGGGATCTAGTATCACTTTTCCAGAATCAAGTTATTGGTAAAGAATCAAGAGTAGCCTAAACTCAGACAGACAGACAGAAAAAGAATATGCCAGAATTTCTGGAGGGCACATATTTCTGGAAATGTAGCAAAAGGGAAATATTTTCAGCACCTCCACAACAGAAAAGTTTTCTTAATAGATCTTAATAGTATAGAGAGCCTAGTGAGGCATTCCACAGGTTCTGCCAAGGAAGAAATAAGTGACTGCGTTGTTTTGTAGTGTACTAAGCCTACTACTTAATGTGTATTTAGCACCAGCACACAGGGCAAGAGCTGTGCCCAACACTGAAGTAACTTGATCATGGCCCATGATCTAAGGCTGATATTCCCAAACTACTTATTCTGAAGTAGACACGTTTTATTTCAAAGACATTGACTTTGAGAAAGGAATTGTAGTAGACACTCTTAAAGGAAAAGATTGAGCCTTGATCAAGAAAGACTGGGGGTGGCGAATTTTAGCTAAGCTTGCCAAAAAGCCTAGAGAGAAAAGGTTCCTGTCCCTTTAATAATGTGTGGAAATGGGCAGCTGAAGTTTTTCATGCATGGAGGTAAATAATGTCCCATTAAGCCTTTATTAAAGGTACAGGATATTTTTTCCCCTCCTAGAAGCTGACAACCCCTACAGGGGAGCCCAAAGTGCAAAAAGTTTAAGGGTGCTGATCCAAGAGGGAACATGCTAACAATGTTAAGAAGGGGCTTCAAGGATGAGAACAGCAGACACCCCAAAGTAGACTAATCCTATGTACACACTTACTCAGAAGAAAATATGGTTAGGATTGAGCTACACTTCCATATTTGCACCCTATGTTGATTCAGCCAAGCTGAAAACTATTCTGAATAGGCCATTGCCACTCTGCCACTTGTCATCAGGAAAACATTCAAATTGTTGTATGCCATTATTCCTTCTTCTTTTTCAGCAAAGGTGTTCTTTCGGGGGGGGGGGGACCTCTCACAGATAAACAACACTAGATGTGGAGCCTGTTAAAAGTTGAATCTCAGTACATGAAAGCAGATAACTTGCCTCTGCACTTGTTTTGGCATCTCCCAGATAAAGAAGTTATGCAGTTTGACAAAGCACTTTGCTCTTACAAGTCTTAACAGAACCACAGGGATTTTTTGTTTTTGTCATGTCTCCATTCCAACACCTGTTGCAGGGAAGGCTGGGGTGGTCTTGCTGCTATTTTCCTCCGCCTCGCCTTCTTTCTATAAACCCATTTTATATGCAGCAATCCACTGGCACATCTTTTAAACTGGGGTACCTGTGAACTTGTGAAATTTTTAAGCATATTTAGGAGTATTCTGTCTTGAAATTAATGAAATGTTAAACTGTATGGGCCTATGCTTGTATTGTATTGGCTGTGTTTTAATGTCTGTGGATTTGTTTCAACTGTCCACAAGAAGATGCTACTGACATTGTGTGACCACTGTGAATGAGTGCTTTGATAGCACCCAGTATAGCAAACCCAGGCTAGCCCAATCCCGTCAGATCTCAGAAGCTCAGCAGGGTTCCCCTTGGCTAGTGTTTGGAATGGGGACCTCCAAGGAATACCAGGGTTGTGATGCAGAAGCAGGCAACAGCAAACCACCTCTGAAATGTCTCTTGCCTTAAAAACGTCTAGGTTACCACCTATGGCGCATAACGCTGCCAGACAATCTTAGGATCTCTTGGGAATTCTACACACAATGCCATATGATAATTAATTAATTAATTAATTACCTGGTACTGCAAATGAGAAGGGATGTGGAATGGCATAGTATAGCCCAAACACATCATATGTTGGAAGCCAAGCAGGATCAGCACTTCGAAGGGAGACCACCAAGGAAGACTTTTGCAGAGGAAGGCAATGGCAAACTACCTCTGGTTAACCACTTGCCTTGACAACCATGGTGGGATTGCTATAAATTGTCTGGAACCTGACACTTTACATGCACACATACCAAATGAGAGGAGGAAGGACTATTCCCGAATGGGACAATGAACCAATCCCTCCTAATTAGTATGCCGGTGGAAAGGAAACAGAAAGGATAATTCTCTTTCAGCTCAGGCCTTTTTATCTGGGAAACAGGGCTCGATAAGGCTGGCATCCAGTCTGACTGCTCAGCATCCCACACACACACATATACACACACAAACTTCTTTGCACGGATTAGCTTGAAGACAGAGTTTGTGAAGCTTGAACGTACTTAAAAGTAAATACATCTGTGCTCGACGCGACTTTTGCTCCTGTGCAACTGTGCACACAATTGCAGCCCTGTTGATCACAGCACAGGAATTCTGCAGACCTGGATCAAAACTTTTTGTGTGTGGATCCGAGTTGTGGCAGCGGGTGAGCGGGGGAGAAGTGGCCCTGATCCAATGAAAGGCACTTGCACCTACTTAACCCTCGTGGGTTTCAAAGGGACTTAAGGACACCTTACTTTCGTTGGATCGGGGCGGGGCCACAGTTCCTTACGACCAGCTCTTCCAAAGGCGACCTCTCCACGTTGCCCTGCCGGATACCCTCCTGCCTTGAAAGCTTCCTCCCTTCCCGAAATAGCATGCCCCCCTCGTGACCAGCCGAAGGCTCCCATTAGCCTCTTCAAATGGCCGGCTCCCCCACGACCCTCTCCCCGCTTTCTGCCCTCCTGAACAGCGTGTCCCGGCCGGGAACGAGGCTTCTCTCGGCTAAAGAAATATCCCGTTCAGTCCTCAGGTCTCTCCCCAGCAGCGCGCGTTCTTTTAATAGGCAGGCAGGGAGCCCAAAGTTCTTCTCCCGGCTCCCGCGTAACTCCCTCCGACAAGCGAGCCTTCCTCTGTTCTCCTCGGCGATCCCAAGGGGAGGAGCTGAAACCCGACCCGAGAGTCCCGACGCGGGATTGGAGCCTCCTCGCTGAGCGCGGGCAGGACCCCTTTTGGCCAAACAGGCTGAGTTCGTCAAGAACAACTCCGGCGACTTCTCCCGCGATTGGAGGAAAAAGAAACCCTGACCCTCCCCTCCTGCACCTGACCGGCGGGTATTTACAGCACTTTTCAAGCAGCCGCGGCACTTCGGCGTTTTTTTCTGCATGGGGCTAGCGGGGCAGGCCATGCGCTAGAGGATCGATGCGCTAGCGGCCGGGCTGACTGCTGCACGCAAGCCGGGGACCGTTATTCTGGAAGAGAGAGCCGGGAAGGAGCAGGCCAGCCCGCGTTCAAAATGCCACGATCCTTTCTGGTCAAGAAGCATTTCAACTCTTCCAAAAAGCCCAATTACAGTGAACTGGATACTCACACAGGTAATGGAGATCTTAAAGAACGTCGTCTTCTCTGTCTTTTTTTTTTTTTTTTGCTCCCCTTGTTCCAAAAGTAGTACTTGCTTGCTAGTTTTCACACACCGGTGCCAACTTTTTCCCGTGCTTCTCCCTGCCGTGATTTGTCAGTGGGGCAGCCAAATTAAAAACGTCCAACTTCAGAATTGTGCTTATGCACAGAAAAGAAATGTTTAGAAGAGAATTTCAGTGTTCAGGTTCTTTTGCCCCTCTGTTGCAGCGTGAGCTTTTTGAAAATGTAGGAAGATGATGTGGATTTGGAGGCTTGGATACATTTGGCTGCCGGGATGCAGGGAGGAAAAGTGACCAGACTGGCCAGTTAGTGGGGCCCTTGGGCAGCTTCTGTATGCAGTGCTAAAGATGCCCGCTTGACTCCTCTGTATGTTTCATGCACTAATTTCAGCATGGTTTCAGCATTTCTAGCCTATGGCAGTGCTGGCTGTGTTGCTCTTCTGCAAAGCAAATTTCTTATCGTGTTGAAATGAGTTTCTTTTTCCTCCTCCAGTGATAATTTCCCCGTACCTTTATGAGAGCTACCCAATGCCTGTAATCCCACAACCAGAGGTCTTGAGTTCAGTCGCTTACAGCCCCATCACCGTATGGACTACAACTGGGCTGCTGCCTTCCCCCTTACCCAATGACCTCTCACCGCTCTCTGGATATCCTTCGTCATTGGGAAGAGTCAGCCCACCTCCTCATTCTGACACTTCATCCAAGGATCATAGCGGCTCAGAGAGCCCCATTAGTGATGAAGAAGAGAGAATCCAGTCCAAGCTTTCAGACCCCCATGCAACTGAAGCTGAAAAATTTCAATGTGGCTTATGCAACAAGACCTACTCAACCTTCTCTGGACTAGCCAAGCATAAGCAGTTGCACTGTGATGCCCAGTCTAGGAAATCTTTCAGCTGCAAATACTGTGACAAGGAATATGTCAGCCTGGGCGCTCTTAAGATGCACATCAGGACCCACACGCTACCTTGTGTTTGCAAGATCTGTGGCAAGGCCTTCTCCAGACCCTGGTTACTTCAAGGACACATCAGAACTCACACTGGTAAGGGGGAAATGTCCGCTTCTCTAAACCACTTCAGTTCTTTTCCAGTTTTCCGGTGCACCTTAAAGCAAATTTCATATTCGTCAGTCATTCCAGTGTTCCCTCTATAACTGTCACCAGACTTCTTTTTTTGTTAACTGTATCTTATATGAGTGGGCCAGAAAATATATCTAATGCTTAGTTGTTGCCCTGAAGTTAAAAGGTTACTTCAGCAAGCTGTCACAAATACTCCAGCTGGCCATAGGAATGTCCTGGTTTTGCAGCTTGTGCACCCTACTAGCATGCAGTTGGGAACAAGGCAGGAGAGTGATAGATAGCACTCAAAGGGAAGGAAGGAAGTCATAAGGGGGGAACAGAAACAGAGTTCCCAGCAAAAATCTGCACAGCCAAGTTTGTGCCCAGGCAGCATATTGACACTGAATCAAACAAGTATTATTTGGATATGAATTCTACTGAAATCAGTCAGACTTTTCTCCTAGAAATCCAATTAGGCTCACTTAAAACGGAGTCTTAAACATGATCTCAGTTAGAACATCTCAGTCCTAAATCTAAAGTCTCTGGTCCTAAATATGTTCACTGTGAACAAAGTCCCTCTAAGCATAGTGGCATTTACTCTAAAGTAAGTATACCTGGAGCAAAAACCTTAATTAGATGCAAGCCTGGTTTCTTAGAAGCCAGGTGCACCAGCAAATGTGTTCAGGAATCACAGCTGAATTTAGATATGTAGTTGCTAAAGCTGCAAGCTGATGTATGCTTCTCTGGAATTGGCACAGTGAACTTGATTAAAAAAAATATTGTCACTGTGAGTAACAAGACTGTTAAGGCAGCCTATAGTTAGAGTACACTGATTCACATTAGTACTAAGCACCCAAAGGCTGAAATCCTATTTCTGCTTACGTGGGAGTAAGTTCTATTGAACGCAGTTGGGCATATTTCTTACATAGGATCTAGCTGCATTTCTATGAAATCTCACTGAGTTCAGTGGAACTCACTTGCATTTAAGGTGTATAGGAGCAAGATGCATGCCAACAGTTTGTGTATTAGTTGCAGTCTCATACTGAGCATTATTTAGGGAGGGGCCATAGCTCAGTGGTAGAGCATCTGCTTGGCATGCAGAAAATCCCAGATTCAATCTCCAACATCTCCAGTTAAAAGGATCAGGTAGGAGGTGATGCCAAAGACCTCTTCTTGAGACTCTGGAGAGCTGCTGCCCATCAAAATAGACAGTACTGACCGTGTAGAACCAAAGGTCTGCCTTAGGCATTCTGAATCCTATTTGCTGATTCTAGTCCTGCTCCCAAAAAAGCAGGGTGTAAATGCTTGAAGCATTCAGTCAGATGGGAGTTCTGCCATTCACGTCAGTGGTGTGTAAACCGCAAGCTTGGGCAGCAGTAGGCGTTCAACAGAAGACAATAAATGAGCATAGGGAGCATGTGAGAATGCTGGGTGGAGCCCCACCTACAGGCACTGGCTGCACCTGCTGAAACAGAAAGTGTTACAGCTTGTCACTCAATACACTGTGACTCCAGCAAAATCTGGCAAGTATGAAATAATGAACCATGGTCAGCACTGTAGTGAATAAAAGGCTACTGAGAACTGAATGGCCCTTCTCAGAGACCCGTGTCCCCCTCTTCTGTGCAAATACTTGCCCTCTCTATGTGTAGCTCTGCATTTTAGCTTTTGAATGATTAAACCCCCTTATGTATATTTTTACAGGAGAGAAGCCTTTTTCATGCCCTCATTGCAACAGAGCATTTGCAGACCGCTCTAATTTGAGGGCACATCTGCAGACCCATTCAGATGTGAAGAAATACCAGTGCAAAAATTGTTCCAAAACTTTCTCTCGCATGTCTCTTCTGCATAAACATGAGGAATCTGGCTGCTGTGTAGTACACTGAGTTTACCTGGCTCCATGAATTGCTCTGCAACTTTTCAGCAAGATAAAGAGGCAGCCCTGGATGCATTTAATCTCCAGCTTCCCAGTTCCCCCCAGAAGACAAAAAAATCCAAAGTCAGTTGCTTAAGTGTGATACCGTGATAAGAAGGAAGTGCAAACACAGGAAGAAGCAAATGCCAAATGAACACAAGCTCTTGTGTGTTTTTTTTGTTTGTTTTTATTTTGCTAAGAAAGGACTACAATGCTAATATTACATTCCCACCAGATGAAGCCTTCCTAAGAAACATTTTTGCTATGGAAAATGCAATCCCGTTTTAATGTGTCTGTGCCAGATACCAAATATCTACAGGTGCTTTTCTGACTATTCCAAATCAAGTTGGCCTGTGTCTAATGGGACAGTTTGTTGCTGTTGTTCTAGAATTGTGTACCTATTGCCTAAGTGACCTGAAATGTCTTCAAACACTCCATCTTTCATAGAGGAAGAAAAGAATGTAGGCCCAATTGCCATGTTTTAAGAATATGTGCCTTTGTAAAACTGTCACTGCAGCCATTCCTGCTGCCTGCTTGATTTGTATTTCCTTTTTGTTGTTGTTGTTGCTTTGTGGTTGTTAACGTGTGTGTTTTTTTAAAAAAATGGGAATAAGTGCAAGAGTGAGGGTTAATGGGAGTTTGAGAATGGAATTCTTTAAAGCTTTTTTTCCTAAATGCACAAAGGAAATGCAATATCTTGAGCAATACCCTCCAAGTGCCTTTATAAAAAAAAATAGATAACTTTTGTTTTAAGTATGTGGACATAATGTAAATAGTTTTATTTTTATATGACTGAATGTGTCCTGAATTAAAATGAATTTTTACCTATAGCAATGCCTATAGGCACCTTGAAGAAAGTGTGAAGCAAAATGTCTTCAATTGTTTTCTAGAAATAATTTTTGTACAATAAACATTTTGGAGTAATAACTGTGTAACTCATCCTGTATTAGGTTCTGGATGTGTGTTCTGATCCAGAGTCCTGTCAGTACCTCACTGCACACATGGATGTGATGTATGTCAATGGGGAAACTTTTGTGGGCAAGACACTTTTGTGTACAGATTGGAGTTTCCATAACTTTTGTGGGTTCTACAGCTCAACCCTGTGCAAGTTTGCTAAGAAGTAAGCCCCACTTTATTCCATGAGTTTTGTGCTTAGGTAAGTGTGCATAAGATTAAGGCCTGGCAGTGTCATCCTAAGGAAAGTTGCACCCTTCTAAGCTAATCCACATCAGTGGGGCAAGGGGTGCACTGTGTTCTTGGTGCTTGGGAGGGCAACAGTGGGAGGGTTTCTCGTGTCCTGGCCCCACTGGTGGGCCTCCTGAGGGCACCTGGTGTTGTTGGTCACTCTGTGACAGAGGGTTGGCCTGATCCGACATTGGCTTCTCTTTATGTTCTCTTATGTAATGGAGTTAGAAGGGTATAACTCCTCTTAGGATAGCAGTGTTAGACTGAAACCTTGAGGACACTTATGGAGTAAACTCCATTAGATTCAATGGGATTTATATCTTGAGTAAACTGTAATAGGATCTGAGAATACTCTGAAAGAGCTGGATAAAATGTCATGTATGAAACTAATCTATCTGGGCTGCTCCACTCATTGGACAGAAGAGTAACTTAGAATGTGTTCCTCTCAGTTCCTTGGAGAAAAGATGAACACATTTGTAACGGTATTCAGTAAATCTTGAAGTATTACTCTAAATGGTGCAAACTAACCTTCAGCGCTTCTCTGAAGAAAGCAACCTGCAACTTTGACTTTTGCTAAACAAGTTCAGTGTGCATTGAAGTACTGGGAAAAAACATGGGCTCTGATCACAACAAGAAGTCAAAGATGCACTGATCAGGTCAGTGGGTCTAAATGAGCACTGTGAGACAGATGCAGCTGGAGGCACATCTACTTGTGCACCTGTACCGACTGTATAAACCTGGGTCTGATTCTGCATGTGGATCTCCCTTGCAGCAGCAACAACATGAACATGAAGGCTTTTATCCAACAAGATCTACTCATGGCAAGATCTACCCACAGCAAAAGTTTTCTACTTCTCCCTCCTGCTGCAGCCAACTGAGCACCCTGAAATTTTATTCCTGGGGCTCAGTAGACCCTCAGGAACAGCATAGGGGGCAAAATGGGGTTTACAGGAGGAGGGGAAAATCAGTGAAAATTGCTCCAACTTCTTCCAGACTGAAGCTCCCACTGATCTCCTGAACTGACTTAGATAGAAGCCAAATTAATATTTGTGTGTGAATCATTAGTTTGATGTCAATAACAAGTAGCTAGTTACAAATATAATGCCCCATAATTATAAATGTCCTGCTTTCTAATCAATAAGTAGTATGAGTAAATCCAGTATGCACATTTCCTGCAACATTGGTTTGCTCATAACCCTCATTAAAGAAGCAGCATTCATGCAATCCTATTTGCCTAACATCCAATCAGCAAACAGGTGCAGGGGGATTGCAACAGTGACTTCCCCACTGAGGCTGCAGTTGTAGCAACAGATGGAGCGTTGAGCTCCATCTGTATCCTCATCTCTCAAGGCTGGGGGATTTGATTAATTTAGATTCAGCCTCATTCAGAAAATGGTTAATGCAGCAAGAAATTGCAACTTGTGTATTTTATACCTGAAATTCCACAGCCGTTAAGAACAAAATGAAATGTCCATACAAATGACTTCCATTGCAAGATTTTTGTACCTGCCAAAAAATCAGAACAATCTGATTTAGCCAAAGTTTTCCATAGTAAAATCTAATTGATGTCCATAAGATAATTATTATTGTCTGATGGTAATAACAGTAGAACTGACAGCCCAGTCCCATCAGCACCTGTGCCCATTGTAAATACCTGTAAATGTCCTAAAACAGGTGCTGGAGCATCCTGTGTGAGACAAAGGGCAAAAACGCCTTGATTACCAAGGACACAAGGGAGTAACCCTTGCCACTGGTCTCAGTAGTTGCCAATGCTATTACTTTGGGGGAAAGGGTTCTCCCGTAATTGAGAGATTGAGCAAAGGCAGCTCCCAATGCAATAACTAGCCAGAGGCAAGAAGCAGTACTATGGTATAAACAAAGTGTTTTTAAACTCCTGTGACTTCACTCTTTTCTGGGAGTTGACTTGGTCATTGTGGTGCGGTGAATGAAATTAGCAAATCCTACATCAGGTGTGAAATAACACTCTTATGCATCCTGGATCAAATTACATAGCAATGAGTCAGGACCACAACAACATCTGCACTACAGGACTGAAAACAGTTTAAAAGTAGGGCAAAAAAGAAAGCAGATAAGACAGAACACATCTGGCATATGCAATAAAGTGTCATTTCATTGCAATCACATTTCAGATCACGTGTTCTTTATAACAAAACTCTGCAGCAGAGGCTCAGAAGAACATCCTTGTCTGCTATTACGCTGGTAGATTTCTACCATAGTGAACTAGCATCCTCAGCAAGAACAGTACAATATATTAACTGTGGTGCTGTTCTAAGGGATCTCAGATTAACAGTGGCTGCAATTCACAGGCTACAGGACATGTCTGCCCATAAACCAATTTGCTGCCTGTACACAAATTTAAACCCATTTATTTCAAAAGAGCTATAATAGTTCAATTGTCTAGTGTACAGATTTTACATCATAATATTTTCACTCATTGAAAGAATGGAAAGTCAGACATATATACTGGGATGATGCAGAGGAATGTGAAAACATAAATGTTTCAGAGTTGTACAGAGCTCTTCACCAGAAAGAACAAAAATATAATTCTCAAATATAAAGACAGTATGGCTGGTTCCACTCAGCATCAGTTATCTAGGCAAAAGCCGAATCAAAAAACATTAACTCAAATGCACATTTTAATATCAATTGTGGATTACTCAACAGGCATTGTGTGGAACAAATTAATACCACTGAAGTTTATCCTGTTGATCTGCTACACTTTGGTGCTCATCACTGAAGTTCTGAGGCTTCCAAGTATATTCTGTTTGCATCAGGCTTTTTTCTTTCCTTGGTAAAATTTAAGCAGTTACCTGTGTAAAAGTAAATGTTTTAACAGATACTCAGTGCAGCATTGTTTTCTTTCTAGCTGCTTTGAAGACATTTTGGTTTACTTCAGTTCACATGACCTTGTAAAGGGAATTTCCAGTTGTAATTTTCATGAAGTTTCTGATGCCACAGAAAACAGGAAAACCTGAACTGGGGGCAGAGAGGTTTCTCTATTACATTTCATTTCAATTCGATTATGACAATTAGACCATATTTATTTAAAATGAGCCACTGAAAGCATTCTAAAATTATTATTATTATTATTGTTGTTGATGTTGTTGTTGTTGTTACTCCGAGTTGATCATTTATACCCTGCATTTCTGCCCCTCAGACTATCTAAGGTGGCTCACAATTAAACACAACAACTAATCCTAAAACACATTAAAATCAATACTATATAAAATATACAACCAAATCAACATTTTAAAAGCCAACATGTTAAAAAGTGGACTACAATGCAGTAGCAGCAACCAGAAACAATAAATTGAAAAGCAGCAATAGGGAGCATCAGATTAAGTTTATGACCACAGTATAGTTGTCCACTCTGGTTGTCCCCAAGGCCAAAGTGACCTCCAGTCCTTCCTGATGAATTGGCCTGCACTGATCAAAGGGCACTCCTGGCCACCTTTGAACCCTGGTCATTAAAGTATAGTGACAGTTAACATAGTCATAACAAATATATACTTTTCTACATAGCACAGTAGTGAAAACATGTAACACTCTAACAACATGTTTGCATATGGTGTATTATTTATTTATATATTTATAATTTATATTTATACCCCGCCCTCCCTGCAAGTGGGCTCAGGGCGGCTTACATGGGCATACAATGCCAACTCAACACATCTCAAAACAATTAAAATACAACACAGTACTGACTTCCGGCAAGACTTGCGATGATGGCGGACGCTCTCCTCCACAACTGCGGGGAGCGCGATCCGTACCCGGCAGGAAGAAGGGGCTCTGGACTGGTGCCGAGCCCCCAGAGACCCCAGTGAGGGGGCTCTGCCTGGGGTGGCACGAAGGGGATCTCTCCCTACGGTGGCGATCGAGGGATTGAGATCCCTTTTCATCACCCCTATAGGTTCCCCCGCCGTGGGAGCCGTATGGCTGAAAGCGCAAATCCGTGAAGCAGCAGAGAGTGCGAAGCAATGAGGCTGGAACTGACAGTTACGCATGGAGAAAACGTGAGTCTGAAGTAAGAAAAGCAGAACAAAGCGGGAAGACGGCGGGAGGAGTGAAACCCCCCCCCCTCCGGGACTAGCGTACTTACGAGACTCTTTACGTGGCGTTACTGCAGGAATAAAAGCCCATCCGCCTTGCTAGATGGCAGCATCGCTCACTTGGAGACATAAACCTTAGAAGGACATAAGTGCTGTTTGAAAATTTGCTCCTTTCGTTCATCTTATCTATCTATAAACAAAGAGCGTAGCCTCAACAATGACGGGGAAACCGAAACCTTCCCCCAAACTAGGAAGTACAGCTCCGAGTTCAAAGGTTGATACCACGGAGATGAGTGCGGTGTTCTCCTCGTTATTGCGACCTCTAGTGGACCAAATGACAGCTCTCAACGTTAAGATGGACAAAATGCAGCTAGAACTAAAAGAGTTGAATAAATCCACAGAGAAGCTGCAGCGAGAACTTCTGGAAGTAAAAACTTCAGTAAAAAACCAAGACGTAAGACTACAAAAGGCAGAGAAGGAAAAGGCCTTCCACCACAATCAGCTTTTGAAATTACAAATGGAAAGATCGAATTTTTCCCTAAGACTTCAGAATGTGCCAGAAAATACAGGAGAAGACCTTAAAAATTTGCTAAGTGAAGCACTTGAACCAGTGACAGGCATGAAAGCAGCGGATATAAAAAGCGACATGGATATGGTTTACAGAACCTATCCAGATTACACTAAAAAGAAAAGCCTGCCTGGTGAAATTATAATAAGGTTCTCCAAAAAATCTACAAGAGACGTGGTGCTTAGGACCACAAACAAAGCAGCTCTGAAGATCCTGGGAGAAGAAGTAAAAGTGATGAAGGATATCCCATTTGAAATAAGGAAAAGAAGGAAAGCCTATGGAAAATTGACATCTTGGCTCCAGTCTGAGTCTATCATCTATCGTTGGAATACTCCGGAAGGACTATGCTTCAGCATCAAAGATAAGAAGTATAAGATTGACTCTGTTCAACAAGCGAAAAAATTTCTGGAAAAAAGCAAAGAGCAGAAAACTGGGAGAGACTCAGATGGTTCACTGGCCTCGCAAGAAAGCATGTATGGATTTGATAGCTCAAAGAGTGAAGAAGAAGAAGAAGTGTCTGACACGGAAAAAAGAGCTGCAGCTCCAAAAGTAGTTGAGACTGTTAAGACAAGAAGAGGACGAAAGAAGAAATAGTGATTAAACTGTTTTATTAAGCATTGCACTTATGTATTACAAATTGTTTAATTAACCGTATTTCTCTAGGTGGGCGTATCTGCCAAATAGTTTTGATATTTTTTATAGTAGCAGTAACAAAGTAATTGAAATTTATCCAAGGTTCTAAATGCTTCATAAGTATATTATGTAATAAGGTAGTATTAAGCAAATGATAAAGTACTCTCTGTATAAGGTATATGTAGCTTAGATTGTAGCGTTATAGTTGTAGTTATAGGGAAAAATCAATAAAAATTTAATAAAAAAAAATACAACACAGTACTAAAATCCCCAATAAATTACAATAAAGTGCTTCCAGTTAATAATTATTCAGATGGCTACTTCTTTAGGGCTGGGATCTGGTCCCCCCTGACCGCCCCGCCCGGCTGCATGCGAATGTTCAGATGTTCAACTGCTCTGGGATCCAGGGACCCTCATCTCAGATGTTACAGTAAGATGGTACTCCCGGTGGCAGCTCCTAGCCAAAGGCCTGGCGGAAGAGCTCCGTCTTGCAGGCCCTGCAGAACTGCATTAAGTCCCACAGGGCCCTGATCTCCTCCAGGAGCTCATTCCACCAGGTAGGAGCCACCACCGAGAAGGCCCTGGCCCTGGTTCTGGCAAGCCTGGCCTCTCTGGGGCCCGGGACACAAAGTCGATGGTAAGTCCCCGACCGTAGTGCTCACTGGGGTATATACGGGGAAAGGCAGTCCCTCAGGTATGTTGGACCCTGGCCATATAGGGCTTTAAAGGTAAGCACCAGCACCTTGAAGCGAACTCGGTATGCTATAGGCAGCTAGTGCAGCGCGGCCAGCACAGGCCGGATGTGGTCCCGCCTTGTGAGACCTATCAACAGCCTGGCCACAGCATTCTGCACCAGCTGCGGCTTCTGGGTTTGCACCAAGGGCAGCCCCATGTAGAGAACGTTACAGTAGTCCAAACTCGAGGTGACCGTCACATGGATCACTGTAGCGAAGTCGTCGCGGCCAAGGAAGGGGACCAACTGCCGTGCCAGCCGAAGATGGTAAAAGGCTGACTTGGCAGTGGCTGCTACCTGGGCCTCTACTGTCAAGGAGTGGTCCAGGAGCACTCCCAGACCCCTTACCCCCGACACAGGCACCAATGGCCCTCTGTCGAAGCTCAGGAGTGGGATCCCCCACCCCAGACCATTCTGACCCAGACACAGGACCTCCTTCTTTGCCGGGTTCAATTTCAGCCTGCTCAGTCTGAGCCAACCAGATACGACCTGCAGTGCCCAGTCCAGATCTTCTGGGTTGGAGCCAGACTGGCTGCCCAACATCAGATAGAGCTGGGTGTCATCAGCGTACTGGTGACATCCCAGCCCATACCTCCAGGCAATCTGTGCAAGGGGGCGCATGTAGATGTTAAACAACATCAGGGAAAGCACTGCCCCCTGGGGCACACTGCAGTCAAGTGGGTGTCTCATGGGCTGTGGTCACATGGCCCCTTTAAATCCGGGAGCCCTCCTGGATTAAAGGGGCCGCATTTTTTTACCTTGGGTTGGGATGTTTACACATCCCAACCCCTGCGGTGGCGGGCGGCGGTGGAGGAGGTGGCAGGCGACAGTGTCAGACGTAGGAGGCGGCGGCAGAAGAGGCAGCGGCAGCGGAAAAAGCGGTGGCGCTGGCAGAAGAAGCAGTGGGCGGCCTGGCCTTGAGGCGTTCAGCGGCAACTTTTTCGGCAGTGGCAGCTTTTTCGGTGGCAGCAGTGGCTGGCGGTGGCTGTGGCCGGGGGAGGCACCCTTCCCCAAGCCCCGCCAGCCGCCTGGTAAGTTTGGGGTTTTCCCCCCCTTTTACACTTGGGCGCTTGAGTGGCCAAGTGCCCAAGTGTAAAAGGGGGGGGGGGAATGGCGGGCGGGATTGCGAGAGAGGGCTGGCCAGATGGCTCAAATGCAGGCTCCTCCCACGACTCCTGGGAAAACAGTTGATTTTCCCGGTGAAGAGTACTGCACTCAAGAGACAGAGTTACACAGAGCATACTACATTACACCCGGGGTTGAAAAATGTGGGAGGAACCTGCATTTGAGCCCGCTTCGGCGCGGAACTAGCCCCGGCCTTTTTAGACGGTCCCTTTAAATGTGGGAGGAAACAGCCCTTCCTCCTGCATTAAAGGGCCCTGTGACTGTGGCCATGGACTGCTGCTCCCCGAGCACCACCCTTTGTCTCCGACCCTGGAGAAAAGAAATGAGCCATTGAACAGCCCGTCCCTGGATCCCCATGTCAGCGAGGCGGCGGGTCAGCAGCTGGTGATCGACCGTGTCGAACGATGCCGACAGGTCAGGCAACAGCAACACCGCTCTGCCACCCCAATCCAGATGTCACTGGAGGTCACCAGTAAGGACGACCAGAGCTGTCTCCATCCCATGACCTGGGCGGAAGCCGGACTGGAAGGGGTCTAAGACCTGTTAACTCCTGCTGATAACAAGTCTGCCCTACAAAAATGCCAGTTTAAAAACAGACAAGTAGCTAGCCAGCCTACTCAGTGCTGCTGCCAAACAAGATGACTTTGTAATCAGTTAAAAGCCTGCCTAAATAATTAACAGCTTGCAGAATGCAACACAGTAGATGCCCCCTACCCCAGCAAAAGCAGGAAAGCCATTCCACAGCAGGCACCACAGGCAAGAAGAAGTCAATTCATGAAGAGTGCAGGTTTGATAAGCTTGCACAAGGGGACAAATCTCATTGGTCGGCCTTACTAGCTGCACAGATACATTCTGAGGGAGGTGGAACTTTTACATGTCCTTGGCCACAAAGAACTTTATAGGTAAGAATCAGCGCCTTGACTTGAGGCTGGAAACTAGCAGGGAGTTGATGTAATTATAGAACCACTATGGATACAGTGGTTAACTCCAGGTGACAAATGAGCTGCCTGTTCTGCATTAATTAAAGTTTCTAGATTGTCTTTAAGGCCAGTTTCATATATCATCTGTTACAAAATAGAGAGGCAACACTATGGTTCAATGTTGCTGCTATATGGATCAGCTGAGTGTAGAAAGGGAGCCAGTTTACACACAAGATGAAACTGAACAAAATGCACTCTTTGCCATCACCCTCCACCTGTTTTTCTAAGAGAAGGTCTGGATATAACAGAATTCCTAAACCCCTTACAGAATCTGATAAGAACAGCTGAATCAAGACTAGGTAGCATAAAACCCTGTAGGATACTACCGTTTCATCGAGCATAAACGCCATCTTGTCTGGATTTTGTGCCTCACTAGAAGAAACAGGTTTTGAAAAGTGACTGACAAGATGACTGAGAGATAACACAGTGCTAACATTCTGTGAGAGAGTCTGAAGAATACCAAACAGTGACAATGAGCACGATCAGTGTTTGAAACAGGAATCTTTGTAGAGTTGCAAGAGCAAAGATCTTAGGAGATCAGCTCGAATGCTGAGAAGTTTCAGCACCCTGCTCAGTGCTTGCTTGTTCTATACACCAAGTTACCTTTATTTCTGAACTTCAGTGGGCCAAACCTGTGTAGTGACTAAGAAAAGACTGTGACGTTATCTAGATGCCCCCCATAGAATCAGGAAGGTGGCAAGGTGGGTGGGTACAGTTGTTTGTTAGTGCTGCTGGAACAGTCCACTCCAAGGAAACTGACGAGGTCTTTCAGCTCAGTTTAGAGCCAAACCGCTGGGGACAGGTGAAGCATAGTTTTCATGTAGCTACAGACTGATCAGGACTGCTCTGGCTAATGCCTGTCAGACAGCGCTGGAGACAAGAACTGAGGTGGGGCCAGGAGTAAAGATCCAATTTGGGCATGTTGAAAGTCAGATTTTGGTGAGTCACTCAGGCAAAAATATCAGAGAGGCAGCTGGAAGTCTGAATGTAAGTGAAGGGGGAAAGGTCAAGGCGAGAAGAGATAAAGCAATGTATCACGAATAAACAGGTGGTACTAAAGCATGCACATGGTATTGATTTGTTTTGTGAGCACATCACTACCTATTTCCAGCCCCCTCTCACAAACCTATACCACCACATATTTCCTGTTGTAGGTAGTATTAAGACAGTCACTTTTAAATATTGAGCGGGAGGCGATGAATTCAAACAACAGGCTTTTATTCAGTGATATTGCTCAGCTCCAAAGACAGCTCTATGAGAGAGGCACCTTAATTTATACTGTTCCAACACATAACTTTCAACAATGTAACTATATACAAGCAACACTATTGGACCCAAGCAGGGTTCAGTGATAGGGTATCCAGATTGGCTTGAGGACCAATGGGAGTCTTTATTCATCAGCCAATAAGAAATGGAGCTTTAGGATACCAGAGCCCTCTCAAGCTATTGCTGCTTCAATAATCCAAAACACAAACACAACAGTCACCAACTCTCCTGGACAGGTACTGACAGATGTTGTATTATAATGATAACCAATTACTATTTCTATCTTACTTCACAGTTCAAAATCTGAAAATAAAAACATTTTGATCATAGAAAGTCAGGTTTACAGTCCTCTGGGAATTTATTATTGGTTTTTCCTGGTTGTAGTCAAGCATTTGGCTCAGCTGATGTGGTTGGGACCCTCGAGCACATGGGACTTTTCTCCAGCACAAGAGGCTCTTCAGCTCTTGCATCAGAGAGAGGCTCCTGCCACCAGAGAAATGGGCCACCATTAGCAGAATAGACTTTTGGGATTCAACCCCCTGCTCAGGACTAGGCCTTAAGTACAACCCTTAACTTTGTTTTTATGCTGCAACACAAACTGACAAATAGGAAAGTGATCTGACGTAGGACTGCAAGGAGAAGCAACTTGTGGTGGAGGGATAATTCTCTAAATGACGAAAACAAAAATGATGGATTTTATCTGTCTGCAATTTTATTTTCCTCATGACTACTTTTTAGTGGGGATAACAGCCCATGTGTTGTAACACTTCTGCAATAAGTCAGGCTGACTGCTGTGACCTTTGCTGCTTCAGTCAGGCTGATTAGCTGCAGATTTCTCTGTCCTAATCTCCGTTGACAAGTCAACCCCTACGATTCTGCTTCTTTTTAAAAAAACGAAAATTGTACAAGGATCTTTTATACTCCCCTTTTTATGGGGTAGAGACTGATGCAATAACGGAAAATTGAAATATCTTTTTAAAATACCTTGCAGATTTAAAAAAAAACATAAAAGCCCAGTAAATCTCAGTAAATCTACTGTAGGCGTATTATACTGGTGGTTTCCTAGCTGTGATTTCTTTTTAAAATCAAAGTTCCAAGTTTCTCAGTATTCCTCTCTTTCAGAGACCATGCAAACACATCCTTTATACAGTTTAAAGACAGAAGTTGTCCTGTTCATCAGTCAGTAAATGGCACTGCAATGATCTGGAGGAGGAGGAGGTGGTAGTTGATCAAATAATCACTGGCCTTGATTTTTTTACCTACCTGTAAGGTATGCTTAAAATGATTTTAGCTTAGGGATTTCTTCTTAGAAGTGAAATTCAGACCTATGGCTAACTTTATTGTTTCCAGTTTACATACATGCAAGCTTTCTATAACTTCAGCCTCAACAGTTACCTTGATAGATTCTTGCAGTTCATTGTCCAGCTTTTGTATTTAAGGACTGGACATGAAATATGTCTGCATTTTTGGTTTGATTTTAGATCTTTAAAACTTCTATGAACTTGCCAAAGGCAAAATAGAAACTTCCAAAATAAATCAATAATCAGGGTGGACACAGTAACTGTAATCACCAATCTACCTCTGAATATACAGGAACAATCAGAGAAGGTCACCGATGATGAACTCAGATAGAGGGAAAGGTCATAAGGGATTATTATTACCAAAATGAAAATACTGGCTGAAGCTCACAATGCAGGTAGCAATGACCTGTATCCCAATCATTTGTTTTTATATTCAGAAGCATGCTTTGTGTAAGTTGCTTTTTATGCACTTTATGGTGCCACAGGTTGAGAGGAATGCTCACCCAGAACTTGGCTACCTTTTTGTGTCCTTAATTGTCTTGTGGCACTAGTCATGTAGAGTACGAAGAGCTATGTGGGAAGGAGGTCTTCAGCCCTGCTGCCCCAGCTCGAAGAGATCACCTTGTTTCACACAGTGGGCCAGGAGTTACAGAGTCTGTTGCCCTGTCTGAACTTCGACCCCCCTGCCAAATCTCCCCAGGAGATGCCACTAATCCATAGTGGCAGCTCCTTAAATTGGCAGGAGCATCATTGGCCCCTAAGGGTTACTGAAAAATACTGGATGATAGTACTGTCAGAAAGTATAGATATGCTCCTGCCTAAAGGCCAGTTCTCAAAACCACCTATGCCAGTTTGATAGCCATAGTGTGCTCTGAAGTTGAACCACTGATATAATTCTTGAAAGGAGTCATATAAAAACTTTTACTTCACACATAATATATTTTGGTAGAAAAGAGCAAGATTCCAGTAGCACCTTAAAGACTAACTAAATATGTGGCAGGATATGAGCTTTTGTGAGTCATTGCTCACTTCTTCAGATACAGCTAGAAGGAGAGTCTATCTGTCCTATTTATTGGAAAATGGAGTGATTTCAGATGCAAATAACATTAGCAGGTAAATGACAATAGCAGGCATGATTGGATTTAAGTGCAATATGCAGAAAGGTAATAGGCGTGGAGAAATCAGCATTGCTAATGAGACAGGAAACCTAGGTCTCCATACAATCCAAGTGGATGCATTGCCTTGAGCTTCATTATCAATTGATAGCAAATCTGTGCTAGCCTTCATGTAATGTTTGAAATGGGAAGGGAGGGTGGCATGGTACAGTTCGATGTTGTCAGATCTCAAAAGCTAAACAGGGTCAGCCCTGGCTAGTAGTTGGGTGGGAGACCACCAAAGAAGACTGCAGAGGAAGGCAATGGCAAACCACCTCTGTTTCTCACTTGCCTTGCAAGGCCCTTGCTAGGGTCCCCATGAGTCAGCCGCAACTTGACAGCACTTTACACACAGGGTGTAAAATAACTTTGAATCCTGCCAAATACTTTACATGCCACTGGCTATCACACAGTGGCCTTCCTGCATGGCACTGGCATCTAAATGGCCAACATACTGCAGGTGTTAAACCTACCAGAAGACAAGGTGAGCAGAGCTCAAAATTAGCAAGACTAAGCAAAGAACCTCAGCAGGGGAAGCAGACACAAGAACTTGGGTGGAAACAGGTGCTGGTACTAAGGGACAAACCAGCCAGACAGGGTTACTGAAAACCTTGGAAACTGGTGACTGGAATTGAACTGCACAATAACAATTGCAATTTCAGCATCCCTGGGGGGGATGTGTTCCCTACTCCTGGGCAATGCTCCCTCTAAGCTTTGGAGTCTTGTGAGCAAAAATTCTACTTTGTGAGCTACTGGTATTAAAGTTGTGAGTGAGCAATTTGGCTACTGCATGAATTACTTTGCCCTGGAGTCATCCTTCCTGAGCTAAGACAAAAATGTGTAAGACAGAGGCTAAAAAAAACTGTGAGCTACCTCAGAATAACTTAGTTTAAAGAGAACACTAATCCTAACCAAAACAAAAATAACCCTAACTCCAACCCTAATAACCCTAAAAACCCTAAACCTAAACTTAATAACCCTAACCCTAACCCTTACTCTAACTCATAATCACTAACCCTAAACCTTACCATAACCCCTAAACCTAACCTTAATAAACGTAACCCTAACCCTAATAATCCTAACCCTACTATCCCTAACAGTAAGCCTAACCTTAACGCTAACCCTTATAACCTTAACCCTAATCCTAATAACCCTAACCCTAACATTAACCCCAATAACCCTAACCCTAATAACCCTAACCCTATCCCCTAAACCTAACATCTAACTTTAACTGTAACCCAAATAGCCCTAACCCTAAAAATCCTAACCCTAATAACCCTAACAGTGTTCCCTCTAAGATGAGTTAGTGTGAGATAGCTTCCAGTTTTTAGCCTCCGGCTCACATATTTTTGTCTTAGCTCAGGAAGGATAGATCCAGAACAAACTAAATTTATGCAGTAGTCAAACTGCTCACTCACAACTTTACTAACAGTCGTTCACAAAGTGGAATTTTTGCTCACAACACTCCACAGCTTAGAGGGAGCATTGACCCTAACCCTAACAGCCCTAAACATACCCCTAATAAACCTAACAGTAACCCTAAAAACCTTAATCCTAACCCTAAAAATCCTAACCCTAATAACCCTAACTCTAACAGTAACCCTAACACTAACAATAACCCTAATAACTCTAAACCTAATAAACCTAATCCTAGTCCAAACCGTCATAACCCTAACCCTAGAAACTATGTCCCTAACCCTACTAACCCTAACCCTAATAACTCTAACCCTGACTTTAATAGTGTTTTGAGTGTTAGGGTTAGTAGGGTTAGGGCTAGGGTTATTTGGGTTAGAGTTAGGTTTATTAGGGTTGGGGTTTTTAGGGTTAGGGTTACTGTTATTAGGGTTAGGGTTACTGTTATTAGGGTTAGGGTTATTAGAGTAAGGGTTAGGGTTATTAAGATTAGGATTAAGGTTATAAGGGTTAGCGTTAGGGTTAGGGATACTGTTAGGGATAGTAGGGTTAACCCTAACCCTAATAACTCTAATCATAACCAAAAGAACCCTAACGCTAACCCTAATAATTCTAGCCCTAACAAAACCCCTAATGACCCCAAACCTAACCCTAACACAAACCCTAATGACTCTAACCCTAATAACTCTAACCCTAACCCTAATAACCCTAACTCTAACTCTAATAACCCTAACCCTAATAACCCTAACCCTACTATTCCTAACAGTAACCCTAATGCTAACCCTTATAACCCTAACCCTAACAATAACCCAAATAACCCTAACTGTAATAACCCTAACCCGAATCCTTATAACCCTAACCCTAATAACCATAACTCTAATAACCCTAAGTACCCTAACCCTAATCCTAACACTAATAAACCTAACCATAATGCAAAAAGTAACCCTAAAACTATCCTGGGTAAATCTAACCCTACCCTAATAACCCTAACCCTAATAACCATAACCTTAACCCTAATAACCCTAACCCTAAAACTATCCCCTACCCCTAAACCTAACATCTAACTTTAACCATAACCCCAAACCCTAACCATAACCCAGCCCTAACCCAACCCTAACCATAACCCAAATAGCCCTAACCTAATAACCCTAACCCTAATAACCCTAAAAACACTAGCCGTAACTCTAATAAACTTAAACCTAACAGTAACCCTAACCTTAAAAACCTTAACCCTAACCCTAATAACCCTAACCCTAACAGTAACCTAATGCTAATGATAACCTTAATAACCCTAATCCTAATAAATTTAACCCTAACCCTAACACAAACCCTCATAACCCTAACCCTAGAAACTCTGACCCTAACCCTAATAACCCTAACCCTAATAACACTAACCTTAACTCTAATAACCCTAACCGTAACAGTAACCCTAACCCTAATAACCCTAAACCTACTAGTTTGGTGTAGTGGTTAAGTGCGTGGACTCTAATCTGGAATGAACAGGGTTTGATTACCCACTCCTCCACTTGCACCTGCTGGATGACCTTGGGAAAGCCATAGCTCTGTACCAGCTGTTCTCTCAAGGACAATTGTCTCAGAGCTCTCTCAGCCCCACATACCTCACAGGGTGTCTGCTGTGGGGAGGAGAAGGGAAAGGAGTTTGTAAGCCGCTCTGAGACTACAAGTGAAGGGCGGGGTATAAATCCAATCTCCTCCTCCTCCTCCTCCACTATCCCTAACATTAACCCTAACCCTAACCCTAATAAACCATAAATAAATAATCACCTTAACCCTAACCCTAATAACCATAACCCTAATAACCCTAACCCAAAAAACAATAGCCCTGACCTTAATCCTATTAGGGTTACAGTTATTAGGATTAGTGTTAGGGTTGTGGTTATTAGGGTTAGGGTTATTAGGGTTAGGGATAGGGTTTCTAGGTTTAGAGTTCAGGTTATTAGGGTTAGTATTATAAGGGTTAGGGTTAGGGATTGGGTTATTATGGTTGAGGTTATTTGGGTTAGGGTTATAAGGGTTAGGGTAAGGGTTACTGTTAGGGATAGTAGTGTTAACCCTGTCCCTAACACTTATAGCCCTGACCCCAACCCTAACCATAACTCAAAGAACCCTAACCCTAGTAACCCTAACCCTAACAACACTAACCCTAACCCTAATACACCTAACCATAACCCTATCCCTAACCATAATAACCCTAACTCTATCCCTAATTATCCTAACCCTCACCCTAATAACTGTAATACTAACCCTAACCCTAATAATCCTAACCCTTCATAGAAAAAGAGGTGCAGGAGCTCATTAGCATATGCCACCCCCCCTTATTTGCATATGCCACACCGGAAGTGTGTCAGAAGGCAACACCCACCTCTGCTCTCTGCCTTCCCTTCTCTAACTGACATAGGGTAGCTGGAGAATGGAAGGCAAGTAGCCCACTTCCTCCCCCCCTTCCCCTCCCCCTCTGAGTTTCATTGCAGCCATGGAGAAGCTCAGATTGGGAAGGAAGGGGGAGGAGGCATGCTTCCATGCCTGCCGTTCCCTTCCCCAGGCAGCCTGCAGTGGCAGGCTGACTGGAGCAGCAAAGGCAGGCATGCAAGCATGCCTGGGTTCCCTGCCCAATCTTCTCCAGGCACCCTGCAGCTGTGGGGCATATGAAGAAGATCAGGCAGGGAAACCAGACATGTTTTAAATGCCTTTCTTTCCCCTCCCCGATCTGGGGAAGGGACAGAAAGACATTTAAACATGCCCCGCCACCTGAGTTTCTCTGCAAAAGCAAAGAGTCACAGGGGAGGGAGGGGCCATGTCTACATGCCTGCCCTTCCCTTCTCTAGCCCCCTGCCTGGGGAAGGAAAGGACAGGCATGCAAACATGCCTGGCTTCCCTGCCTGATCTTCTCCAGGTGCCCCACAGCTGCAGGGCACCTGGAGAACACCAGGCATGGAAACCCGGCACGTTTTAAATGCCTTTCTTTCCCTTTGCCATCTGGGGGCTTCCTGCTCCTCCTGGCCCAACTGAGGGCTGCTGGGGCTTGAGGGCTCATTTCTGCCGGAACACCGTTCCAGCTTGTTTTGGCTGGAAATGACCCCTGACCCTAACCCTAATAACCCTAACCAATGCTCTCTCTAGGCTATGGGGTCTTGTGAGCAAAAATTCTACTTTGTGAGCTACTGGCATTAAAGTTGTGAGTGAGTGATTTGGCTACTGCATAAATTAGTTTGCTTTGGAGCCATCTTTCCTGAGCTAAGACAAAAATGTGTGAGCTGGAGGATAAAAAAACTGTGAACTAGCTCAGACTAACTCAGTTTAGAGGGAACACTGGTCCTGGGGGCATCACAAGCTCAAAGGACAGCAACCAGAGGCAGGAAAGACCCACAGCAATTTGTGTCAAGGAAAATCCATTAAGAGGATCTGAAGGGAAATTGCTAAATCCACCTGAATGGCACAGCTACAGCTACTTCCAAAAGAAACTACCATAACCCAGCAAGTATTTTGTTTCAGTGGAGTCCAATAGTGTAATGCCTAACTATGAAATCTGTGCCAACCTTGTGAGCAAATACTGCAAATGTTACAAGCAGTGTCTGTTCCACCCCAGGATACATGAATGGGGGCCTAGATGACTGTGAACTGCATGACCAAAAGATGCATACTGCCTCACTTTTGATGACAGAACAGGAGGGGCTCCTTAATTGCTCTTATCCTGGATCTGCTAGGTTGCCAGAGCGTCTCTGCCTCTCTAGGAGTGGCTAATAACATTTTGTTGGATGTTCCTAATCCAAAATATCCCTCGAAAGAATAAGGGGTAGTTCTACTTGTACCTCCTGTGCTCCTGTAGGGAAAGTGAACATTTGCCAAGGAAAACAGTGCTAGCAGAAAGTTCTCAGTACAATACAAGTTCTCAATAATCTGCCCAGGGCTGTTGGTGGTCTTGGGGGAGGGGTTTGGCCTTATGGTTTATGTATTTGTTTCATTTGGCAAATATACTGAAAAATTCATCTTGTGAATGCATGAACCATTGCTCAGCCTGAAGACTGCTATGAACATTAATTGTAGCCATGTTTCTTTTAATATACTTGGAATCTTTACAATGGATCATTTTGCTATATAATAGACACAAGCTTTTTTTGCAGCTCCCATTCAGTTTCAGTGAGGCTTGGGCAGGAGAACTTCTTGGGGAATTGTGCCTTTTGTTTTTTGCTGCTTCGCCTCATCTTCTGGAATAACACTGCAAGACTAACACAATTACTATGTTAGCATTAATCCTGACATAAGTATCCCACGCAAGGGTCCTCTGTGACACAGCTTTGAAAACTCTCACTTTTACAGGGTTGCCAATTAATACTGATCTTATCTGTGTTCCCATGAATCTATCTGGATTTAATGGCCCTTCATTTCTACAGTCTATTTATATCCTGGTTCTAAATCTCTGTGAACATTATCCAGAAACCACAAACTGGGATAATATTGGTCAAAAACTTTACAGTATAAACCTTGATCCCCCCTCTCCTTTGCATATTCCAGATATTGAAAAACTCGTACATGGCCATCTTTGAAAGGAAGTATGCACTATAATGTCTCCAGGTTAGAATGTCACATACACAATAAATTTTAAAAGACAGGCTGAGAACAACTTCCTCTTTTCCCAAAATCACAACAGCAAGTAATTACAACACCACTTTTTCCTTTCCTGCCTGTGCCCTTTCCTGATGGAATAAGTTACATTGGTGGCAAAACATGAAGGAACAATTTCAACAATCTCTTCATTTTTCCTTAGTTTCAGTTTTTGGAAGTTTGGGTTTCATATCCTCCTCTGCTCAATCACTTTGTGGGCACATGTGGTACTAAAGCCAACACACTTCTGCTGTTTGCCTGTTCCTCTGAGAATTGAGGATAACTGAAGAAGCAGTTCACAACGCTTGCTCCTCTCCAAAGTATGAGGATATTGTAGAAGCTTCTGCCATTCTCACAAGTTAGTAGGTGGCTTGGTAAGGGAGATGGTCTGCTCTTTCTTCAACACTCAACTTAGGGTGTGCAAAATGTCGACACCCCTACCTCCATGTTTACCTCCCTACTCGATCTTCTCTCATTATTTACTGCAACTATTTTCCCCCAGGCCATATATTTATAAGATGCTTTTGAATATGAGGAGGTCTCTACAGATGAAAACGATGGCATCTCCTGGCTTGAAAGCATTTCATTCTGGCCATGCTACTTTGCTTGCAGTGTTGCAATTCATGTAAAGGTCTTAACCTCTGAAACCTGCTGATTTAGGAATAATTTGCCAGCATGATGCCACTGTGACCAACTAGTGGAACAAATAAAATTACCCACCATTTCAGTGCTGTGATTGTTCTGTCCCACTGCATGACTTCATGAGTCCCCTTTAGGAACTGACGTGCTCATAATAAACAAATTGTTTTCTGGGTTTCATTTCCAGCTCCTGCAGGGAAAATACCAAAAAGACACTACCAGACAGTGTTGATTATATTGAATGCTATTTTTGTTACACATTGGACAATGCCAATGGTAGGAACAATGCTGAGATACAACACAAAATTGTTCATTCTTCTGAACTCAGAACTATCATGCAAAGATTTTAACCAAACACTTTAGTGTGTAACCAAACTACGTAAGAAAAGAAAGTGAAGAAGTTAAGATGCAACTGGATATTTGTCAGGCCTTTGAATCTGCATTGTACCTTCTCCATGTAGTGAGGAAACTCTGGGTCTTGAAGAGAAGATTCCCCAGCTCTGCCATTTGTCTTGTTAGAGCAAAACCAGATAAAATGCTGGGAGTTCCATGCCCAGAGATCTCAGCATTTAAAAAATGTAGTGACATATATTTTAGGAAAACCAGTAGAGCTGGAGGCTTGCCCATGATCTTGTGCTGTGGTCCCCATTCAAATTGGGCCCTTATGTGCCTGCTTTTTTTAAAAAAGCGCTGAAAACTACAGACATGGAACTCTTAGCAATCATCTGGTTTATACCTAAATAATACCCTCCAGCTATAGCCTTAACAGGTATATTTCCCCCTCACAAACATAGGTTTCCAGTATTTACCAATTTTTTCCCAGTATTGTAGTTTATCTGCCCACTGTACCTATTTGACTGGCACAATTCTGTCCAATTTACTTGGGATCTAGGTTTCAAAATTAATATCATTATGGATAGAATTTTGAACTTGTCACTAAAATTTAGACTATCAAAATCCATAAATTTATTTATATTCAAATATGTACTTTCTTGGTTGTAAATAAATGTACATTTTGGACTTAATATTTAACAAACACTTGGGGGCACATAACAACACTAATCTATGGAAGTAGTACACTCATTGGACTTGTTCATTATTATGTAAGCTGCCATTTAATAAAATAAATACAATAAATATTCTGAACTTCATGTTCATTTAACATAAATCAAGAGTATCTGTTTTCTTTTGTCAGGTATATGAGGGTATGATAGAGTCACTTCAGTAGAGCTAAAGAGAGCTGGCTTTAGCGCACATTTGGGTAATTCAAAGAAAAACACATGACTGTAGGCCAAGCATTCATTTATTGAGAGGGGGCAGATACTTTCCATGTTTCACACAACTTTTGACACACTGTGTTACTAGGCAATAAATTAGGCATTCCTCTAATGAATGCATTGCTTGTTGTAAACCTCCATCAACTGCTTCAACAAGACATTTAATTAGGTACTTTTTCTGAACTGCATCACATGTGTAATTATAAGTCTTTCATACATTGAAGTTTTAAAAGAGAAAAGGATATGTAAAAGAAATTATAATATTGTAAAAGTGTCATCAATTCTCAAATGTCTCAGTAGGCTCCTTACATGAGGATAAGAATTCATTTTGTGAACTTTGTTTCTACACGAGTGTATATTTATTTCCCTAATTTTCAAATTGTATTCTTTGTATTAGCCCAACTGAGATGACTTAGAACTGTGTTGTTAATTTGTTATTTTTGTAAGAAAGGATGATGTATTTTGAGAAGTAGAAACTCTCATAATATTGATATAGGTGAGAAAGAGAAACGGCTATATTACATGCAATATGTTATTAAGATTACTCTGAAGTACAGCCACATGATATAAAGCATTGTAGTTTAATGCTCTATCATGAGTTTAAAAATCTGGAAAACAATTCCCATAAATCACAACTAACATGTTGCGTTGTTTTTTTTTATTATATAGTTCCCTTATTGGGACTGTACAACCTGTGTGGACTCTATTAATTAAATTCATAGTATTCCATTTGGATTAGAAGGAATAAATTTAGGGATTAGTAGATTTATGGCATGTGGTTTAAGTATGTCATGAGCATGAAATAAATTCATTTCAGCCACACACAAAGACACTCAATCCAGCATGGAAGCAGTCTTATTTTGTAAGATTCATTTAGAAAACAAGAACTCTGAGTGGCTCTTACAATTCTGACTGGCTTCCCTCAGCAAAATGTATAAAATTCTACATTTCAGTAGACTTCAGTTAGACGGTGCAGCTAATGTACCGTATAATATATTCAGCTGAAAGAACCTCATAAATTGTTACGAATCACAGAAATAAGAAATTATAGACTTCAGTGATATATGTCATTCTTTGAAACTTGAAGGATTCAGTCTCACATTTTGATACATGGAACAAAGGATCAAAGTATGAGAAGTGAACTGTCCGGTGACTATTAAGCGAGAGACTCTGGGACTTGGAGTGGGAGTTTTGGGGCCCTTTGGGGCTGTATGTGGCAATTTGTCCAGGGTTCCTGGATTGTTGGTGTCATCTAGGCAGCCTTTTGTCTTCTTTTAACCTGACAGAACTCTTAGATCTGGCTGATACAATGCCTACCAAGCTCTAAGCTTCATGGAGACTCCCGTGCCAAAGTGGGCTCAATTGCGGGTTCCTCCTGCATTTTCCAACTCCGGAAACATGGGTGCAGTATTAAAAAGTATTTTCCCAGTGGTCGCACGAGGAACCCGCGATTGAGCCGATCTGGATAGCCCTCTCTCACAATGATTGTGAGAAAGGGCTGTCCAGATCATCCCTCCCAGTTCCCCCCGCTTTTTGCACTTGGGTGCTTGGGCACTCAAGCACCCAAGTGCAAAAAGAGAAAAAAACAACAACCCCGTCTGCTCCATACCCCGCTGGCCGCCGCTGCCTGTCACCCCCCTGGGTTCTCCCCAAACTTATCAGGCAGCTGGCAGAGCTCAGGGAAGGGTGCCTCCCCCGGCAGCCGCCACCTCCACCAGCCTCCACCACTACATGCTGCCACTGCCCGCCACTACATGCCACCACTGCCAGCTGCCACTGCTGACAGCCCCCCCCCCCGCCCCCCCCGCCTCCTCCACCGGGGTTGGGATATGTAATCATCCCAACCCGGAAAAAAAACCCGGTTGCTTTAAATCTGGGAGGGCTCCCAGATTTAAACCACTGTGTGACCACAGCCTCCATTGTCTTCCCAAGTGTGAAATTAGCCCCATAAATTCCCATCTTGCAAAATATTTGTGCAGGTTAGTCTATTTATACTATAAAGTGAATCTTATCTATTTAAATTATGTCTGTGCGGCCTTTCCACCCAACTTAGGGTCCCCAATGTGGAAAATAATAGAAACGTTAAAATAATCTTTTGAAATACACAGTATAAAAACAGTTAAGAACAATTAAAACCCATATGCAGTTAAAACACATACACTGGAAGAAGGGCCAGTGAGGGAGTGGCAGATGAAACAGATAAGCTTTCACCTGCTGGTGGAAGACAATGGTTGTGGGGGACAGACAGATCTAGGAGAGGGAACCCTGTAATTCTGGTGCCATGACCAAAAAGGCCCTTTCTCAGGTTGCCACCCATCTAGCCTCAGATGGCAAGGGCATCCAAAGAAAGGCTACTAAAGGTGACTAGAGTTGTCTAGTAGATTTATATCCTTAAAATATGTTGGTCCCAACCTCTATCAGGCTTTCAAATTCAATGCCAGCATGTTGAATTTGGCCCTGAAGCTACCCGGAGGCCCATGTAGATAGAACAAGGCTGGAGTGATGTGGTCCCTGTGACCCACTAGACAGAACTCCATTCTGTCATAAAAATGAAATTAAGTCAGTCATACCATCAGAAAAAAATTCCATGAGTAATTTATCACTGTACAGTATAAAGACAACTACATACTGATTTATTTAAAAACTAGAAATTGTAAACTGAGCAATTGTCCATGCAGTGGAATTCCTGTAATACTGCACAATGAGTAAATAGTGAGGGTACAATCAAACACTCAGGCTGTGGTCACATGGTCATTTTGATTGGATTTCACCACAATTCCCTCTCACATTTAAAATTGCTGATCAGACGGCCGCATCCACCTCCTGGACTGAAGTGGGCTCACTCGTGCAATCCTCCTGGTTCCCTAGCAAGTTTTCTGACACCAGGGCCCCATCCACATGAGCAAGATAAGCCGGATGGGAAGTGACACAAATTTGTGCCGGCGCAATTTGCGCCACTTTTGCAGGATCACACAGGTCCATGGACCTGTGAGGGTGAACTGCCGCTGTGTGATCACACACAGCCACAGGCGAGTTGAGTTTTTTTCCCCGGCCGTTTTCAGTGCGCTTATCTGTTTCTACAAGGGATCGATGACTTGCCTCTCCACCCTCGGGGTCATCCGATGATGCGCATACCGGGATGGGAGGGGGGAAAAAAACAAAAAGCCCGCTCCCCAACTTGTTTGTGCTGGCATGATCACACCAGGAAAGGTCAGTTCTGGGCCATTGCAAACTATCTGAGACTGCCTTTTCACTGGTAGCTAAATAAGCCGATTCCCCATCGGCTCAAAGTGGTTTGTGACACTTTGACATCGGCTGCAGGATGCTTCCCAGATGTGCTTGTGTGATCATGCCACTTTGAGCTGGCAGAGAATCGTCCTTCTTGTGTCGCAAATGGGTGCGTATGATCACGCCCCAGGAAAATCAAGTACTTTCTGGGTGCCTGTGCTTTAAATCCATGATTTTGCTGATCTGGACAGTCATCTCTCACAATTATTGCAATTAGGTTGTCTGACCGTCCTTTGTGCAATGAGGTCCCCCCCCCCCCAGCATCCTGCACTGAATAAATTCAATGTTTAGATGTTCAATCGCACATTTAGACTCCAGCGCTTGGTAGTACATTGCCGGTTCATTTTGTTCGCTGTTTGGGGGGGACCTGTAAAAACTTGTAAAAACAAGGGAGTACAGTGAGTCCAGGTGTGGGCAGTGATTCCGCCATGTGCATGTGCCCATGCACAAAGCAAATTTTTAAATAAAAACTCACACTGCACTGCCCAAAAGGCGGTGTGGCTATCTAGACAGTGCCCAGAGCCTCAGCGTGCAATGCTTGCAGTTTGGGGAGGGTTGTGTGATCATCGCAACCTGAAAAAAAATATTCCTGATCAAATCTATAGCGAAAACAAATCGCAAAAACCTTGCTGTGTGACCACAGCCTCAGTTTCTGCCAGCAGAAGGGCATTTCTATCAGTTGGTGATTTTTTTTTGGCAATTTCCCCCACCCACTGCAGGCCCCACATCAAATCCAGAGCTTTTCCTGGAGATCCCTTGAATTCTGTCTAGCATTTTGAAAACGAAGTTGACTGTAGCAGGACAGAGAGGCAGGAAAGTTCCATTCTTCAAGTGAAACCCTGTTCACAGTATTTGGATACAAATACCAATGAAATCCATCAGCAAAAAAGACTGCAGGATTTACAGTGAAATCCTAAACTGAGTTATTCCATTCACAGTTCATGGGTTTGTAAGGGTGTAACTGTACTTAGGACTGTACTGTTACAGTGCAGTACTAAGGTGAGTTACTCCAGTCTAAGCCTATTGAAATGAATGGGCTTAGACTGCAGTAACTCTCTTTAGGATTACATTGTTAGTCAATTTAATTGATAAGGTAAATAATTAAAACTAGTTGATTAACTTACAGGAAATATTAAGTGGTGGGTATGTGGTAGTAGAACGCCTGGGTATTTATTGAGGGCACTTTGGTTTTGGTGTGTTACTATAATGAGAAATGTAAAAGGTACGGACTCGACTGTGCGACTGAACAACAACAATGAAACTATTAAAGATTACCTTTCTTTGTAACAATAAGTCATACCTTTACTTCATCATCAAGATATCTAAATTTTTAATATGGCCAAACCTGTGGAAACTTAAATCCAGAGACTGGAGCCATTGACAGACAGGACAGATCTTTCGATAAACCTGGAAAAAACGTCCCAGATTTACCGAATAATCTAATATCTTTTTTTTTAAGTGCTTAACACACACACACCCCCCCCCCCAGTAATTGAAGCAGCTCCTGTAGCTTTAAGAAATGAATGCCCTCAGTGACTGTTGTTAGGCAACCACACAATATTGCCTTACTTCCAGCTTTGATTTCTGTCAGTAAAAAGCAGGGGCAAGGGGCAGGTCCTTTCCAGACCTCTTTTGGCCTTTGAGGGAGGACTCATCAGAGACAGGCCAACCATCAACCACTGGGCAACTTGCTACCACCCAATTTTTATAACTAAAGCAGCTCCTTGCTACTGTTCAACAGCAGCTCTCCCCCCCCACACACAAAAGCCAGTGTGGTTTAGTGATTAGAATTTCAGATTAGGGTCTGGGAGACCCAGGAATGAATCATTCTGCCATGGAAACTCACTGGGTGACTTTGGGCCAGTCATACACTCTCAGACTAACTTACCTCACAGAGGTGCTGAGAATAAAATGGAGGACAGGAGATTTCTTTAAAAAATTACAAATGCACAAACATAAAACACAGAGTACAATAATCTACCATCATCTAAATCATACACAATCATATAGATCATGCATAAATCATAAGCTACAATCACATAAATCATACAGCTATCAGTCAAATCATTCATTTATATAGAACATACTTATATTTACTTTTGATATTTCACTTCCATTTACATATCTTTCTTATATCTTTTCCATTTATCTTCATATCTTATATTTTAACTGCAAATATATATTGTCTAACTTTCCTTTTATAATTTTCTATTTTAATTTAAATTTATTCTTGATTTTCAGCTTTAAAATTGAAAAAGACTTTCTATTTTTGTTGAAATTTTGAAGTCTATCTGTTGTGTACATAAGATGTTAATTTTGCCATTATCATATATTCATTTAATTTATTATTTCATTCCTTCAGATCTGGACTTTTTTTTTGCCTTCCATTTTATTGCAAAAATTACTTTAGCCACTGTCACCATATATTTAAATACTTCACTGTGTGCTTTAGTAATAGTACTTGGTAAGATATTTAGTAAGATGGCTTTAGGATCCATCACAAATTTACATTTTAGTATCTTTTGCATTTCTTCATGTATGTCTATTCAATATTTTCTTGCTTCCTTGCATGTCCACCATATGTGATAGAATGTTGCATCTGTATTTTGACATTTCCAACACTTCCCATTATAATCTTTGTTTGTTTTAGCTACATCTTTGGGGGTAATATGCCATCTAAAAACATTTTATACCCATTCTCCCTTAGTGATTGACATTCTGTAAATTTCATTTCTTTAGTCCATAGGTCTTCCCACTGACTCATATGTATGTGTTCTCCAAAATTTTGCATCCATTTTATCATAAACTTTTTAACTTGCTCTGTTTCCATATCATAATAACATTTTGTAAATTTTTCTTAATAGGTGCTTTAGCTCTCCAGTGATTAATTGTCCAAAAGTCATTTTCTTTCTTAGCTGACCTCCTTCTTTAGCTATTTGTTCTTTAAATTGAGAAACCATTTGATGATATAACAACCACGGAATATTTTTTCCTTCATTTTGAACTTCTTGCCAGGATTTTATTTTTCCTTGTCTATCCATATGGTCAGTTTTCTTTCTTGTACTGGTGTCACAACAGACATCAACTGGGGATGTTGATGACAAGGTTGGCAGACTTATTCTATTTCTGCATGGAAATCATATTCTTAATAGTCCATCCCTCAGAATATGATTACCACCTTGTCTTTGAATAGTTTTTAATGATTTCTTGATCCATAAAGAATTATGAATTCCTTCTTTAATATCAATTATCTGAGGGCAGGAGAATTTTTAAGCTGCATTGGGCCCCTATTGGGAAGAAAGGTAGACTATAAATAAAGTTTGTGTGTAAAGCACTGTCAGTTTACAGCCAACTTATGGCAACCCCAGCAAGGAGCATTCAGAGCAAGTGACAAGCAGAGGTAGTTTGCCATTACTGAAATAATAATAAATGTAGCTGAAAATAGGGAGCAATTAAAAGGAAGATTGGTTGGTGAGCAGGAAAGTCAGAAGGAAACAGGTCAAATTAAGGATATGGGAATATGCCAGAGGAAGAGAATAGTGTAGGGAAGGGAATTCAGGGGAAAGTAAGGTGCTCCCCCAACTGGATCCAGCCCAGCAGCCAGGCTGGCACAGCATAACTGGACCAGATGTTTCCCAGGTAGAGGCTGCTAGAGGGAGGGAAAGAGGAAAAGCTGAAGACAGAGGGACAGAGAAAGGTAGGTTATATGGTAGGTAGGAAGGAGAGAAGGAAGCTAGGAAAGTGACAATATGGGGGCTACAGGGAAGAGGAAAAGAGAAAGTACTTTGGGGGAGGATATACAGGGAGAAGTGAGGTGCCCTCCACAAGTCGTTGTGAGTTCCTCATGGTGCAACTGGGTTATAGGGAAGTGCAACTGGGTCATAAAGGGAAGCTAGATGGGAAGGAGAGAAAGAAGCAAGGAGAAGGGGGGAACTATTGATCCTGCCAGGAAAGGCAAAGAGGAAATAGTAGGGAGGATTAAATGAGAACCCCCCACACACACACACAAAGTCTTGCAGGTTCCCCATTTGTTAACTTATAATTCTGAAGCATTGAAGGAACTGTGAGATAACCTACTATTTAATAAGGGTCTGCATGTCGATCATTTTCATGAACACATGAACCTGTCTTATACAGAAGCAGACTGTTAGTCTATCAAGGTCAATATTGCCTACTCATACTGGCACAAGACCTTCAGTGCCTCAGACAGAAGTCTTTTATGTCACTTACTACCAGATCCTTTTAACTAGAGATGTCTGGGGTTGACCATGGGACTTTCTGCATGCCAAGCAGACACTCTACCACTAAGCAATACCATCTTCTTAATTTGTAAGTTTATTTAAATTTAGTTAGTTCTGAAATAGATTTCTTTAATCTGTTGACAACTTGAATGATAAATAATCATTTGTGCACATAGAGCATTCAGTACAGGAAAGCTATATGCAAAACATTTTCTCTAAGTGAATTCACTCAAAAGTCCCATTCACACAACCAGACAGAGTATACTGAATGTATTTGGGCAACTGAGTGGCAGAATCATAGCAGCACACTATGTTCCTAATATCCATGTTTCATTTGTTCTTCAGTACAAAATGTATATACATACAAATGATGCAAGGACTGTAGCTTAAAAAAAAACCCATGCCACAACCCAGCTCCCTTCCTCCATGCATTCAGTGGGTTAGATCCAGCCAGTTTTTTCACTCAGTCCTATCCAATTCCTCTCCTTACCCCAATTTCCAGCCACTTTTGTCCATGGAGGTCCCACAATCCCCTATGTAGCATTTTTTGGTGGTCAAAGAGGACCCCTCCATGCCTTTCCACCAACTGAAAAATTGACCCAATATATCTAACCCATTATATCTTGTTTGGTCATATGAACACCCCCTTTTTAACACCTCCATGCCTTTCTACCAACTGAAAAATTGACCCAATATATCTAACCCATTATATCTTGTTTGGTCATATGAACACCACCTTTTTAAGACCTTCTTTTCACTTGTGGAAAGTAGGAACAGACTGTATGCAGTGTCCATATTTCTGATTCCCACATGTTGACTTGAAAGTTAGCACATAAACCTCATATGTACAATGTCATATGCAAAGGGCTTTTTCTGCTCCACAAGGTCCCCAGTTATAAAAAGAAAACACACCACATGTACAGCTGTACATGTGTAAGCTATATTCTGACCTTCAACTGAACTCATGGTCATCTCAGGAGTGAACACAATGTACCCAATCTCCCTTCCCCCTCTGTATCAGGCCTGAAAGTGGCCCATGACCAGAGTGTTTATGTACATATATACATACATGTATATGTATGTATGTATGTATCAAGTACACTACTGAATAGTGCAAGGACAACTATAATAAGGATCTGCTGTGTGAGTTACCAGAACAACTTGATACTGTACAGGAGGGCTGCAGTTCCTCATAAGGTATTATTTAAGCTTTTAAGGCCATCCCATCCCAGGCATGCTCACATACATTCCATCATTCCTCAATGACTTCTTCATACAGTAGACAACTGCTACATCATCACTAGGAAAAAATGTGTTCCGTATTTGTCAGCTCTATCAGGGCACTTTAATATGTTCAAATACATGGTTAGTGTTCTGTTTAGTTTGACACAGTAAGTCTGAGCCTCTGTTAAGCATTTCCTCTAGAAACAGCATGACTAGTGCCCACTTTGAGGGTTGGACAAGCTGCCCACCCTCACCTAACTGCTTGACATCTGGCTCTCCAGCTAAGCTGAAAAGCATCTCATGACACTTACATGATTGGATGAGATCATAATCATATGCTAGAAGCTATTAGCAAAGGACTGGAAAGCAAAACAGAGTGCATTATGTTGCCTGCAAAATGTACCCATTTAATAGAACTCACACAGTAGACCAGGTTCAAACACCAGGGAACATCTGGCTAATATTTACATCTCCTGTTTAATTTGGATGTTTGAGTTTAGTTTTCAAGATGGCAGTAGAGAAACAAATTGAGCCCATCACTCTGTTGCAGTTTAGAAAAGCAAGTTTTGTTTATACTTTCTCATATTAATACCTCATCCACTTAGCCAGCAGGCCCCATGAAAAATATACCTCAATCACAAAACTCCCCTTAAGTAACAAAGCCGTAATTCAGTGTAATGCCTTGTTGTTGAGAAGGGGAAAGGATTCAAGTAAACTTCAAGCATCCAAACCATGAGACAATATTGGGCCTTTAAAAACTTAAAAGTTAAATAGCTTTGTGTTGCACGATTTGATTGTTGCTCGTCAAGAAATCCAATTAAAAATGATAGGGGCTCCAGTCCTGCTTCCATTTATTATTAATGTTAATGGCAGTGATATCAGTCATTTTTCCTTGTTGTAATGATGTCTAACTTGTGGCATTTGGGGAGGTGGTGGCTTTATAACACTGCCATAATTTCAAGATGACTCTGAAGCGAGAAAAGCAAGTGTATAATGTCATTAAAAGCTCACATATGAAAGCAAAATTGCACTCATGACAGTACTGTGAGCTCAGATCCAGGATGCTTGTGTTTATAAACAAAAGGCAGCAGACTCAAAAGATACATAGTGTTGTGAGCATGATGATACAAGACATCACTAAGTTGGGAACCTGGGAAGTGCAAAAAGATCAGCAGAAGCAGAACAAAAGAGAACTCTGCTTATAGCCTGAAACTTTGTTCATTCAATGCAAAGGGACAATAATAAAGATAATGTACTTCTCTCCCTAACCATAGTTAAACTTCAGATATTTGTAGAGAGAGAGATTCCAGGTCAGTATATGTAGTTTCCAAGGAGGCCTGGATCCTGGATTTGCCCTTGAACTTATTTATCATTTATTTTTCTTATTTACAAAATTAACATCCCACCTTTCTGTCCAATCAGGGTCACGAAGGCAGCCAACTAAAACAAAGCATTCTCCAAGTACATAATAAAACAACGGTTAAAAGGAAAACTAAAATACACACATGAAGCACAAAAACAACCATTAAAACATCAGGCAGGAAGTACGATCTTTGAAGGAGTGCCAGAAAAAACATAGTCTTCACCCACTGGTAGCAGACAGTGATAAACATAATTTTGGTTCTACAATTGAGAGGGCCTTCTCTTAGGTTGCCACCTATCCAGGTCCATATGAACAGTGTGGCCTACAAGGTCCCAGAACCCTCACCCAATTGCCAGGCACCTCCCCCAATCAACTGGAGCAGGAGGGGTAAGGAGGAGTAAGGAGTGGGGGGATCTCCCACTTTTACAACTGATCCCCAGCTGACAGAGATCAGCTCCCCTGGAGAAAATGGCTGCTTTGAAGGGTAGACTCTATGGCATTATACTATGCTGAGGCCCCTCCCCAAACCCCGCCCTCTCCTGGCTCCACCCCCAAAGTCTCCAGGTATTTTCCAACCCAGACTTGGCAACCCTACTCTGGATTGGAAAAAGAGGAGAGGTGGAATTGCCCTAGCAGCTGAGATGATCCAGCCAGGCAGGGCAGTCTCTCCTTCCTTAGGGGCTCTTTTGGGGGGGGAGTGCCAGTGTGTGAGGGGAGTGAAAGGGTTGGGGTGGGAAGATGCAGCCAGCTCTGGAGAAAGGGGGCAACTCTTCCTGATGCCTGTTTAATAACACCCCCCACTTCACAAAAGAAAATAAGGATGCTGTTATGGTGGGAACATGTTCCTGCCTAGAATCGTTGGTGGATGCATCAGAGGCTAGGAGAGAGCTGTTGAGTTCAAAGGGGATTTGGATAGAGAAAGGGAGGGGGGGCGTGTTCCTCGGAAGGCAAGCAGCTGTTGAACTGAATGGGGGGAAGGAGAGGAAAAGCACCCCCATCCAGGTCCTTCCACTGCCTTCCATTTGCTCTTTCCATGAAGACAGTTTCTGCAGCCTCTGTCCATTGCTGGAAGAAGGAGGGAAGGAGGGTAGAGGGGGGAAAAAGATGAAATATTTACCGGGGTAGGGGTACTTGAGGAAGACACCGATGCTGGTGGGGAGTGTTAAAGAGAGAGCAGTAGTCACTGACATTTTTCCATAAGGAGGTGTGTTGAGGGTGTAATCCCTCCCAAAACAAAGAGGCAGGAAGATCACTGTGGCCTGATCAATCATGCCCCTCCAGACCTATTTTTAAAACATCTACCCGAGTAGAGAGTTGTGTTCTGGAGAACTCAGTCACTTTCAGCTGTTTTGTTTTTCACTCATCCTGATAGTTGATAAAGAGACGAATTCTCCATTAGTATTTAGTTTTAAACAGAGCATTTCCTTGGCATGTTTGTCTTTGTTTAAGGTAATGGGGAGAAGGATGTTCCCTCCAAGGTTCAGTCCCTGGCATTTTCCAGTTAAAAAGACCCAGGCAGGCAGCAAGCTGCTGCTAGTCTTAGTAAAGAAGCTGGATAGACCAATGGTCAGCGTATAAGGCAGCTCCTTGTGTTTTCATGTGTCCAGTATTACTCTGCTTGTCTTTGTTTAAGGTAATTTTGTGGAAGTTTGTTTATTAGTTCGTAAGACCCCGAAGAAAGACTGCCAGTCTGAGCAGGCAATTTTGACTCCCCCTGCAAAAGCAATTGTTTGCAGCTGGATAGGTACATGCAGCCAGTATGTGATGCATTTGCTGGCAAGTCAGTCCTTGCTTGCTAAGATTGGCTTGGTTGTATATTTGCAACACCCACTGTTGCCCATGGGTGATGCCTCCAGTCTGAGTGGGCTTCTAGTTTCATTCTCACATCTCTTTGTTAACTCTTGAATTCACGTGCCAGTTTGCTGCTATCCATTGATCTTACTGGCCACCTGATACAATTTCAGTTCGGCATATGTATCTTGGTTCTGAGTGGTCCCTCCCAATGGCTGTCTCCCAGCCTTGTTTTTACAATTTTATGATAACAATGAAGAGTCATCATCATCAAGAAGGGAGTGCAAAGGACCATTAAATAAAAATAGCAATACTTAAGGCCTACTCTACTATCCACCGTATATATAAAAGCTTATCTCTCCACTGTGCTAAGGTGCCCCATTAACAAAAAATATGCACCCTGATCAAAAAAAAATTGGGTAGGGCCCTGTACCTATTTAACTTCAGAAGGTATCTGAAGCAGGGCTTCAGAAGATAACTGCAGAGGTCAGATGGGTTCATATGTGAATAGGGGTCTTTAACGTATACTGGTCTCAAGACTGGAAAAGGGCTCTAGATGTCAATACCAGCACCTGGAATTTGGCCAAGAAACAAACTGAGAGCCTGTATACCTGGACCAAGACTGGAATAATATGCTCCCTTAGGTACAGCAGCACCTGCAAGCTACAGACCTGTCATTTCAAGGGGGGTGCAACCCCACCCAGAACAGAAAACACCTCAAATTATGGTTCAGTCCTTCTGCTCACCCGTGGCACTTCCATCTTCTTGTGGTTAACTTTCCATCTACTAGCCTACTTCCTCCTGACAATTGCCTCCAGGCACTGGTTCAGAGTTTCTGCAGCTCCCTTGGGATCAACTGGAAGTGAGAGATAGTATCATCTGAGTATCATCTGCACATTGGTGACAACCCAGCAAAACCTCCAGGTGATCTCACCCAGCAGTTGTACATACATGTTTAAAAGCATGGGGAACAGATGGGAGCCTACAGGACCCCATAGGCCAGAGAGCCAAGCAGCTTTCTCCTGGTATCACTTTATGAAATCCCCACTCTGTCATGGAAGCTTGCTGGTTGACTATTGGGCAAGTCACATACTCTCAGTCTAACCCACGTCACAGGGTTGTTGTGATTGTGAGGATAAAATGGAGAAGGGGAAAATGTTGTGAAGTAATTTGGGTCCCCACTGGGGACAAAAGTGGAGTATAAGTGAAATAAATAAATAAATAAACTACTGCAAAGCAATGCATCCCAGTACCAACTCTGAAAGGCAGTTGAGAAAGATAATATGCTCAGTGGTACTGAACCCTTTTGTAAGATTTGTGCTAAAGATGTGCAAATCATGTCTTGTTATTTTGGGAGATATCTTGCTTCCTGTGTGTTGGCTCTGCATATTCAGAACACTTAACCGCTGAAAGAGAAATGCATTTTTTACCAAGCAGATCTCATATCTATTGCTCACATATAGAACATCTAAATTTAGTGGACATGTGTGTGTGTGTGTGTGTGTGTGTGTGTGTGTGTGCGTGCGCGCACACACACATATATTGCTTACACATAGAAATTGTATTTTATACAATTGTGCATCATATTCCTCATTCATAGACTCATAGAATCATAGAGCTGGAAGGGACCTCCAGGGTCATCTAGTCCAATCCCCTGCACAATGCAGGAACTTCAAAAATACCTCCCCCACACCCCCAGTGGCTGCTGTTCCATGCCCAGAAGATGACAAAAAACCTCCAGGATCTCCAGCCAAACTGGCCTGGAGAAAAATTGCTTCCTGACCCCAACATGGCAATCAGCATTTCCCTGGCTGTGTAAGAAAGGGCCACAAGAACTAAGCACTGATGCAACCCTTCCTGTCCTCCCTCTCATAATCTGCCTAAATTCACAGAATGCACATTGCTGTCAGATGGCCATCTAGCCTCTATTTAAAAACCTCCAAAGAAGGAGAGCCTACCACCTACTGAGGAAGCCATCTCTAATTGTCAGGAAGTTCTTCCTAATGTTTAGCTGAAAATTCTTCTGCTTTAATTTCAACCTGTTGGTTTTGATCCAACCTTCTGGGGCAACAGAAAATAACTCTTCACCATCCTCTATACGACAGCCCTTCAAGTACTTGAAGATGGTTATCATATCACCTCTTGGTCATCTCCTCTCCAGATAAACATACCCAGCTCTGCAGGGCCTGAAAGATGGAGCTTTTCCACCAGGCATTCGAGTAGGAGCCGTCTACCACCACTACCATCGTTACCAACAAGCCCTAGCCCTTAGCCTCAACAGTGGCTGTATTCCATCAGGACTAAGGAAGACCATCAAGTTGGTCATTGTTGGTCTGCCTGTGGTTTACAGAATATCATCTGATACACTTTAACCCCATTTCAAGGGATATCAACTATTAGCACATGATTTTATGACTTTAATGTATGAACTGTATTGACTGATTTTACGTACTTTTATGTGTTTTAATAGAATTATACCAATTATGTAAGCTGCCCTGAGCCTGCTCGCGGGAAGGGCAGGGTATAAACTGAACTAATAAAAATAAAAATAAAACCTTTCCTCATAAGACTTGGTCTCCAGACCCTTCACCATTTTTGTTGACCTCCTCTGGACATGTTCCGGCTTGTCTATATCCTTTCAAAAGCAAAGACAATCTATGCTAAACATGATATGTGAAACTGGTATCAGTGTGCAACAGTTTGCTCAATAAAGTTACTGTGCCTTCTTTCCGCCCTGCTTATCCGCAACAGGGACATATGGTACTTAGGAGTAGGAAATCATCTTATGTCATGTGAAGAATACTATAATAGAATTTTGAATCTCATAATCAGTCACACATTGAGACAAATGAATAGAGAGGGTAGAATTGATCCCCCCCCCCCCCCTTCCGTTCTTTCTTTTTGGCAGCAAAATGAAGTCCTGTAAAAGTATACAGTTCAGTCCTAGAATCTCACTGAGCAAACAAAATGAAAAAGAATTTGATCATTTCGGTACTTTAATTGCTCATCCTTTTCTCCTTTGCAAAATGATCAGCATTATTTCCTTTTTGAAGATAAGAGAAGTGAGAAAAAATATTTTTTATTTGTACCTGCTAAGTCCGTTGCTGAATGAAGACTTTATTCATAGATTTCCAAAGCCATTCCACTTGATCTGTAACTATACAGCTGTTAGCCATATTTTAACAGCCAGAAGATGGAATTTGCAGAGAAAGAGCAATCAACACTAGAGTAAAGTAAAACATAGTGAGGGTTAACTCCATTATAGCCAGCTTAACCTTGGTCGCCAAAAAGATTCCCAAATACTTGTGTTTGGAATGTATCCAAAATAAGTGAATTTCACTGGGGAGCATTGAAAATGCCTCCCTGCAGGCTAGTTAACTGTTGTTGTTTTACTCAATGAGACTGAGGGTATAAAGAATGCCAAATCCATTTCTCTTAATTATGAAAGCTACAGAATTGACCATCCAGTTGTGAAAATAGGCATGGCAGTATGCCTATGTATAGACAGTTCAAACTACCATTTATCCACCTTAGGGTGACCATGATTACATAACAAACAAATGGTGGTCTATATGTCCTTTCTTTCCAGGCTCGGTACACATGTATGACAAACTCGGAGTGGCCAACAAAAACTACAAATGGAGCATAGGGGAAGATGCCATTTTTGCAGTGGTGGATTCAAAGCATGAAAGATTAAGATCAGTGGCTCCTGATATCCAGTAAATTCAGACACTAAAGTATGGTTGAATATGTAATCATGGACTAGCCTCACTACAAATCACAATAACAAGTGAGCACAATAACAGGTGTCATGTAATGTCTCAAGAACACTGAGTCAAGTGTAACCCCTGTGGCAATGCAGTAGAACAGAAATCAGCTACTCCTTTCAAAAAGAAACTCTTTATGGTATAAAAATAGATTTGTTCTTTACAGGGCTTTTTTTGTAGAAAAAGCCCAGCAGGAACTCATTAGCATAATAGGCCACACCCAACAACAGAAACTCATTAGCATATTAGGCCACACCCCTGACGACACAGCTCCCTCCCAGGATCGGCTTCCCCAGGTGCCCCACAGCTTGTGGGGTGCATGGGGAACCCAAGGAAAGGAAGGCGTGGCCAACTCGGAAGCCAGCTGGAACTCCGTTCCTGTGCGTTCCTGCCCCAAAATAGCCCAGGTTCTTTAATTTAAACACTTAAACTGCTATTGAAAATCATATACATAACAATCCATATTTTAATTGTTCACCTGTAATGATATTGGGATTATGACCTGTCTTTTATCTGTCTGGTTTTCCAGTATTTTGAAAGATGACAGTAAAATGAGAAATTTAAATAACCTTATTAAACATATCCACAAATCCTTTGGACCAAATATTAAACAACAAATGTAGGCTTCAGTCCAGTCTAGTACAACTAAGAATGCTCAGGGACAATAATCTGAGGGCTTTAGTTACCCTGGGAGTTCTGGGTACCAGATAAGACCTTGGTGGGATGCAGGCTTTAAGTCAACAATTCCTTCATTGGCCCAGTCAACTATATGTCAGCTTAGTCTGTCTCACAGGGCTGTTTGACAATAAAATGAGTGTGACTTGGTTATCTTGTGCTTCTTGGAGGAAGGGTGGGATACACGTATGAGGAATGGAATGGGAGGAACGTACAATGCATATAAATATGACCAATGACCATATGAAAACAAGTCACATGATTTGCTCTTAGAATGAATATGTCAATTCATGCTAAGAGCAAATCATGTGATTTGTTTTCATATGACATTTGGCTTGGCCCCAGGTGGTGTAAGGCATGGCCCAGTGGACATCTTTATTTGGGGACCAGTGATGGCCTGTGGCAACTCTTAGCAACAACGGGCTATAACCCTTAGAAATCACTAAGCATGAACCCATGCACTGCTGTGGAGTACAAGCAACATCATGAGTGAATCAAGAATGTTGCATGGATGTACCAATGTGATTTGATGCCATTTTGCCAATCACCACCAGGTATGAGACAGCAAATGGCAGGCATAGCTATCATGGTGGGACACATTTGGAAACCATGCACTACCCTAAAAATCTTATCGGCACTACACAGCCTGTGAAGAGAGTGCAATTCTACCTACATGGTATTCACAGCCTTCTGGTGCCAGGGACATTAGCAAGTAAAAGAGTATAGATAGTGGTGCCCATAGATAGTGATAGGGCCAAAGTACATACAATTTTGGGAGGATGAAAATAGTTAATCAGCTTTGTTCAGCAGGCAATACTGGGTGGTGGATCTTCTCTCTTTGTATCCCTTCTCATGGAAGACTATAAGGAAAGCCCTGATGGCAGGCACATCCCTTACATGCACAACTCTTGAGCATAGTTATAGGACTGTCAAATAAAGGAACATCTTCTTTAAATGCATCCTAGCACTCTCTTTTGTGCCTAGCAAGCAAGTCAGAGATGGTGTTACTATTTCAGTTATATTTGGATTATTTAATAATACGGGTTTTTTTTTCCTTTTGGGAGCTCTTTTTTAAAGGCAGTGTTGCCATTCATTTACTGGTCTTTCCTATATTTTAATCTTCGCATTTCATGATGGAAGAAGATTACTAGATAAGGAATATAACTTTGTAGGCTGTTTCTTTTGCAACAGTGGCATCAACACCGTATAGACCTCCTGCCCAATTGCTTTGGCACTTGGAAAATCATTAATGCCAGACCGGGTGGATTTATTTGTTTTGGAATGAGTCTCTGGATTGAAGCAGTTGGACTAACTGCTTATCTGCTGCTCTCTGTAATAAAGAGACAAGGTGCTGCACGTTCGGTGTTGAAGTGACTAACATACCATCTTGTCTAGGCTTGAATATTCATACCTATTTTCAGTTCCTCACATACCTTTGGCTCCCCCACCTCCTCAGCCCTATATTACAGCATTCTGATAGAGGTTCTCGGGAAACAGGATGCCAATTGGATAACCAGCAGGAAACAAAGCCTCCTCAGAAAAGACAGCAGCCTCAGGGCCGTCTAATTACAAGTCCCTGCACTGCTTGAAGTTACTCAGCTGACATGCCTGAACTGTGCAAAGACCTTCAAGTGAACTGTTATACAAAGCTCAATGTATCACATGGCTGTGAAGCAGCTGCTAAGGCTCATTGTAAATGAGGCACAGAGATGATAAGTCACATACTCTCCTGCTTAAGGGAGGGGGAACTCATCTTTAGAGGAGGGTGCTGTGGTCCTGGATGAAATTTGGGAGGTAGAGCTGAAGTAGAAAGGGGGACAGGACTAAAAAAAGCTCCATTAAAGATGTTCTAGACTACAATCCGAATTTGTTTACAAAGAAATGTTTTTGCCAAGGGATTTGTTACATGCATTTAGGTACTTCCAGTAACAGTAACATCCCCAAAGCTTAATCTTTAAACAAAGGAAAATCAAGATCTTTGTATGTAAGCTAATGGAAACTAAAACGATGACTTACATATACTTTCCCTTTCTGTCATCAGGCTAGTTAATAAATGAATGTCTTCAAGAGTGTTTTGGGAAATCAGCCTTAACGCCAACTGCATTTGAATGCAAGAAGTAAAGGCTGCAATCCTATGCCCTGCTGATTTGGAAGTAAAACATGCCTAGGGTTGGGGCTGCATGCCAGAAAATGTGATGGTCATAAAACAGCCTCTGCACATTGTAGGCCAATGATATTCTACACAGCCAGCCCACCAGTTAAGACCTGCCTCCCAAAGTCTGCTGTCTGTGCTGTCAACTCCAGACAAGAGGAGGATGGCCCCTTGACAGAGGGCATTTTCTGGGGTGGCATCTCATCTTTGGAATCCTTTCCCCATGGAGGCTTGCCTGGAACCTTCAATTCTGTCTTTTAGGCACCAGGCCAAAGCATTTCCTTTTATCCAGGCTAACAACTAAGGTTTTGAAAAAATCTTTTAAACTGTCTCATAGACTTCTTTGGGTATGAGGTCTCTTTTTATGGACTTCTTTATGCTATTTTTATGTACCTGACTTTTTTATCATGGCTAATTTTTTCCTATTGATAATTAATAGTGATTTTGTGTTGTTTTTGCTTGTAAAGGATTCAGTTAGGATTCTGGAGAGACAGTATAAAATTCCCTCAATACGTACATACACACACAGACATGCAAAGGTGAAGGCCATTTTAAAGACACAGTGAACTGACCCTACAGGCAGTAGTTGCTTTGATGATAAAACATCAGCAGAAGATGCATGAATTGTGCACAGTCTTTCCTTCCCCCCCCCCCCACAATTTTATTAGTTTTTATAAATTATAAATTCCAGAATCATGCAAAGAGGGTAGCTTCTGTGAATCATGCAAAGAGGGTAGCTGAGTTATCTCCTGCAGGAAATTGTGAAATTCTTATCCCCCCCCCCCCCGCCATAAGGATGAATATAAATATTAAATAACAATGTGGACTTTCTGGGAACTTGCAGTCTGCAAGATTACTGCCTTAGCCAAGATTTTTCTCTAACCAGTGCAGCATTACATACATGTGCAGAACTGCACTGCTTTTGAAAAGCTCTGTTTCAAGTCTTTTTCGGCTGTGTGAAATCTGAATGGACTCTTCAACATCAGTGCAACACAAAAGAAAGCACTAGGAGGAAGGTTCTAAAGTGTTCCAGGGCTGCACCTGTATATCAATGGATATTTCACTATTGTTACACTTTAGAAATCATTTACAACTGGATTATCTTGCCATGCCAAAGAATCCAGTTGTGAATTAGTGGTGTAGCGCAATAATAGTGCAAAATCCAGCTGAAGTTGAATGTTCCTGGTGGTGCCTCCCCTTTTCTCTCAAGACCTCTGCATTGGAAATCTGCTTTGAAAGAAGGTAGAGAATTGTTCTGTACTGAAGGCATTAGTGGTCTGCAAATAGACTGCATCAGCAAAGTCCTCACACTAGTACATTATCATAGCATAAGATGTCATGCCAGCATTTTAGTAATGTTACTATGGCATTGCAAATAGATACATTGGCATAAATGTTTAGGTTCAGGGAATAAAGTAAATTGGTCAGAGCAGTCTCTGATATTACAGAGGCTTAACAATTGAGTTTGTTCTTCACTCTTAGCAGTATCATCAGTGTGACATGTTTGGATACCAAAGACGCCAAAAAAAGAGGTATTTTTGCTGTTCCACAGTTATGTTCATAAAACTTTCCCCCAGTGTCTCATGAAAGCCAGAATGTGAACACGCTTCAGAATCAAAATAACTCCCTTTTCTGTTGGACTGGTTTTGAAAACGTCTCAAGGACTAACTTGAATTAGTGGCTTTAGGCAGACTTCTGCTTAGCTTTGATGATGTTTAGAACTTTATGTGTTCTTAAGTTGTGTATAAGCAAACAAAAAATGTCCCTTTTGTCATCTAGATGTCACCTTTGGAAATGGTTTGTAAAGGAATCATCACTCAGATGTAATTAACTGATGATTTGGAGAAGGAAAGAGGTGTCACTTCCTGTGCTGTATGGCAAGTAGGGATAGACACAAACCAGGAAAACATGGTTTAGTTTGTGGTGTGTGCAGTTCGCAAACCATGGACTGTCACAAACTTTTTGATGCTAGAAGAACTGGTTCAGCTGGTGAAGTTTGTGATGCCACAGAACACACACACTCTGGCATGCTAGAGACACTAAACTGGTAGGGGACCTCTGGCTGACTCTCCTCTACCAGTTCTCTAAATTTGGTGAGGATTGGATTAATAGAGGGGGAAAACAGCAAAAAAAGCACAAGGGTAATAGAAGCCTCTCAGAACAGAATCAAAATCCCAGAGAATCTCTGCAGTAGAAATTGAAGGTGGGGGGCATTTTTGCAAGCCCAGCAGAACCAGTGCAATGTTCCCAGTAGAACCAGTGCCACTGTGGCACTGCAAACCCAACAAGACTAAGGTCAAGCCAGGAAAGCGCTTTGGGGGGGAAATATCAGGCACAGGTTCAAATGTGTACAGAATGGACCCCCTGCAAGCTACACACACCAAGTGCACAGAGAACCTCACGCTGCTACCCACTCCTCTACAACTCTCCAAGTTGGGGGTGAATTACATTTCTAGGGTCTCAGTTATGGACCCCCCCAAAACAATTCTCCACAGTGCTCTCTCTGTAAAAGACAGTCTCAGTTACAGCCAGGGTTCTATGGAATAGCTCAGGACAAAGTCAGTGTCACCAGACTCACAGGGAAACTTCACCTGGGCACCCAGTAACTATGTCCCTCCACTTGGCATGAACAGAGAGACAGTGTGGCAAAGAGCCCTAAGTCCACCTAACACCCAAATCCCAGCAGAAGGGAGAGGTTCACAGTCAGAAGAGAATAAATTCATGCTGTGATAGTTGGCTTTTAACAAGTTCCCTACATCTCTGTGTAAATGCGATGTAAACAGCCAACAAACAAAAGGGTGTGAAAGGGAGATGAACATATATATAGCTTTCAGGTCCCATAGAGAAGAATGGGAACTCTGTTATTGGCAGCCAGCAGTGCCTGTTAAGCTTTGGAGGGCTCCTACTGGTGTTTCCAAGGCTGAAGAATTCTGCTGCCCCTCCAGTTGCTTTAGAGGTTTGTAAATAGTTTAAGTAAGCAGAGACAGTCTGTCTGGAAATGTATCCATTCACGGACCACCATAAACTGTCAAGAACAGCACCAAAGTTTGTGAAAGGTTCATGCCAGATGCCTTTCCATGAATATTGCTTCACAAACCATGAACCGACCAAAATTTGTGATGAACTTTAGTTCATGAACTAGTTTGTGCCCATTCCTAGTGGCAAGACTTACTTGACTACACTGTTGGTAGGTGCTGAACCTTTTTCCTGGGCCTGTATGATACACAAGCCATGGCACTGCCCTCTGTACAATATTAGTAAACATGTTGCCTATGTTTAATTCTCCCTTGTTTTAAGAGAACATAAGAGAAGCCAATGTTGGATCAGGCCATAGGCGTCAACTACAGGGGGGGGGGCTCGAGGGCTCAAGCCCCCCCCCCAAATTTCCCGGAGGGGCTCAGCCACCCCCAGCAAAGTGGAGCACCCACCGGGCCCTTCCTAGGCCCATCCACCTGTTTGCCTGCCGGCCGGCCGGCTACCGCTGCCACCACCTCTTCCCCCCCTGGGCCTGGTCTGGCCACTCCCGCAGTCCTGCCTCCGTGGGGCCAGCTGGGCAAATGCCCAGCGAGCTGGTGTCACCCAGAAGTGACGCCATCACACTGGGCACATTGCCGGGGTGACGCTCTAGCAATTGCCCCAAAATGCGTCACCCCGGCAACGTGCCCAGCATGATGGTGTCACTTCCGGGTGACACCAGCATGCTGGGCATTTGCCCAGCTGGCCCCACGGAAGCAGGACTGCGGGAGCGGCCAGGCCAGGCCAGGCCAGACCGGTGGGGGGGGGAGGCAGCAGGGACATGGTCCCAGCGTGTGCACACGCTTTGCACATGCGCACACAAGAGCCCCCCCCCCCCGGATTTTAAAAGTCAATGCCCCTGGATCAGGCCAATGGCCCATCCAGTCCAACACTCTGTCACACAGTGGCCAAAAGCACCGGGTGCCATCAGGAGGTCCACCAGTGGGGCCAGGACACTAGAAACCCTCCCACTATCCATCCCCCCCAAGAATACAGAGCATCACTTGCCCCAGACCAAGAGTTCCTATCTATACCTTGTGGCTAATAGCCACTGATGGACCTCTGCTCCATATGTATATCCAATTCCCTCTTGAAGCCGTCCATGCCACCTCCTGTGGCAGTGAATTCCATGTGTTAATAACGCTTTGGGTGAAGAAGTTCTAGGTGCGTCAGAGGTGCATCTCAGATCCCTGATAGCCATATAGTCCTATGCATCTAATTATTTTTAAAAAGCAAGATCAAACCCTAGTGAATCCTGACTATTCATATTCAAGGTAAAAACCATAAAGCCAAAGTGGCTTTAATTACTTTTTACAAAGGGTTCTGATCTATCACAGGATCTCAGAATATCACACAAGTTAGTGTTAGCTGACATTATCACAGTTTGTCTGGGTCATGTAGCCTCATCACATCCCTGTGCAAAATGAAATTTGTCTTCCGCTGGAGAGGACCTCGGTGTTTAATTATCTCACTTTTGCATTGTGTTTATTTTACACTGCTTGGTCTAGTTTTAAAAGATGCCATTGTACAAAGCTTTGGTCCTGATAGTAGCACCATATGGAAGCAGCTGCTTGGGGGTTAGATGGCTGATCATTAAATGAGTTACATCTTCCTTTAAATGGAACAGCTTTTATACTTTGCTCTTAAACCTGAAGTCAAGTCAGTACAAAATGATAATAAACATGTCTAGAGAGATGTCTCCAACTCAAAGCAAGAATTGCTGTCCATGAACTCTGCTCCTATTTGGTTTCCATTTCCTTAGACAGAATGTTGGCATGTTCCAAAGAATGGTTTTAATGGGGAGAAACTGAAGTGAGTTTTCAGCAGCCTTCTTCCATTGCCTTGCTTTAGCACAAGTTTAAAGATTTCCAATGTGATAAAGAAGTATCACATATATTATACCATGAATTTCACTAGAATCAATTATTACACAAAATATCAAGGGAACAGTTTACCCCAATAACATCAGTGTCCTCAAGCAGAGAATATCAAAAGAGATTCAGTGCTTACTATGACAGTAGGAGAATAAAGGTATGCATTCCACTAGCCCTCCTTCTTTGGATAAGGAAAGCCACCCATGCTCGAGAAGAGATCATGAAGAGGACTCTAGTATAGGAGTGGACATTGCATTTAGTGTAAACTATGTCATGCTCCACACATGGAGAACTGGTGCAATCTTCCATGGAAGGTAAATGCTAGGAAAACATGGAATTATAATTTTTCTTATAGAGTGGGTAAATAGTAAAATACAGGATACTGTAGTAAGGAGGGGAACTAGGTGACATTGAATGAAAAGTTAGTTAGATCCAACCCATACATTTTTATCAGAAATCCTAACAGAATGATTGTCACTTCTAACATCAATAAAACTATAGCAGTTATCTAATGGATTGCTGCTTTCTTACTGTAGTTTAGGATTATTGTTTTGACCAAATATGCATGGGAATCATTTATTTTTCATGGAAGGCAAAATGAAAAGTAGAAAGAAATCATATTCACTGGACAGAGTGGAAAACAACACTTCCTCACTCTTCTAACTCAGTTATGTTATTATTCCTTCTGGAAATATGATTTTATATCCCTCTTCCTTCTCTTAGTGCTCTCTCTTAATCTTCTAGTTAAGCCTAGAATTGCTCTCCTGGAAAATGGAAAGAGCAGGAACTATCTACATTTAACCCCATTGATTTACCCAAACAAACCCTATATGGAAGATCCACCATGAAACCTAGACTGGTGCAAACAAATAACAAGAGAAGAGCTTTGTCTTAGGACCTATCTATGCTCTCTAGGTGGATCATACTAAACACCACTTCTTTGGAGCACAGGTGTGACGGACATCACTTTTAAAAGCTTAGAAGTGCTGTGCTGTGTAAACTGATAAAGGACTGTGAAGGGTTAATTCTTCACAGAGCCAGAGAACCTTGAGTGAAAGGCTGTTCCAAGAGATCTGATTGGTTAGCATCAGCTGAGCAGAGAAAGACTTCTGAAATGGATGCTGAGGAGAACTGAGTCTGATTTCAGAAGAAATCTTTCAAAGAAGAGTTGAGTACTGACAGTTTCAGAATTCAGCCTTGACTGAGATCAATTTAATGCAGACAAGAAAACTAGGGAAAGTTGGCAAGGATGAGTGGATAGTTTGGTGGAGACTCCATTCAGGCCAAGGAAAGGAGATGGATCTTCTAGTGAGAGGAAAATTTCCCTGCCCAGTCATACAGGGAGTTAGCTCTGAAGAGTACAAAGATCCCTGGTCTGGTGTGGCTAGAAACTGCCTGTAGAAATCTTAAGAGTCAGTTAAAACTTCAAGACAATTACTGGTGTTTCAAGAGAAGGGGTTTGGGTACTGGAAAGAGTGTACCATCCTTCTGGAAACCAAAATAGTTACAGAATACTTAAAGAAAGTGTACTGAAGTGTTTGTGGAAAACACCTGAATTAAAGCCTCTCAACATAAAGATTTAAGTCACTGGGAAAAACTTAAGAAACTCTTATTAGCCTGAAACATAAGAAGTAAAGTCTGAGCATGTACTAGTTTTCTTCAGAAATTTCAACCCCTGATTTCACCTGACCTTTCCCCTCTATGTTAAATAACGTATTTTGTTATTTTTGAATTTCTAAATGCCTTGAGTGCCATTTGTTTAAGTTAAGGTGGGCTCCTATTCCTTCCCTAAGGTTCCTGGGTTGAGCAAACTGCCAAAATATTATACTGTGACAAGGTGGGACAGCCAGAATTCTATAGGAAAGAAGAAAACATAAAACTAGGGCAGCTCAGTCACAAAAGGGAAAGAAAAACAGAGGGAAAATCTTGTCTCTGAGGGAGGGAATAGGACGGGGGTGTCGTAACAGGTCTGTGTAGATAACTGTCATAACAAAATGGGGCCATGAAGAGAAAAATCAGACTTTAGATTTGTGGTAGAGCAAATACAAAATCTCCTTGCCACATATCTAGGGGCAGGGGAGTCATCCTTCTACCTTAAAAGTTTGTGTAAAATGTTTCTAAGTTATCCCAGTACAAACTAAGGGTGGCTTCATGAAAGGTCTGAAATAACAGGCAGAGAAGGATATGGCTAAATTTTAGGGATGGGCATGAACTGGCTCACGAACTATAGTTCATGATTAATTTTTGCCGAAGTGTGGTTCACAAAGTGAAGTTCATGGCAGGGCAACTGGCACGTACTTTTCACAAAATTTCAAGCTGTTCATGGCTGTTCATAAATGGCTGCATTTTAAGATTCTGCTTAACTAAAATGTTTACCAAACATCAAAGCAACAGGTGGGGTGGAATTCTCCAGGCTTAGAAACATCAATGGAGGTCCTCCAAAGCTTAACAGGCACTGCTGGCTGCCAATAATAGAGTTCCCATTCTGCTCTGAGGAACGCTTAGCTCAGCTCTGCATCATCTTCTCTGTTGGCTTTAGGCAGTTAGAGAGAGAGGCAGGGAACTTGTTAAAATCAGAGCATATTCATTTATCCCTGATTGTGAACACCTCCCCCCTGCTGGGGTTTGGGTGTTAGGTAGACTCAGGGCTCTGAGCCACCCTGTCTCTCTACTAAAACCAAGCACAGGAGCTTAGCTATTGGGCGTCTCAGCTGAACACCCACATTTTATACCCTTCTGACTGTGAACTCCTCTCCCCTGCTGGGGTTTGGGTGTTAGATGGACTAAGCCACCCCATCTCTCTGATCACACTGAGTGATGGAGGCTGAGAATGTCTCTGGAAACTGGTGGGAGGCCAGGAGAGGAGACTCATGACCAATGCTCCCTCTAAGATATGGAGTCTTGTGAGCAAAAAATCTACTCTATGAGCTACTGGCATTAAAGTTGTGAGCGAGTGATTTGGCTACTGCACAAATTAGTTTGCTCTGGATCCACCCTTCCTGAGCTAAGACAAAAATATGTGAGCTGGAGGCTAAAAAACTGTGAGCTAGCACACACTAACTCAGCTTAGAGGGAATAATGCTCATGACCATGCAAGAGAGGTCAGGCCAGATGACAGCCTTGTGCAACCAGTACTCCAGGGGATCAGCACTGGTGGCCTCAGGGAACTTGGCAAGGTACTTCCTCACCATAATCTCTGCCAAATCCTCCACCATTGCGTGCCTGGCATCCTTGCTGCTCCTGTCCTCCCAGTTCATCACTGACAACTAGTAGTGGGGCTCTTCCTTAGTTGAGCTCTTTGAGGCAGAGGTGCTGGAGAGCAGCTCCTTCTCCTCCCAGCCTCTTCCATCCGTTGTTCCCTCTGGCCACATCTGTTGGCCTGTAGCCTCCACAGTCTTTGCAGAAATCATGCTTCCATGGCAAGAGCTCTGCATTCAGGAGAGCAATGCTGCCTTTTACATGGGGAATCAAAGTCTATACAGGCCAGCTTGTACTCCCCTTTATTGCAGAGAGGATGCAACCTGGTATTGATGCCCACCTGTAATCTCTCTGCCAAGGCCCTCACCTGTGGGAGAACAGCCAGCTCCAATGCAGAGGCCAGTGTCTGGTCCAGCCCTCAAATAAGTAGGATGATTTGCCCCAGGCTGGCCGTATGGGTACACAGCACATTGGTGGTGTCCTGGAAGGGCTCGAGGACACACACTATTTGAGAGAGTCAGCCATTTGTTGAAGTTGATGCTGAGCTCCTCTTCCCTGTGCAGGATGGTCATGGAGGAGATGACATCCTGCACCATGCTTTTCTGCTCCATCAAACACACAATCATGGCATAGGTGGAGTTCCTTACCCTCCTCCCACCCACCCACTCCCTCAGGCTACTCTGCATCATGGCAGTGATGGTTTGTATCATGTGGTCTACATCTATCCCCTACACATGAAGCAGAACCACTTTGTAGCCTAGTGGCTCAACTGTCCCCTCCTGGGGCCTGGGCCGTGCCCCAACAGTCCTCAAGACTGCTCCAGAGGTCTTCTGTGAAGTGTATGGTTCTACCTTGCATGCTGGAGACCTGAGCATTGACCATTGCCACTGAACCTGGTGAAAGGCTACGTCCTCCATGAGGGAGAAAGGTTGGCCATCCACAGCAATCATCTCACTGATGACAAGGTGAGTGGCTGCTTCCTGGGCTTTCCACATAGCCTTTTTGACCATGTAGCCCTTTTGCCCCATGACAGCCCGAGTGCAGGGAGACTTTCTTAGAGGGGGGCTCCTGCTCCCCCACTGTTTCTTCCTGCTGAGACATAGTGGGCCTCTTCTTTCTCCTGCTGGCTGCCACTCTTTCCTCCAGTGACAACATAGTTTTGTGCACCCTTAGCAGGTGCCTGCAGAGAATGGAGGAGAAGAGTTGGGGGTTGTGCACCTCTGGCACACCTGGCACTCTGCCATACAGGGGTCATTGGGGAGGGTGTGGAAATGTTTCCAAACTGTATGGTGCATACAGGCACCCAGGATTGAAGAAGCTGGGTGGCACAGCTGCTTTCTGGAGCTGGGCTGAAAGGGCCACAGATGGGTGTACTCGAGGTAGGAGCAGCAGCATGGAGTTGGGATGTGGCAGGGGAGGATGCTTCCCCCCACCCTCTGAATCACTGCTGTCAGAGTTTTCCTCTCCAAAGATAGCAACTGCTGGTGTCTCTGGTCAGTGTTAACAACTCTTTTGCCTCTATGGAGGGCCCCAGGGTCAGGAACAGATGAAGGGAAGGAGGTGCCAAGACCCTGATGATACCCTGCTAGGCCATTCTCCAGTGGCCTGGCTGGCTGGGTTTGGTGCCTGGGGATAGGGGCCTGTGGTACACAGGGGGTGGAGGACTATTTCCCCCTATGATGAGCACCTTTTGCACTCACTTTCACTCTAATAGCACATAGAGGTGTTTACACTCTGGAGTGGTGGAAGGGTATAAATGTAAGCTATTTTGGGGGCATAACACCTGGAACACAGTTCCAGCTGGCTTCCAAGCCCGCCCCTCTCCTCCCCGCCCCTCCATCCCTCGCCAAAAGCCCTGCATACAGAGAATTGCAGTGCTCATTTCCCTGAGATATGGGGGGGGGGGGCGTGGGAGGGGAGGAAACCTTGGCCTGGAACACAATATCTGATGGGACCTTGCTACTGCTTCCCAGTGCCTCGAGCTACTCAGGATGCTCCAGGCCTGCAGCAACCACGTGACAGTCTGTTGGAAACAACAAGTTCCTCGCTAAGGCAGCACATCTTCCCCCCTCCCTTTGCTGGATGGAGAACCCTCCCTGGCTCCCAGTTTAGTCAGGACTCTGCAGAGGGAGGGCTGGGTAAGGATCCCCACACACACTTTTATTTGCAAGCTTCCCGGCAACTTCCTTTTGCCTGCAAACAGCTCCTGCACCTTTAAATAATTCATAGCGCATGGGGCTGGGGAGGAGACAGCCGCAGCTGCCACCTGAGTCTAGTGACATCAGTGTGAGGACTTCAGCAGCCACCTGCTCCCAGCCAGAGACACAGGGGAAGAGCGACCCTGCGAGCTGGGGTTTTCCCCCCCCCATCCATTCCCACCACCACCACCTCCTCATCCCACCCCAGATCTCCTCATCCTTTGACGAAGCCTCTAACGGTACAGACTAGAGTGGTGTATGGATCACATGGGTGGGGAGCCCCAGAGGATCCCAGTGAGCTGCTGACTGTATCTGATCCAGGAGGAGCCTAGGACTCCTTGCTTCACCATCAGGAGGGTCCCCCCCCCCTTCTTCTTTTCTTGCAGCAGCAGCTGTACAGAGTCTCCTAGGTCCCAAAGCCCGAAATATTTGGGCGGATTCAAACTTCCGCAATGCTGCAAGAGAGAGGCTATCTTGCCACTGTGAACATGTCATCAAGTCACAGCCGATTTATGGTGACCCCAGCAAGGGGCTTTCAAGGCAAGTGAGATGCAGAGGCAGTTTGCCATTGCCTTCCTCTGCAGAGTCTTCCTCAATGGTCTCCCTTCCAAGTACTGACTCTGCTTAGCTGCCAAGATTTGATGAGATCAGGTTATATCATGCCAAAAGCAGCCATAGAGGCAGTCAGTTTGAATTGGGGCTGTTGTGCTGAGAAAGGAGATATTTACATTGAAAACTGCCCTCTTGGACTAACGTTAGCCCTGATAAGAGAACAAGACAGACATCTTCTCATTGCCCCTGTATTTCATGTTCAAGGGCTACCAGCAACCCAGCAATGTAGGGGGCTGGTTTTGTTTAGGAAAATGGCACCTTCCCTTCCTCTGCACTGCTTCTCTTATGGGGGGGGGGGGTTAGAACTTCATTTTAATGCTAAACTACATAAGATCTGATAATGGATTTCCAATGCCATATTTCATTTGGCCTTATATTTGAATACAGAGATAACAAGAAAACTCTGGTGGAGTTTGCTTCAAACCACTGAATCTTCTCAGTAGCTCTCCAGGGTTCGCAACCTCCAGGCGGGGGCTGGAGATCTGCTATTACAACTGATCTTCAGAAAATAGAGATCGGTTTTTCCAGAGAAAATGGCTGCATTGGAAAGCGGACTCTATGGCATTGTACTCCTGCTGAGGTCCCTCCGCTCCGCAAACCCCATCCTCCCCAGGCTCCACCCCAACAATCTCCAGGTATTTCTCAACCCACAGCAGGCAACCCTCTCTCTTACACATCTAGAAGCTTATGATTCCTTAGTTACCTATACTGTTACAGCTTTCTCTTGCTCATAATTTTTTTCAGCTAGTAGAAGAGAACCAGAAAGCTAATAAGCTGTGCTGTCAGGGGTATGGCCTAATATGCTAATGTGTTTCTGCTGTTGGGTGTGGCCTATTATGCTAATGAGTTTCTGCTGGGCTTTTTCTACAAAAAGAGCCCTGAATGTGGGAGACCTTTTTGTGGGTCCGTAACTGGGACCCCAGAAATGTAATTCACCTCCAACTTGGAGAGATTGTAGAGGAGAGGGCAGCAGGGTGAAGTTCCTTGTGTGTTTGATGTGTGTAGCTTGCAGGGGATCTATACACTTTTAAATCTGTGGCTGACATTTCCCCCCAAAAAACACTTTTCTGGGTGCATCTTCGGGGAGGGGGGCATAACTCGAACCCAAAATCTAATCTGTATGTAACTTGGAGCACATGTAGAGGAGCATCAAAGGGAGCTTCTCTGTGAGTCTGATGCCTCTAGCTTACACATCATCCACTCTATAGACTGCTGAACCTCCTGAACCTGCCCCTGTGATTTCCCCAGAAAGCACTTTCCTAGGGGCATCTTCTTTGGGGGGATGTCACTCAGACCCTGTAAATCCAGTCCTCATCAAATTTGGAGGGTAGGTAGAGGAGCATCAGCTTGGAATCCCCTGTGACTTTGGTGTCACTATGATGCTGGGGGACCACTCAGCCTCATCATGAACTTCACATACTGAACTGGTTCATTTGGCACCTAAAAGTTCTTGATGGTTCATGGTTTGTGAACCCGGCATACAGCAGTAATAAAGACTATTGGAGAACTTTTGTTTGCGTTTGAGTGCAGTGCTTGTTCTCCAATTGTGAACCCGGCATGCCATGAATCACAAACCAAACTGCATTTTCCTGGTCCGTGCCCATCCCTACTAACTTTCACATTATTTTAAGCCTGTCAGTGTCATAAACAGGAAATTTGACATCAGTTACAAATGCCTCTCTTTTACAAAATCACAGAATGTACCAGATGGTACAAGCAAGTAAAAGTTAACATATGCCACATCATCACAATTATTTTGCTTCATGTCATCAAAGCAGAATAGTTTGCATTGTATATAATGTTTAACTGCCTTAGTAAGTTAACTATATTCTTCTTAATGAATAGATAAATTAGCACAATGCCATAATTTATCAATTATCATTTTTGAAAAAATACTGATTACAAACAATTTAAAACATATAGCTTATATAAAACACATGCAATAAGACTGCTCAAACCAATATATTTCATTCATCCATACATGGAGGCTATCTTGGTTTAATATTTCACTGCTTTTGAGTTAACAGGAAATCACAAGGAACTGAGTAATCTTAAATGGATCATCCACAACCATCACACTTGTTCAATGTGGAAAAGCAGAAATGGTAAATAAGAGTGCTTGTGAAGTAAACCGTGGAGACTCCTCCAGAAGGATTCTACCTCATGAACCTTGTAGCCCCTGCACAGGAAGAAAATTGGTCATTTGAATTAACCCACAATAAATTCATAAACTCATTTGAAGGTCGTAATAAGCTATGACAGCCATGGATGAGATTACTGAAGATCTTAACTTTATGAAAACTAAGGTAATAATGTCCCTTGGCCATCTTTCAGTTATCTTTGAGACTCTCTCTTTCATCTTATTCTGGCACATCCAATCGCCTGCTCTGTGCTATGCACTCTTAAGTTCTTGTAACTAAACTTTTTTAAAAAAATTCCCTTTGCCTGGCAGAATAGCCTCTGCATGAACTTAACCTTGCCTTAATTTTGTCATTTTCATCCTCAGTTACTGGTTGAGCAAACCATTATGCTGATGAAAATGTCAAGTGCTGTTTTTCTTGGCAAACTTAGATCCTTTGAAAAGCAAAAAAAAAAAACTTTTCGCCACCCTCTTAACTACTGACAGAAGATAATTGAAAGGTTAAATGAGAAAACAAAGTTTTGTTTCCATTAACGTGGTAATTCTCAGCAAGCAGGGATTTAATTCAGATAAAACCAAACCACTTCTACAGCTTCTACAACTAAAACTGAGTATTTCACAAAACACCGTAAGAACTGGAACCATTTTCAAAAGGAAGGGAGTGAAAGTTCAAACACTTTGATCCAGTTTCAGAAACCCATTTTCATGGCAATACTGAGTTCCTGAATCCTATAATTTCCTATCTCTCATAGAGAGCTATGAGTGTTTGCTCAATGCATATGAGTCTATTCTAGTGGACATTGTTTGATTCCTGATTATCTTTCCACAGGAAAGCCAATCCATAGCTGCATTCAGATATCACAAGCAAACCAGAATTTTTTTCATGATAACCACATGCTATCATTAATAGACCCAGGGGCTCCCTCCCTGCTTTCCTTGCACAACCCACCAAGAATAAGGATGGAAAACTTCAGCTCCAATTTGTTATGGATCCAAATGCAGCAGTTTAAGTTCTTTTGTTTCCCAGTAACCAGAATACTTCATCAGGATTAAACCATAGTTACAAATCCAGTAGAAGAGCTACTGCTGCTGGAGGAGAGTTCTTGAGAGTGGAGGAAGGCTTCAAACTTTGCTGAACTGGAGTGGTAGAATAAATGCCACTGCTACTAGGGCAGAAACTAGACTTGCCAGCCCCCAAGTGGGGATGGGGGATCCCCTGCTTTTGTAGGCTTGAACCTGCCAGCCAGCTGGCCATCGGGGAAATCCCATCCCCCAAAAGATGTCCCTCACTGATGTCATCAATGGAAGTGATGTCATTGCATTGGTGACGTCAGGGCAATGCTCTACTTTTGGGGCACAACTCTATGGTTTGTAGCCATTTTTACCATAAATTTTTGCCCAAAAAGTAGTGTGTCATTCCAACGTTGCCAATACAATGATGTCACTTCCAGAAGTGACATCATCATGTCAACAATATCCCCACCTACCCCTAGAACGCCCCCCAAATTCCCCCGCTAGCAGCAGGTAAGGACATGGTAACCCCAGCAGAAACAAATTCTGCTTTCTGAGGATACGCGAATTTGACATATTGAGAAATTGGATTAATTGAATTCTGCTCTTCAAACTCAGCATGCGGCGGGGGGGGGGAACATGGAAATTTAACAATTAATGGGATTTGCCGTCATCATCAACAAACTCATAATTTTGTTGATAAATTTGTTCATAATTTCTGAACTGGTAGGATATTTGATTCCCACCTAGGCTTCAAAATTACATTGTCTTATAATTTTACTGAGGTGTGACATTTGTGAATTATGGTGTAACCATTAATATATCACCCACTGGTTTGTGCCTTTCTACTCAGAAGTCAAGAAACAATGCATAATAAAATATTATTTTGTCCTGTTGATTAATATTCTTACTGTTATACTTCTGATCATTTTTTAAAAATATTTAGTACTAAACTAGTACACACACAAGTGTTTGGAATTGCTGATAAGACCAAAATATTACTCCACTGGAAATTTTTCATTGTTTTTAATTATGACATAAATATGAGAAACCATATGAAAATATGGCTTACAGTTTTCTGACAGTTCACAAACCAGTTGACATAGTGGTTGCCATGAGCACAGATGGCTTTAAAAGGATATTAGACATATTCATGGAGGATACGTAAATCAGTAGCTACCAACTGTGGTGACTAAAAGGAACCTCCATATTTGGAGGAAGCAAATCTCTGAATGCCAGTGGCAGGAGGCAACATCAGGGAAGGGCTGTGGGTCCTCTATGCTGTTTGTTGGCCCTTCAGAGCCTCTGGTTGGCCATTGTGTGAAACAGGATGCTGGACTAGATGGACCACTGGTCTGATCCAGCAAGGACTTCCTATGTTTTTATGACAGCTATAAAATCCAACTCTCTGGGAAATATTGACAATACTGACAGCCTCTTTCCAGTTTTCTCACTACCATGAGGATTACAACCAGCAAATCTCTTCCCTTGCCTATAAATGGATGTCACAAGATTTCTTTTTTTTTTAAAGATTTTTATGGATTTTATCTATAGCTATTTCTACACGCTATTCACTATGCTACATATACCTTATACAGAGAATACTTTAAAAATGCTTAATTATATCCAATTCTATAAAAAAGAAATCTGAAGCATTAATAAAACCATGGTTAACTACAAATTTCCTTGTTACTGTTTCTACTAAAAAAGCTATTTGGCAAGTATGCATACTTTAAAGAAAGCATATAGTAATACATCTTGAACATCCTATCAGTGCATATGCTTAATATAACAATTTAACAATAATTTCTTCCTTTGTCCTCTTCTTGTCTTTCTGGTCTCCACTTGTACTTTTGGGGCTGCCGCCCCTTTTTCCGAAATTTCTTCATCACTTTTAGAACCATCAAAACCGTACATACTTTCTTGCGAAGCCAGTGAATCATCTGAGTCTCTGTCTTTTTTCTTTTCTTTGCCATTTTCCAAAAATTTTTTCGCTTGTTCAACAGAGTCAATCTTATATTTCTTGTCTTTGATGCTGAAGCTTAGTTCCTCTGGAATATTCCAACGATAAACAATCGACTCAGACTGAAGCCACGTTGTTAACTTTCTGTAGGCTTTTCTTCTTTTACGTATCTCAAACGGTATATCCTTCAAAACTTTCACCTCTTCTTCTTGGATCTTCAGAACTGCTTTATTCGTGGTTCTTAACACCACATCCCTTGTAGATTTTTTGGAGAATCTTATCATTATTTCACCAGGCAGGCTTTTCTTTTTAATATACTCAGGATAGGTCCTATAAACCATATCCATATCGCTTTTTAAGTCCGCTGCTTTTAAGCCTGTTACTGGCTCCAATGCTTCACTTAACAGATTTTTAAGGTCTTCTCCTTTTTTCTCTGGTACATTCTGAAGTCTTAGGAAGAAATTTGATCGTTCCATCTGCAGTTTTAGAATCGAATCTTGTTGAAGAGCCTTTTCTTTTTCCGCTTTTTGTAGTTTTGAGTCTTGATTTTTTTACTGACGTTTTAACCTCCATGAGGTCCAGCTGCAGCTTCTCTGTAATCTTATTTGACTCCTTCAGTTCCGTCTGCATTTTGTCCATCTTGGTGTTGAGAGACGTCATTTGGTCCAGTAGAGGTCGCAATAATGAGGAGAACACAGTGGTCATCTCTGTGGTATCAACCTTTGAACTCGGAGCTGTACTTCCTAGTTTGGGGGAAGGTTTCGGTTTCCCCGCCATTGTTGAGACTACGCTGTTGTTTACGGTTAGATAAGATGGGCAAAAGAAGCAATTTTCTTATCTGCACTTATATCGCTTTCGAAAATATGCCTTCCAGTACGCGATACCGCCTGCTAGCAGCTCGTAGAAGCTTTCATTTTCTCAGTAACGCCATGAAACGGAGCCTCGTAAGTACGCCGATAAGAAGGAAGGGGGGGGGGTTCACTCCACCCGCCGCATTCCCGCTAAGTTTTGCTTGGTTTTACTTCAAGACTCACTTTTTCACCGTGCGTATCAGGAATCTTATGCTTCTCACTTCATATTCTCTGCTGCTTCACGGTTTGCGCTGCTGCCATTGCGGCTCCACGATGGGGGAACCTATGGGGGTGATGGGGGGGACCCCGTTCCCGCGGTCACCACCTCCGGGAGAGATCCCCACTCATGCCACCCCAGGCAGAGCCCCCTCACTGGGGTCTCTGGGGGCCCGGCACCTGTCCAGAGCCCCTTCTTCCTGTCGGGCACGGATCGCTTCCCCTGCTGGTGTGGAGGGAAGCGTCCGCCATTGCTCGCAAGTCTTCCAGAAGTCCTGATGTCACAAGATTTCTTGAAATCATTGGATTTATGGCTGATACAACCAACTGCTCTGGTCATGCTGCACCATTGTTTCATCCTGCTTATGGCAGATACCTTCTGGATGAATGGATCATGTGTATTATTTTCATGAGCCAAATGGCAAACTACATAGTAAACTCCACAAGTAGCTGTTGCCAAAAACTGCTGAGTTTCCTCTTTTCCAAATAATATGCAGGATTACTTATGACACGCCTCTAGCACCAGAAAATGACTAGGATACTCTCTGTTTTGTACTTACATTATTTCTGCTTTTGTCACAGATCCTTTCTGGTGTGTTAACATTAAAATGTTAATCCAGTCTAGAAGGAGAATTTGCTAGGTCAAACAGTATGATGTGGGGGGGGGGGGAACCTCTTCTATCTCTTCCAGCAGCATGCAAGTGCCTTGATAATGGAATACTTCCCTCCAAATCCATATAATTTACTTCTCTGCAAAGCCTCTAGGACTGCATGAATTCCTAAATATCTATTATTCTGATAAACTTACATCTCGTTATACATTGTATGAATGCATTGCATAATTACAAAAATGCAGTCTTTACACTAAACTGTCAAAGGTGGCCATTGAATATTTTGCCAGAAATAAGATTCTCTTTAGGAAAAGGAGTTTTGCAACATTGCCTGAAAGCAAATCCTTCTTAAGCAGACCACCACTACTTTAAAGATGACTAAATAGGGTTGCCAGCACACCTGGAGAAAAAAAATGTTTTTATTTTCACTAACAGAGGCTTAATGTGTGGAAATGGCCAACTGAAGCTTTTTATGTAATGGGGATGAATAATATAACCTGGTAAATAATGTCCTGTTAAGCCTCTATTAAAGGGACAAGATATTTTTTTCTCCAGGAAGTTGGCAATGCTTTGACTGAACCATCTTTTGCAAGTGTATTGCCTAGGGCTGACATGCCAAGCCTGGCAACCGGTGGGAAAGTCATCCAGAAGTGATACCATTGCACTCATGGTGCCCTCACACTGGCTGCCTTGTTTGTTTAACCTTCTGAGCTGGAATTGTATGGTTGTTGGGAAAGAAGACACCTGGTGCTGCTGCTGTTGCTATTAGATCTAACGGCAGCATTCAACACAGTCAGCTACGATCTGTTGACCCACTGCCTCGCTGACGTAGGAGTTCAGGGATCTGCTTTGAAATGGTTTTCCTCCTTTCTCTGTGGTCAGGGACAGAGGGTGGCACTTGGCGTGAAGGTCTCCCTGCAATACCCACTGGAAAGTGGAGTGCCACAGGGGGTAATCCTCTCACCAATGTTATTCAATATCTGTATGTGCCCCCTTGCCCGGTTAGTCCAGAGCTATGGGCTGGGTTGTCATAGATATGCTTATGACACCCAGCTCTATCTGTTATGGGATGGCCATCCGTCTTCCATTCCAGAAAATCTGGTTGAGGCTTTGGATGCTGTGGCTGGATGGTTGTGGCAGAGTTGGTTGAAGTTAAATCCATTGAAGATGGAGGTCCTGTACCTGGGTCAAGGGGGATGGATATGGGTACCAGGCTCCCCACACTGGAAGGGGTGTTTTTGGTGCCAGTCCAGACAGTGAAGAATCTGGGAGTAACACTGGATGCCTCTCTTTCCATGGAGACCTAGGTTGCTGCAGTTGCCAGATCTGCGTTTTTCCATCTTGGGCAGATTACGTTACTGAAGCCCTATCACTCCCCTTAAGACTTAGCTACGGTGACTCATGCAATGGTCACTTCCAGTCTTGATTACTGCAGTTTGCTCTATACAAGCTTACCCTTGAGGCTGACCCAGAAATTGCAACTGATGCAAAATGCAGCAGCGCGCCTGCTGATGTCGATGCCTGTGTGGCCTCATGTTTGGCATGTTCTCTGCCAACTGCATTGGTTACCAGTTGAGTACTGGATTCATTTCAAAGTGTTGATAATAACCTTGAAAGCCTTACATGGCCTGGAACCAACATATCTATGGGACTGCCTCTTCCACTATATGCCTCGAAGGGCGCTATGGTCTAAGGGTCAACATCTCCTGGTGGTCCCTGGCCCGAGGGATGTCCGTCTTGCCTCAACCAGGGCCAGGGCTTTTTCTCCCTGGCCCCTGTCTGGTGAAACATGCTCCCTATTGAGATCAGGGCCCTGTGGGATCTCCTTCAATTTTAATGTTTATACTATGTTTTAAATTTTAATTGTATATATTGTAATGTGATATTACCTGCCCTGAGCCCATTCCCAGGATGGGCAGGATATAAATACAGTAAATAAATAAATAAGCACATGCATACAAGCTAAGATCTCAGCCTATATATAAATATATATTAGGATATGAATACATGAAAACATGTTAATGAAACAGTGTTTGAATCCCCAACCTCAATAGCTCCATGTAGTGTCAGAGTGAGGGGTGATTATTAAAAGGGACTGTGCTACCCTGTCTGGTCATGTCTGTGTGAGTGAGAGAAAGGACCTGGGAGACGAAGTGGTCATGGCTCTCTATGACCGATTTCCCACTAGCGCTGCCCCAGTGTTCTTCCTCCATTTGTCCCAGTGCTGTGCTTGAATTTCACACTATTTGCCGCAGGGTGCATTTTGACCCACAGCTCCGCCCGATCTTCTCCACAGTTTCAGTGATCCTGTTTTTTGAGTCACGGAGTCGTGGGTCAAAATGCGCCCTGTGGCAAATAGTGTGAAATTCAAGCACAGCACTGAGGCAAACAGAGGAAGAACGCCGGGGCAGCGCCTGTGTGAAATTGGTCTATATGTTTTAAAAGAGGCAAGACAAATGCCAAACTGTGATTGCCTGATCTACCTGTAACCTTGAACCTTTGTGACAGAAGGTCTGGAGGGGGGCAAGGACTCCGTGAAAAAGGGTGGCATATCAGACTTTGTAGATTAAGCAAAAAGCAAAAAAGAAAGAACATTCTCTAGGACATTTGGACAGGGGTCATTTCAAGCAGGAGCTCGGGGGAGCACAGCTCCGGGAGTTGGTGCTAGCCCCCCCCCCCCGTGGGGGAATGCCTGCTTGTGTCGTGGCTGCAGCAAAATGACCCCGTATTTAAAGTCCTCTTTTGGAAATTCTAAAAACCATCTCTTTAATTTAATGTGCAAGAATTTTAGTTCTCTTAAGCATGCATGATGGCAGAAAAATAACAGCCTGCAGGGACAGAGCTACAGCCATTTAAAAGCCTCATTGTCTTCCATTTTGTCATTATGTTATTTAAAGAGCAATCCCCAGCAGGCCTACTCAGGATCTTGCTCAGGTCTATTCAGTGGTGCTTGTACTGCCCCCAGCAGATTCTAGTGAGACAGTCAGTAATATAGAACAATAAAGAGTTCTGTTTTTTTACATCTTTGCATTCTGGGAGATGTAGTTTGAGTACCTTGTAGGTCATGTGTTTAATGTTAGCTCATGTGTTTAATGTTCTACTCTTTTTACTGGCAAGAAGATGCATGAAAACAATCTCTTTTCCATTATTCTGGTCTTTAGATCAGAGAGGATCAAGTAGGGTTGCCAAGTCCTACCTGCACTGCAGCGGGGTAACTCCTGGCTGTCTCTAGGAGTCCCTTGGCATGCGTGCAAAGCACACGCAACAACGTCGCCTGGAAGTGATGTCATCACACTGTGCATGTCACAAGGCAATGCTCTAGCAATCACTCTGAAAACTCTATGGTACCATAGAGTTTTCAGTGCAATTGCTAGAGCATCACACGGTGATGTGTGCAGCATGATGACATCCCTTCCGGGTGACGTCGTCATGCCAGGCATGTCGGGCCGATCTGGCCACTTTGGGGGTGGGGTTCCCCCCGCCGGCCGGATCCGGACCGGTGGATTGGGGAGCCTTTTAGCGGGGGAACCTCCACCCACCTGGGGGATCTGGCAGCCCTAGGATCAAGTCTATTTTGCCAGATAGTGCCAGCACACAAGATCTGAGAAAACAGGCTCTTATCCCCATGCAAGATGAACTATATCACCTAGCCTACTGAAGGAACATGACTCCTAATCTCTGAGGCTTTCTACAGTAGAATAAATTTAGTTTTTCTATAAGTTATTTTCTTGGACTTGTGTGTTGGCACTATCTGGCAAAATAGACTTGATCCTCTTCAGTCTAGAGACCAGAATAGTGCTTACTCCCAGGAAAGTATTCTTAGGATTGCACTGTAAGCCATTTACAGGGCTTCAGATTTGTGTGAGAAGCTGTCATGAAGAACAGAATGTTACCATGTAAAATTTCCATTCCATCACAAACTGACCTTAGCCAGTCTTTAAATGAGAGGTCTAAGATTGCCAGCTCTGGGTTGGGAAACTCCTGGAGATTTTTGGGGAGAAGCCTGAGGAGGGAGGGGTTTGGGGGAGGAGGGACCTCAGCAAGGTATAATGCCACAGAGTCTATCCTTCAAAGCAGCCATTTTCTCCAGGGGAACTGATCTAAGTTGTCTGGAGATAAATTGTAATAGTGGGAGATCTCTAAGTGGCACCTGGAGGTTAGCAAGCCTAGAGGAGCCTTATATCACAATAGCAACGACAGGGTAAATACAAGTTAATTTATACTGCCCTTTCCATAGGAATGCACAATTGGATTCCATGCACAAAATGAATACTACATTTTAGGCTGTGAGTAGGGTTGCCAAGTGTATTTAACTTACCGGCGGGGGGGGGAAGCGCGCGTGCCAGGCGGCGTCACCGGAAGTGATGCCATCACGTTGGGGGCGTTGCCAGGGCGACGCCCCCAACATGATGGCGTCACTTCCGGGTGACGTCATTATGTGAGGGGGGTAATCCAGGCTGGACGACCTCAGGGGTGGGGTTTCCCCCACCGGCTGAATGCTGGCTGGCGGATTGGGAACCCCTGTAGCGGGAAATCCCCCACCCCCCGGGCTGACTTGGCAGCCCTAGCTGTGAGCCACAAATATGGCCCTGTGCCTATTTACTCAGAAGCAAAACCAAATGAGTTCAATCAACATTATTCCCAAGTTAGTGTGCATACGGCTGCAGTTCTAGATATTTTTGGTAGAAATCAGTGTGGTCTGATGGTGAGAACGTGCATCTCAGGAAACCTCTGGAATATATTTGTGTTAATATACTTAAATGGCCTATATCCTAGTTTGGTTCAGTCTTTAGAACATTAAACATGGATTCAGGAGACAAGCTGAGAATTCAAAAGAATGAGGTCATGGCAATAGATTGTTATAACAAGGTTATTATGCTACAGTGCTATAGCAAGTGCCATTTTAAAAAAAGCCTGAAAAGGCTTTCTGGTAGAATGGGATGAAAATGGTGGCGGGGGGGGGAGGCTAGGAAAATGTGGAGAAAACTGCTATATGGATGCTCTACTATCACTGCAAATGACAGCTATACATATATTTTTTGCCATGTGGATGCAGCTCTGGATTTTAAAATCCAAACTTTTCATTTTGTGGTTTTGGACCTCAACTCCTCATCTGTAAAATATCTTGTAACTAAAAAATAAAGTTATATACATGATAACTATTAGTCAATATATTTGACATTTCAGAATGGCCATTTCAGTGAAATTATTGCTGTTACCTCACTTCCATTTACAACTCAATAAGTCTGGGAAAATGTGGGAAAGAAAGAAGGAGGAAAATTGGTAACAGAGGGCTGGTGATGATGGAGGAACTCTCCTAATTTGTTCATTTCCCGATTTAGAAGAACTCTCAGGGAAAATTCAATTTTTCTCCAAGAAACATTAGAAACCCTGAGCCAATTACAAATTTAGAAAAAAATTCATCCATCACTAATATTCCTATCTACAGCTGGACTAGTTTTCTTCTCTATCTAAAATACAGTACTGCTAAATTTGCACTATATTTTCACAAAGGAAGGACATATCTGGATAGTATCTGACATAGCATAGTGGTTAGAGTGTTGAATTAGAATTTGGGAGATCCAGTTTGGAGTCCCTAGTCTCCTATGGAAGATGGCTGAGTGACCTTGGGCTGCTCACAAACTCTCGGCCTAACCAACCTCACAGGATAGTTGTGAGGATAAAATGGAAGTGAGGACAATGATGTAATCCACCTTGGATCCCCATTGTGGGAAAGGCAGGGGTATACATGAAATAAATAAATGACTACATATTTCCAAGCTATGCATTGGTACAAAACAGGTTAGCTGAAGAGAACTAAGATAATCAAAAAGGCCCATGAGATTAAATCCATAGACTGTCAAACAACTCCTAGAAACAAATTTATTGACCAGCTGGTCTGCAATTTGTTTTTACCCGACGCTTCTTGCAATTCTGATGTAACATAAAGCAAATTTTATCTCTAAGAATTCATAAACAGACATCAGCTCATCAGTCATGCCTTAAAAACATGTATCTGTAATGAGACACATCATGTTTGCTGAATGGTCATACACTGGCCTGCATACCATTTCCTTAGAACAAACCTCTTTTATTCGATTTTGCATCCCGTGGTTCTCATAAATAGCCATTTTTGGCACCATTCCCACCTTGCCTCGCCTAAATGAAGTCAAATTGTTTAATTTGATTAGCCACTGCTAAAAGAGAGAAGTCTTTTTTGACGATGGCCCATAGCTAAAAAGATGATGTACCAGTAAACAGAGCACTGACTCAACCGCATTCCAGCCATAATCATACTTTCTATTTTGTATCTCTGTAGGCTGGTTCATGTTTTGTATCTCTCACAAGTGGCCCTGGTTGCTCATATTCATGCAGTTGATCATGGTTATGAGCAGCAGAAACCTCTATGAATTTAAAAACTAGGAAATGGCATTTCAGACTGTAGAAGAGGTTGCCGTGCCATTTCAGTCTTCTAGTTCATACAGTACATTTACTCTCACCAGTGTTCACCCAAGACCTTCCAAACTATTCATGTTGGCATGACAGTTAACGTCTAACCAGGACTGGCTCAACTCCTTTTGCCACTCCAAGAGACAGAAGTGCAGAGTGGGAGAAGCATGGCCCTCCCCACTCATGCCACAGCTGCCTGGCTGGCACTTGCATTTTAAATTGGATTTTAAAAAAAACGTATCTAACAACTGAATTAGAGTTCGCAGCTTAAAGAGTCCTTAAGGTTGTGTGATTAATTAGGACTGGAGGAAATATCTTTCCTCCACTTATACTTAACTCCCTTAAAGAACTCTTTGGGATCAGAGCCCTGAACTAGCATATAGCAACCTACACTAGAGACAATTCAGTGTAGACAAATAAGATATTCAGAATTCAGAATTACCTTGTTCACAGTGCCTGTTTTGGGTTGAGATGTGCACCTCATAGGATCACCTTATTTGCTCAGAATTCAAAACAAACAGCGAATCAAGTAATTTCACATCTGCACAGTGGCATCATTCAGCATCCTGGCTGGTCAGATAGCCACTGTTCATACATTTACTGTTACTGACTACCTGAGGATTATCACAGGAGGGTCATGCATAATTTGATATAAATGAAATTACAGTGTATGCGCAACTTTTGCACCTGCACAATCAGCAGCCATAATTATGTTGCCACATGACTGGAACTCACCAGTTCAAATTACGATTTCCAAACATCCAGAACTCCATTAAAGTCAATAATAATAGTCCTTTTCCATTCTAAACCCCCCCCCCCCACAAAAGGCAAAGCTGTTTTGAAAAGGTTTCCCTCAGCCCTCTGACCCTTTCCCAGTGCCTATGCCAATCCCAAAGAGTTAAGAAGATGCGGCAAGTGCACACAGCGACAGCTACTATTGCCAGGCAGCAGGCACTGCAAGTGAAATAACTGCAGTCTGGGCATGAAGCCTGAACAGTGCAAATGCCACTAGGACAGCACTGGGCATGGCACAGTGGAGCAGATGACAGCTAGTGTTGAGGAATGGGGAAATACTCTGGACAGCACTGGCAAGCAGACTGGAGCAGCAGACAAGGGCTGATAGTGTCGGTGGGTAGGAGCTACCCAATAGCCTCGGATACCACACAGCTGTGTGAGTGAGTGAGCACAGTCCTGGAGTAACAGTTGGCAGGGAGGGAAGGGGCAGCAGGGAGAGGCAGCAGACTGAAGCATGGCATGCCCTCTACCGTGGACTGGAGTGTGCCATTCTCTCTTACTCAAAGAGCACCTCAGGGAAAGCCCAGCATTGTTCCTGCAGCCTTCTTCATGCGCTAACTTCCTGTCATGCTCATGTTTCATATTGCTGGCAGACTTTCCCCCCAAACAACAGTATCTGATTTTGTGACAGAACAGACAAAAAAAAATGAAAATGTTAAGAGGTCTCTTGCGCAGTAACTGCAGCTACTTCCATGACTTGCAAGGCGAGCAGCAAATCAAGAAGAACAAATATTTTGCTTCTCCTCAGTATCTGTTCTTGCTTCTCCCAACTCCTGACAACTTCCCTCACCGATTCTGCAGTGTCGAATTTCCCCACATCTGTAGCTTTATTCATTTGCAGTTTGTTCAGGTTTCCACAGAACATTTTGCCCTCCCAGGTGCAAACCTGCAGTTTTCTTCCTCTTGCCATGCATTTACCATATCCCGTTTCAGGGAAGTTTTTTTTACCTTGGTATTGGACTCATGACAATGTAGTGGGAAAACTTTGGCATCCAGGTTTTTCCCCACAGCACTGCTCTTTCCTCCCCAATTTTGCATGCTTGCTCTACCCGCCCACCCCACATTACTGTGGCACAGTTTCCAGTTTCTTTATTTTTTCATTAGTCTAAAAGAATTGTGTTTTTACATTATTTAGCAAGCACCCGAGCATTAGCTCTAACCACATTGATTTTTTTAAAAAAAAAATTGTTTACGTTTCACTATAAAATCCCTCCAGGATACTAATAGGTTTTCTGCTGTAGCATGTTAGCTTAAAGCACCTATCTAGTAACCAGAAGGTTATGTAATCAAATCCTAGCAGGGATTCTGGTAGTTTTTTAAAAGTTTTTTTAAAATTGTGTTTGAATGCACTTTTGGCCCTTATAGCATGCTTGGCTATTTTAAAAAAATGTTTTTAAAATAAATGTGAGAGTGCGCCAAGGGAGGAATGCAATTTTGGCCGTTATATCCTGCTCAGCAGCCTGCATTCCTCCCAAGCATCACATTGGAAAATGTGGCTGATATTAGTCAGAGTCCTCCCCCTCTCCGATTTTAGATCGCTTCTGTAACATTTGCATTCGGATTTTTAAAAAAACATATTCCAGGTCGAATGGAGAGTCTGCCTGCCAAAGATCTGTTCAAACACTTACTCTGCCTCATTTTGCTTTGTAGAAAAGAGCCATTCCCATGCTACACTTTCCCTTCTGGATCATGACAAATGACCGGTCAGTTTGGATTCTTTGAAGCATGTGCGTGCATATACACAAACACATACTCAAAGGCACAATCTAAGTAAATGATGGGAAAATAGCAGCAAAAATATGCGAACTTCTAAATGAGACAGAGGGAGGGCAGTAGGCGGGGTCCGCACATGCGGGGAGGGAAAATAGGTCATGTCACAGACATGCTGCATGACAGGAGGCAGCTTTGCCCCCATTCAAATTGATTGCAGAACTCAATCAGCGCACCAGACACCAGAGAAACAACAAGGAAGAAGCCTTGGCGGGGAGCAAGTGAAGCAAATTAGAAGCTTCATAACTCACGGCTAAAATGAAATAAGACCATATTGCAGAAAAGGCCAACATTTTCTCCTCCACTTTCCATCTCCTCTACACTCCCCAGTACAACTAACCTAGGGCTGATATGATGCCTATGGGCAAGCCAGCTAGCCAACTGCAGGGAAGAGTCTCCCCACAACAAGCAAGTTGAAAACTTCAGGAACCCAGATAACTGCAAGTGATGTCTTCCGTAGTGCCATGAGACTCGAAGCATTCCAAGAGACTGGAACTGAGTTCAGGATAATCTATGCTATCTAGCAGTTGATCAGCAAATAGGTCCTGCATTGGGCAGGGGGTTGGACTAGATGGTCTGTATGGCCCCTTCCAACGCTATGATTCTATGATTCTATCTAAGCCCAACCTCAAAGCAAGGTGGGGAGGGGAGCCTGCACATCACTAGAGCTATTACTGAAGACACCGGGGGGGATCAGTTTAATAGCTTTTTCTATACCATGGCCCCCTTATTTGTCTTTGTTCTAAAAAGAAAAGGCCATTAATAACAATTTAGTCTTTTCTCAAAAGGGGATTCTCCAGGTCTTTGATCATATTAGTCATTTTTGTCCTGTAGCTTTTCTTTCAGTGGTATTCTACAAGCTGAAGGTAGACTAGCTGTACCTTTCATTGGGGACCAATAAACTCTAGCTATAAATTGCAAGTCAGACTCAAATTTGATTTTGCAATGCAGCAGAGAATTTGCATCCCCCCCCCCCCCCGGCAATTTGACTCATTTCAAATTTAGTCATTCATGCCCCTGAGCGGAAAATTATATGAATTAAAATGACTAAGGGGGATATTAAAAATGGCTTGGCAGGCTTTCGCTTTGCAAGCCCTGTGGCGGCAAATGATTTCAAGAGTGTATGCTCGGACCCATGCCACAGTATGCCTGACAGTTGAATTCAGGCTCCATCATGTTGTGACTGAACTGTCTAATTTCACTGAAGAGTTCATAGAACCATAGAATCACCTTCCTTCCTTCCTTTCTCTCTCTCCCCTATCTCTCTCTCTCTCTCCTTCCTTCCTTCCTTCTTTCCTTCTTTTACTCTCTCTCCCCTACATTTCTTTCTTTCTTTCTCTCTTCCACCTCTCTCTCTCTCTCCCACCTCTCTCTCTCTCTCTTTCTGTTTCATTTTGTTCTTTGTGTTTTTATAAAAAAAATTATTGAAAAGGGGGGGATGTAAAAAAGCAGAGAGCCCAGGAAATGCTGCTTTTGACAATATCTTTAATTTTTGAGCATTTCTTTCATTTTCTCATGGCATCTTCTGCTTAAGAAAAGTACGTTTGAATCCTGAGTTCATTGTTGTGTCTTGTTGGGAATGGCTTGCAAATATATGTGTTGGTCTGAAGCAGCAGAACAAAGTTGGAGTCCAAAGTTTCATCCAAAGTATAAGCTTTTGTGTGCATGCACACTTCTTCCATCTGAAGAAGTGTGGGTGGCACATGAAATCTTATACCTTGAATAAAATTTTGTACCTTGAATAAAATAGTCCACAAACTACTCCCATCCAGTGCATCCACAAACCTAGAAGAAGAAGAGATTGGATTTATACCCTGCCCTTCACTACCCAAGGGAGTCTCAGAGTGTCTTACAAACTCCTTTCCCTTCCCCTCCCCACAACAGACACCCTGTGAGGTAGGTGGGGCTGAGAGAGCTCTGAGACAACAGCTGGTACAGAGCTATGGCTTGCCCAAGGTCATCCAGCAGGTGCAAGGGGGGGAGTGAGGAATCAAACCCGGTTCTCCCAGATTAGAGTCTGCGCACTTAACCACTACACCAAACTGGCTCCTAGTGTTCTGCCAGTGAACTAGGGCTGCCAACTCCAGGTTGAGGAAATCCCTGGAGATTTGGGTGTGGAAGGTGGGGTTTAGGGGAAGGAGGGACGTAAGCAAGGCATAATGCCATGGACTCCACTTTCCAAAGCAGCCATTGACCTGATCGCTGTAGTTTGGAGCTCAGTTGTAATTCCAGGAGATCTCCAGACCCCACCTGTAGGTTGGCAAACCTAAAAAATCATATTCAGCGTACTAGTTCTGCAGGAAGGCAAGCTGATTTCCATGGGGAACCTAACCTTTAGGAATTGATTCCAATCCAGTGTGGGAATAATTGTTGGACATAAGATATTGGTTCAGGCAAGATTTTGTATAGATGGGACAGAAAATAATGTTTTTATTGGTTTTGTCAAAACTGTTTTGACAACAAGGGAAAGAGAATAAGAAGCAAAAGGTGGATGTGGCTGGATGACCACACTTCTGGTAACATTGGGTGTGGCCTAATATGTTAATGAGCTGTGCTGTCAGGGGTGTGGCCTAATATGCTAATGAGTTCCTGCTGGGCTTTTTCTACAAAAAAAGCTCTGAACAAAAATGTCCTTCTATTACGACCTGGATAAGAGTTAACAATAGGCTTAATCAAAACTTCCCTAATGTTATGGTATATACTACAATCGAAAATTACATTCCAATGTTTCATCAATTCCCATTCCACATATACAACTCTTCCTCAGTGATCTAGTATATCTGGCCTCCAATATAGTTGAAGGTAAGGCATTGTATCTTAATAAGGTAAAAACTCTTCTATGTTTACAGATATCTAAATATTTGATGTAAAGTCTCAAAATTATCTTGTTAAGTGTACTTAAGTGTGCTCACATCCATCTGTCATTCAACATCTAATATTCTTTGTTAAAGAACTGATCTAGCCTGAGCATATCCCAATGACAGTATAAACTGATTAGAAAAACCATAACAAACCAGTTTATCCTCTATCTTTTTTTGCCATAAAGGAATAAAATTGTATCATAGTATAAGGCCAGTGGGTGAGAAAATCAGTTTTAACCAATAATGAAAAGCAGCAATCCACAGTCTTGCCTCCACCATAACCAGGCCAGCCTCTAAGTAGATTGCAGCATTTGAAACACTCGTTGGAACTTGCTCATATTTAACTTTTGATCCACCTGTATCCCAAGATCTTGTTCACACACACTGCTACTCAGAAGTGTATCCTCCATCTGGTATGCATGTTCCTCATTTTTGTTACCCAGATGTAGAACTCGGCACATATCTATGTTAAATTGCATCTTGTTCACATCTGCCCAGTTTTCCAGTGTGTTCAGATCTTGTTGAATTCTATCTCTATCTTCCGATGTGTTCACTGCTCCTGCCAATTTGGTGTCAACTGCAAATTTAATGAGTAGCCCCTCCACACCTTCATCCAGATAATTTATAAAACTATTGAAAAGTACTGGGCCCAAAACCGAGCCCTGTGGCACCCCACTGGACACCCCATTGACAAGTACTGTTTGAGTGCAGTTCTCCAACCAGTTCCTTATCCAACTAACTATCCTACAGTCCAGTCATCAGTCCTCTAGTTAACCATCAGAACATCATGGGGAACCCTGTCAAAAGTTTTACTGAAATCCAGGTAAACAACATCAACAGCATTCCCTTGATCCAGTAAGCTCATCACTTGATCAAAAAAGGAAATGAGGTTGGTCTGGCAGGGCCTGTTGGGGACAAATCCATGCTGACTTCCCCAGATCACTAAATTGTCCTTTAGATGCTCACAGACTGATCCCTTTAAAATCTGCTCCAGTATCTTCCCTGGGACAGAGGACAGTTTGACTGGCCTGTAGTTTCCTGGATCATCCTTCCTCCCCTTTTTGAAAACTGGGATAACATCTGCCCTTCTCCAATCTTGTGGCATGTCTCCCATCTGAGGATTAACTATGTCTGAGGATTAACTGTGGTCAGGGAGATCCACTGTGCTGAAGCAATCATAGTGTGAGTGTAAGCACAGCTGTAAAGGGAACTCATGTTTCATTGGCTAAGTAATACTAATCCTTATTGCAACCATTACTATTGAAATAGTGTTTTCCGTTAAGCTGCCTTGTAGCACAGCCTGTGCCCAGAAATAAACTAATTTTGATCACGGTGGGGCTCAGCATGGATGGGCAAAAGGTGGGGCTGCCACTGCCCTTTTCCACAGGTTCCAAAGGTCTGCCAGAGTGGCTCCAAATCTTCTATTTGGGTTATAAAGATGTAGCCAGTGTTTGTAGGCTAGAATCCAGCTCCCACTATGAACAGCCAGTTACAAACAACAATTTGTCACTATGGAAAAACAGACATATCAAAGCTCTGTGAGGTCAATGGGACCTGAATGAACATTAGATTACCTTGACTAAATTGGGGCAATTGTTACCAAGAGGAATCAAGCGCATTAAATAGCAGGTAGGTCAGAGATAGATCTTAATTCTAAGTAAAATAAAGAAACACTTTTAACAAAAGTATTTACTGAAATGTTTAGCTTTTCAGGGGGGGGGGAGTGTAGAAAAGACAGCTGCACCTCCTCCCCAACTCCCTGGTTGCCAGCTGGGGGGGCAGTGAGGACTTCTGCCCACACACCCCGCTCAATTTCCTCATATGGCTCAGTTCACAGGTGGGCTTGCTAGCTTTGCAGGGAGCACTCAAATCCTTCATTGACCGCTCAGTGTGGGGGCAGCAAAGACTCTCCTCCCCAATTCCCTCCTTGCTGACTCAGTGGGGGACTGTGAGACTCACAGGAAGGTATGCTATATCCCCCCTCCATCGCCTGCCCTGCTGCAGCTCCAGGCCTCACCATCTACCATTGAGCCCGGCTGCCAGAGTTCTCCACCACTGTGACTGGGCCAGCTGCAGCATCCTAACCCCCACCAACATCTGTGCTGCTGCCACTGATCCTAAGCCCTGCAAGGTTCCTGGCCTCTGCTGCTGGGCCCACTGTGGCTCCCCCCCCCCTTAACATTGCTGCTACCCCTGCTAATTGTGGGCCCAGCACAGCTCCCGGCCTCTGCTGCTGTGACTTCCTCCCCTCTCCATAACACTGTCACAACTGCTAATCCTGGACTCAGTGAGGCTCCTGGCCTCTGCTGCCGAGCCCACTGCAGCTCCCCCCCCCCCAAAAAATTGCCATCACAGCTGATCCCAGGCCTGGCAAGGCTCCTGGCCTCTGTTGCTGGGCCCATCTCAGCTTCCTCCCCTCCTCTACAACACTGCCACAACCATTGTCACTGATTCTGGGCCCAGTGAGGCTCCTGGCCTCTACTGCTGGGCCTGCTGAGGCTTCCCCCCCCCCCCCCACAACACTGCCATAATCATTGCCACTGATCCTGGGCTGGACCAGGCTCCTGGCCTCTACTGCCGGCCCTACTAAGGCTTCCTCCCCATCACTGCTGCTTCTGCTACTGATCCCAAGGCCTTGCCAGGCTTCCATCTGAAGAGGCATTAAATGTTATGTTATCTGCCGTTATATGTGCAGACAATGCTTTTGTTGGGGGGGATTCACACCCCCAACTGTAATTTTTTTAAGGATTTCAGATTTTTCTGCAAATGTGGGGGTTCTGCAGTTCTGCAAATGTACAGAAATATGTTTTCTTTCTGTGTGTTCCCAGTCTGTGGATTTAGGTATCTGCAAATAGGGTGCACACTTGGAAAATAGATATACAGATATTCACATAGCATCATTGTACCTAAAATACAAACGGTACCCCAAGAAGCACCAAACCTGTACACCTAATAGAACTATATTCTTTTACCTCTCTTACTAAAGTCTACACAATCATATCTAAAACTGCTATTATTTGCTTTGGGCTGGAGAACACAAGAATAGTTTAGGGCTTTTAAAAATCATTCAGAGCACATAACATCATTCAAAATACAATTCAGTCTAGTACTTTACAACTTATGATCCATCCACAGTCCTTGATCTGGGGAAAAGAACTCTTCTTGATCTCAGTGAGAAATATGAGTACCAGCAGGAAACTGACTAGAGGGCTGAACAGGCCTTTTCCATCTCTAATTTCCATGATTAAAGTGTAGGATCAAAGGCTCTATAAGGCTCTAAGTATAACCACATTCACAGAATGAACCAGGTTCAAGGACTAACACATTTTAGGAAGTGAGAGGGAAATGCCACTATAAATTTATTCAGACACTAACTGCATTCCTCCAGAAATGTTTCAGCCTTTTTGTTCTTGTGACCAGCTCCTATGAGCTGCTAAGCTGGCAAAGTAGTTCATAGAATCTGGTGCAAAGATTGCCATTCTCATGAAGGGATGTCCTGCACAGGAATGGGAGTTGTTCAATGATCCCGCAGTGGCAGTTCAGAAACCTATACTATCTTGCAAGGCTACCGCCCTCCATTGTCAAAAAGAAAGCAGGGACACCATTTCAGGTCTCAGTGTATGTTTTGTGGGTGTGCACAAACACAGAAGGAAGAGACATTCACAAGTTTCATAGTTGTGTTCTTAGATGCATTTGAAAAGAAATTTTAAAAAATTAGAACACTTTCCAAATATTTGTTGTAAAATAATACAGAAGGATAATCATTCAAGGTCTGAAATACTAGTGCATGCACAGGACAAAAATTACATGAGGATTTTTTTCCTTGATCAGATACAATCACAGAGGACTACTGAGGAAAACAGATCAAACTATGGAACTGGAAGGGGGTTAAGAGTTTATTAAATTTTTCTGAATACAGAAATACAGTCTTCTGAATGGCACTGTATATAATAACTGCTGTATATCCTCCAGATCAGCCACAGAGTAACTCTGACAGGGGGATGTGGCTTTATTGCAACCAGCCCTGTAAGTACCAAGAGCAACTGGAAGGAGAAAGAGATGGCTCAGTATGAAGTGGAATAATGCCTTATCAATACTCAAAGAATAGTGTATAGACTAGAAATATGGACCCCTGTATCTCCCAACTTTCTGGCAGATTTTCCACACCAAAACGTCAGTTCCCCTCAGTGACCGAGTCACCTTACAGCAGTAGCATGCATATCCTCTCTATTGATATAAACTTGAAACTGTCCCACCCTTTGTTTAGATATTGGTTTAGGCTTTAGACCCAGTAAGGGACTTGAGGAAAAGATAGGAGCTGTCCTGTTTTATAAACCCTTGTGAAATGGTGCTTGAGGCAGATTAACTTTCAAAAACAGAACAAAGATTTTATTAAAAAGGCAGGGAATACATGTATAATGGGGGTAGTCAAAGTTTTAAGACTGCTGAGGTAAAAACTTTCTAATATATACAGAGCTGAATTCTTAGAACATTCAAGAAAGTGTATTTGTAGTTTTGTTTCAAGGTTTTCTACTTCTTTCTTTGAGAGGTACTTTGTTTAGTATATTTCAACACTAACACAGTTCTAATTAACGTTTATTCTGGAGGACAGTGTTTACTTAAAGTTTCTAGGTTTCTCCCTTCAGCGTTCTAGGATTCTCTTTAGATATTACAGCTTTTCACTAGCTCCTGGGGTGTCTAAGCTTCTCCCCTTTATCATAGACCAGGGCTCTCTTTCACTGGAAGAAAGTTATTTTCCTTTCACTGGAAGAAAGTTATTCTCCTTGTCCCTAAGAAGCAATAACTCATTTTACTACTTGGCTTGTATGGGAGTTCTCTCTGACTACCCAGATCTTCTGCCAAATCCTTCTCCAGTATCTGTGTTGTCTGTACAAGGCTGTTCTGTAGCTTTCCTGACTGAGAATCTAAATTCTCCCTCAGAGCAATTTTAATATATTTAAGACAATATCTCTTTCCTCAGAAGCCAAACCCTTTGGCTACTGATCTAGACTTCAGATTTCAGACCAAGACCAAAAGGTGAAAGACCTCTTTTCCCTCCAGATCAGCTATTCTATTTTCTCTCTCAGCTGATGCTGGCCAATCAGAGAATGAGCAGAGCAGCCAATCACATAAGCTCTTCTCTCCAGGAAAGATTAACTCATAACATCTCTGACTCTGTACCAAGCAGCATTTTAAAATGCTTGCTTTTCTGTGCAATCCATCACACCTGTGTAGAGTGGGAAACACATTATTAAGGAGATCAAGGGAAGGTGTACAAGGTATGGTCAGGATTTCAGGAGCCTAGAATAGCTTCTCAGTGGCTCTGAGCTACCTTTTCTCTGGCCCTTTGTGCTTGTTCCTCATTGCTTTTGTTACCTCCTCTCACTTGGCTGTATTTTAAATTGCCAGATAATTCATATTCTCCATACAACTCCAGCACTGCAAAATTTACTTTTATTTATCGTTTCTTCTTTTTCTTTGGAAATCTCAGACATCCAACAGAGATCTGAGAAACCTAAAAACTGTCTATTATATGGCAAGTACAAGTGCCTTCATGGCACTATGTAGGCTGTTGCCCGGGAGTTGCCTCTAAGCCTGGAGCTGCTCCCAGCATCCACCACGGTTGTGGCTGCACCAGAGCAGCCCCCCGGCTTCACCTCCCACCATCTCTGAAGGTTAAAGGTAAGTGCATTGTCTGTACATGCACACTTTTTTATTTTAGGGGGAACTGAAACCCCCAATGCATTTTAAAAGATTTTAAAAGACATTATTTTTTAAAGACTTAAGTCTGAGGAAAAATCTGTTTAGTGTTGGTATGGCCCAGTCCATGAATTTAGGTGTCCACAGATGGGGCCCACATGTCATTACCAGATCTCTAAATATTAGAAACATCTAGGTCACATTTTACAATGAGTAAAGGAGGAGAAAGGTGACATTTTTATAATATATAACAGTTTCTTACACCTAAATCCCAGTCATTTTTGTTAAAGTTATTGTCTATAGAAGAAGGGAAATGATGACCTCATGAGATCCAGTTTGGTGTAGTGGTTAAGTGTGTAGACTCTAATCTGGGAGAACTGGGTTTGATTCCCTACTCCTCCACTTGCACCTGCTGGATGACCTTGGGTAAGCCATAGTTCTGTACCAGCTGTTCTCTCAAGGACAGTTGTCTCAGAGCTCTCTCAGCCCTACCCACCTCACAGGGTGTCTGTTGTGGGGAGGGGGAGGGAAAGGAGTTTGTAAGCTGCTCTGAGACGCCAAGTGAGTGAAGGGCGGGATATAAATCTAATCTCTTCTTCTTCTTCTTCCTCTTGACTTCTTGTTGCTCCAGTTTGGCAAATCAGGTAATTTGTCCTTTGCCATTGATCCCATTATACTTAGACTATACTTTTCTTCCTAGATGTGATGTGTTTTTCCAATTAAATGCTGTGTCTTCCTAAGTGTCATTAAGATATGAGAAATAGGATCTTTACTAGTTTTTCTTGCTCTGGTAGAAATATGTTTAATATTGCTAATCCAGGATACATATTTAGATGGTAGGCAGTAATTTTGATAACGACTTTCATTAATAGTGGCCAACATTTCTATATGAGTGTGCAGCTTGACCAAGCGTGTTAAGTGGCTCTGTCCCTAATCTACAGAACTGGTATTTGCTCCACCAGTAAAAAAACAAAGTGGCACTTATTTCCTTCCATGCAGGTGACTAAGGTTGGGAAAATGGCATAAGTTTAAACACCGTACACATCCTATGGCTTTGATTTAGACTCCACACACACTCTACACATACAGCTGCCTTTTCTCATTTTTTTACAAATCCACAAGAGATTCATATTGTGGTTCACCTGTTTTACATAATCCCTCATTCCCAATTTGACAGGATGGTTTCTCACTGTGACGAGAATGTATCCCCCTAGGCCTGATTAATTTTAATATTAGCTGTCAACATTAGTAGTCAAGTTTCATTCGCCAGGAACTGAAAATCCAGGAGCTTTGATATTCAGGCACTCTTTGGTCTGGTTACCCTCCTCTTACTTTGGGAGCAAATCAAAGAAGAACAGCAGTTGAATCCCCGCTAAAATAGTTCTGTGAAAATAATGTAACTGCAAGCTAGTGTTGTTTGAAAGAGCTGGTCTGAACAAACCCCAGAAAGAATCTACAGCTCTCTGGATTATACTATGCTATTTCATTTTAGAATTTTAAATGGTAAAATGTTGTTGTTAAAAGATGGAAACCCCTAATCCAAACTTCTGTTCAACCATCGCTTCTGGCTTCATGAAGGCCCAATACCCTTGTTCACCTGCTGTAAAGATTATTGGAATACTGGAAAGCCTGTATGTCAGGGATTTAGTGTTTGATTTAGAGCAGGCAAACCTGTGTTCAAATTCTGCTCAATCAAAACGAGCTCACTGTGATCTCAGGCCAGTCAGTCAGCTTGATTTAATGCTAACAATGATAGAATGCTAACAATGCCATTCTGAGAACCCTGTCTGGGAAGTAAAATCCATTGAGTAGACCTGAATAGGATTCTGAGTGGTTCTGTTTAGGATTTCTCTCTTAAGTTGTGAAAATAGAATGGGCACACCCCGTGTACACCCCTTTGGATAAACTGCAGGATTTCAATGTGATAAATAAACATATAAAGACTCTTGAATGCTCAGTAGGTACAATTTCTGTATAAAAGCTAAGTAATTTATTGATATAATCTCAGTACTAAAATACAAATAAATATATGCATAAATTAGGTAGCCCAGTCTAGGTTGTCCAATTCTTGGGCCACAGGGGCAGGGACAGCTGACCACCAGTGCAATACTGGAGCCATGGGACTGTTCTCCATGGCAGCCACATAAGGCCCAACTGTTCAAGATGCATTCCATTCCCTGCAGGCACTGTATGCCCTGCACCAGAATGATGGTCATTCCACCTGCCACCGCCACTGGAGATCCACACAATCCACCTCCTGTACAATTGGATGTCACAGTGGTATCAGAGGAGGCACTGTGCTGGCACTACAGTTCACTCATCAGCATCCTACAGGGCCAGGTGCACAATCTCAGGGCCATCCCTGTCATGCAGAAGGCACTGTTGTCCCTCCATTACCTGGCTTCAGGCTTGTTCCAGATGGTTGTGGTTGAGGTGCTGGAGGAATCATCAGTTGGGTGTTCAGCCAGCTGAAGAAGCATTTCCAGTTTCTATACCCCACAGGGTGCAGCATGCAGGGCCGGTGCCAGGCTTTTTTGCACTCTAGGCAAGGCTAACTACTTGTCGTCCCCCCCCCCATTGCTAACCAATTATCAAAAACAGATAAATTCTAGGGAAAATTAAAAGCACAAAACTTGACCCTGCTAATTTTTAAAAAAATTGTGCGGATTTGGGCAGGCAGGGTGCGAGGCAAAGCTGAAGGGAGCTGCTGCTGCTGCAGTTGCCATGACTTTCTGGAGGAGGAAAAGCATGGGAGAGCCGGGGCTGGTGAGTGTGAGAGCCTGTGGCCAGTTGGAGGGGCACTGATCATCCGTTTCTGCACTCCTCTGAGGTCTGCACCCTAGGCGGTCGCCTAACTTGGCTTAATGGTAGCACCGGCCCTGGCAGCATGGCCATGCAACTCCTGGGCATCATCAAGGTCTTCGCTGTTTGTGCTATGCTCTACAACACAGCCATCCACTGCCCCCACTGTGGGGATGCACCCTGACCTGGGGACACAGGAACAGGTCCAACAGAGCAGCAAAAAGTGGGACAGATCATACAAGGCATTGCTGAGCAACAGCAGATCCAGGAATACAATTGACAGCAGGGACAGCAGGAATGGCACTTCCTCTGCAGCATACCCCTAATGAAAATGGGGCTCAGCTGGGCTGTGCAGGGCCATCCTGCAGCTGGCCCATGTGGCTACCACTCAGACAACAGGAAAAGATCACCACACCTTCAGCATGCTCCTGCAGGAAGAGGGGGGACAATACAGACCTGCCTATGCTGATGGCCAGCATAGCCTAGCCTGATGACAGGGGTGGGAGGACATGTGACAGGCCCTTGCTACACATGGTCTGGAGTGGTTGACAGTCCAGCTGTGCTCACAGTTGAAAGCTGAGTAGGTGGTTTTCTACCTTAAGCAAAAGGTCCAGGCTGCCATGGGCCATTCCAGCTGCTTCCTGTGACCCTCCTACAACTTCCCTCCCTCCTACAAGGGAGCTGTTCTTGTTGGCAGCAGAGGATAGGACTCTCAATAATGGGTTTAAATTACAGGAGGGAAGGTACTGGCTGGATATAGAGAACATTTTTTTACAGTAAGAGTGAAATCGGCTGCCATGGGAAGTAATGAGCTCCTCTTCACTGGCAGTTTTCAAGCAGCGGCTGGACAAATAATTGTCAGGGGTGCTTTAGGCTGATCCTGCATTGAACAAGAGGTTGGACTACATGGCCAACTCTAGGATTCTATGGTTCTATGACTTCATGTTGGACCTCTGACTGCCTATGCTACAACAACAGGAGTGTTATAGATAGGTTTAAACCAGTGTTCCCTATAAGCTGAGTTAGTGTGAACTAGCTCAGTTTTTTAGCCTCCAGCTCACACATTTTTGTCTTAGCTCAGAAGCCCAGAGCCAGTAGCTCACGAAATAGAATTTTTGCTCACAAGACTCCACAGCTTAGAGAGAGCATTGGTATAGCCCTCCCACTTGCCACACCACCCCTCTCCATCCTTATGTGGCCCATGTGGCCCACAAGGGTTTCTTCCCCTCTGCCCCATATAACACCTACCCCAACTCTGCCCCACAGCAGTGACGGACCATGCATGGGTAGCGGCCAGCTTAGCGAGTGCATCTACCTCAGCCACTGTGCTCAGCCAGGAGGAATTGCTGTCTGAGAACAAAGAGCTGGAGAAAGACAACCTTCCCACTTGGAGGTGTCCACATGGGGGTATGGGTCACAGGAAACTGCAAGAATGAGCAGCCCACCACCACAGGACATAATAGTTCTCAGTTCTTCACTGGTAGGAACAGGCAGAGGATCTGAGGGATCAATGGAGGGTGCAGTGCCACCCCCTCCCCCCCAGCAGTCCAATTTATTGAGGGCTTGTCCCATCCAACAAACCATGGGCTGTCCAGCAGCCAGCTTCCCCGGTGCTCCCACAGGCAAGGTAGACACTGCAGCTTGGCCAGGGTGTGGGTGATGACTCAACAGTTCCACATATGACAGTGCACCAACCCGCCTTTCTCCCTATAGGCACTTTGCTAATGGCTGAGCTGGAAACCTATCAGCAACAGAGGCCAGCCTGGATCTGCTGGTGACTATGTAGCTGTGCATGGAGCTTGGGGTGGCCAGCACCCAGATGGTTCTGCAGGACATGGAATGGCACATGTGCAGTCTCCTAGAGGCTGGCCCATGGTTCTTAACTAATCTTGACTAATTTGCTTGGGTTGAGATGAAGCTTTCTGACCTCTTTAGGCACCACTATGATGAGCACCATGGGGAGTGCTAGCTGCAGCCCTACACTGTGGTGGACAGTGATGGAGCACCTCAGCATCCCCATTCCCCCAAGGGCTAAAGGCCACCTTATCTCACATTGCATTGTGTTTTATTTTATACATGTTTGTGTTTATCAAAGCTTTCTCATGCGTATGAAAGTTGACCAATTTATTTGCATCTAAATTGTGTGATCTGTGTCTGGGTGCGGCCCCCACCCCACTCTCACCATTGGCACAACATGGATAACTCCAGACTATAGCATCCCCTGAAGTAAGAAAGGCCTTTTTGCTGGGCCAATGGCTCAAGGGTTGGGTGAAGAGTCGTCTGAGAGGGGGCTGTCGAATTCTATCCACTGCCATGCACAGTTTGAGATGGTGGTTGCTCAGCAGCATCCTATGGGATAACTGCGCACTTCCTGACTGTAGAAGAGAAACTCTGGCTGTGATGCAAAAGACACTTTCCTGACTGAATTTGCTGTGGGCCTGGACCTGCTCCTTCCCCACCAGTGCAGAGGGTTAGTCTGGCAGAGGGACATAGACTTTCCATTCTCCTGGGGGGGCTCTCTCACTCTCACGCAAAGCGCACGCACCGCCACCAGGACAATGTCCCCACCATCGCCACCGCCTCTCCCCCCTGCCTGGCTCCCCTGCACTCCTCAGAGGGAGGGAGTGGGTGCAGGGGAGCCGGGAAGCCGGGGAGCCGGAGGGGGCTCTTGCGGCAGCGGCAGCTGGGGAGGTTAGCAGCAAATGGGGAGGTGCAGTGGTGGTGTCCCCCCTGCCGCGGCCAGAGTCGCCGCCACCAGGACGATGTCCCTGCCGCGGCCAGAGGGTCAATGTGCTGTGGCAACATCAGCAGGGTATAATGACACAGAGTCCACCATTTTCTCCAGAGGAACTGATCTCTGCTACCTAAAGAGCTGTTGTAATTCTGAGCGATCTCCAGCCCCCACCTGGAGATTGGCTGCAATGGTTCCCCAAGAGGAAATGGCTGGTTTGGAGGGTGAAGTCTATGGCATTGTACCTGTCTGAGGTCCCACCCCTCCTCAAACCTCACCCTCTCCAGGCTCCACGCCTCAAATCTCCAGGAATTTCCCAACATGGCATTGGCAACCCCTTCCCAGCCAAGCATCAACCTGTCGTTATCTGCCCCTCTGATTTCAGCTTTCCCTCTCCTCCCCCCTTCCTCCTGAAGAGCAGCTGTAATTCTGAGTGATCTCTAGCCATCACCTAGAGATTGGCAACAGTGGTTCCCCAGGAGGGAATGGCTGGTTTGGAGAGTGGAGTCTATGGCATTGTACCTGTCTGAGGTCCCACCCCTCCTCAAACCTCACCCTCTCCAGACTCCCTCCCTCAAATCTCTAAGAATTTCCCACCTGGAGTTGGCAACCATATCTCCTTCCCAGCCAATCATCAACCTACCTTTATTTCCCCCTCACTCTTCAGTAGCCACCCCACTACTGAATTATATATAAGGAAAGATAGCAATCTGTCAAATTAAAAAAAGGATCCCCAGTGCATGGGGGGGGCCACTCCCAAGAGCACTGGATCTTGCTAAAATGCTTTTGAGAATGTTCAATAGATGAACACTTTTGCATATGCTCAGGAACTAATTAAACAGAAGATTAACAGTGCAATCCTATGTAGAGTTACTCCAGTCTAATCCTGTTGATTTAATTAGTTTAGGCTAGAGCAACTGCATAAGACTGCACTGTTGAACTCATTAAGACTTTTTTCTCCTTGTATTTTCACATACATTTTATTAATCTCTCAATATACTCACTGATGTAAAGCTAAGCACATTTTAAAGATGATTTTCTATATGAGTCATTTGAATTTTGGAGACAGACTAATGAGAGATTTGAAAATGAAGTCCATTTTGTTTATGGCTAGAAGCCAGGCATACACACATACACACACAAAAAATACATACCTTCTGGAAGGCTGATTATAGTTACAGTGGGAAAAGAGGTATAATACACTGCCAGAAACTGTGTGTTACGTGCTAAGAACCATCTGTATGTTGTTACTTAAAACAAAGCTTGGTGAGTCAAAAGTCACATAAATTTATGTTCAGCATATATGATGAAGGACAACATTCATGTGTGTGTGGTTCTATTTGTCTGGGCCAAAACTAGTCCTCAGTTTCCCAGAAAAGATCTTTGTCAAGGAAAGAAAGCTTTTTGAATGAAGCTGATCATACCCTTGGCAGTATTTCACACTTTTTTATAACATGGAGATTAGTCTCCTAGTCAGTAAAAGTGCATACCCTGATACCTAAAGGGCAATGTGTCTTTTTTCTCTTTGTACATATGCACCCTGAAGCCATCAGCAGGAGGTAGAGCACATACCTTTAGAATCAATAGTAAACCTTCAATTTCTAGTACTGTGTCTGGAGAAACAGGGTAAAGCAACAGAAATCTCCATCAAGGCCACTTAAGGTCTCTATCAGTTTCTTACCAGTTACTCTACATACTGCCCCCAACTTTACCACGAATCTTGCACTGATCATATTTGACAGCCAGATTTAGCATACTTGAATTAGATGTCAGCTGATCACCCAGTCTACTCAACTGGCAGTGAATGATCTAAATGCTTGCCAGATACGTTTGCACCTTTCCCAGGTTTGCCTGCTCCTTTCCTATTATAACTCTGAAACTAAAAGTGCAGGAGATCAACTTTTTTAACAAATAAAAATGGAACTTCAGAGATTGTGGCAATACATCAGTAGGCGTTAGGTCACTATAGTGCAATAACAACTAACAATTTTTAAAAACCTACAAAAGCCGTGACTGGAGAAAAAGCCATTTGTACTATACTGAACAGTCAAATTGATTATCAAAAAATTAATTCTTTGTTTGTGAATGGCGAACAGCACATGAGTTAATCTGGTGGTGTTCAAGCATCACCACAATGAGTTATCCTTGGTCCTTTCTGTCTGCTACTCATCCTAGACTCCTGCCAAACTTTGATAGTGACCTATTTGAAGTCCCACCAAAATGTCTGCTGCATCTTGAATTCCTGTGGACCACAGCATGGGTTTCATATAGAATGATCTGGGATACATTCTATCTTAAACATGTAGTGGGAAAAGACATGGTTGGCCACTTCTCTCCGTCCCCAAAATGACCCTCACTCAGTTGAGAGCACAAATCAGAGCCCCACCAGTCAGTGGAAGAGTCCCACCCTCATAGAACTCCACTGGCCACAGATGTAGGGTAAGCAGAATCTACACCTAATGGAAATCTTCACAACAACTAATTTTAAAAGAAAAAAATACAAGATTGCCAGAGAATAACGCAGCAGTAGAAAAGAGTCCAGTAGCACCTTAAAGACTAACAAAATTTGTGGTAGGATATGAGCTTTCAGGAATCACTGCTCACTTCTTCCACACACAGTAATGTGTTACTGAATCATCAGCAGCATTTGGAATTGATGTGAATAGCCAGAAATGATATTTATCTAGACAAAAATGTAGAACTGAAGGTAATCAGATTAGTTCAAGAGTTGGGATCTGATCTGAGTTTTTGTTCATTGCCTGAATGTTGCAGTATTTTTCCTATCCTTTTCCCAGTATTGTATTTCCCTTGCACTATTGTGTAAATTACCAGGACCTTTTGCTTAAGGCAATGGAAACACACTGGTTTAAAAATCTAAAGGGGAGAGAAGAAGCAACCCTTTAGTCTGTTAAAGTAGGTCAATGAAACCATTTGTAAATACTGCAAACTGTAGCCGTTGCCAGGATTTGTGCAGCCAAAAAAGCACAACCAGCTAGTGATACCACAAAGCAGTGTGGAGCCACTCTGGGAAAAAGAACACTCAGTAATCAGTTAGACCCACAGAGAGGAAATAAACATTCATATCTCAGGGCGCGATCATACGCACCCATTTGCGACGCAAGAAGGATGATTCCCCGCAGGCTCAAAGTGGTGCGATCACACAAGCACATCTGGGAAGCATCCTACAGCCGGGGTCAAACTGTCACAAGACTTTGAGCCAGCGGGGAATCAGCATATTTAGCTACCAGTGAAAAGGCAGTCTCAAATGATTTGCGATGGCCCAGAACCGGCCTTTCTGTGTGATTGCGCCAGCTCAAACAAGTGGCGTTGCGGAACGGGCTTTTTGGTTTTTCCCGCCCCGTCCTGGTATGCGCATCATCGGACGACCCCGAGGGTGGAGAGGCGAGTCATTGATCCCTTGTAGAAGCAAATAAGCGCACTGAAAATGGCCAAGGGAAAAAAACCCAACTCGCCTGTGGCTGCATGTAATCATGCAGCAGCAGTTTGCCCTCATAGGTCCACAAACCTGTGTGATCCTGCAAAAGCGGCGCAAATTGCACCGGCGCAAATTTGTGTCTATTCTCATCTGGCTTATCTCGCTCATGTGGATGGGGCCTCAAAATGCCATTCAAACTAAGTTTTTTTGCAATCAGATTTTTTTGCAATCTTACCATACTACACAATTGCCTGCCTTTTAATTTTTCATTGGGCTCCTCTCTTTTTGGCACATCAGGTGAAGAAGAAAAGAACCTTCAGCTGACAGGGGCTGGAATTTTGGATCTCAGTTTCCTTCTATAGCACTAGTGTACAAGAAAAACAAAATAATGGAAATAGAATTCCAGTGAGTTAATAAATGAGTTTGGAAAGTATAATGTCATTTACTTTTGGAGTACCTACAGTTATGAATGGTTATTAACTGGGTTTAGAAAGGAAGCAATATGAGAATCCTCTAGAGTAACCCAACTCAAACGGATTTATCATTAACAAAACAAACTAAACATAAATAGCAGCCAAGTTCTCTTGGTAACTCAAGAGAAACTGGTCATATATTGCAGATTCTTATTCCTATAAATAATACAACATTTGATTTCTCACACAAGAGAGAGTCAAGTAGACCAAACTCCAGTGCAGCTAGAATTAGAACTACTTAATTCCAAATTCTGAGTTGGATCCAACCAGCTTTTGCTGTCATGAAAATGGGAAGAGAGGGTTCCCTTTGACCACCAAAAAGACAATGATGAGGATCGTGGGACCTGCATGGACAAAGGGTATGCTCAACAGAGGCTGTAATAAGGAGGGGAAATAGGTGAGACAAGAAGGAGAAGGAGAAGGAGAAGAAGGAGAAGAAGAAGAAGAGATCGGATTTATACCCTACCCTTCACTACCCAAGGGAGTCTCAGAGTGGCTTACAAACTTCTTTACCTTCCCCTCCCCACAACAGACACCCTGTGAGGTAGGTGGGGCTGAGATAGCTCTGACAGAAACTGCTCTTTTTGAAGAACAGCTGTGCCAGAACTATGGCTTGCCCAAGGTCATCCAGCCGGTGCAAGTGGAGGAGTGGGGAATCAAACCCAGTTCTCCCAGATTAGAGTCTGCGCACTTAACCACTACACCAAACGGGCTCTAAGTGAAAGACTAAGTGAAAAAGCCAGCTGGATCTAACTGTATATGTCAGGAGCACATTAAATTATGGATAGATGTATTTTCTTAACAGTACAAGAAAAAAATGGAAGGTATAACATTGTAATTGCATTTGTATAGTCTAGATGGTCCTTGTAGGACATGCATCACTACTACCCCCAAGTTCCCAGAACAGATGACAAAATATGTTTCATGCTGGTAATTAGTTAACTGCACTATTTAATGCTGCAAATCCAACTCTGCCACCAGACTTCAGAAAGGTTCACCACGCAAGAGCAGAATGCAGTCAGTCTCCAGTTCTTTGAAATGTTATTCCAAATGGGCTTCAACTCGGATAACTAAAAATCATGCTGTGGCATATGCTTGGCTTCGTCTTGGCCTACTGTTACGAAAACTTTCTATCTGCCCAAGCTATCATCCTGACTGCTGGTGGAACAAACATTTCCAGGTTAAGAACAGTGATGGCAACAGAGTTCACACTTCCAGGGTCTATATCACAAACTTGCAGGGTTATTTTTGGGCAGGAATGCACAGGAATGGACTTCCGGCTGGCTTTCAAGTTGGCCACGCCTACAGCCTCCCCCCCCCCCAAGGTTCCCCAAGTGCCTGGAAAACCGCAAGGTGCCTGGAGAAGCCAAGCCAATCTAAGGAGGGAAACTGCCTTCCTTCCCTCAGATTCCCCATGCACCCTGCAAGCTGTGGGGCACCTGGGGAAGCCAATTTCGCAAGGGAGCTGTTCTGCTGGGGGTGTGGCCTAATATGCTAATGAGTTCTTGCTGAGCTTTTTCTACCAAAAAAATGCCCTGCAAACTTGAGCAGTCTTTAATGTTTACCTACAATACAAGTTTTAGCATTATGGCCCTGAATTCATCTCTAGCTCTTATTTCATCTAAGATGGCTGAAGAACTGCCTTCCATCCATCCATTTATCTGGCTACTGCTGCTGTAGCTGTGGCAAAGGTGGCTCCTCTGACATCAGGCATTCTGGGAGAATCACATGTCGTAGCAATCCTTGCAGTTCAAACACAAACACAGCAGTGTTCTAGATACAGAGGGGAGGAGGGAATGGTAAAAGATTGAGAAGAGTATCAGAGAAATCAGCCTCCTTCCCTATTGCTGCAATAGAGGAGGAAGAACAAAGAGAGAGAGGGCATTGGAGCAGCCACTGCCACCATCACAAAGTAGGGGGGAAAGAGGAGAAAGCCAGAGTGAAAGGGGTTGACAGGACAGAAGGCTGGGGTGTGTGTCATGGATTGGAGCTGGCAATTATAAGGCAATTGTTCAAAATTCTCTTTCTAATCTGAATCAGTCCTGGGAGAGTTCACAAATCATTGCATCACATTTTTGGTAACTGTTTTGAATTTTTTTTTTAATGAGCTTATAGGTTTACCCAAAAACAACATAGTAGAATAGACTGATGTATATCCAACATACCGCAATGACTAAACCACACCTTGAATGGACTGAATTTTCCTTCATCTACCTCTTGACCCACCCATCCATCCCCTGCAGTGGCCAGTGAGGAATAAAGTGCCAAGGACTGAGTTTCTGTGTCAGGAAAGAGATGACTGATGGTTTGCTTGGACACATTTTGGAAGAGCCACTGATTTAAAGCATATAAGTTATTAGTTTCTAATTTTTGTTTCTTTTACATTCACTGTTTGTAAAAATTTTCTCTGGAAGACAGCCCAAAAACTGATAAGAATCAAAAGGTTTCCAAGGATTCTTGATGTCTTCAGAACTATGTAACCTGGCAGGTTAAGGTGCTAGAATTTTCTTAAAGAGTGGGTTTGAGATTCGACATCTATGGTTTTAATATGAGTAATTATATCATGGAAACATTTTCCTCCTTTTTTGCAATAAATCCCTCTAAAAGTCAATTTAACAATATACCAACTTAAAACATGCCAGGAAAAATAAAAATAATTTTTGGTTCTGAGGTAGCAACAGAATATATATCATTTATAATAAACTAACTGCAGAGGCTGATCAATTTTTTAACAGCATAAAAATAAAATTTGTACTTCTTTGAATGTTCCATAATATACAATACATAATTGCAATGACAGAACCCAAATACATATGAAAAGGTTAGTGACTATATATGCCACCATACGTACAAACACATTCGATAACTCAAAGCCATAAAGCAGCATGCATATTAAAGTGCAATCTTGAAACTAAGTTCTCCACAATGGTTTCATTTAAGAACAGAAACAACTTTGATAGTTAATGTCCTGGTCCTCTACATATTTAATCAAAAGTAAGTCCCATTCAAATCACCTGAATTTCCCTGCAGTAAAGTATGCTTAGGAACTATATATTTACACTTCAAAGGACAGGGATATAACAGCTAGTGTTGACACAAGTAGCTGGTGACTATAAATCCCCCCATTTTTATTTAAGCCTCATTCATATGATTGTTGGACTGGAGGCAGACCATTTGTTTTCCTTTAACCCATGGGAGGACTTGCTTGAACAAACAGCCATGAGTACAAGAGGCCCAGTTCATGTGTTGCCACCATCCATCTCAGTATGAAGACTAAACTGGGACACTTTTGCTCAAGTCAAGAGACTCACACAACTCACTCTGTGGCACATATCCTCCCAGTGTGCTCAGCAGAGTTTGAAGCTTTCCAGAGTAGAGTGTAGGATACAAGCCACTCTGAGCAGGGAATTGTCAAAAGCTGAATAAAAAAGCAGCGCTCATGCCCCTCATGTACACTTGTGACCAATAATTAATTATTTCTTAATTATACATCATTGCTATTAAAGGTAGTTCTAGTAATGTTTCTGGGGATCACTATGTCAGATGTTTATCCTCTTATTAAACATCTAACATGAATAAACAAAATTGAGCTCCATTTTGGTTTACATGTAAGCAAACTGACTGATATTGGAAACAGCACAAATGAGCCTCTAGCCTTCCAAACCAAGCCCCTTAACATCAGGAGTCAATGTGGCCCCACACATCCATATACCACCCCCCTCCTGCTGCTTCCAGCCCTGGATTCACATACATATGGATGGGGAGAAGCCATCTTTCCTGCCTAAACTGTGACAAATAAGGGCTTGTCTTTGTTCTCTTTGGGGAGCTCTTCCCCCTTAGTAATTTGTTATGATGCTCGAGGACGAGCCCCCTCTGTAATGACACAAACCAGAACCCCAATGTCAAACTATAGCATATGAAAGTCTTATTGGTCATTTTATAAATATGGGCTTGCTCTCTAGAAACATTATGGAGATACAAGTTCCATTTCCTTGCCCATATTCTATTTGAAGCAATGAAAATTCAGGTACCAACATCTGAATTGCATCCTGCCTCATTTGCTGAATGAAGACATATGTATATATGCTTTGCATTCCAAAAAGCAAATTATTTGGCAACTGTAGTTTATTTCTGGATGTAGCACAGTAAATGTAAATCCCATGTCCAACAACTCTTGTTTTGCTCCAACAAAATCATGAGTCCCCTTTTCCAACAATGAAGAACAATCTGGCTAAAGCCCAATTCTACAGCTAGCAATCACCAAGGATACATTGCTGCTATTAAAAGCTGGCTCCTAGACCCTAACAACATTCCTGGGGAGTGCAGGGTTGTTTTTCTTTTCTTTTCTTTAGAAGACATCTAACATGTATCAACTTTGGCCCCAATCACACACAGAATTAGCCATGTGATAGGCACGAATGCCATGCAGATTTTAAGGGTGCGATCACACCAGAACATCTGGCAAGCATCCCACACCCGTCGGCAACCCGTTTCTCTCTGCCGAAGAAGCAGAGTGAAAAGATACTAGGGAAAGTCCAGTATCAAACAGGTTTTCTATGGGCCACAGATGGACTTTCCCCGTGTGATTGCTCCAGCGTACACTCATGGCGTCGGGGATAGTCTGATCTGGCTATCCGACGCCCTGCCATTTTCCCCCTTCTCAGTATGCACATCATCGCATACTGCCATAGGAAGCCCTCAGGGTGGAGATGCGATTCATCAATCCCCTGTTTAAGAGCATTGGAAAAAAACGGCAAACACCCTCCCCCCCGACTCACCCACGATTGCATCTGATCACGCAGTGGCAGGCTGTGCCTGCAGCTTCACAGAACTGTGTGATTGCACAACTGTGGGTCAAATTACTCCAGAGCAAATAACCTCACTCCCCCCACGGATTATCTCGCTCATGTGACCGGGACCATAATTGATCTTTATTTTGGTTTACATGCAACCAAACTGACTTGGTTCATTTTGTCACTGAGTAACTACAGCCATTTACATGGCAACTTGTTTGTAACAGTTATCACAGGTGCAGATTTCTATCCATGCAGATGCAATGCCCATTAATGTAGGTCTCATTTATCACAGAAGGACTGCACTGCTGGTGCTGGGAAATTATTGGCTCACATCCTCCAACTCTATTCCACCAAGTTTGAAATCTTCTTCTGGCCCAGGGAGGAAGGCTCCTTGGGACACATGAAAGCTTCAAAATTGGCTAAGCAGAGTGGTAGGATACAAGCTCGTATCTCCCATAAGCTAAGAAGCAGTGTGCAATCCATGCTAACCTTGCTACTGCAAAACTATTCAAAGAGCACCTTATTTTAATGACTGGAGGAAACATGGCAGCCTGCGTTTGGTGGATTTGTGTCCAGCATGCATCTAAATTATTTAGAAGTACTGTCATTTTGTAAAAAAAAAAGGAGTCAGAAGAACCTACCCTTTACCTGTCAGTAGATATTTCTGCATTTGAGCCTTAGCTTTATCGATGAAGCTGAATAAAGTCTTATTGTACTGTTATTGTACTGTCAGGATAATCATTTCAATATTAACACAATATTAAGAGTTAAGAAGGACATTATGACCAGCCTAAAATCATGACCGTTTAAAGATACTAATTTCAAGGCTAATGGTAAAAAGCATTAAAATGATAAAATGTTTCCGCAATATCAGGAAAAAAATATTCAAAATATCTATGCCAAAGTTTCAAGATGGATAAAATCTATTTTTGCAGGATCATTAGTATAAAAAGTTAACCTAGGTATGTAATGGAAATTAAGTCAGAGATTTCCAAGAACATTCGAATTTTTTGTTAGAGGTTTTGTTAAAGGCAAGAAGAAAAGGCAAGCAATCTACTGAAGATAAGAATGGTCTGTGGTATACAATATGTAATGTTTCATAAGCCAGAGGCTTTTCCCCTTGCAAGTTAATAAGTACATGTTTGTGACACCTTTTAAAATGTTTATATTTGTAGATGGCTTCTGAGAATCTTCTGACCTTTATTCATTTATGTCATGATACATTTCCTGCCAAGCTGTGGCATGACATCATGGGACTTGATCATATGAGACTTTGTTGTAAACGGTTCAGTCCTTTCATTTAGTAAGTGCCTATAAGAAGAAACAGTGAAGTTTTGACAAGAAAAATCACTCTCTCTGTATCATGAACTGATCCATTGGAACAAGCCAAATACTGATGCATTGAATGCAATGAATGCTTATCTGAACTGCCTGGTGAGATAAGTTACTATAGTGTGAGACTGAAATACCTGGTTCAAATTGTTGGCAGAGTTTAAATATGAAAAAAGGAGCAGAGCACCAACTGTTTAAGGAAAATAACTTGGTTTATTAAAGAAGAATAAACTCTGATAGAACAGGGGAGAGAGGCTTAACTAACTGACTAACTGCTGTGAGAGACAGGAACAAAGGGGGAGGGCTCAGTTGGAGCAGGAAGTCTCCAAAGAGCCAATCAGGAGACAGGAAGGACATAATTCAAAATTGTAGAAAGTACCTAATGTAGCTATGCTAACTAGCAGTCCTTCAGTGGTCCCCTATAGGCTGTTCTTCTGATCTTCTTCAAGTAGGTGCACTATAGACCTTGTATACTCCAACACAAATCCCTCCACAGCCATTAGGCTTACCATAGGCCAATCACTGTCTCCCAGCCTCATCTCCCTCACAGGGTTGTTTTGACAGTAAGATTATGAAGAATATTGTATGTGGCACCCCAAGCACCTTGGAGGAAGGGTGGGATAAAAATAAAATAAACAAACAGCCCAATGGAAGCCCCAAATTAGATACCTTGGCTGGGATCCAAAAAGCAGCTTCTGGCACACCAAGGCTTCATCTCACCTAGTAGGATTTTTGGTTGGTCCTCCTGTCATTGAACGAGCTGCTTTTAAAAGTCAGATGTGTTTCATAAGTCACTTACCATATGGCACAGCAGAGCTGGTGTTCAAGAAGCCTTCTTTCTGAGTCTCCTCAGCATATGGAACTGGTTGTGTAGTGCTTGGCTACTATTGTAAGGAGGGCTTCCTCTGAGATTGAAGCTCATGTGATAAATATCAATGGGAGTTGTGCATTGACTTAAGTTGGATGTTGATCGAATGCTTTAAAAGTGACTCAACTTTCACAGGGCTTTATGGAGAAAGAGTGCTTATAATAAAAGGCCCCTGACCAGTTGCATTTTTTTTAAAAAAAGACATTTGCATCCCAATTGGATCAGCATCTGTTGCAATAATACAATACAGGCCCAGACCCCATCAGAATAAAGCTGATCCCCATCCTGTCATCTGGCCTCACATTTGCCTGCCATGTTGTAGCAAGGAATGTGATACCAGGCTGACAAAAAGCAGTCCTCGGTGTGCCTGCAGAGCCCCTTTGTTCCTCAGAGTCCCCTGCTGGTTTTCAAACTCCAAATGGCTCCCCTCTGGTATCTCCTGGAGTCATTTAAACCAAAACGGCCCAGGCAGCTCACAAACAGCAGGTGCTCCCCTGCTTTGCATTGACACCTTCCAATCCAAACACACACCTCTCTTTTTCAGGCTTGAAAATAAATCAAGGCCTTATCCATTTAGATTTATACTTTGACTTTTGGCTGGGTTTTGTTTATCTCTGGGTCTGTTCCTGGGAGAATGTTCTTGACATATTCAACTTGGTGGCAAACAAGGATAAATTGCTCACATGCAGGGTAAAAGTGAAAGGGGGAGGACAATAGTTGGTCTGAGTAGTTTTTCGTTACTATATTGTTGCGTAATTTTGAAGTGGAGTTCTAATAGCTGTTAAATTGTGAATAATTAAAAAAAAATACTAGCACTGATTCTTAAACTTTTGGATGTACCTTGCTACAATTGTGCGGAAAGATTTTTCCACTGAGAGGTCAGTGCTGCAAAGTCTTAGTAATTCCTACAAGGTGGCCAGTTTTCTCATCAATCAGAAACTCAAGAATATATAAAATATAAAAGTATCTATAACCTGGAGACACGTTAAGCTTGGCTCAGCATTTCTTAACAGCGAGGGCAAATATCCAACACAGTGACTTCAATAGGCTTGGGGATGTCAAGGGAATAACCTGTAGAACTTAGTCCAAAGAGCATATTAACAAGATGAAGTAATAGTTCCTTCTCTCCATTGTGAAAGATTCATTGTTCATTCCTTCTATGGTTCACACGATATAGACATCTTCCCCTTTCCAGCCCATGAAACACTGAAGAATGCTGCTTCTTTAGCAAAGATGACAGGTATTTTCTTTCCAAAATCAAAACTCTTCTATTGCTTCACAGTTCTATATTTTGCTTTATACCACCCAGTCTGCTCTGCAACAGCCTGCCTCTCTGCCTAGCTTCCAGGGGGTAGAATCAACAAGTTTGCCTCTCTCCTTTGCAGCTATACTGCCTTTCATGGTGGGAATATAGCCTTTGTCTGCAACCACTACCACAACCACCACCATCACCACACACTGCCTGACTTCAGAAATGGAAAGCAAAATTACATACATTTGAACACTAGTGAGTTTGGCTCACATTCTGCTCGCTGGACACAATCAGAGAACCAATTTTCATTAAGCAGCTCAGGTGTTCATGAGCAGCTTGACCCCAAGTGGTGGATTACATTCCATATATTAAAACAGCATAGTACAGTGCAACTGACAGCATTTCATCCATGCACATTTACACCTCCCCTCTGAAGTAGTTTGACTGCTGTCTTTTCCTACACTCATTTCACGCTGGTTTCAAATTTCACTCCCTGGATCTGAAGAGTACTAAGCAACAGGATCTGTTTAAAGCAGTAAAATGCTAGCTTGACCACAGGAGGGCAATTAACAAATGCAAACAGTAATTTTTAAACGAGAACAAGTATGGTTTGAAACTAGAAACAGGTATAGATGATTTTTTTTAAAAACTAGAATGATTCCAGCGAGAAAGTCAGATGTAGATTTGACTTTACATACAGTCTGATGAGAGTCCTAGATCTTCCCCCACAGACCTGTCATTGTTGTGTGCCACTCAGCAGCCAATCATTTAAAGGCTAAGAAGCCAGGCAGCAATTGTAAGTAAATACTGTATTGTTTTTTTAAAAAGTCTTACTATTTGGTAGTCATCTATGCTGTCAATTTTGTACAGTATTATGGGAGTTGTAGTTAGGCTTACCATGTGCCCACCCATGGTGGGCAAACTCCCACCTCTGCCATCAATCATCTGCCCTTGATCAACTGAGCAGCAGGAATAAAACTGGGGGAGTGGAACATCACAGACATTCTGACATCCACAATGCCTTTACCATAGGTATTGGGGGGATTCCTACAGCATTGTGGGGGTTGTGATGTCACTTCTGAGTGACTACCCAGAAGTCACATCATAGCATCCATTATGCTCCCCTGCCCTGCCACTCACAAGCTCCTGGGTTCACAGATGCAGGGCTGGCAACCCCATTTATAGTCCCCCTCCCCACATAACTGAATTAGCAGACCATGACCCTGGGCCAAATTGCAAACACAAAAGAACAAACTGAAATTCCATCACAACTGTGCAGTGACTCAAGTCAGATTGTAGTGAGGTCAGGAGATCCAAAGCTCAGTTCTCAAGTGACTGTGGGTGTCAAAATGGTATGTGTACCTATCAAACATCCTCACTGCAGAGTTTTCAGCACCTCTAAGCAAAACATTTCACTCTTACAGTACCAGCTGCAGCACCAGAACATAGAACAGGATAGCAAGCCAACAGGACCCATTTCTTATATAAACTATATATGAGAAAAACCTCTCCAAGCTACTGTGACAGAACAGTGTTTGACATAAAGTGGAAATGCTGTATAAAAATGTCTATCAGAATGAGGGTTGTCATTATGTCTGAATGCAGCCACAGAAAAACACGGAATGTATTTTGGTTACAGATCATCTCATTACAGTCATTTTTAAGAACCCCAGAATCATTACAGCTATAGTCAAAAGCTAGGCGCTGAAGTCCCATTGAACTTGTGCCACATTGCGCTGGTCTCTGGAAATGTGGCATATACATTTTCTAAATAAATATGCTCAGTAGGGTTTACTTCCAAGTACACATACTTGGGATCAGAAAGTATACGATACTTTATTTACCTTTTCTATGATTTTTATCCTAATTATGCAATGTATGTGATGGGATTAAAAGCTAAGAGCAGGAAGTTGTGATTCACTCAACTGAAAAATGAATCAAGGAGGAAATGGCATGATTTGTGATGACAGTGTTCAGTACTACCTGTTGTGACCATGACTGCTCATCATTCCCTACTTTGCCATTTCTTGGAAACCAGACAAGTAAACATGCCAGGCACACTTCAGCTATAAACCACTACAAAGAGACTAAGAGCTGTTTGTTCTTTTACTACCTTTTCACTGTGACAACTCCCAAATTCTTTCAGTGCCATGCCAGCTACATCAAGACACTTGAAAAGTGAACTGAAGTGATTCAAGACAAATTCTGAAGAGAAGAAAATACCAGAAGAGTAAAATAAAAACATGCTTTTCAAAAAAAAACAACCCACCACCCCAGTTGCCTTCTGATATTTCTTGAAGTATTAATGAGTCATCCAAAATACATGAAGTTCACTTTTGTCAGAAGGATGTGACTATTGGGGCAGCCAGGTCTGTTGTAACCCTAAACTTCAAACAGGAAAAGGAGTGAACTTGTAGGAATTCAGGCAACCCCTAATTCTCTTTCCAGATGTGAAGTTTCCTTCCTGTGTGTCTTTGTGCCAGTTTCCTTACCTCTCTGCCTCAGTTTCCTCTCATGAGAATTATAACAGCAAGCTGAAGCTACTCACAATTTTCTGCAGTAGAGTTGAAAGAGGCCTTCCCTTTTCAATTATGTTTCAGCATTTGTTGCATAAATATTTTGCTTTTTTAATCTACACTACCTTCAGTTTAATGCATTTCAATTGTCCCCTAGTGGTGTCATAATATAACTAAATCTGTAGCATTTTGACATCATCCTGTTTATTGGATGGAATCATCCATATGGATAATCCCAAACGGAGGGATTAGCCAGCCAGAAAAAACAGGACCAGACAAGACTGGGAAAAGAGTAAATCCTCACTTAATCTAAGTGTTTTAGGGAAACATTTCTACCAAGCCAAAATGATCAGGTACTACAGAAACATCAAAATGAGAATATTCAATGCACCTGTAGTGAATGTATTATGTTAGCTTACATATTCAGTTAATTTCTTAAATGAATCACTTGATAGAAGTCATGTGGCCTGGGAGACACCTGATATGCTGCTGTTTGCTGCTGCTTTTTATATCTGTCTTTCTATAATCTGGGAGCTGTAGATCAATCTGTTTGGAGACAGAAGACCTCATGAACAGGCTTATGAAATTTCCTCTTAAAGCAAAGTTGAGAGAATTACAATAAGACAGAACCACACTGCAAAGCTAGTGACCTATTTATTGGAATATCCACTGCTTTTATTATAATCAGCTCCAAACTACGAACCCTATGATGCACTGTAACTGTAAGCAACATAACACGTGCAAGAAACAGTCATATGTTACTGTGGCAGAACAGGCCTGTTCTGGCCTGCAGGCCCTGTTCCACCCTGCCCTCCAAGGTTTTCTCAACACCTGGAGAAGCTTTTCTCTCTCTCTGATAACCCACCACTACCACCACTACCCACTAGGAGAGTCAGGGCTACCAGCTTCACTTCGAAGTTCTGAGGCCTTGCCTCTGTGTCTCCCACTGCACAGCACCTGATCACCACTGGGACAGTTTACAGCCCTGCACACCATGGGAGGAATAGCCACTTGCCAACTGCCTGCCTTCCACCACCCCCCACTCCTTTTAAAATAATGTGCCTGAGATTATGGAAGTCTATGTGGTACAGAGAACCACTGCCAGCATCTTAGGTTATTTATCTTAAAGAAAATGTTTTTATTAAAGCATTTATTAAAACATATTTATTAAAAATTATTTATTAAATATTTATTTATTTAAAAGAAAATGTTCACAAGCATACTGTTAGCACAGCATCAGATTGAGGAAGGGATTTCAAAAGAAATAGGTAAAATGCAAATCCTCTGTCCTTCTTTACACATGCCCTATCAAATGCTAATATACGACAGGCTCCTAAAGTTTAGGAAGTTACAAATCTCTACAGTGTTACCATTACCTTGAAGCTTTCTGTAGCTCTCTGGGGCAGCACATGATCAATTGCTGTCTCCTTCAGACCTCAGTTAAGAGTACTGTACCCCTTGATGGACCCAGCATGAAAACAGACCTCCTCCTTGCTGCAAGGAGTTGTTATCAACTCTCTTTTCCCACCCACTGACCCAGCCAAGCCAGATCAGCAAAGCTCTTCCTGGCATTTCTAGCATTTTCCTTTCTGTAGCCTCTCCAGTATCTAATTCCTCCAAATCTCTGTTCCCTGCTTGAAGTGGGGGTGGGGGGACTGGATCCTCTTATTGTCTCTAGCTAGACCTATCAGCATTTGTATGAATGTGGGCTGAGGTGAGTCTGGAAAGCAATTAAGAACATAAGAGAAGCCAATGTTGGATCAGGCCAGTGGCCCATTCAGTCCACAACTCTGTCACACAGCGGCCAAAAACACCAGGTGCCCTCAGAAGGTCCAGCAGTGGGGGCAGTGGGGGCACCAAACATCACTTGCCCCAGACTGAGAGTTCCTATCTATACTTTGTGGCTAATAGCCACTGATGGACCTCTGCTCCATATGTTTATCTAATTCCCTCTTGAAGCCATCCATGCTTGTAGCCACCACCACCTCCTGTGGCAGTGAATTCCACGTGTTAATCACTCTTTGGGTGAAGAAGTACTTCCTTTTATCTGTTCTAACCCGACTGCTCAGCAATTTCATGGAGTGCCCACGAGTTCTTGTATTGTGAGAAAGGGAGAAAAGTATTTCATTCTCTACCTGCTCTATCCCATGCATAATCTTGTAAACCTCAATCATGTCACCATTTCTCCAAGCTAAAGAGCCCCAAGCGCTTCAACTTTTCTTCACAGGGAAAGTGTTCCAACCCTTTTATCATTCTAGTTGCCCTTTTCTGCACTTTTCCCAGTGCTATATTTGTTTTGAGATGTGGCAACCAGAACTGTACACAGTACTCCAAATGAGGTTGCACCATCGATTTATACAGGGGCATTATGATACTGGCTGATTTGTTTTCAGTTCCCTTCCTAATAACCCCCAGCATAGCGTTGGCCTTTTTCATTGCAGTCGCACAGTGTCCTGAACTATCTCCCCCCCACCCTTCCTGTCTCTGCCCGGAGAGAAGGGGGAAAAAACCTTTAAAACTCAGAGTGGAAGTTTTGCTCATTTCAAACCCCCAAGTTAAAATGCATTTCTTTAGTTACCTTAAGACTACAGGTTCTTAGTTAGTTGTAATTCTTGCAATATTTCAAAAAGTTGCTGTTACATTTCAGTTAATTAAGCTTGCTCAAGGATACCTGGCTTTATAGTAACTAAAGTACCTTCACAAAAGATATCGGGTAGGTGAACCAACTCAATTTCTGACCATATCAGGATCTTCTGTGCTACATGGAGCTTTGCATGGCATCTCAAGGTCACATTTGTCCACAATGGCTGCTGTCAGAAGAATAATGCCAACCCATTGTGCTGAGCAGGATATGCTGGGTTACAAGTAACAATAACATTTATTTTTTTATTTTTTTTATTGGACTTGTATCCCACCCTCCCATTTTAAACACTTGTTTATCAGTACCAGCATCTCAGAGACTTAGAACATTTGTGGTACAGTTCCATGTCTACAAAACTGATATGGACTCTCCCCATTTGTATATCAAAATCTCTTTATAATAAAAGCTGTGGAGAACAGGAAAGAAGAGGGCAGAATGGCCAAGATGAGTACACTGTGAAAGTAGGTTAAAATCTACTGTTAGTTAAACAAATAGCCCAAGCCTAAGCTTAGTTGTACCTGTTGTGGCATTCCCTGTCAAGATCTTTGCTCACACAACTTCTAAACAAAATGAAATGTTACAACTCCTTGTCAGTGGAAGCTGCACAAACATTAGGAATTTCAGAACTTTGTGTGTCAGAACCGTGCTGTGCAGCAGTTTTTCCTCACTATGGGGGCACCATGGCAGGAGGCAAGGCTAAACTCCTATAGCTGCAGAGTGCTTCCTTAGTGACTGGAACTTGACACCAATAACAGGCTCTAAATGACAATGTTATGTATGTATGTATGTATGTATTTATTATTTATATTTATATCCCACCTAGCCAGACAAGCTGGCTCAAGGCGGCTAACAACAACTAAAATCATAAAACAATGGCATTCAGTTAAAACAAAGTACATTATGCATAAAATTACAGAATAAAACAAGCAGAAGATGGTGGCAATTCCGGCTGCACCCAACAAAGAAGGCAGCATCCCATAAGTCCCAGGCCAGGAAAGTTCCACCAGCCATTTCCTCAGTGGCCCATTTCCCCAGTGGTGGCTCCTAATCTAAGGCCTGGCGGAAGAGCTCCACTTTGCAGGCCCTGCAGAACTGCAAAAGGTCCCGCAGGGAGCAGCCACTGAGAAGGCCCTGGCTCTGGTGGTCAATAACCTAGCCTCTCTCAGGCCAGGGAGGGTCAGGTGATGTTGTGAGCCTGACCACAGTGCTCCCTGGGGTATATATGGGGAAAGGCGGACCCTTAGGTAGGCAGGCCCCTGACCATATAGGGCTTTAAATGTTAAAACCAGCACCTTGAACTGGATCCGGTACGCTATAGGCAGCCAGTGCAGCATCCTCAGTACAGGCTGGATGTGGTCTTGTATGGAGAGACCCATCAACAGCCTGCCCACGGCATTCTGCACTAGCTGCAGCCTCCAGAGCTGAGACAAGGGCAGCCCCATGTAGAGAGCGTTACAGTAGTCTAACCTCGAGGTGACCATTGTGTGGATCACTGTCACCAGGTCATTGTGTTTGAGGAAGGGAACCAACTGCCTAATCAGCCGTAGATGATAAAAGGCCGCCTTGGCAGTGGCTGCTACCTGGGCCTCCATAGTTAAGGAGGCATCCAGGAGCACTCCCAAACTCCGAACCCTCGGCACTGGCACTAATGGCACCCCCCGAAGGTCAGTAGTGGGATCCCTACCCCCGGCCTGCTCCGACTCAGGCACAGGACCTCCATCTTTGTTGGATTCAATTTCAATCAGCTCAGCCTAATGACGGTTGCACATTAAGTTCCATGGTACTCAGAGCTGACAGTAAGTAAACATGTAAGGCTCATTATGCCTATGTTGAAAACATAAAAAAGCATTGGGCACTTTCACACATGCGAAATAATGCCATTTTAATCCACTTCAGTGGCCATTTGCAAGTGGATTTGCCATTTCACACAGTAAAATCCAGTTGCAAAGTGCATTGAAAGTGGAGTGCATTATTCATAAAATTGACATTTTGTGAATTTTTTTGAAAATTAATTTATAGTTTGAATAGTTCTAGTGCTTAATATTTGGAAAAGCTGCCCAATCAAAAGAATTCATCAGAAAGTAGACATGTGCCTCCACATTTTTAAAAATACGTAACACAAGTCTGCAGTTGCAAGACTGTGGACAGCTGCTGTGCAGGTCTAGGGAGACATTTACAAAACCTCTGACAACTCATGCCTCAGCAAGGGAAGTGAAGATAATGGTAAGCATGAAAATCTTGCCAGTCTCATGATTTGGAGTTCCTTTCCGTACTCAGCGCTTGCTGCGTTCCAGCATTCACGGGATTGATATAATGTGACATTTGGCCTCCTCATGGGATTTCAAATCTCAAATCATGAAAATACCACAAGAGTACCAGATGACATTTTATTTGGCATCATAAAGTGTTCCTTGCGGCTTTAAAGCAGCCAGTAACAAAAAATCATAACACAAATTCTAACATTCTCAGTTTAACTCCACTGCATCTGGATCTCTCTGTCTTAACTTTGATCTAATTCTGTGAGGCTCATGCACACATCCTTAACAAGCATGATTAATTCCTGCTTGCAGCTCATCCACAGCGCTGAGCTTTGCCTTCTGCAGCCCAGAGCCAACTGAGTAGCATCTATTAGTTGTTTTAAAGGCTGGAGTTCCTCCGCTAAGTGTAAACAAACACCCTTATGTCTGGCTATTATCAAACGACCTCCCCAGCTCCCTTTGAGTTTATGAGAGGGTTCTGTGTCTTCAGGCAAGTCAACTAGCACTGCTGTTAATTTAACCAATTAGATAACCATTGATTAGCCCATTTCAAGGAATTTACTCTGCTAGCACAGGCCCACATCAGAGACTCAAAGGCATGAATACAACCTCTGTGGATGAAATCCAAAGTGCGGGGGCCCAGTAATGGCTTTAACTGGCTGGAGATGTGGTCTTCTGCAAGTTTTAGCCATGTCACAATACTCTAACTTTAAAATCTTGGTTATTTGGACAATCACATAATTATTGCCAGTGATACTCAGGCATCATTTGTAGCAGCAGTTGCTGTTTAAAAAGAGTATAGAAAATCTCAGTTCTCTGAATAGGCTCATAGCCTGTGGTCCAGCTCTGATACCTTGTTACCATATATCTGGCAAGGGCAAACCATCACACACATTCTGCATGGTGTGGCAAGGAACAAAGACCTCTGCAAAATTAAGAAAAGTCACCAACTATGATGCACAGGAATGAAGAAGGGCTATTTAAGTCAACTGAAATCTGTGCAATTAACTTAATTGTATTTACCAACTGGAGGATGTAAAGCTGCATACGTTGATGAGTTTTATCTTCAGTGCCTTCTTTTGGAGTGACTTCAAAATTAAGAAGAAAATCCAGCCCACTCTAAATCTGTCCCTGCATGTGTGAAGGATTGCAGTTTGTAGATGCATAAGGGAATTCCCATAGCAAGGGCCCCTCCCATGTACAGAAAAAAACTAGATCATCCTATGATTCATTCTAACCTACCCCAAACACTGTTATGTCAGTAAATAGGAGACATTCTAAAAGAAGTGGAGGAAAAGCCTCCTCTCATTTTACAAGATACTGCCACATTACTTTCCCTAACTATACTTATATGAAATATCCACAATGCTAGTTATTTTCACTGATGTGCATAAATGGATAAAGTTACATGTATTCCATTATACCACTAATTCAGTGGTTCTCAACCTTTCTAATGCCGCGACCCTTTAATACAGTTCCTCATGTTGTGGTGACCCCCAACCATAAAATTCTGCCAACACACACAACAATGAAGCTACTTTTTCAGATGTTTTCTCTTGCATGGCAGTTAGCACCAAACAACTTTAATACAGACTTTAGACACACATATATTTGCAAGCTATTCCCAACAAGACACAACGAATACTAAGGCTTCAGACTTACTTTTCTTCAACAGAAGATGCCATGAGAAAATGAAGGTAGGTGGGGGGGGGAGGCTGTTGCAGATAGTGGGGAGAGAGAGAGAGAGAGAAAGGGGGAAGAGAGAGAAAGGGAGAAGAGAGAGAGAGAGAGAGAGAGAGAAAGGGGGAGAGGGGGGGAAGGAAGGTAGTTGGGGTGGGGGTGGCTTTTGCCACTTTTCCTGGGCTCTCCTGCTAACCCCAGTGGCTGTCATTCCACTCTGGGGCCTGTCATTCCATTCCCAGAATACTCTTGCTATCCCCAGTGGCTGTCATTCCACTCTCGTGGTCTCTCATTCCGGTCCCAGAACTCTTCTGCTACCCCCAGGCCCTGTCAATCCACTCTGGGGCCTGTCATTCCAGTCCCAGAAGGCTTCTGCTACCCCCTGGGGCTATCAGTCCCAGAGTAGTCTATATGGGCCCAGAGGCCCTAATGGAAAATCCATTCCACATTTTCTTTGCAACTCTACTTGTACTGTAATGTATTTCAGTGGAGCCCATGCAAATCAATTGGCATTCCTGGCTCCCATTATTTCCAATGGGCCTTCAAGTGTTTCCCATTGTTTCCAATGGGCAATCCTGCCCTCTTAGTACATCTCTTTCTGGCATGAGCAGTTAGAAACAGAAAAAAAAATGATTTCTTTCTTTTTAAAAATAAAAGCTAAGAAGTAACAAAGAATGGAAAAGCTGGAGAAATTCAAAAAGGACTGGAGGTGGGGGAGAGGAGAGCTGGTTGGAATCAAACTTTGCTCTTGGAGCAGGAGGGCGAAACGGAGGGCTTCAACTTTTGGGGCACTGAAAATAGTAAGAAGCCTGATTAAAGATATATATTGGATGAAAAAACTGGATGAAAAAAGTATGGGATCAGTTTCTAATGGAAAAAATAACATACCGACTACATCAAACAGAAATTTACCCGAAAACTACAAACTCCATAGAAAAATTATTTCTATGACTATGCTGTCAAACACAAAATACTGCCACAAAACAAATTTTGTAAAGATCTAATACTAATGTAATACACTAAATCTTTACTCCTTACAAGAAACACTTGCGCACTATACAACACTCAATTGTGAACAACCAAATTTAATGTTAAAAATACTAGAAATACAACTACTAGATATATTGGAATAACCAAAGGTTAGTATAAGAAAATAGAAATAGGAATAGGAAACTGTTTATTGGTAAATTGTTAAATGCTTTATTTTAGATGTCAACTATTTTTGAACATGATAACAGCTATGTAAACAACCACCTATGCTGTATGTTATATAAATATCAATAAAGTTTATTTATCAAAAAAAAAAGATATATATTGTTTTAATCCACAGTTTTTTCTACTTCTCTCTCTTTCTCTCTCTGTCCATACACACACACACACACACACACACACTCCTCCTTTCTTTCTACTTTGGTGTTCAAAATAAAAAGGAGGGGGGCCGGCCACCAGAGAAGGGATCTCACCCTGTTCCCCAAGGATTTCTAAATTTACAACACAAAAGCTTACCAGAAGACACAGAAGCTGTGCAACCTGGAGAAGCAAAACTTTAGACAGAGGACTCTGAAACCCCACCCTACCCCCACTCTGTAGGAAAGCTACGGCGTGCTCTGCTCGGACTTCTGGGTGAGCGGAGCAGGGCTTTTGGTGAGGGAGGGGTGGGAAGGGGAGGGGCTCGGATGCCAGTCGGCGACCCCTGTGAAATGCTTGTTCGACCCCAAAAGGGGTCCCGACCCCCAGGTTGAGAACTGCTGCACTAATTAGAGGGAAATTTAGATAGAGCTGAGAGCCCTGTTATGGAGCATACTAATGCCAGAGAGCAGGCAGCCATGCTTACACCCACTCTGATTATGGAACAAAGCAGCACTCATCACACTGGCTGAAATCACCTCAGAAGGCACATAGTGAGAATATGCAAGTGGCATGATTATGTCACTAAGAGGGGGAACTCATGATGACCCGTATTTTCCCTTTTCTGTATGTGTGTGTTTGTGTGTGTGTGTGTGAATATGAATGGCCCCCTTCTACAGCATTTACTTGAAAATACAGAGTCAAAAGACCTGTCCTGGCTATGTTCTTAAAATAGCTTTCACATCTACTAAATTCCTCATTGTGTGGTTGGCTACTGTTTTTAGAGCTCCAACATCAAAATTATTCAGATTGCTTATAGGTGGCCCTTGATTTAGGAGTTCAGATGCATCATGACTATGCTATTCCTCATGGCTGACAGGGACCAGCACAGGACCTTTTGTGCATGGTGCAGAGCATGCATGTGGCCCCGCTAATCCAGACAGCCGTAGGTGTAACACATTCTGCCCTCAGGATCAAGGCAAGATCCTTGGAGGTGCCACTACATTCATGCTAGAAGACAAAAAAATTGACCCCTACAAAATTCTCTTCCTTTCTGGAGTTATTTGACATCTTTTTGAAACTTTACAAGAAAATGTGTAGGGGAGAAGAGGAAGATGATATGTAGCTCTGTTGCCAAGACAACCAAACCAATGTTCCTTTACACTAACCATTTGCACGCTACTGACTCCCTTAGCCAGAATGGGATGACTCACTTAGATGCACAGCCAGAGATGCATCTCTTCAAAATTAATGCAACACAGGTGGATTCACATCCATATGTTCACTGGAATGTGGACATCGTATATCCACACTGCCATTACTTTTATGACATGTATCCCAATGTGTATATGCATTCCCATCCATGGGTACCTACAAGTGACTAAAGCCGGATTAGGTGGAAAGTCTTGGTGCACACTTTTGTTAGACCATGAAATTGCCAGCCCACTGTGGCAAGACAGGGGATAATAGCTTGGCTACACAAGCATAGGGGAATGGTGCTGCTTGCCCTCAACAATGTCATTACACAGCCAAATCCTGACCTTGCTTTATAATTTCATGATATAACATTCACTGAGTGACCTGTGCGATTGAGAGAGACTGGTAAAGCAAGCTGTGATGTGGCAGCAGCAAGAGAACTGGAAAAGGAAGTAGGAAACAACCAGGGCCTTGGGGCCTTGGACACCCCTGGAGTTAGGGTTGCCAGCCTCCAGGTGGGGCCTGGGGATCTCCTGCTTTTACAACTGATCCTCAGCTGGCAGAGATCAGCTCCCCTGGAGAAAATGGCTGCTTTGAAGGGTGGACTCTATGGCACTGTACCATATTGAGGTCCCTCCCCTCCCCTCCCCAAACCCCGCCCTCTCCTGGGTCCGCCCCCAAAGTTTCCAGGTATTTTCCAACCCAGACTTTGCAACTCTACCTGGAGTAGGGGATTCCATGAACATCTTTTCCCTCCCCTTGAAATGGCAACTTCTGCAGCAGAAACTAAACCTCATGAAAATTTAGCACAGAACTAATCATGAGGTCATATATGACTCAAATACAGACTATTTCAGCTATATTTAATGGGAGTTTGCATCCCCATACAGTTACAATGCCCTACATTAAGACTGTAAACAGTTATGATGGGGCCATAACTTATCTGAATCCATGCTGATATGTTGAACAGTTAGAGAAGACATGGATTGATTTTAGTTTCTTTTGCCACTGATTCATTGATTAAACATGAGGCAGTCAGTGAGATCCAGGTTGTGTTTTCATTCTGCATCCTATGCTTTGTAAACTTCATACCTTAATAGAAATCTAAAGATTTCTTTTTCCTCAGGGAACAGTAGAAACCTTGATGTGGGGTTTTTACTCCATAAGAAGATTTTCTCTGGTTTTTTAGCAGCGGCCCAGGAGAGGAGATGCTGCACACAGACATTATTTTCTGCTTCCACATTCAGTGACTAACCAGAAGCTGCTCTGTATCTGCCATTTGTCCCCTACCTTCAAACTAAGCATTATGTTGTGCAGTCGTCTGTTTTAAATCTGTGGGTATACTCAAAATATGAATTGAGAATTATTTTGAGATCAGACTGAAGTCTAATCCAAGTGTTATTCCAGACCAAAGTACAGGCAAAGTATTCTTGTAACTGTATCCTGTAATTGTGATGCAATCTTCATGCCATGCCACAGTAAATTAATAGCAACAAGAAATTTACTTAACACAGCAGAATGCATTCTGGAAAGAAGAAACCCATTATTTAACCCATTATTTAACCCGGTGAATGAAACAGTGTTTGTGTGGAGGGGGTGTTTTTTGTTTGTTTTTGCATCGTTTATAAAAATGAGAAAGATAACGCTGAGAAGCATGGAGACCATGGAATATGCTTATTACATTACTGAAGGACAGGGATCTTTTCTCTGTTACAGTAAGTTGTTTGTGGGTAATTTCTGTACATCTTGTGCAATAACATGAAAGGAAGTGGTTCTATGGCTTTTCAGGAAATTTTAGAAAATTGTCACCGTCACATGAATAGAATATATTCCCAAAAGATCATCAGTAACCACCAACTGTTTGTTCTTTGTAAATGAAAAACTTTTGAGTAATGATACCTGAGATGCGAACTAGATTTTCCCTTCAGGATAACAATTCCCTCCCAGTGCACATTAATTATTGGGTTAAGTGTCATGATTTCCTATAAATGGTTTGCGGCTTAGTGGGTCCCATGCTGCTGCTTGGCCATTAGAGGTGGGCACAAAGTCTGCAAAGTTTAGGCCACTGGCTTAGAGGAATTTGCCCAATGTGCCTTACGTATTTGGGTTAGGGTTTGCTCAAAGTTTATTCTCCATCTGTTCCTCTTTCCTTGGTAACAAATTAATGGTCCAGCTACATGACTCACTTTTGCAAGATAACTCCAGGATACCCCGGCAAATCCCTTTTTCTCCAGGTTCCAAGGTCATGTTACCCCTGCCCAACTCACACACTTTGCACATAAGTAATAAGAACTTTTGCCCCTTCAATAAAAGTAAAAGGAACAGCAGAACAAGGAATATCACAATCAGCATGACAGAAGGCACAATATGGATTAATCCTTGAGCAGTACGTAATTCATTTTCTAACTAAATAAATTTTCTAAATAAATAAAATTATCTAAATGTAAGAAAAAGGTTTCTCTACCCTCATCTCCCCTTTTCTCAAAAAATCCATGCGTGGATGGAATATTTACTGGTTTGCTTCCAGAAGGGTGTGTAATGATTATAGTATGGGCTTGTACCCCCTCACTCTCATTCAACTTGACCTGTAGGAATAAAGGATGAGGAGGGACCCCTGTATGCTTCCCTGAGCTTGTTTAGTGAAGGACAGGATAAAAATATAAGCTGGTACACAGTGCTGCAGCTCAGCTACTATCAGGAGCTAGGTGGAACATCCATAATATCACCCACTCTGCAGTCACTCCATTGGGTACACATCAGTTATCAGGCTCAATTCAAGGTACTGACTATCATATGAAAAGCCCTTCAGGGTCTTGGATCTTCGTATCTTCAAGACTGCCTTTTCCCTCCTTTCCCCACCAAAACAGCTTTGCTTATCTGAGGTACCACCCAGCAAATTGGCAAGATCAACAAATGCCCACACAGGTGTATTCTCTGTTGCAGCTTTCACCTTGTAGAACAACCTGTCTAAGGTCAAATCTACATCTGACTTTCCCACTGGAATCATTCTAGTTTCAAAAACCCCCGTCTATACCTGTTTCTAGTTCTAGTTTACTTGTTCTAGTTTAAAAATACTTGTTCTAGTTTAAAAATTACTGTCTACATTCATTAATTGCCCTCCTGTGGTCAAGCTAGCATTATACTGCTTTAAACAGATCCTGTTGCTTACTGCTCTTCAGACCCAGGGAAAAAAAACAAAGTGAAATTTGATACCAGTGTGAAATGAGTGTAGGAAAAGACAGCAGTCAAACTACTTCAGAGGGGAGGTGTAGATTTGACCTATGAAGGTTAGGAAGGCCCTCGCACTTGGCATTCCACAAACTATGTAAAATAGAATTCAGAAGAGCATTTTTATAAAAGCAATAGGACTATGCTATGATGCAATGGTTCAAGAAAGTGATATACTCAAGAGAACGGTACTGTGAGCAACACTACTATGTAGCATATATTATCTTTGCTGGATATATTTATCTTGCTCTCACTACATTGTTATCTGCCTATGTAATTCCACCTTTTGGCATTGTTAACATATCACATCTAATTCTTCCACTTTGTTTTCAGATTTCTGTAGTCCCAGACTTGTTATTTTGCTTATCAGATGTCTTATTCTATTGATTGCACTGACTTGCACTGTGTAATTTGCCTTGAGTAGAAGGGCAGACTATAAATAACCTACATAAATTAAAGAAATAATAGATAAGTCCGCTGTTTGAGACCAGTGGGGAAATGGTTTTCTCTGTTCTCTCTGAATGCATCTAACAGCAAGCACGACTGTGTTTATTCTTCTGCCATCCAGGCTGAAGAAATTGTCACACCACTGACTGGTCATATAAGGGAAGTTAAAATGATAATTTTATTCCAGAAAATGGAAGCTGTTCTGAAAATGAAGACCATATTTCTGAGGATAGTTCATTCACCCTTAGGAGCAGTTCATGCCAACAAGCATAAGAAAACTTGAAGCGCTGCGGTAATGTAGCCAGTGGAAAAGAAATAGGAACCCTAGAGCAGTGCAATCAACAATACTTGCCATGCCCAAAAACATTACAGACATCATGAGAGGCACACATGCCAGATTATGGCATGAAAACCCACAGCCAATTCATTATAGCAGACCACCAAAACAACATGAATATGATGGTCCTACATGTTAACTATTTATCAAATTATAATTTATTCATTTATCAAATTTATTGGGAAGGTTGATGGAGATTCATTTGGCTTCCTGTATGTCCAAGAGGTCAACAGCAGTGCTACTACTACCCGCCATGCACTGTGGGTAGAAAGCACAGGAAAGCAGATTGCCATTGACACTGTTATTCGAGATGTTTGATTATGCCACCACTGCCAGTTTTACTGTTACCTGTTTCCATGCTACCTGGAAGCACAAGTCTATGCAGTAATAGCACTTGTTCTTGGCTAAGACTGAAGATGAAAAAATAAAATTAAGATTCCTATCATTTCATCAATCCCATCAAAATCAATCCCAGTGGAAAATGCTGCAAGGATGAATATTTTGTCCTTTTGAAGATCTGCCTGTGATTTACTTACATGCACAGCCCTGTATCAATACCACTCCACGACGAATGATAGTGAAAAAATCCAATTGTTAAAACAATCAGAAAATTAGAAAATGTGTTTAGAAAAGAGAGTTACTTTTGATTACTTATTGTTCTTTAAAATTTAGAAATGTTTAAAAATTGCTTAAATATTTTGTTATGGTTATGATTACCTAATGCTATGAGTTCGACCAATCATAAACACTCATTCAACCATTAATATTAATGTTTAGTAAATATTTTAAATTAATAAATACTGTCATTGGTTTGGGAGACAAAATTGCCCCATAACAGCAAGGGTGTGGTTTTCGGAGGCTCAAAATGACTGACTCCCTTGCCAATCTTTCCTCATCTTCAAAGCAACCACCTGGGCCTGCTAAATACCTTTTAAAATCTTGGGGAGATCCTCAGTAAAACAGGGGTCCATTGGCACTTTAAAGACTAACAGAAGTTATTATAGCACAAGCTTTTGTGAGTCAGATCTCACTTCATCAGATATGTGAAGTTATGTCCATTAGGTCAATGCATTTCATAGTCTTCGAAAAGGCAGAGGTGGTGGAGAGCAGGGGTCATTTCATAGAAAAAGAGGAGCAGGAGTTCATTAGCATATCTATTAGCACAACTCATTAGCATATGCCATGCCCCCTGACATCACCAGAAGTGTGTCAGAAAGGGAAGCAAAGGGGGGGCATCTTCAAAAGCCTCCCCTTTTCTTCCCGAGCTGTCCCTGACAAGGGGGGCGGGGGGGAGCGAAGCGAGAAGGGCACCATACAATGGAAAGATCATGCTGCCGTGCAACTCTAAACAGAAGGGGTTTAAACTTTAAACCCCTTCTCGCTTCGTTTCCTCCACAGGCCCTGGGGAAGTGGCTTGCCACCACTGCCATTTGTGCCCACTAGAGGTGTGCAAATAAATTTTTTTGGCCCAATTCAGATTGGGCCAAATCAGGCCGCATCTCTTCCAGCTGCCATATGACCCCCCGCATGTCAGTTTCGATAATACAAGCTGATTTGGGAGTCATTCAGCCCCCCGAAAGTCAGTTTCAGCCCTATTATACCCTGTGGGCCTTTGAAGTCAATGGCAAAAACTCATAGGGTATATGAGGGGCTACTTTTTTCCCAACATAGAGAACAATGGAGGGATTGGGGGCAACCTGTTTGGGGGCACATAGAATTGGACCCCCTGGTCCAATTTTCTTGCTTGTTTGGTATTTGGGGGAGAGGCTCCAGGAGCTACCCTGTAAGTTTGGAGCCTCTCCCTCAAACCCCCTCCCCTCCAGCCACTTTTTAAGCTGCTGCCAAATTTCAGCAGCAATTTGGCGGCAGGCCGAATCAGATCAGAGAATCTGATTCAGCCCGTGGCTGCCCTAGTGCTCACTCCTGGGCTGGCAGAGTACCGCTCCGCCTCGGTCTAGCCCCAAATGACCCCCGGCAGAGAGAAGTTAAAAATAGAGGTTGATTCAAAACAAGATCCAATCAAAAGAGTAATCAGTTCACCCACAGTAGGTGAGGCCTACTCACAACTGAATTAGCATTAAATTTAGTGAAGGATGAAACCTTGTTAAGCAGATACAATGGGATCCAGGGACTGAGCAAGTGAATGAGCTTGAGATAGTTTAGCTGATGTTACTAGGTCTTAAGCTCATGCTGCTTGAGGACAAAGTTATCATCTAGGATCCTAATCACAGATCATTTGCTACTCACCTAGCTTGGCACTAACACAGCCATTAAAAATAGAATGATTCCCATCCTTGAGGTATGGAGTTTGTTGCATATTTCTGAACAGAAAAATTCTTCCATGCAGAAGGAATAGACAGTCTTCAGGGAGACAAGTTTTATGAGTTTCAACAGAAATTAATGTCATCATAACACACTCACACAAATCAGCCAAAGTTAAACCCTCTATCTAACTGTAAAGCAGCTGCGTTTGTGATTACCCTAGGCACTCTACATATCCAAGAATACTTGCTTAGTCTGGAGGAATGCAAGCCACTTGGACCTAATGTCCAAGGATCCTGAAGGAGTTAGCAGACCAAATCTCTGACCCACCTGCTAGCATTTATAAGAACTTGTGAGAAAGCTGTGTGGTCTCAGGCAAGTGGGAACAAGTAAATATAATCTTGCTAGCTGGACATCTGTACAAAGGAAGGCACTGGCCCAAAACAAGTGATTTCTAGCATGTTTTTAAAAATGAAATCATGCGAAGTCTTCCTCTGATAAAGATACATTAATAACGACCAAGTGATTATAGTGGCAATTTATATTTACTGTGAAATTCTCACCACATTGCACTTAGTTCAATGGACCACTCCTCTGCAAAGACATTTATCATCGCAGATACAGGTCTTTTTAATCACAATCTGCCTTTCTTCCAAAAGATCTCAAAGCAGGTCACGCGATAAATAAATAATAATCAATAAAATCTATATGTAGAAAAGTGCCCATTTCATCAGATTCATGGACTGGACACCACCGTTTGTTTCATGCATCACATAAAGAAGGCCCTTCCTTAGGAAAGTATATTTATTAGTTCACAAAACTAAGTATTTGCTACAACACCCTAACACAGCTGTTTGACTTTCAGGCTTCCTGCAATGTAATTAACACATTCTTTGAACTAGTCCTTTGACATTACGGTTAATGGCCACCGAAAGAGAGCTCTCCTCTCTTATGACCTTTCAGTGGAAGCTACAGTGATTATGCAGTGCAAAACAGTACCACTAATCTTTATGCTCCATAGGAATGCAGTGCAATCCTAAGAACACTTTCCTGGGAGTAAGCCCCATTGCATAAACCTGAAAAGGATTCTGAGTAGACTACTTTAGGATTCTCTCTTGGGGCCAAACTACATTGTTATATTTTCTAACAAATTGGACCTTGGTTTCCCCCAGGCTGTAATGGCAGTGGAGAAAGTTATTCGCTTTTTGGAGCTGCATGTGAGGGGAAAGCATGAGGGGCCCCCCCATGCAGGGCTGGTGCTACCATTAGGCCAACCTAGGCGGCTGCCTGGGGCGGAGACGTCAGAGGAGCGCAGAACTGACAATCTGCATTATTGTGCAGGAGACCCGCTGCCAGGCCCAGCACAAGCAATTTCAAATGTTGTGGTTTTCAGTCTTTCTAAAATGCATTTATGTTTGAAAATTGGTGGGCACATGGGGGGGGCGCCAAAAGGTAGTCTCGCCTAGTGGGCAAAAAAACCTGGCACCGGCCCTGCCCCCATGCCACAGTACCAAGCCAAATGAGGTCCTTCTGGACCTTAAAATGTCATTTTCAGCAGCTATTGTTTTACTGCATTGAAAGTGAATCAGATATTGATAAGAATTTGGACCCCACTTGTTAGAAGACATAACGTTTAGGCCTTTACAGTCTGATATTCATTGTTAATGCTGCACTATTTCCTCCCAAAGCCATTCTCTTAGGAATGGTTTTGAATCATCCAGTGCTTCTACTGTCCTGCAAGGCTCAGGCCACATGGAAGCATTCCAGTTTTAAAATAACTATATGTAATACTTTTGTTGTTAAGTCGCACAGTCGAGTCTGACTCTTCTTGACCCCATGGACCACATCATGCCAGGCCCTCCTGTCTTCCATTGTCCTCTGGAGTTTGCTTAATTTCATGTTTGTTGCATCGATGACACTGTCTAACCATCTCATCCTTTGCCATCCCCTTCTTCTTTGACCTTCAATCCTTTCCAGCATCAGGGTCTTCTCCAGTGAGTGCTCCCTTCTCATTTGGTGGCCAAAGTATTTGAGCTTCAGCTTCAGGATCTGGCCTTCCAGGGAACAATCAGGGTTGATTTCTTTTAGGATTGACTTATGTCATATACATATATGCTATTATATATACAACTTTCATGTATATATTTAGCAACAAAAAGCCATCCACAAATTCTAAATTTTCTAAATCAAAAAATAGATGTGAGCAAGATGTGTCCACATTATGACAATCTGTAGAGGGCAGTACATTTGGGCTGGGATCCCTAGACCAGCAAAGGGCCTCCTGCTCCAACAGCACCACCATTTTTATTTTGCATGGAATAAATTTCAATATACAATAGATGTGACTTGTATGCAATACAAGGCATACTCTCCCTCCATATACCACAAGAACATTTCTTTTCAGGTCCTCCTGCTGCATCATACCAGCTTTCCCAACAAAGCTCCCAAACTACCTGTTCCTGTGGCTGGTTCGACGTGTCAGAAATGCTCTGAAAAAAAATTCAGTTAAATTACTTTTCTGTTTTCACTTATGATTTTTAATTTGATATCCTTTATGTAGTTAACATGTATTCATTTTCATGAACAAACATTTTCTTGTCCAGTATTTGCCAGAAGGGAATAAAAGGGTCTGTGGGTACCATGTAAGCAAATTGTGGTGTTTATTTGAGCAAATGTTTATGAAATCCCCCCCCCCCACAAGTATTTGCTTAGCAAATGGGAACAAGTAGGGAAGATAGTGGGGAACATCAGAAACTGGGCCAGATAATTTAGGGGGACTTCCAGAAAAAGAATAAGGGAGAAAAAGTACAGGTGGAGTCCATTCTGATATTTCTAGCCCAAACTGCGTTTGTGCCAACTTGCACTCCAGAAATAGGGTTACCAGCCTCCAGGTGGGGCCTGGAGATTTCCTGCTTTTACAACTGATCTCCAGCTGACAGAGATCAGCTCCCCTGGAGAAAATGGCTGCTTTGAAGGGTGAACTCTATGGCATTGTACCATGCTGAGGCCCCTCCCCTCCCTAAACCCCACCCTCTCCTGGCTTCACCCCCAAAGTCTTTAGGTATTCGCCTATCCAGACCAGGCAACCCTATCCAGAAATGCCATTAACAATGTTAACAGTGTTCAAAGGATGAAAGATGTGTCCACATTATGACAAACCAGGGCTACTGGTAGAGGATAGGAAATTTGGGCTGGGATCCCTAGACCAGCAAAGGGCCTACTGCCCCGATAGCACCATCATTTTTACTTTGCATGGAATAAATTTCAGTATGCACATGCTGCCTCTTTCAAGTTAAAGGAGACCATTAAGGATGCATTGCCAAAGGACCCCGGCAAATCCTGAAGGCAACACTATGAGAGAAAAATATAAATCCTAAATTCAGTTCGTTTTGGAAAATGTATGAAATCCAGAGCAAATTACATTTATTTAACTGAAAGGGGAGTATTCTGCTTCTTCAGTAATGATGTCTATTTGTTTCTGTGTTTTTCTAATATATACACAAAGAGTTCATTTAGTTGTGTTTTTTCCAGCCAGCACATTAGTTGTTCTGTACAAAATATATAAAGATAATTAATTAACCTAAAGAGTAAAAGGTCTGTAGATATCTCTTGGGGGTGGGGGGGTGGGGAAGAGTGGAAATGAGAACAAGACACCCTCAACTTTTAAAAATTCTGTTTAGGTTTTTCACTAAGAAATCTAGCCATCGAAGCTTCACGAACACTACTAGCCAAGAAGCCTACAAATAATATACATATCATAGAGATTACACAATTTATTTGGAAATGTTTTCTTAGACTTAAGTAAACTTCAGAAAACTACAGTGGAGCCTTCTTATAAATTAGCTCTAATACCTAAAATCCCATGAGCTATGATATGTTAAAAAAAGTTAAAACAAATCAGTTGCTCAGCAACATAGCTTAAATTCAAACAGTGTTTCCTTATGTAAAGTCTTTTCAGAAAGAGACTACTGTTGAGTTAGTGCGAGGCCTTCCACTAGTGTTTTCTATATACTGTTAGTCACCCATGGCCCCCATCTGCAGAGAGCTAAATCCATGGATCGGGACCACATGGAGGCTAAAGAGATTTTTCTACAAAATTGGGGCACTCCCAAGGTTTGCAGAAAAATATGTAAATTTAAAAAATATATGGGGATTTAAGTTCCCCCAAAAGTAAAGTGCACAGAGAATATACTTACCACGGGCAGTCGATAGCGGGATAGGGAAGCCATGCTGGGTTCAGAGACAGTGGCACAGCCAGTGAAGCCCCACTGGGCCTGGCAACAGTGTAGCCCAGGAGCCCTGCTGGCAGCTGATCCAGCCTGGCTATGGTGGCAGCAGAGAGCATGCCAGCAGCTCCTACAGCCCAGCCATGGCAGTGAAGGATACTGGCCACTGCTCGTGGCCCAGCCATAGGGCTCAATAGGAGGTACTGGGCCTGGAGCTGTTTGGGGATGGGGGGAAAGGGATTCACCCCATGAGTCTCTCGCACCTCCATAAGGAGGGAATCAGCAGCAGTGGGGGGAGGGAATCCTCCCCCTGTGAGTATCACAGGCCCCTCTTGTTTTATTATAATTTTTTGAGAAATAATTTACATATAGAAGTCTGTTCAAATTTGATTATTAGTATACAGAATCATCACCCCACAATAATTTCTATTATGTTTACCTCTATAGCTAACAGTAATTTTATAATGAGTTTCCACTTACCCTTATTATGAGTTTACCTCTAATATTGGTGTTTCCCACATAGGGACAGGTTTGCATAGTTTTCCTGCTACTGCTGCAGCTGCAGTGGGAACTGAGCCAGTACATAGTGGGTACCCCTAGTACAGGTGTGTCAAATGTGGCCCATGGGCTGCATCCAGCCCCTGGGGGGGTTCCTATCCAGCCCCCCCCCCCCAAGAAACTGGCTGACTGCTGCTTCCTCCTTCCTGATTCTGGTGCTGCAGCTCCTTTCCCCCACTCTCTCCTATTTCCTTCTTGGCAGAGGAGAGAAAGAAAGCCTTCCTTTGATTGGCTGAAGACTCCTTCCCCTCCTCCTCTGGTGAGGGAGTGGGAGGGAAAGAGTCAAAGAGAGAGAAAAAAAATAGAGTCCAGTAGCACTTTTAAGAAGACCAGCAAAATTTTATTCCAGGTATAAGCTTTTGTTTGCCTGCACACATTTGCTTCAGAGAGGGAGAGAGAGAGAAAGCTAGAGAGAGCACGTCAGAGAGGGAGAGAGAATGAGTTAGTCCCAGCAATGTTTTATTGCAACTAAAAGCTTTTGTTTGCCTGCACACATATTTGGGGGGGGGGGGGAGCTAGAGAGAGCATGCCAGAGAGAGAGAGAGTCCTGTATAAGACCAACAACATTTTATTCCAGCTATAAGCTTTTGTTTGCCTGTGCACTTCTTCGGGGGGGGGGGGGAGCTAGAGAGAGCATGCCAGAGAAAGAGAGTCCTGTGTAAGAACAACCACGTTTTATTCCAGCTATAAGCTTTTTTTTGGCCTGTACGTTTCTTTAGGTGGAAGGAGAAAAGCTAGAGAGAGCATGCCAGAGAGAGAGAGAGAGAGATGGATCCCCCTTTCCATTTCTAACAGAAGGGGGGAGAAACCTAACAGTACAGCTTGCATTCCTTATTAGTGAAAGGGAGAAAGAGTCCAGCAGCAGCTTAAAGACTAACAATGTTTCTGTCAGGGTCATGGGTCACTGCTCACTTCTTCAGGTACAGCTAGAATGGGAATCCATTTTTCTTCATATCTTGGAGAGTGAAGTGATTTCAGGTGCCAAATGACAATAGCAGGCATTGTTAATGAGAGAAACAACCTAGGTCTCAATTCAGTCCAGGAATTTGCATTGTCTTGAGCTTCATTATCAGTTGGAATTCAGCGGTCTCTCTTTCTAATCTCTTTTTGAAATTCCTTTGTAAGAAAACTGCTACTCTTAGGTCAGCAACTGAATGTCCTGGAAAGTTAAAATGTTCCCCCACTGGTTTTTGAATGTTGTGGTTTCTAACAGCAATAGGTAGAATAAGAATCCATTAGCACCTTTAAAGACTAACAAAATTTGTGGTAGGGAATGTGCTTTTGTGCTCATTTCTTCAGAGTTATTTCCATTTATTCTTTGCATCCTCCTGAGCTGAATCCTCTTGTAACAAATTGAGACCTAAGTTTCCTGTCTCATTACCAGTGGGGATATCTCCACGCCTACTACCCCTCGGCATCACACCCAATCCGATCAAGCTGGCTATTGTTATTTGGCATCTGAAACCATTTTTTAAAAGGTTATATCTCCGGAATCTTGTGTTACATTTTATGGCACACATTGCCCAGCCCAACAAAATAACATTTAAGTCAGATCTGGCCCTTGTAACAAATGAGTTCGACACCTCTGCCCTAGTAGGTTCATGTTTTTTAAATCAACAGTTTAATAGCATTATATCAATATATCATTATACTAATTTATTCATCCATTTCTCTGAGTTCCTTGCTTTTTAAAAGTAAGTCTCTAACCAATTTTATTGCATAGAGATATTTTACCCCATATATCTCCACAAGGTAAGGGGCTAGGGACTTAGTTTTTCAAAATGAAAGATGGGAATTCGGAGAACCCACTGCATAGTTTGGTATAATGGCATATCAATATAACTTTATGAAATCACCAATTATTAAAAAAGAAAAACCCTCTGCAGTAGAGAGAGGAAATGGTTACCATGGGAGAAAAGACTACCATGGGGTAAATGGCTGCTGTGTAGGAAGGACCAGAAAAATCCAAACTTTTCAAACCCCACAGCAGCCACCAGGCTTTCCTGTGACCTTTCCCAAAACTTTGGAGTAAGATGGGTTTGAGAAAATCAGACAAAAACCATGGAAACCCTGGGAGGTACAAAAGTGTGCCATGATCAGGGCTGGTGCTACCATTAGGCCAACCTAGGCAGCTGCCTGGGGCAGAGGCCTCAGGGGGGTGCAGAACTGACCGTCTGCATTACTGTGCAGGAGACCCGCTGCCAGGCCCAGCACCAGAAATTTCAAATTTTGTGGTTTTCAGTCTTTCTAAAATGCATTTATGTTTGAAAATTGGTGGGCACATGGGGGTGGCCAGAAGGTAGCCTCGCCTAGTGTGCAAAAAACCTGGCACCGGCCCTGGTCATGATTCTATGAAGAGGGGTGGGGACACTTCACAACAGCACTGAACTCAGAGCAAATAACCAGTATGGAAACACCCTGCATTATGTTTACCATGGCCCAGAAGGTCGAGAAACATTCACAAAATGCAGATAAAAACAAAGAGGTAGTGTGTAAAAACCACATCTAAGAGTGTGCATTTGGCCTATACTGTCTGAGATATTTTTTCAGCTGGTTATAAAGCCCAGTATTTATTTAGCTATCCAAAAATGGTTGATTCAAAAAAATCATGAAAATATTCAGGATTTTTCAGGACTGCTGGGTAGCTGAAGGTAAAGAGTGTTTTAAGGGATTGCAGACCCTTTAAACACCTTCCGGGTGAACTCACCGCTTTGGAGTTCACTTGCGGTTTGCAAAGGGCATTTAAAGGGATGGTGATCCCTTTAAATGACTTCCCCCCTCCACTGGAAACAACCCTAGCCAAGCCTACAGAGAGAACTCTCCCCCCATAATTGTCTTCTTGGCAGGCTCTGTTGGGCAATTTGGTTTAAACTGGGCTGCCCAGCAGAGCCTGTAGGGAAAACCTTCAGCTGGGCTGATGGGAGCTGACAGCTCTGTGCTGCCTCAGCTGGGACTGGCTCCTCTTTGCAGCTACATAGAGAAGCCACCCCAGTATTGGCCATGGTGGCGCGGAGCTCTCAGCTCCCACCACCCCAGCTGATCCTCTCTTTTTTTCCTTCTTGGGTCCATTGGACCTGAAAAAATGCAGGAATCCCAAATATTATCTGAATAGCATACCAATATTGGGATGCAAGAATATCAGGAAATACCAGTATTTGGGGAGTTTGATATACTTGAACCTGAAAAATACTGGGGGGGGGGGGAGGTTGCACACCCTAATCACATCCATTAGGACATTGCATACAGCAATAAATATGTCACACATACAATAACTGTGATAATAACCAGTAGACCAAAATATTGGTTACACATACAATAAACAGTAGACCAAACGTTTTTCGGCCCTGAGGGCCTGCCATAGTGGTCTGAATTATAATAATGAAAAGACAATGTGTATTTTTTATTCTTAGGATTCATACTACCTGCCTTGCCTGGAACAGATATTTTCTACTATTAGTGTGTGTTGTTATTGGCCCACTGAAGAAGGCCCTCAGAGCCAAAACATGTTTGGTGATTCCATAGAGTCCACCCTTCAATGCAGCCATATTCTCCAGGGGAACTGATCTTGGTCATCTGGAGATCAATTGTAATAGTGGGGAATCTCCAAGTGATAATCTTTTGACAACAACCTGGTTCAGTTACTTCCTTCCACCAGACTGGGTCCCACGACTTCCTTCTGCTAATAGCAAATCATGATTTGCTGTTATATGAGTAAGCCTAAGAAATCTTGAAGCTCATGTAATCTCTTTCTCTTCCTTCCACTTCTTTTTCGTAGAACACTTCCACTTTTGCAGCAAACCCCTAGTTTGCCATTACATCTAAACAAGAAAGCTATGGCTTGTAATTTCCCTGCAAACCAGGTTTGTAAACCAGGATTAATAAACCAGTGTTTGAAATCCTAGTTGGAAGAAAACACACAAACAAAACCTTTCCAGTTCTGACTTAACAGCAACTATAGTTTGCTGCTGAAGTAACACAGTAACTAGCTGTATATAGGAGGAGGAAGAGGAGGAATGGGTGAGGGAGCGTGCAGCGCACAAGTATTAAAATTCTCAGGCTTATTCATATATTGGAAAGTTATGGCTTGTCTTTATGTCTGAACTATGCTACCGAATCCATGACTGAGCTGAAGTTCTAACTGGGAACTTCCTAGCACATAGCTAACTGGGATATAGCTCTTTTTCTTTTTATATGAAGTATTCTAGGATGCATTCAAATAATATTTTGTCATTATTCTGTGGCCCTAACATTTAAAAAAACCTGAGGCAGTTTCAAAGGAGGCAAGGAAGATAGACTTCTTTTATAGATAGAAGCTCTGTAGCTAAAACCAGAGATTACAGGTAGGGTAGACACAGTGCCATGTCTATTCACACACCCACTCCACTGGTAATGCTCCATGAAGAAGGTAGAGGCATGGTAATTTCCTAAAGTAAATTGCAGTCCTTTCTAGAACAATAGAGACAGATGAGGAATTGTGACTCCTCAGAGGTGTGTCTCTGACTCATAATGACTCCTGAGTCCATTCATACTACTGTGCTGTATTCATTTGCGCACAAGCTTTGATCAGCATCAAGCATCTGAAACCACATTACAGAATAAAAATCCTTACAGTTAGGTTCTTATATGACACTTGCTAAAGAAAATAATACTATGTACAGAACATATGGTCGGGGGTCTGCCTACCTGAGAAACCGCCTGTCCACATATGTTCCCCAAAGAGCACTGAGGTCAGGGTTGCAAAATTGCCTGACTCTCCCTGGTCTGAAGGACACCAAATTGGCCGCCACCAGAGCTAGGGCCTTCTCATACTGGTGGAATGAGCTCTCGGAAGACATTAGGGCCCTGCGGGACCTTTTACAGTTCTGCAGGGCCTGTAAAACGGAGCTCTTCCACCAGGACTTCTATTAGGAGCCGCCACTGATGAATGAGTTATTTATACTTGAACTGTCATTGCCCTTCTGCTACATACCTGCTATGTGAAATTTGGTGGAATGGTGGAATGGATATCAATGCCTAAGGTCAACCTTCGAAGGGTCAAGGCCAAACAGAAGTCTTGGCGGAATGAATTCTGACCAATCAGCTGGCATCAAACTTTGAGCTCAGGATCAGGTGATGCAGGGTTCTGCTCCAAGGAATAAAGAATTAGGGAGCATTAATACTAGTAGCAGGCAACAGTCATGATCAAAGGAGCAATTCTAAACTGGTCAGTGGGGCTTATTCCCAGGAAAGTGTCCTTATGATCGCAGCCCTACAAACCCTGCCACACATTCAGGTTCTAATTAATGAATTTTGAATTTATTCATTCAAAATTAATCAGGAATGGAACTAGGAATAGAAAGCAGTCCAGACACAGGGCAGGGCAGAAGTAGCAGGAATGTGGAAATGTCAAATCATAGGTGCTCCACTGTATAGACTATGGCCACCCGTTAAAACATGTTGGGGTAGATCCAGCACTCTGTGGAAGCAAGACTTAGAAATCTTTTGTTTCATTCTCCACAATTCATAAAGCCTTTCAGACCTTGAAAAAGTTTATTCCCAGGATCACAGGCAATATTCCCTCTAAGCTCCACAGTGCTGTGATTAAAAATTCTACCTTGTGAGCAAAAAAACCTAGTAGCATTAAAGTTGTGAGTGAGTCTACATTTTTAGATCATTTCCTAACCTTGTAAAAATCTTAGAATGAATTCTTTTAAACTATATTTAAACCATATTTTAAGGATAATTTTAAACATTATAAGAGAACACAGAATCAAGTCAAATTTCATTACAGAAAAAGTTGTCCTCTATGGGGATAGATCAGTCCTCTGGAGAACTGGTCTACCTGCCCCTTTCCACTATATTGGTGGATCTGGCCTCTGGAGAACATGTCTACCCACCCTTTCCATTATACTGGTAGACCTGGCCTCCGGAAAACACGTCTACCCACCCTTTCCACTATACTGGTAGACCTGGCCTCCAGAGAACATGTCTATCCATCCCAGGCCATTATGTTGGTAGACCTGGCCTCAGACTGTCATCCTGCACTGAGCCTTAGAAAACATACCAGCACGGGGGGGGGGGGGGGGAGATTCTTGCAGTCTACTTTGGGTTTTTTTTTAGTGAAATATGACAAATTTAAAGGTCAAGTATAACAGAGGTGGAATAATCACTGTCAGAATCCTGCCTAATCTAACAAACAGAAAGTTGCTTAAATGTTATCAACCTGCCTAAACTACTTCTTTATTCAAATATTTATATCCCATTTTTCCTGTGACTCAAGGCAGCTTTTAGATCATGCTGAAAAACATAATAGGGGTGTGCAAAAAAAAATCAATTCCCCCCCCCCCGTTTCATTATGGGGACCATTATAGTCAACGGGCTCCATAGGCTATAATGGAGAATTAATTTGGGGGTATCCAGAACTGGGGGGGGGGGACTTTGAGGCAGAGGCATCAAATTTTCAGCATAGCTGCTGGTGCCTTGCCTCAAAAAACCCTCCAAGATTCAAAAAGATTGGACCAGGAGGTCCAATTCTATGGGCCTTGGGAGGTGCCCCCATCCTCCATTGTTTCCAGTGGAGGGGGGAAAGGCTTGTGGGCAAGAAACTGAAAGCTGTGAGCAGCCAGCTAAAACTTTGTGTGCTAGCACCCCCTAGCACAGCTTAGAGGGAACACTGTTCACAGAACCTATGCAGGTCAGTGGACTGTGCCAAGAGGAAAGCAGCCAAACTCACTTCTCTTTCTAGCAGCAGCATTATAGAATGAGCCTGACAGACTCGTAGGCTCTGACAGAAATTATTTATCACACAATTGGTGAAAAGGGCTACATAGTCAATTGGGCTTCATAGACCAATTGTATGGCAGCTTCATATGACATTGCTTTTTTTTTAATGAATGTCTTTCCACTTACAGATCTGATTCCCAAAGTAGGATCTGCCTTTGAAATGAACAAATGGCCAATCATTAGTATTTTGAATAGAGAAGTCTGCAAAATAAATGGTTAGCCATTATCCAACCAAAAGCCCTTGCAATATACAGCACATACTGAATAAGGATGCTATTCTGCTCCTACTGAAATCAAGAGCAAGGGGGCAGGATTACATTCCAAAGCATCTGCTAATAGTAACTACTCCTGCTTTGCTGATTATACTATATGGAAGCAGGAGACAATGTTCATCTTTTGATGGATGCAGATATCTACTATGTGAGGAGTGCTAAAGAGCCAAGTACAGGCAATTACCACCCTGAATATCCATATACACACAATAACACACATGCATGCACATACATAGCCAAAGCCTTCAGCAAGCCATCTGATTGCAATCAGCATTTTGTGGAGTGATAGCTCATCAAAAGGTTCAGCATTCGATTATAGCAGAAAATATTCCTAACAACGTTAGCAAAACAAACAAAAGTGCAAAGCAGTTCCTTCAGCTGCCAAAGGGCCAGATGTATCTGGTACCATAAACTGATGATAAACAAAAAGTATCACTAAGGCCAGGTTCAGCACCCACGACTATGGTTTGGTTTTCCTAACACTGCTCTTCCTGCCTGGGCTTGCTCTGCTCTTTCCCATCTTTTGTCCCCCATAGCACAAAACACTGCAAAACAACTGTGCCTTATGAAGAAGAAATGTTGCTGTGCAAAATAGCCCAGCATTGTCTCCTCCCTACAGGTATGTGGACCTTGTAGTAGTAGCAGTTTTCCATCTGCCCACTGTTTAGGTGTTCCACCATAGATTTACAGCAGAGCAAGGCTACACGTTTTCAACGGCATTTTGTTTTCTCTTTTGAGTGCAATGAGCATTTCAAGCAGCAGCATCTTCGCCATCATCAGTAGTGCAGAGGGGTTGGGTAATTTTGATTATCATCAAAGCTATCTGAATTCAAAGGGCAGATTTCTAACTCACAAATTGGTTGTAAACATCTGTATTATGTTTCAAAATTGCCAGTTATTTAGCTATTACCTGACAAACATTCAAAGCAAAATAAATACCTTAGATAAACATAAAATCAGTCACCAGATGCTTTTCACTAATGGCAGAAAAATATATTAATTCCAAAGTATTCTGAATTTTGTTAGTTTTCAAAATTCACTGTAAAGCTAAAAAGGTAAAACTTAAGAAATTGAAGAAAGCTTTGCTTTTCTACTAGCATAGCAGGCTATGAAAACACTCAGACTGAGGTCACAGCAACAACGGCTCACAGCTCTCAGATTATTTACAGCCTCATGGTCAGTTTGGTTCAATGGATGAAGTTTTAGGCAGGAATGTGTGAGGTTCACATCCTTGGTCAGCCATGCAGCTCACTGGGTGGCCTTGAATAAGTCACAGTAGTTTGTGGTGCACTTTCCTACTACATTAAGTGAATGCAAGCTCAGGGGTCCCTTGTGGTAGTGAATCAGCAGGCTCTCCCTTACTGACCCAGCAGAGTTGGGGTCTAAAGAAAGCTTGCTCCTTTGTGACAGGGAAACCTAAAGAACTCAACTGGCAGCTTTCACCTGGTGCCAACTGAATCTGCTCTCCCCATTTTGGAGATTTTTGCTTGCATCCTTTTTTACTTGTAGCAAATACTTAGTAAATCTTATGGTTCCAACTTACAGTGGGTTATTCTCACTGGCACGCTTTAATGTGGCAGAACTGCATGGCAGATTTGTGGGGATTCTTTGGGAGCAGAGGCGGTGCTTATGTGGAGCCCGGATAATGGTGTGTACAAAGAGAAACAAACTCCTCTGCATTTGGGTTAGTGGGACAGGCTTGTATTACAGAATTTCCATTAATCACTCCGAATATGTGTTCGCTGAGATACCATGTCATCCCATAGTCTAATTTCATCAGAAAGTTGTAATCACAAATGAGAATTGTCAAGTATTTTGTATGCAGGGCCCTTTTGCATATTCAAAGGAAGCAGTGAGAGAGGATGCATGAGTGGACTGTATTGCCTCTCCTGGTACCCATCCAAAGAAGGCCATTTGCATTCTATCTCAGCATCTCCTTATGGGGAGGAAATCAACACATCCACCATACAGGAAATGGAAGAAAAGTTAATAGAGGAACAAGTCACTGCTGTTTCATCTCCCTTATTCCTTCTCCACAACAATCAAAACCACTGTGAAAGACAGCAGAGTCATGATTAAGAATAATAGCACATATGATTTCAAAACAAAAGCAATCAAAAATGTTTTGGGGTGAAGTTAGCTTTGTACACATTCTTACTCAGGACTTGTTGGATGCTGCTGCTCCATTCTTTTTGGGTATTTGCCCTAAATTTTGTCTACTTACCATTGCTTTGCTAACTAGCCACCCCCCCTTTCAGATCATGGCTGTCTCAAAACCACACAGAGGCCTCAAAGCCCTACAAACATTTTCTGCACTACTGTGGAGTGCATTTAAGGATACAACTACTTGTTATGAAAGTCTTTACGTATCTCCAACAGCATAAATAAATAGCCCTGAAATTTGCTGCTTGGACCCTCTGACTGTACACACAAGCAATGCTCTCTGCCAACATCATCGCAATGAGTGCCACTGGGGTCCTGTCAAGAAGAAATGATAAAATGCAAAACAAAGAAAGAGGCAGAATTAGATTTTAAATTCAGTTTTGTCACTTGGCTGCTGTCAGGTTTGGTAAAATAATGCAAGGTTTCCTTGGGCAGATTTATTTAGCTCAGTGGAATATGATATAGTCATAGGCTTTTGCACAATCTGAATAAAGGAAACCTTGCTATAAACAAACTGATTCAAACGTTGGTTTTACGTTCAAGAATTTTTGACTAATAGCAGCAATGTGTTTGTATGTGTATAGTTGCATGTCTGCGTTTTGATAGCACGTTTTTCCAGAGCCCAGATCAATTATCAACAGGGACAGAAAGAGTGTGTGAGATGGCTGACCTTGTCCTTCAGTGCCGAGGGCCTGTGGGTTTGGGCCAGGAACAGGAATTCCCTGTACAGACAGTGAGTCTGCTGAAGGAGACAGGAGAGCAACCTCCACAGAAGAGGACTTTGTTCATTGCCACTAAGGAAAATGTACACAACATAGACACACATACACAAAACACGATGTGGGGGGGGGATGAAAATTTCAACCGTACTTCTTTCCTAGAATACACAAGAATCTTGTTTCTTTGAAGAATATGTGTGTGCATACATATATACAATAAAAAATTAATGAAGATTAAGACAATTTCACCGAACATATTGAAGAACTAAAAAATATATTAATTTTGACATATTTAAAATCCACAGCCTGGCCACAGTGATACTACATCAGAGGAGATCAACAATTTATAATGAATATTTTAAAATATCTGGCAGCCATTATCTGGGACTAGAAATCTGAGTTTTCTTTATATTGTGCCTTTTTTCTCAGTCTTTTGCTGCTTAGAAATGCCTGTCAACTATGTTATCCCCCTGCTACAGGGGGTATGTTGCATGTGGGAGTGAAAAAAATATGCACCCAATACATACAATGACACTTCTGCCAATATATGAAAGCTTCTAAAGTGGCACAGAACTCTTCATGCATCTGTACATCATATAATTAGCTGATGGCTATAAAAAGAGAAAGAACACGTTGGTTGCAAAAAATAATCCAAATTTTTTAAAAATTGCAATTGTAGCCAACCAACTCCAGTGTAATAATAATGCTCACATAAGGGACTACAGTCCCTAACTGCCCATACCTTTAACTATGACCTAAGAAATAGGTGCAAAGGGATAACCATGGCAACTGTCACATTGCCTTAAAAATCCACTTGCATTACCCAATGTGTGTTTCTTTCTTATGTTCAGACAACTTCATAAACATTCCACAGCTGTCTCATTTCTTCCTCATTACCCCGCCCCCGTTCCTAATAAAACTCGTTTTTCCCGCACTGTTTCTCCCGCATTTCTCCCCCAAAAGCGAAATATATTTGCAACAACTTCTCCGCTCACAGGATTCATTTCGTAGCAGGAGCTCCTTTGCATATTAGGCCACACACCCCTGATGTAGCCAATCCTCCAAGAACTTACAGTAGCCCCTGTAAGAAGTGCTCGTAAGCTCTTGGAGGATTGGCTACATCAGGGGTGTGTGGCCTAATATGCAAAGGAGCTCCTGCTACGAAATGAGCCCTGTCTGCTCATAATCTGAACTAATTTTTTTCACATTGGTGACTTCTGTCACAACTCACCCACGAAAACCCACCCAGAAAGGGTGGGCAGGTTTGGGTGTTTTTTGAAAAAAAATTGCTTCTGAAACATTTCAGCATGGAAGGTGACTGCATTGAGCATTGAGGTGAAGTCTGAACTGATCCCACCAACAGTGTGATTATCAGAAGCAGCACAACATATGCAAAAATGTGAAAGGCAACTGCAGTCTGGAAAAAAAACACACCCCACATTGTTAGCAGGGGTCATTTTGAGCAGGAACGCCATTCCGGGAGTTACAAGCCCAGGAGCAGGCACATAGGGTGATGCACTATGGAAAAAAGCAAAAGCATACTAACTTGATCTGTATTTTCATGTTTGTTGTAGGGTAGCTTCCCTGCAAGAGCAAAGGAAACCTGAAGCGTCTTCAGTCAAAGTGTAAAGCTGGCTCTCCAGTTCTAAGTTAGGAAATACCTGGAGATTTTTGGGGTGGAGCCTGAGGGGTGGGTGTTGCCTTCTGACCCACGTCCCTTGGTGTCAGGGAGTGTGGCACATGCAAATAAGTTATGCTAATGAATTATGCTAATGAGCTCCTGCACCTCTTTTTTTTACGAAATGACCTCTGATTCTTAGTCTGTTGCAAAATATAACAAAAGTTCAGTGGCACCTTAAAGACTAACAACATTTGTTTCAGTGCATGCTTTTGTGGGCCACAGCTCATTTCTTCAGATGCTATGAAGAAAAAATTGTTACAGCAGAGGGAATCATTTTGGGAATTTTTATAGGGGAAATTTATAGCATCTGAAGAAATGAACTTTGGTTCACAAAATCTCATGCCAAAGTAAATGTCATTAGTCTTTAAGGTGCCGCTGGACTTCTGTTTTATTTTATTAAGAAATTGTTGCCTTTTTCCTGGCAGGGGGTGGAGGGAGGAGAGAGAGGCTAGAGAAAGAAACAGAGGGAAAAGAAGAGTTCCAGGGGAGAACTGCAGCCAGGTACAGGCCTCTGAGAGCCAGAAGGGCATCAGTGGAGACAGTGTGAGCAAGAGAGCTCTACTATCAGACTGAAGCTAGGGACAGAAACTTTGATTCAAAGTGACTGTGCTTAGGAGAGCCCTGTCAGGAGGTGCCTGGAACTCATGAATTCCTGCTACTTAACCCACAACCACAAAAAGCCTAATTAAAGATCTACCATGAACCAAGTTATTATTCCATACTCCTTGATGGATGAAGCTTCCCTGTTTACTTACCCCCATTAAAGTGCTTGTTGCTGCTAGGCACAAGTCAGTGTGGTTGCTGGAACCCAGCAGGGTTAATATAGAATTGGTTAGTTCTGAAATGCCTTCAGCGTTTGCCTCAAATCTGCACAGACATGCTCCTAATTTCTATTGACATTACACCGTGTCAGGGGTTGGATTCCAAAGGTGCTGAAGGCAAAAGAAAAAGGAACTGGGAATTTTGGATATGTCCTGAGACACTTAGCTATCTCGCTTTTCCTGAAGTATGATGACATCACGAGGACCAGAGACCAGTTTGTTGCCCACATGACTGGGAGGTAAATCAAAATAACTCTACATAAAAATGATAGAATCATAGAATCACAGAGTTGGAAGGGGCCATACAGGCCATCTAGTCCAACCCCCTGCTCAATGCAGGATCAGCCTACAGTATCCCTGACAAGTGTTTGTCCAGACACTGCTTAAAGACAGCCAGTGAGGGGGAGCTCTCCACCTCCCTAGGCAGCTGATTCCACTGTTGCACAACTCTTACTGCAAAAAAGTTTTTCCTAATATCCAGCCTTTACCTTCCTGACCTTAATTGAAACCTATTATTGCGAGTCCTAGCCTCTGCTGCCAACAGGAACAGCTCCCTGCCCTACTCTGACAGCCCTTCAAATACTTAAAGAAAGCAATCATGTCCCTTCAAATACTTAAAGAAAGCAACCTCTTTTTCTCCAGACTAAACATCCCCAAGTCTCTCAGCCTTTCCTCATAGGGCTTGGTCTCCAGGCCCCTGATCATCCTCATCGCTCTCCTCTGCACGCACTCCATTCTGTCCACATCCTTTTTGAAGAAGTTTTAAGAACTGCACACAATACTCCAGGTGCAACCTGACCAATGCAGTCTACAGTGGTACTATGACATCTTGTGATTTGGACGTTATGCCTCTGTTGATATACCCCAAGACTGCATTAGCCTTTTTTGTCACACTGGGTGCTCATATTCAAATCAAAGAAGCTAGGGGAGGCCATTCAGATAGCCACAGAAGTAAAGCAAGCCTATACAAGTTGCAGATAGGAGTACAGCCCCAATGGTACAAATTCATGAGACCAAAGCAGAAGTCATTTTATGTACAGGGCAGATGTGGGTATCAAACCTCCAAGAACTAACTGAAGGCTTGAGAGCAACTGTGCAGCATATCAGTGAACTAAAAACATTAGAAGGACCATGAAATCCTGAAAGACTGAGGCAAGGTCACTGGAATGATGCACAGAACAATGGGCAAGTGCCCTCCAAGGGGGATTCCAAAGAGTTAATAGCACTGGAAGTGTCCTGGAGGTAAATGAAACTGAAACAGCAGTGTCTTAAAAAAAAAAAACCTAACAGACAAAGACTCTTCCATAAGAAGACTATTAAAAACCCAGGAGCTTTTCAACAGCAGAATGAATATTTGAGGATATATATGGTCCCAAATGTGCATATGGGTTGGATTCAGCAGAGAATTTTGATGAATGGTGGGGAGGATTTTCGCCAATTCCACCCTCTCACTGCAGACCCCCTCCTCCAACTCCCTCCTCATATTATACTTTGCCAGTCTGTCATCCAGGAAGAACATTTCATGGAGTGTTTGGTACTACAGAAGAAGGGGGGAGGGTAGAAAGTTGCACTTTATTGACAACCCCCTTCCATCCCTGGACATTTCCAGTGGATCCAAGCCATTGCCAAGGTGAAACTAAAATATCCACATGGTGAAGTCAAGAAACAGATTAACAAAGCCAGAATGGTACCCAGAGAAATCCTGTTACAAGACAGGCCCAAAAAAGACAATAACAGAACCCCACTAGTAGTCACATGAGGCTCTCAACTCAAAACAGTTCAACACATCATCAGCAACTTACAAGTTACAACCTCTACTGGATAATGACAGCTCTCTTTCACAAGTTCTGGGGGGCAAACCTTTTCCTGCACACAGACAGCCCACCAATCTTGAACAACTCCTTATACTGAAAACCCACCCACAATAATTTATATATCTAATAGCCAAGTTGCCCCCTCTGTGCAGGTATCTAAATCCACACCAGGGACACTTGGGGGGCAGGGAGATTTTCCTGCACACTTGGGGGACTCCCCCTGTGTGCAGAAAAATCTGAAAAGTTTAAAAAACTTTTGGGGGGATATTTAAATCCCCCCAAAAGTTAAACAGCTTACCCTGCGCATGTGCAGGGAATGCTCTGGGAACTGCGGTGGCCTGGCAGTTGGGAGGCATCCAAGCCTTGCTGCCAGTGCCGGGGTGGGTGGGAGGGAGATTGGCAAGCCTGGCGAGAGCTGCTCAGGCCTTGCTGGTGCCCGTGGGGGGGGGGGAGAAAAGCAGCGGTGGAGTGGGGGAGAAGACTCACCTGCGGCTGGTTCCAGTGAAGCTCCTTCTCCCCCCCCACCATGAGTATCACGGAGCAAACTAGGCACCCTAGTGATTGCTGGGGAACGGGTCCAAGGAACAGCACACAGGAAGCAGCGGCGCCCTCCCCTTTCGCTTTCCATCCAAAGCAAACCTCCCTCTGCCCCTGCCACGAAAGATCTTATTCTCAGAGATGCGGCAACGAGTCCACCTCCCACTGCAGCCTACAGGGAAAGAACCCGCCTCTGAACCGTGGCAACCAGGGGGGGGGAGATTGGTGGGCCCAGGGCTTGCCGTCATTGCCCAGGGAGGGGAGGAAGCCTTACCTTTGGCTGCTTCTCCATGTGGAGCTCCTTCTCATCCCCCCCCAGGTGGGTCCCGTGGGTCCTGCCTCTTGTACAACTTTTAATTTGAACATGGACACTGGTACCAGAGCTTGCAATGAATCCATATGCCAACTTTGCTGTCACATACATCCAGACAAACACCATCACTGGACCTAACAACATTAACTACATCATCTCAGGCTTATTCACTTGCTCGTCTTCTAACATTGCATATGCCATTAAATGCCAGCAATGCCCCTCAGTTCTCTACATAGGGCAAACAGGTCAAACCCTATGCCAAAGGATAAATGGACACAAATCTGACATCAAGAATAATAAAACTGAGGAACCTATAGGAGAACAACTAGGGGTGTACACAACGAAAATCCGTATTTTTCAGGTTCAGGTATACCAAACCCGAAAAATATCGGTGTATACCAGTATTCCTAAATCCTAATATGGGTACTGGGATTCAGGAGTAATTGGTATTGCCAAAAATATTCAGCTGGGAGGGCTGAAATGGCTGCCTCTCATTCAAACTGATCAGCACAGCAATCCACCTGTCACCTGATTGGTTTTGGGAGGAAGCCTGAGAGAAGGCATGTTTAAATGCCTTGCCTTCCTTTCCTGAGTTGACCCATGGAGGCAGGTTGGCTGGAGAAAGGATGACAGATCAGGGAGGCATGTCCCTTTCCCAGCCAGCCCGCCAGTTTGGTGTAGTGGTTAAGTGCGTGGACTCTAATCTGGGAGAAGAAGAAGAAGAAGAAGAAGAAGAGAAGAAGAGATTGGATGTATATCCCACCTTCACTCATTTGGGAATCTCAGAGCAGTTTACAAATTCCTTTCCCTTCCCCTCCCCACAACAGACACCCTGTGAGGTAGGTGGGGCTGAGAGAGCTCTGAGACAACTGTCCTTGAGAAAACAGTTGGTACAGAGCTATTGCTTGCCCAAGGTCATCCAGCAGATGCAAATGGAGGAGTGGGAAATCAAACCCAGTTCTCTCAGATTAGAGTCCGTGCACTTAACCACTACACCAAGCTGGCTCTCAGATTTGATTCCCCACTCCTTCACTTGCAGTGGCTAGATGACCTTGAGCAAGCCATAGTTCTGTCCCAGCTGTTCTTTCAAGGACAGTTCTGGAAAGAACTCTCTCAGCCCCACCTACCTCACAGGGTGTCTGTTGTGGGGAGGGGAAGGGAAAGGAGTTTGTAAGCTGCTCTGAGACTCCGAGTGAAGGGCGGAGTATAAATCCAATCTCCTTCTTCTTCTGTGGATTGGTTGGGGAAGGGAAGACAGAGGGGAAGGGGGGCACTTACACATGCCTCCCCAATCTGTCATCCCTTCCTCAGCCGCCCTGCCCTGGTGGGTTGGCTTGGGAAGACAGATTGTGGAGGCATGTTCAAACCCATGGCAGGTTGGCTGGGGAAGGGAAGACAGGTTGGGGGGCATGGCTGGAAGGCATTTTAGCGCTTCCTTTCGCTCCCCCACTTCAGAATCTGATTAGAGTATCTGATTTGGCTGAATAAATGCCAGAAAAAATACTGATAAGGTTTTTTCAGGTATTTATTCGGTTTGACTTATGCCAAATGCACACCCCCTAACTTCAATCTCTCAGGACACTCAGTGGGAGACCTCAAAGTAGCTGTTTCATTGCAAAAGAATTTCAGAAACAGACTAGAACAGGAGATTACTGAGTCACAAGTTATTACACTCAGGACAATGGAACACCCAGGGCTTAACAGAGATATCAATTTCTTATCTCACTGCACATCCTAATATAATTTAGTTCTTGGTTCTGTTTGTGAGCTCTTTTATTATCTGGTATGCTAAACTGCTGCTATTCACAGGTCTTACCAGTTTCTTTAATCCAATTTTAGATGTATTTGCTGCTATTTACAGGTCTTACCAATTGCCTTCAGCCAATATTACCTCTAATTGGCCCTTCTTGGCAATATTCTCCTCACCTATTAAATATATGTAATCATTGGTGAATTCTATTTCAGTGTATCTAGGAAAGTGTGCATGCACATGGATGCTTATGCCCTGAATAAAACTTAGTTGATCTTAAAGGTGCCATTGGACCCAAACTTTGTTCATAAAAATAACCGATTATTCAGTTTGTTATGTTTTTGCTACTGCCACTTGGTAGACACTTGCTGAAATGTTAACAGAAAACTGAATGCCAGCTGCTACCCTGAAGCTGCCACTGCTGCAAGAAATAAGGCAGCAAGGCATCACAGGGGCCATACAGAGGAGCTGTAGGAGTCCCTGAGCTCCTTGGAAGAAGGGTGGGATAAGAAGGGGAGTCAGGGACATCCTTTAACTCTACCCAAGGCCTCAGAATCACTAAGACTGCCTCTGCTGAAATCCTGGACAATAATCCTGGATAGTTGCTATCACATAGGGTTGCCAGCCTCCAGGTGGGGCCTGGGGATCCCCTGCTTTTACAACTGATCTCCAGCTGACAGAGATCAGAGATTTCCCCTGGAGAAAATGGCTGCTTTGAAGGGTGGCCTCTATGGCATTGTACCATGCTGAGGCCCCTCCCCTCCCCAAACCCTGCCCTCTCCCAGCTCCACCCCCAAAGTCCCCAGGTATTTTCCAACTTGGACTTGGCAACCCTGCTATCACAGTCAGCAGTACTGACCATGATAGACCAATAGTCTGACTCAGTATAAACCAGCATATAAGGCAGAAAATTGTTTTAATAAGCAGAGTGGGATGGAGGAAACTGGCTGCATGGAAGGCTGGAAATGATGGATGGTCTACCTTTGACATTTCCAGTAATATAATGTAGGTGTTGCCAGCCTCCCCCTTTCATCTGCACACCCCTCCCTCCCAGCCTGGCTGTATGTATTGCACATGTAACACTGTGAGCAAGTCCTACAAGGCACACAAAGAACAAGGGGAGCAACTGCTACATTTTGTGTCTCACAGAGAACCTTGCACAGAGCAGAGGATCTTGGGATGACCACAGCAAATGCCTCCAAGGAGGCCTTTCTGGGGAAACTCAGGGAGTGCCAACAGGATGAGAGCAATTAAGCTATGCCAGGCTAGAAGGCAAAGATGCCTCTTCCTGTATTGCTTTTTACATGATATGCAATCACTGACAAGTAACACAGTTTGAATGTTAAGTGCCCTGTGACAGTCTGGAACCTCCAATTCAAATCTTCCCATTGACCCCCTCCCCAACTCCTGCTGAATATATGACTCAGCTTCATGTCTCCAGTTTTGTAATCCTGAATTATAATTCAACCAAGAATTTCCCTTCCTGTTACCCTGCCCTGGTGAGGTTTAGTCATTTCTATAGTATTCTCCAGATAAACTGCCCAGCTCTCAAGTACCTTCTGTTGTAATATTTTGTTTCTTGAAAGGTACCTATTTTATACTATGGACCAAAAACAGTATAACTGGCCTGGCTTTAGAGGCAGCATTTGGAGTCTGATCCTGAATACCAACAGAACTGCAACAGATTCCCACCCCACAGACTGGATCCCTCCTTCTTCCATTTGATTTCTTCACAAAATAGGACAGGTAATCTTTGCTCTTGATCTACCCCTGCCCCCTTATTTTCTAAACCACATGTACACCTTTAGCTCAAAGAGTAGCTCCTGCTCCCGTTTGGAGTAGCTCTGCTGAATATTTGGTTGTTATTGTTGCTATATTAATTAGGACAAGGGAATTTGTCTGTGTTTTGGTTCAGTATTGCTGGTATTTGCTTAGGGTTATTCCACACACACACTCACACTGTTGTACCAACTCCCTGAACAAACTCTGTATTCCTTTTAAATCAGGCCTCTGTATTCCTTTTCCAATTGAAAACTTGCTACTCTCAGCCACATTTTTTGGTGAAAGATCCCCATCAGTGAGTAACAGGTTCCTCTTCCTGAATGACAATACGTGGAGGCTAGTCCACTGACCCTAATTTAAGCTCAAGTAATTGGGTGAGGGGGTTGTTGAGGGAGTACAAATAGCTGCCACTTCCACTTGAAATGATTTAGTGTAGTTGCTAACCTTTGTGAACACTCAGATTATAGTGTGAATGACTTATGACCCACCCCCCTTGTTTTTGCTTGGATGGCGGATAGTATTTCTTCAGAGTCAGCCACATCTCAGATAAGGAAGACAATTGTAGAAATGAAGAACACATTCATACCAAAAACAAAAAAAAGACGATAACACCGATAAGCATGCCAATTGCTGTCTATTGAAATTAAAACTGCATTGTACTCATATTTAGGAAGGGGTTTATCTGCAGTTGCCACAGAAAACTGGTACAGATAAATATTTCTGGGGGAAACTGTGGTTTACATTTTCTCTTTGGAGACTTTCCTCATTAAATAATAACAAGTGGGGGCCTGCAAGGACTTTAAGAGAGCATCTAATTTCTCCTCTCCAACTATTTCCTTTCCCATCCCTAAAAGCCTGCCCTCTTTTCCTGCTTCCTGCTCTTTGTCCCATTCACTAGCCAACCTATATTGATCTGCCCACAATCTTCAGCTTTCCTGTCTTCCCTCCAGCCCCTATGGCCAACATGTGTGATGCCAGTGGCTGGACCCCATTGCACAGTAGGGAACTAAAAGGACTTGCAGAGGGCACTTCACTCTCACCTGTATCTCCCCACACCATTTCCTCTTTCTCTTCTCCTGGCAGCCCTCAAATCCTCACCTTTCCCTTCTTCCTTCTCTCTTTCCCACATGCCACCAACTTACCTTTTATATCCCCCTCATCTTCGTTTGTATAAAGAGCTGTTTTCTCAGTCCATAGCTCCAGTCTCTAGATTTAAGTGTCCACAGATGGGGCTGCATTGAGAATTGGATATATGACAGACTTCTGGTTTTTGGCACAGCACCAGCGGACATGCTTCGGGAGAGCTCCCGGGAAGCTGTGCCAGATCGCCAGATTGTGTGGGGGAGGGAGTTGAAGCATCTTTGAACCCCCTTGGGCTTGATCTTGGACTCTCTGGGAGCGGCTGCAAACGGATTGAGTCCAAGATCGCCCTGAAGCACAAATCTGCTCAAACGCAGCTGTGGACTCCACAGCTGAAGAGCCATGACTACTGGGATGAGGGGAAACAGGGTCTTGACTTCATCTGTAACATTAATAAACTTCAACACTGTGAGTAATGCACTACTATTAGAAGAAATTCAGATATCACAGCCCCTTTATGGATGGGTGGAAGGGTCCTCCCCCCTTAAAAGTGGCTTTTTAAAGAAGATCTTTGGTTTAAAGTGTTTTTTTTAAGGGCTGGATGAGGAGGAAATGGTGAACATCTGGGATTTTTTTTTTGAGGGGACATGGTCAGGTTGGAATCAGGTATAGGACTTATGAGGTGAACAGACAAAAAGAATGAGGAAACTTTGTATACAAATAAATGCCAGATAATTAGATACAAACAAGTAAGTGTTTCTGTTATTCAGACTGGTCTTTAAAACCTGAGGAAAGAGATTTCTTGGTAGTCTCTGCTTAAATACACAAGCATAAGCTTCTTTGTCTCACAGACACTTAAGGTGGTGAAGGCAGGAACATTCAAACAAGTTCCTATTTCCTTCCTTATCCACAGGCTAGAGATCACACCTGTCTCTTTGGAGCTATTTCCCTCAGATATGTTAGGGATGGGTTAAGCTTCCCATTCCCCTAACTCAGGATCCTTCTTGATCCTCTCCTTCAAACTGGATAGGAATCACCCCCCTTTTCTTGAAGCTATTTCCCTCAGGCTTGAATGGGGATCCTTCCTGATCCTCTTACTCCCTTAGCTTTCCTTCCCAGTCAACGGTCAGTTCTTAACTGTCACTCCTACCTAACTCTCTCATAGGGATGTGTAATTTTTTAACCAGTATTTTTTGGTTTGGGTCTATTGGACCTTGAAAAAATCTCAGGATTTTTTTAAAAAATCCTGAATCCCAGTATTGGTATGGTATTCAGATCTGGGATTTTTTTTGGAACTCCTAAATGTGGGGGGTCCAATAGACCCTACAAGAAAAATACCAGTTTAAAAAAAGCCAGCCAAATCCTGGGGCTGGCTGGGGACTTCTCCTGCAGCCTAGTTTAAACTGTGCTGCAGGAGAAGCTAGCTCCAGGACCTGCTGTGCCTCGAGAAGCAGATCCCTCCCTGTGGTCCACAGATCTTGACTGGGGAGGGGACTTCTCCTGCAGCCCAGTTTAAATTTGAGCTGCAGGAGTAACCAGCTCCAATACTTGCTGTGCTGTGAGAAGCAGACCACTCCCTGTGGCATGCAGATCCTGGCTGGGGACTTCTCCTGTAGCCCAATTTAAACTGGGCTGCACAAGAAGCCAGCTCCAAGCTGGCAGTCTGCTCCCCGCTGGCACAGCTAATCCTCAAGCTGTCTTCTGCAGTCCCTTTATACTTTAAAGGGACTGCAGTAGAAGCCCGACAAACAGCTGAGAGGTGGGAACAGTCTGCTGCTGCCTCTCCGCTGTTTTTTTGGATCTACCTGGTAATTCCTGAATATATCCATGATTCTCCCTAGCTTTGGGAAGCCAAAATATAATGATAAGGTATTTTGGGGGTATATTTTTGGCTCGGATAGATCCAAATGCACACCCCTACTCTCTCAGCTGATGAATTCCGTTTGAATCCCCTGTCACTCAAGGTTCTCAGACCAGGTTACAGCATTAACCATTTAATATATAGTCCTTAAATAGAGGACATATCAGATATTAAACTGATAAGAAAAGATACTACACTTGATCTTAGCCAACTGTCTTTCATGAGGTGGCTGCTTTCAAACAGTTGCAAGCAGCCAGTCCTGGGTGAGTCACACAAGTCATGTGTTATTAAGTTGCCTAGTGGTAGCTAGAGGCCCTAGCTTTCAGAAGTCCCCCCTCAAAGAATCCTGTCCCCTCCCCTCCCCCTGATTTTTAGTGACAGAAACAAAGGACTGAAGGCTGCCAATACTGTTGTGAGCATTTGTTTCTTAAAGCTACAGGTGCTACTTCTATCATTTGAGACATTAAACCCCCCAGTGTATTTTTTTATTCAGATTTCAGATTTTTCTGCAAACTTGGAAGTTTTCTCAGGATATAGAAAGATTTGTCTTGTCTGTCCATGGCACCAATCTCTGGATTTAAGTCTCCACAGATTAGGCTATGTTGAAAATTAGATATATTGATTTTTAAGAGCTGTCAGAGTGTATAATCAAGTGACAATTCCTTTTCTGTGTGTTTTCATTTAGCATGAAATGTTTCTATTCATGATTACCAGAGCTGACTTTCTTTTTTGATATAATGCCAAAGATAACCCCCAAAAGAAGAATTGCTGGTGCTGTAACAATTAGGGGTGCATTTTTAAGGCTTTTTTTAAAAAAATCACTTCCTTTCCATGCTATGTTTGTCACTTCTCTAGAGTACTGCTGTGAAGTATATTACTTCATCTCCCCAAGAAGCAAACCTACATGAAATATTTCTATTTGAAGAATAATAATTTTGATTCAAGCAGATAAGTCTTTATCTGGTTACAATTATATAAAGCAGGCTTTACAAAACCTAAAGCTACCATTCAGAGCTACTACACTCAAAGGGAAATTTACCGTTGAATTGGATCTGACTCATGCCTTATGTTCTTGCACTGATGCTGCTCTGAATACTGGAAATTCTAAAGATATCTTAAGGTACAATGTCAGTCTATTGTCTGATTATTTATAGCTATAACAAATTTATCTCCACTATACTTTGCTCTATTAGATTATATCAGTTCTAAAAAAACATAAACTGATAGACCCAGTCTCAATTTAAACAACACTGAGAGTGCAAGGAAAGCTCACCTATGCAGCGTATTCCACACAGCTAATACCTTGCTTAAACAAGGTCACTTCACCTGTGCATACCTTGTTAGCTTGCCAGCGATCCATGGCCCATACAGGTGCCATGCTGGTGTGCTAAGATTGCATATGCAGGGGCTGAAGCAAGATATTTTAAGATACTGAATTTACTTTGGTGGTTTAGCCTTGCTTATCTACCAAGTACCTCACAATTGTAAACATTTACAGTTGTATTCGGATTCTACAATGGTCACAAGTCAACTGTGTTTAGAGATGCATTTAGATGTGTTTAGAGATGCATCAAATGTAGACAGTATCTTTGAGTAGGATGACACAGGCAGTCTCATGATAACCTAACCATACATATCTCTATTTCACTGCATGTGCATGTGATACAAAGCTGCAGCCGGTTATGTCTTTCCTCCATAAAGTACACCACATAAATAAATACACAACAACATAGACATCATGATTGCATAATTGTGATCAACTCTTGATTTTAATGCTTCACTGAAGTGCAGGAAATTCACCACATTTGATGCAGTCCTTACTTCTTACATGCTGTAACAGCAAGATGTGATGAAGTTGGACATGTGCACTTTCATGAGCTGACATATCTGCTTCTTCGTTGACGCATAGGATATTTTAACAAGAACAATGATGAATAGCTGGAAAATGTGTACAGTAAAATTGTTCACAGATTCAGACCAATGCCAGACATGTCAAATGATGCAGAAGCAGCTCAAGGGTTTTCAAGATCCATGGAAGCTTTTCGCATTATTTTACACAGCATCTCTTTCATGTAAGATACCATGTCATGTAACAGCACTGCAGGTTATGCAGTTTAAGAGTAGGAAAACAAATGCACACAAACCCCCAGTGAAAAATGCTGAGTGTGTCTTATGAAGCTTCTGATAAACAACTGTGCATAAGCTTTTCTCTCATTTTTACTAAATTCTGTGCACCTCAAAAATACTGTGGTTGCACTCCTGAGACACTTACCCAAGAGTAAACTAGAGGTACCCACAGAAAAAAAGTTCGGGGGGGGTGTCTGTTAATTGTAACTGCAGATCACCTGTTTGCACCTTTTATACCAGGAAATTTAGGATAGGGAGGCGCTTGCCTTCCCACACTTTATTCATAAAACTCCACTGAACACAGTGGGAATTCATTTTGAATAAACATGTATAGGATTGAGTTGTCTGATTCAGTGACTATTTACAGTAGTCACACAAGTCCTCTCAAACATGAACTAACTTAATACATGGTTAGTGCAAAGACATTCTGTACTTCCAGCAGCTCAGCATTATTCATTTTAATGAAAGAGTAGATTACATATATACAGTATTTTATGGATGATGTTTTAATAGCTATTCATAATATTTCCTCAGGGTGCTACATTTGGAAAATGGCAAACCCAGGCAGAGTTCTACCTGAGACCTTGATTCAGAAGCACAACTAAATAGAACTAAAATGGAACAAGAAATAAAGAAAATATATTTAGAAACTGAAAAAGTGAAGCTTTGCAGTTGTTGGCACTTTATTGCCATGTCTATTAAGATTAGCGAAAATGAAAAAGAACATGAACAACAATTCAGGGGTCATGGTGAAAGTATTTAGAAGCTTATTACAGAGGCATCCACGGTAACAGCAGACAAACTATTCAGAATGGCAGCTTCCTATATGCTATCAGTCGTTCAACCACAAAGCAGAGCTGAGTGTGTTCTTGGACACACTCTCCGTTCTGTAGGGCAATGATGGACCCCAGCATTTCATATGAACTGGTTATGCACCTGGAACATGCCCCAGATTTTTCAGCAACACACAGCAGACATGTTAATGTGGAAATGATTCCCTAAAGGTACGGTTTGAAAACAACTGTTCCGCAGCATCTTCTCATGGCCAGTCAAGCCACTTTAAAGTTGAATTCAAATCCATTTGTTCACAGATGAATAAACCAACAGATTGATCTATAAATCTACAGCCACTAGTCCAACATCCTGTTTCACACAGTTGGCCTGGAGGTGTAGTGATGCTTAAGGGGCATAGAGGCCAAAGAATTCCCCAGATACTGCCTTCCTAGTAGTAGATGTTGCCTTTGGTCACCAGGGATAGTAACCACTAATGAATTCATCCTTTATGAATCTGTCTAATCCCCTTTTAAATTCATATATACTTGTGGCCATCAATACATCACTGGCAGTGAATTCCACAATTTAATTGCCCACTGAATAAAGAAGTATTTCCTTTTGCCTGTCCTGAAATCCCACCTCCCCCATCTCCTACCAGTTGCCAGTCCATGCTTGGCAAATCTATCTCCACTTCATGTATGATGACTTTACCAAAGCAAGAATCTCTTTTTGCCCATCAGATCATACAGAGTAGAGTACTCTTAGTGTTACTTTAACAAAATAAGGCTGCAATCCTAAACACACTTATTAGGGACTAAGTCCAAAGAGATTTACTTCTGTATATATAAGGCTTGCTGGATGACTGATGAAACTCTTAAAATTACTAAAGACAGACGAGAAGCAAAAGTAAAAGGTGACAGGTCAAATTCAGTGTTCCAGCAACAGGCATGTAGATATACAAGAACTATTATAATACCCAATGTAAAGAAATGGAAGAGAACAAAAAAAAGAAGAAGAACAAGAGATCAGTTCTGCAGGATACAAGAAATCAAGGGGAAATCTGAAGCATGGTTAAGCATGCTGGAAGATCAACATGGTGGTGGGGGGGGGAACCAGGTTATTTATTCATAACTGATTATCTTCAAGTGGTCATCTGTGCATTCACACCTGTGGGAACAGGGTGCCTGTACCAGACCCAATTGGTAACTTCTAAAAGCTCTACGAAACTCCTTTTCCCATGCTCAATCCCGAGGCATGTGCAGGGCTCCACCATGCATGCCTACAGGGGCAGAACTTGGGTATCCCACCAGTTCCTTCTGACTGCTGAGATACCTAAACAATGTAATGAGTAGGCTGGCAGTGGAGGGGAAGGCTGAGCGGGTGGTGTGAATGCACAGATGACCACTCAAAGATCATCAGTTACAGGTAAGCAACCTGTTTATCTTTGTTGTGGTCTCTGTGCAATACACCTGTGGGAGAGTAGCAAGCTCTGTTTTACTGGAGGAGGGTACTGGCAGCTACTCAGTTGAATGCAGACCCAAGGACCAACAGTCCCACCAGAGCTCTTTACCGAGCATGGACCTCCACCATAATGCCGAGTGAAGGTGTTAGGAGTCACCCAGTTGACTGTTCTGCACAGGGGTCATTTCGTAGAAAAAGAGGTCATTAGCATTACTCATTAGCATAACTTATTTGCATATGCCACACCCCCTGACATCATCGGAAGTATGTCAGAAGGCAAGAAAGAAAGAAGACAGAGAGAAAGAGAGAGAGAGAAAGAAAGAGAGAAAAAGAGAGAGAGAGAGAGAGAGAGAGAGAGAGAGAGAGAGAGAGAGAGAAAGAAAGAAAGAAAGAAAGAAAGAAAGAAAGAAAGAAAGAAAGAAAGAAAGAAAGAAAGAAAGAAAGAAAGAAAGAAAGAAAGAAAGAAAGAGCTGGCAGGGAGGGGACAGTTACCAATCCAAGTCTCAGAAATACCACTGTTCTGGGAGGATAGCTTCAATGGTGGCTGAAGCCTTCAGAAGGCTGGGCGGAGGAACAAGGACCTTTCCAGGGGATGGGGTCATTTTGCTGCAGCCATGACACAAGCAGGCATTCCCCTGCGGGGGCAGGCTGGCACCAACTCCCAGAGCTGAGCTCCCCCAAGCTCCTGCTCAAAATGACCCCTGGTTCTGCAGATGTCCTGTAAGGGAACCCCTCTAAGGAATGCAGCAGAAGTTGCCATGGCCCTCATGGAATGGGCCCTAATGGGCCCCAGTAGGGGTTGCTTTGCAAGCAAGTAGCACCGTTTAATGGTCTCAATAATCCATTTAGACAGTCTTTGGGTTGAAATTTGATGCCCTTTCCTCTGTGATGCATAAGAGACAAAAAGATGAGGTTTCATGCGGTCTGGTTTGGTTCTGTGCAAGTAGAATAGGAGAGCACATTTCACATCTAAAGAGTGAAGGAGCCTCTCCACATCATCTCTGTGACTGGGGAAGAAATTTAGGCATGTGATGTTAGACTGCAGATGGAACTCTGAAACAACTTTCAGAAGGAATCAGATGTCTGGACATAAGGTGACACCGCTACTGGAGAAAAGCAGGAAAAGTGAGTCATGTTGGAGGGCCATAAGTTCACTCACCCTCTGTGCAGATGTGATGGCAATCAGGAAGGCAGTTTTCCAGGTGAGCAAGCAGACATCACAAAAAGCCAAAGGCTCAAATGGTTTGCCTGTCACTTTCCAAAGCACCAGGGGAAGGTCCCATGCCAGAACAGGGAGTTTAAGGGGAGGATGCATGTATAGTAGCCCTCCAAGAAACCATTTAATGTGTGGGTGGGTAAACACTGAATGGCCATCCACTGGCCAATGATACACCGAAATGGCAGCCAAGTAGGCCCGTACAGAAGAGCAACTCAGTCCCAAATAGATGAGGGAGAGCTAGAAATCAAAAATGAAGTAGAGTCCAGCACTTTCCAGTGGAGTTGTGGAAACATCAGTAAACCTGATTAATCTAGACCACTTATAGAAATAGGATTTCCTGGTGGACAGCTTCCTACTATTGACGATCACCTCTCTCACCCTCTCAGAAAAAGGTTGAGGGAAATCCTCCATGCCGTAAGCTTCAGGTGCTGGACATCGTGGTGAAATAGCTTTCCTCCAAGGGTGAGTAAAAGGCCAGGAGCCTTAGGGGAAGTGATAAAAATGTCCCCAAGACAGCTTCAGAAGTACAGGGAACCACCCCTGCCTGGGCCACCATGGGGTGACTAGATGACATCACATTACTGGAAGAACATAGTGAAGACTGGAAACAATTAATGATGAAGGTTAAAGCAGAAAATGCCAAAGCATGATTATAGCTGAACATCAAGAAGATAAAAGTAATGACTACTGGGGAATTACAGAACTTTAAGGTTGATGATGAAGAAATTGAAATTGTTCACAATTTTCTATTCCTTGGTTCTATCATCAAAAGGGAGACTACAACCAAGAAATCAGAAGGAGACTGAGACTGGGAAGAGCAGCCATGAAGGACCTAAAAAAGACCCTTAAGTGTAACTACGTGTCACAAGTGACCAAGATTAAGATAAACTGTACTATAGTATTGTGAAATTGTACCAATAGATGTAGTCCACAACAGGTCTCCTTAAAAAGAAAGTCCTTTATTTGCAGAAAAGATTTGTTGGTCAAATACACTTCTTCTGTTAGTAATGCCAAAGCATGGGAATACAACTATAATTATACTTGATATGAAATATGGCCCCCGTAACATCCACCAATCAATTGGGAGGATTATTGGTGCCCAAATATACTGGCCTGCTGTTCCCAAGGAAAGCACGGCAAAATAGGTTCTCAGGAAAAGTCACTGTTCAGATTTTGGGACAGGTGTTCCCAAGGAAAACCAAGCAAAGGAACTCATAACACCTGTAAATAATATAGCACATAACAGGAGGTTTTCAGCTCAAGGCCGTGAGCTAGGGAAAGGCAAACAAGAGATAAGAGTGGAGAAAAGCTAATGAGCAATAAGCATGCACAAAGCAAGCGAAACGCACATTCCGGAGGTGGGGGTTAAGCCACTGATGCTATCTCCCGTCCGGGACCTAGATGAATTGAAAGAACACTGAAAAACTAAGGTAAGGTTAATTGATCATTAAACAGACAAGAACAACTTTAAGCATTGATAAATGAAACAAACATAGCATTAATGATCATAGCAGTCTTCAGAACTTATGGCAGAGTCAACCGAACTTATGGCACTGCTAACTGACAAGTATTCCCCATTACTATGTATGGCTGTGAAAGTTGGTGAATGAAGAAAGCTAACATGAAGAAAATAGATTCATTTGAAATGTGGTGTTGGAGGCAAGAGTCTTGGATACTGTGAACTGCCAAAATGACAAGTGAGTTCAGGATCAAATCATGTAGTGGTTAAGTGGGAGAACCGAGTTTGATTCCCCACTCCTCCACTTGCAGCTGCTGGATGACCTTGGGCAAGCCATAGTTCTGTCAGAGCTGTCCTTGAAAGGGCAGTTCTCAAAAGAGCTCTCTCAGACCCACCTACCCCACAGGCAATGCTCCCTCTAAGCTGTGGAGTCTTGTGAGCAACAATTCTACTTTGTGAGCTACTGGCATTAAAGTTGTGAGCGAGTGATTGGGCTACTGCATAAATTAGTTTGCTCTGCAGCCATTCTTCCTGAGCTACGACAAAAATGTGTGAGCTGGAGGCTAAAAAATAGTGAGCTAGCTCACACTAACTCAGCTTAGAGGGAACATTGCTCACAGGGTGTCTGTTGTGGGGAGGGGAAGGGAAAGGAGTTTGTAAGCTGCTCTGAGACCCTGAGTGAAGGGCAAGGTATAAATCCAATCTCCTCCACCACCGCCTCCTCCTCCGCTTCTTCTTCTCCTTCTCCTCCTCCTCCCTAAAAGCTAAAATGACTAAACTGAGGATATTGTACTTTGGTCATATTATGAGAAGACAAGACTCACCAGAAAAGACAATAATGCTAGGAAAAGTTGAAAGCAGCAAGAAAGGACGAAGCCGCAACATGAGATGGATTGACACTATAAAGAAAGCCATGGTCCTCAGTTTGCCAAGATCTGAGTAAGGCTATTAACAACAGGACATTTTGGAGGTCACTAGTTCATAGGGTCACCATAAGTTGGAAGTGACTTGACGGCACACACATATAAGCACTGGACTGCACTGCATAACTCTCCTATGCTTTTGCTCATTCTGCCACGAGCATTGTAGAGGGTTATGTACAAGACACCTCCATCTGATCTGCCTCATATTTAAAATTAAAATTCAACCCACTTTTACTCCATTTCTTTCTTATCCTGCTAAAACTAGGTGAACCCACCTGCTATCATGACTCAGAAATAATTACACTGCATCCCAAATGGAGGCTGAATCAAGGATGACTCAACAGAAAATCCCTATTATTCCCCATATTTCTGAAAAAAAGACAAGCTGTCCTTTGCCTCTGATTGTAGAATCATAGAATCACAGAGTTGGAAGGGACCATAGGGATCTAGTCCAACCCCCTCCTCAATGCAGGATCAGCCTAGAGCATCCCTGACAAGTGTTTGTCCAGCTGCTGCTTAAAGACTGCCAGTGAGGGGGAGCTCACCACCAATGCTCCCTCTAAGCTGTGGAGTCTTGTGAGCAAAAATTCTACTATGTGAGCTACTGGCATTAAAGTTGTGAGTGAGTGATTTAGCTACTGCATAAACTAGTTTGCTCTGGAGCCATCCTTCCTGAGCTAAGACAAAAATGTGTGAGCTGGAGGCTAAAAAACTGTGAGCTAGCTCACACTAACTCAGATTAGAGGGAACACTGCTCACCACCTCCCTGGGCAGCTGATTCCACTGTTCAACAACTCTTACTGTAAAAAAATTTCCCCTAATATCCACCCAGTACCTTCCTGCCCTTAATTTAATCCCATTATTGCGAGTCCTATCTCTGCTGCCAACAGGAACAGCTCCCTGCTTTCTTCTGAGGGACAGCCCTTCACTTAAAGAGAGCAGTCAAGGCCCCCTCAGCCTCCTCTTCTCTAGACTGAACATATCTGAGTCCTTCAGCCTTTCATCATTGGGCTTGGTCTCCAGACCCCTAATCATCTTTGTCACTCTCTTTTGTACCCGCTGCATTCTGTCTACATCCTTTTTGAAGTGAGGCCTCCTGAACTGCACACAACACTCTTGGTGCAGCCTGACAAATGTGGTATACAGCGGGACTATCACATCTTGCAATTTGGATGTTATGCCTCTGGTGATACACCACAAGATTGGATTAGCCTTTTTTGTCAATGCATTACATTGGTTGCTCATATTTAATTTATGGTCCAACTGTACCCCAAGATCTTGTTCATATGAACTGCTACCAAGAAGTGTGCCCTCCATTCAGTATGTGTGTTCCTCATTTTTGTTACCCAGAATTTGGCACTTATCTTTGTTAAATTGCATCTTGTTCACATCCACCCACTTTTCCAGTGTGATATGATCTTGTTGAATTCTATCTCTGTCTTCTTGTGTGTTTGCTGCTCCTCCCAATTTGGTGTCATCTACAAATTTAGTGAGTAGCCCCTCCACACCCTCATCCAAATCATTTATAAAAATATCGAAAAGTACCAGGCCCTGTGGCACCCCACTGGATACCTCCCTCCATTCAGATGAATGCCATTGACAAGTGTTCTCTGAGTGTGGTTCTCCAACCAGTTCCCTACCCACCTAACTATCCTACAGTCCAGTCCACAGTCCTTTAGTTTACCCATCAGAACATCATGACAGGGAATCCTGTCAAAAGCTTTACTGAAATCCAGGTAAACAACTTCGACAGCATTCCCTCGATCCAGTAAGCTCATCACTCGATCAAAGAAGGAAATGAGGTTGGTCTCGCAGAACCTGTTGGAGACAAATCTGTGCTGACTTCACCAGATAACTGAGTTGTCCTTTAGAATCTCACAGACTAATCCCTTTAAAATCTGCTCCAGTATCCTCCCTGGGACAAAGGTCAGACTGACTAGCCTGTAGTTTCTTGGGTCATCCCTCCTTGCTTTTTTGAAAATTAAGATAACATCTACCCTCCTCCAGTCTTGTGCACATCTCCCATCCTCCAAGAGGTCTGGAAGATGATAGACAAGGGCTCTGCAAGCTCTCTGGAAAGTTCTTTGATCACTCTTGGGTACATACCATCTGGCCCGGGGGATTTTTACTCATTCAATGCAATCAGGTACTTCTCAAAATCCATCAATTTTCAGTCTCATTGCAACAGACAGTGAAAAGAAAAGGGACTCCTGGTTTTCTAAATGGAATTAATTATCCTCCTGGAAAAATAGCATTATTTTGATTTCACATGTCACTTGATGAAAACATGTTTTCTTTACTTTTTCAGATGCACATTCTGAAAAGCAAGTAACATCAAGAGATATAGGTTTGTCTTTGCATTTTGTAATTAACAGTAGCATCTGTTAAATGACACATCAGCTATGTGGAAAATGCACCCATTAAGGGTATCATGCCCTTTTATTTAATAAGAGCAATAAACACATCCTCTGTCACAACAATAGACTTATACAAGAAGCAGGGCCAATGATGCTCATGGGGGAGGAGAGAATTCCCTGTGGCTTCCGGGTGCCCAGCCCACTGAAGCAGCAGGAGCACAGTATGGAGGAGGCGGCCGCAGGTGAGCCCAGCAGATGGGCCCACCCAGCCCATCAAGGCTTCTCCCCCGACACTGACAATGGTGGCCATCTGAGTGGGTCCCAGCCACCGGGCCCACCAAGGATTCTCTCTCTCCCCTTCAGCACCAGCAGTGATGAGTTCTGTGTGGCTCCCAGCCACCAGCCTGCTGAGGTTTCTACCCCCAAACAGCTGCAGCTTCCAGCCTCCAACCTCCTTTGCAGGTGCCATTTTCTACCAGTGGTAAGTGCATGTGCAAGAAACACTGTTAAACTTTAGTGGGGATTTAAGTATCCCCCATATAGTTTTTTCAATATTTCAGATTTTTCTGCACACCTGGAAAGTGCTCCAAGTGTGCAGGAAAATCTGTTTACCCTCCATGTGCTCCCAATGTGTGGACTTAGATATCTGCACAGAGTGGGCATGTTGGTTATTAGATATATAGATAAGAAGAGGGACCCACGATACTCGCAGAGCCCCCGGGGAGTATTCCCCATGGCTCTAACCCTGCAGAAGCAGGAGGACCTCTCACTGAGGAGGAAGCAGCCACAGGCAAGTTCCCCCCACCCAGCACCACCAGGCCCGCCAATCCTCCCCCTGGCACTGAGGCCCAAGTGGCTCCTGGCTGCTGGGCTTGCCAAGCCTCTTGCCCCCACACCAAGGCCTGAGTGGCTCCTGGTCGCCAGGCCCACCAAGCCTCTCCCCCACACACACCAAAGCCCACCAAGTGCCCACAATGTGCTGATTTAGATATCTGCACGCACAGGGGGCGCTTGGCTATTAGATATATAGATGCCCCAATCCAGTATTGCCTTCTGGGCTCGGGAGTTCTGTTGCTTGTATGGAGCTCCTATAACAGCTGCCCCATTTATTTACACGGGATTTGCTGGGGTTGACCAGATGTGGGGTGGACATTAATACCTTTTAGCTTTAGTTTTGACTATATTTATGTTTCTGTGCAAATTAACTAGAATTTTGATCAATTTATAATTCTGATTACACTAATAAGCATCAAATTTAAAAAGAGAGAGGAGAAGTGCTGGGATAATTTTGCTTGGGAGAAATAAAAGTATCATAAAATGCAGTTATCAAAGCAATACCTTTCCTCTATTCAGTATATGGCAATTTTTCAGTGCCTTTCTATCCTGACAAATTTCTTAATGGATGAATTGATAGCAGATTTTTGTACATTTTGTCTGGTGTCTCCCACCTACATAATAGTTTTCATTTCTTTGAGGGAAAGTTGACTGGTCCTTGCTATTCAGCTTTTAAGTAAGAGCACATTACATCATATTAGACTTCTGCTCCTAAGCAAATGTAAAGCAGGACACCTATGTCCCATTCTTGCTCAGAACTGTTGATTCTTCCTGTAAATATGCTGCTAATGCTAACTGCTAGTGCAGGCTTGCATTCCTATCCTCCTAATACTAGGGCTTGGCAGTAATGTGTACTCAGCAGGCTACAGAAGGTGGTACTTAAAGATACTGGCACGAGCAAGGCAGGTGGAGCCTGGAAGGGTTTTCTACCTGCCGCAACAGCTGCCCGTTTTTAACAAATAGGGTATTTTCCACTCCCTTGAGTAAAATGATTTAAATTGCACTGAACATTTCCAGGGCTTTTGTTTTGAATCCAGTGTTTTTAGGACTGGTCATCTGTGCTTCAAAGGTGATTCTGCCATTGTGCCATGTGCAAAAAAGGGTGCTCCCTATGTAAATCATCCGTGTGAAGAAAGGTGACAATGGGGAAATATGCCAAAGCCTAATAGGAACAATTCAGTTTAGGCATGCCAACTGCCTGCTTCAGGTGGGCAATCTCCCAGTGATGGGCCCTCCCACCTGTTCTGTCCTCTTGGGATGGCATGAGAAACAGTGAGGGCAGTACTGATGCTGGGCTACATTTTTGCCCAGTTATGACATTGGCACATAGCCCCACAGCATTGTCTAAAGAAGTCACAAACTCTGAGCTAGAATTAGGTTCACTTATGAAGCTGCTTTATAAATGATCTTCAATTACCCTTTCATCTGAAGATTGCAGAAACTGAATGTGGACCTTTCTACAGATAAAACATGTTCTACCATTGCATTATGAGCGTTCTGTTCTCCCATATATGTAAGCAGAAATCTGTTCCTTTCATCCTTTTCATTTTAACCAAGATAACTTTACCACCTCCATTTGGGATATTTTCTCCCTAGCTAAGGTGTAATAGGTCCAAAAAACACAGCTTTTGGGGGCAAATCTGTATTCTCAAAACTAATAGTTCTTTTGGGTCCCTTCTTGCAAATAAAACAGTGAGGCTGTGGTCATACACACAATTAGATCTGACATAGGTACGAATGCCAGACAGATTTAAAGGGAGCGATCAGACAACAATATCTGGGAAGCCCCCCGCAGCCATCGGCAACCCATTTTGCTCCACCGCAGAAGCGGAGTTAAAAAACACCAGGGAAAAAACTGGTAGTAGATGGGTTGCGACAGGCCACAGATGGACTTTCCCATGTCTATTTGCTCCAGCACACTCTCATGGCATTCGGATGGTCTGATCAGGCCATCCCAACTCTGTGCCGTTGTCTTTTTTCTCACCTTTGCGGTATGTGCATCATAGCAATCTTCATAGGGAGCAATTCATCAATCCCTCATTTAAGTGCATAGGAAAAAATGGGGGGGACACCTACAGTTGTGTCTGATCACACACTGATGGACTGTGCCCGCAGCTTCAAAGGGAGGTGTAATCACAGAACTGCGGGTCAAATTCCGCCGGAGGAAATACCCTCGCTCCCCCCCCCCCAGTTTTTCTGGCATGTGTGACCACAACCTGAGAGTGATCTAATAACTTATCTATTGGTATACTTGAATTAAACTCAGAATTTACTCAGAAGCCAGTGATTAGGCAAAATCTCAAAAACTCAGCAGCCAGTACAAATGCAGATGTTTATTGCCTTGATCATGATGTAGCCTGTCAGCTTATCACTTCTTCTGCAATTTCTGCCTTCTTCCATATCCATTCCTCTATTTTTAATCACAAAAGAGAATGCATTCTAGTTGTAGGATAATGTATTTTTATACCAGAAACATTCTTCTTAAAGTAAACAGAAACATCCCCTTTATTCATGACTTACTACTTTTTTGTTCTTTTACAACTTCCATTCTTTTAATTTTTTTGTTCTCTTTCCCCTTCTTTCGTTGTTTTTCCACATTCTTTTGACAGTAATTGCTGAAATGGCTGGATCTGGAGAATTCAGGTTTATTACACTGGCAAAAAAAGGAGGTAGCTATGACAACATGATCTGCTAGGTTTTCTTTTACATTAGAGATATATATTACATCTCTCTCTCTCTCTGACAGTTTTGATGTATTGGATAAAATCATACAAGCAGAATGATTAATGATATTAGTCTGAGCAAGACAATATATTGGAACTATTAATAAATATCATATATTGTAATTCCTAGAGAGATGTCACTTCCATGTCTACTCCAGAAATTATGCAACACCATTTGCCCACAGTGCCTTCCATGTCCCCTCCCCCTCTGGCTCCTGCCATTACCAGTCACAAGAAGCATCACTATATATTAAAAGTACTCAGTAGGCAAATAGTTCAGGGTTACTGGCTATTGTGTACCGGGTTCTAAACATTGAAGATGTGGATGGCGACGTAGCGAACAGCTAGTTTATTAGTACACAACTAAGCATGCAAAACTGGCCGCCAAGGCCAACTATATACAATCCCTAGACCACACCCAAAAGTCCTATTGGTGGGTTTGAATTTCCCGCCAGCGTTCTTATTGGAGGGCTAGTGTGGGTCTAGGATCCTTGGCTCCTATTGTTTTCAGGAGCCAAGCTCAAGCATAAGTTGCTGCTGCCATGGGGCCAGCAGCAGGCATAACACTGGCAGAGTGAAAATTGGGGCTATTTTGCACCAAACACATCAAATAAAATAATTTAGAAAGTTCTCCTGTGAAATTAATGGGAACTGCATAACAAAAATGCCCTTCCATAAGCTCCCTGTTATTTTAAGTAGGTTTATACAGGAGAATTTCCCAGTGAATTATACGGGGCATCAGGACAGGAAAAGTATCTGTATATGGTGCTATGGTGATATCCCACCATATATACCCAGAACCTTCCATGTTTGGCTGGTTCTCATTTATATGCCTGCCCTCCCAATTAGGGATGGGCACAAACCGAGAAACAAACCACAGTTCAAGCATGAGCCAGGCCAGTTCATGGTTCATTTTGAACCACTTTGTTTGGTCACATTGTTCCTGTATCAAAAAACGAAGCACCTTTTTTATATGGAGGTCTGCTTGGTTGTTTAGATCAGTTTGTTCTCCAGACAGCCTAGCCCCAATTCAACAAATTCCTAGGCAACTCTGGGGGTGGACTTGTGAAGAGCCCTAGAAACATCCGTAGCAGTTGTCTGTAGCTTGATTGGATGCTCTGGGAGCTAACCATGGAGCTCTCATTCTGCTCTCTGGGAGCAAATATATATATCATTTTGCAGCAGGAAGAGAGAGGAGTTAGTCGTCATGTGAGAGCAAGTTAGGAAGAATTGCTTGCTGCATGGCTGATTTAAGGGGAGGCTAGAGCTGAGCTTTCCTGGGGGCACCTGCTTTGGGGGGTTGTAACTCAGACATCCCAAGTCCAGTCTTTACCAAACTTGGAGGGTGGGTGGAGGAGAGCTTGCTGAAGGCTCTCTGTGATTTTGGCATCTCTAACTCACAAGGGGGCTGTTCTCCCACCTCCCAAACTCCCAAACCAAACAAACCATGAACCAGTTTGAGAAATGGGAAAGTTCATGAAAGTTCATGGTTCGTGTAACCAAACCACCATTTTCCCAGTTTGTGCCCATCTCTACTCCCAATATTATATCTTATGTATTTACTGCATATGGCCTTCTGGTAAGCAAACAGCACAGTGGTGGACAAGTCATACCAAACAACACAATACTTTCCATTATGCCCTAATCGGCAGACTTGAAAATGGTTATCATGAGCTTATACAGCTCCATGAGTCACAGGCCTCTCCCTGTCTCCAAAGAAGCCGTCTCAAAGCAGGCTGCCACGCGCCTGCTGCACCTGATTGTCTCATCGGCACATTCCAGCTAACAAAGGCAGACGAGCTGAGGCAGCGCCCAGGACACTGATACACTTGTTCTATCCCCACAGGTGTAGCAGCCTTCTGTTTTGAAAACTTCTGGGTGTAGGCGTTAAAATAGCTGCATTCTTTCTTTAATTTGTACTCACTCCTTTTCCAAGCAGATGTTATACCAGCCAACACCAACACTGACAGCAGAAACACAGGCCAATGTGTGCAAGGCCATGGCAGCAGCATAAAGATCCTTACACCAAAATCCCTGCAGTGCAATCACAGAGGGTAAAGAGCCACTCAACTTTTGCTACCAGCTCAGCAGCTTCCTGACAGCAGGATGTAGAGGGGAGCCAGACAACAGGATCTTAACTTCTTTAAGAATTAACAGTAATCATGACTATATAAATATTTTCAACTTGGGATAATCCATACTGCCACAGCAGGCTTGAAGAAGAATGTCCTGTCCCTTTAAGAGAGGCTTAATGGGACCTTATTTACCAGATGATGTTTGAACTTTATGCCCTGAAAAGCTTCAGCTGCTGGTTTCTATACCTTAAGCCTCTATTAAATGGACAGGATCTTTTTCTTCAGGCCTGTTGGCAATCCTGCCTCACAGACATACATATGAAAATTTTAGACATAGCTGGATATCAATACATTCATCCATCAGTTTCTGGGGAAATCTGTGGGTCTTCATAAATGCATTAATAAAGGAGAGGGTGGGTTAGTAATAGGGACCAACCATTTCTGATTGCACTTATTAAAATAAAACTGCATTCATGGTCAGGAACAGCTCATGGAAGCCTAGGCAAACTATTTCTTTCTGTCCCACCTTATCCTAGGGTTGCCAGCCTCCAGGTGGGGGTTGAAGAGTTTCCAGAATTACAACTGATATCCAGACTATATAAATCACTTATTTATTTCAATTTGTATTCTACTTTTCTGGGACAAAATGGCTGCTTTAGACAGTGGGCTGCATAGCATTATACCCTACCAAGCCTCCTCCCCCTCCAACAAGCCCACCCTTCCAGTCTGCATCCTCAAATCCTCAGGTATTTCCAAACCTGGAGTTGGCAACCCTACCTTATCACATTGGACTCATGGCAGCAGACAATGCAGCCAGCCACCAAGCTGCAACAGACATAAATAATAGGTCAGTTAGAATTAACACTTTAAAATACACAGATTACAAATTTAAGAACATTCCAATTTATAACACACAAGAATTAAAACACACCGGATCAGCACAATTACAATCAAATCTGCTCAAAATAAATCTGCCAGAATAAAACTGCCTTATTTGCCATCCCATGCAAGTGAGGCACCTTCCTCACCCACTCTGACCGGCTGTTCCAAAGGACAAGGCTCACCATGGAAAAAGCCTGTGATCTTACTGTAGTCATATAGACAGTCTTAAGGAAGGGCACCTTGAGGACACTGACTGAAGAACCTAACTGGCCTAGGGGAGCATACTGGGAGTTGTGGTTCAGTAAGTATGAGGATCCTAGGCCAAGAAGAACTATGACTTTGATGCTCCACCCCCACATTCAATATGAAGAAAAATGAGGTCTAGAATAAACTTTTGTCTTTATTTACTTGCCAACTATGTACAACCCTCCACCCTTTCTATTTTGGTGCCCCTTAAAGCCTGGCATCTTCAGCAACTTTGCCAATCTGGCCAGGCTGGCCGGGGTCAATGTGATTAGGCTTTTAAAGGATTAGCCCCTAATACTGGTAAAGCCAAGGTTTAACATTTGTGATAAAAGAGACAGGCTGCTGCAAAGTCTGTAAAGTGTCCAAAATGGGGATAGCAGTCAGTATGGTAACAGGAAGTTGCAAAGGGCAGGAAGGTAGGACGAGGCAGAGTAAAGAAGGCTAAGGGATGTGTGTGCACATGTAATGAGTGTAGTTCAGCAAGACACAATGGGGCAGCTTAGCAGCTTCCCTCAGTGGCTGACACTGACAGAATGTGATTCTAGATTTGCCAGAATCCAGGTGGGGCATGCCGTTCTCCTGGAATTACAACATCTTCAGACTACACTCATCAGTTCCTTGGAGAAAATGGGCACTTTGGAGGGTAGTAGCTATGGCATTATACCCTGCAGAGGTCCCTCCCCTCCCTAACCTTCCTCTCCTCAGGCTCCACCCCCCCCCCCCCAATTACCAGCTTATTTCCCATCCAAGAACTGGCAACCCTGTGTGATTGCTCTCCTGACTCATAAACTCAATAGAGTGCTTTTGAACAGAAGTGGTCAAAGAAAGCAACTGTAGTTTGTCCTCTGACCAGCTGATGCCACAATGAGCAGAGAACTAGCACCTGCACTCCAAGCCTCTAGTTGGAGATCTTGGGTGACAGAGAAGATTGGAGGGAGGAGCCCAGTAGGGTTTTCAAGGCAAGGGACATTCAGAGGTGTTTTGCCAATGCCTTTCTCTAAACAGTGATGGTCTCCCATCCAAATACTAACTAGGGCCAACCCAGCTTTGCGGATGAGATCTGGCTAGCCTGGGTCATCCAGGTCAAAGCACTGAGAAGATTATAAAACAAAACATCTATCAATGTACAACTTTAAATGTTCTGCTCATGTGGACTACTGTATAGGAAGAGAGGTACCATGAAATGAGTCAATAGAGAAACTGATACTTTTCTAACATTTAGCCTGAAGCTGGGAGAGATGCAGAAGAAAAATGTACAGATGGAAATTATACTCACCAAAATTTCTATGTCTGTTGGAAAGCAGCCTTAACCTGGATTGCCCAAGCTAGCCTGATCCCATCTGATCTTGGAAGCTAAGCAGGGTTGGCCCTGGTTAGTATTAGAATGAGAGACAACCAAGTGAGTCCAGGGTTGCTATGTAGAGGCAGGCAATGGCAAACCAGTTCTGAATGTCTCTTGCCTCGGAAACCCTACAGGGTCACCATAAGTCAGCTGCGACTTGACAGCACTTTCCACCACCACCATTGGAGGGTGCTGATAACAGCCTGATAAAATATGTGATCAAATCTTATCATGGGCCAACTCACAAGATGTGTATGGAGCGCTGGCTGGAGCAACTTTGTAGTCCTCAGGATTTTCATTTTCTTCTTACTGGTGAAATGGGATAATGGCAGTTTACTCGGGATACAGATTGCATTTTTAGACTTATCAAAGCCCATGGGGCTTAAATGCTCATAATTGCAGCTTGAGCTTTTAAGATAAGGGAAAATTTGAATTTTGAAAACTATATTAAAGGACAGGGCATCTACAGCTTTATTTTTAAATATTACATTTTAAAATTCCCTTTCAGCATGAACATGTATGTTTTCCCAGGAGGGATAAAAGAAGTTTGAGGGTAGCAATTTTTGGCATTAAAATAGTGCACGGGAAAAGAGTGCCGGTATTCCACTTAAAATCAGTTGGTTTGCACTGGAGGGAGGGGGAGAAGAGTCAGAAAAACAGATCAGGGTTTATACATAATGTGCAAATCTGTCCTGAAAAGCATGCGCTAAATTAGTTTCACTCTGAAGGTCTTCTTAACGGAGCACCAACTGCACCTGCCTTAAATAAAGGCAGATTTCCACCAGTTTGGGAAATAATATTATACATATCTACTAATTTTACCTAGGCATACTTTTGTTATTTTGAACTCATTTTGATAAATAACCTTCAGCTCATTTTTTGCCTGCTCTTGCAAGGAAACAAATCCAGCCCTACTTCCAATACAAGTTTAGACAACATGGTTAAATTAACAGCTTGAACATTAGAGAGAAAAAAGATTAGGGTAATTAATGCCAAGATTATAGAACTAGGAGTGTTTCATACTGTAGGTAGGGCTACTATTTGGGAGGCCAAAAGAGAACTTTTACCATCAACGCAAAACAGGTTCTGACAGTGAACCATGAAAAAGAAATGCTCTATGCCCTTGAAATAATTGTGCCAAAAAATTGGATGCCTAAAGGCAGGTACCTAAGTCTCTATACTGAATAGGCTGCTAAATACAGATACTACTTTGCAAGAATACAAACAGTTCAAACTTATTCAAAATGTGCTGTTGTATGCATAGAGTTTGGAAATTAGAAACCCAGATGCAGATTTAAAAATTGGCATAGAGTTAAAGCATTAAAAAATAAACATCTTGTAGCTAATTGATCATCAGCATTTTACATCTACCATCTCATTTGATGACCCAGGATGACCCTGGAAAGGGGTTATGTCTTAATAGTGAAGCACATCTATGCAAGGTCAGGTAGCAGGTGTTTGGGAAAGACACTTCTCTGCCTAAGATACCAAAAGAGTCACTGCCAGTCAGAAAAGATGGGTGCCTTGGGCCACTTTAACAAAATTTTATTTCAATATAAAAATTTCTGGTCGACAGCCCACATTTTCTGATATCCTGAGCTAGATGGACCAGTGGTTGCTATAACAGAGTTTCATGTGTTAATTTGGTTCTTGCTTTCCAAGCATACTAACTTTGTGAATAATGCAGCTTACTTCTTCAATCTAGGATCAATGTAGATTTTTTAAAAAAGACATAGTCAGTTTTCTTATTCCTATTAATGAGCCACTCTGTTAAGGATGTTTTGGTATCATACTGTAACTGAACAAGCATAGTACTGGTAAAATGTCTGTGCTGTATAAATCTCTATTCTGAACATCTATCAGATATATCAGAGTTCTGGATAGTGACTATGGAAGAATCCAATTCAACAGGCACACTTTCTTTTCTGAAGTCACCTCTACTTTTTCCTGAACAATGTTTCCCCCTTATAAAGTACTGGGTGGGTTCTCGGCAACATGGATGAGCGAGACAATGTGGTGATCAGCTATATGGTTTATTTAGATTGAATCCAGCATGGTTTAACTGGCCAAGTGGCCAACTATATACACACCCAGGACATGCCCCGAGTCCCATCTATAGTCCTATTGGGGGGTTTGAATTTCCCGCCTAGATCTTATTGGAGGACTGGAGGGATCCTTGGATCCTTGGTCCCTATTGTTCTAGAAACCAAGCTCTGGGCTACTCACGCTGGCACTTCGTGGCAGTCAGCGGACACAACACCTCTTTCCCCCCATAGTTTTCACAGTACCTGTGGTACATAGTCCTTTAGGTATGCCGGGGGGCAGCATTCCCAGTTGGAGCATCTCAGTGCTGGAGCCGGTGGGTTCTGAACTTCTGGAGGGCCAGTGTTTCCTGCGGCTCGATGCTAGCCTCTGGCACAGGGGTGGGGGAGTCTTTGACCCTCTCCTTGCTCGGGGGCTGGTCTTCCTCGGTCCTGTCCTCTCGGGGAAGGTTGCAGGGTGGCAGCCCTGGTGACGGTCCCCAGGAGTTCCCATGGAGCCTGGATCTGCGGGGGTGGGGATTTGTTGTCAGCGCAGTTGGTCCATGTTTCCTCAGGACCTGTCTGTTCTCTGTGGAGACCTCGTAGGAGACCAGTCCGATGGCGTGGATGATCCTCCCTGGCAACCACTGAGGCCCCTTTCCGAAGTTGTGCAGGAAGACGGGCTCCTCTGGGAAGAAACCCTATGGTGCTTCTGCCTGGTTGATCAATTGCCTCGACTCGGGGCCCTATCCGGGTGCAGTTGGTCCAGGAGTACCATTGGTCAGTGGCCCATCAGTAGTTCCGCTGGGCTGTTGCCACTGTTGTGGGTTCGGGGTGGTGTGTTGTGCCACTAGTAAATGAGCCAGCCTAAACTCCCAATCTCTGTCCATGATGCAGCTGAGGGCTTCCTTTACGGTCTGCACCATTCGCTCGGCTTGTCCATTGGTCGCAGGGTGGAAAGGTGCAGACCTCACATGCCAGATGAGGTTGCTTCAGAGGAACTCCTGGAACTCATCTGATGTGAAGGCTGTCCCATTGTCTGAGATGACAGCATCGGGAAGCCCATGGGTTGCAAACAGGTGGCGCAGTGCCTGGATGGCCACTTTGGATGATGTTGTGGAAACAGGTGGCCTCCAGGCATTTGGAGTATGAGTCCACGGTCACCATGAACAGCAGTCCATGGAATGGCCCTGCAAAGTCGATGTGGAGCTGCGACCACAGTGTTCGGGTTGACTCCCATGCTTGTGTGGGGGCCTTAGGTTGGTTGAGGCGGTTCTCTTGACATGCCTAGCACTCCTTCACCCATGCTTCAATCTCTGCATTGATTTTGGGCCACCACAAATAGCTCCGGGCCAGAGCTTTCATCCGGACTACCCCGGGATGGGCCTCGTGAAGGGTGGTGAGGGTGTGGTGCCTCAGAGCCTTGAGAACCACCACCCGGTCTCCCCATAGCAAACACCCCTTGCACGCAGAGAGTTCACTCAGGCGGGTCACGAAGGGGGTGAATTCAAGTCCTGCAGCTTTCGTGGGCCATCCCTGGTGTACCTACCCCAGAACCCTGGAGACGATTGGGTCTTGGACTGAGCAGCAGGCCATGTCTACCGCCTGCAGGGGTTGGTCTGGAAGGTTGCCCAGGAGAAGGACGTGGTGTGTCGGGGTGGGGGTGGGCTCTATTGTGGGCAGGGTTAGGTGGCTGAGGGCATCCACATGACCCATGGCCTTGCCTGGCTGGTGCTGTAGTTGGTAATTGTAGTCTGCCAAGAATATTGACCACCTTAGGACCCACGGGGACAGGACGTGGGGTTTGTTTGTCTGCAGCAAAGAGCCCCAGGAGCGGTTTGTGGTCGATGACTACCATAAAAGGCCTCCCATATAAGAAGTTGTGAAACTTCTTGACCCCTGCTACGACTGCCAGCCCATCCGGATCTATTTGGGAATAGTTCCTCTTGGCCACTGACAATGTCTGGGAGTAGTAAGCGACTGACAACTCCTGCCCATCAGGAAGTTGGTGCCCCAGTTCTGCCCCCACCCCTTAGGGTGAGGCATCGCAGGCCAACACCACTGGCAGGGACTCATCAAAGTGTGTCAGAACCAAGTTTGAAATCAGGAGTGCTTTTACGGCCTTGAATGCTTCTGCCTGCCAGGGCCCCCAGCCCCAGGGGGCAGTTTTGTCCAGCAACCGATGTAAGGGCTTCACTTCGGCCACCTTGTGTGGAAGGAAGGCATGATAAAAGTTCAAAAGTCCCAGGACACCTGCAGTTCTGCTTTGGACTTGCGGGCTGGGGCTTCTATGATCACCTTGATCTTGTCCCATGTGCGGTGGAGTACATCTGCATGAATGGTGAATCCCAAAAATTCCACCCAGTCCACCCTGAGAAGACACTTCTCCCTTTTGACTTTCAACCTGGCCTCCTGGAAACGGCGGAGAACAATGCACAACCTTGTCTTGAACTCTTCCTGCACTGCCACCGCAATCATCACATCATCAATGAATGGGGTGACCCCAGGGATCCCTGTTGAGGTGTTTTGGCTGCGATGAGGTAGAGATCCTCTGAGGTTGCATCTGCCTCGTAGTGCGTCGCTGCCCGGTGCCGTGGTGGTTGCTTGTTCGCTGGAGCCCGGGATCCCCTCAACCTGCAGACGTGGGCGATGTGCCCCTGCTTTCCACATGAGCGGCAGACGGCATTGCGGAAGCAGCAAGACTTCTGTTTGTGGGTCTTCCCACAGCTGACGCAGGGTGCTGGGTGGTTGGTTGAAGTGGCCAGGGGCGATGCTCTCGCTGGTCAGGTTGGCAGTCCTGCTTTACTCCTTCCTTGTTGGATGTGTTGGAGGCCGAAGCTGTCGAAGCCTGTTGTGCCATTGATGGAGCTCAGTCCCGATGTGACCTCTTGAACACCATCGCAATGTAGAGGGCTGTTTCAAGCTTCAAGTCCTATTGGGGGGGTTTGAATTTTCTGCCTAGATCTTATTGAAGGACTGGAGGGATCCTCAGATCCTTGGTCCATATTGTTCTAGGAACCAAGCTCTGGGCTACTCACGCTGGCACTTCATGGTAGTCAGAGGACACAACACCCCCTTTTCACCTCTCCCCCACCCCAAAGAAACTCAAACCTTTTAAAAACTGGACAAAATATTAGAGGCTTGGAATGCTAGGGACTAAGTGCTATCAAGGATAGGGATGCAGAGGAACATCATTAAAGATGTGAATGTTAGGCAAATATAACTTGATCAAGCTTCCTTGCTTACATCTGAGGTAAACAACTCCTAAGCAAATCACCTTGCTTTTTCTGCTGAAATTCATTTCAAGCAGTTTGCACCCGGGATTGGTTTGGGATGTTTCATTTTGGTTTTTTGTTTTATTTTTTAGTGTGTCCCCCTTTTAAATTTATTTACAAATATGCTGATACAGAATAGATACAAGACATTTAAACCAAAAATGTTCAACACCCTTTCCCTGTATTCATTTCTAGCAGTTTGAGTAAGACAGGAAGTCAGTACCCCCCCCCCCCTTAACATGATACAGCTACCCCCTCTCTAAATGGTCCACATACTGCTTTTGGGGATTAAAGAAAGAGCTTTCCCAGATATTTTCATGTTCATTTTGTTGAACAGCACAGCCTTCTCATTAGTTACAGAACCTTTTTGTTACAGAATTTATCTTCAAAAATAAATCCTGGAATTTCATTAATTTTGTCTACATTATACACTGCCCCATAATTAAAACACATTAATGTTTCTGCAGATGGCAGATTCTTCTTTTTAAAAAAGAGCACTTCTGCACATCTTTTAATCCTATTGCTTGTGTTCATTAAATGGCTAGTTTGAAGTTGTGCTCTATAAATGACACAAATGGCTGCATGGACAGTAGTTTTTTCATTGCTTACCAAGGATTCTGGCCCCATTTGTACAAGGCTAGCATTTGTGTATATAAGGTTTGGGTTGTTACCAGTAAAATGGGAAAGATTCTCATACCACAGGGGGGAAGGAGTGGAACCATGCCAACTAGTATTCAGAGATGGAGTGGGGGGGGAGAGGCACTTTCCTTTCTTTTTGTCCTAAAACGTTGCTGAATATCAAATGGCAGATATTCCAGTGACAGCTTTTCTTTTCAAAGACTATTGAGAAGTAAAGAAGATATAATCATTTGGGTAAAGCAGGATGTGGTGCAGGCCAGGGCCTGCACGAAAATGCATTCACCCAGTTATTTCACTGAAAGACAGAGACACTTGCCTATGGCAGGTGCAAAATTCAGGCAGTGCTCTGATTGCCTCAAGAAAGGGGGGGGGATCTGCAGAAAGTGTTGGGACACGTTCTGACGAAGCCTCTTCAACAATTATTCCTTGCTCTCTGTCCCCCTTCCTCCACCAACTTCAGCTTCTCTCTTTTTTTCCCCCCAGCAAGAAAGGCTGTGGTTTGTAGGGGTTTCAGCAGTGGTTATAAAGAACACAGAGATTTTATAAACCTACAAGAATTTTGCTTAAATGAAATCAGTGATACGGCAAGGGGTCTGGCGGTTGGGGAAACCCATCTATCTGTCTAATCTAATGGTGCATATTAGCTGAACTTTATTCTTATTTTAAAAGCCATTTTAAACTGTTGCATATCAAGGCTTTTGATATCCTAAGGTGGATCTGCAACATTTCCTAATAATTTATTTTGCTCCATTTTCAAATATTAGGCTTAGAAGGGTGGAACATAAAACGAAGGAAGCAGAAAAACTCAGCTTTATTTCTGCAGAGATGTCATTTCCGTGTTTACTATCCCTCTATATATTCTAAAGATGTCGTTTCTGGTATATTAATATAAATACTAATATATTCAGTATGGTCTGCGGATAGTACACAACAACGCATCTTTTGTCCTGTGTGCCCAAGTCCGGCTGCCTCGCAGCGGGATGACAATAATAACAGTCCCAAATTTTCAGGACCCAAAACCATTACCCACAAAAAAATCTCAAACTGGAAACAAAACCAGTGCCCTATCCAAAATCTGGATCTAAATTTAGTATTAAAATTTTTCAGCTTCACACCCATAGCATAATTCACTCAAAGCTGTACTTTCTATGGTTATGGCTTCCGGTTATAACCAATGAGACCTAAAAAAATATTTTGGCTAAATCATGCCATTGGTTTTTAAGGGTCTGAGAGGTATAGGCCCCTCCTTTATGTATGGATGGTTTTTGGAGTATCACCTAAGGATTGTCTGCACTACCAGCCACCACATAACACTGTTAGTAGGTAATCACGCCTGTGCTATGGACAGTACCACATCATAGAACTCACTCTCTTCAGACATCTAGTTATTGTTACTTACACCTTGCCTTTAAAAAATGGTTCTTCAGGTACTACTGTACAAGAGACTGCAAGGAATACAACTGTACACATAACCTTTACCGTGCTGTATTAACTCCTAATATGTGCAAACACATGAAGCGAGGCAGTAGGAGTAGTAGTTATAAGGGACAGGGTTTTCATGACCAAATGTATTGACAACCCATCAGTGGTAAATCCCTGATTTACCTTCAAGCGGTATATACATAGCCAACAAAGAAGGAACCAACGACACTGAATTACATATATAAGGCTAGGAGTTGTTACAGCTTCCCACGTTTGATTGTGGGAGCATATGCATGATTAAGCTAGCCTCTGCAAATACCAACAAATCATGTATTGGATCCCTTCACAGATGTCAGTTCCATGTAGAACCCACCACACAAAACGATAGTTAAACCTCTACCTGGAGACATAGGCTGTGGTCACACACACTAAATAATCCACTTTCAGTGCACTTTCCAACTGGATTTTTACTGTGTGAACTGGCAAAATCCAGTTGGAAAGTTAACTGGAAGTGGGTATTATTTAGTGTGTGTGACCGCAGCCTTAGCCTATGATTCCTGATGGTCTGAGGCACTAAGACAAAATCTAACTACCATGGCTTCTTCTTTGTTCTTCTACCATACCTGTCATTACTCTTCCTCTTACACTGTGACATTCAACCTTTGCTTTTGCCTAAGAGCAGATGATGAGGGAAATGAGGCAGAGACAATCATGGGAAATATAGCTATTATGTCTGATATTTGGAGCATTTGGAGATGCACCTGATACCTCAAAGCAATAGGTAGATAATAGATGGATGGTTGTTATACAACAGTATTGTTCAGCGAAACCATTGCTCTGTGGAGAAAGTAACAGCAGTGCCTGGCTGTAGAAATTTCAGCAGGAAGCAAGCCCTACTGACAGGGTTGCCAGGTCTAGGTTGGAAAATACCTGGAGACTTTGGTGGTGGATCTGGGAGAGGGCAGGGTTTGGGGAAGGGAGGGGCTTCAGCATGGTATAGTGCCATAGAGTCCCCTTCAAAGCGGCCATTTTCTCCAGGGGAACTGACTTCTGTCAGCTGAAGATCAGTTGTAAAAGCAAGAGATCCCCTGGAGGCTGGCAACCCTACCTGCTGAAATTTGAGTTTACGATAGAAATTAACTAAAGAGCATGAAAATATGCATAAACGAAAACCAAAAAAGCTGCATTTGAGGCCTAGTAAACACATGCAGCATAATGAGGTAGTAGGCTGTACCACTTCAGCCTGCATGGGTCAGATTTTCAATGATTTGCCATAAGAAAAAAGAAACATTGGAGAGAAGGGCTCTATCCTAGCCTTTCACATGCTGTGCTAGTATCCCGCTTACAGGGAATTATTAATACAGAGGAACTTTGTAAAATGTAACTGCAGCCTGAAGTGGTATAGTCCATTCTGTCACCTCATTTTGCTGTGTGTGTAGAACTGTGTGTGTAACTTGTAGATGCAGTTTTATAAATGACACCTGTAATAAGGGAATAAAATCTTACCCTTTTGCTACCTGCCTCAAAATTATGACAGACATCTTACATATTGTAAACAAAGGCTTCATAGGAGGTATGTACACACTATAAACAACTGCCCAATCACCTTTTAAACCAAAAGTTCTAAAAATTATTAAGAGGTCCCCCCTCATTATACACATGCACAGAGGACAGATTGCCTCAGAAATAGAAATCCATTTCATGAAAACATTTTGTTTTAGTTAGGAATTCAGTGTACCCAGAAACATGTTTGCCACCATCTACTAGGAAAAACTGAAGTAGACAAATTTGTGTTGTGTATTATTGCTCAGAGTCAGCAGCACCTTGAGGCAGGCACTGACCTGCACACATTTTTTCATTCCCTGCCCTTGATGGTATGAGTAACAGTCACGAAAACAAACTTCTTTTTTTTAAGTGTTCAAAGGATTCAAAATATGGCCGAATCATTATTATCAGAAAGCTGTTGAATGTTTAGAATATCCTGATAAGATGTCTTAGCAAACTGAAAGTAATACAGGTTGTGCATCCAGCGTAGAACCTTAATATACTTTCCTGGAATAAAATTCCCTCAGGGTGTTAGTTTTGCATTTCTCCCTCTCACCTGCCCACACAACCTGATGCTGCACATACCTGAGAGACATTTCCTTTAGTAAAACACTGCAGTTGTCAGAAGCTATCCCTTGATTCCAAGGCTGTTTATTAACTCCTGGAATAATTTTTACTTCATTACAACCATTATAAACTGAATAGGAACTAGTACCGAGATATACTCACAGAACAAAGTTTGAGTCCAGTGGCACTTCTAAGACCAACAAAGTTTTATTCAAGGTGTATGCTTTCATGTCCACACACACTTCATCAGACACAATGAAATGAGGAATTGTGCATGCACACAAAAGCTCATACATTGGATAAAACTTTAGTGGTCTTAAAGCTGCCACTGGACACAAACTTTGTTCTACTGCTTCAGACCCATGCAGCTACCCCCCACCTGAATCTGTATTCTCACAGAGATACCATGTGGGGAGGGTGGGACAAAGGTGATATGCAGTAAGACTTTCTCTCCTTTCTCTCCATGCAAATGTGCAAAGGAAGTGCCAGTGCATGAGCCCCCTCCATCATCAATGACACTACTTCCCAAGCAATGCTGATCAAAGGGAGAATGTGTGTGTTTGCACTAGGGATGCCAGCCTCCAGGTGGGACCTGGGGATACTCCGGAATTACACCTCACCTCCAGACTACAGAGATCAGTTCCCCTGGAGAAAATAGATGCCTTGGAGGGTGGGCTGTATGGCAGTGTATGCCATTGAGGTCCCTGTCCTCCCCCAGGCTCCATCTTCAAATCTCCAGCAGTTTCCCAATCCGCCCATCCCATGCTGGTGGCCAGGGAGGACCTGGCAACCTTGGCATAACTTCCGTGTATTTGCCCTCTGAGGATGACTTGGCAATCGTGTGGAGACAAGGGTGGAGCCAATATCCTCATGCCCACTCCCTCTCCCTGCAAAAGAGTCAATGGCTGAGTTCTGACTGCCAGTTTGGCCCAATATAGGCACGTTTCTCAAGTGGATTAAGTGGGCCGGTTCACACAGCCACAGCTGTCTGGCGTTCCCATGCCGTACTTACCCTGTCCTGAAGCATTTTGATTCCACTTTTAAAAAGTACCAGGTGAAAGCCATGGCAAGCTGTTTGGGTGTGTATTGATCCCACTTCCTGGAAGTGTGGACACAAATAAGCCGCAATCAAACTGCGCCGGTAATGTAAACCCACTGATATGGCATAACCACCCATGCGTGCTGTGTACTTAAGTGCACAACCGCCCATGAGGATGCTTCCGGCTCACGGAGTTAAAGCTCCCAGCCATGGGATCCTGCCCCAATTGCTGCTGCACCTATGCGCCTATGTGCCCAAGCACCTATGCACAGGTCGGCGAAATGGACCAAAGCCGCGTGCAACTGGGGCGCTGTTGCCAGGGGCCACCCCACAGTGTGAATGCTCCATTCCACCTTCTCCCCAGTATGGTCCTGTATCAGTCCACGCAGTGTGACTGGAAAGCCCTGCAACAACTTGGCCCGGGTCTTTTTGCCCCACTTCCCTTGCGCTTCATTCTGCCAGTCTGTCCTCTGCCAACACATGGACAGGTCTTCTGTACAGGGTTACTGGGAAATAGGTGTTGCTGGTCAAAGAAAGCATTATGTTTTGGTATAGATGCAAAATAGGAAGCAATCTGTCTGACTCCTATAAGCAAGTGTAGCCCATAGGGAGAAGAAAAACTGATCCTTTTGAGATTTTCAAAATGAAAAAAGATAAATTGCTTAACAGATGTTTATTTCATGAGATTTCCTACAACCAGTGCTTGCAGCAAATTAAAATAGTTTCCAAATTTTTAGTCCCATTTTAAGTTTACTTGTCCTGAAAGCAAACTTGGAACACAGTCCTGTAACCTTGTATCAATTAGAACAATACCTTCCAGGCCCACTTCTGATTTGACAAGGCTGGGCCAAAATGCCACAAAAAGGGCCAAAGGATAACAGAAGTGTTTTGCAATTATCTTGGCAGCACATTTGTTGCAATTATGAGGAAATTGCACTTAACCACACTTTTTATAAGGTTTGTTCTCCCCCTTCAATTAACACAACTGTTTTGCATTTGCTCTGTCTTAATTTTAGTTTAAAAATACTTCAACTGGAGGAGACAAAAGCTACTAAGCAGATTATTACATTAAGCATAAAAAGATATGAATGGTTGAAAGCAAAGAAATTCCTTATTAAACTGTCTGTCTGGCAGATCATAACTGGATACTGCATCAGTGCATGGCACCTGTACATTCTGGTATGTTGTCATAACCCTCCAAGCTATGTAAACAAGCAAGTCCTGTCCTGTGTGACTGACTCCAGTAATCAGAGAGACAGACAAAATGATCTCAAAGGAGTTAGGAACATGCACACGCGCTCACACACATCGACAAGTGAAATGACTAAGCAAACACAGTGATTTCAAAGTGAGATTATACAAGGTCCCAAACTTAAGAAAGTTAAAACTCCAGCAAATAGAGTTGCCAACAGCCCTGGAGAAAAACAGAGGTTCGAAGTGTGAAAACGGGCAGTTCCATTAGAATTTTCATCATGCCTCCACATAGTGTCCCACTTCTCAAAACTCTACTCAGAAAGCAATATATGTAATTCATGTTTCCACTGGAACATTTATCCCTCAAGTCAACAATATGTTAGCAATGGAGGGAAAATGATCATTTTATCCATCTGATCATTTTATACTCACAATAGAAACTGTAGTTCAACTATGGTGTTGAATTAAAGATTTATCATTTTCAGAGGAGGCTCTGGTAATTCTTTTCCGTGTGATTCATATCTCAGTTGTCAGATCAGTGTTATCACACACTCTATATCTGTTACCTGCATAATGTGATATGACAAATATACTAGAAGAGGAACGAAAATACTGCCAGGAATGTACAATGCACATCATCAAACATTTTATTAAGCTAAAAGAACTACTGCCTTTCATATTTGCAGATCAAATTTGGTATTTTTCATCCCTATACTGTGGTCTAGAATTCCATCAGCAGAGCTCTTCCCCCAATATGAAATAATTGTGTTTTCCAAAAGTTTCAGACCACACAGACACATCACAAACGTGCATAGGTGTCAACTAAGGGGGTGCTCCGGGGGTTGGGCCACCCCTGAAATTCCCCAGGGGGGACTGAGCCCCCCTGGTGAAATGGAGCGCCCGCTGCCATGCCTCCCTGGCTTGCCGCCGCCGCCACAAGAGCCTCCCCCCCTGCCTGGCTCCCCTGCACCGACTCCTCCCTCTCTCCCTCCCAGGGCCACCAGGCAAATGCCCAGCGTGATGGCATCACCCAGAAGTGACGCCATCATGCTGGGCACGTTGCCCAGGCAACGCTCTAGTAATCGCCCTGAAACTCTATGGCACCATAGAGTTTCAGGGCAATTGCCAGAGCATCACCCTGGCAACATGCCCAGTGTGGTGGCATCACTTCTGGGTGATGCCATCATGCTGGGCATTTGCCCGGATGGCACCCAGAGGGAGAGGGAGGGAGGGAGGAGTGGCCAGGCAGGAGAGAGAGGCAGTGGCGGCGGGGACATTGTCCCGGCGCGTGCACGTGCTTCACATGCATGCACACAAGAGCCCCCCCCCCCCCGGAAATTAAAAACCTGACGCCCCATAAGCAGTAAATAATCTGTCTGCCTATTGTCAATTGATGTTCACAACAAGGCTCCAAGGTTCAACAAGGTTCAACCAATTTCATTTACTTAGATTACTTTTATGCCACTCTCCTATGATGACCTCGCCTTCTTCCCTCCCTCAGATGCAGGATTTTCCCTCTGTTTCCTTTCTAACTGAGCAGCCCCTTTATCTATTTTCTTCTTTCCTGAAAATCTATGACTGACCCACTCTGTCACATTATTGTATTGTTATGCTGGCTCAGCCCAGGATCTTGAGGAAAGAGACAAGATCAGCCTTTTAACTTAAACTTCTGAAACGGCACATGAGAGGCTTTATAACATTCAAAAATAAACAAAATATTTTATTCAACATAGAGGGGAAAAGGTCAGGTGAAATCAGGGGTAAAACATCTGAAGTAAATCAACAAGAACTCTTAGGTAACTTAATATTTCCACAAACTACAGTTCATACGTTTCCAGCAACTGAGAGTTTTAAACTTTTCACAGTCTTAGAATCTTTAAGGTGAGAGGCTTTTGTTTCAGTGTTTCCTAAACACTCCAGTATACTTTCTTGAGCTTAACTGACTCTTCAGGTAACAGAAGGCAGGGATGCACTATGAAGCACTCAAATTTCTTCTCTGAGCACACCAGGGATCACTCCACTCTTTAGAGCTATCTCCCTTTCAACTGAGCAGGGAATCTCTTCTCTAACTAGACCTATCACTTTACATGGCCTGAATGAGGGTCTTCACTGATACACCCACTCCTCCTTTCCAACCTTCCCAGTCCTCAGTCAGTATGAAACTGTTTTCAGTCAGAGCTAAATAGGGGTGTGCATAAAAAAAGTTAGGGTTTTTTGGATTTGGGTATATAGAACCCAACAAATATTAGTATTTCCCAATATTCCCAAATCCCAACAGTATTAGGATTTGAGAAATAATTGGGATTGCTGAATCTTTTGGCTCAGCATTTAAAGGGATGTAACCACTTTGGAGTCACCACTTTGGAGTTCATTCATGACTTGGCTTGCAAAACGCATTTAAAGAGTCCCTTGAAATGTGTTTTGCAAGTCATGCCACAAGTGAACTCTAAAGCGGCAAGTTCACCCTTCTGGATTCATTCACAGTGTGTCTTGCAAATTCGCATTTCAAGGGACCATCCCTTTAAATGTGTCCCTTTAAATGTGTTTTGCAAGCCACACCACGAGTGAACTCCAAAGCAGTGACTCGAGTTCACCCTTCTGGGTTCACCGTCCTTTTAAATGTATTTTGGAAGCCTCACTGCAAGTGAACTTGGAAGGAGTGAGCCCAGAAGGGTGAACGCAGGTCACTGCTTTGGAGTTCACTCGTGGTGTGGCTAGCAAAGGATCTGTAGGGGATGGGGAGGTCTCTTGCCACTGCAAATAGAGCTAGATACAGGCTTCTCCTGCCCTGCAGTTTAAACCATAGGGCAGGAGAAACTGGCCCCAGGACCTGCATGCAGTGGGAGGTGTCTCACCACTACACACAGGGCTGGCTGGGAATCTTCTCCTGTCCCCTCCAATCATCGGCTGGTTCCTCTTTGCAGCTCAGTTGAAACTGAGCTGCAAGAGGAGTCAGCCAGCCCCAGCTGAGAAACCTGAGGTGCAAGAGAGGATCAACAGGGCTGGCTCAGATGGGGCTGGTTCGTGGTATAGCTCACCTTAATAAAAGCCGGGGGGAAGGCTTTTCTTGGGCTCAGCTATATCAGTAGCTGAGTACAGATCTCTGATCTGTATTCAGTTTAATTAATACCTGAAAGGTATTTTTCGGGTATCTATTTGGCTCAGTTTATACCCAAGCGCATGCCCGTAAAGCTAAGAAGAGAAGAAGAGATTGAATGTATACCCCACCCTTCGCTCAGAGTGGTTTACAAACTCCTTTCCCTTCCACTCCCCACAACAGACATCCTGTGAGGTAGGTGGGGCTGAAAAAGCTCTGTCAGAAACTGCTATTTTAAGAACAGCTCTGACAGAATTACAGTTTGGCCAGGGTCATCCAGCAGCTGCAAGTGGAGGAGTGGGGAATCAAACCCGGTTCTCCCAGATTAGAGTCTGCACACTTAACCATTACACCAAACTGGCTCTCCTAAACTCTCTTCAACTTTCTACAGTCTGGATTAAGCTCAAACTGAGTTCTCATCAACAGTCAGTTCCAAAGTCTTTCTGCTCAACTGATGCTAACCAGTCAAATTCCTTTGAGCAGCCTGTCACTCAAGGTTCTCTGGCTCTGTGAGGCATTACCCCTGCACAATCCATTACATGTTCATACAGCACTTACGAGCTTTTGAAGTGATCCCCCAAGGATCTCAGAGACATTTACATGGCTTTTTATTTCTCCATTTGTCCTCCAAATAACTGTCCCAGGGCCACTCATGGAATTCATAGCACAGCTCTATCTGTTGATGGAGGGTTGGCTGGACTCCGCCCCAGACATCTTGGACAGAACGTTGGGAGCTGTGGCTGGATGGTTGCAGCAGAGCAAGCTGAAGTTGAATCCAATGAAGACAAAGGTCCTGTACCTGAGTCGTGGGAGTCTGGGATTGGGAATCAGGCTCCCGGTTTTCCATTGGACACCATTGGTGTCAGTGCCAAGGGTAAGGAGTCTCAGGGCAATGCTGGATTCCTTGCTTTCTACTGAGGACCAGGTCACCTCAGTTGCCAGATCAACCTTTTATCATCTCTGGCTATCCAGGCAATTGGTTCCCTATCTCACCCCCTGGGATTTAGCTACAGTGATCCATGCAATGGTCACTTCCAGGCTGGATTACTGTAACTCACTCTATGAGGGGCTACCTTTAAGCCTGATTCGGAAATTGCAGCTAGTGCAGAATATGGCAGATTGCTTGCTGTTGGTGTCACCTGTGTGGGCATGTGTTCAGCCAGTGCTGTGCTGACTGTACTGGCTGCCAGCTGAATACCAGATTCAGTTCAGGATCATGGTTTTGACCTATAAAGCCCTATGTGGCCTGGGACCATCATACCTGCGAGACTGCCTCTCCCCATACGAGCCCTGGAGAGTTCTACACTCTACACTCTTCTGACCAGCACATCCTGGTAGTCCCTGGCCCAAGGGATGTCCACTTAGCCTTGACCAGGGTGAGGGCATTTTCAGCCCAGCCTGGTGGGCTATGCTCCCACATGATCAGGGCCCTGTGGGACTTACTACAGTTCCACAGGGCCTGTAAAATGGAGCTGTTCTGCCAGGCCTTTGGTTGAGGCGGCAGACATTAAACTATTCTGGCCTCCCCTGTCCATGGTTCCCTCCCAGCACCTTGCTGTTTTGGATATTATTTAGGCACCAGAGTTTCTTGGGGCATGAGGCAGAGGTTTTTATTATCATCTGTTGTTGCCATTTATTTTTTATTATTTTTATTGTCTGATGGTTTTATGTTGTAAGCTGCCCTGAGCCCACTTGTGGGGTAGGGCAGGGTATAAAATAAAAAACAAACAAACAAACAAACAACAACAGATGAGGATTTCCCCCCCCCAAGCCTCCTTGTGCCTATTTCAAGTTTGAAGTAGCTGTCAACGTGCACTCACAAGATACAGTTCAAAAGCTTGCAGATGGACTGCACATAATATATATACAATATTTTTTTAAAGAAAAGGTGTTCATTCAAATTCTAATTTCATTTCCTTTGCCCTCAGCTGCCCAGCCTCACTGTGACATCAGAACCAATGTCTTGTGGCTGCCTAATCCCACTAAGCAGTTCCTGGAGCAGGTTCCTGGAAAAGCGGCATAAAAATGTCTGAATTTTCTAAATCAATATGACATTGAGACAGATTAGGCCACCACTGTAAAGCTGCCACTGCAAGCATGCTAAATTTCTGATGAGAGCAAGCTGATCAACCTGGCTTTACCTGTACCCCAAGCACTATGTTTTACTTCAGCTGCACTGGCCCAAGTCACTACTTTATGCTACCGTTGTTCAATGCAGTCCATAAGATCAGGCTGTATAACAAATGCTCAGATTCAAATCTGTGTTGTCCATGTATGTGAAATTCATCTAATTAGACTTTGGCTGGAGGTATCACTCCAGCTCATTATCGATTCCCCCATACTATGTACCACATTTGATCCTGCAGGTGAAATAAATGGTAGGAAAAACTTGAGCTGGGGCCTGGATTATTCTGAGAAATACAGAGCTTTGCCAAAAACATTTCCTGCAATTAGTGATCAAGACTCAAGGCTTCTTTGGAATCACATGACAGATAAGCTTTTGCAAAGCACTGATTGTTCAGCCTTGCTGCAGACCTCCTATGCTGCCTCATACACACCAGACAGCTCAGATCTCTTTCTCTTAAAGAAGAACAGTCAGAAAGGCAATTACAGAGCAGAGTTGCCAGTCCCCAAACTTGTGTTTTATGTGACTTCATCTTTAAAAAATAATTTTTCTGATTTAATTTAATAATAAATGAAAGCAAAGGGAAGCCTAAACATTCCCTCAGTCTCTGATCAAACAGTTTAGGCTGATATGAAGTACACTACAATTTCTTTTTCATACCTATAATGCATTCAAGTGCAAAATGATAGGTGTACAGACACATAGAATACCTGTAATTCATCATACATCTCTGCCACCAGGCTGTATGTGTTAATAAGAGTGCCCTCCTGTGGTACTGGGCTTTCTGAGGGAAAAAAATTAGACACTTGTTGAATAACAAAGCAACCTGCTTCTGTAAGAGGCATCAGGTTTCACAGCGAAATTGACTTACTGTACCATACATGCAAAGCAATCAAAGTAAGCTGTGTTGGAATCACTGTTGGTTAAGTAAATCTGGAAATCCAACTAAAAGCATGGGAACGAAGCAGTGCGCCTCTTCACAGTGACTGAGACAGGAGATTTAACAATGCTATTAAAAGCTGAGTTTGGAGTCAGCAATTCATTATGGGTTGTTTATTGTTAGTATTGTCTAGCTACAGCTTTGAGGTATGTGAGCTTCATGTGTAAAAGGACAATCCCTGAATTAAAGTGGCTTCTCCCTACTTAGTTTAAGTTCAACTGAGGTTGCAAATCATGGTGAGTCCCATTGTCAAAGAATGCATTACACCTAGCAAATCCTCCATTCCTGTCTAGTGCTGCCTAAATCTAGCCTTTGAGAGTGATCCTCTGCCTTAATGCTGCATCAGGACAAATTCAGGAGGTGTGGCTTCTTCTGTTACCACAGTGCTGTCTGATGGGAATTGACGCCAGATCTGAAGAGCTTTTCCATGCCAAGAAACTGAGGTTTTCTGGAATCAGCCCCATCAAAATATACCTTTATCCTCCACTTTCGTGAATACCTTTAGGAGCCATGCCAGAAGAGAACTAATCTGACAGTGGAAGTACAAACTACCTGAAGCTGGGCAGGAAGCTACTATATGTGAACACATCTGCTTCCTAATCACACTTCTTGATCCAGATCAACAGCAACTCTGATGTTTATTTGTATTTATTTACATTTAATTTGTTCAAATCTCCACTAGGATTGCCAGGCTCCAGGAGGTGGCTGGAGATCTCCTGGGATTGTAATTGTTCTCCAGGCAATTACAGGGATTACAGGTGATCTCCAGGGATTACAACTGATCTCCAGACTACTTTGGAAAGTGGATTCTATGGCATTATACCCCCATTAAAGTCCCTCCCTTCCCCAAACCCTGCACTCCTCAGACTTTATCACCCAAAATCTCCAGGCAATTTTCAACCTGGAGCTGGCAATCCTACGAGTCTCTGCCAAAGCACCTGAGATATTTTAAAAGATAACAGCCATCTCACACAGAGAGAAACTATGCAGCCCATCACACCCTGAAAACATGATGAAGTAGCAAATAAGGAACATACAGCAGCAACTAAAACAGCCAGAATCGGGCTACTCCAGCTGCCAGCCCTTGTGGCCATGCTGCCAGGAGCCCCCTTTGCTCCACCATGTTTCAGTCTTCACCTTGTGCTCAGCCTGGTAGGAGTGAGGAGGCATCTCTCCCTCCTTTGGGCCTAGGCTGAGCTTGGGTACTGCAGCATCTGCATCAACTGTGGCAAGACTGGCAGCTGGCAACACAGCGAGGACTCAGAGCAGCGGCAGTGAGCTGCGAGATGGTGTCCAGCGTGGCTGGCATTGCAGCAGCGCACATGGGGTTGCAGGCCTTCGCCCATCCCCGGAGGTAGGTTTGCACAGGCCTGTCTGGTGGCTCCTAGGAGCAACCAGGGTGAGCATCAGGACTCCTTCCCCCCCCCCATCTTTTCATTCCTGGGGGTGGCCTGATCCAGGTGGCTCTTTGACAGGGTTGGGGGACTTTTTGGAGGGCCCGGCAGCCCTACATGAGAACTGAGGTAGACCAGGGAGGGATGTGGTCTACTCCCTCCCATCCATCAGGGCCCTGGGGTGTCTCTGCTCAGTAGCCAGTAGCGAGTTGAGCAGCTGTAGGTGCAGCTGGGGCTTTCCTGATGAGTGTTCCTTGGGCATTCTGCAGGGCCTGGGCCTTTGGAGCTTGTCAGTCATTTGGGAATCCCAGGGATGGCTATTTTAGGCCTAGCTAATCACTGCAGGGGTCATGGATTCAAAAAAGGGCACCACCCACTCCAAAGGGAAGCAGCCCACACCTAGGGCTTCCCCCAAGCTGACCTCTCCCCACCTTATCCTCTTCAGAGGACAAGGATGGGGATGTGGTGCAGCAGGCCATTTTAGAAATACTAGCTGCTCTTGAGCAGGCCTCTTGTTTTACCCCTCCTATACAGCCCGCAATTTGGGGGGAAGGGGGTCAAAAACAGACTAGGCTGGTCTTTGCAAAACAATTTCAGGCCAGTGTTCTCACTTGTTTGTCTTTGTTGGAAGGCAAGGACTCTCCCTCCACTGGAACAAACAGCAGTAATGAGGTGTCAGTGGGCCCTGAAGACAAGGCAGCACAGGGAGCCAGTTCACATGAATGGTTGGCAGACACCAGCAGCAGGAGCCTTGGGTCAGGTTGGTAAGTCTCCTGATGCACTACACCCTGTGCTGGCTTAGCCTTAGGGGCCCTGGGGTCAGCTGTCTGCCTTCAGGTCCTCAGGTGCCACCCAGGTAAGTACCCCACCTGATAGTCAAGCCCCTGCCCAGTCCTGAGGCTGGGCTTCTTCTCCATGCCTACCACAAGGGCCTTGGGGTGGCATGATGGTGCAGAACCCATGTTCCAGAGGCATTTGGGTTATCCCGCCCTCTGGGGCACATCTTATGCTTCTGTGCTCATGAAGGCATTTCCCTTTGGCAACCAGGCTTTGCCACTGGGTGATCACCTGCTGCCACCCGCAAGAAAGAAGATCTGTAAAGGGGAGTACATCAACATTTTTACCTTGTTGTATTGAGATTTAGAAAAAAAGATAAGGAGGATCTTGATGATAGGGACAAGGAGAAGCTGAAAAGGAGGAAGGTTGATAGGACCTGGACCAACTGGGTGCCTGGCTTCCTTATACATGCAGGGGTCATCTCATGGGTGCAGCCCTTGCAGGCCTCCTCCTTATTTCAGAATTTTTTGATATTATTTACAAGCGATACACGGGGTTCCCTGCTGCCACATGGTTGCAGTACAACAAAGAGTTTCGTATGCAGGCAGCCATGAACCTCTCCCATCAATGGGACCAGATTCATCCACAGCTTTGGCTACAGTCGATGTCAACCAGCACGCCCCAACCAGGGTGACTGATCTAATAATGGGCACTTAGTGCCAGAATAGACAACGTCAGCAGCAGTCAGTTGAAATGAATTGAAACAATACCCACCACAGCAGCCAGTTAAAACCAATTACAACTGCAGAAAACAGAAGGACCATTTATTTTTATAGCAATCTTCAGGAAGATATTCACTAAGCATTACTGCTTTCATTATAATAGCCATGTGACAGGAAAAGGCACTGATAAATTTCTTCCTGTCAAATATCTATCTGGCCCAGAACTTAGAAGCCTTCTTCAAAGAAACAGGCTGTGTGTTCCAATTTCTAGGTTATATTAGAAGTTAATGGTCTGAAGGAGGAGTTGAGCCAAGTTTTGTAATTTTCAGTTGACTTGACTGTTACAGCCAATCAGCTATACTGCTTTTATTCTGCTCAGATGCAGAGAAAGCTCCTTTTTTGATGTCAAAATAAAAGCTCCAATCCAAATCCAATGTTCACATATGTCTACAGGGTTCTAACTATTGTGTGTGTGCAAAGCCCCTTTCATTTCAATAGAGAGAGCCAATCCACACATACAAAGGAATGCACGTACCAGGTCAGATCCATGGATACATTCCAGCAGTGCTGGTGCTTGATTATCTGGTGCAAGGAGCCTTTCCTTGATGCAACAGGCTCTTCAGTTTTCTTCATGGAAAGTTCTTTGTGCTGAAGAAAAGCACCACCACTAATGCATCCAACCTTAGTAGAGACTAGCCAGGCTCCATTTCCATTTAAATGAATGGGAAACTGCTTTGGCTGGAAAAGCTCTATAAATCCAGACTGCAGCACAAGTTTTTTTTAAAAAATCTTCAGAGCTTATCACTGGCATATAATAATTGCTTCAGGTTCCATACAGCAAGTGTGATGCTGCGCAGCAGGATTTAGATAAGAATAGATATTCAACTTCCCTTTTTTAGGATACTTGAGTGATAGGAATTCTGTTAGGAAGATTATTGAGTGCTCTGCTGCATTGAGGCACACACTGCAGAAAAAAAGGGGTTTGGGTATACTGTTGAACTTGATTTTTAGCCAGAGTAGGATATTTGTGAACCACTGACCTAGAAAACTATCCCATCTCCCGAGCACTGAGCCATCCATTCTTCATACACAGAGTTCCATTTAACAAAATTAACAAAATTATACCTGACAACTGCTTAATCCATGTTATAGTTTAATACCTTTTGGTATTTTAAATGGGGGGGGGGTCAAAGTTGCTAAATTCAAAGAGGATAAAATTAGCTACTGGACATAGGTTAGAATTCTGCAGCTAAATTTCACAAGCCAATCAGCCCCAAAGATTTTAAATATGCCTTTTCTTATCTTTCCTCCATCAGTATGTATGTAGACAGACAGACAGATGGGGTTTTGTTTTGTATTTGCTTGACATATATTTCATTACATTGTTTCTGTGGCTGATATTCTTTTACACATGAACGTCTGCAGTATAAAATTGGCACTCAAAAGCCATTGAGTTGGCTTTTATATTACATTTTGTAATGTAATACTCAATACATTAAAACATCACCTTTCATGCTTATTTTTCAAATTGCTGGAAATTAGAACATTCAGTTTGCACAGCACTTTTCTTCTCACACAGTTCAAAAAATCAAACAAATTTTAATTTTAAATGATTTTTAAAATGGCAAACAAAAGAAAGCTACCCTCTCCCCAGCCCCAACCTTCACAGAACACGTTTTGCCATTGCAGAATTCCTTCTCTGTTTTTCTCTTGTCCATGCTCTTTGTATACCCTTTCCTTGCGGTCCTGAGCAGAGTTTCACCCTTTTAAGTGTGTTAACTTCAATGGGATTTAGAAGGGTGTAATTCTGTATTGGATTGCACTGTAAAGCAAAAAAGATAAACATTTTAAAGTGAATATGATTTTCCATCCACTTCCATTCCCCAAGGCTCTTCCACTAACCCTCATGTATGCACTATATTGTATGCCACTGCACCTTGGATTACATCCCACAAAAGCCAAACTATAGTAGCATTTCATTGTTCACCGTCCTAGATAAACCCTAAATCTCTTTTAAAATACTTCCAAAATGTCCCTGATGTATTGTGCAACCAAGAGAATTTCCTCCTCACTGTACTGTGTCTGAATGATGGACACACACCTTATCTGAGCAGGGGAGAACTATCAAAATCAATCCACTGCTTTGTGCCTTGTTTGTTTACTTCTTTTCAAAGGTTGGTAAAACCCTTTTTTAATTGGGTCCCTCAACTCCTCAGAAATAAAGCTCAAGGAACATGAATGATTATCTGGATTATCTTGGCAGAGAACAGAGAGGAAGAAAAGGAAAGGAGAATCAGGCCAGCATATTTCATGTGGAAGAAATGCATGTTTGTGCCCTAGGACACTGAAGAAATTGTTCAAGGACAGTGAGTGTATCTAAAATATGACTCTTGTTACAGTGCCAAGGTCAATGAGAGCTAGAGTGACCTGCCACAAAATTGTGTTTTTCTATGTTCATCCAAGCCAGCATCTCCCTTTCCCCACATTTCCCCCATAACATTTCAGAGATGTCCATAACTCCTCCACTTCCGGAGTATTTGGCACTTCCTCAACGATGTGCACAAATGGCTAAAAGCAAAACATTGAATAGAGGACAAGCTGTTCCTGAATTCCTAGAGTTGTGAGATTGGTTTTGTCTAATGGTATCCAACATTTCAAAGCATAACCCACCATTTCATTGTATCTCTGGCATGCTAACTCTGTGCATGCAGTTCAGATAGCCTAGTTTAATTGAGATCCTGGGCAGATGGTATGTCACATGGTAAACTTTTCATACATACCCAATGACATGTTTAAATCAGGCCTAAGGCTCCAGTTCTGTGTACGCTTTTTTTTAGGACTCAAAGGACATTATTTCTAAGGAACTATGTTGCAAATACAATCAGTAAGACAAACAGTAGGTGCTAATTAGGTTGCTGATACTTAAATCGCTTCCTGACTGAAAGCTGTTGCCTGACACAAAAATTCCATATTGACCTGTATCTACTCCCACTAAAATAGGGTGATCTGTTCTCAATGTGGCTTTCTTTTGGTTATTTAGCATCTATAGAATCGCTTCACTGAAGTGATTTATGAATTCAACTGATATGTAAATAATGTGAGAAATATCATGTGGCATGCAGGAACATAACTAAGCATAAAAAGCAGCATAGAATAGAGGTGCAAAGTTGGAAGAAGCCTATAAAGTGGCTTTTAGGCTCCTTATTTTATAGCTATTATTAAGAAGCATTGCCTGTCTAAATACATTTTCCTCTTGTATGCATGCCCAGAAAAGATCACTCATTTGTGCTTACAAGGGCACTGTGTTTTGACAACCATCTTAATTTCTTTTTTATTGTGAGTTTTGGCCATCTGCTTCTAGTTCTTTAGTATGTGTGTGTTACTTATTAAATCTGAGACAGCCCACTCTTTATACTAGTTCCATTAAAACAGCATACAGATGCTCCAGACAGAAGTTCACTGAAACATTAGAAAATGTCAACAACTCCCATCTTTTTAACAGAATTCAGTGTTCATATAGAATCTCATATTTTCAAGGATGCTTATCATTTGGAGTTGAGTGACTTCTGAACTCATCCCAGCTAATCTAGAAATGCAAATTAAATCATTAAAAAAGACAAGGGTATGATGAGGCTCTTATACTCAGAGGTTACACAAAAAAGAAACCAGTGGAAGAGGGTAACAGAGGTTCCTGACAGGAATCCACCTGACATAGCAGGAAGACTGGCAACCTTAAAATCTAGTTTATACCCTTGGGTGGTCAAATTTAGAAAACTCTAATTCAGCACACAATCTCAACAGGGATACATGGAGAGAAAGATAGATAATGAGTAGTGCACTGCTGCTTGTACTCAAGTACCAAGGAATAAAGCAGCCACAAGAAGCTGAGCTTTCCTCTCTATGACCTAGCTTGAATTTAATGTAATTCAGAACTTCACAACAACCACTTTCCTGCTCTCAGTCATAAAATAAGTCAGTGAGAAACTACTGAGAAGCTGAAATGAAGATCACCTTGCTTTCTGTTGTATAGAAACATGAGGAAAGAACTGGAGGGAAGGAAGAAGGGAACTTGTGAACTGTATTACTACATCCTACTTTTGGTATGCCTGCATGAGAGCTACATATGGAGGTCTCCAACCTTTTTGTGCCTGTGGGCACCTTTGGAATTCTGACACAGTGTGGTGACACAATGACAGAATGCCTACTGCCAGAGGTGGAACCAACCCCAAAAGGGCAGCCATAGGAGGCGGAGTCAGCCACAAAATATCAGGGAGGGAGGTCATGCATAAATCTAATAGCAATTCTTCAACATTTCTGGCAGAAGCTTTGCTTAACGGGATGCCTTTTAAAATGAGCATACTGTTTAAAATAATTGCCTTGCTTCCATACAGTCAGGGGTCCGTTGGGGCCAGCTCAGGGCTGGCCAGTAGGGCAGCTACGGGCTGAATCAGATTCTCTAATCTGATTCAGCTCGCTGCTGAATTGCCGCCGAAATTCAGCAGGAACTTTAAAAGCCACTGGAGGGGAGGGAGTTTGAGGGAGAGGCTCCAAACTCGCAGGGTAGCTGCTGGGGCCTCTCCTCGAAATACCCACCAAGTTTCAAGAAGATTGGACCAGGGGGTCCAATTCTACAGGCCCCCAAACAGGTTGCCCCCATTCCCTCCATTGTTCTCTATGGTAGGAAAAAAGTTAACATTTTTTCCCTCCATAGAGAACAATGGAGGGGATGGGACAATCTGTTTGGGGGCCCATAGAATTGGACCCCGTGGTCCAATCTTCTTGAAACCTAGTGGGTATTTCGAGGAGAGGCACCAGCAGCTACCCTGCGAGTTTGGAGCCTCTCCCTCAAACCCCCTTTCCTCCAGCCCCTCATATACCCTATGAGTTTTTGCCATTGATTTTAATGGCCCATAGGATATAATGGGGCTGAAACTGACATTCCCTTTCTGACACACTTCTGGTGATGTCAGGGGACGTGGCATATGCTAATGAGTTATGCTAATGAGTTATGCTAATGAGTTCCTGCACCTCTTTTTCTACAAAAGGACCCCTGCATACAGAATATCTTCAGTGACACAGTGAAGAGTCTGGTGATGGCTTCAGCTGCTGCTGAAGCAATTTTTTTAAAAAAAGGTCTGCACAGCCAGATTTCCAGAGGCTAACCAGAGGCTAGAGGCTTTAGCCCCAACTAACTCCATCCAATTTCTAAAAATACTTGGTAGCTGGGCTGCCACCCTGCAGGTGGCACCTGGAGATCTCCCACTATTATGATTAATCCCCAGGTTACCAAAATCATTTTTCCTTGAGAAAATGGCTGCTTTGGAGGGTGGACTCTGTGTCATTATGTCTTGCTGAGGTCCTTCCCCTCTTCAAACCCTGCCCTTCCCAGGCTCCACCCCCAAATCTCCAGGTATTTCCCAACCCAGAGCTGGCAACCCTACTTGTTAAGCACCTGGAAAGGTGCTGGTGGGTGTCATGGTGCCCACAGGAGCCTCATTAAGGACCACTGAGCTAGAGTGCAATGTAAAATCTGAGAAATTCAGAATGTAAGAAATGTGCCCTTAACATTTGTTTGTCAACACAACAACTTGTCCGTATCACGTTGTAAGTATCCACAGAAACACAGTCTGGTATCTGCCTAGAATTCATCCAGGATCCATACAATATCAATACAATCACATGCTGAATACTGGCAAATATTACAGGCTGCACAGGGACCACTTGGTAATCATAATGTACGTGCTGGCCTGTCTCCCCACCAGCAGCACCTGGGATCCATCCAGGCAGACCACACAATCTACACAGATTGCAATGGTTTGATTAGACTTACCTTTTTATTGGTAAGAATTGATTACTGCTCCGAAAGTACTGGACACTATAAAAATCAACAGGCATTCCAATATTTGAACTATATCCTATTAAGACTTCCATGCCAGACATTGCAATAGCTTTTGTATGGGCATACATCAGATCTATTTTTGCTGCAAACAATGCCAGTGGAAGGAAGTGAGCTTTGCTTCCTATCCCATCAACAGGTAATTGGAGAATGGCCATCTGGAGTTAAACTACCAGTAAAGATACTGAACTTTATCCCTTCCTGTAGTAAAACACTCATTCCTGTTGAAAATATTAATCATTTCTATAGCTTTTTGCAATATACAAAACAATATAATTTTATACAACTTAGTTTCACAGTATCCAGGAATGCCTTATCCAAGGTTCACCCAGCAAACTTAATGGAGGAGCATGGATTTTGAACCTGTCACACCCAACTCTGTACTCACCACTGGGTATAACAGAGATGCTATTTTTGAACAACAAATAGTGCTGAAACACTGAACTGCAAGGAGTTGGAAACTGACCGTGAGAGAGATTTTCAGTTGTTGTTTTCAATGCTAATTGTCATAAAGCAAACATTTGGATTGTATCCATTCATCTGGAAATAGTTTTGTGTCATAAACATGTGCAGGGAAAGGGAAGGGAAGGGAGGGGGGAGGGGGGAGGGAGGGAGGGAGGAAGGAAGGAAGGAAGGAAGGAACAAAGAAAGAAAGAAAGAAAGAAAGAAAGAAAGAAAGAAAGAAAGAAAGAAAGAAAGAAAGATCTAATTTGGGGGTTACACCAGAAGGGGAGATAATTCTCCAGACCAGACTAAGAGCATGTAGGATTGCAGCACTCATTGCAAAATCTTTCAGTGCCACATTTGTTTTTAATTGAAAAGTATTCTTAATTGTAAAACTGCAAGAAAAAACTGCTTGCAAAATATTTAACAAATACCTTATCGAATAGGATGTTTTGGAATTCATTTTGTAAGTCAAGTTACTTTCTAAAATCCTTCATTTAGAAACACTAGAAAAGAACAGGCACAAAATGCATACCTAAGTGATTATCATTAAATAATGCTATACATTTGTTGGAATAGTAGTAGATTTTAATCACGGTGACAGAAGAACTGAGTTTAATTTTTTTTCACTTTTTGTCCTACACACACAATACTATTCACCACAAAAAAATGTTTTATCTTCTATCATAGCAGTTAGCAGTTTTGACATACTAATTAATAGTTTAATGACCATTTATTTTATCTGATCAGTTAAAGACATGATACCACCTGGTGACATCACTGATATTATTGTGATGAGTTTAGGGATGGGCATGAACCAGCTCACGAAGTAAAGTTTGCCACAAATTTTGGCTGGTTTGTGGTTCACAAAGAGATGTTTGTGTAAGGGTGCCCAGCACGAAGATTCCATGAACTTTGGGGCTGTTCCTGGGGGTTCATGAATGGATACATTGCCAAAAAGATTGTCTCAGCTCAATTAAACTGTTTACAAAAATCCAAAGCAACCAGGGGGTAAAGTTCTCCAGCCTTGAAAACACCAATAGGAGCCTTGAAAACACCAATAGAAAACACCCTCCAAAGCTTAACAGGCACTGCTGGCTGCCAAAAACACATTTTCCATTCTGATCAGAAAACTCAGCTCCACACCTTTTCATCTGTCAGCTGTTCACATTTCATTCATTCATTCATTCATTCATTCATTTGGATTTGTATCCCACCCTCTCCGCAAGTGGGCTCAGGGCAGGTAACAACAGTATAAAATACAATACAGTTAAAACCAAATTAAAACAACAGCATAAAATACCATACTCCTAAGTACCATGTCAGCTCTGATAGAACCATATCAACAGTAGTGGAAGCAAGACATCTCAGTAGGTAAGTTGGCATTAAGATGTTAAAGATTTTAAGATTTAAGATCCAGGCCACTGGTGGGGTCAGCCACAGAGAGGGGACACCCGCCGCCTCAACCAAAAGCCTGGTGGAAGAGCTCTGTCTTACAGGCCCTGTGGAACTGTAATAGATCCTGCAGGGCCCTGATCTCACTCAGGAGTTCATTCCACCAGGTAGGGGCTAAGGCCAAAGTCAGACATCCCTGAGACCAGGGACTACTAAGAGGTTGATTTGTCAACTTTAGTGGGGTTCATATGGGGAGAGGTGGTCTCGTTTAGTGGGGTTCATATGGGGAGATGCTGGCCCCTGGCCATATAGGGCTTTAAAGGTAAGTACCAGCAACATGAAATGAATCCAGAATTCAATAGGCAGCCAGTGCAGGTCACACAGCACATCAACACCTGCGCTGCTGCAATCTGAACTAGCTGTAACTTCTGGAGCAGAATCAAGTGCAGCCCCACATAGAGTTACAATAATCCAATCTGGAAGTACCCATTGCATGGATCACTGTCGCTAGGTCTTGGGGAGTGAGATATGGGGCCAACTGCCTGACCTGCCTCAGATGAAAAAAGGCAGACCTGGCAGTGGCTGTGACCTGGGTCTCCATAGAGAGGGAAGCATCCAGGAGCACCCCCAGGCTCTTCACTCTCGATGTTGAGACCAATGGGGCCCCATCAAAGGCTGGGAGCCTGATTCCCTGTCCCAATCCCCCGTGACCCAGGTACAGGACTTCTGTCTTAGCTGGGTTAAGCTTCAGTCAGCTCACCATCCAGCCATGGCCTGTAACGCCTCATCCAGATTTCCAAGGGGGCATATCCAGGCAGCCGTCCATCAGTAGATAGAGCTGGGTGTCAGTTACACAGAGAGGCAGGGAACTTGTTAAAAGCCAACTTTTAGCAGAGCACATTCATTTATTGCCTCCTGATTATGAACTCTTCCCTGCTGGGGTTTTGAGTGTCAGGTGGACTCAGGGCTCTGAGCCACCTTGTCTCTTTGCTCATGCCAAGCAGAGGAGCTTAGCTACTGGGTGCCTTGGCTGAGTGAGGAGAGGACCCACATTTTATAGCTTCCTGACTGTGAACTGCTCTCCCTGCTGGGGTTTGGGTGTTAGGTGAATTCGGTTCTTTGCCACCCTGTATCTCTGCTCATGCCAGGCAGAGGGGCTTAGCTACTGGGTGCCTTGGCTGAGTGAGGACCCACATTTTGATTGTGATTCCTCTCTCCTGCTGTGGTTTGGTTGTTAGGTGAACTCAGGGCTCTGAGACAACCCTGTTTTTCTGCTCATGCTGAGTGCCTTGGCTGAGGACCCATATTTTATACCTTCCTGACTGTTAATTTCTCTCCCCTGCTAGGGTTTGGGTGTTAGGTGGACTCAAGGCTCATGGCTATGCAAGACATGTTTGGCCAGATGACAGCCTTGAGTGACCACTAATCCAGTGGATTGGCAGAGGAGGGCTCAAGAGACTTGGCAAGGTACTCTCTCACCATCACCTCTGCCAATCATCTGCCATTACATGTCTGGCATTTCTGCCGCTGCTGACCTCCTAGTTAGCTACTGACAACCAGTAGTTGGGCTTCTCCCTGTTTGTGCACTTTGAGGCAGAAGTGCTGGGCTGCAGCTCCTCCTCCCAAGCCTCTTACAACCATTGTTCCCTCTAGCCACGCCTGTAGGCCTGTGGCTTCTGCAGTCTTTGCTTTATTGTTGCGTTCTTTGTGCAGTGCATATTTTTTGTGAATTTCCATACTGTTTTTCATGCTTTTTGACTTACCCCCATACTGTTTTTCATGCTTTTTGACTTACCTACATAATGTTTGAAGAGGAACCATTTTGGATGCTGTTATGCAAAAGATTAAATAGCAACAAACCATCCAGAATGAGGATTAATGATCTAATAGATCTTCAGTGCTTGTTAGTATAGTATTGTGGGGGAGGGATGTTTGCTTTCACTCTCCAAAGCAAAAACGGCTGTTTGACAGCTGAATTTAGGAGAGGATGATGGGGAGAAATATCCATTGTTTCTGGAGTTTGTGTTTGTAGGCCAAGTTACAGCAAGGAATTTTTACTACAAATTCCTGACCATATAGGTTTACACTGAAGCTTTCATAAGATTCTTAACTGTAATAACACACTGATAATGTTTACAAGTATATTAGACTCTTTCTAAATATAGATGCTTCTTGCTTATGTGTCTTTCTCTCATCTAGGGGACATTATGTATACTGAAAGCAGATAAGCTTGCTTATGCTTAGCAAGTAATTACTCCATTTCCTTATCTGTTAAAGCAGTGGCAACAAAAACCCAGCAGATTTCTTCACTTCGCTTTATCCAACCAGAGTTCTTTACAATACATAAACTTCCATTTCTGTTTCTTTGAATTAGTAATGCTGTGTCCATTTTTTGTTTTTAAAAAGTCACCTTAAGGTTGGCAAGCAATGCCTTAAAGGCAACCTGTGTAGCCACCCCTACATGATGTGACAATTGAGTCCCCTCTAAATAAACAGAGGGAAAGAAAACATGGTTAAACACAAAAAGACCAGTTGCTACACCAACAGCTTGTGTCAACCTGATGATGAGGGTTCCCAAGAAAGCAGATTGCCTAAGTGTGATGAGCAATGATAGGGATTTCCTAGCTGTTAATGAACATTTCAAAAGAGAGTTTCGAATGGGCACAGAAGTGTTTGGCACCACCACAGGTCAGTTCAACAGATATAGCATGCAGGGAAAATAAAAAAAAAACTGTAGTCTATACAGACCACTCTTAAGTACTGCAGGTAAAACCAGTTTTATCCAGTGAAGATGGGCTTGTCATACAATGTTAGGTTCTCTGCAATAGTTAGCATGAAAAAAAAAAACCCATGCTCTTTTAAGCAGAGTTGAAGCCCAGAAATTTAAGATAAGTTGACATATTGAGACATTTCGCAGAGAAATGTAAAGATAAAATAGCCGTCATATATTGATGGATCAACTGTTCCAATAGTATGCTACAATTCATTACTATAAATATAATTTGATTGATTCTTCGACTTTCAGAAACTTCCAACCATGTTCCCTCCATGATGCTGTTGAGATGTATTTTAATATGATGAATGTATATATTATCATATTGCATAGACTAGGGAGCAACTTCAGATTTTCAGCTGCATAGATGGCCAGCAATTTTTTGCTGAAGTTTTTGCAACCTAATTTTAATTGCAAAATACATGTATTACAGTTAGCAAAGATTTCTAGAGAATAATACTTGTGACAGTGAGATTATACTGACATGCACAGATATTATCTTGCCAATCCAACGTGTGATCAAATCTCATACAATACAACTACACTGTAAGTTTGCCTGATTCCATGTTTCTTTCTTTTTTTTTTAAACATAATTTCTTTTTATTGATCACATATATATAAACTAAAGTTTTCACAACACTTAAAGGAGAAACAAAACGGCGGTTACATGTTGCTGTCATGTCACTTATTCAACATTATAGTCTATAATTTACCCAAATATTTTTCGTACCAGTTATAAAAGGTTTCCCATTGAGATATAAACATTTGATCTCTTTTGTTGTTGAGTTTCGTTGTCAAATTGTCCATTTCAGCAATTTCAAAAAGTTTGTTAATAAATTCCTCCCGTTCTGGTGTATCTTCCCTCTTCCAGTATTTAGCATATAAAATTCTTGCGGTGGTAACTCCGTGTAGGATCATTCTTTTCACGTTTTTCTCATAATCTAACTGAATAACATTTAAAAGAAATATTTCTGGTTTGAGAGGTATAATTTTTTGCGTTATTTCCTGGAGAAGTTTCTGAATAATTAACCAATATCTAGCTGCTTTCTTACATAACCACCACATGTGATAGTAGGAGCCTTTATTTTTTTTACATTTCCAACAAGCGGGTGATATGGAGCTGGAAAATCTAGCCAATCTTTCTGGTGGATGGTGCCACATATAGACCATCTTGTATATATTTTCTTTAAATGTTGTGGCTCTAGTAATTTTGATGTTATTTCGCCAAATTTCTAGCCAGGAATCTAATTCTATATTATATGCTAAATATTGGGCCCATTTTACCATATTAGGTTTTACCCACTCATCTGCCATTTTATTGTTAATAAGAAGGTCGTAATTTTTTTTTATCGGTTTGGATTCTGTCTTTAGCCATGCAGTATCTAGATCAGTATTTTGTTTGTAGAAACCAGTCTTCTTGTCCACGTTATATCTTGATTTTAACTGGTTTAGTTCCCACCACGTAAGGTCAATGCCTAACCCTTTAAGTGTTTCTACCGAATGTAGTTCTTGTTTTCTATCTAATAAGACTCCATAAGATGTCATTTTTTCTTTTAGTATTAAAGTAGGTTTAATAAATGCCTCAAGTGGGGCTACCCAATTTGGTGTTTTCTGATAGAATGTATGTCTAATTTTTTCCCATATTTTTAATAGTGCACTTCTTAAAGCATGTTGGTTAAATATTTTATTTTTTTTTATTATACCATAAAATTGAGTGCCAACCAGTTTCCATGTCATGTCCCTCTAGTTTTAGTAGTCTTAAATTTTCCAAAGTTGCCCAATCTTTTACCCAGGTCATTCCAGATGCCAAGTAATAGGTATGCCAATCTGGTAGCCCGAACCCTCCCCTTTCTTGTTTATCCTGTAGATGTTTCAACCTAATTCTTGCTTTTTTCTTTTGCCAAATGTAATCAGAGGTAATTTTCTCCAGCTCTTTAAGAAAGGTTTGGTTTTTTAGGATTGGTAAATTTTGAAAGATAAAATTGATACGTGGTAGGACATTCATCTTTATCAAAGCTATACGTCCCATAAATGAGACCTGTAGCTTTACCCATTTTTCTAAATCCATTTTAATTTCCTTTAGTATTTTTAGGTAATTATCCTCGTATAACGAACTGCACCTATTCGTTAGATAGATACCAAGATATTTGACCCTTTTTGTGATCTCAAATTGTGTTTTTTCTTGTATTTGGGCTTCTATTTCCTTAGAACAATTTTTCGTGATAATTTTAGTTTTGGTGTTATTAATCATAAAACCTGCCACTTGGCCAAACTCACCCAGAGTAGCAAGTAGCGTTCCTATTGAGGCCGAGGACAGACTGGCAATCTGAAGCGGAGGCAAAGCGGAGGGAACTGGAGCGGGGGAAAAAACTCACGGAGCTGGCCGTTCACACTGGCCAGAGCAATGCGGATCAGCGGCGATACGGAGCGTTCAGACTGCCACGGAGAGTTCAGACTGCCGCATAGCCAGCGCGCGCGGCTCGCGCGTGCCGCTGCACTTTTTTTTGTTTTCCTTTGATGTTTTTCGCAAATGCGCATATGCGTACATGCGCATATGCGCATATGCGCAAAACTTTTTGCCGGTGCGTTCACACTTCCTCCGGACGCCTCCCGCTTCTTCCAGTTCACACTGTTTGGAAGCGGGAGGCATGCGGAGGAAGGCCCCTGAACACCGGGAAAAACCGGTGTCCGGGTAAAGCGGAAAGAAAGCGGCTGGGAGACGGGTAAGTACGCAACGGAGCCGATGGGCAGATGCGCATGTCTGAACATGCTCCTTTCCTCCGTTTGCGAAGCGTGCCTGCCCCGCTTCAGATTGCCAGTCTGTCCTCGGCCTGAGTTTAGGGGATCCTCCAAAATAAAAACCAAATCGTCGGCAAATGCAAGTAGTTTAAAACATTCTTTTTTGACATTTAATCCTTTTATCAAATTTTCCTCTCTTACAATGTCACATAGGGTCTCGAGAGTAAAAATAAAAAGCAGGGGGGATAATGGGCACCCCTGTCTTACCCCTTTTTGTATAGGAATTTTCTTGGTAGAATCGCCATTAAACGTTACCACGGCCTCTTGATGTTGATATATCTTTTTTATCATCCAATAAAATTTATCTCCACATTCCCATTTAATTAATTGTCTTGTCATGTATTCCCGATTCCATGTTTCTTTACACAGATTGCACATTACAGCCAATTTGAAGTGGCATACAGTCTAATACTATGTATAGGCACTATTCAACCATGCTTCTGAATTAGGTTTACAATAAAAATTTGAGAGCCAAAAATAAACTCAATAGCTCAAAACTGGATTTTGTAGAGATAAATGTTTTTAAAAACTGATTGAAACCAAAATAAGTATATTAATGGTGCCACCTTCAGCAAATTTACACCCTCCTAAGCCCATTGACTACAATGGACTTCAAAGGGTACAGTTTTGTTTGGATGGCAATGTAAGATCCTCTGAGAAGTAAGTAACTAGCTAACCCAGGACAGAAATGCACATTACAATAAAATAAAAGGCTGTTAACAAACATTGTCTATTTATCAGTTTCCCTGATATAGGTTCTAGCAAACTTAACCCAGGATTCCAGAAATTACCCAGAAATGCATATTTCCTTGCCTTTTGTTCCATGCTATTGGCAGCAGCTGGTGAAGGCATGAAGGATAATGACATTAAGACAAGGGGTAAGTTGTGCTACAGTTATGCTGTAAAGAAAGGGAAGGAAGAGAGGAGAGCTTCCATTTTTGACAACAGCCCTGTGTTTCACATAACATGTCCCTGAGTTATAATGCAATATGAGAATGGTTTATAAACACAATTGAATCTCATTCATTCTAAGGCATCAGACTATGGCCAACTATGAAAACAGTCCAATACTGTTTGGTCATGAGAGTACTTCACCTGCAGTGATATAAAGATGCCAAGAAATGGAATACTGGACTGGTAAGCCAGCCCTCAGTTTCACGCACACTCCCACTTTACAAGACATGAGCTATCTGACTTTAGTTTTTAGACAAGCACCCAGACGTTTATTTGTTCACCCTTCACCAACTCCTGCTGGGGATGGTGGCCAACAGGAACCTCTTACAGTCATAATACAGTTTGCTTCACAGCAGGATATAAACAATAGAATGAGATTCAATTGTTTTTTATTATTTCTGGGATCACGTGTGTGTGTGTGTGTGTGTGTGTGTGTGTGTGTGTGAGAGAGAGAGAGAGAGAGAGAGAGAGAGAGAGAGAGAGAGAGAGAGAGAGAGAGAGTTTTAAAATGTATTTAGTGGTCCTGGTAGCTGAAATCAGAGTTACACAGCAAGGAATACATTAATCTGCTACTACAGGAAAACTATTGGAGCCTTCAAGAAAATAGCATTGTTATAAGCTTAGATTCATGAACTCTACTCAAACAACCCTTTTCAGGTTGAGTGAAACTGTCTCCTGTTTGTGTGTCAAACTACTGTGGCACCTTCAGAAATATTATTGCTTAGCCTAATTAGGCATTTTGTTTTGTTACCCTGTCTGTGTTTCTGATTTTGGACATGCTTTAAAAACAGGAAGCGACGGCTATAATTTTAAAGAAATCTGGCAATCAACCCATTACAGAACAAAAATTCCAAAAGGAAACAGAGAGATATATTTGGAAGCAGTCAAACAAGCTTTCCTTAGCTAACCCCTGATTAGCTAATGTTTTATATTAAAAGTCAATGGGGGAGGAATCTGACTGAAACTGGCTGATGGAGAAGATAGTGGGGGAGCAATATCTGGAAAGAGATTTAAATGATAAAAATCAATTTATATTCAATCAGTTTCCAGTGAAGAAAAGCAGAATAACATCATTTTGTCTAAGTAAATACTTCCATAAAAGTTAATATAGCCATTATGCTGCACAGAGGTGTTGTTTTGAAAAAAAGAAACAGATTTAGGATCACACTATTTTCCTTTTCAAAAACATTTCTGCAAAGTGTATAATAATAGAGTGCTGTCCAGTTGCAACCTTCATGGCTACCCCTATGGGATTTTCGTGGCAAGAAATGAACAGAAGTGGTTTGCCATGGCCTTCCTCTGCATAGTAACTACAGTTTTCCTTGGTAGTCTCCCAGCCAAGTACTAATGGTGCCCAACCCTTCTTAGCATGCAAGCGTTGATGAGATCAGCCTAGTCAGGGCTCTTCAGGCCACTAGTTACCTGATGATTATCCCATGTAGTAGTGATTTATTAGCAGCCATCCACCATTCTTATTTACCAGATACCAAGTGACCTAATATAGATTCACCGTTCTCATTAAACTACCTTTATTATCAGAGTTTAGATCTAGATTGACTTTGGCCCTGATCACACACAGAATTAGCTGTGTGATAGGCATGAATGCCATGTGGATTTTAAGGGTGCGATCACACCAGAACATCTGGCAAGCATCCCACACCCGTTGGCAACCCGTTTCTGTCCGCCGAAGAAGCGGAGTTAAAAGATACTAGGGATACTACAGTATCAAACAGGTTTGCTATGGGCCACAGATGGACTTTCCCTGTGTGATCACTCCAGTGTACACTCATGGCATTGGGGATAGTCTGATCAGGCTATCCCAACGCCATGCCGTTCCCCCCCCCCCCCCTTCTCAGTATGCACATCATTGCATACTGCCATAGGAAGCCCTCAGGGTGGAGATGCAATTCATCAATCCCCTGTTTAAGCACATTGGGGGAAAATGGCAAAAAAAAAAACCCAACTCACCCACAATTGTGTCTGATTATGCAGTGGTGGGCTGTGCCCACAGCTTCACAGAACTGTGTGATTTGCACAACTGCGGGTCAAATTACTCCAGAGCAAATAGCCTCACTTCCCCCCCAGATTATCTTGCTCGTATGACCGGGACCTTTTTTTTTGATAAACTTGGTACTGATATTTATGCAAACAGCCTAAGGGTTTTCATGCAAGTCCACAAAACTTCATAGCCCAGATCTTTACTGGCCTGGATGGTCACTCTTACCTATGTTATTAATTCATAAGAACAGCTGGAATAACATCTGGGTAAGACTTTCCAATGTGTTTGATTGGAGGAGATTTGTTATTTATCACAGATGATGAGGCAAATAGCTGTTTAAGTTTGCTTTAAATAAATACCCTAAGGAGCATGTGTGGGATTGTCCTTGAGTTGTTCCTCTTCCTTGTTGTAGCTCACTCCTTCTCTATTGCCAGAGAATTCCTCCCCCCACCCCCTGGGGTCCTGAGCTGTCAGGAGAAAGACACATTTATAAATATTTTACATAAATGAATTGTGCATTTATTTTAAATTTGTCTATTTCTCATCATGAAACGTCTGAGAAATGTGATGAGCGTGAAGAATATCTCCTGCACTTTGAAAAGTGTTCATTCTTCCGGCGCTTCTTACCTAACTTCCCAATCTCACATGGAAGGCATTCCCCCACAAGCCAAGCTTATGAGAACAGTCTATCTAAATGAGGAATTCCTCTTAAGAATCTAGACATTTTGATTAGTTTCCTCTGCTGTTTACAAACATTGTTTCCTGTCGAAACAGTTTTCATAAAGCCTGATGACTGTGCTGTGGTATTTCAGTCCAGTCACATGGCTGAATATATAGAGAAACACAGGGAAAACAACTTTCTTAAACAAACAAGTATCCTTGCTCTTGAACTTCATGCTCTCAGTAATCTTTGTCCTCATTAATCACACTCAGTGTTTAACTTAAAAGCCTAAAGAGGATAACAAAGAAAAGGAGGAAGACAGCCAAGAGTCTTTGAGCACAAGAAAAAAATACTCTTGATTAAAAGAATTCTAAACTGTGATTAAATCAATTTTTTCTATCCAATGAAAATAAAGGGGGAATTCAGAGAACCCAGAATCAGTAATGACTGTTGTGTGAACCCAATGTACATCTGTGATGGATTGCACTTTTAAAAGCTTAGAAGTGCTGGACAAGCAGGTAAATGACTGTGAAGGGTTAATTCTTGACAGAGCCAGGAAGCCTTAAGTGACAGGCTGTTCCAAGAGATCTGATTGTTCTGCATCATCTGAGCAGAGAGAGACTTTAGAGCTGAATGCTGAGGAGGAGAATTCATTTGGAATTCAGCCCTGACTGAGAGCAGTTTAACATAGACAGGAGAACTGGGGAAAGTTGGCAAGAACCAGTGGGTAGTTAGACAGAGACTCCCATTCAGGCCAAGGAAAGAGGATAGATCCTCTAGTGAGGGGAGAATTTCCCTACCCAGTCAAACAGGGAGTTAACTCTGAAGAGTGCAGAGAGCCTCCACTTGCACCTGCTGGATGACCTTGGACAAGCCATAGCTCTGGCACAGCAGTTCTTGAAAAAGAGCAGTTTCTGTCAGAGCTCTCTCACAGGGTATCTGTTGTGGGGAGGGGAAGGGAAAGGAGTTTGTAAGCCGCTCTGAGACTCTTGGGTAGTGAAGGGCATGGTATAAATCCAATCTCTTCTTCTTCTTCTTCTTTGGTTATAGATCAAGATAGGTAGCCGTGTTTGTCTGTAGCAGTAGAAAAGAGCAAAAGTCCAGTAGCACCTTAAAGACTAACAAAATATGTGGCAAGGTATGAGCTATTGTGAGTCACTGCTCAGTTCTTCAGATATAGGTATCTGAAGAAGTGAGCAGTGAGTCATGAAAGCTCATACCCTGCCACATATTTTGTTAATCTCTAAGGTGCTACTGGACTCTTGCCCTTATTTGGTTGTTTGTCTAAACCTGTGTCATGGATGTTATTTTACATGTGCATTTTTGTAAAGCCTTATGGAAGCTGTCATTTGTACCCCTCCCAGCATTAATTATCTGACCCAACCATCTATGACTCTGTGGGAGGGCTGATTTCATCTACTGCACAGGTGGCAAAGCCATCTGCAATGCAGATACAAATTAAACTTCACTGCCACAGCTACTGTGCAGCTGCAAAGCCGTTTGATGCAGTGTTTGTGTCATATGGCTACAAGACAAGGTGATCTGAGGCTCAGATAACATGATCATGGCTATCAAAAATAGTAGGTCTGATGAGCATGTTTGCGGCAAAGTTCTTGGCATCCTTGATGCAAGCTACTGTCTTCTACTCTGCACTACATCACAGCATCAATTCCAGAGGGGTAGTTATGTTAGTCTGTTATTTTTAAAAGATTAGAAGAGGAATCTCCATGCACCCTAAAAATTACTCTTTAAAATTTTAACTTGAGGTGTCATGGACTTTGTCAGATGCATGAGGTATATAAGATTATGAAGAAAAAAGTTGCAAACAGCAAGGTCAATGGACCGTGAAAACAGGAAAAACTAAGTGAGACATAATTATGTAAAATTCAAATGCAATCAGGAAAAGTACAGAAACCATTCAATAACCATTCAGCAATAATCTCTCTAGGTTTGCTAAAGTGAATAACACCTGTAATAGCAAAGGAATTGCGATCCCTTATTTAAATTCAAAGAAACGCCACTACATTTCTTAATGAATTCTAATTCAGTTGTCTCATGCAGGAGTCTCCCTTTGTAGTTTCTTTTGCTGAAGAATGGGCACAGCTACAACTCCATAATAATGAAACTATAACTGCATAAGTAAAAGGCAGGATGATAATTTATTTGATCATTAGGAAAAATATACCTTGCGTATCCATCTCTAATCTCACCTTGTTGTCACTTAGCCAATATGATGTATAGCCAAAATGCCACCTCTCCCCCCTCTCTGTCTTCTCCTTTAAAATATCAGCTGAAACCAAGAAAAGTTTGCCATTTTTGCCAGCAGGCAAATCTACTCACTCAACTAAGGTGGAGCTACTTTAACCACCCAAGAAGTATAATTATCACCCTGAAATGCTCTGTCTGGAATGTATTATTTCTGTCATGAAATGGAATTTCTACATAATAAGGAAAACAGTGAGGCCCAAGGATTTACCGGACTTCACTGGCATGGTTATGACACTAAGAATAACCAATCAGAAGGCTGTAGCAGAGACTACTTTTTCCAGCCATATCCTAATTCTGTATAGTTATTAGCCAAAGAAAAGATAAAGAAAAATAAAAGAATATTAATTTAGATTGGGGTATCAGTCAGAACTGATTAGCACACCTCCCAATACTGCAAACTATTCCACCTCCATTAGTACACAATACTGAATGACCTTTCCATCTGTTGGCAAGGCACTCCACCATGATAAATTATGTCAGCAACTGCCAGTTTGTTAGGCCCATCAGGTCATAGACAGAAGGACACATCATTGTCAGAACTAATAAAAGGGGGAGGAGCTAGAGAAGGTTTATAAAAAAACCCGGAAAAAATGTGATGCAGAGATTTTAGGGACTAACTGGGCTGGCAACTCCAGCTGTGGAAATACTTGGAGATTGAGAGTGGAGCCTGAGAGAGTGGGGTTTAGAGAGGGGTCAGATCTTGGTAAGGTATAATGCCATGCAGACCATCTTCCATGGCAGTCATTTTCTCCAGGAGAAGTGAAATATGTATTTTAATTAAATAATTAAGTGATTTATATAGTCTGAAGATCAGTTGTGGCTCTGGGAGATCTCTAGCCCTCACTGGGAGCCCTTGGACCAACATCTGGGACCTACCCAGGTGTGAACCCAGGATCGCTGTGAACATGAGACACTTCTTCATTAAAGGTTTATCTGGCACGTGGTCCCCTTGTCCAACATGCAACATTTTTAACTCTGGTCTTTAAGCATAGTCTCCAGATCAGCCAGCAGAGGCAGTAGAATTCATTGTGCTATTTCAGTCAGCTTTGGACATCCTAAATTTCTGATCTCCTGCTTATAGATGGGCTAAAAAGCCTCACACATTGGACAACAGCTCTGGTCCCAACATTTTCAGTTTTGTTCTCTAATTCTCTGCTTAGTACCAGAAGTTTGAGTTTACCTTCTATACCTCTGGGTTTGGACTTCTGACAAGACTTTTGAATCTCTTGTCTGAGAATATCTCTGACCCTGATGAGCTCAGCAGAGCTTGATGCTGCAACTAACTCACTCAGCTCCTAATTTCTTTTGAATGTTTTGCTACGTTCCTATATATGGAATATGATTCCTTCTTCCTAGAATCTGAAGAAGTAAGCTCTGACTCGTGAAAGCTCATGCTGGAATAAACATAGCTAGATTTGAAGATGCCACTAGACTTCCATTTTATTTTCAAAAAGGCTAACATAGCTAACCTTCCAGTACATTCCTATGGTCATTTCTATATGACTCCTCCCTTCCCACTAGTGATTCTGATCACATGGATTGGTTCCAGCAAAGGTAAGGATCCTGCCATTTTTAAACTGAAACCACAGCCTCACTCTAGAGAAGTAAGCACTGGATAATGATGGAGCTTGTGTTTCACTGGAAGGAAGGTACATGATGAGAAATTGTATATGATTGTCAGATCTATTTCAAGCAATTCTAGGATTTTAGATTACTATGATTAAACAGGAAATGGCTGGATTACTTTTCTTATTTTCCTTAATTATTTTTATCAACTCCAACAAAAAGTTCTATGCTTGTCTGAATGGACACATTTTTAAAACCTGTATTTTTCTGACAGCAGAATCCACCTTTTTCTTTTAAAATGGAAAATACCACAAACACATTGCAGCTATCAAGAAGTTCTGGGAATTATTAGCACCAAATTTTGTATCATGCTTTTCCGTTTCATCTCTAGCTGGCAGTTCTCTTGTTTCCTTTCCCTAGTTCTAAGGGAAGGTGAGAGACTGCTTTGCATTGTCTGGCAAGGAACACTTGCCCCGTGGGATAGACAGTGCCTTCCTACAGACAGGAAGAAGGTTTCAGCAGACAGGATATACCATACTCCCGATTCAAAAGTTTACTTTACTGTTATCACCCAAACCTAGTAAAGTACATACCTTACTGTATTACTGAACCTGACACAAATTTCTTGAAGGGAGAATGGCAAATGAAAGTCTTTTCACAAATAAAGTGATACATGAATGCACAAAAATCAAGATACAGATACAACCTCCAGACCCAGTGTGTTCAAACTTTCTATATCCAAAATTCTTATATACATTGCAGCTAGAGAAAAAAGTATAGCTGATGATGTATTAGGGACATTAGAAGAACCTGCTGGATCAGACTAACGATCCATCTTGTCAAGCATCTTGTATCCTATAGTAGTCTATCAGATGCAACCAAAGACACAAAGCAGGGGCACAGAGATGAAGAATAATGATGCCAAAAGTCTGCTCTAAGACTAACGCCTATTACACATTGGTGTTTTCCCTCACTTTCACCATGTCTGTCCGTCAGGTTTACTTTGTCTTTCTGCATTGATTTCCCTTCCCCCCCCCCTTTCAGCACTCAGTTCACTTTCTGGTCGCTGTTTCCCCAGGCTTTTTGAAAGTGCTTTTGTGCCGATTTTTCCCTTGTTTCACTTCCAAGTCAAAGATACTTCAAAAGTGTACAGATTTCCTTGGATTTCCCACTGCCCATTTGTCACCCCTGAAAGGTTACTCCCCTGCTCACATTGAGGTTGTTCTGCCCATTCTGCACCTTCCACCATCTCCCCCCCCCTTCATCAGTGTACAAGCTCTATTGATTACTTTTTCCCTCATTGTTTTAAATATAATTTTTTTACAAGTGGCATGAGTCTAGCAATATAAGATTATCACTAGTCTTGGATCACTGAATAAAAAAATTTAAATGAAGGGGGAAAAGTTTAAAAGGAGCCACGCAAGGTTTAATTCCTTGCTGGTACTGACTTGAAAGTGGTATTGGGGAGGTGGCAAACAGCAGTGTCCCCAGTGCAAAAAAAAAAAAAAAAGCATTTCAGTACTGCATGCAAACATAATAAGGGCAGGGGATCATCAGCACAGAATGAAATTGACATGAGATGTAAAGAGAAAGAGAGAGACTGGAATGGTAAGCCTAAAGCTTTGAAAACATTTTCCCCTTTAATGCTTTAGTAAACAAAGTTGTGTGGGGGGGGAACCATTTTGGCAATCTCTAGAAGCCTAACATTAAAATGGTGGCTGAACCACATGGACCTTCTGCAAACTGCCAAATGTAAGAATTGCTTGGGATTGATCCATTTGGAGGAAATGGTGCAATCGGCACAGGAGAGGCTTTAAAAAACTGCCAAGATTACGACCAGTGCACAGGATCAAATCAGAGAATCACAAAGAGAAAACCAAGTAAACCAAAGAAGAGCAGTTAATGAATTTAAATTATAAATAAATTAGCATTACTGTGCAGCTGCACTAGGGCATTGGCGAAAATACCCCCCCAAAAAAATCAATTTAGTGGCACAAGACTAAAAAAGCTCTCCAGAGATTCTGCCAGAGGACTCGCCCCCTTACAAATTGCAGCCCTGTGCAAAGCATGGTGGAGTTGAAGCCAACTTTGCACAGGAACACGCACACACACATACATGCACAAAAATGTTCCCAATGATCAAAACTTGCAATACCAGTGTCAGTGCATTCTGTACACTCAACCTGTTACCCCATATTATGAGATCATGTGACTTCCATTTATCACAGTGGTTGAGAATTTCCTAGTGCTTGGCAATATGGAAAACATTTTTGCAGCTGCTTGTCGGTTTCAAGAAAAGTCTTGTCAGTTTCAGCATCAGGTTTCCCCCCTTTCCCTGCATTCCTTTCTGTTCTCTTTCATTCAAGGAACTAACACTAAAATGCATGTGCGAAAAGTGCTTGCTGGATGCTACTGCACAACTGTGATAGGACAGTTGCATATTTTTTAAAAAAAATTTGGACACACACACCCCACGTCACAAGTGATGTTCTCACCCTGATTTAGGATAGTGCTTTTTTAATTGCAGCTGCAGAATAAATACACCAGAAATGCATAAGGCGGGCACAGAATCTGAAGTCAAGCTTAAAGGCTTACTGCTTAGAATATCTGCAGTAAGATGTGCATGCGCAGTGGGCCTAAATCACATGTGCTGGTATGATGGCACCATGAACCATCTTATATGGATCTTGATGTGAGTGGTACCCAGGATCATAGGCAAGATGTAAATGTTGGAAACCATATTTCTGTAAAGTTCAGGATATACACCAGTGGGAAATTATCCAGATAATCTAGTACAATCATATTTCCAAATGATAAAATTTCTAAAAATGAAAGATTAAAATTTCAAATAGAAGCGAGGGGGGGGGACCTTTGGGGCCGGAGTGAGGTGGAGCAACGCTCCACCAGCCCAAAAGTGGGCATTAGGGCAGCCACAGGCTGAATCAGATTCTCTGATCTGATTCAGCCCACCACCGAATTGCCACCGAAATTCGGCAGCATCTTTAAAAGTGGCTGGAGGGGAGGGGGTTTGAGGGAGAGACTCCAAACTTGTAGGATATCTGCTAGAGCCTCTCCCCCAAATACCCACCAAGTTTCAAGAAGATTGGACCAGGGGGTCCAATTCCACAGGCCCCCAAACAGGTTGGCCCATCCCCTCCATTGTTCTCTATGATGGGAAAAAAGTAACATTTTCCCCCACCATAGAGAACAGTAGAGGGGATGGGGCAACCTGTTTGGGGCCCCGTAGAATTGGACCCCGTGGTCCAATCTTTTTGAAACTTGGTGGGTATTTCGGGGATACACTCCAGCAGCTATCCTGCAAGTTTGGAGCCTCTCCCTCAAACCCCCTTTCCTCCAGCCCCTCATATATCCTATGAGTTTTTGCCATTGACTTCAATGGCCCATAGGGTATAATGAGGTTGAAACTGACATTCGGCCGGTGATGTCAGGGGGCGTGGCATATTCTAATGAGTTATGCTAATATGTATGCTAATGAGCTCCTGCACCTCTTTTTCTACAAAATGACCCCTGAATAGAAGAGTCAAACCCCCACCGCTCATCTGGGCCCAGCAGTGGTAAGCAGCTGACTAATCCAGGTGAATCACTAGGGCACAACTTGTGTGGGCCTCTTGGTGGCCACTGGGCTACTCACTGCCACATGACACACCCAGGCCTAGTAGCAATCACTATGGAACTTGACGTAGGCCTAAATGTGACTACCACACAACTCTCCTGGGTGAATTGCCACTGCTCATCTTGCATGACTTGGCCAGGCTGCACAAGTCACTCAAACAATTTATTACTGCACAGCTTTTGCAACTTGGCCAGACCTTTCCTGGGGTTAGACTGTAAGAGCCAGGGAAGGAGAGAAAGCTGAATACAGGTGGGGGCAGTTAACACTAGGTAGGCTGGGGGAGGAAAGGAGGAAGCAGGAGGGGAGGGACTACCAGGGGGAAGAGTGTGGGGTGGGGGATGCAGAAGAAATGAGATACCCCCTCCCCACAAGTCCTTGCAGGTCCTCCAACTGTACAATACCCAAGGATTAGCTCCTTCCCAGCAAACTGTTGTATAAATTGTTCATCAGCTCTTTATAACTTAATTATGAGGTTCATTGAAAGCAAATCTCCATGAGCATAAGTTGTCAGTTTGGAAAGTTCAGTTTGGCAGTCAAGAGCACAGGCATACCTTTAGATCTTTTCCAGCACATTCAATATTTTTGTGGCACTTGATTTGTCAACGAAATAACATTACCAATGGATATTGCTAAATGTAAAATGAGACACAACACAAACATTAAAAAGGTCTGATTTTTGGCTATAAGAATCAGATTGTCTGACTGGCGAACTGTACTTTATTCTAGCTTTGTGAACAGTAAAGAAGTGTTGCCCTTTTTAATGCAATCTAATTTGAGGAGGAACTGGCAGCACTCACACTTGGGTTTGTTTTATTCTAATTTTTACTTTGCATTCAGTGCTAATGTCATTGTAGAATCTAGTGCTACAAAAATATTGGACATATTGGAATAGACCTCAAGGTATGTCTATGTTCTTGGCTGCCAAACTGAATTTTCCAAACTGCCTACACTGGTAAAAATGGACCTCGAGTAATGATGTGAAGAAAGCCTTCCTTGAGTTTTTTCAGAATGTAGCCTTCAGGGTCTTGCCAGAGCACGAGTTGTAAGTAGCACATCATATTATCTTGTTTTGCCTTCTTCTGGAAAGAGATGGAGGTTTTGTACCATTATGTGGCTTGATTCTAGTTTTGTATAACCTGGCTTGTCAATACTCATGTTTAAAAGAAAAGCTTGAGATTTCAAGGCAAATCTCTTTGGGGGGAAGACAGAAAAACAACCAGGAAATCTACACTTAAAGCTACAATAATGCTCCTGTGGAAAATAAAAGCCATAATGGCTTGAGTTCAGAAAAAGATGCCAGCCACTGCTCTGAATTTCCAGGCTTTGTGTCAGGTTCTGTCAGTGTTACATGATTTAAATGGAGCTTTATGTCTGTGATTTCAGGATTATTTAATGGTAGCACTATTTTAAGAGAAATAATAACAAAAAAGAGAAAGAAACTGGTTTAGGAAGGTTATGTATTAATAAAATGTACCTATGGGAAACTATAAAGGCAAAAATTATGTAGGCCCATGATTTCACATTAGTCCAATGTATGCACTTTGCAAGGATTGTGCAATCCTAAAAACACTTTCCTGGGATTAAGCCCCAATAAAAAGACCTGAATACGATTCTGATTTGACCTTCTTAGGATGGCAATGATAATTAACAACAAGAAATAAAATATACACAGTATAAATTTAAGGTTCAAAAGTACTGTTCTAAAAACAAAGCCTTCAGAATAAGACTGTATAACATTTCAACAAATAAAACAGAGTTTTAAAATCATAGAAGCTATGCTACCAGTTTTGTAGCTCTATGTTAGACTACACTAGAAACAGCCTTGGATCTAACTTTTCTGCAATGATAATTACCAGGTAAATTGTGTTTCAGCATATATTGTTCAGACATCGGTTTAATGTGACCACTACAACATAACAAAAGGCCTTCTGGATCAGACCAGTAGACTATCTAGGCCAGCATCCTCTTTCACACAGCAGTCAAACCAGTTGCCTAGGGGGTGAATAAAGAGGGCACAGAAGCTAAGGCCTTCCCCTGATAACTCCTTGAACTCGCTACCTGTGTGTAGAGAGATTCCATTTACTGACCATGGTTAGTAGCTATTCATGGACCTATCCTCCATGAATCTGTCTAATTCCTTTTTAAACCCATCTCTAGGAGAGCTGCGGCAGACTAATTCCAGGTCTTTCTGGATAACTCATGGGTTCTGGACCTTTAGTCTGGTTTCAGGCTGCGTTATGAGACAGAGACCGCTCTCATGGCCTCCGCCTGAATGTAGAAAAGGCCGTCCTTCTTTGCTGCTGCTCCTGGATCTATCTGCAGTCTTTGGTACAGTAGATCATACCATCCTACTGAGGTGTTTGGAAGCAGAAGTAGGTATCAGGGTATGCCTTGGACTGGTTTAAATTCCTCGTGGATCAGACTCAAGGCGTTGCCACTGGAGATCAGCTGTCTTCAGTTTGGGAGTTGTTTTATGAGATCGCACAGGGTGTGATCTTATCCCCCATGTTATTCAGTCTCTTCAAAAAGCCTCTGGGAGAAAGCCTTTGGGGGGCATGGGAGTTTGGGGAATGCCCAGTCTCTGGACAGGTACTTTCTACATCATTTAACATGCCATATTGGATGGCATTAATATGCAGGAGACATGGAACTTTACATCTCTCTATCCCAACCCCCTGGTGATGCAGCAGAGGTCCTGAGCCACAGCTGAACCCAGAGAAGATGGAAGTGATGTTGATTGAAAAGGAGGATGTCTTGAAGGACATTGTGCTTCCCACTTTCAATGTGGTTCAGTTGACACTTATTAACTCATGAGTTTTGCAGTTATAGTAGATCCAGCGTTGTTGCTGGAAAAGCAAATTAATGCAGCTGCAAAAAAAATGTTTTGTTCCAACTCAGACTGTATTGTAATGAAATGGTTCAGAAAGCTGCATTGGTAAAGGGATAGGGACAGTAGGCTATACTACTTTATTGCTGCCTATTATTGTAAGTATGCTCCAACTGGTGTGAGGAACTTTTAGTGCAAGCCCCTTCTCCTGGCCCTTTGCCATCATGTTGCCCTGTTCAGGAGAGGTTGCACTTTCCCTAAAACTTTCCCAAGGCATCATAACAGGTAGAGCAGGGGGTTCAGCTCCACCCTCGTCCTCCTTTGCCCAGGCCAGAATGCCAGGTAGTTTCTACACCATGTAACATGTCATGTTTGAATGCTTATACTTTGTTTCATGTTTGTTTCAGCTCTGTTTGCTTTCAGATTTCTAAGGTCCAAAAGCCTATTGCACTGTTCACTGGATGTCCCATCCTGTTGATTGTACTTGACTTGCACTTGAGTCTCAGTGAAAAAAAGGCTTGAATTATTATCTCCCTAGTACTGATGACGACTGAGGCTGGGAGAGTGGCTTGTCAGGTTTGTGGCTGATATAAGATTTGAGTCAATGACCTCCCAGATCACTGCTTTTTACTTATTTTGCTGCACTTGTTCAACCTAGATACAGATCCTGTATTGCTGTCCCCACCATTTGTCTATTCACAGCTCTGGTCACCGTATTTAAGTATCCAAAGATTTCCATGACTTCACTATTAGAATATAAGATGCCACCACTCATTCAAACATTGACATACAGAGACTACCATATAAAAAGAAAAGGAAGTTATGTGTGCAACATTATGCTTAACACCTATGAGATTTACCTGAATGTGTAATCATGTCTGTGACACAATCTGTGCTTGTTCCTATAGGAATTGTGTCCCTCAGATGTCTTACTTTTCCTCATCATTTTCACTTTGATTTCCAATCTGTAAACAACTTTCCACTGGAAAATAGGCCTGGAGGGGAAGGTTAAGGTAGTATTTTTATTTCCCTCAGACATTTTATAATAAAAATGAGATAAAGGTGACTTGAGACTTATTGGCACAATATATAAAGTCTGAAAGAGGAAATGCAGGACAGGATTTCAGTCATTTAATCCCATTTGAGAAACTATGACAGATCCTGTTCACATTTTTTAAGTATAAGATCATCATAGATTATGGCAAATTTTCAACTTGGCTATGAAGCTGCAGTGTTCAGTGTTAACTGCATCCAAAATAGGTTACACAAGTAATATTAATAAGGCCAATATTTATTAAGAATTTTCAGCTGTTCAATATTATGTATGTATGGTATAATGCTCTATATACATACATCAGCTTTATTCCACTTTCTCAGGGCCAGTATGGGGGCAAAGTGTGACTCTAAGCAATGACTGTTGCTCTTGTGAGCTTCCCAGGGTTATCTGGCTGGAGATGGAGCACTGACCAAGATGGACCCTTGAGTGAATCCAGCACAGAAAATTCTTAAATTCTTAAGTAATAAACCAGAGGATAGCAACTATGCCTAGTAAATTTATCTAGAGTAAAAAAATGTGATTTTCAATCTTTTTAAAAAAAAAAAAAATACAAACTCTGGTCTAGTAATACTTAGTTGGGCATAACTAGTGGCCCAATATTAGGATGCATTATGTTGTTGAACATAGCAACTCACATTGTGTTTGCCTAAGTGGGAAATGTTTTTTAAAAATGGTTTTGGGACTTTATGTATTCTGAAATATAGTGCGATATGGTGGGAACTGGGAGACCCAGGTTCAAATCTCTACTCGCCCTGAAACTCTCTGGGGAAGCAATCAGAGTTGCCAGCCTCCAGGTGAGAGCTGGAGATCTCCTGGAATTACAACTAATCTCCAGGCTATATTAATCATTCATTTATTATTTATTTAAAACATTTATTCCGCTTCTGGAGAAAATGGCTGTTTTGGAAGGTGGACTACATGGCCAGTTTGGTGTAGTGGTTAAGTGCACTGACTCTAATCTGGGAGAACCGGGTTTGATTCCCCACTCCTCCATTTGCACCTGCTGGATGACCTTGGGTAAGCCATAGCTCTGTCACAGCTGTTCTTGAAAAAGAGCAGTCTCTGTCAAGAGCTCTCTCAGCACCACCTACTTCACAAGGTGTCTGTTGTGGAGAAGGGAAGGGAAAGGAGTTTGTAAGCTGCTCTGAGACTCCCTTGGGTAGTGAAGGGTGGGGTATAAATCCAATCTCCTCCTCCACCTCCTCCTTCTTCCAAGGTCCCACCCTCCCTAAACCCCACTTTCCCAGGATCCAACCTCAGATCTTCAGGTATTTCTGAACTCAAAGTTGGCAACCCTAGGTGTAATCCTGTTTTGGATATGGTGACTTTGAGAGTACAGGTTTGGAGACATCTGGTAGCAGCTGGGGTGAACATGAAGCCTCTGGATGGGGTTCCATGGCAGGCTTTGGTTGATAATGTGGTGAGTTTGGAAATGCATGCTGGGGGGATACAAAGGAAACAGTTATTCCTTCTGCCCCTCTTCTGTCTGAATGTGAGGATGAGTGAGAACCTGTAAAAAGAGTGAATGTGACTACACACAGTGGGGAAAGATACGAAACTCCATCTCCTCAGCCTGCACCCACAGTCAGGTGCTCCACTTAAAGGGCAGGTGAAAAAGAAAGGTGTCTCCTTGCCCTGAAGGAGAAGTGGAGCAAGAGGCTGAAGTAGTAGAGGAAGAAGAGATTAGAGATGGGCACATACTAAACCACAAAATGAAATTCGTGGTGAATTTTGCCATTTGTATTTCACGAACCAAAGTTCATGATGGGTTTACAAACTCCCATGAACTTTTAAGGTAGTTCATTGAGTTTGTGGCCAGAGTAGAAAGCATGGATTTAGAGGGTTCTGAGTCACTTTAACCTCCTGCTTTCTGCTCTAGCACCCGGACTCTAACCTGGGAGAACCGGGTTTGATTCCCCACTCCTCCATATGCAGCTGGTGGTGGGTCGTTGGGTCAGTCAAAAGTTCTTTCAGAGCTGTTCTCTCAAGGCAGTTCTCGGGAGAGCTCTCTCAGCCCCACCTATCTCACAGAGTGTCTGTTGTGGGGAGGGGAGGAAAGGGGAAAGGGATTGTAAGCTGTTCTGAGACTCCTTTGGGTAGTGAAGGGTGGAGTATAAATTCAATCTCTTCTTCACCAGTAAATATACACTTGAAAAAAATGTAGCATGAACAACATCACTGTATTATCAATTCCCTGTCCCTCATATATGGCAGCCTATGAAACAAAAAGCAGGAGGAGACAAGAAGATAATGTAATATCACACATTTTCCAGATCCATCTACCAGGGAGGTTCCGCACGCCTACCCATAGCATGTAGTATACATCATAATAATGGATTAACTTTCTATTTTAAAGGTATAAAAATATTTTATATACATTTATACATAAGAAAAACAAAAATAAACTATATGCAACAGTTAGTACTCTTTTCCAGAGAGTTCTGTAGATGTTACAATATTATGCATTTTTCTTCAACCCCATTTTAATGAAGTTAAAATTAAAAGCAAAACTATTTCTAACTCTATTTGCCAGGGCTACTTTAACAACATTCTTTAATGAAAATATCAAAAATATCACACAGATGCAAACCTTCCATATGTGCTTGCATTCTAACTCCAACCAATATGTGTTTGAACTTAGACTCCATTTTCAGTGCCAGCATTTGGACTATTGAGCAAGCAAGAGCATAGAAGCCAAAACAAATCTAATTATTCCATGAGCACAATGTGAGCTGCTGAACTAGCACATCTGAAAAATGGTGTAATTACAGCCATAATGAGCACCACAGTGGGAATAAGAATGCAGACTGTGACAGAAACAAATTTGTTTGGCTTTGAAATGTTTCTTTCAAAAGAGAGATTTTCAGATCCAGAATTTGTACAAGAGGTAGAGAGCAGGCTGTCCTTGACACAGGAACTAGTAACACCTGCCAGTAAAATTCAAACCACCTGTTCAGACTTCCTTGGGAATTAGGTCTGCAGCTGGCTGCATGCTCTCCGATACTCAGCCTGTGTCTTCTCAGCAAAAAGAAATGGGGAGAACAGGTTAATTTTTAAAAAATGCTGTTCAGCTATTTCATGCATAGGAAGACAATGTGCATGAAATAGATAACAATTTGAGGAGAAAACTCAATTTTTGAAATACAGTAAGCTTCTTTCCCTGTATAGTTGTATGCTTACTGGTTTCTCAATGGATATTGTCAACAGCTATTTCTCAGTGGATATTGTCAATAGCCAGATAGCCATAGGGTTGATTAAATAATCAGTTTTGTATTATATTGTACTGTTTATTTTATTTATTTATATCCAATTTTTCCTTTACAATAGCTCATAAATAAACAATTAAATTATAAAGCCCATTTTAAGACAGTAAGAACATAAAATGAAATTTTAAATGATGATAAATGCAGACAGAAAAACAGCCACTCTGGGCCCAGTGAAAGCTGCAATTGAAGATTGAGAGCTACTTTGGGCCAGTCATTGCCCAGGAGTTTCTCCAGGCCCAGCAGGGGGGGTGGGGGTGGCACGCAGCTGTGCATCACCTCAGCAGCAAGTGGGGGGATGGGTTCCCTGATGTGAGACTCATGGGTTCCCATTTGTATAGCTAATTCTAAAGTGGCCTCATTTGTGGATACTTAAATCCAGAGACTGGAGCCACAAGCAGACAACACAACACTAGGGATGTGCATTTGGTTGGCCGAACCAATGAAAAACCCAAACCTCCTGTTGTCATTTGCCTGCTAATGTCACTCGTCATCTGAAATTACTCCAGTCTCCAAAATATAGGACAGATAGACACATATTCTAGCTGTATCTGAAGAAGTGAGCAGCGACTCACTAAAGGTCATACCCTGCCACAAATTTTCTTAGTCTTTAACGTGCTATTGGGCTCTTGTTCTTTTCTTTAGACTATATCCAAATACATGGGGACCAAAAACTTGCTCTGCTTTCTTCTTCCATTACCTCAGATGCATCACTTTGAGAAACACCTTAAATAAAATTTTGTTGGTCTTAAAGGTACCATTGGACTAAAACTTTGTTCTGCTACTTCAGACCAACACAGCTACCCACCTGAATCTATTTTTGAGAAACTATGATTGACATGAAACCTTTAATTCATAAAACATGGGCATGCACCTGTATGTCTAGTACAAAAGGAATCCTGTTACAACTGATAATGCAGCTCAAGACAATGCATCCTCCTGAACTGAAGAACATTTGTGTCTACATGATTAACAGTGCAATCCTAAACAGAGTTATTCCCTTCTAATTCCATTAATGTTAATGGATTTAGAAGAGTATAACTGTATTTAAAATTGCACTGTAAGAAACCCACTCTTTAAAAAACATTAGAAGAATTAAGGATAAACTGGCACAGAATTGCTGCTCTTTTTTCAATGCCTTTAAAATAAAGAAAATCAAAAATTCCAAAACATTAAATGAAATGCCAAAAGTAACAGTTTCAATTGGATACCATTACCTTACTGTGAGGTGGCTCTGTGTTATTTTTGGTTTTGCTTTCAATAAACTGCACAACCTCACCAGCCTAATAAGCATTTTCTTTAAGTTTTCTTTTGTATAAAACCTGTTCTGCAAAGAAGTGGTTACAGAATACACTGGGGTATACAGCAGAACATTTCCCTGTGTGAGGGCTTTCTGTGGATAACAAAGGATAACAGAAATTACCTCCCCAGCAATTTTGTTTCTTTCTTTCTTTCTTTTGAATTTCTATGAAGCATGAACTTTTCATTTAATGGTCTGGAACTACAACAGGGAGGTGAAAAAAATAATAAAAACAGAAAATTAATCTCACATGTCAGATATGATGGGGTGAAGAGCAGACACTGTAAAACTGATAATCAGTTCTTCCCTGGGTATATTCTGCAATGTACCTTGCGGCTCATTTTGAAAAGGTTGGGAAAGTACCTTCATGAGAAACAATGCCTCCATTACCAGGGAGACAGCTAAGTGATTCAGTAAATAGATTTATATAATATCAAAAACTTACTGTGCCATATCTGTTACACTATTCTTAGGAGCTCACTGCAGTATCCATGTATCCCCCCTTTTACTCATACAACAACCCTGTGATGTAGGTTAGACTGAGAGAAATTAACTGGCCCCAGTTTCATAGCTGACTGAGCATTTCAAACCAGGTCTTCATAGCCCTACATTCTAACCACTATACCACCCAGGCTTCCCATGAAACCTAGCAGACTGCCCCTATGCTATATTTTATTGGGCTCTTTCCTATTAACCAAGAGGCTCTCTAGTCTATCTTAGCCACACACCAAGACTGTACAACAAAGACCACTACTGTAGACCTTGTTCTCTTTGGATATTTGCCATAGCCTGATCATTTCCATAAAGCAAGACCTTCATGTGGTTTTTAATGACTGAGTTTAAATGAGTTCAGAGTGAGCTTTTAGTTGGATAGCAATCCAGTTCTTATTAATACTTTGCTGAAGTTTTTTTAACCTTTTAAAATAAGGTTGAATACTCTAACTCACCTAGTAGCTTCAGATGGGGTTTGGGAAGAAAGGAAAAATCATACATTGGAGCAATTTGGACCCCAGGCTTTATGCAGCTGTGTGCTAACTGGGTAGGGACAGAACACAGACGTTCCATAGAGCCAAAGAAGTCCATTTTCTGCTATGAAAAAACTGCTGTTTTCCATTATTCAGCAACTCCACAATGCAGGCAAGGGATGCACAGCTTTAGTAGATCAGTCAACACTGTAGATCATGTATCCATCAACTGAATAAGTGACATATGTCTAAGGTTTTCTCTGACAGGCATTTCTTTAAAATATCACAGATGGTGAAACAGTGCAAACAATGGGCGCACCTGGATCCAGGTATGCTAATGTTCTGGACACAGAAGAAACAACAAAACCATGTATTATTTTATTCTGTGACCTGATCTAGGTTAGTCATGGATAGCTCATAAACTGCTGAAGAAAATATTATCTATATATCTAATTCCCAAGGCGCCCCTGTGTGCGGATATCAAAATCCATGGAGGGGGGCACCTGGGGGCAGGGAGATTTTTCTACACTCTCGGAACTGTAGTGGCCTGGTGGTTGGGAGGCATTCAAGCCTCAGCGCCGGGGGGGAGGGAGATCGGCGGGCCCAGTGAGAGGTGCTAAGGCCTCGCCAGTGCTGGTGGGGGGCAAGGTAGGAGCTGTGGGTCAGCGAGCACCTCTCAGGCTTCACCAGTGCCCATGAGGGGAATTGGTGGGCCTGGCAGCTAAAAGCCTCAGGCCTCACCATCAGTGCAGGGGGGGGGACGGGGGAGAAGGATTAGGAGGGCCCAGGCCTTGCCCTGGGTGCTGGGGTAGGGGAACAGACTCACCTTCAGCTGCTGGGTCCGCTGTGTGGAGCTCCTTCTTCCCCCCCCCCTGCGAGTATCGCAGGTCCTGCCTCTTGTCTATATACTAATAGCCAAGTTGCCCCCTCCATGCGGATATCCACAGAGGGGGCACTTGGGGGCAGGGAGATTTTTCTGCACACTTGGGGGACTCCCCATGTGTGCAGAAAAATCTTAAAAGTAAAAAAACCTTTTGGGGGATATTTAAATCCCCCTAAAAGTTAAAAGAGCAGGGAACGCTCTGGACCTGCGGTGGCACTGCAGCTCAGAGCTGCCCAAGTCTTGCTGTTGCAACCGGGGGCAGGGGGAAATCAGTGGGCCCGGCAGCTCAGAGCCATATGGGCCTCGCCATTGCAATCGGGGGTTGGGGGAAGATCGGCAGGCTCAGGGGTTGCCGTCATTGCCCAGGGGAGGGGAGGAAGGCTTACCTGTGGCTGCTGCTCTATGTGGAGCTCCTTCTCTTCCCCCCTGCAAGTACTGTGGGTCCTGCCTCTAGTCTATATACTAATTCCCAGAGTTTTTTTCCTATGTGGATACTTATATCTGCCAAAAGAGAGCTCACTCTCCCCCAACAGCTTTTCCTACATAGTCAGAGGCCTTCCTCGGGCTGCAGAAAAATCCAAAAAGTTAAGGGACCGTGGAATTCCCCCCAATACCTTTTGAAATGGCATCAACTCCAGGCGTCAACTGTGAGAGATTAGAATGTTCGGGGGAGGGGGAAGCTTCTAATGGTTTCTGTCAGTAAAAGACAGGGTTTTTACTGGTAGCAGTCTAGGGTTGCCAAGTATCCCCCCCCTCAGCCACCGGCAGTGGATCCAGATCCAGGCTGGGAAACTCCTGGAGATTTGGGGGTGGAGCCTGGGGAGGACAGGGACCTCAGTATAAAGTACTCAGTTCAGAGATGTGTTGCAGTGAAATCAGCTCATAAATTTATTGATGGCACAATTCCAGGCTACTGAACGGGGATTGAGGGTCTGTTTAAATACACGTCTAAACTGCACCCCCGCCCTTGCCCAAACTCCCTGATAGGATTACTCCCTGATAGGATTACCCTGATAAAATTATGCCCACTCCCTGATAGGATTACTCCCTGATAGGATTACCCTGATGGAACCTGGGTGGCCGCTTGGTCTAATTTACAATTCAGCCAGGCTATTGTCTCCTGAAGTGAAGCTTCGGTAGCCAGCCCGGCCATGTGCATTTCTCTGACCGCATGCATAGTTGCCATTAGGATATAACCCCCCCACCTTTCCCCATAGTTCAGACATTCCCTAGCATACAAAGTCTTTTAGGTATGTGGGCCTTCGCCATTCCCTGGTCGAGCTGCATATTCCTGTGTCTGCAGTGGGTTGCTCAGGGGTGGCCTCAGCCGATCCTGGGGACAGTTCCTGTTCGTCTGTTGGGGCCAGTGCTGGAGGGATGTCAATGTGTATGTCTGCTGATGTGTTCGGTTGGGGAGACTCCAGTGCAGATATCTTGCAGTCCTCGTCTTGCTCAGGAGCGGGGGTTTCATTATCACTTCGGGTGCATCGGTTGCTGTGGGCAGGAGCCAGCGGTGCAGTTGGTTGATGTGTATTCTCCACAGTTGAACTTCTTCCCATGACCTCATAGGATAGAGGCCCTGTTACCTGCGCTATCCGACCCAGCAACCAGGCGGGACCCTTAACAAAGTTCTTTACATAGACGTTTTGCTGCTCCAGGGCCACGCTATGTTCTGGGGTGCAGTCTGGGTGTAGGCGGTCCAACCTGGTTGTGAGCCACCTACCCATGAGGAGTTCTGTGGGTTTGCGCCCGGTCGTGGTGTGTGGGGTTTTCCGCTGGCCGAACAGAAACGCTGCCAGTTTGTAGTTCCAGTCGCCAGTGTCCATGTGGTGCAGGGCTTCTTTGGTTGTGCACACCATGCGTTCACCCTGGCCATTTGTGGCTGGGTGGAATGGGGCGGATCAGATGTGCTAGATCCTGTAGTAGCCCATGAACTCCTGGAACTCTCCTGATGTGAAGGCCAAGATGTTGTCAGTTACGAGTGTGTCGGGGATGCCATGGGAGCTGAAGATGCACCACATGGCATGGATGGTGGCCTGTGATGAGGTGGAGGACACTGGCACCACTTCCAGCCACTTCGTGTAGCTGTCAACTAATATAAAAAATAGTTGACTCTGGAACGGTCCTGCAAAGTCCAGGTGGAGTTGGGCCCACGGGTACCTGGGGCAGGTCTGGCCTCGATTCCTGGCACTTCTGGCACCGCCAGACTTGCTCCTAGATCTCCCAATCTAGCCCCAGCCACCAAACATAGCTCCGGACCAGGCCTTTCATCCTTACAATGCCTGGATGCGTTTCATGGAGTGCTGCGAGCACCCGTTTGTGAAGCAGCTCGGGGACAACCACCCAAGCACCCAAGAGCCCACACCCCTTTGTGCCAAAAGTTCATTTTGCCAGGCCAAAAAGGCGGCAAATTCGGACCCCGGGCTGCTCGGCCACCCCCTTCCCACCCAGTCCAAGACAGAGGACAAAGTGCAATCACGGGCGGTGAGGCGAGAAATGTCTTTTACCTGGATGGGCTGGGCCCGCAGGTCCTACAGCAGGGCGAAATGAACTTTTGGCACACACACACGGTGTGTGCTCTGGGGTGCTCATTGGGATCCCATCTTTGTCACCAGTAGATGGGATCCCAATGAGCACCCCAGAGCACACACCATGTGTGTCTGCCGAAAAGTTCATTTCGCACAGCTGGAGGACCTGCCAGACCAGCCTGTCCAGGTAAAATGACGTTTTTTTACCATCAAATCAGCTCATAAGTTTATTGATGGTACAGTTCCAGGCTACTGAACAGGGCTTGGGGGTCTGCTTAAATACACGTCTAAACCACATTCCCGGCCTTGACCAAACTCCCTGGTAGGATTACTCCCTGATAGGATTACCCTGATAGAACCTGGGTGGCCCAGGTGTAAGACCCAGGTTCAGACACCATCTTGTGGTGGAAGCTGACTGGGAGATTTTGGACCAGTCACATACTTTCAGCCTAACCTACCTCACAGGGTTGTTCTGCAGGTAACAAGGAGGAAATAATAATGTAAGCTGCTTTAGTCCCCACTGTGGAGAAAGACAGAGGCTGTGAGAAAGGGGGGTGGAGATGAAAAGCTGAAGACAGTTAAAGGTAGGCTGACTCTTGGGTGGGAAGGAAATAGGGTTGCCAACTCCAGGTTGGGAAATTCCTGGACATTTGAGGAGTGGAGCCTGGGGAGGGTGTAATTTGAGGAGGGACTACAGGCCAGTATAATGCCATAGACTCCATCCTCCAAACCAGCCATTTCCTTCACTTAAACTACCATCGCCAGCCTCCAGACAAGGGCTGGAGAGCACCCAGAATTACAACTGTTGTCCAGGTGACAGAGATCAGTTCCCCTGGATAAAATGTCTTCTTTGGAGGGTTACTGAGGCTGCTTGCCTCCCCAAGCCTCACTGTCCCAAGGCTCCACTGGCAGCCCTAAGGTGAATTGATCTCTGCAGCTGGGAGATCCATTGTGATTCCCAGAGCACTGCCACTGCTGCTGTGGGGAGCGAGGAAGCAGGCAGGAGGCTGGGAGAGTGATGGGGGCAGAAAGAGAGAGTGATGGAGTGAGGGGGGCAGAAAGAGAGAGAGAGTGATGAGGTGGAGAGGCAGAAAAACAGAGAGAACGATGACGGGTCAGAAAGAGAGTGGAAGTAACATACATGGAGGAGAGAGAGTAAGAAAGGGGGGGCAGAAGGGAGAAAGAGTGTGAGAGAGAGGTAGGGGGGAAGGGAGGAAAGCAAAGGTGTGAAGAATGGGATAACCATCCGGTGGATATGGGATAACCATGTGGTTAGGCCACCACAGCATTCCAAGGCTTGATTCTGTCAGTAAAGGGCAGGAGGAAGGGATAGGGCCTTTCCAGGCCAATTTTGGCCTTTGAGAGAGGGCACCTTGGGGCCAGGCCTCTCTGGAATTGCCACCTCCAAGTTGGGAAGTTCCTGGAGATTTTGAGTGCAGTCTGAGGAGGGCAGGGTTTGGGGAGGAGAGAGGCCTCCCCTAAACATGATGTCACAGAGTCCACCCTCCAAAGCAGTCATTTTCTCCAAGCGGACAGATCTCTGTTGTCTGGAGTTCAGTTGTAACTCTGGGAGATCGCCTCATCCCACCTGCAGATTAGCAGCCCTAGGCCTGGAAGCAACCTCTGGGTGACTTGATACCACCTGACTTGCATAATTCAGCTAGGCCTGGTTGCTTGCTACTGATTCAAAATGGTATATGTTAAGTACCGGTCTTAAGGCAGCTCTTAAACAAGTTATTCAGCTTTATTAACAAGAACAATCAACAGCAAAAACCCATGCAGTGAGCAGCTCAATTTATACCCTTTTGGGGCTGGTAAACCACGCCCCCTGAGTCGATAAGAACCAATCATTAACTGTAAATAATGACCAATAGTTGTTCTTCCCTCCAAAACCAACCCTAGCCCCTGATTGGCCTACTGTACAAAGTAGCCAATCAGAAGGTGCAGTTTAGGATACTAGGCTGCTATAGAGCTATAGACTGAAGCTCAGGCATCTCAACAGTATACATTAAAGACAATACATAACAGTATGCCTTTACTTAATTGGGCTGCATACTCAGTTTTGTTTTGATTATAGTTCCAGTTTTTGAGAATAGTGTTTTGATGTGATGCTGAGGTAACATACTCTAATGAAGAATTGCTGCAAACGAGAGCAGACCTAGGCTTCTTGACAGTGGGTTGCCCTAGCACACAATCAATTTTCCTGAAAAGCCAAACTGATTGAATTAATTGTCATTTTATTTGTAACTAAGGTCTTTGGAAACAATTGTTCATGACCTCACTTTGCCAATTTGTGACATAGTTTATATCTGGCTCCTGTATTGCAGACATCTGTATTGTTATAATATTATGAATGTTGTAACAATTAGTGTTGATGAGTATTTTGAAGTATTGTTAATAACTCTATAATTGTAAGTTTTACATAACACAAGTAAATTACTGATTTATTAGTTCTTTGCATAGTGAAAGTAGCAAGGGCATATCGCACAGTATTTTTCTCTTCTACATTCCTGCATTTACTGTGTTCCCTTTTGTTTCTTGCTACTGATTAACAGCAGCCACCCTGTGAAAGCCAGTGCGGTGTTGCAATTAAAGCTTCAGAATAGGGTCTGGGACACGTAGGTTTGAATCTCCATCTTGTTATGGAAGCTCACTGGGTGATTTTGGACCAGTCACATACCTTCAGCCTAACCTACCTCATAGGGTTCTTGTGTAGATAAAAAGAATGAGAAAATAATGTGAGCTGCTTTGGTCCCCACTGTGGAGAAAGGCAGGGTATAAATGAAGCAAATAAATAATAAATACAGCTGAAGATGCAAGGCAGTTAAAGGTAGGTTGGTGAATGGCTGAGAAGGAGAGAATGAGGCAGAGAAAAGGGAGATGACATGGGGAGGAAAGGAGGGTGGAAAGAGGAAATAATGTGGGGCAGGGGATACAGGTGAAAGCATAGGCATAGACTGGGGGAGCTCGAGCCACCCCCAAAATTTCCCAGAGAGGCTCAGCCACCCCCGGCAAAATGGAGCGCCACTGCTGCGGGAGAGGGAAGGGGTGGCGGGGGAGAGAGAGAGGCACCGGCGGCAGTGGCTGGCGGGCCTCGGAAGGGCCCGGGGAGGCACGGCGGTTTCCCGGGGGGAGAGAACATCGCACACACGCTTCGCACGCGCACTAAAGAGCCCCCCCCCTGGAATTTCCAAAAGTCTACACCCCTGGGTGAAAGTGAGATGCCACCCACAAGTCCTTGAAGGTTCCCTACCATGCAAGTAGGCTAGGCCCAGTGGCCCGCACCATACCACTGGGCCATAATTTTCCTAGGTAGAAGTTGCTGGGGGAAGGGGGAAAGAAACTGAAGACAGAGGGTCAAGGTCAGACAAAGGTAAGTTGGCTGTTGGGTGGGAAGGACATGGGGTTGCCAATTACAGGTAAGAAAATGCCTAGAAATTTGGGGGCTGGCCCTGGGGAGAGTGATGTTTGAGGAGGGAGGGGGCCTCAGAGGGGTATAATGGCATAGACTCCACCTTCCAAAACAGCCATTTCTTCCAGGGGAACTAGGATTGCCAACCTCCAGGTGCAGAATGGAGATCACCTGGTGCTACAGCTGCTCTCCAGATGACAGAGATCAGTTCCTCTAAAGAAAATGGCTGCTTTGGAGGGTGGAGTCTATGGCATTATACCATGCTGAGGTCATCTCCCTCCCAAGGCTGCACCCCCAAATCTCCAGAAATTTCCCAATCTGGAGTTGGCAACCCTAATGGGGAACTGATCTCTGTATTTGGGAGATGTGATTCCAGGAGATCTCCAGGCCCCACCTGGAGGCTGGCAAACCTAGAAAAAGAGAAGGAAGCGAGAAAGGGGAAGAGATTATGGGGGGGTTCCAGAAAGGGAAAGAGAAAATAGTAGGGGAGGGAGAAATGAGATGCCCCTCACAAGTCCTTGTCGGTTCCCACTTGACTTCTAAATTGGCACTGAAACATTTAATAGCATCCATTACCCAGGTATATTGTTACACAGTGGCATTCCCGTAACATAATAATGTGTGATATACAAGCTAGAATTTTTGTTTTTGAAAAGCAATCATAGTTTGGGGGGGGGAAAGAATTTCAGTATTTGCTTTATGTGTTATCCTGCTCCCAGTACCCTTTACCCAGACTCCAAGAATGTCAGTTATAAATGTCTTATAAGTGGAGATTAATACAGTTTATGTGTTAAAGGGAGGTTAATATAGTCCAGAACAAATTAAATCAGAAGTAGCACTACAAAACCCTATTAACATTACTACCTTAGGGACCTTTAAACACGGCACACACGTCCAAAAGTTTCATCCAGCAATAATACCTGGAATGGACTGAGAGTAGGGAAGATTTCACAATATGTCTGATTCTCAGTAAATATGTTCCTAGTTGTTAATATCTTGCCTATTTTAATTGAAATTAAAATAAGCAAGATATTGCTTGGGTTGACTTCCTCCAAGATCCTACTTGAGTTCTTGGGTTGACTTCCTCCAAGATCCTACTGGTTTTATTAGCATTTCAGCCTAATCTATCCTCAAAGAATTGTCATCATCATCACCATCGATGATGTATACTATTTCCTAAGTGTGTCCCCATCTGCAGCTATCTAAATCAGCACTAAACAGATGTTTCTGCAAATTTGGGGGACTCCTAGGTTTGCAGAAGAATCTGACTTCTTTTTAAAAACAATGGAGGGGTTTAAATTCCACCCACCTGGGGAGGCACAGCAATCTGGGAACTGTACTGCACCTGGCAAAAAAGTGGAAGGAGATGGGATTTCCCCTCTTACAGGTTTTGCAGCCCACACACCACATTAAGCCAAGAAGAAAGTCCTCTCCATCACCATCCCCACTGAGCCAACAAGCCCACCACCTGCCTTCTGGAGAGTAAGTAGGGAGAGCAGCAAAGGTAGGGTGGGGGTGGACTTTGAAGGGTGGGGCAGTAGATAGGAAGAGCTGCAAAGGTGGGTGTGAGTGGAGTGCCCAGGTGTGGGGGTAGATAGGGACAAAGGTAGAGTGAGCAGAGTGCCAAAGTTGGACAGTATGTGGGGAAATAAGTGGTGTGGGTTAAGTGAAGTACCCAGGGTGAGGGTAGGTAGGGGGTGAGTAGAGTTCCAAGGGTGAGGGGTGGGTGGGGAAAGCAGCAAGGATTGGGTAGACTGATGGAGAAAGATGGAGGGTAAAAGAGATGGGGCAGGTTAACAGGTATGGAGAATGAGAGAAACGGTGAAAATAGGGGGTAGGTTGACAGAGTAGGGGGGTAGATTGATAGAGAAAGGGGTGGGAAGCAAAAGAGATGGGGTAGGTTGACAAATAAGGAGAGGGGAGAAAGGGGGAGAAAGGGTAGGCTGAGAGGAAAGGAGTGAGGGGCAAAAGGTAGAGAAGGGTAGATGACCCTGACCAGTTTTGCTTGCCGCTCACTCAGCAGTGCCCAGCCCAGCCCCCACCTGCCAGCTCAGGGTGTGTCTTGGTGCCCCCAGGCCTGGCTTGTGAAGCAGGGCTGGCTGGCTATGGCCTGGGGGCACCCCTCCCTCCACATTGAAGAAAGGCGGGAGGAGGAGCTGCTCTCTTGGCCGACTGTCAACTCAGGGCACACGACAGTCCCTCTCAGCATCCTTTGCCCTTGTGCCTCCTCCTTCTCCATCAGAGTTTCACCAAAGGGCACTGAGGTAAGAGAGACACTCCAGCCTCTGGGCTGCCCAAAGAGCGTCCTGCCTGGTAAGGCTGGGTGGCCATGAGTGCCTCAGTCTCCTCAGAAGCCCCCCCCCCCCCCCGCCATGGCCTTCTTGCCCCTCCAACTAGCCGCAGGCTCTTGGTTAAAAAGTTAAGTTTTAACTTAAAAACATGCTTAAAACATTAGCACTCTTGCAATATTTTGTTCATTTAACTGACACTCCTTGCTCTGAATTACTGCATCAAAATGTCTGTGCTGTTGCACAGTGTTCACAGAGTATAGTGTTCAAGAGTGTATCTGTAAGCTGCAAACCTACTTTTGATTTATTGGTAGAAATCTCATGCTCAGAGTTCTGCGCCTAGGGCTCAGGGGAAAACATGAAATGGCTGGGCAATGCAGACTTTTGTACATAAATTGCTTCATGTGCTGGTCAAGAGCATGAGAAGGCACCATGACACAGACTGAGGGCTATGTGTTTGTGTAAGTGGTCAGTATCAGCCTACTATCCAGAAGTCTGTTCAAAATCCCAAAGGGGTGACATGATTGAGGGTTACAAAATTATGTACAGGATAGAGCAGGTAGAGAAAGAATAACTTTTCTCCCTTTCTCACAATACAAGAACTCTTGGCCACTCAGTGAAATTGCTGAGCAGTCGCGTTAGAATGTATAAATGGAAGTATTTCTTCACCCAAAGAGTGATTAACACATGGAATTCACTGCCACAGGAGGTGAAGGCAGCTACAAGCATGGACAGCTTCAAGAGGGAATCAGATAAACATATGGTCCATCAGTGGCTATTGGGCACAAGGTATAGATAGGAACTCTTGGTTTGGGGCAAGTGATGCTCTGTATTCTTGGTGCTGGGGGGGTGGGCAACAGTGGGAGGGCTTCTAGTATCCTGGCCCCACTGGTGGACCTCCCAATGGCACCTGGTATTTTTGGCCACTGTGTGACAGAGTGTTGGACTGGATGGGCCATTGGCCTGATCCAAAATTGGCTTCTCTTGTGTTCTTATGTTCTTAGCATGCGCTCACTTCTTCACCTATATTGAAACAGATTTCCTCAAATATTATATGCAGGTAGGGGAAGTTAGTTGTCAGGAATAGATTATTAGAGTCAGGATGAATAAATAAGTGAGCAATAAAAACAGCAAGACTGGAATAACAATACAGTTGATGTGTAAATGGCAGTTCTCTGCACAGGTCAAACCCTACACCAAAGGGTAAATGGGCATAAATTTGACATCAAGAATCACAAAACTGAGAAAACTGTAGGAGAACTACTGCTGCAACCGAGACTATTTGGTTTGGCAGTTATATCAATTGAACACACTGAAGCATCAGCACTTGACCTGAAGGAATTAGTGACAAAATTTGCAAATAAAATGAGATTTTGATATGCCTGAAATGGAAACATTCAAGAGCCTTAATTTTCGACATCACAATTCACAGGATTATTTAAAATGATCAGTGAGTTGTGTGCTAAAACTGTTTTCTGTTTGAGAAAGAAAACCAAAGGCTGTCATTTTACTTATTCTTACCATTAAAAAAAAAAAAAGCAACGTCAAGTTTTGTGCTTTTAATTTTCCCTAGAATTCATCTGTTTTTGAAAATTGGTTAGCGGGGGGGGGGGGGGGGCAAGTAGTTAGCCTTGCCTAGGGAGCCAAAATGCCTGGCACCGGCCGTGATTCCAGGTTTGGTTCTCTTAGTAAAAGGCAGGGGGAGAGGGACTATTTTGGCCTTTGAGGTTCCTTGGAGCCAGGCCTGGCTACGCTAGCAAACTACAGATTAGGAAATCCCTGGAGATTTTGTGGTGGAATCTGAGAACAGCAGTTTGAGGGAGGAAAAGGCCTCATCTGGATATAATGCCATAGAGTCCACCCTCCAAAGCAGACAGATCTTTGTCATCTGGAGTACAGTTGTAATTCTAGGAGATTGCCAGGTCCTACCTGGAGGCTGGCAACTCTAGGCCTGGAAGCAACCTCTGGGTGACTTGATACTACCCAACTTGCATGACTCAAGTAGGTCTGGCTGCTTGCTACTGTTCAGCAGCAGCCACCCTATAAAAGCCAGTATGGTGTAGTGGTTAAAGCTTTAGAGTATGGACTGGGAGACCCAGGTTCAAATCCCTGTTTTGCTTTGGAAGCTCACTGGGTGATTTTAGGTTAGGTATGTACTTTCGGCCTAACCTACCTCACGGGGTTGATATGTGGATAAAAAAGAAGAATAATGTGAGCTGCTTTGGTCCCCACTGTGGAGAAAAGTGGGGTATATATAAAGTAAATAAATATAGACAGGGGTCCTTTTGTAGAAAAAGAGGTGCAGGAGCTCATTAGCATACCTCATTAGCATACCTCATTAGCATATGCCACGTCCCCTGACATCACCAGAAGTGTGTCAGAAAGGGAATGTCAGTTTCAACCCCATTATACCCTATGGGCCATTGAAATCAATGGCAAAAACTCATAGAGTATATGAGGGGCTGGATGAAAAGGGGTTTGAAGGAGAGGCTCCAAACTTGCAGGGTAGCTGCTGGGGCCTCTCCTCGAAATACCCACCAAGTTTCAAAAAGATTGGACCAGGGGGTCCAATTCTATGGGCCCCCAAACAGGTTGTCTCATCCCCTCCATTGTTCTCTATGGTGGGAAAAAATGTTAACTTTTTTCCTCCCATAGAGAACAATGGAGGGAATGGGGGGCAACCTGTTTGGGGGCCCGTAGAATTGGACCCCCTGGTCCAATCTTCTTGAAACTTGGTGGGTATTTCGAAAAGAGGCCCCAGCAGCTACCCTGCAAGTTTGGAGCCTCTCCCTCAAACCCCCTCTCCTCCAATTGCTTTTAAATTTGCAGCTGAATTTCGGCAGCAGGAAGCGGGCCAAATTAGATTAGAGAATCTGATTTGGCCCATCGCTGCCCTAGTGGCTACTCCTGAGCTGCCAGAGCTTCGCTCCACCTCGCTCCGGCCCCAATGGACCCCTGAATATAGATGGGAGACAGATAAAAGTCAGGTTGGTGAATGGCTGAGAAGGAGAGAATGAGGCAGGGAACGGGGAGCAAAGCAATCATTTCCTTCAGGGGAACTAGGATTCCCAATCTCCAGGTCACCTGGAATTATAACTGCTCTCCAGATGATAGAGATAAGTTCCTCTTGACAAAATGGCTGCTTTGGAAAGTGGAGTCCATGGCATTATTCCCTGCTGAGGTCGTTTCCCTCCCCAAACCTAACCCTCCCAAGGCTACACCCCAACATTTCACAGAATTTCCCAACTTGGAGCTCTCAGCCCTCAGGGAAAACTGATCTCTATAGTTGAGAGCCCTCTTGTGAATCCAGAAGGTCTCCAGGCCTCACCTGGAGGTTGGCAACCATAGGAGAGAAGGAATCTGAACTCCAAAAAAATTATGAGTTAAAAAACTACCAATATGATGAAAGGACTGCCTGTACCTTTAAAAAACAGAAGGCTTCTGTGGCAGTTGCTATGAAAGTACAGCATTCTAGGTTTTCTGTCAGTAAAAGGCAAGGGGGGGGCAGGGAACTTCCCAGGCTTATTTTGGCTTTTGAGGGATGACTCATCAGGGTCAGGCCCGTAGCTACCATGGGGTCCATGGGGCCTGCCCCCCCCCATGTAGTTTTTGCGGGTCCCTCATCTCCATCTCCCTACCCTTGATCAATTGCTTCTTTCCCTCTCTAGATGGCCAGGCTCAAGGTGAAGCCAGCCCCAGCCCAGGCGAGCAGATGGGCAGTGGGATTTGGCCCTGGGTTGGCCTCTGCTGGGCCAGGATGGGCGGGATGTGGCCTGGCCCAGTGCTTCTTGCCAGGCAGCGCTGCAGCTGTGCAGGTGAGTGATGGGCCAGGGACTCCAACCTGGACAGTGAGGCAATTTGTGACCACCGCAGGAAGCGTGAGGCGGGAGGGAGGGAGGGTGGGGCAATAAGAGCAACAACTGGGGGGGGCCTGGCTGGAGACACTGGGCTGTTCTGCTCAGGTAAGGAAGAGGCCATGCACGGCTTGGGGGGAGGGAACAGCGAACTGCTTGCCCCGCACATCTCTTCCCCCCCACATGGCCCCCTGAGAAAAACATTGGCCCCCTGAGCAAAAGGTTGCTAGCTACAGAGCTGTCCATAGTAACCACTTGGTGACCTGATGCTACCTGACTGCATGACTCAGCTAGCCCTGGCAGCTTCCTACTTTTCAGCAGCAGCCACCCTACAATATCCAGTGTTGTCTAGCACCCACAAGGCCTTGAGGGTTCTCTACCATGCTGGTGAGCCTGGCCCAGCAGAGGGCACGACAAAACTCCACCATAGCTTTCCTTGGTAGAGGTTATAGGGTTAGGGGGACCTGAAGCCAGAGCAACAGATAAAGGTAGCTTGGCTGTTGGGTGGGAAGGAGAGAAGGAAGCAGAAAAAGTGGAGAGACTATGAGAGCTTTCAGGGAAGGAAAAAAGGAAATGGGGGGATGGGACCCCCCACACAACATCTTTGTGGGTTCCCACTTGTCAATTACTGATTGCAATTATGCTAAAACCTAGCCTCCCGCTTAAGAGTATATATTTGTTTTCTCAGATTAATCCAACTGTATTTCACTGGTCTCAGATGAATCCCCTCTGACATATTACAACATTTGTACTGCCAAAGTGAAATGGGTAAAGGGTAGCCTTCACTCAATTTTGGTGTCAAGGGAGCACAACCCCAGTCATTCTTCCAAAGACCACATTTATGTTTTTACTAAACTCAAGAGGGCCTCACTATTGCATTAAATATTGGGGAAACAATTTTGTTATTATTTAATCTCAGTGTTTTCATTTTTGTTTATTCTCCCTTAACTTCCATTTCTCTAAGTGTCCCACAGTGCATATCCTCTTCTCTTTGCACTACTGCAGATATCTCATCCTCTCACTAGTTCCATCTCTCATACAGGCTCTCTCTCTCTCTCTCTCCCCCTCTCTCCCCTTCTTTGCTTCTCCAACCACAGATGTCTCTACAGCCCCATGTTTGCCTTCCTTTTATTGTTCTGTATTTTCTATTACAGTCTGTTTTCTTTCTGTACCAGCACGTTGTTCAATGCCCCCTTCTATACTGCCCACTTTTTCTCTTCATGCCACAGATCACTTGGCATTCTTCTCTCTTCTTCTTTTTACCTTTGGTCTACCCTCAGTCCTTTGTAACCCTTGGCATGGTCTCTTCTCTCTGCAGCACTACACATATCTGTGCCCCTATCTCTTTTAGACCTCTCTGTTTCATTTTTCTCACCCCACAAGTCTCTGTGCACTACATTCGCAGTTACCTGTTTGTTCAGTCTTTGGGGAGGGGGCTCGTTTTGCCCCCTTCCTCCTTGATGAGCTTAGTGCCAACTGTGCATTCTCCAGGGAATTCACTCACTTACTGAGGGAGTCTCAGACTCAGAAGGACTTTATGGCACAGCTGGCTGGCTAAAAAGTTTGGAAAAGCTGCCACTCACTGTGCACTTACTATGGGCAGAGCAATTAACACAGCAATAGAGTAGATAAAGGTTTATTTAGGAACTAACATACTTTGATAGGAAAGAGGAGAGAGACAGATAGGTTCCTAACTACATCTCTAGCTGAGAGAAAGAGGAGACTGAAGCATAGGCATCAACTACGGGGGGGCTTGAGGGCTCGAGCCACCCCTGAAATTTCCTGGGGGGGACTGAGCCCCCGCCGGGAAAATGAAGCGCCCTCCGCCACACCTGCCCGGCCCTTCCTATGGCTGCTGCCATCTCTCTCTCCCCCCCCAGCCTGGCCACTCCCCCCATCTGTCCAGGGGCCAGCTAAGCAAATGCCCAGCTGGCCCCTGGACCGACAGAGGGAGGGACAGAAGCAGGAGTGGTCAGGTGGGGTGGGGGAGAGGCGGCAGCAGCGGGGACATGGTCCCAGCGGGCGCGCGCAAGAGCCCCCCCCCAGAATTAAAAAAACTCGACGCCCCTGGACTGAAGAGTTGAACTTTGGAGGAGGAGGAGGAAATTGCCTTAAGTGTAGCAATCTGGAGACAGACAAAGAATGACACTTAATGAAAGAGAAACTGTTGACCACACTATCCTATCTAATTGTCTTCCTACTGCCCTCTTCAAAGTCTTCTCTGTATACCAGACATTGCCTTTTCCAACACTTATGAATTAATAGAGGAGAAGCAGTGGGGACACAGTGACACAAAAATTTCTTCATTCCCTCCCACATTGACTCAATGGGTTAAAGAATCATTTTATAGGCAGTGAACTGACGGGAGAGTAAAAATATACAAATATGCTCATTTCCATAAGTGATGCTACTGGTAAGACAACAAATTAAATTTGCCAGAGAAATTCAGTAGTAGAGAATGTCATGAGCATGAATAGTAATCTCATCAAGACTGCTTGAAGCCCATCTAGATTGCTTTTAGTGCAGTATTGTATCAATGCACGCATGGGCATTGGTAACACAGGGGGGAGGCCCATATTCATGGGGGATTTGGGGGCAGTGCCCCCCTGGGATGAAGCCCCAGCCCTTCCTGGAAGGATGCCAGATCCCACTCCCCCCGGGAGCCCCATCAGCAAAGATACATGCCTGTCTGCTTCCTCTGCAGAATGGCCCACCCTGGATCCTCACTGTACCTGCACAGGCCAGGCCAGCCAACAACACTGCTGAGAGTGAGCCAAGGAGACAGGCAGGCAGGGCAGCAGGTGGCAAGCAGAAAGAGGTGTCATGATGCCTCTTTCTGCTTGCCACCCACTGCCCTGCCCACCTGCCTCCTTGGCTCTCCTGAGCCTCCATGAATGGGAAGGGAGAAGGGTAGCCCGCCTGTCGGCCAATCACTTCCTAGTGACATTACAAGTAACACTGCCATGTAAGGGGCACACAGCCCTCCCCCCCCCCCCAAATTTCAGGCTATGGGGCTGGAAGGAGGAATGATGCAAATGAACTAAAGGAACTGAATCTTGTGAAAACTGTGCATGCTCCAGTTTTGGAATTAATTTTAGAAATTCTCAAAGCAAAAACTGGAATAAAAAAGCAGTGGAATGCAGCATGGAAGGAAATGGAGTTAAGGGAAATCTATTCATCCCTACACATATCAATACAACAGCACTGCCAGAAGATGGAATAAGGAAGTAGTAGCACTGTTTTGCAGTGTGAGAACAGAGATGAGCCCCCCCCCCCCCCCGGGATTATATAAATGATATATTATCAAGAAAATGGAAAAGAATATTCCCCTCTTCTTACAAATACTATAAATTCATTTATTCTACCACTTTTATCCTTGGAAAGCTGCAAACTCTTTTTATTTTCAGGGTTTTCATACTGGTTCAAGAGATACCTGCTAAAATCCGAAGACTTCCCTCAGTTAAGTACAATTGGCACTACCATGACAGCCCATTGTATTTTGTCCCTGTATTCTTCAGCTGGAATCTACTCAATTGTATCCATGATGTCACTGATAACACGAGAAATCCTGCACACAAATTTTAATTCAACTTTCCCTGTATATTTGAGAACCCCCTTCTATAAATGAATTGTTTTGTAATAGCAGGTATACTTTTTTAGTGACAAGACTAATATAGTATGAAAGAAACCAAAGGACCCATTTTTTAAAAAAACTCATAAATTGCCTTTTTTTACTCATTGTAGATTATTCTGTTTCTTGTTTGTTCAGATATATATTTATATGTTTTTCTTTCCATTGTGTATATGTAATTATAACCAACAATAAATAAAAATTAAACTAAAAATTTTAAAAAGCACTTCAGCACCTGCCTACTGCATAATTTAGCTATAGGCGAAGCAAATTCAGCAGTTTGTGTTCGCTGCTGATCAACTGGGGACTTCACAATATTGTGGGGCAGGGGTTCAAGATATTTGTTGATTCTGGTTTGGTATTAAACTTTTACTTAAGTATCCCATAAAGAAAAAACAGAACACTACCAATCTTTTAATCAAAGCTTTTACTTAATTGTGGGCAGTTGGGGTTTAAACAATCTATAGGAGAGGTCAGAGTGAAAAACTGGACATTCTTCAATCCAGTGGACTGCTGCCTCAGAGTCTTCTCTCTCCCTGCCCCTCCCCCCCAGGTTGCCACTACAGGCGATGACAGAGATCCATTACAAGAGCAGAGTTCCATTCTTGATTCTCTACATCCAAGCCATATTTTTCCTTTCAGCCACCATTAATGATGGCTAATCACAACATCTGTAGTCTTAAAATATCACCAAACCATGACTTTTTACCAAATGATTGCTTTTTTTTCTTTTCACAATTCTCCAGAAAGTGGGCTAGGGTATGTCCCACTATAATGGTTATTATGGATCACCACAACAGACCCACAAGTTTTAAAGTACAATCCTAAACAGAGTTACACACCAATGGGGTCAGTGGGCTTAGAAAGCTGTCACTTCTTTTAGGATTATATTGTTGGAAAATTAGTTCCTTTTCATGTAAAATGTTAGCAATCTCATTTGTATCTTATGTCTAATTCCATACTAGACCTATTACCATATCTTATGTTATAATCAAAATGTCTCTGGACTCAATTTTTATGCATTGAGTAAATGTATCCACAGAAGAAAGAATATCTTGTCTTCAGAATGCTGTATAACCACTCTTGTGATTCATCTTGTGAGTTATAACAGAGTTTCTTTTTCCAGCTGTGGAAAACCACCATACTCCTAAAGCTTTTCCCATAATTTGTACATCTATAATTATTACTGTGCCATGATTTTCCCCCTAGCATCACAGTCAGTTGAGAGATGGTATCCAGAACACAGTACTCTATAACCTAGATCATTTATCACCCTTTTTGACACACACATTAAGTGGTTTCAGAGACATACTGAGAAAACCTCAGAAAACTGATGGTAATCAAGTAAGCATAAGAAATAAAACTTCTCTGAACCTCATGAAACACAGTGACAGTTTGTTGAAATCGTATGCCTTTTTCCCTTTTAGCATCAAATCCTGACATTGATTTGAAAACCTGACAACAATTGGCCAACTGGAGTGTTGACTCCACTGTTTCTCGACAAGCCAGCAGGAGGGCTGTCTCGTTTTTCTGCTGTCTGGAAAGGAAAGATTGCAAACCTTTTTATCTATTTGTCCTTTATTTGTGTTGTGTCACATGTTAATTTAAATTGCAGACTACCTTTTTGTTACAAATATAATAACACCCAATATAATAGTCTTGCCTCCGTGTCTATGTTACTAGCTGTTTTCTACAGCTGACTGTTGTGATAAGTGATAAGTGTCATTGGAATGATATTCTATTGGTTCAAGTAGGAAGCCCAGAAAAACAGCAATTTAAAAATCAGTTTGCCGCCAAGTTTACTATGCTACACAAAGTGTTTGTCTCCCATAGCTAAGGCTAGGTCTATACAGACAGGAGAATGAGGCGGTGGTAAAATGGATTCTACCCCTTCAGATTACAGGTGTGGGACACCACTTTTGAACGCTTTCAATACTGAATTTAAAGAACTCTGCAATCAGAAAAGTAGTACATTGCAGAGGAAGTTGTGTTCAGACTCTTTTCCTGTTGTATTTTGTAGGGAGGTTTACATAGTAGAGCATTAAAATGTTATTTACACCTCAGTCTGAAGTGGTATGATTCAAGTTACCAACTCATTCTGCAGTAGGCCAGGCTGAGCTCCTGGGAATGCTTCAACAGCTCAGGCTGACATACATGTGATACTCAGTTGTGTGATTCTTGGCACCCCAATGAGGAAAAAATTCCAATATCCTTTTCTCCATGACTGAGAATTCATCTTGGAGAAGGAATGATTAGGAGCAGAGAAAAGCTGCAATCCTGGACTCACTCTCCTGGAAGTAAGCCACTCTGAATTAAATAGGGCTTATATCTCAGTAGACCTGTTTAGGATTGCTCCCAAAAGGAGGGGGGGTAGGGTTAAGCAGTCTCTCTCTTTCCTCTCTTGATTGCAGCCTCCAAGCATGTTTTGCATTTACAAAACAAATTATTATGGTAAAGAATCACACAAGTGATTGCCACGTGTGGTTTGAACTTTACTGAACAATGGGAATGGAACATCATGTCAGTAAGATCAGATAATGGATAAAAAAAAATGTTGGGTTTCATTCTTTGGGGGGAAATAATCAGAAGAAAATGCTCGGGTCCCCATTTGGCAAATACCCACACAAAAAAAGAGCAGAACCAAACTGGTGCCTTTTCTATGAAATGGTCCAGCTTTATAAATTTGCCTCGGTGCTTGCAATATGTGGTAGAAATGAACTTTAAAAAGTTATGAATGTTATTATTTTCATTCCCACTGTGACAACATATGTAGATTCAGAATTTAGTTTATGTTTATTGAGAAAATCAGAGGAAGATCTATTTATGTTCCAAGAACATGATGGGGATTTGCCCATGATTAGTCAAAAACTCAGCTGGAAGTTTATAACTGGTATTCTAAATTCACATCCAGACCTAACACTACTGGAACATGAAGTTCTGCCCTGAGCCTGCCCTGGCAGGGAGGGCGGGGTATAAATCTAATACATACATACATACATAAATAATTACTTAAATTGATCAGGAAATCTTAAAAAAGAATAATAAAAAAGTATCACAACTCCTTTGGTGTAGTTAAAATGAGAAATACTGGGTAACTGACAGCAAATCCATACCAAAGCAGTTATAGAATAATACAATGCTACTTAAATAATCACATAAAAACAACTGAAATCAATTAACTCTGGAGTAAGGAGTGGCTCACATTAATAAGGTTAGAAATCTCAGAACTTGCATATGCAGCCCCAGTAATAACTTTGAGCAAATATGCATAATAATATATTACTAGGGATAGAAACAGCAGAATGCAGTGAAAAACCTTGGCCATCTATTCTTCTTGATCACATAAGTATATAAGCCTAACTAATAGAAAGCATGAACATCAAGACAAAATTAAAGAACAAATATCTGCCCCAGACCATGTACCCCAGAGAGAACAGGATGTGAAAAGAATAGAGTGACAGAAGGCTGCAAGGAGGAGGGAGAGTATCATTGGTTTCCATCCAAACAATGTGGAAGTAATTGAAACTTTGCAAGAACATCTCCATAATAGCAGTACATGCAAAACAGGAAAATTGAGCACACCACAGATTCCAGCTTACTGGGCTCCCACGGTCACATTTCATTCATAAAGTTGGAAGGATGTTTCTTCTTTTCCAACCTTTTATAAGGTGTTTATTATAGAAATAATGGATGCTAAAGTATCTGCATCTAACTGTATAATGGCATCACAACCACCTCAGTTACATTTTTTATCTTCCTTCCTCATCATTTTAGAAAGTATGTTTTGACCTCCTTGACCAAACAGATGTTAATGGGCAGATCACCCAGATGCTTATAGCATCCCTCCCTTATGCTGGACAAAATGAGTTTCTAGCATTTCCCCATGCCCCAGAAGAAACCATGAATGAAATAAATAAGAATATAATTTAACAGAGCATAAAGAATCTAAACCATGCTTAACAATACCCATCTGTTCAGCTCCAAGTTGCCAGTAGAGAATTCATATCTCCTTTGATAAGGCAAGGAATATGCTCTCATATGGCCAACATGTTCAGTATGTACAAGGTCCTAGATTAAGTCTGCATCATCTCCAGTTGAAAGATCTTGGAATGTAGGTACTGGGAAAGAGTGGAGACCCTGAGCCACTGCAACCTGCAGATGGTATTGAGCAAGAGTGGACCAATAAGGCAGCTTCCCATATCTATATTCTTGCCAATTAATTTCTGTATGCAGTGTCTTCTGGCTTAGAGGGTTGGAGCAGTCTTCAATACTGCTTGCTGTTTTCCCCAGTTATATACCCTGAAGATGTGCTGAGGAGAATGAGCAAGTTATCACCATCCCCAAGCTGGCAAGATCTGACTTGATAAGTCAGCCTGCCCTTCCAGTGGCATTCTCACCCATCACTACCATCTCTAAGCACTGAAGGGTTGTGCTAAGGAAACACCTTTACCATCATGGCTACCTTTCCAAAGGGTCTAGAGTCATTACATAATTAAAAAAATACCTCCATCCCATCCCACAAGAACATAAAAAAAATCACACTACACGTGCATTTCAGTATCTTCGTGAAACTGCTGGAAGAGGTCATCCAGAAATGTGGGTTGAGTTGTCACTAATATGCAAATGATACTAAGCTCTATCTTGCACTTCCAGCAGATCCCAGGGATGTTGTGGAAAGTGCAAACATGTGCCTGGAGGCAGTTTTGGAACTGATGAGGGCTTATAAGCTAAAACTTAATTCTCCCCCCCCCCCCCAAAAAAGGTGCTACTGGTAGGGGGGAGACTTGACCCAGGAATGGGGATATCTACTGTTCTCATTGGGGTTGCAGATTTGTCATTTGGGGGCTCTGCTGGACCTGGGCCTCCTCTTAGATGAAAAGGTCGCAGTGGTGGCCAGGGCCTTCTTCCAGCAGCTCCTGTTGGTGAACCAGCTGCAGACCTTCCTGGGTGGGAAATACCTTGCCACTGTGGTGAATGTCTGGGTAACATCTACTTTAGAATACTGCAATGCACTCCATGTGGGGCTGAGACTGCTGAGAAGCTATAGTTGGTACAGAATGCTGGGGGCAGAATGTTGACTGGACTGGGTTGCAGGGACCACTTCACTTCACTTTTGTTCTGTCTACACTGTTTCTAGGCCCAGTTCAAGATGCTGGTATTGACCTTTAAAGCCCTCTGTGGTTTAGACCCAGCATACCTTAAGGACCAACTTCTCCCATATGAATTAACACATCCACTCCAGTCATCTTTGGAAACCTTGCTTCAGGTTCCCCTGCCATCTGAGACTAGACAGGTGGCAACCTGAAAAAGTGACTTCATATTTGTGATGCTGAAACTTTAGAACTCCCTCACCAAGGAGCTTTGTCAGGCTCCCTCTGTCATTGCCTTCCATCAGCAGATGAAGACTTCTTTGTTTCATTTGGTGTGCCCCCAAGTAAAGTCTTATTTGCTCTCCCTCATTGTCATGTGTTTGTATGGCCCGTTCCACATATGCATTCACAAGCCTGTGTATTTTCCCTCCCCACTCATTTGCTGCCCCTCGTAGGACACTCCACCACCCACATTGAGGTCGTCCCTCCCATGCTGCACCTTCCGCCACCATTGGTGTACACCTTCCCCTTCATTAGTGTACAAGCTCCATTCCCCCCTTTTAAAAGTTTTTTTATTTTATTTTTTTGACAAGGTGCATGTGTCTGGCAATATGAGTCTGGCATTAGTCTCACGCCGTTTGTCAAAAAAAATTAAATCAAGGGGGGATTAAAAAGAGCTGCAGAGGTGTTGGTTCCCTGCCGGTCACTCAGGCAAAGAGCTGCAGGATGGGGCCCAGAGCAATGGTGGGGGCGGGGCTGAGGGCAACCTAAAGGAACAACAGCAGCAACAGGGTGGGGACTCTTCAGCGGCAGCCAGCACTGCCCATTCCAGCTCCTCCCCCTGCTGGTATTGACTTGAAATGGGGATCAGGGAGGAGAGGAGGCAAACCTCAGCCCCCCCACTGCAAAGAAACTGCCTTTATTTGTTTGATGTATTTTTGTATTTGTATACCACTCTCCCCTGAAGAACTCAGGGTGGTATACAACAGATTTAAATTAAATCTTAGGAACATCCTGATGGCATAGATAAATTATTCATTCCTCTCAAGGGGGGGGGAGAGATCAGGGCCAAATATTATGGTAAACCATTGCTATCCTTGACCATAGGCCTGGTGGAAAAATATCTGTTTTGCAAGCCTTGTGGAACTGTCTCAAGTCTCACAGGGAACACATGTCTCCAAGTAGAGAGTTCCACCAGGCAGGAGCCAGGACTGAAAAGGCCCTGTCTCTGGTTGAGGATAGCCAGATGTCTTTGGGCCAGAGACCGCCAGTAGATTCTGATCTTCCCAGCACAAGGCTCTCCAGAGGATACATGAGGAGAAGCAGTCCCGCAGGTATGCTGGTCCCAAACTGTGTAGGGCTTTATAGGTCAAAACCAAAACCTTGAAGTGGATCCAGTACTCAACTTGGAGCCAATGCAGCTGGCAAAGCACCAGCTGGATATGTGCTGTTGTTGGGGTACCCATAAGCAGTGTTCCCTCTAAGCTGAGTTAGTGTGAGCTAGCTCACAGTTTTTTAGCCTCCAGCTCACACATTTTTGTCTTAGCTCAGGAAGGATGGCTCCAGAGCAGATTAATTTATGCAGTAGCCAAATGGCTCACTCACAACTTTAATGCCAGTAGCTCACAAAGTAGGAGTTTTGCTCACAAGACTCCACAGCTTAGAGGGAGCATTGCCCGTAAGCACCCACACTGCTGCATTTTGGACAGGTTGTAGTTTTTGGGTCAGCTTCAAGGGTAGCCCCACGTACTCTCCAACCAGCTGAGTCTAAGCCCTGGAGTGAAAACTCTCCCTGGGAGAACTCTCCCCTGATTAAGGAGCTGCAGGACCCAGCTGAGAGCGGTGGCAGAGGATCTGAAGGGGCAACAGAAGTCAATCCTGTTGGGAGAGTTCTCACCCAAGGCTCAGCTGGTTGGAGAGTAAAGGCTTTTTTTTTTTTTTTTTTTTGCACTGGGGATGCTGAGCTTTGCCTAGTCTCCTCTCCATTCCACATTTGCCCATAAATCACAGGAGAAGCAAAATGAAATGGATGTCAGGACATCTTCAAGTCTCTTACACATGCCACTTGTGTGTGTGTGTGTGTGTGTGTGCGCGCGCGCATCCAATATCTCCCAGGCTTGCTTGTTGAAGGGTGCCATCCTGCACACTGCTAGGCTGCTCATATCTCCTCTGATTTCTGCAATATCCATCAGTACAGTGGTGCAGCCGCTCTCCCTTTCCTCGAGCCCAGTGTACTGCAGCTTAATTAGTGAAGGAATGAAAAAAATCAGAACCAGAGAGCAAAAAGTATGGAAGAGATATTAGGGAAGATTTAATTGCAGTCTCTTTAGGATGCCATGGAGCATTCTGAAAATGTTTCTGACAAGCAAAAGCCCATAACTTGGAAAAGCTTATTTCCACCCTTCCGGGAATGAATTAAAGTAGGGCAGAGAGATCTGGTCTGATCTGGCTGATATGGAAAGATCAACAATCTTGCCCCTCCATTCTTTTACCTTTTTTTTGGCATGAGAATAATGCAAGACTCATATTGCAAGACTCATGCAGAGTCCCACTGCGGGGCTGGCGAAGGGGACAGGCGCGGGCTGTCGTTTGCATGCTGGGCTGGGGGGCACCACCAGCACAACGCACACCTGGCTGCTCTCTCCCTCCTTTCCTTCCTTCATCTTCTCCAGAGGGGATGCATCTTTTAAAAGTTTTAACTGCAGGCACACACACACATGCATACACATGCACACACACACACAACCTAAAGCCAAAGCAGTCAGTTTCACAAACAGTTAAGTCAGTTTCAGGATGCAGGTTTAAATTTTGCCTCCTTCAACCCAACTGAACCAAGAGGATTGCAATAGAGCCACTTTCTTGGGCTACTGCGCAGCTCCAACAGGCCAATTGCATAACTTTAAAAAACAATTAAAAACCACTGGACAGAAATACACACGCACACCCCACATGTCGTAAATGATGTTCCCACCCCAGTGAAGAAAAACTGCGGATTTTAGTTGTAGCTGCAGAATAAATACACAGAATACAGAGTAAATACACCGGATAAAAAAGAATGACGCAAACAGCAGGCAAACAATCCGAAGTCAAACTTAAAGGTTTGACTACTGGGATACTCTGCAGTAAGCTGTCTGTCACAAAATCTCTGTAGTGGCCAATAAAACTTGCTCTCCCTTGAGCTTGGAGATTCCACTAAAAGCAGGCCATATGGCTCCATATCTCCATGCCATTCAAAGTCCACAACAACGTACAGCTTTTTCATTAGCCAGATTTAATGTTATGCCGTCTGCGGTCCTATATGGAAAATTTCAAAAGGTGCTGTATTCAGCTAGATATTGTCCCTGTAAGTCAAACTGCATTGAGACAATTTCACATATCCTTTTTTATTGTTCTTTTTATGTAGAAATTTGTACTAAATATCTAAACCCTATCTTGGCAAATGAGACAGGATTCTCAGATCATATTAAGGTTAATTTTATCCTGAATGACTCCTCTCCGGATATAATTGAGAAGGTCGCTATATTTTTGCAATGTGCTATAAAGCTGTGCTGTGGTAAGTTATAAAGAGTCAATTTGATGGTAGATTTACCCAATTGTAATTTAAAAGCAATCTTTATTCTATGTTCCATCTTATCTATTTTATATGCCAATAAAGAACTGATTGGTTGAAAAATTGATTCCGTGTGCAAAACACTAGAATCGTTATTTTTCACAGTGGTGATCTATGCTCCCTTTGAACATCCTCCTCTGTATCCACACACCCTTCTACCTTTTTGATCTTCCTTCCCCTACAGCTCCCCTCCTCTCTGGCACACTTTTTTTTTGTTATAATGGAGATTAGCAATAGTGAGTAAATGTATAGCTAAGTGCTATTATTTTTAGGTGATCACATGTGCAATAGTACGTTAATGTGTTATTTCAAAGGCAACCGTTCACTGCTCAACAATTTTTATTATTCTGAGTTTGGATTATTTTGATTATTTTCCTGTAAACTCTAAGCCCACCCCCAAGTCATCCTTTTGCTTGCATCATACCAATGTCATCAATGTTTGCTAATGTTCCCTATGTTAAAAAAGTTCCTACTTTACTGCCAGTTTGCTAATTTCTTCAGCAGTACGCAGAGTTTCATGTCCCCCTTTCCTACCTTTGGTTTTAATAATCCCATTCACCCCAGGCTACCTTTACTGTACCCTTCACCCAGGGTGATATGTAATTTTTAGTAGCCAGCTGTGAGGGGGGAAATTTCATGTTATTTTGCTGTACATAGGACTCTTATTTATTGCAGTGGACTTTCATCAGCATGTTACTCATAAGGGTGCAGGATAACACATGATCAGTAGCCATATTGCTGTGGTCTTTTTTAAAAGTGGTGGGCTTTAAATTATCATAAGAACACCCGGGGGGGGGGGGGATGCAGGAGGTTTAACAAGTGACATGCCGGGTGATCAATCTCAATTTAGTGCTAGTGCGCAGTATCGCTAGTGCACTTGTGCAAATTTTTCAAAAGGGGGAGGTGATCTGATGGCAGCAATGGCAACCTCACATCCAGTGCCCTTGAATTTTAAAACTGGATTGTGACCCAGTGCAAACAGAAAAACAACAAATTTAAAACAGGAAATGGTATGGGGAAAAGGGCAAGGTGCAGACCGCTTGATTCCAAGCCGATTCCAAAACTTGGAGATGATGCACACACAGATGATTGGGAGCAAGGTCAGTATGCAGAACAGGCCTATGTCTATATGGTTTGCTGACTTGGGACCCTATTTAGGTAGAAAGAAAAAAATGTTCAAATAAACGAATAAATAAAAATGGTCACAAAACCTGGATGAAGTGATTGGGCACAGGGCTATGGAGCTGGCAGTTTCTCCCTATGCAATGGCACTGGGCAAGACTGCCCTCCCTTCACACTGTAGCAAATGGGGAAATGTTCGGGTGCTGGCCCTAGACCAAACAGGGCTGGGTGTTAGTTTCATGTGTCTCTCAGCCTGACCATAAGTGGATACAGCTGGGCTGGAAAAGATGCAATGTTGTTGTTGTATCCCCTTCCACTGCCAGAGCATACAGGCACAGCAGGAGCACCATCTTGGAGGCAGAGAAAAAGAAGCCACAGGCAGAGCCAGCACTTGCCTTGTGGGAGTTGCCTGAGATCTTGGAAGAGACATGGGTCTGATATCCAGCCTCCTCTATACCTTCCCATATAAGGCAGTATGCTCCAACGGCAGTGATGTGCAAGCCAAGACCTGTAGCCCAGTTCAAGAAATTGTAAAGCACAAGATTAAATGTCCAAGAGCCATAGGCGTCAACTACGGGGGGGCTCGAGGGCTCAAGCCCCCCCCGAAATTTCCCGGGGGGGGCTCAGCCTCCCCCGGCAAAACGAAGCCTCTACCAGGCAGGCTCGCTTGCCTGCCTGCCGGCCCACTGGCCGGCTGCATAGGCGTCATCTACAGGGGCTGGGGAGCTTGAGCTCCCTCCCTCCCCCCCCCCCCCCCCGAACCTTTTCAGACGGTGCTGAGCCTCCCCCGGGGCCCAGGGCAAGTTCCAGTTCATTTTGAAAGCGAGGGTTTTTCCCCTCCGCTTTCAGAGACTCCGTTCTTCTGCTAGGTGAGAGAGGGAGGGGGGGGAGGAAGTCACAGGAAGCTTGGAAGCTAAGCTCCACCCCCTCTCGGATCAGCCTACAGGAGCCTGGAGGCTGCACATGAAGATTGATTTCCTTGCTTTCCCGGACTCACCAAACAAAGTAAGGAAGCCAGTGCTGTCTTTCTTTCTCCTGCAGCCCCAGGAACTCTTGTGCTGCAGGGAGCAAGCTGGAATCCTGGGCTCACTTTCTTCTGTGGGGGTGGGGGTGGGGGTGGGTGGCTGCGCTCTCTGTCCCTCTCTCTCTTTCTGTTACTCCATCCTGGGAGAGCTGAAAGCAAGGAGAGACTGGAAGCAAGGAGAGACTTTCCCTTTCACTTTTCTTTTTTTCTCTGGGATACGACATGGAGGCTACCCTCCAGAAACTTGCTTTTTTTTCCTAGGGGAAAAATCTGGAAGTCTGGAAATGAGCTGTAATTCCAGGGGATCCCCAGATCCCACCTGGAGGGTAGCATCCCTAGCTCTTGTGCTGAAATTGGAAGCTCTGGTTCTGCTGAGTGAGTTGGTGCATGCAAACCACTGGCATTGGTTTGCATTTGCTAAATCACCCTTCGTGGGTGGAGAAAGGGAAGTTGAAGGAAGGGAAGGGTGTCATTCTACCAAAAATGGAAGGTTTGGGTTTCTCTGTGAATTTGAGGACAGGAACTGGCACTAAAGTGAGATGAGAAAAATGTGTGGCTTTCTGAAAAATCTTGTGCTACAGTAATAATTATGCTACAATACAGTGTGTTTATATTAAAGGAACTACTGAGCTTTTTACTATTTTGTATGTTATGGTAGTGATATGAGAGCCAATTGAGCTGTGGGTCCATCTCATGCTACTGACAATAGTTACATATTAGGCCTTGCCCAAATGGTTCTGGGCATTAAAGCGCAGTTGCCCTGTGATTATGGAAAGTGATAGCAAGTCAAAGTCAACTCATGGTAACCCTGTAGGGTTGTCAAGGCAAGAGATATTCAAAGGTGATTTGCCATTGCCTGACTCTGCATCATGTCCCTGGTATTCCTTGGAGTGAATAAATGTCACTGCTGGGAGACAACAGGCTCTCTGAGTATTTATGAGGGAACAGTGTATCTTGCTTGCTGCTTAGTTCATGTAATTAGGCTCTGAAGGACTGTTTTGGAAATGATCTGCTTAAAGACTCTGATGTGGTGGAGATGGTGTTCTATGTTTCTTATAGGTAAAGGTAAAAGTTTCCCTTGCTCGAAACCCAGTCAAATATGACTCTAGGGATGCGGTGCTCATCTCCGTTTCCAAGCCGAAGAGCCAGCGCTGTCCAAAGACATTTCCGTGGTCATATGGTCGGCATGACTAGACGCTGAGGCGCACAGAACGCTGTTACCTTCCCACCGAACTGGTGCCTATTTATCTACTTGCAATTTCTTGCTTTTGAACTGCTAGCTTGGCAGGAGCTGGGGCCAGAGATGGGAGCTCACTCCATCATGCAGCACTCAGGTCTCGAACTGCTGAACTACCGGTCTGCAGTTCAGCATCTTAACCACTTGAGCCACTTGCTTCTAAAAGAGATAGGTTTTGAGTTACAGTTTGGTGTAGTGGTTAGGAGCATAGACTAATCTGGGAGAACCGGGTTTGATTCCCCACTCCTTCGCTTGCAGCTGCTGATGTGACCTTGGGTCAGTCCCAAGTTCTTTCAGAGCTGTTCTCTCAAGAGCAGTCCTCAAAAGAGCTCTCTCAGCCCCACCTGCCTAGTCACAGGGTGTCTGTTTTTAAATGGTAAGCCCATCTGCATGAACAAGATGGGGGGGGGGGGGACACGCAGATCAACGTCCTTTTAAAATTTCCTTTTGCTGTGTGCAGCCTGGAGAGAACACTGGCAAGAATTGTGCACTCTGTACATGAAGCTCAATAGTCATGGGACAGAAGAAGAAGAAGAAGAAGAGACTGGATTATACCCCGCCCTTCACTTGGAGTCTCAGCGGCTTACAAACTCCTTTCCCTTCCCCTCCCCACAAGAGACACCCTGTGAGGTAGGTGGGGCTGAGAGAGCTCTTTCCCAAGCTGTCCTTGAGGGAACAGCTGGTACAGAGCTATGGCTTGCCCAAGGTCATCCAGCCAGGTGCAAGTGGAGGAGTGGGGAATCAAACCCGGTTCTCCCAGATTAGAGTCCGCACACTAAACCACTACACCAAACTGGCTCTCTTTTGTGACAAGTCCTTTTGTGGATCAAAAACTGACTAATTAAAAGGAAACAGAGTGAGTATAAATGGGCAATTTTCTCAGTGGAGGGAGGTAAGCAGTGGGGTACTGCAGGGATCAGTACTTGGTCCAATGCTTTTTAACTTGTTTATTAATGATTTGGAGTTGGGAGTAAGTAGTGAAGTGGCTAAATTTGCAGATGACACGAAGTTTTTCAGGGTGCTGAGAACCAGGGAGGATTGTGAGGCACTCCAAAGGGATCTGTCAAGGATGGGTGAGTGGGCATCAACATGGCAAATGGGATTTAATGTGGCCAAGTGCAAAGTGATGCACATCGGAGCCAAAAACCCTAACTATAAATACACATCGATGGGGTCCAAACTGGCAGAGACTGATTAAGAGAGAGATCTTAGAGTCGAAGTAGATAACTCAATGAAAATGTTGAGACAGTGTGTGACTGCAATGAAAAAGGCCAGCACTATGGGGGTTATTAAAAAGGGAACTGAAAACAAATCAGCCAGTATCATAATGCCCCTGTATAAATCGATGGTGCGACCTCATTTGGAGTACTGTGTACAGTTCTGGTCGCCACACCTCAAAAAAGATATTATAGCATTGGAAAACATGCAGAAAAGGGCAACTAAAATGATAAAAGGTTTGGAACACTTTCCCTATGAAGAAAGGTTGACGCGCATGGGGCTCTTTAGCTTGGAGAAACGACGGCTGAGGGGGTGACATGATCGAGGTTTATAAGATTATACATGGGATAGAGCAGGTAGAGAAAGAAGTCCTGTTCTCCCTTTCTCACAATACAAGAACTTGTGGGCACTCGATGAAACTGCTGAGCAGTCGGGTTAGAACAGATAAAAGGAAGTACTTCTTCACCCAAAGGGTGGTTAACACGTGGAATTCACTGCCACAGGAGGTGGTGGCGGCTACAAGCATGGATGGCTTCAAGAGGGAATGGAGCAGAAGTCCATCAGTGGCTATTAGCCACAAAGTACAGATAGGAACTCTCAGTCTGGGGCAAGTGATGCTCTGTGTTCTTGGTGTTTGATGGGAGGGGCAACAGTGGGAGGGCTTCCTGCCCCCACTGCTGGACCTCCTGAGGGCACCTGGTGTTTTTGGCCACTGTGTGACAGAGTGTTGGACTGGATGGGCCACTGGCCTGATCCAACATTGGCTTCTCTTATGTTTTTATGTTCTTATGTTCATGCTCTTCATTTTGCTGTTACTTAAAATGGTGTGGTATAGTTTCAAAGGGACAATTAACTGGGATGTGTAAAAGGAATGACAGGATTGCCCATTGGAAACAATGGGAGAGGCTTGAAGGCCCATTGGAGATAATGGGAGCCAGGAATGCCAATTGACTTGCATACTGAAATACATTGCAGCACAAAAAAAGTTGCAAAGAAAATATGGAATGGTTTTTCCATTAAGGTCTTTGGGCCCAGATAGGCTACTCTGGGACTCGAATGACAGCTCCCAGAGTGGAATTACGGTCCCTAGGAATAGAATCTGTGCTCTGGGACTAGAATGACAGCCCCCAGAGTGGAATGACAATCCCTAGCAATAGAATCTGTGCTCTGAGATTGGAATGACAGGTCACAAAGTGAAATGACAGCCACTGGGAATAGGTTCAGTGCTCTGGGATTTGCACTCACTCCTAGGATATGAGTTTGAAGTGAGAAGAAGAAGAGATGAAGAAGAAGAGATTGGATTTATACCCCGCCCTTCACTTGTAGTCTCAGAGCGATTTATAAACTCCTTTCCCTTCCCCTGCCCTCAACAGACACCCTGTGAGGTAGGTGGGGCTGAGAGAGCTCTGAGACAACTATCCTTGAGAGAACAGCTGGTACACAGCTATGGCTTGCCCAAGGTCATCCAGCAGGTGCAAGTGGAGGAGTGGGGAATCAAACCCAGTTCTCACGGATTAGAGTCCATGCACTTAACCATTACACCAAACTGGCTCTCAAGATTGCTGCTATTCTGAACTCTGTACATTGCTCAGAAATAGAGTGCGCAGCAACTGTTTGGTATTCTGTCCTGGCTCAGAGATTTCAGCCATGCATTTACCAAATGAAGGCATCTGTGATGCCATAAGTTAGTACATTTCAGTACAACGTCACCCTTACAAATAAGACAGAAACAAGACTCCTCTAAATGAATGTCCAGGAAAACTTTTAAAATATTCCCCTACAGGCTTTTCTGTGTTGTCTTCCTTACTGTCAAATTTGTGACCATTACTTTGTCTGATGCACATGGTATGTATATTTGCAGATCTATTCTAAAAGTGAATTTAAATAAAGGACACCACAGAGACCGCTACCACTATAACCACTGGCCAACTCCCACCTTTTCCTGGGTTTGGCCCAGCCCGGGGGCATTGCTGGGGGTTCCCAGGCTCCCCTAAATTTCTGGAGAGCCCCTCCCTAAATCCCACATGGCTCTACCTCCATAGATAGTGACAATAGCCTATGATGTCACTGGCTCCTCCCTATGATGTCACTGGGCCTCGGTTCTTTTAAGGACCTAGCATAGCGACTCTGGCTCAGCCCCAGCCCCCCCCGGAAAATTGAAAAGTCTACGCCCTTGCCAAGAGCACACATGCCAAGCACACAGGTACCCTACTCAGCCCAGAAAGACAGGGTGGCACAGAGTTCTACTTCTGAGGCTCACAAACAGCTCCATCCCACCAGCAGTGTTTCATACTTGCTAATCAAGTGGTGTGTATATTTATTTGTTTGTTTGTTTGTTTGTGTGCTTGCCTGGTAGTCATGGTTGACTTCCGGCAAGCCCCGCTGTGGGCTTGGATGTTTTTCAGAGTGGTGGCTTGATTCACTTGCCTCTGCGTCCCACCTCTGGTATTCCTTGGAGGTCGCCCTTCCAAGTACTTGACAGAGTCAGCCCTGCTTGGCTTCTGAGATCTGATGAGATCAGACTTGCCTCAGCTATCCAAGTCAGGGCAGAAGATCATTTTTAATAATGAGAGAAATAGCGTATTCAGGTCCCATTTGCTTTTGGTAACAAAGGAACTTGGATGTGTAGTTGATCTTACAACTTGGGCAGAAACTGAAACTGAAAAGAAGAGTCTGGGCAAAATCATAATAGAGCCCCACAACTCCTAAACCAACATGAAAGACAATATGGATCCAAACTCATCATATTGTGTGTGTGGGGGGGGGGGGGGGTTAAGTTTACATTTAGGCTGAAGTTTATAGTAGCTTCTGTTTTACTGAAACACTTTCCTCTGCTCCTAGTGGATTTGTGATGTCACCTTTTTTGTTGGCAAGAGATTTCAGCATCCTAAAAATTATAATATATAACCACTATAATATCAAACAAGGAGAAGCTGGGTTGTTAAAGAGAAAACTCCTAATAAAACATTAATATATTCAGCAACAATAACTAAAATATAGGTGATGTGACTACGTAATATTTGTGTGTTTTTTCTTTGAGCTCTCCTTATGACATGGGGCACAGTTTTAACATGGGGGTATTTTCAAACAAGCTGCCTCTGTAACACAGAATGAAAGAAGTGCCATTAAAAAGAAAACTTTTATTTTAAGGAAGTAAGAAACTGGGTAGTATTGAAAACAAAGTCCTATGTAACTTGATGATGCATTGATTATCTATGCACTAGAGACTCAAGTGAAGTTCAAAAACTCAGTGTTTGGAGAGCTGATTTCACTCTTTCTGCTGTTTCACACACAGCTGAAGTCTAGACTTGCATGAAGCGGAAAACCAGCGTTAGTGGTCAGGAAACATGCTCTATCTCCTGAACTGAAAATGCAACATTAATGTACAAGAAGACCCACAAAAAAACCTCCATGGTTTATTTTTCCCATATTGCAGTCTGACATTTTGTATGTGTATTTTGTTTTAGAGGGGGTTTTTTTGCCATGAAAACTATTGCCAGTATATTTCCACAGGGCTACTAACATACAGGAGACTGTAATACACATCTGATAAGATATTGTGGACAATTTCTAGTTTTCAGCAGAGCACTGGCAGGCAGCACCATTTAGAGAAAAGTGGAAGAATTTTTTATTCTATAAGCTTCAATCATATTCCAGAATCCTAAAGCATATTCTTTGTATTGATATTTATGGTTGTCTTATTCTGAACCTTTAGAAACTCTACAGTATGATCAGGCACCCAGAATTGGATGTAGTATTCCAAACGGGCCACGTCATAGACTAAATAAGGCTGCCACTCAACTAAACTCAGAAGATTAATTTGTGTATTTGGTGAAGTGGTTAAGTGCACGGACTCTAATCTGGGAGAACCGGGTCTGAGTCCCCACTCCTCCACTTGCAGCTGCTGGATGACCTTGGGCAAGCCATCGTTCTGTGAGAGGGGTTCTTGAAAGGAGCAGTTTCTGTCAGAGCTGTCTCAGCCCCACCTTCCTCACAGGCTGTCTGTTGTGGGGAGAGGAAGGGAAGGAGTTTGTAAGTCGCTCTGAGACTCTGAGTGAAGGGCAAGGTAGAAATCCAATCTCTTCTTCTTCTTAAGTCACTTTCATGATGGGTGTTTGTTTCAGCTTTGATGCTGATAGGAAAGTTCTTTTCCCTCACTTCCACAGAGCATTGTGGTGCTCATGTACCTTCTGGCTTTTCTGTGGCTTTCCTGCGGTCTTTCCTAAACTTGCTGTATTGCTGCTTTGGAAAGGGGTAGCTGCCATGCAGACAGGAAAGTCCAGACTTTTCCTGGTCCTACCCGCATCATTGCCATTTTCCCTGTCCCAGTCCCCTGGAGTGGCCATCCCCCCATGCCACCGGAGGGCTTTTTATTGTTTGTTTTGTTTCCCTAAAAGTCAGTAACTGATACATCGCTACGGTATGATAAAACTACAGTGCTTGTCAATTACTGATTTTAAAAACCTGAAAACCTTCCCCCCCCCCCCAACCTGGCATGGGGGGAAAATGGCCACCATGGGGGCCCGGGACAGGGGACATGCAGGAACACCAGCTTTGGTGGACAAACCCACCTCTACTGCTGCAGCACTTAGATGCCAGCAGTAGTGGTAACAATAAAGCCCTGGAGAATCATCACCATAAAATCACCTGATTTTTAAAAAATCAACAATTTTAATTTATTAATTTTTATTTATTCTCCAGAGTTTGGATGTTTTTCAGAATTTCAATCAATTAACTAAATTTCAGCATGTTTACATATACATAGAAACTAGATTTCTGAATAACATGTCTTCTTTATTATCGTCAGTATAATCCCCTTCTGCTAATCAGAGGTGTACATATGTAGGTTCAATTTCTTGCTATCTTTCCTAGCTATGAATGTAAGAATTAATTTGTGGTACTAAACAAATCAGAATTTTAGATTTCTATTAAAGTTGCAGGGGTCTTTCCTTCACAATTTTATCAACTAAAGGTCCAACTCCTTCAGCTGCAGTTTTTGTATTTATGTTTTAGTAATGGGTTCCTCAAATTGTAATTTTGCTTGCTTTGTCATGAAATTACATTCATTTTGAACTTCTGTTTTTCCATCATCTGGGCAGAACTTGCACTTCTTAATGGAAGCTTTTTTTTATTTTAACCAACAATTATATCCTCTTGGGCATGTTTGTACCTTTCCTAATGTATGATATCCATTCTATCTAAGCATTTATTGTCAGGGTTTCAAATAATCTCCAAGTGTCTTTAAGAGATTTGACCTTTCTTTTAACTAATCCTTTATTTTTGAGAAGCTTTCTTTGCTTGGCTTTTTTCAAGTTACATATATATTGAAGGATGGGTAAAATTCAGGATATTTGGGAACTATATGCTGCCTAATTGAACAAATGTGCAGATACATTGTTTTTTCTATACTGTAAACAATTATAAGCAACAGACTGTGGCTGTTCGTTGATTTGCTGCTTAATAAAATTGTAAGGAAAATAAAAAAGATCTATAACTAGATCCTATTAAAAGTAAGGAAGACTCAGACAAGTCCTGAAGCCCACAACCACTGGAGGCCCCATTCACATATCTGGAGTGGGGATTTCTCCTTTGTCCTTCAAATACCCGCAGGGTTCTCCTCCCCGACCCCACAGCTGCCATGCCAGCCAGCAAGAAATTAAATGGAGAGGTGTGCAGTGATTCCTGATGGCCAGACCTTTCTGAGAAGCTGTGGTACTCGAGGGTTTGGGGTATTGTTTAAAAGAAAAACTTATTGTCATAAGATGGAAGAAACACAGAAAGACAATTGTGATGCTGGTGGGGGGAAGTGAAAAAAGTATTACCAGCTTCTGAAGCTTCTGGTACTTTTTAAAAAAATGAAAGAGTAATTTATGCCAGTTTACCTCTGATGGTTATTGATCAGTCACTGAACAAGAAGCACTGTCCACATTCTTTAAACAAACAGCAACCAGTGATTCTCCATACACATGCCATATCTCTCTTCCTTTCAAATACTGTTTAGACTCAAAACTCCACTTAAAACCCAACAATATGTCTGGGATATTTGACAATCATTAGAACTTTTTTATTAGTATAATGAAAACTGAAACAGTTGCACGTATCCAGAAAGAACTTCCAAGAACACAAAATTGGGTACAATGGGCAAAGACTGTCCCATTAATACCAGGACATGTGATTTAATTATGGAGACACATCCATAAACAAAAATGAGTAAGGTTTTAAAACAGCAGCTATCATATATTTTGCATCTTTGTTGGCCAAATGGAACATAAGCTGCTTAATACAGGCCAAGCATGGCCTGCTTTGGCAACTGCCAGTTTATTGCTGACTCCCAGTAGATATTATATATCAGGAATGGACTAGATCCAAGCTGTTACCCAATGGGAAGGATTTTTGCCAACTCCAGCCCGTTATCCTTAAAGCCATGACCAGAAGAAAAAGGAGGAGTTGGCAACACTCAGTTGGTGGCATGGCAGCAGCAGCTGCAGTGATAGCTCTCACATCCACTTTCTTTACTAGTACCCAACTGCAAGCTCAGCACCCCATCATAGTTAACACCACCCACAGGAGCTAGCTGAAAGCTTTTGCTAGTAACGCTAGTTCCTGATCCATCAAAATCTCTACCCTAAACCAACCCATGAATCATATCTGGTATCATTAGCTGGTAATGCCACTGCAATTTTTAAAAAAAAAAAAATTAAAAACTTACAACTTCCAGGGTTTGTTTGTTTTTTACTTCAAACAGGCTCTGCTAAGAAAGCCCTATAAATAAGAGAACTATTTATGATCCAGAAAGTAGAATTATTTCAGACTTAGATCAAACCTTAGCTCATCTACAAACTTCCCAACAGCTTTGTGCAAGCCATAATTTTTCAGCCTGCGGTCTAAAATATGGGGATAATAATAGTGAGTGAACTTACAGGACTAAATTATTGCATGTGCAAAATGCCCTGAAATCATTAAGAACACAGACTTTATAAATACAAATTATTATGACTTGTATATTTGCAAAATGTTCCTGCAGTGATGGTGGCTGTACCCCTTACAACTACCACCAACACAATATGCCACAGCCCACTCTACTGGCTCATTGTTTGGTTCATACATTCGGTCAGGGTGGCAATGAAACAACATGATGAAGAAATGCCCTGTTGCACAGAATCCTGATTCACACCACCACCTGATTCACGCCACCTTTGTTTTCCAAAGAGGAGAAACAGCATGAACAAACTAGGCTTCTATGTGGTCGACACTCATATAAAGGATTTAGTTCACACTGGAGGCCATAAGTGAAGCTGAGTGTTTGCACTGCACCATCGACTTGAGGAACTGAAGTGGCATCTCCAATAGCATAGTAAGCAAGGGAAGAAAGGAACAGGTAGTAAGCAGAGACATGGTTACATGATGAAGGGAAAATAGTAATGCTTAGTTGAGAAAGTTTTTTCAACAGAGAAGAACTACCTCTATGCCCTAACTGGACTGAGTTATGAGCAGATATACACACAAATATCTAGTGTTAAATTATGATCAGTGTTAAGAATAATTTTCTGAAATTACTCTTGCTACTTTCCATTTGTCTCTCATACTTCAAAACTTCTTTAAAGTACCCATTAGCCTGTTTGCATAGTGACACTGGTTTCTATTCACTGGAATGTATGTGGGTAAAGAATTGCCCCATTCATGGGCAGAAGTTATAGAAACGTAAACACAGGGCAGCTTTGGTCTGCTGCAGGAGGCAGAATTTAGAGTGACATCAAGTGAGAAACCAAAACAGCCTAAATATAAAGTGCATGGGAATTCCAACGTCTGGAAAGACCTCGTGAAGGATATGAGAGATGTTCCTGGCAAAATGCCCAGTCATCAAATAAGGCCTGTGAATCTTTTAACAACAATGGGTATACCTAAGATCCTTTGCAGACTGCAGTCTTGCTACACTACATAATCATGTCTGCTACAGCATTATTAAGCAAGTGCAGAAGCTGGAAATAACGAAATCATAATCTGAATCACTGTGGTATTTTCCATCACCACCCTCCTCTATCACCTGTACACTCATGCATTAGTCAGAGAGCAGAACTGACTGGCCAGCAGATAGCATGAACTGGGGGGGGGGGGAATCAAAGCCAGGAGGATGATGTTATGAGAGACTGAGTCTGAATTGTCACCAGCCATCACGGAAGCATACAGGAAGCCAGCCAGAGCCAGGAAGGACACTGCCCCGGTGCTTCCTTTCTGCCACTTCAAAAATATCAACTAGCAGGCTCCCTGCAAGAAGTGCTGCACACAGATTGACATTAACTCTTGGCCTTTGCCTCATATTATACGGCTGAAAAATAGAAGGAAAGAGCCACATGCTAAGAATAATCCTAATCTGTGTCAAAAGCTTTCAGTAACAAAACAATTGGGGAATTAAAAAAATCAAGGCATATAGTTTGCTCTTCAAACAATGCAGTTTCATCTATGAAGGTTTCTTTACTAAATGCTTCTCACTAAGGAATATTCCAGCCAAAGTGTCTAATTCTGGGAACGGCATATATCTCTGGTTTATAAAGCAGAACAAAAGAAAACAGATTCATTGCCCTCCCCCCATTTCCCAATACAGATCTGAATGCTTCCTCAAAATCTTTTACCCTGTCCCATAATATCTCTTGAGAGAAAAACATAAGCTAAAATGTCAAAAGGCTCAGAGCTTTATAAAAAGCAAATCATTTTTTCTTGCACAACTAAAATGCAGGAATCTTTCAAAAATATTTACGTGTTTTGTTTTACTTTGTACTCTTTGTGACTTCACAGCCCCATATTCCTATGCAAAAGTTAACTTTTAAATAATTGAAAGCATAAAATAAAGTTCCTAATGAAAGCATTTATAGCAGGGGTCATTTGGAGCCAGAGGTACGTGGAGCTGAGCTCTGCCAGCCCAGGAGTGGGCACGAGGGCAGCCACAGGCCGAATCAGATTCTCTGATCTGATTTGGCCCGCCGCTGAATTGCCGCCGAAATTTGGCGGCAGTTTAAAAAGTGGCTGGAGCGGAGGGGTTTGAGGGAGGAGCCTCTTCCTGAAATACCCACCAAGTTTCAAGAAGACTGGACCACGGGGTCCAATTCTACGTGCCCCCAATCAGATTGCTCCATCCCCTCTATTGTTCTCTACGGTGGGAAAAAACATTACTGTTATTTCTCCAATAGTTTACAAGCCTCTCAGTTACTTACCACATTGCTGGATGAAGTGAACACCTGTTTAGTCAAAGAATGCCACACTGAACAGGCGTAACCTCTCCTTTCTGAACAATGATCAGACAGACAGATTTCCCTAACTTCAAGCATGCTGGATTTATATTTATTTATTTCTGTTATTTATAGACCACCTGTCTCACTTGGACTCAAGGTGGATTACACAGAGTGAGTCAATATTATATATAAACCTTAGTTATTCCTTCTAATATTATTTTATCCAGGAACAACTGGACAACTTGCTTTTTTAACTTTTGGCAAAAAAAAGTAGAGTTGACTTGTTGGGTGGCTTGACAAAAATGGGTACAGAAATGGATTGCTTCTTTAGGGTCATGACCAAATGAGAGATTACCAGGAAAACAGTTAGCATTCTTTTGGTGTCAGTTGTAAAATGGCCTTTGCTTGCCATACTTTACCTTGCATAATTGATATTTTATTTATTTATTTCATTGGATTTTAGACCACCCTCCCCCTGCCAGGGCAGGGCTCAGAGTGGTGTACAACGTAGTAAATTTATAACATATATAATTTTAAAATGGTTTAAAACAATAAAAACACACTAATTAACCTAAAAGGGATGCTAGAGAATTCCAGTAGTGCCTCTGATGCATGGGGGGGGGGGGGGGGGGAGGGATAGGCATGCCAGAAGGATAAGACTGTCACTGTCCTCAACCAAATACCTGGTGGAACATCTCTGCCTTACAAGGTCCTGTAGGGCACAAATGTTTTTCAGCAGAGAGTTCCACCAGGTTGGAGCCAGGGTGGAAAATGCCCTGGCTCTAGTTGAAGATAGCCAGACATCCTTTGGGCCAGGGACCACCAGTAAGTTCTGATCTACTGAGAGCAATGCTTTTCTGGGGGTATACTGGGATAGGCAGGTCCCTGACCATTAAGGGCCTTTGAAGGTCAACACCAGAACCTTGAACTTGATCCAGTACTCTCGTAGCACAGGATGGATGCATGCTATATGCAGGGGCCCTGGAAGGACCCGCACCACTGAATTCTGTACCAGTTGGAGTTTCCAGATCAACCTCAAGGGTAGGCCCATGTAGAGCAAGTTACAGTAGTCTAATCTGGAGGTGATCATTGCATGGATTACTGTAGCTAGATCAGGGCAAGACAGGTAGGAAGCCAGTTGCCTAACCTGGCACAGTTGGGAAAAACACCAGTTTGGCAATACTTACGACCTGGACCTCCATTGTTAGGGAGGCATCTAGAATCACACCCAGGCTCTTGATGGTTGGTGCCAGTCTTAAGGGCACACCATCAAGACCTGGGAGTCGTCTGAGAGTTTATTTGCTTTAAAACATTTATGCCCCAGCATATGCTCTTGAGGCTTTGATTGTGTGCTCAGTTGTTTGGATCCCAGCCTACAACTCCAAAATGATTTAAAGCCCATTTTAAAACAGAAATTGGTCAGTTCATACCTAGGTTATGTATGAGGCTATATATGTAAAGCAGAATATTAGGAGCTAGTTGTAAAGCACAAACTTGGTTTTTATTTGTTTTTAAATCAAAGGGTTTATTTAAAGTTTTTGTTTTTTAAAAAAGTTGATTATCCTAGACTGAAATTAATTAAAATTTAAGAGTACATAGAAAAAAATATGACATTTTATTAACTGTGGAAGGAATGTTGGCCCTTAACTGCCCCTCAAGTTCACAAAGACAAATGAGATCAGTTTACAAGGGTTAAGTAAATACAATATTTTATAATGCAGTTCAAATGAATCCTATTCCAACAAAGTTGGGTTAAAAGTCTAAAAACTGGTTTTCCAGGTTGAAGATTTTTAATGAATATGAATACTATTATATTACTCTAGAAGTGTAGCTACTAAGTAACCAGAGGTACAGAAAGAAGCTGTTTGTGACCCACAGCTGACCCATTTTTGCTTCATTGCGGTTCACACATTCCAAAGAAACCATCTCTGCTTTTATTTTTGCACCATTCTCCATTTCACCTTCTTTTTCTTTTAATTTCTGAAGTGCTGTCAGAAGTCAGGCATTCCTGAGCTGGCTGCCACAGCCAGAGTTTAGGAATAGCAAC